>OZ012738.1:450781841-453661841 GCA_963859935.3 Lathyrus sativus | reverse complement strand
GGGACTCAAGCTGCCGGCGATGAGCGTTCTATCAAAGGTACTTGTTTTATCAATAATATTCCTTTGACTGCTATTATTGACACGGGTGCAACCCACTCGTTCATTTTTGTTGATTATGTGAAGAGATTAGGATTGGTGCCGTCTAACCTTGAGCATCGGGTGACTATTGAAACTCCCTCTATTGGTTCAGTGACTACTTCATTGGTGTGTTTGAAGTGTCCACTGACTATTTTCGGTAGGAATTTTGGAGTGGATATGATTTGTCTGCCACTTGGTAAGCTGGATGTTATTCTGGGTATGAACTGGTTAGAGTTCAACCGAGTCTACATCAATTATTTTCGAAAGGTGTTGTTGTTCCTTACTCCAGAAGAGGAAGCATTGCGAATTCCTTATCTATTAAGGAATTGAGGACCTTGTTAGAGGACGGAGATAAAATGTTTGCTTTATTTGCATCATTATCTATTGACAGCAAAGCATCGATGGAATAGTTGGCGGTGGTGAATGAATTTCCCGAAGTGTTCCCTGATGATATTACGGAATTACCTCCGACAAGAGAAGTTGAATTTAGAATTGATCTTGTTCCTAGTAAGAGACCTATATCTATGGCGCCGTACAGGATGTCGGCAGTGGAATTGGCTAAATTGAAATCTCAGATTGGAGAATTTTTGGATAGAAAGTTTATCAGACCGAGTGTGTCGCCGTGGGGAGCTCCAGTGCTGTTGGTAAAGAAGAAGGATGGTAGTATACGTTTGTGCATCGATTACCGTCAGTTGAATAAAGTGACCATTAAGAATAAGTATCCTCTTCCAAGGATTGATGATTTGATGGATCAGTTGGTGGGAGCTCGTGTGTTCAGTAAAATTGACTTGAGGTCGGGTTACCATCAGATAAGAGTGAAAGAAGGTGATATCCAAAAAATGACATTTAGAACCCGTTATGGACATTACGAATATACTGTAATGCCTTTTGGGGTGTCTAACGCGCCAGGAGTGTTTATGGAGTATATGAACCGAATATTCCATTCTTATCTAGATCAGTTTATTGTTGTGTTTATTGATGATATACTGATTTATTCTAAGTCTGAAGAAGATCATGCAGAACATTGGAGAATAGCTTTGCAAGTGCTGGAAGATGATAAGTTGTTTGATAAACTATCGAAGTGTGAGTTTTGGATGAAGACTGTGAGTTTCTCGGGGCATGTGATATCTGGTGACAGTGTAGCGGTGGACCCATCGAAAGTGAGTGCGGTACTGCAGTGGGAACCGCCGAAGACAACAACGGAAATTAGAAGCTTTTTGGGTTTGGCAGGTTATTACCGAAGGTTTATTGAGGGGTTTTCTAGTTTGGCGTCGCCATTGACCCAGTTGACGAGGAAGGATCAAGCTTTTGTGTGGGATGCTGCTTGTGAAGAAAGCTTTGAGGAACTGAAAAAGAGGTTGACTACGGCACCGGTGTTAATATTGCCAAATCCGAGTGAACCTTTTGTGGTGTACTGTGATACGTCTAAGATGGGATTAGGCGGGGTTCTTATGCAGAATGGTAAGGTAGTGGCATATGCTTCGAGGCAACTGAGGGTTCATGAGAGGAATTACCCTACCCATGAACTTGAATTGGCTGCGGTAGTTTTCGTGTTAAAGATCTGGAGGCACTATTTATATGGTTCGAGATTTGAGGTGTTCAGTGACTATAAGAGTCTGAAATATCTGTTTGATTAGAAGGAGCTTAATATGAGACAGAGAAGATGGTTGGAATTCTTGAAGGATTACGATTTCAGTTTGAGTTATCATCCAGGAAAGTCGAATGTAGTAGCCGATGCTTTGAGCAGAAAAACAATTCATGTGTCGGCTTTGATGGTAAAAGAAATAGACCTAATCAAGCAGTTCAGAGATTTAAGCATGGTTTGTGAAATTACGGCAGGTGGTGTGATGTTGGGCAAGTTGCAAGTGAATAATGATTTCTTGGATGTGATCAGAGAGAACCAAAAGCTAGATATGAAGTTAGTGGATTTGATGCCTGGAGTAGGAAGTAACTCCGATAGTGATTTTAAGTTGGATAGTACAGGTGTGTTAAGATTCAGAGGCAGGATTTGTGTGTCGGATAATGAAGAACTGAAGAGGTCAATTCTAAGTGAAGGACATCGTAGTAGTTTGAGTATCCATCCTGGAGCTACGAAGATGTACCACGATTTAAGGAAAATATTTTGGTGGTCTGGTATGAAAAGAGATATAGCTCAATTTGTCTACGCCTATTTGACGTGTCAGAAATCGAAGGTGGAACATCAGAGACCCTCTGGATTGATGCAACCGTTGGAAGTTCCGATTTGGAAATGGGATTGTATAACCATGGATTTTGTTACAGGTTTGCCGAATACGACGAGAGGATTTGATGCTATTTGGGTAATTGTGGATCAACTTACGAAGTCTGCATATTTTGTGCCGATTAATATCAGTTTTCCGTTGGAGAAGCTAGCAGAGATTTATATTCGAGTAATAGTGAAGCTTCATGGTGTTCCGTCAAGTATCGTGTCGGATAGAGATCTGAGGTTTACTTCATAGTTTTGGAAGAGTTTACAGGAAGCTTTGGGTACTAAATTGAAGTTGAGTTCAGCTTACCATCCGCAAACTGATGGTCAGTCAGAAAGGACTATTCAGTCGCTGGAGGAATTGCTAAGAGCTTGTGTGTTGGAAAAGAGTGGTGCATGGGATACTCATATACCGTTGATCGAGTTCACGTACAACAACAGTTACCATTCTAGTATCAGAATGGCACCGTTTGAGGCTTTATATGGCAGAAGATGCAGAACTCCTCTGTGTTGGTATGTGACAGGTGAGAATGTAGTATTGGGACCAGAAATTATGCAGCAGACTACTGAGACAATTCATATGATTCATGAGAAAATGAAAGCGTCTCAGAGTAGGCAGAAAAGTTATCATGATAACTGGAGGAAATAGTTGGAATTCAGTGAAGGTGACCATGTGTTCCTGAGAGTTAACCCAGTGACTGGTGTGGGTCGTGCGTTGAAGTCCAAGAAGTTGGATCCTAAGTTTATTGGGTCGTATCAGATTTTTCAGAGAGTTGGTGTTGTAGCTTATAGGGTGGCATTGTCGCCCGAACTGTCGAATTTACATGACGTGTTTCATGTGTCGCAACTTCGAAGGTATGTCTCGGATCCATCTCATGTGATTCAGAGAGATGAAGTTCAAGTTAGGGAGAATCTTACCGTTGAGACAATGCCGTTGAGGATCGAGGATCGTAAGATGAAACAACTCCGAGGGAAGGAGATATCTTTGGTGCAAGTGGCTTGGGGAGGTGCTGCAGGAGGCAGTGTGACCTGGGAATTGGAAAGCAGGATGCGAGAAGCGTATCCAGAATTGTTTCCATCAGGTAATTTTCGAGGACGAAAATAATTAAAGTGGGGGAGTTGTGACACCCATTTTAATTATTTAATCTTTCTGGTGTTATTTTATTTCGGCGTGTCTTTTGTAGGGATTATGTAAGAAACTAAAGCCTTTAATATTAATATAATAATAATTTGATAATTAATAGTAACATTATTATTATTTTTTTTTAATTATTATTATTATTATTATTATTATTATTATTATTATTATTATTATTATTAATATTATTGGAATTATTATTGGAATAAAAGAATTAAGGAATAAGAGTTATAAGGGGGTATTAGTGAGTTTTGGGAAACAAGAAAAGAAAGAACACGATAAAGAAGAGTGGGGAGAAAGAGTGAAGAGGAAGAACAAGGAAGGAAGAGAAACAAGGAAGCGCAATCAGGCTCGTAGGAATTCTTCAATGATCGAAGCGATTAATCGAGGTAAGTGGGAGAAACGGATTGGGATTGGTAATTGCATGAATCAGGTAGTTGGGGATTCCTTAACCCCATAGGGATTTGATGAACATAATTAGTATGTTGTTGTGTTTATGATCATTGATGTTACGGTGAACTCCTTGCATGTGATTGTAAGGTGATTTTTTGGATAGTTTGGGTGAATTGGTGTAGTTCACCGTTGTGGGTCGGAAATGATTTAATCGGTAGAGTGGAGGTTTTATCGGGTAAAATCTGGAATAAGTCATGTAGATTAGTCGTAGAATATTAGGCTAAGACTGTTGGGATTGGTTTAGTGAGAATCAGATGGGTTTTGAGCTTTTGATGGATTTCTGAACAATGAGGGTTTCATGAAATCGCAGACGTTCGCCATCACCTTCGCTGAGCGAGCTAGTAGCGAGCATTCGCTAGGAATTTGCTAGGCGAGTTGGGTGGCGAGTACTTCCAGTAGCCATTTGTCGCTTTCGCGAAAATAAGGTGCCGGAAAAACAGAAGAGTCGCCACCTTTCGTTATTTATCCCTCGGAGCGGGAAAGGAAACGATCGGAAAAACCTGACGAAAAGGGTAAGACAAGGTCGTCGCAACCGTTGTATGGGTTCGGGAGTCGGTTACGCAAGGGGAAGGTATTAGCAACCCTCACGTCCGTCGTACTCGACGGGATCCACGCTTGTTGTGTTTACTGGACGAGTTGGTTTATCTATCTACCTATCAAGGCTGGCTTAAAAAGAAAATGAAAAATGACTCGGCAAAGCGTCGTACTTTATGCCTACGTATTCTCATCAGAGAATGAGAAATCAGAGTCAACGTAGTTAGACCTACGACGGGTTACGGGGAAGGTGGCTCGCCAATACATCAGTATTGTGCCTACGGACTCTCAACAGGCTTGAGAGATCAGAGCTTACGTAGTTCGGGATACTACGCATTTCGGGGATTCAGATTCATCTGTTTTATCGAGTAGGGTTAAACAGCAAATCCAGCTGTTAGGGACAAAGCCTGTTTGCGGTGGCGCTGAAGTTTAACGACACTCTTTTCTTCAGAAAAGCTTTCCTTTGAATTATGGGCCCACGGGGCAAAAAGGTTTGAAGTTTGTTTTCTGTCTTTTACGAAAGAAGTGTTTATTATTGTGTTTGCAATTTCAATCGCACTAAAGACTATGACCTGAGAGTGAATGCGTCACATGTCACCCAAAGGGTGCCATACTAAACATCCAGACTGTTGAAAAGACGCTCTCCAACAATCCTTTCTCAGATAGCTTAAGGCTCGTAACGTACAAAAGAAATCATTCATGATTATTGTATCTTAAGCTGTTTTGAGATGAGAAAAGAACAGGCTCAACTACGGGGAGACTATCAAGTCCTACTGTTGTCATGCCAAGGATTCATCCTATGGTTGAGGCTTGAGATAGGGAATTCCTAGAAGTTATCATGCATAGGTTTCAACCTAAAGTTCTATCATCACTTCCTTATCAAAGGAAATGAGAGTCCTAAGGGATCATGTTAATGATACACAGAAACAGATAAAGCATCAGCTTAACCAGTAAACAAATATACAGTAAAATGCATGCAATGCAAGTGAGGGAGGAAATGTGTGTAGGGCAGCAGCCTCCACAAGCTCATCTCAACCTCAAGCCAGAATGAATAACAGTAATCATAATAAAACATGCTATCAAGCAAAATACAGTAAACTGCAATCATACAGTAACTATGAAATCATGCTATCAAGCAAAATAAACCACATGGGCAAGGGAGCTGAGTTCTACCGAATACCCGCAAGCAAAGCCATACAGTAACAATACAAGCAGAGGGAGCAACTCAACCTCTAGTGCAATCATGCTCCTAGAGTAAAGCTAGTCTAGATATGGACTTATTCTAATGCATCAAGCAAGTCAAACAAGGCACATCAGCAATACAGAAAAGAAAACAGGCAAGAAAGCAGATCAACTCCTCTCTCAACTCAAAGCCTCAGCTCTTCTGACAGCAACTCAGTCTTCAAACTTCAATCACTCTTGACAAATATCAATTTGCTTCCAAGGTTTCAACCCTTCCACATAAGTTTCAACTTATCTTCTTCTTCAAGCTTACAGCTTCTTAATCAGTTCCACCTTCAGGCTTCACTCTTAACCACAAGTATCAACTTGATTCTTCAGGATCTCCAAGCCTCAAAGTAAGTATCAACTTATCCTTTGTTCTTCCTACAAGCTTCAACTTCTCAGAGTAGTCTTTAATCATTTAGAAGTGTCAACTTCATCCTTCAATCTTTGAGCCTCAGGTCTCCTTTCAATCTTTACTGGATCTTCCTTGGGTCTTCATTGGGTCTTCAAGCATCAACTCAGTCTTTATGCTTTTCAAGCTTCAACTACAATGGCAATTCTTAGTGAATCATCCTCTTCCATACTCTTCAATGAAGTCTTCATCTTCACACTCAAGCCCAACATCTCTCAAGATGCTCAAACCAGAAGAAATCACTTAACTAGATAAGCTAGGATATTAAACTGCTTATTGACCACCAAAGGTGACCTATAAGGGTTTAACATCAAAAGAATGGTTCCCTCAAAGGTTCTACTTCCTAGGTACCATCACTTATCCCTCCTAAGGAGGGAGGTGAATACCATGGGAGGACCTTGAATCATGGGGAAGAATGGAGGTGACAGATACCATCCATGTTTAAGAAAGAACTTAACTAAGTCTAAGCTCTACTAAATTCCTAACCCTAAAACAACAACAAAACAAACAATTCTTCAAGCTCTCAAGCTCCTTCTTCAACCTTCAAGTCTTCTACTATGCTCCTCCATGCTCCACAAAGCAAGAACAAGCCCACCAAGCCAAGCAAACCCACAAAGCAAAGCAAAACAAAATACAAGCCCACAAGGGAAACACAAACAATAATCAACTACAAAAATCAATTAAAAATAGTATACTATTATATTAAAATCTAATATAATTTCTAGGGGATCCTACATACCTACCCTTAATACCCTATATGTCCCAATATCTATCTTGACCTAGAAACCCAAAGTTCTAGTGTTATTGTGGACCTATGTTAAGGATTGACCTAAATCTACACAACCTAAAGTCATCTAATCAAAACTAATCAAGAATTAATCACAAAATTATGGAATAAATCCAGAGGGGAGCTAAAGTCCAAATCTAACTATCCTAAAAAGAATGGTTCAAAAATATGAAGGAACTAGCTAAACAAAATTCTACAAATCTATGCATCAACATAAAAGGAATTAAAATTCTATTAAAAGAGAAAATACACAAAAAATAATAAAAATGCATGAAATGCAAATGTTTTGATTTTATAATTTTCTAGACATCAATATGAAGTAGGAGAAAAAATCCCCATGTAAAAATCATTAATTTTCTATTTTATATTATTTTTCAAAGTTTAAAATAAAATGGAGAAAAAGAAAATAAAATATGAAATGTTTGGTGCAGATAGCAATGGTATGCAGTTCAATATGAGGATGGGCCCAAAATGGGGGTACGTAAAGCAAATGCGCTAGGCCCAATTTTCAGTCAGAAAAAAAATCACAAAATATAAAGAAAAAGGAAAATATGCGGTGTATTTAGTAAAGAAAATCAGTTCAAAATGCAATGGGCCATGAGAGTGAGGTGGGATTATCAATTAATCACTTAAGCCCATGATGGTACCATAAGTGATACGCTGCGTTTAAGCTCTTCATAACTCATATCTCAAAACGCGAAATTAAATCACAGCCCTTGGATCCAAGTCCAGTCACTGAGTCTACTCTTCATCCAACGGCCATGGGGTTGTCTTCTTCCTCCAGCCACGAAAATGGAGGGAAAGCTCCATGAACAGAGCTTCAAATACCTAACTCGGATTCCATCCAAACTCAACCAAAATCCATGGTTCAAAACCCTAATCTGCTCTAAATTCAACCCTGATCACAACCATGGTATTAGAATCCATTGAAATGCCCTCAATCTCTAAACCCGATCCAAGATCAAAACTATGCTCAAACTTCAACTTTAACGATTCTTGAAATTGATTGGCTCAGAATGATCACCACCTCACACTGGTTAAATCTTGCTATCAAACTCATGTTATATCTCACTATACATCGTGTTCTTGATCAATAAAGAAATGGTGTCACTAACTCAAACTTCACCAAATGATCTCAAACTTTCCAGAACCCATCTCCTACTTGTCTCTAACCATTCTAACCTAACAAATCTAACTAATTATACTTAAATTAGGGTGTAGAAGAAAAGTTGCAAACCTGTCAAATCTTGAATATCAGATAGGTCAAATCTTCGGTTCAACCTCTCAAACTCTTCAGAATCACTCCTTGATTGATGTTAATGCTTCTGTTTGCAAAAGATTTGATCCAAGAAGCTTGAATCTCCAAATCCGATTGTGACTTGCAGCTCCCAAAATCCGAATGCTACCTCTTCAATCTCACACGATCTTGCCCTCAATTTGGTATGCACACATTCAGTATGATCAATGGAAGGTGTTAGGATTGAAAGAATCAATGGAAATGGTGTGGAATGTAGAAATTGATTTCAACTTGCAATGGAAGAAATTGAAATGGCTATCTCACTCTCCTCTCCAATCTCTCACCAACCTTGCATCTGAGCAAGTTCTAATCCATATATAGGATGGTTCTAAACCGTCCAGAACTTTCTGGAATCATCCAATGAGAATTCGAGATTCTCATGCCATGAGTTTTTGATTTCAATCCATCTCACATGCCATCTTGTGATATACCTCTTGCAGCAGCTTGTTCTCCTTTGAAAATCTCCTTAGATGAGATGTATGAGGTGTTAGGATACTTTACTAGCTTGTGCATTGCTTTTCCTTGTGTTTTGCATATGTACCTTAATATGCAAGCAATCATTCTCCAAAGCAAGTCCATGATCTAAACCTCAAATCAAAAATGTGGCTGAACCATTGTTTCTAAAATGCTTTCTAGAGTCAAAATGACCTATTACATGCCATGGTTTGGATGTGTAGCTTGGAAATTTCAATTTCCAACTTTGACTTATTTAACTTATGCCTTCATTTTAGGTCATTTTTACCATTTTGAGCTACAAGCTTTTTCAACATCTCATGACTTCCTTACTAGCCTTAAAATATCATTTTAAGCAAGTTTGATGTTGAAGATTTTTCCATTTGAAGCTTGGAAATAGGAGTTATGGCCTTATGCTTGAAATGACCTATAATCTCCAAATGACCAAAATGCCCTTGACTTGTCAAAGCCATAAGTTGAGTTCTACAAATCCTATCAAGGACTTCTAGTACTCTCTAGAAATATAAGAAGATAAGGAACAACATTCATTTTGACCAAAAGTTCATAGGAATCATCCTTCTTGGGAAAAAGTTGGATGCAAGTTGAGTGACTTTCAAGGCCCCATATTCACATACCTCAGATGACCTGTAACTTGTCAAAGTCATAACTTGAGCTCTACAAATCCTATCAAGGACTTCTAGTACTAAAATTAAAGCTAAGAGAAAGCTCTACAATATTCATGTTGGGGGTAAGATGAGATGGCAATCACATCTTGAGCTAAACTGCCTTGAAGATAGGGGTCAAACTAGGGGATTTTACACTGTCAAGCCTTAGAAACCCTAGCTTGAGACTTCTCAAACTCCTCAATCATGATGAGTTGATCTTGGAATCATCCTTATAGAATCTCAATGCATCAATCCATGATCACATGGCTCTTGGATTAGGTCTCAACCCTCTCCAAATCATCAGTAGACCTAGGGTTGACCCAATCAAACCCTAATTACACCACTCATGGCTAGGTTTCTTTAATCTTGCACAATGACCTCTCTAGGCTTCATGATGGCTTTCAAGACATCTCATAAGCTCTCTCAAGGCTTCAAGTCCATCCTCATAGCTTCAGAATCATCTGAGGAGCTCCCACAACTCTCAAGTTAGGAGGCACACAACCTTGGTTTCACCCAATCTCTCTGAGGATCTCTTAACTTCTCTGACAAAGATATCAACCCTTGAACACTTGAATAGACCTCTTGGCTAGCTTCAAAGTATTAACTGGTACGCATACCTCTTGATCTCATGCATACATATCAATGAGATGCAAATGGTAATGCTAATGTGAATGAGATGAACCACAAGCTAGGTAAAGAAATGTTGGTCAAATTTTGGGGTGCAACAGCTGCCCCTATTCAAACGGCTTGGACCTGACTGGGTGAGGAGCGAACGTCTCTCAACCAATCAAGGTGCGAGACGGTTGAATACCGACAAACCCAGAAATTTGCCAACTGCACAAGTACACGGTACTCTGATGGGAACAAATCTTCGAAAACTGAAATATTAGCTGCACGGCAACTAGCTGGAGAATTGGTCACACGGTAACCGTGATACATGGTCGATCACGCCGTCAGGCATCAAGATTCCTCGGGACTCGTCAGGTCAACAATCAAGTTAAATCATGCCATCGGGCATTCAAAGAAATCTTTCGGGCATCAGCCGAACTTCATCAGTAAGTCGGGAATAGAATTCTCGGTCAATCATGAACCAATTGGGGATATCCAAACTTCTGCCCTCAGGCACTCCACATCAGCTGAGAGAACTGCTTCGTTAACACGGTCGGACTTCAATCATCATGTCTTCAGGGGAAGTTTCAACTTCGCTGTTCAGAAACCGGGTGGGGATGACACATTTCCGTTGGGGATTCTGGAGAACTATCAAGTAACTCCGCTTCGGGGATCCAGGAATCATTCTGGATGAATCAACTCTGCTGAGGACTTCAAGAATCATCTTGGACACATAACTCCGCCGGGGACTTCAAGAATCATCCTGAACCGACAACTATGCTGGAGATTTCAGGAATCATCCTGAGCAAACACTCTGGTGGGGACTCTAAGCATCAACTTGAGCAACCAACTCTGGCGACTGCACTGGGGATTTTAAGAATCATCTTAAGCAAACGACCTTGCTGGGGAATTCAAGAATCATCTTGAGCCGAAGACTTCGCTGGGGACTTCAAGAATCATCTTGAGCAAGCGACTCCGTTGGGGAGAATTCAAGAATCATCTTGAGCAATCAATTTTGCGGCGGAACACCTGCAAAACAAGAACGGTAACAACCTAGATCATGCTTATTATGCATATGCTTCGGCAATGACGCCATGCTCCACACGATGGAAATGCTACGCGTTTATGATAAATGCTATGCAGTCATGCAAAACGATGCGATCCCGTCAGCAAAATAAATGCTGACGGGAGAATCCTCCTGTCAAGGAGAAAGGACCACTCAGATAGGGGGAAGGAATCATCCTGCTGAGGAGAACAAGGTCACACCAATCTCAATTGGACGCTGTGGGGAAGTGAACTTCAGTTGACTGCTGCAGGGGAACGAAGCTCTACAAGAACCCAGACCTGCTGAGGAAAGCGATGTCAATCGCAGAAGTAAACTGCACGGCCTTCACGGCTAAACCTTCCTGGAGATAACGGCTCCGGCGGGGAAACACAACCTCAGTTATTCAACACTCTACTGGGGAAAACCAAACATGGTCCCAACTGCTTCCAAGGCCTCTGCTCTCTTGGGGATCTGCCAGCTCGGCTGGGGAAGAAGAAATCATTCTGCTTGCTGGGGAGAGTACGACTCTGTGGGGAAACTCAATTCTGCTGGAGACTTCAGTCTTGAACTATCAACTGCTGCACACTTCGGTGAATGACTCAGCTGAGGAGATGACGTTCCTTTAGGATGCATCTGATTGGGGAGAGAATCTTCTCTGCCTGGGGAGACATATCAATGCTCACGATCTCACGTTCAGACTCTGCGGGGAGAGGCTGCTGACCTTTGCTGGAAAAGGAGGAATCATCCTGCTTGGGGATACGCATGGCGTACTGTCTGGAATATGCTACACCTGCAGCAACACAAACAAACAGACAAGATACCCTTCTCAAAGGGACCTATCAAGGTTATTATCTCGTGACAATGTTCAAGTAATTCATTGTTTCAACAATCAGTGGCCTAGGCCAGTAAGTTTATGTATGCGCATTTTATCAAAAACATCGGCGTTCTTTTTCGTAAACAAAACAGGTAAATGCTAAACAGACAAACAGAATTGCTGAATAGTATACATTTTATTGATAACGAACCCTTGAATGGGTAAAAATGTTTTACAACAGATGCAAGCTCCTGGAATGAGGAAGCCGCACAAAAAATAAAACGTAAATATACGTTAGTATATACAAATGTCGGCAACGAGGCGTAGACGAACACCATGAGTTGATCCCTCTATGACCCACTCGACTTCGATACTTCTCCGACGCTTCAGCTTCAGAAGAGATTGATTCAGATAAACGGCCCTCGGGTCTTCCGAACCACTAAACAAAGAAAGTCCATACGCGGAACGCAGTCATTTGCTTTTTTAAATCCCTAACTTTTGCGTGAACCGCCCTTTGCGGGTTTTCAGTTCACCGGGATACCCTTTTTTGCCAAAGTCGCCCATCCGGGTTTTCGACTTTGCGGGTGTACATTTTTTCAATTTATATCCCTAATTTTTGCCCGAACCTTTTTCCTTTTTTATGGTTCGCCGGGATGCCCCATTTTTGCCTGGACTCTCTTTTTACTGTCCAGCGGGTCGCTTTCAAGCAAAGTATTTTTTAACTGCGTCCGCGTTCACCGGCGATGCAAAATCTTCACCATCCATCGTGGATAACAACAAAGCTCCTCCCGAGAAGACCTTGCTGACGACGTACGGACCTTCGTAATTGGGGGTCCACTTGCCCCGGTGATCGGAGTGTGGAGGAAGAATCTTCTTCAAGACGAGATCACCCGTCTGAAAGCTTCTAGGACGCACCTTCTTATCATAAGCTTTCTTCATTCGGCTTTGGTATAAACGACCGTGCGCAATCGATGCCAACCTCTTCTCGTCCATCAGGCTGAGTTGGTTCAGTCGGTTCGTAATCCATTCTGCCTCGTCGAGTTTCACATCAACCAAAACTCGTAAAAAAGGGATCTCCACTTCTAACGGTAGGACAACTTCCATACTGTACACTAAGGAGAAAGGAGTTGCCCCGGTTGACGTACGTACCGTCATACGATAACCGTGCAATGCAAATGGCAGCATCTCGTGCCAATCTTTGTAGGTCACAACCATCTTCTGAACAATCTTCAATATGTTCTTATTGGCCGCTTCAACGACGCCATTCATCTTCGGCCGGTAAGGAGATGAGTTGTGGTGTTCAATCTTGAAACTCTGGCACAACTCCTTCATCATCTTGTTATTCAGATTCGAACCATTATCAGTAATGATTCGCTCGGGAATTCCGTAACGACAGATGATGTCCCTCTTTATGAATTTAGCCACCACCTGCTTGGTCACATTAGCGTATGAGGCTGCCTCCACCCACTTGGTAAAGTAGTCGATAGCTACGAGAATGAAGCGATGACCGTTAGATGCAGTGGGCTCGATCTTGCCTATCATGTCGATGCCCCACATGGAGAACGGCCACAGGGAGGACATGACATTTAATGGGCACGGCGACACATGAACTTTATCAGCATAAATCTGGCATTTATGACACCTCTTCGCGAATTTGAACCAATCAGACTCCATCGTCAGCCAGTAATATCCTGCTCTCAGGATCTTTCTCGTCATAGCATGCCCGCCGGCGTGCGTACCAAATGTGCCCTCATGGACCTCTTCCATGAGCATACTCGCCTCTTTCTCATCTACACATCTGAGTAGCACGAGATCGTGGTTTCTTTTGTACAACACTCCATCAGGATTGAGATGAAAATTTCCAGACAGCCTCCTTAGAGTCTTCTTATCCTGGGTTGACGCACCCGCAGGATACTCCTTAGTCATAAGGAAGGTCCGGATGTCATGGAACCATGGCTTGCCGTCGGCGGCCTCCTCGATCGCAAAGACGAATGCAGGTCTATCAAGACGAGAAAGGACAATTCTTGGAGCCTCATTCCAAAAATTGACTTTATACATCGAAGCCAACGTGGCTAAGGCATCAGCCATTTGATTCTCCGCCCTGGGCACATGATGGAGTTCCACTCTATCAAAGAACGGAAGCAGCCTTCTAGCATAATTCATGTACGGCACCAAATTCGATTGGCGAGTCTCCCACTCCCCTTTAATCTGGTTGATCACAAGCGCCGAGTCACCATATACATCTAGGTTCTTGATTCTCAAATCAATTGCTTCTTCTAGACCCATGATGCATGCTTCATACTCCGCCTCGTTATTGGTGACCGGAAACGTCAGTCTCGCAATGAACGGGTTATGGGATCCATGGGGAGTCGTGATGATCGCCCCGATGCCACTTCCGTAAGAATTAACCGCCCCGTCGAATATCAACTTCCACTGGGATTTCCTATCTGGCCCCTCGTCGGGCAACGGCTCATCGCAATCCTTCGCTTTGAGAAACATGATATCCTCATCAGGGAATTCAAATTTCATCGGCTGGTAATCCTCGATTGGCTGTTTGGCCAGGTAATCAGACAATACGCTGCCCTTAATGGCCTTCTGGGAAACATACTGAATGTCATATTCCGTCAACACCATTTGCCATCTGGCAATCCTGCCCGAAAGCGCTTGCTTCTCAAAGACGTACTTGATCGGATCCATCTTCGAAATTAGCATAGTGGTGTGATTGAGCATGTACTGTCGTAAACGTTTGGCAGCCCAGACTAGTGCACAACACGTCTTTTCCAGCATCGAGTAACGAGATTCACAGCCTGTGAACTTTTTACTCAAGTAGTAAATGGCATGCTCCTTTCTTCCCGTCTCATCGTGCTGACCGAGAACACACCCCATACTATTCTCAAGAACTGTCAAGTACATGATTAGTGGCCGTCCAACCACTGGGGGTATCAAGATTGGAGGTTCCTGAAAATACTGCTTTATCTTGTCGAATGCCTTCTGGCAATCCTCGTTCCAGATAATCGCCTGATCTTTCTTTAAAAGTTTGAACATCGGTTCACACGTGGCCGTGAGCTGAGAAATAAACCTTGCAATGTAGTTTATTCTGCCCAAGAAACCACGAACTTCTTTTTCTGTTTTTGGCACTGGCATTTCTTGTATCGCTTTTATCTTCGCAGGATCAACCTCGATGCCTCTTTCGCTCACGATAAACCCCAGTAACTTTCCGGACCGTACTCCGAAAGTACACTTGTTAGGATTCAGCCTCAACCTGAACTTCCTAAGCCTCTCAAAAAGCTTCAGCAAATTGACCAGATGTCCCTCCTCCGTTTGGGACTTCGCAATCATGTCATCAACATAGACTTCAATCTCATGATGAATCATGTCATGAAACAAAGTTACCATTGCTCGTTGGTAAGTGGCCCCTGCGTTCTTCAGACCGAAAGGCATTACCTTGTAGCAAAATGTTCTCCAAGGGGTGATAAACGTCGTTTTCTCCATGTCCTCTGGCGCCATCTTGATCTGATTGTAACCGGAGAAGCCATCCATGAACGAAAACACGGAGAACTGGGCTGTGTTGTCGACCAACGCATCAATATGAGGCAACGGGAAATCATCTTTAGGGCTCGCCCTACTCAAATCCCGATAATCGACGCACATGCGTACCTTACCGTCCTTCTTCGGTAAAGGCACTATGTTGGCGACCCACGGAGGGTAAGTAGTGACCGCTAAGAAGCCAGCATCAAGATGTTTCTGCACTTCTTCTTTGATCTTAACGGCCATATCTGGTCGCGTCCTCCTAAGCTTCTGCTTGACGGGAGGACAATCTTCTCGCAGCGGCAAGTGGTGGACCACGATGTCAGTATCAATCCCGGGCATATCTTCGTATGACCAAGCAAAGACGTCACTATACTCTCTCAACATCTCGACTAATCTCTACTTGACATCACTCTGCAGTGCAGCCCCTATCCTGACGTTTCTGACGAGTTCTTCAGAACCCATATTCACGATCTCAATCTCCTCTTCATGAGGCAGAATAACTTTCTCCTCTTGTTTCAACAAGCGGGCCAACTCTTCGGGAAGGTCTTCGTCTTCATCAATCTCTTCTTCGGCTTGATAGATCGGGAAATCGAACTCGAAGTGAGCCGTAGAAGGTCCAGAGTCGATGTCATCTGTTATGTGGATCCTGCAATAACAAGGGTTAAGCTTAAAACAAGGATATGCAGGTTAGCACAAACCCCATTGCCATTTTATTGTTTTTCAAAACAAATATAAAACAGGAATAACAGAGATCACAATATTTGAATACGAAGAAAACGCCTTTGATTTATTAACAAAATGCATGTACATAATCCAACAAGGCCATGACAATAAAACCACTATGCCCCGGGTCTGGCATAGCGTTGTACAATGATTGGAAAAAGTAAATCATTACTCTTCGCTTGTCATTTGGATGATATCCTTGATGGACCAATTGTTGAGGCCCTCGCCTGGCTTGCTTGGCTGGATCCACGAGTCGAGGTCACAGTCGCTATCTCCGCTGTCTTCAGACACCGCGTTGATGCTTTCAAAAATCACTCCGCCACTGGTAAACTGGATCGGCCCCTTACCTCGCGACGCACTGCTAGAAGAAGAAGAAGCTTCAGCTCCAGGAGAATACCCCAACCCAAACTTGTCTTGCTTGTTAGGTATCTCCAAAATTCGCCCCTAGCCCGGGGTAGATCCGGCTTGGACAACGGGCCGAGCTTCCTTGAATGAGGAGAGAGTCATCTATGGCTTTTCCGTGACTACAGGAGCTACGTCCTTCAGTTTGACAGCTTCGAACGCTTGGCATAGAGTCTCATGGATTTCGCCATCCATCTCCACATACTTAAAGGATGACAAATGGCTCACCATTATGTCTTCCTCGCCACACACGGTTACGATGCTACCCTCGACAACATATTTGAGTTTCTGGTGCAACGTGGAGGTTACGGCACCAGCAGCATGGATCCACGGACGGCCCAGGAGACAGCTGTAGGCAGGCATGATGTCCATAATATAAAAGACCGCGTCGAACGTTTCCGGCCCGACATGGTTTGGCAGGGTCACCTCCCCGAAAATGTGGCGTTTAGTTCCGTCGAACGCCTTCACAACCATATCACTGGGTGTGCAAATCACTCCACGAGTATCCAACTTCATTAATGCCTTCTTCGGAAGAACATTAAGGGACGAACCCGTGTCCACCAACACGTGCGACATAATCGTGCCCCTACACTCTATTGAGATGTGCAGAGCGCTATTGTGATTTCTCCCCTTCGGCGTCAGCTCCAGGTCTGTGAAACCTAGCCCATTTCCAGCATTTACGTGGGCTACGACCTCTTCTAGCTGATTCACCGATATTTCCTGCGGTACATATGCGGCATTCAACACCTTCAGCAGTGCGTTGCGGTGTGCCTCATAACACAGCAACAGATTTAGGATGGAAATTTTCGAGGGTGTCTAATGGAGATGATCCACAATCTTGTAGTCACTCTTTTTAATCAACCGCATAAACTCCTCGGCATCTTTAACAAGCAAGTCTTTTTCCGCCCCACGTGGGATCTCTTCAACGACTTTACTTTTACCTTTATCGGCCGCATCAGCTCTGACCGCTTTATCCGCCACGACCTCTGGTAGTGCAAACACTCTTCTGCTGCGAGTAATACCACTGATTCCCGCAAGGTTCTCCACAGTCGACCCAAACGGTTCCAGCTCCAACTTCTGTTCATTGTAGTAGACTTCAACCCCATAATGCACAGGACGACGTTAGTGCTTTCGAACGGTATTGGCCCAGCTTTAGTGATGGTAATTATGGGCGGCCTGGGCGCAGAGATAGTTATCGTCTGGTGAGGGATGGTGATGGTGGCGACCTCATCAGCTTGCTTCAGCACTACCTCTCCTGACCCACCTTCGGCCCTTCGGCTAAACTGTAAAATCCCTTCAGTCATCAGACTTTGAATTCCTTCTACCAACTGCTCACATCCATCAAAACGTGTGGCATAGTCCATACATAGTTCTCCGCAACCTGGAAAGAACCCTCTTTTCATCAACTTAGCTTTAACGAAGCTAAGCGGCGTCTTCAGATCTCTGACGTCAGTCAACAAATCCAAACTCTCGTCTTCGATAATGGCGTTCACTCCTCCTCCCCTATGATTCGGTATAGGATTCTTCGTGACATTTGGCACATTATCGGAGAAATTGATGATCTTGGCATCCACCATGTCCTGCACCTTATGCTTGAAGGCTTTGCAGTTCTCTATTGTGTGGCCTGGTGCCCCTGAGTGAAACTCACAAGTGGCATTCGCATCGTACCCTGGCGGAGGTGCCCCTGTCAAGGGAGCCAGCGTTCTCTTTTGGATCAACTGTAGCTGAAGCAAAGTCTGCAAGAGTTGCGCGTACGACATGGGCGGTGTCTCGAGGTGACGGTTCGACAAAGGTGCCCGATTCTGATACTTTATGTATCCCTGTTGATTCGGTTGTTGTTGCTGCTGCTGCTGCTGTGGAACTGTCGGGATAGTTATGTTGGCCACCTGCTGGTGAGGACCTTTACCCTTACTTCGAGCGTTGGTCACAACGCTCGCTTCTCCTTCTCGTCTTTTGCCAGCATAAGGTTTCTTTCCGCCTCCTCCAGCTGAGGATAACTCACCTTGAATTTTCCCGAGCTTGATCCCATTTTCGATGTGCTCACCCGTGATAATGAGATATGAGAATGTTCCGGACATCCCGCTGACCAACTTCTCATAGTAAACCCCTGAGAGGGTGGCGACAAACATCTGCACGAGCTCACGTTCAACCATCGGCGGCTGAACCCTAGCCGCCAACTCACACCACCGCTGGGCGTATTCCTTAAACCCTTCATTGTTCCTCTGCGACAGATTCTGCAGCTGGACTCGGTTCGGGGCCAAGTCGCTATTGTATTGGTAATGGTGCACAAATGCTTCAGCAAGATCCTTCCACGTGCGCACACTAGTGGGCTCTAGACTCATGTACCATTAGAGGGATGGCCCGGAAAGACTGTCTTGAAAGAAGTGCATCAGCAACTTCTCGTCATCAGAATGAGCTGACATTTTCCTGTAATACGATCTCAGGTGGACACGAGGGCAAGTGGTGCCCTTCTATTTTTCAAAGTCAGGTACCTTGAACTTAGGAGGCACCTTGAAATCAGCAATTAGTCCTAACTTGGACATATCAACGCCCAAAGTATTCTGATTCACGATATCTCTCATCTAACTTCAAGTGCCTTGAATCTAAGTCGTGCTTTAGCATTCAGCTCCCCTTCAGCACCTCTCTGAGAGAACACATCGTCCTGACGATCCTCTAGCCATGGCTGATGCCCAAACATATTCTCGACACCTGCATTGCTGTTGCCCAGCCCGACATTGACATTAGCTCCCAGACTTCCATTACCGACGCCCGTCGTATTGAGTCCCATGTTGGCCATCACATTGCCGTTTCCCCCGGTCACGGGAACACCATTATGTGGAGTTTCAACTGGTGGAGGAGTAGGCACAGTCCCACCATGGAGTACGCCATTGCTATCGATCCTTGAAATCAGAGGCTGAACCAAATTTCTGAGCTGATCCTGGCCATTGGCGACCGCTTGCATGAGCTCCATGAAGCGATCCATTCTTTCGCGGAGTTCCTGAACATCAGTTTGCACTTGCTCCATGATTCTGGTTTGATTAGCTCTAGTCGGATAGCGGTGAATAGGTCTCTGATCAATCCTGGAACCACCTGAAACAACCTGAAACAACCTGGAAAACACAAAAGGGTTAGGAAAAACAACAAAATGCTCGTTATGCAAATGCTTCATGCAAATGCAAACGTGTGTCTGTGCGTTAGGGAGATCTCCCCCGATCCTAGTGCCTGAGTGCCAGTGCTGATAATAAGAAGAAGTCCGAGTCCAATCATGGAAATAACAATCTCATATATAAATAAAGCCCATCAAGGCAGTTCACAACATCAGCGAGTACAAGATGAATCAACAGCGTGACCTCAGCCAACAAGCCTGGTGATGGTCAGCATACAACAATGATCAAAACAAAAGGAATACAAATAGTCAAGTACGGCCACGGGCGCGATACTCTTCTAACAAATCCTTCGTTTCTGGATGATCCGACAGAGTGAGTAATCCTTCGACGAGTAATTCCCTTTGCACAATGGTGTACTGAAGTCCTTCGACCGAACCTTCCCATGCTCCTTCGCCGAAACAATCTTCTAACTTCCGTTTCTTGGACTCAAACTTCAGTTTGCGCTCCTTTAGGTTAGCGAGAGCCCTGTTGAGCTGGCCTTCGGCGGCGTATCTGCGAGCGGTTTCTTCATCAAACCTTTTCTCACTATCCTTCACCTGGGCTTCCAGCTTGGAGATCTGTAGCATCAGCTTATCCTCCCGCTCTTTCCTGGTGGCCAGGGAAGCCTTCCAGTGCTGGTTGAACTTGGATATCCTCCGATACGCTTCGTCCAAGTGCTGCTTCTTCGTAGCCAGTACGTCGTTGACAGCTTTGAAGTCTTGACCCATGCGCTCACGCTCGGCTATCTGCTTAGTCAGGTCTGTCCCCAGCCGGTTCACCAGCTCTGTGTGCCTTTTGAAAGAATGAACGGTTTCATTCCTCTCGCTTCAGAGTTGAGCCAATTCTTTCTCCAGTTCCTCATTCGCCCGCTTCAATTCATCTCGCTCAGCTAACACCTGATTATGCTGCTGAATGGGCACAGTAGTAGGCTCTTCAATCATTGGAGGGCTTTCTGGCTTGAAAGGAAGAAACGGCATACCTATAGCATCTGCTCTGGCTCTGATCCAAGTCACATGCGAAGGGTAGGCTTGATTGTTGCTTCTCCCCAGCAATGGCTTTCCCCGCTTACTGATGCCATTCCAGGCGCGCTGAAGCTTGGATAACAGATCTCCTTCCAGAAGACCAGTGAGGTACAGAGATTCCTGTACCTCTTCATCCTTCGGCGGAGCTCTCAAAGCATACGCGAACTGTCGGACCAGCAAAGACGGATTGTAGTTGATACAACCTTTCCTGCCTATCAAAGGCACGTTTGGAAACCCGCTGCAGCTGAAGATAATATCGGTACCCAACCTATCTCTGTCAAACCAGTCAATATCCTCTACAGATAAACTCATTAGACGCTCAGACCACTCAGTTGTGGCTGCAGACGAAACAAAGGAACCCCTCTTGGGCAGATGACTATCAAGCCATTTAAAAAGCAAGGGCACACAGCATGAGACATTCTTGCCCCTCCTGTTCTCGTTTTTGTAGTGGACGGAATGGTAGACATCTCCTATCAAGGTAGGGACTGGATTCCCTGATGTAAAGATATGAAATGCGTCGAAGTCTACAAAATCGGGCATATTGGGGAACAGAATGATGCCATATATGCACAGGGCGAGAATGGCGTTGAACGCGACCCAGCACCCGTCCTTGGCGCACTGCTGGGCCTTTCCCACTAAAAACTGCAAGGAGAAACCAGGAATCTTGTTCCAACTAGACAATACCAACTCGGAGGCATCCAGATGAAGTGAAGGAGCTAAACCAGCCAGATCAGGCTCAGCATCCATATGAACAAAAGGCATCTTCCTCTTGATAGGCACACCTAACAAATCAGCATATTCCTCTAGCGTGGGTGCGAGAACAAAATCCTGAAAAGTGAAACATCTCAACGGAGGGTCGTAGAAATGCAGCAGAGCGTGCAACCCATTCAACTCGAACGCAGAAGGTTTACGAACCAAACTGAGCAATTTGCCGTAAGATTTTCTGAACTCATCCCTCACAGAATCATCTGCTAAAGCAATCAAACCGGTCAGCCGAACCACATCAGGGGCAGGGAACTTGTAAGCCACGGTCTTCCTCAGAGAACCCATAACAATACAATAGGAGGCAAGAAATCCTGGATCGGGGAAAACGGTACCTGCAACACAGACACACGTTAATGAAATGCAAATGAGTATGCAAAGCAATGTAAAATGCAATCTTGCAGCAGGAGATCAAGGCAACTGTGCTGTGGAGATTCTGTATCAACAAAACCATAATCCTGCTCTATCAAGAACAACCACTGTATCTGATAAGAAGAAAACCCTGGTATCGGACCACAAATCTGCTATGTCAAGAACAACCATCTGATAGGGCCATATACATAGGACCATAATTCTGCTCTGTCAAGAACAAACGTCTGATAATAAGGACCTCTGATACAGGACCAAGAAACTCTGCTCTCTCAAGAACAAACATACATCTGCTGATGAGATCTTCAGACCCTAATCATAAATCTGCTCTGTCAAGAACAAACAACTGATGACCAAAACTCTGCTCTATCAAGAACAAACATCTGATAATGAGATCCTCAGACCCCAGTCATAAACCTGCTCTGTCAAGAACAAATACACATCTGATGATAAGATCCTCTGATCAAAACCTGCTCTATCAAGAACAACTACTCATCAGATGATAAGATCCTCTGATCCCAATCAAAAACCTGTTCTGTCAAGAACAATCATATATCTGATGATGAGAACCTCCGATACCAACAAAACTGATTCGCTGTCAAGAAAACCAGGTAGTCTGAAGGTCAAAGTTTCCTGCAATAAACCCAACCCTGCTCACAGGTATGGACCTAAACTGACTCAAGTTCGGCATCCTATGTGTTCATCAGCGTCACAGACATTCAAGAGAGGTGATACGATACCCAGAAGGTGTGGCATCACCAGCTCATGAAGCGGCCTCACTCGGCCGAATCACAAATGATCGGTCCCCAGAGTCGACAATCCTCCAAACCAACAACCGTCTCAACCCAAAGGGTTGAAAGAGAAGCCAACCGGGAGAACCTCGTCTGAGTGTGGATTTCATGAGACACTAGTGCCTGCCAAGCAAGCACGCGCCCACTAATTTCCACAACTAATGCTATGTTCACTCAAGTCTGGGTCTGGCTTCTCACTCATCAGAATGCCCTTCCCACAACAGCACAGATAATCATATCATACTGAAAATAAAAGGCGGGAAATAAAATGCGATAAATAAACACAACCCAACAAGTAATCATACAAGCGCTAGGATTGACTCTCGCAGGGGACGTCGGATCCCCAAACTGACTCGCATACGAGACGTTGGATCCCAGGAAACTATCAAGTCCCCAGCAGAGTCGCCAGCTGTCGCTTCCGCGAAAATAAGGTGCCGGCAAAACAGAAGAGTCACCACCTTTCGTTATTTATCCCTCGGAGCGGGAAAGGAAACGATCGGAAAAACCTGACGAAAAGGGTAAGACAAGGTCGTCGCAACCGTTGTCTGGGTTTGGGAGTCGGTTACGCAAGGGGAAGGTATTAGCACCCCTCACGTCCGTCGTACTCGACAGGATCCACGCTTGTTGTGTTTACTGGACGAGTTGGTTTATCTATCTACCTATCAAGGCTGGCTTAAAAAGAAAATGAAAAATGACTCGGCAAAGCGTCGCACTTTATGCCTACGTATTCTCATCAGAGAATGAGAAATCAGAGTCAATGTAGTTCGACCTACGACGGGTTACGGGGAAGGTGGCTCGCCAATACATCAGTATTGTGCCTACGTACTCTCAACAGGCTTGAGAGATCAGAGCTTACGTAGTTCGGGATACTACACATTATGGGGATTCAGATTCATCTGTTTTATCGAGTAGGGTTAAACAACAGTTCCAGCAGTTAGGGACAAAGCCTGTTTGCGGTGACGCTGAAGTTTAACGACACTCTTTTCTTCAGAAAAGCTTTCCTTTGAATTATGGGCCCACGGGGCAAAAAGGTTTGAAGTTTGTTTTCTGTCTTTTACGAAAGAAGTGTTTTTTATTGTGTTTGCAATTTCAATCGCACTAAAGACTATGACCTGAGAGTGAATGCGTCGCATGTCACCCAAAGGGTGCCATACTAAACATCCATACTGTTCAAAAGACGCTCTCCAACAATCCTTTCTCAGATAGCTTAAGGCTCGTAACGTACGAAAGAAATCATTCATGATTACTGTATCTTAAGCTGTTTTGAGATGAGAAGAGAACAGGCTCAACTACGGGGATACTATCAAGTCCTACTGTTGTCATGCCAAGGATTCATCCTATGGTTGAGGCTTGAGACAGGGAATTCCTAGAAGTTATCATGCATAGGTTTCAACCTAAAGTTCTATCATCACTTCCTTATCAAAGGAAATGAGAGTCCTAAGGGATCATGTCAATGATACACAGAAACAGATAAAGCATCAGCTTAACCAGTAAACAGATATACAGTAAAATGCATGCAATGCAAGTGAGGGAGGAAATGTGTGTGGGGCAGCAGCCTCCACAAGCTCATCTCAACCTCAAGCCAGAATGAATAACAGTAATCATAATAAAACATGCTATCAAGCAAAATACAGTAAACTGCAATCATACAGTAACTATGAAATCATGCTATCAAGCAAAATAAACCACATGGGCAAGGGAGCTGAGCTCTACCGAATACCCGCAAGCAAAGCCATACAGTAACAATACAAGCAGAGGGAGCAACTCAACCTCTAGTGCAATCATGCTCCTAGATTAAAGCTATTCTAGATATGGACTTATTCTAATGCATCAAGCAAGTCAAACAAGGCACATCAGCAATACAGAAAAGAAAACAGACAAGAAAGCAAATCAACTCCTCTCTCAACTCCAAGCCTCAGCTCTTCTGACAGCAACTCAGTCTTCAGACTTCAATCACTCTTGACAAATATCAATTTGCTTCCAAGGTTTCAACCCTTCCACATAAGTTTCAACTTATCTTCTTCTTCAAGCTTACAGCTTCTTAATCAGTTCCACCTTCAGGCTTCACTCTTAACCACAAGTATCAACTTGATTCTTCAGGATCTCCAAGCCTCAAAGTAAGTATCAACTTATCCTTTGTTCTTCCTACAAGCTTCAGCTTCTCAGAGTAGTCTTTAATCATTTAGAAGTGTCAACTTCATCCTTCAATCTTTGAGCCTCAGCTCTCCTTTCAGTCTTTACTGGATCTTCCTTGGGTCTTCATTGGGTCTTCAAGCATCAACTCAGTCTTTATGCTTTTCAAGCTTCAGCTACAATGGCAATGCTTAGTGAATCATCCTCTTCCATACTCTTCAATGAAGTCTTCATCTTCACACTCAAGCCCAACATCTCTCAAGATGCTCAAACCAGAAGAAATCACTTAACTGGATAAGCTAGGATATTAAACTGCTTATTGACCACCAAAGGTGACCTATAAGGGTTTAACATCAAAACAATGGTTCCCTCAAAGGTTCTACTTCCTAGGTACCATCACTTATCCCTCCTAAGGAGGGAGGTGAATACCATGGGAGGACCTTGAATCATGGGGAAGAATGGAGGTGACAGATACCATCCATGTTTAAGAAAGAACTTAACTAAGTCTAAGCTCTACTAAATTCCTAACCCTAAAACAACAACAAAACAAACAATTCTTCAAGCTCTCAAGCTCCTTCTTCAACCTTCAAGTCTTCTACTATGCTCCTCCATGCTCCACAAAGCAAGAAAAAGCCCACCAAGCCAAGCAAACCCACAAAGCAAAGCAAAACAAAATACAAGCCCACAAGGGAAACACAAACAATAATCAACTACAAAAATCAATTAAAAATAGTATACTATTATATTAAAATCTAATATAATTTCTAAGGGATCCTACATACCTACCCTTAATACCCTATATGTCCCAATATCTATCTTGACCTAGAAACCCAAAGTTCTAGTGTTATTGTGGACCTATGTTAAGGATTGACCTAAATCTACACAACCTAAAGTCATCTAATCAAAACTAATCAAGAATTAATCACAAAATTATGGAATAAATCTAGAGGGGAGCTAAAGTCCTAATCTAACTATCCTAAAAAGAATGGTTCAAAAATATGAAGGGAACTAGCTAAAAACAATTCTACAAATCTATGCATCAACATAAAAGGAATTAAAATGCTATTAAAAGATAAAATATACAAAAAATATTAAAAATGCATGAAATGCAAATGTTTTGATTTTATAATTTTCTAGACATCAATATGAAGTAGGAGAAAAAATCCCCATGTAAAAATCATTAATTTTCTATTTTATATGATTTTTCAAAGTTTAAAATAAAATGGAGAAAAAGAAAATAAAATATGAAATGTTTGGTGCAGATAGCAATGGTATGCAGTTCAATATGAGGATGGGCCCAAAATGGGGGTACGTAAAGCAAATGCACTAGGCCCAATTTTCAGTCAGAAAACAAATCACAAAATATAAAGAAAAAGGAAAATATGCGGTGCATTTAGTAAAGAAAATCAGTTCAAAATGCAATGGGCCATGAGAGTGGGGTGGAATTATCAATTAATCA
This sequence comes from Lathyrus sativus, assembly GCA_963859935.3. Taxonomy (NCBI): domain Eukaryota; kingdom Viridiplantae; phylum Streptophyta; class Magnoliopsida; order Fabales; family Fabaceae; genus Lathyrus; species Lathyrus sativus. The sequence continues at coordinate 453,635,770 of OZ012738.1, read as the reverse complement.
CTTAAGCCCATGATGGTACCATAAATGATACGCTGCGTTTAAGCTCTTCAGAACTCATCTCTCAAAACACGAAATTAAATCACAGCCCTTGGATCCAAGTCCAGTCACTGAGTCCACTCTTCATCCAACGGCCATGGGGTTGTCTTCTTCCTCCAGCCACGAAAATGGAGGGAAAGCTCCATGAACAGAGCTTCAAATACCTAACTCGGATTCCATCCCAACTCAACCAAAATCCATGGTTCAAAACCCTAATCTGCTCTAAATTCAACCCTGATCACAACCATGGTATTAGAATCCATTGAAATGCCCTCAATCTCTAAACCCGATCCAAGATCAAAACTATGCTCAAACTTCAACTTTAACGATTCTTGAAATTGATTGGCTCAGAATGATCACCACCTCACACTGGTTAAATCTTGCTATCAAACTCATGTTATATCTCACTATACATCGTATTCTTGATCAATAAAGAAATGGTGTCACTAACTCAAACTTCACCAAATGATCTCAAACTTTCCAGAATCCATCTCCTACTTGTCTCTAACCATTATAACCTAACAAATCTAACTAATTATGCTTAAATTAGGGTGTAGAAGAAAAGTTGCAAACCTGTTAAATCTTGAATATCAGATAGGTCAAATCTTCGGTTCAACCTCTCAAACTCTTCAGAATCACTCCTTGATTGATGTTAATGCTTCTGTTTGCAAAAGATTTGATCCAAGAAGCTTGAATCTCCAAATCTGATTGTGACTTGCAGCTCCCAAAATCCAAATGCTACCTCTTCAATCTCACACGATCTTGCCCTCAATTTGGTATGCACACATTCAGTATGATCAATGGAAGGTGTTAGGATTGAAAGAATCAATGGAAATGGTGTGGAATGTAGAAATTGATTTCAACTTGCAATGGAAGAAATTGAAATGGCTATCTCACTCTCCTCTCCAATCTCTCACCAACCTTGCATCTGAGCAAGTTCTAATCCATATATAGGATGGTTCTAAACCATCCAGAACTTTCTGGAATCATCCAATGAGAATTTGAGATTCTCATGCCATGAGTTTTTGATTTCAATCCATCTCACATGCCATCTTGTGCTATACCTCTTTAGCAGCTTGTTCTCCTTTGAAAATCTCCTTAGATGAGATGTATGAGGTGTTAGGATACTTTACTAGCTTGTGCATTGCTTTTCCTTGTGTTTTGCATATGTACCTTAATATGCAAGCAATCATTCTCCAAAGCAAGTCCATGATCTAAACCTCAAATCAAAAATGTGGATGAACCATTGTTTCTAAAATGATTTCTAGAGTCAAAATGACCTATTACATGCCATGGTTTGGATGTGTAGCTTGGAAATTTCAATTTCCAACTTTGACTTATTTAACTTATGCCTTCATTTTAGGTCATTTTTACCATTTTGAGCTAAAAGCTTTTTCAACATCTCATGACTTCCTTAATAGCCTTAAAACATCATTTTAATCAAGTTTGATGTTGAAGATTTTTCCATTTGAAGCTTGGAAATAGGAGTTATGGCCTTATGCTTGAAATGACTTATAATCTCCAAATGACCAAAATGCCCTTGACTTGTCAAAGCCATAAGTTGAGTTCTACAAATCCTATCAAGGACTTCTAGTACTCCCTAGAAATCTAAGAAGATAAGGAACAACATTCATGTTGACCAAAAGTTCATAGGAATCATCCTTCTTGGGAAAAAGTTGGATGCAAGTTGAGTGACTTTCAAGGTCCCAGATTCACATACCTCAGATGACCTGTAACTTGTCAAAGTCATAACTTGAGCTCTACAAATCCTATCAAGGACTTCTAGTACTTAAATTAAATCTAAGAGCAAGCTCTACAACATTCATGTTGGGGGTAAGATGAGATGGCAATCACATCTTGAGCTAAACTGCCTTGAAGATAGGGGTCAACTAGGGGATTTTACACTGTCAAGCCTTAGAAACCCTAGCTTGAGACTTCTCAAACTCCTCAATCATGATAAGTTGATCTTGGAATCATCCTTATAGCATCTCAATGCATCAATCCATGATCACATGGCTCTTGGATTAGGTCTCAACCCTCTCCAAATCATCAGTAGACCTAGGGTTGACCTAGTCAAACCCTAATTACACCACTCATGGCTAGGTTTCTTTAATCTTGCACAATGACCTCTATAGGCTTCATGATGGCTTTCAAGACATCTCATAAGATCTTTCAAGGCTTCAAGTCCATCCTCATAGCTTCAGAATCATCTGAGGAGCTCCCACAACTCTCAAGTTAGGAGGCACACAACCTTGGTTTCACCCAATCTCTCTGAGGATCTCTTAACTTCTCTGACAAAGATATCAACCCTTGAACACTTGAATAGCCTTCTTGGCTAGCTTCAAAGTCTTGACTGGTACTCATACCTCTTGATCTCCTGCATACATATCAATGAGATGCAAATGGTAATGCTAATGTGAATGAGATGAACCACAAGCTAGGTAAAGAAATGTTGGTCAAATTTTGGGGTGCAACACCATTGTCTGCCTTCGCTAGCAGGTTCGCTAGACGGATGAGGCAGCGAGCGTTCGCTGAGGCCTCGCTAGGCGAGTGAGCCAGCGAGCGTGACAGAAACGTGATTTTGTGCTGTTTTGCCTTGTGTTTCGTCTTGTAGGATTCCTTGGGTTGTGATAGGTAGAAAGATGGTGTTTAATAGTGAAGAGTGTATACCTGGTGTTGAAAGGTGAAATTATGAATTATAGAATTTAATTGACATAATTAATTGGTGGGTAAGGTATATATATATATATATATATATATATATATATATATATATATATATATATATATATATATATATATATATATATATATATATATATATATATATATATATATATATATATATATATATATATATATATATATATATATATATATATATATATATATATATATATATATATATATATATATATATATATATATATATATATATATATATATATATATATATATATATATATATATATATATATATATATATATATATATATATATATATATATATATATATATATATATATATATATATATATATATATATATATATATATATATATATATATATATATATATATATATATATATATATATATATATATATATATATATATATATATATATATATATATATATATATATATATATATATATATATATATATATATATATATATATATATATATATATATATATATATATATATATATATATATATATATATATATATATATATATATATATATATATATATATATATATATATATATATATATATATATATATATATAATGTATGGTGATGTGATCAGGAGGATCGTGTGCACTTAGTGTGCTTGAGTTTATGTGTTGTGCATTTGGTGTTGTGCATATCATATTAACACATCAATTTCACAATTAAAATATTAATCATCCAAATAAATCAAAAGACTCAACAAAATTGGAAATCAGATTCGGGGTGTTACAAAGTTCACACTCTCAGATATCCATAGTATATAAGTTCAAAATTAAGTTTGAGAGCTTAGAAGGGGAAATTCGTGGAGGGAAGAGCAAACTCATATTTGGAAAATGAGAGCAAAATTCAAAAACGTGAATTCAAATCCAGAGTAATTCAAGGAAAATTGAAGTGAGAATCATCTTCCTCAAGTTGTTTAGAGTGGATCTGCACGTTTTGGATCAAGCTAAGCAACAATTGAAGCACCGACGAAGTGTCTCCGTTAGGTAACTTTCAATTCCATATTTCTCTCATGCTAGGCACTCAACTTAGGTCATTGTTGGTGCATCTGAAGTCCTACATCTTGTAGGCAATGTTTGGCATCTTAATTGTGATGATTGATGAAACTCCATTTGTGCTGTCAAATTTTCAACTGTTCGATTCTCTTTTGTTATGCATGATAAATGAATTTGAAGCCTGGATTTTGAACCTACGTGATGAGACGTTTAATTTGGTATAAGATTTGTTGAGATTTGGTAAGGTTTTCAGACCTAGTCTTCGACCACCTCGCCGAAGAAGACGACCGGAGCTAGGGCTCCGGCGTCTGGTCTTTACTCTGGTTAGCTGAGTTGGATTTGTTTGACATGTTGACTGAGCTTGATGAACGTCCATGATTCACTTGACTAGCACGCGTGGATAGTTGACTGCCAGGTCAATCAAATGAAACAATACGTTTGGCATTTGAGTTGAGTTACTATTGTTTTGGGCCAAACGTGCTATCTGCACCCCACTCCGGATCCAGGCCATTGGATTAAACTTGTTTTGTTGCTATTTTCACCGTTCAGGTTTTTTTCTTTTATTTTATTTTTAGTTGATTTCTGTTATGATTTTAACCAATTAATAATAACTCCAATCATTTTAAAATTCAACAAAAAATGTTTTTTGACACTTTAATGTGTTAATTAATTTTTGATAATTTTTAAATTCATTTTCCATTTATTTTTCAATTAAATTTGTATTTTATGATTAGAGGTATTTTTTAATGGTTTTTCACTTGTTCCTTTGTGTTTCTTATTTGTTCTTGAGCCATTTTAAATCACCTATAAATGAGGCTTCTTCCTCATTTTGATGATGAGTTGAAGTGCCTCTGAGGATTGTTTTGGTCAATGATTGACTTGTTTTTGGTTGACTTTTATGAGCTTCTTTTTGACCCTCGAAACCCTCCTTCAAAATGGGGCACCCTAGTGGATCAATTCCTTTGGTGATGTTTTGAATGGACATTGGTTGTGTTGTTTTGGTATCTGGTTTCCAACATCTTTATAAGATTTTGGTATTTTATTTGGACTTATTTGAACTATTTTCCTATTTCTGGAGTAGCTTGCAATTCAAGCTACCCCTAAGGATGGTTCATACACACACTTGTCCTAGGTTTGATGGAAAATGACCCTTGTGGATCCCAAATGTTTTCGACTCTTGTTGATTCACATTCCTAACATGTTAAAGAGATTGTTTGCCAATTTTTAGGTCATACACTTGTTTGGTTCATGTTGTGGGTTGCATTCTTTTTAGGCCTTCCATTTGATTTCAAATGTTGAAAGTGTTTAGGACCTAGGTCCTTTACCATGCCTAACCTTGCAATGTGCTTTGTTGTGTTTCCTTATTTGCTTTGTGAACTCTTTTTCTCATGTTCTCACCTCTGTCCTAGGACCTTTGAATCCAATTTAAGATAATTTGGTCCCTCCTTTGGAGATACTTTGAGTTTGTCTTAAATGGTGATTCATTTTGAGAACTTTTGATGTGTTTCTTTTGCATGATCATTGTGTTGTTTATGTTGAGTTGCCTCTTTGCATGGCTTTCTTCCCTCATCTTATCTCCCATCCTCACATTGATCATGTCTTCTTCTCCTTTCTTTTTGGTTTTCTTGTTGTTTAGTGGTTGATGTTTGAGTGGTTGTAGGAATTCTATTTCTCCCACTTCATCCCTCTTTTGTGTGAACTTGTTTATGCTCTTTTGTGTGCTTTCATTATTTGGTCTTGCATCTCTCATTTGAATGCTTGAGGTTGAGATATGCTTGTGGTGGCTACTGCCCCACACTTTGTTCCTCCCTCTTTTCTTCATGTTTGTTGTGCATTGCATGTTTGCATCTTCTTTATTTTATCTTATGCTTCCTTCTTCCTCTTTATTTGCCATGTTCCCTTAGGACCTCTAATCTCTCTTGTTCAAGATTGGTTATGATAGACCTTAGGTTTGAATACATGTATGATAACATTAAGTAGCATTCCCTTTTCATCCCAATCATAGGTGCACTTTGTATGAGAACATTAGGTTGAGTTTAGTCCCCCTTTAGAGTTGTGTCTCTCTCTCTTCTCATCTTCAAACTTCTTCAAGTCATTTAATAAAGGATAATGAGTGTTGTACGCTATGAGCCTTAAGCATTTGGGAAATGATGATTGGGGGGCCTCCTCTTAATTGTCTAGAGTGTTTAGTGTATGTCCTTTGGACGATATGCAACACATTCACTCCTAAGTCATAGTCTTTAGTGCAACATGAATTACAAACATTAATTCAATTCACTTCTTCTCTAAAAAACACAAAAACAAACTTCAAATCTTTTTATCCTTCGGGATTAACTGGAAACCATTTTCATAAAGAGAGTTTTGTTAACTCTTGGTTCTACCGCAAACAGGTAACGCCTAAGTCTCCAATGGTCGAGCTGCATACACCTAATTGCTAGAATTAAGTTTTAACCCCACTCGGGTAAAACACTTGAACTAACCTGTGGTCTTGTTAGCCCGAACTACGTTTGCTCTGATTTCTCATACCAGACGAGGATACGTAAGAACAAGACGGCAATGTCTTGGCGAGCAACCTTCCCCACCCTTCACTCGTAGTTTTCCGAACTACATTGACTCTGATTTTCCCATTGCACGAGGGAGTACGTAGGCATAGAGCGGCGATGCTTTATCGAGTATATTTTCCTTCTTTTTGTCCCTGCGGCCTGTAGCTTAGATAGATAAATACCCTTTTTGATAGACAACAAGCATGGATCTCGTCGAGTACGACGACTGTGAGGGGTGCTAATATCTTCCCCTTGCGTAACCGACTCCCGAACCCAAGATTTTGTTGCGATCACTTGTCTTCTCCCTTTTCCATAGGTTTTCTCTGATTGTTTCCTTTCCCTCTTCTGGGATAAATAACAAACAGTGGAGACTCTTCTTTCCTTGCCGACTCCTCTTCGCAGCGATGCGATACCTAACATTACATCTATGAGAAAAAATTTTGATTTGCTATATTTAAATACCTTTCACCTTAATTCTATGAAAATAGTCATCATTCATGTCATCCGGTAAAGATATTTAAATAGGGAAAACTGTCATACCCAAAAATTTTACCCCTTAGATGTCATCATCATTTGCACAAGCATATTAGGTCAAGAATTCTTGCATAACTAACCAAACCATCTAGCTTTGTGGTTTTGTTTTCTTATGGAATTAGGGTTGATGGGAAAAGGAGGAAGCCTTGATTAATCATGAGTTGAGTGGGAAATCAACCAAGGAAGTCCTCATACATTTTCTAGGTCCCTAAGAGGTCATTTGGTCCAAAGAAATCCAATTCAAAAGCTTCCTAAGTGGATAGGAGAGGCATTGACTTCATCTGATTCTAAAGTCAATTGAGGCATCACAAAAGTCAACTCTTGAGTTTTGCGGTAAACCCTAAGATTTTCAAGTATTAGTCTATGATCCCATGTGGTTAGATCATCAAAAATCAAGTTGGAACAATAAAATTAGGAGATTTGAAGAATTACAGTTTTATGGTGAAGTCAAAAAAGTCAACATTTGGAGTGATTTTTCAAGGCCGAATTCAGGATTGTTCCAAGCATAATTTTTCTTGGTCATCAACATGAAAGTTGTACATCATCTATTTAGCTTTATTTTGATACCAATAAATCCTCAATATCATTTTTAGAACTCAAGTTATGTTTTTTCAAGTGGAGGTCAAAGTAGGGCAAAACCTAAGGCAGCTTTTTTGCAAGAACTTCCAACCAAGGCCTCATGGGTTTATTGACCTCAAACCAAAACTCATCCAACATGAAAGTTATTCCTTTTGATCTAATATTTCCAAGCATATAAATAAGTCCTTAATTGGAGCAATGAGTAAAAATTTATGGATCACAAAGTTTGTTGATTTTGGGCACATGTTAGGCAACTTGCCCTAGTTGCCAAGGCACTTCAAAGTCATGTTTTTGCAAAACTTGCAAGCCTTATTTTTTATATTCCCAAGCTTCAAATCCAAAAGTTTATAACATCAAAGTTGTTCTCCTCCATCTCAGCTTTCTAAGCAACTAAAGAACTCCCCAGTTGGAGTTCTACAACTCAAGATATGGTGAGATGAACATGGGTGCCAACACTTGACAAAAGTTGCCCAAGTCATGACCAGGTCATGCGCAGGCTTGCCTAGACCAACTTGCTAGACCAATTTTCATGATCATTTTTCATCATGATACAAATCTCAAATCAAATTTTTTAAATTTCAAAAAGCACAAGACTTCACCATTTGAGTCAAAAACTAAATAGTTATGGTGTGCCAAAGAGACCTTGCAACCATGTTTAAACCTTGCCAAGTTTTCCTAGGCCATGACTAGAATTTGTGTCAAAATGTGACAAACCTTTTCAGTATCCAAAACCTTGTTTCTTGTGCACCAGAACCTGTCATGACATGATCTCAAACATTGCCTTTTCAAGCTCTCACCCTTATGACATGCAAAAAGCACATGTTGGCATGAACATGGAAACGGAAAGCATCAAACTTGTGCAGTTAGCATTCCACTATGATTCCTTGCTTCTTTTATGTCCATAAACAAACAAAAACTCCTGCCTCAACCATCTAACCATGAGTATCTAGAAAGATATCACCGTCATGAATCATTTCTCAAGATTTTGACCAAAAAAAGAACTTTTGATTTTTCAAAGTTTTGACCTTAAAAGACACCTCATTCTGGCCATCAAAAGTATCAGAAATAACATCAGGAGGTAGAAAAAAATGGGGAGAGCAAGAGGAGACCAGAAAGAAAGAAAAAACATCACCTTCACCATTCAAAAATTTAATAAATTCAAATCTTTTGATCCTTGGACTTTCCACTCTCTTCTTTAGCACCATCATCATTCTGCAACCGGAGTCTGTAAAGCTTCAAAGTTGGCAAAGCTTCAAAGTTGGAGTCATTTGGAGAGACTCTTGAAGCCCAACCGGAGTTTGTAAAGCTTCAAAGTTGGTAAAACTTACTCAAACATTTTCCACATTTCTTCACGTGTATTAGTTCTGTTTATGTATATAGTTGATTATTTGATTAAGTGCAGAACATTTCTTTTTGGTTTTGGCATTATTTCGAACATGTTTAGTTTTGTGGCCATTTCTTGGTCACTTGATTTCATGAGATTAGAAACCTCAAATGTGAAAAATAATTTTGGAATTGGAATGTACTTGAAAAATGCTTGAGATTGGTATAAGGTTCGACCTATTTTGGTGGAGTTTAACTTGTGCAACTCCGGTGGCCTACCGGAGAGGACGACCAGAGCTAGGTCTCCGGCGTCCTATGTGTTCTCTTGTCTGACTCACTCTAACCATCCATGTCATCGCCACGTCTTTTAAAATCTCCTGTATGGCATCCCCGTGTCTTATTTCTGAGTTGTTTTAATTATTTTGGACCTGGCTTTGGCTAGATTTGTTACTTGCACCCCCAACTTTTTAAGCCCAAATGATTATAACTGATTTCTATTGTGTCTGTTATTGCTACTGCACCCTACCTTTCATGTGTCTATTTTATTTTCTTTATCTTTTTATCATTTCAACTTTACACCAAATTTAGTATTTTCCAAACATAAAAAAAATCATAAAAAAATATTTTTAGATACCTTACTGTTTTATCATATTTTTAATAATTTTTATTATTTATTTCATTATTTTATTTAAGTCTTTTGTTGCAACATGTTTACCCAACTACCCTTGAATTAGGGTTTGCTATTTAATGGAGTTTCTCAAATCTTTTTGACCTAATTTTTAGTCAAGTTTCTATATGTGATGTAAGGAGTCTTAAATATTTTTGGTGGCCATAGATATTGTTGTTTGATTAGACTTTTGGTTTGGATTTGAGTCCTCGATTCATTTTGACACTATGAGTTTATAAAGGGATTTTGATGGAGTTTTTTGTATCAATCTTGTTGTGAGCTTTTGCACATGATTTAAAACTTTTAGCTGGATTTTATTTGACTATTTTACTATATTTGGTTGATGCCTTGGTGTTTGTTTTGACATAGTTTTTAGGGTTTGTTCTTTGAGTGGTTATCTAGAGGATTATATGCCTATGTGTGGTTTGAAAGCTTGTTGTAGCTACTGACTTCATGTTTCCAAAGTGTTCTTATTTGCCCATATGAGTTCCCATACATGCTTTGCTTGTTTGAAGCCTTTCATTGTTGCTCTTTGGTTTAGTTCCTTGCATATGATCTTGTTCATGCCTTATTGTGATTCTTGATTGTGTTTCTCTTGATATCATGGTGTTGAATGTGAGATTTGTGAGATGTGTATGCTACTTCCCATTTTCTTCTTGAAGTTGTAACTTCATGTTTGAATCATTCTTTGCATTTGTCATGTTTGATTAAGGGTGTAACAAATATGCTTGTTGTTTTGATGTGTGTTTGGCATGTTCATGATTATTTGAGAATGTTGAATATAACATGATGTAGTTACTGCCCCTCTTGGATTGTCATCTCATTTGTACTTCTTGACTTTAATACTTTCATTTTTATCATCTTTATCCTAAAGCTTATTATTCCCATACTTGTTGTTACAAGTTTGTTTGTCCCTTATTCCAAAGGAAAGTTATCATGTTGACTTGTTATCATCTTTAAGATAATTTAGGCCATTTCCTACCTACCTTTTGACCTTGTTAGGATCATTCCAATTTTATTTGGTGATTTTGGCTTGGGTGTCTATTCACCCACTCTAGACAAGTCATCATCGTTGTCTAACATTATGCACGTATGAATGCCTGTGATTTTGTTATGTTGATGATTGCAATGATTGTGTTTGATGACAATCTTGTTTTGGGTAAGAATGTTATGCATGTCATGCATGTGATGATGCAAATGATGGAGTATGCTTGGAATAGATCTCCCTTTGAGGGTGAGACCCTTTTAGATATCACTGGGGCTTGGATTTAGGAATTGCCAAGTGAAATTGGACTTTGGCTTTTATGAAGGTGCCAACAAGGGTGGACTTTTAGGTAGTTACCAATAAAAATTGGACTTTTGGATTATGAAACTGCCAATAAGGGTGGACTTTTAGGTAGTTGTCAATAAAAATTGGACTTTTGAATTATGAAGGTGCCAATAAAGGTGAAATTTTAGGTAGTTGCCAATAAAAATTGGACTTTTGGATTATGAAGGTGCCAACAAGGGTGGACTTTTAGGTAGTTGCCAATAAAAATTGGACTTTTGGATCATGAAGGTGCCTTTTAAGTAGTTGCCAATAAAAATTGGACTTTTTGATTATGAAGGTTCCAACAAGGATGGACTTTTAGGTAGTTGCCAATAAAATTAGACGTTTGGATTATGAAGGTGCTAACAAGGGTAAACTTTTAGGTAGTTTCCAATAAAATTATACTTTTAAACGATTTTCCAGACGAAAACATAGACTTTTGGACGGTTTTCCAAACGGGAACTTGGACTTTTAACTACCAGACGAGAACTTGGACTTTTAACTTCCAGACAAGAACTTGGACTTTTAACAGCCAGACGAGAACTTGGACTTTGGTATCAAATCTTGTCTTACAAGGCTTTTGAGATGTCAAATTTATGTTGTAGGGTTAGGCCTAATGAATGATATGATATTCAAGGCTTTATGCAGAAGCGAAGCGACATAACTAATGCATGTGAATGATTTATGCAATGATATGAAAGTTTCCAAAATGCCCCAACAGAGGGTAATGGAAGGAAATGGTTCCTTTGCAGCAAGGCTTCTTGTCAAACGACAAAATATTATTTGGTGGGATGGTAGCATGATTCCCTGATACTCGTCTTGAACTCAAAGGTTGTTGATAGAGTTTTCTTGAATTAATTGAAAGCATGGAAAGGTCTTTGTTTTTGAAAGCAACTGTACCATGACATGATCTCGAGATGGCTTGTCCCAAAATTCCATGTCATGAAAGGATTTTTCCTTGAAAGGAATTTGGAAACATTTGTACCATGAGATGAACTCGATATGGTTTTCCCCAGAACTTCAAGTCATGAAAGGATTAGTCCTTGAAAGAAATTTAGAAACAGTTATACCATGAGATGGACTCGAGATGGTTTGCCCAAGCACTTCAAGTTGTGAAAGGATTAGTCCCTGAATGGAAGTTGGAAATATTTGAACCATGAGATGAACTCGAGATGGTTTTCCCTAGAATTCCAAGTTGTGAAAGGATTTGTCCTTGAAAGGAAGTTAGAAAAATTTGTGCCATGAGATAAAATCAAGATGGTTTTCCCCAGAACATCAAGCCATGAAAGGATTAGTCCTTGAAAGTAAGTTGGGAACAGTTGTACCATGAGATGAACTTGAGATGGTTTGTACCAGAACTTCAAGTTATGAAAGGTTTCTTCCTTGATTGACTGACTCTTGTGTTACGGTGAGAATTGTAATGTCAAGCTATTGATTAACTTCAATCTTAGTTCATTAAATTCACAACCGGACTTTGATTTATCCAAAGGAAAGGTTAAAGAAAGAAAGACCTTTTGGGCGATGTAACAACGACGTTAAAGAGATCGGGGATCGGGGGTTGGTTATGCCTAGGGTAGGTATTTCACATCCTAGTCATCTGTAGTACTCTACAGAAACCTTTTGTATGTTTGTATGCTATACTTGCTAAATGTTTGCTATGGTCATGAGATCAAGGTTAAGGTTTTGAGATAAATACCTAGGATTGATATTTCTAAGTTTGCTAGCAAAGATATCGCACCCTCTGCCTATGTATCCTAACTAGGATAGAATCAGAGCAACCGTAGTTCACCTCACTAGGGGTAGATGAACACTTGATTATGATCAAGGATCAAAGGGGGACAAACATAATAATGCTTGCATAGAGTTTAACAAAACTCTCTAATGTAAGTTGTACACTCAAGAGGATTGACTTTAATAAAAGCCAAGAGGCGAGTAAGTAATCATGACAACGACTCTTACATAGAGTTAACAAGCTCTTTCTTAAGGTTATAGCTAAAGGACACTCCTAACAAGGGGTAGGTCTTTAGACTTAGAGCAAATTCTAATGGCTAGTAGGTTCTAACTCAACAAAGTTAGGGTTCAAGGTGACTTAACAATGTCAAAAGGAGGGTAAAGAGCTATATATGACAATGAAGTCAATAGAGAAACTTTCCTTTGGAATGGGGAAAAGATGAGGAAACTGGATGAGAACTAACAAGTTCTATCACTTGGTGTATAACTTAACACAGTTAAAAAAGCATACATAAGCATTCATTCAAACATGATGATCATATAAAAAGAGTATGTTAACAACCAAAGAAGAGGCACAAATATGTGACAATATAAAGCAAAGATTATAATCAAGTCAAATGGTTACAACCATCACTAAACAAAGATATTACAATATCTGAAAAGAACATGATACAGGTTCTTACAAGACCAAACATGAGGTAAAATCAATTTGAAGTATCTTAACAAAGATGAAGAGAAATGAGGTGGCAACCATCAAGGCACACAACAACATGTAACTCAAACAAGCTTAAATGCAAGCAAGTAAAAACTTGAGGCAAGCATGTTATAGTGATCAAAGAATGTCAAATGTTATAACATAAGACCAACAATAATGCATTGATGACAATCAAATACATAAGCATACAAGAGATGTTACAATAAATCAAGTAAGAAGTTCAAAGTTTCATGGGGAAAGCATACAAGTTCATGGTAACAACCAAAACAAAGCAAACCCTAGCATGTGATGGTTCTAATAAGATATCCAAACAAGTAGAGAATACATGAAGAATACACTCAAGAGGTTACAACATCAGGAGATATAACATGATTCACAAACATAGCTCACATTATCATTCAACTATACGCACTTACAAAAACAAGGATTGATTTTGACAAGACCTTAAGCCAAAAACAACTTAATCACTCAAGCAAGTTAATAAACATATATGGATCAAGCACAATCAATCTTATAAGATAGATCAAGAAATAGTTGAGAAAAGTTTCAAAAGAAACAAGGTAAAAAACCCTAAAAAGCAACATGATTTCCAAGTGGGTTAAAGTATTTATAGGATAGGCATACTTGAATTATTTTCTCATTATTTGAAAATAGACATGATAAAGGATATTTTGCAAAAAGAATGGGACAAAAATGTTGAAAGATTAGTGAGTTATGAAAAATTGAATTTTGTGAATAAAACATGAAAATCTAAGTGATAAAAAAAATAAGAATTGCTTATTTCAAGTTTTGAACCCACGCCCTTTGGTTCATGGGCCTAAAACCTCACCAAATATACCAAGACACGCGTGTGGTTACACAACATGAAAGAATGAATAAATATTAAAAACAATGAAATAAATCAAAAAAGCAAAAGAGTTGATCTCCACACTGATCAAACTCAGGAAGGTTAGGCAATGCAATACATGAGCGCGTAGGCCAATGTATCAAACCAACCTAGTCATAGATAAGCCTTAATGTTTAAAATTCTGGGCAACACAAGGCAACCCAAACCAACCAAAATACGTCGAAATGTGAGAGCTCAAGCTTGATCAAAACTCCATCATTTTTAGCAAAATTTGGGTCTAACTCACGTGAAATTCAACAAGGAATCTGATGGTGTCCTTATTTCCTTAAATAATGCATACAAATTGAAATTTGAAACCAACTATAGATTTAGTGTTTGAAGTGCATTTTCAATGTTAAAGCTTAGATCAAACACATTTGGATCAAATTAAAAGCTTGCACACACCCTAAATATAGTATTCATGAAGTTCAAACTCAAAGAGGACTCAAAATAAAACTATAGCAGAATATGCCTTATGAGTTGCAATTGTTGCATATGAGCTGTAATGAAAAACGTTCAACAACAGTTTATGACAGAACCAATTAGGTAATCAAAGATGGTTCAACAACACTAATAACATGTAAATGATCTCCAAACATCAACACATTATGAGCCTAACACAAATTGATCTCAAATACAAAGTGACTTTGTAAATCTTGAAATTATGACATGAGGCTTATGATGAAAAGTTCAACAACAGTTGCAGTAGAGATCAATTCATCATTCACATCACGTTTCAAAAAGACATAGACATACACATAAAGTTTCAATTCAAAACAATGTTGGTCTGAACAGAAACCAAACAAACTAATCATATGAAAATATCAAACAAATCCAAGAATAGTATCAAATACATTCTATAGAGGTCTCTCAAATGCAAAATGACCTATAACTGATTCTAAGCATAAAAATCAAACTTAACCTAAACAGAAGCAACAATATGGTTCATAATTAGAAGAAGAAAGATACAAATCTAACATCTACCCTATATGACATTTGCAAGTTTTCAAAACAAATCACAAGCTAAGTTTACAACATGACTTAATGGTTCTAGGCAATTCTAACTAATGTACATCAAGTATGATCATGGTCACAAAAGGAATGAGTATAGTCAGAGGTCACTTACCTCTTGAAGACTTCCAATGAAATCAAGTAGCCTAGTTAAGCATGAATGCCTTGAATAGCTGTTCCACACCATAAATTTACAGTTCAAGCAGCTCCAACTTATCTCAAGCAAGTCTTGGTGTAACAACAAATTTATTACACTTGAAGCTAACAAAGGGAACCTTGTGACAGATCCAACAAATGGTGATGCAGTTATTTTTTGGGTGTTTTAGACAGTTAATATACTTTAAATCAAAGATGTTTAAGGTGTCATGAGTGTTGAAACAAGCTTGAGTAGAGTGTTCCCTTGTTTTATGCAAGAAGTCAAAGTTCACTAAGGTTGAGGGTTGACTTTTGGAGATATGAGATTTTTGGCTGGTTCAATGGTTGGAACACCCTAAACATCATTTGTAGGTTTTATAGAGTGGTGGTGATGAGTTTTAATGTTTGGAAATGGTTTTGGTATGAAATCTGTCCAAGACAGATTTTAAGGTTTTTGGATGATTTTGCTTCAATTACAAGAAAAAGCAAAGCAAGATTGAATGGCTTGTTTCTTCTAGTTTTTTAGGCTTGTTATTGTGTGTTTGATTCATGAGGTATGTCTCTATTTATAAAGGAGGTAAAGGCTTGGACAGGTTTTAGGATATGGCTTGCATTTTGTCTTTTGGAGGGAGAATCTTAACAAATCAAACTTGATTTTCTTCTGTAGATTTTGAGCTGATTTACAATGCAACTTAGCCTCAAAACTAGTTGTGTTTAGGCTATAGGAAGTGACCATAGACATGGTGTTGCACCCCAAAATTTGACCAACCGGTCCCCATATCTGGTTTATGTTTCGACGCATTTTGCATTCGCATTCGCATGCTGCACGCATCACATTTTTCTCAGTCAGATGGATTTTATCGGGATTATAGCCCCTGCCGTTTCAGGCAGTGCAGGCCGGTTGAAATAAGAGTTTTTTGAGAATTGGTACTCGTTTCCTGTGTTTTCAGGCCATCTCGGTGCCCGGATTTCGCTATGGTTGCACAATTGTCTTCTAATCGATTTAATCGGCTTCTTGGCATTTTTTAGAATTTTCTCTTTTATTTTCTAGATTTTTAATGCATGTAAATAGATTTTTCTAGAATTTTTCTAGTAGAGTTTAATAGAATTTAATAGATTTTTAGATATTTCCCTATAGATTTAAATAGATATTTCTAGAGATTTAATAGATTTTAATAGATATTTTCTTAATAGTTTTAGATTTTAAGTACATATTCCTTCTTTTTTAGAGATTTAATAGATTTTAGATTTTTACTAGATATTACTTTTCTTTTAATTGGAATAGATTTTTTTAAAAATAGAATTTAATGTTTTTTAGATTTTATTAGATTTTAATTGATTTTTCAAATTTAATTGGAATAGATTTTTAAATAGGATTAAATGTTTTTTTTAGATTTTATTAGATTTTAATTGATTTTTTAGATTTAATTGGAATTTTTTAAATAGATATAGATAATAAATCTTTTCTGTTTTTTTTAGATTAATTAGGGTTTTATTAATTTTCGTTTTAGGATTAATTAGGATTAATTAGAGGTCTTAATTAGGGTTTTTCTTATTAATTTCGTTTTAGGATTAGTTAGATTTTTTTTCAGTATTAATTTTGTTTTGTTTTTTAGAGTTTAATCTTTGAGTTTAATCAAGGTAATCATCAATTAATCAGAATCCATTGGGCCAATTATCCAAGTCAGGAAGCCCAAGTCCAAGGTCCAAATGCTGCCACATGTCCTATAAATACCATGCCACGCGTGTATCCCAATTTTCAGCCACCTCATTTTCAAACTCACTCAGAATTCGCCACGTCACTCTCACACACACACACACACTTAGACTCTGCCAACGCACAACCCACTCACCCTCTCTCCTCCACACGTGGCTCCCCTACAGCTCCTTCTACCCCCACGTGTCTCTCCATCCCTCACCGTGGCTGGCATGGCTGACACATATCACCTCGCCGGAGACCTCCCCTGACCGGCATGCAATTCCGGTGACCACCATAACCATCGCCGGCGACCACCGTAACAACCGCCGGAACCACATTTTTCCAGAAATCTTCATCCAATTCCTCTGTTCTTCATCGCTTTATCGGATTCATCAATGATCAAGATCACCAGATCCAAGCGACCTCCATCATCATGTTCATCCGAAGTTCATGTTCTTCGTCCTAATTTTCCAGAATTCTGCATCTTCATCTAAAATTCATCATTCCTTCATCATTTTTCCCAGATCTTCAAGAACATCTTCATGTTCTTCACCATAAGTTTCCAGAACTTTACAACATTCATCATCTAGTTCACCAGATCACCAGATTCCTTTAAACTTTCGTCCATAAATCATCAGGACGGCATCTAGATCTAGGTTTTGTTTGAGTTCCGTCCAGAATATCTTCATCAATCACCATCAGTTTTCCAGGTTTCTCCAGATATCAACAATATTCGAGGATCTTTAACGAACAATCTTCAACGAGCAGTTTTTCCAGATTTCGTCCACGTTCCGTAGATCTTCACAGAAGCTCTCTCCAGATTTCCTTCAAGACTTTCGTCAGAACCTCTTCGTCATCTGTAGATCTTCAATAGCATCCTCATCCAGGTTTTTTTTTCTTCTTCTATTCTCATCTGATCCATTGCATGTTAGTGATGAATTGTAAGATGTAGACTTAGGGTTTTGAGGTCCTCTGGTTTGAGCGATTAGGTTTTCTGATTTCTGTGAGGTGGGGGGGTTCAAGATTGGTACGGTGAGCTGAGACTGGTTCGTTGAATGATGGCGGTGTGGATTTTGGTTGAAGGATTTTGCTGGCGATTTGAATGTAGGATGAAGTTTGTATGGCTGGTTTAGGTTGATGAGGTTTGTATCTGAGGAGGTTTTGTGGTGCGCTTGAGAGATTGAAGGAGTTTCAGAGAGGGGGAATCAGAGCGCCGCTAGGGTTTCTTGGTTAGGGAAGGTGAACAGTAGCGAGGAGAGTTAGGAGAAGTTTAGTTTTGTTTTGCTGAGGCTGAGGGAGAAGTGGACTCGGGCCTAGGCCCATTTGCAAAGTTTTGCTACCCCTATCCCTTTTTTTTCCATTGAACCCCCCTCCCTTGTTGAGAAGCATGTTCTGGGCCTAGATACTTGCTACTCACACCCCCGTTTGGGGCCCAAGCTTGAATAACCCAGCGAACCATTACTTTTCACCACCCCCCAGGTTTATGATTTTTATTGTTTTTCTGGATTAATACTGGGCCCAGCGCAGTGATATCTGCACCCCCCCTCCTGGGCCCAGTGTATTTCTGCAGTATAGGATAATTGCTTTTGACACCCCTGTTAATTTTGATTGAATTTTCACATTATTTGCATATAGTTTACTACAAAAATCATAATAAATCCAAAATTAATCAGAAAAATATTTCAAAAATACCTCCATGATCTTGGATTATTTGTGATTTTATGAAAATAAGAAATTTCATATTCACCCATTTTTCAATTTAATTTGATTTTTCCCATTTTATTGATTTCTTTAATTTTGTACATTTGACACATGTTTTTGTAAATTTGCTTGTGACCAATTGGTGAATAGTTTTGAGTTGATTCTTGTTGGGTTGATTAGATTAGAAGTATAGGTTCCCTTAGAGATTTATCTCACATTTTTATGATTTAATCTTGTTTAGTTTTGATTAGAGAACATTAGGGTGATAATATTAGGGTTAAACTCAACATAGGTGCATTATAACATTTTATTTTGGGGTTTTTAGCATGAATTAGGTTCTAGGACATATAGGGTATGTAGGGTAGATGTATAAATCCCCTTAGAATTAATCTTAGAATTTTAAATACTATATTACTATTTTTAGTATATTTTACAAATGGAGTGTTTGTTTGGTGTTCCCACTTGGGTTTTTAATTGTGTGCTTGGGCTTTTGGGGCTTTGATATGGGGTATGGGGCTTGGCTTGAGCTTATGGAGCATGAAGACATCAAAAGAGAAGATTGAAGATGATAATCAAATGTTGAAACTTGAAGATTGGTTGTGCTTGGAGTTGATTGAAGACATAGGAGATAGGAGATAGGTAAAGCCTTAGAATAGACTAATTTCTTCCACAAACATGGATAGCTTCTTGTGTTTCCATTCCTCTCTATGACATAAAGTCCCTCTAGGATATTCACCTCCCTCCTTTGGAGGGATAAGTGGCCTTGCCTTGGAGGTAGAACTTTGAGGGAACCAGTCTTTCATGATGATAAACACTTATAGGCTTCCTTTGGTTGTCAATAAGCTGTTTTATCATTCCAACTTATTTTGTTAAGTGATTCTCTTCTGGAGTGCTTGCCTTGAAGATGGAGCTTACCTGAAGCTTGAAGGCCATTGAAGTTTGATCTTGGAGTTCAATTGAAGATGTTACTGTTTTGCTGTTGATCAATTGTCAGAGTTGGATGTTTTTCAGAGCTGCTGCTGTAGGAGCTGGTGGGCTGTCGGAGCTGGTTTTGGGGTTTATTTTCTTTGTTGTATTGTTTGTTATTTTTCCCCTTAGGTTCAAAGTGAAGCCGTTTCACTTTGACTATTGTTTTCTAGGTTCGAGGTTGAGTGGGACTCCCTTGCCTCGCTTGTACTGCTGCATTCATGCATTTTACTGCTTTACTGTATATATGTTGTTTCTTTTCCGTTTATCCCCTAGGATCTCTGTTTCTCTCTGCGCAAGAGAGAAATATGACAGACATTAGGTGTTAACCCATGCATGACAACATTAGGATAGTTTTGATTCCCATTTTAACCCTAGGTTTTAGAGTTCCTTCTCTTTCTATCTCAAAACAATCAAAAAATACAATAAGAGGTTAAACGTCAGTAAAAGACAGTTCTTGCGTAAAAGACTGGAAACCAATCAAAGTGTCATTTTTGTCCGCTTGGACCCGTAATCAGGAGAAAACCTTTTTCAGAAGGATAAAAAACAGTCAGACAAATCTGTGTCTTCCGTGGCCCGAACTACGTTTGCTCTGATCTTTCATGCTGTATGAAAGTACGTAGGCACATGATGCGATATCCTAGCGAGCAACCTTCCCCTCCCTTCCCGTAGGTAGGCGAACTACGTTGACTCTGATTTCTCGTTTCAGACGGGAATACGTAGGCATAAAGTGCGATACTTTTCCGAGTCATTTTCTTTTCTTTTAACCTTAGACCTGTAGAGTAGATAGAATAACAATCCGTACTAGAAAACAAGCGTGGATCCCGTCGAGTACGACGGATGTGGGGGTGCTAATACCTTCCCCTTGCGTAACCGACTCCCGAATCCAGGATTTGGTTGCGATGGCCATTCCTTTCCCGTCTTTGCGGTAGGTTTACTTCGAGCGTTTCCTTTCCCTTCTTTGGGATAAATAACGCACGGTGGTGACTCTTCTGTTCTGCCGACGCCGATTTTCGCAGTAGCGACACATGGCAAGAGAGGATGCCTTGTGCTGCATCAGATTTCTCTTTTAAAGTTTCTCTTTCCTTTTGTACTTTTTGTACTTTCTTGGCATTTAAATATTGATCTTAGCGAAAGCCCATGCTTTGCTCATAGATTCTTCTGCATTTTCACTCGTCAAACTCCTAGACATCAGATCAATGGTTAAATAATGGTTTAGAACCAATTGGATGGTTGGTATGTCGGTTCATGTCAAGTTGAAGTTGTGCATTTCAGGTTCTTGGACCCCAACTTCCCTCCTTTGGAACTTCTAGCTCACAAATGTTATGGAGGATTTCTGGTACTTTTTGGAAAGCCCTCATCATGCTCTACAACTTTCTTTTTTTAAGATTTTTCAAATTCTAAGTGGAACTAGGTCAAAAAAACCTCTTGAAGTTGGCTAAAAACATGACTTAAAAGTGTCAAAATCATGAAATTTCACTAAATGTTTTTCCCTCTTGACTTGTTTTTGATCATAACACCAAATCTATTAATTTTTGCACATAGGTCACTTTTAAAATTTTGTAGGACTTCTCAAGACCTTTCAAACAAGCTTTAAACCACTCCATTTGGTTGTGTGGTTAGGAAGTTATGGTCTTGCCCCTTTCAAAACCCTAATTTCCCGACTTTTTGATTACTTCTCAATTCTTGATCCAATGGTCACCAAACTTCATGATTAGATATGATATAACATGGGTGTCGCTACTGCGAAAATCGGCGCCGGCTATGACAGAAGAGTCGCCACCATGCGTTATTTATCCCAACAGAGGGAAAGGAAACGCTCAGAGTAAACCTAACGCAAGACGGGAAAGGAATGGTCGTCGCAACCAAATTCCTGGATTCGGGAGTCGATTACGCAAGGGGAAGGTATTAACACCCCTCACGTCCGTCGTACTCGACGGGATCCATGCTTGTTTTCTAGTACGGATTGTTATTCTATCTACTCTAAAGGGTCAAGGGTTAAAAAGAAAAGAAAATGACTCGGCAAAGTATCGCACTTTATGCCTACGTATTCCCGTCTGAAACGAGAAATCAGAGTCAACATAGTTTGCCTACCTACGGGACAGGAGGGGAAGGTTGCTCGCTAGGATATCGCATCCTATGCCTACGTACTTTCATACAGCATGAAAGATCAGAGCAAACATAGTTAGGGCTACGGAAGACATAAGCTTGTCTGACTGTTTTTTATCCTTCTGAAAAGGTTTTCTTCTGATTAAGAGTCCAAGAGGACAAAAATGACTTTTTGATTTGTTTTCAGTCTTTTACGCAAGAACTGTTTTTTATGATGTTTGAAATATTATTGTGTTTTTGATTGTTTCGAGATGGGAAAAGAAAGACGCTCTAGAAAGCCTAAGGTTGAAAAGGGGAAGCAAAACTACCCTAAAGTTGTCATGCATGGATAAGAACCTAATGCCTGTCATATTTCTCTCTTGCACAGAGGGAAACAGAGATCCTAGGGGATAAACAGCAAAAGAAACAGATATATACAGTAAACAGTAAACATGTATGCAATGCAGCAATACAAGCAAGGCAAGGGAGTCCCGCTCAACCTCGAACCTGGAAAAACAACAGGCAAAGTGAAACAGTATTGACTTCAAACCTTGAGGCAAGCTGTACAAGCCAACAAACAATACAGAAAAAAGAAAACAACACCAGCACCAGCTCTGACAGCAACAATCAAGCTCCTACAGTAAGCAGCACAAGCAGCAACAGCTCTGACAGCTACAGCTGATTAACAGCAAAAAGGGTTGACAGTAACAATTTCTCCAAGCAAGACCCCATCTTCAATCTTCAACAATCTTCAAGCTTCAAATAAGCTCTTATCTTCAATAAGCTCCATCTCCAAGAGAGAATCAATTAACATATGAAGTTGAAATGCTAAACAGCTTATTGACAACCAAAGGAAGCCTATAAGCACTTAGCATTGTAGGGGAAAGGTTCCCTCAAAGTTCTACTTCTAAAGTATGTCACTTATCCCTCCAAAGGAGGGATGTGAATACCCTAAAAGGACTTTTTGTCATAGGGAGGAATAGAAGCACAAGATGCTTTCTATGTTTGTAAGAAGAAATCAATCTAATCTAAAACTCTCCCTATGTTTCCTATTTCCTAAGTCTTCAAAAGCAACCTTCAAAGAGAAAAGTCTTCATGCCCCCAAGCTCCATCCTTTGTATCCAATCATCCTTCAAGTCTCAAGAAGCTCCCACAAGCAAAGCCCAAGCCCCATGCCCAATTGAAAAGCCCAAACCAAACAAACAAGCCAAAGGCCCAAGGGGGAAACACACAAACACCACTCAAATTGCAAAAATCAAATAAAATAGTAATACTCATTCTAAAATCCTAGATTAATTTCTAAGGGAACCTAACTATGTACCCTATATCCCATATAGATCCCATATATATCCTAGATTAATTTCTAAGGGAACCTAACTATGTACCCTATATCCCATATAGATCCCAGAACCTAAATCAATTTTTAAAACCCCAAAACTATGTGCTAAACTACACCTAAATGTTGTGAAACCCTAATCTAACACTCCTTATGTTCACCATTCAAACTAACCTAAATTTTATTCAAACAAATATGACAAAATTCCTAAGGGTACATGCTTCCCTAATCTAATCAGACTCACAAGAATCAACTCAAAATTCCTCACCCATTGGTCATAAAAAAATCAGCAAGAACATGTAGCAAATATACAAAATGAAAGAAAATAATAAAATGGAAAAACTCAAATTAAATTGAAAAAAGGATGAAAATGAGATTTATTAATTTCATAAAATCACAAATAAATCCAAGATCAGGTAGGTATTTTTAAAATATTTTTTGGACCAATATTGGATTTATTATGAATTTTAGAAATCAAATGGAATAAAAGAAAATACTAAAATGATTAAAAGAAATTAAAAAGCTGGATTAAATGGTAGCCATCAGATGGAGAGACTGGTAAGCGCATCTGAGAGTCATAAGCATGTCCACGTGAGGGTCCAGTCACCAGCTGACTGGATAAATGAAACACTGCGTTTAGCAGTCAAAGTCAGCCAAATCAAAAACAAGTCGTGGCCGTTGGATGAGTTGAAAGAGTCAAGGTCCAAGCCAGATCCAACGTCTAAGAGGTCGTCTCCTACCTCTGAACTCAGGTGAGGCCAAATGTTCAGGTGTGGTGGTCTAGTGACTGCACCACCTCCTTCTCCGGTGAGTTCATGATCCAATGATCCAGAAAATGCAAACTTCATATCAATCCTACTCAGAATTTCACCAGGATTCCAAATCTCCTATCCAAATTTCCTAACTCTCAATGGATTTTGAAATTCGAATCAATGTTCAGAGATGACATCTAAACTAACTATCACTAATTGCCAAACTGAAACCATAGAAATGTTCCTCATTCTTCAGTGATCATCATGATCTATCCAACTTGACTGAAACCTCAAGATCATGTATAACCGTCCTCTAACAGAAATTGATCATCCATCTTAATTGTCACTAATCAACTCCAAACCAATCCAGAAACGTTCCCTAATCATCCTAGGTCCTAACCACATGCACATTCTAAGCTAATTTTCCCTAGATTATGAAGGAATTCAAGAATTACATACATGTGAAAATTGGATCAACAGAGATAGAAAATGATGGAATCAAGTTGTGCAACTCTTCAAACACGATCAATGAAGCAAGATGAAGCTTTTCCAACCCTTAATTTGGCTTGAATGTGCCTTGAACTCCAAAACCGATTCTGAGTTGAAGCTCTTGAAACTCAACTTCAATCTTCCTCTCCTCCACGAATTTTGCACCAAACTCAATCTGAACTCATTCTAGAACTTAAATATGAAGTATTTGTGGGCTTTTGCAATCCAATTCAGGCCCAATTCTGTTGATGCAAAATTCTGATTTGGCCATGAAATTCCAATGCTACAGTCATGATTCTGAGCTTCCAGCTTGCTCTAGAATGTTCTATTCAACTGCAAATTGGCTATGGAGTGTGTTTAGATAGCTAGCTTGGCCTGAATTTCCCTGATTTTTGTTTTGGCATTGTGACTTGTAATGTAAGTAAGCACTTTTCAAAGCAAGTCATGAAATTAAGCCTCAATTCAAAAATGAGGAAATTTCATTGTGTTTAGAATCCAATTTCCATTCAAAATGACTACCCATATGCCATGTGTATGCCTCATATCTCAAAAATCCCAATTTCCCTCCTTTGAATCATTTGAAAAATCTCCCTTTTTAGGCCATTTTGGGGCACTTTGTGAAACAAGCCAATTCAACTCACCATGACTTCATATCTGACCTAGAAACATCATTTTAAGCACATCTCATGTTGGACATTATTTCATTTGAGGAGTGGAAGATAGAGATTTTGACCTATGTTGAAAAATGACCTATAATTCAACTTTCCCAAAATACCCCTGGATTGCCAAGATCATAACTTGAGTTCTACAAATCCTCTTGAGGATTTCTATTACTCTATGGAAAGCTAAGATCAAGATCTACAACTAATATGTTGGCCAAGAATCCATTTGAAAACTCCTTGAGGGGAAAAAGTTGCTTGGAAGTCAAGGGACTTTCACAGATAAATTTCAATGTCCTCTGGTGACCTGTAACTTGCAAGAACCATAACTTGAGTTCTACAAATCTTCTTGAAGACTTCTAGTACTCAAATTAAAGCTATTGAGAATCTATACAGGTTTCATGTTGGCCAAGAATCCATTTGAGACTTGAATTTTGACTTAGGTAGCTTGGAAGTCCAGTGCTATACAGGGGATTTTACCCTAGAAACCCTGTCTCAAACACCTCCAACCACTCTTGATTCTCTTGAACTTGATCTTGACTTATCCATACCCATGCTTCAACATATCAATCCATGATTTCCATGACCTAGAGCTAGGTCTTGATGCCCTCTCTTTGCTCTCCTTGACTTAGGGTTACCTAGATGAAACCCTACTTGCACACACCTCAACCATGGTTCTTGAACTTGAATCAATGACTTGAATTAGCTTCCAACATGGCCTTCTAGGCATCTCATGAGCTTCATACACACTTCAAATTCACAATTCCATGTTGATGATCCTCAATACACCTTAAGTTAGGAGAGAAATCCACCTGTGGGCACTCAAACTTCTCATGACTTCAACTCTTCTCTGATGACATAGATGGTCTTGAACTTGAATAAAGCCCCTTTGATGTGCTTCTTTAGATAAGAAATGGAACTTGATCCCTTGTTAGATAACTTTCTATGCTATGCTATGCAAATAATTGTACTATGTACATGCTTTACTATGCAAATGACAATGCAATTAAAACATAAACCAGGGGAAAGATGTTGGGCAAATTTTAGGGTGCAACAGCTGCCCCTATTCAAACGGCTTGGACCCGACTGGGTGAAGAGAGAACGGCCTTCAAACAATCGAGGTACGAGATGGTTGAATACCAATAAACCCGGAAATTTGCCAATTGCAGAAATAAAATGCACCACTGCTTGGGAACAAAACCCAGAGAACTGAATCGAGTTATTACGGCCACCACCGATCAATCATCTGATAACACTTCCGATCTTAACCTTAACCACCCGCGTAACACCACAGGTATTGAACTATCCTTGCAACACCACCCCGTCCCCAATTGGACTAATCTTGCCAGTGTAATCAAAGAAAGAAACTCGTCAACACGAAAAGATCCTATCACCGTAGGAATAAACTTATTTGTCCACGTCAAGACTCCGCGTGTCGTCACCCTGAAGAAATAAAGCTGAATTTGTCCCCGTCAGGACGCACCTTTTGTAACCATGAAACAAATCGTTTGCTGGGGATAAATGGTCCGCGTCAGGCCACCATTTTGTCTGCACGAAAAAGAGATTTGCCAACACGAAGAGTCCCCACACCTGTCCACGTCAGGACTTATAGTCTTTCCCCGTTAGGACTCCATAACTTGTCCCCATTAGGACTCATAACCTTTCCTAGTTCGAAACCATAAACTATCCTCGTTCAGAATCTCACACCTTCCCCTTTAGGAATCAAACCCATCCTCGTTCGGAATTACAAACCTTTCCCCATTAGGAATCACAACCTTTTCCCCGCTAGGAATCCCACCCTTCCCCCGTTAGGAATTACAAACATTTCACAATAAGAACCATACCCTTTCCCCGTTAGGAATTACAAACTCTTCCCCGTCAGGAATCATACCCCTCCTCGTTCGGAACTACAAACTTTTCACAATGGGAACCATACCCTTTCCCTGTTAGGAATTACAAACTCTTCCCCGTCAGGAATCATACCCCTTCTCATTCGGAACCAACTTTCCACATGAGGAATCATACCCGTCCTCGTTCGGAATCATAAACTATCCCCGTTAGGAGTCATACCCGTCCTCGTTCAGACTCATGAAATATCCCCGTTAGGAGTCATACCCGTCCTCGTTCAGAATCATGAAATATCCCCGTTAGGAATCACAAACTATCCCCGTTAGGAATCAAAAACTCTTCCCCGTTAGGAATCACAAACTCTTCCCCGTTAGGAATCATAAACTATCCCCGTTAGGAATCTCAAATTATCCCCGTTAGGAAACATATCCACCCTCGTTCGGAATTATATCCATCCTCGTTCGGAATCACATCCTATCCCCGTTAGGAATCATACCCATCCTCGTTCGGAATTATATCCTATCCCCGTTAGGAATCATACCCATCATCGTTCGGAATTATATCCATCCTCGTTCGGAATCATACCCATCCTCGTTCGGAATTAACTCCATCCTCGTTCGGAATCATATCCTATCCCTGTTAGGAATCATACCTATCCTCGTTCGGAATTATATCCACCCTCGTTCGGAATCATATCCTATCCCCGTTAGGAATCATACCCATCCTCGTTCGGAATCCCGTATTCTATCAATACGGAGAAATCATAACTTTGTCCCCGTTAGGACTGCCCTGGAGAAACCATTGTCATCAACACGAAAAATAAATCTGCCAACCCGGAAAAGATCCTATCCTTACAGACGCAAACTTTGTCAACATTTGGGCGCACTTCGTCAACATGAAGAAATCCCGGCGACTTCGCTGGGGATAAGCTTTTTCATCCAATAGGCATTCAATTCCGCCTTACCTTTGCCGTAAATAACTCCATTGGGGATACTCTGAAGATAACTGCTGGACATCTGTTTCGACAACAGATGACCACTTCTGAACCTTGATCTATGAAACCCTGACATGCTGCCGTAACAACAAACCTGAAGAAAACATTCCGCTGACCGGATAAGAGAAACTTCAACCAGTAACTCTGTGGGGAATATAATAAGATGAACTGTATCATCACATGTCTCACAGCGAGATTTCGAACATCTGGTAATAGATCTGAGCTATAACTCTACGCCTGCTGTGGAACATACCTGAAAGCAAAAGGTTAACCAACCTGATTTATGTTTCAAAATGCGTATGTTTGATAATGGCGTAATGCTCCATACAACATGGAAATGCTACGCGTTTTTGGGTAGATGCAAATATGATAATATATGCAAATGCAAATGCTGGTTCAGGCTGCTGGGGAGCTCTGACAAGCTTTCTTTATCAACACGGAACACTGAGGACAAATACCACCCTGCTGGGGATGAACGGGTGTCACAAAGTATTCTGGCAAAAGAGATGCTGGACACACACCTAATTCTACTGGGGAGAGATTAACCGCCATTTTCCACTGGGAGGAAAGAACCAACACTCTGCCGGGGAGAGCAACTCAGCTGGGGAAGAGGCGACTCAACTGGAAAAAGAGTAATCCTTCTGAAGGAAACAATACTGTCTGAGTACATCTTGCAAACTCGGAGCTACCCACGCTGCTGAGGATAAACATCCTGTCAACGGCATGACGACCTGCGGGGAGAAATAAAACCATCTTCTGTGAACCAACTAAGACTTGGTTAAACACTGCAGGAATCCTCCCAGCTGGGAACTGCACGCGTACATATTCGACTCTTTGGGGAGTATAACCTCTGCAGGGTATACTAATTTTGACTTGCTGGGGTTATCCGCGGGGGATAAGCTACGACTAGCTGGGGAAAGTGATCCCTCTTCGGTAAGGGACAACATCATCTCAACTCTTGAGGCTGAGATACGACCTGCATGGGGATTGGCGTCAAACAATGTCAAGTCTTTCATCAAGAGCCTCTGGCTGGGGCCACACTTTTCAGATCATCCGCTTTACACAACCAAATCTATCCAGGTTAGTGTCCATGACATTCCTTCAGTCAATTCGAAGTTTTATCAATTGCCGGCAAGGGCCAGCAAAGTTATGCAAATGCGAGTTTATCAAAACATCGGCGTTTTTCACATACACAACAGTAAAGAACAAGCATCAAATACTGAATAACATATTTTATTGATTGAGCCTGTAAATAGGCGAAGTTTTGTACACCGGATGCAACTCCTGAAAAGAGGAAGTTACGCACAATTAATATACAAACATGCACAAGAAGCATTAATACAAATACAAATCGAATTTGTACAAATGTTGGCAACGTGGTGCAGACAAACATCATGAGCTGATCCTCCTATGACTTGCCTGACTCTGGCGCTTTCCCGGTATTCAATTTTCGGAAGAGATTGTGTCGGATAAACGAACCCCCAGGTACTCCCAAACCACTAAGCAACGCAGTATCAAATTCGGACCGCAGTCATTTGCTTTTTCGATCCCTAACTTTTGCGTGAACCGCCCTTTGCGTGTTTTCAATTCACCGGGATACCCTTTTTTGCCGAAGTCGCCCTTTGCAGGTTTTCAACTTCGTGGGTGTACATCTTTTCAATTTTATCCCTAACTTTTGCCCGAACCTTTTGTTCATTTTTTATGGTTCGCCGCGATGCCCCATTTTTGCCTGGACTCTCTTTTTTCTGTCCAGCGGGTCAATTTCAAGAAAAGTATTTTTTAACTGCGTCCGAATTCACAGGCGACATAAACTCTTCACCGTCCATGGTGGACAACAACAAAGCTCCTCCTGAGAAGACTTTCCTGACAACGTATGGACCTTCGTAGTTAGGCGTCCATTTGCCCCTGTGATCTGTTTGTGGCGGTAGAATCCTTTTCAACACAAGGTCGTCCGTCTGAAAGCTTCGCGGACATATCTTCTTATCGTACGCTTTCTTCATCCGGCTCTGGTACAACCTACCGTATGCTAGAGAAGCTAGCCTCTTCTCATCCATTAAACTGAGCTGATTCAGTCTATCCTTAATCCATTCTGCCTCATCAAGTTGGACATCTCGTAACACCCTCAAGGAAGGAATTTCAACCTCCAACGGTAACACTGCTTCCATTCCGTATACTAGCGAGAAAGGGGTTGCCCCGGTTGATGTGCGTACCATCATACGATAACCGTGAAAGGCGAAAGGTAGCATCTCGTGCCAGTCCTTATACGTCACAACCATCTTCTGAACAATCTTCTTTATGTTCTTGTTGGCCACTTCAACAGCGCCATTCATCTTGGGTCGGTAAGGAGAAGAATTGTGATGCTCAATCTTAAAATTCTGACACAGCTCTTTCATCATCTTGTTATTCAGATTCGAATCGTTGTCGGTGATAATCCGCTCAGGGATTCCATATCTGCAGATAATATCTCTCTTGATAAATCTGGCTACCACTTGTTTGGTCATGTTGGCATACGATGCTGCTTCCACCCATTTGGTAAAGTAATCAATTGCTACCAAAATGAACCAGTGTTCGTTTGATGCCGTAGGCTCAATTTTACCAATCATATCAATTCCCTACATCGAGAAAGGCCACGACGATGACATCACATTCAGAGGACTTGGAAGCACATGGACTTTATCCGCATAAATCTGGCATTTATGACACCTCTTTGCAAACTTGAAACAATCTGTT
This sequence comes from Lathyrus sativus, assembly GCA_963859935.3. NCBI lineage: Eukaryota > Viridiplantae > Streptophyta > Magnoliopsida > Fabales > Fabaceae > Lathyrus > Lathyrus sativus. The sequence continues at coordinate 453,605,308 of OZ012738.1, read as the reverse complement.
TCCATAGTTAGCCAATAGTAACCTGCCCGAAACAGTTTTCTCGTCATAGCATGCCCACCAGCATGTGTACCAAATGCACCCTCATGTATCTCTTCCATGAGCAACTTCGCCTCTTTCTCGTCTACACAACGTAGCAACACCAGGCTGTGGTTTCTTTTATATAGGACACCGTCCGGGTTCAGATAGAAATTACCAGCCAATCTCCTAAGAGTCTTCTGATCGCGATTGGATGCCCCAGCCGGATACTCCTTATTCTTCAGGAAATTCTGGATGTCAAAGTACCAGGGTTTATCATCGGACGCTTCGTCAATGGCAAATATATAGGCGGGCCTGTCAAGCCTGGAAATAACAATCTGGGGAGCCTCATTCCAGAAGTTAACCTTATACATGGAAGACAATGTCGCCAGGGCGTTAGCCATTTGATTTTCTGCTCGCGGTACGTGATGCAATTCTACCTTGTCGAAGAAAGGTAACAATCTTCTTGCATAATTCATATATGGTATCAAATTGGGCTGACGTGTCTCCCATTCTCCTTTTATCTGATTCACCACCAGAGCTGAGTCTCCATATACATCCAGATTCTTGATTCGCAAATCAATGGCCTCTTCAAGACCCATGATGCAAGCCTCGTACTCAGCTTCATTATTGGTAACCGGAAAGGTCAATCGAGCAGTAAATGGGATGTGCGACCCATGGGGAGTGGTAATGATTGCCCCTATTTCGCTACCATAGGAATTCACAGCTCCATCAAATATTAACTGCCACTTGGAACCCAACTCTGGTCCTTCATCTGGCAACGGTTCATCACAATCTTTCATCTTTAGGTACATGATATCCTCGTCAGGAAAATCAAACCTCATTGATTGGTAGTCCTCAATAGGCTGCTCAGCAAGATACTCCGACAACACACTACCTTTAATAGCCTTCTGAGGAACATATTGGATGTCGTATTCGGTCAAAACCATCTGCCAACGAGCAATTCTCCCGGAGAGTGCCTGTTTTTCAAATACATATTTGATGGGATCCATCTTCGAAATGAGCATGGTTGTATGATTCAGCATGTACTGTCTCAAACGTTTGGCGGCCCAGGCTAGCGCACAACACGTTTTTTCAAGCATTGAGTATCTCGACTCACAATCAGTAAACTTCTTACTCAAATAGTATATCGCATACTCTTTTCGTCCGGTCTCGTCATGTTGACCGAGAACACAACCCATACTCCCCTCAAGAACCGTCAAATACATAATAAAAGGTCTCCCGGCCACTGGAGGTATCAAAACAGGAGGTTCCTGCAAGTATTCTTTTATTCTGTCGAACGCCTTCTGACAATTTTCATTCTAGGTCACAACCTGATCCTTTTTCAACAACTTGAACAAAGGCTCACAAGTAGCAGTTAGGTGAGAGATGAACCGAGCAATGTAGTTCAACCGCCCTAAAAACCCGCGCACCTCTTTTTCTATTTTAGGCGTCGGCATTTCTTGTATCGCTTTTATTTTCGCAGGATCAACCTCTATTCCTTTTTCGCTCAGAATAAACCCCAGCAGTTTACCCGATCTCACCCCGAAGGTGCACTTGTTAGGGTTCAGTCTCAACCTGAACTTCCTAAGCCTCTTGAACAGTTTCAGCAAATTAACCAAATGCTCCTCCTCCGTCTGGGATTTGGAAATCATATCATCAACATAAACCTCGATCTCTTTGTGCATCATATCATGAAAGAGAGTCGTCATAGCATGTTGATATGTTGCCCCAGCGTTCTTCAATCCGAAGGGCATCACTTTATAACAAAATGTTCCCCGGGGAGTAATGAAGGTAGTCTTCTCCATGTCTTCTGGTGCCATTTTAATCTGATTATAGCCTGAGAAGCCATCCATGAAGGAAAACACGGAGAACTGAGCAGTGTTATCAACCAGCACATCAATGTGAGGAAGTGGAAAGTCGCCTTTCGGGCTCTCTTTGTTCAAATCACGGTAGTCTACACACATTCTCACTTTACCGTGTTTCTTTGGCACTGGCACAATATTAGTGACCCATGAAGGATATTTTGTAACAGCTAGGAAACCAGCATCCCACTGTTTTTGAACTTCCTCCTTGATTTTCACAGCCATGTCCGGCCTGGTTCTCCTGAGTTTCTGCTTAACCGGCGGACATTCCTCTCACAACGGCAGACGGTGCACAACCATGTCTGTATCCAACCCAAGCATATCCTCGTACGACCAAGCAAATATATCACTGTACTCTTTGAGCATCTCAACCAACCTTTGCTTGATGTCGCCCTGCAGTGTAACACCCCCTTCTATACCCCAAATAAATGCATATAAAACATTTAAGCATATACAAATTCATCAGAGTAAAAGTTTTAGAATAAGGTATAAAAGAAGAATGTCACAACTTCACCAATAAAACACTTTAACATTTTGCTCTATAAAATATGTAACATTTTCAAAAGTAAGCGGAAGATCAAATCATTTAAGCAGTTCCAAAATATTAATTCAAATGCACATAAGTCATCCAGATTAATACATCATATCAGTTAGATTACAAAACCACATCAGCTGATACATCGCAATGTATCACAAAAGAATGACTATACTAGTCTAACTACCCGGTGTTACATATCAGAGCAGCAGACTCAAAAGAATGAAGACTAATCTTCACAAAAGGACTCCAGCATCCTAATCTGCAATGCCTCATAGAGCATTATAAAACAGCAGAAGGGTGAGAAATATAACCATAATAATCAAGGCATGAGATTATATATATATATAGGTAGTCATATAGCACATATTCACATTTCTCACCACACTTCATTCTCATAGTCATAAATCATACCATGTTCACATATATCAACATTATGAACATTCACAAGCATATCCCTTCATGCTTAATTTCACAATCATTCACAAGCACATTTGTACAACAACAATATTATGCAATGTGACTCAACATATTCAATGCAACTCAATGCTATGCGGTACCGACTCTCGTTATCTTTTTTCGGTTTTCACTCTAAACCGGGTCCACCCTTCTAGACCGATAAGTCGTTATCATTTTTTTCGGTTTTTACTTTAAACCGGGTCCACCCTTCTAGACCGATAACAACCAAGCCCGTCCCCTAGGCTTCAAACCCACCCTTCTAGGTTTGGGACAAGCCACTAGTTTCCACGAAACTAACAGACATTGCCTCTTGACTGAATGATGCATGTACAATCAACCAATCACAATAAATGCACTTAAGACCGTTCCCGCGTCTTAATCCCATGCATTCGAATAATTCACCCCTTCGAGAATTTCATTATGATTGCACATACAACATATATCAAACATTTATCAATGTATTCATTTCACACATCATCATATTCAACAACAATGCACACATATCACATATGTTCCCATGCATTCACACAACAATCGCATACATATATGCACTCACAATTCATTAGACGATACACATACATTCCTCATTGTATTCCCATGTATCTCTAATTATCACAACAATCAAGGTATTCACATCGCAATACCAATCATACAATTATAAGTTACGCACACATATTCAAAATGTTCTCATGCATACTCATTACATAATTGTACACAACAATCAAACATTCACAACTCATCAATTAATACACACATAATCATCATTATGTTCTCATGTATTTTAACCGATTACAAGTAATCGTTTATATCACAACTCTAGGATTCACGCCCGAAGGCTACCCACAGCACATGTTATCATAATAGTTCACATACTCATTCATAACATAAAAGTATTAACATATGCGAATCAACCAACCAATCACCATTTGGATAACACAGCAAAGAAATATACTGTCACATTCGCCTTCATTCGCCTGGCGAACCCTCGCAGCGAACCTTCGCCTGGCCTTCGCCTGGCGAACTCTCTCAGTGAACACTCGCTAGGCTTCGCCTGGCGAGACTTCCCAGCGAGCCCAAGTCAGTAGCTACTGACTTCATTCGCCACCATTCGCCACCACCTTCGCTGGGCGAACCTTCGCTATCCAACTTCGCCTGGCGAACCCACCAGCGAAGTCTACTGGGACTTAATTATAATTATTCGCCAACATTCGCTAGGCTTCGCCTGGCGAAGCTTCGCCTTCGCTCGCCTGGCGAGAGCCAGCGAACCTGCGCAGAACAGAACCCCGTTTTGTTCCTCCTTCACCAATCCATCATCAACCCTCTCTTACACATCCAAATCAGTACAAACAACATCAATACATGTTACCCGACTATTCTACGGCATTATTGCTCAGTTTCAACCGATTAAATCATCATTCTACCGATTAATCCAACATTTGCCCTAATTGGAAAGTGATGGAAACTCTACTAAAACCCTAACCCAACATACATAACATCATACAATGATCAAATAGAAACATTTCTCACCCTTACCTCGATTAATCGGAGCTTTGATGTTGGTTCTTGACGATTTCCACTTTTCCTCTTCTTCTCTTCTCTTTCTCTCCTTTCTTCTTCTTTCCTCTTTCTTTCCAAAATGTTTTCTATCTTTCTTTTCTTTCTCGCTTATATATATTTCCTTCATTTTCCTTCCTTCCAATTTCCTTCTCAATTCTCTATTAATCCCAATTAATAAAAATTAATTTCCAACATTAATAAAATCCCACTAAATCAATTAATTACTATAATTAATTATTTAATGAAATTTGGGCTGTTACAACCCTCCCCCACTTTAGGAATTTTCGTCCTCGAAAATGTTACCTGGTTCAAACAGTTCTGGATAAGACTCCTTCATCTGGCTCTCAAGCTCCCACGTAACATTTCCACCAGCCGGTCCTCCCCAAGCGACCTTCACTAAAGCAATCTCTTTACCTCGAAGCTGCTTCAATTTCCGATCCTCTATCCGCATAGGTGATGTCTCAACAGTCAGGTTATCTCTCACCTGCACATCATCTACTTGGACTACATGAGACGGATCCACAATGTATTTCCTCAACTGAGATACATGGAATACGTCATGAAGATTAGCAAGCGACGGTGGTAAAGCCACACGATAGGCCACTTCTCCTATCCTTTGCAAAATCTGATAAGGACCAATGAAACGCGGCGACAACTTGCGCGACTTCAGTGCCCTACCAACACCTGTCATCGGAGTGACTCGAAGAAACACATGATCTCCCTCTTAAAATTCAAGTGCCTTCCTTCTCTTGTCATAATAACTCTTCTGACGACTCTGAGCAACTCTCATCTTCTCTTGAATCATCTTGATCTTATCAGTAGTCTGTTGAACTAACTCGGGTCCAACAACAGAACTCTCTCCGGATTCGAACCAACACAATGGTGTCCTACACCGCCTACCATACAACGCCTCAAATGGTGCCATACCAATACTCGAATGGAAACTGTTGTTGTAGGTAAACTCAATCAAAGGCAAGTAGCTATCCCAAGCTCCTCCTTTTTCCAATACACAAGCTCTCAAAAGATCTTCAAGCGACTGAATCGTCCTCTCCGTCTGACCATCAGTCTGAGGATGATACGCTGAACTCAAACGCAACTTAGTACCCAAAGCACTCTGCAGGCTCTCCCAAAATCTCGAAGTAAACCGCGGATCTCTATCCGAAACAATACTTAACGGAATACCATGCAGACACACAATCCTCTCAATATACAACTTAGCCAACTTCTCCAAAGGGTAATCCATACGCATAGGAATAAAATGAGCAGATTTAGTCAACCTATCCACGATAACCCAAATAGCCTCAAAATTACTCGGCGTCCTCGGAAAACCTGATACAAAATCCATGGAGATACTATCCCATTTCCACTCAGGAATAAACAACGGCTTCATCAAACCCGATGGCTTCTGATGCTCAATCTTTGACTTCTGGCAAGTCAAACAAGAATATACAAATTCCGCAATATCTTTCTTCATACTAGGCCACCAAAATACTTTCCTCAAATCCTGATACATCTTAGTAGCACCCGGATGAATACTCAATCCGCTACGATGTCCTTCCTCAAGGATGCTCTTTTTCAGCTCAACAACATTCGGAACACAAACTCGATCCCGACATCTCATAATCCCATTCTCATCAATCCGAAAATCACCACCTTGGCCTTGGTTGATTAAAGTCAACCGATCAACTAGGCTCAAATCCGATTTCTGTCCTTCTCGAATTTCGTCCAAAACACCACTTGTAAGCTTTAACATACCCAAATTAAATCCAAAAGAAGTTCTCTCACATACCAAACTCAAATCCCGAAATTGCTCGACCAATTCCAACTCTTTCACCATCAATGCCGACATATGCAATGATTTCCGACTCAATGCATCCGCTACTACATTCGCTTTACCCGGATGGTAGTTCAAGCCAAAATCAAAATCCTTCAAAAGTTCAAGCCATCTTCTTTGTCTCGCATTCAGTTCCTTTTGATCAAAAAGATATCTCAAACTCTTGTGGTCACTAAACACTTCAAATCTTGCGCCAAATAAATAATGCCTCCAAAGTTTCAACACGAACACAACGGCGGCCAACTCTAAGTCATGCGTCGGATAATTCTTCTCATGCACTTTGAGTTGCCTCGAAGCATAAGCCACAACTTGATTATTCTGCATCAACACACCTCCTAAACCCATCAAAGAAGCATCACAATACACAACGAATGGTTCTTTCGGATTTGGCAGAATCAAAACAGGGGCTGTCGTCAACCTTCGCTTAAGTTCTTGAAAACTCGCTTCACACTTGGCGTCCCAAACAAAGGCTTGACCTTTCCTAGTCAACTGCGTCAACGGCAACGATAACTTAGCAAATCCCTCAATAAACTTCCGATAATAACCGGCTAAGCCAAGAAAACTTCTGATCTCAAAAACTGACTTCGGAGTCTCCCATTGCGACACCGCTTCAACTTTCGACGGATCGACCGCAATACCATTACTCGAAATCACATGACCCAAGAAACTAACCTCCTTCAACCAGAACTCACACTTAGAAAGCTTTGCAAACAATTGCTTCTCTCTCAACACAGTTAACACAATCTTCAGATGCTCGACATGCTCTCCTTCGCTCTTCGAATAAACCAAGATGTCGTCAATAAACACCACCACAAACTTATCCAAATAAGGATGGAAAATCCTATTCATGTACTCCATAAATACACCTGGTGCATTAGTCACACCAAATGGAATCACGGAATACTCATAGTGTCCATACCTCGTCCGAAAGGCCGTCTTCTGAATATCCTCAGCTTTCACACGGATCTGATGATACCCAGATCTCAAATCAATCTTGCTGAACACGCTTGCACCAACCAACTGATCCATCAGATCATCAATCCTTGAAAGTGGATACTTATTCTTAATAGTCACCTTGTTCAATTGTCTGTAGTCCACACAGAGCCTCATAGAACCCTCTTTCTTCTTAACCAACAAGACCGGTGCACCCCACGGTGACACGCTCGGACGAATAAACCTCTTTTCAAGCAAATCCTCAAGTTGAATCTTCAACTCTTTTAACTCCAAGGCCGACATACGATATGGAGCCATCGATATCGGACTAGTTCCAGGAATCAAATCTATCGAAAACTCCACTTCTCGCTCCGGCGGTAAATCCTTTATCTCATCAGGGAATACTTCCGGAAAATCTCTAACAATGGGCAAACCATCAATCTCTTCACTCTCACCAGTCCTCAAAGTTGCCATAAGCATAAATACCTTAGCCCCATCTTGCACCGATTCTTTCACTTGTTTCTTCGTCATAAACAATTCCCTTTCAACATCCGAATCGGGAAAAATAACCGTTTTGTCAAAACAGTTAATATACACACGATTGAATTTTAACCAATTCATTCCAAGAATGACATCCAGTTGATTCAAATGAAGACACACTAAATCAATCCCAAAATCTCTACCGAAAATACTCAACGGGCAATTCAAGCAAACATACGGTGTAGTTACCGAACCCATAGCAGGAGTATCAATAACCATACCGCCACCAATCACAGACAACTCAAGATTCAACCTTCTAACACAATCCAAAGAAATAAAAGAATGCGTAGCTCCGGTATCAATTATAGCGATCAAAGGTATACCATTAATAAAACACGTACCTCGGATCAATCGATCGTCGCTAGCAGTCTCAGATCCAGAAAGAGCGAACACTTTCCCGCTCCCTTGATTCTTCTTCGGCTTATCACATTTCGTACTAATGTGTCCTTGCTCACCACAGTTATAGCAAGTAACACCCGTACCGCTTCTGCACTCAAGCGCCTTGTGGCCTGGCTTGCCACACTTAAAACACGCCTTCTCAACACTTTTGCATTCGGGAGCACGATGTCCCGCTTCACCGCACCTATAACATCTCACCGGAGTAGAAACTCCCCCACTTGGCCTCTTGCCATAACCCATTCTCTGCTTCCCTTTGTCCGCAGGAGTCACATAAGGTTTTCCTCTGAATTGACCTTTTCCTTTCTTATCACTTAGGCTCTTGTAGTGGCTAGACCTAGCCCTACTGTCTTCGTCATAAATTCTGCTCTTGTTAACCAACTCAGAAAACCGCCTGATTTCCTGGTATCCAATAGCTTGTCTAATCTCAGGTCTCAAACCGTTCACAAACTTGAGGCACTTAGACCTCTCAGCATTACCAGTATTATAATGAGGACAAAATTTGATCAACTCCTCAAATTTCGCCGCATACTCAGCAACCGTCGAATTACCTTGCTTCAACTCAAGAAATTCGATCTCTTTCTTCCCCCGCACATCCTCTGGAAAGTACTTCTCCAGAAAAGTTTCTCTAAACAAATCCCACGTAATCACAATATCATCTTCCTCAAATCTTTGGCGAGTATTACCCCACCAATCTTCAGCTTCTTCTTCGAGCATATGAGTCCCAAACTGCACCTTCTGTGCATCCGAGCAATTCATAACTCGAAAAATCTTTTCCACAGCTTTCAACCAAATTTGTGCCTTGTCCGGTTCATGAGTTCCCTTGAAGACCGGAGGGTTATTCTTTTGGAATTTCCCCAAAGCACGGAATCCATCATCAGCATGATCCCTCACATTCACATTGGCCGGAGGATTCTGCCCAATTGCCCCCGCCAATCTCGTCAATGCCTCCGCAATCGCTTCGTCGTTCCTCCCTGCAACCATCTTACTAATTCCAACAACAAAACCACGTAAGAACAACCAATATTGATAATGCATCACACGCATATCAATAACACACAGGGAAAAACACTCTAACAACTTGGCCAGACGGACCGACCTGCTCTGATACCACTATTGTAACACCCCCTTCTATACCCCAAATAAATGCATATAAAACATTTAAGCATATACAAATTCATCAGAGTAAAAGTTTTAGAATAAGGTATAAAAGAAGAATGTCACAACTTCACCAATAAAACACTTTAACATTTTGCTCTATAAAATATGTAACATTTTCAAAAGTAAGCGGAAGATCAAATCATTTAAGCAGTTCCAAAATTTTAATTCAAATGCACATAAGTCATCCAGATTAATACATCATATCAGTTAGATTACAAAACCACATCAGCTGATACATCGCAATGTATCACAAAAGAATGACTATACTAGTCTAACTACCCGGTGTTACATATCAGAGCAGCAGACTCAAAAGAATGAAGACTAATCTTCACAAAAGGACTCCAGCATCCTAATCTGCAATGCCTCATAGAGCATTATAAAACAGCAGAAGGGTGAGAAATATAACCATAATAATCAAGGCATGAGATTATATATATATAGGTAGTCATATAGCACATATTCACATTTCTCACCACACTTCATTCTCATAGTCATAAATCATACCATGTTCACATATATCAACGTTATGAACATTCACAAGCATATCCCTTCATGCTTAATTTCACAATCATTCACAAGCACATTTGTACAACAACAATATTATGCAATGTGACTCAACATATTCAATGCAACTCAATTCTATGCGGTACCGACTCTCGTTATCTTTTTTCGGTTTTCACTCTAAACCGGGTCCACCCTTCTAGACCGATAACTCGTTATCATTTTTTTCGGTTTTTACTTTAAACCGGGTCCACCCTTCTAGACCGATAACAACCAAGCCCGTCCCCTAGGCTTCAAACCCACCCTTCTAGGTTTGGGACAAGCCACTAGTTTCCACGAAACTAACAGACATTGCCTCTTGACTGAATGATGCATGTACAATCAACCAATCACAATAAATGCACTTAAGACCGTTCCCGCGTCTTAATCCCATGCATTCGAATAATTCACCCCTTCGAGAATTTCATTATGATTGCACATACAGCATATATCAAACATTTATCAATGTATTCATTTCACACATCATCATATTCAACAACAATGCACACATATCACATATGTTCCCATGCATTCACACAACAATCGCATACATATATGCACTCACAATTCATTAGACGTTACACATACATTCCTCATTGTATTCCCATGTATCTCTAATTATCACAACAATCAAGGTATTCACATCGCAATACCAATCATACAATTATAAGTTACGCACACATATTCAAAATGTTCTCATGCATACTCATTACATAATTGTACACAACAATCAAACATTCACAACTCATCAATTAATACACACATAATCATCATTATGTTCTCATGTATTTTAACCGATTACAAGTAATCATTTATATCACAACTCTAGGATTCATGCCCGAAGGCTACCCACAGCACATGTTATCATAATAGTTCACATACTCATTCATAACATAAAAGTATTAACATATGCGAATCAACCAACCAATCACCATTTGGATAACACAGCAAAGAAATATACTGTCACATTTGCCTTCATTCGCCTGGCAAACCCTCGCAGCGAACCTTCGCCTGGCCTTCGCCTGGCGAACTCTCTCAGCGAACACTCGCTAGGCTTCGCCTGGCGAGACTTCCCAGCGAGCCCAAGTCAGTAGCTACTGACTTTATTCGCCACCATTCGCCAGCACCTTCGCTGGGCGAACCTTCGCTATCCAACTTCGCCTGGCGAACCCACCAGCGAAGTCTACTGGGACTTAATTATAATTATTCGCCAACATTCGCTAGGCTTCGCCTGGCGAAGCTTCGCCTTCGCCCGCCTGGCGAGAGCCAGCGAACCTGCGCAGAACAGAACCCCGTTATGTTCCTCCTTCACCAATCCATCATCAACCCTCTCTTACACATCCAAATCAGTACAAACAACATCAATACATGTTACCCGACTATTCTACGACATTATTGCTCAGTTTCAACCGATTAAATCATCATTCTACCGATTAATCCAACATTTGCCCTAATTGGAAAGTGATGGAAACTCTACTAAAACCCTAACCCAACATACATAACATCATACAATGATCAAATAGAAACATTTCTCACCCTTACCTCAATTAATCGGAGCTTTGATGTTGGTTCTTGACGATTTCCACTTTTCCTCTTCTTCTCTTCTCTTTCTCTCCTTTCTTCTTCTTTCCTCTTTCTTTCCAAAATGTTTTCTATCTTTCTTTTCTTTCTCTCTTATATATATTTCCTTCAATTTCCTTCCTTCCAATTTCCTTCTCAATTCTCTATTAATCCCAATTAATAAAAATTAATTTCCAACATTAATAAAATCCCACTAAATCAATTAATTACTATAATTAATTATTTAATGAAATTTGGGTTGTTACATGCAGCGCAGACCCTATACGGATATTTCTCACAACCTCTTCCGACCCCAAATTGATAATCTCAATGACTTCCTCGTGAGGAAGAATGATTCTTTCTTCTTGTTTCAATAACCAGGTCAGCTCTTCTGGTACGTCACCATATTCAAGAATCTCTTCTTCAGCCTGAAATACCGGGTGCTCGAAGTCGAAGTGAGTCATAGGCGGTTCATAGATGTCATCTGAAATAGTAATCCTGCAAAGGAAATGGTTAAATGCTTCAAAACGTATGTAAGCGAATAACCACATTGCCATTTTATTGTTAAAACAAAAATAGGAAAAACAGGGATCACAATATTTGTATATGAAAAAACGCCTTTATTTCATGATTAAACAATGCGATGTACATAACCAAATGGCCCTAAGAAAAATCACTATGCCCCGGGTAGGACACATGATTGTTCAACAATTAAGAAAACAAATCATTACTGTTTAGTTGTCACGGGAACAGTTTCCTGGATAGACCAATTGCAGAGACTTTGTCCTGGCACGCTTGGCTGGATCCAGGCGTCCATATCACGGTCGCTGTCTCCTTCTTCAGAATCGGAAACAGCATTGATGGTCTCATAGCACACTCCCGTTTGTGTAATTGTTATCGGCCCTCTAAACTTGGGTGCCCCTGAAGAGGATGTTGATGATGAGGGATGGTATCCAAGCCCAAATCTGTCCATTTCACGGGAATTTCCAACACCTGACCCCAGCCCTTGGTCTCGCCTGTCTGCACTAGAGCTTGAGCTTCCTTATAGGATGACACGGCCACATCTGACGCTTTACTTGGCACTGGAGCTTTGTCCTTGACTCGCAACCCTTCAAATGCTTGACAGGGTGTCTCGTGTATTTGGCCGTCGACCTCAACATATCTGAATGAAGACAGGTGGCTAACCAGAATATCCTCTTCTCCACAAACAGTGACGACACTATCCCCCACCATATACTTCAACTTTTGGTGCAACGTGGATGTGACTGCCCCGGCAGCATGAATCCATGGGCGCCCAAGAAGGCAACTATACACTGGATGGATGTCCATTATATAGAATTCAGTTTCAAAAATTTCAGGCCCCACCTGCAGCGGTAATGTTATTGATCCGAAAACCGACCTCTTCGTTCCGTTGAACAATCTCACCACTAAATCGTTGGGCGTGCAGATAACCCCCCTGATATCCAGTTTCATCATTGCTCTCTTTGGTAGCACATTCAGGGAAGATCCCGTGTCTACTAAAACATGGGACATGACCGTGCCCCGGCATTCTACTGACACATGCAATGCCATATTGTGCTCGCGCCCTCTCGGAGTCAAATCAAAGTCTGTGAAGCCCAAACTGTGCCCCGCATTGACATGCGCCATCACCCCTTCCAACTGATTAACCGAAACATCTTGAGGAACGAATGACGTGTCTAGAATCTTCAGCAAAGCGTTCCGATGGGCCTCGAAACATAATAGCAGCGACAAGATCGAGATCTTTGATGGCGTTTGCTGGAGGTGCTCCACAATTTTGTAATCACTTTTACGGACGAGCCTCATAAACTCCTCTACGTCCTTTAGTGACGTTTCTTTTTCGTTCAGCTGAGACGGCCCACTCTCAGTCACTTTGGCTTTACCCTTGGTCAATATTTCTGCCTCTACATCGGGCGACGTGAAGATCCTTCCACTTCTGGTCATACCCCTTGTCCCGACAACATTATCTACAACCCCAGCTGGTTGTCCCTTGACTTCAATTTTCTCACCGTCACAGTATACCTCCAACCCGTAAGTCCACGGCACTGCTTTAGTACTCTCAAAAGGGACTGGCCCTACTTTGGTAATGGTAATCTTCGGCCGCCTGGCGGGCGCCGTTATTGTGTTTGTCTTCTTCGGAATTGTCACCGTTGCAATATCGTTCTGCTCATCACATAACGCCTCTACAGGCTTTTCAACTGCAGTTCGATCGAATTGCAAGGTGCCTTCGTCCATCATAGCCTGAATGCCCTTTCTTAATTCCGCACAACCCCCTGACTGGGTCCAACAATCTAAGCAGAATTCATCACAACCCGGGAATACGCCCCCTCTTAACAACCTGCTCTTAACCTCATTCAATGGTGTCTTCAGCTCATTGACATCCATCACTAGATTCAGATTCCCTTCCGTCAAGATGGCATTTGCCCCATGATTGGGCATGGGCTGTTGTACTATATTCGGACCCACTTGTCCAAAGTTAATTGCTTTGCTGTCCAACAAGTCTTGGACACTATGCTTGAAAGCGTGGCAACCCTCAATATCATGTCCGGGTGCTCCGGAGTGGAATTCGCAATGTTTATTGGCATCATACCCATAGGGAAGTTCCGGCCCTGGAGGTGGTGCCAACGTCCTTTTCTCGACCAAATTCAACCCCAGTAGAGTCTGAAGTAATTCTGCATAGGTGGATGGAGGCTTATCAAACACCCTCTTCGGCTTCGCATTCTGAAACCTTCTCTGCCCCTGATTCGGCCTCTGCTGCTGCTGCGGTTGTTGTTGCTGCTGTTGTTGTTGAGGAAAAGGGATGGTAACACTGGCTACCTGTTGAGACAGACCGTACTGATTTCTTCCTCTACCCCGGCCCCTGCCACCAAACACAGCACTAGTATCACCCTGTCGTCTACCACCAAATGCTTTTCTGGTACCCCCTGCTGAAGTAGACTCACCTGCTTGGAATCTTCCAACTTTAATCCCGTTTTCGATCATCTCCCCCATAAGAATCAAATCTGAGAAACTGCTCAACGACACATTAAACAATTTTTCGTAGTACATCCCCGTAAATGTCCCAATGAACATGTCATTCATCTCTCTTTCACTTAAAGGAGGATGCACTCTTGTTGCCATATCGCGCCACCTTTGCGCATACTCTTTAAAGCTTTCACCGTTCTTCTGCGACAAACCCTGCAATTGGACCCTGTTTGGTGCCAAATCGCTGTTATATTTGTAATGCGTCACGAAAGCATCAGCCAACTGCTTCCAGGTTTTGATCTGAGTGGGCTCCAGCCCCATATACCATTCGAGTGAAGGTCCTGACAAGCTATCCTGAAAGAAATGCATGAGCATCCTTTCATCATCTGAATATGCGGACATCCTTCTGTAGTAAGAGCGGACATGGACTTTAGGGCAAGTGTCCCCTTTGTATTTGTCGAAAGTGGGAGCCTTGAACTTCAATGGAACCCTCATCCCTGGTACCAAACCCATTGTAGTCATACCCAAACCGGTGGAGTTCTGATTAACCATGCCTTTTATCTGTTCTTCAAGCATTCTGATCCTCTGAGTATTGTCAACGGGCCCCTCAAATCCCATGCCTCTTCCAGAAAAGGTGTCCTCCTGGCGATCTTCGCCCCAATTCACATTTTCATTTCCGTACCCGTCATAACCAGTGTTGTGACCAAACCGTGGCTGATTAATCATAGGACCTCGTCCCCTATTACCGAAACCTTGATTGACCCCAACAGGTCTGATCCCAGTGTTGACAGGAATCACCCCTGCCCCATTCACATTACCAAATCCACCATACCCCTGGTTAGCATTACCAAAACCGTCGTAACCTAAACCTTGAGCGTTGAAGCCGAATTTCCCGTCCTGATTGACGTAATCAAATCCCTGATCATTGTAGCCGAAATCATTGTTGCCAAAACCATTACCGCCATTGTTATTACCACCGCCTTGGTTGGCGTCCCCAAATCCAACATTGTTAACAACAGTCTCATTTCCATTCCCTGTGTTGCCATTGCAAACGCCAATGTCATTGTTTACAACCACAACCGGTGGGGTCACTACAGGTGGAACCACAGGCGTAGGAGTCCCATCCTCCAGAATAGTCTCAACGTGCACAGAATTGTGGTCATTGTTGCCATTCCCATTAGTCCGCGTCAGCAGCGGCTGCACCAAAGTCTGAAGATTCTCTTGGCCTTTAGCAATCTTCTCCATTGCTTGCATGAACAGAGTCAGCTTCTCGCGGATTTCTTGCATCTCAACTTGAACTTGATCCATGATTCTCTTGCAGTTGTTTCGGGTTGAGTAGCGGTGGACTCTTTGATGGTCAATCCTGAAAAAACCTGAAGATGCAGGAAATAAGATATAGATTCACAATTAACTGGTAATGCCATATGAATGTATGCAAATGCAATGTGTGTCTGTGCATTAGGGAAGATCATCCCGATTCTAGTGCCAATGTGCCAGTGTAGTGACAGTGATAGTAATAAGAAGCTCGAAATCCAATCATGGAAAACATCTCATATATTGCTGAAAAGCCCATCGAGTCAGGAATACAATATCACTGAGTGTACAATAGGAAGGCATGACCTCAACCAACAATCCTGGTGATGGCCAGCACAATGCAAATAAAGCATATACATCAATACATAAGACAATCAAGTGCGACCATATGCCTGGTACTCCTCTAACAGTCTCTTAGTCTTGGGATGGTCCGGCTGGGAAAGCAGCCCTTCAACGAGCGAGTCTCTTTGCCTGATAACACGCTGGAGATCGCCAATGGATTCCTCCTAAACACCTTCTCCAAAGCAATCTTCTAGCTTCCGCTTCTGGGAGGCAGACTCTTTCTTGCGTTTGACCACTTTGTTCAAGGCATTCTGGACATCATATCTCCGCATGACTTCTTCTGGCTAGCTTTCAACTGACCTTCCAGCTCAACGATATGCAGCTTCAGTTTGTCTTCTCTTTCCTTATTGCCGGTCAGCGTGGCATTCCAGGTTTTGTTGAATGCATAGATCTCCCGGTAGGCTATATCAAGTGCCTTCTTCTTAGACTCCAGCATGTCATGGGAGCTCTTGAAATCTATCCCCAAACGTTCACGCTTCTTTCGCTGTTCAGTCAGTTCTGCACCTAATCGGTTCACCAGCTTCGTTTGCTGCTCGAAGGAATATACAGCTTCATTCCTTTCGCTCCTGAGTTGCCCTAGCTCTTCTTCCAATTTCTCGTTGGCTTTCATCAGCTCTTCTTTCTCCTTCACAACCTGTTCATACCTCTCGATAGGCACAGTAGTTGGCTCTTCGATTATGAGGGGAGTAGGGAGTAGTACTGCAGGAAACGACATCAGAATATGCTTTGCCCTATCTTGGATCCAAACCTTGTACGGGGCATAGGCCTGGCAGTCATTCTTACCCAACAATGCCTTATCCCTCTTGTTGATATTTTTCCAAGCATGTTGAAGCCTAGCCAATAATTCTCCTCTCAAATCACCTGTGAAGTACAGAGATTCCTGTACTTCTTCCTCCTTTGGCGGGCTTTTCAGAGTGTAACCAAATTGCCTAATCAACAGTGATGGATTGTAGTTAATGCAACCCTTTATCCCAATCAAAGGAACGTTAGGATACCCAATGCAGCTGTAGATAATCTTTGATCCCAATAAGTCTCTATCAAACCAGACAATGTCTCCTGCGGAATGTCCCATTAGACGCTCAAACCATTCAGCTGTATCTGCAGATTCAACAAAAAGGACCTTCTCGGGCATGTGGCTAGCAAACCACATATATAACAAAGGTACACAGCAAGAGACGTTCTTTCCCCTTCTGTTCTCGTTCTTATAATGCAAGGAATGATAGAAGTCTCCGATCAATATGGGCACAAGATTTCCTGAAGCAAACAGATGGAATGCATCCAAATCAACGAAGTCAGGCAAATTAGGGAACAATATAATCCCATAGATACACAAAGCCAGGATAGCATTAAATACAGCCCAACAGCCACTCTTGGCGTACTCTTGTGCTTTCCCCACCAGGAACTTGAGAGAAAAACCAGGAACCCCGTTCCACCGGGTTAACAGCAACTTTGAAGAGTCTAAATGCAAAGCCACAGCCAAGTCCTCCAGTTTGGGCTCGGCATCCATGTGAACAAAAGGCAACTTGTTCTGGATAGTCAACTCCAAGATCTCAGCATATTCCTCCATAGTCGGAGCCAGAATGAAGTCAGGGAAAGTAAAACACCTCAGCAGGGGATCATAGAACTGCATCAGCGCATACAATCCGTTCAGCTCATACGCGGAGGGTCTGCAAACCAACCTAAGCAGTTTCCCATAATTATTCCTGAAGCTTCTCTTCACATCATCATCAGCTAGAGATATCAAACCAAGCAAAGAAGAAACATCTGGAGTGGGCAACTTGTATGTTACAGTCTTCTTCAGAGTATCCATAATATCAGCCAACAAAAATCCGGGCAACTAGAATCAGAGGTATGAAAATGCACCTGCAGCACAGACACACGTTAATGATACGCAGAATGAGTATGCAATAATGCAATATGCAAATCATGCAACAGGGATCAAGTGCACATGGCTGAGAAGCCCAATCCACAATACTGGTCTCAAAAGACCCTCAATACTGCTCAAACTCTGCCTCAAAAGGCCCATAACAATGCTCCAGCCTGGTCTCAACAGACACAAAACAATGCTCCAATGAAGAACCCCAAATCTCAAACCACTGAACCACTGTCAAGAAAACCGGTAATCTGGAGGTCTAGTTTCCTGCATATCCCAACCCCTCTCACAGGTAGGTGTCCTATCAACTGACACAAGGTACGACATCCTATGCAGTCGTCGACATCACAGACATTCAAGACCGATGATACGATACCCAGAAGGTGTGGCATCATCATGTCCTGAAGAGGCCCTCCTCCGCCAACTTCCAAATGATCGGTCCCCAGAGTCGACAATCCAACTAACCAACAACCCCCTCAACCCAAAGGGTTGAAAAAGAAGTCAACCAGAGGAACCTCGTCTGAGCGTGGATTTCATGAGACACTAGTGCCTGCAAAGCAAGCACGCGCCCACTAATTTCCACAACTAATTCTAGGTGCACTCAAGCCCAGGTCCGACTTATCTCTCAATAGATCACCCCCTCCCCACAACAGCAGTAACAATATAAAGCTGACAATAAAATGCGGAAAGTAAAGACAGAAATGTAAATCCATACAAAACCCACGACGGGAAAACAAGCACTAGGACTGACTCACGTAGGGAACCGTTGGAGTCCCCAGCAGAGTCGCCAGCTGTCGCTACTGCGAAAATCGGCACTGGCTATGACAGAAGAGTCGCCACCATGCGTTATTTATCCCAACGGAGGGAAAGGAAACACTCAGAGTAAACCTAACGCAAGACGGGAAAGGAATGGTCGTCGCAACCAAATTCTTGGATTCGGGAGTCGATTACGCAAGGGGAAGGTATTAGCACCACTCACGTCCGTCGTACTCGACGGGATCCACGCTTGTTTTCTAGTACGGATTGTTATTCTATCTACTCTAAAGGGTCAAAGGTTAAAAAGAAAAGAAAATGACTCGGCAAAGTATCACACTTTATGCCTACGTATTCCCGTCTGAAACGAGAAATCATAGTCAACGTAGTTCGCCTACCTACGGGAAAGGAGGGGAAGGTTGCTCGCTAGGATATCACATCATATGCCTACGTACTTTCATACATCATGAAAGATCAGAGCAAACGTAGTTCGGGCTACGGAAGACATAAGCTTGTCTGACTATTTTTTATCCTTCTGAAAAGGTTTTCTTCTGATTAAGAGTCCAAGAGGACAAAAATGACTTTTTGATTTGTTTTCAGTCTTTTACGCAAGAACTATTTTTTATGATGTTTGAAATATTATTGTGTTTTTGATTGTTTCGAGATGGGAAAATAAAGACGCTCTAGAAAGCCTAAGGTTGAAAAGGGGAAGCAAAACTACCCTAAAGTTGTCATGCATGGATAAGAACCTAATGTCTGTCATATTTCTCTCTTGCACAGAGGGAAACATAGATCCTAGGGGATAAACAGCAAAAGAAACAGATATATACAGTAAACAATAAACATGTATGCAATGCAGCAATACAAGCAAGGCAAGGGAGTCCCGCTCAACCTCGAACCTGGGAAAACAACAGGCAAAGTGAAACAGTATTCACTTCAAACCTTGGGGCAAGCTGTACAAGCCAACAAACAATACAGAAAAAAGAAAACAACACCATCACCAGCTCTGACAGCAACAATCAAGCTCCTACAGTAAGCAACATAAGCAGCAACAGCTCTGACAGCTACAACTGATTAAAAGCAAAAAGGGTTGACAATAACAATTTCTCCAAGCAAGACCCCATCTTCAATCTTCAACAATCTTCAAGCTTCAAATAAGCTCCTATCTTCAATAAGCTCCATCTCCAAGAGAGAATCAATTAACAGATGAAGTTGAAATGCTAAACAACTTATTGACAACCAAAGGAAGCCTATAAGCACTTAGCATTGTAGGGGAAAGGTTCCCTCAAAGTTCTACTTCTAAAGTATGTCACTTATCCCTCCAAAGGAGGGATGTGAATACCCTAAAAGGACTTTTTTTCATAGGAAGGAATAGAAGCACAAGATGCTTTCTATGTTTGTAAGAAGAAATCAATCTAATCTAAAACTCTCCCTATGTTTCCTATTTCCTAAGTCTTCAAAAGCAACCTTCAAAGAGAAAAGTCTTCATGCCCCCAAGCTCCATCCTTTGTATCCAATCATCCTCCAAGTCTCAAGAAGCTCCCACAAGCAAAGCCCAAGCCCCATGCCCAATTGAAAAGCCCAAACCAAACAAACAAGCCAAAGGCCCAAGGGGGAAACACACAAAGACCACTCAAATTGCAAAAATCAAATAAAATAGTAATACTCATTCTAAAATCCTAGATTAATTTCTAAGGGAACCTAACTATGTACCCTATATCCCATATAGATCCCAGAACCTAAATCATTTTTTAAAACCCCAAAACTATGTGCTAAACTACACCTAAATGTTGTGAAACCCTAATCTACCACTCCTTATGTTCACCATTCAAACTAACCTAAATTTTATTCACAAAAATATGACAAAATTCCTAAGGGTACATGCTTCCCTAATCTAATCATCCTCACAAGAATCAACTCAAAATTCCTCACCCATTAGTCATAAGAAAATCAGCAAGAACATGTAGCAAATATACAAAATTAAAGAAAATAATAAAATGGAAAATATCAAATTAAATTGAAAAAAGGATGAATATGAGATTTATTAATTTCATAAAATCACAAATAAATCCAAGATCAGGTAGGTATTTTTAAAATATTTTTTGGACCAATATTGGATTTATTATGAATTTTAGAAATCAAATGGAATAAAAGAAAATACTAAAATGATTAAAAGAAATTAAAAAGCTGGATTAAATGGTAGCCGTCAGATGGAGAGACTGGTAAGCGCATCTGAGAGTCATAAGCATGTCCACGTGAGGGTCCAGTCACCAGCTGACTGGATAAATGAAACGCTGCGTTTAGCAGTCAAAGTCAGCCAAATCAAAAACAAGTCGTGGCCGTTGGATGAGTTGAAAGAGTCAAGGTCCAAGCCAGATCCAACGTCTAAGAGGTCGTCTCCTACCTCTGAACTCAGGTGAGGCCAAATGTTCAGGTGTGGTGGTCCGGTGACTGCACCACCTCCTTCTCCGGTGAGTTCATGATCCAATGATCCAGAAAATGCAAACTTCATATCAATCCTACTCAGAATTTCACCAGGATTCCAAATCTCCTATCCAAATTTCCTAACTCTCAATGGATTTTGAAATTCGAATCAATGTTCAGAGATGACATCCAAACTAACTATCACTAATTGCCAAACTGAAACCATAGAAATGTTCCTCATTCTTCAGTGATCATCATGATCTATCCAACTTGATCATCCATCTTAATTGTCACTAATCAACTCCAAACCAATCCAGAAACGTTCCCTAATCATCCTAGGTCCTAACCACATGCACATTCTAAGCTAATTCTCCCTAGATTATGAAGGAATTCAAGAATTACATACCTGTGAAAATTGGATCAACAGAGACAGAAAATGATGGATTTAAGCTGTGCAACTCTTCAAACACGATCAATGAAGCAAGATGAAGCTTTTCCAACCCTCAATTTGGCTTGAATGTGCCTTGAACTCCAAAACTGATTCTGAGTTGAAGCTCTTGAAACTCAACTTCAATCTTCCTCTCCTCCACGAATTCTGCACCAAACTCAATCTGAACTCATTCTAGAACTTAAATATGAAGTGTTTGTGGGCTTTTGCAATCCAATTCAGGCCCAATTCTGTTGATCCAAAATTCTGATTTGGCCATGAAATTCCAATGCTACAGTCATGATTCTGAGCTTCCAGCTTGCTCTAGAATATTCTATTCAACTGCAAATTGGCTATGGAGTGTGTTTAGATAGCTAGCTTGGCCTGAATTGCCCTGATTTTTGTTTTGGCATTGTGACTTGTAATGTAAGTAAGCACTTTTCAAAGCAAGTCATGAAATTAAGCCTCAATTCAAAAATGCGGAAATGTCATTGTGTTTAGAATCCAATTTCCATTCAAAATGACTACCCATATGCCATGTGTATGCCTCATATCTCAAAAATCCCAATTTCCCTCCTTTGAATCATTTGAAAAATCTCCCTTTTTAGGCCATTTTGGGGCACTTTGTGAAACAAGCCAATTCATTTCACCATGACTTCATATCTTACCTATAAACATCATTTTAAGCACATCTCATGTTGGACATTTTTTCATTTGAGGAGTGGAAGATAGAGATTTTGACCTATGTTGAAAAATGACCTATAATTCAACTTTCCCAAAATACCCCTGGATTGCCAAGATCATAACTTGAGTTCTACAAATCCTCTTGAGGACTTCTAGTACTCTATGGAAATCTAAGATCAAGATTTACAACTCTTATGTTGGCCAAGAATCCATTTGAAAACTCCTTGAGGGGCAAACGTTGCTTGGAAGTCAAGGGACTTTCACAGATAAAGTTCAATGTCCTCTGGTGACCTGTAACTTGCAAGAACCATAACTTGAGTTCTACAAATCTTCTTGAAGACTTCTATTACTAAAATTAAAGCTATTTAGAATCTCTACAAGTTTCAGGTTGGCCAAGAATCCATTTGAGACTTGCATTTTGACTTAGGTAGCTTGGAAGTCCAGTGTTATACAGGGGATTTTACCCTAGGAACCCTGTCTCAAACACCTCCAACCACTCTTGATTCTCTTGAACTTGATCTTGACTTATCCATACCCATGCTTCAAAATATCAATCCATGATTTCCATGACCTAGAGATAGGTCTTGATGCCCTCTCTTTGCTCTCCTTGACTTAGGGTTACCTAGATGAAACCCTACTTGCACACACCTCAACCATGGTTCTTGAACTTGAATCAATGACTTGAATTAGCTTCCAACATGGCCTTCTAGGCATCTGATGAGCTTCATACACACTTCAAATTCACAATTCCATGTTGATGATCCTCAATACACCTTAAGTTAGGAGAGAAATCCACCTGTGGGCACTCAAACTTCTCATGACTTCAACTCTTCTTTGATGACTTAGATGGTCTTGAACTTGAATAAAGCCCCTTTGATGTGCTTATTTAGATAAGAAATGGCACTTGATCCCTTGTTAGATAACTTGCTATGCTATGCTATGCAAATAATTGGACTATGTACATGCTTTACTATGCAAATGACAATGCAATTAAAACATAAACCAGGGGAAAGATGTTGGGCAAATTTTAGGGTGCAACAATGGGGAACATAATTGTCTTTAATTTTTTTTCAAAACCTCGTTGGTCAATGAGTTGATTTTTCGGTCAGACGAACCGAACGATAGAAAACCTCTGAATTGACTGCTACTGTTCTGGGTTTCCTGAGGTCTTGAAACTTCGTGAGGGGACTTCAATAATTCATATAAGCTTCATGGACCATGATTCCACCATTGGAATACCATTTAAATCAAAATTCAAACTACAGTTGACTTTCTTAATCAGAAACCCTAATCGGGGGTCCTGGACTACACTGCTCTTTTCCTTGGGTGAAAACCTCAAATTGGATTCATACTTGATCCAATGTAGTATTTTTGATGATGTAGAGAGTTGGCATATGGAGAATCAATCCAAAACCTTGACTGATCAAACCAAAGAAACCCTGATTCCTGATTGTATGGAACCCTTAATCATCTGCATCCTCTTGAAGACTAAATTGAAAGAGGTTAAGGTTAGATAACCAATGATGATGGAATCTAGGGGTCAAAATTTGAGTTATAACAGCTGCCCCTATTTAAATATCTTCACCCGATGGCAATGAGAGATGACAATCTCCATAGAATCATGGTGAAAGGTATTTAAATATAGCAAACCGGAAATTATGTCCCTTAGATACGATGGTATGCAAAAGGACAGATGCTAACATGCAATGAATTCTAAATGATGTTGTATGATGCTTGAATGCAAGACAGATGCTGACATACGAGCAAAATAAAAAAACGGCAAGACAACGAGTAACTACTCACAGAGGACCCGACACACTGGAGAAAGATCCAAGGCATAACAAGTAATAGTTCATACATGACCAATGATGGTATCTCAAGGGGATCTTTCACACAGGGACACAAAATCCACCAGGGAAGACAAATTTTCACTGGGGGAAAAGGCAAGCCTCTACATGGTATCTCAAGGGGATCTTTCACACAGGGACACAAAATCCACCAGGGAAGACAAATTTTCACTGGGGGAAAAGGTAAGTCTCTACTGGGGAAATGCAAGTCTCTAATGGGAGAAATGCATCGAGGGAGAAGCCACGCAGAGGGACAAAATTAAACAGACTCAAACTCTGATCGGGGAAGCAAAAAAGACTAGACACGGTCCTTATTAGGGACAAACCAAATAAGGAATTTCCTATAACAAAGAGTTCAAACGGGATCTTCAGGAAAAGACCTGAAACAAGACCAGACGCTCCAGGGATACAAGTAACCACTAGATCTCCGAGACTCGACTGGGGATACCACAACCTTGCTGGGGATGCCGATTACAACCAGAACTTCTTAGAGAATATGGTGACAACCAAAACAATGATATCAATAACAATTGGGTTTAAACAATGCTAGTAACCATTGGATATCAATAACAATTGGGTTTAAACAATGCTAGTAACCATTGGACTTAGAATGATTGGTAACAACCGAATCAAGGTACCAATAACAACTGAATTTGAGCAATGCCAATGACCATTGGACTTTTAAAGATTGGTGACAACCAAATCAAGGCACCAATAAAAATTGGATTTAAAATATGCCAGTAACCACTGGACTTAAAATGATTGGTAACAACCGAATCAAGGTACCAATAACAATTGGATTTGAGCAATGCTAGTGACCACTGGACTTTCAAAGATTGGTGACAACCAAATCAAGGTACCAATAACAATTGGATTTAAATGATGCCAGTAACCACTGGGCTTTCAAAGATTGGTGACAACTAAATCAAGGTACCAATAAAAATTGGATTTTCAAACAATGCTAGTAACCACTGGACTTCAAATGACTGGTAATAACCAAATCAAGGATACCAATAATGATTGAATTTTCAAACAATGCCAGTAACCACTGGACTTCAGCTGGGGAAGTTGGTGAGAACCAAACTTCATACTAATAATAATTGGTTTTAAGTAATGCTATTAACCACTGGGTTTAGAATGATTGGTGACAACCAAATCAAAGGATACCAATAACAATTGGATTTAAGCAATGCTAGTAACCACTGGACTTAACCGAGGGATCGGTAACAACCGAGCCAAAGATACCAATAACAATTGTTTTTAAACAATGCTAGTAACTACTGGACTTACTGGGGAATCGGTAACAACCGAATCAAAAATACCAATAACAATTGAATTTCAAACAATGCTAGTAACCACTAGACTTACAGAACAAGGTTGGTGGCGACCTGATATAGATATTAGTAACAACTAAACATCTGGTAGGTAATGGCAAACGTTGTTAGTTACAACTATCCTTTCTCAAGATATAAACATTTATCACAATAATACTTAATCCAAGCAACTTGACAAAGTTGGGGTAACAAACCGCGAAGCGAGCCCATGGCAACAAGATGGAGCAAGAAGATTGGTAACGACCAAAAGATCTCAAAGGCAACAGCCAGATAAACAGAAACTAAAGCATGCAAACAAATGCGTATGCTAATGATATGATGCAAATGCACATGCAAACCGACCCAAGAGAGAGAAGGGAAAAGCAAAGCAAGAAACAGAAGGAGGAAACCCATCACATTGAGTTCTGATGTTAAATCTGGATAAAACTTCTTTCGTAGGGGAGAGGAATCAACTTTCTAGAAGCGATTTAGTCAATGCTCTTGCAAACCTGTGGAAGGGGAGTCACGGCTTAGTAGCTGTCGCTACTCGAAAAATGCAACGACGGGGAGGCGAGAAAGAAAGACAGAAGAGTCGCCATCGAACTTTATTTATCCCATGAGGGGAAGCGAAAACATCGAGAAAACCTTAAGAAAGAAACAGATAAGATGGTCTCGCAGCCAAAAGAATGGGTTTGGAAGTCGGTTATGCGAAGGGAAGGTATTAGCACCCCTCGTATCCATCGTACTCGATGGGAACCATTTGGTTGTCTATGTGTGAAGGTATCTACTAAAGAGTATCGCTATGAAGAGTGTGTTCTAAGGGGTAAAGAGAGAAGTTATAAATAGGGAAAGGAGAGGTAAAGGGGGAAGAAGAGACTCGGTAGGACTTCGCGGTCCTAGGCCTACGTATTCTCAACAGATTTGAGAAAGTCAGAGTCAACGTAGTTCGGAGAACCACGGGTAAAGGAGTGGAATGTGCTCGGCAAGGATTATGGCCCTTGTGCTTACGTATCTTTACTCAAAAGAAGTAAAGAATTAGAGAAGTCGTAGTTCGGCCTATGGTTAACTGGTGTTTTTGTGGATGATGCTATCATGTGCATTCTAGAAGTTTAGGTGTATTACTGCTCGCTTGTGGAGTCTTAGGCGTTACCTGTTTGCGGTAGAACGGACATAACATATCCTTTTTGAAAAGAGAGTTTTCGCCATTCGAGACAAGATGTCACGTTTGATTTGTGGGAGTTGTTTTTAGGATGAAATAGATCCTCAGATAGTTACCCCTTGCGGGTAGTACCCAATTCTTTATCTCAAAGTTTTGATATGAAAAGGTGTGGCGAATACAGTCGTGTTTTCGTATTAAAAAACGAGTATTAAGATTACACACTCTACAGTGAGTATCCTAACACTCGGAGAGGAAGAAGTCTACACTCAATCCTCTCTCTTTAATTCAATATAAAGAGAACTTCATTCTCTTATTAAAATGTTTTTGATCTTGTATGGTAAGTGCTTCACGAAAATGAAAATGAAAATAAAATGAGGTAGAAAATAAAACAATATCGAATAAACTATTATCTATCAAAATTTTGACCGATAATAATCCTTAAAATCCAGTCGTTTGACCGAAAACGATAAAAAATGAAAAGAAGTAAAAAAAAGAATGAAAATTGAAAATGAAAAGTTAAAAGAAAAATTGGTCTCGGGCTTGTTATTATTTTTCAATAATTTGACAAACAATAACTTTGATGCCTCTTCATCGACCCAAAATAAATAATGATGAAAAGAAATGAAAATGTTAATTGAAATGCAACAACATAGATATAAAAAAAGAGAAGAAAAAAAAGGTGAAAATAATGATGGGGTTTAACCGAAATGGAGAGTGGGTGATTCACGTGGGCTTGAGGCCCATCATCACCACTCTACACGATTTTAACAACATGAGGGGCATTACACGGGCTACTTGAAAGCCCAGGTCCAATTATCCGCATCCAAAGGACACGGTTTCCAACTTCATGAAGGAAAAACAAAATTGAGTTTAAACCTAGAAAATGTATCCCCATTTTCCATCATAAGCCTTGGAGTTAAAGACAGAACTTAGAAAAAGAGGAAAAATAAAACATGGATTCCAAACAGTGATCTTCTCAAAATAAACTTAGGCCGTCTCAAGTTGATTCCTTCACGAGCATCACAACAAAATAGCAATAACAGCATCCCAACCTTCTTTCTCAATTTTCCTTGTGATGAAACAGGATGTTATGTTGTTCATGGTTTTCACACTCCGATTCAAGTCTCTCCTTCTTTCTACTTTGTTCTGTTTTTTTTGGAATTGTGGTGGTTGGGGTTGTGGTTGGATTTCGGTTGAAGAAGGGGAAAAGCTTTGAATTTGTGGGAGAGTTTGTATCGTTGTTCTAGGGATGGATGGATATGGAAGAAGAGGACCAGGTTGGCTCGTTGAAGGTAAGTTGAAGGTGAAGAACGGGGTTTTAGAGGCTTGTTGAAGGAGATCTGAAGAAAAGAGGGTTAAATGGGGAATGTTGAAGGGGGATTTAGGTTGAAGAATGGGTTTCCAATTGAAGGATTTGGTTGAAGGTTGAAGGTTTAAGAGGGATGGATGAAGGGTGGATGGCGGCTGGAGCAAAGAAAACTCGAAGAACCCCTTTGCAAACCTAAAATCCTCTATTTTATACCACAAGTTAGGGGTAGAATCGAATTTACGGTTGAAATATGTTAGAGGTTATTCTAGAAATTTTAAGTTGGAATTCTGTTGTAAAAATCGATTATGTGACTATCTTTAGCTGAGCTGTATTGTTCTGCCGTAATTCTAATACAGTTTTGCAAGTTCTTGCAGGTTTGGCAGGACAATGGCCTGCGTACTGATACAGCTGGTGTGGTTTTTGTTATCCTTTTTGTGGAAATTTGTGTGGCTGGTTGTGTGTGGATTTGTGGCTGCAAGGACAAGGCTCTGCTGGTGAACCTCATGGGTGTACATTTCTGAAACTTCGTACAAGTTGTGGCGTGAAGATGGTTGTGTTTGGATGTGGAGTTTCTTTTTGAACCTTTATTTGTTTGC
Organism: Lathyrus sativus; assembly: GCA_963859935.3. Taxonomy (NCBI): domain Eukaryota; kingdom Viridiplantae; phylum Streptophyta; class Magnoliopsida; order Fabales; family Fabaceae; genus Lathyrus; species Lathyrus sativus. Next base: position 453,576,890 of record OZ012738.1, on the reverse strand, counting down.
TTTTTTTCCGCAATTGTGGGGTCCATCTGATTTGAAATTGGGAAAGATTTTCAGCTCTATGAAGCTTGGTATAGGTCTAATGTGATTCTCCCAACAACATAGCATATCACAGCATATTGTGTGATTTTGGTCACTTCCGCAAACTGGTACGTGAATCATTATTTGTTCCCAGAATCATCTATGATCGGTTGTATTAACCTATGCCTCATTTGGTGAATTTATGTGACTTTCCTCTTTTGTCGTTTCTGTTTGTGGAGTCTCGTTGTATTATCCACGTACTATGATGATAGCATCATTTTGTTTTGCAGCTTGGCATGGTTTTGCTGCGCAACATTGTAGTTTGCGGAGGCTATGTTATACGGCTTGCAGTGTGTGTTTGTCCTGTGTTGCTTCAAGTGGATTTATGTTGTGTGAAAGATGGTTATGCATTGTGAATAATGCTAGCAGTGTGTGAGAATGTGGTTTTTACAGGCTATGAGTCTGTACCGACAAACTATTTGTTGCGCTACGTACTATGTGAGCAAGTCATTGTATAAAGGGGTGGATTGTTTTCGCATTGGGGTTTTTGTCGACGTGTAGCTTGTATCATTGCGTGTGAAGTCGTTCTGCTCATTGCCGCGTTATTCTTTTTTCATCAATGAGATTCAGCGAGTCAAATCTTTCTTTTATCCATTCTACTTCCTCAAGCTCAGCTTCCATTAGAATCCTTAATGAAGGTATCTTGACCTTGATATGTAGTACTACATCCATCCTGTAGACCAGAGAAAAGGGAGTTGCCCCTGTCGAAGTGCATGCTGATGTTCTGTACCCATGTAAAGCAAATGGTAACATTTCGTGCCAATTCTTATAGGTTACAACCATCTTTTGCACTATCTTCTTGATGTTCTTTTTTGTAGCTTCGACAACACCATTCATTTTTGGTCTGTACGAAGAAGAATTGTGATGTTTGATTTTGAAATTATCACAAAGTTCCTTCACCGTCTTGTTGTTCAAATTCGACCCATTGTCGGTGATAATTTGGTCGGGGATGCCATACCGGCAGATGATCTCTTTTTTGATGAAGCGGGCGACCACTTGTTTGGTTACGTTTGCATACGGCGCCGCCTCTACCCACTTGGTGAAGTAGTTAATCGTGACGAGGGTAAAACGATGGCCATTGGATGCTTTGAGATCTATTTCCCCAATCATGTCTATGCCCCACATTAAGAATGGTCACGGTGATGTTATCACATTAAGAGGATGCAGAGGAACATGCACTTTGTCTTTATAGACTTGACATTTGTGGCATTTTCGAGCGAAAAGAATACAGTCTGTCTCCAAAGTCAACCAATAATATCCAGCACTCAAAATCTTCTTTGCCATGGCATGGCCACTAGCATGAGTGCCGAACGTCCCTTCGTGTACTTTTGTCATTAATAGGTCCATTTCTTATTTGTCAACACATCTGAGCAACACCATATCATGATTTCTCTTGTACAGAACGTCATTGCTAATGGAAAATTTAGATGATAATCTTCTTATGGCTCTCTTGTCGATTCTAGAGGCGTCAACCGAATATTCTTGATTTTGAAGAAATTTTTTGATGTCATGAAACCAAGGCTTTTCGTCAGATTCTTCTTCTGTCATCATGACATATGCTGGTGTTGTCTTTCTTTCAATGCAAATCAAAGGTACCTTGTTGACAAACTGGACCTTCCACATTGATGCTAGCATAGTTAAAGCATCTGCGATATGGTTCTCGGATCTGGGACCATGTTTGAAGGTAATTTCATCAAAGTATTCAATCATTTCCAGAATATGATCTTTATAGGCGATCAATTTTTCATCTCGAGTCTCCCATTCTTCTTTGAGTTGATAGATCACTAAGGCAGAGTCGCCAATTACTTCTAATATTTTGATGCGGAGATCAATAACAGCTTCTAATCCCAAAATGCAAGCCTCATACTTGGCTATGTTGTTGGTATAGGAGAAATAAAGTCTGGTGGTAATGGCAGTATACCCTCAAGTCGGATTTTCCAACATAGCTCTTACACCATGCCCATTTTTGTTAGACGATCCATCAAACATCATCTTCCAGAGGGACAAAGGTTCAGGACCTTCTTCAGGACCGGTCTCTAGTTTCAGACGTTAAATATACATTACATCTTCATCTGGGAAATCAAACTTGAGTGGTTGATAGTCATCCACAGATGTTCAGCAAGGTGTTTTGACAAGACACTGCCTTTGACGGTATTTTGAGTGACATACTAAATATCATATTCTGACAAGAGCATATGCCACCTGGCCAATCTCCCAGTTTGAGTTGGGTTTTCGATGATGTATTTTATTGGGTCCATCTTAGATATTAACAAAGTAGTATGGCAAATCATGTACTGTCTCAGGTGTTTGGCTGCCCAAGCTAGAGCACATCAAGCCTTTTTAAAGGTGAGTAATGACTCTCGTAATCAGTGAACTTCTTGCTCAGATAGTAAATTGTGTGTTCTTTCTTTCCTGACTCATCAGTTTGGCCTAGGACACAACCCATGGAATCTTCCAACACTGTCATGTACATGAATAGTTTTTTTCCTGGTACTGGAGGAATCGAGATAGGAGGCTCTTGGAGATACTCCTTGATCTTCTCAAATGCTGATTGGAAGTTCTCATTCCATACCACCATTTGATCTTTTTGCAACAACTTAAAGATAGGTGTGCAGGTAGGCGTTAAGCTAGAGATGAATCTGGAGATGTAGTTCAATCGTCCAAGGAAACCTCTGACATATTTTTCCATTTGAGGAGCTGGCATTTCTTGAATTTCTCTCACTTTGTCAAGATCTACTTCAATTCCTCGTTGACTAACAATGAATCTGAGTAGCTTGCCAGTACGAACTCCGAACGTGCACTTAGCTGGATTTAGCCTTAACTGATATTTTCGGAGTCTCTCAAATAACTTTAGCAGATGATCCAAGTGATCCTCTTCGTTTTGGGATTTTGCAATCATGCCATCCACATACACTTCAATTTCTTGATGCATCATGTCATGGAAAAGCGCGACCATGGCTCGTTGATATGTTGCTCCTGCATTTTTCAACCCGAAAGGCATGACCTTATAACAATAGGTTCCCCAGGGTGTTATGAAGGTTATTTTTTCCATGCCTGCTGGATCCATCTTTATCTGGTTGTAGCCAGAGAATCCATCCATCAACGAGAATACCGCAAAGTTGGTCGTATTATCCACCAAAGTGTTGATATGTGGCAGTGGAAAATCATCCTTTGGACTAGTTTTGTTCAAATCTCTGTAGTCTATGCACATCCTGACTTTACCGTCTTTCTTAGGGACAGGCACAATGTTGGCCACCCATTTTGGGTACTTTGATACTGCTAAAAAGCTTGCATCAATTTGTTTTTTGACTTTATCTCTGATTTTGAGAGCCATGTCAGGTCTAGATCTTTGGAGTTTTTGCTTGACTGGAGGACACTCGGGCTTCAAAGGGAGCTTGTGCATAACGATATCGATATCCAACTCCGGCATGTCTTGATAAGACCAAGCGAACACATCGGCGTAATCTTTGAGAAGCATTATCAGTCTGTTTTTGAATTCTAAACCTAGTGATTCCCCAATTTTGGCCTCTCTTTTCTTCTTCCGAGCCCAAGTTGATGACGTCAATATGCTCTTTATAGGGTTGTAGATAAGCATCTTTATATTCAGTCATCTTCATTAATTCTTCAGGGACTTTTGAATCTTCGTCACTTTCTTCTTCAGCTTGAAAAACAGACGGATCACTACCAGTAGAAATCGGATGATCATTGGGTTTTGTGGGTGATGGTGGTTTTCTGCATGGTTTTATAGGTTTGAGAACAATCAGACACACACAAACATGCAGATGATGGGTTGATTTTAAATTTTCAAAAAGTTGCCACTTTTCCTTTTTACAAAAAGTGAAAATGATGGAAAGAAAACAAAACAAGAGTTTTAACAAAAACACTTCTTCATTCATTGATCTTTTCAAATTGCAAAGTGGCCTATACAAAATGATCCACTGGCTTTGGGAAAAACCAGGAACTTTTAAAGAAAACAAAAAGCTAACAAGCAAAATGCATTACTCTAAAGGCAACATGACAGGGATGTCCACTGTTTCCCAATTGCATAAAGCTGCCCCGCCTCGGATCACCAGGCTATCAAGGTCGCTTTCTTCGTTTTCATCCATAACAGTGTTCACCTGTACCCCGCCAGTTATGAATATTTCTTCCAAGGTTTTCCTCTTCATGACACTTTCTTCAGGCGTGTCTTCTAGAGTTGGTTTGTAACCCAACACTCATCTATCGTTCTCGGTACAAACATTGACTTCTATGACCTCTCCCCATCCTAATGGGAGTCCTGTTTCTAATGCAGCCTTTATACTTTGAATGGAGGCGAAAGATGGACCACAGGTTATAGCTGAATCATCAACTGACACAGCGTGAGCAAATTCCAAAGCTTGGAAAGCGGTTTCAAGTGCATCTTCGTTGGCCTTAATGTATCTGAAGGAGGACAAATTGCTCACCATGAGATCCTCTTCTCAATGGATTATGACTAGCTGGTCATTGGCAACAAACTTCATTTTTCTGATGTAAAGTAGACGTGACAGCACCCGCTTTGTGTATCCATGGCCTTCCTAGTAGGCAGTTGTATGCAGGACTTATATCCATCACCTAAAAGGTGATTTTGAAGACCTGTGGTCCTATCGTGATTGGAAAATCAACTTCTTCTATCACAGTTCTTCTTGAACCATCAAAAGCTTTTACAATTAGAGAGGTAGGCCTCATTTCGGCTCCTTGGTAGGCCAATTTGGCTCAAGTCCTCTTGGGCATCACGTTGAGTGTAGACCTAGTATCAACAAGCACCTTGGCAAGTGTGTCTTCTTCACATTTAACGGACATATGCAAAGCACGGTTGTGCTTGCGTTTCTCAGCAGTCAGGTCGTTGTCATCGAAGCTCAGTGTGTTGCAAGTTGTGATGTTCGCAACAACAGAATTAAACTGTCCCACAGTAATATATTTCGTCACGTGGGCTTGTGTCAATATCTTCATCAAAACTTGACGATGAGAAGGGGAACTTAACAACAATGACATAATTGGGATTTTTGATGGCGTTTGGTTGAGCTGGTCCTCCACCCGATAATCACTTCGGCGAATTTTATCTCAGAAACTCCTCCTCGTCATCTTTGGGGGCCTCCTTTCCTTTATTGGTGGGTTCTTTGGAAGTTATTTCTTTTGGAGTAACTTCTTTTAGAACAGTGACAATAGCTTTAGGAATGGCGGTGGTTGATTGAGAAACGGTAGGATTTGCTCGGGGTTGATATATCCGACCACTTCGGGTCATTCTGCTTGCCCCAGTGATATTGGTTACATCTTCCTGCTTCCTTCCAACATTCATATCATACCATGAATAGTCATATTTTGGCGTTATAGCTCTTGGGTGAGGACCGAGCCCTCTTCTTGGATCAAACCTTGGCTGGTCCTTTCCAAATTTAGGCGCAGGATCATTGTGAAACACCGGTCTAAAAGCTTTGGGCTGGGTTGTTCTGTCATTGTTATTTTTGAATACTGCTCGCTTACTAGATTCTTCGAGCATGTTGAACACTGGCTCAATTACTGCCACATCCTCCTTCTTTCTTTTGCTACTGATCTGCAGCATTCCTTGGTTGATTAATAATTGAACGTCTCTTTGCACAAGGTTACAACCCTGTGGATTTTGGCCACATTCCTCGCAATCTTCATGAGTGCTTTTGAGTAACCACGCTTGAGCTAGCCTTTTATGTAATTCCACCATTGGTGTCTTTACTTTAGAGGCCTTCGTGATCATCTTTAATTCAGACTCTTCCCCTTCTTCAGTTATGGCATTCACTCCACCATGATTTGGCAGAGGATTGTCCTTTATGTTAGGGTGATTATCCTCGAATGATAATATCTTTTTCTCTATCAACGCTTGGACAATATGTTGGAGTGCAAAGCATCCTTCTAGATCATGTCCCGCAGCATTCTCATGGAAAGGACAACGTGCATTTAGATTGTAGTAAGGAGGCAAAGGATTAGGTGGAACACCTAATGTCCTTGTTTGGATGAGCCCTCTTTCTACCAGTATAGGATACAATTATGTATAACTCATGGGTATTGGTTGTATTCTTGGCTTCCCACTCTGGTAGTTTGACCTTGGAGCTTGAGTTCTGGATTTCTGCGCTTGTTGGTTGATATACGGCTGATAATTGTATTGCTAATATTGATTGGGCGCCCCTTGTTGAGGACTTTGCTGATTTTGTTGAGGTTGGAAGGCCGGTGTTACCGTTGCTATATATGGTGATTGCTGATACCGTTGTCGCTGACCTCTTTGATTTTGTTCTCTTCTTTCATGCTTCACTGCACTGACTTCACCCTCTTTCTTTTTATGAAAGTTGTTGGTGGGTTTCTTGGTTGCACTGGCGCTGGAGCTAGTAGCTGCATTTGAGACCTTGTCGCTCTTCAACCCTGCTTCAACTTTTACGCCAACAGCCACAATGTCATAGAAATTTGTCATAACACTGCTGATCAATCTTTCATAGAATTCCGGCCTGACTGTATCTACAAACCAGTCGACTAATTCTTTCTCAGTTAAAGGAGGCTCGACTTGAGCAGCTGTTTCATGCCATCTTTGCACATACTCCTTGAAGGATTCAGTATTTTTCTACGTCATGCTAAGAAGCTGACGAAGATCTAGGGCCAGATCCATAATGTATTTATAATGCTATACAAACACATCAGACAGGTCCTGGAAACAATGTATTTTTGCTTGATCCAAACCCAGGTACCACTTGGCGGAAGCTCCTTTGAGACTGTCTTGAAAATAGTGTATTAGCAGTTTGTCATTTTCAATATGCGGAGCCATTCGTCAGCAGTACATGATCAGATGAACCTTTGGGCAGGTGGATCCTTCATACTTGTCAAACGTGGGTATCACAAACTTTGGAGGAAACCCCAAGCATGAGACTAGACACATGTCTTTGGCATCAGACCCAAATACATTGTTTCCTTCGATGGCCCTCATTCTTCTAGCCATTATATTCATCTCAACTCTCAGCTTTTCATGCTTTTCATCTTCGATTTCAGATTCGTCAGGTATATCGAATATCAGTTGATGGTGGTTGAAGATAGGTTGGGCATGTATTTGACCTCCCACTTGAGTGTACAGGGGATCTGACATCAATGGAACAACTTGTGGTTGGAAATTAAATGGTTAAGGATTACTGAGTGGTGGTAGAAAATCCTTGGAGATACCGAACGGAAACTCAATTGCTGAAGCTGTTACTGGAGGAGGAGTCCCTGCGAATGTAGTGATTTCAGAGATTACAGTAGCATGCGAGTCCATATTTTCCTTTATTCCCTGGACGACTTCCATTATCTAGCTGATGTCACATCTAATTCCTTCAAGGTCATTGTCGATCTGGTCGATTCTCTGGTCATGATCGACCATCTTTCTTTGAGCGCTGGCTCGAGTGTTGTAGCGGTGAGAACTCGGTGTGACTTTCTTCCTCCCTAGGGTGGAAAAGAACAACAAATGAGCTGCGGGACCCATGCAAGACCATGCAAATGATATGCAAATGCAGATGCAAAACCAACCATTCAAGGAAAAGCAACAATCTTGTTTACAAACAAAATTAAAGACACACGTAACAACGTGCATGAAAAGCAGATTTTCATTGATAAGTTAAGGTCTATTAAAATAGATGGCTCTTGTTAAGAAACAAGACCTTTCTTACATTAAAAAGAAAATACATTCTAAGATTATAGTAGCCTGCGAGTCCATCTTTTCCTTTATTCCCTGGACGACTTCCATTATCTGGCTGACGTTGCCTCTAATTCCTTCAAGGTCATTGTCGATCTGGTCGATTCTCTGGTCATGATCAGCCATCTTTCTTTGAGCGCTGGCTCGAGTGTTGTAGCGGTGGGAACTCAGTGTGACTTTCTTCCTCCCTAGGGTGGAAAAGAACAACAGATGAGTTGCGGAACCCATGCAAGACCATGCAAATGATATGCAAATGCAGATGCAAAACCAACCATTCAAGGAAAAGCAACAATCTTGTTTACAAACAAAATTAAAGACACACGTAACAACGTGCCTGAAAAGCATATTTTCATTGATAAATTGAGGCCTATTACAATAGATGGCTCTTGTTAACAAACAAGACCTTTCTTACAATAAAAAGCAAATACATTCTAAGATTACAATCTTAAAGGAAAAGTAGGAAATGGGGAAGCTTTGATTGTTCTAAGAAGACGGTCCTTCTCCTTCTTGAGGCCTGGGTTAGAGCTGATTCTGACGAATTATCTCACATAGTTTAGCATTTTCACTTTCTGCTTTGACCAAAGCGAACTTTTGCTCACCCCTAGGCGTAAGTACTTCATGCTCCATGGTGATCTCATAGGTATGAATGTAAAACACTCTTAAAGCTATCTCCTTTGACAAAAGTAGATAAGCTCTTGTGGCTAGACAACTCACATTCTCCTCTGTAGTCATCCCTTGCATGTGAGGACGACACCAAGAAAAACGAGCTTGGGTCTTAAAGTCTTCATCACTGCGTTTTTCACAGGAGCATGTTCTTAGCAGGTCTGGCTCTAGTTCTGGCCCAGTTGGATATCCTAGCTGGCGGCGAGCAAGGATTGGGCTATAGCTGATAACTCCTTTAGTACCAATGAGAGGGATGTTTGGGAAGTCTCCACAGCTTTGGATCATAGCAACTCCACTATTTTTGATATCATACTAGTTGACATCATAGTGATGAAGTGTTATTAACTTTTCAATCCAGACCTCTTTGTTAGGGAGGTCCTAGAGAAATTGAGTTTTGGGAAAATGACAAATAAACCACTTGCTGAGCAGCGCCATACATCATGAGAGCAACCCAAGGTCATACATCTTCTGGCGATGGATGATGAAATAAGTATCAGCCAATAGTATGGGTATAAGATTCTTGATTATGAAGAGCCTGATGGCTTTTTCACTGATGAATTCATCACAACAGGGGAAAAGATACATCCCATAAATCAAGAAATCCAGAATTGATTCAAAAATTCCTAGGTCTCTGTTGTCGTAGTGGAACTCGGCCATTTCCATGAACGGTCTCGCTTCCATCTCGGAGAAACTACTCTTATTTACCAGTTGAGTGGGCAGCTCTGTTGGCTTGATGTGTAGTGGTTTGGCAAGGTCTTTCATTCTTGGTTTCCCATAAGGAGCTTTGAAGGTCAAAGGAATCTTCAAGTAGGCGGAGTACTCTTATATAATCGGGAGTAACTGGAAGTCTGGGAAGACAAAACAATGATATACTGGATCATAGAACTCAACGAGTGCTCGCAACATGTCCTCATTAACTCTAGTGTTTAGTAGCGGTAGAAGATCTCTGTAGTTGTCAATAAATGCAGCGGAGTTCTTGACAAGGCCTCCCAGAATCCTGAGGTTGTCCAATCTTAGGCTCAGAAATGAAAACCTGCTTCAACGTTCCATAACAATGTCTGTAAAAGAAATTTTGTGAATTCCTTAAATGGTTAGAAAAGATGCAAAAATGCAAATGCAAAATGCAACTGGTTTTACAAAACTCAGAAGATCGATTATGCCAAACCCTTATTTCATTAATTATTAGAAGAAGTTACAACTTTTGAAATATAATACAAGAAGCCTAAGTTTACATCAGGAAACTAGGTCTTATGGTCTAAACCAAGAACTTCAGTTGCGAGGCCTCTTCAACTTCTTCAGTATTGCATTTTCTATTACCAATTTGTCCATTATCCCTTTCCAGGCTATAGAGGTTGGAGGGACATTTGAATATTCATGAACGCTTTGAGTGGGCTTGACACTAGAGAAAAATAAATTCTCCTTTGTTTCTTTCCCATTGATCATTCGTTGTTCGAGTCAATTTATCAGTTCGTCTTTTTCTTGCACTTCTCTTATGAGCTTGGTTGTTTCGGAGAAAAACGCATGATACTTCCCTTCCCAAGTGTCCCTTTCAAGTTGAGCTCTTTCGAGCAACTCTTGGTATTCTTCCATCTTTTCAATAGGAATGGCAGAAGATGACGACGCGATGACATTTGCGCGTTCTTTTCTGGGAGATATGGCATCTTCAAATATCTTGCTCTGGACTGGACCCGCTGCGTGAATGGTTCAAAAGCTACACAATTCTTCTTCCCTAGGTTAGCTTTAGTCTTTTTCTGAATGTTCTCCCAAGCATCAACAATGCTATTTCTCATGCTTTCTGCTGCTTCGGTGTTGAGATAAAAGAATCCTGATAGAAGCACATTGGGGGGTTTGTCTTTCATCTGAAAACCAAACTGACGTATGGCTAAAGCAGGGTTGTAATTGATCCCTCCTCGTACTCTAATGAGTGGTATATTTGAGAGGTTTCCACATCGATCAAAATATACTCCTCTGTCGTAGGCAGGGTTGTACCAATGAATGTCAGCTTGTGTTAAGGATATTATCCTTTGAGACCATCTCCATCAATTGGGATTTTCTTTGAAAGCGTCAGTTCTTGGCAAATGGTTGACGAACCATTTGTACACCAGAGGTGCACAACAAAGAATAGTTCCTTTTCCTTGAAGCGTCCGATGATGAATAGAGTGATAAGCATCTCCTAACAAGGTAGGCACAGGGTTGTAACTTAAAAATATGGTAATAGAAGAGAGATTGAAAAATTCCTCAACTTCTAGAAACAATACTAATCCATATATCAATAAAGCCAGTATTGCTTCGAATGCATCCATCCTCCCCTCTTTGGCAAGGTAGGCAGCTTTCTTAACTAAGAAAACTGAATGGAAGCCTTTGACTCCACCTTTGGTGTCATGGTTAGCTTTAATTTTAGATACTTCAAGGTGAAGAGCATCTGCTATTTCTTTTGGTGAAGGTATGCTTTTCAATCCAATGTATGGTTTTTGATCCTTCACAGGGACTCCTACATAGTATGCATACTCTTCCAAGTTCGGCATCAACTGATAGTCGGGAAAAGCAAAACAATGATACAATGGGTCATAGAACCGAACCAAGTGTTGAAGATCCCTTCTTCCATCCCTGTTCTGACTATGCTCAAAATATTTCCATATATTTTTCCAAAGTCTTCTAACACCATGGTCCCTAGTTTTCTCAACTCGGATGTATCAGGCTTCTTGAAATTGTATTTCTTGGTGTTCCTTGTTCCAATATCCATGTTATATCTAGGATTTTTCATAAAGAAATCAACTGAGCTTTACAAAACCGGTTGCAACATGAGACACTATGATGAGATGATGCACACACAACACAAAGGCAAATATTCACAAATATAATGCACATGCACACACAAAGCCTTCCTAGGCTTAAGGTCAAACAAATGGAGTTACAAGGTCTACCCATCCCCAAGGATTTGTACTATAGGTTAATTTGTACCTACCGAACAGGTCCTATCAAAGTTCCCAGAGTCATAGTAAATCTTTCGGATATTGTCAACCAACTTAAATACTTATGTTAGTCGACAATATTCTCAAGATAAACTCGTCTGAGTGTAGCATCGCGTAACAACTGTTTCGGGACTACTCCCTAACAGTTTCCGCACTACGTCTTAAAAAGGCTTAGTGGGGTAAAAGTGTTAATAAAGGTCCTCAGCTTCACAGACTCTCAGGTTGAAACAATTAATGAATGCATTACTACTCATACATCACCAATCATCTTAAGGAGGTACCCACTGAGCGTGATTACATCATATGTTAAACTTGCTAGGACTACACCCAATAGTCAACTATTGATCATATCACATCCTATCATATGTGTCACTCAAGTCCGAGTTAGGACTTACCTCACCACTTATGATACCCATGTTCACAACAATACAATACAAATATATATTCACAAGTATATATGTAAGAAAGTATTCATACAATCATACAAAATAGGCTAAACCCTCAAGTTTTAAGTAGCATCCCCAATGAAGTCGCCATTTCTGTTGCGGTGAGAGTCATGAGGTCAAGCTATTGATTAACTTGAATCTTAATTCATTAAATTCACAACCGGACATTGATTTATCCAAAGGAGAGGTTAAATAAAGAAATATCTTTTGCACAATGTAACAACAACGCTAGAGAGATCAGGGATCGGGGGTTGGTTATGCCTAGGGTAGGTATTTCACATCCTAGTCATCTGTAGTACTCTACAGGAACCTTTTGTATTTTTTTAAGCTATACTTGCTAAATGTTTGCTATGATTATGAGATCAAGGTTAAGGTTTTGAGATAAATACCTAGGGTTGATGTTTCTAAGTTTGCTAGAAAAGATATCGCATCCTCTACCTACGTATCCTAACTAGGACAGAATCAGAGCAACCGTAGTTCACCTCACTAGGGGTAGATGAACACTTGATTATGATCAAGGTTCAAAGGGGTACAAACATAATAATGCTTGCATAGAGTTTAACAAAACTCTTTAATCTAATTTGTACACTCAAGAGGATTGAATTTAACAAAAGCCAAGAGGGGAGTAAGTAATCATTACAATGATTCTTACATAGAGTTAACAAACTCTTTCTTAAGGTTCCAGTTGAAGGACACTCCTAACAAGGGGTAGGTCTTTAGACTTAGAGCAAGGTCTAATGGCTAGTAGGTTCTAACTCAACTAAGCAAGGGTTTAAGGTGACTTAACAAAGTCAAAAGGAGGGTAAAGAGCTATCTATAACAGTGAAGTCAATAGAGAGACTTTCCTTTGGAATGGGGAAAAGATGAGGCAACTGGATGAGAACTAACAAATTCCATCACTTGGTGTATAACTTAACAAAGTTAAAAAAACATACATAAGCATTCATTCAAACATGATGATCATATAAAAAGAGTATGGTAACAACCAAAGAAGAGATGCAAGTATGTGAAACATCAAGCAAAGATTACAATCATGTCAAATGGTTACAACCATCACTAAAGAAAGATTTTACAATATCTGAAAAGAGCATGATACAGGTTCTTACAAGACCAAACATATGAGGTAAAATCAATTTGAAGTATCTTAACAAAGATGAAGAGAAATGAGGTAGCAACCATCAAGGCACACAACAACATGTAATTCAAACAAGCTTAAATGCAAGCAAGTAACAAATTGAGGCAAGCATGTTATAGTGATCAAAGAATGTCAAATGTAACAACATAAGACCAACAATCATGCATTCATGACAATCAAATACATAAGCATACAAGAGATGTTACAATAAATCAAGTAAGAAGTTCAAAGTTTCATGGGGAAAGCATACAAGTTCATGGTAACAACCAAACCAAAGCAAACCCTAGCATGTGATGGTTCTAACAAGATATCTAAACAAGTAGAGAATACATGAAGAATACACTCAAGAGGTTACAACATCAAGAGATATAGCATGATTCACAAACATAACTCACAATATCATTAAACTAGATGCACTTACAAAAACAAGGATTGATATCAAAAATACCTTAAGCCAAACAAAACTTAATCACTCAAGAAAGTTAACAAACATATGTGGATCAAGCACAATCAATCTTACAAGATAGATCAAGAAATAGTTGAGAAACGTTTCAAAAGAAACAAGGTAAAAACCCTAAAAAGAAACATGATTTCTAAGTGGGTTAAAGTATTTCTAGGATAGGAATCCTTGAATTCTTTTCTCACTATTTGAAAATAGACATGATAAAGGACATTTTGCAAAAAGAATGGGGCAAAAATGTTGAAAGATGAGTGAGTTATGAAAACTTGAAGTTTGTGAATAAAACATGAAAATCTAAGTGATAAAAAATAAGAATTGCTCATTTCAAGTGTTGAACCCATGCTCTTTGGTTCATGCGCCTAAAACCTCACGAAATCTACCAAGGCACTCGTGTGGTTATGCAACATGAAAGAATGAATAAATATTAAAAACAATGAAATAAATCACAAAAGCAAAAGAGTTGATCTCCACACAGATTGAACTCAGAAAGGTTAGGCAAGGCAAGACATGAGTGTGTAGGCCATGACCACTGGGATGGTGATACATCCAATGTATCAAACCACCCTAGTAATAGATAAGCCTTAATGTTTAAAATTATGGGCAATACAAGGCAAGCTAAACCAACCAAAATATGTCAAAATATGAGAGCTCAATCTTGATCAAAACTCCATCATTTTTAGCAAAATTTGGGTCTAACTCATGTGAAATTCAACAAGGAATCTGATGGTGTCCTTAGTTTTTTTTAAATAATGCACACATATTAAAATTCGAAACCAACTGCAGATTTAATATTTGAAGTGCATTTTCAATGTTAAAGCTTAGATCAAACACATTTGGATCAAATTAAAAGCTTGCACACACCCTAAATATAGTATTCATGAAGTTCAAACTCAAAGAGGACTCAAAATCAAACTATAGTAGAATATGACTTATGAGTTGCAATTATTGCATATGAGATGTAATTAAAAGTTCAACAACAGTTTATAACAGAACCAATTAGGTAATCAAACATGGTTCAACAACACTAATAGCATGTAAATGAGCTCCAAACATCAACCCATTATGAGCCTAACACAAATTGAGGCTTGTGATAAAAAGTTCAACAACAGTTGCAGCAGATATCAATTCATCATTCACATCATGTTTCAAAAAGACATATACATACACATAAAGTTTCAAGTCAAAACAATTTTTGTCTGAACATAAACCAAACAAACTACTCATATCAAAATATCAAACAAATCCAAGAATAGTATCAAACACATTATATAGAGGTCTCTCAAATAAAAAATGACCTATAACTGATTCTAAGCATAAGCATCAAACTTAACCTAAACACAAGCAGCAATATGGTTCATAATTAGAAGAACAAACATACAAATCTAACATCTACCCTATATGATAGTTGCAAGTTTGCAAAACAGATCACAAGCTAAGTTCACAACATGACTTAATAGTTCTAGGCAATTCTAAATAATGTACATCAAGTATGATCATGGTACCAAAAGAAATGAGTATAGTCAGAGGTCACATACCTCTTGAAGACTTCCAATGCAATCAAGCTGCCTAGTTGAGAATGAATGCCTTGAATAGCTGCTCCACACCATAAATCCACAATCCAAGCAACTCCAACTTATCTCAAGCAAGTATTGGTGTAACAACAGATTTCTTACACTTGAAGCTAACAAAGGGATCCTTGTGACAGATCCAACAAATGGTGATGCAGCTTGAGGTGTCATGAGGGTTGAAACAAGCTTGAGCAAAGTGTTCCCTTGTTTTATGCAAGAAGTCAAAATTCACTAAGGTTGAGGGTTGACTTTTAGAGATATGAGGTTTCTGACTGGTTCAATGGTTGGAACACCTTCTAAACATCATTTTTAGGTTGTATAGAGTGGTGGTGATGAGTTTCAATTTTTGGAAATGGTTCTGGTATGAAATCTGTCCAAGACAGATTTTGAGGTTTTTGGATGATTTTGCTTCAATTACAAGAAAGAACAAAGCAATATTGAATGGCTTATTTCTTCTGGTTTTTAAGGCTTTTTCTTGTGTGTTTGATGCATGAGGGATGGATCTATTTATAGAGGAGGTAAAGGCTTGGACAGATTTGAGGATATGGCTTGCATTTTGTCTTTTGGAGGGAGAATCTTAACAAATTAAACTCGATTTTCTTCTGTAGATTTTGAGTTGATTTCCAATGTAACTTAGCCTCAAAACTAGATGTGTTTAGGCTGTAGGAAGTGACCATAGAGATGGCAAGAGAGGATGCCTTGTGCTGCATCAAATTTCTCTTTTAAAGTTTCTCTTTCCTTTTGTACTTTTTGTACTTTCTTGGCATTTAAATATTGATATTCGCCAAAACCCATGCTTTTCTCATAGATTCTTCTGCATTTTCACTCATCACACTTCTAGACAACAAATCAATATGGTTGAGAACCAATAGGATGGTTGGTATGTTGGTTCATGTCAAGTTGAAGTTGTGCATTTCAAGTTCTTGGACCCCAACTTCCCTCCTTCGAAACTCCTAGCTCACAAATGCTATGGAGGAATTCTTGTACTTATTTGAAAGCCCTCATAATGATATACAACATTCATGTTTTAATCTTTTTCAAATTCCAAGTTGAACTAGGTCAAAAAACCTCTTGAAGTTGGCTGAAAACATGACTTAAAAGTGTCAAAATCATGAAATTTCAGTAAGTGTTTTTCCCTCTTGACTTGTTTTTAATCATAACTCTAAATCTATTCATTTTTTGCACATAGGTAACTTTTTCACTTTTGTAGGACTTCTCGAGAACTTTCCAACAAGCTTTAAACCACTCCATTTGGATGTGTGGTTAGGAAGTTATGGTCTTGCCCCTTTCAAAACCCTAATTTCCCGACTTTTTGATTACTCCTCAATTATTGATCCAATGGTAACCAAACCTCATGATTAGATATGATATAACATGGGGAACATAATTGTCTTTAATTTTGGGTCAAAACCCTGTTGGTCAATGAGTTAACTTTTCAGTCAAACAAACCGAACGATCGAAAACCTCTGGATCGACTACTAGTGTTCTAGGTTCCCTGAGGTCTTGAAACTTCTTGAGGGGACTTCAATAAGTCATATAAGCTTCATGGACCATTATTCCACCATTAGAATACCATTTAAATCAAAAGTCAAACTACATTTGACTTTCCTAATCAAAAACCCTAATCGGGGGTCCTAGACTGCACTGCTCTTTTCCTTGGGTGAAAACCTCAAATTGGATTCATACTTGATCAAATGTAGCATTCTTGATGATGTAGAGAGTTGTCATATGGAGAATAAATCTAAAACCTTGACTAATCAAACCAAAGAAACCCCGATTCTAAACTGTATGGAACCCTAAATCATTTGCATCCTTTTGAAGACTAACTTGAGATGTCCTAGAATGATGATGGAATCTAGGGGTCAAATTTTGGGGTATAACATCTTGGAGTATTTGGTTTTGAAGTACCCCAAAGGTAGCTTGCCCTAGAATAAGGGTTGAAGCGACTTAACTTATGCTGACTGAGTATTAGAGGGATTCATCCTTAATCAAAAGGAACCTCTGGATGCCTGCCCCTTAGCTGGTAGAGTCTTGAGATGATGGTCTTCTACTGATGCTTGGGGACTTACTCTAGATTGCATAATCATTTGATGTCAATGCCTCTTATCCATGAGGTGATCTTGACTCTGATCGAGTTTGACAAATGATCAAGTCCTCTTTGATTATTTCTTTATTGGAATTTCCTTGATGTCAAGTGTTGACTATCAATTAAAACTGTTTATTCAAAAATGGTAATTTTAATGCGATGTTCACGCAAGTTTTGGAAAAATCATTTATTGGGATGATGTAATAGTTTGGGACGAATGGACCATTAGTTCAAACGTAGTGTTGATTTAGCTAATATGAAAAATATAACAAGAAAAAGATTAGCAAATCTCTAGGAGTCAGTTTACGCAACCTTGTTGTAGTATGCTTTCAGAATAAATCATGCCTCAATTAGGTCTTTTAAGGGATATGACATGGTCTGGTTCACGATTATAGAAACAAAGGATATAAGGCTCAAATTTGATTTATACCCACCCCTTCTTCGTGATAACCTCTAGTCCTACATTCAGTTAATTTTATCTTCTACGAGAGTTCGATAGTGCGAAAGTGTAAATGAGGATCTGCTTAAAATGGCAGTCACTTGATTAGCTTTTGTCATGGATGTTAGTGACCCTTTTATTTTTGACATGATTGTCACTGAATCCTGTTTTGCTTTGTTGATGATTTGAAGACATCTTTTGATTGATTTTTCTTATGATCCCTAACTTTTTCCTGGACTGATTTTTTTTCAAGTCCACCGGGATTGCTTTGCTTTTTTCCTAAGTCGCCTCTTTGGGTGTTCGACTTAGTGGGACTTTTATTTTTTTTTATTTATCTATTTTTGAAAAGGCATGTGACTGTCAAGTCATTGATCATTGAAGAGAAACCGTCATAACCTTTGAGTTGTGTATGGTTCCTTCAACACTTCAGGATGTGTGCGAATAATAGCATATAGCTAATCTAGATACAGGATGTATCATCTTGAAATCAAATGTGTTTCCAGATAAACTGAACACTACCAATGCCCCAGGATAAGCGTAAGGGTTTAGAAATCCAAAGGAAACTCCTACTTCTAGGCTTGAAATGGTTAACTATGGACTAACTCCTTATCTCTCCAATGTTTAAGGATTTGAAATAATGCTTGTACATCATTAGCAGGATTTTATTCGAAAGCATACCAGGAATAATTATGGGTATTTCATTTTTATCATCCTCCCTCCAAGCTTTGCTAAAACAATAATTTGATAACAAAAATGAACGAGAGGTATGTGGATGTATTTTTTTGTATTATTTTTTATATAAGTGAAGAAAATTACTAGTGAGGATGAAAGAGCTACTGCTCTTGTAGATGGATTTTATGGAGTTGATGTAACTCTACCTATAAATGTAGATGAGAGAGTTGTTGGATTCATAGGTAGGACCAATAAGAAAATTAAAGAAGATAATTCTTATAGTGATGAATTGGATAGCTAAGGTCCAGATGAATCTGGTGATGAAAGGCTTGAGTTTGAGAACTTTAGGAAATAGCAACTCAATAAGGACTACAAGTTTAAGTGGGGTATGGAATTTAAATTCTCTAGTTTATTTTAGAGAGGTAATTCGTGAATGGTCAGTGTTAAATGGTAGGGAAATTACATTTGTGAAAAATGAGAGATATATGCTAAGGGTAGAATGCAAGGCTAAATGTGATTTTTTAGTGTCATACTTACAAGTGGGCCACAAGCACACGTATGCTATAAAAACATTGGTGGATACACACAAATGTGCTATGGTTTTTAATAACAGATCTGCAAGCTCAAAGTGGGTGGCGGAAGTTATGGTCAAGAGAATGAAAACAAGTGAAACAGTTAGGATCTGTGATATTATGCAAGATATTAGACACAATTTCTCAGTGGGTATAAGTGTTGCTAGAGCATGAAGGGAAAAACTGATTGCAAAGAAAATAATTGAAGGTGGTGCTGATAAACAATATGCAGATCTATGGAGGTATGCAGCTGAATTAACAAGGGTTAATCCTAGGAATACTATGAAGATTAATGTTGACAGACCAATGCCTTCGATACAACCAAGGTTTGGCTCATTTTACTTTTGTTTTGATGGCTATAAGAAAGGATTTATAAATGGATGTAAACCATTTTTTGTGGTTGATGGTTGTCACTTAAAGACCAATTATGGAGGACATTTGCTAATTGTTGTGGGTAGGGATCCTAACGATCAATACTTACTTTTGGCATTTGGTTCTGTTGAAACTGAGATAAAGGAGAGTTGGAGGTGTGTTGCGGTGAGAATCGGATGTCAAGCTATTGATTAAATTGAATCATAATTCATTGAAATTCACCACCGAGCTTTGATTTATCTAAAGGAAAGGTTAAAGAACAAAAAACCTTTTGCGAGATGTAACAACAATGCTAAAGATTCAAGGATCGGGGGTTGGTTATGCCTAGGGTAGGTATTTCACATTCTAGACATCTGTAGTGCTCTACAAGAACCTTTTTGTGTGTGTGTGTGTGTGTGTGTGTGTGTGTGTGTGTGTGTGTGTGTGTGTGTGTGTGCGTGTGTGTGTGTGTGTATGTGTTAAACTATCTAAGTGGTTTGCTAGGTTTGAGGTTATGGTAAAGTTCTAGGTAAAGACCTACAAATGGTTCTAAGTTTGCTCCCAAAGATATCGCATCTTGTGTTTACGTACCCTTACTAGGATGGAATCAGAGCAACCGTAGTTCTCCTCACTAATGTTGAGTACTTGACTATGGTCAAGATTCCATGGGGAACAAACATGACAATGTTGGTATAAAGTTTGACAAAAATCTCTAGACTAAGTTAAACACTCAAAGGGATTGACTTTGACAAAATCCAAAAGGGGAGTAAGTAATCATGACAATGATCCTTACATAGAGTTAACAAACTCTATTTTAAAGTTCTAATTGAAGGTTACTCCTAACAAGGGGTAGGTCTTTAGACTTAAAGCAAAGTCTAATGGATGTAGATTCTAATTTAACTAAGTTAAAGGACCTAATGACTTAACCAATTCAAGGGGAATAGGTAATGAGCTATCTATGACTGTGAAGTCAATAGAGAGACTTTCCTTTAGAATGAGGAAATAACAAGGCAACTGGATGAGAACAAGCGAGCTCCATCACTTGGGGAAAGAAACTTAACAAAGCTAAAACACACATAAACATTCATTCAAACATGATGAAGATATAATAGTCATGGTAACAACTAAGAAAGATTAGGGCAAGCATGTAACAACATCAAGCAAAGAGCAAGGTTACAACCAAGTGTGTAACAGTGAAAGAATCAAACCAATTGGTTACAACAAAAGGTGAACAAAGATGTCAAGACCAAACAAAGGTTCTTTCAAGACCAAACATTTCAAACATCAAGCATAAGTCAAGACATTACTTATCATGCCAAGGTTCCAATATTATGAAGGTAACAACCAACAAAAGCAAACATGAAACATGTCTGGAAACAACAAGTTCATTAATGATAGGCAAACAAAATTCATTCATACAAGTTAAAATTTGGCATATGAATCAAATAAAGATAAATGTAACAACATTCAATCATTTTTAAGACACATTGATGACCATCAATCATGGATAAGCAAGAAGAGTGACAACAGTTCAAGCATGGATTCAAACTTCACAAGAGGAAAGATGAAAAAAGATTCAAGGTAACAACCAAGTTAAGAATGAAACCTAAACATGTTATGGTTCTAACAGGACACATAAACAAATAAGATAAAGTTAAGCGAACATGATCAACAAGTTACAACATCAAGAAGCATGTTACAAATCAACAAAAGTTTCAAGGCATGATTCTCCTGTTCATATCTTTACAAAGGCATGAATAAGCATGGTAAAGCAAAGAACCAAATTATTTTAAACAGAAAAACATGTTAAACATTCAAAAATGATTCATACAAGATTAATCATGCAAGAGTGTTGCACCCTGATTTTCGACCGTAAGATCCACCCGTTTCTTTCGTTTTCTTTACTCTAATTTAATGTTTATGTTTCACAACTAACCAGTTTGTGCAGGTATAGTGATGTCAAGGCATAATTTCTCACTAACAAAGAAACACAAGGGTCTAAGTGTTACTCTTGAATTTAAGGTTCGCCGTTCAAGAATTCGAAGGGTGAATACCTCTGGCTAATGGGTATTTTGAAATTAAGTACGAAGATATCTTCATGTATGATTTCAAAAGACAACAACTGAGGATGTTACCACACTGGTCTAATTTTGTTTCGAGTTAATTTCCCCGTTTCAAATATATATTCTATTGAGGAGTTTGCGGAATAGGACTCTAAGGAGCCTCGAGGTGACAATCGAGACATTCGGTTCATTTACGACTGATTTTCAAGTAAAGGCTGAGGAAACAACTAACAGTGATATTTGTCAGCTCGAGGGTCTCTTCTTATTTGGCTACGACCACATACCAGTTCCCTCGACATAAGACATTACAAATCAGCGAGAAATTCGATTCATGATTTAAGCTACAGATTAAAGTGGAGGTTTGTAAGGAAATTGGGACTACACGAAAGAAATCTCAAATTGCAAGAGCAACTCACTCTTTGTTTGTTATGATAAAGCTATATTCAACTTTGATCCAAGGTTTACAAGTTTGAAAGTTACATGGTGTTAAACTTTTTACAAAGACAAAGATATTCAAAACTACACGTAAACCATAAACATTGCAACGACAGAAAATTACAAAGGTAACAGCTACCACAAATCCATAAGTCCTAACTCTAAGCAACCAAGTGTCCCTTTGTGCCGCTCCTATTTCGTTATGAGCATGCCATGCCAATATCGAAGGCTTTCGCATGTTAACCCGCTTCGTGTGTCCACCTGTGACAAACAAGACCGAATCATTTAGGACACAAAGCAGAGATAGCAAGTCAGAGGTAACCGTAAAAACCGCAGTTGAGCAACAGCAATGGTAAGATACCTAAGGAACTCGCTTCAACGGCACGACACTAAAGCCACATAAACAGAGCACTCTCTTGTCACATACCCTGTCCCACATCTCCAACCTGCTATAGATGTGTCTCCTTTAGGATGAAACTGGCGCTCTGATTACCAATATTGCTCTGTCGTCGGCACACAAGTTATTAACTCTGGACGTAATTGATCAGACACTGGTAACGGGGATGATAAACACGAACTTGATGCCGGTATCGCAGTTGAATCAAGTTATGTGTTAAGGTCGAGCATCACCGCAAACCTTTCATTCTCACGTATGGCCAATTCGTGCTCAAGATTGATCCTTGGTTCTGAAAGTAAGCACGTATCTGTTGGAGAGCTTTGTACCTCAGCATTATCCGCAAGCAATTCTCGGGCCACTGCACATTCAATATCGCTAAATTGCTGCCACTGCTCCATGAAAAAAACAGTTAGTCAAGATAGGTTGTTTTCCAATGGTGATTTTGAAAGGTAGAGGTATGCGACATCACCATATCGATAACTTTCAGCCAGATAATAAAAGTTGTAATCCACTTGTCTACGATAGGAAGCTCTGACGCGTGATCGCCACCAAAATATTTTTCTAGCTTGAGAGAGCATTGCACTCATGGAGAAGGTTTAAAGCCTTGAAATATATAGTCGCGAGAAGCCTCCATTCCACAAATCTCGACGGCAGTCGCGTAGTATGCCCAAAGATTCTAAAGCATACTACCACCTACCAATCTGATGGAATTTACCGGATTGAGACAGAAGAGAATGGAAGCCCTATTTTAGAAGTCAAGACAACATATAAAAAGGAAGCCACCACTTTAGAGTGTTAAAGTTGGTAATGCAATCAATGATACTAACCTTGCTGCAACTCAGCACAAACAGTGGAGCTAGCAAGATCTGAATGGACTGTCCTATATGCAAACTAGTCTTTGGTCGAAGGTGAGCAAAGCGGAGAGCTACATAACATTGCCCTATTCCCAGGCCCTTACTTCCAGATTACCAGCAGCTATTGAAGTTCCACACGTTCTCGTAGCTTGAATGCCTCAAGGATTTTAGGTAACAATGAGCTGGTAGACTATACATTGGAAGTCCTCAACTCGAAAGACGGTATTGAGAAGCACACGGTCTTCCGCAAATTCCCAAGACCATGATTAAACCTGCAAGAAATAGGTGTATCAGTCGGACATTCAAAGAACAACAACCAGACCACTACCTTCTTCATGTGATAGTTACAATTTGTAACGTCGGGACGAAACATAATTACCTTTCAGCCGGAAGTATGTAAAACCATATTTGCTCCCTGCATCATCAAATGTGAACCATGGATATCGATCCGCCAATACCAAGAAATCGAAGCTTACCATCAAGTCATCATCAAGTTCGCAACTTTGAGTCCACCTGCGAACACTCTGGGCTGTTAATGACTCTGGGCCTAAAATATCTCGCTATCCACACCTGCTAGAATGGCAATCCAGAGTTAGTAACCAAGTAAGGAATATGCTTTTTTTCCGAAAAGGATCCAATCCCAACAGCTAGCAAGTTAAGGCATTAACCAGATCGATACAGAATATCACCAGATCGAGATTTTCATTAAACAAGCATCATTACCATCAAAACGAGAAAGGAAACTTTTCAAATCTTAACCAAACAAGAATGGAAGGTCTACAATCAGCAATCAAAGATCCAATCAAGTTTTTAAAAGATCCAAAGCCCACAATCGTGTATAAAAAGGGGGATTTGGATCGAGGAAATCATCTTTCTTTTTGGAAGCAATCCGAAACTCGGCGAAAAAGAAAACCACAAAAACCTAGAGCTACCAAAGAATCAAACTCAGAAAGTTCGAGAAACGGAGAGGAAACACTTATCCTGTTGACGAAACCCTCGTGCGCCGCTACGAGCCTCATCGACGGAACATCCATCTTCGTCATCCACCGCCGCCACTAATCTTCGATAAAACTCCATTCTTGTCAGGGCTTTCGAATCTTTTGATCGTTTTGTGTTGTGTTTCAGGTTGAAGGAATGACGAAAGAGATGAAGGAGAATGGAGGTGACGAAGGTGAACCCAGGGGAGATCGAGAGTGACGAATCGAGGGAGGAGAGGGCTTTCCAGTTTAGGGATTTGGGTTACGATTAGGATTAGGGTTTTGCTGTTGTTCTTTCATCTTTTACTGCAATATAATCACATGTGCACACACACACCGTGCTTATCATACGCCACACACCGCCACCCTCCGTTGCTGATCACACGATCTGTATACGCTTATCCACCGTGCGCCTTCATTTCCTCACCACACAGAATCACTCGCAACCCTAATTAGTCTCATTAATCACCATTAACAACCTTTAATTTGTCAATCTATCTAACCTTTAATTAATTTGGATTTTTATTAATTATAACTAATAATTAATCTCTTTAAAAAAAATGACTAATAACCTTTTAATTAATCATAACCAGTTTTTTATCTTTTAATTTAATTATGTAGTTAATTCACCTTTAATATTTCACTTTATTTAACAAGTTATTTATTTTACCATTTGTCTAATAATTTCAATTAAATAAACTTTTTTATCTTAATAACCAAACTCCCTTTTTATAAAGTCCTATTTATCTAAGTTAATCCATATTTAAAATCTTTTCTCTAATTAAATTAAATTAACCTTTTTTTCAACTTAATAACATTTCAGTTAAGTAAATATTTATTCAAAACTTTTTATAAATAAACTACATCTAAATGCCAATTTATCTAATTAATAATAAAACCTATTTAGCATTTAAACAACCTTTAAAACGAATAATAATAAAAACAACCTTTTATTTCATAATCAATGTAATGTAAATTAACTTTAATAATAATAACCATAACTTTTATTTAAAAATAAAAATAAATCATTTCACATTTTAAGTTAATCTTTTAAGATAGAAAAATAAAAATCACTTATGTAGTATATTAGAACATTTTATTTAAAGCCTTGTCTGTTAAAAATCTAACTTATATTAGTCTCGCAAAAAGGAATCCGACTAAAAATCAATTCAACCTCGCCTAAAATCAATCAATTTCATAGAGTAATTCAATCACGAACGCTTACACCTCACATTCACAATTCACTTTCACGCACTTAGCGCTGTCATGCGTATGTGTATGGTTTACTTTCCGCAATTTATTTTACAAGCAATTTACATTATCGCATTTACATTATTGCATTGCATCCCGTCCAAAGGAAAAACCTACACATAAGTCAACACTTGTGTGTAGTGCATTCACATTTGCATCATTCTCCCCACATGATCCTTGATCCCATTCAAGTCGATCTTCTTAAGTTTAGATCCTACCCCATAGGAAGGACCTTTATCTTAAAACTTAGACAATCAACAATTAAACACAATACAAACAATTAATTCAAAACAAAATATTCAAACACATTAGAGAAAGATGCCAAATCATCTTAAGCGAGATAAAATTTCCACCCCACAACAATACAATCAAGCCGTAGGGACTTTGCCTTAAGAGAGATAAATGTGTACCTCGTTGATCCCTATCCGAGTACGTAAGCCCTTTTCTTAAGACAATGCAAAGACTATTTTCCTACAACTTGTGGCGGTTAAGTCTCCCTTAAAATGACAACGCATCTCTTCTCTTAAAATCAACCAATCAACTACCCTAAACCCGTAGGAACTTTGACCACAGTCAAAGAACTCCTCAAACCCTTTAGGGGAACTACAGATACTCTGATTCCACTCCCGTAAGGATATGTAGGCATAAGATGCGACATCTTATCGAGTATACTTAGATAATAAACCCCTAGGTCTTTAAACCTTAAGCAAATAAACACTTAGCAATAAACAAACATAAAACAAGAGGTTCCTTTAGGATACTACAGAAACTTAGGATGCTAGTACCTTCCCTAAGTTTAACCGACCCCCGAACCTATAACTCTCTAAGCCTTGCATTTGCATTGCATTGTGGGAATTTTGATCTTTATTCCTTCCTTTGGACAAATCAAAGTTCGGTTGCAAAATGAATTAAAGATTCAAACTAATCAATAGTTTGGTATCCGATTTTCACCGCGACAGAAATGGCGACTTCACTGGGGACACTCAGTGGGTCTCCCTATCTTGTTTTATTTCCTTATTGTTTTATATATTCGTTTATTTGCTTACTTGTTTACTTGCTTATTTATTTGTGTTCTTTATTTCTTTGGGTTGATACCTTTGAGTGGTGAGACAAAGTCCTACACCCGGACTTGAGTGAACTTAAGGTAGGATAGTGATATGTTCAAAGAGGCTTATAGGGGGTGGAATCCCGACCAAGCTGACTTGAAAATCACGCTCAATTGAGGCCCTCTCGAAAATTGTATTGTTGAACGAGTTCTTAATCGTGAAAACATGCACTATATTCGATGTTGGAGCCTATGATATTGAGGACCGTAGTTACCTTAACCCCACTTTGACCTTTACTAAGATGTAGTGCGGGGCTATGAGGGGGTACCCCCGAAATAGTGCTACGCGATGCTACACTCGAAAGAAGTTCTCTTGAGAATATTATTAACCCTCAAGTACTTGGGAAGTTGATAATATCTGAAAGATGGGCTAATGACTTTGGGAACCTCATTAGAACCTTGTTCTACAGGTACAATCAACCTTTAGTCCAAATCCTTTGGGAATGGGTATACCTTTTCTCCATGCTCGTTGCAAACCTAGGGTCCCCTTTGTTTGTTTATCCTTATGTTTCTATGTGCCTACTTGTGTTTGTTGCATTCATAAAGCATCATACCGCATTGGACTTCATGGGATTTACCTTTGTTTATGAACATTATAGGGTATTATGGATCCCAATAGAAGACACACTTTGAAATACACTTTTAAAAGTCCCAAGTTGGATGACCTAAAGAAGTTGGTGACCTTGATTGAAGACCAAGAGAAGTTCAAGAGTAAGTATGGGAAGCTGATATCCTTATTGAGTCGTCAAGTAGACGAAGGACTCCTTTCCACTTTATTGCAATTCTATGATCTGCTATATCACTGTTTTACGTTCTCGGACTTCCAACTACTACCTACATTGGAAGAATACTCCTTCTTGGTTGGTCTACCTATCTTAGAAGAGTCTCCTTTCCCTTTCCTGGAAAAGGACCCCGATGAAAGAGAAATTGCTAAGGCCCTTTGTCTAAAGGTATCAGACGTCAAGGGAAATCTAATTAGTAAAGGCGGTATTTTTGGTTTGACTACGAAGTTCTTAATCAGTAAAGCAATGTTTTATGCCGATTATACGAACAAGACTTCATTTGAGGCAATCTTTGCCTTACTTGTTTATGGAGTGTTTTTGTTCCCAAGTTTTGAAGGGTTCGTCGACCTCAACGCAATTAAGATCTTTTTGAAGAACAATCCAGTACCAACTTTATTGGGTAATGCTTACCATTCTATACATCTCCGAAACTTCTATGGTGGAGGAATGATCACCTGTTGTGTGCCCCTACTCTACAAGTGGTTTATTTCGCACTTGCCGAGTTCTACTTCCTTTTTAAGTCTCGATAGAGGGCTTTGGTCTCCAAGAGTTATGGCATTGACTCACTCAGACATTATTTGGTACAACCGTGCATATGATGGGACCTTAATTATTGATGGTTGTGGCGACTTCGCTAATGTACCATTACTCAGTTTTAATGGAGGGATCAGTTACAATCCGATCTTAGCTCATCGACAATTGGGATTTCCATTGAAGGAGCCGCCTAAGAGTGTCCAAGTAGAGAATATTTTCTTTACGGAAGACAAGGAACTCCTAGACAAGGTCTTAGTTGCATGGAACCACTTGCACAAGAAAGGGAAAGAAAGCCTTGGGAAGCTTAATTGTGTGTCTTTGGAACCCTACCTTCGGTGGGTCAGAGAAAGGGCAATCAAGCTAAAGATGCCCTATTCCCGTCAAGATCCCATAGCTCCAAGGAGAGAGCCCACCTATGTCTTTATGTCTGAAGCCGAGAAGTTGGGGGTGTCCTTAAGGAAGTCGCAACATGAGTTGGAATCCTTGAAGAACAAATACCATGTAGCAGTGGCAGAAAATGACGATTGTCAGAAGTAGAAGGCTGAACTTCAAAAGGAAAGGGATGAACTTCAGAAACAGCTACAATTGAAGGATGAAGAGCTACTCCCTTGCAAGAAGAGGAAAGTCATGGAGGATTTATTTTTCTCCGACCCGCAATGCACTATTTGGAAACTAATTGTGGACAACCTTATTCGTGAGAAGACGCAATTAGAAGAGCAGCTCAAGCAGCAGAATTCGAAACCTCTTTAGTGTCTTTACTAGCTTTTATTTAGCTTTTATTTGGGACTTTTAAAAGTAATTATTTGTATTCCGTTTCGAAATTAATAAAAAAACGTTTTCTTTTATTACAATGCTTATAAATAGTTGGGGATCCCATGAAGTCCTACTCATCTTGCATTACATTCTTTATTTATTCATTTTCAAGAAACTTGATAACGCGAAATCATATCGTTTATTTGGCTTGATTTACATGCATTTATTTGTGACTTTTATTAATTTATCTTGATTTATGTTCTATTATATGATTAATTCACTCCGTTTGGCAGATTGGGGAGAATTTGGACTAAAGAAAGAAAAGAAGAAGAAATGGAAGGAAAACAGATGAAAAACAGATGAAAAACAACAGATACGGATTTTGCTGCTATGACGACCGTCACACAGTCCTGACGACCGTCACACGGGTGACGACCGTCACATATCATGACGACCGTCATGCAGACAAAAACGCAGAATCTGAAGTCACGATCAATCTTAACTTAATTTCTTCCTACACTTTCTCCACTCACTGCCCACTACTGGAAGTTACTCCCACTCCCTCCATAACTCACCCTTGATCTCTGGAAGTTGAAGAATGAAATATCTCCTATAAATAGACAAGAGATTCACAGAGAAAAGGGGGTGGATTCTTCATCCCGAAGGACTGCCAAAGTTCTATTGAAGTCATCGTTACTTTTATTTCTTTTCCTTTTTCCCTTTTTGTTCAGAGCTTTGTATTTTTCTTTCTGCAATTTTATTTGGCCAATTGGCCAAAGTAGAATCCTGCCGACATTGTGGAGGACTACTCTTTAATATCAGTACTACTTTCCAGGTTCTTATTAATTAAATTACTACTTTATTTCTGTCATAATGCATATTTTACTATTCTGTTGTTTATGTTTATTTCCGTTCGCATTAATTATCATGTCTAGCTAAATTAGTTTTATCGGTATGTAGCCGAATTAGTAGGACAGGATTCGATAGTAACCGGTACCTTCCCTTTTTACAAACAACCTTTCTGGCCGTAGTTTTTAATCTTAATTTCTAAATAAACCTTTGTCGCGACAGTGAGAAATTATTTACCGAAGTTTCGCCATGACAGTGGGAAATTCATAAAGGTACGAACCAACAAGCGACAGCTGAGGCTAGGACCAGATAGTAAAAACTAGGCATTCGTTTTAAAAACAGCGACATCGCTTTAAAAGGGATTAGAACTTAATGGTTTTCAAAAAGTAATTTTAACCCCGAACGGGATAGCGACAGCATACGTTCCGCCTTAGAGTTGCGACTAGCGTCAACAACCATCGTGAGACAAAGGTCTTTAAACCTTTATTTTCTTCTTAAAAGTGTTTGCAAAGAGTAGAAAGCACCGGTGACCTGTCGAATCCCCGATAACTAATCCTTGCATACCGATATCCCTTTACCATCCTTTCCATAAACCAATTATCTTTATTTCTTTGCATTTAATTTCATTCACATTCAACTTTCCTAATTCCAATAGCCTTAGCTTTACACCGTAATAATAGATAACGGTAGATTGACATTGGTCTCTGTGGATTCGATAATCTTTTATATTACTTCGATATTTCCGTGCACTTGCGGACGCATCAAGTTTTTGGCGCCGTTGTCGGGGACCAACCGTCAATATTGTGATTCCATTGTTGCATAGTATAGACTAAGGCACTCTAATCATCAATTACTATGTATAACCCAAATTTCCCTTATAACTACCATCCCCATTATTATAGCTACCACCCCCAGTATTTTGAGGAACCACAAGATCCGCTTAAATCTGACCTCGAAATATTATTAGAAGATTTCAATACGACGCATTCTCGACCAAATTCCCTCTATGATGACCACTCCCAATATTCTGAGGAAACGCAAGAATTCGACACGTCCAACCTTGAACTATTACTAGAAGAATTCGAAGAGACGTTTACTCACTCTAGGATAGAATCTATGATGGAGCGTTTTGTGGAGACACAAACTCTCCAAAACGAAGACTTTAGAAAACAACATCTCCAAATTAATGAAGATCTTAAGCAAATGAACGTTATTGTCGATTCCCTCGCAACTCACAGCGAGGCTTTGGAGGCACAAACCTCCCTGCTTAGACAAACACCTTTAGGACCCGTCCCAGAAGGCCATGTGGATGTTGTAACAACTAGTAATGAAGAACAAATAGAAAATCTTAGGGAGAGTGATGATGAGTCCGAGGAGAGTTTTAGTGAGAAATGCACAAATATTGAGAAAAATCCACCGACACCACCCGAAAGGGAGGTTGTCGAAGAGGTAGAGAAGGAAGCACCCATTGTTGCTCCTCCTCCCTATACCCCACCTAATTCTTTCTCACAATTGGTTGCGGAAGCCAGGGTAGACTCCCAATCCAAAACACATGTGGAGGTACTGGAAAATACCTACACCAATGCACCTTTGTCTAAGGTCCCTCATAGGAAAAGAAAATTCGAGGACTGTGAAACTAAGGTCATCTGTTAAAAGGGTACGATTAACTTTTGAGGTGGTGGATGAAATAACTATGCCCAAATTTGAAAAGCTGATACGCAGGATAGATCCAGAACCACCACCACGCGTTCAAAACAAGGAACCACCCTACAGAAGAAAAAAATGAAAAGGTGAGGGATATGAGAGATGGCTTGATAAGTGGCCATGGAAACCGAAGACTATTCAAAGTTCGATCGAGGAACCATTCTCGAAAGAACCGCCATGAGTACTTGCACTCCTTAGCCGTCGAGCTATCGACGCTAAACAAAGCGCTGTGTGGGAGGCAACCCACAAGGTCTTTATTTTAATTTGTTTGTTTAAATTTGCAGAAAATAAAGAAATGTATCGCTTGTTACGCTTTAGCTATTTCTAGGCGAAAAATCTCTAGATGACGATCTGAGAAGATGAGCTATACCCACGGACATTCCTACGAGTGTCGCTGCTGGTGGGGACACTGATGATGAGTACTTCCTCTGGAGGCGAGCAACATGATGAGCTGGTTCGAGAATTACACAAACAAATTGTCTCAAAATGCCCGTCACCGAAGTAGAAGTAATCAACGAAGACAAGGATAGCAAGATCAGTAACATTCATACAGGTTCTATCTTTCCTTTTCCACCTTTTACTAAAACATTGAGGACAATGTTTGGTTTAAGTGTGGGGTAGGAACTCTATCGCTTTCATTTTATTGCCTTTTAGTTTGATTTATTGTTTTTATCTACTTTTAATGCTATGTCAAAGTCTTTGCATGTGTTGTCGAGTCTTTATACGTGGTTTTTTCTTGTTATTCAATCTCCCCGAAATTTCAAAATTTCAAAATTTTCAAAATTTTAACCTCCAACAAATTTTTTGCTTCGATTCATGACATGGTACTCTGAAAGTATATAGGCTGTTTAGACTATGTTAGAAAAACTTGGGGAAGTTTTGATAAAATTGATATCGTCCTGACAACCTTAACCCCCTGAATATGCAAAATCAATTTGAGTACCCATTATGCCGAGACCTTAAAGCTCCAAGTTCTTGTAGTAATCCCTAAGTAGTTTATTTAAGCAGTCAACACCATCCTAAACACACTAAGTAAGAAACCGATGCAAATAAGTGTATGATATCTAGTTTAAAATGAGAAACTAAGAAAGAAAAGAAAAATTATGAAGAAAAAGACACGTTCCTTCTAAGTTAGGTGCTCCTCACCCGAGCACTTAGCCTAACGGTACAAACTCTTTAAGTCCAATTGATGCTTAAGCATATTTGCAGAGAAAAATGAAATAATAATGAGATCATAGTCACTAACAGGTTTACTTGCCATGAATGTGTATGGATAACAGACTTAATGTGATTGCACTATAATGAAATGGGGTGAAAGAGAGCATGAGTTATAGGCTGAGTTATAATGGCATGATTCCGATTGGTTTGCATAAGTAGGGAGTTTTTGATATTATGCCGTTACGTTATCCTTGGTATCGATATTTAGTACCTATCGATCTAACATTAGCCTAGCAGCCACGTATGATTAGAGTCTCATCGTGTCTTTGTTTCGAACTATGCTTATTTCTTTTCACCGTGTTGGTTGATTGCTTGAGGACAAGCAATGGTTTAAGTGTGGGGGTGTTTGATAACGCGAAATCATATCGTTTATTTGGCTTGATTTACATGCATTTATTTGTGACTTTTATTAATTTATCTTGATTTATGTTCTATTATATGATTAATTCACTCTGTTTAGAAGATTGGGGAGAATTTGGACTAAAGAAAGAAAAGAAGAAGAAATGGAAGGAAAACAGATGAAAAACAGATGAAAAACAGCAGATACGAATTTTACTACTGTGACGACCGTCACACAGTCCTGACGACCGTCACACGGGTGACGACCGTCACATATCATGACGACCGTCATGCAGACAAAAACGCAGAATCTGAAGTCACGATCAATCTTAACTTAATTTCTTCCTACACTTTCTCCACTCACTGCCCACTATTGGAAGTTACTCCCACTCCCTCCATAACTCACCCATGATCTCTGGAAGTTGAAAAATGAAATATCTCCTATAAATAGACAAGAGATTCACAGAGAAAAGGGGGTGGATTCTTCATCCCGAAGGACTGTCAAAGTTCTATTGAAGTCATCGTTACTTTTATTTCTTTTCCTTTTTCCCTTTTTGTTCAGAGCTTTGTATTTTTCTTTCTGCAATTTTATTTGGCCAATTGGCCAAAGTAGAATCCTGCCGACATTGTGGAGGACTACTCTTCAATATCAGTACTACTTTTCAGGTTCTTATTAATTAAATTACTACTTTATTTCTGTCATAATGCATATTTTACTATTCTGTTGTTTATGTTTATTTCCGTTCGCATTAATTATCATGTCTAGCTAAATTAGTTTTATCGGTATGTAACCGAATTAGTAGGACATGATTCGATAGTAACCGGTACCTTTCCTTTTTACAAACAATCTTTCTGGCCGTAGTTTTTAATCTTAATTTCTAAATAAACCTTCGTCGCGACAGCGAGAAATTATTTACCGAAGTTTCGCCACGACAGTGGGAAATTCATAAAGGTATGAACCAACAAGCAACAGCTGAGGCTAGGACCAGATAGTAAAAACTAGGCATTCGTTTTAAAAACAGCGACATCGCTTTAAAAGGGATTAGAACTTAATGGTTTTCAAATAGTAATTTTAACCCCGAACGGGATAGCGACAGCATACGTTCCGCCTTAGAGTTGTGACTAGCGTCAACAACCATCGTGAGACAAAGGTCTTTAAACCTTTATTTTCTTCTTAAAAGTGTTTGCAAAGAGTAGAAAGCACCGGTGACCTGTCGAATCCCCGATAACTAAGTCCTTGCATACCGATATCCCTTTACCATCCTTTCCATAAATCAATTATCTTTATTTCTTTGCATTTAATTTCATTCACATTCAACTTTCCTAATTCCAATAGCCTTAGCTTTACGCCGTAATAATAGATAACGGTAGATTGACATTGGTCTCTGTGGGTTCGACAATCTTTTATATTACTTCGATATTTCTATGCACTTGCGGACGCATCAAAACTCAATTTTATTTCTCAGTTATTGTAACCATGGATTTCAAAAGAGAAGCATTGGAGTACACTTTTCAGAGCCCTAACATTGAAAGCTTGAGAGAGCTAGCAGATCTAATCGAGAATCGTTACGCCTTCGCAGCAGAATATAGGGAAGTCTTCCGTTTTCTCAAACTCAAGATGAAAGAGGGGCTGTTGGAGACCCTCGTTCAATTTTATGATCCGATGTACCATTGTTTCAATTTTCCGGATTACCAGTTGATGCCGACACTGGAAGAGTATTCTGATTTCCTGAGGATGCCCGTAACGGCCCGTCCCGTATTCACCGGCCAAGAAGACGCACCCAGTCACCAAGAAATTGCCAACGCTACTCATCTTAGTTTGGCAGATGTGCAAGAGCACCTAATCACCAAGGAAGGAGTCCTTGGATTCCCTGCTGACTTCTTGATTGAAAAAGTCCGCTACCATGCTGAAAGAAAGGAAGTCCTTATCGTAGAAGCCACCTTTGCTCTATTGGTCTATGGGATTCTCTGGTTCCCAAAGATAGATGATTTCGTTGACATGGATGCAGTTAAACTTTTCATACTCAAGAATCCAGTCCCTACTTTGTTAGCTGACACATATTACTCAATTCATTCAAAGAATGCCGAGGGAGGGGGACATATTGTTTGTTGTACCGCTTTGTTGTATTCATGGTTCATTGCTTGCCTAACTCGACACCCGTCTATTTGGGAAGAGGAGGAGTCACCACATTGGTCCGAGATAGTTATGGCCCTTACTCACTCCGACATTGTGTGGTACGATCCTACCTATGGAGGTATAGGTATGATCCATAGCATCAGAGGATTTACTAACATACCCCTCATTGGGAGAGAAGGATGCATAAGTTACAACCCTGCTTTGGCTCGCCTCCAATTTGGGCACCCCATGATTGGAGTACCTGACCAGACTCTGTTAAAAGGAATCTTTCTCAAAGAAGGAGAAGACCCAGACCTGAAGACCGTCATAATTTACTCATGGGAATACGTCAATAAGGAAGGAAAAGTCGCTTTAGGATACCCCAATTGTGCTGTCTCTGAAGAATATCTACATTGGGTGCGAGAAAGAGCTCTCGACCTCAAGATGCCATTCCCCTTCCATGAACCTATGGTATTGGCTTTTCACGATCCAGATTGGTTTGACGTGAGTGAAGTAGATCAGTTGAAGGCTGCTTTGGATGAAGCTCGAAAACTGAAAGCTGCCTGGAGGAACAAGTTTTTCACACTCAAGGTAGAGAAGGAGAAATCCCAGAGGCTGCCAAAACTAGAACTTGCAAGGAAAAGAAAGGCGCAAGAGGATTTATTTTTCTCTCACACCTCTTCAAGAGTTGTCACCAGTGACGATCTTCCCCCAGATACCGTGGCTTGGAAGGAATGTGTCGACCGACTCATCAGAGAGAAGGCCGAGTTGCAAGAACGCATCAGTCAGCTAGAAGGAGAACTTCGCACCCATAAGGAGTATAAGGAGTAGATCCCCGAGTTTCCCTTTTGCTTTTGATTCAATGTAATAAACTCTTAAAAGAGTACTCCGTTTTGTAATGCTTCGATCATCAAAATAAAATAAGTTTTTCTCCAACGTTATAATACCGAAATAATTTGAGTTTCTTGAAGGTTCATACTCATTTGCATTTTGCATAAGCATAGCATCGTTTGCATTCCAGGGTCTCACTCTTGCTTCATCTCTGCAGAACAAGCTGAATCACCGATACAACACTCGAGCTAGTCAACGCCCGAAGATGGATCAATTAGAGCAAGAGAACAGAGTACTCCGTGATGAAGTTGCAAGTATGAAAGAAAGTCTGGAGAGGTTGAATGGTCTAGTGGAAGCTTTGTCCAATCAAGCCTCGATCAATAACCAAGAAGTTCCAAGGACTATGATCTCCGAAGTGACGCCAACACCGATCCCAGTGGTATCTTTTGTTGCTGAAATATCCTACAGTATGCCTCAAGGTTTCCCGTGGGGATTGTCTCCTAATTTCTTTTCGGCCGGCTACCGTCCGTCTGTGTCTGAGATCCCTGTTGTGACCACTGTTCAAGCTGCTCCTGTAATTTCTGCTGTGATGACTACCACATCTCCGCATGTGAACGATGTTCCGTATATTCTGGATGAACCAATTTTACATGGGTCACCAACCGAAACTGTGGGCTTAGAAGAGAGGATAGATGGGTTTCAATACCAGTTTTCTGAAATACAAAAGGAGTTGAGAGCCCTTCGTGGGAAGGATTTTTTCGGTAAGAGCGCTTCTGAGCTATGCTTGGTTCCAAATGTTAAGGTCCCACCGAAGTTTAAGGTCCCTGATTTTGAAAAGTACAAGGGGAATACTTGTTCTCAGAGTCACCTTATTATGTACGCCAGGAAGATGTCCGCCCAAACTGATAATGATCAACTATTTATTCACTACTTTCAAGACAGCCTGACAAGCGCTGCACTCAAGTGGTATATGGGGTTGGATAATATGAAGATTCGAACTTTCAATGATCTAGGAGGAGCCTTTGTCAAGCAGTATAAGTACAATGTGGACATGGCGCCCGACCGAGATCAGTTGAGAGCAATGTCACAGAAAGATAAAGAGAGTTTCAAAGAATATGCTCAACGTTGGCGCGAGCTGGCCGCGCAAGTCACACCACCATTAGAAGAAAAAGAGATGACTAAGACTTTTCTAAAGACGCTTGGTCCTTTCTTTTATAAGAAGATGGTAGCCAGTGCACCGAGTGACTTTACTGAAATGGTCAATATGGGGATGCGCTTAGAAGAAGGTGTTCGCGAAGGAAGATTGACCAAAGAAGAGAGTGCTCCTAAAAGGTATGGGAGCGGTTTTGTGAAGAAAAAGGAGCAAGGTGTAAATGCCATTCAAAAGGGACAATTCAGAAAGAGGTACATGCCACCACACCAAGTTGCGGCAGTATCACCAGTGTTTAATGCTCCGGCTTATCAACTACAGTCTCCACAACCATATCAGCGACCTCAGTCTCCCGTTGCTCAACAACCCCAACTTCAGCAAAGTCCATAGTACCCTCAACAGAATCGGCCATCCAGCAATCAGGGTCGTGTGTATAGAAAAATAAATTTTGATCTGATCCCAATGACATATGCTGATTTATTCCCCGCTTTGATTAAAAAGGGTCACATTCAGACGAGAGCTCCACCTCCGGCTCCCGCGAATCCTCCTCCTTCTTATAGAGCTGACAAGTTTTGTCCTTACCATCAGGGTGCTCCAAGACATGATATTGAGAGTTGTTTCGGTCTGAAGATGGATGTTCAGAGGCTCATTAAAAATGGAATCTTGTCTTTTAGGGATTCCAACCCTAATGTACAGAAGAATCCATTACCACCACATGGTTCGCCCTTTGTCAATATGATTGAAGATTGTCTGGAAAGTAACGATCAAGAAGTTTCAAACGAAGAGGCTGAAGAAGTCTGTGTCATAGTACCCCATTTTAAGGAAGTGGAACGTATAGAGATTGTTTACAATAGCAGGAAGCCAACTGTTACTCCTTTGGTAATCAATGTGCCTGGACCTGTCCCTTATACTTCCAGTAAGGCTATCCCCTACAGGTACAATGCTACTATGTTGGAGGATGGGAAAGGAGTGCATTTGCCCACTGTACCCTTAATAGTTAATATTGCAGATGTCAGTAGAGTGACAAGAAGCGGTCGAGTCTACCCGACTGTGCCACCGAAAGAAAAAGAAGTTTCGTTCGAACCATCAGGCTCAAAGGACCCAACTGTGGGGCAATCTGGTGGATCTAATTTATCCAACTCAGATGAATGTTTGAAAATAATCAAAAGAAGTGAATATAAGGTTGCAGATCAGCTTCTACAAACCCCGTTGAAGATTTATGTGCTACAATTGCTGATGAGTTCCGAGGCTCATAGAGAAGCGCTTCAGAAGATTTTGGAACAAGCCTATGTCGAGCAAGATGTGACCATGGAACAATTTGATAACATCATTGGGAGTATTACTTCGAGTGATAATCTGGGTTTCAATGAAGACGATCTCCCAGAGGAAGGAAAGAAACATAACATGGCTCTACATATTTCTGTGAACTGCGGAAACGACTCTCTGTCCAGTGTGTTGGTTGATACTGGATCGTCTCTAAATGTAATGCCTAGAACTACACTATCTAAGTTATCGTATCAAGGACCGCCGATGAGGCCAAGTCGCGTTATTGTCAAAGCTTTCGACGGGTCAAGGAAAACGGTAATTGGTGAGGTAGATTTGCCCATGACTATTGGATTACAGACTTTTATGATCCCGTTTCAAGTCATGGACATTCGTGCCGCTTATAGCTGTCTACTAGGGAGGCCATGGATACATGAAGCTGGAGCAGTTACTTCTACTCTGCATCAGAAGTTGAAATATGTTTTTGAGGGGAAAATAGTTACAGTTTATGGAGAAAGAGCTTTGGTGGTAAGTCACTTGTCATCATTCTCATATGTCGAGGCTGAGGAAGAGGTTGGCATGCAATTCCAAGCCTTGTCTATTGTGGGTGAGGGTGCCCAGAAGTCTCAAGCATCCATGTCATCATTCAAAGACGCACAGCGAGTAGTGAACAGTGGTCATCAAACAATGTGGGGAAAGGTGTTGTCTTTGCCAAAGAACAAAAACAAGGAAGGTCTCGGCTTCACTAGCAATTCTACTCAACAAGGCACCAAGAATCAAGGGTTTCCACTGATCAATGAAGTGTTCCGTAGTGGAGGAGTCGTCCATCATCCTCAGATTAATGTTGTGTCAGAGGACGAACTTGAGGGCTACATATCAGATGGTTCTGCAAGGTCCTCCATTCCTTACGAAGACTATGAGCCCTATATGGAAGACCCAGGCTATGTTTCGGATGAATTTGACTATACCTTTGGAGTTTATGCCGTCACCGAGGAAGAGCCAGACGAGGGCATCCCAGACTTTGTGACCCCAAGCATTGTAGTCAAGAATTGGAGCGCGGTTGAAGCCCCTACCGCCATTTATATATCTAAGTAAAGCATTTGTTTTAAAAATTTTTTTTGTCTTTTCGCTCTGCCCAAAGCGAAACTGCATTTGTTAGGGCTTATTTTCAATAATTCCCTTTGCTCTGCCCAAGGCGAAGGTGACCTTGTTGGGCGTGTCTCTTTGGTTTTGCTATCATCAATAAATCACTTTCATTTTTATTTGTGTTTTACGTATTTATTTACGATGTTGGAAAATAATAAGTAGCATCTGGCGTACACATACTTCCTACTTTACAAAAACTTATTGAAAATCACATCACTTGCGCAGATGGCTACATAAATTACATCCTGGGAATAATGATCCGCTACCTTCTCCGAATTTTGAGTCTCCTGTGTATGAAGCTGAGGATGAAGAAGATGATATCCCAAAGGAAATTTCCAGACTACTTGAGAAGGAAGAGAAAGCTATCCAACCTCATCAAGAGCCGGTGGAAGTAATCAACTTGGGATCAGAAGAAATCCGTAGAGAAGTGAAAATTGGAGCTCTGCTCAAACCCGGTGTGAAGAAACAGCTGATTGATCTGCTTGGAGAATTTGTTGATGTGTTTGCTTGGTCATATCAGGATATGTCGGGATTGGACACGGCTATAGTTGAACACCGTCTGCCTTTGAAGCCAGAATGCCCACCAATAAAACAGAAGCTCAGAAGGACTCGACCTGTCATGGCTCTAAAGATTAAGGAAGAGGTACATAAACAGATTGATGCAGGTTTCCTTGTCACTGCCGAGTATTCGCTTTGGTTAGCTAACATTGTAGCCGTTCCGAAGAAGGATGGTAAGGTTTGCATGTGTGTAGACTACAGGGATTTGAATAAAGCCAGTCTGAAAGATGATTTTCCGTTACCTCACATCGACATCTTAGTGGACAGTACTGCAAGATATGAGGTTTTCTCTTTCATGGATGGTTTTTCAGGTTACAACCAGATTAGAATGGCTCCCGAGGACAGAGAGAAAACGTCATTCATCACGCCCTGGGGCACCTTTTGTTACAAAGTTATGCTGTTTGGATTAAAGAATGCAGGGGCAACATATCAGAGAGCTATGACTACTTTGTTCCATGATATGATGCACAAAGAAATCGAAGTGTATGTGGATGATATGATAGCTAAGTCGAAGACCGGAGATGATCATGTTAAACACCTGGCTAAGCTGTTTGGTCGTTTGAGGGAATACAAGCTTCGTTTGAACCCCAACAAATGTACATTTGGAGTACGATCAGGGAAACTATTGGGTTTTATTGTCAGCCAAAGAGGGATTGAAGTGGACCCTGACAAAGTGAAAGCTATCCGGGAAATGCCAGCTCCCGCCACCGAAAAACAAGTTAGAGGATTCTTAGGACGTTTGAACTACATCTACAGGTTTATATCCAACATGACCGCTACGTGCAAACCTATATTCAGGCTTCTGAGGAAAGAACAAGGGTACGTTTGGACTGACGACTGTCAAAAGGCTTTTGATAGTATCAAAGAGTATTTGCTTGAACCACCCATCCTGATACCGCCAGTTGAAGGACGACCTTTGATTATGTATCTGACTGTTTTAGAAGATTCAATGGGCTGTGTACTCGGCCAACGAGATGAAACAGGGAAGCAAGATCATGTCACTTATTACTTGAGCAAGAAGTTTACTGATTGTGAAACAAGGTACACTATGTTAGAGAAGACTTGTTGCGCTTTGGCATGGGCCGCCAAGCGTTTGCGCCAGTATATGTTGAATCACACTACTTGGTTAGTTTCAAAGATGGATCCCATCAAGTATATTTTTGAGAAGCCCGCCTTGACTGGGAGAATTGCTAGATGGCAGATGTTGTTGTCTGAATATGATATCGAGTACCATACTGGCTCACCAGCCCATTTTGGATCATCAACCCTCAAACGAAGACTTTCCCGATGAAGATGTTATGTTCTTAAAAATGATAGATTGTGAAGAACCCGTACATGGTGAAGGGCCGAAGCCAGGTTCTCAATGGGGTTTAGTTTTTGATGGAGCTGTCAACGCTCATGGAAGAGGGATAGGTGTTGTTATCGTGACTCCTCAAGGGACTCACTTCCCGTTTACATCCAGATTAACATTCCATTGTACTAATAATGAAGTTGAGTATGAGGCGTGCATTATGGGTCTTGAAGAAGCAATCGATCTGAGAATTAAGAATTTAGATGTGTTTGGTGATTCTGCAGTGGTAATCAACCAAATCATTGGAGAATGTATAACCCAGCATGATAATTTGGTCCCATACAGGGATTATGCTAGAAGACTGTTTCCGTTCTTTGATAGGGTTGAGTTTCATCATATCCCTCGTGATGAGAACAAAATGGCAGATGCTTTGGCAACTTTATCCTCGATGATTGTGGTAAACTTTTGGAACGAGTGTCCTCGGATTGAAGTAAAACATCTTGATAGACCTGCCTACATCTTTGCTGTCAAAGAAGTTGAAGATGGCAAACCTTGGTACCATGACATCGAAGTGTTTCTTAGAACTCAAGAATATCCTTTAGGGGCTTCCAACAAAGACAAGAAAACTTTGAGGAGGCTGGCTGGAAATTTTCTTTTGAGTAACAACGTGGTGTATAAACGGAACTTTGACATGATCTTGCTGAGGTGTGTTGACAAACAAGAAGCGGATATGTTGATGTCGGAAATTCACGAAGGATCTTTTGGCACTCATGCCAACAGACATGTTATGGCTAAGAAGCTTTTAAGGGCTGGTTATTATTGGATCACAATGGAATCAGATTGTTACAAGTTTGCTAGAAAGTGTCACAAGTGTCAGATTTACACAAATAAGATTCACGTACCTCCGACTTTGTTGAATGTTATCTCCTCACCGTGGCCATTCTCCATGTGGGGAATTGATATGATTGGAATGATAAAATCGAAAGCGTCTAATGGACACCGATTCATCTTGGTAGCCATTGATTATTTTACCAAGTGGGTCGAGGCGGCTTCCTATGCTAATGTAACTCGACATGTGGTTGTCAAATTTATCAAGAATCAGCTCATTTGCCGATATGGTGTGCCAAGCAGAATTATTACAGACAACGGTTCCAATTTGAACAACAAGATGATGAAAGAGTTGTGTGAAGAATTCAAGATTGAGCATCATAACTCTTCCCCTTACAGACCAAAGATAATGGGGTTGTTGAAGCCGCCAACAAAAATATCAATAAGATCATTCAGAAGATGGTTGTTACTTACAAAGATTGGCACGAAATACTCCCATTCGCCCTACATGGATATCGTACGATGGTATGCA
This sequence comes from Lathyrus sativus, assembly GCA_963859935.3. NCBI lineage: Eukaryota > Viridiplantae > Streptophyta > Magnoliopsida > Fabales > Fabaceae > Lathyrus > Lathyrus sativus. The sequence goes on along the minus strand of OZ012738.1, from coordinate 453,534,776 downwards.
CATCGACTGGGGCAACTCCATTTTCACTTGTCTACGGTATGGAAGTAGTACTCCCGATAGAAGTTGAGATTCCTTCTATGAGGATCTTGGTAGAAGAAAAGTTATCAGAAGCTGAGTGGTGTCAAAACAGATATGATCAGTTGAACTTAATCGAAGAAAAGAGGATGGCTGCACTGTGCCATGGGCAATTGTATCAGCAGAAGATGAAGAAGGCATTTGACAAGAAGGTTCGACCCCATGCATTCAAAGAAGGGGACCTCGTGCTTAAGAAGATTCAGTCTTTCCTCACCGACGTCAGAGGAAAATGGGCCCCGAATTATGATGGACCATATGTAGTAAAAAAGGTTTTGACAGGAGGCGCTTTGATGTTAGCAACAATGGACGGAGAAGAGATCACTCGCCCTGTTAACACGGATGCTGTTAAGAAATATTTTGTTTAAGAGAAGCAAGTCATTATTCCCTTTATGTAATCGCTATTGTTTTCCAACACCGTAATATCGGGGTCACGCTTTTCTGCTGACCACCATTCAATAAAAAGTTTTTCATTGATCACAAATCTATATTATTGATAGCAAAATCCAGATCGACTTAAACTTTTTAAAAACTTTATGCTCTACTTGATATATGAATAACAAAGGGATAACCATAGGCTTTTATTTCATCCATGGAAGAACAAAAATCTTATGTGCTTCTCTAGAGGCAAGAGGATATTTATTTTGTCAAGACACGAAGGCTACCTCCGTTCGAAGTACTTTCTGTGCAGGCGATAAAAGATATGTGGAGATCGTGTTTGAATACCCTTTCGTTTGAGGCGTTTATTTCGCTTCTCCCAATTTGTCGGCATACGCATAACATATAAGTAGACAGCATGACATGTGCATTGTTCGTGTTCTTTACATTCGTTTGTTCTATCGCTGTGGCTATAGTTATCTCTAGGTTTCTAGGTGCGTCTTATCCCTCCACATAGATTCGTCTACCCTAGGCAGAAAGAGCACAATCTTCCCTTTTCCCCATGAAGTTCAACCCTCATGGAAGACGGTTATTTTAGTATAATCCCATTTGAGTTCACACCTCAATGGTTGAGTCTTGCATGACAGTTTCACTTCAGTTATTTCCTGAATTGAACTTCGGTCTTTGGCAATCACATCATGGACATCTCCATCTTTTAAGCATGTACGCATTTATTTTGCACCCTATTTCCCAAGAAGAATATTCATGAAGACAGACATTTCTTCGACAAATTTTTCTCGAACATCTACATTTAGACTATAACAATCTCTTTATTTGAGCAACTCGTTTTGATCAGGATCTTATTCAAAATGAGAAACAACAATTTTCACAAGACACATCATTTACCCGCAATGGATCCTTCAACATTATTGATTCATCAGAGAAGACAGTTACAGACATTTCTCTTTATTTGAGAATTCACACATTTCACAACAGCTAGGATGCTCCTCAGGAATTTATTCCCCAGTGAGTTCATCACACTAGCTTACTTCCGTCAAGTGACACCTCCCCGAAGAAGTCGAAAAAGTTTATCACAATAGTCTCTCCTTATTGGAGAAGACATACTTTACAATTCAACCGACTCACGTCTCTTCCGAAGATCCCCGGTGAAGCTTTACAGCTACATCTACAATTTACAATTACATTTACAAATTTACAACTACAGCTACAGATTACATCAACAACAACCTACATCAACAAGTTCTACAATGAACTACATCTACATTGACAACACCAATTTACATTTACAGTCTACAACAACAATTACAAACTACAATGACTCTACAATCTGCAAAATTCTCAACATTGCGAGTAGAGACTAAGACCAGCTCATAGCACCCAGACTATGACGCTCGGGGAAGTTCTACAACAGAAACTGAGACCAGCTCATGATTCCCATATCATGACGCTTGGGGAAGTTCTACAACAGAAACTGAGACCAGCTCATGATTCCCATATCATGACGCTCGGGGAAGTTCTACAACAGAGACTGAGACCAGCTCATGATTCCCATATCATGACGCTCGGGGAAGTTCTACATCTACAACAACATTTACATCTACAATTACAAACTACAGTGATTCCACCATCTACAAAATTTTGACATTTCAGGAAGAGACTGAGACCAGCTCGTGGTACTCTTATCATGACGCTCGGGGAAGTTATACATTTTACTATTTCGAGTTGAGTTCCAAAAAGAAAAAGATATACAAAAAAAGAAAAAGAAGGAAAAGAAAACAAAATAATATATGAGGAAAAGAAGGAAGAAAATACAAGGTGAAACTGAATTATGAACTCGATCAAGAAATCCATTTGGATTGTCACCGACCACCATATTATGGTGATAAGCATATCTTTCGACTACAAGCTTCTTTCCCATCACCATATCCCTGGTGTATGAGATACTATTACACTTCTGGAGATTCCCCAGTGGTGGTTGTTCCTTGTCCACGTAAGGGTTACCTGTCGTCGGGCTTGTTCTTCCCGTGTGTCGTGTCTAGTTTCTCCCTGTGGCGCCATTTCTCCACAGGACCATATGTCTTGCATTCTCATATAATCGCATATCATGTGCATTCGGTGGCTTCTTAAGGCCAAAAATCCGCGCAATGTTTGTATTTAAGTCCCTCCTATCTCGTCGAGATGAAGATTTCAATCTCCATATCTCCGAATAGGAGTAACTTAAATAGGGGCATCTGTTGCACCCTGATTTTCGACCGTAAGATCCACCCGTTTCTTTCGTTTTCTTTACTCTAATTTAATGTTTATGTTTCACAGCTAACCAGTTTGTGCAGGTATAGTGATGTCAAGGCATATTTCTCACTAACAAAGAAACACAAGGGTCTAAGTGTTACTCTTGAATTTAAGGTTCGCCGTTCAAGAATTCGAAGGGTGAATACCTCTGGCTAATGGGTATTTTAAAATTAAGTACGAAGATATCTTCATGTATGATTTCAAAAGACAACAACTGAGGATGTTACCACACTGGTCTAATTTTGTTTCGAGTTAATTTCCCCGTTTCAAATATATATTCTATTGAGGAGTTTGCGGAATAGGACTCTAAGGAGCCTCGAGGCGACAATCGAGACATTCGGTTCATTTACGACTGATTTTCAAGTAAAGGCTGAGGAAACAACTAACGGTGATATTTGTCAGCTCGAGGGTCTCTTCTTATTTGGCTACGACCACATACCAGTTCCCTCGACATAAGACATTACAAATCAGCGAGAAATTCGATTCATGATTTAAGCTACAGATTAAAGTGGAGGTTTGTAAGGAAATTGGGACTACACGGAAGAAATCTCAAATTGCAAGAGCAACTCACTCTTTGTTTGTTATGATAAAGCTATATTCAACTTTGATCCAAGGTTTACAAGTTTGAAAGTTACATGGTGTTAAACTTTTTACAAAGACAAAGATATTCAAAACTACACGTAAACCATAAACATTGCAACGACATAAAATTACAAAGGTAACAGCTACCACAAATCCATAAGTCCTAACTCTAAGCAACCAAGTGTCCCTTTGTGCCGCTCCTATTTCGTTATGAGCATGCCATGCCAATATCAAAGGCTTTCGCATGTTAACCCACTTCGTGTGTCCACCTGTGACAAACAAGAGCGAATCATTTAGGATACAAAGCAGAGATAGCAAGTCAGAGGTAACCGTAAAAACCGCAGTTGAGCAACAACAATGGTAAGATACCTAAGGAACTCGCTTCAACGGCACAACACTAAAGCCACACAAACAGAGCACTCTCTTGTCACATACCCTGTCCCACATTTCCAACCTACTATGGATGTGTCTCCTTTAGGATGAAACTGGCGCTCTGATTACCAATATTGCTCTGTCGTCGGCACACAAGTTATTAACTCTGGACGTAATTGATCAGACACTGTCAATGCTGTTAATACTACAAGATATGGTTTGGGTAGAATCGGCAAGTCCTGTTCAGACAACGAACATCCTGCAAAAAAATACATCAAAGGAAAAGCAAACAATTCAGCAGATGCAGTTAGAAAATCAACTTCTACTGTGGGAGTAATTAAACCGCTAGAGTGTGGTTTTCCTGCCACAGATACAGCAATTTCAGAGGTGCAGAGGGTTCTACTGGGGATCTCAGAAAGGGAGTGGAAAGACAAAGAGAGGCAGCACCTCCTCACCTTGGTAACGGGGATGATAAACACGAATTTGATGCTGGTATCGCAGTTGAATCAAGTTATGAGTTAAGGTCGAGCATCACCGCAAACCTTTCATTCTCACGTATGGCCAATTCGTGCTCAAGATTGATCCTTGGTTCTGAAAGTAAGCACGTATCTGTTGGAGAGCTTTGTACCTCAGCATTATCCGCAAGCAATTCTCGGGCCACTGCACATTCATTATAGCTAAATTGCTGCCACTGCTCCATGAAAAAAATAGTTAGTCAAGATAGGTTGTTTTCCAATGGTGATTTTCAAAGGTAGAGGTACGCGGCATCACCATATCGATAACGTTCAGCCAGATAATAAAAGTTGTAATCCACTTGTCTACGATAGGAAGCTCCTACGCGTGATCGCCACCAAAATATTTTTCTAGCTTGAGAGAGCATTGCACTCATGGAGAAGGTTTAGAGCCTTGAAATATATAGTCGCGAGCAGCCTCCATTCCACAAATCTCGATGGCAGTCGCGTAGTATGCCCAAAGATCCTAAAGCATACTACCACCTACCAATCTGATGGAATTTACCTGATTGAGATAGTAGAGAATGGAAGCCATATTTTAGAAGTCAAGACAACATATAAAAAGGAAGCCACCACTTTAGAGTTAAAGTTGGTAATGCAATTAATGATACTAACCTTGCTGCAACTCAGCACAAACAGTGGAGCTAGCAAGATCTGATTGGACTGTCCTATATGCAAACTAGTCTTTGGTCGAAGGTGAGCAAAGCGGAGAGCTACATAACATTGCCCCATTCCCAGGCCCTTACTTCCAGATTACCAGCAGCTACTGAAGTTCCACACGTTCTCGTAGCTTGAATGCCTCGAGGATTTTAGGTAACAACGAGCTGGTAGACTATACATTGGAAGTCCTCAACTCGAAAGACGGTATTGAGAAGCACACGGTCTTCCGCAAATTCCCAAGACCATGATTAAACCTGTAAGAAATAGGTGTATCAGTCGGACATTCAAAGAACAACAACCAGACCACTACCTTCTTCATGTGATAGTTACAATTTGTAACGTTGGGACGAAACATAATTACCTATCAGCCGGAAGTATGTAAAACCATATTTGCTCCCTGCATTATCAAATGTAAACCATGGATATCGATCCGCCATTACCAAGAAATCGAAGCTTACCATCAAGTCATCATCAAGTTCGCAACTTTGAGTCCACCTGCGAACACTCTGGGCTGCTAATGACTCTGGGCCTAAAATATCTCGCTATCCACACCTGCTAGAATGGCAATCCAGAGTTAGTAACCAAGTAAGGAATATGCTTTTTTTCCCCGAAAAGGATCCAATCCCAACAGCTAGCAAATCAAGGCATTAACCAGATCGATACAGAATATCACCAGATCGAGATTTTCATTAAACAAGCATCATTACCATCAAAATGAGAAAGGAAACTTTTCAAATCTTAACCAAACAAGAATGGAAGGTCTACAATCAGCAATCAAAGATCCAATCAAGGTTTTAAAAGATCCAAAGCCCACAATCGTGTATAAAAAGGGGGATTTGGATCGAGGAAATCATCTTTCTTTTTGGAAGCAATCCGAAACTCGGCGAAAAAGAAAACCACGAAAACCTAGAGCTACCAAAGAATCAAACTCAGAAAGTTCGAGAAACAGAGAGGAAACACTTATCCTGTTGACGAAACCCTCGTGCGCCGCTACGAGCCTCATCGACGGAACATCCGTCTTCGTCATCCACCGCCGCCACTAATCTTCGGTAAAACTCCATTCTTGTCAGGGGTTTCGAATATTTTGAGCGTTTTGTGTTGTGTTTCAGGTTGAAGGAATGACGAAAGAGATGAAGGAGAAGGGAGGTGACGAAGGTGAACCCAGGGGAGATCGAGAGCGACGAATCGAGGGAGGAGAGGGCTTTCCGGTTTAGGGATTTGGGTTACGATTAGGATTAGGGTTTTGCTGTTGTTCTTTCATCTTTTACTGCAATATAATCACATGGGCACAGACACACCGTGCTTATCATACGCCACACACCGCCACCCTCCGTTGCTGATCACACGATCTGCATACGCTCACCCACCGTGCACCTTCATTGCCTCACCACACAGAATCACTCGCAACCCTAATTAGTCTCATTAATCACCATTAACAACCTTTAATTTGTCAATCTATCTAACCTTTAAATAATTTGGATTTTTATTAATTATAACTAATAATTAATCTCTTTAAAAAAAATGACTAATAACCTTTTAATTAATCATAACCAGTTTTTTATCTTTTAATTTAATTATGTAGTTAATTCACCTTTAATATTTCACTTTATTTAACAAGTTATTTATTTTACCATTTGTCTAATAATTTCAATTAAATAAACTTTTTTATCTTAATAACCAAACTCCCTTTTTATAAAGTCCTATTTATCTAAGTTAATCCATATTTAAAATCTTTTCTCTAATTAAATTAAATTAACCTTTTTTTCAACTTAATAACATTTCAGTTAAGTAAATATTTATTCAAAACTTTTTATAAATAAACTACATCTAAATGCCAATTTATCTAATTAATAATAAAACCTATTTAGCATTTAAACAACCTTTAAAACGAATAATAATAAAAACAACCTTTTATTTCATAATCAATGTAATGTGAATTAACTTTAATAATAATAACCATAACTTTTATTTTAAAATAAAAATAAATCATTTCACATTTTAAGTTAATCTTTTAAGATAGAAAAATAAAAATCACTTATGTAGTATATTAGAACATTTTATTTAAAGCCTTGTCTGTTAAAAATCTAATATTAGTCTCGCGAAAATCAATCCGACTAAAAATCAATTCAACCTCGCCTAAAATCAATCAATGTCATAGAGTAATTCAATCACGAACGCTTACACCTCACATTCACAATTCACTTTCACGCACTTAGCGCTGTCATGCATATGTGTATGGTTTACTTTCCGCAATTTATTTTACAAGCAATTTACATTATCGCATTTACATTATTGCATTGCATCCCGTCCAAAGGAAAAACCTACACATAAGTAAACACTTGTGTGTAGTGCATTCACATTTGCATCATTCTCCCCACATGATCCTTGATCCCATTTAAGTCGATCTTCTTAAGTTTAGATCCTACCCCATAGGAAGGACCTTTATCTTACAACTTAGACAATCAACAATTAAACACAATACAAACAATCAATTCAAAACAAAATATTCAAACACATTAGAGAAAGATGCCAAATCATTTTAAGCGAGATAAAATCTCCACCCCACAACAATACAATCAAGTCGTAGGGACTTTGCCTTAAGAGAGATAAAGGTGTACCTCGTTGATCCCTATCCGAGTACGTAAGCCCTTTTCTTAAGACAATGCAAAGACTATTTTCCTACAACTTGTGGCGGTTAAGTATCCCTTAAAATGACAACGCATCTCTTCTCCTAAAATCAACCAATCAACTACCCTAAACCCGTAGGAACTTTGACCACAGTCAAAGAACTCCTCAAACCCTTTAGGGGAACTACAGATACTCTGATTCTACTCCCGTAAGGATATGTAGGCATAAGATGCGACATCTTATCGAGTATACTTAGATAATAAACCCCTAGGTCTTTAAACCTTAAGCAGATAAACACTTAGAAATAAACAAACATAAAACAAGAGGTTCCTGTAGGATACTACAGAAACTTAGGATGCTAGTACCTTCCCTAAGTTTAACCGACCCCCGAACCTATAACTCTCTAAACCTTGCATTTGCATTGCATTGTGGGAATTTCGATCTTTATCCCTTCCTTTGGACAAATCAAAGTTCGGTTGCAAAATGAATTAAAGATTCAAACTAATCAATAGTTTGGTATCCGATTTTCACCGCGACAAAGAGAAATCAAGTATTAAGTTAAGGAAACTCATGAAAATAAGTAAAAACCCTAAAAAAAGGTTATGTCTTTCAAGTGAATCAAAGTGTTTCAAAAATGAAATTTTTTGAATTCTTTCTTCACATATTGAAACTATACATATCAAAGAGCATTTTACAAAAATAATGGCTTCCAAATGATAAAAATCAAAGAAGTTATGCATAAATCAATTTACAAAGAAATATCATGAAGATTAATGGTAAAAAGATAGGAAATGCATCCTATGGGTTTTTGAACCCACACATTAGGTTTCAAGAGTCAAAACCTTACCATCTCAGCTAACACGCATGTGTGAGAAGCAAGTAGAGACAACATAATACATGGTAAAACATCAAAATATTACAAAATGAAACAAAAAGGTTGATCTACAGGATCAAACCTAGGACTGGCAAGGCAAGGAGAGTTTAGAAAGCGCATGGTAAACCACTAGGGTGGTGATACATCCATTGTATCACCCCAATTCATAAAATTAAGTACCTAAACATGGCTTGAGGCCTCCCCTCATGCGCCATGGCTGCTGGGCAAGAACCTCAAAGTTCGGGTTTGCATAACAACCCCTAACTCTCTCATTTCTCCATGGATTTCAATTATCCAAAGATCAAAGTCACTCATAATTTCACAAGGATCATGATGGTTTCATTAGTTTTTGCTAAAAGTGCCTCTAATTCAAAACCCTATAGCATGATCATAAAAGCCACATTCTTGTAAGTTCAACAATGCAAACTTATTCAAACATGATAAGCAGCAATTAAAGGTTCATACACATCACAAATATCATATTAAACATGTCCATAATCAGTGCACATCCAAATATAGAATGATTTGAAAAATGTAAGATCAAGTGAACTTACCTTTTGGAGCTAACTTGGGATCCTCAAGAGATCTACTTACAGAAATGATTTGTTGGTTTGAACAACCTCAATACACCTCTACGAACCTCTTTGAATGCTTGGAATCAAGTGGAAGCACTTGGAGCAGAATCTCCCCTTCCTCTTGCAAAATGGAGAAGTGGCGAATGTGGAACTTCAAGGAGATGAAGCTACAGACAGAAAACTTGTTTTGGAATAGTTTGGTAATGATTTATGGAAGGTGTTTGAAGTGTTTAGAGGTTTGGAAATGGTCTAGACATAGACCTGGCTTTGAAAATGCAGGAAAGTCAAACTTTTATGGATTGACAGTTGAATTTTTGAGTGAGAAGTTTTCTGGTGGAAGTGAGTGTTTGAAGTGTTGGTAGAGGTGTTTGATGATTGTATGAGGTTTTGAAAGAGTTTGTGCAAAACAGATTTTACTTCACAAGGAAGTTACCATCAATGCTTGCAAGAAGGTTGTGATCTGTGAAATGGGAGAAATTTTGCTTGGTTTCTAGCTCAATCTGGTGTGTTTTGATGTGAGGAGGATACTCTATTTATAGGAAAACTTGGAAATTAAGTGGTATGGGCAGATTGGCTCATCTTGCCAACTTTACCCTTCTTGGAGGTAAAATGTGCAAGATCAACTTGAGATCTTTCTTCTGAGTCATAGCCACCTATATATGAGTTTGATCATCACCTATAGCCTAAAAATAGTGGTCTTGAAGTGAAAGTGAGGGAGAAGCTGATGTGGTTGCTGAGTTGTGGCAGAACTTGCAAAAAGTTTCTCTCTCATGCCACTTGCATCCACTTGCATGATTAAACAAATCAATTAATCCAAAATCAGAGTTTTGCTCGTGGCTATGCATTCTAGTCTCCTCAATTAAGTCTATAAGCATCAAATAATGAGTTAAGAAAGGGGTTAGGAGAGGTTTGAGTGGTTTATGCAAGAAAATGCCAATGCTGAACTTGGTTTTGTGACATGGAAAATGCCCAACTTGCTTTCTTCGATTCTCCCTAACCACAAAGGTTGAGAAAATTATCTTGTACTTTTTAAAAATCCCTAAACATGATCTACAAAGTTCATGTTTTACATAAGTTCAAATTCCAAATGGAACTATTTCAAAAGTCCTTTTGAAGATTGTTGCAAAAGTTGACTTACAAGCCAAGAAACATGAAAATTTTCTATGTGTTGAAATTCTTCACAACTTGATGAGCTCACAACTTAAAATCTATGCAATTTTGGACCTTAACCCCATAAGAAACTTTTGTAGGGATCCTCAAGAGCTTTCCAACAAGCTTTGAACCACTCCATTTGGATGTGTGGTTAAGAAGTTATGATCCTTTCAAGTTGGCTTAAAATTAGGGTTTTTCATGAACCCTAGTTTCTTGATTTGCAAGTTATCCATCAATCCTTGATTAAATCTCCACCAAACTCACCATTTAGGCATTAAGTTATGTTGGAAGACTTGCTTGCTTCAATTTGAGGTCAAATCCCTAAATGTCAAAGAGTTGACTCTCCAGACAGACGAACCGAACAGCTGAAATCTTCAAGATCGATCCTTAGTGTTCTGGGTTCTTTGAGCCTCTCAAACTTCTTGGTGAGAATTTAAAAATTCATAGGGATTTCATGGATCATGATTCAATCTTTGGAAGCCTCTTTAGACCAAAATTTAAACTTCAGTTGACTTTTTCCACTAGAAACCCTAATCAGGGTGTTGCACTGTACTGCTTCTATTCCTTTGGTATCAACCTCAAATAGCACTTTTTCTTGGCAAGATATGAGTTTATTGATGACATGAAGACTTGATTTGTATAAGATCAATCCAAAACCTTGATTGATCATTCCACAGGATCCTTGATTTTGACAGTGTAAAACCCTAATTCATCTGCATCTTGACAAAGATCAACTTGAAAAAGGTTAAGGTTAGGTAGCACATGCTTGATGCTCCTAGAGAAGTGATAGAATATAGGGGTCAAAATTTAGGGTATGATAGTTGCCCGTATTTAAATATCTTTACCATATGATAATGAGAGATGACAATTTCCATAGAATCATGGTGAAAGGTATTAAAATATAGCAAATCGAAAATTTTGTCCCGTAGACACGATGGTATGCAAAAGGACAAATGTTGATCATGTAATGAATTCTAATAATGATGTTTTATGATGCTTTAGTGCAAGAAAATGCTGACACACGAGTAAAAGAAAAAAGAAGAACAAAACAATGAATAACCACTCACTAGGGACACAGACACACTGAGGAGAGACCCAAAGCAAATTAACCAATAGTTCAGACATGACTAAAGGTTGTACTTGACGGGGATCCTCCATACAGGGGACAAAAACTCCTCCAGGGAAGATAAATCTTCACTGAGGAAAAGGCCAATCTCTGCTTGGGAGATGAAAATCTCCACTAGGGAAATGCATCAAAGGAGATATGAATAAGAAACCATGCAGGGGAACCAAAGTCGGCAGACACGAACTCTTACTAAGGAAGCAAAAGACCAGAGACATGGTCCTCATTAGGGGACAAACCAATGGGGACTTTTCTCGTGATGAAAAGTTCGAACGGGATCTTCAAGAAAGCACTAGAAACAAGACCAGACGCACCAGGGATGCAAGTGACTACTATACCTCCGAGACCTGTTGGGGGGTATTCAAGGATTCACTAGGAATGCTGGTAATATCCAACCAATCTAAGATCAAGTTTTAAAGAACGTTGCCAATGACCATTGGGATTTAAGCAATTCCAGTGACTACTAGACTTCCTGAGGAATGCTAGTAACAACTAGACTTCAATGGAGAGATATTAGTGATAACAAATAATCAAAGAAATACAACATAATTGGATGAAATTTTCCAATTACAATTGGACTTTAAACAATGCCAGTAGCCACTGGATTTTCTGGGGAATGCTAGTAACGACTAGACCTCAGGAGGATATAGTGACAACCAGATCAACGATACCAATAACGATTGAATTTAAAACAATGCCAGTGACTACTGGACTTTCAGCAAAGTCGATTAACAAATGAGACATCGACCGTGGAGGAGATTTAGGTAAACACCAGATCTTGGGATAAGTTGCAGCATTAGTAATGACTAAAGTTTGGTAACTACCAAATAACAGTATCAGATGGGAGTCAGCGATCGACCTATTGTTAGTCACAACTAGACTTCACAGGGGAATCTGGTGACGACCAGTCAAGCAGAACCAACAGGGAGCTGGTAACAACTTGACTTCCTAGGGGAATCTGGTGACAAAATGAAACTTTCCTTGGGGATTGCACAAAAAACAAAGATTTCCTTATAGTGAAGAGTTCGAACGGGATCTTCAGGAAACAACTAGAAATGTAAGTGACAAACAGAAACATCCGTAGATGTATTAGGAGCGTTGGTAACGACCAAACATCCTGAGATTCACCGGGGATATTGTTAACCACCAGCCATCTTGAGACGAACGATGCCAACAACCATTGGACTTTAAAAAGGATATGGTAACGACCAAAGCTGAGATGCCAATAATAATTGGACTTTAAACAATGCTAGTCAAAACATTATTAGACTTACTAGGGATAAGGTGACAACCCTAAATCAGTAACAAGTAGATTTTTACACCGAATGCCAGTCAGAACATTACTGGACTTCAGGGGATTTCATAGTGATAACCAAATATTGATACCAATAACTATTGGATTTAAACAATTCCAGTACCCACTGAATTTCTCGGGGATATAAGTATTTATCACAATAATACTTAAGCCAGACAACTTGACAAAGCTGAGGTAACAACCAAAGGGTAAACCTGTGACAACAAGTCCGAAGCAAAGGGTTTGGTAATGACCAAAGGATCTCAAGATAAAATCCAATAACTACTAGGGAGGGAACGTATAGTGGATTCTAGACGAAGAAAACCACCTAATTGGATCACAAAGGCCACAGCCAAAACAGCTCAAAAACACGAGGTATGCTAAAAAGAATGCATATACTAAAGATATGATGCAGATGCAATGCCGAACGACCCGTAGGGGAACACAATGAAAGATATATAATGACCTATCACAAGGGAACTAAAGAGAATCACACTGAATCTCGTTGCTGAAGAATGTTATTAATCCTCTAGCGATTCTGTCGGGGACGCAATCTTTGTTCTTGCGAATTTGCTGGAGAGAGCTCATGACTTCAATACAGCTGACCAATTCACTAATCAGAGATGTCGACCTTTTGTAGTGCGGCGGTGTGGGAACAGGAATCTCCATAGAATCTCATGATGGTATCAAGGTTTCAATCGTTCTGCCCTCGTGTGAGGAGTCTAAAATTCACACTGTCGTGTTGCGATCAAAGTTATGTTTTGCCCTTTAATTAATTTTCTTTAAAACCGATTTTTTTTTGTTTTTCAAGAAAAAATTTTGCTTTCAAAAAATCATTATTAACAAATAAATTATATTTGCATAACAAAAAAGGTAGAGCAATAGAGCACAAAAAAAGATTGGTCAAAATATGATTTTATTCAAAGATGGAAACTTTCAAAAGGCAAAGTCCCATGGAACAATTATAATTTTGGAAAAATGACAATACAGGTAAAGGTTTACAAAAATCCAACAATCATTCAGTCCTAACTATCTAAGAGTCGGTTTGAAATGCTGCCTCTGGCGAGGGTAGTAGAGAATGAGCCTTTTTGACGATCTTCTGCATGTAGTGACAACACTTGATGCAGTGAAATGCCTTTGTTGCTCATTTTTGCCTAAGCCTCCTTTCTAGGTTTTCGACTTAGCGAGCTTTTTCTTTCTTTTATTTTATCCCTAATTTTTGCATGGATCTCCTTCATAGGTTATGATGCACCGGGATGCCCCCTTTTTGCCTAAGTTGCCTTTCCAGGTTTTCAACTTAACAGGTCTTTTTTTAGGCATAATTTTCCTTATTGTATCTGAGTTTATAGGATGTGGGAGCTGTCGTAGTTTGACATCCAGTTTCCATGCATATCTCTGATCAACAGAAGGTATGGCATTAAAATTATGTTTTTATGTAATTCATCATCTATATCATATGATTCTATCATTTCTAATTTGCATATGTTAAATTTTTTATTCAAGGATTTATGGTTGTTTTTTAGGAAATGTTTGACAAGATTGAGCATAGGTTGTGTCTAAGACACTTGTATGCAAATTTCAAAAAAAAGATTTGATGGTGGAACCCTTATAAGAGACTTGATGATGGGAGCTGCTAAGGCCACTTACTATCAAGGTTGGGTCCAAAAGATGAATGAACTGAAGAAGGTAGATAATGAAGTTTTCAATAGTGGGCATTGGCTGCCAACATGGTCCATGACTGAACAATTCCAGGTTACACATGCTTTCAACACTTAGGATTTCATTATTGACATTGTTAAAAGGTCATGTAGCTGTATCTTTTGGGAATTGATAGGAATTTCATGTAGGCATGTTGTGGCTGCATTGAGTTATAAGAAACAAACTAATACAAAAAATAGCAAGTGTACTATTCTGCCTCTGTAGTAATAATAAAGGAGATCTCCAATATCATTCTCAAGGACTACTTAATGATACAGAGTTCTGGATCAGTTTCAGTTAAACAAAAAGTCTTTTGGGGTTTTCAAGTTATTTCATGAAATTATGATTGCAGAGCAAATAAAAACAACTGAAATAGTTGAACGATAAACATATATGAGCATACTGCTATGGAAGGTGTATGATTCTTCAAGCAATACTTTCAATTTAACAATGCAATAATAGATCCTCAATAATTGATTACCGGTTCTTTAGGGTCGTTTACTCCTAAGTCCTTAGTGAGAAAACCTTTGATTACTCAACCTAATTACTATGTCCATGGGCAATTACGGTTAAAATCAAGCATTCATATATCAAGAATATTCCGGTTATTGTAAGGTATCTCTAGTCCTAGGTGATATCTATTACAACATGTTTCCATCCAGATCAGTAAACTATGGTTGTCCAACCTACTTCCTTCATAGAGTTTCAGAATTTGTTTGTCTGACGAATAAGGAATTAAGAATGGAGATGAAAAAAATCAACAATTAAGAAAATAAAATTGTCATTGGATCCATTAAATTGAATTCATTACATTCAGAATCAGAAGGAATAAATCTTCAATCGTGAATAACTCTTGAAAATACGAATCCACTCTAAACTCTTGAGTTCTCTAGCCTCTAAAATGTTTTTTGCTCTCAAAAACCGTCTAACCCTTCCAAAATCACATTATGGAAATAAATAGTTAGCTTCTGGGCTTTTCAGCAAATTGGGCGTCATTACGTGTAATGCACTAGGGGTTACGTGTAATGCCTTCTTAACATGCTCAGTACCCTATACGTAACCCTCTGGGTCGGCCATCCATGAAAGTCCTTACACCTAATTCTCTAGATGTTACGCGTAACGGCAGAGACGTTGATTTTTCTTCCCTTTGGTGATTTGCGTAAGATACGTGTACCAGGGCTAAGCAATACACGTAATGCAGGGGAATTACACGTATGGGCAGTGGTTTTTCCATTTTTTCTCCTTTTTCTCTGCCTTCTCGTTATGGCCCAGTTTTACGTCCAAACCTCAATCCTCTGAGCTCCCAAACCCGTGTTTGACATGCTAACATACCAAAAGAGTAAAATGTCCTCGAGAAACTCATAACTCATGACACACTTAGACATAACAAAAACAAACACAAATGCTTAAGAAATACATTCCAATTCATACAGTTCACCTGAGTTATTGATGCTTAAATGATGAAAAACATAGCATAAATGATGACTGATCACAACCCCAAACTTATCTTTTTGCTTGTCCTGAAGTAACATACTATGCAAATAAAAATCATGTCACCCCAAGCTTACTATCAAAACAGGACTTACCACATTACTTCTGAGATCTTTTACTATCGACTCTTGCTACTACATCTTTGGTTTTCCATGTTGTTTACAACTAGTTATTCAAAACCACTTTCACTTGGAAACACTACTTCACCTGTCAGCTTATTTCACACTCTCACCACGTCTCTCGAGGTTAAAGTGTTTTAACGCTCAAATCAAATTAAGCAATATCAGATCAACAGTTTGAACAAATTCTCGGATCTTATCAACATGCACAACACACACACTTTCAGAGGTCTTTGGATTGTAACGGGGCTTGGGATATAAAAAGGAACAAAGGTTTATTGGTTCAGAGTCAGTGAGATCATTATTTTCACTATGTCCATTCAATGGTGCTTTTGCTGGGATCTTTAGAGTCCAATCTGGTGAGTGCAAAAGAGATTTTTTTCGAGGTTGAAATTTTTTTCATTTGATTTCACCTTCATTTGCTTTTGTTTTTCTATCTCTTTTCTTTTTATATTGCACTCACCTTGCATAGCTACCCCAAACTTAAAGGTTGTTATTCCAACAACAACCCCGAACTTAGAATGAACACAGATTCATAAATATTAACACAGACTCTGAATAGGGTAGGTGAAGAGATGTGGGCGTGGGTATAAAACCAAACAAAGGGATTCAGGCTCAAATGGGGTGAACGAAGGATAATAATAAATATAATAAACGGGATGGCTTGAAAGGCTCTGGGTGATAAACAAAAAGTGCCTCAGTGTGTGTTATCATACAGCTAATAGTCATAAAGAACGTACCCAAACCATGATTGATAAAGAAATACTTGATATACTCTCATGATGGAATCTGTGATTGACTTTATTCTGAACTAACCATGACGGGTAAAGCTAACAACTTCCATATTGCATCTTTGTTGAATGCCCTTCATTCTTAGTTATTACAATATTGTTCTGCCATCAATATCACTCAAGTACAATGCGTCCAATCATATACAAAAGTATCAATCAGTTGGGGTGACTTAAGCAAGGGACTTTTAAGCACATGGTGCAAGTGATCAACATCATCCTCTATAGCCAGTAATCATCATTTACTCAACAAAGGAACAAGTTACTATATGAACGGAAAAAAACAAGATTCATTAAAATATCAAAACCCACAACCGGCAATTATAAACACATGAAATAAAAATGAAAGTACATAATGAAAAACACGGAAAAGTACAATGAAAAGGGACACACTAATAAAAATAAACATAAAAAGAAAATACAATGAAAGAAAATAAAGCTATAAAAAAAATCAGGTATGCACTTCATCACCACCATCTCCATCCTGCATATCCGCATCAAAATCGATGAATAAAGCCAGATCAATCTGGTCGTCCTGCACAAGTCTGGTGAGTGGGGTCATAGTCTCAAAATGCCCCTGAGAGGTCTGCTGCTACTGCTAGGTCACGATCTGGCAGGGGTCTGGTGCTGCACTTGCCCCCCCAACTGAACTGGGTGCTCCTAGTCAGGATAAGTGTATTGGCCAAAATGAGGGGCCAGTAGGTCTCCTACAAATCTGTCTCTGAAACACTGAGCCTCTGTCCACAAATAGGTTTGATGAGTCAAATAACAGCCCAATATGCCCAAGTGTATGCATTCATCCTGCATTAGACATAACTGCGACATCTGGAGCCTGTAATCCTGTGAGTCCTCATCAATAACAGAAGGAGTCGCGTGAGGTGGATCCCGATGTGGAGGAGCGTTGGTACCTGCCTCATGGTCATGCGAGAGCCTTAGTGGCTGGGGCTCCTCTCTTGAAACAAAACTATCCTTCAACCAAGTAGGATCCAGCGAGCATGCAGGTCTCAAAATTGTATTACCACCCAAATTAGTCACTCCATCCTTCTTACATAACAAATATATCATTGTAGCATGTCCAAGTGACTTCTTCGGTGATTGAGCTATCTCATCCAAGTCTGCAAAAATGATTCAACCAATGTTCAACCGCTTGGTTTTAAGAAAGAAGTTTAGAGCCAAAGCCCTCTCAGTGATCAAGTCCGAACCACTACGATTTGTATCCAGAGTATGGTGAATGAAGAAATCCTAAGCTTTGGGAATCAGAGCTAAGTCCACTACCAGCATTTGCGATGAGGATGACTTTAATGTAAGGTGCCAATCCTTACCTGGTATCACTAACAAACTCCTTATCTCTTCATACGACTGTTGCGGTGAGAATCGTGATACCAAGCTATTGATTAACTTGAATCTTTAATTCTTAGAATTCACAACCGGACTTTAATTTATCCAAAGGAAAGGTCTAAAGAAAGAAAAACCCTTTTTCGCGATGTAACAACAACGCTAAGAGATTCGGGGATCGGGGGTTGGTTATGCATAGGGTAGGTATTTCACATCCTAAACATCTGTAGTACTCTACAGGAACCTTTTGTTTGTTTGTATACTAAGTTTGCTAAGTTTTCTAAAAGGTGTAGGTTATGACCTAAAGATAGATTCTAACATTGCTCGTAAAGACATCGCGTCCTCTGCCTACGTATCCTAACTAGGATAGAATCAGAGCAATCATAGTTCACCTCACTAGGGTTCAAGAACACTTGATTATGATCAAGGTGCAAAGGGGAACAAACATTTCCATGCTTGTGTAGAGTTTATCCAAAACTCTCTAAATCTATGTTAAACATCAAGAAAGGGGAGTAAGTAATCATTTCCATGACTCTTACATAGAGTTAACCAAACTCTATCCTAAAGTTCTACGTTGTAAGACCAATTGGTTCTATCCAGACCAAAAGGAAGAAGAAGGGGGAAGGTTGCTCGTCAATATATCGCATCTTGTACCTACGTATTCTCATTGTCCAATGAGAAATCAGAGCGGTCGTAGTTCGGGCACGAACTACAGAATAAGGATCTATTGGTTCTTTCCAGACCAAAAGAGGGAGAAGGTTCTATCCAAACCTAATGAGTTTAAATCCTATTGGTTCTATCCAGACCAAAAAGGGGGGAAGGTTCTATCCAGACCTATGAGGCTATCCTATCTATGACCCAAGTGTCAATAGAGAGACTTTTCCTTTGGAAGGGAAAAGAGGAGGCAACTGGGATGAGAACTAAAGAGTTCCATCACTTTGGGGAAATAAACTTAACAAATCATAATCATTCACATATGATGAATATAAGGGATATGGTTACAAACAGGAACAGTCAAGCATATTACAATAAGTAAGGATTTCAATCAGGATGAATGGTTACAACCAAAGCAAGCATGCATATCACAATAAGCAAGGATTAGATTAACACAAATGGTTACAACCAAGAATGAGACATCTTTACAAAGATAAAGGCAAAAACCCAAGGGATACATATTAACAAATATGGAAGCAACAATCATGCAAGTAAGTCACAACTTAAGATAAGTATGCAATAAATTCAAGGTGTATCAAATGTAACAACATTAAGCATTTATGTTAAGCAAGCATGTAAGGAATGTCATAACAGTTTAAGTTCAAAATTTTAGGAAGGAAACAACAATCAATGAGAAACAAAGCCTTAACATGTTAACAAACACGAAAGAATCAATCACAATCAAATCTTACAAGATAAACTAAACATAGTACCAAAGAAGTTCAACAAGATGCAAGGTAACGACCCTTAAAATGAACCAACTTTCAAGTAGGCAAAAGGAAATGTGGACATGAACAAATCAAAATATTCTTTCATTAAATGAAAATAGACAATATTATGAACATGTTTCAAAAAGAATGGATTAAAAAGAGTAAAACATGAAGAAGTTATGCAATGTTGAATTTCATGAAGAAAAAAGAAATAACAAGTGATAAAAATGAAAGAAGTGCCATGACAAGAGTTGAACTCAGGCCCTCATGCTTACAAACACAAGGCATTACCACTTAGGCACTAGACGCGCGCGCTACATGGGTGGAAAAGAAGAAGAAAATAATAAAAACAAGGCAATTAACATAAAATAGCAAAAAGGGTCATCACTGAGGATCGAACCCATGTAACATGGCATGAAAGGCATAAGGGGCGGATGAGACAACCACTGGGGTGGCGATACATCCGTGTATTTAGCCACCCCAAATAATAGAAAAGGCATCCCTTTGCAATATTTCTGGGCCAGGGCAAGGCAAAATATAAGTGAAATGCTGAAATGCGTTTTCCATCAAACTGTGACAAAACTCAACCAATTTAAATGAAATTTAAGTCAAACATGCTTGATTTTTTGATAAGGAATGCAGTGGTATCAACCAATTTGTGAAATAATGCTCTCAATCAAAAACACGATGACAAGTGCAGTTTGGCATTTTGAAGTGCATAATGGAAGTCAAGGCATGAATTGAACAGGTTCAGATTAAACAAGTATCACACACCAACTATAAACATGTTGACTGATACTTCTACACTCAAAGATAAATCTTAAATCAAGCAAAACAGAAAATGGCTCATTGTTGCAATTATGGAAAATGAAATTCTTAAAGGAGATCAAAACATGAATTGAGTGAGTAAATGCCAAGAAAACACCACACACAACTTTCAAATATGCTAACTGATGATTTTATGATCCAAATTCAGTCACAATTCAAACAGAACAGAAAATGACTCATTGGTTGCAAATATGGCAAATGAAACGCAAGCTGGTACAGTCATGGTAGGATGAGGAGGTTCAGTTCACATACACACAACCTACAAACTCTAAACATGTTAACAGATGATATCATGCTCATGTAAACAACACACACACATCACATATATGCTAATAGAAACTTTCATGCACAAAATTCAATCACACATCACTCAAGACAACATTTAGCATACTAGCAGCTAGAAAATGCAAGACAAACTGATTTATGCAGCAAGAGATCATGTCATGGCTTGAACAAGACAGTTAAACATCACACACAAGTCTAAAACATGCTAACTAATAACTCTATGCTCAGAGATCAGTTAGAAACATCTTCAAACCAAATCTGATATGTTGGCAGCTATGAAATGCAAAAAATGAAATTGGTGATGTATCACGGAAGGCATGGCAGAATAAAGAAATTATGCATCACACACAAGTCCTAAATATGTTAACTATTGGTCTCATGCTCAAGGATCCAACTTAAATCATCCAAAACAGAATATGACATGTTGTTCGCAAAAGTGTAAAAACTGTTTGAACAAGAAGCAACTAGTGATGCAGCAGGGAACAGATTATGTGATAACAATCATCAACAACTCATGACAGAAATGATACAGCCAAAACACTATCATCAAGACATAACCATATCAAAACAGTGGCAAACCAAAATAACTACATACTCAAAACAGTTGGCAAGAACAAAACTGGCAGATTTCATATGAACTCATTTTTTACTTAAACACCAATCATGACAAGAAATACATATGACAGAAAATGAAAAAAAAAATATGATAACCACCAACCTGTTGCAGACCTTTACACCAACCTGTTGTATTATGGAAAACCTTGAAAATGCTCCAACTGCTGTCCAACCAGAATTTGATGAAAACAACTTCCTTGTGCTTGAAGAAACTTATGACAAAACTTAAAATAAATGAGGATTATGTTGTTTTACGTCATGGACAGTTTCTATATCACATATCAAGGGTGTGTGGATGGTTAGGATGAGGAAAACAGCTATGGTTAGTGGTTTGGCAGATTTTGAGCATATGGTCAAACTTGCTTGGTTTGAGGGTTGACGTTTGGGAGAATGTTGTGTTTGGGTGGTTTAAGAGTATGAACACCTTCTACACAACATTTATGGATTGTGCAGATGGTTTTTAGTGGTTTGGAATGGGTGGAAATGAGTTTGGACAGCCAATTGCTCAAGACAAATTTTTGGTAAACTTGAGATTTTGGAAAAATGTGGTAAGTGAGAAATGAGTGAGAGCTGTGATTTCCTCTTGGTTTTTAAGAGTGCTCTGGTGTGTCTAACAACATAGAGAAGGCCTCTATTTATAGGGAGAGTGAGGGTGAGGGCAGACTTGGTGATTTGGCCTTTGGAGGGAAACTTGGAGAAAATCTTCCACAAAATCTTGATGTATCTTCATCCATCATGCTCTTGGCTCAATGCAAGCAAGAACTCAAGTGGAATGAGGTGTGTGAGGTGACTGAATAGGGCATAGAGGGCAGATGTCACAGCTGCTACAGTTTGGAGCCATAAAGTTTCTCTTTCTTCACTTGGATTTCTTTGAATATTATATTGCAACTTGCTTGCAACTAGCTCCCTCTTTCAATTTCTGTCATTTCTCCTGCATTTTCACTCATCTAAACCTTTAATCATCAGAATGAAGCATGATCCAATGGCTGAGGGTGGTCCAAGTTGTTGAAATTTGAATTTTGGAAAGAGTTGAAGTGGTGACTTCAAGTGTGGCAGCCCCAACTTCCATGATCCATAACTCTCAGCTCACAAGGGTTATTGAGAAGTTCTACCACATTTTAGAAAGCCCTCGTGTAGCTCTACAACTTTCATGTTTTCGAGATTTTCAAATTTCCACTGAAACTAGGTCAAAAGACCTCTCTAAGTTGCCGAAAAACATGCCTAAAAGGCCAAATAACTTAGAATATTTTCTAAGTTATTTCCCTTCTTGAAATGAATTTGGTCATAACTCCAAATCTATGCATTTTCTGCTCATGGACCACTTTGGGACTTTTGTAGTACTTGTGAAGGGCTTTCCAATGAGCTTTGAACCAACTCAATTGGATGTGTGGTTGAGGAGTCTTTCAAAACCCTAATTCCCGACTTTTGCGATTACTCCTCAATCCTTGATACAATGGTCATGAAATTTTATGGTTAGATACAATATGTCATTAGGAACATTTTTTATCCACATCTTAAGGTCAGATTCCTTATGAGGGAAGAGTTGACTTTTCGGTCAACTGAACGATCAATCGGTGACTACCGAGTTGACTGTTGTTGTTCCGGGTATTTTGAGACCTTGAAACTTCTTGAGTAGACTTCACTAAGCCATATAAACCTTATGGACCAAGATTGCATCATTAGAACACCTTTTAAATCAAAAGTCAAACTACAATTGACATTTCTCGCTCGAAAACCCTAATTGGGTATCCTGAACTGTACTGTTCTCAATTCCTGGGTGACAACCTCAAATTGGATTCATACTTGACCGAATATAGTATCCTTGATCTTGTTTATAGTTGAATCAATCCAAAACACTGATTGAATATGACCCCAAACTGATGATGAGGATCTAAGGGGTCAAAACTTGGGGTACAACAGTTGCCCCTATTTAAATATCTTCACTAGATGCCAATGAGAGATGACAATCCTCATAGAATCATAGTGAAAGGTATTTAAATATAGCAAACCAGAAATTTTGTCCCTTAGATCCGATGGTATGCAAAAGGACAAATGCAGAAATGCCATGAATCTAAATGATGCTTTATGATGCTTGAATGCAAGACAGATGCAGACACACGAGCAAAGATAGAAGAACGGCAAGACAACGAGTAACTACTCACGGGGGACCCAACACACTGGGGAAAGATCTAAGGCAAAACAAAGCAGAGTAGTTTAAATGTGACTAAAGATGCTGCTCAAAGGGAATCTTTCACACAGGGGACGCAAATTCCACCGGGGAAGACAAATCTTCACTAGGGAAAAGGAAACACACCCTCCACTAGGGAAGAAGGCAATTCTCCACCGGGGAAACGAAAGAAAAGAGATTCAAACCTCACTGGTGGTAACTAAATGAGGAGTTTCCTATAAAAAAGAGTTCGAACGGGATCTTCAGGAAAAGAACAGAAACAAGGCAAGACGCACCAGGAATGCTAGTATCCACTAGATCTCCGAGACTCAAATGGGAAAGCAACGACTTTGCTGGGAACACTCGTGACGACCAACTTATGGTATTAATAAAAAATGGATTTAGGCAATACGAGTAACCAATTGGCTCTTTAAATGATTTGGTGACGACCAGCTCTTCAAACAGGAAGTACAGATATATCCCTCAAAACCTTAGGAACAAAAGTCAAATATCCTCAAAGCATTAGGATACATCAAAGCCTTCATGCAAATGCAACATTCAAGTCTCTGGAAATTCCTGAACTCCGAATCCAAGTGTACATCTCCAAAGGTACACAACATGTGCTTGGGAACAAACTAAACATCTCCAAAGGTATGAAACCTATGCTTGGGATGGAAGCAAACATCTATGTCAAAAGGTACGCAACCTGTGCTCAGGATAGAAACAAACATCTTCTAAAGGTACAAAACCTGTGCTTGAAATCAAACGAACATCTCAAAAGGTGCACAACCTGTGCTTGGGAACAAACTAAACATCTCCAAAGGTACGAAACCTGTGCTTGGAAGCAAACATATCCAAAGGTGCGAAACCTGAACTTAAAAACAAACATATCCAAAGGTGTGAAACCTGAGCTTGGAAACAAACATATCCAAAGGTGCGAAACCTGAGCTTGGAAACAAACATATCGTGACTTCACTTGGAATGATACATAACCAAATCGTCAGTACCTTTTATCCATGGATTTTCCCAATGCCAATTACCAACGGGCCTTTCTTGAAATATGATTGGTTACCACCAAATTAACTATACCACTATCCACTAGATTTTTCAAACAATGCTAGTCACAACCGTGTCTCAACGTCCTTAAGATAAGCTTCTTGAATGAGACTGTCACTTATCTGAAAAGATAATGATGATAAGCATCTCATGGGAGACTGCCACTTATCTGAAGAGTACGAATAAACTGATAACCTTATCTGGAGAGACTGCCACTTATTTGTTGAAGACAAATAAGCTTCTCTACAGAGACTGCCACTTATTTGTTGAAGACGAATAAGCTTCTCTACAGAGACTGCCACTTATTTGTTGAAGACGAATAAGCTTCTCGCCAGAGACTGCCACTTCTTTGTTGAAGACGAATAAGCTTCTCGCCAGAGACTGCCACTTATTTGTTGAAGACGAATAAGCTTCTCTACAGAGATTGCCACTTATTTGTTGAAGACGAATAAGCTTCTCGCCAGAGACTGCCACTTATTTGTTGAAGACGAATAAGCTTCTCTACAGAGACTGCCACTTATTTGTTGAAGACGAATAAGCTTCTCTACGGAGACTGCCACTTATTTGTTGAAGAGGAATAAGCTTCTCTAAAGAGACTGCCACTTATTTGTTGAAGACGAATAAGCTTCTCTACAGAGACTGCCACTTATTTGTTGAAGACGAATAAGCTTCTCTATAGAGACTGCCACTTATTTGTTGAAGACGAATAAGCTTCTCTACAAAGACTGCCACTTATTTGTTGAAGACGAATAAGCTTCTCTACGGAGACTGCCACTTATTTGTTGAAGACGAATAAGCTTCTCTATAGAGACTGCCACTTATTTGTTGAAGACGAATAAGCTTCTCTACAGAGACTGCCACTTATTTGTTGAAGACGAATAAGCTTCTCTACGGAGACTGCCACTTATTTGTTGAAGAGGAATAAGCTTCTCTAAAGAGACTGCCACTTATTTGTTGAAGACGAATAAGCTTCTCTACAGAGACTGCCACTTATTTCTTGAAGACAAATAAGCTTCTCTACACAGACTGCCACTTATTTGTTGACGATGAATAAGCTTCTCTACAGAGACTGCCACTTATTGTTGAAGACGAATAAGCTTCTCTACAAAGACTGCCACTTATCGTTGAGGATGACACAAAGTGATCTTGATAGATAGTGCAAAATAAATGCACGTCCAGGTAGGTTCGGCGACCGACAAGGACCAAAGTTTAATCTAGAACCAAGCTAGAAAGAAACTGTCAAACAAGACTCCAACCATTGAGAAATGAACTTGAATGGGGACACATCTTATCCAATCATGGAAGAAGATAACTGAAGCAACCAACATCCACGAGGACTAAACTCTATGGGGAATTGAGAAAGGATGGCCATTTTATGCTTAAAGGCTGACATCTCTATTGGAGAGAGACAACACACCCAGTCACTTGGTGAAGAACACCAAAGTGAAACAGGAACAGGTAATAACCGGAGATAGCAAAAATGCACAGATATTATGCATATGCTTTATGCCATGCTTATGTTTATGATGACAAAACAAACAAAACAAAACAGGAGATGAAATAAACATCTCGACACGGATACCCAGCCAACTTCACCAAAATTGGACATCAACGGGGATGATCATAAAGATCAACAGTTCCAATTCAAAGTTACAACCTTCTCTGGGAGAGAGTAATCTACTTAGGACACAACATCATGACTTCACTCGGATTGCCATCATGAGCTTGAATTCTTTGTTGAAGGAAAAATCACCAAGGGAAATTCCAAGATCAACCGAAGTAACAACTTAATCGGAGAGCTGACAAAAAGGTATCATGAGAACAAAACACTTCTGCCCCTCGATAGTATAACAATCTTCTTTAACGGATCTTGCGACAAACAGTCTTCAAACTTTTCTGTCCCAGATTACATGGTCTGTGGGAAGAAACCATCAAGAGAATTTTATAAAAGAATAGGCATAAAGATGCTTCAATGTCTTCAAACTCTTATAGAGAGAGATTTACAAATATCGACGTGATTGCCCCAGTTTAACGGTGCTTGCACAACAAAGTCTCAGACTGTGGAAGTAACGACTGGGGAACAAATTTGTCCCTGCTTACTGGTAACTGCAACAGTGTTTCCCTAGACTAAATTGTTCTTTGAGAGATTCAATTGATCTTGACCTGGTCGGCTCTGATTAGCTGAACATTGTGATAAATGATTAACAAATCCTTCAACTTGGTTTCCCCAGGCTGAGCTTCCTTTATCAAATCAAATTCCCTAGCTGATAGCGTTTGTCGGGATTCCTTTGACATTGGATCGTCTTGCACGCAATGTTTGTTCATTAAAAATTGGCAATTTTCAATGTAAAATTCATGCAATCTTTTGAAAACATTTTTTGATGGAACACACGCGGCGGAGTGATCAAATGATCAAAGTGAAAGTGATCCAATCATTTTACAGATGATGGATAAAGTGATTAACACACACAAACATCAAAGATCATTAGGAGTCAGGTTATCCATCCTTGCTGTAATATGCTTTCAAAACAACCTTACCTCAATTAGGTCTTTTAAGGGTTGTAACGGGGTCTGGTTCACGGTTCATGAAACAAAGGATAAAGGCTCAAAGTTATTTGTCCCACCCATTCTCCATGATGAACTCCAATCCTACGCTCAGTTAACTCAAACTATACATTCAGTTTCTTACAAGCTTAAGAATTGGACTGATGATAGTTGGTGATGCCTCACAAACCTAGGGTAGTCACAACTCCCTTACAGTATTTGATAGCTTTTGCTATTTGAGGATTTTTAAGAGTGATAACTCTTATAAAATTCCTCTCTTTTGTTATCCCTGACTTTTGTCTGAACTGTTTTGTTCGAATATACAGTCAACGAGATGCCCCATTTTTGCCTAAGTCTCCTTCATAGGTTTTGACTTAGCGAGCTTTTCAATTTTCTTTTTTTCTTCTTCTCTTTTTTTTTTTTGAGAAAGGAGGTGACTACCTAGTTTAATGGCTACGGTGAACCATCATTGTCTTTTAAACTTCAACACTTGCTTGTTGTGTGCGAAGGAAAACCTGAGTGCACCACCTTTATATGAAAAGTGTCTTGTATGCACATATCTTCAAGTTAACTGAGAACTACCCGCCCCAGGTTTGAAATTTAAGGTTTCTTTTTTTGTAAAGAAAGAAAACTCCTACTTCTAGGCTCGAGGGGGTTAACGAGGGATTATCTTCCTTATTACTCCAGTGTTTAGGGATTGAAACAATGCCTTACATCATCGGCAAAGTTAAATTGAATGCATATCAACAGCAGTTATGGATATAGTTTTCATCATCCTCCCCAATCTTTGTTTTAAACAACAGTAAAGAAAATAAATTTTTGCATTTTTCGTCATCTCATAACAATGAAAGGAAAAAAAAAGGAGTGAAACGAATGCACTTAATCAAAAGATTGCCAAACATTTCATTAATCTTTCCAATTCAAAATGAACAGCAACTTACAAGCAATTCAAATGCAAAGAAAATACAACACAATGTTGAAACAGTCTACAGCTGCCAGCCTTAAGGAATTAAAATTGATAAGACAAATTTCAAATTTCAGGCCTTATGCGGGGAAACACCTTCGATAACCACATGCTCCTTGTGATATAGAATTATGAGGGGTCTCGCGAGTCCTTTGCCTTTGGATTTAGGAATCACAGCACTGTCATTTGATTCATCCTCACGAGGTTTTGGCAACACTTGCAGTCTTAGTTTAAAACTTTCACATT
The DNA here is from genome assembly GCA_963859935.3 of Lathyrus sativus. Lineage (NCBI taxonomy): Eukaryota > Viridiplantae > Streptophyta > Magnoliopsida > Fabales > Fabaceae > Lathyrus > Lathyrus sativus. The sequence goes on along the minus strand of OZ012738.1, from coordinate 453,506,684 downwards.
CTTCAACTAGGTGCCCTGTTGTCCCAGTATGATATCCATATTCCACTTCTGGGTGGCCTTCCTCGAGGATCAACCGTTTGTCAATGATCAGCTCTTGCACAAGATAACCCAATGCTATACATGCATCCAAGTTGTGTCCTTCGGCTTCTTTGTGAAATTCACAAGTCAGGTTTGCATTATGCCATGGTCCTGGCACAGGATTGGATAATCGCGGAGTCACTAGTGAGTTCTGAATCAGTAGCGGTTAAAGTTTACTTAACGGTACTGGAAATTGTTTACCGCGAGTCTTATTTTTCCTGACATGATCCTTCTTGTTCAATCTCCGGCTTTGAGAAGCTTGAGGAGGAACAAACACTGAGTGTTGGGCGTGCTGACGGGATTGACGGTTATCTGGTCGTTGATACCGAGAATGTCCTTGAGTTGGAGGAATCATTGGAGATAATACATCCCTAGTTTCTCTGGACGTCAAAGGGTTGGAGTGACCTTCTTTTTTCATCATGTTCTGCAATGTCTCTAGAACCCAATTCATCTGACACTTGAGAATTTTGATGTCCTCTTTCAGCATTTCCTGAGCTTTCAAAAGTCCCTCCATTGTTGCCATTTGTCTCGGATATGTGCTAGGTATCCCCCCTCTATCTCTCTGTTGTCAACGAAACACAGAATGAACCAAAAGACCAACACAACGAAGTATGATATGCAAAATGCTGATGCAAGTGCAAAAAATGCAACTGGTTTCACAAAACTCAGAAGATTGATTAGGTCAAACCCTCATTTCATTAATCGTTGGGAAAAGTTATAACTTTTAAAAATACCAGAAAACAAATGAGCTTTACAAAACCAGTTGCGACATGATATGCTTATGGTGATATGACGGGATGATGCACACATAACACAAAGGCAAGTATTCACAAATACAATGCATATACAAAGAGCTCCTAGGCTCTAGATCAAAGCAAGGAGTCAAAGGTCTAACCATCCCCAAGGATTTGTACTATGAGCTGTTTGTACCTGCCAAATGGGTTCTAACAAAAGTTCCCAAAGTCATAGTAAATCCTTTGGATATTGCCATCTAACGCGACTACTCACGTGAGTCAACAATATTCTCAGGATAAACTCGGTTGAGTGTAGCACCGCGTGACAACTATTGAGGGACTACTCCCTAACAGTTTCCGAACTACGTCCTAAAAAGGCCAAGTGGGGTAAAAGTGTTACTAAAAGTTCCCAGCTTCACGAACTCATATTGAAATAATTAGCGAATACACGACTACTCATGCATTATTACTCATCTCAAAAGAGTCTCCACTGAGTGCGATTACATCATATGTCAGACATACTAGGACTACTCCCAATAGCCAACAATTGATCATATCACAATCCTATCTCATGGGTCACTCAAATCCGGGTTAGGATTTATCTCACCTCTCAAGGCACCCAATATCCACAACACACAAGCAGATATATTGACAAATATACATGTTAAGCAAATATTCACAAATACAAAGCATTGCACGCACAAAGGCTCCCTAGGCTTGAAGCCCAAGCAATGGAGTCAAAAAATTTACCCATCCCCAAGGATTTGTACTGTGAGTTAATTTGTACCTGTCGAACGGGTTCTTAATAAAGTTCCCCAGGGTCAACAATCCATCTTTCGGATATTATCAATTTCCCAAATCACTCGGTAATCGATAACATTCTCAAGAGAGTCTCGCCCGAGTGTAGTATCGTGTATCAACTACTTCGGAAATACTTCCTTATAGCCATCGCACTACGCCCTAATAAGGCCAAAGTGTGGTAAAATATAATCTAAAAGTCCACAGTGTCATGGGCTCCTTCGTCGAAAGTAGCATTATTTTCACGAATACTCGATCAACAATACTAAACTCTCAAGAGGGCCTACATTGAGCGGTGGTTTCTCAAGTTAGCTTGGCCGAGAATCAACTCCCTATAAGCCTTCTTGAATATACCACCATCCTATCATAATTGCACTCAAGTCCGGGTATAGGACCGTCTCACCACTCAATGTACCCAATATCCAACATACAAACAAATATATTGACAAATATACATGTTAAGCAAATATTCACAAATATAGCATACAATCAAACAAAATAGGCTAAACCCTCAAGTTTAGGTCTTACTTCCCCAGTGAAGTCACCATTTCTGTTGCGGTGAGAATCGTGATACCAAGCTATTGATTAACTTGAATCTTTAATTCTTAGAATTCACAACTAGACTTTAATTTATCCAAAGGAAAGGTCTAAAAAAAACCTTTTACGCGATGTAACAACAACGCTAAGAGATTCGGGGGTCGGGGATTAGTTATGCATAGGGTAGGTATTTCACATCCTAAACATCTGTAGTACTCTACAGGAACCTTTTGTTTGTTTGTATACTAAGTTTGCTAAATTTTCTATGGATTGGGATTGGGTAAAAGGTGTAGGTTATGACCTAAAGATAGATTCTAAGTTTTCCCGCAAAGACATCGCGTCCTCTGCCTACGTATCCTAACTATAGAATCAGAGCAATCGTAGTTCACCTTACTAGGGTTCAAGAACACTTGATTATGATCAAGGTTCAAAGAGGAACAAACATTTCCATGCTTGTGTAAAGTTTATCCAAAACTCTCCAGATCTATGTTAAACACTCAAGAAAGGGGAGTAAGTAATCATTTCCATGACTCTTACATAGAGTTAACCAAACTCTATCCTAAAGTTCTACGTTGTAAGACCAATTGGTTCTATCCAGACCAAAAGGAAGAAGAAGGGGGAAGGTTGCTCATCAAGATATCGCATCTTGTGCCTACGTATTCTCATTGTCCAATGAGAAATCAAAGCGGTCGTAGTTCTGGCACGAACTACAGAATAAGGATCTATTGGTTCTTTCTAGACCAAAAGAGGGAGAAGGTTCTATCCAGACCTAATAAGTTTAAATCCTATTGGTTCTATCCAGACCAAAAAGGGGGGAAGGTTTTATCCAGACCTATGAGGTTATCCTATATATGACCCAAGGGTCAATAGAGAGACTTTTCCTTTGGAAGGGAAAAGAGGAGGCAATTGGGATGAGAACTAAAGAGTTCCATCACTTTGGGGAAATAAACTTAACAAAGCATAATCATTCACATATGATGAATATAAAGGAAATGGTTACAAACAGGAATAATCAAGCATATTACAATAATCAAGGATTTCAATCAGGATGAATGTTTACAACCAAAGCAAGCATGCATATCACAATAAGCAAGGATTAGATTAACACAAATGGTTACAACCAAGAATGAGACATCTTCACAAAGATAAAGGCAACAACCCAAGGGTTACATATTAACAAATATGGAAGCAGCAATCATGCAAGTAAGTCACAACTTAAGATAAGTATGCAATAAATTCAAGGTGTATCAAATGTAACAGCATTAAGCATTGATGATAAGCAAGTATGTAAGGAATGTCATAACAGTTTAAGTTCAAAATTTTAGGAAGGAAACAACAATCAATGAGAAACAAAGCCTTAACATGTTAACAAACACGAAGGAATCAATCACAATCAAATCTTACAAGATAAACTAAGCATAGTACCAAAGAAGTTCAACAAGATGTAAGGTAACGACCCTAAAAATGAACCAACTTTCAAGTAGGCAAAAGGCAATGTGAACATGAAAAAATTGAAATATTCTTTCATTAAATGAAAATAGACAATATTATGAACATGTTGTAAAAAGAATGGATTAAAAAGAGTAAAACATGAAGAAGTTATGCAATGTTGAATTTCATGAAGAAAAAAGAAATAACAAGTGATAAAAATGAAAGAAGTACCATGACAAGAGTTGAACTCAGGCCCTCATGCTTACAAACACAAGGCATTACCACTTAGGCACTAGACGCGCGCTACATGGGTGGAAAAGAAGAAGAAAATAATAAAAACAAGGCAATTAACATAAAATAGCAAAAAGGGTCATCACTGAGGATCGAACCCAAGTAACATGGCATGAAAGGCATAAGGGGCGCATGAGACAACCACTGGGGTGGCGATACATCAGTGTATTTAGCCACCCCAAATAATACAAAAGGCATCCCTTTGCAATATTTCTGGGACAGGGCAAGGCAAAATATAAGTGAAATGCTGAAATGCGTTTTCCATTAAACTGTGCCAAAACTCAACCAATTTAAATGAAATTTAAGTCAGACATGCTTGATTTTTGATAAGGAATGCAATGGTATCAACCAATTTGTGAAATAATGCTCTCAATTAAAAACACGATGACAAGTGCAGTTTGGCATTTTGAAGTGCATAATGGAAGTCAAGGCATGAATTGAACAGGTTCAGATCAAACAAGTATCACACACCAACTATAAACATGTTGACTGATACTTCTTCACTCAAAGATCAATCTTAAATCAAGCAAAACAGAAAATGGCTCATTGTTGCAATTATGGAAAATGAAATGCATAAAGGAGATCAAAACATTAATTGAGTGAGTTCAGGTCAAGCAAACACCACACACAACTTTCAAATATGCTAACTGATGATTTTATGATCCAAATTCAGTCACAATTCAAACAAAACAGAAAATGACTCATTGGTTGAAAATATGGCAAATGAAATGCAAGTTGGTACAGTCATGGTAGGATGAGGAGGTTCAGTTCACATACACACAACCTACAAATTCTAAACATGTTAACATATGACATCATGCTCATGAATTACTCAAAAATGCCTCAAACATGAAAAGGGTATGTTGTGCAGCTGTGAAATTGCAAAAACTGTTTTGACAGCAAGATGATGATGCAAGTTGGTTCAGTTCAAAAATGAGTGGCTCCAAGTTATGTAAATGATACACACACATCACAATCATGATAACAGATGACTTCATGTTTATGGATCAGACAGAAATGCTTCAAACATGAAAAAGTGGTATGTGATGCAGCTGTGGTATGTAAAAAAAGTTGTTTTGAAAGCATGTTGAAAGGTACAATCCAAAATGAGGGGATTTATTTCATGTAATCAACGCACACACATCACATATATGCTAATACAAACTTTCATGCACAAAATTCAATCACACATCACTCAAGACAACATTTGGCATACTGGCAGCTAGAAAATGCAAGACAAACTGATTTATGCAGCAAGAGATCGTGTCATGGCTTGAACAAGACAGTTAAACATCACACACAAGTCTAAAACATGCTAACTAACAACTCTATGCTCAAAGATCAGTTAGAAACATCTTCAAACCAAATCTGATATGTTGGCAGCTATGAAATGCAAAAAATGAAATTGGTGATGTATCATGGAAGGCATGGCAGAATAAAGCAGTTATGCATCACACACAATTCCTACATATGTTAACTATTGGTCTCATGCTCAAGGATCCAACTTAAATCATCCAAAACAGAATATGACATGTTGTTTGCAAAAGTGTACAAACTGTTTGAACAAGAAGCAGCTAGTGATGCAGCAGGGAACAGATTATGTGATAACAATCATCAACAACTCATGACAGAAATGATACAACCAAAACACTATCATCAAGACATAACCATATCAAAGCAGTGGCAAACCAAAATAACTACATACTCAAAACAGTTGGCAAGAACAAAACTGGCAGATTTCATATGAACTCATTGTTCACTTGAACACCAATCATGACAAGAAATGCTTATGACAGAAAATGAAAAAAAAAGATGATAACCACCAACCTGTTGCAGACCTTTACACTAACTTGTTGTAGTATGGAAAACCTTGAAAATGCTCCAGCTGCTGTCCAACCAGAATTTGATGAAAACAACTTCCTTGTGCTTGAAGAAACTTGTGACAAAACTCAAAATAAATGAGGATTGTGTTGTTTTATGTCATGGACAGTTCCTATATCACATATCAAGGGTGTGTGGATGGTTAGGATGAGGAAAACAGTTATGGTTAGTGGTTTGGCAGATTTTGAGCATATGGTCAAACTTGCTTGGTTTGAGGGTTGAATTTTGGGAGAATGATGTTTTTGGGTGGTTTAAGAGTATGAACACCTTCTACACAACATTTATGGATTGTGCAGATGGTTTTTGGTGGTTTGGAATGGGTGGAAATGAGTTTGGACAGCCAATTGCTTAAGACAGATTTTTGGTAAACTTGAGATTTTGGAAAAATGAGGTAAGTGAGAAATGAGTGAGAGCTGTGATTTCCTCTTGGTTTTTAAGAGTGCTCTGGTGTGTCTAACAACATAGAGAAGGCCTCTATTTACAGGGAGAGTGAGGGTGAGGGAAGACTTGGTGATTTGGCCTTTGGAGGGAAACTTGGAGAAAATCTTCCACAAAATCTTGATGTATCTTCATCCATCATGTTTTTGGCATAATGCAAGCAAGAACTCAAGTGGAATGAGGTGTGTGAGGTGAATGAATAGTGCATAGAGGGCAGATGTCACAGCTGCTATAGTTTGGACCATAAAGTTTCTCTTTCTTCACTTGGATTTCTTTGAATATTATATTGCAACTTGCTTGCAACTTGCTCCTTCTTTCAATTTCTGTTATTTCTCCTGCATTTTCACTCATCTAAACCTTTAATTATCAGAATGAAGCATGATCCATTGGCTGAGGGTGGTCTAAGTTGTTGAAATTTGAATTTTGGAAAGAGTAGAAGTGACTTCAAGTGTGGCAACGCCAACTTCCATGATCCATAACTCTCAGCTCACAAGGGCTATTGAGGAGTTCTACCATATTTTAGAAAGCCATCGTGTAGTTCTACAACTTTCATGTTTTTGAGATTTTCTAATTCCCACTAAAACTAGGTCAGAAGACCTCTCAAAGTTTCCGAAAAACATGCCTAAAAGGCCAAATAACTTAGAATTTTTTCTAAGTTATTTCCCTTCTTGAAATGAATTTGGTCATAACTCCAAATCTATGCATTTTCTGCTCATGGACCACTTTGGGACTTTTGTAGGACTTGTGAAGGGCTTTCCAATGAGCTTTGGACCAACTCAATTGGATGTGTGGTTGAGGAGTTATGGTCTTGCCCCTTTCAAAACCCTAATTCCCGACTTTTGTGATTACTCCTCAATCCTTGATCCAATGGTCATGAAATTTTATGGGTAGATACAATATTTCATTAGGAACATTTCTTATTCACATCTTGAGGTCAGATTCCTTATGAGTGAAGAGTTGACTTTTCGGTCAACCGAACGATCAATCGGTGACTACTGAGTCGACTGTTGTTGTTCCGGGTATTTTGAGACCTTGAAACTTCTTGAGTAGACTTCACTAAGCCATATAAACCTTATGGACCAAGATTTCATCATTAGAACACCTTTTAAATCAAAAGTCAAACTATAGTTGACTTTTCCCGCTCGAAAACCTTAATCGTGTATCCTGAACTGTGCTGATCTTAATTCCTGGGTGACAACCTCAAATTGGATTCATACTTGACCCAATGTAATATCCTTGATCTTGTTTATATTTGAATCAATCCAAAACATTGATTGATCAAACCATCGATGCCTCGATTTTTGACGGTACGGAACCCTGATTCATCTGCATCTTGACAAAGATAAACTTAAAATGGGTTAAGGTTAGTTAATCAAATGAATATGACCCCAAACTGATGATGAGGATCTAAGGGGTCAAAATTTGGGGTACAACAACGACCATATATTCTTATCAAAATATTTCATCGTAAAGAAAGGACAGTGAGATTCATAGAATTTGCATTTCAGAACCCTGTTTACAGTTTTCTAATCATACGTAACTACTTTCCCACGCACCTATGACTCGAACTTTGTAACATCAGCTTCACCGCTCTCATTTGGTACCCGATACGTATTTTTATAGAGTTCCATAACCAATTCCTTTGCTACAACTTGAATGTTGTTATTCATATGAACGAGTTTTTTCATTTTAAGTATAGTGGGGACCTTTGGTAACTCGTTATCCTTGAGAACATATGCTTTTTCCATTATAATTTATCGTGTGGCTAACTGCCTATGACGTTCAGCATGTTCATCAGACAGGAAAAACTGGCTTTCATCAGGGGATTGAGACATACTTATTGAATCTGTAGAAAAACTAGAAAACAAAAGGAAAATTTTTGCAGAGAAAAAGTAATACGAATAAGTTCGTGTAACAGAGAAAGTAGAAAATGACACACATGTACAAAAAAAATATTAAAACAAACTGAAAAACGTGTTATGTGTATGATACAGAGCCATATGCATAATGATGGAGGGTTACGCGTATGTTACGAAGCAGTTTTATGTGAAAATTACCATATCGCGTAACAAATCATGTATGGTTGGGTCAATACGCGTAACCTACGCGTATAAGGCTGATTACGCGTAATGTCAGATCTCGTAAGAGCTGGCTTGCGCATAACCTACACAAACCACCAGATGAGTCATTTATTTGCATGGTGTTACGCGTAATAGCTAGTGCATTACGCGTATCACCGGAGAGATGCAACTTTTTCAAATTTTTTTCTTTTTCAAAATTTTCTAAGCTATTTCTCAGAACTTGGAGTTGCTCTGATGCATCAGACTCAAATCAAATGCAATTAACAACTGAAATAACAATACAAAATAAATAAAAACTATAAAAAAAATAAAAATAATTTAAAAACTACCTTGGGTTGCCTCTCAAGAAACGCTTCGTTTAATGTCGCATGGCTCGACGGGTTACCACATTATCATGCCAGACGAGCCTCTTCTACTGGGCCACCTCCTTGACCTTAGTAGTATGGTTTCAATCTTTGTCCATTAACCTTGAAAGTATCCTGATTTTTCTCATTCTTCAGCTCTCTTTCTCCATGAGGGAGCACTTTGTGAACCATAAATGGTCTGGACCACCTGTTGCACCCCAACATTTGCCCAACCTTTTATTAACTTGGTTTATGTTTCATTTCATTTCTTTCTAGCATTTGCATTGCATATAATTTTTCATTGAGCAAGGGATTAAGAGGTTGTGCATAGAAAGAGAAGTCTACTCAGAGGGTTGAGCCTAAGCAAGGGGTGTTACTCAAGTTTGAATGGTCATCAAGTCATCTAGAAGTGGGCAATAGTCTTGTGAAAGGATTGATGGATGTATATGGGTCAGCTCCTAACTTGGAGGCCAGTTCAAGATCATCAGAGGATTGTAAATTCATGATTATGGATATAAGATGTTGAGAGAGCTCATTGAGTGCTTTGAGAGCCATTTGGAGCTTATTCAAGCTGTTGTGTGATGTGAAAGAAGCCACAGTCAAGAATGTTGCATCTAGGGTTTTCATCTGGTAAATCCTCAGTCAATTGTGAAATTGAAGGAGATTAAAACTTAATTCCAAGTCTCTATGGTTATGGGATGTTGTGTTGAAATGTCTAATATATCATTTCAAGTCTAATTCATCAAGAATCAAGAGTGTGAGAAGTTACTAAATTAGGATTCTCAGTGTACAATCCCCTATTTAGTTCCCAACTTCAAGACCACCTATCTCAAGATAAAAGTTTCATCTTAACTTTTGACTAACATGAAACTTGTAGAGAATTTTCTTAGTTTTCTTTGGAGTACTAGAAGTCCTTGATTGGATCTATAGAACTCAAGTTATGATGCAGACAAGTTACAGGTCATTAGATGAATGTGATTTTGGTCAACAAAAGTCAACCAACTTCCAAGCCATTTTTGACCTAGAAGGATGTTTCTCCTCAACTTTTGATGAACACGAAAATTGTAGGTCTTGGTCTTAGCTTTCCAAAGAGTACTAGAAGTATTTCATCTAATTTATAGAACTCATTTTATGAGGCTTGCAAGTCAGGGGTATTTTGGGAAAGTGAGATTATAGGCCATAAAATTATAGGTCCATTTCACCAACTTGCATACTTCAAATGAAGATTTTTCCAACATCAAATGTTCTCCAATTGATGTCAATTGTTTATCCAAGCATTGAGAATTCATGAATTTGGCTTGGAGTGGTGAATTCCCAAAGTGATTTTCATGGAAAAGGATTTAAAATGAGAAAATTGGATTTAATTCATTATGGATCATTTTTGTGCAAGTAGATACATATTTTGAGTGAAAATCATGTTTTAAGCACAATGGAAATAATAAAATTTGAATTGGGTGAGTTTTGATGAGACATTTTCAAGCTTTCTTCAAGCTTAAGTTACACTTGAAACATCAACCATTGAGATCAAACAAGGATCAAATCCCAGCCCTTCACACTCCTCATGTCATCAGCAAGCAAAATGCATCATTTTGGAGCCTATTTGGTAAAGAATTCGTGCACATGGCAAGTGAAAAAACTCAAATTCCATGGATATGCAATTGGGCTCTAGGGACTGCCATTGGGCTTAATTTCTTTCCAAATCCATCACATAAAAGGTTTCTACCATGAACAAATGCTCAGAACACGAATTGGTTGAAGAATTGGAGCTAGAGCATTTTGAAAAAGTGGTGAAAAATTGAAATTCGAATTTTGAGATTTAGCAAGATTCAAGCAGAATTAAAGGCTGCAAAGGCTTCATTGAAGATCACTGAACATTTCTGGATACTTTTCTTCAAGCTTAAGCATCAATTGAAGGCTCAGTGGAAGTTCTCCACTAGGTATTTACAATTCAACCTTACTCTCTGAATATGTATTGATTCTCTACCATTTTTACATATTTAAGACCTAGACAACATGTAGATCATTAATCACTAAAACGAACTGACATTTGCGATGATTGTTGGATGAAGCTCAAAACTGTTTTGATCTGATATGGCTTGTTCTTGTGTTGTTTTGCTTAATCATTGGTTGATCTGTGATCTCCATAACCTCTAGATGATTTCTAGACCAAATTGAGTGAAGTTTGTGAACTTTTTATTTTGATGAGCATTTCTGTTTGGCTTCGATTTGAATTGGTTGTGAGAAATTAAGAAAAACTAGCCTTGGATTCGTGATCCTCATGAGTTTTAGATCATCTTTCATATAAGTTTTGTTGAGATTGGTGAAGTTTTGATCAGAGCCTTGTTCCCCTCGCCGGAGAAGACGACCGGAGTCTTCTCCGGCCACCACAAACATCCCTCCTTTTTGTTTCAGTTTGAAAGGAAGAAGACAACTCCCCAGCCGCACGATCTTGTGACCTCCTTGACCTAGTATGTGGATCCAATGCATGAGATTTGATTTCAATTAGGGTTGACATTGACTTGCTTACGTGGTGTGTTGTGGATTGTTAGATTGGAATACTTTTGAAACCAATGCCCAGGATTAAGACTCATGGTATGCTGTAGTCAATGAACCACACCTGATTTCTAGTGAAACAAAGTTTCACTTAAACCCCCTCAACGCATACGTGGCGCGCTCTGTAGCCCTCAGATCCTTTGACTGGTCTCCTGATCCATTGGCTGTGTGTTTTTCTTACATTTTCATTTTCTTTTATTTCTTTTAATATTTTCTTTTTATTTTGGTTTGAATTTAATTCATTAAAAATAGCTCCAATGTTCTGAAAAATTCACAAAAATATTTTTTACAAACCTTGAGATGTCTATTATTTTTAGACATTTTTTATTTTATTTTTTATTTTATTTTTCATTTTTAAATATAATTAAACATTGGAGGTGTTTTTAAATGGATTAAATTGTGACATTGATTGTTCTTTTATTTGTTTCTCTCATTTCCTTTGGGTCCAATGAATTAAAATTGATCCTCATATCGATGATGAGTTGAACAATTTTTTAGGACCATTTTGCCCCTTGTTGGTTGACTTTAGGGTTGACTTTTGGTGCTTTTCTTTTGACCCTCGATTCTCCCATTTTAAAGTGGTACATCTTGAATTTAATTTTATTTTGATGGTGCTTTGAGGGGATATTGGCTTTGTGATTTTGGCCTATGATTGCCAACATGTTTAGCTACCTTGTGCATTTTATTTGATTATTTTTGAACCATTTTCCTATTTTTGAGGTAACTTGCAAGTCAAGTTACCTCCAAGGGAGGTTCACACATGTACCTTGACCTAGTTTGACTTGGATATGACATTTTTGGATCCTTTGAACTTTCAATACCTTTTGTTTCATGTTTTTAACATGTTAATGATGATTTTTGTTCAATTTTAGGTCATGATATTGTTTCTTCCTTGTTCATTTGTTTGTTTTGTATTGAACTTTCAATTAGGGTTTCAATGTGTAGCTTGTTTGCTTTCCTTTATGTTTTGCTTGCATTTCCTTTTGAATTGTTTTGCTTTTGATTTTGAGATTTCTTCTCTTCATATCCCTTCTGTCCAATGACCTTGTAGTGTCATTTAAGGTGGCTTGGCCCCTCCTTTGGAGGTATTTGAAGCAAACCTAGAATGATGAATCCTTGAGGACACTTTTGGTGCTTCTTTGTTTTTGATGAGTGATGCTTATGGTTGAGTACCTATTATGAGGTCCTTGATGCCCTCATTTGTTATCCCATCCTCACTTGGCTTTAGGTTTTGTTTTACCTTTTATTTGGTTTAGTTTTGGTGGTGTGGTTGATGTTGTTTGACATAGGTCATTTTATCCCACTTTTGATAAATCTTTGTGTGGTTTGCTTTTGTTGGATTGATTTCTTCTTGTGCACTTCTCCTTCTTCTCTTTTCTTGAATTTCCATATGCATGCTTGGTTGAGATGAGCTTGTGGAGGCTACTGCCCCACACTATTTTCCTCCCACTTTCATTCTATTTGTGCATCTTATGTTTGCATCTTCATTTGCATATGCATTCTTCTTCTTCTTCTTCTTCTTCTTCTTCTTTAGCCTTTCTTTGCCATGCTCCCCATAAGTTCTCTAACCTCTTGAGGTTATGATAGACATTAAGGTTCTAACCATGCATGATAACATTAGGTAGTTCACTTTTGAATCTCAACTTTAAGTCCACTTTGCATGATAACTTTTAGGATTGATTAGTCTCCCATTAGTGTCCTTTCTTCTCTTCTCATCTTCAAACATTCTCAAAACATCTAATAAAGAATGACAAGTGTAGCACGTTACGAGCCTTAAGCTACTTGAGAAATAGTAATTGAAGGGCCTCCTCTCAAGGACTTAGAGTGTTTAGTGTACACTCTTTGGGTGATATACGACACATTCGCTCTTAGGTCATAGTCTCTAGTGCGACATGAGTTGCAAATCAAATTCAAAACACTTCTTCTCTAAAAAACACAAAAATACTTCAAACCTTTTCATCCTTCGGGATCTTAATCAGGAAACTCTTTTCAGATAAAAGAGTTTCGTTAACTCTTAGTTGTACCGCAAACGGTAACGCCTAAGTCTCCAATGGTCGAGCTGCATACACCAACTGCTAAAACTATTTGTTAACCCTACTCGGGCCTAAAAATTTTTGAACCAACCTATGGTCCTTTTAGCCTGAACTAAGTTTGGTCTGATCTTTCATACCAGATGAAAGTACGTAGGCACAAGACGCGATGTCTTGGCGAGCAACCTTTCCCGTTTCTTTACCCGTAGTTAGTCGAACTAAGTTGACTCTGACTTTCCCATTGCACGAGGGAGTACGTAGGCACAAAGCGGCGATGCTCTGCCGAGTCATATCTTTCTCTTTTTTCCCTGAGCCTTTAGCTAGGTAGTTTCAACACACCATTTTAGATAGACAACAATACGTGGATCCCGTCGAGTACGACAGACGTGAGGGGTGCTAATACCTTCCCCTTGCGTAACTGACTCCCGAATCCAGACTTGGTTGCGATGACCTTGTCTTTTCCCTTTTCTGTCAGGTTTTTTCGATAGTTTCTTTTCCCTCTCTTTGGGATAAATAACGAAAGTGGCGACTCTTCTGTTTTTCCTCCGGTTGTTTTTCGCAGTTGCGACAGCTGGCGACTCTGCTAGGGACTCTAGTTCCCTATGCGAATCAATCCTAGCGCTTGTCTGTTTATCTTTGGGTATTGTATATGTGTGCTTTATTTACTTTCACATTTTATTTTCCCGCATTTATTTTCTGCATCACATGTCATTATTGTTGTGCTGTGGGGAGGGAAGTTCCATTGAGTGATAAGTCGGACCTGGGCTTGAGTATACACCTAGATTTAGTAGTGGAAATTAGTGGTGGATGTGCTTGCTTTGCTCGTACTAGTTCACCATGAAATTCACGCTCAGACAAGATTCTCTTTGACAATGTTCTTTCTAGCCCTTTGAGCTCGAAGGAAGTTTGAATCTGAGGGTTGTCGACTCTGGGGACCGATCATTTGTGAGTCAGTTAAGTGAGGCCTTTTAAAGAGACGATGATGCCAAACCAGAAATGGTGAATGTATCATCATTTCTTGAAAGTCTGTGACACTGACAAACGCATAGGATGCCAAACCTTATCAGTGGATAGGTCCATACCTGTGAGAGGGATTGGGTTATGCAGGAAACCTTGGCTTTCAGAATACCCAGTTCTTTACAGTGTGAATTTATTTATCAGTGGGTCCTATTGTCGGTACTTTGTTCTTGCCAAGGCGAAACGCTGCTTATTCTCGACCAACATCACAACAATCTTGATCCCTTGTTTGCATTTGTATTAGAATTTTCATCTGCATTTCATTAACATGTATTTGTGTTGCAGGTGCATATTTCTCCTTCGATTCTAGTGATCTTATTCCCTCCTTGCTGATATGGAGTCCTTGAAGAGAATAGTGGCTTACAAGCTTCCAACTCCAAATGTTAGGTATTTGCTGAGTTTGATTTCCCTGGCTGGTGGGAAGGTGATGGAGGATTTTAGGTAGTCTTATGGGAGATTATTAAGGTGGGTCTGCAAGCCTTCAGCACATGAGGTGGATGGCCTTTATGCCTTTTTGTAGTTCTATGATCCACAGTTGAGGTGCTTTGTTTTTCCCGACTACATTATGGCGCCTACCCTGGAGGAGTACTCAGTATTGTTGGATGTGTCTGTTCTTAGTCAGATGCCATTTGTTCATATTGACGCTAAGCCTGATCTGGCTAAGCTAGCTGCCATAGTACATGTGGGTGCGTCAGAGTTACAGGGGGGTCTGACAGAGTGGAATGGAGTGCATGGTTTTCCTTTGGCTTTCCTAGTTGATAAAGCTCGGTAGTTTGCTAAGGATGGTTGTTGGATTGCATTTAATGTTGTTATTGCTCTTTGTATATACGACATTGTATTATTTCCTAACCTCCCAGACTTTTATGATTTGGATGCATTTCATATACTGGCTTCGAGAAACCCAGTGCCTACTCTTCTCGGAGACATTTATCATTCTGTGCATTACAATAATGAGAAACGAAGGGGAAAGAATGTGGCTTGTTGTGTTCCTCTATTGTACGCTTGGTTTGCTAGTCATATGCCCAAGACGAATCCATTTGTAGCTACTGCTAGTAATTCAAAATGGTCGGAGAGGTTGATGGGATTATCTGCAGAGAATATTGTTTGGTTTGATCGAGACATGTTGGGTATAGATATTGTTTATAGTTGTGGTGGTTTTCCTAATGTCCCTTTGGTCGGAAGGAAAGGTTGCATCAACTATAACCCTTCTTTATTGGTGAGACAGTTTGGGTATGCATTGAGGGAGCCTCCTAGAGAAGAGGAGATACAGGAATCTCTGTATCTTATTGGTTTATTGGAGGGCGAGACTTTGGGCAGACTTAAGCATGCATGGAATAACATTCATCGGAAAAGGAAGTTAGCTTTGGGGAAGAGTAACAGCTGAGCATATGACCCTTACTTGACTTGGATTCATGATAAAGCTGCAAAGTTCTTGATGCCATTTCCTGCAGTTGCACCTTTGTATCCTCTCATGTTAGAGGAACCCATTACTGTAGATATCCAGAAGTACAATCAGGTATTGGCAGAGAAGGAAGAGCTGAGAAAAGCGAATGAAGAATTGGAGAAAGAGATCATCCAGCTCCGAAGCGAGAAGATAGATGCAGTTCATTCTTTCAGGAGACAAATCGAGCTGGTAAACAAACGGGGTACGGACCTGACTAAGGAGACTAGTGACAGAGAGCGCACAAACCGAGATTTGAATGGTTTCCACAGTGTTCTTGTTACTAAGAAGGAAGAGTTGGATATGGCTTACTTGAGGATCTCCAAGTTTGAATCAATATGGAATGCCATTCTCACTAGCAACAAGGAGCGCGGACACAGGTTAAAACTTCAGATCAGCAAGCTGAAGGCTCAGCTTAATGCCAAAGATGGGGAAATCGCAGTAAAAGCATCACTTAGACGAGATGGTGAGTACAGGTTGAATGAAGCGATCACGAACTTGAAGGATCTCAGGTTGAGAGTTGACTCCAAGAGACACAGGCTTAAGGCATGTTTCGGGGAAGAAGCTTTGGAAGATCACGTTGATAGCCTACAACATACTGCTAGCCAGTAAGATTTGCTTATTTAGGGACTACTTGCTAGGCAGGATCATCCTGAGACGTTGAGGCTGTTAGAGGATTTCCGATCACGTCATCCTGCTTGACCATCCTGTTTATTTCTGTTATAGTTTTTGATGCTTATTTGTTGTATTGACCATCGCCAGGCTTGTTGGTTGAGGTATTTTCCTTATTTGTACTCAGTTGTGGCTTGTACATTTCCTGTTGGCTTTTGATCTATATACGAGGAGTTGGTATTCTTTGCTTATCCGCAGGATTCTCCATTGTTATGTTTCTCTGGAAACTAGAATCGAGGGGGAAATGTCCCTGTTGCATAAATACATGTCTGCATTTTAGCATTTTTCTCGTATTTGCAGGTGCACTGGAACTGTTATCCTTATTTCTCCTGTGGTTTACTAGTGTTTTAGGATTACTGACATGACAACTCACCGGTACGATACCAGAAGAAACCAGAAAAGGCTGATGAATCAGATGCAAGTAGAAATGCAAGAGACGAGAGATCGGATGGCACAATTGATGGAGGTCATGCAAAGGGTTGCTAGTGGTCAGGCGCAACTTCAGACTTTAGTGCAACCTTTGATTGCACGAGTTGATGGTGATGGTGTGTTACATGGTGGAATTGGGGCTAGCTGTTGCACCCCAAAATTTGCCCAACCTTTTCTTAACTTAGTTTATGTTTTATTTCTTTTCTTTCTAGGATTTGCATTGCATATCATGTTACATTGAACAGGGGATCAAGAGCTTGTGTATATCAAGAGGAGTCTACTCAAAGGGCTGAGCTTAAGCAAGGAGTGTTACTCAATTTGGATGGTCATTAAGTCATCAGGAAATGGGCATTAGTCTTATGAAAGAAATGATGGATGTATGTGGATCAACTCCTAAGTTGGAGGCCAATTAAAGATCATCAAAAGTTTGTGAATGCATGGTTATGGATATAAGATGTTGAGAGAGCTCATTGAGTGCCTTGAGGGTCATTGTGGAGCTCA
Organism: Lathyrus sativus; assembly: GCA_963859935.3. NCBI lineage: Eukaryota > Viridiplantae > Streptophyta > Magnoliopsida > Fabales > Fabaceae > Lathyrus > Lathyrus sativus. The sequence continues at coordinate 453,489,428 of OZ012738.1, read as the reverse complement.
TCCAAGTGTTTGTGTTAAGTCTGGAAGGTTACAGTTAAAGTTGTCACAATGAGGGTTTCATCTGGCTAATCCTCAGTCAATTGTGCAATTGAAGGAGATTAAAACTCAATTCAAAGTCTCTATGGTCATGTAATGTTGTGTTTAGATATATGAGATATCATTTCAAGTTCAATTCATCAAGGAACAAGTGTGTGAGAAGTTACTAAATTAGGGTTCTCAAGGTAAAATCCCCTATTTAGTGCCTGACTTCAAGACCACCTATCTCAAGATACAAGTTTCATCTCAACTTTTGACCAACATGGAACTTGTAGAGCATGTTCTTAGCTTTAATTTGAGTACTAGAATTCCTTGATTGGATTTATAGAACTCAAGTTATGATCCAGACAAGTTACAGGTCATATGAGGGATGTGATTTTGGACAACAAAAGTCAACCAACTTCCATACCATTTTTGACCTAGAAGGATGTTTCTCCTCGACTTTTGGCCAACATGAAAGTTTTATATCTTGATCTTAGCTTTCCAAATTATACTTGAAGTCATTCATCTGATTTGTAGAACTCAAGTTATGAGGTTTACAAGTTAGGGGTATTTTGGGAAAGTAAGATTACAGGTCATAAAATTATAGGTCCATTTCACCAACTTGCACACTTCAAATGAATATTTTTCCAACATCAAACTTGTTCCAAATGGTGTTATTTGCTTATTCAAGCATTGAGAAGTTAAGGAATTGGCTTGGTTTGAGGTCTTGATATTTGAATTTTCATGGAAAAAGGTTAAAAAGGGGAAAATGTGAATTATTCACTTTTGAACATTTTGGTGCAAATGGATTCAGTTTTTGAGTGCAAACATCATTTTAAACACTTTGGCAATTTTACATTTTGGATTTGAGGTGTTTAAACAAGCCATTTTCAAGGTTTCTTCATTATGAAGTTACACAATCAACATGAGCCATTGAGATCAATTGAGGCTCCAATCCTGACCATTCATGCTCCATGAGATACCAACAAGTGATTCCAACCATTTTAGAGCCAAAATTAGTGCATTTTCATGTACATGAAAACTTAAAAAAACTCATTCCTTGGATTTTTGATTGGACTGTTAGAGGCTTTAATTGGGCCTAATTATCATCAAGATCCATCATATATATTATTTCGGACATGAACAAACCCTCAGAAGTGAAAATTGGAGCCAATTTCATCAAGTTCAGTTTTGAAAAAGTGGGAGAAATTTAAATTTCGAATTTGGAGATTGAGGCTGTTTCAGGAGAAATTGTGAATAGAGAAAGCTTCCTTGAAGTTCAGTGAATGATTCTGGGAAATTACTTGCAAGCTTGAGCTTCATTTGAAGGCTCGGCGGAAGTTCTCCACTAGGTAATTGAAATTCAACATTACACTCTTGTTAAGCATCAATTCACTGCCATTTTTGCATACTTGAGACGTAGGATCAATGTAGATCATTAAAATGTAAAACGAACTGGCATTGGTTGTGATTGTTGGATGATGCTCATTTATGTTTGGATCTGGTTTGGCTTGTTTATGCATGATCTTGTTTGTTTGACACTTGATCTGTGATCTACGTGAGCTCTAGATGAGTTTTGGATCAATTTGAAGTGGTTTTGGTGAGCTTTGAATTTCGGTGTTCATCCTTGTTGTCTTCGGGTTTGCAATTATACGCATGTTTGGGAGTTTTTAAGGCCAGGAATGAGATCCTCGTGATCTCTAGTGTAATTTTGACATAAATTTCATGTAAAATGGTGGAGTTTTGAGGAAACCATGTTGTTGTCATAACCTGCGGTGGTCAGAGCTTTCGGTAGGGGTGACCGGGAGTTCAGTCCGGCCGATGTGAGTCTTGAGGAAGAAGTTGAGTACGTGGCGCTGTGAGGAGCGCTGGATGTGATTACTTTCCATCCCAACGGTAAGGATTAGGAGCTACCGTGGACCGTGTTTGACTGGTGTGTATGTGATTCATTTTAAAACTCATTAATGTGTTGTCATGATGTAAACCGTATGATGAGATTACCATTTAATCAAGCGTCTCAGATTGAATCCCCATGGTATGCGCTGTTTGACATGTAGCATAGGATTTCCAGAATTATTTGTTTTTTTTTATTTTTCTTGCTGGGCCTTGGGGCGCGTTGCTTTCTACACCCCCTAGCTGGGCCCAATCTTTTTCTGAGTTGTTATTTGTTGCTATTTGCCACATCCATTTCCCATTTTCTTATTATTTCTTTTGTGTTTTATTTTATTTTTTTGTTTTCAATTTTAATTAATTAAAATAGTTCCAATACTCCAAAAATTCACCAAAAATATTTTTAATCGACTTTGAGATGTCTACTTTTTTTTTTATATTTTTATTTTATTTTTTACATTTTATTTTCAATTAAAAAATGAATTGACTATTGGAGTTGTTCTAATTGATTTAAATTGAAGCATGTTTTGTGTTTGCATTTATTTCTCTCATTTACTTTTGGTCCAATGATTTAAAATTGATCCTCATCTCAATGATGAGTTGATCAATTTTAGAGGATCATTTTGCCTCTGGTTGTTGACTTTTGGTTTGACTTTTTGGGCTTTTCTTTTTGCACTTATTTCATCCATTTCAAAGTGGTACATCCAAATGATTTCATTCTTTTGATGGTGCTTTGAGAGGACATTCTTCTTCGTTTCTTGGCCTCTGGTTTCCAACTTATGTAGCTTCTTTATGCAATTTATTTGATCTTTTTTAGCCCTTTTCCTATTTTTGAAGTGACTTACAAGTTAGGTCATCTCATAGGACAACTCACACAAGTGCTTGACCTAGTTTGGATTGGAAATGACTTTTATGGATCCAATAAGCTCTCAACTCTTGTTGTTTCACATTATAGACATGTTGAGCTTGCTGTATGTTCATTTTTAGGTCAAAATTATGTTTATAGCTTGCTGTTTGATGCCTTTCTTTTTCTGCTTCCAACTTGAGCTCATATGTGATACATGCTTGCTTCCTTCATGTTATTGCTTGCATTTCTTTTTGTCTTGCTTTGATATTGATTGTGAGCTCTCTTCTCTTCATCTCCCTTATGTCCAATGACCTTGGAGTGTCATTTAAGGTGGCTTGGTCCCTCCTTTGGAGGTATTTGAAGCATACCTAGAATGATGAATCCTTGAGGACACTTTTGGTGTTTCTTCTTGTTTGATAAGTGATGCTTATGGTTGAATACCTATTATGGGGTCCTTGCTGCCCTCATTTGGTCTCCCATCCTCACTTGGCTTTGTTGTTTGGTTTACCTTTCATTGGGTTTGATTTTATTGGTGTGGTTGATGTTGCTTGACTTAGGTCATTTCATCCCACTTTTTGGTGCATCTTTGTGTGGTTTACTTATGTTTGTTTAAGGTTCTTCTTGTGCACTCTTTCTTCTTCTCTTTTCTTGCATTTCCATATGCATGCTTGGTTGAGATGAGTATGTGGTGGCTACTTACCCACACTATTTTCCTCCCACTATCATTCTATGTGTTGCATTTTGTTTGCATTCTCATTTGCAAATGCATTTCTTCTTCTTCTTCTTCTTCTTCTTCTTCTTCTTCTTCTTCTTCTTATTCTTATTCTTGTACTTTTCTTTGCCATGTCCCCCATAAGTCCTCTAACCTCTTGAGGTTATGATAGACATTAGGTGCCTAATTATGCATGATAACCTTAGGTAGTTCCCTTTTGAAACTCAACTTTAGGTCCACTTTGCATGATAACTTTTAGGATTGATTTAGTCTCCCATTAGTGTTCTTTTTTCTCTTCCCATCTTCAAACACTCATAAAACACTTAATAAAGAATGATAAGTGTAGCACGCTACGAGCCTTAAGCTACTTGAGAAATGGTAATTTAGGGGCCTCCTCTCAAGGACCTAGAGTGTTTAGTGTACACCCTTTGGGTGATATACGACGCATTCGCTCTTAGGTCAGAGTCTCTAGTGCGACATGAGTTGCAAATCAAATTCAAAACACTTCTTCTCTAAAAAACACAAAATCATTTCAAACCTTTTTCACCCTTTGGGGTTTTTAATCAGGAAAATCTTTTCACAAAAAGAGTGTCGTTAACTCTTAGTTCTACTGCAAACGGTAACGCCTAAGTCTCCAATGGTCGAGCTGCATACGCCAACTGCTAGAACTATTTGTTAACCCTACTCGGGCTTTAAAAACTGTTTAACCAACCTTAGGTACTTTGCGCCCGAACTATGTTTGCTCTGATCTTTCGTACCGGACAAAAGTACGTAGGCACGAAACGCGATGTCTCGGCGAGCAACCTTCCCCCTTCTTTAGTCGTAGTTAGGCGAACAACGTTGACTCTGACTTTCCCATTGCACGAGGGAGTACGTAGGCCCAGAGCGGCGATGCTCTGCCGAGTCATTTATCTTTTCTTTTTCTTTTGTCCTTAAGCCTTTAGTTAGATAGTTTCAACACACCCTTTTTAGATAGACAACAATGCATGGATCCCGTCGAGTACGACGGATGTGAGGGGTTCTCATACCTTCCCCTTGCATAACCGACTCCCGAATCCAGACATGGTCGCGATGACCTTGTCTTTCCCTTTTCTTTAGGTTTTTGCGATCGTTTCCTTTCCCTCTCTCTGGGATAAATAAAGAAAGTGGCGACTCTTCTGTTTTTTTCCGCCGGTTGTTTTTCGCATTTGCGACACTAACCCTCCTCATAATGAAACTCCTCGGGCAGAAAATTCTATGCCAACTTTAGTCATCCCTACTGCTGGAGGGGGTGGTCACGCTGCTGGTGCTAGAAATGCGGCAGGTTTTAATCATGTTGGTTTTTCTAATGGTGGTAATGGTAACGGAAACGACTATGGTCTCGACACTACGTGTGCCATACACGGTAGCATGGACCACACTTGGAATGAGGATAGGCAGGAGGATGTGTTTTCTCCAAGGATTGTAGCTGCTGAATTACCTTCTGAGGCTGATAGAAGGATTAAGATGATCGAAGAGAAGATGAGGTCTCTTGAATACCAAAACTCTATGGGGCTGGATATGTCTAACCTGGGGCTGATCCCGGGCTTGAGAGTGCCCCCAAAGTTCAAAGTCCCAGAATTTGACAAGTACAAGGGCACCACTTGCCCTAGGGTTCATTTGAGGTTTTATTATCGCAAGATGTCTGCGCATTCCGATGACGAGAAACTACTTATGCACTTCTTCCAGGATAGTTTATCTGGTCCCTCGCTGGAATGGTATATGAGCTTGGAGCCCGCAAATGCCCATAGATGGAGAAACTTAGGTGAAGCTTTTGTAAGGCACTATCAGTACAACAGTGACCTTGCTCCAAATAGAGTCCAACTGCAGAATCTTTCCCAAAAGAATAATGAGTGCTTTAAAGAATACGCCCAGAGGTGGCGAGAGCTTGCTGCTAGGGTACAACCACCAATGGTAGAACGGGAGCTTGTGGATATGTTTGTTGCTACTTTACCAGGGGTGTACTATGAAAAGCTTATAAGCAGCATGTCAGGCAGTTTTTCAGACTTAATAATCACCGGGGAAAGGCTGGAGAATAGAATTAAGTTAGGAAAGATTAACGCTGGTGAGATGCCCTCAGCTGGAGGAGGAAACAAGAAAGTGTTCGGAAACAAAAGGCGAGAGGGAGATACTAACGCTGTATCCAGTTCACGGGGAAGAAATAGATGTCAGAATCGGCAACATCAGCAAATTGCAAGCATCACTATTCCAGCAGTTCAATAGCCACAACAACAACAGTGTCAACAACAACAACGACGACGACGACGACCGCAACAAAACCAGCAGGGGTACGAAAGATACCAAGATAGAGGTCGGGCAGCAAATAGGCATTTTGATGTGCCTCCTATGCCCTACTCTCAGTTATTGTTGGCTTTGCTACAACTGCAGTTGATTCAGAAAAGGAGTTTGGCTCCCTTGACCGGACCTCCTCCACCTGGGTACGATGCAAATGCTCGCTGTGAATTTCATTCGGGTGCTCCAGGACATAACATTGATAATTGCAAAGTCTTCAATCATAAAGTACAAGATATGATTGACAGTAAGGCAATCAATTTTTCTAATGATGTTCCCAATGTGGTGCAGAATCCCATGCCGAATCATGGGCAGGCTGGGGTTACTGCAATTATCAAGGAGGAGGTGTTGAATTTGGTGACGGATGTTAATGAACTGAAAACACCATTAGGCTTTATGAAAGCGAGATTGCTAAAGGGGGTGTTTTCCCGGGTTGTGTTGAGGACTGTGTTGAATGTTCTGCTGATCCTGAGAGAGGATGTGGATTGTTGAGAAGAGGTATTCAGGAGATGATGGATAATGGAGTGTTACAATTTGACCGTTCTATTGGAAAAGAGTCTGAGGATTCGGTGGCTGAAGAAAAGTATGAGATTGCGACAATCTCCATCCCGTATAAAACTGTTACTATCTATGCACCAAAGCCACCAACTATAACTATCACAAAAGCAGGTCCTATGCCGTTTGAGAGCACTAAGGCTATTTCGTGGAATTACGGAGCCGAAGTGTATTGTAATGGGCAGAGGATAAATTTGAATGATCCCCTTGCAAGTTCAGTTGATAATCTCGTGGGAGCAGGAGGCATTACTCGCAGTGGCCGAGTCTTTTCGTCGCTTGAAGTGACTGTTGATAAGGTGGACAAGGGGAAAAGACCGGTAGTGGAGGAGACTTCTCAATCTGGGGAGAGAGAATCTTTGTTGAAAGACGCGGAGGAACTTATGAGGCTGATTCGGAAAAGCGACTACAAGATAGTCGATCATTTGCAGCAAACTCCTTCCAAAATATTTATCCTGTCATTGCTCCTTTGCTCTAAGGCGCATAGGAATGCATTGCTGAGAATACTAAACACTGCTTACGCGCCGCAGGAAATTTCAGTCAACCAACTTGAGGGAGTGGTGGCGCACGTAAACGCAGGAAATAACATAGGTTTCACATACTTGGATTTAACGCCAAGAGGCAGAAATCATAATTGTGCGCTGCACATATCTTTAGAATGCCGAGGGGATGTCATGTCTCACGTTCTTGTGGATACGGGATCGTCCTTAGACGTGCTTCCGAAGAAGGCCCTGATGAAGTTAGATATGAAGGGGTTGATTTGCACACCGAGTGATTTGGTGGTGCGTGCGTTTGACGGAACCTGAAGATCTGTGTTTGGGGAGGTAAATTTGTCTATTCAGGTTGGACCTGAAGTCTTCGATGCAGTGTTTTACAACATGGATATCCAGCCGGCCGACAGTTGTCTACTGGGTCGCCCTTGGATTCATTCAGCGGGGGCTGTTACATCAACGCTGCATCAGAAGCTGAAATACATGGTTGGTGGTAGCGTTGTTACGGTATACGGAGAGGAGGATATCATGGTCAGCCATTTATCATCCTTTAAGTATGTTGAAGTGGATGGAAAATCCATGAAACTTTTTTCCAAGCCTTCAAAGCGGTCAAGATTAAAGACAAGTCTCCTGTTGTGAGTAAAGAGCCTGAGGTGGCTATGTCTTCCTTTAAAGAAGCACATGTTGTGGTGTAAGCAGGTTCAACCCAAGGCTGGGGGGCAGGTGATTGATATACCTCAGAAGCAAGACAAGTTCGGTCTGGGGTACCGCCCATCGTCTTCACAAAGCAAACCCGAAGTTCAAGGGGCCGATCAGGTTTACTAGCGGAGGAGTCTTCTTTGAGCAGATTAATGCCATTTCTGATGGTGAAGACGGAGACAGCGATTGTGATATGGACACCTGGATCAAGCCGTGTATTCCGGGACAAAGCCTGCGCAACTGGTCAATTGAAGAATTCATTCAAGTGATGACAGAACAGTAATGCTTTGTTTTTCCAATTATTGTACTACCCTATGTCCTACCCGGGGCATAGTGGTATTTTATTTCAGGGCCTTATTTGCTTATGTCTGAACATTGTTTATCAATTAATCAAAGGGCATTTTCTCATTCAAATTTTGTGATCTCTGTTTTTCTTATTTTCACTTTTCATAATAAAATGGCAATGTGGTTTATACTTGTTTGCAAATTGTTTGAAACATTTAACCATTTTCATTGCAAGATTCCTATTGCAGATGACACCGATTCAAAACCTCCTATGACTTGCTTCGACTTTGATCAATCGATATATCAAGCTGAAGAAGAGATTGATGAGGATGAAGACTTGCCTGAAGAGTTAGCTAGACTCTTGAAACAAGAAGAGAAGATCATTCTGCCTCATCAGGAGGAAATTGAAGTTGTTAATCTGGGTTCTGAAGAAGTTGTCAAAAATGTTCGGATAGTAGCTGCGCTACAGAGCGACATCAAGCAAAGATTGATTGAGATGCTTCGAGAGTATAGCGACATCTTTGCTTGGTCATATGAGGATATGCCTGGGCTTGATACCGACATAGTGGTTCATCGCTTACCGTTGCGCGAGGAATGTCCGTCGGTCAAGCAGAAGCTTAGAAGGACAAAACCAGATATGGCGGTAAAAATCAAAGAAGAGGTCCAAAAGCAATGGGACGCTGGATTTTTAGCCGTAACCACTTACCCTCCGTGGGTTGCCAACATAGTGCTTGTACCGAAGAAAGATGGTAAGGTGCGGATGTGTGTTGATTATCGGGATCTAAATAAGGCGAGCCCTAAGGATGACTTCCCGCTCCCTCATATTGACGTATTGGTCGACAATACGACTCAATTTTTGGTGTTTTCCTTCATGGATGGTTTCTCCGGTTATAATCAGATAAAGATGGCACCGGAGGATATGGAGAAAACAACATTCATTACACCGTGGGGAATGTTTTGCTATAAAGTAATGCCTTTTGGCTTGAAGAACGTCGGAGCAACATATCAGCGCGCTATGACAACGCTCTTTCATGACATGATGCATAAAGAGATTGAGGTTTATGTTGACGATATGATAGCTAAGTCCCAAACGGAGGAGGAGGATTTGGTCAATTTGTTGAAGCTGTTTGAGAGGCTTAGAAAGTTCAGATTGAGGTTGAACCCAAATAAGTGCACTTTTGGAGTTCGGTCCGAAAAGTTATTGGGGTTTATTGTCAGTGAAAAAGGAATCAAGGTCGATCTTGCAAAGATAAAAGCCATACAAGACATGCCAACGCCGAAAACGGAAAAGGAGGTCCGTGGTTTCCTGAGGAGATTGAACTACATTGCTCAGTTCATATCTCATCTCACAGCCACATGTGAACCAATGTTTAAATTGCTAAAGAAAGATCAGGCGGTTGTCTGGAATGAAAATTGTCAAAAAGCCTTTGATAAAATTAAAGAATACTTGAAAGAGCCTCCGATATTGATACCCTCAGTAGCTGGAAGGCCTTTAATCATGTACTTAATGGTTCTTGAGAATAGTATGGGTTGTGTTCTCGGTCAACACGACGAGACTGGGAGAAAGGAGCATGCGATTTATTATTTGAGTAAAAAGTTCACAAATTGTGAGTCCCGTTACTCAATGCTCGAGAAAACGTGATGCACACTTGCTTGGGCTGCCAAACGTTTGAGACAATATATGCTCAATCACACAACCATGCTGATTTCGAAGATGGATCCGATTAAGTATGTCTTCGAGAAGCAGGCGCTCTCAAGAAGAATTGCCAGGTGGCAGATGGTACTGACAGAGTACGATATACAATATGTTTCTCAGAAAGCCATCAAAGGAAGTGTTCTTTCAGAATACCTTGCTGAGCAGCCTATCGAAGATTATCAACCAATGAAGTTTGAATTTCCTGACGAGGATATCATGTTCCTCAAAGCGAAAGATTGTGAAGAACAATTACATGGTGAAGGTCCAGAGAAGGATTCTCAGTGGCAGATGATATTCGATGGCGATGTCAACTCCTATGGTAGCGGAATCGGGGAAATTATTACAACTCCTCAGGGTACTCACATCCCGTTCACTGCCAGGTTGACATTCCCTTGCACCAACAATGAAGCTGAGTATGAAGCATGTATCATGGGTCTGGAAGAGGCTATTGATTTGAGAATCAAGAATTTGGATGTATATGGCGATTCAGCGCTAGTGGTTAATCAAATCATGGGAGAATGAGAAACTCGTCAATCGAATCTAATTCCTTACAGAGATTATGCAAGGAGTTTGTTACCCTTCTTCGATCGGGTAGATTTTCACCATGTACCACGAGCAGAGAATTAGATGGCCGATGCTTTGGCAACGCTATCTTCGATGTACAAAGTGAATTTCTGGAATGATGCTCCCAGAATAGTCATTTCTCGCTTGGACAGACCCACTTTCGTATTCGCCATTGAAGAGGCTACTGATGGCAAGCCATGGTTTTACGATATACAGAACTTCCTCGAGAAGCAAGAGTATCCACCAGGGGCTTCGGCTCAGGATAAGAAGACGCTAAGGAGGTTGTCTGGCAACTTTTACCTAAACCCAGATGGTGTACTTTACAAAAGGAACCCTGATTTAGTGTTTTGAGATGTGTGGATGAAAAAGAAGCAACGTTGCTTATGGAAGAAGTCCACGAGGGTACTATTGGCACGCATGCCGACGGACATGCCATGACTCAGAAGATACTACGAGCTGGGTATTTTTGGCTAACAATGGAGTCGGATTGTTTCAAATTCGTGAAGAGATGCCATAAATGCCAGATTTATGCTGATAAGATTCATGTACCGCCGTGCCCATTGAATGTTACGGCATCCCCGTGGACTTTCTCCATGTGGGGCATTGATATGATTGGCAAGATTGAGTCAACCGCATCCAACGGTCATCGTTTTATCTTAGTTGTCATTGATTACTTCACCAAGTGGGTTGAAGCAGCCTCGTATGCCAATGTGACCAAGCAAGTCGTAGCTCGATTCATAGAGAAGGACATCATCTGTAGATATGGAATTCCCGAGCGAATCATTATTGACAATGGTTCAAATCTGAACAACAAGATGATGAAGGAGTTATGCCAGAACTTCAAGATTGAACATTACAACTCATCGCCCTATCGGCCGAAGATGAACGACGATGTTGAAGCGGCCAACAAGAATATGAAAAAGATAGTGCAAAAGATGGTTGTTACCTACATTGGCATGAGATGTTGCCCTTTGCTCTTCACGGTTATCGTACGACGGTACGCACATCAACCGGGGCAACTCCTTTCTCACTAGTGTACGGTATGGAGGTTGTCCTACCGCTAGAAGTCGAGATTCCTTCTTTAAGAGTTCTGGTTGAACTCAAGCTTGATGAGGTAGAATGGATAAAGAACCGTTTGAATCGGCTTAGTCTGATGGATGAAAAGAGGCTAGCATCAATTGCATATGGTCGGTTGTATCAGAGCCGGATGAAGAAATCTTACAACAAGAAGGTGCGCCCTCGAAGCTTTCAGACGGGGGATCTTGTGCTGAAAAAGATTCTCCTACCACAATCAGATCACAGGGGCAAATGGACTTCCAACTATGAAGGTCCATATGTCGTTTGAAAGGTCTTCTCCGGTGGAGCCTTGTTGTTAGCCACCATGGATGGTGAGGATTTCACATCCCCTGTGAACGCAGACGCAGTTAAAAAATACTTTGCTTAAAAGAGACTCGTTGGCCATAAAAAGAAAGATCCAGGAAAAAATGGGGCATCCCGGCGAACCATAAAAAAGGAAAAATAGGTTCGGGCAAAAATTAGGGGTAAAAATGAAAAGTTGTAAATCCGCAAAGTCGAAAACCTGAAAGGGCGACTTTAGCAAAAATGGGTATCCCGGTGATTCGAAAACCTGAAAGGGCGGTTCAGGCAAAAGTTAGGGATTGAAAAGCAAATGACTGCGGTCCGCGTTGAAACTTCATTGCTTAGTGGATTGGGAGAACCTGAGGGCTGTTTTTATCCGAATCAATCTCTTCTGAAGACGAAGCATCGGAAAAGCATCAGAGTCAGGCGAGTCATAGAGGGATCAGCTCATGGTGTTTGTCTGTGCCACATTGCCGACATTTTGTACACTTTTTTATATTTCATGTACATATCTTGTATTTGTTTTTGCGTAGCTTCCTCTTTTTAGGAGTTGCATCTGTTGTAAAACTTTGCCTATTTACAGGCCATTTATCAATAAACATATACTATTCAGTACTTGATCTTTGTGCTTTGTTTTAACTTTTACTGTTTTGTTTGTGAAAACGCTCAATGTTTTGATGAACTTGCACTAACATAAACTTGCAGGCCTTGGCCAATAATTGTTAAAACTTTGAATTAATTGAACAACGTCACGAATGATGACTAAGATGGTTCCAATTGCGTAGGATATCTTGTCTGTTTGTTCATTTTTGCAGGGTCTTTACCCTTGAGGCAAAGAGGTGTGGATGAAATTTGTTTTATCTCTGATCGCGACTTTCTATGTCTAATACAACCTAACTGCAAGTGCATAGTCTATCGCGTAGTAATAATAGATATCTGTTGCGGTGGAAATAGGATCACAAACTATTAATGAGTTTGAATCGCAATTCAATTCACAACCGCTCTTTGATTTATCCGAAGGAAAAGGTCAAAAAGGGAAAACCTATTTTGCATCGTAAACACAATGCGGGGAAAGATCTAGGGTTCGGGGGTTGGTTAAATTTAGGGAAGGTATTAGCACCCTAAACTTCTGTAGTACTCTACAGGAACCTTTTGTTCAGATGTTTACTATTTGCTTTATTTATTTGCTTAAGGTATATGTACAAAGGATTAAAAGTGAGAAAAGAGACCTAAGGGGTTAGTTCTAAGTTTACTCGGCAAGACATCGCATCTTGTGCCTACGTATCCTTACGGGAGTGGAATCAGAGTAATCGTAGTTCCCCTCAAAAGGGAGGTTAGAGACTTCTTGACTGTGGTCAAGGTCTCAAGGGGAATAAACGCATCTTAAGGACACGCTTACGTGGAGTGTAGAAACTCCAAATCTCTACGTTGAATTGTTAAGTTGTAATTAGGGTTAAATTAGGTTAGGGATTCTACGACGGGAAACCCTAAAATGAGCGCGGCGGCTCTTTGACCTAATGCTAGGGGTAAAAGTGTAATCTTGCCTGCGGCGAGGCATTTGTGAAAAATTAGGGTTTGTAAGAGTTGTAATTTCGAGGGTTTGAGGACTATTGGCGCGGCGATCAAACGACTAGACCTAATTCCTGAGGAGTAAAATTATTGGTAAAGACGCGATACACATACAATGGCAGAACATAAAGTGCGGAAAGATAAATGCGATTGTTAAGATTCGCAAGGTTACAACCGAGAAACAGTTACAATAATAATAACTTTGAGTAAAAAATAAGATGAACGTAATGAGCTGCAAAACGAACACACGACGTTAGTGGGGCAGAGTTAGGCGGCAATCAGAAAAAGATACAACTTTGAGATTTTTATTATTGCTTTATAAAAATCTTGATTTAAGTTTTAAAAAATTTATATTAGCTTGCGAAAAAGATCTAATTTTTAAAAATGCTTTTAATATTTTTTTTTAAAAAAGGGAGTTTTATTTTTTAATATTTTTAAAAAGAGTTTTTAATTTTTATTTAAAAAAGGAGTTTTTTCGTTTACTCTTTTTTTTAAAAGGTTTTAGCTTTATATTAAAAAAAGTTTTTAATTTTTATTTCTGATATTTTACACAAAAAGGTTTTTTTTTAAAATGGTTTTTCAAATTATAAAAAAATGAAATGGTTATAAACTTAAAAACAGAAAAAAAGAAAAAAAACAAGTTAAAGAAACAAAACAAAAAATAAAAAAAATAAAGGGGTTGGGCTGAGTGATCAAACCCCAGACCCAACCCACACGGTCCATACAAACAAACAGCAACTCGCTGCTAGGGTTTCACGTTCTCATTCGCGAACGGCGCCTCCTTCTTCTTCCTTGCCGTGTCATTCCTTGTTCATCCCTTGATGTCTCCTGAAACCACACGAAATCTGTTAAACGAGGATGACAGAATATTATTTCACTTACGTTTTAACTCGCGGGTAGAAATAATGAGGCGATGGTGATGGTGGAAACGACCGATGATGAGTTCTCTGAGGCTGGGAGTTGATTTGCCCGCCGTTCAAACGGCGCTGGTGAACCTTCTCTTTTCGGGTTGCTTTTGATCTCTCTCTTTCACGATTGCTAGGGTTTGCTCTTCGCCGTTTTTCGTCCCTCTCCGTCTAGGGTTTCAACTCCCTCTCGCATCAGGTTGTATTCCCCTATTTATAATTTCTTTTATCTCTCTTTTTGGGCCTTGGATTTGAGTTACTCTGAGATTTGATGATTTCGATTTGATTTGGTTTCGTTTGGGTTTTTCCAGATTGAGTTCAAATATGATGCTTTCTGATACGATTAGGATCTCGTTTCTTCTTTTGGAACCTGATTGGGGTTTTGTGCTGATATGATCTTCTGATTCGATTGGATTTCATTAATTTGCTTGATTGCTCTATACTGATTCGTTTGACTTCGAACTGATTCGTTTTTGACTGACTTGTTTGATTGATTTGTTTGATTGATTCAGATTGACTCAAATTGATTCAGATTGGTTCAGATTGACTCAAATTGATTCAGATTGGTTCCAATGGAGATGTTTCCTGATGCATTTGGATCTGACTTGAAACTTTCCCTTGCCAGCTCGATTGTGTTTGATCATTTTCTGATTGGGTTGCCTTTACTTGATCTGTTTGATATCGGGATTAATTTATTTTGTCCTGTTTGAATTCAATTTGGACTGTACTGATGCGTTTTCGATTTGGCAATTTTTGATGCAGTTAGCTTTTCCTCTTCTTCTTTCAGAGAATGGATGCTGATGCTTCGACTTAAGCTAGAGCGGCCGAGTGAAGGTTATTGGCGATGATGACCTTAGGGTCTGAGTCAGTTGATTTGGATGCCTTAGTGGTAACGACCTTCGGCGTGAACAACAATTACCGTATGTCCCGTAGTTCGATGTTTGGTAGGGAATTAGTAGCGGCTCCGGCCGTGGCTCTCCCAGCCACTCGAACGCTTATGCCCGATGATGATTAGCTGAGGGCTGATGTAACTTTGAATTTCTTCGTTGTCCATTGTTTTTATGCAGTTTGAACCGATTGGCTAGCCTGGTATCTCATGCGTGATTGTGGCGTGAATCCCTGCTTTTGTATTGTGATTAAACTTGTGGATTCATTTCGATGTTCAGTTTAGTGTGGTCATTCCTGTCCCGCTGCTGATGATTCTTGGCCTCTTTGACGTAGCTTGCAAATGCCTGTTTTCCTATGATGTTTGTGACCCGTCTTGATGGCTTAGTTTAGATTTCCAGCAATTGGATCTTTCTGTGACATTTTAATAATAGTCCCGTTCTTATGTTTTTCGTGATGCTTGATATTGAAACCTCTTGATATTGCTTTGCAGATATTGATGTTGCTGGTGTACTTCCCTGATGACCGATAGTTTATGTTGAGACACCAGTTGCTTGATGCAGCTTAGCTCTGATTTGGTTTGATTGGATTTTCTTGGATATTTGCAGATGCAGATTTGTTTCTTTGGATACTGCTGAATACTTTTCTGTCATGACAGATTTGTAGGCCCTTTTCTTATGTCTTCTTGCGCATAAATCTGCCTCCTGATGCATTGTTTTGATGCAGTTCAGTCTGCATCTGGCGTTCTGTTTGCAATTTTGGCTTGCATTTCAATCCTCTGTTTGGTTTTCATGACCTCACCTACTGGTTCAGGATTAATACTGCTCATGAATTGTTTATGTTTTGGGTTCTGATGATGCTTGTGGCTTTTCAGGTGCTGGGAAATTTGAAACCAAAGTTACTCAGACCTGCCGGCATCCGGGTCTGAGCCAGAACTTGCCTATGTTGCCTTATTCTCGTATCAATTTGGAAATCCAATCGCTGCAAAACGAATCGGTCCCACTTCATTTATTTTTTCCATCTCTCGGATGTCCCATATTGATAAGAACATGTATTACCTGATCTGACGCCTACGGCGCGGATCGGTAACGGGGGTAGGACGCAGCTTCGGTTGTGCCACTCCCGGCACTCGATGATGACATTGTTCTGAGAGTGTCAAAAAACTTCTAACATTTTTCTGTACTGTTTGTTTTCCTTTGATGTGCAGGTTAGCTGAGGATTCATGGAGAAGTTCAAGTACAACATGAAGACCTTTAGATGCTCTTAGGATTTAGGATAGATGCTTTAATGTAATCCTTTAAGATTGAGAACTTTTAATGTACTTCCTTGTAACAGCACTTTATAAAATATGAGGCAACATCCACTTCTTGTATGATGACATTATTTATGAAATAAAATTCTCAAAGTTTTGAATTTATTTATATTTTATTCTTAGTTAAAAAATATAAACAATTGTGAATAAATCCACAAGTATTTAATATTCATTAACATAGGCATAAAACATTAATATTCCCAAGTGGTATTCTTATTGGTGCACTCGTCTCAATTGTAATCCTAATCTCATCATCTGATTAAAATGTTAACCAACCATTTCATAACCAAACACCTATGGGCACCGTAATCACAACATTTTCAGCATCAACGGTAACACTACTCGTAATTAAACCCCACTGGCCAAATGCCAAGATCTTGATATGATCAGACCTGGTGATAGGTAAATGTATCAAACGCCTCAGAATTTTAATAACAGCCCGTCTTCAAGGAATTTGTGTAAAATGACCAAACTACCCTTGGGACCCAATCTGCAAAACAAACACCTTCATAACTTGTTAGTGGTTAGCAAATGTACATATGAGATGCTATGCGAAATGACTGACTAAATATAAGGGTAAAATTTGGGGTATTACAGTTGCCCCTATTTAAATAGCTACACTCGACGATTTGAGTGACAGAGACTCGAGGAATCGTGGTGGAGAGATTTAAATATAGATAACCGAAAATTTTGCCCTTATATGCGACGGTATGCAATGCTATGGGCAAAGCGAGGACCGCTTAATGCAGATGATATGAATATGATACGATGCGTATGAATGCGAAAATGCTGACGAACATGACGACACCGGGACAGACGCCACGAGAAGAACTCACTGGGAAAAATGACGCGCTGAGCCACAGTACAACACTGGGGAAATCTAAAAATGATAGTCAACTGGTGCGAATGACCAATTGTCACTTTTAGAAAAGGAACGAGATCCTCAAATGGAGATGGTACCTATGAGACGGCCTCCACTGGGGAATCTAAAAATAAAATTGGATCACGTACGATTGTAAGATCGATTACAGAATGCCGGAGCATTGAGCAAAGAATAACATCCAAGCTTCTGTAAACTATCTCTCGTGACAGGATCAAACGGACTTTTCGGAAATCCGTATCAAATATACAGGGTAAAGACCGGCTGTATGCCAAAATAAATGGACTTTAATGAGGAATGCCCTGATAAGCTTCCCGAGGGAGAACTGTCACTTATCGTTGGAAGGGACTTATGTGCAAAAATGGATAAACACTCAAATAAAGAGGTTGCTGCTTATCTAAATAAATCTTCTCGCATTTAAGGTCGGCGCCTGGAATACGATTCTGATTCTTCTCTTACTGAAGGATAAATAAACTGCTTCAAGATCGTGCTCTCTTGAACATGAAAAGGGTAAATTGAACTTCCTCATACGTCAGAATCGTGCTCTCCTGAATATGAAACCGGATGACTGAATATACTCATACTTCAGAATCGTGCTCTCCTGAATATGAAACTGGATGACTGAATATACTCATACTTCAGAATCGCGCTCTCCTGAATATGAAACTGGATGACTGAATATACTCATACTTCAGAATCGTGCTCTCCTGAATATGAAACTGGATGACTGAATATACTCATACTTCAGAATCGTGCTCTCCTGAATATGAAACTGGATGACTGAATATACTCATACTTCAGAATCGTGCTCTCCTGAATATGAAACTGGATGACTGAATATACTCATACTTCAGAATCGTGCTCTCCTGAATATGAAACTGGATGACTGAATATACTCATACTTCAGAATCGTGCTCTCCTGAATATGATTTGGTTGTAAATGAATTTTTTCATACTTCAGAATCGTGCTCTCCTGAATATGAAAAGGCTAACTGAACTTCCTCATACTTCAGAATCGTGCTCTCCTGAATATGATTCGGCTTTCTCGTGTAAATGAAACTCTCCATACTTCAGAATCGTGCTCTCCTGAATATGAAAATGGCTAATTGAACTTCCTCATAATTCAGAATCGTGCTCTCCTGAATATGATTCCGCTCCTTCTTTTACTAAAGGATAGATGAACTTCTTCATAACTTCAGAATCGTGCTCTCCTGAATATGATTCCGCTCAAACCTCCCCGTGTCTCAAGATCGTGCTCTCCTGAATACGATTTGGTTCATACCTCAAGACGGCAGGTAAATGGAAGCCCAACTGCTCCATGGAGATGGCCATTTGCTGCGAGTCATAACGAGGATAGGATCGACTTCTTAGGTGAGAAATGTCGTATGTTGATGCTGTAAGATGTAAAGTATAAAGGGTTGTTGTAACATGTAGGATTGTAGAGTGTTGTACTGATATATTTTCCAGGCGTGAACTGGCGTGTATCTGTAAAGGATTGTAGTTGATTTTCTTGAAAGATAGTGCAAAATAAATGCACGTCCGGGTACAGTGATAAACTTCTCAAGCGAGATAGTCGCGTGTCTGTCATGGTATGGTGAAAATCTTTAGATGGTGCAAAATAAATGCACGTCCGGTTGGGCTTGACTACCGACATGACTGAGATTCAATCTAGGATCGAGCTAGAAAGAAGACTGGTAATCAAGACTCCATCGAGGGAATGATCTCGAAGGGTAAATATCTTATCCTGGTGAGGAAAGATAGCTGAAGTAACCGTCATCCACGAGGATCGAACTCTGTGGGGAAACTTGGAAACACATATGTATTTTATGCTTAGGGCTGACAATCTATTTGGAGAGAATGGACCAACCCAGTTACTCGGCGGTAACGACCAATGATAGAGACTCAATGAACCTGTGCATGCTAACGCGTATGTTAATGAATATGTTAATATGAATGTATGTTAATGTCTATGTAGTTAAATATGCAAGATGTTATGAAATGAGTATGTAATGAGTATGTAATGAATATGTAATGAATATGTAATGAAATAGGCGTGTGATGCTTATGCCCTTGCGTATGCTAACGAAACAGACTAGAGACTGAACGAGAGATGAAATAAACATCTCGACGAAAATACTCTGCGTTCTCTACAATCAATACGTCAATCATGGGAAGGAATGGTAGGCCCAAATCTGGTTTCAAAATTCTGAATTTTCTAGGGAGAAGGTAATCTGCTTGGGTGCACAGTATCATGTCTTCACATGGGGAGAAGAAAACCTGAGGGATACTTTCGAGTTACCCAAGAAAAAGTTGTCAGCTTATAGTCTCTCTGGGGACTGTGTTAGAGCGATGGTTTGAAAGTGTTTATGCAATAATGATATTTCCGGGGAATGAAGAGATCCTTTCGGAATTTCCACTAGTCAAAGTAATTTATTACATTTCAAATTTGTTGTTTTTGAAAAAACAGTTTTGAAAAATCTACAATGCACCTTTCATTTTCAAATTTTAGGAATAAACGCATTTTGCATAACAATAGAAAACAAAGAGCAATGCACCAAGGAATGTAAGTAACGAGATAGTATCTTTTATTTAAAGGGCGGTAGCTCGCTGAAGGCATAGCTCCACAGATGATTATGTTTTGAAATTGGCAACATGGGAAAAAGTTACATCGAATCCAATGACACCTACTGATACTAATAACTAAGACTAATCCAGAATCCTGCTTTGGGCAAGGATGAAAGAACTGAAACATGGCTCTCATGCGGAAAGGGTGTTCGAGATGATCAGTGTCCTCTGATGCAATGAAGTGCCTTTGTCCCTAACTTTTGCCTGGACCGCCCTCTCGGGTTTTCAATCCACCGGGACGCTCTTTTTTGCCTAAGCCGCCCTTTCGGGTTTTCAACTTAGCGAGCTTTTTATGATTATTATTTTTTTTCAACCCTTACTTTTGCCTAAGTCGCCTTTTGCAGGTTTTCGACTTAGCGGGTTTTTAGGCATAATATTTTCGGACTGCATCAGAATTCACGGGATGTGCTAGTTCTTCACCGTCCATTGTCGTAAGTATCAGAGACCCTCCGGAGAAAACGGTCTTTACAACAAATGGGCCTTCATAATTGGGCATCCACTTTCCACGCATATCTTTGTGTACTGGTAAGATCTTTTTGAGTACGAGCTCTCCTTGACGAAACTCACGGATACGGATCTTCTTATCAAACGCTCTTTTCATCCGTTTCTGATATAACTGCCCATGGCACATGGCTGTCAAACGCTTCTCGTCAATGAGATTCAACTGATCCAGTCTGTCTTGAACCCACTCAGCTTCCTCAAGTTCAGCCTCCATTAACACTCTTAACGAAGGTATATCTACCTCGATGGGGAGCACGGCGTCTATACCAGTGAGAAAGGTGTTGCCCCTGTCGAAGTTCTCACCGAGGTTCTGTATCCATGCAAAGCAAACGGTAACATCTCATGCCAATATTTGTAAGTCACAACCATCTTTTGCAGGATCTTCTTGATATTCTTATTCGCAGCTTCAACGGCTCCATTCATCTTAGGACGGTACAGAGAAGAATTGTGGTGAGTGATCTTGAAACTATCACACAACTCTTTCATAGTCTTATTATGCAGATTGGTGCCATTGTCAGTTATTATCCGGCTTGGGACTCCATAACGGCAGATGATCTCTTTCCTGATGAATCGGGCAACCACTTGCTTGGTCACGTTGGTGTAGGAGGCAGCCTCTACCCACTTGGTGAAATAATCAATGGCAACAAGGATGAAACGATGTCCATTAGAAGCTTTCGGCTCGATTGCCCCAATCATGTCAATGCCCCACATAGAGAACGGCCATGGTGAAGACAAAACATTCAACGGTGACGGAGGTACATGCATTCTATCAGCATAAATTTGGCACTTATGGCATTTTCTAGCGTATTGGATGCAGTCGGCTTCCATGGTTAACCAATAATACCCAGCCCTTAACATTTTCTTGGATATAGCATAGCCATTGGCATGAGTTCCGAAGGTTCCCTCATGAATTTCCTGTAGTAACATGTCCGCTTCCCGTTTATCAACACATCTGAGCAGGACCATGTCGTGATTTCTCTTGTACAACACACCATTACTGATAAAGAATTTGGACGCCAGTCTTCTCAATGTCTTTTTGTCCAGACCAGTAGCACCATCGGGATACTCCTGCTTGACGAGATATTTCTTGATATCATGAAACCAAGGCTTTTCATCCACCTCAACTTCTTCGACCATCTGACAATAAGCGGGCTCAACCTTGCGCTCAATATGGATAAGAGGTGCTTCATTAACGAATTTAACTTTCCACATGGATGCTAACATGGCTAAAGCATCAGCTACGTGATTCTCGGATCTAGGAACATGCTCGAACTCTATCTCGTCGAAATACTTGATCAGCTCAATAATGTAGTCCTTATAAGGGATCAGCTTCTCATTCTTCGTTTCCCATTTGCCTTGTACCTGGTAAATAACCAAGGCTGAGTCACCACTTACTTTAAGAAGTTTGATTCGGAGGTGAATCGCCGCTTCGAGGCCAAGAATACATGCTTCATATTCGGCGACGTTGTTAGTACACTCAAAGTCCAATCTCGCTGTAAATGGAGTGAATCCGCCCTTTGGGTTCATCAAAACGGCGCCTATACCATGCCCATTGAAATTCGAGGAGCCATCAAACATCATCTTCCACCAAAGACCTGGTTCTGGACCTTCGCTCGGATCTGGCTCTTCACAATCTCTTTTAATCAACAAAATATCCTCATCAGGAAAATCGAGCTTAAGAGGTTCGTAATCTTCAACTGGCTGGTTTGCAAGATAATCAGATAAGATACTACCCTTAATCGCCTTCTGGGGTACATACTGGATGTCATATTCGGATAACAACATGTGCCAACGGGCTAGCCTCCCGGTTTGAGCAGGTTTTTCGAAAATATACTTGATCGGATCCATTTTAGAAATCAACAATGTGGTATGACAGACCATATATTGCCGAAGGCGCTTAGCGGCCCATGCCAATGCACAACAAGTTTTCTCCAATGGTGAGTATCTGTTTTCGCAATCGGTAAACTTCTTGCTCAGGTAATAAATCGCATGTTCCTTTTTCCCAGTCTCATCATGTTGCCCAAGCACACAACCCATGGACTTCTCAAGAACAGTAAGGTACATAAACAACGGTCTTCCAGGTACGGGAGGGATCAGAATAGGGGGATCTTGCAAATAACCCTTAATCTTCTCAAACGCTTTCTGACAATCAGGGTTCCACTCAACTGTCTGCCCCTTGCAAAGAAACTTGAATATCGGCTCACAAGTAGCGGTCATATTAAAGATAAACCTGGAAATGTAATTCAGACGTCCCAGAAAACCCCTAACTTGCGTCTCGGTTCGCGGAGCCGGCATATCTTGAATGGCTCGGACTTTGTCAGGATCTACCTCAATCCCTCGCTGGCTAACAATGAAACCAAGCAGTTTTCCAGATCTGACACCGAAGGTACATTTAGCAGGGTTCAATTTCAGCTGATATTTCCTGAGTCGTTCAAACAATTTCACCAAATGGTCTAGATGCTCCTCTTCACTCTGAGATTTGGCTATCATATCGTCCACATACACCTCAATCTCTTTGTGCATCATATCATGAAAAAGAGTGGTCATAGCGCGTTGGTAAGTTGCCCCTGCATTCTTTAAACCGAAGGGCATGACTTTGTAGCAGAAGGTTCCCCAAGGAGTAATGAAAGTAGTCTTCTCTCGATCATCTGGATCCATCTTGATCTGATTATAACCAGAGAAACCATCCATAAATGAGAACAACGCAAAACTGGCTGTATTGTCTACCAGTGTGTCAATATGTGGCAGTGGGAAGTCGTCTTTCGGACTCGCTTTGTTCAGATCCCTGTAGTCTACACACATCCTAACTTTACCGTCCTTTTTAGGCACTGGCACGATGTTGGCAACCCAATCTGGATACTTTGCGACTGCCAAGAAACCTGCATCCAACTGCTTTTTAACCTCATTTCGAATCTTCAAAGCCATGTCGGGTCTCGTTCTTCGGAGTTTCTGCTTGATAGGTGGACAATCTGGCTTGAGTGGCAACTTGTGAACAACAATATCTGTGTTCAGGCCCGGCATATCTTGATACGACCACGCAAACACATCAATATACTCTTTTAACAACTCAACCAACCTCAGCCTAATCTCTGTCCCAAGCATTGCACCAATCTTGACCTCTTTCTTGCTCTCATCTGTACCGAGATTAATTAAGTCCACCTGCTCTTTATGCGGTTGAAGCTCTGTGTACTCGTACTCAATCAATCTCGTCAGTTCAGTGGGTACTTCAAAATCTTCTTCACCCTCGTCCTCAGCTTGATTGATGGGTGCATCCCAGTCAGGAGTGTTAGTAAAGTCATTGGATCCAACAAGGTTTACGATGTCTCTGCATGATGGAAGGCTTACTTAATTAAAATGCTCGAAGATAGGTACGAATGAAATGCTGTTTTTTTATTTTTTTGGGAAAAAGGTTGCCAATTTCATTTTTAAAGGTGAAAACGAAAAACGCAAATGAACCAAAGTGGAGTTGAACAAAATGCTTTTATTAATATCTTTTTAGGAATGAAAGGTGGCCCGATAAAACGACCCCATAGCCTTGGGCAGAGCTACGGATTTTTATTTGAAAACTTTAAAAAACAATTACTTTGACAAGGGAAAGATAACAGGGATCTCCACGGCCTCCCAGTTGTTCAAAACTGCATCACCCTTAAACACCAGGTTGCTCAGCTCTTCATTTTCCTCACAGTCGCTGATGGCATTGACTTGGAAACCTCCGCTGACAAATACCTCTTGGATAACCTTAGGACGCCCTTCGACAGTTATGGAAGCTCCATTCTGAGTTGGTTTGTAACCCAACCCAGAGCGATCAGTCTTGGTCTTGACATCAATTACCTCTCCCCAACCTTCAGGAATGCCCCTGTCAATTGTTGCTTTGGTACTCTTCAGAGATGCAAAAGATGGATTACCCTGACCCACTGTCTCTTCGACTTCTAGCAGAACAGCATTGGCGATCTCAAGTGCTTGAAAGGAGATGTCTAAAGCATTCTCATCGGCCTCGATGTAACGGAAAGAAGACAGGTTACTGACCATCAGATCCTCCTCACCGTGTATAATAACCAACTTTCCATCGATCACGAATTTCATCTTTTGATGTAACGTTGAGGTCACTGCCCCAGCGGCATGGATCCACGGCCTTCCAAGTAAACAACTGTAATTGGGATTAATGTCCATGACTTGAAACGTGATATTAAAAACTTGCGGACCGATCAGGATAGGAAGCTCAACCTCCCCCATTACCGATCGACGAGAGCCATCGAAAGCCTTGACAACCAAAGGAGTAGGTTTCAACACAGTCTCTTTACAAGCCAACTTATCAAGAACCCTCTTGGGTAGCACATTCAGAGAAGACCCGGTGTCCACTAATATTCTCGCTAAATTATCCTCCTGACATTTTACCGATATATGTAAAGCACGATTATGGTTCGGACCCTCCTTCGGTAACTCTTCATTGCTGAAACTGAGGGTGTTGCAGGCGGTTAAATTGGCAATTACACTATCAAACTGACTGGTGCTAATATCTTGATCCACATGTGCTTGAGTCAAAACCTTCTGCAAGGCCATCCTATGGGCGGGTGAACTCATCAACAGTGATAGAATCGAAATCTTGGAGGGAGTCTGATGAAGCTGATCGATAACTTTATAGTCACTTTTCTTGATGATCCTCAAAAATTCGGCATCTTCATCATTCGTGACGGCTCCTTTACCTTTGTCTTTGGCAGGCAATGGGGTACTAGTTGTTTCCTTAGGTGGGACCTCGTTGGAATGGGGAGTATACACACGGCCACTGCGAGTCATCCTGCTTACCTCTGCGATATTGGTCACCGCACCCTTAGCCTCTTCATTTGGAATAACCTTCCCCGACTCCTTGTCAATCATCGTCACGTCATATTTCCAAGGTACAGCTTTAGGATCACTGAAAGGAAACGGACTTGGTCTTCGAATAACTATAGGCTTAGGCTGATTCACTTCAGGGATATACGACTTCGGTATATCGAACACGAGATTGGCAGAACTTGCCCCTGATAGATTAAACATTGGTACCTTACCCTTTGATTCAGGCTGATGGAAAACAGGCTCAACTACAGCGACCTCATCTTTCTTGCATTGGCTTGTCACTTGTAAAACACCCTCATTAATTAACCTCTGAACATCATTCTGAACCCACACACAACCCTTAACACTGGCTTCACAACTTACACATGCAACGTGGGAAGTATCTACCAAACCAGCTTCAAACAGTTTTGAATGGAACATCTTGAGAGGAGTCTTAATCTGTTCAACGTCAAGGGCGTAACCTTCCTCTGAATCAGCACTAATGGCATTGACACTCTCATGGTTAGGGAAAGGGTTCTTCTTAACATTTGGTTGAGGATCTTCGAATGACAAAATCTTCTTTTCCAATAAATCCCTGACAATATTTTTGAGAGCATAACAATTTTCCAGATCGTGACCAGGCGCACCCTCATGAAATAAACAATGAGCAGCGGCGTTGTAATTGGCGGGTAGAGGATTAGGAGGCGGACCCAAAGCCCGAGTAGTGATCAGGCCTTGCTTGACCAAAGAAGGATACAACTCGGTAAAAGTCATCGGAATCGGCGGACAAGGCTTATACGTTCTTCTGTTCGGAACATTCTGGCGAGGAGCCGGACTCTTTGGCTGTTGAGGAGCAGGAGCGTTGGGTGCCTGTAGATAGTTGACAGGAGGCGGATAGACAGGAGGTTGTTGCATAGGTTGATACATGGGAACCTGTTGGTTGAAAGAAGGTGTAATAGCTGCCACATAGGGTTGTTGAGCATATTGGACCGGGTACCCTTGAGGTTGAGCATAACCTTGCGGATGTCGATAAAAGCGTTCTCTTGGTCTACCAGAGGATATAGCATTGGTCTCACCTTCCTTCTTTTTCTGGGAGCTATACGGAGGTTTCTTCGGCTGATCCTTAGAAGTACCATGATTATTTGTCATTTTACCACTTTTCATACCCAATTCAATCTTGACACCCACAGCAACGATGTCGGAGAAATTTGAAGTCACACTGCCCACCATTCTCTCGTAAAATTCTGGACGGACCGTGTCGACAAACCAATCAGCTAACTCTTTCTCGGTCAAAGGAGGTTCTACCTGCGAAGCAGTCTCTCTCCACCTTTGGGCATATTCTTTGAATGACTCAGAATTCTTTTGTGACATACTCAGCAACTGTCTTCTGTCAGGAGCCAGATCCATATTGTACTTGTAGTGTTTGATGAAAGCGTCAGATAAATCTTGAAAGCTCTTGATGCGAGACTG
Organism: Lathyrus sativus; assembly: GCA_963859935.3. Classification (NCBI taxonomy): domain Eukaryota; kingdom Viridiplantae; phylum Streptophyta; class Magnoliopsida; order Fabales; family Fabaceae; genus Lathyrus; species Lathyrus sativus. Next base: position 453,463,046 of record OZ012738.1, on the reverse strand, counting down.
GTCCAAAGTTAAATACCACTTGGAGGAAGCACCCTTCAAACTATCTTGGAAGCAATGAATCATCAGTTTATCATTCTCAACATGGGCAGCCATTTTGCGATAATACATGATCAGATGACTCTTAGGACAGGTGGCACCTTCATAACGATCGAAATTCGGAGTTTTGAACTTCGGGGGAATAACCAAACCTGAGACCAAACAAACATCCCTTGCAGCAGTCCCAAAAATTTGATCACCCTCTACCTTTTTCAATCTCTGGACGATAGTGTTTACTTCCTCATGAAGCTTATCATGTTTCTCATAGCCTTCAACATTCTCATCAAGATTATCAAAAACTGTCTCATTGAAGTACGGTGGCGCACGAGTGTGTACAACAGGTGGTGCAAAGATAGGAGCCCCCCTAGAAACTTCAGAAAATAAAGGCACGGCTTGCTGAACAGGTTGATTAATCGGAACAGTGGCTTGAGGAGGCACAAAACCTGGAGCAAGACCATAAGGTGGGTCCCTTGCTACGGTCACACTTGGTGGAGGGTCCACAGTAACGCCGGTAATCTCAGAAACAACAGTGGGCTGGGTATCCATCTTAGCATTCATGACATGTAACAATTCCATCATACGCCCCATACCCCCTCGAAGGTCTTCAAGTTCATTGCTAAGGCGATCAATCTCTTTTGCCTGATCCTCCATTCTTTTCCGAGTTTGAGCTCTGGTGTTGTATTGGTGCCGAGAACTCAGGGTGACGAAACTGGAAGGCGAGAGAACCGAACATGAGAAAACGGAAGACACATGCAATGCAGAAAATGATGCTGAAATGTGGATGTAAATGAAGATTTCATGGAATTCAAACATTTACGAATGTCGTGGGGTACCAAAGAAATCTTTTTCTTGTTTTTTCATTTTGTTTTTTTTTTTTATTCATGATATCCCGCGATATCTGTAAATGGCATTTGAACTCCATGAAATACAATGAGATGCTTTATGGATGCAATGCATGAAAACACACAAAGCCCTAGGTTAAAGTCATGTGTGGAGTTAAGGTCTACCCATCCCCAAAAGGAGTGTACTATAGGTTAGTTGTACCTGCAGAACAAGGTTCTAAAAAGTGCCCAAAGTCATCAGCCCATCTTTCGAATATTATCAACCTTCCGATTGACTCGGGGGTTAATAATATTCTCAAGAGAACCTCTTTTGAGTGTAGTATCGCGTAGCAGCCATTGTAAGATTACTCCCACATAGCTCCCGCACTACGTCCTAAATAAGGCCAAGGTGGTGTTAAGGTACTACGGTCCTCAATATCACAGACTCCAATCGACCATGGAAAAAGTTTTCGCGATTACTCGTTCAACTGAACCATTTTCGAAAGGGTCTCAACTGAGCGGAGATTCTCGAATCAGCTTGGTCGGGATTCAACTCCCTATAAGCCTCATCGAATATATCCCCATCCTATAATAATGTCACTAGTCCGGGCGTAGGACTTATCTCACAACACAAGGTACTGTCCCACAATCAGAGCACAAATATATACATGCAAATGAATAATAAGACAAATAATAATAAATATGAACAAGTTAGGGATAACCCTCAAAAGTTAAGAGATTCTCCCCAGTGAAGTCGCCATTTTCTGTTGCGGTGGAAATAGGATCACAAACTATTAATGAGTTTGAATCGCAATTCAATTCACAACCGCTCTTTGATTTATCCGAAGGAAAAGGTCAAAAAGGGAAAACCTATTTTGCATCGTAAACACAATGCGGGGAAAGATCTAGGGTTCGGGGGTTGGTTAAATTTAGGGAAGGTATTAGCACCCTAAACTTCTGTAGTACTCTACAGGAACCTTTTGTTCAGATGTTTACTATTTGCTTTATTTATTTGCTTAAGGTATATGTACAAAGGATTAAAAGTGAGAAAAGAGACCTAAGGGGTTAGTTCTAAGTTTACTCGGCAAGACATCGCATCTTGTGCCTACGTATCCTTACGGGAGTGGAATCAGAGTAATCGTAGTTCCCCTCAAAAGGGAGGTTAGAGACTTCTTGACTGTGGTCAAGGTCTCAAGGGGAATAAACGCATCTTAAGGACACGCTTACGTGGAGTGTAGAAACTCCAAATCTCTACGTTGAATTGTTAAGTTGTAATTAGGGTTAAATTAGGTTAGGGATTCTACGGCGGGAAACCCTAAAATGAGCGCGGCGGCTCTTTAACCTAATGCTAGGGGTAAAAGTGTAATCTTGCCTGCGGCGAGGCATTTGTGAAAAATTAGGGTTTGTAAGAGTTGTAATTTCGAGGGTTTGAGGACTATTGGCGCGGCGATCAAACGGCTAGACCTAATTCCTGAGGAGTGAAATTATTGGTAAAGACGCGATACACATACAATGGCAGAACATAAAGTGCGGAAAGATAAATGCGATTGTTAAGATTCGCAAGGTTACAACCGAGAAACAGTTACAATAATAATAACTTTGAGTAAAAAATAAGATGAACGTAATGAGCTGCAAAACGAACACACGACGTTAGTGGGGCAGAGTTAGGCGGCAATCAGAAAAAGATACAACTTTGAGATTTTTATTATTGCTTTATAAAAATCTTGATTTAAGTTTTAAAAAATTTATATTAGCTTGCGAAAAAGATCTAATTTTTAAAAATGCTTTTAATATTTTTTTTTAAAAAAGGGAGTTTTATTTTTTAATATTTTTAAAAAGAGTTTTTAATTTTTATTTAAAAAAGGAGTTTTTTCGTTTACTCTTTTTTTAAAAAGGTTTTAGCTTTATATTAAAAAAAGTTTTTAATTTTTATTTCTGATATTTTACACAAAAAGGTTTTTTTTTAAAATGGTTTTTCAAATTATAAAAAAATGAAATGGTTATAAACTTAAAAACAGAAAAAAAGAAAAAAAACAAGTTAAAGAAACAAAACAAAAAATAAAAAAAATAAAGGGGTTGGGCTGAGTGATCAAACCCCAGACCCAACCCACACGGTCCATACAAACAAACAGCATCTCGCTGCTAGGGTTTCACGTTCTCATTCGCGAACGGCGCCTCCTTCTTCTTCCTTGCCGTGTCATTCCTTGTTCATCCCTTGATGTCTCCTGAAACCACACGAAATCTGTTAAACGAGGATGACAGAATATTATTTCACTTACGTTTTAACTCGCGGGTAGAAATAATGAGGCGATGGTGATGGTGGAAACGGCTGATGATGAGTTCTCTGAGGCTGGGAGTTGATTTGCCCGCCGTTCAAACGACGCTGGTGAACCTTCTCTTTTCGGGTTGCTTTTGATCTCTCTCTTTCACGATTGCTAGGGTTTGCTCTTCGCCGTTTTTCGTCCCTCTCCGTCTAGGGTTTCAACTCCCTCTCGCATCAGGTTGTATTCCCCTATTTATAATTTCTTTTATATCTCTTTTTGGGCCTTGGATTTGAGTTACTCTGAGATTTGATGATTTCGATTTGATTTGGTTTCGTTTGGGTTTTTCCAGATTGAGTTCAAATATGATGCTTTCTGATACGATTAGGATCTCGTTTCTTCTTTTGGAACCTGATTGGGGTTTTGTGCTGATATGATCTTCTGATTCGATTGGATTTCATTAATTTGCTTGATTGCTCTATACTGATTCGTTTGACTTCGAACTGATTCGTTTTTGACTGACTTGTTTGATTGATTTGTTTGATTGATTCAGATTGACTCAAATTGATTCAGATTGGTTCAGATTGACTCAAATTGATTCAGATTGGTTCCAATGGAGATGTTTCCTGATGCATTTGGATCTGACTTGAAACTTTCCCTTGCCAGCTCGATTGTGTTTGATCATTTTCTGATTGGGTTGCCTTTACTTGATCTGTTTGATATCGGGATTAATTTATTTTGTCCTGTTTGAATTCAATTTGGACTGTACTGATGCGTTTTCGATTTGGCAATTTTTGATGCAGTTAGCTTTTCCTCTTCTTCTTTCAGAGAATGGATGCTGATGCTTCGACTTAAGCTAGAGCGGCCGAGTGAAGGTTATTGGCGATGATGACCTTAGGGTCTGAGTCAGTTGATTTGGATGCCTTAGTGGTAACGACCTTCGGCGTGAACAACAATTACCGTATGTCCCGTAGTTCGATGTTTGGTAGGGAATTAGTAGCGGCTCCGGCCGTGGCTCTCCCAGCCACTCGAACGCTTATGCCCGATGATGATTAGCTAAGGGCTGATGTAACTTTGAATTTCTTCGTTGTCCATTGTTTTTATGCAGTTTGAACCGATTGGCTAGCCTGGTATCTCATGCGTGATTGTGGCGTGAATCCCTGCTTTTGTATTGTGATTAAACTTGTGGATTCATTTCGATGTTCAGTTTAGTGTGGTCATTCCTGTCCCGCTGCTGATGATTCTTGGCCTCTTTGACGTAGCTTGCAAATGCCTGTTTTCCTATGATGTTTGTGACCCGTCTTGATGGCTTAGTTTAGATTTCCAGCAATTGGATCTTTCTGTGACATTTTAATAGTAGTCCCGTTCTTATGTTTTTCGTGATGCTTGATATTGAAACCTCTTGATATTGCTTTGCAGATATTGATGTTGCTGGTGTACTTCCCTGATGACCGATAGTTTATGTTGAGACACCAGTTGCTTGATGCAGCTTAGCTCTGATTTGGTTTGATTGGATTTTCTTGGATATTTGCAGATGCAGATTTGTTTCTTTGGATACTGCTGAATACTTTTCTGTCATGACAGATTTGTAGGCCCTTTTCTTATGTCTTCTTGCGCATAAATCTGCCTCCTGATGCATTGTTTTGATGCAGTTCAGTCTGCATCTGGCGTTCTGTTTGCAATTTTGGCTTGCATTTCAATCCTCTGTTTGGTTTTCATGACCTCACCTACTGGTTCAGGATTAATACTGCTCATGAATTGTTTATGTTTTGGGTTCTGATGATGCTTGTGGCTTTTCAGGTGCTGGGAAATTTGAAACCAAAGTTACTCAGACCTGCCGGCATCCGGGTCTGAGCCAGAACTTGCCTATGTTGCCTTATTCTCGTATCAATTTGGAAATCCAATCGCTGCAAAACGAATCGGTCCCACTTCATTTATTTTTTCCATCTCTCGGATGTCCCATATTGATAAGAACATGTATTACCTGATCTGACGCCTACGGCGCGGATCGGTAACGGGGGTAGGACGCAGCTTCGGTTGTGCCACTCCCGGCACTCGATGATGACATTGTTCTGAGAGTGTCAAAAAACTTCTAACATTTTTCTGTACTGTTTGTTTTCCTTTGATGTGCAGGTTAGCTGAGGATTCATGGAGAAGTTCAAGTACAACATGAAGACCTTTAGATGCTCTTAGGATTTAGGATAGATGCTTTAATGTAATCCTTTAAGATTGAGAACTTTTAATGTACTTCCTTGTAACAGCACTTTATAAAATATGAGGCAACATCCACTTCTTGTATGATGACATTATTTATGAAATAAAATTCTCAAAGTTTTGAATTTATTTATATTTTATTCTTAGTTAAAAAATATAAACAATTGTGAATAAATCCACAAGTATTTAATATTCATTAACATAGGCATAAAACATTAATATTCCCAAGTGGTATTCTTATTGGTGCACTCGTCTCAATTGTAATCCTAATCTCATCATCTGATTAAAATGTTAACCAACCATTTCATAACCAAACACCTATGGGCACCGTAATCACAACATTTTCAGCATCAACGGTAACACTACTCGTAATTAAACCCCACTGGCCAAATGCCAAGATCTTGATATGATCAGACCTGGTGATAGGTAAATGTATCAAACGCCTCAGAATTTTAATAACAGCCCGTCTTCAAGGAATTTGTGTAAAATGACCAAACTACCCCTGGGACCCAATCTGCAAAACAAACACCTTCATAACTTGTTAGTGGTTAGCAAATGTACATATGAGATGCTATGCGAAATGACTGACTAAATATAAGGGTAAAATTTGGGGTATTACAATATCGATCCCACAGGGACTCGTAATCAAACTAGTGTTCTCGGGAGTTACTATGTTTAGCTAGGTAGAATATGTTTAAGGGAATAAGATTGTCACTAAAAGGGAACTAAGAATACTATTTAGATTATAATTGATTGAATCGATACGTAGTAATTGTGTTCTTCAAGGATATAATAAGTTACTGGTGTATGAAATCATTTTCAAAGTTTATTTAAGCAGAAAATGGAGATTTGAAGACTCTCGCCTCACAATGGTTATTGACGCTAATCATAATCCTAAGGGCCAAACGTACACTTTCGTATCCCGTTCGGGGTTAAAATTACTTTTTGGAAATCTCTAAGTTCTAATTCATTTTAAAGTGCTTTCGCTGTTATTAAAATAAATGACTGGTGTTTACTATCTGACCTTACCGCAGCTTTCGCTTGTTGGTTCGTATCTTAATTAATTTCCCACTTTCGTGGCAAAACTACTTTTAAATAAGTTCTCGCTTTCGCGACGAAGTTTATTCAGTGAATCAATTTTAAACACTCAGACCATAAATTACTTTTTTGAAAAGCAAGTTTTTCAACCAGTTGTTATCAAATCCCATTCGAATTATTACTACATATCGATTACCTAAGTTTAGCTAGACATGGATTTGGGAAAGATAAAATATAAATAAAAACAATAAATAATGATTTGCATTATAATAAAACTGGAATCGATCAAAATGAAAACCTGTAAATATTCCAATTGGCCTTTGGGCAGATCCTCCACAGATGTTGGCAGGATTCTGGTCTTTATGCCAAATTGATCGTACAATAAAATAGAAGTTATAGAAGAATGGAAAATGGAATACAGGAAAGGTAAAGAGAAACAAATAAGAATATTGTTGGAAAATATGCTCTGGAAAGTAAATTCGGCAGCACTTCGTGGTAGGAATGCAGCACCCTTTCTGAAGTCCCCTGCTTCCCTTTTTATAGAAGTTGAATCCCAATGGTTATCACTGAAGATGATGGACTTTGAGGCAGATAATTTAGGGAGTAGTGGTCCACTCTGTGGGAATTGGAACTGATTCTTTGACGTGTAATTTGAGTGGGGCGTTTTTGCCTGTATGACGGTCGTCACAAGGTGTGACGGTCGTCACCCGTGTGACGGTCGTCATGAAGCTGTGACGGTCGTCACATCAGCAAAAACAGCTTCCTGCGCTTTTCATTGTGTTTTCACTCCTTTTTCATCCATATTTCATCTGAGATTGCTTCTTTTCTTCATGTTGCCTTGTTTAGACGTGATCGTTGAATACCTGCAAAACATCAGACAAATACACGGAAATAACCCGAAATCGGATCGAAAACGGTTAGACTTTAGTTGAATTATGCATAAAAATATCTATATGATTTCGTGTTATCAAACTCCCCTAAGCTTGAATCTTTGCTTGTCCTCAAGTAAAACATGGAAAAGTCGGCAAGCACGAGGCAGCTTCTTCGTTCGCAGAGTTTGGAAAAACCGGGATTCTTGGTAAGAACAAGACGAGTATCATGACGACACTGGACTACAAGTCTCCGGAGGTCTCCTTTTTATGCAAATCGGTCCCAGTCATGCTACTGTAGCTTGGTGTCAAGGTTCTCGTGGCAAGTTCACCCTGTTTGTTCTAGCGCAATCACATTAAGCTCGTTGTCCGCACACTTTCATGGCAAGTCGACCTGTTAGTGAATATGATCTCATTTCTGTTTTTGATCTTCTTCATTGATCATAAGCTTATGTCATTGATTTTCAATGAGTTTTTCGTGCCGTTGGGCTAAATGCTCGGGTGAGGAGCACCTAACTTAGAAGGAAACGTGTCATATATTTTTGGGCTATTTAGCTCTCTTTTCATGATTTTTCATCTTTTTGGAGATCATACACTTATTTGCATCGGTCGCTCGCTTAGAAGTGTTTTAGGATGGTGCTGACTGCTAGTATAAACTACTTGGGGTTGAGTTTGCGTAGACACTTGAGACTTTGGTACACGTAGGTAGTGAAACCGACTCGCATAAACTAGAGATCTAAGGTGTCTGGACGATACTGGTTTTGTTAGAATTGTCGTTTCCTCGGAGTTTCAAAACTTGTTTTAAACTCAGGTGCATTCTCGTGGTGCTTTTGCTTTTGAGGAACGAACGAAAGTTTTTGTTTACGTTGAATAATGTGGGGATTGTTTGCGTAACGGGAAAAATATATAGACGAGCTTTATTTGCTAGAAATAGAAAGTGTTAAAATAGAAATTACGAAAATTCAAAGTGCAGTGAAATGGAAATAAAGGAAATAAAGGAAATTCATAGTACAGTGGAATGGAAATAAGGCTCCGCTCCCACACTATCTTGATCAGTGTCCTCACTGATTCTTGAAGCGTGCGAGAGGGAGATACAACTGAAAATGAAAATACAAATAATTGAAATATAGTAAACAATGAAGGAAAAAAATGGAAATCTAGTCATGGCCTCTGTCACGTCCGCGCTGGCGTCCTTTGGCTCTGGCAAGGGCTACTCTATCCTCATAGCTCATAGCTCCGGTGTGGTAGACGGTGTCTCGGAGTCCTTCGACCTGCAAGGTCAGATTCTCCAGGCTCTCAGTGATAGTAGATTGGCCGGTGTGAAGTTGTTGCATTTGAGTCCGGTGCCAAGCTTCGAACTGGTCAGCTCGCTGATTCTGCTGCTGCAGCATCGCGAGTATCTGTGCCTGCTGGTCTACGGAGCGGCGGAGGTCCTCTTCTGTGTAGTCTGGCACGGGATGATGGCGGTGGCGGCGAGAGGATGTACCTACGGGAGGAGGAGGCTGCGATGCCTCTGGCTGCTCGGACCTGTCCAACTCAGCTTGGATTTCATCGTCGGAACCGTGAGTGTGGTCCTGAGTGGGAGCAGCGGCAGCGGGAGGGGAAGTGAGGTCGAACAACCAGTTGGTACGGTCCTCTGGATGGATGCGGGTGCGGGACGGAAGGATGATGCTTCGGACGGTCTTGCCACGCACAACCGGATGGTATTTGCCGTTAGCTCGGGAGCGGATGAGATGGAAGGCTCTGCAGTGGTCGGTGTCAAGGAACACCGAGGGGATGGACTGGAGGTGCTGGAGGCGGTCGCCAAGGTTCAGCCCAAGTGCAATAGCCGTGACAATCCCGCCAAAGTAGAATGGCTTCGAGCCACGGTTGCAGTTGGCCTGAATATGAGCCAGCAGAAACGGGGCAGCGTTGACAGGTTCATTGTTGAAGACGCAATGGAGAAAGAAGAGCTCTTTCGAGTTCACTTTGTGGTTGCTGTCTCTGGCGAAAATAGTGTTGCTCAACGCTCTGTGAAAGTACCGGATGGTTGGGTTATGGATATGAGTGGCGTGCAGGGAGTCCCAACCATCGGCATTAAGGCCGATCAACTGATACCACAGCGCGAAAGCTTTGTGCTGGAACTGATCGGTGATGCGGCGGTGAGCGTTGTCGCCGCGAGGTAGCTGTAGGATGCTGGCAATCTGATTTTGGTGCATCTGATAGTTGACGCCAAACATCCGGAAGCAAGCGGCACCTGAGTGCTGGTTAAGTTTGCCGATGCTTGTGACGTAAGTGAACGAACTCAAGAACTCAAGAGTGAGTTGTTCATATGTTGGTTGTGGGTTGGTGCAGACGTGCCAGATGCCTGCCCTTTGAAGCATCCAGGTTACGCCTTCAAGGAGTCCGAGCTCCGTAAGCGATGGAAGGTGCGGGTAGTGAGTCGGCTGGAGCGACCTCTGATGAAATGCGATGTAGTTTGCTCGTTGTCTTTCGCCTAAGTCTCCTTCACTGAAGGTAATGTTGCTGACATCTGGGGTTTCTGCATTCCTTTCCATTGTTGGAAGATGGAGAGGTTTCTAAGGATTGGGGTTTTTCTGCAGAGACGGAAGAACTGACAGAAGTGTGGTTTGGAGGTTGAATTTGGAGTTGAGATATATAGTTCAATGTGGGGAGGACGAAAATTCGTAGTGGGGTAGGAGTTAGGATGATTGAAAGTGATAATGGGGGGAAGTGGAAGAGAACACGAACCCTGTTTTATCAGATATCAGTTTTTGACTGCATGACGGTCGTCACGTAGGTGTGACGGTCGTCACCCGCGTGACGCTCGTCAGGGTCCTGTGACGGTCGTCACAACAGCAAAATCTGCAGAACGCAGAATTTTGCTCTGAGGGCGTTCTCGTAGTGACTTTAAGGCTTAGTATTGATACGGTGATGTAATATAACAGCCAACAAACAACAAATAATGCGAAAACAGAATAATTGAATAAAAACTAGAATCGAAATAACATAAAATTGAAACAATTGTATGTAGTACATAAGGAAAACTAACAATGCGAAAAATCCAAATGATTAAATGAAACTAACTAGACTAGACTAAACTGAAACTACTGCTAAGAGCTAATAACTAATCTTTTCGTGCCTTCAACTCATCGAATTTCCGTGAATAGTAGTCGAGTTGGTCGCAGACTAGATCCATGAAGCCTACCAGTTCGCTGTGCATGCTTGCGATGTCAGCTTTTACATTAGTCAGAGCTGTATCGACGTCGTCCAATCTGAGTAACACGGCATCCATTTTGTCGGTGGTATCCTCAGGGATAGGCTCAGGATAAGTGTTGTATTGCGGAGGAGTCGTAGGGTCTACTTCAGTTTCAGATACAGCGTCCTCATAGTACATATAGTCGCGTGCCTCAGAGATGTGATCACTGTCATACATATAGTTCTGTGGTGTTGACTGTGGTGAAGGAGGTCCCATAGGCTCATCCAATTCATAGAGCCAGTTGTCCTTGTTGTGGATACTTGTCATCAGATGATCAGGCAGTGTGAATAGCTGTACTGGTTTTTCGTTAATGAGATACTCATACGGTCCAGGTCCCATAATTCCTAAGATGCGCCTGTTAAAGCAGAATTGTATGTTCATGGGTCGGATGGTGCCAAAACGAGTGCTGGCATTTAAGTGGAATCTAAGGCCAAGCTCGTGGGCAATCATTGTTACTAGGCCTCCTATAAGGATAGGTGTCTGAGGTTCCAGCGTGAGGCGTTTGAAAGATCTCATCATGAAAGGCACTACATTTACTGTCTGTCCCTGAGAAGCACAGAACATGATGAATAACTCCTCTTTAGATACTGCAGTAATATTTTCTTCTTTTCCAAACAAGGTGTGAGCTAGTATCTTATGGAAGTATCTGAAGGTTGGGTTGTGTATGTCATCATTGTACATTCTGTCTGGTTCAGGGTGATAGTCGCTTGTGATTCTACCCCAGAATTGATCGAGTTGAAAATCAATATCGTCATCTTCTGCACTGATGAACACATGCGGTCTGCTAGGGAATCCTAGGAGGTTAGCTAGTGACATTCGGCTATGGGTTTGGTCCATTCCAAACAATCGGAAGGTAATCAACTCTGTGCTGGATCCAAAACCATAGTTGGGTATGTATCTGAAAGAACTAAGGAATTCATAGGTAAGATCCTTGTAGGTAGCGAAACGTGTTTTCAGAGCAGTGTTCTCCCAACCCAGTTGATTGAACAGGTATTGAATGCTATCTGTGATCCCTAGTTTATCCATAGTAGCCTTATTATAATACAGCGTTAAGGTGAATTCTCTTTCGGTCAGTGCTGCAAATCTTGCCTTTTGAGCGAGTCCTCGGAAGTGAACCTTTGTGAAATCGTATTCGGCCATACTCGCAGGTAATTCGAAGAAAACAGAAGGAATGTTTTGAAGGCTTTTAAAAATCCTGAAAAGTTTGAAACAGGAAATTGAAGTCAGGATTTTTAGAAATGAAAGGCGGTAGAAACAAAAGACAAAAGAGAGAAAATAAGAATAAAAGTATGAAAATGAACGAAAGTAGAAAGTAGTAGTAATTATAAGTTTAGAATTTTCGATGGATTTTCAAAGTAAAATTTTAAAGAAAAATACAATAACGAGGGAAATTTGGGTTGCCTCCCAGTAAGCGCTGTTTTTAACGTCTAAAGCCAGACGATAGCTTGGTGAGAAGCTATTCGGGTGTTTGAGCTGGAAGCTCAAGCAAAGCTATACTGCTGCTTTGGGGACTGTTGTCGTTCTTATTATAGTGTTTTATACGTTGCCCGTTTACGATGAACGACGCATTCATCTTATCGGTAATTTCAACAACTCTACTCTGAAGTACTTTAGTCACTTCATAAGGTCCAGACCACCTAGATTTTAGTTTACCTGGGAAGAGTTTTAATCGTGAATTAAAGAGCAATACGATGTCTCCCACACTGAATTGTTTCCTGATTGAACGTTTATCATGGCACTTTTTAGTTCATTCTTTGTAGATACGGGCATTTTCGTAAGCGTCTAATCGAAGTTCTTCTAACTCGTGTAAGTTCAAGATTCGCTTTTCTCCTGCCTCGGTGTAGTTGAAGTTGAGTGTCTTAATGGCCCAAAAGGCCTTATGCTCTAATTCTACAGGGAGATGGCAGGATTTACCGTAAACCAATTTATAGGGGGTAGTACCTATTGGTGTCTTAAATGCGGTCCTATAAGCCCATAAAGCTTCTTGTAGCTTTGACGACCAATCTTTCCTTGAGGTAGCGACGGTCTTTTCCAAGATCTGTTTTATCTCTTTGTTCGAGATCTCTACTTGTCCGCTAGTTTGCGGATGATAAGGCGTAGCTACTCGGTGTCGGACTCCATATTTAGAGAGAAGTTTATCGAATATTCGCGATATGAAGTGAGATCCGCCGTCACTAATGACGAGTCTCGGTACACCGAATCTATGAAAGATTGTGTTTTTGAAGAGTTTGATTACTACCCGTGCGTCGTTTGTTGGAGCAGCTATGGCTTCTATCCATTTAGACACATAATCGACAGCGACGAGTATGTAGTTATTACCAAAAGAAGGTGGAAAGGGTCCCATGAAATCTATTCCCCAGACGTCAAAGATTTCTACCTCTAAGATTCCTTTCTGAGGCATTTCATCGCGTCGTGAGATGTTGCCAGTTCGTTGGCATCTATCGCACTTTTGCACAGCGATGTGAACGTCTTTCTAGAGATTAGGCCAGAATAAGCCGGCTTGGAGAATCTTAGCGCACGTCTTGGATGTACTAGCATGACCACCGTATGGTGCTGAGTGGCATTGGGAAATAATATTTTCTATTTCTTCCTCTGGGACACAGCGACGATATATGTTGTCGGCCCCTCTCTTGAAGAGTAGGGGTTCATCCCAATAATAGTGTTTCAGATCGTGGAAGAATTTCTTCTTTTGCTGATAAGTAAGATCCGGTGGAAGCACGCCCGCAACGAGGTAATTAACGATGTCAGCATACCAAGGTAATGTGACTTGGGCATAGACGGCTTCTACGGCTTTTTCGAATTCTGGATCTTCCGAGATTGAGTTGGGTGTGTCACTTTCTAGTTTGGCTATCAGACGTTCGTATGGGAAATCTTCATTTATCGGTACTGGTTCGTGTTTGATGCCTTCTATTCGGGATAAGTGATCCGCAACAACGTTCTCGGTTCCTTTCTTATCTTTGATTTCTAAGTCAAACTCTTGTAATAACAGGATCCATCTCAATAGTCTTGGTTTGGCATCCTTTTTGCTTATTAGGTACCTTATGGCAGCGTGGTCTGTGTATATGATAATTTTTGCTCCTACTAAGTAAGAACGGAATTTGTCAAGCGCAAATATAACTGCTAGAAGTTCCTTTTCTGTGGTAGCGTAGTTCATTTGGGCAGGATCTATGATTCTACTGGCATAGTAGATAGCATGGAGTTTCTTGTCCTTCCTTTGTCCTAGAACTGCGCCTACAGCATAATCACTCGCATCGCACATGATTTCGAACGGTAGTCACCAATCGGGTGGTTGCGTGATTGGTGCGGTGATAAGGGTTGATTTCAATGTTTCGAATGCTTTTAAACAGTCGTCGTCGAAGATGAACTCAACATCTTTCATCAACAGGCCGGTCAGAGGTTTTGTGATTTTCGAAAAATCTTTTATAAATCTTTTGTAGAAACCGGCATGTCCTAGAAAACTCCGTATTTCTCGTACGGATTTTGGAGGTTGGAGATCTTTTATAATCTCTATTTTAGCTTTGTCTACCTCAATCCCTCTATCTGATATGACGTGTCCTAGAACTATTCCTTGTCGGACCATAAAATGGCATTTTTCCCAATTTAGGACGAGGTTTACTTTTACGCAACGTTCTAATACCATTTGTAAGTTCTGTAGGCATCCTTCGAAACTTTGTCCACATACCGAGAAATTGTCCATAAATACTTCCATGATGTCGTCTATGAAATCTGCGAAGATTGCCATCATGCATCTTTGGAAGGTTGCTGGAGCGTTACAGAGTCCGAACGGCATTCGGCGGTAAGCAAAAGTACCATAAGGACAGGTGAACGTAGTCTTTTCTTGGTCATCAGGATGGATGGGAATTTGGAAGAATCCTGAGTAACCATCTAGATAGCAGAAATACGAATGTTTGGCTAATCTTTCCAACATTTGGTCTATGAAGGGTAACGGGAAGTGATCTTTGCGCGTAGCCTTGTTAAGCTTTCTATAGTCAATGCACATCCTGCTTCCAGTCACGACTCTTTTTGTTATTGATTCGCCTTTTTCGTTTTTAACTACTGTGACTCCTCCTTTCTTCGGTACGACATGAACTGGGCTGACCCATTCACAATCGGAGATCGGATAGATGATTCCTGCATCTAGCAATTTCTTTACTTCATCTCTGACTACAGTGCTCAGGATGGGGTTCAGTCTCCTCTGATGCTCTCGAGAGGTAGAGTCTTCCTCTATTGTAATTCGATGCATACAGATCGAAGGGCTTATACCTTTTAGATCGCTTATGTTATAGCCTAACGCGGTGGGGTACTTCTTTAGGACTTCTAATAGCTTTTCGGTTTCGGGTTGTCCTAAGTCGGTGTTGACTATCACTGGTCTTTTTAGTTCATCGTCTAGAAATTCATATCTAAGGTTTTTGGGTAATGTTTTGAGTTCTAAAGATGGGTTCTTTGGACCTGGCATATGGTTTGGGGTCAGTGCTAAGCTTTCGCTTAGGCTGTCATCTTTATACGGTTTACGCCAATTATCGTCTTCAGAAATTTCGGGTATTTGAATCTTTATTATTTCTGAATACGTGGTCTCTTCATTTTTAAGTTCTCTTATGCATTCGTCAATTTCGTCCACTAAATAACAGGTATCGTCTATTGCTGGTGCTTGTAAGAACTTGGTGAGAATGAACTCTATCTTTTCTTCTCCTACTTCGAATGTTAGCCTTCCTTTCTTCACGTCTATAATAGCTCCAGCTGTAGCTAGGAACGGTCTTCCTAGGATAATTGGGGTTACAGTGTCCTCCTTGATGTCCATGATTATGAAGTCGGTTGGAATGTAGAATTGTCCTATGCGTACTGGAACGTTTTCCAGTATTCCGACTGGGTATTTTACTGATCTGTCAGCTAATTGTACGGACATTTTGGTTGGTCTGAGGTCTCCCATATTCAGCTTTTTGCATATAGATAAGGGCATAACACTGATACTGGCTCCTAAATCGCATAGAGCTTTGTCTATTACGAACTTTCCTATGACGCAGGGTATGGAGAAACTACCTGGGTCTTTTAATTTAGGAGGCATGCGGTTTTGAATAATAGCGCTACACTCTGCAGTAAGTGTAACTGTTTCATTATCCTCGATTTTTCTCTTATTCGACAGGATTTCTTTGAGAAATTTAGCGTATGACGGCATTTGAGTTATCGCTTCTGTAAAAGGAATAGTAATATTCAACTGTTTAAGGAGCTCTACAAATTTCTTAAACTGTCCTGAAGTTTTAGAGTTTATTAGTCTTTGCGGATAAGGGATAGGTGGTTTATATGGCGCTGGAGGTGCTTGAGTTTTTTCACTTGTGGTATCCTCCTTCTCGTTGTCCTCCTTCTTCTCTAACTCGGATTCCTTTTCTGCTTGTTCAGTTGGTTTTTGTTGCATGACTGAGTTTTCGGTCCTCGGATCGATCGATTCGTCCAATTCTTTTCCACTTCTTAGTATCATAGCATTTGCTTGGCCTTTTGGATTCTGTTCGGGTTGTCCAGGAAATGTGCCAGCAGGTGCGGCAGCAGAGGCTTGCTGTTGAGCCACTTGTGATATCTGAGTTTCTAACATTTTGTTGTGGGTGGCCAAAGCGTCTACTTTTCCTGTCAACTGTTTAATTTGCTCGCTAGTGTGTATGTTTTGATTCAGGAATTCTTTGTTTGTTTGAGCTTGAGTAGCTATGAACTTTTCCATCATCAATTCGAGGTTCGATTTCCTAGGTGCATTCTGAGCAGCTGGTTTCTGATATCCTGGCGGAGCAGTAGGCATTTGCAATGCATTTTCGCTTTTGTAAGAAAAGTTTGGATGATTTCGCCAACCTGGGTTGTAGGTATTTGCGTAGGGATTTCCTTGAGCATAATTTACCTGGTCTGGTGGGATTCCGGCTAGCAATGGGCATTCGGGTGCATTATGAGTGGTGCTTCCGCATAACTCGCAATTTGGAGTTACTGCAGCGACAGTTGCAGTGGGTTTAACAGTCAGACTATCGATCTTCTGTGCTAGAGCATCTACTTTAGCATTGAACTTTTCAAGGCTGCTGATCTCGTACATCCCACCTTTCGCTGTGGTTTTCTCTATTGGAGTGCGTTCACCTCCCCATTGGCAATGGTTTTGTGACATGTTTTCTATCAGTTGATAGGCTTCATCGTATGGCTTATCCATAAGTGCACCGCCCGCGGCAGCGTCTATTGTCAATCTAGTATTGTATAGAAGCCCATTATAGAAAGTATGGATTGTCACCCAGTCTTCTAGACCGTGGTGAGTACATGTTCTCATCATGTCTTTGAATCGTTCCCATGCTTCGTAAAGAGATTCAGTATCTTTTTGTCGAAATCCGTTGATTTGAGCTCTAAGCATGGCAGTTTTGCTTGGCGGAAAATATCTCGCTAAGAAGACGTTCTTCAATTGCTCCCACGTCGTAACGGAGTTGGATGGTAATGATTGTAACCATGTCCACGCTCTGTCTCTAAGAGAGAATGGGAAAAGACGAAGTCTTATCGCGTCTAGAGTAACTCCATTTGCTTTCACTGTGTCTGCGTATTGTACAAACTCCGTTGGATGTTCGTTCGGATCCTCAGTTGCGTTTCCTGAGAATTGGTTTTGTTGTACAGCCGACAACAATGATGGTTTCAGCTCAAAATCATTTCGGGTAATAGCTGGGGCAGCAATGCTACTTCTAGGCTCCATTTGAGATGGTGTAGCGTATGCCTTCAGCGGTTTGTTTGGAGGTCCTTCAGCCATCTCTGGTTCTTCTTCTTCTGATTTGGGAATGGGAGTGAGAGGTTCGGGAGTGTTATGTTTGAGTTGTTTGAGTTGGTACTCAATGATTCGACTTCTTAAATGTAAGAAGCGTTCTAGTTCTGCGACTGAAGGTTTTACGATATCGCTTTGCGGGCGATTTCTTGGCATACAATCGACAGCACTAGTAAAGGAAAAATGAAAATTGCTAACCTAGTCTATACGGCGTAACAGAAGGTTACACTATTGACTAAACGGGTCCCTGGCAACGGCGCCAAAAACTTGATCGCGACTTTCTATGTCTAATACAACCTAACTGCAAGTGCACAGTCTATCGCGTAGTAATAATAGATATCGATCCCACAGGGACTCGTAATCAAACTAGTGTTCTCGGGGGTTACTATGTTTAGCTAGGTAGAATATGTTTAAGGGAATAAGATTGTCACTAAAATGGAACTAAGAATACTATTTAGATTATAATTGATTGAATCGATACGTAGTAATTGTGTTCTTCAAGGATTTAATAAGTTACTGGTGTATGAAATCATTTTCAAAGTTTATTTAAGCAGAAAATGGAGATTTGAAGACTCTCGCCTCACAATGGTTATTGACGCTAATCATAATCCTAAGGGCCAAACGTACACTTTCGTATCCCGTTCGGGGTTAAAATTACTTTTTGGAAATCTCTAAGTTCTAATTCATTTTAAAGTGCTTTCGCTGTTATTAAAATAAATGACTGGTGTTTACTATCTGACCTTACCGCAACTTTCGCTTGTTGGTTCGTATCTTAATTAATTTCCCACTTTCGTGGCAAAACTACTTTTAAATAAGTTCTCGCTTTCGCGACGAAGTTTATTCAGTGAATCAATTTTAAACACTCAGACCATAAATTACTTTTTTGAAAAGCAAGTTTTTCAACCAGTTGTTATCAAATCCCATTCGAATTATTACTACATATCGATTACCTAAGTTTAGCTAGACATGGATTTGGGAAAGATAAAATATAAATAAAAACAATAAATAATGATTTGCATTATAATAAAACTGGAATCGATCAAAATGAAAACCTGTAAATATTCCAATTGGCCTTTGGGCAGATCCTCCACAGATGTTGGCAGGATTCTGGTCTTTATGCTAAATTGATCGTACAATAAAATAGAAGTTATAGAAGAATGTAAAATGGAATACAGGAAAGGTAAAGAGAAACAAATAAGAATATTGCTGGAAAATATGCTCTGGAAAGTAAATTCGGCAGCACTTCGTGGTAGGAATGCAGCACCCTTTCTGAAGTCCCCTGCTTCCCTTTTTATAGAAGTTGAATCCCAACGGTTATCACTGAAGATGATGGACTTTGAGGCAGATAATTTAGGGAGTAGTGGTCCACTCTGTGGGAATTGGAACTGATTCTTTGACGTGTAATTTGAGTGGGGCGTTTTTGCCTGTATGACGGTCGTCACAAGGTGTGACGGTCGTCACCCGTGTGACGGTCGTCATGAAGCTGTGACGGTCGTCACATCAGCAAAAACAACTTCCTGCACTTTTCATTGTGTTTTCACTCCTTTTTCGTCCATATTTCATCTGAGATTGCTTCTTTTCAACATGTTGCCTTGTTTAGACGTGATCGTTGAATACCTGCAAAACATCAGACAAATACACGGAAATAACCCGAAATTGGATCGAAAACGGTTAGACTTTAGTTGAATTATGCATAAAAATATCTATATGATTTCGTGTTATCAATCTCCAGCCATAGTCTATTCCCTAGCAAACGGAGTTCACATCTCTATCCCCAGTAGAGTTTGTCTACGCGTTCTGTTGCACCCTAAAATTTGCTCAACCTTATTCACTTGGTTTATGTTTCAATATCATTAGCATTTGCATATAGAGTCATGTACATAGTCTAATCATCTGCATTGCATAGTATAGCAAATCATCCAACAGGGACCAATCATTATTCTCATCTCTATGAGCCTATCAAGAGGTTATTATACTAATTCAATCCCATTCAAGTCATCAGAAAGAATTTGAAAGCTATCAAGTCAATGGATCAAGCAAGTGCATGCATCTCCTATCTGAGGGTATCTGAGGATCAACAAAGAAATTGTGAGCTGTGGGCTGAGCATGGATAGTATCTGGACATCATGGGAGACTTAGAAAGTCATTTGGATAAGGAGACAAGTCATTGGTGTGATCACAAGAATTGCAGCTGAAGACAGTCAACTAGGGTTTCATCTGGGGTCAACTCTAGGTCAACTCTAGGTCATTTGACTGATTGAAAGGCATTAAGGGTTATTAGAGAGATGTGGGGTTCATCATTTGACATGTAAAGAAGGATATGATGATATGCTAAGAATAAATCAAGAGAAATCAAGGAGAAGAGGAGTTTCTAAATTAGGGTTTCTATGTAAAATCCCCTGGTTTAGGTCAAATTCCCAAGCAAGATAAGTCAAAATCCAAGCTTCAAATGAATCCTTGGCCAACATGAAACTTGTAGAGGATCTCAAGACCTTTAATTTGAGTGGTGGAAGACATCAAGGAAATTTATAGAACTCAATTTATGGTCCTTGCAAGTTACAGGTCATCTGAGGTATCTGAAATTTTGTCTGTGAAAATGACTTGACTTCCAAGCAATTTTTACCCCTCAAGGAGATTTCAAATGAATTTCTGGTCAACATAAGAATTGTTCCTCATTGTCTTAGCTTTCTATAATGGTATAGTATGCCTTCATATGATGTGTGGAACTCTACTTATAGTCTTGGCAAGAAAAGGGTATTTTGGTCATCTGAGAATTACAGGTCATTTCAAGCCTATGCCCAAAACTCATACAAGGAAGCTTCAAATGGAAAACCTTACAACATCAAACTTGTTCCAAATGACAGTTTGAGTCTATAAAAGTGACCATGAAAGATTGGAAAGGTTCATAGCACAAGGTTTCAAAAGTGGTGGATTTAATGAATAAAAAAGGACTTAAAAATGAGATTTTTCATATTTTGGCCAAATGAGGTGAAACTATAGGTCATTTTGAATGGAAAAATCATTTTGAGAACATTGGCTGAAGTAGAATTTTGAGCTTGGTTCAAGTTTTTAGAGTTATGCATGGTTACTTACACATGAAGTTACATAATCCAAATCCAAGGGAAAGTGTGCATGGGAAGCTTCTCCAAAGTTCTAGGAGGTTCTAAACTCACCTATATATTGATATGAAGAGGTTCATGCAAGGGTTGGTGCTTCACATTGCTCATAAACACAAGTTTCATACACTTTCTCTCATTGGCAAAATCAATTCAAACTCTCTCAAATTCTCATCAATTCTCACAATCCTTGATCTGATCATCATCATCATCATCCAAGGATCATAATTCACACAATCATTTGGTAAATTGAAGGAGGATTCGAGTTGTGCAAGTTCACCATTCAAAGTGCAAGAATTTTGGAATTGGGAGATTCAAAGCCTTGGAGCACCATTGGTTGCACACAGAACTCATCATCAAGTTCTTGGATCATTTTCCAATCATTACAAGCCTTGGATCAGCACACTCCATAGCTGTTTTCTTCACTTTGCACCAGGTATGTTCATCCTTCGAATTGCATGTTTTAGTTAGAATTATTAGGTTTTAATAGCATAGAATGGTTAAGATAGGATAGATGACTGAGTTTGGTGAGTTTGGAGAGTTTTCATGGAGTTTGATCATGGAGTGCAAGAACTGTTTGAATGAATAACTCTTGGATTAGAGCACGAAAATCTTAGTTGAATAGCTTGTTGTAATCAGCACAAGGTGTAGAGTATGTTAGGGCAAGAATTGGAGATAATTAAGAGGATTGATATCAGTTGAAAATGGTGGATCAGAACTGTTATACCTATCGGGTTTGCTTCTTGAGCGAGTTTTAGGATGAACTATTGGCATGGCTGTGTAGAGGCAAGTTTTTAGAGCAACTTTGCTCTTGGAGTCGAAGGCATCCATGGAGAGATGAGGGAGAACAGAGGAGTGGAAGGTGCATGCATGGTGAGGAAGTTTCAGAAACCCTAGGGTTTCTGAGGTTGAAGATGATCTGGGAGCCACACGATCCCCATTTTGACTTTGACTAGAATTTGAAATCAATGGCCACGATTGAAGAACGAAAACGGAGGGAAATTCAAACCATGAAACGCCCCGTTTCATTTAAGTAATCAGACTGGGCCTCACACTCGCTTGCTAATCGCACCCTACCAAACCAGGCCCAATGCAAATGAACTGTAATTCTTGCTATTCACACCGTTTCCTCGTTTTTAATTTTTGTTGGTTTTCTGATTGCTTCCTGGGCCTAGTGCCAAGCTGCTTTTCACACCCCACTGCCTGGCCCGTTTCCATGTTTTAACTGATTTCTTTACTCACTGCACCCTCCATTTCAATTAATTCATTTTATTTTCTTTCAAAAATATTAAATCTTTAAAAAATCATAACAAATTGTAAAATACATGTTTTTCATTGGTTCTTTTTGCATTCTTTTCATAAGTTTGTCAAGAAAATTATCAT
This sequence comes from Lathyrus sativus, assembly GCA_963859935.3. Lineage (NCBI taxonomy): Eukaryota > Viridiplantae > Streptophyta > Magnoliopsida > Fabales > Fabaceae > Lathyrus > Lathyrus sativus. The sequence continues at coordinate 453,441,304 of OZ012738.1, read as the reverse complement.
ATAAAAAAATTAATAGTTCATTTCATTTTTTATATTTTTGGCATATTTTTCTTTTAAATAGGTGTAAATATAGTTTTGTTTAGTACATGATTTTGCTAATTTTAGTTCGAATAATTGCTTTGATATTTTTTATCCATTCTTTTTAGGTTGGTTAGTAGATATTGTTAGATTGTATATACAATTTAGTTCACATTTTTAGGACTTAATTTTAGGTGTTTAGTTTAGGTGTGAATAACATGAACAAAACTAGGGTTTAGGTGATAACATAGGTGAATTAGTTCATTTCCCTTAGGAGTTAGAGATTGAATTTTGGCCATGGGACTATAGGGATTATGGGTAGTTATTAGATCCCTTAGAAAATATCAGGATTCCCCTACTGCTATTAATACTGTCTGTATTTGTTTGACTGGTGTGGTGTGCCCTCTCTGGGGATTATGATTTGCCTGTGTGGGTATTGGGATTGCTTGGGGATTGGGAGAGATGAAGACTTGTGATGATGAAGCCATTGGAGATCCAGAGCTTGAAGACCAACTTCCAGAGTTGAAGAGGAGATTCCTGCTAGCAGCTGTTGAGGAGACTAGGGTTTAGGAGCTAGGCAGAGCTCTAGATTAGAAAGCTTGTTTCTCAAACATGGAATGCTTTGTCTGCATCCATCCTTTCTCTATGATTCAAAGTCTCTTTCAAATATCCACCTCCTTCCTTTGGAAGGATCAGTGAATGTATTTGAAAGATAGAACTTTTGAGAGAAAATTGTCTATATAATGTTAACAGTTAATGAACCACCCTTGGTAGGAAATTGACTGTCTAACATTCATTCACTTCATCTTGTTGACTGATATTCATCCTGGAGATTGAGACTGGAAGAAAAGCCATTGCAGATGGAAGATTGATGATCAAGACCTTGCTGGAAGGCTGTGGAGATGGAGATTGAAGCTTGTAGCTGTTTGGAGATGACTTGAAGATAGGTGTTGATGCAGAGCTGTTGTGGCTGTTTATTTTTGTTGTATTTCATTTCTGATGTATTGATTGGTTTTCCTGACTGTATTGTTTGTTGTTTAACCTGTTGGGTTGAAAGTGAATCTTGTTCACTTTTGCCTATTGTTTTCTAGGTTCGAGGTTGAGTGGGACTCCCTTGCCTCGCTTGTATTGTTGCATCCATGCATTTTACCGCTTTACTGTATATATCTGCTATTGTTTCTTTTTCCATCTATCCCCTTAGGATCTCTGTTTCTCTCTGTGCAAGAGAGGAGCATGATAGACACTAGGTATTAACCCATGCATGATAACATTAGGTTAGTTTGATTCTCCTCGCAACCGTAGGTTAGAGTTATGTCTCTTCTTCCTCAAAACAAACAGAAAAATACAATAAAGTTGCAAACACAATAAAAGACACTTCTTCCGTAATAGAATGTGAACTCATCAAAACGTCATTTTTGTCCGCTTGGACTGTTAATCAGAAAAACCCTTTTCAGAAGGAGATAAAAACAATCAAGACAGACTTGTGTCGTACGTGGCCCGAACTACGTTTGCTCTGATCTTCCATGCAGTGTGGAAGTACGTAGGCATAGGATGCGATATCCTAGCGAGCAACCTTCCCCTCCTTTCCCATAGGTAGGCGAACTACGTCGACTCTGATTTCTCGTTCCAGACGGGAATACGTAGGCATAAAGTGCGATACTTTGTCGAGTCATTTTCTTTTCTTTTAACCCTTAACCCTGTAGAGTAGATAGAATAATAATCCATACCCGAAAACAAGCGTGGATCCCATCGAGTACGACGGACGTGAGGGGTGCTAATACCTTCCCCTTGCGTAACCGACTCCCGAATCCAGGTTTTGGTTGCGACGACCATACCTTTTCCCGTGTTGTGCGAGGTTTACTCTGAGCGTTTCCTTTCCCTCCCGTGGGATAAATAACGCACGGTGGCGACTCTTCTGTTCAGCCGGCGCCGATTTTCGCAGTAGCGACAGCTGGCGACTCTGCTGGGGACTAGTGCCCTGGCTGCTGAGGACTGCGATAGTTCTTATGCATTTGGGATCCAACGTCCCTTAAGAGAGTCAATCCTAACGCTTGTTTTCCCGTCGAGGATTTTGTATGGATTTATATTTCTGACCTTTATTTTCAGCATTATATGTATTGGTTATTACTACTGTATTGTGGGGTGTGACGGGTGTTCTTCGATTGAGAGATAAGCCGGACCTGGGCTTGAGTGCACCTAGAATTAGAGTAGAAAGTAGTGGGCGCGTGCCTGCTTTGCTTGCATTAGTGTCTCATGAAATCTACACTCGGACGAGGTTCTTCTGGTTGGCTTCTTTTTTTACCCTTTGGGTCGAAGGGGTTGTTGGTCAGCTGAATTGTCGACTCCGAGAACCGATCATTTGGAAGTTGGCTAAGTGAGGCCTCTTCAGGATTTGATGATGCCACTCCTTCTAGGAATCGTATCATCAACCCTGAAAGTCTGTGACGCCGACGACCGCATAGGATGCCATACCTTTGTCAGTTACTAGGACATCCACCTGTGAGAGAGTTTGGGGTTATGCAGGTAACTAGACCTTCAGATACCGGTTATTTCTTGATCAGAGATCCTGGGTATTTATGGAGAGTTCTGAGGTCTGTCAGAGACCAGTGGGAGAGTTCTGAGGTCTGTCAGAGACCAGTTGGAGATGTGATTTGAGGTCTACCAGAGACCAGTTGGGGTTATAGTTTGAGGTCTGTCAGAGACCATTGTTGGAGCATTGTTTTAGGTCTATTTGAGACCAGGATTTGAGGACTTCTAAAGAGTCTATCTGAGACTTCTTGATATGGTTCAGGCTATTCAGCTACGGCAGTTGGTCCCTGTTGCATGTTACTTGCATTGCATTGTTTGCCTACCCATTATCATTGCATCTCATTAACGTGTGTCTGTGCTGCAGGTGCATTTGCATATCCTCCGATTCTAGTGCCCAGACTCCTGAGTATTGATTATGGCTGGTTTGAGGAAAACAGTTGCGTATAAGCTGCCTGCACCTGATATTACTCCTTTGCTTGGTCTGATATCTCTTGCCGATGAGGAGGTTAGGAGAAGCTTCAGAATGAGTCATGGGAGATTACTGAGATTGGTCTGCAAGCCCACTGCTGATGAGATAAACGGGCTGTACACCTTGATGCAGTTCTATGACCCCGCATTGAGATGTTTTACGTTTGCTGACTTCATTCTAGGGCCTACCATTGAGGAGTATGTAGAGTTTACTGAGCTACCCGTGCAGAACAAGGTTCCCTTTATTCACTCTGCTGCTGAGCCCAAGTTGGAGGACTTAGCTAAAGCCTTGCACATGAATGCTGCCGAACTGTTAGTGACTTCTTGGCTTGGGGTTTCCGGTTTCTCTCTTGATTTCCTGGTTGGCAAAGCTCAGGAGTATGCCAAGAACGGATGTTGGGTGGTTTTCAATGCTATTTTGGCTCTATGCATTTATGGAATTGTGCTGTTTCCTAACTTGCCCAATTTCGTAGACCTGGACGCTTTCCATATATTTGCTGCTCGCAATCCAGTGCCAACGTTAATCGGAGACTTCTACCACTCCTTGCACTACAAGAATGAAAACAGAAGGGGAAAGGTTGTTTACTGCTGTGCGCCTTTGTTGAATATGTGGTTCAAGAGTCATCTTCCCATGAAGGGATCTTTTGTGGAGAGTGCAACCACAACTAGCTGGTCAGAACGCCTGATGAGGCTATCTTCCGAAGACGTTGAGTGGTTTGATCGAGACCTGCTAGGGTCTGAGCTTATATTCAGTTGTTCTGGGTACCCTAATGTCCCGCTGATAGGAAGAAAAGGGTGTATCAACTACAACCCATCCCTGTTGGTCCGTCAGTTCGGATATGCACTGAAGAACCCACCAAAGGAAGAAGAAGTACAGGAATCTCTGTACTTCACCGATGATTTGAAGGGGGGGGGGGTTATTAGCCAAGCTGCAGCATGCCTGGACGCGTATTAACCGAAGGGGGAAGCCGCTGTTAGGGAAGAATGACTGTAAGGCTTATGCACCCTACAGAGTTTGGATCCAGGAGAGAGCAAGTCAGTTGCGGATGCCATTTCCAGATGCACCAGCCCTCGTTCCTATTCCGGTAGCAGAGCCAACTACTGTTTCTAGGGAGGCCTACGAGCAAGTTGTGAAAGAAAAATAAGCCTTGATGAAGATCAATGAAGGGTTAGAGCAAGAGCTAGCCCAGATACGTAGTGAGAAAAACAAGGCCGTGCATGCTTTCCAACAGCAGATTGAGCTAATGAACAGATTAGGGGCCGAGTTGACTGAGGAGAGGAAGAAGCGCGAGCGTCTGGGGCAAGAGTTCAGAAGCTCCCATGACATGCTGGAATCCAAGAAGAAAGCACTCGACGCAGCTCACCGAGAGATCTCTTCTTGCAATAAGACTTGGAATGCCACGTTCACCAACAATAAGAAGAGGGAAGATAAGTTGAAGCAGCAAATTTCCGACCGCGAAGAGCAGTTGAAGTCCAGCATCAAGAAGTGTGAAGAAGAAGTGATGACCCAGTATAGTCTCCAGAACGCACTGAACAAGGCCATCAAAGGCAGGGACGAAGCCGTGTCTCAGAAGCGGAAGTTAGAGGATCGCTTCGGAGAAGGGGCATGGGAGGAAACTGCTGAAGACGTGCGACGTGTTCTTAAGAAAAGAAACCAACTTGTTGAAGGGCTGCTTACCCGACCAAGTCATCCGGAGACCAAGAAGTTGCTAGAAGAGTACCAGACTTATGGGAGTGTTTGATCATTTCATGTAGTAACTTGTATGCTTTATTCGCATAGTGCTGACCATCACCAGGATTGTTGGTTGAGGTCATGCCTTCTCTTTGTACTCAGTGATATTGTATTCTTGGCTCATTGGTTTTCTCTGCAATATATGAGGCTTTCTGTGATTCAACTCCAATCTTTGTATTGCTAGCACTATCATTGCACCGGCACCTTCACACTAGAATCGGGGAATGAATTTCCCTAATGCACAGACACACACATTGCATTGCATTCATATTCATATTACATTACAGGTAATCATTGGATGATATCTTATTTCCTGCTCTGTACCAGGTATTTTCAGGATTGCAGATCAGCACCCGCACCGCTATTCCACTCGCACCAACTGTCGAAGAATCATGGATCAAATGCAGAACGAGATGCAAGATGTGCGCGAGAAGCTATCTCTCTTTATGCAGACCATGGAAGCTATTGCAAAAGGTCAGGAGAATTTGCAAGCCATGGTGCAGCCTCTGTTGGTCAGAAATGCCGGTCACGGTAATGAGGATCATCAGTCTGTGCAAGTCGATACTGTTCATGGGGATGGCACTCCCACGCCAGTGGCTCCACCTGTAGTCAATATACCGGCTGCTAATGTCAACAACGCTACCGCTGCTGGGAACGGTAACGTCGGGGTTGGAAACGAGACTGTTGTCCATAACGTTGGGCTTGGTGATATCAACTTGGGTGATAATATGGGAGGCAACGGCTTCGGCAATGCTGGATTCGGGTTCAATGATCAGGGATTCGATAATGCTGGGAAATATGGTTTCAATGCTCAAGGCTTTGGGCAGGACGGTTTTGGTGTGACCAATCAGGGTTACGGAGGTTGTGGAAATGGAAACGGCGCTGGGCTTATGGCTTTCGGACCTGCTGGAGTTGCTCAGGGGTACGGCAACAGAGGGCGAGGCCCGGTGATGAATCGGATTAGAGCTGGCCGTAATAATGGATACGATGGGTATGGAGCTGGAAATGGTATCTGGCAAGAAGATCAGCAGGAGGACGCTTTCTCTGGCGGAGGTTTCGAAGGGCCGATGGATGACTCCCAGAAGATCAGAATGCTAGAAGAGCAGATGAGGGGGGTCCTGAACCAAAGTGCTGTGGGCTTAGACATGGCAACAATGGGTCTGGTACCTGGCTTGAGGGTGCCAATCAAATTCAAAGCTCCTGCGTTTGATAAGTATAAAGGGGACACCTGTCTGAAAGTGCACGTACGGGCTTATTACAGAAAGATGTCTGCGTACTCCACTGATGAGAGAATGCTAATGCATTTCTTTCAAGATAGTCTGTCGGGCCCTTCCCTAGAATGGTATATGGGGTTGGAGCCAACTAATATAAAGACATGGAAGCAATTGGCAGAGTCATTTGTAGCTCACTACAAGTATAATAGCGACTTGGCGCCCAATTGGGTCCAATTGACAGGGCTGTCTCAGAAGAAGGGTGAGAGCTTTAAAGAGTACGCGCAAAGGTGACGCGATATGGCTGCCAGGGTCCGTCCTCCTTTAGAAGATAAGGAAATGAACGACATGTTCATCGGCACATTCACAGGCATGTTTTATGACAAGTTGTTTCACACCTCTTTGGCCAGTTTCTCAGACTTAATTCTGATGGGAGAAAAGATTGAAAACAACATTAAGCAAGGCAGGTTCCAGGCTGAGGAATCAACTGCATTTGGCAGTAATAGGAAGGCTTTTGGTGGGCGCCGTCAGGGCGAGGCAAGCGCAGTATTTGGGGGCCGAGGCCGAGGCAGAGGCAGAGGTCGAAACCAGTATAATCAGCCGCAGCAGGTGGCGAGTGTTACTATTCCATATCAATAGCCACCATTTCAACAACAACAACCGTTTCAGCAGCAGCCAATGCAGCAGCAGCAGCAGCCATTTCAACAACAGCAGCAGCAGCAACAGCCACAGCAGGGGACACAGCCTACTCAGCGAAGATTCCAGGGTGGTAAACCAAGGAGAGTATTTGAGAAGCCTCCCTCAACGTACGCAGATTTGTTGCAGACATTGTTGGGTTTGAACCTGGTAGAGAAGAGAACTCTAGCACCTATAATGGGAACTCCTCCGTATGGTTATGATGCAAGCAGGCACTGTGAGTTCCACTCTGGGGCTCCGGGCCACGATGTAGAGGGTTGCCATGCTTTTAAGCATGTTGTGCAGGATCTCTTGGACAATAAAGCTATCAATTTCGGAACGGCAGGTCCGAATATAGTGCAGAAGCCCATGCCTAATCACGGGGCAAACGCCATTCTGACTGAGGAAGGGTTGAATCTGATTATGAATGTCGATGATTTAAAGACGCCGCTGAGCGAGATAAAAAGCAGGTTGTTGCAAGGGGGTGTTTATCCAGGATGTGACGAGTATTGCTTAGAATGCTAGACCCTAGCTGGGGGGTGTGATGATTTGAAGAAAGGCATTCAGGCTTTAATTGATGACGGCACATTGCAGTTTGACCGAGCAGCAATCGAAGAGCCTGCAGGGGCAGTAGCAGATGATCAGAGTGATGTGGCCACTGTAACGATTCCTCGAAAGACAATCACTATCGCAGCACCGGTCCAGCGACCGCCGATCACCATAACTAAGGCCGGATCGATCCCGTACGAGAACACGAAGGCAGTCCCGTGGTCATATGGGTTGGAAGTGTATTGTGACGGAATAAAGATTGATGTTAATAAGCAGCCAGCCGAGACTGTAGACAACGTTGTTGGTTCAGGAGGTATGACAAGGAGTGGTAGGATCTTTATATCACCTGAAGTGGAGGCCGGAAGACTAGCGAAAGGAAAGGGGAAGATGGTTGAAAATGTCCCAGTGTAGGAAAGCGAAAAAGCATCGGCATCGAAAGATGTAGAAGAGTTCATACGCTTGATTCGAAAAAGTGATTATAAGATCGTGGAGCATCTGCAATAGACGCCGTCCAAAATATCTATATTGTCGTTGCTATTATGTTCTGAAGCTCACAGAAATGCTTTGTTGAAAGTCCTGGATACTTCCTTTGTACCCCAAGACGTCTCCGTGAATCAGCTGGAAGGAGTGTTGGCACATGTGAATGCAGGCCACAGCTTGGGCTTTACCGACTTCGATTTGACCCCGAAAGGGAGAAATCATAATATGGCGCTGCACGTATCTGTCGAGTGTAGAGGGTCAGTAATGTCGCATGTATTGGTCGACACCGGATCATCGTTGAACGTGTTGCCCAAGAAAGCAATGATGAAGCTAGATGTCAGAGGGATCCTGTGCACGCCCAGTGACTTGGTAGTCAGAGAGTTTGATGGCACGCCAAGAACAGTCTTTGGATCGATAACATTGCCTCTATAGGTGGGGCCGGAGGTGTTTGCAACGGAATTCTATATCATGGATATACAACCCGCATATAGCTGCCTGCTCGGAAGACCCTAGATTCATGGGGCTGGGGCAGTCACGTCCACCCTGCATCAGAAGTTGAAATATATGGTGGGAGACAGCGTGGTTACGGTATGCGGAGAAGAAGACATCCTAGTCAGCCATCTGTCGTCATTTAAATATGTGGAGGTCGATGGAGAGATCCACGAAACGCCCTGCCAGGCATTTGAAGGGTTGCGTATCAAGGACAAAGGTCCCGGGCCGAGCAAAGTGTCGGAGATAGCCGTCTCTTCGTATAAAGAGGCTCAAGCTCTGGTGGAGGCAGGAGAAGCCAAGGGCTGGGGCAAAAGTGCTGGATATTCCTGTGAAGATGGACCGATTCGGGCTGGGGTACCAACCGTCGTCATCAGCACCTGCCGTGGGGACACCCCGTTTCAGAGGGCCAATAACCATCTCTGCTAGTGGAGTATGTCATGAAACCATCAACGCTGCTTCAGAGTCTGATGAAGGAGACAGCGACTGTGATATGGATGCCTGGATTCAGCCAAGCACGCCAGGACAGGGACTGTGCAACTGGTCCATTCAGGAGCTTGTTCCTGTGACTCTTAAACAGTAATGCTTTGTTTTATTAATTGTTGAATAATCTGATGTCTTTCCCGGGGCATCAGGTTTTGCTTAGGGATGTGCTGTTATGAACATTGCGTGTTTATCATTAAATAAAAGGCGTTTTCTCATGTGCAAATGTTGTGATCTCTGTTTTTCTTGTTTCGTATTTTTTCAATAAAATGGCAACGTGGTTATTCTCTTTATACGCATTTTGAAGCATTTAACTATTCTTTTTGCAGGATAATATTTTCAGATGACATCCTTGAACCACCTATGACTCGTCCCGACTTTGAGCACCCGGTATTTCAGGCCGAAGAAGAGGTTGTCGAAGATAGTGACGTTCCTGAAGAACTGTCTTGGTTGGTGAAGCAAGAGGAAAGAGTCATTCTGCCTCACGAAGAGGTCATCGAAATTATCAACTTGGGGTCGGAAGGGGTTGAGAAGAATATTCGTATCGGAGCCGCGCTGCAAAGAGATATCAAGCGAAGACTGGTTAAAATGCTCCGAGAGTATAGTGATGTATTCGCTTGGTCGTATGAAGATATGCCAGGGCTCGATACAGATATGGTTGTGCACCGTCTGCCACTGAAAGAAGAATGCCCACCGGTCAAACAAAAGCTTCACAGAACTAGACCAGATATGGCAGTGAAGATCAAAGAGGAAGTTCAGAAACAGTGGGATGCTGGTTTCCTGGCTGTGACAAAATATCCCTCATGGGTTGCTAACATCGTGCCGGTGCCAAAGAAAGATGGCAAGGTTCGAATGTGCGTGGATTATAGGGATTTTAATAAAGCAAGCCCAAAGGATGATTTTCCACTTCCTCATATCGACGTGCTAGTTGATAATACTGCTCAATACTCCGTATTCTCCTTCATGGATGGCTTTTTAGGCTATAATCAGATTAAAATGGCGCCAGAGGACAGGGAGAAGACTACTTTCATAACGCCTTGGGGAACATTTTGCTACAAAGTGATGCCCTTTGGTTTGAAGAATGCTGGGGCAACATATCAGCATGCGATGACGACTCTTTTCCATGATATGATGCATAAAGAGATCGAAGTTTATGTTGACGATATGATTGCCAAATCCCAGACGGAGGAAGAGCATCTGGTGAATCTGCTGAAGCTATTTAAAAGGCTTAGGAAGTTCAGGCTGAGACTGAACCCTAACAAATGCACCTTCGGGGTGAGATCGGGTAAACTGCTGGGGTTTATCGTAAGCGAAAGAGGAATAGAGGTCGATCCTGCTAAAATAAAAGCGATCCAAGAAATGCCGACGCCTAAAACAGAGAAAGAGGTGCGCGGGTTTTTAGGGAGGTTGAACTACATCGCTCGGTTCATATCTCATCTAACGGCCACGTGTGAACCATTATTCAAGCTGTTGAAGAAAGATCAAGCTGTAACGTGGAACGAAAATTGTCAAAAGGCGTTCGATAAAATAAAGCAGTATTTGCAGGAGCCTTCTATTTTGATACCCCCAGTGGCAGGGAGACCCTTGATCATGTATTTGACAGTTCTTGAGGGAAGCATGGGTTGTGTTCTCGGTCAACACGACGAGACAGGGAGAAAAGAGCATGCAATTTATTACTTGAGTAAGAAATTTACAGATTGTGAATCTCGATACTCGATGCTTGAGAAAACTTGTTGCGCGCTAGCCTGGGCCGCCAAGCGTTTGAGGCAATACATGCTGAATCATACAACCATGCTCATCTCGAAGATGGATCCTATCAAATATGTATTCGAAAAGCAGGCCTTATCAGGAAGAATTGCCCGTTGGCAGATGGTCTTGACTGAATATGACATCCAATACGTCTCGCAAAAGGCTATAAAAGGGAGTGTACTGTCTGAGTACCTGGCAGAGCAGCCTATTGAAGATTACCAATCGATGAGGTTTGATTTTCCCGACGAGGATATCATGTACCTAAAGATGAAAGATTGTGAAAAACCGTTGCCAGACGAAGGACCAGAGTTGGGTTCCAAATGGAAGATGATATTTGACGGAGCTGTGAACGCTTACGGTAGCAGAATAGGGGCAATCATCACTACACCACACGGGTCGCACATCCCGTTTACTGCTCGATTGACCTTTGCAGTTACCAATAATGAAGCCGAATACGAAGCTTGTATAATGGGGCTTGAAGAAGCCATTGATTTGCGAATCAAAAATCTGGACGTATACGGAGACTCAGCTCTGGTCGTGAATCAGATAAAAGGGGAATGGGAGACACGTCAGCCCAACTTGATACATTACATGAATTATGCAAGGAGATTGTTGCCTTTCTTTGACAAAGTTGAATTGCATCACGTACCGCGGGCAGAGAATCAGATGGCTGACGCTCTCGCCACTTTGTCTTCCATGTACAAGGTCAACTTCTGGAATGAGGCTCCCAGAATCGTTATCTCTCGGCTTGACAGACCAGCTTTCGTATTTGCTATTGATGAAGCATCCGACGACAAACCGTGGTATTTTGATATCCTTAATTTTCTGAAGAATAAAGAGTATCCGGCTGGGGCATCCAGTCAAGATCAGAAGACTCTCAGGAGATTAGCGGGTAATTTCTATTTGAATCCGGATGGTGTCTTATACAGAAGAAACCACGACTTGGTGCTACTGCGGTGCGTAGATGAAAAAGAGGCGAAACTGCTCATGGAGGAAATACATGAAGGCACATTTGGTACGCATGCTGGTGGGCATGCTATGACGAGAAAGCTGCTGCGGGCAGGTTATTTTTGGCTGACTATGGAAACTGATTGTTTCAAGTTTGCGAGAAAGTGCCACAAGTGCCAAATTTATGCTGATAAGATCCATGTGCCTCCGAGTCCTCTGAATGTGATGTCATCGCCATGGCCATTCTTGATGTGGGGAATCGATATGATTGGAAAGATCGAGCCGACAGCTTCTAATGGACACCGGTTCATTTTGGTGGCAATCGATTATTTCACCAAGTGGGTGGAAGCGGCGTCTTATGCAAATGTAACGAAGCAAGTGGTGGCCAGATTCATCAAGAGAGATATCATTTGCCGATATGGGATCCCCGAGCGGATAATCACGGACAACGGTTCAAACCTGAACAACAAAATGATGAAGGAGCTCTGCCAGAATTTCAAGATCGAACATCACAACTCCTCCCCGTACCGACCCAAGATGAATGGCGCTGTTGAAGCGGCCAACAAGAATATCAAGAAGATCGTTCAAAAGATGGTGGTGACCTATAAGGATTGGCATGAGATGCTACCTTTCGCTTTGCACGGTTATCGTACGACGGTACGCACATCAACCGGGGCAACCCCGTTCTCGCTGGTATACGGAATGGAAGCAGTACTACCGTTGAAAGTTGAGATCCCTTCTCTGAGGGTATTGCGAGATGTTCAACTAGATGAGGCAGAATGGGTGAAAGACAGGTTGAACCAACTGAGTTTGATGGATGAGAAGAGGCTAGCTTCTCTAGCATATGATCGTTTGTACCAGAGCCGAATGAAGAAAGCATATGATAAGAAGATACATCCGCGAAGCTTTCAGACAGGCGACCTTGTGCTGAAAAGGATTCTCCCGCTGCAGGCAGATCACAGGGGCAAGTGGACCCCCAACTACGAAGGGCCATACGTTGTCAGGAAAGTCTTTTCAGGAGGAGCTTTATTGTTGTCCACTATGGACGGTGAAGACTTTACATCGCCTGTGAATTCGGACGCAGTTAAAAAATACTTTGCTTAAAATTGACCCGCTGGACAGAAAAAGAGAGTCCAGGCAAAAATGGGGCATCCTGGCGAACCAAAAACATAATGAAAGGTTCGAGCAAAAGTTAGGGATAAAATGAAAATGTACACCCGCGAAGTTGAAAACCTACACTGGGCGGCTTCGGCAAAAAGGGGTATCCCGGTGAACTGAAAACCCGTAAAGGGCGGTTTACGCAAAAGTTAGGGATTTGAAAAGCAAATGACTGCGGTCCGAATTCGATACTGCAGTGCGGGAGAATATGCCTGAGGAGTCGATTATCAGATACAATCTCTTCGGAAGTATGGATACCGGGGAAGCATTGGAGTCGGGCGAGTCATGGGAGGATCAGTTCGTGGTGTTCATCTGCATCCCGTTGCCGACATGTGTACAAATTTAGTTTGTCAATATATTTATGCTTCTTGTGCATACTTGTATATCTGCTTTGCGTAGCTTCCTCTTTTCAGGAGTTACATCCCGTGTACAAAACTCCGCCCATTCAGGGGCCCAATCAATAAAATATGTTATTCAGTACTTGATGCTGGTTCTTTACTGTTTTGTGCATGATAAACGCCTAAGTTTACTGAAACTAGCATGTGTATAACATCACTGGCCCTTGCCGACAATTGCTAAAGCTTTGAATTAACTAAAAATAACGTCACTAACCTGAATCGATTTGGTTGCATAGGCTTGTCTTGTCTTGTTTGTGTTGTTGCAGGTTTCATAGTCGTACGAGGAAGACGATCAAAAGATTGTAGTAACAAAAGACTCGACCCCCGCGCATGTCATGCATAAGAATCAAAATCCTCAGCTAGTCGTAGCTTATCCAAAGGACATGCTCCAGCAAAGTCATTCATCCTCAGCGGAGTTTGGTGATTCCAAGATTATAAGGCTGTATTCAGACAGTGTATCTCAAGCAGAGTGGGTTTAGCCTCAGAAGATTAATATTTGTGAGTTGTATCCAGACAAGTTCACCTTTTCCCGCAGGGTCAGTTTGCTCTCTCCCAGCAGAGGCAGTTGATTTTCCCCAAGAGAATCATCCCCTCCCCAGCGGAATTCTCTTTGCAGGTGTTTTCATTCCTTCCAGTGGAACTCGAAGATTGAGGCTCTCCCCGACAGAGTTGGTGTGAGTCCTGGCATTTATTTTGTCAGAATACCGTGTGACATCCGGTCACTCTCCAGCAGAAGTATAATCATACCGAGCGCATCTGCTAGTCTCCAGCAGAGTTACATTCCCAGCAGGGTGTTACTTCAAGGAGATGTTTGGTTCAAGTCCCCAATTTCCCAGCTGAGCCGACTTCACTCTTCCAGCATTTATTTTGCTGGAATAATTCTGTAGCATCTGGCTATCCCCAGCGGAATTGGCATTATCTTCAGCATTTATTTTGCTGAAGCGAGTTCCTGTATCTCAGCAGTTCGAGTCTGCATTTGCATTGGCATATAGTGTCATATTTGCATCCACCAAATAAAAGCGTAGCATTTCCATGTCGAATGGAGCATTGCATCATTGTCAAACACATGCATTTTGAAACATAAACCAGGTTGGCTAACCTTTTGTTTCAAGTATTGTTTCTCTTGCAGGTAGAGAGAGCCCTTGCTCAGGTGAATCAATAAACATTCGAGGTCTTGGCGTGAGACATTCAACGAAGTGTCAGCTTTGGCACTACTCCCCACAGAGTTGTCATGATGAAGTTCTCTTTGTCTCCGAACAGAGTTATTTGTGAATTTCTCGTGTTTTCCCCGCCAGAGTAGGTAGGCAAAATTCCTCCTCATTCCCAAGCAGAGTTGTTTGTCATCAAAGGGTTTCATTAATCAGAGTTTCAGAGGCTGCTACCGGTTACCAGAGCAGGCGTCCGGTAGTTCTGTTCCCCAATCTCCCCAGTAGAGTCCGCCTCAAAGTTACTGTAACGTCAGTGATAAGAAGTTTGTGGACCAACGGAAGGATGAGTCCTGACGAGGACAATTTTATTGACAGGTTTTCTTCGTGCTAAAAAGGGTGGGGGTCCTAACGTGGACAGATTGATTTCCTCAGTTGACGATAGGTGCTAGTCCTAACGTGGACAGGTTCGATTTTTTAGAATTGTTGGAAGGTGGAGTCCTGACGTGGACATTTCCTCAAGTTGACGAGACGTGTTGGTCCTGACGTGGACATATCTGATTCCTCGGTATTGATTGAGTACAAAGTCATAACGTTGACAAGATTGATTACTCTTCGTGTCGGTGTCCTGACGTGGACAATTTATTTCCAGCAGATAGCTTTATTCGTGATGGTGAAATGTGCGTCCTGACGTGGAAAAGTTTATAGTTCTTCGTGTCGTCAAGATGCGAGAGTCCTGACGTGGACAAATTTATCCTTCTCCGTGTTGTGAGCAAAGTATGAGTCCTGACGTGGACAAAGTCTCACTTCCCCAGCAAGTCGAGGACGCGCAAGTCTCGAAGTGGACAGGTTCTATTACTTCAGTAGGTGGAGATGTGAGTCCTGACGTGGACAAGTTTTTATCCTCAGCAAGTCAAGAGGTGGGTCCTGACGTGGACAAATCAAGACGACACGGTTTCCTTACGAGGAAAGAAGGGAGTCCTTACGTGGACAAAGCAAGGTGAAAGTTGAGTCCTTACGTGGACAAATCAAAAGAGAATGTATTCCTAACGTGGAAAAAAGATGTAGTCCTTACGTGGACAGATCAAGAAAGATTTGATTCCTAACGTGGAAAAGAGGGTGATTCCTTACGTGGAAGATTGTGTTCCTAACGTGGAAAGATGGAGATTCCTTACGTGGAAAGTTTGATGTTTCCTTACGTGGAAAGAGTTTTATTCCTTACGTGGAAAGAAGGTTTGCTTACGTGGAAAGATTATATTCCTTACGTGGAAAGTTTAGTCCTGACGCGGACAGATTGAGAAGAGAGTTATTCCTAACGTGGAAAGGGAGGTCCTAACGTGGACGATGTAGTCCTAACGTGGACAAGTTATTCCTTACGTGGAAAAATGAGATTCCTTACGTGGAAAAATGAGGTTCCTTACGTGGAAAAGTTATGATTCCTTACGTGGAAAAAAATGGTGATTCCTTACGTGGACAGAGTTGGTTTCCTTACGTGGAAAGATAGAGGTGATTCCTTACGTGGAAAGATTATATTCCTTACGTGGAAAGTTTAGTCCTGACGTGGGCAAATTCAGAAAAGAAGTTAGTTTCCTTACGCGGAAAGATTGATTCCTTACGTGGAAAGATGAGATGATTCCTTACGTGGACAAGTCAAGCAGATGGCATTCCTTACGTAGAAAGAAGAGAGGTTTCCTTACGTGGAAAGATGTTATTCCTAACGTGGGAAGTTTAGTCCTAACATGGACAGATCCAGACGGTGTTATTCCTAACGTGGAACGGTTATTCCTTACGTGGAAGGGTGAGTCCTAACGTGGACAATGTTATTCCTAACATGGACAAGAGTTTACTCCTAACGTGGACGATTTATTTCTGACGAGAAGGCAGACGAGCCATCCCCCAGCAAAGTTGTTGAAGTTTTTCCGAGTCGACGAAGCAGGCGTCCTAACGTGGACAAGCAAAGTTTTATTCTTGCAATGAGAGAAGCTTTTCAGGCTGATGAAAATAATCCCCAAGCAGTGGTGTAGTTCATTTCTGCGGTTGGCAAATTTCTGGGTTCTTAGTATTCAACCGTCTCGTACCGCGAATGTCTGAAGGCTCCGGGCTCTTCACCCAATCGGGTCCAAGTCGCTTGAATAGGGGCAGCTGTTGCACCCTAAAATTTGCTCAACCTTATTCACTTGGTTTATGTTTCAATATCATTAGCATTTGCATATAGAGTCATGTACATAGTCTAATCATCTGCATTGCATAGTATAGCAAATCATCCAACAGGGACCAATCATTATTCTCATCTCTATGAGCCTATCAAGAGGTTATTATTCTAATTCAATCCCATTCAAGTCATCAGAAAGAATTTGAAAGCTATCAAGTCAATGGATCAAGCAAGTGCATGCATCTCCTATCTGAGGGTATCTGAGGATCAACAAAGAAATTGTGAGCTGTGGGCTGAGCATGGATAGTATCTGGACATCATGGGAGACTTAGAAAGTCATTTGGAGAAGGAGACAAGTCATTAGTGTGATCACAAGAATTGCAGTTGAAGACAGTCAACTAGGGTTTCATCTGGGGTCAACTCTAGGTCAACTCTAGGTCATTTGACTGATTGAAAGGCATTAAGGGTTATTGGAGAGATGTGGGGTTCATTATTTGACATGTAAAGAAGGATATGATGAAATGCTAAGAAGAAATCAAGAGAAATCAAGGAGAAGAGGAGTTTCTAAATTAGGGTTTCTGTGTAAAATCCCCTGGTTTAGGTCAAATTCCCAAGCAAGATAAGTCAAAATGAAATCTTCAAATGAATCCTTGGCCAAAATGAAACTTGTAGAGGATCTCAATACCTTTAATTTGAGTGGTGGAAGACATAAAGGAGATTTATAGAACTCAAGTTATGGTCCTTGCAAGTTACAGGTCATCTGAGGTATCTGAAATTTTGTCTGTGAAAATGACTTGACTTCCAAGAAAATTTTACCCCTCAAGGAGATTTCAAATGAATTTCTGGTAAACATAAGAATTGTTCCTCATTGACTTAGCTTTCTAGAATGATATAGTATGCCTTCATATGATGTTTAGAACTCTACTTATGGTCTTGGCAAGCAAAGGGTATTTTGGTCATCTGAGAATTACAGGTCATTTCAAGCCTATGCCCAAAACTCATACAAGGAAGCTTCAAATGGAAAACTTTACAACATCAAACTTGTTCCAAATGACAGTTTGAGTCTATAAAAGTGACCATGAAAGATTGGAAAGGTTCATAGCACAAGGTTTCAAAAGTGGTGGATTTAATGAATAAAAAAGGACTTAAAAATGAGATTTTTCATATTTTGGCCAAATGAGGTGAAACTATAGGTCATTTTGAATGGAAAAATCATTTTGAGAACATTGGCTGAAGTAGAATTTTGAGCTTGGTTCAAGTTTTTAGAGTTATGCATGGTTACTTACACATGAAGTTACATAATCCAAATCCAAGGGAAAGTGTGCATGGGAAGCTTCTCCAAAGTTCTAGGAGGTTCTAAACTCACCTATATATTGATATGAAGAGGTTCATGCAAGGGTTGGTGCTTCACATTGCTCATAAACACAAGTTTCATACACTTTCTCTCATTGGCAAAATCAATTCAAACTCTCTCAAATTCTCATCAATTCTCACAATCCTTGATCTGATCATCATCATCATCATCCAAGGATCATAATTCACACAATCATTTGGTAAATTGAAGGAGGATTCGAGCTGTGCAAGTTCACCATTCAAAGTGCAAGAATTTTGGAATTGGGAGATTCAAAGCCTTGGAGCACCATTGGTTGCACACAGAACTCATCATCAAGTTCTTGGATCATTTTCCAATCATTACAAGCCTTGGATCAGCACACTCCATAGCTGTTTTCTTCACTTTGCACCAGGTATGTTCATCCTTCAAATTGCATGTTTTAGTTAGAATTATTAGGTTTTGATAGCATAGAATGGTTAAGATAGGATAGATGACTGAGTTTGGTGAGTTTGGAGAGTTTTCATGGAGTTTGATCATGGAGTGCAAGAACTGTTTGAATGAATAACTCTTGGATTAGAGCACGAAAATCTTAGTTGAATAGCTTGTTGTAATCAGCACAAGGTGTAGAGTATGTTAGGGCAAGAATTGGAGAGAATTGATAGGATTGATATCAGTTGAAAATGGTGGATCAGAACTGTTATACCTATCGGGTTTGCTTCTTGAGCGAGTTTTAGGATGAACTATTGGCATGGCTGTGTAGAGGCAAGTTTTTAGAGCAACTTTTCTCTTGGAGTCGAAGGCATCCATGGAGAGATGAGGGAGAACAGAGGAGTGGAAGGTGCATGCATGGTGAGGAAGTTTCAGAAACCCTAGGGTTTCTGAGGTTGAAGATGATCTGGGAGCCACACGATCCCCATTTTGACTTTGACTGGAATTTGAAATCAATGGCCACGATTGAAGAACGAAAACGGAGGGAAATTCAAACCATGAAACACCCCGTTTCATTTAAGTAATCAGACTGGGCCTCACACTCGCTTGCTAATCGCACCCTACCAAACCAGGCCCAATGCAAATGAACTGTAATTCTTGCTATTCACACCGTTTCCTCGTTTTTAATTTTTGTTGGTTTTCTGATTGCTTCTTGGGCCTAGTGCCAAGCTGCTTTTCACACCCCACTGCCTGGCCCGTTTCCATGTTTTAACTGATTTCTTTACTCGCTGCACCCTCCATTTCAATTAATTCATTTTATTTTCTTTCAAAAATATTAAATCTTTAAAAAATCATAACAAATTGTAAAATACATGTTTTTCATTGGTTATTTTTGCATTCTTTTCATAAGTTTGTCAAGAAAATTATCATACAAAAAAATTAATAGTTCATTTCATTTTTTATATTTTTGGCATATTTTTCTTTTAAATAGGTGTAAATATAGTTTTGTTTAGTACATGATTTTGCTAATTTTAGTTTGAATAATTGCTTTGATATTTTTTATCCATTCTTTTTAGGTTGGTTAGTAGATATTGTTAGATTGTATATACAATTTAGTTCACATTTTTAGGACTTAATTTTAGGTGTTTAGTTTAGGTGTGAATAACATGAACAAAACTAGGGTTTAGGTGATAACATAGGTGAATTAGTTCATTTCCCTTAGGAGTTAGAGATTGAATTTTGGCCATGGGACTATAGGGATTATGGGTAGTTATTAGATCCCTTAGAAAATATCAGGATTCCCCTACTGCTATTAATACTGTCTGTATTTGTTTGACTGGTGTGGTGTGCCCTCTCTGGGGATTATGATTTGCCTGTGTGGGTATTGGGATTGCTTGGGGATTGGGAGAGCTGAAGACTTATGATGATGAAGCCATTGGAGATCCAGAGCTTGAAGACCAACTTCCAGAGTTGAAGAGGAGATTCCTGCTAGCAGCTGTTGAGGAGACTAGGGTTTAGGAGCTAGGCAGAGCTCTAGATTAGAAAGCTTGTTTCTCAAACATGAAATGCTTTGTCTGCATCCATCCTTTCTCTATGATTCAAAGTCTCTTTCAAATATCCACCTCCTTCCTTTGGAAGGATCAGTGAATGTATTTGAAAGATAGAACTTTTGAGAGAAAATTGTCTATATAATGTTAACAGTTAATGAACCACCCTTGGTAGGAAATTGACTGTCTAACATTCATTCACTTCATCTTGTTGACTGATATTCATCCTGGAGATTGAGACTGGAAGAAAAGCCATTGCAGATGGAAGATTGATGATCAAGACCTTGCTGGAAGGCTGTGGAGATGGAGATTGAAGCTTGTAGCTGTTTGGAGATGACTTGAAGATAGGTGTTGATGCAGAGCTGCTGTGGCTGTTTATTTTTGCTGTATTTCATTTCTGATGTATTGATTGGTTTTCCTGACTGTATTGTTTGTTGTTTAACCTGTTGGGTTGAAAGTGAATCCTGTTCACTTTTGCCTATTGTTTTCTAGGTTCGAGGTTGAGTGGGACTCCCTTGCCTCGCTTGTATTGTTGCATCCATGCATTTTACCGCTTTACTGTATATATCTGCTATTGTTTCTGTTTCCATCTATCCCCTTAGGATCTCTGTTTCTCTCTGTGCAAGAGAGGAGCATGATAGACACTAGGTCTTAACCCATGCATGATAACATTAGGTTAGTTTGATTCCCCTCGCAACCGTAGGTTAGAGTTCTGTCTCTTCTTCCTCAAAACAAACAGAAAAATACAATAAAGTTGCAAACACAATAAAAGACACTTCTTCCGTAAAAGAATGTGAACTCATCAAAACGTCATTTTTGTCCGCTTGGACTGTTAATCAGAAAAACCCTTTTCAGAAGGAGATAAGAACAATCAAGACAGACTTGTGTCGTACGTGGCCCGAACTACGTTTGCTCTGATCTTCCATGCAGTGTGGAAGTACGTAGGCATAGGATGTGATATCCTAGCGAGCAACCTTCCCCTCCTTTCCCATAGGTAGGCGAACTACGTCGACTCTGATTTCTCGTTCCAGACGGGAATACGTAGGCATAAAGTGCGATACTTTGCCTAGTCATTTTCTTTTCTTTTAACCCTTAACCCTGTAGAGTAGATAGAATAATAATCCATACCCGAAAACAAGCGTGGATCCCGTCGAGTACGACGGACGTGAGGGGTGCTAATACCTTCCCCTTGCGTAACCGACTCCCGAATCCAGGTTTTGGTTGCGATGACCATACCTTTTCCCGTGTTGTGCGAGGTTTACTCTGAGCGTTTCCTTTCCCTCCCGTGGGATAACGCACGGTGGCGACTCTTCTGTTCAGCCGGCGCCGATTTTCGCAGTAGCGACACGTTCCTTCTGCAGTTGATGCACATCTGGTCCCTCAAGGCGTATGTTTATATGCATTCCCCAGTGAGTTATGATTGGATTTTCTTTCCACAGAGTAATTTGCAGCCAGGTTAGATTCGTTCCCCGGCGGAGCAATCCCCAGCAAATTGAAAGGGGTGGTTTCCCTAGCAGATTTGTTCTCTTTTCCTTAGCAGAATGAAGGAATGTTGTCACGTCGGTATTTTCTTTGTAGGAAGCCATCAAGGGCTCGTTTCTCGGCATAAGTCCAATTGTTAATGGGATGAGCAAGTTTGTGCTTTATCCCCAGCAGAATCGGTGATTCTTTCAACAAGGTTATTCTCTTGCCCCGACAGGGAGTTGTCTGTATCTCTAGAATTTATTTTGCAGATTCAGTTCCGTTTCATTTGCATGCGTGCATAGCATCTACCCAAATGCGTAGCATTTCCATTTCGTATGGAGCATTACACCATTTTCAGACATATGCATATGAAACATAAGCCAGATTGTTATCTCTTTGTTTCAGGTGTATCTTCAGAGGTTTGATCTTTTCCCTTGGTATCCAGACCATGTGATTTCTCTTAGCCCACGTGGTATCCAGATCCCGGCTCATGTTATTCCCCAGCAGTATCTTCGGATCTCAGAGGATCATGACAAATATTTATGATGCATTCTTTTGTCCATTGAGTGTCCAGGCTCCGGTCCATCCCCAGTTGATAGGGTTTTCCTTTTTTCCGTCGAGTATCCAGACTCTGGTAAAGATGGTTGTGGTATCCAGACCATAGTGATTGATTATTGTTTTTTTCCGTTGAGTGTCCGGACTCCGGTGAGGACAGTGTGGTGTTTAATTTTTGATGGGTATTTGTGATATTTCCTCTTCGTCTGTTCAGTATCCAGGCTCTGGTCTCTCCATTTTCAGACTCTGGTATATTGTCAATTCATGATGTATTACTTTTTCCGTCGAGTATCCAGACTCCGATAAAGTCAGTAAGGTATCCAGACCTTGGTAAGTTTTGTGGTAGTACTCCTTCTCCGTGGAATATCCAGATTCCAGTGAATTTTCGATTTGAAATAATTGGTTTTGTCCGTTGAGTATCCAGGCTCCTGTCAAGTTTTCCGTCGAGTATCTAAACTCCAGTAATGTTCGTATGGTGGTGATCTCTTTTCTCCGTTGAGTATACAGGCTCCAGTCACTTTTGTTGAGCATCCAGGCTCCGGTTCATTTTCGTTGAGTGGTCAGGCTCCGACGTATTACGTTGAGTATCCAGACTCCGACTGATTTCCAATATGTGGTAATTTCTCTTGTGCGTTGAGTATCCAGGCTCCGGCATTTGTTCCGTGATTCCAATTTCGTTGAGTATCCAGGCTCTGATAAAATTCCAGTTCATGGTATACTTTTGGTCCGTTGAGTATTCAGGCTCCGGTCAATTTTACGTTGAGCATCCAGGCTTTGACTTCTCCGTTGAGTATCCAGGCTTCGGTGAATTCACAAATGATATCCTTTTCTACGTCGAGCGTTCAGGCTCTGGTTTATACGTCGAGCGTTCAGGCTCCGGTCAATCTTACGTCGAGCGTTCAGGCTCTGGTCAATGTTGCGTTGAGCGTTCAGGCTCCGGTTTTTACGTTGAGTATCCAGGCTCCGGCTATTAAGTTGAGCGGTCAGGCTCTGACAAATTTCATTGATTCATTTTGTTCGTTGAACATCCAGATTCGGGCAATCTGAAGTATTCCCCTATTTCAAGTTTTTCCCAAGCAGAGTTACTCGTTAAGTTTCTCTCTTCCCCAGCAGAAGGGGTTTGTAATCAGAGCAGTTATCTCCGGAGATTCTTGTTTGCAGATTTATTTTTTGCGGTTGGTAAATTTTCGGGTTCTTTGGTATTCATCCGTCTTTTACCTTGATTGCGTGAAAGTCGTTCGCTTTTCATTCATTCAGATCCAATTCGTTTGAATAGGGGTAGCTGTTGCACCCCAAAATTTGCCCAACCTTTTCTTAACTTGGTTTATGTTTCATTTCATTTCTTTCTAGCATTTGCATTGCATAGCATTTTGCATCGAACAGGGGATCAAGAGGTTGTGCATAGCAAGAGGAGTCTACTCAGAGGGCTGAGCCTAAGCAAGGGGTGTTACTCAAGTTTGAATGTTCATCAAGTCATCTAAAAGTGGGCAATAGTCTTGTGAAAGGATTAATGGATGTATGTGGGTCAGCTCCTAACTTGGAGGCCAGTTCAAGATCATCAGAGGATTGTGAATTCATGATTATGGATATAAGATGTTGAGAGAGCTCATTGAGGGCTTTGAGAGTGTTGCAACTGCGAAAAACCACCGGCGGAAAAAAACAGAAGAGTCGCCACTTTCGTTATTTATCCCAAAGAGAGGGAAAGGAAACGATTGCAAAAACCTAAAGAAAAATGGAAAGACAAGGTCATCGCAACCATGTCTGGATTCGGGAGTCGGTTACGCCAGGGGAAGGTATTAACAACCCTCACGTCCGTCGTACTCGACGGGATCCATGAATTGTTGTCTATCTAAAAGGGTGTATTGAAACTATCTAGCTAAAGGCTTATGGACAAAAGAAAAAGAAAAGAGAATTGACTCGGCAGAGCATCGCCGCTCTGTGCCTACGTACTCCCTCGTGCAATGGGAAAGTCAGAGTCAATGTAGTTCGGCTAACTACGACTAAAGAAGAAGGAGAGGTTGCTCGCTGAGACATCGCGTCTCGTGCCTACGTACTTTCGTCTGGTACGAAAGATCAGAGCAAACGTAGTTCGGGCTAAACGGACCACAGGTTGGTTCAACAGTTTTTTAGTCCCGAGTAGGGTTAACAGATAGTTCTAGCAATTGGTGTATGCAACTCGACCATTGGAGACTTAGGCATTACCGTTTGCGGTAGAACTAAGAGTTAACAACACTCTTTTTGTGAAAAGATTTTCCTGATTAAGAACCCCAAAGGGTGAAAAAGAGTTTAAATTGTTTTTGTGTTTTTTTAGAGAAGAAGTGTTTTGAATTTGATTTACAACTCATGTCGCACTAGAGACTATGACCTAAGAGTGAATGCGTCGTATATCACCCAAAGGGTGTACACTAAACACTCTAGGTCCTTGAGGGGAGGCCCCTCAATTACCATTTCTCAAGTAGCGTAAGGCTCGTAGCGTGCTACACTTGTCATTCTTTATTAAGTGTTTTATGAATGTTTGAAGATGAGAAGAGAAAAAGGAACACTAATGGGAGACTAGTCAATCCTAAAAGTTATCATGCAAAGTGGACCTAAATTTGAGATTCAAAAGGGAACTACCTAATGTTATCATGCATAGTTAGGCACCTAATGTCTATCATAACCTCAAGAGGTTAGAGAACCTATGGGGAGCATGGCAAAGAAAAGCTAAAGAAGAAGAAGAAGAAGAAGAAGAAGAAGAAGAAGAAGAAGAAGAAAAATGCATATGCAAATGAAAAGATGCACACATAGAATGCACAAATAGAATGATAGTGGGAGGAAAATAGTGTGGGGCAGTAGCCTCCACAAGCTCATCTCAACCAAGCATGCATATGGAAATGCAAGAAAAGAGAAGAAAGAGAAATGCACAAGAAGAATTTAAACAAGCACAAGCAAACCACACAAAGATGCACCAAAAAGTGTGATGAAATGACCTAAGTCAAGCAACATCAACCACACCAATAAAATCAAACCAAAAGAAAGGTAAAACAAACCTCAAAGCCAAGTGAGGATGGGAGACTAAATGAGGGCAGCAAGGACCCCATAATAGGTACTCAACCATGAGCATCACTTATCAAAAGCAAAGAAACACCAAAAGTGTCCTCAAGGATTCATCATTCTAGGTATGCTTCAAATACCTCCAAAGGAGGGACCAAGCCACCTTAAATGACACTCCAAGGTCATTGGACAGAAGAGAGATGAAGAGAAGAAGGCTCACAATCAATATCAAAACAACATAAGAAGAAATGCAAGAAATAGCACAAAGGAAGCAAGCATGCATCATATAGAAGTTCAAGTTGTAAGCACAAAAAGAAAGGCATCAATCAACAAGCTATGAGCATAATTTTGACCTAAAAATGAACATACAGCAAGCTCAACATGTCAAGAATGTGAAACAATAAGAATTGAGAGCTTATTGGATCCACAAAGGTCATTTCCAATCCAAACTAGGTCAAGCACTTGTGTGAGCTGTCCTATGTGATGACCTAACTTGTAAGTCACTTCAAAAATAGGAAAAAGGTTCAAAAAATATCAAATAAATTGCACAAAGAAGCTACATAAGTTGGCAACCAGCGGCCAAGAAGCCAAGACAAAAGTCCCCTGAAAGCACCATCAAAAGAATCAAATCATTTGTATGTACCACTTTGAAATGGGAGAAATAAAGGCAAGAAGAAAAGCCACAAAAGTCAACAATCCAAGGGAAAAATGGTCCTCAAAAATTTATCAACTCATCATGGAGATGAGGATCAATTTTTACCCATTGGATCCAAAAGGAATGAGAGAAATAAATGCAAGAACAAACCATGTCACAATTCAATGCAATTAAAACACCTCCAATATTTAATTCATTTTTTAATTGAAAATAAAATCAAAAAATAAAATAAAAATATCCATAAAATACTAGACAGCTCAAAGTTTGTAAAAAATATTTTTGGGTAATTTTTAGGATATTTTCGATATTTTTAATGAATTAAATTGTAAACAGAAAATAAAACAAAATAAAAAAGAAAATAAAAGAAATCAGGAAAAATGTGGTGTCAAAAAGCAATAAAATGGAGTGCAAAATGATATTGGGCCCAACAAGGCGGTCCTGTTAGCACGCGTCCCTAGCCCAGCAGGAAATCAAAAATAAAATAAATTCTGACAATTAGGTAAAACTAGTCAACGTAGTTCGGCTAACTACGGCTAAAGAAGGGGGAAAGGTTGCTCGCCGAGACATCGCGTCTCGTGCCTACGTACTTTCGTCTGGTATGAAAGATCAGAGCAAACGTAGTTCGGGATAAATGGATCACATGTTGGTTCAACAGTTTTTTAGTCCCGAGTAGGGTTAACAGATAGTTCTAGCAATTGGTGTATGCAACTCGACCATTGGAGACTTAGGCGTTACCGTTTGCGGTAGAACTAAGAGTTAATGACACTCTTTTTGTGAAAAGATTTTCCTGATTAAGAACCCCAAAGGGTGAAAAAGAGTTTGAATTATTTTTGTGTTTTTTAGAGAAGAAGTGTTTTGAATTTGATTTACAACTCATGTCGCACTAGAGACTATGACCTAAGAGCGAATGCGTCGTATATCACCTAAAGGGTGTACACTAAACACTCTAGGTCCTTGAGAGGAGGCTTCTCAATTAACATTTCTCAAGTAGCTTAAGGCTCGTAGCGTGCTACACTTGTCATCCAGAAAATACTAGACATCTCAAAGTTTGTAAAAAATATTTTTGGGGAATTTTTAGGATATTGGAGATATTTTTAATGAATTAAATTGTAAACAAAAAGTAAAAGAAAATAAAAAAGAAAATAAAAGAAATCAGGAAAAATATGGTGTCAAAAAGCAATAAAATGGAGTGTAAATTGATATTGGGCCCAACAAGGGGGTGCTGTTAGGACGCGTCCCCAGCCCAGCAGGAAATCAAAAATAAAATAAATTATGACAATTAGGTGCAACTAGTCAACAATGGAACACCATGGACATGCAACATGAAGCGCGTGATTGTTTGGTAATCTCATCATGTGGTTAAAATGCTGACAACACATTAATGAATTTTAAAAGGAATTGCATGCAATCAAGTCAATGAAGGACCACGGTATTTCTTAATCCTACACGTTCACACGAAAAGTATGCGCAACAGACGCACACCAAGATGACACGTAGGCGTCTTCTTCCTCAAGACTAACCGCCGGCCGGACTGGACTTCTGGTTACCCCTACCAACAGCCCCGGCCGCCGTGGACTGCAACAACAACACGGCCTCCTCAAAACCCAACCGTTTTTGACGGATTTTATATCAAAATTCGTCTAGAGATCATGAGGATCTCATATCTAGCATCAAAATCCACATATCTTGCGTAATAAATCCAAACCGAAGCAAAACAAAAGTATGCACCAAACCAAAAGTTCACCAAAACTCATTCAATTTGATTCAAACATTATCTACATGTTATGGAGGTTATAGATCCAGCAAGAATGGAGCAAAAACACGCAAGAACAAGTCATACCAGATTAAAACATTTTGGAGCATCCACCAACAATCATCACAAATGCCAGTTCGTTTTAGATATTAATGATCTACATGTTTCCTAGGTCTCAAATATGCAAAAATGGCAGAGAATCAATGCATACTAAGAGTGTAAGGTTGATTTGAAAATACCTAGTGGAGAACTTCCACTGAGCCTTCAATTGATGCTTAAGCTTGAAGAAAATTATCCAGAAACGTTCAGTGATCTTCAATGAAGCTTTTGCAACCTTAAATTTGGCTTGAAACTTGCTAATTCTCAGAATTCGAATTTTGAATTTTCACCACTTTTTCCAAATGCTCTCTCTTCAATTTGCCTCCAATTTCGTGTTCTGAGAGTTTGTTCATAACCAAAACCTTTTATGTGATGGATATGGATGGAAGAGAAGCCTAATTTCATGCTCTAAAGCCCAATCGAAATTTCCATTTTCTTCACTTTTTCAAATGTTCATATGCACGAAAATGGCTCCAAACAGCTTCAAAATTGGTTCATTTCAACTGTTGGTAGTGTATGGAGTATGAATGGCTATGATTTGGTCCTTGTTTTCATCTCAATGGTTGAAATTGATTGTGTAACTTCATGATGAAGTAAGCTTGGAAATGGCACCTCAAAATACCTCAAATCCAATTTCTGAAATTGCCAATGACTTTAAAACATGTTTTCCACTCAAAATATGTACCTACTTGCACAAAAATGATCAAAAATGAATTAATTACAATTTTTCCCTTTTAAATCCCTTTTCATGAAAATTCACATATCCAATCTTCAAACCAAGCCAATTCCTTGACTTCTCAATGCTTGACTAAGCAAATAACGCCATTTGGAGAAAGTTTGATGTTGGAAAGATCTTCATTTGAAGTGTTCAAGTTGGTGAAATGGACCTATAATTTTATGACCTGTAATCTTACTTTCCCAAAATCACCTTAACTTGTAAACCTCATAACTTGAGTTCTAGAAATCAGATGAAAGACTTCTAGTATATTTTGGAAAGCTAAGACGAAGACCTACAACTTTTATGTTGGCCAAAAGTTGAGCAAAAACATCCTTCTAGGTCAAAAATGGCTTGAAAGTTGGTTGACTTTTGTTGACCAAAATCACATCCCTCTGATGACCTGTAACTTGTCTGGATCATAACTTGAGTTCTATAAATCCAATCAAGGACTTCTAGTACTCAAATTAAAGCTAAGAACATGCTCTACAAGTTCCATGTTGGTCAAAAGTTGAGATGAAACTTGTATCTTGATATAGGTGGTCTTGAAGTCAGGCACTAAATAAAGGATTTTACCCTGAGAACCCTAATTTAGTAACCTCTCACACACTTGATCCTTGATGAATTGAACTTGAAATGATGTCTCATATGTCTTAACACAACAACCCATGACCATAGAGACTTTGAATTGAGTTTTAATCTCCTTCAATCCCACAGTTGACTGAAGACTAGCCAGATGAAACCCTAATTGCATCAACTTCAACTGTAACCTTTCCTACTTAGCACAAACACTTGGATGAGCTCCACAATGACCATCCAGTCACTCAATGAGCTCTCTCAACATCTTATATCCATAACCCTGAATTCACAAACCTCTGATGATCTTCAATTGGCCTCCAAGTTAGGAGTTGATCCACATACATCCATCCTTTCTTTCACAAGACCAATGTCCATTTCCTGATGACTTGATGACCATCCAAACTTGAGTAACACCCCTTGCTTAGGCTCAACCCTCTGAGTAGAATCTTCTTGCTATGCACAAACTCTTGATCCCCTGTTCAATGAAAAATGCTATGCAATGCAAATGCTAGAAAAAAATGAAATGAAACATAAACCAAATTAAGAAAAGGTTGAGCAAATTTTGGGGTGCAGCAGCTGACCCTATTCAAACGACTTGGACCTGAAGGAGTGAAAAGTGAACAACTTTCACACAATCAAGGTAAAAGTCGGTTGAATACCAAAGAACCCGGAAATTTGCCAACCGCAGAAAATAAATCTACAAACCTTCCTGGGGTAACTGCTTTGATTACAAACACATTCCACTGGGGAAAAGAGAAACTTAACCAAGTAACTCTGCTTGGGGAAAACCCTGAGATAGGGGAATACTTTAAATTGTCGGAATCTAGATATTCAACGAACAAAATGAACCAATGATATTTGCCAGAGCCTGGACGATCAACATAATAGCCGGAGTCTGAACACTCAACATATGATTGACCGGAGCCTGAATGCTCGACACAATAACCAGAGCCTGGACACTCAACGAACAATAGGATATATCATTTGCAAATTCACCGGAGCCTGGATACTCAACGGAGAAGTCGGAGCCTGAATGCTCAACACAATAACTGGAGCCTGAACGCTCAACGGAACAAGAAGTTCACCATAAACTGGAATCTTTCCGGAGCCTGGACGCATAACGAAACTGGAATCACCAAAAATTTGTCGGAGTCTGAATACTCAACGCACAAGAAAAGTTACCACATATTGAAAATTGGATGGAGTATAGATACTCAACGTAATAAATCGGAACCTGAATGTTCAGCGAAAATAAACTGGATCCTGGATGCTCGACGAAATAAACCAGAGCCTGAATGCTCAACAAAATAAATCGGAGCCTGAGTGCTCAACGAGAGTGACTGGAGCCTGGATACTCAATAGACAAAAGAACCACCATCATACAAAAACGAACGGAGTCTGGATACTCGACGGAAAATTGACTGGAGCCTGGATACTGGACGGACCAAATCAAATATTACAAGTCAAAGATTCACCGGAACATGGATATTTAATGGAGAAGGAAAACTCTCACAAAACTTAACAAAGTTTGGCTTTACCGGAGTCTGGATACTCAACGGACGATGGGAAATATCACAAATACATTCATCAAAAACCGAACACCACATTGTTCTTACCGGAGTCTAAACACCTGACGGAAAACATAACAATATCAACCACCGTGGTCTGGATACCACAACCAACTTTACCGGAGTCTGGATACTCGACGGAAAGATAAAATCTATTAACTGAGCATGGACCGGAGTCTAGATACTCAACGAAACACAAATACTTATCCTACCCTCTGAGATCCGAAGATACTGCTGGGTAATAACATGAGCTGGGGTCTGGACACCACGCGGGCTAGGAGAGATCACATGGTCTGGATACCAAGGAAAAGATCAAACCTCTAAAGATACACCTGAAATAAAGAGATGACAACCTGGCTTATGTTTCATATGCATATGTTTGAAAATGGTGTAATGCTCCATACGAAATGGAAATGCTACACATTTGGGTGTATGCTATGCACGCATGCAGATGCACCGGAACCAAATTAGCAAAATAAATGCTAGAGATATAGAAACCATCCTGCTAGGATAACAAAAATAACCCTATTGAAAGAATCAATGATTCTGCCGAGGATAGAGCACAGACTTGCTCATGCCAATAACCATTGGACTTATGCCGAGAAACGGGCTCTTGCTGACTTCTGCAAAGAAAATACCGATGTGACAACATTCTTCTATCCTGCTGGGGAAAGGAGACCAACACAGCTGGGGAAACCAACCCTTTCAATCTGCTGGGGATTGCTCTGCCAGAGAACGAACCTAACTAGGCTGCAAAATACTTTGTGGGGAGAAAATCCAAATACTACTCGCTGGGAAGTACCTACAAGCATGCACCTTGCAGGGATTAAATGTGCAATAACTCTACCGGGGATGGAGATGCAAACTTCACTGATCGGGGAAGTAAATCTCTAGCTGGGGATATGACAAACTTCATCCATATCTTTGCCCCAAGGGTAACGACCCTGCAAAAACGAACAAACAGACGAGATATCCTACGCAACGGAATCATCTTAGTCATCATTCATGACGTTATTCAATTAATTCAAAGTTTTAACAATTATTGGCCGAGGCCTGCAAGTTTATGTTAGCACAAGTTCATCAAAACATTGGGCCGCAAACAAAACAGTAAAAGTTAAAACAAAGCACACAGATCAAATATTGAATAGTATATGTTTATTGATGAAGGGCCTGTAAATAGGAAAAGTTTTACAACAGATGCAACTCCTGAAAAGAGGAAGCTGCGCAAAATAAATACAAATATGTACAGAAATATACAAGAGTGTACAAACATGTCCGCAACATGGCACAGAAAAGCACCATGAGCTGATCCCTCCATGACTTGCCTGACTTTGACACTTTCCCAATGCTTCATCTTCAGAAGAGATTGATTCGGATGAAAATGGCCCTCAGGTTCTCCCAATCCACTAAGCAATGAAATCCACACGCAGACCATAGTCATTTGCTTTTTCAATCCCTAACTTTTGCCTGAATTGCCCTTTTCGGTTTTTCGATTCACCGGGATACCCATTTTTGCCAAAGTCGCCTTTCCAGGTTTTCGACTTTGTGAATTTACATCTTTTCATTTTTATCCCTAATTTTTGCCCGAACCTCTTTTTTATGGTTTGCCAGGTGCCCAATTTTTTCCTGGACTTTTCTTTTTGTTTCCAGCGGGTCTCTTTTAAGCAAAGTATTTTTTAACTACGTCTGCGTTCACAGGGGATGTGAAGTCTTCACCATCCATGGTGGCTAACAGCAAGGCTCCTCCGGAGAAGACCTTTCGAACGACAAATGGCCCTTCGTAATTGGGAGTCCATTTGCCCCTGTGATCTGATTGTGGTGGGAGAATCTTTTTCAACACAAGATCGCCCGCTGAAAGCTTCAAGGGCGCACCTTCTTATCATAAGTTTTCTTCATCCGGCTCTAGTACAAACGACCATATGCAATTGACGCTAGCCTCTTTTCGTCCATCAGGCTAAGCTAATTCAAACGATTCTTAATCCATTCTTCCTCATCAAGTTTCACGTCGACCAAAACTCTCAAAGAAGGAATCTCGACTTCTAGTGGTAGGACAGCTTCCATACCGTACACTAGCGAGAAAGGAGTTGCCCCGATTGATGTGCGTACCGTCGTATGATAACCGTGAAGAGAAAAGGGCAACATCTCATGCCAATCTTTGTAAGTGACAACCATCTTTTGCACTATCTTTTTGCTATTCTTATTGGCCGCTTCGACAGTGCCATTCATCTTCGGCCGATAGGGTGATGAGTTATGATGTTCAATCTTGAAGTTCTGGCATAACTCCTTCATCATTTTATTGTTCAGATTCGAACCATTATCAGTAATGATTCGTTCGGGAATTCCATATCTGCAAATGATGTCCTTCTTTATGAATCTTGCTACCACTTGTTTGGTCACATTGGCGTACGAAGCTGCCTCCACCCACTTGGTGAAGTAGTCGATGGCTACCAAGATGAAACGGTGGCTGTTCGATGCGGTGGGCTCAATTTTGCCAATCATATCAATGCCTCACATGGAGAAAGGCCACGGGGACGCCATAACATTCAATGGGTACGGCAGCACATGAATCTTATTAGCATATATCTGGCATTTATGGCATTTCTTCGCAAATTTGAAATAATCTGACTCCATCATTAGCTAATAGTACCCTGCTCGTAACAGTTTCCGAGACATGGCATGTCCGCCGGCATGCGTACCGAAAGTACCCTCGTGGACTTCTCCCATGAGCACTGTTGCTTCTTTTTCATCCACACATCTCAACAGCACCAAACCATGGTTCCTTCTATAAAGCACACCATTTGGGTTTAGATAAAAGTTTCCAGCCAACCTCCTCAGCGTCTTCTTATCCTGAGCCGAGGCCCCTGGTGGATACTCATGCTTCTTGAGGAAGTTCTTTATATCATAAAACCACGACTTGCCATCAACAGCCTCTTCAATGGCAAATACTAAAGCGGGTATGTCCAAGCGAGAAATGACTATTTTGGGAGCCTCATTCCAGAAATTCACTTTGTACATCGAAGATAGCGTAGCCAAAGCATCAGCCACCTGATTCTCCGCTCTTGGCACATGATGGAAGTCTATAC
The DNA here is from genome assembly GCA_963859935.3 of Lathyrus sativus. Taxonomy (NCBI): domain Eukaryota; kingdom Viridiplantae; phylum Streptophyta; class Magnoliopsida; order Fabales; family Fabaceae; genus Lathyrus; species Lathyrus sativus. The sequence continues at coordinate 453,408,307 of OZ012738.1, read as the reverse complement.
GATCGAAAAACGGTAACAGCCTCCCTGCATAATCTCTGTAAGGAATTAGATTCGGTTGACAAGTTTCCCATTCTCCTTCGATTTGATTAACCAATAGCGCTGAATCGCCATATACATCTAAGTTCTTGATTCTCAAATCAATAGCTTCTTCCAAACCCATGATACATGCTTCATATTCAGCTTCATTGTTGGTGACTGGGAATGTCAATCTAGAAGTGAACAGGATGTGGGTGCCATGAGGAGTTGTAATAATTGCCCCAATTCCGCTACCATAAGAATTGACAGCACCAGCAAATATGATTTGCCATTGAGAACCCTTTTCTGGACCTTCACCGTGCAGTGGTTCTTCATAATATTTTTCTTTGAGAAACATGATATCCTCGTCAGGAAATTCAAACTTCATCGGTTGATAATCTTCGATTGGCTGCTCAGCAAGGTATTCTGATAGAACACTTCCTTTGATGGCTTTCTGAGAAACATAATGTATATCGTACTCTGTCAGTACCATCTGCCATCTAGCAATTCTTCCTGAAAGCGCTTGCTTCTCCAAGACATACTTAATCGGATCCATCTTCGAAATCAGCATGGTTTTGCGATTGAGCATATACTGTCTCAAACGTTTGGCAGCTCAAGCAAGTGCACAACATGTTTTCTCGAGCATTGAGTAACGGGACTCACAGTCTGTGAACTTTTTACTCAAATAATAAATCGCATGCTCCTTTCTTCCAGTCTCGTCATGCTGATCGAGAACACAACCTATGCTGTTCTCAAGAACCGTTAGGTACATGATTAAAGGCCTTCCAGCTACTGGGGGTATCAATATTGGAGGCTCCTGCAAATACTCTTTTATTTTATCAAATGCTTTTTGACAATTTTCATTCCAGACAACCGCCTGATCTTTCTTTAACAATTTAAACATTGGCTCACACGTGGCTGTGAGATGAGATATGAACCGAGCAATGTAGTTCAATCTCCCCAGGAAACCACGGACTTCTTTTTCTGTTTTCGGCGCTGGCATGTCTTGTATGGCTTTTATCATTGCAGGATCGACCTCAATTCCTTTTTCGCTGACAATAAACCCTAATAACTTTCCGGACCGAACTCCGAAAGTGCACTTATTCGGATTCAACCTCAGTTTGAACTTTCTAAGCCTCTCAAACAGCTTCAACAAATTAACCAGATGCTCCTCCTCCGTTTGGGATTTAGCAATCATATCGTCAACATAAACCCATATCTCTTTATGCATCATGTCATGAAAGAGCATTGTCATAGCACGCTGATATGTTGCTCCGGCGTTCTTAAAACCAAAAGGCATCACCTTATAGCAAAACGTTCCCCACGGTGTAATAAAGGTTGTTTTCTCCATATCCTTTGGTGCCATCTTTATCTGATTATACCCCGAGAAACCATCCATGAAGAAAAACACTTAAAATTGAGCAGTATTATCGACCAATACGTCAATGTGAGGGAGCGGGAAATCATATTTAGGGCTTGCCTTGTTCAAATCCCGATAATCAACACACATATGCACCTTACTGTCCTTCTTCGGTACATGTACTATGTTAGCGACCCACGGAGGATAGGTAGTCACAGCTAGGAATCCAGCATCCCACTGCTTTTGGACCTCTTCCTTGATTTTTACCGCCATATCTGGTCTCGTTCTTCAAAGCTTTTGCTTGACCGGCGGACATTCCTCGCGCAACGGTTAGCGATGAACCACTATGTCGGTATCAAGCCCAAACATATCCTCATACGACCAAGCAAAGATGTCACTATACTCTCGAAGCATCTTGATCATTCTTTGCTTGATGTCGCTCTGTAGCGCAGCCCCTATCCAAACATTTCTGACAACTTCTTCAGAACCCAGATTAATGACCTCAATTTCCTCTTGATGAGGCAGAATGATTTTCTCTTCTTGTTTCAAAAGTCTGTCTAATTCCTCAGGCAAGTCTTCGTCCTCATCAATCTCTTCTTCAGCTTGATATATCGGTTGATCGAAGTCGAAGCGAGTCATAGAAGGTTCTGGATCGGTGTCATCTGCAATAGGAATCCTGCAATGAAAATGGTTAAATGTTTCAAACAATTTGCAAACAAATATAAACCCACATTGCTATTTTATTGGGAAAAGTGAAAATAAGAAAAACAAAGATCACAAAATTTGTATGAGAAAATGCCTTTTGATTAATTAATAAACAATGTTCAGACATAAACAAGTAAGGCCTTGAAATAAAGTACCACTATGCCCCGGGTAGGACATAGGCTAGTACAATAATTGGAAAAACAAAGCATTATTGTTCGGTCGTCACTTGAATGACTTATTCAATTGACCAGTTGTGTAGGCTCTGTCCCGGAATACATGGCTTGATCCAGGCATCCATGTCACAGTCACTGTCCCTAGCTGCATCATCAGAAATGGCATTAATCTGCTCAAAGAAGACACCCCCGCTGGTAAACCTGATCGGCCCCTTGAACTTCGGCGTACTCTGTGAAGATGATGGGCGGTACCCCAGACCGAATTTGTCTTGCTTCTGCGGTATATCAATCACCTGCCCCCAACCTTGGGCTGAACCAGCTTGCACCATAGCTTGTGCTTCTTTAAAGGAAGACATAGCCACTTCAGGCTCTTTACTCAGAACTGGAGACTTGTCTTTGATCTTGACCGTTTCAAAGGCTTGGCAGAGGGTTTCATGGATCTCTCCATCCACTTCAACATACTTAAAGGATGATAAATGCCTGACCATAATATCCTCCTCTCCGCATATCGTCACGAAGCTACCAACAACCATGTATTTCAGCTTCTGATGCAGAGTTGATGTAACAGCCCCGGCTGAATGAATCCAAGGGCGACCTAGTAAACATTTATAGGCCATCTAGATATCCATGATGTAAAACATAGCATCAAAGACCTCAGGTCCAACCTGAATCGGCAAAGTTACTTCCCCAAACACGGATCTTTGGGTTCCGTCAAACGCACGCACCACCAAGTCACTTGGCGTGCAAATCAACCCCTTCATATCCAACTTCATCAAAGCCTTATTGGGAAGCACATTTAAAGAATATCCCGTATCCACAAGCACGTGAGACATGACAGACCCTCGGCATTCCAAAGATATGTGCAGCGCACAATTATGATTTCTACCTCTGGGTGTCAAATCCAGGTCCGTAAAGCCTAAGCCATTGCCTGCATTTACGTGTGCCACCACTCCTTCAAGTTGATTAATTGAAATTTCCTGTGGAACGTAAGCAGTGTTTAGTATCCTCAGCAATGCATTCCTATGCGCCTCAGAGCAAAGGAGCAACGACAGGATAGATATTTTGGACGGAGTTTGTTGTAGATGATCGACTATCTTGTAGTCGCTTTTTTAGATCAGCCTCATGAATTCCTCCGCGTCTTTCAACAAAGATTCTCTTTCCCCAGATTGAGAAGTCTCCTCCACTACCAGTCTTTTCCCCTTGTCCACCTTATCAGCAATCACCTCAGGCGACGAAAAGACTCGGCCACTGTACACAATACCTCTTGCACCCACTAGATTGTCAGCTGAACTTGCAGGGGTATCATTCAAATTCACCTTCTTCCCATTACAATACATTTCGGCTCCGTAGTTCCACGGAATGGCCTTAGTGCTCTCAAACGGCATAGAACCTTCTTTGGTGATAATTATCGTTGGCGGTTTCGGTGCATAGATAATAACAGTCTTATACGGGATGGAGATTGTTGCAATCTCATCCTTCTCTTCAGCCACTACATCCTCAGATTCTCTTCCAACAAAACGGTCAAATTGTAAAACTCCATCGTCCATCATCTTCTAGATACAGCTTCTCAACAGTCCACATGCTCTCTTAGGATCAGCAGAACAATCAACACAGTCTTCAACACATCCCGGGGAAACACCACCCTTGAGCAATCTGGCCTTCACAAAGCTTAAGGGTATCTTCAATTCATCAACATTGGTCACCAAGTTCAACACCTCTTCCTCGACAATTGCATTCACCCCAGCCTGCCCGTGGTTCGCCATGGGATTCTGCACTACATTGGGAGCATCATTAGAAAAATTGATAGCCTTACTGTCAATCATATCTTTCACTTTATGTTTGAAGGCTTTACAATTGTCTATATTATGCCCTGGAGCACCCGAATGAAATTCACAGTGGGCATTTGCATCGTACCCAGGTGGAGGTTGTCCGGTCAAAGGAGCCAAAGTCCTTTTCTGAATCAATTGCAGCTGTAGCAAAGCCTAGAATAACTGAGAGTAAGGCATAAGAGGCGTATCAAAATGCCTATTTGCTACCCGGCCTCTATCTTGGTATCTGCCATATCCCTGTTGATTCTGTTTCGGTCGTTGTCGCTGACGCTGTTGTTGTTGTGGTTGTTGAACTGCTGGAATAGTGATGCTAGCAATCTGCTGATGCTGCCTATTCTGACCTCTATTCCTTCCCCTTGAACTAGATACAGCGTTAGTGTCTCCCTCTTGTCTTTTGTTTCCAAACACATTCTTGTTTCCTCCTCTAGCTGAGGATCATTCGCCATCATTGATCTTTCTTATCTTAATTCCATTCTCCACCCTTTCATCGGTGATAATCAAATCAAAAAAGCTTCCAGACATATTGTCGATGAGTTTCTCATAGTACACTCCTGGTAAGGTAGCAACAAGCATATCCACAAGTTCCCTTTCTACCATTGGTGGTTGTACCCTAGCAGCAAGCTCTCGCCACCTCTGGGAGTATTCCTTAAAGCATTCACTGCTCTTCTGAGAGAGATTCTGCAACTGGACTCTATTTGGTGCAGGGTCACTGTTGTACTGATAGTGCCTTACAAAAGCTTCAGCTAGTTCTTTCCAGCTACGGGCATTAGCGGGCTCTAAGCTCATATACCATTCCAGCAATGGTCCGGATAAGCTATCCTGGAAGAAATGCATCAAGAGCTTCTCATCCTCAGAATGCGCAGACATCTTGCGATAATAAGACCTCAGATGAACCCTAGGGCAAGTAGTACCCTTGTACTTATCGAAATTCGGGACCTTAAACTTTGGTTGCACCCTCAAGCCTGGGATCAGCCCCAGATTAGACATATCCAGCCCCATAGAGTTTTGGCATTTAAGTGACCTCATCTTCTCTTCGATCATCTTAATCCTTCTGTCAGCCTCAGAAGGTATTTCAGCATTCACAATTCTTGGAGAAAACACATCTTCCTGCCTATCCTCATTCCAAGTGTGGTCCAGACTACCATGCACAACACCTGTAGTGTCGAGACCAAAACCATAGCCATTTCCATTACCATTACCACCATTGGCAAAACCAGCATGATTAAAACCTGTTTCATTTCCAGAACCAGCAGCGTGACCACCCCCTCCAGCAGTAGGGATGACTAAAGTTGGCATAGAATTGTCCACCCGAGGAGTTTCCTAATGAGGAGGGTTAGAAGCAATCCCACCATGTAACACACCATCACTATACACTCGCGCAATCAGAGGTTGCACCAAAGTATGAAGTTGAGCCTGGCCACTAGAAACCCCTTGCATGACTTCCATCAGTTATGCCATACGATCTCTCATCTCTTGCATTTCTACCTGCATCTGATCCATCAGCCTTTTCTGGTTTCCTCTGATACCGTACTGGTGAGTTATCACGTCAGCAATCCTGAAATACTAGTAAACCACAAGAGAAAATAAGGTTAATCATTCCGTTGCACCTGCGAATGCGACAAAAATGCTAAAATGCAGACATGTATTTATGCAATAGGGATATTTCCCCCTCGATTCTAGTTTCCAGGAACAATATAACAATGGAGAAACTGCGGGCAAGCATAGAATACCAACTCCTCATATATAGATCAAAAGCCGACAGGCAAAGTACAAACTCCAACTGAGTACAAATAAGGAAAGGACCTCTACCAACAAGCCTGGCGATGGTCAAATACAACAAATAAGCATCAAAATCTACAACAGAAATAGACGAAACAGGTCAAGCAGGATAACATGGTCGGAAGTCCTCTAACAGCCTCAACGTCTCAGGATGATTCGGCCTGGCAAGTAACCCCTGGATAAGCAAATCATGCTGGCTCACAGTATGCTGTAGGCTATCAACGTGATCCTCTAAAGCTCTCTCCCTGAAACACGCCTCAAGTCTGCGTCTCTTGGAGCCAGCTCTTAGCTTGAGATCCTTCAAGTTTGCGATCGCCTCATTCAACCTGCACTCGCTATCTCGTCTAAGTGATGCTTCCGTTGCAATCTCTCCATCTTTGGCATTAAGTTGAGCCTTCAGCTTGCTGATCTGCAATTTTAACTTGTCTTCACGCTCCATGTTGTTAGTGAGTGTGGCATTCCATATCGACTCAAACTTGGAGATCCTCGTGTAAGCCTTATCCAACTCTTCCTTCTTTGTGGCAAGAACCCTGTAAGAAGCATTCAAATCTTGGCCTATGCGCTCTCTATCCTTAGTCTCCTTAGTCAGATCAATACCCAGCTTGTTCACAAGCTCGGTTTGCCTCCTGAAAGAATGAACTGCATCTATCTTCTCACTGCGAAGCTGCATAATCACTTTCTCCAATTTTTCATTTGCTTTTCTCAGCTCTTCCTTCTCCGCCAATACCTGATTGTATTTCTGGATATCTACAGTAGTGGGCTCATCGATCATAAGAGGATACAGAGGTGCAACTGCAGAGAATGGCATCAAGAACTTCACAACTCTATCATGAATCCAAGTCAAGTAAGGGTCATACGCTCGGCTGTTACTCTTTCCCAAAGCTAACTTCCCTTTCTGATGAATATTATTCCATGCATGCTCAAGTCCTCCTAGAGCTTCGCCCTCTAATAAGCCAGTAAGATACAGAGATTCATGTATCTCCTCTTCTCTAGGAGGCTCTCTCAACGCGTACCCAAACTGTCTCACCAATAAAGAAGGGTTATAGTTGATGCAACCTTTCCTTCCGATCAAAGGAACGTTAGGAAAACCACCACAACTATAAACAATATTTGTACCCAGCATGTCTCGATCAAACCAAACAATATTCTCTGCAGATAATCCCATCAATCTCTCTGACCATTTGGAAGTACTAGCAGTAGCCACAAATGGATTCGTCTTAGGTATATGACTAGCAAACCAAGCATACAATAGAGGAACACAACAAGCTACATTCTTACCCCTTCGTTTCTCATTCTTGTAATGCACAGAATGATAAACTTCTCCGAGAAGAGTAGGCACCGGGTTTCCCGAGGCCAATATATGAAATGCATCCAAATCCACAACGTCTGGAAGATTAGGAAACAAAACAATGTCGTATATACATAGAGCAAGAACAACATTAAATGCAATCCAGCAACCATCCTTAGCAAACTGTCTAGCTTTGTCAACCAGGAAAGCCAAAGGAAAACCATGCACTCCATTCCACTCTGTCAAACCCTCCTGTAACTCTGAAGCATCCACATGTACTATGGAAGCTAGCTTAGCCAGATCAGGCTTCGCATCAATATGAACAAAAGGCAACTGACTAAGAATAGGCACATCCAACAATACTGAGTACTCCTTCAAAGTAGGTGCTAGAATGTAATCAGGAAAAACAAAGCATCTCAACTGCGGATCATAAAACTGAAGAAAGGCATAAAGACCATCCACCTCATATGTTGAAGGCTTGCAGACCCATCTCAGTAATCTCCCATAAGACTGCCTGAAATCCTCCATCACCTTCCCACCAGCCAGAGAAATCAAATTCAGCAAAGACCTGACATTTGGAGTCGGAAGCTTGTAAGCCACAGTTCTCTTCAATGAATCCATATCAGCAAGGAGGGAATAAGATCACTGGAATCGAAGGAGAAATATGCACCTGCAACACAAGTTCATGTTAATGAAATGCAGATGAAAATGCAAATGCAAACAAGGGATCAAGACTGTTGTGCTGTCGGTCGAGAAAAACCAGAGCTTCGCCTTAGCAAGAACAAAGTACCGATAACAGGACCCACTGATAAACAAATTCACACTTGCAAAGAACCGGGTATTCTGAAAGCCAAAGTTTCCTGCATAAACCAATCCCCCTCACAGGTATGGACCTATCCACAGACAAAGGTTCGGCATCCTATGTGTTTGTCAGCGTCACAGACTTTCAAGAAATGATCATACATTTACCATTTCTGGTTTGGCATCATCGTCTCTTGAAGAGGCCTCACTTAGCTGACTCACAAATGATCGGTCCCCAGAGTCGACAACCCTCAAATCCAAAATCCCCTCGAGCCCAAAGGGCCAGAAAGAAAGTTGTCTAAGAGAATCTCGTCTGAGCGTGAATTTCATGGTGAGCAAGTACGAGCAAAGCAAGCACACCCACCACTAATCTCCACTACTAAATCTAGGTGTATACTCAAGCCCAGGTCCGGCTTATCACTCAATGGAACTTCCCATCCCACAGCACATCAGTATATGATATATGATGCGGAAAATAAATGCGGGAAAGTAAATAAAGCACATGTATACAACACCCAAAAAATAAACAGACAAGCGCTAGGATTGACTCGCATAGGGAACCAGAGTCCCCAGCGGAGTCGCCAGCTGTCGCAACTGTGAAAAACCACCGGCGAAAAAAAATAGAAGAGTCGCCACTTTCGTTATTTATCCCAAAGATAGGGAAAGGAAACGATCGCAAAAACCTAAATAAAAAGGGAAAGACAAGGTCATCGCAACCATGTCTGGATTCGGGAGTCGGTTATGCCAGGGGAAGGTATTAGCACCCCTCACGTCCGTGGTACTCGACAGGATCCACGCATTGTTATCTATCTAAAAGGGTGTATTGAGACTATCTAGCTAAAGGCTTATGGACAAAAGAAAAAGAAAAGAAAACTGACTCGGCAAAGCATCGCCGCTTTGTGCCTATGTACTCCCTCGTGCAATGGGAAAGTCAGAGTTAACGTAGTTCGGCTAACTACGGCTAAAGAAGGGGGAGAGGTTGCTCGCTGAGACATCGCGTCTCGTGCCTACGTACTTTCGTCTGGTACGAAAGATCAGAGCAAACGTAGTTCGGGCTAAACGGACCACAGGTTGGTTCAACAGTTTTTTAGTCCCGAGTAGGGTTAACAGATAGTTCTAGCAATTGGTGTATGCAACTCGACCATTGGAGACTTAGGCGTTACCGTTTGCGGTAGAACTAAGAGTTAACGACACTCTTTTTGTGAAAAGATTTTCCTGATTAAGAACCCCAAAGGGTGAAAAAGAGTTTGAATTGTTTTTGTGTTTTTTAGAGAAGAAGTGTTTTGAATTTGATTTACACCTCATGTCGCACTGGAGACTATGACCTAAGAGCGAATGCGTCGTATATCACCCAAAGGGTGTACACTAAACACTCTAGGTCCTTGAGAGGAGGCCCCTCAATTACCATTTCTCAAGTAGCTTAAGGCTCGTAGCGTGCTACACTTGTCATTCTTTATTAAGTGTTTTATGAATGTTTGAAGATGAGAAGAGAAGAAGGAACACTAATGGGAGACTAGTCAATCCTAAAAGTTATCATGCAAAGTGGACCTAAAGTTGAGATTCAAAAGGGAACTACCTAATGTTATCATGCATAGTTAGGCACCTAATGTCTATCATAACCTCAAGAGGTTAGAGAACCTATGGGGAGCATGGCAAAGAAAAGCTAAAGAAGAAGAAGAAGAAGAAGAAAAATGCATATGCAAATGAAAAGATGCACACATAGAATGCACAAATAGAATGATAGTGGGAGGAAAATAGTGTGGGGTAGTAGCCTCCACAAGCTCATCTCAACCAAGCATGCATATGGAAATGCAAGAAAAGAGAAGAAGGAGAAATGCACAAGAAGAATTTAAACAAGCACAAGCAAACAACACAAAGATGCACCAAAAAGTGGGATGAAATGACCTAAGTCAAGCAACATCAACCACACCAATAAAATCAAACCAAAAGAAAGGTAAAACAAACCTCAAAGCCAAGTAAGGATGGGAGACCAAATGAGGGCAGCAAGGACCCCATAATAGGTACTCAACCATGAGCATCACTTATCAAAAGCAAAGAAACACCAAAAGAGTCCTCAAGGATTCATCATTCTAGGTATGCTTCAAATACCTCCAAAGGAGGGACCAAGCCACCTTAAATGACACTCCAAGGTCATTGGACAGAAGGGAGATGAAGATAAGAAGGCTCACAATCAATATCAAAGCAACATAAGAAGAAATGCAAGAAATAGCACAAAGGAAGCAATCATGCATCATATAGAAGTTCAAGTTGTAAGCACAAAAAGAAAGGCATCAATCAACAAGCTATGAACATAATTTTGACCTAAAATGAACATACAGCAAGCTCAACATGTCTAGAATGTGAAACAAGAAGAGTTGAGAGCTTATTGGATTCACAAAAGTCATTTTCAATCCAAACTAGGTCAAGCACTTGTGTGAGTTGTCCTATGAGATGACCTAACTTGTAAGTCACTTCAAAAATAGGAAAAAGGTTCAAAAAATATCAAATAAAATGCACAAAGAAGCTACACAAGTTGGCAACCAGAGGCCAAGAAGCCAATACAAATGTCCCTTCAAAGCACCATCAAAAGAATCAAATCATTTGGATGTACCACTTTGAAATGGGAGAAATAAAGGCAAGAAGAAAAGCCACAAAAGTCAACCCAAAAGTCAACAATCCAGGGGCAAAATGGTCCTAAAAAATTGATCAACTCATCATGGAGATGATGATCAATTTTTACTCATTGGATCCAAAAGGAATGAGAGAAATAAATGAAAGAACTAACCATGTCACAATTCAATTCAATTAAAACACCTCCAATATTTAATTCATTTTTTAATTGAAAATAAAATCAAAAAATAAAATAAATATATCCAGAAAATACTAGACATCTCAAAGTTTGTAAAAAATATTTTTGGGGAATTTTTAGGATATTGGAGATATTTTTAATGAATTAAATTGTAAACAGAAAATAAAACAAAATAAAAAAGAAAATAAAAGAAATCAGGAAAACTTACGGTCGGTTGTATCAGAGCCGGATGAAGAAAGCTTACGATAAGAAGGTGCGTCCTCGAAGCTTTCAGACGGGCGATCCTGTGTTGAAAAAGATTCTCCCACCACAATCAGATCACAGGAGCAAATGGACTCCCCACTATGAAGGTCCATATGTCGCTCGAAAGGTCTTCTCCGGAGGAGCCTTGTTGTTAGCCACCATGGATGGTGAGGATTTCACATCCCCTGTGAACGCAGACGCAGTTAAAAAATACTTTGCTTAAAAGAGACCCGCTGGACACAAAAAGAAAGGTCCAGGCAAAAATGGAGCATCTTGGCGAACCAAATAAAGGAAAAATAGGTTCGAGCAAAAATTAGGGATAAAAATGAAAAGATGTAAACCCGCAAAGTCGAAAACCTGAAAGGGCGACTTTGGCAAAAATGGGTATCCCGGTAAATTGAAAACCCGAAAGGGAGGTTCAGGCAAAAGTTAGGGATTGAAAAGCAAATGACTGCGGTCTGCGTTGGAACTTCATTGCTTAGTGGATTGGGAGAACCCGAGGGTTGTTTTTATCCGAATCAATCTCTTTTGAAGACGAAGCATTGGGAAAGCATCAGTGTCAGGCGAATCATAGAGGGATCATCTCATGGTGTTTGTCTGTGCCACGTTGCCGACATTTTTTACACTTTTGTATATTTCATGTACATATCTTGTATTTGTTTTTGCGTAGCTTCCTCTTTTCAGGAGTTGCCTCTGTTGTAAAACTTTGCCTATTTACAGGCCATTTATCAATAAACATATACTATTCAGTACTTGATCTGTGTGCTTTGTTTTAACTTTTATTGTTTTGTTTGTGAAAACGCCCAATGTTTTGATGAACTTGCACTAACATAAATTTGCAGGCCTTGGCTAATAATTGTTAAAACTTTGAATTAATTAAACAACGTCATGAATGATGACTAAGATGGTTCCGATTGCGTAGGATATCTTTCCTGTTTGTTCATTTTTGCAGGGTCTTTACCCTTGAGGCAAATAGGTGTGGATGAAATTCGTTTTATCTCCAGCCAGATTCTATTCCCCCGCAAGAGGAGTTCACATCTCTATCCACAGTAGAGTTTGTGTAGGCGTTCCTTCGGCATTTGATGCACATCTGGTCCCTCAAGGTGCATGTTTGTATGCACTCCCCAGTGAGTTATGATTGGATTTTCTTTCCATAGAGTAATTTGCAGCCTGGTTATATTCGTTCCCCGACGGAGTAATCCCGAGAAAATTGAAAGGGGTGGTTTCCCCAGAAGATTTGTTCTCTTTTCTTTAGCAGAATGATGGAATGTTGTCACGTCGGTATTTTCTTTGTAGGAAGCCAGCAAGGGCTCGTTTCTCGGCATAAGTCCAATTTTTATTGGCATGAGCAAGTTTGTGCTCTATCCCCGGCAGAATCGGTGATTCTTTCAAAAGGGTTATTCTCTTGCCCCGGCATGGCGTTGTCTGTATCTCTAGAATTTATTTTGCTGATTCAGTTCTGTTGCATCTGCATGTGTGCATAGCATCTACCCAAATGCGTAGCATTTCCATTTCCTATGGAGCATTACGTCATTTTTAAACATATGCATATGAAACATAAGCCAGGTTGTTATCTCTTTGTTTCACGTGTATCTTTGGAGGTTTGATCTTTTCCCTTGGTATCCAGGCCATGTGATTTCTCTTAGCCCGCATGGTATCCAAATCCCCGCTCATGTTATTCCCCAGCAGTATCTTCGGATCTCATAGGATCATGACAAATATTTATGATGCATTCTTTTGTCCGTTGAGTGTCCAGGCTCCGGTCCATCCCCAGTTGATAGGGTTTTCCTTTTTTGCGTAGAGTATCCAGACTCCGATAAAGATGGTTGTGGTATCCAGACCATAGTGATTGATTATTGTGTTTATCCGTCGAGTGTCCGGACTCCGGTGAGGACAGTGTGGTGTTCAGTTTTTGATGGGTATTTGTGATATTTCCTATTCGCTCGTTGAGTATCCAGGCTCCGGTCTCTCCGTTGAGTTTTTAGACTCCGGTATATTGTCAATCCGTGACGTATTACTTTTTCCGTCGAGTATCCAGACTCCGATAAAGTCAGTAAGGTATCCAGACCTTGGTAAGTTTTGTGGTAGTACTTCTTCTCCGTGGAATATCCAGATTCCGGTGAATTTTCGATTTGAAATATTTGGTTTTGTCCGTTGAGTATCCAGGCTCCGGTCAAGTTTTCCGTCGAGTATATAAACTCCAGTAATGTTCGTATGGTGGTGATCTCTTTTCTTCGTTGAGTATACAGGCTCTGGTCACTTTTGGTGAGCATCCAGGCTCCGGTTCATTTTCGTTGAGTGGTCAGGCTCAGATGTATTACGTTGAGTATCCAGACTCCGACCGATTTCCAATATGTGGTCATTTCTCTTGTGCGTTGATTATCCAGGCTCCGGCATTTGTTCCGTGATTCCAATTTCATTGAGTATCCAGGCTCCGATAAAATTCTAGTTCATGGTATACTTTTTGGTCCATTGAGTATTCAGGCTCCGGTCAATTTTACATTGAGCATCCAGGCTCCGACTTCTCTGTTGAGTATCCAGGCTCCGGTGAATTCGCAAATGATATCCTTTTCTACGTCGAGTGTTCAGGCTCCGGTCAATCTTACGTCGAGCGTTCAGGCTCCGGTCAATCTTGTGTTGAGCGTTCAGGTTCCGATTTTTACATTGAGTATCCAGGCTCCGGCTATTATGTTGAGCGGTCAGGCTCCAACAAATTTCATTGATTAATTTTGTTCGTTGAACATCCAGATTCCGGCAATCTGAAGTATTCCTCTATTTCATGTTTTTCCCAAGCAGAGTTACTCGTTAAGTTTCTCTCTTCCCCAGCAGAAGGGGTTTGTAATCAGAGTAGTTATCTCTGGAGATTCTTGTTTGCAGATTTATTTTCTGCGGTTGGTAAATTTCCGGGTTCTTTGGTATTGAACCGTCTTTTACCTTGATTGCGTGAAATCTATTCGCTTTTCACTCATTCAGGTCCAAGTCGTTTGAATAGGGGCAGCTGTTGCACCCCAAAATTTGCCCAACCTTTTCTTAACTTGGTTTATGTTTCATTTCATTTCTTTCTAGCATTTGCATTGCATAGAACTTTGCATTGAACAGGGGACCAAGAGGTTGTGCATAGAAAGAGGAGTCTACTCAGAGGGTTAAGCCTAATTAAGGGGTGTTACTCAAGTTTGAATGGTCATCAAGTCATCTAGAAGTGGGTAATAGTCTGGTGAAAGGATTGATGGATGTATGTGGGTCAGCTCCTAACTTGGAGGCCAGTTTAAGATCATCAGAGGATTGTGAATTCATGATTATGGATATAAGATGTTGAGAGAGCTCATTGAGTGCTTTGAGAGTGTCGTAACTGCGAAAAACCATCGGCGGAAAAAAAACAGAAGAGTCGTCACTTTTGTTATTTATCCCAAAGAGAGGGAAAGGAAACGATCGCAAAAACCTAAATAAAAATGGAAAGACAAGGTCATCACAACCATGTCTAGATTCGGGAGTCGGTTACGCCAGGGGAAGGTATTAGCACCCCTCACGTCCGTCGTACTCGACGAGATCCACACATTGTTGTCTATCTAAAAGGGTGTATTTAAACTATCTAGCTAAAGGCTTATGGACAAAAGAAAAAGAAAAGAGAACTGACTCGGCAGAGCATCGCCGCTCTGTGCCTACGTACTCCCTCGTGCAATGGGAAATTCAGAGTTAACGTAGTTCGACTAACTACGACTAAAGAAGGGGGAGAGGTTGCTCGCCGAGACATCGCGTCTCATGCCTACCTACTTTTGTCTGGTACGAAAGATCAGAGCAAATTTAGTTCGAGCTAAACAGACCACAGGTTAGTTCAACAGTTTTTTAGTCCCGAGTAGGATTAACAGATAGTTCTAGCAATTGGTGTATGCAACTCGACCATTGGAGACTTAGGCGTTACCGTTTGCGGTAGAACTAAGAGTTAACGACACTCTTTTTGTGAAAAGATTTTCCTGATTAAGAACCCCAAAGGGTGAAAAAGAGATTGAATTGTTTTTGTGTTTTTTAGAGAAGAACTATTTTGAATTTGATTTACAACTCATGTCGCACTAGAGACTATGACCTAAGAGCGAATGTGTCGTATATCACCCAAAGGGTGTACACTAAACACTCTAGGTCCTTCAGAGGAGGCCCCTCAATTACCATTTCTCAAGTAGCTTAAGGCTCGTAGCGTGCTACACTTGTCATCCAGAAAATACTAGACATCTTAAAGTTTGTGAAAAATATTTTTGGGGAATTTTTAGGATATTAGAGATATTTTTAATGAATTAAATTGTAAACAGAAAATAAAACAAAATAAAAAAGAAAATAAAAGAAATTAGGAAAAATGTGGTGTCAAAAAGCAATAAAATAGAGTGTAAAATGATATTGGGCCCAATAAGGGGGTGCTGTTAGGACGCGTCCCCAGCCCAACAGGAAATCAAAAATAAAATAAATTCTAACAATTAGGTCCAACTAGTCAACAATGGAACACCATGGACATGCAACCTGAAGCGCGTGATTGTTTGGTAATCTCATCATGTGGTTAAAATGCTGACAATACATTAATGAATTTTAAAATGAATTGCATGCAATCAAGTCAATGAAGGACCACGGTATTCCTTAATCCTACACGTTCACACGAAAAGTATGCGCAACAGACGCACACCAAGATGACACGTAGGCATCTTCTTCCTCAAGACTAACCGCCGGTTGGACTGGACTTCCGGTCAATGCATACTCAGAGTGTAAGGTTGATTTGAAAATACCTAGAGGAGAACTTCCAATGATCCTTCAATTGATGCTTAAGCTTGAAGAAAATTATCCAGAAACGTTCAGTGATCTTCAATGAAGCTTTTGCAACCTTTAATTTGGCTTGAAACTTGCTAATTCTCAGAATTTGAATTTTGGATTTTCACCACTTTTTCCAAATGCTCTCTCTTCAATTTGCCTCCAATTTCGTGTTCTGAGAGTTTGTTCATGACCAAAACCTTTTATGTGATGGATATGGATGGAAGAGAAGCCCAATTTCATGCTCTAAAGCCCAATTGCAATTTCCATTTTCTTCACTTTTTCAAATGTTCATATGCATGAAAATGGCTCCAAACAGCTTCAAAATTGGTTCATTTCAACTGTTGGTAGTGTATGGAGTATGAATGGCTATGATTTGGTCCTTGTTTTCATCTCAATGGTTGAAAATGATTGTGTAACTTCATGATGATGTAAGCTTGGAAATGGCACCTCAAAATACCTCAAACCCAATTTCTGAAATTTCCAATGAGTTTAAAACATGTTTTCCACTCAAAATATGTACCTACTTGCACAAAAATGATCAAAAATGAATTAATTACAATTTTGCCCTTTTAAATCCCTTTTCATGAAAATTCACATATCCAATCTTCAAACCAAGCCAATTCCTTGACTTATCAATGCTTGGCTAAGCAAATAACACCATTTGGAGAAAGTTTTATGTTGGAAAGATCTTCATTTGAAGAGTTCAAGTTGGTGAAATGGACCTATAATTTTATGACCTGTAATCTTACTTTCCCAAAATACCCTTAACTTGTAAACCTCATAACTTGAGTTCTACAAATCAGATGAAAGACTTCTAGTAAATTTTGGAAAGCTAGGACCAATACCTACAACTTTCATGTTGTCCAAAAGTTAAGGAAAAACGTCCTTCTAGGTCAAAAATGGCTTGGAAGTTGGTTGACTTTTGTTGACCAAAATCACATTCCTCTGATGACCTGTAACTTGTCTGGATCATAACTTGAGTTCTATAAATCCTATCAAGGACTTCTAGTACTCAAATTAAAGCTAAGAACATGCTCTAAAAGTTCCATGTTGGTCAAAAGTTGAGATGAAACTTGTATCTTGATATAGGTGGTCTTGAATTCAGGCATTAAATAAGGGATTTTACCCTGAGAACCCTAATTTAGTAACCTCTCACACACTTGATCCTTGATGAATTGAAATTGAAATGATGTCTCATATATCTTAACACAACAACCCATGACCATAGAGACTTTGAATTGAGTTTTAATCTCCTTCAATCCCACAGTTGATTGAAGACTAGCCAAATGAAACCCTAATTGCATCAACTTCAACTGTAACCTTTCCTACTTAGCATAAACATTTGGATGAGCTCCACAATGACCCTCCAAGCACTCAATGAGCTCTCTCAACATCTTATATTCATAACCCTGAATTCACAAACCTCTAATGATCTTCAATTGGCCTCCAAGTTAGGAGTTGATCCATATACATCCATCATTTCTTTCACAAGACCAATGTCCATTTCTTGATGACTTGATGACCATACAAACTTGAGTAACACCCATTGCTTAGGCTCAACCCTATGAGTAGACTCTTCTTGCTATGCACAAACTCTTGATCCCCTGTTCAATGAAAAATGCTATGCAATGCAAATGCTAGAAAAAAATGAAATGAAAGATAAACCAAATTAAGAAAAGGTTGAGCAAATTTTGGGGTGCAACAGAGAGCCATTTGGAGCTTATTCAAGTTGTTGTGTGATGTGAAAGAAACCATAGTCAAGAATGTTGCAGCTAGGGTTTTCATCTTGTAAATCCTCAATCAATTGTTAAATTGAAGGAGATTAAAACTCAATTCCAAGTCTCCATAGTTATGGGATGTTGTGTTGAAATGTCTAATATATCATTTCAAGTTTAATTCATCAAGAATCAAGAGTGTGAGAAGTTACTAAATTAGGGTTCTCAGTGTAAAATCCCCTGTTTAGTCCCCAACTTCAAGACCACCTATCTCAAGATACAAGTTTCATCTCAACTTTTGACCAAAACGAAACTTGTATAGCATGTTATTAGATTTCTTTGGAGTAATAGAAGTCCTTGATTGGATCTATAGAAATCAAGTTATGATGCAGACAAGTTACAGGTCATCAGATGAATGTGATTTTTGTCAACAAAAGTCAACCAAGGTCTAAGCCATTTTTTACCTAGAAGGATGTTTCTCCTCAACTTTTGATGAACAAGAAAGTTGTAGGTCTTGGTCTTAGCTTTCCAAATAGTACTAGAAGTCTTTCATCTGATTTGTAGAACTCAAGTTATGAGGCTTGCAAGTCAGGGGTATTTTGGAAAAGTGAGATTATAGGCCATAAAATTATAGGTCCATTTCACCAACTTGCATACTTCAAATGAAGATTTTTCCAACATCAAATGTGCTTCAAATGATGTCATATATTTAGCCAAGCATTGAGAAGTCATGAATTTGGCTTGGAATGGTGAATTTCCAAAGTGATTTTCATGGAAAAGGATTTAAAATAAGAAAATTGGATTTAATTCATTATGGATCATTTTTTGTGCAAGTAGATACATATTTTGAGTGCAAATCATGTTTTAAGCACAATGGCAATAATAGAATTTGAATTGGGTGAGTTTTGATGAGCCATTTTCAAGCATAAGTTACACTTGAAACATCAACCATTGAGATCAAACAAGGATCAAATCACAGCCCTTCACACACCTCATGTCACCAGCAAGCAAAATGCATCATTTTGGAGCCAATTTGGTACATAATTCATGCACATGGTGCCGCTACTGCGAAAATCGGTGCCGGCTGACAGAAGAGTCGCCACCGTGCGTTATTTATCCCAACGGAGGGAAAGGAAACGCTCAAAGTAAACCTCGCAAAAAACGGGGAAGGTATGGTCATCGCAACCAAAACCTGGATTCGGGAGTCGGTTACGCAAGGGGAAGGTATTATCACCCCTCACGTCCGTCGTACTCGACGGGATCCACGCCTGCTTGGGTTGTCTAAAGGATGCAAAAACAATCTATCTACGGCTGCTAAATCTAAACGGAAGGGAATTGACTCGATAGAGCGTTGCACTCTATGCCTACGTATTCTCAAGAGAGAAAGTCAGAGTCAACGTAGTTCGGGACTACGGGGAAATTGGCTCGCCAAGACATCGCGTCTTGTGCCTACGTACTTCCATACTGCATGGAAGATCAGAGCTTACGTAGTTCAGGCTAACTACGGCTAAACTGGGTGTTCTCACACAACAGTGAGAAATTAAACTGGTTTTAAAGGTACGGGAACCTATGGGAAAAACTATGGTCTGGTCTCAAATGCACTCGGGCAAGAGAAAAGGATAACAATTAGTCGTCAGCTGGGAAAGTCTCGATCACACAGCAGCGAGAGAACAAAAGGTTAATTGTTAGTGTGCTCGCTAGGATATCGCATCCTATGCCTACATATTCTCGTCGGGTACGAGAAATCAGAGCAGCTATAGTTCGGCTACTTCGGGACCACAACTCAAATCTCGTTTTATTGACATTCCGAAAAATGGTTACAATGATTGAATACTGAAAATAAACCCCTAGGAAATACTATCCTATCCTATCCTGAAAAATCAAATGGAAAATAGTCCCCTAACAAGTGGACTTCTAATTCTATCCCTGAAATAAGACTCCATGAAGAAAATATACTCTAAAAAAATATGACATCTATACTAATATTTTTTCTCAATATTTCTTTTCCCTTTTCTTTTTTCAAAATATTTTTCCTCTTTTTTCTATATTTTTTCACTATCTTTTTTAATATTCTTTCTTTATTCTTTTTCTTCTTTCTCTTTTTCAAAATACTTTTTCAATATTTTTTCTCATTTCTTTTTCATATTATTTTTTTCATTCCTCAAATATTCTTTTTTATATTATTTCTTTTTTCATATATTCCCTAAACAAATGAATCTAAAAGAAAAAAGAAAAATACAAAGGGGAGGGGGTGCAGCTGAATACAGGGGGGTGTTGCTAGAAAAAACACAATGTAAAGTTGGGCCCAGCCCAACAATTAACAGCCAAAACGGGGAGGGGGAAATAAAGGAAAACGGAGGGTGTGGGTAGTGATTCACTGGGCCTAGCCCAATCCATCTGCACACACGCAGGAGGGGGTGAAGAAGAAAAAACACAGGTGTATGCCAAAAATATCCAATGGGCCTCGGAGCCCAAACCAACCTAATGCCCACTATCAGAACTCAGAACCCTAATCTCTCTCAACTCATCTCTTCACTGTTCACAGGCCTTTGCGCCGTCACCCTGTTTCTCTCGCTCTCTCGCAATCTCTATTCTCCCTCTCATCTCAACTCGTCCTCAACCTCGCTCAATCTTCCTTTCCTTTTCGTTCCAATTTTCGTTTTACAACCTTCACAACAGGGAAAAGTAAAACCACAAACTAATCACAATCTGAAAATAATCCATTCCTCTGACGTTCTTGAAGACAATCGTCGATGAAGATTTCTGGAACGATTTCTGGAGTTTCTTAACGGATTTCAAAGGCATTGATGAAGGAGATTATTGGTGGATACGAAGAGCAACAACATAAATCTGAAGAAACCTGTTAAAGTTTAAGGACCTCCCTGAAGCTCTTGATGAATCTTGAAGCGTGAAGAACGATGAAGATGATGATCTTCGTTTGGATCTTGAAGGATCTTCTGGAGGGACTTGAAGGACCTATCGAGCGGTGAACATGCATGGAGTCATTTGAAGAGTCTGAAGCTGGTGAACTGGAGGTTCGTTCTTGAAGGATGATGACGAACGTGTTGTTGGATCCTTCTTGAAGAGTTTCTGGTGATTTGGCTGGTGATCGTGCGATGAAGATTGTTGATGAACAATCTGGGGATCCGTTGAAGGTTGACGAACATTCGTCTGAAAAACGAGGAGGTTCTCTAAGATTTGAAGGTATGATGAAGAAGATCTTCGAACATTGACGAAGCTCCGTGGATGGATTCCTTGTTGAGTATTCTGATGAATATTCTTCAAGTTTTCTGGGAAAAGGCTTGAAGGTTCACCAATCTTGAATGAAGGATGATTCTGGTAATGATATTGAATAGATTGAAGAACACGGTGGAGCTTGCTGAAGATTATTGATGAAGATCAGTGGTGTTGAATGAGTTTTCTGGTGAGATTTGAGTTTTCCGGCGATGGACGAAGATGAATCTGGATGATTTCTGGTGATCAAGGAAGATGAATGTTAGAGGACGATGATGAAGATCAGTGGAGGGAGATGAATATTCGACAGATTCTGGGAAGAAAATGGTTTCCGGCGAAATCTACGGCGGAGGGCGGTGGTCGGAGGAGGTTAGGGTTGCCGGAATAGTTGGTTAGAGGTGGTTGCATGGCCGCCGGCCATGCAACCGGCGAGTCTCCGGTGAGGACAAGTGGCAGCGTTAGTGGAGAAGGTTGGTCTGCATGTGTGCCGCGTGGCACTGGGGAGAGATAGTGGGTTGTGATGCGTGGCAGTGTGTGAATGTAAAACGTGGCCTCCTCCCTTGGGCAACACGTGTATGCTGAATATATATGGACTTGGCAATTTCTGGACCTTGTAGGACTTTGGGCTTTACGTGAATGAATTTGGATAATCAGGCCCAACTGAAAAACTGAATAAAATGGACTACTGATGGATTAAAATGAATTGATTAATGAAAATGAATTAGCATGAATGAGGATGATTAATGAATCTGATGGACCTAATAAAATCCTAATCCGAATTAAAACAAACAATTAATACTCTAAACCTTATTAACATCTATATTGAGAAACTCTATTTATTAATAAAAGAACAACTATATTCTATATTAGAAGAAATATTCTAAAAACAATCTATATTAACTCTTTATATCTATTAAAACTATATTCTAGAAAACTAAAATCTATTAAAATTCTATCAAGAAAATCTATATTATTCTATTAAGAAAATGATAAAAAATCTATTTAATATCTAATATATTCTAAAAAAAAAGATTAAAACTATTAAAACTATTTAAAAAACTATTAATATTCTAAAATGATTAAAATCTATTAAAACCCTAATAATGGCCAATAAAATCCAGAAAAATCACAATAATTCCCGAAGGAACAAAAATAGCACCGAACGACAAATAACACCACGAGAGCGCACCGGAGTAACCGGTAAAAATAAACGGACACCGAAATACCCCTAAAAACAACAGCGCGAGCTAAAAACACCGGGAAGAGCACGACTTCCCAAAAATACGATTCTACCTATCTAAACTGATTAAAAACACCAGAGACGCGAGACGAGGGCTGTGATCCCGATCAAATCAAAACAACTGAAAAATGCACTGTATGCGATATGCAGATGCGAATGCAGTCATGCGTCGAAACATAGGACCAGATACGGGACCCGGTTGGTCAAATTTTAGGGTGCAACAACTGCCCCTATTCAAGCGGCTTGGACCTGAATGGTTGAAGAGCGCTCAACCTTCAAACATTCAAAGGTAGATGACGGTTGAATACAAATGAAACCCTGAAATTTGCCAACTGCGGGAATATACTGCAAAATTGCTTGCGGAACAGCCTCCAATAAACTGAAGTTTGGCTGTCACGGCAACAACTGGTCAATTTTCTGATAAAATTTCTTCTCCTTTTCAACATCAATCACCTGT
Source organism: Lathyrus sativus (assembly GCA_963859935.3). Taxonomy (NCBI): domain Eukaryota; kingdom Viridiplantae; phylum Streptophyta; class Magnoliopsida; order Fabales; family Fabaceae; genus Lathyrus; species Lathyrus sativus. Next base: position 453,385,868 of record OZ012738.1, on the reverse strand, counting down.
GCGACGCCACAAGTATTGGAATAATGCTTCGAAAAGCAAACGACTTGATTCCCATCTCTCTTATGGGATCAAATCCTGTCATCTCACAGTTCACTGCGAACTTGAGGACAATTCTCCTGGGGAACTTCTGAATCGACTGCTCGACACCCATTCTGTCAACAGGAGGCGGCTTCAGAAATCTGATATATGTCAATCTTTCTTTTCAGCGCTGACGTAACAACCAAATGAAGAATCACTCCGCTGGGGGAGAAGAGAAGCTTAACCACACAACTCTGCAAGGGAACAAATTCGAAAGCCAATACGGTAACCAACCTGGTCTATGTTTCGAAATGCGTATGTCTGAGAATGATGCAATGCCCTATATGACATGGAAATGCTATGCGTTCTGTTTGAAAATGCGAGGCCCAGACGGCATGCTATATGCTTGTATAAATGCTATGACTATATATGCAAATGTAAATGCAGGCTCGAGCTGCCAGAGAACACCAGGTCTAAAACCACTTGGCAAAATAAATGCTGAGGGTAGACGTCAACTCCACTGAAGGTAACCTGATATCACAGAATCATCTCAGCAAAATAAATGCTGGAAAAGGGAAATCAAATCCGCTGGGGATAACCATCCTGCTGGAGAAATGGAAAGGCAACCCTGCTTGGGGAGAAAGAAAGAACAACTCTGCTCGGGGATGCTCTCTTCAAACCATTGGCAACTGATTGTGCTCTGCGGGGATTGATCAAAACTGGGGTCGACTGCGTGCAACACGCTGCTGGAAATGCCCCTACTATCAAGGATATCAATCTTAATCTGCCGAGGATACTCCTGATCCTACTCTGATACGGGGTAGAAATACAATTTCGACTCTTCTGGGGATAATACACAACTTTCATCTGCTGAAGAGTAGCAATTCTGATCTTAACCACATCCACAAGGAATTCAAACATTAATCGGAGCACTGGTATCCGTCGAGCTTTGTATCGGGGAACATGACAACATGCGAGTCATTGGGAATTACTGCGTCAGATACCTTTAGGTTTTTTGTTTTTTTCTGGTTTAGGATAAACATGGATTATGTACACAGTGGAAGATATGGAAAATACTAGACGAGAACTAGCATTCAAAGGTAGACTACCAGGCGAGAACTGATAGGAAAATAGATTAGGAAAATTGAACGAAAATTGATTTGATAACGACATGTACCAGACGAGAACTGATACAACACTTGAAGAAACGGTGACCAGACGAGAACTGGTTACAATAAACTACATCAGACGGGAACTGATGCTTACAATAAACTACACCAGACGGGAACTGATGCTTACGGAAGGGTGGGCCAGACGAGAACTGGTTACCGGTTTGCCAGGCGAGAACTGGACTTTGGAAACGACTGGTTACTGACGCGCAACGGGTTTAAACTGCAGGTCGATGACCCAACGACAGCAAGGCCTTTTTCGGAATGTTAAGGTTTTTGATAAGGGTATTGACATGGTTCCCCAATACTCAACTCTTGCTGGGGATAAACAGACTGGCTTGAATCAACTTGCCCCAATCTAACTCTTGGGAATACTTGCTCTGAACAGCTTTCTATGAGACGACCTCGAGATTACTTGCCCCGGTATCTATACGACAACAGAAATCAATCTTCATCAACCCAGTTGGTTTCAACATTCTCTGCGGTGACTTTCCCCTGAGTGAGCGTTCTAGCGACTTAACCCGATCTGATTATCCACCTGAAGTATCTGCTTTCAAATCTCCACGTTCTGTATAATTGTCCCTGATTGGCTCTTCGAGAAGACTCACTTCTGATTAACTGCTTTTCAAACAAACTGCCCCATAATCAACTGCTGCTTCGGGACTTGTCCGCAGACTAACTGATACTGAACTTACTGGAAATTAATGCCCCTGATTCATAGGTCTTCACAACATACACCATTCTGGTTCAGGCTGCTGAACTTCTCAGTCCTGCTCGATTATTCCCTGTTGGAATTTCTTTCATGCCAACTACTAACCTGCAATTAAAATTGTCTATTCACGAATGGTAATCTTAATGCAGTGTTTATGCAGATTTTTAAAAAACTTTTGAGCTGTCACTCATTTACATGCTATGATTGTGAGTGACGAATGAACCAAAGTTCAAACGTAGTGCTTACATGGTCAGTGAAAAAATACAACAAGGATGTAACTAGCAAGTCAAGAAGGAGTCAGGTTACTCAACCTTATCGTAATGCGCTTTCAGAATAACCCTACCTCAATTAGGTCTTTTAAGGGTTGTATCGTGGTCGGGTTCATGATTCGTGAAACAAAGGATATTTGGCTCAAATTTTGATTTGTACACACCCCTTCTACGTGATGATCTCCGATCCTAAAGTTCAGTTAACCTGGCACAAGCGCTCGCCTCTTCGAGAGATATGTTGAATGGTAAGGACCACAATTAAGGAACTCACGGGGTTTTGCGGAGTGACAGTTACTCCTTCTCGTTTTCGGTGTCTGTGTACACGACTTCGTGACTCGCTGGGGAAAACTTTTTTCTATCCTTTCTTTTTCGTTCTTTTGATTCCCTAATTTTTGCCTGGACTGACTCATTTTGATTTCTTTTCGTTTTTTCTTTTTGAAGTCCAGCGGGATGCCCTGATTTTTGCCTAAGTATTAGCTCTCTAGCTTTTTCTTTCTTTTTACTTAGCGGGCTCTCTTATTTCTTTCTTTTGGAACAAAGTCGTGTGACACTGGTTGTCTTGATTGCTCCGAAAGGATTGTAACTGTCTCACTCCTGATTGGTGAGGTTTAACCACTGTGGTTGACTGTTTGGTCCTTGAAAGGCAACACTCCTCTGTAAGACTTGAATGCTCGGTCAAGCTAACTGACAACTACCCTGCCCCGGGTTAAGATGTGAGGGTTTAAAAGTCCGAAAAAACTTCTACTTCCTGGCTCGAAGTGGTTAACAAGGGACTAACTCCTTATATCTCCAGTGTTTAGGGGATTTGAAACAATGCCTTGTACGTCATCGGTAAGGTCTTATCTGAAAGCATACGATCATCGGTTATGAGTTTATTTCGTCATCCTCCCTCCAATCTTTGCTAATCACAGGGATAAAGTGGAGTGAATAAAATGCGAGTGCCAGTGCAATGCAGTAAATGAGCGACAACGACATGATTAATTCAGAAAAATGCATAGTCACTTTATTCATATCACCATTCGGAACATACAATGTTTAAAAGCAGGTAGTAACTAACAGAAAAGAAACTACAAATGCAAATGATAAAAAGGTCTGAGGACTGCCAATGTCGAGGGCGCCTGCCTGTCTGAACCACTGGCTTTTGCTGGGGAATACCTTCCGAGTCTGCGAACTTAGACAGCTGAGCGGTTGGTATGAACAAACAGAAATCCTTCTCGAAAGGAAATGCGATCTTGGTCGATCAACTGCTATACCTTCGCCTGAAATGCTTTACAATCTTCAGTTGAATGCCCCGGTGAGCCACCATGGTAACCACACTGAACGTGGGGATTGTACCCAGGAGGGTAAGGTTTTGGAACTGGCTTAAGAGCTTTAGGTTCCACCAAAGAACTCTGGATCAAAGATGGTAGCAGCTGGCTATACGGCATAGGCACTGGGTGAAAAGGAGCTTTCCTTCGTTCCAAATTGTTGCGAGGTCGATTCTGATTCTGACGCTGATTCTGATAACCTCGGCCACGAGTTTGCTGATTTGCAAGGGAAGCGGCATAAGATTCCTGATATGGTGCCCTAAGCACGGCTGTCTGTTCAGTATAACAAGCCACAGGAGGTACTGATCTCTGATAAGATGAAGAACCAACAAAATTCACTGATTCGCTTCGAGGATATTCAACCTTTGGCATGACTGCATTGATCACAACTCCTTCTTCACTCTGATAGTCACAAGAATATTCAGTTTCACCAGCTTGATCATTTGAAGTAATCTGAATTTTCCCAATTCTTATGGCATACTCAAGGCATCCTCCTAATGTTACCACGTCAGAGAAACTTAACGGAAGTCCGAGCAATCTTTCGAAGTACGGATCTTGTAGGGAATCTACAAACATGCTAGTCAACTCTCGGTCCAAAAGCGGTGGATGCACTCTAGCAGCAAATTCTCTCCATCTCTGAGCATATCTCCGGATAGGTTCATTATTCTCTTGAGACAGTTCTTGCAACTGCATGCGATGGGGAGCTATGTCTAGATTATAATTGTACTGCTTCAGAAAAGCTCTGGCTAAATCCATCCATGATTGAATCTGATTCTTCTCTAACTGCATATACCACCTCAAAGATGCCCCAGTCAGACTATCTTGAAAGCAATGGATCATCAATTTGTCATCTCGCACAAACGAAGTCATTCTTCGACAGAACATCATCAAATGTTGCTTCGGACAGCTATCTCCCGTGTACTTCTCAAATTTCGGCACTTTGAACTTATAAGGCAACACCAGGTCAGGAACCAAACACATGTCTGCAGCATCCAGGTTAGCAGCATCTTTCATTTTCAAAGCTTTCATTCCTTCTTCCAACGCTCGGAGTTTTCTATCCGTCTCAAGAGCTCTTGGATCTATGGTCCTGGCTATTGGAATATCTCTTCGGTAATTCATCACAGGGAAAACAACACCTTGATTGTTAGCAGGAGGAGGACGTTCATTTCGGGCAACAAACTGCTCATGTCGACCTCGGTTCTCCACAGAAGGCTGTACAACTTGGTCTGCAGTAACGTTGTTCGCTTGCGGGAAGTCTTCCATAGAATCATACAGAGGGTTGGACGTCATAGTGAACCCTGTCAAGGTGTTAGGAGACTGGAAATTGCCTTCAGACATAGCTACCAATAATCTTCAGCTGACTTCAATGCTTGATTCTGCTCAAATCTACTCAACCCCTAGGTAGGTCTTCTGACAATCAACAGTTGCTCAATCCAAACTCCGGGTAATCACCTTCAAGAAACAAAGGCTGGATCAGAACTCTGGCTAACTGGAGGATGATATGCAATATGATGCAACACTGTTATGCACATGATATGCAAAATGCAGCAAACAACGGGACCACAACCCCCACACAATCTGAATACTACTGCGCTGCTGACGGAGTACGCTCGCTCTGAAGAGAAGACCAAAATAACGGGTAGGTTGGAAGTCAAGGTTCCTGCAAAAACCCCCCCCACTCACAGGTATGGACCTATATCTGACAAGGTACGGCATCCTATGCGGTCGTCAGCGTCACAGACTTTCAAGACTGACGATGCGATTCCCAGAAGGAGTGGCATCATCAAGTCTTGAAGAGGCCTCACTTAGCTAACTTCCAAATGATCGGTTCCCAGAGTCGACAATCCAACTAACCAGCAACCCGAGCCACCCAAAGGGTGGGACAAGAGGCCAACCAGAAGAACCTCGTCTGAGTGTAGATTTCGCGGGACACTAATACAAGCAAAGCCGGTAGGCGCCCACTAATCTCTACTCTAAGTCTAAGGTGCACTCAAGCCCAGGTTCGGCTTCTCACTCAATCATAGAACACCCGTCACACCCCAACAGCAACAGATAATATCAATAAATAAACCCCAATAGACAAGCAAACAAGCGCTAGGATTGACTCTCTTAGGGGACGTTGGATCCCACATGCATAAGGAACTATCGCAGTCCTTAGCCAGGGGACGTTGGATCCCCAGCAGACTCGTATAGGGAACTATCAGATGTCCCCAGCAGAGTCGCCAGCTGTCGCTACTGCGAAAATCGGCGTCGGCTGACAGAAGAGTCGCCACCGTGCGTTATTTATCCCAACGGAGGGAAAGGAAACGCTCGAAGTAAACCTCGCAAAAAACGGGAAAGGTATGGTCATCGTAACCAAAACCTGGATTCGGGAGTCGGTTACGCAAGGGGAAGGTATTAGCACCCCTCACGTCCGTCGTACTCGACGGGATCCACGCCTGCTTGGGTTGTCTAAAGGATGCAAAAACAATCTATCTACGGCTGCTAAATCTAAACGGAAGGGAATTGACTCGATAGAGCGTCGCACTCTATGCCTACGTATTCTCAAGAGAGAAAGTCAGAGTCAACGTAGTTCGGGACTACGGGGAAATTGGCTCGCCAAGACATCGCGTCTTGTGCCTACGTACTTCCATACTGCATGGAAGATCAGAGCTTACGTAGTTCAGGCTAACTACGGCTAAACTGGGTGTTCTCACACAGCAGTGAGAAATTAAACTGGTTTTATAGGTACGGGAACCTATGGGAAAAACTACGGTCTGGTCTCAAATGCACTCGGGCAAGAGAAAAGGATAACAATTAGTCGTCAGCTGGGAAAGTCTCGATCGCACAGCAGCGAGAGAACAAAAGGTTAATTGTTAGTGTGCTCGCTAGGATATCGCATCCTATGCCTACATATTCTCGTCGGGTACGAGAAATCAAAGCAGCTGTAGTTCGGCTACTTCGGGACCACAGCTCAAATCTCGTTTTATTGACATTCCGAAAAATGGTTACAATGATTGAATACTGAAAATAAACCCCTAGGAAATACTATCCTATCCTATCCTGAAAAATCAAATGGAAAATAGTCCCCTAACAAGTGGACTTCTAATTCTATCCCTGAAATAAGACTCCATGAAGAAAATATACTCTAAAAAAATATGACATCTATACTAATATTTTTTCTCAATATTTCTTTTCCCTTTTCTTTTTTCAAAATATTTTTCCTCTTTTTTCTATATTTTTTCACTATCTTTTTAAATATTCTTTCTTTATTCTTTTTCTTCTTTCTCTTTTTCAAAATACTTTTTCAATATTTTTTCTCATTTCTTTTTCATATTATTTTTTTCATTCCTCAAATATTCTTTTTTATATTATTTCTTTTTTCATATATTCCCTAAACAAATGAATCTAAAAGAAAAGAGAAAAATACAAAGGGGAGGGGGGTGCAGCTGAATACAGGGGGGTGCTGCTAGAAAAAACACAATGTAAAGTTGGGCCCAACCCAACAATTAACAGCCAAAACGGGGAGGGGGAAATAAAGGAAAACGGAGGGTGTGGGTAGTGATTCACTGGGCCTAGCCCAATCCATCTGCACACACGCAGGAGGGGGTGAAGAAGAAAAAACGCAGGTGTATGCCAAAAAAATCCAATGGGCCTCGGAGCCCAAACCAACCTAATGCCCAATATCAGAACTCAGAACCCTAATCTCTCTCAACTCTTCTCTTCACTGTTCACAGGCCTTTGCGCCGTCACCCTGTTTCTCTCGCTCTCTCGCAATCTCTATTCTCCCTCTCATCTCAACTCGTCCTCAACCTCGCTCAATCTTCCTTTCCTTTTCGTTCCAATTTTCATTTTACAACCTTCACAACAAGGAAAAGTAAAACCACAAACTAATCACAATCTGAAAATAATCCATTCCTCTGACGTTCTTGAAGACAATCGTCGATGAAGATTTCTTGAACGATTTTTGGAGTTTCTTAACGGATTTCAAAGGCGTTGATGAAGGAGATTATTGGTGGATACGAAGAGCAACAACATAAATCTGAAGAAACCTGTTAAAGTTTGAGGACCTCCCTGAAGCTCTTGATGAATCTTGAAGCGTGAAGAACGATGAAGATGATGATCTTCGTTTGGATCTTGAAGGATCTTCTGGAGGGACTTGAAGGACCTATCGAGCGGTGAACATGCATGGAGTCATTTGAAGAGTCTGAAGCTGGTGAACTGGAGGTTCGTTCTTGAAGGATGATGACGAACGTGTTGTTGGATCCTTCTTGAAGAGTTTCTGGTGATTTGGCTGGTGATTGTGCGATGAAGATTGTTGATGAACAATCTGGGGATCCGTTGAAGGTTGACGAACATTCGTCTGAAAAACGAGGAGGTTCTCTGAGATTTGAAGGTATGATGAAGAAGATCTTCGAACATTGACGAAGCTCCGTGGATGGATTCCTTGTTGAGTATTCTGATGAATATTCTTCAAGTTTTCTGGGAAAAGGCTTGAAGGTTCACCAATCTTGAACGAAGGATGATTCTGGTAATGATATTGAATAGATTGAAGAACACGGTGGAGCTTGCTGAAGATTATTGATGAAGATCAGTGGTGTTGAATGAGTTTTCTGGTGAGATTTGAGTTTTCCGGCGATGGACGAAGATGAATCTGGATGATTTCTGGTGATCAAGGAAGATGAATGTTAGAGGACGATGATGAAGATCAGTGGAGGGAGATGAATATTCGACAGATTCTGGGAAGAAAATGGTTTCCTGCGAAATCTACGGCGGAGGGCGGTGGTCGGAGGAGGTTAGGGTTGCCGGAATAGTTGGTTAGAGGTGGTTGCATGGCCGCCGGCCATGCAACCGGCGAGTCTCCGGTGAGGACAAGTGGCAGCGTTAGTGGAGAAGGCTGGTCTACATGTGTGTCGCGTGGCACTAGGGAGAGATAGTGGGTTGTGATGCGTGGCAGTGTGTGAATGTAAAACGTGGCCTCCTCCCTTGGGCAACACGTGTATGCTGAATATATATGGACTTGGCAATTTCTGGACCTTGTAGGACTTTGGGCTTTACGTGAATGAATTTGGATAATCAGGCCCAACTGAAAAACTGAATAAAATGGACTACTGATGGATTAAAATGAATTGATTAATGAAAATGAATTAGCATGAATGAGGATGATTAATGAATCTGATGGACCTAATAAAATCCTAATCCAAATTAAAACAAACAATTAATACTCTAAACCTTATTAACATCTATATTGAGAAACTCTATTTATTAATAAAAGAACAACTATATTCTATATTAGAAGAAATATTCTAAAAACAATCTATATTAACTCTTAATATCTATTAAAACTATATTCTAGAAAACTAAAATCTATTAAAATTCTATCAAGAAAATCTATATTATTCTATTAAGAAAATGATAAAAAAATCTATTTAATATCTAATAGATTCTAAAAAAAAGAGATTAAAACTATTAAAACTATTTAAAAAACTATTAATATTCTAAAATGATTAAAATCTATTAAAACCCTGATAATGGCCAATAAAATCCAGAAAAATCACAATAATTCCCGAAGGAACAAAAATAGCACCGAACGACAAATAACACCACGAGAGCGCACCGAAGTAACCGGTAAAAATAAACGGACACCGAAATACCCCTAAAAACAACAGTGCGAGCTGAAAACACCGGGAAGAGCACGACTTCCCAAAAATACGATTCTACCTATCTAAACTGATTAAAAACACCAGAGACGCGAGACGAGGGCTGTGATCCCGATCAAATCAAAACAACTGAAAAATGCACTGTATGCGATATGCAAATGCGAATGCAGTCATGCGTCAAAACATAGGACCAGATACGGGACCCGGTTGGTCAAATTTTAGGGTGCAACACATGGCAAGTGAAAAAACTCAAATTCCATGGATATGTAATTGGGCTCTAGGGACTGCCATTGGGCTTAATTTCTTTCCAAATCCATCACATAAAAGGTTTCTACCATGAACAAATGCTCAGAACACAAATTGGTTAAAGAATTGGAGCTAGAGCATTTTGAAAAAGTGGTGAAAATTTGAAATTCGAATTTTGAGATTTAGCAAGATTCAAGCAGAATTAAAGGTTGCAAAGGCTTCATTGAAGATCATTGAACATTTTTGGATACTTTTCTTCAAGCTTAAGCATCAATTGAAGGCTCAGTGGAAGTTATCCACTAGGTATTTACAATTCAACCTTACTCCCTGAATATGCATTGATTCTCTGCCATTTTTACATATTTGAGACCTAGACAACATGTAGATCATTAATCACTAAAACGAACTGGCATTTGTGATGATTGTTGGATGAAGCTCAAAACTGTTTTGATCTGATATGACTTGTTCTTGTGTTGTTTTGCTTAATCATTGCTTGATGTGATCTCCATAACCTCTAGATGATTTCTGGACCAAATTGAGTGAAGTTTGTGAACTTTTAGTTTTGATGAGAATTTCTATTTGGCTTCGATTTGAATTGGTTGTGAGGAATTAAGAAAAACTGGCCTTGGATTCGTGATCCTCATGAGTTGTAGATCATTTTTCATATAAGTTTTGTTGAGATTGGTGAAGTTTTGATCAGAGCCTTGTTCCCCTCGCTGGAGAAGACGACCAGAGTCTTCTCCGGCCACCACAGACTTTCCTTCTTTTTATTTCAATTTGAAAGGAAGAAGACAGCTCCCCAGCCGCACGATCTTGAGACCTCCTTGACCTAGTATGTGGATCCAATGCGTGAGATTTGATTTCAATTAGGGCTGACTTTGACTTGCTTACGTGGTGTGTTGTGGATTGTTAGATTGGAATACTTTTGAAACCAATGCCCAGGATTAAGACTCATGGTATGCTGTAGTCAATGAACCACACCTGATTCTCGGTGAAATGTTGCGTTTCACTTAAACCCCCTCAGCGCATATGTGGCGCGCTCTGTAGCTCTCAGATCCTTTGACTGGTCTCCTGATCCATTGGCTGTGTGTTTTTCTTGCATTTTCATTTTCTTTTATTTCTTTTAATATTTTCTTTTTATTTTGGTTTGAATTTAATTCATTAAAAATAGCTCCAATGTTTTAAAAAATTCACAAAAATATTTTTTACAGACCTTGAGATGTCTATTATTTTTAGACATTTTTTATTTTATTTTTTATCTTATTTTTCATTTTTAAATATAATTAAACATTGGAGGTGTTTTTAAATGGATTAAATTGTGACATTGTTTGTTCTTTTATTTGTTTCTCTCATTTCCTTTGGGTCCAATGAATGAAAATTGCCCCTGGTTGGTTGAATTTTGGTGCTTTTCTTTAGACCCTCGATTCTCCCATTTCAAAGTGGTACATCTTGAATTTAATTTTCTTTTGATGGTGCTTTGAGGGGATATTGGCTTTGTGCTTTTGGCCTCTGATTGCAAACATGTTTAGCTACCTTGTTCATTTTATTTGATTATTTTTGAACCATTTTCCTATTTTTGAGGTAACTTGCAAGTCAAGTTACCTCCAAGGGAGGTTCACACATGTACCTTGACCTAGTTTGACTTGGATATGACATTTTTTGATCCTTTGAACTTTCAATGCCTTTTGTTCCATGTTTTTAACATGTTAAGGATGATGTTTGTTCAATTTTAGGTCATGATATTGTTTCTTCCTTGTTCATTTGTTTGTTTTGTTTTGAACTTTCAATTAGGGTTTCAATGTGTAGCTTGTTTGCTTTCCTTTATGTTTTGATTGAATTTCCTTTTGAACTGTTTTGCTTTTGCTTTTGAGCTTTCTTCTCTTCATGTCCCTTCTGTCCAATGACCTTGGAGTTTCATTTAAGGTGGCTTGGTCCCGCCTTTGGAGGTATTTGAAGCAAACCTAGAATGATGAATCCTTGAGGACACTTTTGGTGCTTCTTTGTTTTTGATGAGTGATGCTTATGGTTGAGTACCTATTATGAGGTCCTTGCTGCCCTCATTTGATCTCCCATCCTCACTTGGCTTTAGGTTTTGTTTTACCTTTTATTTGGTTTATTTTTGGTGGTGTGGTTGATGTTGTTTAACTTAGGTCATTTCATCCCACTTTTGATGCATCTTTGTGTGGTTTGCTTTTGTTGGATTGATTTCTTCTTGTGCACTTCTCCTTTTTATCTTTCCTTGCATTTCCATATGCATTCTTGGTTGAAATGAGCTTGTGGAGGATACTGCCCCACACTATTTTCCTCCCACTTTCATTCTATTTGTGCATCTTATGTTTGCATCTTCATTTGCATATGCATTCTTCTTCTTCTTCTTCTTTTGCCTTTCTTTGCCATGCTCCCCAAAAGTTCTCTAACTTCTTGAGGTTATGATAGACATTAAGGTTCTAACCATGCATGATAACATTAGGTAGTTCCCTTTTGAATCCCAATATTAAGTCCACTTTGCATGACAACTTTTAGGATTAATTAGTCTCCCATTAGTGTCCTTTCTTCTCTTCTCATCTTCAAACATTCTTAAAACATCTAATAAAGAATGACAAGTGTAGCACGCTACGATCCTTAAGCTACTTGAGAAATGGTAATTGAGGGGCCTTCTCTCAAGGACCTAGAGTGTTTAGTGTACACCCTTTGGGTGATATACGACACATTCGCTCTTAGGTCATAGTCTCTAATGCGACATGAGTTGCAAATCAAATTCAAAACACTTCTTCTCTAAAAAACACAAAAATACTTCAAACCTTTTTATCCTTCGGGATCTTAATCAGGAAAATATTTTCAGATAAAAGAGTGTCGTTAACTCTTAGTTCTACTGCAAACGGTAACGCCTAAGTCTCCAATGGTCGAGCTGCATACACCAACTGCTAGAACTATTTGTTAACCCTACTCGGGCCTAAAAACTTTTGAACCAACCTGTGGTCCTTTTATCCCGAACTACGTTTGCTCTAATCTTTCATACCAGATGAAAGTGCATAGGCACAAGACGCGATGTCTTAGCGAGCAACCTTTCCCCTTTCTTTACTTGTAGTTAGTCGAACCACGTTGACTCTGACTTTTCCATTGCACGAGGGAGTACGTAGGCACAGAACGGCGATGCTCTGCCGAGTCACTTCTCTTTTCTTTCTCTTTTGTCCTTGAGCCTTTAGCTAGGTAGTTTCAACACACCCTTTTAGATAGACAACAATGCGTGGATCCCGTCGAGTACGACAGACGTGAGGGGTGCTAATACCTTCCCCTTGCGTAACCGACTCCCGAATCCAGACATGGTTGCGATGACCTTGTCTTTTCCCTTTTCCGTCAGGTTTTTCCGATTGTTTCCTTTCCCTCTCTTTGGGATAAATAACGAAAGTGGCGACTCTTCTATTTTTCCGCCGGTTGTTTTTTGCAGTTGCACACCATCGAGACTTTAATTTCCTAAGGAACAACTTCAACCTAGAATTGAAAAGCAATACCAACTGTCCTTCCCAAAATTCCTTCTTCTGGATCGTTTGATCATGCCATTTTTTTTCCTTATAAATTTTGGCATTCTCATAAGCCTGATTCCTAAATTCTTGTAACTTATAGAGTTGAAAGATTCATGATTCACCAGCTTTTAAAAGATCACATTTCAGGAACTTGGAAGCCAAAAAAGCTTTATGCTCGAGCTCGAGCAGCAAATGACATGCTTTACCATAAACCAACTGATAAGGAGACATACCTATTGGGGTTTTAAACGCCGTTCTATACACCAACAATGCATCATCCAACTTCACTGACCAATCTTTCCGAGAAGCACTAACAATCTTTTCTAGAATCTACTTTATCTTCCGATTATATACTTCAACTTGCCCACTCGTTTGAGGGTGATATAGAGTGGAAATCTTATGCTTCATATTATACTTACTCAATAGATTCTCCATCAAATTATTTAGAAAATGGGTACCTTCGTCATTGATTAAGGCTCTTGATACCTCAAACCTAGAGAAAATGTAGTTTTTAAGGAAGTTCACTACCATTTTGGCATCATTTGTGGGCAATGCTACAACTTCAACCCACTTTGACACATAATCCACAACAATCAAGATATAATTCTTCCTAAAGGATGGTGGAAAAGGTTCCATGAAATCTATCCCCCATACATCAAACAACTCAACCTCTAGCATGGCATTCTGAGGCATCTAATTCCTTCTGGAGAGGTTACCTGAACTTTGACATTTGTCACATTCTTGGACTATGTTATGAGCATCCTTGAATAACGTAGGCCAATACAACCCCGACTGGAGAACTTTTATTGTAGTCCTATCTCCACTAAAGTGTCCTCCATACTTAGAATCATGACAAGCTTTCAGTATATCTCACTGTTCTTCTTGAGGAACACATGTTCTAATCAGCCTATCCACTCCTCTTTTATATAGGAATGGGTCATCCCACAGATACAACCTGCAATTATGTAAAAACATTTTCTTTTTGTTATAATCAAAATCATCAGGTATAACCTCACCTACTAAGAAGTTTGCATAGTCTGCAAACAATGGAACACCAGTAACAACCAAGATCCAATCATCAGCAAATGTATCCTGAATTAGGTGTTCCTCTTTTGTTTCTTGAATAGGGTACATGCAGGATAAGTGATCTGTAACTGTATTCTCACAACCTTTTTTATCTCTAATTTCAAGATCAAATTCCTGCAGAAAGAGTATCCACCTCAACTGGCTAGGATTAGATTCCTGCTTGGCAAACAAATACTTTAAAGAAGCATGGTTAGTGTAAACAATAATTTTAGACCCAAGCAAATATGACCTGAATTTATCAAAAGCATAAACAACAACCAATAACTCCTTTTCGGTAGTTGTATAATTCATTTGGGCCGGATTAAGGATATGACTAGCATAATAAACTACATGCAATAATTTGTCCCTCCTTTGTCCTAACACGGCCCCCACAACAATGTCACTAGCATCACACATTATTTCAAAAGGGAGAGACCAATCAAGGGCTATCACAATAGGTGCAGAAATCAACTTGCTCTTTAAAGTCTCAAAATCCTCCCTACACTTATCATCAAAATTAAAGGGCTTGTCCTTGACAAGCAAATCAGTCAAGGGTTTGACGACTTTTGAGAAATCTCTTATGAACCTGCGATAGAAACTTGCATGTCCTAAGAAACTCCTTATCCCATTTTCATTCATAGGGGGTGTGATATTTTTTATCACTTCCACTTTGGACTTGTCCACTTCAATCCCCTTGTAGGAGATCTTATGTCCAAGCATTATACCTTCCTGCACCATAAAATGAAATTTCTCCCAATTGAGAATAAGGTTAGTTTCATGGCACCTTTTTAAAGCAAGAGACAAGTTAGTTAAATAGTTATCAAAAGAAGAACCAAAAACATAAAAGTCATCCATAAACACCTCCATATGCTTTTCAAGCATGTCGGTGAATATAGATGTCATACATCTCTGAAAATTAGCAGGGGCATTGCATAGCCCAAATGGCATCCTTCTATAGGCAAAGATACCATAAGGACATATGAACACGATCTTCTCCTGATCCTTAGGGGATACAACAATCTGATTGTACCCCCAAATACCCATCCTAAAAGTAATAGTACTCATGACCTGCAAGTCTCTCTAACATCTAGTCAATAAAAGGGAGAGGAAAGTGATATTTCCTCGTTGCGGTGTTGAGCCTCTTGTAATCAATACACTGTGCAAGAGAGGATTAATTCATTCTTCTCATTTAGAATCACCGTTGTTCCTCCCTTCTTTGGTACCACATGTGCATGACTCACCCAAGAACTATCGGAAATAGGATAAATCATCCCTACATCCAACAGTTTTACCACCTCTTTCCTCAAAACTTCTTCCATTGCTGGATTTAGCCTTCTTTGGAGTTATACCATTGGTTTGTGATTATCTTCCATCAGTATCTTATGCCTGCACTGTAACACCCCCTTCTACACCCCCAAATAATCAAATAAATCATTTAAGCACATATTAAAATTTCATCAGAGTAAAATTAAAACATGGTATAAAAGAGGCATGTCACATCATCCACAAAATTGAAACATACAACACCTGCTCTATAAAAGACATGCAACAGTGGGGTAGCTTTCAACAGAGGAACTTAGTCCTTACACCTACGTCTCAATATTTAGAATTAAAAGCGGAAAATCTAAACACTGAATCATTTTAAACATGTAACCATATAAATACATATATGTCGCTACTGCGAAAAAAAGGTGCCGGCAAAACAGAAGAGTCACCACCTTTCGTTATTTATCCCACAGAAAGGGAAAGGAAACGATCGGAAAAACCTGACGAAAAAGGTATAAGACAAGGTCATCGCAACCATGTCTGGGTTCGGGAGTCGGTTATGCAAGGGGAAGGTATTAGCACCCCTCACGTCCGTTGTACTCAACGGGATCCACGCTTGTTGGGTTTATCTGATGGGTTGGCTTACTATCTACCTATCAAGGCTGGTCTGAAAAGAAAAGAAAATGACTCGGAAAAGCATCGCTCTTCGTGCCTACGTATTCTCGTCAGAGAACGAGAAATCAGAGTCAACGTAGTTCGGCTAACTACGGGTAAAGGGAAGGGGGAAGGTGGCTCGCTAATACGTTAGTATTGCGTCTACGTACTCTCAACAGGCGTGAGAGATTAGAGCTTATGTAGTTCGGGATAAGATGGGTTACGGGTTTAGATTCATCTGTTTTTTTGAGTAGGGTTAACAAACAGTTCCAGCAGTTTGGTGTATACAGCCTACTCGCCGGAGACTCGTGCGTTACCATTTGCGGTAGAACTGAGAGTTAACGACACTCTTTTTCTGAAAACGTTTTCCTCAAATTATGGGCCCACGGGGCAAAAAGTTTGGAAGTTTATTTTTTATCTTTTACAGAAGAAGTGTTTTTTATGGATGTCTGTAGTTCGTACAGCTCTAGAGACTGTGACTTGGGAACGAATGCGTCGCATATCGTCCAAAGGACGTATACTAAACACTCTAGACGATTGAGAGGAGACCGCTCAATTATCATCTCCCAGGTGGCTTAAGGCTCGTAACGCCCTGTACCAACTTGCCTTTATTACGTTTTTTACTGTTGTTTTGGAGATGAGAAGAGAACGAACTCTACGGGGGAGACTGTCAAGCCCTAATGTTGTCATGCCAAGGATTCATCCTATGGTTGAGTTTTGAAACAGGGAACTCCTATATGCTATCATGCAAAGGTTTCAACCTAAAGTTCTATCTTCACTTCCTTATCAAAGGAAGTGAGAGCCCTAGGGGATCATGTCAATGAGAAACAGAAAACAACTGCAAAAATCATTAAAGTAGATAAAACAGCAAAGCCAAACAGTAAAGATGCAAATGGAATGCAGCAATACAAGCAGAGGGAGAGACTCAACCTCTAAGCAATCAAGCAAAGAGAACAATCAGAACAGACAAGCAAAGGGAGCTTAGCTCAACCTTTCAATGCAAACATATCAGATAAAAAGAAAAAACAACATACAAGCAAGGGGAGGATCACCTCAACCCTTAATGCAAACAAGCAGAGGGAGACCCACTCAACCTCTCAATACAGTCATGCTCCTAGCCTACAATACTCTAAATATGAGACTATCCTAGTGCATCAAGCAATGTCAAACAAGGAAGAAAAATGCAACCAAAATGAGCAACAGGGAAGTCATCCCAGGCTACATCAGGTTGGATGTGTGTCAACACAAGAGTCCATCATGGGCTCAACCTCTTGAGGAATGCACAAAATCCAACCAAGGGAAGGATTAGGCTCTCCCAAGAGGGATCCTATGTCAATAGGATAGAAAATACTGGGTATTAGTCCTAGATATCAATCTAAGGTATCTGGTTCTCAGGCTCAACCAATTGAGGAATGCATAAAATCCAACCAAGGGAAGGATTAGGCTCTCCCAAGAGGGATCCTAAGAAAGGGACTTGGAGAGGGATGACAGTATATAAACCAAGGGAATATACCATTCTAGGAATGTCAATCCAAGGCTCAACCTCTTGAGGAATGCACAGAATCCAACCAAAGGAAGGATTAGGCTCTCCCAAGAGGGCTCCTCATCAAGACTTGAAGGAGAAAGATAGTACAAACCAAAGGAATGTACTATACTGAGGAATGTCAATCCAAAGCTCAACGTCCTGAGGAATGCACAGAATCCAACCAAAGGAAGGATTAGGCTCTCCCAAGAGGGATCCTTTTCAAGACTTGGAGAAATAGGATAGGGCAAAGCCCAGAGAAGAAATCACATAGGGGAAAGAAGGCATCACAACAACTTCTAAGAAACCCTAAAGGTTATCTACAAGGATCACCTAAGCTAAGGGGATTCAAAAGCTCTATCAAGGCCTAATCAATGTTTTAGAGAGGTATCTACCTAAGTTCTATTCTATCAAGAAGGGATATGAAGCTTAGAGTTAACTAATGTTCACTTAAAAGACTAATCTATGAAGTAAGCCTAGTTAGGGGCACCTAAACCATAATCAACTTTTAAAATGGAGGAACAATAGAAGATCACTTCCATAAATGCTAAGGAAAATCCTAGATGATCCTAAATGTGTTAGGGAATCATAGTAGAAAATTCAGGGTCAAAACCTAAATCTAAGGGGACTAAACAATTTCTACATCTCAAGGTGTACTAAAATGAATCCATAAGGGGAAAGCTCTAAAAACCTATCTCAAAATCCAACATAGAATCATCTAAAAAATACAATAAAAATCACACAAACCTATCAAGGAGTCTATAACAAGCATGCAAAATTTCAGTACTAAATTCTAGTCCAAGAAATAGCACAAAAATCAGAAAGTAAACTAGTCATTTTGAACTTTTTTAAACATGTAATAAAAATGGAAAAATAGCACAAAAATGGAAAATTAACTAAAATTCCAAATAAATGGCATACAAAAATCAGAAATAATCCAAGGAACAAACATGATTTTTTTCACATTTTCTGACAATTATTTATATTTTTAATGAATTAAAAACAATTAAAACAATAAAAGAAAATCACAAAATGAATTAAAGAAATTAAAATGAATTAAATGCTGAGAAATAACCAGGACCATCAGATCCCTAGACCGGTCCACTCATCTAAAGGGCCAGCGCGCACCACGTAGCTCAGAGCCCCTTTAATGAAACGAACTGTTTCACTAACTAATCATGTGCTCTCCATTGACTTCAGCACACGATAGTCTCTAATCAGGGACGTTCATACCAAAAGTATGATAATCCAATGGGCCTCAGCGTGCCACCTCATCTGGTCAAAGGTCAATCTTCTCAGAACGCATCTCACGTGTTAGATCCTCATACTAGGTCAATTGATTCAAACTCATCCAACGGTATAAGCTTCATCTTCTACCTTTGAACTGAAGATAGAAAGGGGGGAAAATCAGGGCGGCCGGAGAAGACTCCGGTCGTCTTCTCCGGCGAGTTCACGGCGGCCAAATCATCTGACGACACCAATCCTCACCAAATTATCTAGATTTACTCATCTCCTCACAAGGAACATCATGATACTCTCCATTTTTCCATTCTCTCAAGGAATAACCACATACGATCTTGAACAGAAAAATCACATCTAAGCAAATCATCACCAAACTCTACCAAAAGCGCACAAATCTCTTCTACATTCATCATTAATCAAGAATCCACTAATAAAACGTGCTAACCATCAAGATTAAGCCTAATCCAAATCCCTAAACATTTCATCCATGATCAATGACCTTCACCAATGGCTTCCAAACCTTGCCTAAATCCATCTATGGTTCATACTCTACCTAACCACATGCAATATTTGTCCTAATTAAATCTCAAAAAAGCATAATTATGAAAAGAAAGAAACCTGGTTTGAGCTTCTAGAGAGAGTGCTACAGCCTCCAATCCTTGATCAAACTTGCTCAGAAACGTTCAGTGATGCTTGCTAAAGACTCTTGGAGCTTCAATTCCTTCTGCAATGGCCTCCAAGATGAAAAACGATTTCACTTTGTAACTAACTTTTTCAAGTGCTTCTTACCTCATTCAAGCTCTTCCAATCACCAAACTTGTTCTGAAATCCATCATGGCAATATATAGAATTGTTTTGGATCATTATTTGGCCCAGTTATGGCCCAATTCATCCAATTCCATTTTCTGATTTTTCTTCAAAAATCCTTAATGACAGCCACCATTTCCTCTCTGTTTCAGCTTCATTCTCACCCAAATCCATTGCTGGTGTGTTAGGGAAGATGTAGGGCCAGGATTTGTTCCTTGAATCCAACCAAAGGTGGATCTTTATTATGTAACTTCATTCTTAAGAAACTTGGAATTATGCTATGAACCAAACTTCAACTTGAAAATGTAACAATGCCAATTCATTCCAAATGTCTTTTACCTTAAAAAATGCACAAACTTGTGATATTTTGCACAAAAATGAATTATTTAAGAATTTTCTCTTTTTATGCCTTTTAATTATTCCTCCATGAAACTTTCTTCATTCACTTCCATATTTAATCCATATCAATGAATATTTGGGTCACGGTTGGACAAATGACACCATTTTGAACAACTTTCAAGTTGATCAAAAGTCCATTTGAGGTGTCTAAGTTGATGAAATTGACCCATAAGCAAAAATGGCCTATAATTTCAAATTCCCAAAATACCCTTATCTTGCAAAGCTCATAACTTGAGTTCTACAAATCCAATCATGGACTTCTAGTACTTTCTAGAAATCTAAAAAGATAAGGAACAACATTCATGTTAGCCAAAAGTTCATGAGAATCATCCTTATAGGTCAAAAATTTCATGCAAGTTGGTTGACTTTCAAGCTCCAAATTCACATTCATCTGATGACCTGTAACTTGTCTGACTCATAACTTGAGTTCTATAAACCCTATCAAGTACTTCTAGTACTCAAATTAAAGTTATGATCATGCTCTACAAAAATCATGTTGGGGACAAGGTGAGATGAAAATCATATCTTGAGTTATATGGTCTTGAAGTTAGGTACCAAACCAGGGGATTTTACACTGTCAAGCATAGCAACCCTAGCCTAGGAACTCCTCACACTCTTGATTCATGATGAGTTGACCTTGGAATAATCCCTTGGGCATCTTAATACATCAATCCATGATCGCATGTCCTTGGAATTTAGGTCTCAACCTTCTTCAAATCATCTGTTAACCTAGGGTTGACCAGATGAAAACCCTAGTTGTACCAATCTTGGTAGTAGCTCCTTATCCTTTGCATATTGACCTGTCTAGGCTTCAAAGTGACTTTCAATACCTCTCATGGGATCTCTTAAGGCTTCAAGTCCAACTCCATGGATTCAAAATCATCTGAATAACTTCCCACAACCTCCAAGTCAGGAGACAGGCATTCTTGGCTTCAACCCCTCTCTCTGAGGATCTTTGGCTTCTCTAGTGAGGATATCAACCCTTGAACACTTGAATAAACCTCTTAGCTAGCTTCATAGTCTTGTGTAGCCCTTGTTGGTAGTCATACCTCTTGATCTCCTGCACACATGTCAATGCAATGCAAATGATAATGCTAAAATGAATGTAATGAAACACAAGCTAGGTAAAGAAAGGTTAGGCAAATTTTGGGGTGCAACAATATCATCCAGTTTGATTCACCACATCATTCATGTTTACATAACATTTGTCAGCAGATACATATACAAATGTATCACAAAAGAATGCTATACAATCCTAACTACCCGGTGCTACATATCAGAGCTTAACCGACCAAAAGAATGAAGTTATACTTCACAAAAGACCTCCAGCAAACCTAATCTGCAATGCCTCATAGAGTATTATAAAACAACAGAAGGGTGAGAAATATTATCATAAAAGACCTCCAGATGATATTGCCGTCAGGAATTCTGCGGCACGACGGCAGAAGAATTCCTCGGGACTCATCAGGTCATTAAGAACTTTTGACAATCAAGATAATTATGTCGTCGGGCATTCAAATAAATTCTTGGGCGTCAGCCGGACTTCGTCAGTAAGTCGGGGAATAGAATCCTTAATCAATCATGAACCAATGGGGATGTCTAAACTTTTTCCGTCAGGCACTCCTCGTCAGCTAGGAGAACTACTTCGACATCGCAATTGGACTTCATCAGTAAGTCTTGAAATAGAATTCTTAATCAATCACGGACCAATAAGGATATCGGATCTTTTGCCGTTAGGAACTCTGCGTCAGCTGGGGGGAACTCCTTCGACATTGCAGTCGGACTTCATCAGTAAGTCAGGAGGCGTTTGGCACTGCTGCCGGATTTCAATCATCAAATCTGCAAGGGAAATTTCAACTTCTCTGTTTGAAACCTGCTAGGGACGACACATCTCCGCTAGGGATTCTGGAGAACTATCAAGTAGCTCTACTCTGGGGATTTCGGAATCATCCTGTATGAATAAACTCTACTGAGGAACTCAAGAATCATCCTGAACAAACAAAACTCCGGGGACTTCAAGAATCATCTTGAGCAAACAACTACGCTGAGGAACGCCTACAAAACAAGAACGATAACGACCTAGCTCATGTTTCACATGCATATGTTTGACGATGGCGTAAGGCTCCACACGGTGGAAATGCTACGCATTTAGGGTAAATGCTATGCAATCATGCAAAATGCTATGACCAAATCAGCAAAATAAATGCTAAAGGAAGCCCTCCTGTCAAGGAGAAAGAACCATTCTGATAGGAAGAAGGAATCATCCTGCCGAGGATAAGAATTCACACCAATCTTAATTGGACTTAACCTGGGGAAACGAACTTCAGACGACTTCCTGCAGGGGAAAAAAGTTCTACGAGAACCTGTACTTGCTCAACGGGGTATACAAACCACAAACCTCTAAGGAAACAATGTCAATCGCAAAAATAAACTGCACGGCCTTTGCAGCTAGAATCTTTTTGGAGATACGAACTCCGATGGGGAAGTATAGCAACAATTATTCAATATTCTCCTAGGGAAAACCAATAATGCCCTGAACGGCTTCCAAGGACTCGGCTCTCTTGGGGAACTGCAACCTCGGCTGGGGACACGCAACCAGACGCTGGAATAAATCCTACCTGCCGGGGAGAACACCATTCTGTGGGGAATTTCAATTCTGCCAGTGACTTCAGTCTGAATCATCGGAAGCTGAACACTTACAAATAGTCTTCTACGAGAAAACCGCCTGTTGATCCGCTGTTGGGAACGAATATACACCTTTGCGCATGACTCAGCTGGGGAAATGATGATCCTGCCTAGGATACATCTGGTTGGAGAGAATCTATCTCCGCTCGGGGAGACACATCAATGCTCACAGTCCCATGTTCAGACTCCATGAGGAAACACTGTTGAACTCGCTGGGGAGGAAGGAATCATCCTGCTGGGCAACATCTAGCGTACTGCCTGGAGGGTGACATCCCTACAACAAAATGAACAAACAGACAAGATACCCTTCACAAAGGGACCTATCAAGGTTATCACCCTGTGACAATGTTCAGGTAATTCTATGTTTCAATAATTATCAGCCTAGGCCAACAAGTTTATGTATGCGCATTTTATCAAAAACATCGGGCGTTCTTTTTCGCAAACAAAATAGATAAAAGCTAAACAAACAAACAAAAATTATGAATAGTATATGTTTATTGATAAATGAGCCCCTGAATAGGCAAAATGTTTTACAACAGATGCAAGCTCCTGAAATGAGGAAGTTGCGCAAGCATAATAACATAAATATACATCAGTATACACAAATGTCGGCAATGCGGTATAGACGAACACCATGAGTTGATCCCTCTATGACCCACTCGACTTTGATACTTCTCCGACGCTTCAGCTTTAGAAGAGATTGATTTGGATAAACGGCCCTCAGGTCTTCCCAAACCACTAAACAATGAAAGTTCACACGCAGGACGCAGTCATTTGCTTCTTTGATCCCTAACTTTTGCCTGCACCGCCCTTTCAGGTTTTCGATTCATTGGGATACCCTTTTTTTCCAAAGCCGCCCTTTCAGGTTTTCGACTTTGCGGGTGTACATTTTTCCATTTATATCCCTAATTTTTTCCTGAAACTTTTTCCTTTTTTATGGTTCGCCGGGATGCCCCTTTTTTGACTGGATATTCTTTTTCTTTCCAGCGGGTCATTTTTAAGAAAAGTATTTTTTAACTGCGTCCGCGTTCACAGGGGATGCAAAATCTTCGCCATCCATCGTGGATAACAACAAGGCTCCTTCCGAGAAGACCTTGCTGACAACGTACGGACCTTCTTAGTTAGGAGCCCACTTGCCCCTGTGATCGGAATATGGTGGAAGAATCTTCTTCAGGACGAGATCACCCATCTGAAAGCTTCTAGGACGCACCTTATTATCATAAGCTTTCTTCATTCGGCTTTGGTACAAACGACTGTATGGAATCAATTTTAATCTCTTCTCATCCATCATACTGAGTTGATTCAATCAGTTCTTAATCCATTCTACCTCATCGAGTTTCACGTCAACCAAAACTCGTAAAGAAGGAATCTCGACCTCCAACAGTAGGACAACTTCCATACCATACACTAGTGAGAAAGGAGTTTCCCCGGTTGATGTCCCTACCGTCGTACGATAACCGTGCAATGCGAAAGGCAACATCTCATGCCAATCTTTGTAGGTCACAACCATATTTTATACTATCTTTTTAATGTTCTTGTTGGCCGCCTCAACCGCGCCATTCATCTTCGGTCGGTAAGGTGATGAGTTGTGATGTTCAATCTTGAAGTTCTGGCATAACTCCTTCATCATCTTATTATTCAGATTCGAACCATTATCAGTAATGATCCGCTCGGGAATTCTGTATCGATAGATGATGTCCTTCTTTATGAATCTGGCTACCACTTGCTTGGTCATGTTAGCGTACGAGGCTGCCTCCACCCACTTGGTGAAGTAGTCGATGGCTACCAAAATGAAGCGGTGACCGTTAGATGCAATGGGCTCGATCTTGCCTATCATATCAATGCCCCACATGGAGAACGGCCATGGGGATGACATGACATTCAACGGGCACGGAGGCACATGAATTTTATTAGCATAAATCTGGCATTTATGACATCTCTTCGCGAATTTGAAACAATCAGACTCCACCGTTAGCCAGTAGTATCCCACTCGTAAGATTTTCGTCGTCATAGCATATCCGCCGGCGTGCGTACCAAATGTGCCTTCATGGACCTCCTCCATAAGCAAACTAGCTTCTTTTTCATCCATACATCTGAGTAGCACGAGATCGTGATTTCTCTTATATAGAACTCCATCAGGATTGAGATAGAAATTTCCAGACAACCTCCTCAGAGTCTTCTTATCCTGGGTTGACGCTCCCGCAGGATACTCCTTAATCATAAGGAAAGTCTGGATATCATAGAACCATGGCTTGCCATCAGAGACTTCCTCAATTGCAAAAACGAATGCATGTCTGTCAAGACGGGAAATGACAAGTCTTGGTGCTTCATTCCAAAAATTGAATTTGTACATCAAAGCCAACGTGGCTAAAGCATCAGCCATCTGATTTTCAGCTCTAGGCACATGATGGAGTTCCACTCGATCAAAGAAAGGAAGCAGCCTTCTGGCATAATTCATGTAAGGGACCAAATGCGACTGACGAGTCTCCCACTCCCCTTTAATTTGGTTAACAACGAGTGCCGAGTCACCGTATACATCCAGGTTCTTGATTCTCAAATCAATGGCTTCTTCTAAACCCATGATGCATGCCTCATATTCTGCTTCATTGTTGGTGACTGGAAACGTCAGTCTGGCAGTAAACGGGATGTGGGATCCCTGGGGAGTCATAATGATTGCCCCAATACCACTTCCGTACGAATTAACTGCACCGTCGAATATCAATTTCCACTGGGACTTCCTATCTGGCCCCTCGTCGGGCAACAATTCATCACAATCTTTCACTTTGAGAAACATGATATCCTCATCAGGGAATTCAAATTTCATCGGCTGATAATCTTCGATAGGCTGTTCGGCAAGGTATTCAGACAAAACACTTCCCTTGATGGCCTTTTGGGAAACGTATTGAATGTCATACTCCGTCAGTACCATTTGCCACCTGGCAATTCTGCCTAAAAGCGTCTGCTTCTCGAAAACGTACTTGATCGGATTTATCTTTGAAATTAGCATGGTTGTGTGATTGAGCATATACTGTCGTAAATGTTTGGTAGCCCACGCGAGTGCGCAACACGTTTTTTCCAGCATTGAGTAACGGGACCCACAATCTGTGAACTTTTTACTCAAGTAATATATGGCATGCTCCTTTCTGCCAGTCTCGTCGTGCTGACCGAGAATGCAACTCATGCTATTCTCAAGAACGGTCAAGTACATGATTAAGGGTCTTCCGGCCACTGGGGTTATCAGAATTGGAGGTTCCTGCAGATACTGTTTTATCTTGTCAAATGCCTTTTGGCAATCCTCGTTCCAGATAATCGCCTGATCTTTTTTCAATAATTTGAACATCGGTTCACACGTAGCCGTGAGCTGAGATATAAACCTAGAAATGTAGTTTATCCTGCCCAGGAAACCACGAACTTCTTTTTCAGTCTTTGGTGCTGGCATATATTGTATTGCTTTTATCTTAGCAGGATCAACCTCAATGCCTTTTTCACTCACAATAAACCCCAGTAGTTTTCTAGACTGTACTCCGAAAGTACATTTGTTAGGATTCAGCCTCAACCTGAACTTCCTAAGCCTCTCAAAAAGCTTCAGCAAATCGACCAGATGTCCCTCCTCCATTTGGGACTTCGCAATCATATCATCAACATAGACTTCAATCTCATGGTGAATCATGTCATGAAACAAAGTGACCATCGCCCGCTGGTAAGTGGCCCCTACGTTCTTCATACTGAAACGCATTACCTTGTAGTAGAACGTTCCCCATGGTGTAATAAACATGGTTTTCTCCATGTCTTCCGGTGCCATCTTGATTTGATTATAGTCGGAGAAGCCATCCATGAACGAAAACACGGAAAATTGAGTTGTATTGTCGACCAACACATCAATATGAGGGAGCGGGAAATCATCCTTAGGGCTTGCCTTATCCAAATCCCGATAATCAACGCACATCCGCACCTTACCGTCCTTCTTCGATACAAGTACTATGTTGGCGACCCACGGAGGGTAAGTAGTGACCGCTAAAAAGCCAGCATCCAGCTGTTTTTGTACTTCTTCTTTGATCTTAACGGCCATATCTGGTCATGTCCTTCTAAGCTTCTGCTTGATGGGAGGACAATCTTCTCGCAGTGGTAGATGATGGACCACTATGTCAGTGTCGAGCCCGAGCATATCTTCATACGACCAAGCAAAGATGTCACTATACTCTCGAAGCATCTCGACCAATCTTTGCTTAACATCGCTCTGTAATGCAACCCCTATCCTGACATTTCTGACAAGTTCCTCGGAACCCAGATTAACAATCTCAATCTCTTCCTCGTGAGGCAGAATGATTTTATCTTCTTGTTTCAACAATTGGGCCAACTCTTCCGGAAGGTCTTCATCTTCATCAATCTCTTTTTCAGCTTGATATATCGGGAAATCAAAGTCGAAGTGAGTCGTAGAAGGTTCAGAGTCGATGTCATATGTAGTGTGAATCCTGCAATAACAAGGGTTAAGCTTAAGAAGAGGATATGCAGGTTAACACAAACCCTATTGCCATTTTATTGTTTTTCAAAACAAAAATAAAACAGGAATAACAGAGATCACAAAATTTGAATGCAAAGAAAACGCCCTTTGATTTATTGATAATATGTACATGCATAAGCAATCAAGGCCCTGACAATAAAACTGTTATGCCCCGGGTATAGCATAAGGTTGTACAATAATTGAAAAAAGACAAAGCATTACTTTTTACGCGTCACTTGGATGACATCCTGGACGGACCAGTTGTTGAGGCTCTGGCCTGGTTTGCACGGCTGAATCCAGGAGTCCAGGTTGCAATCACTATCTTCTTCGTCTCTAGACACGGCATTGACATTATCAAATATCACCCTACCTTTTGTGAACTGAATCGGCCCTTTGACGCACGGCGCGCTACGAGAGGATGCAGCATCAGCAGAAGGAGAATACCCTAACCTAAACTTATCCTGCTTGTTAGGGATTTCCAGAACTTGCCCCCAGCATGGGGCAGAACGAGCTTGAACAACAGCTCGAGCTTCCTTGAAGGAAGATAGATTCATCTCAGGTTTCTCGATCATCGTCGGAATCGCATCCTTGACCTTAACGGCCTCAAACGCCTGGCACAAAGTTTCTTGGATCTCGCCATCCACCTCAACATACTTAAAAGATGACAAATGGCTCACCATTATGTCCTCTTCTCCACAGTCGGTCACGATGCTGCCCCCCACAACATACTTCAGTTTCTGGTGCAATGTGGAAGTCACTGCGCCCGCAGAATGGATCCAAGGCCGGCCCAACAGGCAGCTATAGGATGGCATGATATCCATGATATAGAAAACTGCGTCAAAGGTTTCTGGCCCAACTTGAATGGGTAGAATTACATCTCCAAAGACGGTCCACTTAGTTCCATCAAAAGCTTTTACTACCAGGTCACTGGGTGTACATATCAGCCCTCTTGTATCCAACCTCATCAGAGCTTTCTTAGGGAGAACGTTCAGAGATGATCTCGTGTCCACCAGCACATGGGACATGACCGTTCCTCGATATTCTATCGAGATATGCAAGGTGCTATTATGGTTCCTTCCCTTTGGTGTCAGCTCTAGGTCAGTAAACCCTAATCCGTTACCAGCGTTCACATGAGCAACCACTCCCTCTAGCTGGTTGACGGAGATCTCTTGCGGTACATATGCTGCACTCAGAACCTTCAGCAGGGCGTTGTGATGTGCCTCGGAACACAATAACAGATTCAAAATAGAGATCTTAGACGGCGTCTGATGAAGATGATCAACTATATTATAATCACTTTTCTTGATCAGTCTCATAAATTCTTCGGCGTCATTCACAAGCAGGTCTTTCTCTACCCCACAGGAGGTTTCTTCGACGACCCTACCTTTATCTCTGTCAGTCTTCTCAACTTTGTCAGCTTTGTCAGCAACGGTCTTTGGAGGAGAAAATACTCTTCCACTGCGTGTTATTCCCCCAGTCCCAACTAGGTTGTCAACAGAGTTCCCGGATGGCTCCAACTCCAACTTCTGTCCATTGCAATAGACATCTGCCCCATAATGCCATGGAACAACATTAGTGCTCTCAAACAGTATAAGCCCAGCCTTCGTTATGGTGATCGCAGGTGGCCTCGATGCAGAAATGGTTATTGTTTTACAAGGGATGGTGATAGTGGCAACCTCATTCTTCTGCTTCAGCATTACTTCCCCTGATCTGTTCTCAACCCTCCGACTGAACTGCAGAATTCCTTCGTTCATCAAACTCTGAATCCCTGCTACCAAGTGATCACAACCGTCTGAATGATTCGCACAATCCATACACAACTTTCCACAGCCCGAGAAAATACCTTTCTTCAACAACTTGGCTTTAACGAAACCAAGTGGTGTTCTCAGGTCTTTGACATCAGTCAATAAGTTCGAGTCTTCCTCTTCAATGATGGCGCTAACCCCATCTCCCCCATGGTTGGGCATAGGGTTCTTAGTAACATTCGGAGCATTATCAGAAAAGTTGATTATCTTGGCGTCAACCATATCTTGTACTTTGTGCTTAAATGCTTTACAGTTGTCAATCGAGTGGACAGGTGCCCCCGAATGAAACTCACATCTCACGTTCGCATCGTATCCCGATGGAGGTGTCCCTATCAAGGGAGCCAAAGTTCTCTTCTGAACTAGCTGCAGCTGAAGCAAAGTCTGCAAAAGCTAGGCATACGACATAGGTGGGGTTTCAAGATGACGACTTGAAAATGGTGCTTTATTCTGGTACCTCTGGTACCCTTGCTGGTTCTGTTGCTGCTGCTGCTGAGGTTGTTGGACAGCAGGAATAGTAATGCTAGCGACCTGCTAGCGCTGGCCTTTTCCTTTTCCCCAAGCATTAGACACTGAGCTCGCCTCATCTTCACGTCTCTTACCACTGTAAGGTTTCTTTCCCCCTCCAGCTGAGGATACATCTACACCCTGAATCTTTCCGAGTTTAATGCCATTCTCTACATGTTCTCCAGTGATGATGAGGTCGGAGAAGCTTCCCGACATACCACTGACAAGCTTCTCATAATAAACTCCTGGGAGAGTAGCCACGAATATCTCGACAAGTTCCCACTCAACCATCGGTGGCTGAACTCTTGCTGCCAGTTCACGCCACCTCTGGGCGTACTCTTTAAATCCTTCGTTGTTCTTCTGAGACAAATTTTGCAGCTGAACCCGGTTGGGAGCCAGATCGTTGTTGTACTGATAGTGGCGTACGAATGATTCAGCAAGGTATTTCCATGTACGTACACTTGTGGGTTCTAAACCCATATACCACTCCAGTGAGGGGCCTGACAGGCTGTCTTGGAAGAAGTGCATCAGCAACTTCTCATCCTTAAAATGTGTAGACATCTTTCGATAGTATGACCTTAGATGGACACGGGGGCAAGTGGTGCCCTTATACTTCTCGAAGTCGGGTACCTTAAACTTTGGAGGCACCTTGAAGTCTGAGATCAGCCCCAGCTTGGTCATGTCAACGCCCATGGTATTCAAGTTCTCAAAACTCCTCATCTTGTCTTTGAGTGCTTTGAACCTTAAGCGGGCTTCAGAATTCAGTTCGTCCTCAGCTCCTTTCATTGAGAATAAGTCCTCCTGACGATCCTCTTACCATGGTTGATGACCATTACCCTGAGCAAACCCAGCAGCATCAAGACCATACAAATTACCAGCACCAGCATTCCCAGCATTACCCGTTCCTCCAGTATTGCCATTGCCTATACCAGCATTACCATTGGCCTCAAAGTGCCATTTCTGGCTCAGTCGCACTCCCATTAGCTCCAACATTAGTAACAACATTACCATTGCCACTTTCGTTCCCTCCAGTAACAGGGATGCCAGCATGAGGGGTCTCAACAAGCGGAGGGTTTACAACATTCCCTCCATGTAGCACGCCGTTGCTGTCAATGCGTGCAATCAGAGGTTGCACTAGAGTTCTGAGCTGGTCCTGGCCATTAGCGACTACTTGCATGAGATCCATAAAACGATCCATCCTCTCCATGAGCTCTTGAATGTCAGTCTGAACCTGTTCCATTACTCTGGCTTGATTTGCTCTGGTAGAATACCGGTGAATCTGCCTTCGTTCAATCCTGAAATAACCTGCAAACATAAGGGATTAGAAAAACAGCTCGTGGTACCTGTTATGCAGATGATTCATGCAAATGCAAACATGTGTCTGTGCCTTGGGGAGATTCCCCCCCGATCCTAGTTTCCGAGACAAATAAAGTCCAACATCCAATCATGGAAAGAAATCCTCATATATATATCTGAAAAACCCGCGTGGGCAGCATACAACAGTAATCGAATACAACTGAAGTAACGAGCGTGACCCCAACCACCAAGCCTGGTGGTGGTCAGCATATCAATGCATAAAAGGTACAAAGAAATACAAAGAAATCAAGTGCGGCTACGGGCACGGAAATCCTATAATAACTTCTTCGTAGTGGGATGGTCAGGCTGGGTGAGCAGACCCTGGATCAGCAAATCCCTCTGCCTGATGGTATCCTGGAGATCCTTGTAATACCCCAAATTTTACCCTTATATTTAGTCAGTCATTTCGCATATCATCTCATATGTACATTTGCTAACCACTAACAAGTTATGGAGGTTTTGTTTTGCAGATTTGGTTCCAGGGGTATTTTGGTCATTTTACGCGAATTCTGTTAACTTCTTGAAGACGGGCTATTTTTGAGGCATTTACTTATCACCAGGTCTGATTATATCAAGGTGCCAAGTTGATGGGGTCGGTATTAAAACTTGTCGAGCACAACTGGATTAAGATCCATTCCATCGCTCATGGTTTATTTCCAAAGCGCTTCCGTTTCTGTTATTAAGGCACAGTCATAATAGGGTATTGTTGGATTGTGGCTCTTGGCATTTGGTCAGTGGAATTTAATTACGAGTAGTGTTGTTGTTGATGCTGAAACTGTTGTGATTATGGTGCACATCCGTGTTGGGTTATGAAATGGTTGGTTAGCATTTAAATTGGATTTTAATCAGATGATGAGACAAGTGCACAAATAAGAATATCATTTGGGAGTGTTTATGTTTTATGACTATGTTAATGAATTTAAATATTTGTGGATTTATTCACAAATGTTTATAATTTTTTTTAACTAAGAACAAAATATAAATAGATTCAAATTTTGGGAATTTTATTTCATAAAGATCTCATCATACAAGAAATGGAGATTGCTTCACATTTTAGAAATACTGTTACAAGGAATTACATTAATCCTAAAAATTCTAAATCCTAAGTCCTAAAAATGCTAAGTGTCTTCATGTTGGCCCTTGAGCTTTTCCATGAGTCCTTGACTAACCTGCACATCAAAAAGAATACAACAGCATAGAAAAATATTAGAAGTTGTTTTTGACACTCTCAGAACATCGTCATCATCGAGTGCCGGGAGTGGCACAACCGAAGCTGCGTCCTACCCCCGTTACCGATCCGCGCCGTAGGCGTCAGATCAGGTAACACATGTTCTTATCGGTACGGGACATCCGAGAGATAGAAGTAATAAAAGAAGCGGGATTGATTCGTTTTGCCGCGATTGGATTTCCAAACTGATACGAGAATAAGGCAACATAGGCAAGTTCTGACTCAGACCCGGATGCCGGCAGGTCTGAGTCACTTTGGTTCCAAAACTTCCACACCTGAAAATCCACAAACACATCAATACCAGGTTCAGCATTCAGAACTCAAAACCCAAAACGATTCATAAGTTGCCATAGGCATCAAACTGCAGCAATTCTGAACAAGACAGAGAAGTGAAACCAAACTAAATTGCATCAAAGCAATGTATCAGAAACAGGTTCAGAAGAGGAAAAGTGAGTGTATGGTTTGAACTAAAATTCATAACTAAATTGAATTGAAATCCAAGAGAGCATCAATTCACAACAGTTCTGAACCAAACAAATGAACTCATATCATAAGAAAATCAGAGGTGAAGAAATGGACTGCACATCCAAGTTCTGATGCCTAAAGCGCCTCAACAAGAATCAGAAACAGAGGCAAAATGTAAATTCAGAAGGGTATCAAAACCAGCTCGAATATAAGGGACTCAGTCCATGTCAATAAAGACTGTCATAGACATCACAATTGGAAGCACTAGGCTCAGCTCAACATCATAGCCCAAATCATTATCACCAATTGAATCAACCTGCCAAAACTGCACAGAGGAGCTGAAGTTCACGTCAGTTCAGAATGCAAGCAGTACTAAATCATGGCACGGATTGTACCAGCAAGGACAAGCAAGCATAAACGTCTCAGTTCATGAAATAAACAAGTGCACAAAACCATAGCAGACCATATCAGTCGTCGCGGCTCAGATGAACATCATCGCCCAAACTCGCTATCAGGTAAGTGTCTCAAGGCAACAGAAAGCAACATTCGAATTGGACATAATTGCCCAGAACATCAGTCCTGCAACTCAAGAAGCAAACATCATCAGCAAAAGTTCATCACAGGCTAATGATTAAAACAATTCAAATGGAACGAAGGATAGACCACAAGCGAAGACTATCAGAGGCAATCGCAGCGTCATCAAAGAGCATCAGTTGTTACGGCTCAGATGAGCATCATCGCCGTAGACCTTTCCCGACAATTTTGACTCAACCAAAGCTTCAATATCAAGCCCTCTCTGAAAGAAGAAGAGGAAAAGAATCTGAGCTGCATCAAAGAAACGAACCAATCAAAAAACGAATCAGTTCGAGATCGAAAATATCAAACAGAGATACGAATCCATCAAGGAGTTCTGTGAATCAAAATCAGATATCAATCAATCCAATCTGAAGGCAAACCATATTAGAAAAATAATAGAGAGATTTTGATTTGATATCAATCCCAAAGCAGATAAAAACAAATCAGTTCAGATTATTAAACAAATCGAATAGGGTCAGAAGAATCATATCAGCTGGGAATCAGAAAGACCAATCAAATCCTAAAAGAGGAAACAGGATTCAATCATGTATCAGATGGATCCAAATCGTATCAGGAAACATCCCCATTGGAAATCAATCTGAATCAATCAAACGAATCAGTATCAGATTCATACCAGAAAAATGAAATTCAATCTCACCAAAATCCCAATCAGGTTCTAAAAGAGGGAAGATGGTTCAATCAGCATCTGAAAAATCAAAACAAAATCAAATCGAATCAACACGAAATCAAATCTCAAAATAGCACAAATCCACACGGATTAAAGGCCCAAAAGCTAGTTATAAAAAGGAAGATACCACCTGTGAGAAGAGGGGTTAAAGGGAGCGCCGCGAGAGAACGAAGAAGGGAGGATCGCAGAAACCCTAACGAACGAGAATCGCGAGACTCAGAAGGACCGGAGCCTTCATCATCGTCTCCGTCATCGACGAACAAACCTCGTAGAACCACGAACGAAGCACCGAAGAGGAGATTGCCTTCGCCGTTCACTACAAACGGCGGGCAATCAACTCCGCAGCCTCAGCTTCAAACATCATCGGCTAAAGACAAATGTAAACCACCACGCGTTATCTCACATATCCTTATTGTTCATGTTTTGTTTCAGGAAAGAAGAGGATCACGGCGCGAGGAAGAAGAAAGACGAGAGAGGAAGATGAAGAACAACGGCGCCGCGAGGATAAGTCTGGGTTTGGAAACCCTAAAGAGCATTTCGCCTCATGACCAACAAATGGGTTGGGTCCGGGTGTGGCTACCGGCCCAACCCCTCCCCTTTTTTTTTTTTTTTATGCTTTGTTTTTTTAATTTGATTTATGTTTTTAAAAACCATTTTTTTTAAACACTTTAATTTTATAATTTAAAAATATCTTTTTTTAAAAAAATATAACATTTTAATTTTGTAATTATAAAAAATCTTTTTAAAATATAAATATTAAGGATAAGTAAAAACTTTTTTTTAATAAAATAAGAAAAACTTTTTTAAAAATATAAAAATAAAACCTTTTTAAAAAGAGTAAATTATTTTTAAATTGAATTTCTTTTGCAAGTTAACATTAAATTATTAAGATTTTTTTAATAAAACAATAATAAAAACCTCAAATTTGCATCTCATTTGATTACCGCCTAACTCTGCCCACTAACGCCATTTGTTCATTTTGCAGCTCATTACATTCACCGTCACTTATCTCATTTTATTTCATTACTATATTGTAACTGCTTCTCATATGTAATCTCGCGAACCAATAATCGCGCTTTAAGTTTCTGCCTTTAATTTCTGTTTTGTATGGCTTTAACTCCTGTTTTATTCCCTGCTTGTAATTCAATCTCTCCCACATTTATCAATATTCCAGTCACACTACGCACTGCCGAAGGAATTAGGTCTAGCATTTGGTCGCCGCGCCAATAGTCAATAGTCCTCAACTTCAAACCCCTACAAACTACAAACCCTAATTTTCACAAACGCCTCGCCGCAGGCAAGATTACAATTTTACCCCTAGCATTAGGTCAAAGAGCCGCCGCGCTCAGTTTAGGGTTTCCCGCCGTGGAACCCCTAATTTAACCCTAATTACAACTTAACATTTCAACGTAGAGATTTGGAGTTTCTACACTCCACGTAAGCGTGTCCTTAAGATGCGTTTATTCCCCTTGAGACCTTGACCACAGTCAAGAAGTTTCTAACCTCCCTATTGAGGGGAACTACGATTACTCTGATTCCATTCCCGTAAGGATACGTAGGCACAAGATGCGATGTCTTGCCGAGTAAACTTAGAATTAACCCCTTAGGTTTATTTTCTCACTTTTAATCCTTTTGTACATATACCTTAAGCAAATAAATAAAGCAAAATAGTAAACATTTGAACAAAAGGTTCCTGTAGAGTACTACAGAAGTTTAGGGTGCTAATACCTTCCCTAAATTTAACCAACCCCCGAACCCTAGATCTTTCCCCGCATTGTGTTTACGATGCAAAAATAGGTTTTCCCTCTTTTGACCTTTTCCTTCGGATAAATCAAAGAGCAGTTGTGAATTGAATTGCGATTCAAACTCATTAATAGTTTGTGATCCTATTTCCACCGCAACAGAAAATGGCGACTTCACTGGGGAATGTCTTAATTTTTTGAGGGTTATCCCTAACTTGTTCGTATTTATTACTATTTGTGTTACTATTCATTTACATGTATATATTGTACTCTGATTTTGGGATGGTTCCTTGTGTTGTGAGATAAGTCCTACGCCCGGACTAGTGACATTATTATAGGATGGGGATATATTCGATGAGGCTTATAGGGAGTTGAATCCCGACCAAGCTGATTCGAGAATCACCGCTCAGTTGAGACCTTTCCGAAAATGGTTCGGTTGAACGAGTAATCGTAAAAACTTTTTCCATGGTCGATTGGAGTCTGTGATATTGGGAACCGTAGTACCTTAACACCACCTTGGCCTTATTTAGGACGTAGTGCGGGAACTATGTGGGAGTAGTCCTACAACGGTTGCTACGCGATACTACACTCAAAAGAGGTTCTCTTGAGAATATTATTAACCCCCGAGTCAGTCGGAAGGTTGATAATATCCGAAAGATGGGCTGATGACTTTGGGCACTTTTTAGAACCTTGTTCTGCAGGTACAACTAACCTATAGTACACTCCTTTTGGGATGGGTAGACCTTAACTCCGCTCACGCTCCTTTAAGCCTAGGACTTTGTGTGTTTTCATGCATTGCATCCATAAAGCATCTCATTGCATTGTAGTTCATGGAGTTCAAACATCATTTATGGATATCGCGGGATACCATAAATAAAAAAATAAAATGGAAAAAAACAAGAAAAAGATTTCCTTGGTACCCCACGACATTCGTAAATATTTGAATTCCATGAAATCTTCATTTGCATCATAGCATCATTTACTTTCTTGCATTGCATGTGTCTTCCGTTTTCTCATGTTCGGTTCTCTCGCCTTCCAGTTTCGTCACCCTGAGTTCTCGGCACCAGTACAACACCAGAGCTCAAACTCGAAAGAGAATGGAGGATCAGGCAAAAGAGATTGATCGCCTTAGCAATGAACTTGAAGACCTTCGAGGGGGTATGGGGCGTATGATGGAATTGTTACATGTCATGAATGCTAAGATGGATACCCAGACCACTGTTGTTTCCGAGATTACCGGCGTTACTGTGGACCCTCCACCAAGTGTGACCGTAGCAAGGGACCCACCTTATGGTCTTGCTCCCGGTTTTGTGCCTCCTCAAGCCACTGTTCCGGTTAATCAGCCTGTTCAGCAAGCCGTGCCTGTATTTTCTGAAGTTTCTAGGGGGGCTCCTATCTTTGCACCACCCGTTGTACACACCTGTGCGCAACCGTATTTCAATGAGACAGTTTTTGATAATCTTGATGAGAATGTTGAAGGTTATGAGAAACATGATAAGCTTCGTGAGGAAGTAAACACCATCGTCCAGAGATTGAAAAAAGTAGAGGGCGACCAAATTTTTGGGACTGCTGCAAGGGATGTTTGTTTGGTCTCGGGTTTGGTTATTCCCCCGAAGTTCAAAACTCCGAACTTCGATCGTTATGAAGGGGCCACCTGTCCTAAGAGTCATCTGATCATGTATTATCGCAAAATGGCTGCCCATGTTGAGAATGATAAACTGATGATTCATTGCTTCCAGGATAGTCTGAAGGGTGCTTCCTCCAAGTGGTATTTAACTTTGGACCAGTCTCGCGTTAAGAGTTTCCAGGATTTATCTGACGCTTTCATCAAACACTACAAATACAATATGGATCTGGCTCCTGACAGAAGACAGTTGTTGAGTATGTCACAAAAGAGTTCTGAGTCATTCAAAGAGTACGCTCAAAGGTGGAGAGAGATTGCTTCGCAGGTAGAACCTCCTTTGACCGAGAAAGAGTTAGCTGATTGGTTTGTCGACACGGTTCGTCCAGAATTTTACGAGAGAATGGTAGGTAGTGTGACTTCAAATTTCTCTGACATCGTTGCTGTGGGTGTCAAGATTGAATTGGGTATGAAAAGTGGTAAAATGACAAATAATCATGGTGCTTCTAAGGATCAGCCGAAGAAACCTCCGTATAGCTCCCAGAAAAAGAAAGAGGGTGAGACTAATGCTATATCCTCTGGTAGATCAAGAGAACACTCTTATCGATATCCGCAAGGTTATGCTCAACCTCAAGGGTACCCAATCCAATATGCTCAACAACCCTATGTGGCAGCTATTACACCTTCTTTCAATCAACAGGGTCCCATGTATCAACCTATGCAACAACCTCCTGTTTATCCGCCTCCTATCAACTACCTACAGGCGCCCAACGCCCCTGCTCCTCAACAGCCAAAGAGTCCGGCTCCTCGCCAGAATGTTCCGAACAGAAGAACGTATAAGCCTTGTCCACCGATTCCAATGACTTTCACTGAGTTGTACCCCTCTTTGGTCAAGCAAGGTCTGATCACTACTCGGGCTTTGGGTCCGCCTCCTAATCCTCTACCCGCCAATTACAACGCCGCCGCTCATTGTTTATTTCATGAGGGTGCGCCCGGTCATGATCTGGAGAATTGTTATGCTCTCAAAAACATTGTCAGGGATTTATTGGAAAAGAAGATTTTGTCATTTGAAGATCCTCAACCGAATGTTAAGAAGAACCCTTTTCCTAACCATGAGAGTGTCAATGCCATTAGTGCCGATTCGGAGGAAGGTTATGTCCTTGACGTTGTACAGATTAAGACTCCTCTCAAGATGTTCCATTCGAAACTGTTTGAAGCTTGTTTGGTAGATACTTCCCACGTTACATGCGTAAGTTGTGAAGCCAGTGTCAAGGGTTGTGTGTTGGTTCAGAATGATGTTCAGAGGTTGATTAATGAGGGTGTCTTACAAGTGACAAGCCAGCCCAAGAGGGATGAGGTCGCTGTGGTTGAGCCAGTCTTCCATCAGCCTGGATCAAAGGGAAAGGTACCAGTGTTTAATTTATCAGGGGCAGGTTCTGCCAATCTCGTGTTCGATATACCAAAGTCGTCTATCCCTGAGGTGAATCAACATAGGCCAATAGTTATTCGAAAACCAGGTCCGTTTCTTTTCAGTGATCCTAAAGTTGTGCCTTGGAAATACGACGTGACGATGATTGACAAGGAGTCTGGGAAAGTTATTCCAAATGAAGAGGTTAAGGACACTGTGACCAATATCGCAGAGGCAAGCAGGATGACTCGTAGTGGCCGTGTGTATACTCCCCGTTCTAATGAGGTTCCACCTAAGGAAACCACTAATATCCCAGTGGCTGTCAAAGACAAAGGTAAGGGAGCTGTTACGAACGATGAAGATGCTGAGTTTTTAAGGATCATCAAGAAAAGTGACTATAAAGTTATCGACCAACTTCATCAGACTCCCTCCAAGATTTCGATCTTATCTTTGTTGATGAATTCACCCGCTCATAGGATGGCCTTGCAGAAA
This sequence comes from Lathyrus sativus, assembly GCA_963859935.3. Lineage (NCBI taxonomy): Eukaryota > Viridiplantae > Streptophyta > Magnoliopsida > Fabales > Fabaceae > Lathyrus > Lathyrus sativus. The sequence goes on along the minus strand of OZ012738.1, from coordinate 453,346,958 downwards.
GTTTTGACTCAAGCACATGTGGATCAAGATATCAGCACCAGTCGGTTTGATAGTGTGATTGCCAATTTGACCGCCTGTAACACCCTTAGTTTCAGCAATGAAGAGTTACCGAAGGAGGGTCCGAATCATAATCGTGCTTTACATATATCGGTGAAATGTCAGGAGGACAATTTAGCGAGAGTGCTAGTGGACACCGGTTCCTCTTTGAACGTTCTACCCAAGAGGGTTCTTGATAAGTTGGTTTTCAAAGAGACTGTGTTGAAACCTACTCCTTTGGTCGTCAAGGCTTTCGATGGTTCTCGCCGGTCGGTAATGGGGGAGGTTGAGCTTCCTATCCTGATTGGTCCGCAAGTTTTTAATATCACGTTTCAAGTCATGGACATTAATCCCAATTACAGCTGCTTACTTGGAAGGCCGTGGATTCATGCCGTTGGGGCAGTAACCTCAACGTTACATCAGAAGATGAAGTTCGTAATCGATGGAAAGTTGGTTATTATACACGGTGAGGAGGATCTGATGGTCAGTAACCTGTCTTCTTTCCGTTACATCGAGGCCGATGAGAATGCTTTAGAAATCTCCTTTCAAGCACTTGAGATCGCCAATGTTGTTCTGCTAGAAGTCGAAGAGACAGTGGGTCAGGGTAATCCATCTTTTGCATCTCTGAAGAGTACCAAATCAACAATTGACAGGGGCATTCCTGAAGGTTGGGGAGAGGTAATTGATGTCAAGACCAAGACTGATCGCTTTGGGTTGGGTTACAAACCAACTCAGAATGGAGCTGCCACAACTGTCGAAAGGCGTCCGAAGGTTATCCAAGAGGTATTTGTCAGCGGAGGTTTCCAAGTCAATGCCATCAGTGACTGTGAGAAAAATGAAGAGCTGAGCAACCTGGTGTTTAAGGGTGATGCAGTTTTGAACAACTGGGAGGCTGTAGAGATCCCTGTTATTTTTCCCTTGTCAAAGTAATTTTTAAAGTTTCATTTACATTTTCAAATAAAAATCCGTAGCTCTGCCCAAGGCTATAGGGTCGCTTTTATTGGGCCACCTTTCATTTCTAAAAGGATATTAATAAAGGCGTTTTGTTCAATTCCACCTTGTTTCATTTGCGTTTTCCGTTTTCACCTTTAAAAATGAAATTGGCAACCTTTTTCCCAAAAAAAATAACAGCATTTCATTCTTACATATCTTCGAGCATTTTAATTAAGTAAGCCTTCCATCATGCAGAGACATCGTAAACCTTGTTGGATCCAATGACTTTACTAACACTCCTGACTGGGATGCACCCATCAATCAAGCTGAGGACGAGGGTGAAGAAGATTTTGAAGTACCCGCGGAACTGACAAGATTGATTGAGTACGAGTACACAGAGCTTCAACCGTATAAAGAGCAGGTGGACTTAATTAATCTCGGTACAGATGAGAGCAAGAAAGAGGTCAAGATTGGTGCAATGCTTGGGACAGAGGTTAGGCCGAGGTTGATTGAGTTGTTAAAAGAGTATATTGATGTGTTTGCGTGGTCGTATCAAGATATGCCGGGCCTAGACACGGATATTGTTGTTCACAAGTTGCCACTTAAGCCGGATTGTCCGCCTATCAAACAAAAGCTCCGAAGAACGAGACCCGACATGGCTTTGAAAATTCGAGATGAGGTTAAAAAGCAGTTGGATGCAGGTTTCTTGGCAGTCGCAAAATATCCAGATTGGGTTGCCAACATTGTGCCAGTGCCTAAGAAGGACGGTAAAGTTAGGATGTGTGTGGATTACAGGGATCTGAACAAAGCAAGTCCGAAAGACGACTTCCCTCTGCCACATATTGATACACTTGTAGACAATACAGCCAGTTTTGCGTTGTTTTCATTTATGGATGGTTTCTCTGGCTATAATCAGATCAAGATGGATCCCGACGATCGAGAGAAGACTACTTTCATCACTCCTTGGGGGACCTTCTGCTACAAAGTCATGCTCTTTGGTTTGAAGAACGCAGGGGCAACTTACCAATGCGCTATGACCACTCTTTTTCATGATATGATGCACAAGGAGATCGAGGTGTATGTGGACGATATGATAGCCAAATCTCAGAGTGAGGAGGAACATCTAGACCATTTGGTGAAATTGTTTGAACGACTCAGGAAATATCAGTTGAAATTGAATCCTGCTAAATGTACCTTCGGTGTCAGATCTGGAAAATTGCTTGGTTTCATTGTTTGCCAGCGAGGGATTGAGGTGGATCCTGACAAAGTCCGAGGCATTCAAGATATGCCGGCTCCGCGAACCGAGACGCAAGTTAGAGGTTTTCTGGGACGTTTGAATTATATTTCCAGGTTTATCTCCAATATGACCGCTACTTGTGAGCCGATATTCAAGTTACTTTGCAAGGGGCAGACGGTTGAGTGGAACCCCGATTGTCAGAAAGCGTTTGAGAAGATTAAGGGTTATTTGCAAGATCCCCCTATTCTGATTCCTCCCGTACCTGGAAGACCGTTGTTTATGTACCTTACCGTTCTTGAGAAGTCTATGGGTTGTGTGCTTGGACAACATGATGAGACTGGGAAAAAGGAACATGCAATTTATTACCTGAGTAAGAAGTTTACTGATTGTGAAAACAGATACTCACCATTGGAGAAAACTTGTTGTGCATTGGCATGGGCCGCTAGGCGCCTTCGGCAATATATGGTCTGTCATACCACATTGTTGATTTCTAAAATGGATCCGATCAAGTATATTTTTGAAAAACCTGCTCAAACCGGGAGGCCAGCCCGTTGGCACATGTTGTTATCCGAATATGACATCCAGTATGTACCCCAGAAGGCGATTAAGGGTAGTATTTTATCTGATTATCTTGCAGACCAGCCAGTTGAAGATTATGAACCTCTTAAGTTTGATTTTCCTGATGAGGATATTTTGTTGATTAAAAGAGATTGTGAAGAGCCAGATCCGAGCGAAGGTCCAGAACCAGGTCTTTGGTGGAGGATGATGTTTGATGGTTCCTCGAATTTCAATGGGCATGGTATAGGCGCCGTTTTGATGAACCCAAAGGGCGGATTCACTCCATTTACAGCAAGGTTGGACTTTGAGTGTACTAATAACGTCGCAGAATATGAAGCATGTATTCTTGGCCTCGAAGCAGCAATTCACCTCCGAATCAAACTTCTTAAAGTAAGTGGTGACTCAGCCTTGGTTATTTACCAGGTACAAGGCAAATGGGAAACGAAGAATGAGAAGTTAATCCCTTATAAGGACTACATTGTTGAGCTGATCAAGTATTTCGACGAGATAGAGTTCGAGCATGTTCCTAGATCCGAGAATCACGTTGCCGATGCTTTAGCCATGTTAGCATCCATGTGGAAAGTTAAATTCGTTAATGAAGCACCTCTTATCCACATTGAGCGCAAAGTTGAGCCCGCTTATTGTCAGATGGTCGAAGAAGTTGAGGTGGATGAAAAGCCTTGGTTTCATGATATCAAGAACTATCTCGTCAAACAAGAGTATCCCGATGGTGCTATTGGTCTGGACAAGAAAACATTGAGAAGACTGGCGTCCAAATTCTTTATCAGTAATGGTGTGTTATACAAGAGAAATCATGACATGGTTCTGCTCAGATGTGTTGATAAACGGGAATCGGACATGTTACTGCAGGAAATTCATGAGGGGACCTTTGGAACTCATGCCAATGGTTATGCTATGTCCAAGAAGATGTTAAGGGCTGGGTATTATTGGCTAACCATGGAAGCTGACTGTATCCAATACGCCAGAAAATGCCATAAGTGCCAAATTTATGCTGATAAAATGCATGTACCTCCATCACCGTTGAATGTTTTGTCGTCACCATGGCCGTTCTCTATGTGGGGTGTTGACATGATTGGGGAAATCGAGCCGAAGGCTTCTAATGGTCATCGTTTTATCCTTGTTGCTATTGATTATTTCACCAAGTGGGTAGAGGCTGCCTCCTACACCAACGTGACTAAGCAAGTGGTTGCCCGCTTCATCAGGAAAGAAATCATCTGCCGTTATGGAATCCCAAGCCGGATAATAACTGACAATGGCACCAATTTGAATAACAAGACTATGAAAGAGCTGTGTGACAACTTCAAGATCACTCATCACAATTCTTCTCCGTACCGTCCTAAGATGAATGGGGCCGTTGAAGCTGCGAATAAGAATATCAAGAAGATCCTGCAAAAGATGGTTGTGACTTACAAAGATTGGCATGAGATGTTACCGTTTGTTCTGCATGGATACAGAACCTCAGTGAGAACTTCGACAGGGGCAACACCTTTCTCATTGGTGTATGGAATGGACGCCGTGCTCCCCATCGAAGTAGAGATACCTTCTTTAAGAGTGTTGATGGAAGCTGAACTTGAGGAAGCTGAGTGGGTTCAGGACAGATTGGATCAGTTGAATCTCATTGACGAGAAGCGCTTGACAGCCATGTGCCATGGGCAATTATATCAGAAACGGGTGAAAAGAGCGTTTGATAAGAGGATTCGTATCCGTGAGTTCCGTCAAGGAGAGCTCGTACTCAAAAAGATCTTGCCAGTGCATAAAGATATGCGTGGAAAGTGGATGCCCAATTATGAAGGCCCGTTCGTCGTAAAGACCGTTTTCTCCGGAGGGTCTCTGATACTTACGACAATGGATGGTGAAGAGCTTGCGCACCCCGTGAATTCTGATGCAGTCCGAAAATATTATGCCTAAAAAACCCGCTAAGTCGAAAACCTGCAAAAGGCGACTTAGGAAAAAGTAAGGGTGAAAAAAAAATAAATAATAAAAAGCTCGCTAAGTTGAAAACCCGAAAGGGCGGCTTAGGCAAAAAGGAGCGTCCCGGTGGATTGAAAACCCAAGAGGGCGGTCCAGGCAAAAGTTAGGGACAAAGGCATTTCATTGCATCAGAGGACACTGATCTTCGCGAACATACTTTCCGCATGAGAACCATGTTTCAGTTCTTTCATCCTTGCCCAAAGCAAGATTCTGGATTAGTCTTAGTTATTAGTGTCAGTAGGTGTAATTGGATTCAATGTAACCTTTTCCCATGTTGCCAATTTTAAAACATAATCATCTGTGGAGCTATGCCTTCAGCGAGCTACCACCCTTTAATAAAAGATACCATTTTGTTACTTACATTCCTTGGTGCATTGCTCTTTGTTTTCTATTGTTATGCAAAATGCGTTTGTTCTTAAAATTTGAAAATGAAAGGTGCATTGTAGATTTTTCAAAACTGTTCTTCAAAAACAACAAATTTGAAATGTAATAAATTACTTTGACTAGTGGAAATTTCGGAAGGATCTCTTCACTCCCCGAAAATATCATTATTGCAGAAACACTTTCAAAACATTGCTCTAACACAGTCCCCAGAGAGACTATAAGCTGACAACTTTTTCTTGGGTAACTCAAAAGTGTCCCTCAGGTTTTCTTCTCCCCATGTGAAGACGTGATACTGTGCACCCAAGCAGATTACTTTCTCCCCAGAGAATTCAGAACTTTAGAACCAGATCTGGTTCTCCCATTGATCTTTCTTACCCATGATTGACGTATTGGTTGCAGAGAACGCAGGGTATCTCCGTCGAGATGTTTATTTCATCTCTCGTCCCGTCTCTACTCTGTTTCGTCAGCATATGCAAGGGCATAAGCATCACATGCCTATTTCATTACATATTCATTACATATTCATTACATATTCATTACATATTCATTACATATTCATTACATACTCATTACATACTCATTTCATAACATCTTGCATACATAAACATTAACATACATAGACATTAACATACATTCACATTAACATATGCATTAACATATGCATTAGCATTCACAGGTTCATTGTGTTTCACCATCATTTGGTTGTTACCGCCGAGTAACTGGGTTCGTCCATTCTCTCCAAATAGATTGTCAGCCCTAGGCATAAAATACATATGCGTTTCCAAGCTTCCCTACGGAGCTCGATCCTCGTGGATGACGGTTACTTCAGCTATCTTTCCTCGCCAGGATAAGATATTTACCCTTCGAGATCACTCCCTCGATGGAATCTTGATTACCAGTCTTCTTTCTAGCTCGATCCTAGATTGAATCTCGGTCATGTCGGTAGTCAAGCCCAACCGGACGTGCATTTATTTTGCACCTTCTGAAGGTTTTCACCATACCATGACAGATACGCGACTATCTCGCTTGAGAGGTTTATCACTGTACCCGGACGTGCATTTATTTTGCACTATCTTTCAAGAAAATCAACTACAATCCTTTACAGATACATGCCAGTTCATGCCTGGATAATTTATTATTACAATCCCACATCTTACAGCATCAATATACAACATTTCTCACCTAAGAAGCCGATCCTATCTTCGTTATGACTCGCGGCAAATGGCCATCTCCATGGAGCAGTTGGGCTTCCATTTTCCCTGTCGTCTTGAAGTATAGAGGGTTTTGAACCAAATCGTATTCAGGAGAGCACGATTCTGAGTTATGAGGAAGTTCGATTAGCCATTTTCATATTCAGGAGAGCACGATTCTGAAGTATGAAGAAATGTCAAGAGCCGAATCATATTCAGGAGAGCACGATTCTGAGTTCTGAGGAAGTTCAGTTCACCCCTTTCATATTCAGGAGAGCACGATTATGAAGTATGAAGAAATTTCAAGAGCCGAATCATATTCAGGAGAGCACGATTCTGAGTTATGAGGAAGTTCAGTTAGCCATTTTCATATTCAGGAGAGCACGATTCTGAAATATGAAGAAATTTCAAGAGCCGAATCATATTCAGGAGAGCACGATTCTGAAGTATGAGGAAGTTCAGTTAGCCCTTTTCATATTCAGGAGAGCACGATTCTGAAGTATGAAGAATTTCATTTACCCGAAAGAGCCGAATCATATTCAGGAGAGCACGATTCTGAAGTATGAGGAAGTTCAGTTCACCCTTTTCATATTCAGGTGAGCACGATCTTGAATTATGAAGAAGTTCATTTACCCTTTAGTAAAAGAAGGAGCGGAATCATATTCAGGAGAGCACGATCTTGAAGTATGAGGAAGTTCAGTTTACCCTTTAAGAAAAGTCAGAATCGTATTCCAGGCGCCGACCTTAAATATGAGAAGATTCATATATCAGATAAGCAGCAGCCTCTTTATTTGAGTGCTTATCCATTTTGGCACATAAGTCCCTTCCAACGATAAGTGACAGTTCTCCCGCGAGAAGCTTATCAGGGCATTTCCCATCAAAGTCCATTTATTTTGGCATACAGCCGGTCTTTACCCTGTATATTTGTTACGGAGTTCCGAAAAGTCCGTTTGATCCTGTCGCGAGGGATAGTTTACAGAAGCTTGGATGTTATTCTTTGCTCAATGCTCCAGCATTCTGTAATCGATCTTGCAATCGTACGTGATCCAGTTTTATCTTTTAGATTCCCCAGTGGAGGCCGTCTCACAGGTGTCATCTCCATTTGAGAATCTCGTTCCCAAAATGACAATTGGTCGTGTTCGCACCAGTTGACCATCATTTTAGGATCCCCCAGTGTTGTACTGTGTCTCAGCACGTCGTTTTCCCCAGTGTGTTCTTCTCGTAGCGTCTGTGTCGTAGTATTCGTCATCATTTTCGCATTCATCATTCCAGCATACGCATCACATCATATTCATATCATCTGCATTAAGCGGTCCTCGCTTTGTCCATAGCATTGCATACCGTCGCATATAAGGGCAAAATTTTCGGTTATCTATATTTAAATCTCTCCACCACGATTCCTCGAGTCTCTGTCACTCAAATCATCCGGTGTAGCTATTTAAATAGGGGCAACTGTAATACCCCAAATTTTACCCTTATATTTAGTCAGTCATTTCGCATATCATCTCATATGTACATTTGCTAACCACTAACAAGTTATGGAGGTTTTGTTTTGCAGATTTGGTTCCAGGGGTATTTTGGTCATTTTACGCGAATTCTGTTAACTTCTTGAAGACGGGCTATTTTTGAGGCATTTACTTATCACCAGGTCTGATTATATCAAGGTGCCAAGTTGATGGGGTCGGTATTAAAACTTGTCGAGCACAACTGGATTAAGATCCATTCCATCGCTCATGGTTTATTTCCAAAGCGCTTCCGTTTCTGTTATTAAGGCACAGTCGTAATAGGGTATTGTTGGATTGTGGCTCTTGGCATTTGGTCAGTGGAATTTAATTACGAGTAGTGTTGTTGTTGATGCTGAAACTGTTGTGATTATGGTGCACATCCGTGTTGGGTTATGAAATGGTTGGTTAGCATTTAAATTGGATTTTAATCAGATGATGAGACAAGTGCACAAATAAGAATATCATTTGGGAGTGTTTATGTTTTATGACTATGTTAATGAATTTAAATATTTGTGGATTTATTCACAAATGTTTATAATTTTTTTTAACTAAGAACAAAATATAAATAGATTCAAATTTTGGGAATTTTATTTCATAAAGATCTCATCATACAAGAAATGGAGATTGCTTCACATTTTAGAAATACTGTTACAAGGAATTACATTAATCCTAAAAATTCTAAATCCTAAGTCCTAAAAATGCTAAGTGTCTTCATGTTGGCCCTTGAGCTTTTCCATGAGTCCTTGACTAACCTGCACATCAAAAAGAATACAACAGCATAGAAAAATGTTAGAAGTTGTTTTTGACACTCTCAGAACATCGTCATCATCGAGTGCCGGGAGTGGCACAACCGAAGCTGCGTCCTACCCCCGTTACCGATCCGCGCCGTAGGCGTCAGATCAGGTAACACATGTTCTTATCGGTACGGGACATCCGAGAGATAGAAGTAATAAAAGAAGCGGGATTGATTCGTTTTGCCGCGATTGGATTTCCAAACTGATACGAGAATAAGGCAACATAGGCAAGTTCTGACTCAGACCCGGATGCCGGCAGGTCTGAGTCACTTTGGTTCCAAAACTTCCACACCTGAAAATCCACAAACACATCAATACCAGGTTCAGCATTCAGAACTCAAAACCCAAAACGATTCATAAGTTGCCATAGGCATCAAACTGCAGCAATTCTGAACAAGACAGAGAAGTGAAACCAAACTAAATTGCATCAAAGCAATGTATCAGAAACAGGTTCAGAAGAGGAAAAGTGAGTGTATGGTCCGAACTAACATTCATAACTAAATTGAATTGAAATCCAAGAGAGCATCAATTCACAACAGTTCTGAACCAAACAAATGAACTCATATCATAAGAAAATCAGAGGTGAAGAAATGGACTGCACATCCAAGTTCTGATGCCTAAAGCGCCTCAACAAGAATCAGAAACAGAGGCAAAATGTAAATTCAGAAGGGTATCAGAACCAGCTCGAATATAAGGGACTCAGTCCATGTCAATAAAGACTGTCATAGACATCACAATTGGAAGCACTGGGCTCAGCTCAACATCATAGCCCAAATCATTATCACCAATTGAATCAACCTGCCAAAACTGCACAGAAGAGCTGAAGTTCACGTCAGTTCAGAATGCAAGCAGTACTAAATCATGGCACGGATTGTACCAGCAAGGACAAGCAAGCATAAACGTCTCAGTTCATGAAATAAACAAGTGCACAAAACCATAGCAGACCATATCAGTCGTCGCGGCTCAGATGAACATCATCGCCCAAACTCGCTATCAGGTAAATGTCTCAAGGCAACAGAAAGCAACATTCGAATTGGACATAATTGCCCAGAACATCAGTCCTGCAACTCAAGAAGCAAACATCATCAGCAAAAGTTCATCACAGGCTAATGATTAAAACAATTCAAATGGAACGAAGGATAGACCACAAGCGAAGACTATCAGAGGCAATCGCAGCGTCATCAAAGAGCATCAGTTGTTACGGCTCAGATGAGCATCATCGCCGTAGACCTTTCCCGACAATTTTGACTCAACCAAAGCTTCAATATCAAGCCCTCTCTGAAAGAAGAAGAGGAAAAGAATCTGAGCTGCATCAAAGAAACGAACCAATCAAAAAACGAATCAGTTCGAGATCGAAAATATCAAACAGAGATACGAATCCATCAAGGAGTTCTGTGAATCAAAATCAGATATCAATCAATCCAATCTGAAGGCAAACCATATTAGAAAAATAATAGAGAGATTTTGATTTGATATCAATCCCAAAGCAGATCAAAACAAATCAGTTCAGATTATTAAACAAATCGAATAGGGTCAGAAGAATCGTATCAGCTGGGAATCAGAAAGACCAATCAAATCCTAAAAGAGGAAACAGGATTCAATCATGTATCAGATGGATCCAAATCGTATCAGGAAACATCCCCATTGGAAATCAATCTGAATCAATCAAACGAATCAGTATCAGATTCATACCAGAAAAATGAAATTCAATCTCACCAAAATCCCAATCAGGTTCTAAAAGAGGGAACATGGTTCAATCAGCATCTGAAAAATCAAAACAAAATCAAATCGAATCAACACGAAATCAAATCTCAAAATAGCACAAATCCACACGGATTAAAGGCCCAAAAGCTAGTTATAAAAAGGAAGATACCACCTGTGAGAAGAGGGGTTAAAGGGAGCGCCGCGAGAGAACGAAGAAGGGAGGATCGCAGAAACCCTAACGAACGAGAATTGCGAGACTCAGAAGGACCGGAGCCTTCATCATCGTCTCCGTCATCGACGAACAAACCTCGTAGAACCACGAACGAAGCACCGAAGAGGAGATCGCCTTCGCCGTTCACTACAAACGGCGGGCAATCAACTCCGCAGCCTCAGCTTTAAACATCATCGGCTAAAGACAAATGTAAACCACCACGCGTTATCTCACATATCCTTATTGTTCATGTTTTGTTTCAGGAAAGAAGAGGATCACGGCGCGAGGAAGAAGAAAGACGAGAGAGGAAGATGAAGAACAACGGCGCCGCGAGGATAAGTCTGGGTTTGGAAACCCTAAAGAGCATTTCGCCTCATGACCAACAAATGGGTTGGGTCCGGGTGTGGCTACCGGCCCAACCCCTCCCCCTTTTTTTTTATTTTTTATGCTTTGTTTTTTTAATTTGATTTATGTTTTTAAAAACCATTTTTTTAAACACTTTAATTTTATAATTTAAAAAAATCTTTTTTTAAAAAAATATAACATTTTAATTTTGTAATTATAAAAAATCTTTTTAAAATATAAATATTAAGGATAAGTAAAAACTTTTTTTTAATAAAATAAGAAAAACTTTTTTAAAAATATAAAAATAAAACCTTTTTAAAAAGAGTAAATTATTTTTAAATTGAATTTCTTTTGCAAGTTAACATTAAATTATTAAGATTTTTTTAATAAAACAATAATAAAAACCTCAAATTTGCATCTCATTTGATTACCGCCTAACTCTGCCCACTAACGCCATTTGTTCATTTTGCAGCTCATTACATTCACCGTCACTTATCTCATTTTATTTCATTACTATATTGTAATTGCTTCTCATATGTAATCTCGCGAACCAATAATCGCGCTTTAAGTTTCTGCCTTTAATTTCTGTTTTGTATGGCTTTAACTCCTGTTTTATTCCCTGCTTGTAATTCAATCTCTCCCACATTTATCAATATTCCAGTCACACTACGCACTGCCGAAGGAATTAGGTCTAGCATTTGGTCGCCGCGCCAATAGTCAATAGTCCTCAACTTCAAACCCCTACAAACTACAAACCCTAATTTTCACAAACGCCTCGCCGCAGGCAAGATTACAATTTTACCCCTAGCATTAGGTCAAAGAGCCGCCGCGCTCAGTTTAGGGTTTCCCGCCGTAGAATCCCTAATTTAACCCTAATTACAACTTAACATTTCAACGTAGAGATTTGGAGTTTCTACACTCCACGTAAGCGTGTCCTTAAGATGCGTTTATTCCCCTTGAGACCTTGACCACAGTCAAGAAGTTTCTAACCTCCCTATTGAGGGGAACTACGATTACTCTGATTCCATTCCCGTAAGGATACATAGGCACAAGATGCGATGTCTTGCCGAGTAAACTTAGAATTAACCCCTTAGGTTTATTTTCTCACTTTTAATCCTTTTGTACATATACCTTAAGCAAATAAATAAAGCAAAATAGTAAACATTTGAACAAAAGGTTCCTGTAGAGTACTACAGAAGTTTAGGGTGCTAATACCTTCCCTAAATTTAACCAACCCCCGAACCCTAGATCTTTCCCCGCATTGTGTTTACGATGCAAAAATAGGTTTTCCCTCTTTTGACCTTTTCCTTCGGATAAATCAAAGAGCGGTTGTGAATTGAATTGCGATTCAAACTCATTAATAGTTTGTGATCCTATTTCCACCGCAACAATCCTCATCAACATCCCCACAAACACCTTCTCCATAACGGTTTTCCACTCTACACGTCTTAGCATCAGCTCTGAGTTGACAATCCTTCAGGTTTGCCGTAGTTTCAACTAACCAGTATTGAGCGTCGCGTCGAAGTGATGCCTCCGCCTCAATCTTCTTGTCCTTGATCTCAATCTAGACCTCTAGCATGGCTATTCGCTGCTTCAGCTTCTCCTCTCGCTCTTTGTGGCTAGTCAAAGTGTTGCTCCACAATTTCTCGTATTTGGATAACTTCAGGTACACCCTATCTAGATCTTGCTTCTTGGTGGTCAACACACTGTGCACATCCTTTAGGTCTAACCCAAGACGTTCTCTAGAGTCAGTCTCCTTGATCAAATTAGCGCCTAAGTGGTTTATCAATTATGTCTGCTTCTTGCAGGTGTATACGGCTTCGCTCTTCTCACTCCGGAGTTGAGCAATCTCTTTCTCCAACTCTTGGTTGGCTTTTCGTAGCTCTTCTTTCTCTCGGAGAACCTGGTTGAACTTCTGAATATCAACTGTGGTGGGTTCTTTGACCACGGGAGAATATAACGGTTCCACTGCAGGAAATGGCATCAGAAACTTGGCGGCTCTTTCTCGGATCCAAGCCACATACGGATCAAAGGACTTGTTATTGCTCTTTCCCAGCAAAACTTTTCCTTTTCTATGAATTTGCTCCAAGCATTCTCTACCTTAGCCAAAGTGTCACCTTCAAGCAACCCTGTGAGATACAGAGATTCCTGTATCTCTTCCTCTTCAGGAGGACCTCTTAGTGCATACCCAAATTGTTGAACCAGCAAAGAGGGATTGTAATTGATACATCCATTCCTTCCGACCAGGGGGGGGGGGCGTTAGGAAAGCCACAACAACTATGCACAATCTCTTTTCCCAATAGATCTCTATCAAACCAGATGATATTGTCAGCAGACAAACCCATCAAACATGCAGACCAGGGTGAAGACTCAGCAGAATCAATGAACGGACCCGTATTAGGAAGATGGCTGGCAAACCACTTATATAGTAAAGGAGCATAACATGCCACATTCTTCCCCTTTCTGTTTTCAATCTTGCTGTGAACTGAATGATAGACGTCTTCGAGGAGAGTGGGCACTGGATTCTCGGAAGCAAATATATGGCAGGCATCCATACCTATGAAGTCTGGATGACTTGGGAATAACACGATTCCATAGATGCAAAGGGCTAAGATGGCATTGAATACAGCCCAGCAACCCTTCTTGGCAAACCTTTGGGCCTTCTCCACCAGGAAAGGCAAAGAGAAACCATAAACTCCAATCTTTCTGAACAACATCCCTTTCAACTCTGAGTCATCCAAATGAAGAGCAGTAGCCAACTTACCTAAGTCAGGTTCACCATCAACACGGTAATAAGGAATCTGATTCAACAAAGGTACCCCCAGCAAGTCAGAATACTCTTCCAAGGTCGGAGCTAGGACATAGTCTGGAAAAATGAAGCATCTGAGTTGCGGGTCATAAAACTACAAAAGAGCTTAGAGGTCGTTCAACTTGTACGTAGAAAGCTTACACACAATACCCAGAAGTCTCTCATAACTCTTTCTAAAATCCTCCATTACTTTCTTATCAGCCAAAGAAATCAAAGCCCGTAACTCTCGGATGTCAGGTGTTGATAGCTTGTAAGCAACTGTCTTCTTCAGAGATGCCATGTCAGCCATGAGGATCAAGATCACTAGAACCGGGGGAGAAGTATGCACCTGCAACACAGACACACGTCAATGATATGCAAATGAGGATGCAAAAATGCAACATGCAATCATGCTGCAGGAGATCAAGATGACTATGTTGTTGGTTGAGAAGGACCAAAACTCTGCTCTGTCAAGAACAAACACATCTCTGATGATAAGAACCCTCTGACAACAATACTAATTCACTGTCAAGAAAACCAGGTTGTCTGAAGGTTAAGGTTTCCTGCAATAACCCGACCCTGCTCACAGGTATGGACCTAATCATGGACAAGGTTCGGCATCCCATGCGTTTCCCAACGTCACAGACTTTCACGAAATGATGATACGTTCACCATTTCTGGTTTGGCATCATCACTCCCTGAAGAGGCCTCACTTAGCTGAGTCACAAATGATCGGTCCCCAGAGTCGACAATCCTCAGATCCAAAATCCCCTAGAGTCCAAAGGACTAATAGGAAGTCATCAAAGAGAACCTCGTCTGAGTGTGGATTACATGGGAACTGATGCAAGCAAAGCAAGCACGCCCACCACTAATCCACTCTAATACTATGTATCTCTCAAGCCTGGGTCTGGCTTATCACTCATCATAGCCCCCTTCCCACAACAGCACAACAAATAATCATATTATACTGAAAGTAAAGTGCGGAAAGTAAAATGTGATAAATAAATGCAAACCCAACAGATAAACACGCAAGCGCTAGGATTGACTCGCATAGGGAACGGGAAACGGTCCCAGCATAGGGGATGGGAAAAATCCTCAGCAGCTGTTTCCCCAGCAGAGTCGCCAGCTGTCGCTACTGCGAAAATAAGGTGCCGGCAAAACAGAAGAGTCGCCACCTTTCATTATTTATCCCACAGAAAAGGAAAGGAAACGATCGGAAAAAACTGACGAAAGGTATAAGACAAGATCATCACAACCATGTCTGGGTTTGGGAGTCAGTTACGCAAGGGGAAGGTATTAGAACCCCTCACGTCCGTTGTACTCAACGGGATCCATGCTTGTTGCGTTTATCTGACGGGTTGGTTTACTATCTACCTATCAAGGCTGGTATGAAAAGAAAAGAAAATGACTCGGCAAAGCATCGCGCTTCGTGCCTACGTATTCTCGTAAGAGAACGAGAAATCAGAGTCAACGTAGTTCGGCTAACTACGGGTAAAGGAAAGGGGGAAGGTGGCTCGCCAATACGTTAGTATTGTGCTAACGTACTCTCAACAAGCGTGAGAGATCAGAGCTTACGTAGTTCGGGATAAGACGGGTTACGGGTTTAGATTCATCTGTTTTTTCGAGTAGGGGTAACAAACAGTTCCAGCAGTTTGGTGTATGTAGCCTGCTAGTCGGAGACTCGTGCGTTACCGTTTGCGGTAGAACTGAGAGTTAACGACACTCTTTTTCTGAAAACGTTTTCCTCAGATTATGGGCCCACGGGGCAAAAAGGTTGGAAGTTTATTTTTTATCTTTTACGGAAGAAGTGTTTTTTATGGATGTTTGTAGTTCGTACAGCTCTACAGACTGTGACTTGGGAACGAATGCGTCGCATATCATTCAAAGGACGTATACTAAACACTCTAGACGATTGAGAGGAGACCGCTCAATTATCATTTCCCAAGTGGCTTAAGGCTCGTAAATCCCTGTACCAATTTGCCTTTATTACGTTTTTTACTGTTTTTTTGGAGATGAGAAGAGAACGAACTCTACAGGGGAGATTGTCAATACCTAATGTTGTCATGCCAAGGATTCATCCTATGGTTGAGTTTTGAAACAGGGAACTCCTATATGTTATCATGCAAATGTTTCAACCTAAAGTTCTATCATCACTTCCTTATCAAAGGAAGTAAGAGCCCTAGGGGATCATGTCAATGGGAAACAGAAAACAACTGCAAAAACCATTAAAGCAGATAAAACAGCAAAGCCAAACAGTAAAGATGCAAATGGAATTCAGCAATACAAGCAGAGGGAGAGACTCAACCTCTAAGCAATCAAGCAAAGAGAACAATCAGAACAGACAAGCAAAGGGAGCTCAACTCAACCTTTCAATACAAACACATCAGATAAAAAGAAAAAACAACACACAAGTAAGGGGAGGATCACCTCAACCCTTAATGCAAACAAGCAGAGGGAGACCCACTCAACCTCTCAATGCAGTCATGCTCCTAGCCTACAATACTCTAAATATGAGACTATCCTAGTGCATCAAGCAATGTCAAACAAGGAAGAGAAATGCAACCAAAATGAGCAACAGGGAAGTCATCCCAGGCTACATCAGGTTGGATGTGTGTCAACACAAGAGTCCACCAAGGGGAGGATTAGGCTCTCCCATGAGGGATCCTATGTCAATAGGACAGAAAAGACTGGGTATTAGTCCTAGATATCAATCTAAGGTATCTGGTTAAAGTGTATCAACATAGAATGTCCATCTCAGGCTCAACCTGTTGAGGAATGCACAGAATCCAACCAAGGGAAGGATTAGGCTCTCCCAAGAGGGATCCTAAGAAAGGGACTTGGAGAGGGATGACAGTATATAAACCAAGGGAATATACCATGCCAGGAATGTCAATCCAAGGCTTAAGCTCTTGAGGAATGCACAGAATCTAACCAAAGGAAGGATTAGGCTCTCCCAAGAGGGCTCCTCATCAAGACATGAAGGAGAAAGATAGTACAAACCAAAGGAATGTACTATACTGAGGAATGTCAATCCAAAGCTCAACCTCCTGAGGAATGCATAGAATCCAACCAAAGGAAGGATTAGTCTCTCCCAAGAGGGATCCTCTTCAAGACTTGGAGAAAGAGGATAGGGCAAAGCCGAGGGAAGAAATCACATAGGGGAAAGAAGGCATCACAACAACTTCTAAGAAACCCTAAAGGTTATCTATAAGGATCACCTAAGCTAAGGGGATTCAAAAGCTCTATCAAGGCCTAATCAATGTTCTAGAGAGGTATCTACCTAAGTGATATTCTATCAAGAAGGGATGTGAAGCTTAGAGTTAACTAATGTTCACTTAAAAGACTAATCTATGAAGTAAGCCTAGTTAGGGTCACCTAAACCATAATCAACTTGTAAAATAGGGGAATAATAGATGATCACTTCCATAAATGCTAAGGAAAATCCTAGATGATCCTAAATGTGTTAGGGAATCATCGTAGAAAATTAAGGGTCAAAACCTAAATCTAAGAGGACTAAACAATTTTTACATCTCAAGGTGTACTAAAAGGAATCCATAAGGGGGAAGCTCTAAAAACCTATCTCAAACTCCAACTTAGAATCATCTAAAAAAAATACAATAAAAATCACACAAACCTATCAAGGAGTCTATAACAAGCATGCAAAATTTCAGCACTAAATTCTAATCCAAGAAATAGCACAAAATTCAGAAGGTAAACTAGTCATTTTGAACATTTTTAAACATGTAATAAAAATGGAAAAATAGCAAAAAAATGGAAAATTAACTAAAATTCCAAATAAATGGCAAACAAAAATCAGAAATAATCCAAGGAACAAACATGATTTTTTTCACATTTTTCTGATAATTATTTATATTTTTAATGAATTAAAAACAATTAAAACAATAAAAGAAAATCACAAAATGAATTAAAGAAATTAAAATGAATTAAATGCTGAGAAATAACCAGGACCATCAGATCCCTAGACCGGTCCACTCATCTAAAGGGCCAGCGCGCTCCACGTAGCTCAGAGCCCCTTTAATGAAACGAACCATTTCACTAACTAATCATGTGCTCTCCATTGACTTCAGCACACGGTAGTCTCTAATCAGGGACGTTCATACCAAAAGTATGATAATCCAATGGGCCTCAGCGTGCCACCTCATATGGTCAAAGGTCAATCTTCTTAGAACGCATCTCACGCGTTAGATCCTCATACTAGGTCAATTGATTCAAACTCATCCAACGGTATAAGCTTCATCTTCTACCTTTGAACTAAAGATGGAAAGGGGGGAAAATCAGGGCGGCCGGAGAAGACTCCGGTCGTCTTCTCCAGCTAGTTCACGGCGGCCAAATCATCTGACGACACCAATCCTCACCAAATTATCCAGATTTACTCGTCTCCTCACAAGGAACATCATGATACTCTCCATTTTTCCATTCTCTCAAGGAATAACCACATACGATCTTGAACAGAAAAATCACATCTAAGCAAATCATCACCAAACTCTACCAAAAGCGCACAGATCTCTTATAAACTCATCATTAATCAATAATCCACTAATAAAATGTGCTAACCATCAAGATTAAGCCTAATCCGAATCCCTAAACATTTCATCCATGATCAAGAATCTTCACCAATGGCTTCCAAACCTTGCCTAAATCCATCTATGGTTCATACTCTACCTAACCACATGCAATATTTGTCCTAATTCAATCCCAACAGAGCATAATCATGAAAAGAAAGAAACCTGGTTTGAGCTTCCAAGGAGAGTGCTACAGCCTCCAATCCTTGATCAAACTTGCTCAGAAACGTTTAGTGATGCTTGCTGAAGACTCTTGGAGCTTCAATTCCTTCTGCAATGGCCTCCAAGATGAAAAATGATTTTAACTTTGTAACAAACTTTTTCAAGTGCTTCTTACCTCATTCAAGCTCTTCCAATCACCAAACTTGTTCTGAAATCCATCATGGCAATATATAGAATTGTTTTGGATCATTATTTGGCCTAGTTATGGCCCAATTCATCCAATTCCATTTTCTGATTTTTCTTCAAAACTCCTTAATGACAGCCACGATTTCCTCTCTGTTTCAGCTTCATTCTCACCCAAATCCATTGCTGGTGTGTTAGGGAAGATGTAGGGCCAGGATTTGTTCCTTGAATCCAACCAAAGGTGGATCTTTATTATGTAACTTCATTCTTAAGAAACTTGGAATTATGCTATGAACCAAACTTCAACTTGAAAATGTAACAATGCCAATTCACTCCAAATGTCTTTTACCTTAAAAAATGCACAAACTTGTGATATTTTGCACAAAAATGAATTATTTAAGAATTTTCTCTTTTTATGCCTTTTAATTATTCCTCCATGAAAATTTCTTCATTCACTTCCATATTTAATCCATATCAATGAATCTTTGGGTCATGGTTGGACAAATGACACCATTTTGAACAACTTTCAAGTTGATCAAAAGTCCATTTGAGGTGTCTTTGTTGATGAACAACAATCATGGACTTCTAGTACTTTCTAGAAAGCTAATAAGATAAGGAACCCTTATCTTGCGATGCTCATAACTTGAGTTCTACAAATCCAATCATGGACTTCTAGTACTTTCTAGAAAGCTAAGAAGATAAGGAACAACATTCATGTTGGCCAAAAGTTCATGAGAATCATCATTCTAGGTCACAAATGTCATGCAATTTGGTTGACTTTCAAGCTCCAAATTCACATTCATCTGATGACCTGTAACTTGTCTGGCTCATAACTTGAGTTCTATAAACCCTATCAAGGACTTCTAGTACTCAAATTAAAGCTATGATCATGCTCTACAACAATTATGTTGGGGTCAAGGTGATATGAAAATCGCATCTTGAGTTATGTGGTCTTGAAGTTAGGCACCAAACCATGGGATTTTACACTGTCAAGCATAGCAACCCTAGCCTAGGAACTCCTCATACTCTTGATTCATGATGAGTTGACCTGGGAATCATCCCTTAGATATATTAATACATCAATCCATGATCACATGTCCTTGGAATTTAGGTCTCAACCTTCTTCAAATCATTTGTTAACCTAGGGTTGACTAGATGAAAACCCTAGTTGTACCAATCTTGGTAGTAGCTCCTTATCCTTTGCATATTGACCTGTCTAGGCTTCAAAGTGACTTTCAATACCTCTCATGGGATCTCTTAAGGCTTTAGGTCCAACTCCATGGATTCAAAATCATCTGAATAGCTTCCCACAACCTCCAAGTCAGGAGACAGGCATTCTTGGCTTCAACCCCTCTCTCTGAGGATCTCTGGCTTCTCGGCTGAGGATATCAACCCTTGAGCACTTGAATAAACCTCTTAGCTAGCTTCATAGTCTTGTGTATCCCTTGTTGGTAGTCATACCTCTTGATCTCCTGCACACATGTCAATGCAATGCAAATGATAATGCTAAAATGAATGTAATGAAACACAAGCAAGGTAAAGAAAGGTTAGGCAAATTTTGGGGTGCAACAATATCATCCAGTTTGATTCACTACATCATTCATGTTTACATAACATTTGTCAGCAAATACATATACAAATGTATCACAAAAGAATGCTATACAATCCTAACTACCCGGTGCTACATATTAGAGCTTAACTGACCAAAAGAATGAAGCTATACTTCACAAAAGACCTCCAGTAAACCTAATCTGCAATGCCTCATAGAGTATTATAAAACAGCAGAAGGGTGAGAAATATTATCATAAAAGACCTCCAGCTGATATTGCCGTCATACATTCTGCGGCACGGCGGCAGAAGAATTCCTCGGGACTCATCAGGTCATTAAGAACTTTTGACAATCAAGATAATTATGTCGTCGGGCATTCGAAGAAATTCTCGGGTGTCATCCGTGCTACGTCAGTAAGTCAGGGAATAGAATCCTTAATCAATCATGAACCAATGGGGATATCTAAACTTTTGCCGTCAGGCACTCCTCGTCAGCTAGGAGAACTGCTTCGACATCGCAGTTGGACTTCATCAGTAAGTCTTGAAATAGAACACACATATTCCGCATTTTCACCATAATTCATTATCATCATCATATACATCACAATATTTGTATAAACAAATATGGATAATCACCAAACATGTTTCATCATGCACACATCCATAATCCTCAATTCAACAATTCATACACAAGCATACTTCATATAACAATGATATTTATGCCATGCGACTCGATGCAACTCAATGCAACTCATGCCTTGTGGTACCAACACTTGTTATCATTTTTTGGTTTTTACACTTAAACCGGGTCTGTCCTCTAGAACGATAACAACAAAAGCCCATCTTCTAAGCTTTCAAACCCACTCTTCTAGGTTTGGGACAAGTCACTAGTCTCCACAAAACTAGCAAGCATTGCCTCTTGACCAAATGATGCATATGCAATCAACAACCAAATGCACTTAAGACCATTCTCACATCTTAATCTCATGCATTCTCAAATAATTCATCACATAAGAGTTATAACATGATTGCACACTAACACGTCATACCAAAGTATTCATACTTTCAACATCATCACATTTATCAAGCAATGCACACATATTCACAATATGTTCTCATGCATTATTCACAATATTGCATACAATCAATATGCATTCACAATCCAATACCATCACCATATTTATCAAACAATGCACACATATTCACAATATGTTCTCATGCATTCTTCACATACAATCGCATACAATCAATATGCATTCACATCATCGTGTCAAACGACAACAAACTTCATCACAAATCATCGTGCATGTTTAATCAATTTAAACAATGCACATATTTGTCAAAGAAACCACATTCCACAATCGATTTCACAATCTAGGATTCACGTCATACGGCTACCCACAACATATATATAACAGCACACAATTACTCATTTCAGATCAAGATTGAACATAATCGAACCAAACAATCAACATTGGCGGAATCACAAAGAAATGAGAATGTTGTCATGCTCGCTGGCTTGCTCGCCTAGCGAGTTCCTAGCAAACACCCGCTACCTGTTCGCCTAGCGAACAAGCTCGTGAAGGAAAACATAAGCTAATGTAAGGCTTTACTACCTACTCGCTAAGGCTTCGCCTAGCGAACCCCTCGCCACCTTGCTCGCTACCAGCGAAGAGGTTCAATTACATTTTGTCCAAGTCTGGGACCATTCGCTACTAGCTCGCTATAGTGAACACTCGCGACCTGCTCGCCTAGCGAAGGTGCTAGCGAACGTCTGTGATGTTCAAAACCCCAACTGTTCAAAATTCATCAGAAGCTCCCAAATCACCTAATTCAATTCCAACGATTTCCAGTATTCTTAGTCTAACAATCCTCAACTAATCTACACCATTTAATCCAACTTCTAACCGTTCAAACATCGATTCTATCGATTAAACTCATTTCTGCCCTAAAATGGAAAATGGAGAAAAACATCCAAACAATCCAAACAATCCATACATAATCATATACATTGACAAGATAATGATATTTCACACCCTTACCTTGATTAAATCGAAAGCTAGAAGTTGTTCTTGAGCTTTCCAAGCTTTTCCTTCTTTTCCTTCTCTTTTCTCCTCTTCCTCTTTCTTTCTCTTCTCTTTCTCTTATGTTTCTATTATTTCCTTTTCCTTCCACTTTTCCTTATATGTTTTTCTATTCTATTTCCTTCCATCATATTTCTTCACTCAAATTATCTACCAATAATTCCAATAAATAAACAATCCAAATAAATCAATTAATTAATGTAAATAATTAATTATTCAAAAATTGGACTATTACAACCCTCCCCCACTTTAGGAATTTTCGTCCTCGAAAGTGTTACCTGTTTCAAACAACTCTGGATAAGACTCCCTCATCTGACTCTCAAGTTTCCAAGTCACATTTCCACCAGCCGGTCCTCCCCAAGCGACCTTCACCAAAGCAATCTCTTTGCCTCGAAGTTGCTTCAACTCCTGATCCTCTATCCACATAGGTGATGTCTCCACAGTCAGGCTATTTCTCACCTGCACATCATCTACTTGGACTACATGAGACGGATTCGCAATGTATTTTCTCAACTGAGTTACATGGAACACATCATGGAGATTAGCAAGCAACGGCGGTAAAGCAACTCGATAGGCTACCTCTCATATCCTCTGTAAAATCTGATAAGGACCAATAAAATGTGGCGTCAACTTACACGACTTCAATGCCCTACCAACACCAGTCATAGGAGTAACCCGAAGAAACACATGGTCTCCCTCTTGAAATTCAAGTGTTTTCCTCCTCTTGTCATGATAACTCTTTTGACGACTCTGAGAAATCTTCATCTTCTCTTGAATCATCTTAATCTTATCGGTAGTTTGTTGGACTATCTCGGGTCCAACCATAGAACTCTCTCCCGACTCATACCAACACAATGGCATCCTACACCGTCTACCGTATAATGCTTCAAACGGTGCCATACCAATACTCGAATGAAAACTGTTGTTGTAAGTAAATTCAATCAAAGGTAAGTAGCTATCCCAAGCTCCTCCCTTCTCCAATACACAAGCTCTCAAAAGATCCTCCAGTGATTGAATCGTTCTCTCAGTTTGACCATTGGTCTGAGGATGATAAGCTGAACTCAAACGCAACTTCGTACCCAAAGCACTTTGCAAACTCTCCCAAAATCTCGAAGTAAACCTCGGATCTCTATCTGACACAATGCTAGACGGAATACCATGCAAACTGATGATCCTTTCAATGTACATCTTTGACAATCTCTCCAACGGGTA
This sequence comes from Lathyrus sativus, assembly GCA_963859935.3. Lineage (NCBI taxonomy): Eukaryota > Viridiplantae > Streptophyta > Magnoliopsida > Fabales > Fabaceae > Lathyrus > Lathyrus sativus. The sequence goes on along the minus strand of OZ012738.1, from coordinate 453,323,509 downwards.
ATCCATTCGCATAGGAATAAAGTGAGCAGATTTGGTCAATCTATCCACAATAACCCAAATAGCTTCAAAATTACTCGGCGTCCTAGGTAAACCAGACACAAAATCCATATAAATATTATCCCATTTCCACTCAGGAATAAACAACGGTTGCATTAAACCCGACGATTTCTGATGTTCAATCTTTGACTTCTGACACGTCAAACAAGAATACACAAACTCGGCAATATCCTTCTTCATACGAGGCCACCAAAATACTTTCCTCAAATCTTGATACATCTTAGTAGCATCCGGATGAATACTCAATCCACTACAATTCCCTTCCTCAAGAATACTCCTCTTCAGCTCAATAACATCAGGAACACAAACTCTATCACGACACCTCATGATACCATTTTCATCAATCCAAAAATCACCACCTTGACCTTGATTGATCAAAATCAATCGATCAACTAAACTCAAATCAGATTTCTGTCCTTCTTGAATTTCGTCAAGAATACCACTAGTAAGATTTAACATACCAAGCTTAACTCCGTAGGAAGTCCTCTCACACACCAAACTCAAATCACGAAATTGTTCAATCAATTCCAACTCTTTTACCATCATCATAGACATATGCAATGATTTCCTACTCAATGCATCAGCTACCACATTCGCTTTACCCGGATGGTAATTCAAACCAAAATCATAATCCTTCAGAAGTTCCAACCATCTCCTCTGCCTTGCATTCAATTCTTTCTGATCAAAGAGATACTGCAAACTCTTATGATAACTAAATACCTCAAATCTCGAACCAAACAAATAATGCCTCCAAAGCTTCAACACAAATACAACGGCAGCCAACTCTAGGTCATGTGTCAGATAATTCCTCTCATGCACTTTGAGTTGCCTAGAAGCATAAGCTACAACTTGTTTATCTTGCATTAACACACCTCCCAAACCCATCAAAGAAGCATCACAATACACAACAAACTGTTCTGCCGAATTTGGAAAAATCAAAACAGGAGTTGTCGTCAATCTTCTCTTAAGCTCTGGAAAACTTTCTTCACACTTTGCATCCCAAACAAAAGCTTGACTTTTCCTAGTCAACTGCGTCAACGGTAATGATAACTTGGAAAATCCTTCAATGAATTTCCGATAATAACCTGCCAAACCAAGAAAACTTCTAATCTCAAAAACTGATTTCGGAGTCTCCCATTGCGATACTGCTTCAACCTTCGACGGATCAACTGCAATACCTCTACTCGGAATCACGTGACCAAGGAAACTCACTTCCTTCAACCAAAATTCACACTTAGAAAGCTTAGCATATAATTGCTTCTCTTTCAGCACGGATAACACAATCCTCAGATGCTCGACATATTCTTCTTCACTCTTCGAATAAATCAAAATATCATCAATCAACACCACCACAAACTTGTCCAAATAAGGATGGAAAATCATGTTCATGTATTCCATAAATACACCTGGTGCATTTTGTCACTACTGCGAAAAACCACTGGCGAAAAAAACAAAAGAGTCGCCACTTTCATTTTTTATCCCAAAGAGAGGGAAAGGAAACGATCGCAAAAACCTAGAGAAAAAGGGAAAGACAACGTCATCGCAACCATGTCTGGGTTCGGGAGTCGGTTAGTAAGGGAAAGGTATTAGCATCTCTCATGTCCGTCATACTCGACGGGATCCACGTATTGTTGTCTATCTAAAAGGGTGTGTTGAAACTATCCAGCTAAAGGCTTAAGGACAAAAGAAAAAGAAAAAGGACTGACTCGGTAGAGCATCGCCTCTCTGTGCCTACGTACTCCCTCGTGCAATGGGAAAGTCAGAGTCAACGTAGTTCGACCAAGTACGGGTAAAGAAGGGGGGAAGGTTCCTCTCCAAGACATCGCGTCTTGTGCCTACGTACTTTCATCTGGTATGAAAGATCAGAGAAAACATAGTTCGGGCTAACAAGAACACAGACTGTTCAAGAGTTTTACCCGAGTAGGGTTAACAAACTGTTCTAGTAGTTTGGTGTATGCAGCTCGACCATTGGAGACTTAGGCGTTACCGCTTGCGATAGGGCTGAAATTTAACAACACTCTTGTTTATGAAAAGGTTTTCCTGATTAAGATCCCGAAGGATAAAAATGTTTGAAGTGTTTTTGCATTTTTTAAAGAAGAAGTGTTTTGAATTAGGAGTGTTCATAATGTATGTTGTAACAAAGTCTAAAACCTAGGATCGAATGCGTCGCATATCGTCCTAAGGACGTATACCAAACACTCTAGGTAATTGAGAGGTAGCCACTCAATCACCATTTCCCAAGTATAAGGCTCATGGCACAACATTCATTATCTTTATTAAGTGGATTGAAATTGTTTGAAGATGAGAAGAAAAGAAGGCAAACTAAAGGGGGACTAGACCAAAACCCTAGAAGTTGTCATGCAATGTGCACCTAAAGTTGAGTTTGAAAGGGAACTACCTAATGTTATCATGCATGGTTAGGACCCTAATGTCTATCATAACCTCTCTTAAACAAGAGAGATTAGAAATCCTAAGGGAAGGAAGACAAAAGAAGAAGAAGAAGAAGAAGAAAGAACAATAGAAACATGCAAATAAGAGAATGCATACATGGAATGCACAAGTAAGAAAACATAGAATGAAAGTGGGAGGAAAATATGTGTGGGGAAGTATCTACCACAAGCTCATCTCAACCAAGAATGCATATGAGGATGCAAATAGAAAAGAGAAGAAGATGCACAAAAGCAAGCAAAGAAGTCAAAATTTAAATCACATAAGCAAAAGAGAATCACACAATGTAGACATGAAACGGAAAAGGCATGAAAAATAGTAAACAGTTCATAAAAATACCAAATAAAATCTCATTGGACCCCCAAAGGGTTAGGAACCAGGGGTCCAAATTAGAGATCAAAACTCTAAGCAAAGCTACCTCAATTGAAAGCAAACACATAAGGTATGCCCTAAACTAGGGCAAAAGGAAAGGTTCACAAGATCAAACCAAAACCTTAAACAAAACTTGATAAAAAACAGAAATAAAAATATGCAAAAATCCTTCCACATGTTAAGGCAATGTTCAAAAAATTTCATGCAAAAATGAGGAGTTTACACCCAAAAATAAAATCAAGAGCACACAATGCCACAGTTTAATTCAAATAAAACATCCCCAATTAATTAATTCTTTTTTAAATGAAAATAAACTGAAAAAAATAAAATAAAAATACTATAACATAAAAGACAAGTCAAAGTGTCTAAAACATATTTTTGGTAAATTTTAATAATTGGAGAATTATTTATAATGAATTAAATTGAAACAGAAAATTAAAACAAAAAGAAATGAGAATAAAAATAAAATAAATGAGCCAACGGTGCCAATAGCAAATGAAAACAGTTGGAATTTGGACTGGGCCAGGAAGGGGGGTGCAGGTAGCGATTGAGGCCCAAACGCCCAAACAAAATATGAGGTTTCAAACAAATCCAATGCAATCAGGTCAAAAGAGGCGTACGAAGGAATCTCATTATGGAGCGCTGGATCAATTGAGTAATCTCATCAAGTGGTTGAGAGGCTGCCAGCACATTAATGAATTCAAATGCAATATGGTGGAACATGGTCAAACGAGGAACACTGTGGGTCTTAATCAAGACCGTTGGAACGAAAGTATTCACATCGTGTGGCACAGAGGGTCATCTCCTACCTCTCAATGGAGCAAAAATGGAGGGAGTTGCAGGTACCGGAGCACGGTGGCTCCGGTCACCCTCTCCGGCGACGCAAAACGACACGCCCACCTCCAATCAACCAAAACTCAATAAATTTAAGTCAAAACTGATCTATACTTCACGTAGATTACGAATATAGCAATGATTTTCAAAAATAACAAACACACAAGCCGAATCGCACGCAAACTGTTTGGGGGTCAACACAAAAATATCAACAAACGAACACCAAAGGATACCAGAAACAATCTACAACATACACAGATCACAAATATATGCAAATGGCACAGTATGGATGTATAAATAGTGAGAAATTTTGAGTTGAAGCTTACCTAACGGAATAGCTCCGTTGGACCTTCTACAAGTGTTCAAACTTAATGAGACTTCCCAAAATTACTCCATACACTTCATAGAAGCTTTGGCTTTGCTTGATTTTGCTTGAAAATGGCTAAATCTGGAAAATCGTTTTTCAACTATACTCCACTTTTTTCCAATGTGTTCTTGCTCCCTGGGCACGAAATGACCTGATTTTTCATCCAATCTTCATCTAGAATACTTATATGTTGGACTTAGGATCAAATGGGGGCCCAATTGTGGCTAAATTGTAAGAATGGAATTTCAATTTTTGCTTTACTTTTGCTTTGCCAAACTCACGAATTATGTATTGCACATGCCTCAATTATGTTCCAAATCCATTGCACATGGCTAGAGTTAATCAAAGGGTCAAGAATTGAGCCTTGTTTTGATTCTATGGTGGATTTCCAACTTGTTACTTCATGATGAAGAAATCATGGAAATGACCAACCAAATGACCTCAAATTGAAAATATAAAATTGGCATTGTCTTTAGAACATCAATTGCACTCAAAAAATGCATAAATTTGCCTTGAGAAAGTTCCAAATCAATTAAATCCCAATTTCTCATTTTAAGCCTTCTTTATGGAAAATTCAAACACCCAATCTTCAACCCAAGCTCTAAACATGACAAGAGATGATTTATTAATGTAAATGGACCTATTTGGAGCAAGTTTTATGTAGAAAATATTTCCATTTGAAGTGTGCAAGTTGGTGAAATGGACCTATAATTTTATGACCTGTAATCCTGCTTTTCCAAAATACCCCTGACTTGCAAACCTCATAACTTGAGTTCTATAAATCATATGAAAGACTTCTAGTACTTTTTGGAAAGCTAAGACCAAGACCTACAACTTTCATGTAGGCCAAAAGTTGAGGAGAAACATCCTTCTAGGTCAAAAATGGCTTGGAAGTTGGTTGACTTTTGTTGACCAAAATCACATCCCTCTGATGACCTGTAACTTGTCTGGATCATAACTTGAGTTCTACAAATCCAACCAAGTACTTCTAGTACTCAAATTAAAGCTAAGAACATGCTCTACAATTTCCATGTTGGTTAAAAGTTGAGATGAAACTTGTATCTTGAGATAGGTGGTCTTGAAGTCAGGCACTAAATAGGGGATTTTACCCTGAGAACCCTAATTTAGTAACTTCTCACACATTTGATCCTTGATGAATTGACCTTGACATGATGTATTAGTACATCTCAACACAACATCCCATGACCATAGAGACTCTGAATTGAGTTTTAATCTCCTTCCATTTCACAGTTGGCTGAGGATTAGCCAGATGAAAACCCTAATTGCAACACCTTCAATTGTAACTTTCCACACTTGGTATAAACACTTGGATGAACTCCACAATGGCCCTTAAGGCACTCAATGAGCTCTCTCAACACCTTATATCCATAACCATGAATTCACAATCCTCTGATGATCTTCAATTGGCTTCCCAATTAGGAGCTGACCCACATACATCCATCCTTTCTTTCACAAGACCAATGCCCACTTCTAGATGACCTGATGACCATTCAAACTTGAGTAACACCCCATGCTTAGGCTCCACACTCTGAAAAGCCTTCTCTTGATATGCACAACCTCCTGATCCCCTGTTATAAGAACAATGCTATGCAATGCAGATGCTAGAAAGAAATGAAATGAAACACAAGTCAGCTAAAGAAAAAAGGTTGGGCAAATTTTGGGGTGCAACAGCTGCCCCTATTCAAACGGCTTGGACCTGAATGGATGAAAAGCGAACGACTTTCAAACAATCAAGATAAAAGGCGATTGAATACCAAAGAACCCGGAAATTTGCTAACCGCAGAAATAAACTGCAACACTCTAATTGGGGAACAAATATCCAGAAAAACTGAACGCAGACAGTTGCAACGACAACCGGCTGACTGATCATCCAATAAAGAACACCTGGCATCGCTGCCAGTCACCTGTGTAACGCCACAGACATCAAAACCACGGATTGGATCAACATGCACTTGATCTTTTCCATTTTCCAAAACCAGATCAACATGCACTTGATCCTTTCACATCGTCTAAAGTCGGATCAACATGCACTTGATCCATTCACATCGTCTAATGATAGACAGGAAGAAAAACAATCCCGAAGGTTCACATCGTCTAATGATAGACAGGAAGAAAGACAATCCCGAAGGTTCACATCATCTAATGATAGACAGGAAGAAAAAAAATCCCAAAGGTTCACATCGTCTAATGATAGACAGGAAGAAAAACAATCCCGAAGGTTCACATCGTCTAATGATAGACAGGAAGAAAAACAATCCCGAAGGTTCACATAGTCTAATGATAGACAGGAAGAATAATCCCGAAGGTTCACATTGTCTAATGATAGACAGGAAGAAACGACAATCCCGAAGGTTCAAATCGTTTAATGATAGACAGGAAGAAAAACCACCTTCAAAGAGCCATGTTGTCAATAAGAATCAACAACTAGGAAATCCTAACATTCTTCAAAGAGCCCCAACATCAATAAGAATCAACAGCCAGGAGAAACCCCTCTTGGAATGTCATCTCAACCAATAAACAGAAGAAAACCATATCTGAAAGATCGCCTTGAAACCTCTCAGCGTCTAAAGATAGACGGAGAGAAAACCATATCCAAAACTCACATCGTCTAATGATAGACGAGATAAAACCATACACAAAGCTCACATCGTCTAATGATAGACAAGAGGAAACCTGTTGGGGAAACATGTCGTCGATAGGAACTGACGGAAAGAAAAACTGCTTGGGGATGTCATCATCAGAGGACTGATGGACAAAATCATAACCGACGGATGATCTGAAACCCGAGTAAACCGATAAGTTGTCTGAACCAAGCTGCTAGATAAATGCCCCTGTATTGATTGAAGAGTGATTCAAGTTGCCACGGAAGGCTGACAGAAACTGGCTTATGCTTTGAATGCATATGCGTATGCTTGAATATGGCGTAATGCTCCATACGAAATAGAAATGATACGCGTTTGAGGATGAAATGCAAGGATGATGCAAATATGATAACTATATGCAAAGATGCAGATGCAGGCCTGGGCCGCCAGGGAAAGCTGGATACAACAGAATATTCTAGCAAAATAAATGTTGGAAAGGTGAAACCAACTCTGCTAGGGATAACCAGATGTGCCGAGTAAGATCAGACTCTCTTGTGGATAGCTTACACGTTCCAATGATGATTGGGCTTTTACTGGAGAAAACAGACGAAGTCTTCCAGCGTACCAAAGGGAATTGGATTTGCAAAGGATCAGGTACAACTGATGTTGGAAAAATACCTTGTCTGAACTCAAGGTTTTGGTTAAAGGGTCAAGGGATAGTAGCATGACTTCCCGACATTCGTCTTGCACTTGAAAGTTGACTAAACCTGCTCGAACAGCTCTTGAAGACATGAAGAGGAACAATTCCTACGCTTCCAATTTTGCCCCAGCCTGTGGGATCTCTGCGGGGATGTTCCTTAAAAGGAAATCTGAAATCTCTGTACCCTGTCGGTTTGAGATGAACTGCCTAAACACCTTGAACCTCGGAGAGGTGCTTCCATTAATTGCCCCACAGATAAGGAATAGCTTGTGTTCTCTTAGGGTGGCATGCCCCAGTCTTACAATGACTTTGCCCCTGATTTGCTAATCTGTGGGGAAAGTGCTTCCTGGCTACGAGAGATTCGTCAAATCTTGACTTGACTGCTTCAGATTGACTGACTTTTAGATGGTTGACTCCCATGATCATCATTTGATATAACTTGCCCCAGTTCGATGGAGTATTCCAGCATTTCGCATTCTATCTTGATCAATCTTTCCACTGTGGAAACTTTCCTGTTGTCAAGCGCTTACTCGCAAGTAAAACAAATTGTCCTGCATAAAAGATATATTAAATGCAATGCATATGACAGTTTTTCAAAATCCAATCTGTTTACTGGAAAAAATTTGTGACATAAAGTGAATAAATCATTTATCAACATGTCAACATTAGTACAACACTGTAAGAGGACCTTTTAGGAGTCAGTTTCGATGCGATCTTTACCGAAGTATGCTTTTGAAACAAACCCGCTTCAATTAGGACTTTTTCAGGTTGTAACTTGGTCAGGTTCACGGTTTACAAGGAAAGTATAAAGGCTCAAGATTTATTGTAACCCACCCATTCTCTGTGATGTTCTCTAATCCTATATTCATCTAATTCGACACTAGCGCTCACCTCTCTGAGGTTAAATGATAGGAGTGATGGTTCGAGAAACCACAAGTTTTCTTTTTCGGAGCGACAGTCACTCGCTTTTTCGTCTTTTGGTGCTTAAAGTCACACGACTTGTTTTTCATCATCATTATTTTTTTTATCTCCCTAACTTTTTCCTGGACTGGCTCTTTTGAGCTGCTTTTGATTTCAAGGTCCAACGGGATGCCCTAATTTTTGCCTAAGTCGCTTGTTTTCAAGATTCGACTTAGCGGACTTTGTTCTTCTTTTTTTAGTTTCTTTTCTTTTTGAACAAATTGTGTGACATCGACTTGTCTGACTCTTTGGGGAATAACGTGATTGTTTCACTCCTTATCGGCAAGGTTTAACCATTGTGGTTCTTTAGGCATGACCTATACAGGTGTGATTTATCCTCGAACAGGCACAACTCCTATTGCAATTTGGATATTCGGTCAAATTAGCTGACACTTACCCTGCCCCAGATTAAAATTAGGGTTTTTCGTGTTCAGAAAGAAACTCCTACAACTAGGCTCAAAGGGGTTGACAAGGGATTATCATCCTTATATCTCCGGTGCATTGGCAATTTTACATTTTGAATTTGAGGTGTGTAAGTGAGCCATTTTCAAGGTTTCTTCACTATGAAGTTACACAACCAATATGAGCCATTGAGATCAATTAAGGCTCTAATCCTGACCATTCATGCTCCATGTGGTACCAGCAAGTGTTTTCAACCATTTTCAAAGCCATTTTTGAGTGAAATGTGTGTACATGAGTAAGCTTGAAATTCAATTTCTTGGATTTTTCATTGGACTGTTAGAGGTTGGGATTAGTCCTAATTATCATCAAGATCCATTGCATATAAGGTTTTGAACCTTCACAAATCATCAGAGGTGGAAATTGGAGCCAAATTCATCAAGTTTAGTTTTGAAAAAGTGTTGAAAATTCAAATTTTGAATTTGGAGTTTGAGGCTGTTTCAAGAGAAATTATGAATTGAGAAAGCTTTAGTGAAGTTCAGTGAACGATTCTGGGAAATTATCCTCAAGCTTGAGCTCCATTTGAAGGCTCAGTGGAAGTTCTCCACTAGGTAATTGAAATTCAACTTTGCACTCTTAATAAGCATCAATTCACTGCTATTTTTGCATACTTGAGACGTAGGATCAATGTAGATCATTAAAATGTAAAATGAACTGGCATTGGTTGTGATTGTTGGATGATGCTTGAAAATGTTTGGGTCTGTTTTGGCTTGTTTATGCATGATCTTGCTTGTTTAATGATGGATTTGTAATCTACGTGAGCTCTAGATGAGTTTTAGATCAAATTGGAGTTGTTTTCATGAACTTTTGGATTTTGATGTTCAAGCTTGTTGGCTTCGGGTTTGGAGTTGCATGCATAATTAATGGTTTTTGAGGCCAGAAATGAGATCCTCTTGATCTCTAGTTGAGAATTGATATAAATTTCATGCATTTTGGTTGAGTTTTGAGGTATGTGTGTGGTGCTGGTGTTGCACCCCAAATTTTGACCCCTTAGATCCTCATCATCATTTTAGGATCATATTCATTTGATTAACTAACCTTAACCCATTTCAAGTTTATCTTTGTCAAGATGCAGATGAATTAGGGTTCCGTACCGTCAAAATCGAGGCTTCAGTGGTTTGATCAATCAATGTTTTGGATTAATTCACCTATAAACAAGATCAAGGATACTACATTGGGTCAAGTATGAATTCAATTTGACGTGGTCACCCAAGAATTGAGAACAATGTAGTTCAAGATGCCCGATTAGGGTTTTCGATTAGGAAAAGTCAACTGTAGTTTGACTTTTGATTTAAAAAGAGTTTCAATGGTGGGATAATGGTCCATTAAGTTCCTATGGCTTAGTAAAGTCTATCCAAAGAGTTTTAAGTTCTCAGAATACCCGGAGCCCCAACAGTCGACTCGGTAGTCACCGATTGATCGTACGGTTGACCGAAAAGTCAACTCTTCAATAATAAGGAATTTGACTTCAAGACGTGAATAAAAAATGTTCTTTAGGTCATATTACACCTTCCCATAAAATTTCATGACCATTGGATCAAGGGTTAGGAAGTAATTGCAAAAGTCGGGAATTAGGGTTTTGAAAGGGGCAAGACCATAACTCCTCAACCACACATCCAAATGAAGTGGTTCAAAGATCATTGGAAATCTCTTGAAAAGTCCTAAAAAATCCTCAAAGTGGTCCATGATCAAAAAATGCATAGATTTGGAGTTATGACAAAATTCATTTCAAGAAGGAAGATAACTTAGAAAAATTCTAAGTTATTTAGCCTTTTAAGTGATTTTTTCAGCAGCTTGGAAGGGTTTTTCAACCTAGTTCCATCTATAATTTGGAAATCAAAAAAGCATGAAAGTTATAGAGCTACTTAAGGGCTTTCTAAATTATGGTAGAACTCCTCAATAGCACTTGTGAGCAGAAAGTTATGGGTCATGAAAGTTAGGGATGCCACACTTGAGATGACCAATCCAACACTTTTCAAAATTCAGATTTCCATAACTTGAGCTATCCTTGACCCTTGGATTATGATTCAATCTGATAATTAGAGGTGTGGATGAGTGAAAATGCAGAAAAATGAGATATATGAAGAGAGAGGCAAGTTGCAAGCAACTTGTAATAAAATAATCAAATGTGTAAGAGGAAAGAGAAACTTTTCCTCCAAGAACTGTTGCAGTTGCAAGACTCATCACTCTAAGCCCTATTCAGTCACTTCATGTACCATTCCACTTGATTTTTGCTTGCCTTGAGTCATAGAACTGATGTGTAGAGCTGCCACAAAGATTTTGGCAAGATTTCTTCACAAACTCCCTCCAAAAATGAAAAATCCAAATCTGCCTCATGTTCATTTTCACTATAAATAGAGGCATTCTCTATGATGTTAGATACACCAGAGCACTCTTAAAAACCAAGAGAAACAACAGCTCTCAACTCTCCACCATTTTCTCAAAAACTTCATTTTTCAAAAACTTCAAGTTTTCACTAAAAATTTGTCTTGAGTAAAACTCTGCTCAAACTCAGTTCCACCACTTCCAAGCCACTCAAAACCATTTACACAATCCATAAACATTGTGTAGAAGGTGTCCATACACTCAAACCACCCAAAAACATCATTTTCCTAAAAGTCAAACTTCATACCTTGATATGTTGACTTTCATGCACTTTGGAAGCCAAATCTTTACTTGAGACATTTCCTACCATTCCAACACTCCCAACACCTCGTATATATCATACTTCAACTGTCCAAACTCTCAAAAACCAGCTGGGAAGTTCACAACTCAAACTGTCTTGAAAGATAGCTTGTTGCTTCAAGAGGAAGAAAGCTCCAAATCTTAGCCAAAGAAGAAGGTCTCTGGGTTTCTTAGCTTTTTAGCTTGCTCAATATTTGTCTACAAGAGGTTTGTAATGTTCAATATCTTTATTATTCATACATTATCATGTTTTACCATTTTGAGATGCTTGTTGTGAAATATAGCCTTTGCTGTCCCATAAGGGTTCTTTGTCAAGAACTTATGTTTTGTGGTCATGATATTTGCTTTTGTTAAGATATTTCATTCATGAATGATGTGTTGTTGCTATGTTACCAATATTGAGCTTTGACATTATGTATAACTTGCTTTTGAATATTTTGTCTATAAGGTAGTTTTAGAGATCCAAACTTTGAAATGTTGGTGTGTTTGCCCTAGATTTGTCAATCTTAGTTTATTGATGATATTTGAATAACTTGTAAGTTGTTTTATGATATCCCCCTGCCCTAGATCATGTTTGAATCTAGTTTGGCTCTTGTTTTCACACTTATGTTATTTTGTGTCATTTTGCTTTATCATTACCATTGAGTTTGGTGTTAAGAGGCTTGTGCTTGCCATGTAGTGTTTTAATTATTGGTTTGTGTTTATGTGATCTGGTTTGTCTAGTTGGGTTTGTTAAAATGTTGAGAACTTGAGGTTTGATCATTGAGGCCTACTGTGAGATTTTGTTGTTTTGCTGTCAAAGTTTGGATCAGCATACCAGTCCTTATTTGGAGCAGTTTTTGTTTGATTTTTAAGTTGTAGAATCATTTGTTAATATGTTTTAAGATTGTATGTTATACTTATAAGTTCAAAATGACCCTACTTGCTCAAAACTGTTTTGTCATTCTCCACTGCATTTTCAAAACCTTATGTACCAACAACATACCATTTTCTGTTCCAACTGATTTTTACTTTATCCATATGCCTAGAATCATTATCCTACTTGTTTTAAACTTGTATGTGATACTCAATTGCCTCAACTTCCATGAACTTGCTTGCTGCCTGATTGAGTTGTTGTTTTTGTATCTCATGAGTTTCAATATGCCCTTTTCTGTTTGATGATGATCTGAACTGATTTGTGAGCATGAAAATATCCTTTAACATGATTATGATGTGTGTGTGTTATTGTTTCATTATAGAACATCATTACTTGAAAAATTCCCTGCAACACCACTTATTCTGTTTCAAAACAGCTTTTCATAGCCATCACCATACCAAATTCTGCTCCAACTGCCATAGGCCTGATTTCTAAGCACAAACTCATCCATTTTCATGATTTTGATGTGAGTATATGTTTTGTTTGATCTATTCCTACTTGGTTCATCATCTCACTTTCAAATTGCTTTTTCAAGCCAAATTCTGCCATGATTATACCAAATCTTGTTCCAATTGCAAAATGTTTATTTTCTGAGTTGAAACTCCTTCATTGTTATATTTATGATGTGTATGTGCTATGTTTATAACATGAGACCACCTACTTTCTACTTGACCAGCTTGTAACCACACTGCTGCCAAACTGTTTTGAAAACCACAGCAGTTGCACACACTTCACTCTTTCTGTTTGTGTAGCTTTGAATTTATTCCATAAGCATAGATAGCATGTTTTGGTTTGTATGTGTATGAACTAGGCCCCTTTTATGTTTGCCTTGCCATTTTCCTCCTGCCTGTCATGACAGCCCCACTCATCATGTATGATACCATTGCAACTTGATAACTAGTTGGCGTTGTGTGCATTGTTTGGTCAATCTTAGGTTGTAATATCATCCATAGACATATTTGAGACTTGTGTGTGGTATCTTTTTAATCTCAATCTATTCCAATCTTGTTTTGGTTTCAAATTATGCATTTTCATGCTTAAGCGAGCAGTTGGTATGTGACTTTGATTTCTATGTGGTTTGTGGCTAATTTGGAAGTATATACACACTTAATATTATGTTTTGGGTGTGTATGCAAGGTCTGTCCAACCTGATTGAGTTTGTTTCATGATTTAGCTTTCAATTTGCATCTTGCAATTTCATTATACTTAGCATAACAGTTGTGTTTTGTGTGTGACCTTGGCATTATGATTGTGATCTTCTTGTTTTCTCATTACATTCTAAATGTTTTGGTTGAGACTTCATGCTTGTATTGATTCTGTTGTGATCAAAGTGTTTGTTCCATCCATGTTTGGTATGCTGTTAAGATCTAGGCAGCAGAACCCTTTGATTGTGGCCTGCAGCTTGGCTGCTATTGCTGGCCAACCATTGATTCCTCCCTCATATCATATTTTGATCTAGCCACAAATGCACATGATTGTAACTGTTACCTGTTCAAGTTCTAAACAGTTTGATTGTTGGTTTGAGGTTATGTTTTATTTGTTTGAAAGCAAATTCACCATTTTTCTAAGTTTCATCCAATATGTTGTCATGCTGCATCCTATCTTCTTTCTTCTTCCTGAGTTTTGATGTTTGATTTGTAAGTATGTGAGAGCATCATCAATAACATGTTTAGAAATGTTAGGCTATGTATGTACATTGAACCTTGCCATCTGCCCTTGACAGCTTGTTCTCATTTTCACACCACATTTGCAATTCATGAACAAATTCCCATTCTACTGAGTTGTGCTTGAGCCCTAAGTGTTTAATCCCTCTGTCATGATGTATATGACTTGTGTACAATGCCTTTTGATGTGTATGGACTCTGAACTAGTGTGGTTTTTCAAAATGCAACTCATTTGATCTCAATGCATCTTCAATCGTGTTTTTCATTTAAGGTATCATTTCATAATTTTGTTGATACCATCATAATCCTCATTAAAAAATAGTCATGTTTGACTAAAATTTCATGAAAAAAGGTTGAGTTTTGATCAAGTTTGGATTCTTCACGTTTGTGGTTTGTTTGGTTTGCTTTTGGCCCAGAAAATCCATCATATTTAGTGTTATCTATTTATGGGGGTGGCTAAATACACGGATGTATAGCCACCCTAGTGGTAAGCAACTTGCGCGCCTTTGTACCTTTCACTTGCCAGTCCTGAGTTCGATCCTTGGTGATCAACTCTTTTGGGCATTTTTATTTTCAATTATCAGTGATTTTTTTTGTGATATTCTTTCCATTTCCTTACCAGCGTGCGTGCAGTGGCCTATTGGTTTGTGTTGTGTTTGTGAACACCAAGGGCGTGGGTTCAATCCCTACACATGCCATTTATTTTTTATGTTCTTGTTTCATTTGTTTATTTTATTTTCATAAAAACTTTAAAACTTCAAGAATTCATAACTTATTCATGGCTTATTATTTTTAACCCGTTCTTTTTGCAACTTGCTCATGGTGATGTCTAGTTTCATTTAATGGATTAAAATCTCATAGTTGCTTGTTTTTACAATGCCGTTTGCCTACTTTTTAGTCAGTTCATTCTTAGGTCGTTATTCCACGTCTTGATCGAATTTCTTTCATACCATGCTTGAATTATCTTGTAAGATTTATTTGTATGTGGTTCCTAGTATGTTAGTAAGCATGTTAGGTTGGCATTCCTTTGGTTGTTACCATGAATTGTTGTTCTCTTCCTAAATCTTGAGTTTAACTGTTGTGATCATTCCTTGCGTATTTGATCGTTATCAATGCCTAAATGTGTTACATTTGATATACTTTGAATTTATAACATGATCATCTTAAAGTTGTGACTTACTTGCATGATTATCGTTTCCATCTTTGTTAAGATATTTGATTCTCGGTTATAACCATTTGATCCTTGCCTATTGTAATATGCATGCTTGCTTGGTTGTAACCATATATCTTATTCATCCTGCTTACTTGTTTATTTGCTTTGTTAAGTATTTCTTCCCCAAGTGATGGAACTTTTTAGTTCTCATCCAAGTTGCCTCCTCTCTCTCCTTCCAAAGGAAAAGTCTCTCCATCGACCCTTATGTCATGGACAGTTCATTACCCTCCCTTGACTTTGTGAAGTCATCTTGAATCATAGTATGAGCCATTAGACTTTGCTCTAAGTCTGAAAAACATACCTTTATTAGGAGTGTTTTTCAACTAGAACCCTAGGATAGAGTTCATAAACTCTATGTAAGAATCATAGTAATGATTACTTACTCCCCTTTTGAGTGTTATAACATAGATCTAGAGAGTTTTGTTAAACTTTATACAAGCATTGTAATGTTTGTTCTGTTAGAACACAGATTGGTTCTTAATAATTACTCTTTGTTTTGATGATAACTGTTAGGAAATTTATATTTAAGAATTATATACTCTAAAATTTGTTTGAGAGTTTTACTGCAGATTGAAATTATATTAACTCTCTAGAAGCAAATCTGCCTTGAATACAAGAAGTTATTCTGACTCTGAAGCGCCAGATGCACCTTACAGAAGAATCTGTTTGCTCCTCACAGAAGATCCTGAGCGTAGTCTCCAGAAGGATCTGAAGCAAGAAGCTCCAGAACATTCTGAGTCAGAAGCATCTGAAGATAATCAGAAGCATCTGAAGCTGAAGCATCAGAAGTATAGAAGAATATTGATTGAAGAGTTTCTCAAAGCATTAGTCTACAGAAGTTTCTGAAAGTACCTACGCTGCAAAGTACTGAAGTTCTGTGTCAAAATGCTCTGATGATCAACACGCTAGAAGCACACACGCTGCAGAAGACTCTGATACAGCATAGTTCTGAATCTCATTAGAAGACTCTGATCCATTCAGACTCTGAAGAACTTGCTGAAACTGAAGAAGTATTTTCAAGAATATATCCGTTGGAACTATTCAACGTCTCTTTCCTTTTTTGTGCTAGACACACTTACACAGACAAAAAGGATTTTTCTGTGCCATCTATTTCAAGGAAAGGTCAGTTGATGTGAAGACAAAAAGGCTCAGACCTTTTGGGACTCTCTTTTCAACGTTCAGCTTGCATGATTCAGCTGCCTATAAAAGGAGATCTTCACTTCATTCTTCAGTGCTACACACTTGCTGAAAAGAAATCATAATATTCTAAAAGCTCTCATTCTTATTCTTCATAGAATCTCATTGTACTTAAACTTAAGAGAAAAATCACTGTTGTGATAAAAGCTTTATAGAAGCATTAAAAACTCTTGTATTTAATTTACATTGATTGTAAAGGATATTCCTTAAGAGGATTCAGTTAGAATCAGTAGCTCTTGAGAAGACTAAGAACTGTTGTTCTTAGGTGATACTATTGTAATCAGTTTGATTTAATAGTGGATTAAGTCCTTGTTGAGAAAGGCAAATCACTCTGGAAGGGTGGACTGGAGTAGTTGTTAAACGAACCAGGATAAAAATAATTGTGTGATTATTTTTAAGTTTTAATTTTCCATACTTATTCAATCCCCCCCTTTCTAAGTATTATCTCACCTTCAGTTGGTATCAGAGCTCCGGTTCTGAGTGTGCTATCACTTAACAGTGTCAGTAAAGATCCAGAGAGATATACTTTGATAAATATATTTATTTGTTATCATGGCTGATAATTCAATGTCAAATATTAACAATAAATATGAAGAGAGGGATAGGATCAGCACCAAACCTCCAATGTTTGATGGAGAAAAATTTGATTACTGGAAAGACAGAATTGAGAGTTTTTTCCTAGGATATGATGCTGATCTATGGGATCTTGTCATAGATGGATATGTACATCCCACAGATGGAGATGGCAAAAAGATTGACAAAAAATCTATGACAGATTCTCAGAAGAAAGACTTCAGAAATCACCATAAAGCCAGAACCATATTACTGAATGCTATTTCACATACAGAGTATGAGAAAATCACAAACAGGGAGACAACTTTTGATATGTTTGAATCCCTTAAAATGACCCATGAGGGAAATTCTCAAGTTAAGGAGACAAAAGCTCTGGCTTTGATCCAGAAGTATGAGGCTTTCAAAATGGAAGACTCTGAATCTGTTGAAGCCATGTTCTCCAGATTCCAGATACTCACTGCTGGGCTGAAAGTTCTGGACAAGTGATATTCCACGTCAGATCATGTAAAGAAAATCATCAGAAGTCTGCCCATCAGATGGAGACCAATGGTGACTGCCCTGAAGATGGCCAAAGATCTGAACAAGATCTCTCTAGAAGAACTCATCAGCTTACTGAGGAGCCATGAGATTGAGCTTGAGGAAGACGAACCTCAGAAGAAAGATAAAGGTAAATCTGTAGCATTAAAATCTAACAAAACTGCTAAAGCTTTGCAGGTCATTCAAGAAAGCTCTGAAGAATCTTCTTCTGAAGAAGAAGATGAGTTATCCATGCTGTCCAGAAGGATTAACAAACTCTGGAAGCACAAGGGAAAGAAGTTCAATAACTTCAGAAGATCTGACAACAGAAAGGAATCTTCTAGTCACAGAAGATCTGCCAAGAAAGAAGTTGTGTGCTATGAGTGCAAAGAACCTGGGCACTACAAAAATGACTGCCCCAAACTTCTGAAAGAAAAACCTAAGAAGAAGTTCAACAAAAAGAAGAAGGTTCTGATGGAAACATGGGATGACTCAGATGAGTGTGAATCATCTTCTGAATCAGAAGAAGAATGTGCAAACGTTGCACTGATGGCCAGGACAGAAGATCAAGAGGAAGGTACCTCAGGATATGAATCAGAATCTGAATCTGATGATGATGCAGAAGAGGTAATGGCTAAACTTACCAAAGAAGAACTCATTAAAGTTGTAACAGAAGTTCTTAAAAGTTATAACAACATCAAACTCAAATACAAGAAGCTGAAAAGCAATCTTGAATCTGAGATTGATCTTCTGAAAACAGAACTTGTTGAGCAGAAAGAAATAAATTTAAAAATCAAAAATGACTTTGAAAGAACTCAACAAGAATCTGAATCTGAGACTAAGTCATGTGAAAATATTTTAGAAAAATATGACTCTAATTTTCAGAGATTTCTCACTAAGAGCATAGACAGAAGTAAGATGGTTTCCATGATCTATGGTGTTAGTGGAAACAACAGAAGAGGCATTGGATATGAGTCTTCATCTGGAAGCAATCCAAAACCTGTTGACAAACTTTTCATCAGGAAGACACCTCTGTATTCTCAATTCAAATTTGGTCACTTGAATGACATTAAACACACAAGCTCTGAGAAGAGTACTTATGTGTTTAAACCTAAGGCAAGTCAGAATAAACATTATGTTGCAAAACAGAAGTTTAGACAAACCTACAAACCAACTAACCCCAAAGGACCCAAGAAGATCTGGGTACCTAAAAACAAAATAATTCCTGTTGCAGATGTTCTTAGCAGCAAGGTCAGGACACCAATCATGGTACCTGGACTCTGGATGCTCACGACACATGACAGGAGAAAAGTCTATGTTCCAAAGCCTGGAACTTAGATCTGGAGGGGACGTGAAGTTTGGAGGGAACCAGAAGGGCAAGATCATTGGATCTGGCACTATTGGAAATGGTAAACTTCCCTCTATTAATAATGTTTTACTTGTTGAAGGGTTAAAGCATAACTTATTGTCCATAAGTCAATTAAGTGACAATGGTTATGATATAACTTTTAATCAAAAATGTTGTAAAGCTATTAGTCAGAAGGATGGCTCTATCCTATTTAGTGGTAAGAGGAAAAACAACATTTATAAAATAAATCTTTCAGAACTTAAAGTTCAAAATGTTAAATGCCTCTTGTCTGTGAATGAAGAGCAATGGGTCTGGCACAGAAGATTGGGCCATATTAATATGAGACGTATATCTCAGATTAATAAACTTAATCTTGTCAGAGGACTCCCTAATCTGAAGTTCACTTCAAATGCTCTTTGTGAAGCATGTCAGAAAGGGAAGTTTTCAAAAACATCTTTCAAATCAAAAAATGTTGTTTCTACCTCTAAACCATTAGAACTACTTCATATTGATCTGTTTGGACCAGTGAAAACTGCATCCATCAGAGGCAAGAAGTATGGATTGGTCATTGTTGATGACTTTAGCAGATGGACATGGGTAAAGTTCTTAAAACACAAGGATGAGTCACATTCTGTGTTCTTTGACTTCTGCAAGCAAGTCCAGAATGAAAAGAATTTCAAAATTATAAAAGTCAGAAGTGATCATGGTGGTGAATTTGAAAATAAATATTTTGAAAAATATTTTTCTGAAAATGGCATTGCTCATGATTTTTCCTGTCCAAGAACTCCACAACAGAATGGGGTTGTAGAAAGGAAAAACAGAACTTTGCAAGAAATGGCCAGAACCATGACCAATGAGACAAATCTGGCAAAACATTTTTGGGCAGAAGCAATCAATACAGCATGCTACATTCAGAACAGAGTTTCTGTTAGACCTCTTCTGAAGAAGACTCCTTATGAATTGTGGAAGAACAAAAAGCCCAACATTTCTTATTTTCATCCTTTTGGATGTATCTGTTATATGTTAAACACTAAGGAAAATCTGGGCAAGTTTGATTCCAAAGCACAGAAGTGTTTCATGCTTGGATATTCTGAACGCTCTAAAGGCTACAGAGTATACAACACTGAGACACAGATTGTGGAAGAATCCATTCATGTCAGATTTGATGATAAGCTTGGCTCTGAAAAGCCAAAGCAGGTTGATAACTCTGTAGATAGGGAAGTAGTCTTTATTGACTCTGAAGTTCCAGAAGCAGACAAACTTCAAGTAAAGGAACCAGAAGCAACTCCAGATGCTACTCCCTTAACTTCTCAGATGAATAATCTAAAAATTTCTGAAGAGTCAACTATCAGAGGATCATCATCCAGAATTAAAGCTTCTCATCCAGAGGATGTCATTATTGGAAAGAAAGATGATCCCATCAGAACAAGATCTTTTCTAAGATCATCTGAGGCGTCTCTATTTGGACTAGTGTCAGAAATTGAACCATCTTCTGTAGAAGAAGTTCTGCAAGACAATGATTGGATTATTGCCATGCAAGAAGAGCTTAACCAATTCAGCAGAAATGATGTATGGGATCTAGTTCAAAGACCTCAAGGATTTAATATTATTGGTACAAAATGGGTCTTCAGAAATAAACTAAATGAGAAAGGAGAATTTGAGAGGAATAAGGCAAGGTTGGTTGCTCAAGGATACAGTCAGCAAGAACGTATTGATTACACTGAGACATATGCTCCAGTGGCAAGGTTAGAATCTATACGCCTTCTTATTTCTTTTGCTGCACAGAATAACATCACTCTATATCAGATGGATGTTAAAAGTGTCTTTCTTAATGGTATTATAGAAGAAGAAGTTTATGTCCACCAACCTCCTGGTTTTGAAAATGAAAATTTTCCAGATCATGTTTTCAAATTAAATAAATCTCTATATGGATTAAAACAAGCTCCCAGAGCTTGGTATGAGAGATTGAGTAATTTCCTTTTGGAGAATAATTTCATCAGAGGCAAAGTGGATACAACTCTATTCTGTAAAACTATAAAGAAAGATCTTCTAATTTGCCAAATTTATGTAGATGATATTATTTTTGGATCAACAAATATTATGCTTGGAAAGGAATTTGCTACATGTATGCAGGCAGAATTTGAAATGAGCATGATGGGAGAACTCAGATTCTTTTTAGGAATCCAAGTTAATCAAACTCCAGAATGCACCTACATACATCAGACAAAGTATGTTAAAGAACTTCTGAAGAAATTCAACATGTCTGACAGCAAGGTGGCAAAGACTCCAATGCATCCTACTAGCTCACTTGGTAAAGAAGAGGTAAGTAAGAAAGTAGACCAGAAGCTCTACAGAGGTATGATTGGCTCTCTTCTTTATCTTACTGCTTCTAGACCTGACATATTGTTCAGTGTTTGTCTGTGTGCTAGATTCCAATCAGATCCTAGAGAATCACACTTGACAGCTGTCAAGAGGATTCTAAGGTATCTGAAAGGTACTTCTAATGTGGGTTTGTGTTACAGAAAATCTGATGATTTCAAATTAGTTGGATTCTGTGATGCTGACTATGCTGGAGACAGAGTGGAAAGAAAAAGTACTTCTGGAAGTTGTCAATTTCTAGGAAGAAATCTAATCTCCTGGTACAGCAAGAAGCAACCCACAATTGCACTTTCAACCACAGAGGCTGAATACATTGCTGCTGCTGGATGTAGCACGCAGATGCTCTGGATGAAAAGTCAACTAGAAGATTATCAAATTTTTGAGAGTAACATTTCTATCTTTTGTGATAATACTTCTGCTATATGTTTGTCCAAGAATCCCATTTTACATTCTAGGGCAAAACATATAGAAATTAAGCATCATTTCATCAGAGACTATGTTCAGAAGGGAATCATAAATTTAGCCTTTGTTGATACAGATCATCAATGGGCAGATATTTTTACAAAAACCCTTGTTGAAGATAGATTCAATTTTATTCTGAAAAATATTGGTATGGATTTTTGTCCAGAATGATATTTATCAGAAGCAAATTGTTCCAGATGCAAAAATGCTTAATTCTTCTGAAATATTTCTTCTGTTCATTCATTCTATTCTGATTAATATTTCTGATGTGAAAATCTGAACTAATCATCTTTAGAAGATCTGAACGTTGGCTAACGTTTCATTTCTTGAGAGAATTCAGAACAGCATGCAAGCAAACACGTGTCCCACAAAATCTGATGAGGTGGCGTGTGCACAACTGAAAAGATGTTTGAGGTGAAATTTGAATAGTAAATATCTTGGTTTTCCCCCCAAAATTGTCAGAAGCATTTATTATTTGAAATGATTTTATTCTCTTCATTTAATGTTGCTCAAACGTTCGTTCTTTCTGTCTTTTGGTGTGCCTATGTGATTAGTATAAATACTTGTTGTGTATTCACTTTCACACTTTTCACTCTCAGAATTTACATGTGTTTTCATCTATTGTTCTCTCTGCATAAAAACTCAAAACCTAAGTGTTCTAAAAAGCAATCTTCAATGGCGTCTTCTTCATCAACAACTGCACAGTTTCAATCCACAATGGCTGCTGTGACTTCAGATAACCTAGGTGTTGCTCCATATACTCCTCCAAAGAGAACTCTTCTCACACCTGTTGATAAATTAGAAGTGTTGTGTGAATCCATGGTTGAATTTGATTCTCTGGCTGACAATGGGTTTGATTTTCGCTCCATTGTTAGAGCTCAAGGTTGGGTGAAATACTTTGATAGATTGTTTGGACCAGTTTACCCTCTACTTGTTAAGGAATTCTGGATTCATGCATCTGTGTATCCAAAGTTTATTTTATCATCTGTGCTGGGAAAGGAGATCATCATCACAGAGGATCTGATTAGAAGACTGATTGGTTATGAAGAAATAGATGGTGTTTCACATTTGCCAGCTGGGCGTGTGGATATGGATGAAGTTTATGAGGAAGTTATGACTGCTGGACAAGCCTCTAACAGATTCAAAGATCTAAAGCCTGATTACAAGATCTGGGCCAAGATCTTCATGGGATGCATACATCACAGAAAGTCAACAAATTACCCAGATTATGTCAACAATGAACAGATCTATTTTATGTACTGCCTTAGTCAGAGCAATAAGGTAGATCTTCCTTACATTTTGTTCATGCATCTGTGGAATCACATAAATGCATCTAGAGAATCTGTAAAAGAAAAAGGCCAGAAGATCAGGACTTGGATACCTTTTGGAAGGTTGCTCTCAGATCTTCTCAATGAAAATGGTTTAGTGGCTGCTCTGTATGATGCTGGTGTTACAGAGGAACTAGAGTTCATTATGGGAAAGCCTCTGAACGCTAAAAGCCTTCTGAGACTCAAGATTGTAGATGAACTTACTACTGCTCCAAAGAGGTTAAATATGTCTGATTTGAATAAGAGGGTTCCAGTATCTGACTTTCCTCTATTCTTTGCTGAAGAACCTAGACACATTGTTCTGATGTATATAGAGGAATGCAAAAAGGAAGGAGTGCCTGTTCCAGCCAATGTGTTTCAACTTGTCAAGCAACCACTGCCAGATGCAGGAGAAGAAGAAGAAGAAGAAGAAGTTCCACTTCAGAGGAAAAGATCTCAGCCAGATGCAGCTAAGATTGCTGAGAAACCCAAGGATCTTTTAAAGAGAAAGGATTCTGGAGAAGCTGCCTCTGCATCTGCTAAGAGGATTAAACTCAAAGGTACAAAGACTTCTGCTATTTCTAAAACTGTTGTTATTAATGATTCATCTATTAAGTCTGTTCCCAAACCACCTGTCACTCAAACAACATCTGTTGCTGCCCCTAGTTCTGTCTCACCTCAAAAACAAACCACTGCCTCTGTATCAAAACCACCTTAACCCAAAATACGCATCAAACACTTCACTCCACGTCCATCACCAACAGTTCCACAACCATCAGTTCCACAACCAACAGAACCACAACAAACAGAACCACAACCATCAGAACTACAACAAACTTCTGATAAACAAAACTTTGCTCAACCACAAACAGAAAATCAACCAAAAACTTCTGATCATCCATAAAAACAAACCACAGAAGATCAATCAGAAAAAGACTCTGTCATACCACCATAAAACTTTCCATCTTCTGAACCTATTGCACCGGTTTCATTTGAACCACCTTCTCAACAATTTGATATTCCTTCAGAACCATCTCATATCCCTGAGACAGAAGTTTTTGATATCACTCCATTAAAAACAGTGTTTCAAGTTTCTTCTACCTCTTGTACACCTACTACATCCTCCAACTCATCAGAATCAGAAATTCATCCTGATTTTCTGATTAATCCATCTGACAAATATCCTGTACATGAACCTGAACCTGAACTTGAATCAACCTTACCTGCTAAAACTTCCATTTCAGACCCTTTGCCTCCACCTGCACCATCATCTGAGATGATTGTTCCCACTTCCAATCCATCATCATCTGGAATATCTTGTGCTCAAGTGTCTTCTCTTTATCATAATTTATCTTATGGTTTCAAACTGAAAGATTTTTATGATAGAGTTGAGCCTTCTGAACCTTTGATACCTCTCAAACCAAAACTCAGACAGGCCCTTCCATCTGTAATCATTTCATATATTCAATCTATGAACAATGAAGGATCCTTAGCCACCATATCTGCTACATCTGGTAAAGCTGCTATTTCAGCTCTGCATCCTGTATCTGATAACACAGTTGCATCTGATAAACCATCACACTCTGCTTTCGTACCATACTCCAATGCATCCTTTGATGTTGTTTACCCACGCACAAGACCTCAACCAACTCTGCTTAATGCTTTAAACAGATCCTTACCTCAAAAACCAGAAATTCCATTCATTCCTTATGTTCCCCCTCCTCTGATTTCCATCTCAAAATCACTGATACCACCAACTCCCAAACCTAAACAGATGACTCTGGAAACCTTGCTTAAATCACCACCCAGACTTAATATTGATCATTTATTTCAAACGTTTTTGCAAGAAATACAGATGTCTTTAGGTACTGTTCAGACGAGATGCTCTGAAACTATGGATGCAAATGAGACTGACATCATCTGGAAAGGGTTTATCAAGAGATTCAACACTGTAGCTTCTAATCTGAAGAACATCTGTTCTGATGATGCAAAGCTCAGAGCTGAAAGAACTCAATTCTGGATTGTAAACAAGACTGAACCTCTGCTTTGTTTGGATGCTCCTCCTCCTCCTCCTCCACCAGAACCAACTGCCAATGCATTGACTATGACTCTGGTAGAACCCTCTTCAGGATCTCCAGAACTCTGTTCAGGATGCAGAACCTCCATTTCCTTCATCAGAGATAAAGACAGAAAATCCAGATTTTGGAGACAAGATTGCTGCTCTGGAAGCTGGTCAATCTGAAATAAGATCTTGGATGGTGAAGCAAGACAAGAAATCTGAGGACATGTCAGAGTGGATGTCTAAACAAGATGAGAAGAATGAGACAATGACTAAGTGGATGTCAAAGCAAGAGCAATCACAATCTGAGATCACAAACCTATTGAAGATGCTTTTGTCAAAACACTCTTAGATTTTTTTTCTCATATTTGTGCATCTGTTGTTTTGCATCTAAATTTTTATTGTTATATCTTCTGATATTTTCCAATGTACTTTTGCTCTGTTATGATTAAATGAATCAGCTTGTTATTCTCCATTAAATTATCTGCTCTTGTTCCTTTTATTTGTCTTTATTAAAAGTTTTTACTTTTTGCTTATGACAAAAAAGGGGGAGAAAATAAAGATCTGAACTATTTAATATAATTTCACTAGAATGAATCTTCAGACATATCTACTCTTTCTAATATCTAAATTGACTATTTCAGAACATTTGATAAGAACACTCTATAAAAGAATCTCTGAGTTTCTCAGATCATTTATCTTTTATCAAACTCTGAATCTCATATCTGCAAGATAGTCTGATCCTTAATTATTACAAAACAAACAAGATCTGACTCTGAAGATTACTCAAGATAAAAAGGGAAGTTTCTATTCCTTTTTCATATTCAACTCAGGGGGAGATTCATCATCTCAGGGGGAGTTATAATTCTTTATGTTCAATTAAATAAAATTTCTGATACTTTTTGTCATCATCAAAAAGGGGGAGATTGTTAGAACACAGATTGGTTCTTAATAATTACTCTTTGTTTTGATGATAACTGTTAGGAAATTTATATTTAAGAATTATATACTCTAAAATTTGTTTGAGAGTTTTACTGCAGATTGAAATTATATTAACTCTCTAGAAGCAAATCTGCCTTGAATACAAGAAGTTATTCTGACTCTGAAGCGCCAGATGCACCTTACAGAAGAATCTGTTTGCTCCTCACAGAAGATCCTGAGCGTAGTCTCCAGAAGGATCTGAAGCAAGAAGCTCCAAAACATTCTGAGTCAGAAGCATCTGAAGATAATCAGAAGCATCTGAAGCTGAAGCATCAGAAGTATAGAAGAATATTGATTGAAGAGTTTCTCAAAGCATTAGTCTACAGAAGTTTCTGAAAGTACCTACGCTGCAAAGTACTGAAGTTCTGTGTCAAAATGCTCTGATGATCAACACGCTAGAAGCACACACGCTGCAGAAGACTCTGATACATCATAGTTCTGAATCTCATTAGAAGACTCTGATCCATTCAGACTCTGAAGAACTTGTTGAAACTGAAGAAGTATTTTCAAGAATATATCCGTTGGAACTATTCAACGTCTCTTTCCTTTTTTGTGCTAGACACACTTACACAGACAAAAAGGATTTTTCTGTGCCATCTATTTCAAGGAAAGGTCAGTTGATGTGAAGACAAAAAGGCTCAGACCTTTTGGGACTCTCTTTTCAACGTTCAGCTTGCATGATTCAGCTGCCTATAAAAGGAGATCTTCACTTCATTCTTCAGTGCTACACACTTGCTGAAAAGAAATCATAATATTCTAAAAGCTCTCATTCTTATTCTTCATAGAATCTCATTGTACTTAAACTTAAGAGAAAAATCACTGTTGTGATAAAAGCTTTATAGAAGCATTAAAAACTCTTGTATTTAATTTACATTGATTGTAAAGGATATTCCTTAAGAGGATTCAGTTAGAATCAGTAGCTCTTGAGAAGACTAAGAACTGTTAGGTGATACTATTGTAATCAGTTTGATTTAATAGTGGATTAAGTCCTTGTTGAGAAAGGCAAATCACTCTAGAAGGGTGGACTGGAGTAGTTGTTAAACGAACCAGGATAAAAATAATTGTGTGATTATTTTTAAGTTTTAATTTTCCATACTTATTCAATCCCCCCCTTTCTAAGTATTATCTCACCTTCATGTTCCCCTTTGAACCTTGATCATAATCAAGTGTTCTTCAACCCTAGTGAGGTGAACTACGATTGCTCTAATTCTATCCTAGTTAGGATACGTAGGCAGAAGACGCGATGTCTTTTCGAGCAAACTTAGAAATTATCCTTAGGTTTTTACCTTCACCCTTTACCCAACCCCAAACCTTAGTAAACATTTACCAACTTAGCATACAAGCAAACAAAAGGTTCATGTAGAGTACTACAGATGTTTAGGATGTGAAATACCTACCCTATGCATAACCAACCCCCGATCCCCGAATCTCTTAGCGTTGTTGTTACATCGCGAAAAGGTTTTTTCTTTCTTTAGACCTTTCCTTTGGATAAATTAAAGTTCGGTTGTAATTTAAGAATTAAGATTCAAGTTAATCAATAGCTTGGTATAACGATTCTCACTGCAACAACTGGTTCTGCGCGCGGTGGTGCTTGGCCGGAGAAGATGATCTACAGAGATCTTCGGTCAGCTGGTGCGTTTTAGGGTTGCTGGAGGTAGGGGATGACCTCGTGTCCTTGTGTAGTTCATTTGATATGATGACTTTTCTCTCCAACAGTGGAGATTAAGACCTACGGTGGTCCATTGTTGATTGATTCCACTTGATCACGTTTGAACTTTCATTAATTCGCTGGAATGATTTCCACCACATGATTGTTTACTTTTTGATCAGACGTGTGTGTTTGAATCCCCATGGTATGTCTCATTTGACCCACTGCATTGGATTACCAGATTATTTTTGTTTTGTTTTGATTTCTTTGATGGGCTTGGGGTACGCTTGCTATGCACACCCCCTGTTGGGCCCAATTTCTCTTTTGCATTGCCTTGGATTGCTATTTGCCACGCCTTTTTTCTATTTTCTCTTTTATTTCTTTTGTTTTATTTTTTATTTTCTGTTTACAATTTTAGTTAATTAAAATAGCTCCAATACATTAAAAATTCACCAAAAATATTTTTTGTCAACTTTAAGATGTATACTTTTTTTTTATATTTTTATTTTATTTTTTTAGTTTTATTTTCAATTAAAAATGAATTAAGTATTGGAGTTGTTTTAATTGAATTGAATTGTAACATGTTTTGTGTTTGCATTTATTTCTCTCATTCCTTTTTTATCCAATGATTGAAAATTGATCCTCATCTCAATGATGAGTTGACCAATTTTAGAGGACCATTTTGCCCCTGTTTGTTGACTTTTGGGTTGACTTTTGTGGCTTTTCTTCTTGCCTTTGTTTTTCCCATTTCAAAGTGGTACACCCAAATGATTTCATTCTTTTGATGGTGCTTTGAGAGGATATTTGTCTTGATTTCTTGGCCTCTGGTTGCCAACTTTTGTAGCTTCTTTGTGCATTTTATTTGATATTTTTTAAGCCCTTTTCCTATTTTTGAAGTGATTTACAAGTTAGGTCATTCCATAGGAAAGCTCACACAAGTGCTTGACCTAGTTTGGATTGGAAATGACTTTTGTGGATCCAATAAGGTCTCAACTCTTCTTGTTTCACAGTCTAGACATGTTGAGCTTGCTGTATGTTCGTTTTTAGGTCAAAATTATGTTCATAGCTTGTTGATCGATGCCTTTCTTTTTGTGCTTTCAACTTGAACTTCTATGAGATGCATGCTTGTTCCTCTTGTGCTTTTGCTTGCTTTTCTTCTTATTTTGTTTTGATTTTGATTGTGAGCTTTCCTCTCTTCATCTTCCTTCTGTCCAATGACCTTGGAGTGTCATTTAACGTGGTTTGGTCCCTCCTTTGGAGGTATTTGAAGCATACCTAGAATGATGAATCCTTGAGGACACCTTTGGTGTTTGTTTTTGTTTGATAAGTGATATTTATGGTTGAGTACCTATTATGGGGTCCTTTCTGCCCTCATTTGGTCTCCCATACTCACTTGGCTTTGAGGTTTGTTTTTCCTTTCATTTGGCTTAATTTTATTGGTGTGGTTGATGTTGCTTGACTTAGGTCATTTTCATCCCACTTTTTTGTGCATCTTTGTGTGATTTGTTCTTGTTTGATTTCTTCTTGTGCTCTTCTTCTTCTTTTCTTTTCTTGCACTTCCATATGCATGCTTGGTTGAGATGAGCTTGTGGTGGCTACTGATCCACACTATTTTCCTCCCACTATCATTCAATGTGTTGCATTCTATATGTGCATCCTTTCATTTGCATATGCATTTCTTCTTTTTCTTCTTCTTCTTTAGCTTTTCTTTGCCATGTTCCCCATAAGTTTTCTAACCTCTTGAGGTTATGATAGACATTAGGTTCCTAACTATGCATGATAACATTAGGTAGCTCCCTTTTGAATCTCAACTTTAGATCCACTTTGCATGATAACTTTTAGGATTGACTAGTCTCCCATTAGTGTTCCTTCTTCTCTTCTCATCTTCAAACATTCATAAAATACTTAATAAAGAATGACAAGTGTAGCACGCTACGAGCCTTAAGCTACTTGAGAAATGGTAATTGAGGGGCCTTCTCTCAAGGACCTAGAGTGTTTAGTGTACACCCTTTGGGTGATATACGACGCATTCGCTCTTAGGTCATAGTCTCTAGTGCGACATGAGTTGCAAATCAAATTCAAAACACTTCTTCTTTAAAAAACACAAAAACACTTCAAACCTTTTTCATCTTTCGGGGTCTTAATCAGGAAAATATTTTCATAAAAAAAAGTGTCGTTAACTTTTAGTTCTACCGCAAACGGTAACGCCTAAGTCTCCAACGATCGAGCTGCATACACCAACTGCTAGAACTATTTGTTAACCCTACTCGGGCCTAAAAACTGTTGAACCAACCTGTGGTCCTTTTAGCCCGAACTACGTTTGCTCTGATCTTTCGTACCAGACGAAAGTACGTAGGCACGAGACGCGATGTCTCGGCGAGCAACCTCCCCCCTTTCTTTGGCCATAGTTAGGCGAACCACATTGACTCTGACTTTCCCATTGCACGAGGGAGTACGTAGGCACAGAGCGGCGATGCTCTGCCGAGTCAGCTCTCTTTTCTTTTTTCTTTTGTCCTTAATCCTTTAGCTAGATAGTATAAACACACCCTTTTTAGATAGACAACAATGCGTGGATCCCGTCAAGTACGACGGACGTGAGGGGTGCTAATACCTTCAACTTGCGTAACCGACTCCCGAATCCAAACATGGTTGCGATGACCTTGTCTTTTCCTTTTTATTTAGGTTTTTGCGATCATTTCCTTTCCCTCTCTTTGGGATAACTAACAAAAGTGGCGACTCTTCTGTTTTTTCCGCCGGTGGTTTTTTGCAGTTGCGACAGCTGGCGACTCTGCTGGGGACTCTGGTTCCCTATGCGAGTCAATCCTAGCGCTTGTGTGTTTATCTTTGGGTGTTGTATATATGTTCTTTATTTACTTTCCCACATTTATTTTCCGCATCATATATCATCACTGTTGTGCTGTGGGGAGGGAAGTTCCATTGAGTGATAAGTCGGACCTGGGCTTTAGTATACACCTAGCTTTAGTAGTGGAGATTAGTGGTGGGTGTGCTTGCTTTTCTCGTACTAGCTCACCACAAAATTCACGCTCGGACGAGATTCTCTTAGACAACTTTCTTTCTGGCCCTTTGGGCTCGAGGGAATTTTGGATTTGAGGGTTGTCGACTCTGGGGACCGATCATTTGTGAGTCAGCTAAGTGAGGCCTCTTCAGGAGACGATGATGCCAAACCAGAAATGGTGAATGTATCATCATTTCTTGAAAGTCTGTGACGCTGACAAACGCATAGGATGCTGAACCTTTGCATGTGGATAGGTCCATACCTGTGAGGGGGGTTGGGTTATGCAGGTGCATATTTCTCCTTCGATTCCGGTGATCTTATTTCCTTCCTTGCTGATATGGATTCTTTGAAGAGAACTGTGGCTTACAAGCTTCCGACTCCAGATGTTAGGTCTCTGCTGAGTTATATTTCTATGGCTGGTGGGAAAGTGATGGGGGATTTTAGGCAGTCATATGGTAGATTACTGAGATGGGTCTGCAAGCCTTCAGCACATGAGGTGGATGGTCTTTATGCCTTTCTTCAGTTTTATGATCCGCAGTTGAGATGCTTTGTTTTTCCTGATTACATTCTAGCACCTACTTTGGAGGAGTACTCAGTATTGTTGGATGTGCCTGATCTTAGTCAGTTGCCTTTTGTTCATATTGATGCTAAGCCTGATCTGGCTAAGCTAGCTGCCATAGTACATGTGGAGGCTTCAGAGTTATAAAGGGGTTTAACAGAATGGAATGGAGTGCATGGTTTTCCTTTGGCTTTCCTGGTTAACAAAGCTAGACAGTTTGCTAAGGATGGTTGTTGGATTGCATTTAATGCTGTTCTTGCTCTCTGTATATATGGCATTGTGTTGTTTCCTAATCTTCTAGACTTTGTAGATCTGGATGCATTTCATATATTGGCCTCGAGAAACCCAGTGCCTACTCTTCTCGGAGACGTTTATCATTTTGTGCATTACAAGAATGAGAAACGAAGGGATAAGAACGTAGCTTGTTGTATTCCTCTATTGTATGCTTGGTTTGCTAGTCATATGCCTAAGACGAATCCATTTGTGGCTACTGCTAGTACTTCCAAATGGTCGAAGAGATTGATGGGATTATCTACAGAGAATATTGTTTGGTTTGATCGAGACATGTTGGGTACAGATATTGTTTATAGTTGTGGTAGCTTTTCTAACGTTCCTTTGATCAGAAGCAAAGGTTGCATCAACTATAACCCTTCGGTATTGGTGAGACAGTTTGGGTATGCATTAAGAGAGCCTTCTAGAGAAGAGGAGATACAAGAATCTCTGTATCTTACTGGCTTATTGGAGGGCGAGGCTCTGGGCAGACTTGAGCATGCATGGAATAACATTTGTCGGAAAGGGAAGTTAGCTTTAGGGAAGAGTAATAGCCGAGCATATGACCCTTATTTGACCTGGATTCATGATAGAGCTGTGAAGTTCTTGATGCCATTCCCTGCATTAACACCATTATACCCTCTCATGATTGAGGAACCCACTACTGTAGATATCCAGAAATACAATCAGGTATTGGCGGAGAAAGAAGAACTGAGAAAAGCGAATGAAGAGTTAGAGAAAGAGACTATCCAGCTTCGCAATGAGAAGATAGATGCAGTTCATGCTTTCAGGAGACAAACCGAGCTTGTGAATAAGCTGGGTACTGATTTGACTAAGGAGACTAAGGATAGAGGGCGCATAAGCCAAGATTTGAATGCTTCTTACAGGGTTCTTGCCACGAAGAAGGAAGAGTTGGATAAGGCTTACACGAGGATCTCCAAGTTTGAGTCAATATGGAATGCCACGCTTACTAACTACAAGGAGCGTGAAGACAAGTTAAAACTTCAGATCAGCAAGCTGAAGGCTCAGCTTAATGCCAAAGATGAAGAGATTGCAGCGGAAGCATCACGTAGATGAGATAGCGAGTGCAGGATGAGTGAGGCGATCGCAAACTTGAAGGATCTCAAGCTGAGAGCTGGCTCCAAGAGGCTCAGACTTGAGGCATGTTTCGGGGAGAGAGCTTTAGAGGATCATGTTGATAGCCTACAGCATACTGTGAGTCAGCAGGGTTTGCTTATACAGGGGTTACTTACCAGGCCAGATCATCTAGAGACGTTGGGTCTGTTAGAGGATTTCCGATCACGTCATCCTGTTTGACCTGTTTTGTCTATTTTTGTTGTAGTTTTTTGTTGTTTATTTGTTGTATTCGACCATCGCCAGGCTTGTTGGTCGAGGTCTTGTCCTTATTTGTACTCAGTTGGAGTTTGTACTTTGTCTGAGGCCTCTTTTGATCTATATATGAGGAGTTGGTATTCTATGCTTGTCCCCAGGTTCTCCATCGTTATATTCTTCCTGGAAACTGGAATCTAGGGGGAAATATCCCTTTTGCATAAATACATGTCTTTATTTTAGCATTTTTCACGCATTTGCAGGTGCACCGAAACGGTTAACATTATTTTCTCCTGTGGTTTACTAGTATTTCAGGATTGCTGACGTGACAACTCACCGGTACGGTACCAGAGGAAACCAGACAAGGTTGATGGATCAGATGTAGGTAGAAATGCAAGAGATGAGAGATCGTATGGCACAGCCGATGGAGGTCATGCAAGGGGTTGCTAGTGGTCAGGCTCAGCTTCAGACTTTGGTGCAACCTCTGATTGCGAGGGTTGATAGTGATGGTGTGCTACACGGTGGGATTGCTTCTAACCCTCCTCATTATGAAACTCCTCGGGTGGACAATTCTATGCCAACTTTAGTCATCCCTACTGCTGGAGGGGGTGGTCACGGTGCTGGTGCTGGAAATGCAGCAGGTTTTAATCATGCTGGTTTTGCCAATGGCGGTAATGGTAACAGAAATGGCTACAGTTTTGGTCTCGACACTACAGGTGCTGTGCATGGTAGTCTGGACCACACTTGGAATGAGGATAGGCAGGAGGATGTGTTTTCTCCAAGAATTGTGAATGATGAAATGCCTTCTGAGGCTGACAGAAGGATTAAGATGATCGAAGAGAAGATGAGGTCGCTTGAATGCCAAAACTCGATGGGGTTGGATATGTCTAATTTAGGGTTGATTCCAGGCTTGAGAGTGCCCCCAAAGTTTAAGGTCCCATATTTCGATAAGTACAAGGGTACCACTTTCCCTAGGGTTCATCTGAGGTCTTATTATCGCAAGATGTCTGCGCATTCTGAGGATGAGAAGCTCTTGATGTATTTCTTCTAGGATAGCTTATCCGGACCATCACTGGAATGGTATATGAGTTTAGAGCCTGCTAATGTCCGTAGCTGGAAAGAACTAGCCAAAGCTTTCGTAAGGCACTATCAGTACAATAGTGACCTTGCGCCGCATAGAGTCCAGTTGCAGAATCTCTCTTAGAAGAGCAGTGAATGCTTTAAAGAATATGCCCAGAGGTGGCGAGAGCTTGCTGCTAGAGTGCAGCCACCAATGGTAGAACGAGAACTTGTGGATATGTTTGTTGCTACCTTACCAGGAGTGTACTATGAGAAACTCATCGGCAATATGTCTGGAAGCTTTTCTGATCTGATTATCACCGGTGAGAGGGTGGAGAACAGAATTAAGATAGGAAAGATCAATGATGGCGAAGGATCCTCAACAGGAGGTGGAAACAAGAAAGTGTTTGGAAACAAAAGGAGAGAGGGAGATGCTAACACTGTATCCAGTTCAAGGGGAAGAAATAGAAGTCAGAATAGGCGGCATCAGCAGATTGCTAGCATCACTATTCCAGCAGTTCAACAACCACAACAACAACAGCGTCAGCAACAACAGTAACAATGACTGCAACAGAATCAACAGGGGTATGGCAGATACCAAGATAGAGGTCGGGCAGCAAATAGGAATTTTGATGTGCCTCCTATGCCTTACTCCCAGTTATTGCAAGCTTTGCTACAACTGCAATTGATTCAGAAAAGGACTTTGGCTCCTTTGACTGGACAACCTCCACTTGGGTACGATGCAAACGCCCACTGTGAATTTCATTCGGGTGCTCCAGGACATAATATAGACAATTGTAAAGCCTTCAAACATAAAGTACAAGATATGATCGACAGTAAGGCTATCAATTTTTCTAATGATGTCCCCAACGTGGTGCAGAATCCCATGCTGAATCACGGGCAGGCTGGGGTTAATGCAATTGTAGAGGAAGAGGTTCAGAACTTAGTGACTGATGTTGATGAATTGAAAACACCCTTAAGCTTTGTGAAGGCCAGATTGCTAAAGGGAGGTGTTTTCTCGGGATGTGTTGAATGTTCTGCTGATCCTGAGAGAGGATGTGGATTGTTGAGAAGCGGTATTTAAGGGATGATTGATGATGGTGTTTTACAATTTGACCGTTCTATTGGAAGAGAATCTGAGGATGTAGTGGCTGAAGAGAAGGATGAGATTGTGACAATCTCCATCCCTTATAAGACTGTTACTATCTATGATTGACGATAACTATCACCAAAGCAGGTCCTATGTCGTTTGAGAGTACTAAGGCTATTCTGTGGAATTACGGAGCCGAAGTGTATTGTAATGGGTAGAAGGTGAACTTGAATGATACCCTTGCAAGTTTAGTTGACAATCTAGTGGGTGCAGGAGGTATTACACGTAGTGGCCGAGTCTTTTCGTCGCCTGAGGTGATTGCTGATAAGGTGGACAAGGGGAAAAGATCGGTAGTGGAGGAGACTTCTCAATCTGGGGAGAGAGAATCCTTGTTGAAAGACGCGGAGGAATTCATGAGGCTGATCTGGAAAAGCGACTACAAGATAGTCGACCACTTGCAGCAAACTCCGTCCAAAATATCTATATTGTCGTTGCTCCATTGCTCTGAGGCGCACAGGAATGCATTGCTGAGGATTCTAAACACTGCTTACGTGCCACAGGAAATTTCAGTCAATCAACTTGAAGGGGTGGTGGCACACGTAAACGCAGGCAATGGCTTAGGCTTTACGGACCTGGATTTGACACCCAGAGGCAGAAATCACAATTGTGCACTGCACATATCTTTGGAATGCCGAGGGACTGTCATGTCTCACATGCTTGTGGATACAGGATCTTCTTTAAATGTGCTTATCAAGAAGGCCCTGATGAAGTTAGATATGAAGGGGTTGATTTGCACGCCAAGTGATTTGGTGGTGCGTGCGTTTGACGGAACCCGGAGATCCATCTTTGGGGAGGTAACTTTGCCGATTTAGGTTGGACCTGAAGTCTTTGATGATGTGTTTTACATCATGGATATCCATCCGGCCTATAGTTGTTTACTAGGTCGCCCTTGGATTCATTCAGCTGGGGTTGTTACATCGACTCTGCATCAGAAGCTGAAATACATGGTTGGCGGTAGCATTGTGACGGTATGCAAAGAGGAGGATATCATGGTCAGCCATTTATCATCCTTTAAGTATGTTGAAGTGGATGGAGAGATCCATGAAACTCTATGCCAAGCCTTCGAAGCGGTCAAGATCAAAGACAAGTCTCCGGTTGTGAGTAAAGAGCCTGAGGTGGCTATGTCTTCCTTTAAAGAAGCACAAGTTGTGGTGCAAGCTGGTTCAGCCCAAGGCTGGGGGCAGGTGATTGATATATCACAGAAGCAAGACAAATTTGGTCTGGGGTACCGCTCGTCGTCTTCACAAAGCACGCCGAAGTTCAAGGGGCCGATCAGGTTTACTAGCGGAGGTGTCTTCTTTGAGCAGATCAGTGCCATTTCTGATGATGAAGCTGGAGACAGTGACTGCGACATGGATGCCTAGATCAAGCCATGTATCCCGGGACAGAGCCTACACAACTGGTCAATTGAAGAAGTCATTCAAGTGACGACAAAACAGTAATGCTTTGTTTTTCCAGTTATTGTACTACCCTATGTCCTACCCGGGGCATAGCGGTATTTTATTTCAGGGACTTATTTGTTTATGTCTGAACACTGTTTATCAATTAATCAAAGGGCATTTTCTCATACAAATTTTGTGATCTTTGTTTTTCTTATTTTTTTCTTTTCCCAATAAAATGGCAACATGGTTCATATTTGTTTGCAAATTGTTTGAAACATTTAACCATTTTCATTGCAGGATTCCTATTGCAGATGACACCGATCCAGAACCTTCTATGACTCGCTTCGACTTTGATCAACCGATATATAAAGCTGAAGAAGAGATTGATGAGGATGAAGACTTGCCTGAGGATTTAGCCAGACTATTGAAATAAGAAGAAAAACTCATTCTGCCTCATCAGGAGGAAATTGAGGTCATTAATCTGGGTTCTGAGGAAGTGGTCAGAAATGTTCGGATAGGGGCTGCTCTATAGAGCGACGTCAAGCAAAGACTGATCGAGATGCTTCGAGAATATAGTGACATTTTTTCTTTGTCGTATGAGGATATTCCTGGGCTTGATACCGACATAGTGGTTCATCGCTTACCGTTGTGTGAGGAATGTCTGCCGGTCAAGCAGAAGCTTAGAAGAACAAGACCGGATATGGCGGTAAAAATTAAAGAAGAGGTCCAAAAGCAATGGGATGCTGGATTCTTAGCCGTAACTACCTACCCTCCGTGGGTCGCTAACATCGTACCTGTACCGAAGAAAGACGGTAAGGTGCGTATGTGTGTTGACTATCGGGATTTGAACAAGGCGAGCCCTAAGGATGATTTCTCGCTCCCTCGTATTGACGTATTGGTCGACAATACTGCTCAATTCTCGGTGTTTCCCTTCATGGATGGTTTCTCGAGGTATAATCAGATAAACATGGCACTGGAGGACATGGAGAAAACAATATTCATTACACCGTGGGGAACGGTTTTCTATAAGGTGATGCCTTTTGGCTTGAAGAATGCCGGAGCAACATATCAGCGCGTCATGACAATGCTCTTTCATGACATGATGCATAAAGAGATTGAGGTTTATGTTGACGATATGATTGCTAAATCCCAAACGGAGAAGGAGCATCTGGTTAACCTGTTGAAGCTGTTTGAGAGGCTTAGAAAGTTCAGATTGAGGTTGAATCCGAATAAGTGCACTTTCGGAGTTCGGTCTGGAAAGTTATTGGGGTTTATTGTCAGCGAAAAAGGAATTGAGGTAGATCCTGCAAAGATAAAAGCCATACAAGACATACCAGTGTCGAAAACAGAAAAAGAAGTCTGTGGTTTCCTGGGGAGATTGAACTACATTGCTCGGTTCATATCTCATCTCACAGCCACGTGTGAGCCAATGTTTAAGTTGTTAAAGAAAGATCAGGCGGTTGTCTGGAATGAAAATTGTCAAAAAGCCTTTGATAAAATAAGACAGTATTTGCAGGAGCCTCCAATATTGATACCCCCGGTAGCTGGAAGGCCTTTAATCATGTATTTAACGGTTCTTGAGAATTGCATGGGTTGTGTTCTCGGTCAACACGACAAGACTGGAAGAAAGGAGCATGCGATTTGTTATTTGAGTAAAAAGTTCACAGATTGTGAGTCCCGTTATTCAATGCTCGAAAAGACGTGTTGTGCACTTGCTTGGGCTGCCAAACATTTGAGACAGTATATGCTCAATCACACAACCATGCTAATTTCGAAAATGGATCCGATTAAGTATGTCTTCGAGAAGCAGGCACTTTCAGGAAGAATTGCTAGATGGAAAATGGTACTGACAGAGTACGACATCCAATATGTTTCTCAGAAAGCCATTAAAGGAAGTGTTCTGTCAGAATACCTTGCTGAACAGCCTATTGAAGATTATTAACCGATGAAGTTTGAATTTCCTGACGAGGATATCATGTTTCTCAAAGCGAAAGATTGTGAAGAACCACTGCACGGTGAAGGTCCAGAGAAGGATTCTCAATGGCAACTGATATTTGATGGTGCTGTCAACTCTTATGGTAGTGGAATTGGGGAAATTATTACAACTCCTCATGGTACCCACATCCCGTTCACTGCCAGATTGACATTTCCAGTCACCAACAATGAAGTTGAGTACGAAGCATGTATCATGGTTCTGGAAGAAGCTATTGATATGAGGATCAAGAATCTTGATGTATATGGCGATTCAATGCTAGTTGTTAACCAAATCGAAGGAGAATGGGAAACTCGTCAACCGAATTTGATTCCTTACCGAGATTACGCAAGGAGGTTGTTACCATTTTTTGATCGTATAGACTTCCACCATGTGCCAAGAGCGGAGAATCAGATGGCTGATGCTTTGGCAATGCTATCTTCAATGTACAAGGTGAACTTCTGGAATGAGGCTCCCAGAATTGTCATTTCTCGCTTGGACAGACCTGCTTTTGTATTTGCCATTAAAGAGGCTGCTAATGGTAAGCCATGGTTTTACGATATACAGAACTTCCTCAAGAAGCAAGAGTATCCACCAGGGGCTTCGACCCAGGATAAGAAGACGCTGAGAAGGTTATCTGGCAACTTTTACCTAAACCCAGATGGTGTACTATACAAAAGGAACCACGATTTGGTGTTGTTGAGATGTGTGGATGAAAAAGAAGCAACATTGCTTATGGAAGAAGTCCACGAGGGTACTTTCGGTACGCATGCCGGCGGACATGCCATGTCTCGGAAGCTGTTACGAGCAGGGTATTATTGACTAACTATAGAGACAAATTGTTTCAAATTTGCGAAGAAATGCCATAAATACCAGATTTATGCTGATAAGATACATGTGCTGTCGTGCCCATTGAATGTTATGGAGTCCCCGTGGCCTTTCTCCATGTGGGGCATTGATATGATTGGCAAGATCAAGCCCACCGCATCCAACGGTCACCGTTTCATCTTGGTAGCCATCGACTACTTCACCAAGTGGGTGGAAGCAGCTTCGTACGCCAATGTGACCAAACAAGTGGTAGCAAGATTCATAAAGAAGGACATCATTTGCAGATATGGAGTTCCCGAGCGAATCATTACTGATAATGGTTCGAATTTGAACAACAAAATGATGAAGGAGTTATGCCAGAACTTCAAGATTGAGCATCACAGCTCATCACCCTATCGGCCGAAGATGAATGACGTTGTCGAAGCAGCCAACAAGAACATCAAAAAGATAGTGCAAAATATGGTTGTCACTTACAAAGATTGGCATGAGATGTTGTCATTTTCTCTTCACGGTTATCGTACGATGGTACGCACATCAACCGGGACAACTCCTTTCTCACTAGTGTACGGTATGGAAGTTGTCCTACCGCTAGAAGTCGAGATTCCTTCTTTAAGGGTTTTGGTCGACGTGAAACTTGATGAGGCAGAATGGATAAAGAATCGTTTGAATCATCTTAGCTTGATGGATGACAAGAGGCTAGCATCAATTGCATATGGTCGTTTACCAGAGCCGAATGAAGAAAGCTTTCGATAAGAAGGTGCGCCCTCGAAGCTTTCAGACGGGTGATCTTGTGCTGAAAAAGATTTTCCCACCATAATCAGATCACAGGGGCAAATGGACTCCCCACTATGAAGGTCCATTTGTTGTTCGAAAGGTCTTCTCCAGAGGAGCCTTGCTGTTAGCCACCATGGATGGTGAAGATTTCACATCCCCTGTGAACGCAGACGCAGTTAAAAAATACTTTGCTTAAAAGAGACCCGCTGGACACAAAAAGAAACGTCTAGGCAAAAATGGGGCATCCCGGCGAACCATAAAAAAGGAAAATAGGTTCGGGAAAAAATTAGGGATAAAAAATGAAAAGATGTAAACCCGCAGAGTCGAAAACCTGGAAAGGCGACTTTGGGAAAAATGGGTATCCCGGTGAATCGAAAACCCAAAAAGGGCAGTTCAGGCAAAAGTTAGTGATTGAAAAGCAAATGACTGCGGTCTGCATATGAACTTCATTGCTTAGTGGATTGGGAAAACCTGAGGGCTGTTTTCATCCGAATCAATCTCTTCTGAAGACGAAGCGTCGGGAAAGCGTCAGAGTCAGGCGAGTCATAGAGGGATCAGCTCATGGTGTTTGTCTGTGCCACGTTGCCGATATTTTTGTACACTCTTTTATATTTCTGTACATATTTATATTTTGTTTTGCGAAGCTTCCTCTTTTCAGGAGTTGCATCTGTTCTAAAATTTTGCCTATTTACAGGCCCTTCATCAATAAACATATATTATTCAGTACTTGATCTGTGTGCTTTGTTTTACCTTTTACTGTTTTGTTTGTGAAAACGCCCAATGTGTTGATAAACTTGTGCTAACATAAACTTGCAGGCCTTGGCCAATAATTGTTAAAACTTTGAATTAATTGAACAATGTCACGAATGACGACTAAGATGATTCCGTTGCGTAGGATATCTTGTCGGTTTGTTCAGTTTTGCAGGGTTGTTACCCTTGGGGCAATGAGTGAAGATGAAGTTTGTCCTATCCCCAACCAGAGGGTCCTTCCTAGATCAGTGAAGTTTGCACCTTTATCCCCAGTAGAGTCATTGCATCTAATCCCTACAAGGTGCATGCTTGTAGGTACTCCCCAGCGAGTCGTGACTGCATTTTTTTCTCCCCACAGAGTAGGTCGCAGTTTGGTTAGTTTCTTCCTCGGCGGAGCAATCCTCAACGAGTTGAAAGGGATGGTTTCCTCAGCAGTGTTGTTCTCTCTTCCTCAGCAGGATAGAAGAATGTTGTCACGTCGTTATTCTCGTTAGAAGCCAGCAAGAGCCCGTCTCTCAGTGTAAGTCTAGTTGTTATTTGCATGAGTAAGTTTGTGCTCTATCCCCGGCAGAATCGTTGTTTCCTTCGACAGGGTTATTTCTCTTGCCCTGGCAGGGTGGTTTTTGTATCTTTAGCATTTATTTTTCTAATTCAGTTTTGGTGCATCTGCATGCGTGCATAGCATCTACCCAAATGCGTAGCATTTCCATTTTGTATGGAGAATTACACCATTTTCAAACATATGCATGTGAAACATAAGCCAGGTTGTTATCTCTTTGTTTCAGGTATATCTTCGGAAGTTTTGATCTTTTCCATGGTATCCAGACCATGTGATCTCTCCTAGCCCGCGTGGTATCCAGACCCTGGCTCATGTTATTACCCAGCAGTACCCTCGGATCTCAGAGGATCAGGATAAGTAGGTTTGTTCCTTCGAGTATCCAGACTCCGGTTCATGCCTAGTTAATGGGGTTTTCTTTTTCCGTCGAGTATCGAAACTCCGGTAAAGATGGTTGTGGTATCCAGACCACGGTGATTGATATTGTTATGTTTTCCGTCGAGTGTTCATACTTCGGTGGGGAGAGTGTGGTGTTCAGTTTTTGATGAGCGTGTTGGTGATATTTTCTCGTCGTCCGTTGAGTATCCAGGCTCTGGTCAATTCTTTCTTCGAGCATCCAGGCTCCAGTTTTTTCGTTGAGTACCCAGGCTCCGGTGAACGTTTCATTTACGAAGCAGTGCTTTCCCCACTGAGTATCCAGACTCCGGTAAGGTCAGACTTTGGTAAGTTTTGCGATAGTACTCATTCTCCGTTGAATATCCAGGTTCCGGTGAATGTTTGATTTGTGGTATTTGGTTTTGTCCGTTGAGTATCCAGGCTCTGATCAATGTTCCGTCGAGTATCCAGACTCTGGTCGTTTTCGTATAATGATGATTTCTTTTGTCTGTTGGGTATCCAGGCTTCAGTCAATCTAGTTGAGCGTTCAGGCTCCGGTTTATTTCGTCGAGCGTTCAGGCTCCGGTTTATTTTCATTGAACATTCAGGTTCTGATGTATTACATTGAGTATCCATACTCTGGCTAATTTCCAGTATATGGTAATTTTTCTTGTGCGTTGAATACTCAGACTCCGACAAATTTTTAGTGATTCCAGTTCCATTGAACGTTCAGGCTCCGGTTATTGCGTTGAGTATTCAGGCTCCGGTTTTGTTCTCTTTGAGCACTCAGGCTTCGGCTATTTTGTTGAGCATCCAGGCTCCAGCAAATATCATTGGATCACTTTGTTCGTTGAATATCCAGATTCCGGCAATTTGAAGTATTTCCCCATCCCAGGGTTTTCCCCAAGTAGAGTTACTCGATAAGTTTCTCTTCTCCCCAGCAGAATGTGTTTGTAATCAGAGCAGTTACCCCAGGAGGGTTTGCAGATTTATTTGCTGCGGTTGGCAAATTTCCGGGTTCTTTGATATCCAACCGTCTTCTACCTGGATTGGGTGAAATTCGTTCGCTTTCCACTCCTTCAGGTCCAAGTCGTTTGAATAGGGGCAGCTGTTGCACCCCAAAATTTGCCCAACCTTTTCTCAACTTGGTTTATGTTTCATTTCATTTCTTTCTAGAATTTGCATTGCATAGCATGTTGCATTGAACAGGGGATCAAGAGGTTGTCTATAGCAAGAAGATTCTACTCAGAGGGTTGAGCCTAAGCAAGGGGTTTTACGCAAGTTTGGATGGTCATCAAGTCATCAGGAAATGGGCATTGGTCTTATGAAGGAAAGGATGGATGTATGTGGGTCAACTCCTAACTTGGAGGCCAGTTCAAGCTCATCAGAGGATTGTGAGGCCATGGTTATGGATATAAGATGTTGGGAGAGCTCATTGAGTGCCTTGAGGGTCATTGTGGAGCTCATCTAAGTGTTTTTCCAAGTGTGAAAGGTGACAGTTGAAGTTGATGCATTTAGGGTTTTCATCTGGCTAATCCTAAGTCATTTGTGCAATTGAAGGATATTAAAACTCAATTCAAAGTCTCTATGGTCATGGGATGTGGTGTTAAGACATATGAGATATTATTTCAAGTTCAATTCATCAAGGATCAAGTGTGTGAGAAGTTACTAAATTAGGGTTCTCAGGGTAAAATCCCCTATTTAGTGCCTGACTTCAAGACCACCTATCTCAGGATGCAAGTTTCATCTCAACTTTTGACCAACATGGAACTTGTAAAGCATATAATTAGCTTTAATTTAAGTACTAGAAGTCCTTGATTGGATTTATATAACTCAAGTTATGATCCAGACAAGTTACAGGTCATCAGAGGGATGTGATTTTGGTCAACAAGAGTCAACAAACTTCCAAGCCATTTTTGACCTAGAAGGATGTTTCTGCTAAAATTTTGGCCAACATGAAAGTTGTAGATCTTGGTCTTAGATTTCCAAAATGTACTAGAAGTCTTTTATCTGATTTGTAGAACTCGAGTTATGGGGTTTACAAGTTAGGGGTATTTTGGGAAAGTAAGATTACAGGTCATAAAACTATAGGTCCATTTCACCAACTTGCACACTTCAAATGAAGATTTTTCCAACATCAAACTTGCTCCAAATGGTGTTATTTGCTTATTCAAACATTTATAAGTCATGGTTTATGCTTGGAATGAGGATTGGATATGTGAATTTTCATGGAAGAGTGATTAAAAGGGCAAAATTGGAATTATGTCATTTTTTATCAATTTGGTGCAAATGAGTGCATTTTCTAAGTGCAAATAACATTTTGAACACATTGGCAATTTTACATTTTGAATTTGAGGTGTGTAAGTGAGCCATTTTCAAGGTTTCTTCACTATTAAGTTACACAACCAACATGAGCCATTGAGATCAATTAAGGCTCTAATCATGACCATTCATGCTCCATGTGGTACCAGCAAGTGTTTTCAACCATTTTGGAGCCATTTTTGAGTGAAATTCGTGTACATGAGTAAGCTTGAAATTCAATTCCTTGGATTTTTCATTGGACTGTTAGAGGCTGGGATTGGGCCTAATTATCATCAAGATCCACTGCATGTAAGGTTTTGAACCTTCACAAATCATCAGAGGTGGAAATTGGAGCCAAATTCATCAAGTTCAGTTTTGAAAAAGTGTTGAAAATTCAGATTTCGAATTTGGAGATTGAGGTTGTTTCAAGAGGAATTGTGAATTGAGAAAGCTTTAGTGAAGTTCAGTGAACGATTTTGGGCAATTATCCTCAAGCTTGAGCTCCATTTGAAGGCTCAGTGAAAGTTCTCCACTAGGTAATTGAAATTCAACTTTGCACTCTTGATAAGCATCAATTCACTGCCATTTTTGCATACTTGAGACGTAGGATCAATGTAGATCATTAAAATGTAAAACAAACTGGCATTGGTTGTGATTGTTGGATGATGCTTGAAAATGTTTGGATCTGTTTTGGCTTGTTTACGCATGATCTTGCTTGTTTAATGATGGATCTGTAATCTACGTGAGCTCTAG
Organism: Lathyrus sativus; assembly: GCA_963859935.3. Taxonomy (NCBI): domain Eukaryota; kingdom Viridiplantae; phylum Streptophyta; class Magnoliopsida; order Fabales; family Fabaceae; genus Lathyrus; species Lathyrus sativus. Next base: position 453,278,687 of record OZ012738.1, on the reverse strand, counting down.
ATGAGTTTTAGATCAAATTGGAGTTGTTTTCATGAACTTTTCGATTTTGATGTTCAAGCTTGTTGGCTTCGGGTTTGGAGTTGCACACATAATTAATGGTTTTTGAGGCCAGAAATGAGATCCTCTTGATCTCTAGTTGAGATTTGATATAAATTTCATGCGTTTTGGTTAAGTTTTGAGGTATGTGTGTGGTGCTGGTTCTGCATGCGGTGGTGCTTGGCCGGAGAAGATGATCTACAGTGATCTCCGGCCAGCTGGTGCGTTTTAGGGTTGCTGGAGGTAGGGGATGACCTTGTGTAGTTCGTTTGATCTGATGACTTTTCTCTCCAACGGTGGAGATTAAGACCTACGGTGGTCCATTGTTGACTGATTCCACTTGATCACGTTTGAACTTTCATTAATTCGCTGGCATGATTTCCACCACATGATTGTTTACTTTTTTATCAGACGTGTGTGTTTGAATCCCCATGGCATGTCTCGTTTGACCCACTGCATTGGATTACCAGATTATTTTTGTTTTGTTTTGATTTCTCTGATGGGCCTGGGGTACGCTTGCTATGCACACCCCCTGTTGGGACCAGTTTCTCTTTTACATTGCCTTGGATTGCTATTTGCCACACCTTTTTTCTATTTTCTCTTTTAATTCTTTTGTTTTATTTTTTATTTTTTGTTTACAATTTTAATTAATTAAAATAGCTCCAATACATTAAAAATTCACCAAAAGTATTTTTTTATCAACTTTGAGATGTCTACTTTTTTTTTTATATTTTTATTTTATTTTATTTAGTTTTATTTTCAATTAAAAATGAATTAAGTATTGGAGTTGTTTCAATTGAATTGAATTGTAACATGTTTTGTGTTTGCATTTATTTCTCTCATTCCTTTTTGATCCAATGATTGAAAATTGATCCTCGTCTCGATGATGAGTTGATCAATTTTAGAGGACCATTTTGCCCTTGGTTGTGGACTTTTGGGTTGACTTTTGTGGCTTTTCTTCTTGCCTTTGTTTTTCCATTTCAAAGTGGTACATCCAAATGATTTGATTCTTTTTATGGTGCTTTGAGAGGATATTTGTCTTGATTTCTTGGCCTCTGGTTGCCAACTTGTGTAGCTTCTCTGTGCATTTTATTTGATATTTTTTTAGCCTTTTTCCTATTTTTGAAGTGACTTACAAGTTAGGTCATTCCATAGGACAACTCACACAAGTGTTTGACCTAGTTTGGATTGAAAATGACCTTTGTGGATCCAATAAGCTCTCAACTCTTCTTGTTTCACATTTTAGACATGTTGAGCTTGCTGTATGTTCGTTTTTAGGTCAAAATTATGTTCATAGCTTGTTGATTGATGCCTTTCTTTTTGTGCTTTCAACTTGAACTTCTATGAGATGCATGATTGTTCCTCTTGTGCTTTTGCTTGCTTTTATTCTTGTTTTGTTTTAATTTTGATTGTGAGCTTTCCTCTCTTCATCTTCCTTCTGTCCAATGACCTTGGAGTGTCATTTAAGGTGGCTTGGTCCCTCCTTTGGAGGTATTTAAAGCATACCTAAAATGATGAATCCTTGAGGACACCTTTGGTGTTTGTTTTTGTTTGATAAGTGATGTTTATGGTTAAGTACCTATTATGGGGTCCTTGCTGCCCTCATTTGGTCTCCCATCCTCACTTGGCTTTGAGGTTTGTTTTGCCTTTCATTTGGCTTGATTTTATTGGTGTGGTTGATGTTGCTTGACTCAGGTCATTTCATCCAACTTTTTGGTGCATCTTTGTGTGATTTGTTCGTGTTTGATTTCTTCTTGTGCTCTTCTTCTTCTTTTCTTTTCTTGCACTTCCATATGCATGCTTGGTTGAGATGAGCTTGTGGTGGCTACTGCCCCACACTATTTTCCTCCCACTATCATTCAATGTGTTGCATTCTATATGTGCATCCTTTCATTTGCATATGCATTTCTTCTTTTTCTTCTTCTTCTTTAGCTTTTTTTGCCATGTTCCCCATACGTTTTCTAACCTCTTGAGGTTATTATAGACATTAGGTGCCTAACTATGCATGATAACATTAGGTAGCTCCCTTTTGAATCTCAACTTTAGGTCCACTTTGCATGATAACTTTTAGGATTGACTAGTCTCCCATTAGTGTTCCTTCTTCTCTTCTCATCTTCAAACATCCATAAAACACTTAATAAAGAATGACAAGTGTAGCACGCTACGAGCCTTAAGCTACTTGAGAAATGGTAATTGAGGGGCCTCCTCTCAAGGACCTAGAGTGTTTAGTGCACACCCTTCGGGTGATATACGACGCATTCGCTCTTAGGTCATAGTCTCTAGTGCGACATGAGTTGCAAATCAAATTCAAAACACTTCTTCTTTAAAAAACACAAAAACACTTCAAACCTTTTTCATCCTTCGGGGTCTTAATCAGGAAAATATTTTCACAAAAAGAGTGTCGTTAACTCTTAGTTCTACCGCAAATTGTAATGCCTAAGTCTCCAACGGTCGAGCTGCATACACCAACTGCTAGAACTATCTGTTAACCCTACTCGGGCCTAAAAACTGTTGAACCAACCTGTGGTCCTTTTAGCCCGAACTAAGTTTGCTCTGATCTTTCGTACCAGACGAAAGTACGTAGGCACGAGACACGATGTCTCGACGAGCAACCTCCCCCCTTTCTTTGGGCGTAGTTAGGCGAACTACGTTGACTCTGACTTTCCCATTGTGCGAGGGAGTACGTAGGCACAGAGCGACGATGCTCTTCTGAGTCAGCTCTCTTTTCTTTTTTCTTTTGTCCTTAAGCCTTTAGCTAGATAGTATCAACACACCCTTTTTAGATAGAGAACAATGCGTGGATCCCGTCGAGTACGACGGACGTGAGGGGTGCTAATACTTTCCTCTTGCGTAACCGACTCCCGAATTCAAACATGGTTGCGATGACCTTGTCTTTCCCTTTTTCTTTAGGTTTTTACGATCGTTTCCTTTCCCTCTCTTTGGGATAAATAACGAAAGTGGCGACTCTTATGTTTTTTCCGTCGGAGGTTTTTCGCAGTTGCGACAGTGTAGATATTATGTTATGAAACATATGTTGAATATTGTCTATGGAGATATTAGGGATTCATAGGCTAAGGTAATCACTTTATCCATATGCATGTGATTTATTTATGTTAGCTAAGTTATTATTGTTGTTGTTGTTGTTGTTGTTACCTGGTAAAATGTTTTTGTTGTTGTTGTTGTTGTTGTTATTCTTATGAAAATTGAAAGTTAAATGTTGTTTTTGTCATTGTTGTTGTGTTAACCTAATTTAAATTTTGTTCAAATTATAGATGTTTAACGATATGACATCATTCACACAAGAAAATATAAATAATATCAGTTCACGCTGGGACGACTGCTTCTTATATTCTTATGATTTAAACTAATTTCTTTTGGTTTGTTGCCTAGTAACCTAGATTAGTATGATACACTTGTATGTGTGCCATTTTAGATTTATAGTAAACAATGTACTGTTGTATATATAAAATGCTCCTGGTTTGATGCCTTGTTGAAAACAAACAAACATACACACACGCGCGCACGCACACACACACACATAATGCTCCTAGTTTGAAATCTTGGTATTTACCTTAAGTTTTTGTATTTAAACTAATATAGTTCAAAACAATTTTTTTTTGTAATATTTAAAAATTTATATTAAAAAAACAAAGTTTTTCACCTCGGTTGTAACTCCTAACTAAGGTAAATACCAATAGTTCACCTCTGATACTAAAATCAATCGAGTGAAAAAGTGACGTGTGCTTTCCAGTTTTGAAAATACAAAAATGTTGTTGTTAGGGATTAAACTCATGACTAGTTTTTTCTATCAAAAAACATGTTTAGTCATTAAGGTTCCAATTTTTAGATGCACGGGGGACTCATAGGTTGGATGAGTAGGATTAGTGTTCTATTTTAGATAATTTCATCAATCAAATGGAACTTATTGAACTTCCCCTCTTGATTAGACACTTGGTTCAACATATTTAAAGGGGGGAATCAAGTTGCGTTGACAAGATCTCATTGTTGCCATTCAAATCAACAATGGGGACCTAAACCTTTCAGGTTCAATAACCATAGAGCTTTAGGAGGTGTGGCTAATAAAATATAAGACATTTATCTTTCTTTGGGTCAGAAGGATTTTGTGCTTAAAGAGAAACTTCAATCGTATAAGGATGATATCTAACTTTAGGGAAAAAAGATCTTTAATGAAGCTGGATTGAATATTGAGAAACTTATAGAGTCTGTTATGGAGTTAGACCTTAAGGTAAATGAGGCGTCCAGTCAATAGTATGAGGTTTCCTCTAAGTTTTTGGCCCATGTAGAGCTTGGGTCGCTTCTCAAATCCAAAGACGCCTTAATTTTTTGGAGATCTAGAGCAAAGTGGCTCAGAAGTTGAGATGCCAACACACGTCACTACCATGCATTCCTTAATAAAATATCTTGGAGGAATACTCTATATTTTTTCATATTGAGGATATTTGGATTGAAAAGATGTTTCTAATGCAGGATGAGGTAGTCAAATGTTGGATGGTGTTATGGTCCACATTATCTCCCCCAAAGAAAATTCATTGTTATATTATAGGTTTATGCTATATGAGTTTTCCATAGCTGTTCCCTAGTGGTATATAACTAGGCTCTTCAAAAAGTTATGGCATCTTCTCATGCTTGATATGGGAATCATGCTTGACTTGTTATTTAGTTTGACATTTGTGCCTCACAACTTCTCATCATACTTTGTTCCCTTGATCCAAAACAATTGCCTCTCTAACTCACTTGGGGAATTTCTGACCTATCTCTCTTGTTGGATGCTTGTATAAAATGACAATGAAAGTCCTAGTGGAAATAATTTCTTTAGTTATGGACAAGCTTATGTCTCCTAACCAGTCTACTTCATCAAAGGGAGACATTTGTTAGAACACAGATTGATGTTCAATATATCTTTATGTTTTGATGATAACACTAATGAAATTTTGTATTAAGAAAATATATACTCTAATTTTTGAAGCAAAAATGCATCTGAACATTACTCTACGCAAAGCTCTAAAGCATCAGAAGCAAGTTACGCAAAAATCTGAAGCATCAGAAGCAAGTCATCGAAAGACTCTGAGCGTTGCCAGAAGAGACTCTAAAGCAGAAGTTGCAGAAGACTCTAAAGCAGAAGCTGCAGAAGCATCTAAAGCGTAGCTGAAGAGTTTGTATGAAGAATTTAAAGCATTATTTCAGAAGACTCTGAATGTACTTTATGCTGCAAGTACAGAGGCTCTGATAAACAAGTATGCTCTGATCAGATCACTCACGCTGAAACACTATTGCTGCAACTCTGATATCATTGAATCTGATCTGAAGAACAAGAAGCACATCAGAGGATCTGATGTTGTTTACATTTGAAAAGATGTCAGCACGTGAATAGACTTGGTACTATTCCCAATGTCCTCTCCAACAGAACTATTCCTTATTTGTGATAGACACAAGGATTCAGGCAAAAGGCATTTCTCTGAACATTCCACTTCTGAGAAAGAAAAAGTCATATGAAGACAAAAGGCTACAGCTACACAGCAAGGCGCAGTCTTCAAGCATTGTACTTTCTTCTCTATAAAAGGACGTCTTCAACATCTCTTCAAGGTTAACGAATCTTTAACAAGTTATTCAACAACTCTGATACAATCTTTCTTACTCAAAGTTGAATAGTTTTTATTCGTTCTTAATCTAAGTGTAAAAATCACAGTTTGTGATATAGCTTTTTAGAAGCAACTTAAACACTTGTTAGTTTACATTTATTTGTAAAAGGTTCCTTAAGAAGACCAAGTTGTGGTCAGGATTTCTTGAGAAGACTAAGACAGTTGTTCTTAGTGGTTGACACTGTAATCTATTTGAATATAGTTGAGTTCAACGAACCAGGATAAAAATATTGTTTTATTTTTATTGCCATAATTTTTTCTAAACCTTATTCAACCCCCCCCCCCCCCCCCCCATTCTAAGTGTTTTTCTCACCTTCAGTTGGCATCAGAGCTCCGGTTCTGTTAGTGTTCTCACTTCACCGTGAACAGAAAAGATCCAGTTGAGAAAATTCTTGATATATTTTGGTTGATACATTATGGCTGAAGCTTCAACATCCAACAACAACAGATATGAGGACAGAGATAGAATCAGCACTAAACCCCCTATGTTTGATAGGGAGAATTTTGACTACTGGAAAGATAGAATTGAAAGCTTCTTTTTAGGATATGATGCTGACCTTTGGGATTTAGTCATTGATGGCTATGTGTTGCACCCTAAAATTTGCCCAACCTCTTTCCTTACTTGGTTTATGTTTCATTGCATTAACATTTGCATAGTTATATCATTTTCATATTATGATATCATTCATATAAAAGGGGATCAAGTGTGATTCTTATCAAGAGAAGCTTAGCAAGAGGTTTTATTCAGGATTGAGAAGTTATCAAAGTCATCAGGAGGTAATTTGAGTGCCTAAGAGTTTGGATGCTTGCATGAAGATTTTCTCCTACCTTGAGGATCAATTGAAGACCATCAGAGGGATGTGTGTAACACCCATTTTAATTATTTAGTCATTTTATTATTATTTTAAATATTATGTGTTGGTGTGCCCTTTGGTGGGGGTGTATTTGGTGATGTTTGGTGGGTGTCCCTAATGTGGGAGGATTATTGGTGGTGTTTTGATGAATATAATAATATAGTGTATAATATTAATATTGGTGGGAATATTATTATTATTATTATTATTATATTTATTATAGTTACTATTGTTATTAATATTATTATTATTTTGGTGAGATAATAATATTATTATTATTATTATTTTATTAAGTTATTATTATTATTATTTTATTAAGTTATTATTATTATTATTATTAAGTTATTATTATTATTGGGATTAGATAATTAAAATAGAGAATGTGAGGGGTTAGTAGTTTTCACGATACATTGTGAGAAGTTAGAGAAAGTGGGAAAAGAACGATAGAAAGGAGAGAAGTGAGAAGAACGGAAAAGGGAGCGAAGAACGAAGGAACGGGGGAAAATCAGAATTGGCCAAACCTTGGAGGGTTCTTTCATCGATCAACCGATTAACAAGGTAAGGGGGGAGAAACTTGATTGGGAATGGTTTATACATGTATAGGGTAGTTGGGGATTCCATAACCCCGTAGGAAATTGATCGATATATGATAATATATATTGATATGTTATGATTGATGATGATTGTTGTTAATTGTATAGTAATCGTTAATGAATTGTTGTTTTTGGCCAATTTGGCATATAGGTGATTTTACGGTTTTTAGGGAAATTCTGTAGGGATTTTGATGTATCAATAAAGTGTCTAGGTGATGATTTTGGGATTGGGATTAGGAATCATTTAGGTTGAATTACGTGTAATGTTGTTACTGATGTTAAGGTGTGAATTGGGATATGAGATTAGAGTTATTTGGCCTAGATAGCAATCTGCAGAACTGTGAGAAATTGGTGAATCGCAGCATTCGCTGGGCTTCGCCTGGCGAGTGTTGGCGAAGTTTCGCCTGGTGAATGGGGGCGAGTGTTCGCCTGGCGAGTTGAGGCGAGTGGCAGCGAATAATTCAGAATTAAATCCCAGACTGAAAGGGTAGAAAGTTCGCCTGGCGAGTATAGCCAGCGAAGGTTCGCCTGGCGAATGATCCCTTCGCCTGGCGAATGCACGATAGTGGAAAGGGGGCTTCGCCAGCAGGTTCGCCTGGCGAATGCTAGCGAAGGTTCGCTACGGGGCTTCGCCTGGAGAATGTCAGCGAACGTAGCAGAACCAGAATGTGAGTGTTGTGATATTTTGGCCTTGAGCTCTGGACTTGTGTGATTCCTTTGGCCTTGATGCCATGTATGAATGATGACTGTGGGAATTAACTTGTGTACTCGGTGATAGTACATGTTTCCCGTAATAATGACTGGTGGGCAATTAGTTGATGTATATGTGTGTAGTGATCAGTGGGATCGTGTATTCCCCGAGTGTTGGGATGTGTTTATACTTGGTGTTAGAATGTGAGATTGCTCACTGTGTGAATTGATTTATATGGTGTTGGTGTGTAATATATCTATGCATATATATATGATGTGTGATGATATGATCAGGAGGATCGTGTGCACTTAGTGTGCCTGAATATAATAGTTATGCATTGGTGTTGTGCATATCATGGTGTTTTGGTGGGATGAATCATGTCTCAGGAGGAGCGTAAGTGATTCATCCGTACTCCTTTGTGGAGAATGGTGGGGGATAGATCATGTCTCAGGAGGAGCGTAAGTGATCTATCCAGGTTCGATTGAATGAACCAATGAGTCGGTACCGCATGCATGGTGTTGAGTTGCATTTTGCATTATAATATATTATATTGTAATTTGAACAGTAGGTTCGTCATATGGTGTTGTTAGGGGTGAATCTTGGTGTGTTGGTGTGTTGTACTACCTTATTTACATGTATTACATTACCATTATATTTTTGATCATGTTTTCTCACCCCTTTGTTGTTGTTGTGGTCTGTGCTTCTTCGGAAGTACAGATAATCCAGGTGCTTAGCTAGCTTGGATATTGGTGTGATTGTCGAGTCTAGGATGCTCTGATACGTAGCACGGGACTTGGGCGTTTTTATTTGTTTTATGTTGAACTTATATTTTATTTCCCTGTGAACGTATCAAACTTTTATTGAATTTTATTATTTAACATTCCGCTGTATTTGGAGAAAAACCTTTTTATAAGGAAACGTTGTTTTTATGTGATATCCCACTTGGGAGAATTGGAACTCTGATTTTGTTTATATATAATGTTTATTAATTTAGATGATTTTGGGAAGTGGGGTGTTACAATTGGTATCAGAGCAGGTTGGTCCGTCTGGCCAGTGTTGTTGAGTCGAGTTGAGTCTGTCCTTATGGATGGAGTTGAATACCTTTTAAACCTGGTGTTGTTGTTTTGAGCAGTATGGCAGGAAGGAATGATGCTGCATTGGCTGCTGCTATGCAAGCAATGGCGCAGGCGGTTGCTAATCAGAATCAAACTGCAGATGCCCAATTCCGGAGTTTGGCGCAGTTTCGGAGCAACAAGCCGCCAACATTTGAAGGAGGAATTCTGGACCCTGAAGTTGCTCAGAAGTGGCTGAAGGCAATTGAAAAGATCTTTAGGACTATGGAATGTAGCGATGAACAAAAGGTGAGGTTTGGTACTCACATGCTGGAGGGTGAGGCTGAAGCCTGGTGGGACAATAGTCGCCAAAGGTTGGAAGCTGCTGGAACTACCATTACTTGGGAGGTGGTTCGGAAAGGTTTTCTGGAGAAGTATTTCCCGGAAGATATTCGAAGCGCTAAGGAAATTGAATTCTTAGAGCTGAAACAGGGTAGCATGACTGTAGCAGAATATGCTGCCAAGTTTGAGGAGCTGGTGCAGTATTGTCCCCACTATAATGTGGAAGGGGCAATGACCTCTAAGTGCTTAAAGTTTGAGAATGGACTGCGTCCAGAGATTAAGTTAGGGATTGCGTGTCAGGAGATCAGGAGCTATCCTGAGCTGGTATGCAGGAGCAGAATCTATGATAATGATAACCGAGCAAGGATTGTGCACTACAAAGCTGTTAATGACCGTAAGGGTAAGCAGAGGTTTAGTGGTACTCCTTATAGTGTTGCTGCTGATAAGGGAAAACGTAAAGCTGTTGTTGATAAGAAGCCTAGAGATGGGAGAGCATCTGCTGAAGAGAAATGTTTTCGGTGCGGTGGTATGGGACACCGTGCTAATGATTGTCCTAATGAGGCCAAGAAATGTTTTAAGTGTGGGAAACCAGGTCATGTGATAGCTGATTGCAGAGCAACCATGCCGACCTGTTATAACTGTGGTGAGAAGGGTCATATCAGTACACATTGTGAGAAGTCGAAGAAGCCTCAAACGTCTCCGGCTGGTGGAAAAGTGTTTGCCTTGGCAGGAACTCAAGCTGCCAGTGATGAGCGTGTGATCAGAGGTACTTGTATTATCAATAATATTCCTTTGATTGCTATTATTAATACGGGTGCAACGCACTCGTTTATTTATGTAGATTGTGTGGAGAGGATAGGTTTGGTGCCGTCCACTCTGGAGATACAGATGACTATTGAGACACCCTCTATAGGTTCAGTGACTACTTCTTTGGTATGCCTGAAGTGTCCGCTGACTATTTTCGGTAGAGAATTTAGAGTGGATCTGATTTGTCTACCACTTGGTAAGTTGGATGTTATTCTGGGTATGAACTGGTTAGAGTTCAACCGAGTCTACATCGATTGTTTTCGGAAGGAATTGTTGTTCCTGACCCCTGAAGAGGAAGTTGTGGCAAGTTCTTTGTCTAATAAAGAATTAAGGGCCTTGTTGGAAGATGAAACTAGAGTGTTTGCTTTATTTGCAACTTTATCGATGGATAACAAAGTGCCAATGGAGGAATTAGCAGTGGTGAATGAATTTCCAGAAGTGTTTCCTGACGACATTACGGAATTGCCTCCGACGCGAGAAGTAGAATTTGGTATTGATCTTGTTCCTGGTACGAGACCTATTTCTATGGCGCCGTACAGGATGTCTGCAGTGGAATTGGCTGAGTTGAAGTCTCAGATTGGAGAATTGTTGGATAGAAAGTTTATTAGACCAAGTGTATCGCCGTGGGGAGCTCCAGTGTTGTTGGTGAAGAAGGATGGTAGTATGCGTCTGTGCATCGATTACTGTCAATTGAATAAAGTGACTATTAAGAATAAGTATCCTTTACCTAGGATTGATGATTTGATGGACCAGCTGGTGGGAGCTCGTGTATTTAGTAAGATCGACTTAAGATCGGGTTATCATCAGATGAGAGTAAAAGAAGGTGATATTCAGAAGACTGCCTTTAGGACTCGATATGGACATTACGAATATGCTGTAATGCCGTTTGGAGTGACTAATGCACCGGGAGTATTTATGGAGTATATGAACAGAATTTTCCATTCTTACTTGGATCAGTTCATTGTAGTGTTTATTGATGATATATTAATTTATTCTAAATCTGATGAAGAGCATGCAGGACATCTGAGAATTGCCTTGCAAGTGTTGAAGGAAAATAAATTATTTGCTAAACTGTCAAAGTGTGACTTTTGGTTGAAGAAAGTAAGTTTCTTGGGGCATGTAATATCTGAAGATGGAATAGCGGTGGATCCGTCAAAAGTAAGTGTAGTATTGCAGTGGGAACCGCCGAAGACAGCGACAGAGATTAGAAGCTTTTTGGGGTTAGCCGGTTATTACCGCAGGTTTATTGAAGGGTTCTCTAATTTGGCGTTGCCATTAACTCAGTTGACGAGAAAGAACCAAGTTTTTGTATGGGATGCTGCTTGTGAAGAAAGTTTTGAAGAGTTGAAAAAGAGATTGACTACGGCACCGGTGTTAGTGTTACCGACTCCGAGTGAACCGTTTGTGGTGTACTGTGATGCGTCTAAGATGGGATTAGGCGGGGTTCTGATGCAGAATGGTAAAGTAGTAGCATATGCATCGCGGCAATTGAGAGTGCATGAGCGAAATTATCCGACTCATGATCTTGAATTAGCTGCGGTTGTTTTTGTGTTGAAAATTTGGAGACACTATTTATATGGTTCAAGATTTGAAGTGTTTAGTGATCATAAGAGTCTGAGATACCTGTTTGATCAGAAAGAGCTGAATATGAGGCAGAGAAGATGGTTAGAATTTTTGAAGGATTATGACTTCAGTTTGAGTTATCATCCAGGAAAGGCCAATGTAGTGGCAGATGCTTTGAGTAGGAAAGCAATTCATATGGCAGCTCTGATGGTGAAAGAAATTGAGTTAATTGAACAGTTTAGAGATTTGAGCATGGTTTGTGAGACTACTGCAGATAGTGTAATGTTGGGTATGTTGCAGGTGAATAATGACTTCTTGGATATGATTAGAGAAAATCAGAAGTTGGATGTGAAATTGGTAGATTTGATGCCTGGAGTAGGGAGTGACACCGATAGTGACTTTAAATTGGATAGTACAGGTGTGTTGAGATTTAGAGGCAAGATTTGTGTACCAGATGATGAAGAATTGAAAAAGTCAATTTTGAGCGAAGGACATCGTAGTAGCCTGAGTATTCATCCGGGAGCTACGAAAATGTATCATGATTTGAAGAAATTATTTTGGTGGTCTGGTATGAAAAGAGACATAGCTCAATTTGTGTATGCCTGTTTGACATGTCAGAAGTCGAAGGTGGAACACCAGAGACCTTCTGGATTTATGCAACCATTAGAGATTCCGGTTTGGAAATGGGATTGCATTACCATGGATTTTGTGACAGGTTTGCCGAATACGGCGAGAGGTTTTGATGCTATATGGGCGATTGTGGATCGATTGACGAAGTCTGCACACTTTGTGCCGATCGATATTAGTTTTCCGTTGACGAAGCTGGCGGAGATTTATATTCGGGTAATTGTGAAGTTACATGGTGTTCCGTCCAGTATTGTGTCGGATAGAGATCCACGGTTTACTTCGGAATTTTGGAAAAGCTTGCAGGAAGCTTTGGGAACTAAGTTGAAGTTGAGTTCAGCTTATCATCCACAAACTGATGGTCAGTCAGAGAGGACTATTCAGTCGCTTGAGGATTTGTTGAGAGCTTGTGTATTGGAAAAGGGTGGTGCGTGGGATACTCATTTACCATTGATTGAGTTCACGTACAATAACAGTTACCATTCTAGTATCGAAATGGCACCGTTTGAAGCTTTGTATGGGAGGAGGTGTAGGACTCCTCTGTGTTGGTATGAAACTGGTGAGAATATGGTGCTTGGGCCAGAAATTGTACAGCAGACTACTGAGACAATTCAAATGATTCGTGAGAAATTGAAAGTGTCTCAGAGTAGGCAGAAAAGCTATCATGATAATCGGAGGAAAGAGTTGGAATTCTGTGTAGGTGATCACGTATTCCTAAGAGTTAATCCGATGACTGGTGTGGGTCGTGCATTGAAGTCCAAGAAGCTGGATCCTAAGTTCATTGGACCTTATGAGATTTTGCAGAGAATTGGTGATGTGGCTTATAGGGTGGCGTTGCCGCCTGAGTTGTCCAACTTACATGATGTGTTTCATGTGTCGCAATTGCGAAAGTATGTTTCTGATCCATATCATGTGATTCAGAGAGATGATGTTCAGATTCGGGAGAATCTTACTATTGAGACGATGCCGTTGAGGATCGAGGACCGTAAGATGAAACAGCTCCGAGGAAAAGAGATACCTTTGGTGAAGGTAGCTTGGGGAGGTGCTGCAGGAGGCAGTGTGACCTGGGAGTTGGAAAGTAGGATGCGAGAAGCGTATCCGGAGCTATTTCCATCAGGTAATTTTCGAGGACGAAAATAATTAAAGTGGGGGAGAGTTGTAACACCCATTTTAATTATTTAGTCATTTTATTATTATTTTAAATATTATGTGTTGGTGTGCCCTTTGGTGGGGGTGTATTTGGTGATGTTTGGTGGGTGTCCCTAATGTGGGAGGATTATTGGTGGTGTTTTGATGAATATAATAATATAGTGTATAATATTAATATTGGTGGGAATATTATTATTATTATTATATTTATTATAGTTACTATTGTTATTAATATTATTATTATTTTGGTGAGATAATAATATTATTATTATTATTATTATTTTATTAATTTATTATTATTATTATTTTATTAAGTTATTATTATTATTATTAAGTTATTATTATTATTGGGATTAGAGAATTAAAATAGAGAATGTGAGGGGTTAGTAGTTTTCACGATACATTGTGAGAAGTTAGAGAAAGTGGGAAAAGAACGATAGAAAGGAGAGAAGTGAGAAGAACGGAAAAGGGAGCGAAGAACGAAGGAACGGGGGAAAATCAGAATTGGCCAAACCTTGGAGGGTTCTTTCATCGATCAACCGATTAACAAGGTAAGGGGGGAGAAACTTGATTGGGAATGGTTTATACATGTATAGGGTAGTTGGGGATTCCTTAACCCCGTAGGAAATTGATCGATATATGATAATATATATTGATATGTTATGATTGATGATGATTGTTGTTAATTGTATAGTAATCGTTAATGAATTGTTGTTTTTGGCCAATTTGGCATATAGGTGATTTTACGGTTTTTAGGGAAATTCTGTAGGGATTTTGATGTATCAATAAAGTGTCTAGGTGATGATTTTGGGATTGGGATTAGGAATCATTTAGGTTGAATTACGTGTAATGTTGGTACTGATGTTAAGGTGTGAATTGGGATAGGAGATTAGAGTTATTTGGCCTAGATAGCAATCTGCAGAACTGTGAGAAATTGGTGAATCGCAGCATTCGCTGGGCTTCGCCAGGCGAGTGTTGGCGAAGTTTCGCCTGGCGAATGGGGGCGAGTGTTCGCCTGGCGAGTTGAGGCGAGTGGCAGCGAATAATTCAGAATTAAATCCCATACTGAAAGGGTAGAAAGTTCGCCTGGCGAGTATAGCAGCGAAGGTTCGCCTGGCGAATGATCCCTTCGCCTGGCGAATGCACGATAGTGGAAAGGGGGCTTCGCCAGCAGGTTCGCCTGGCGAATGCTAGCGAAGGTTCGCTACGGGGCTTCGCCTGGAGAATGTCAGCGAACGTAGCAGAACCAGAATGTGAGTGTTGTGATATTTTGGCCTTGAGCTCTGGACTTGTGTGATTCCTTTGGCCTTGATGCCATGTATGAATGATGACTGTGGGAATTAACTTGTGTACTCGGTGATAGTACATGTTTCCCGTAATAATGACTGGTGGGCAATTAGTTGATGTATATGTGTGTAGTGATCAGTGGGATCGTGTATTCCCCGAGTGTTGGGATGTGTTTATACTTGGTGTTAGAATGTGAGATTGCTCACTGTGTGAATTGATTTATATGGTGTTGGTGTGTAATATATCTATGCATATATATATGATGTGTGATGATATGATCAGGAGGATCGTGTGCACTTAGTGTGCCTGAATATAATAGTTATGCATTGGTGTTGTGCATATCATGGTGTTTTGGTGGGATGAATCATGTCTCAGGAGGAGCGTAAGTGATTCATCCGTACTCCTTTGTGGAGAATGGTGGGGGATAGATCATGTCTCAGGAGGAGCATAAGTGATCTATCCAGGTTCGATTGAATGAACCAATGAGTCGGTACCGCATGCATGGTGTTGAGTTGCATTTTGCATTATAATATGTTATATTGTAATTTGAACAGTAGGTTCGTCATATGGTGTTGTTAGGGGTGAATCTTGGTGTGTTGGTGTGTTGTACTACCTTATTTACATGTATTACATTACCATTATATTTTTGATCATGTTTTCTCACCCCTTTGTTGTTGTTGTGGTCTGTGCTTCTTCGGAAGTACAGATAATCCAGGGGCTTAGCTAGCTTGGATATTGGTGTGATTGTCGAGTCTAGGATGCTCTGATACGTAGCACGGGACTTGGGCGTTTTTATTTGTTTTATGTTGAACTTATATTTTATTTCCCTGTGAACGTATCAAACTTTTATTGAATTTTATTATTTAACATTCCGCTGTATTTGGAGAAAAACCTTTTTATAAGGAAACGTTGTTTTTATGTGATATCCCACTTGGGAGAATTGGAACTCTGATTTTGTTTATTTATAATGTTTATTAATTTAGATGATTTTGGGAAGTGGGGTGTTACAATGTGAAGTGTTGAATATGAGAAGAGGATGTGTATGGAGCTCATAGAATGCCTAGAGGGCCATGGGAGAGCTCAATCAAGTCATTGTATCAGATACAAGAGCCATAGTTGAGGTGCAAGCAATTAGGGTTTCATCTGGATCAATCCTAGATCAACTGTGCAATTGAAGGGTATCAAAGCCTACTTTTAGGTCATGGAATTCATGAAATGATATGATGAGACATTTATGGTGTTGTGCCAAGATCAAGTCAAGAGGAGCTAAGAGTGTGGGAAGTTACTAAATTAGGGTTTCAGTGTAAAATCCCCTGTTTAGTGCCTGACTTCAAGACCACATAAGTCAAAATACAAGTTTCAAATTGATCTTTGGCCAACATGAAACTTGTAGAGCATCTCAATACATTTAATTTGAGTACTAGAAGTCTTTAAGGGGATTTATAGAACTCAAGTTATGGTCCAGACAAGTTACAAGTCCTTAGATGCCTCTGAAATTTGTCTGTGAAAATCATCTGACTTCAAAGCTATTTTTGACCTAGAAGGAGGTTTCACCTAAACTTTTGGTTAACATGAAAGTTATTCCTCATGATCTTATCTTTTTCTAAATTGTACTAGAAGTCTTCCATCTGATTTGTGGAACTCAAGTTATGAGGTTTACAAGTCAGGGGTATTGTGGGAAAGTGAGATTATAGGCCATTTTCAATCATAGGTTAAAATCTCCAACTTGCACTTGTCAAATGGATTTTTGTTCAACATGAAACTTGTTCAAAATGTGGTTTTTAGGCTAACCAAGAAGTCGTGATGGATTGATTGGGCTCATAGCAATACTTGGTTTGAAATGGCTTGAAAAAGAAAGTTTTAAAAGGATTCAAAGTTGAAAAATCCAAATTAATGGTTAAGTGACCAAAACATGTCAAATAAGTACTCATTTTGATAGGAAATTTCGTTTTAAACACAATGACATTGGTGGATTTTTGAGTTTAGGCCAATTTTCACAAGTTACAATGGTGTTTCTTCATGTGCAAGTTACATATCCAAATCCTTCACCAAGGCATTTCAAGTGTTCCTTTTGATCTGAATGCATTCACAAGGCATTTTGCAATTGAAAGGGAAGCTTCTAGAACAATTTCCATGGCCAATTCGTGACTATCATGTGCAATGTTGAAGAGAAAAAACAGAAAATTGAAATGGCTGGATTGGGCTCCAATTGGATTCAAAAAGCCCATAGACATGTTCTATTTAAGTCCTTTGATGATTTCAGAATCATTTTGGTGCAATTTTCATGGCTGAAGCAGAGATAGCAAGTTCATTTTCAAGCAAGCAAGTGCAGATCGGGTTTTGAGTTCCAAGCCAATTCAGATCAAATTGAAGGTTTCAACATCTTTCTCTTGCATCCTTGAGTGATTCTGGAGAGTTTTGAAGCTTGATTCGTGCTCTAAATACCTCTGTTCATAGATCTACATCGGGTATGTAAACTTCAAGTTTCTCATAATTATAGGAAGATGTAGATCGATTTGCATATGTGGATAGGGTCTAGTTAAGGAGTAGATCGTTTCTGGACAGAATTTTGACAATTAGAGACAAACTTAGGTGACATGTGATTTGTATTTGAGCACGGTTTGACCTGATCTTAAGGCTAGGACACGATTTGGATAGATCAGGATGATCTAGGAAGCATGAGGAACATTTCTATGATTAGATTTAGGTTTGGTGATGATCAGAGTTGAGGTGACATTTGAGTTTTGGATCGGATTTTAAAATGCATGAGGATTCAGTTGATTCTAAGGCTATATTTGAACTCAACGTGTAAAATTGAGTAAGATTGGTGTAAAGTTTGTTGGATTTGGTCACCTGTAAGTAACGTCTCATCGGAGAAGACGGTTGTTTTCATCGTGAGAGTCATCAGAGATTGTTCCCCCTCGCCTGAGTTCCAAGGAAGAAGATGAGGTTCTGGCCATTAGATCTTGTTGAAGATTGACTTAGTAGCCAGATCGTGTGGCTCATGTTTGATCTGAGGATTTGCCTCCAAAACCAAAAACGTTGCGTTTCATTAATCCCAGTCAGCGTGTGACTGGGATGCTCACGTGGACACGCTCTTTGCCTTCAAATCTGCATACCTTGTCAACTCATCCAACGCTCATGTTATTTTCTTAGTTTTTAATTTGTTTTATTTCATTTTGATTTTATTTTAATGCTTATTGGTTCCAAAAATCACAATAAATCCATTTTTAATTTGAAAAATATTTTAAAAATATCTCCATGCTCCTGATTAAATTTGTGATTTTTTGGGATCAATAAGTTGTATTTTCATGCATTTTTCAATTTTATTTGATTTTTCTCATTTTGTTTATTTCTTTAACTTTTGCATAATTGTTCATCTGTTTTGTTGATTTTGGTGTGATTTTTTGGTATTGAGTCTGGCTTTTATTTTTGAGTATGTTATAGGTTAGATGTGCATTCTTCCTTAGGATTTTTATTAGAATTTTTCAACAATTGTACGTTCTGTTTTAGGTGAGATTTTTAGAGCCTTCCCAAACTTGTGGTTTACCTTGACATACCTCAACTTAGGAATTGTTTAGTGGACCTAGAAGTTGATTTAGGCTTTGATATTTGAACCCTAGATTGTTAAAACATGCATGTTCCCCTAGGAAATTTATTAGATTTTTACAACTTAGTTTTCTATTTTAGGTAGAATTTGCAAGTTGGTTGTGCATGTGGTGTTCCATCTTTGGTGCCTTGTTTTGTTTGGCCTTGTTGGTGGCTTTAGAGCTTGAAGTTCTTGGGTTCCTTTTTGGAGGAGCTTCTGGACATCTTGTAGCTGTTGTGGCTTGGCTTGTGGAGCTTGGAGTTGGAGTTTTCTTCTTTTTTTTAGGAGCTTTTTAGAAGCTTACAGGATTAGGGTTTTAGGAAGAGCCATTAGAACTAGTTCTTCTTCTTTCATCAAACATATAATGAATTGTTTGCTTCTATCCTATCCTATGATGCAAAGTCCTCTTAAGAAAGCTCCATCTCTCCTTTGGAGGGATGAGTGGCATGCCTTAATGAGTAGAACTTTTGAGGATGCACTTTCTTTCATGTTGGTTCTTGATGAATTCCTTTGGTTTTCATCAGGTTTCCTAGCATTGTAACTTGATCTCAATGATGATTTCTCTTCTTGTGGAGCTTGCTAGAGTGTGAATATGAAGACTTGAAGAAGCTTGAAGATAGGAGATAGCTTGAAGATGAATATTCTTTGCTGTCAATTCAACTTTGCTGACCAGAGCTACTGTTGAGGGTTGAAGTTGCTGTCTGTAGAAGATTGTTGCTGCTGTTTGGGCTGCTTCCTCTGTTTTTCTTTTGTTGTATTGTTTGTTTGCTTGTGTTTCTTACCTTTAGGTTTGAGGTGGAGCTTGTCTCCCCTTTCCTGTTGTTTTCTTAGGTTTGAGGTTGAGCCAGACTCTCTTGCCTCGCTTGTACTGTTGCATAGCATGCATTTTACTGTTTATTGTTTACTGCTTGCTTTCTTTTGTTGTTTTCCCCTAGGATCTCTGATTTCCTCTATGCAAGAGGGAATTATGACATACATTAGGTTTTGACCCATGCATGATAATTGTAGGTAGTTTCCCTTTCAACCATAGTTTTAGGGCGTCTTTCTCTTCTCATCTCAAAACAATTCAAAAATACAGTAATAAGGTTAATCGAAGTCGTACGTTACGAGCCTTAAGCTATCTGGGAAAAGGTTGGTGGAGGGTCTCTCTCCAGAAATCTGGATGTTTAGTGTGGTACCCTTTGGGTGACATACGAAGCGTTCACTCCTAGGTCATAGTCTCTAGTGCGACGGAGATTGCGAACATCCTAAAAAACAGTTCTTTCGTAAAAGATTCAAACAAACATTCAAACTCTGTTTTTGTCCTCTTGGACCCTTAATCTGGAAAACCCTTTCTTAAGGAGATAAAAAACTGTCAGACAACTTATGTCTTCCGTAGCCCGAACTACGTTTGCTCTGATCTTTCATGCCGTATGAAAGTATGTAGGCACGAGATGTGATATCTCGGCGAGCAACCTTCCCCCATAACCCGTAGTTAGGCGAACTACGTTGACTCTGATTTCTCGTTCCAGACGGGAATACGTAGGCATAAAGTGTGATACTTTGCCGAGTCATTTTCTTTTCTTTTTAGACCAGACCTTTAGAGTAGATAGATAAACACACCCTTAGATAGAAAACAAGCATGGATCCCGTCGAGTACGACGGACGTGAGGGGTGCTAATACCTTCCCCTTGCGTAACCGACTCCCGAATCCAGGATTTAGTTGCGATGACCATTCCTTTCCCTCTTTGCGTTAGGTTTTCTCTGAGCGTTTCCTTTCCCTCTTTTGGGATAAATAACGCACGGTGGCGACTCTTCTGTCATGGCCGACGCCGATTTTCGCAGTAGCGAGAGCTGGCGACTATGCTGGGGACTCCAACGGTTCCCTATGCGAGTCAATCCTAGCGCTTGTTTTCCCGTTTGAGGTTTTGTATGTATTTATCTTTCTGTCTTTACTTCCAGTACTGTATATTATTGTTGTTGTGCTGTGGGTAGAGGGTTAGTTTGAGAGATAAGTCGGACCTGGGCTTGAGTGCACATAGACTTAGAAGTAGAGAGTAGTGGTTAGCCTGCTTGCTTTGCTCGCACCAGCTAGCTATGAAATTTGCACTCAGACGAGATTCTCTTTGATGGAATCTTGCCTGGCCCTTTGGGCTCGACAGGTTGTTGGATTTGAGGGTTGTCGACTCTGGGAACCTATCATTTGGGATTCGGCTAAGTGAGGCCTCTTCAAGGGATGATGATGCCACACCTTCTGGGTATCGCTCTTGAAAGTCTGTGACACTGATGACCGCATAGGATGCCGTACCTTCTGCGAGTTAAGTACATACCTGTGAGGGGTAGGTGAGTCTTTTTGCAGGAAAACTCTGGCCTCAGAATACCTGGTTTGTCTCTGTCAGTGAGACTTGGTTATAAGGGTTCTTTTATGGTTAGTTTGGTTTGAGGAGAAGATCTGATGGTTCTCAAGTGGCAGTACAGCACATCACAGTTCTTCGTCATTGCACTTGATCCCCTGTTTGCATATGCATTCGCATTTTCATGTTTTGCATTTCATTAATGTGTATTTATGTTGCAGGTGTGCTTTTTTCCCCTCAGATTCTAGTGTTCTTCTTGCCAGACATGGAGTCCATGAAGAGGACAGTTGCTTACAGGTTTCCTTCTCCAGATATTAGTTCCTTGTTGCGGTTGGTTGCTCTAACAGATCAGAGAGTGAGGGTTGAGTTTAGAGAGTCTTATGGGAAACTGCTCAGTTTGTTGTACAGTGTAATGCCCCGATTCTGAATTTCCCAATTTGTTTGAGTCCTTTTTGATTTATTTGGATGAATTTTATTTTAATTATGGAATTTATGTGTTGATACATTTAATTGCTTTTTGTGCTATTTTACCGATTCGGAGAGTTTTCGGGGAAAATAGATTAAAGGGTATTTTAGACATTTAGTATTTTATATTAAGTGGGGTATTTTGTGAGAAAATATTTTAAGAGGTATTTTGAGGAGAAATAGAATAGAATAGAAAGAGGTATAAGTGAGAATTAGAGAGAAAAGAAATGAGATAGAAAGAAAAAGGAAGGAAAGAAGAAAAGAGAAGAGAAAGAGGAGAAATGGAGAAAAACCTAGAAATTCATCAAGAAACAACTTCCAAGCTTCAATCAATCGGGTAAGGGTGTGAAACCTTATTATTATATCAATGTGTATAATCATGTATGATTTTTGTTGGATTGTTTTGGATTGATTGGTAGTTTTCTACACTTTCCCTTTTAGGTCGAAATTGGTTTAATCGATAGAAATCGTTGTTTAACGGTTAGAATCGTGATTAGACGACGTAGATTAGTCGATATATGTTAGACTAAGGCTACTGGATATGAGTTGGAGTTCATCGGGTGATTTTATCGGTGGTTTTGGATTCTGAACAGTGGGGAGAAGTGGAAATCGCAGACGCTCGCTAGCAGCTCGCTAGGCGAGCAGGTCGCGAGTGTTTGCTGGCAGTTCGCTAGGCGAGTGCGCAGCGAACGGTCCCAGACTTGGGACATAATGGTTTTGATGTCAGTAGCGAGGAGCTCGCTGGAGGTTCGCTGTGGCGAATGAGGTAGCGAACGAAGTCTGGAGCTTCTGTTTGTGCTCGCTAGCAGTTCACTAGGCGAGCAAGTGGCGAACGCTCGCTAGCAGCTCGCTAGGCGAGCGTGTAGCGAACGTAGCAGGATGGGTTTTCCCTGCTGCTGTGTGTTGTTGTGGCTTGGGGTTTTGGTGGCGGTTGACCCTTCTTTGGTTTAATAGTTCGTGTGCTGATTTGTGATGTGCTGTAGGTAGCCGTATGGCGTGAATCCTAGTTTATGGTTGTGAAGCATAAGTGTGGCCGGTTGGCAATTTTATGCATTTACTTAGTTTGAATAGAAATGCATGAGGAATTGATTGTGAATGTGAGCCATGTTTGAATGGTGTGAATGAATGATGAATATATATGTTTTGTGATACATATATTTTGAATGCATAAATGAATATATGCGATAAATGTGAAGAATGCATGAGTGTGTTCGTAAACATGTGTGCATTTCATGAGTGTCATGAGTCATGTCGCATGTGAAACATCGTGTGCCCATGTGGGGTGTGAGCGATGGTTATTTCTTGATTCCGTAGTGAATCTACAGAACGATTGTGTGCCCGTGTGGGGTGTGAGCAATCGGATTGTGTGCCCGTGTGGGGTGTGAGCAATCCTGAAACATCGTGTGCCCATGTGGGGTGTGAGCGATGGGTGAACATCGTAGGCCCGACGGGGAGTTACTTCGGTAACGAGCGATGATTCCATTTGGTTCTTCAATTGAACTTGTTGAAATGAGTCGGTACCGCATTTGCATCTGCATAGAGTCGTGATTCGGTCTCTATGAGTTGCATGTTGACATCTTGCATGATGTATGGTGAATGAACATAAGTGTAAATGTTTATGTGAATTGCGGATGATTGGAATGATTGGTATGCTTGAAGATATATATGTATATGTGAATGTATGTATATGTATGTTTTGTGAGTTTATGAATTAATATAAACATGGTTGACGCATATTGGATATGCTTGGTGTTATATTGTAAATGTTATGTGGAAATAATGTGTATGTGTAGAAGTATGATTGGCGAATATGCCCAGTTATGAAATGTGCATTGAGGTTTATATAATGAATCGTGGTGAGAATGTGAAGTATGTGTAATTTGTATAATATATAATTTTATGCATTGACTGTTATGATATTGTTTCTCACCCTTTTGCTGTTCTATAATGCTCTATGAGGCATTGCAGAGTAGGTTGCTGGAGGTCCTTTTTGTGAAGCGAGTCTTCATTGTTTTTGGTCGTTGGCTCTGATATGTAACATCTGGGTAGTTAGGAAGCCTTTGGCTCTTTTTGGAGATACAAGTGTTTTGATTCTTTTGTGATACATCTGTGTATGTATCTGCTTATGGATGATTTGTAAACATGAATTAACTGAATGATGTATATATGTTTATATGAATGAATTGATTCAATGTTTAGATGTTTCCGCTTTTATTCTAAATGTTGAGATGTGGGTTTTAGGACTAAGATTTCTTTGTTATGACTTGCCCATTGTTGCATATCTACTTGAGCAGGTGTTGTATGCGTTTAATTTCATGATAATGTGATGCACCTCTTTTATACCATGTTTAAAATAAACTCTGATGAAATTTATATTGAGTGCCTAAATGATTTATTCAATTATTTGGGGGTATAGGAAGGGGGTGTTACATACAGACCTTCTGTGGTTGAGATGACTGGATTGTATACCTTGATGCAGTTTTACGAGCCTCAGTTGAGATGCTTCTTGTTCCCTGATTTTATTTTGGCCCCTACTTTGGAGGAGTATTCTGATATGCTAGGAGTTCCTGTGTTAGATTAGATGCCTTTTATTCATGAGGATACTGAGCCTGAGTTGGCTAAGCTTGCTGAGATTGTCAGTTTAGATGCTTCTGAGTTCCCCGGAGGGTTGGTCAAGTTGAATGGATTTTATGGTTTTCATCTTTCTTGCTTGGTTGAGAAGGCTACGCAGTGTGCGAAGGATGGATGTTGGATTGTCTTCAGTGCTATTCTGGCTATTTGCATTTATGGGATTGTGTTGTTCCCCAACTTTCCTGATTTTGTTGATTCAGATGCTTTCTTTATTCTTGCTTCGAAGAATCCGGTGCCTACTCTCTTGGGTGACGTTTATCATTCTATTCACTATAAGAATGAGAAGCATCGGGGAAAGAATGTTTCTTGTTGTGTACCTCTTCTATACAGGTGGTTTCAGGGACATCTTCCTAAGACGGGATCTTTTGTTGATACTGCTGGTACTTTAGATTGGTCTTCCTGATTGATGGGATTGTGTGCTGAGAATATTGTTTGGTTTGATCGGAACCTGCTCGGAGTGAATATTATATATAGTCGCAGTGGCTTTCCGAATGTTCCTTTGATTGGACGGAAAGGTTGTGTTAACTACAACCCTTCTCTGCTCGTGAGACAGTTTAGCTATGCTTTGAGGGATTCTCCGATTGAAGACGAGATACAGGAATCTCTATATCTCACAGGTTTATTAGATGGAGATGTTTTGATCAGATTGAGACATGCTTGGGGTAATATTCACAGAAGAGGAAAGACATTGCTTGACAAGAGTGACAATCGAGCTTATAATCCTTATCGGCTCTGGATCCATGAGAGAGTTAGGACTTCTTTGATGCTATATCCTGCTGTAGAGCCTTTGTATCTTCCGGTGATTGAGGAACCTACTTTAGTAGAGATTGAGAAGTATAACAAGCTGCTAGCTGAAAAGGAAGAGTTGCAAAGAGCAAATGAAGAGTTAGAGAAAGAGATTTTCCAGCTTCGGCATGAGAAGAGTGAGGCAACCTTCACTTTGAAGAAGCAGACTGAGATGATTAATAGGTTGGGTTCATATTTGACTAAAGAGACCAGTAGGAGATAGAAGGTGGGAGTAGCCCTGAATGGTGTTAGTAGTGTGCTCGCTACTAAGAAAGAGCTTTTGAACAAGGCTTATTCTCGACTTTCCAAATGGGAATTTTTGTGGAATGCCACGCTTACTAGCCGGAAGGAGCGTGAAGATGAGTTGAAGCTGCAGATTTCCCGGTTAGAGGAGCAGCTCAGTGCTAAGGATGCGAAGATTGCTGAAGAGGCATCTCTTAGACATGACGCTGAGTTTAGAGTGAGAAACATGGTCAAAGAAATGAGGGGTTGTGAACTGAAGGCTGGCTTCAAGAGATGCGGGCTTGATGAGTGTTTTGGCAAGGGAGTCTGTGTAGAGGATGCCAAAAAGCTGAGATCCACTGTTAGGCGACATGCATTACTGATACAGGAACTGCTCTCCAGACCAGGTCATCCGGAGACATTGAGGCTATTGGGAGATGTCCGGGCGCGCCATCCGTCCTGATTTATCTTTGCTTTTCTCTTGCAGTATGTTATTCGTGCTGGTATTTTGACCATCTCCAGGCTTGTTGGTTGAGGTATTTTCAGTTGTATTTGGTTTTACCTTTGTACTTTGCCTCTTGGCATTTGTTTATGTATGAGGTTTCTGATTCTGCGCTTGCTTACTTGGGACTCCATTGTCGTTATGGCTTATTCTCCGGAACTAGAATCTGGGGGGAAATTAACCTGTTGCATATTTACATGTGTGCATTTGCATCTTCATATTGCATGGCAGGTACTTTTTTGAGCTCGAATCTTATCTCCTGCATCTTTCAGGTTGTTTCAAGATTGACGAACAGAGAACTCACCGGTACGCTACAAGAAGTAACAGTAAGAAGATCACGGATCAGGTACAATCTGAGATGCAGGAGATCCGGGATAGGTTGGCCCAATTCATGCAGACTATGGAGGCTGTAGCTAAGGGTCAGGAACATCTTCAAACTCTGGTGCAACCGCTGCTGGCGCGAGCGGCTGGTAATACTGAATACAACTCTGTTCGTGTTGTGACCCCTCGCAGGGAGGAAGTAATATCAAATGCTGATGAGACTGGTACCGGCAATGGCAACGGTAACGCTGGTAACAGAAATGCTGATAATGGCAATGGGAACATGGAAACCAATAGGAATGTTGGTATCAATACTGGTTTTGGTGACAACAATCAAGGTTTTGGCTTTGGCAATCGGGATGGCAATGATGGCTTTAATAATCAGGGCTTCGGCAACGGAGGGTTTGGCGATAACAACCAAGGTTATGGTAATAATGGCTACGGCAATGCTGGGTTTGGCAATGTGAATACCAATGGTGCTGGGATGGGTCCTTTCAATACTGGCTTTGGGACAGCGGCTGCTAATCAAGAGCTTGGCAATCTGAGGTATGACCCCAGGTTTTTCAAAAGTGGTCATGGTCATGGTCGTAATGCTGCTTATGACGGATATGGTAATGAGGGTCCGTACTGGAACAGAGATCGTCAGGAAGATGCTTTTTCTGGGCAAGGCATGGGTTTTGAGGGTCCCACTGATAATGATCGGAGGATTAAAATGCTGGAGGAACAGATAAGAGGTATAGCCAATCAAAATTCTGCAGGTTTGGACATGGCTACCATGGGGCTGGTTCCTGGGCTAAGGGTGCCATTGAAGTTCAAAGCTCCCACTTTCGATAAATATAAAGGGGATACATGCCCACGGGTTCATGTGCATTCATATTAGCGGAGGATGTCTGCTTACTTTGATGATGAGAAGATGCTTATGCATTTTTTCCAAGATAGTTTGTCGGGACCATCGCTAGAATGGTACATGGGACTAGAGCCTGCACAGATCGGAAGTTGGAAAGAATTGGCTGATGCTTTCGTCAGACACTACCAATACAACAGTGACCTTGCGCCAAATAGGGTCCAGCTTCAAAGTCTTTCGCAAAAGAATGGGGAGAGTTTCAAGGAGTACACCCAGCGTTGGCGTGATCTGGCGGCAAGGGTACACCCACCTATGGTTGAAAGGGAATTGATTGATATTTTTGTTGGAACATTCTCTGGGATGTATTATGATAAATTGCTCAATTGCTCGATGGGTAGTTTCTCTAACATGATACTCATGGGAAAACGGATTGAAAATGGCATCAAAATTGGTGAGATTCAAGCCGGTGAATCGACCTCAGCTGGAGGTGCAAAAAAGGTCTTTGGTGGTAAAAGACAAGGAGACGCCAGCGCAGTGTATGGTGGTCGAGGACGAGGTAGAGGTAGGAATCAGTATATTCAACAACAGGTTGCTAGTGTGACGATCCCTATACCACAACAACAACAACAGCAACAACAAAGGCATAATCCTGCTCAGAGAAGGATTCAGAATGGGAAGCCAAAGAGGGTATTCGATACACCTCCGTCAACGTATGCAAAACTGCTTCAGACGCTGTTAAGTTTGAATCTGGTTGAGAAGAGAACGTTGGACCCGCCCACAGGAGTGCTTCCTTACGAGTATGATACTAGTAAGCATTGTGAATTTCATTCTGGGGCACCCGGACATGATATTGAGAGTTGTCATGTTTTTAAACACAAAGTCCAAGATTTGATTGATAGTAAAGTCATTAACTTCAGTCATGATGGTCCCAATATTGTACAGCAACCAATGCCGAATCATGGAGCGAATGCTATTCTGACAGAAGAAGATTTGGATTTGGTTATGGACGTAAATGATCTGAAGACACCTTTAAGCTATGTTAAAAGAAGATTGTTAAAAGGAGGGGTCTTCCCCGGATGTGATGAGTACTGTTTGGATTGTTGGACCCGACCAGAGGGTTGTATTGATTTGAAGAGGGGTATTCAGGCCATGATTGATGAGGGAACTTTACAATTCGACCGCACTGTTGTTGAGAAACCTGGTGAGGTAAGATTTGAAAAGCAGGGTGAGGTCGCAACAATTACAATTCCACGAAAGACTATTACGATATCAGCGCCCGCCAAGCGGCCAACTATCACGATAACGAAAGCAGGGCCCATTCCTTATGAAAGTACGAAAGCCATTCCGTGGAATTATGGGTTGGAAGCTTTTTGCAATGGGGAAAAGATTAAGATGGATAGCCAGCCGGCAGGGGCAGTGGGCAATCTTGTTGGAGCGGGAGGCATGACCCGTAGTGGTAGAATTTTCACTTCACCTGAAATTGAGGCTGAGAGGATTGCTAAAGGCAAAGCCAAAGTGAATGAAGGAGGACCTTCCCAGACGAAAGAGAAAGAAACATCAATCAAGGATGTAGAAGAGTTTATGAGGTTGATTCGCAAAAGCGACTATAAGATTGTGGAGCACTTGCAGCAGACGCCCTCCAAAATTTCAATACTATCTTTGTTGCTTTGTTTCGAGGCTCATCGGAATGCCTTGTTAAAAGTCTTGGACACATCTTTTGTACCTCAGGAAGTAACTGTTAATCAGCTTGAGGGGGTACTGGCGCATGTGAATGCCGGACACAGCCTGGGATTTACTGACTTTGATTTGACGCCTAGAGGTCGGGACCATAATATGGCTTTGCACATTTCAGTGAAATGTCGGGGCACTGTTATGTCGCACGTTCTTGTAGACACCAGATCATCTTTGAATGTTTTGCCTAAGAAGGCTATGATGAAGCTAGATATTCGAGGAATCATATGCACGCCAAGTGACTTGGTCGTGAGAGCTTTTGATGGGACCAGAAGGTCGGTGTTTGGGTCCATAACATTGCCACTCCAGGTTGGGCCAGAAGTGTTTGACACGGTGTTCTACATCATGGATATACATCCAGCTTACAGCTGCTTACTTGGGCGACCATGGATACATTCTGCAGGTGTTGTGACGTCCACGCTGCATCAGAAGCTTAAATACATGGTCGGTGACAGTGTTGTTACTATTTGCGGAGAGGAGGACATTCTGGTTAGTCATCTTTCGTCATTCAAGTACGTCGAAGTGAATAGGGAAATCCATGAGACGCCATGCCAAGCCTTTGAAGGGTTGCAGATCAAGGACAAGTCTCATGTTCCCAGCAAAGGGCCAGAGGTGGCCATGACTTCGTACAAAGACGCTCAGGCAGTGGTTCAGGCTGGAGCAACCAAAAGATGGGGCCAAGTCTTGGAAATTCCTGTCAAGATGGACAAGTTTGGGTTGGGGTATCTCCCAACATCGTCATCTTCCGCATCAGGCGTGCCAAAGTTCAAAGGGCCAGTGGTGATCACTCCAGGTGGAGTCTGTTATGAAACGATTAATGTTGTTTCTGATGCTGAAGACGGAGATAGTGACTGCGATATGGACTCGTGGATCAAGCCTGACGTGCCAGGGAAGAGCCTATGCAATTGGTCTATCCAGGAATTTGTCCAAGTGACTACAAAACAGTAATGATTTGTTTTCTCGATTATTGTATAATCTTGTGTCCTACCCGGGGCATAGTGATTCTGTTTTTTAGAGCTACCTGCTTATGTGTGTACTTTGTTTAATCATTAATAAAGACGTTTTTCTCATGCAAATTTTGCGATCCTTGTTTTTCCTGTTTTTGCTTTAACAATAAAATGGCAACATGGATATGTGTTTTGTTTGCATTATTTGAAACATTTAACCATTCTCATTGCAGGATTCATATTTCAGACGACATAGATCATGAACTTCCTATGACTCACTTCGACTTCGAGCACCCGATATTTTAAGCAGAAGAAGAGATTGTTGAGGATAATGACTTATCAGAAGAGCTGACTCGACTTTTGAAACAAGAAGAGAGAATCATTCTGCCTCATCAGGAGGAAATTGAAATTATCAACGTGGGGTCTGAAGAGGTTGTCAGAAATATCTGGATAGGGGTTGCGCTGTAAAGTGATATCAAGCAAAGTTTGATCGAGATGCTTCGAGAGTATAGTGATATCTTTGCTTGGTCTTACGAAGACATGCCTGGTTTGGATACTAATATGGTGGTTCACCGTTTGCCATTACGCGAGGAGTGTCCGCCGGTTAAGCAAAAACTCAGAAGGACTATACCAGATATGGCCGTGAAAATTAAAGAGGAAGTTCATAAACAGTGGAACGCCGGTTTTCTGGCTGTTACAACTTATCCCTCATGGGTCGCCAATATAGTACCTGTACCAAAGAAAGATGGTAAGGTGCGGATGTGCGTGGACTATCGAGATTTGAATAGGGCGAGCCCAAAAGACGACTTTCCGCTTCCTCATATTGATGTGTTGGTCGACAACACCGCTCAACTCTCCGTGTTTTCCTTCATGGACGGCTTTTCGGGCTATAATCAGATAAAGATGGCGCCAAAGGATATGGAAAAAACAACTTTTATTACCCTGTGGGGAACGTTCTGCTATAAAGTCAAGTTTGCATTATGCCATGGCCCTGGCACAGGGTTAAAAGCTCGTGGAGTCACCAATGAATTCTGAATTAGTAGCGGGTACAGCTTACTTAGCGGCACAGGAACTGACCTGTAGCATGCCTTGTTCTTTTTGACAGGATCTTTCTTATTCATGCTCTGGCTTTGGGAACCTTGAGGGGAAGCAGCCAATGGATGCTGAGATATTCTTTTGGTGACCACCTGATGAGGTTTTGGCGCAGGCCCAAATGCTGGTTGACTACGGCCTGACCGTTGAAACTTAGGAGGTCCTTGGGCTGGAAGAGTCACTGGAAGTGACGGACTGACAACCTCTTTGGGTGTAATAGGATGAGAAACTCCCTCACTTTTCATCAAACTCTGCAAAGTTTCCAAAACCCAATTCATCTGCCCTTTGAGGATCTTGATTTCCTCCTTCAAGGTTTCTTGTTCTTTCAACAGTTCATTCATTGTTGCCATTAGTCCATAATATTCTCTCTCTGACACAAGGAAGAGGATAAGACTCCAGGCTAAGAAATGCAAATGCGAATGCGAGGACATGCTCATGCAATGCAAAAAGTTTCATGGAACTTGAAATATTTACAAACATCAAGATATACCAAAAACTTTTCATTAATATCAGTACTTCTTACAAGAGTTCTCTTCCTTTTAATGTCCATAATAACCTCTTGATGTTTACAAACAAAAAAGTATGAATTCCATGAAACTTTCATGATATGATGCTTATGGATGCATGAATGCAACAAACACAGGTAAACACATATTCACATATACACATAGATAAACAGACAAAGGTTTCGGTTTGGAGAAATTCGAGCGTGGGGCCAAGGTCTACCCTTCCCAAAAAGGAGTGTACTAGAGTTTTTTACCATTGTAGAACAAGGTTCTAAAAGGTTCCCAGAGTCTTCAGCCCATCTTTCGGATATTATCAATTTCCCAAATAACTCGGTGGTCGATAATATTCTCAAGAGAGTCTCGTCCGAGTGTAGTATCGCGTATCAACTATTTGGAAATACTCCCTCATAGTCATCGCACTACATCCTAGTAAGGCCAAAGTGGGGTAATAAGTGATCTAAAGGTCCTCAATGGCATGGGTCCCTTATAGAAAGCAGCATTGTTTTCGTGAATACTCGATCAACAACACCAACCCTCAAAAAGGACCTCCATTGAGCGGTGGTTTTCTCAAGTTAGCTTAGTCGGGAATCAACTCCCTATAAGCCTTCTTGAACATACCACCTTCCTATCATAAGTACGCTCGAGCACGAGTATAGTGCTGTCTCACCACTTGAAATTCCCAAGAACCAAACATAACAAATATGCACATACTTACAAATATTCACAAATAGCAAGTATTTAAACAAAATAGGCTAAACCCTCAAAACAAAAGCATAATATCCCCAGTGAAGTCGCCATTTCTGTTGCGGTGAAAATTGGATGTCAAGCTATTGATTAACTTGAACCTTATTTCTTTTACAATCGGACTTTATTTTATCCAAAGGATAGGTCTAAAGAGAGAAAAACCTTTTTCGCGATGTAACGACAACGCTTAAGAGATTCGGGGATCGGGGGTTGGTTATATCTAGGGAAGGTATTAGCACCCTAAATATCTGTAGTACTCTACAGGAACCTTTTGTTTGATTGATTGCTAAGTTTGTGAATTGTGTTATGGTTAAGGGATAAGATAAAAACAAATGAAGTCCTAAGTGGTTTCCTAAGTTTGCTCGCAAAGGCATCGCACCTTCTGCCTACGTATCCTAACTAGGATAGAATCAGAGCAATCGTAGTTCACCTCACAAGGGAAAAGAACACTTGATGACGATCAAGGCTCAATGGGGAACAAACATGACAATGTTTGTGTGGAGTTTGACAAAACTCCCTAATCTAAGTTGTAGAAGGGGGGAAGTAAGAAATCATGACGATGATTCTTACACAGAGTTGACGAACTCTTTCCTAGGGTTCTAGTTGAAGAATGCTCCTAGTACGGGCGGGTCTTTTAGACTTAAGCTAAGTCTAAGGCTTCTAATCTAAGGTGAAAATGGCTTAACAAAGTTAAGGGTGTGATTGAATAAGTTATCCATGACATCGAGGGTCAAGTGGACAGACTTTCCTTTGGAGGGAGACTGGGAGGCGACTTGGACGAGAACTAACGAGTTTCGTCGCTTGGGGACAAAAGAAAATAAAATGCTAGACAAGATGATAATAAAGGTGAAGCATAATCATGGTTACAACCAATTTAAATAATAAGAGATGGTGAGAATGAAACATGAAGGTAACAGTTAACAGATGAAATAATCGATACTGTGACAACAGTTCTCATTTAATAAAAATCAACAGATAAAAATGGTAAAAACCAAGAAATAAATCCTAGCATGTTAACTAACATGTATAGGCATGGATTCAAACAAGTTTCAAGAAAAATATTGAAAGGAAACAATTAAAAATTCATCTGCAATTACATAAACGATCGCGAAAACGCGCACACTTGTACATAAACAAACTGGGTGATAAAAAATTCAAACATAAAAAATAAAGGCATTGCATGAAAGTACACATTAATACGAGCACAACGGAAAAAGAACGGACGAAAAACGATGAAAAACGAGTAAGATACGAATTCTTGAAGTTTGTGTGAAAAATAGCAAAAAATGGTAAAAGGGTTGCCCTCCTCAAGGGTCGAACCCAGGTCATGCATGTGAAAGGCGCGTTTTGCAATATGGTCTTACCACTGGGGTGGCTATACATCCATTGATGAAGCCACCCCTAATTAATTATAAGGGTAAGTTTCATGACAGATTGGGCAAGAAAGCATAAACCGAGCATTTACGTTTTGTATCGTATCTTCCTAACCGTTTATCGGAATGGAACAAAATTTATATGGATTTGGGGTAGAATCAAACAAGGAATCTAATGGTGGTCTCAGTTTTTGAAAATTCTCAAACCTCTGCAAAACCCGATAGCTGATGTTCTTAATGTGTAATGAGATGCATTTTCATGTAGATGCTATGATACACTTGACCTCAAACCAAAACAGCTATGCACACATCACAGGTAAGTAAAAATGAGTGAATCCAAATTAACTTTATGGTTAAAATTGAACTGTTATGAAAAGTCATGTGTAATTTGCAAAAAAGTGACATAAGTGATATGCATGATTTGAGGTATCTCAATTTCAAAGCAAAAATGGATCATGACAAACTTCCATACACCTTTATTACATATTAATGAGTGAGTTTAATTGAAAAACAAAGGTCTGTACTGACTGTGTAGTGTTTTGGTATTCATCATGCTTATTGTGTGCTCATGTGCATTATGTGGTGTGTGTTTGTGTTCAAATGGTTTTAAAGTCTTTTGATCATACTCACACATTACAAATGACCAATGTAAGCTGTTAGAGCAAGCAAATTAATTCAAAACAAGATAATGCAAAAAAATGGTGTGTGCTATGTCACTTTGTGATGAAAATGAGCATTTGAAGAGTGAGATTTAGGTGCAGCCAGTTTTGATGCAAAATGATCATGTCCACATCTTAGAAATGTTTAATGTGGAGTGTGTGCAATGTGGTTTGAGTGAAAAAATGAGTTATGCAAAAAGTGGCTTAGTGTGTGGATGTGTATGTGACAATCATGCATTTGCAAAGTGATTTTCATGATAGGGTGATTTTCAATGAAATGATTATGCAAACATGTTACAAATGACCAATATAAAGTGTACCAACCATCATTTATGTACAAAAACAATTAACATGACAGTTAGCATGACAGTTGCAAAATTGAGCAAAAAGTGACATTTTTGAAAAAAAAAGTCAAAATAACACATAACTTCCACCATTGGAAATTAAGTACAAAATGTGACATTTTCAAGATGAGTTTTTGGACAGTTTGGTTTCAGGTCTTTCCATCTCTTTTTGAATGGTTCTACACTTCCTATATATCATATGAAAAGAGTTTAAAGCTCCAAATACCATGGAAACTGACAGCTTGAGAAAATGGTACTTGATTTGCAAAAACACACTTGAAACTTGCATTTTGAAAGTCAAAACTTGAGATACTTGTTATAACCATTAAGTGATGGTTTGAACACTTTTAAAATGACATATTTGAAGTGTCTAAACACTTGGTTTGAGTGGAAAAACACTAGAGCAAGATCTGGTATGTTTTTTGAAAAAGAATGCTTGAAAAATACACTTGAAGTTCAAAATCCTCATTACTTGTTGTAACCTTCAAGCCAGGTTCTAGACATGTTTAAAATGATGTGCTTGAGGTGTTTCAACAAGTAATTAAGTTTGAAATGTACCCAAAACCAGAACTGGTATGTTATGCTTGAAAATATGTGAAAAGTGCCTTTAAAAAGTGAGCAACATGAAGTGTACCAACTCTGTACAAAACAACAATTCTAACACCTTACATGAACCACATAGAAAGGTTTCAAAGCATCAAAATATGTCCCTAATCAACAGGTTAAGGAATCACCATGACAAATGCATATCCTTGGCCAAAAACAACTCTTGAAATGAAAAAGACTTATGCTAGCAACAACAAAGCATTCAAGCATGCATACACTCCATAAATATCATGTCAAAACTGTTAGGACCCTTAGAACCACATCATTCCCACAAAATGTAATTTTGACATGTGAACACAAGCATAAGCATCCATATACAACAGCAGCCACAGCAAGATCTTGATTCAAGCAAGGATATTGGGAAAACAAGGACATACACATTCAAGCAACAACAAAGCATTCAAGCATGCATACACTCCATAAATATCATGTCAAAACTGTTAGGACCCTTAGAACCACATCATTCCCACAAAATGTAATTTTGACATGTGAACACAAGCATAAGCATCCATATACAACAGCAGCCACAGCAAGATCTTGATTCAAGCAAGGATATTGGGAAAACAAGGACATACACATTCTTTATATGTAGCAACAAGTATGTATATCCATTTATAAACAAGTAAACCAATCACAAGTGGAAAATCATGAGGAACAACCCACCCACGTATGTTTTATGCTTCATTTTACCAAACCAAAATATGCAAGACATGAGGAATAATGCAAGAGCAAGGATTACAAGCTACATACCTGTGATGATGACCTTAAGCAAGCTAAATACTCCTAGAAAAACCAGAGATGCTCCTCCTTTCTTTGCAAGACTATGGAGTTTGCAAGAATGTTGCAAAAAGGCAATACTCACACCAGTTTGAGTTGCAGCAATTCCAGCTGATTTGTGAGGCTTTGAATAGTTGCAATATGATATATAATAGGTGTTACAAGTGTTACAACACCAAGAAACAAGTTGTACCAAGTTTTGGCAATTTAAGTGGCTTTTGGTTAAAGTATGATAGGTAGGAGTTTGACTTTTTGATTTCTAAGGTTTTCTAGTGGTTTAATGGATTACACACCTTCTATATGTTATTTAGAAGTTGTGTGGAGGTTGGTTGAGGTGTTGGAAAGGATAGAAATGAATTTGGGCAGATTTCACGTCAAGGCCATTTTGAGTGTTTTTGTGAACTTTGTGATTTTTGAGAAAATTGAAGCAAGATGAGAGAATTGTGATGACAGAGGTTATTTGTGGTTTCTATCAGATCAATTGTGTGTGGAATGAGGTGAATGAGACCTCCTTTTATAGAGAAATGGATTGAGGTGCTTGCTAGAGACATAACTTCACCATGAAGTAATCTTTGATATTTTTGATCCACCATCCCACTTGTTGGATTCCTTGGCCATTATTTCTCCCAAAGGGCAATTTAATTGATGGTTTTCTGATGCAAATGCAGGCTAGAAGCTTTGTAGAGTGGCTGGTTCAGAAATGGCCTTTACACCTCATGCTTAGAAAAGTCAATTTTGGCAACTTTCACTTTATGGCAATGAAACTTCAATCTTTCATTCTATGATACTTCTATGCAAACTTTCTGTTCTAACATGCTACATATGTTCCATATATCAGATAGAATTAGTCTTGCAAGCTGAAATTGGCTCAATTGGATGAAGGAGGTGGTTTTGCAAATTTGGCCAATGTGGGACAAAAGTGATAAATCACCAACTTTGCACACATGTAACTTCCTGCTCATAAATCACCTTGAGGAGTTCTTGTACTTTTTAGAAAGCCCTCATATAGTACTAAAACATTCATGTTGGCCATAGTTCTTGATTCCAATTGAAACTAGGTGAAAATT
Source organism: Lathyrus sativus (assembly GCA_963859935.3). Classification (NCBI taxonomy): domain Eukaryota; kingdom Viridiplantae; phylum Streptophyta; class Magnoliopsida; order Fabales; family Fabaceae; genus Lathyrus; species Lathyrus sativus. The sequence continues at coordinate 453,242,490 of OZ012738.1, read as the reverse complement.
CCTCTTGAAGTTGGCTGATTTTAGGGTTCTTAAGACCAAATAACTTAGAATTTTTCCAAGTTATTTTCCCCTCTAGGAATGTTTTTCCTTCTAACTCAAAATCTAAGCATTTTCTGACTATGGACCACTAGGAGACTTTTGTAGAGCTTGGCAAGAGCTTTCAAATGAGCTTGGAACCACCTCAATTGAGTGTGTGGTTAGGAAGTTATGGTTTTTCCCCTTCCGAAACCCTAATTCCCGATTTTTCCGATTATCCCTCCATTTTTGATCAAATGACCATGAAATTTCATGAGTGAGCTTACATTGACATATGGAACAACTTTGCTTCACATCTTGAAGTCCCAATCCTTAAATTTGAAAAGCCGATTTTTGGTTGTCGGCGCGATCGATCGGTGGCTACCGAGTCGTCTATGGATGTTCTGGACTTCCTGAGTCTTTGAAACTTCTTGATTAGGTTCCATTAGGCCATATGAACTTTAGGGATTACAATTCCCTCTTGAAAACACCTTCTATCACAAAAGTCAAACCACAATTGACTTTTCATCAGTCAAAAACCCTAATCGGGTGTCCATACTGCACTGTTCTCGATTTTGGCGCAACAACTTCAAATTGATTTATCTTTTGACCTCATGTTGCATATTTGAACTTCCTCATGTTTTAAATTCATTCAAAACCTTGATTGACCACACACACCTTTCTTCGATTTCGACCGCGCGAAACCCTAATTCGTCTGTAACTCAACAAAGAAAACTTGAATTGGGTTAAGGTTAAATAAACATATGATGCATGTTTCTAGAATGATAATGAGGATCTAAGTTGGTCAAAATTTGGGGTGCAACAGTTGCCCCTATTTAAATATCTTCACTAGATGGAACCGAGAGATGACAATCTTCGAGGGATCGTAGTGAAAGGTATTTAAATACAGAAAAAACCGAAATTTTTGTCCCTTAGATCCGATGATATGCAAAAAGGAAAAATGCTAAAATGCCATGAAAATCTAAATGATGCTTTATGATGCGTGAAATGCAAGACAAAACTGGTAAAATAAACAGGCAACCATGTTGCGGGAGTAGATTCCGGGGACTTGACATACTGGGGAAAATCAGGGAAAAATAATGAATAGTTCAAACATGACTAAATGATGGTACTTGAGAAATAACTTCTTACTGGGGAAACGGACCCTGACAAGGACAACCGTTTACCGGGGAAAGGGATACATTCCACTAGGGAAAGAGCAACTTTACATGGGGAATAAAGGAACCTGAGACAAACCTCACTGGGGATGATCAGACGAGGCCTTCCTATAGTGAAGAGTTCAAACGGGATCTTCAGGAATGGACTAGGAACAAGACCAGACACACCGGGGATACTAGTAACGACTCAATATAATGCCGATTACGACGGGCTTTAAAGGAAATAAGGTTACGACCAAACTAAAAGATAAAGCCAGTTACGACGGGCTTTAAAGGAAATAAGGTTACGACCAAACTGAAAGATAAAGCCGGTTACGACGGGCCTTACTAGAAAATGCCACTTATTGCTGATGAAGGATAAGCTTCTCCCAAGAGACTGCCACTTATCGCTGAACAAAGATAAGCTTCTCTGAAGAGACTGCCACTTATCACTGAAGAAAGATAAGCTTCTCTGAAGAGACTGCCACTTATCGCTGAAGAAAGATAAGCTTCTCTGAAGAGACTTCCACTTATCACTAAAGAAAGATAAGCTTCTCTGAAGAGACTGTCACTTATCACTAAAGAAAGATAAGCTTCTCTGAAGAGACTGCCACTTATCACTGAAGAAAGATAAGCTTCTCTGAAGAGACTGCCACTTATCACTGAAGAAAGATAAGCTTCTCTGAAGAGACTGCCACTTATCGCTGAAGAAAGATAAGCTTCTCTGATGAAACTGCCACTTATCGCTAAAGAAAGATAAGCTTCTCTGAAAAGACTGCCACTTATCACTGAAGAAAGATAAGCTTCTCTGAAGAGACTTCCACTTATCGTTTGAAGAAAGATAAGCTTCTCTGAAGAGACTGCCACTTATCGCTGAAGAAAGATAAGCTTCTCTGAAGAGACTGCCACTTATCGCTGAAGAAAGATAAGCTTCTCTGAAGAGACTACCACTTATCGCTGAAGAAAGATAAGCTTCTCTGAAGAGACTACCACTTATCGCTGAAGAAAGATAAGCTTCTCTGAAGAGACTGCCACTTATCGCTGAAGAAAGATAAGCCTCTCTGAAGAGACTGCCACTTATCGCTGAAGAAAGATAAGCTTCTCTGAAGAGACTACCACTTATCGCTGAAGAAAGATAAGCTTCTCTGAATAGACTGCCACTTATCGCTGAAGAAAGATAAGCTTCTCTGAAGAGACTGCCACTAACCTATATTGAAATGTAAGATGTTCTTCTTGATAGATAGCGCAAAATAAATGCACGTCCAGGTAGGTTCGGTGACCAACAAGGACCAAAGTTCAATCTAGAACCAAGCTAGAAAGAAACTGTCAAACAAGACTCCAACCATTGAGAAATGAACTCGAATGGTGACTTACCTTATCCAATCATGGAAAAAGATAACTGAAGTAACCATCATCCACGAGGATTAAACTCTATGGGGAATTGATAAAGGATGGATGTTTTATGCTTTAAGGGCTGACAACTCTATTAGAGAGAGACAACACACCCAATCACTGAGGAGGGAACCAAAGTGAAACAGGAACAGGTAACAAACAGAGATAGCAAAATTTCACGGATGCTATGCGTATGCTTATGCCATGCTTTATGTTTTATGCTGACAAAACAGACAAAACAAAACTGGAGATGAAATAAACATCTTGACATGGAGACTTGGACACCAAAGGGCATGATCCTGAAGAACAATAATTCCACTTTTCAAGGTCACCACCTTATTTGGGAGAGAGTAATCATCTTAGGCCAAAACGTCATGACTTCACTTGGATTGCCATTATGAGCTTGAATTCTTTGTTGGAGGAGCAAAATCACCAAGAAAAATTCCAAAATAAACCGAAGTAACAGATTGGAGAGCTGGCGAGAGGTACCATGAGATCAAAAATATTTATGCCCCATTGTAATAATAATCCTCCTCAATTGAGCGACGGTTCTTGTGATGATAAACCTTTTCTGCCCCCAAATTACATGGTCTGTGAAAAGAAGTCATAAGGGTGTTTTTACAAAAGGATTGGCATAAGATGCTTCACTATCTTCAAACTCTTAGAGAGATTTATAAATCTCAACGTGACTGCCCCAGATTAACGGTATTTGTATAAAGTCTTCAGACTGTGGAAGTAACGACTGAGAGACAAACTTGCTCCTGCTAGCTGGTAACTGTAACAGAGTTGCTCCAGACTAAACCGTTATTTTGAGAGCTTCATCTGATCTTATTCTGGTTGGTTCTGCTGGCGAACCTGGAGTGGTTGGCCTTGAAAGGAGTTAGGAAATAATTTGTTTAAGGCCTCAAATGATGTGCCCCATAACACATGGCTGCAAGAAGGAATCTTCAAGAGGATTTTACAGAAGAATTGACATCCAAGATGCTTCAATACCTTCAAACTCTTTAGAGATATTCACGAATCTTGATGTAAATGCCCCATTGGACGGTTTTGAGAGATTAATCTAATCCCGACTTGATGGCTTCTAATTGACTGTTTTCGAGAGTTCTAATCTTGACTTGACTGCCCCTGATTAACTGAAGAGTTCTGCCCCATTTCAAATGTCTTTGATTGGCTTGGATTAACGGTGTTACAAATGATTGACCAATCCTTCAAATTAGTTGCCCCAGGCTGAGCTTCCTTTATCGAATCCCATTCCCTAGCTGACAGCGTTTGTTGGGCTTCCTTTGACGTTTGGATTGTCTTGCACGCAATGTTGTTCATTTAAAAATTGGCAATTCTCAATGTAAAATTCATGCAATATTTTGGAAACATCTTTTGATGGAACACACACGGTGGAGTGGTCAAGTGATCAAAGTGAAAATGATTCAGTCATTTACAAATGATGGATAAAGTGATGAACACACACAGTTAACAAAGATCATTAGGAGTCAGGTTATCCAACCTTGCTGTAATATGCTTTCAAAACAACCTTACCTCAATTAGGTCTTTTAAGGGTTGTAACGTGGCTCGGTTCACGGTTCATGAAACAAAGGATAAATGCTCAAAGTTATTTGTCCCACCCATTCTCCGTGATGAACTCCACTCCTATGTTCAGTTAACTCAAACTATTCATTCAGGTTTTTACCCGTTTTTTAAGAATTGAATTGATGGTAGTTAGTGATGGTTTACAAACCTAATGTAGTCACAACTCCCTTACATTATTGGGTTGTCTTTTTATATTTTGAGGATTTTAAAAGTGAAAGCTTTAAGGTTTTCCTCTTTTTATTATCCCTGACTTTTGCCTGAACTGTTTTCTTTTGAATACGCAGTCAGCGGGATGCCCCATTTTTCCTGTCCCCTTCATAGGTTTTGACTTAGCGGGCCTTTCAATTTTCTTTTTTTTCTTTTTTTTTTCGTTGAGAAAGAAGGTGACTACCTTGGTTAATGGCTTACAGTGAACCATCATCGTGTTTTATGCTGAAAAGCATCTTTGACACTTGTTTGTTGTGTACGAAGGAAAACCTGAGTGCATCAACTCTATATGAAAAGTGTCATGTATGCACATATCTCCAAGTTAACTGAGAACTACCCGCCCCAGGTTTGAGATTTAAGGTTTTATTTTTGTGAAGAAAGAAAACTCCTACTTCTAGGCTCGAAGGGTTTTAACGAGGGATTATCTTCCTTATTTCTCCAGTGTTTAGGGATTGAAACAATGCCTTACATCATTGGTAAAGTCAAATTGAAAGCATATCAACAGCAGTTATGAATATAGTTTTCATCATCCTCCCCAATCTTTGCTTCAAACAGAAATTTGGTAAAGAAAAGAAATTCTTGCATTTTTGTTTTTTCATTTTTTTTGTTTTTGTTTTCTTATCACAATGAAAGACAAAGAGTGAAACGAATGGATTTAATCAAAAGATGCATAAACATTTCATTAATATGCCAATTTAAAATGAACAACCAACTTGCAAGCAAACACAAATGCAAAGAAACCACAACACAATGCTGAAACAGTTTACGAGCTGCCAGCCTTAGGGAATTACACTGTTTAACAAAACAAATTTCAAGCTTGATGTAGAGAAACACCTTCCACAACCACTTGCTCTTTGTGGTATAGTATTATGAGGGGCCTCGTAGGTCCTTTGCCACTTGCTTCAAGAGCTGAGCCACTGGTACTTGGTTTATCTTCTTGAAGTTCTAATAGCTCTAACAAGCTTTGCACTTTTAACCCGGAAGCTTTGCACTCTTCCACCAGATGCCCCACTGTCCCAGTATGGTACTTGCATTCAACCTCTAGGTGATCTTCTTCAAGGATCAGATATTTGTCAATAATCAGCTCTTGTACAACATGTCCTAATGCCAAACAATTGTCTAGTTCATGTCCTTCAGCCCCTTTATGGAACTCACAAGTCAAGTTTGCATTATGCCATGGCCCTGGCACAGGGTTAAAAGCTCGTGGAGTCACCAATGAATTCTGAATTAGTAGCGGGTACAGCTTACTTAGCGGCACAGGAACTGACCTGTAGCATGCCTTGTTCTTTTTGACAGGATCTTTCTTATTCATGCTCTGGCTTTGGGAACCTTGAGGGGAAGCAGCCAATGGATGCTGAGATATTCTTTTGGTGACCCCCTGATGAGGTTTTGGCGCAGGCCCAAATGCTGGTTGACTACGGCCTGACCGTTGAAACTTAGGAGGTCCTTGAGCTGGAAGAGTCACTGGAAGTGACGGACTGACAACCTCTCTGGGTGTAATAGGATGAGAAACTCCCTCACTTTTCATCAAACTCTGCAAAGTTTCCAAAACCCAATTCATCTGCCCTTTGAGGATCTTGATTTCCTCCTTCAAGGTTTCTTGTTCTTTCAACAGTTCATTCATTGTTGCCATTGGTCCAGAATATTCTCTCTTTGACACAAGGAAGAGGATAAGACTCCAGGCTGAGAAATGCAAATGCGAATGCGAGGACATGCTCATGCAATGCAAAAAGTTTCATGGAACTTGAAATATTTACAAACATCAAGATATACCAAAAACTTTTCATTAATGTCAATACTTCTTACAAGAGTTCTCTTCCTTTTAATGTCCATAATAACCTCTTGATGTTTACAAACAAAAAAGTCTGAGTTCCATGAAACTTTCATGATATGATGCTTATGGATGCATGAATGCAACAAACACAGGTAAACACATATTCACATATACACATAGATAAACAGACAAAGGTTTTGGTTTGGGGAAATTCGAGCGTGGGGCCAAGGTCTACCCTTCCCAAAAAGGAGTGTACTAGAGTTTTTTACCATTGTAGAACAAGGTTCTAAAAGGTTTCCAGAGTCTTCAGCCCATCTTTCGGATATTATCAATTTCCCAAATAACTCGGTGGTCGATAATATTCTCAAGAGAGTCTCGTCCGAGTGTAGTATCGCGTATCAACTATTTGGAAATACTCCCTCATAGTCATCGCACTACATCCTAGTAAGGCCAAAGTGGGGTAATAAGTGATCTAAAGGTCCTCAATGGCATGGGTCCCTTATAGAAAGCAGCATTGTTTTCATGAATACTCGATCAACAACACCAACCCTCAAAAAGGACCTCCATTGAGCGGTGGTTTTCTCAAGTTAGCTTAGTCGGGAATCAACTCCCAATAAGCCTTCTTGAACATACCACCTTCCTATCATAAGTACGCTCGAGCACGAGTATAGTGCTGTCTCACCACTTGAAATTCCCAAGAACTAAACATAACAAATATGCACATACTTACAAATATTCACAAATAGCAAGTATTTAAACAAAATAGGCTAAACCCTCAAAACAAAAGCATAATATCCCCAGTGAAGTCGCCATTTCTGTTGCGGTGAAAATTGGATGTCAAGCTATTGATTAACTTGAACCTTATTTCTTTTACAATCGGACTTTATTTTATCCAAAGGATAGGTCTAAAGAGAGAAAAACCTTTTTCGCGATGTAACGACAACGCTTAAGAGATTCGGGGATCGGGGGTTGGTTATATCTAGGGAAGGTATTAGCACCCTAAATATCTGTAGTACTCTACAAGAACCTTTTGTTTGATTGATTGCTAAGTTTGTGAATTGTGTTATGGTTAAGGGATAAGATAAAAACAAATGAAGTCCTAAGTGGTTTCCTAAGTTTGCTCGCAAAGGCATCGCACCTTCTGCCTACGTATCCTAACTAGGATAGAATCAGAGCAATCGTAGTTCACCTCACAAGGGAAAAGAACACTTGATGACGATCAAGGCTCAATGGGGAACAAACATGACAATGTTTGTGTGGAGTTTGACAAAACTCCCTAATCTAAGTTGTAGAAGGGGGGAAGTAAGAAATCATGACGATGATTCTTACACAGAGTTGACGAACTCTTTCCTAGGGTTCTAGTTGAAGAATGCTCCTAGTACGGGCGGGTCTTTTAGACTTAAGCTAAGTCTAAGGCTTCTAATCTAAGGTGAAAATGGGTTAACAAAGTTAAGGGTGTGATTGAATAAGTTATCCATGACATCGAGGGTCAAGTGGACAGACTTTCCTTTGGAGGGAGACTGGGAGGCGACTTGGACGAGAACTAACGAGTTTCGTCGCTTGGGGACAAAAGAAAATAAAATGCTAGACAAGATGATAATAAAGGTGAAGCATAATCATGGTTACAACCAATTTAAATAATAAGAGATGGTGAGAATGAAACATGAAGGTAACAGTTAACAGATGAAATAATCGATACTGTGACAACAGTTCTCATTTAATAAAAATCAACAGATAAAAATGGTAAAAACCAAGAAATAAATCCTAGCATGTTAACTAACATGTATAGGCATGGATTCAAACAAGTTTCAATAAAAATATTGAAAGGAAACAATTAAAAATTCATCTGCAATTACATAAACGATCGCGAAAACGCGCACACTTGTACATAAACAAACTGGGTGATAAAAACTTCAAACATAAAAAATAAAGGAATGGCATGAAAGAACACATTAATACGAGCACAACGGAAAAAGAACGGACGAAAAACGATGAAAAACGAGTGAGATACGAATTCTTGAAGTTTGTGTGAAAAATAGCAAAAAATGGTAAAAGGGTTGCCCTCCTCAGGGGTCGAACCCAGGTCATGCATGTGAAAGGCGCGTTTTGCAATATGGTCTTACCACTGGGGTGGCTATACATCCATTGATGAAGCCACCCCTAATTAATTATAAGGGTAAGTTTCATGACAGATTGGGCAAGAAAGCATAAACCGAGCATTTACGTTTTGTATCGTATCTCCCTAACCGTTTATCGGAATGGAACAAAATTTATATGGATTTGGGGTAGAATCAAACAAGGAATCTAATGGTGGTCTCAGTTTTTGAAAATTCTCAAACCTCTGCAAAACCCGATAGCTGATGTTCTTAATGTGTAATGAGATGCATTTTCATGTAGATGCTATGATACACTTGACCTCAAACCAAAACAGCTATGCACACATCACAGGTAAGTAAAAATGAGTGAATCCAAATTAACTTTATGGTTAAAATTGAACTGTTATGAAAAGTCATGTGTAATTTGCAAAAAAGTGACATAAGTGATATGCATGATTTGAGGTATCTCAATTTCAAAGCAAAAATGGATCATGACAAACTTCCATACACCTTTATTACATATTAATGAGTGAGTTTAATTGAAAAACAAAGGTCTGTACTGACTGTGTAGTGTTTTGGTATTCATCATGCTTATTGTGTGCTCATGTGCATTATGTGGTGTGTGTTTGTGTTCAAATGGTTTTAAAGTCTTTTGATCATACTCACACATTACAAATGACCAATGTAAGCTGTTAGAGCAAGCAAATTAATTCAAAACAAGATAATGCAAAAAAATGGTGTGTGCTATGTCACTTTGTGATGAAAATGAGCATTTGAAGAGTGAGATTTAGGTGCAGCCAGTTTTGATGCAAAATGATCATGTCCACATCTTAGAAATGTTTAATGTGAAGTGTGTGCAATATGGTTTGAGTGAAAAAATGAGTTATGCAAAAAGTGGCTTAGTGTGTGGATGTGTATGTGACAATCATGCATTTGCAAAGTGATTTTCATGACAGGGTGATTTTCAATGAAATGGTTATTCAAACATGTTACAAATGATCAATATAAAGTGTACCAACCATCATTTGTGTACAAAAACAATTAACATGACAGTTAGCATGACAGTTGCAAAATTGAGCAAAAAGTGACATTTTTGAAAAAAAAAGTCAAAAATAACACATAACTTCCACCATTGGAAATTAAGTACAAAATGTGACATTTTCAAGATGAGTTTTTGGACAGTTTGGTTTCAGGTCTTTCCATCTCTTTTTGAATGGTTCTACACTTCCTATATATCATATGAAAAGAGTTTAAAGCTCCAAATACCATGGAAACTGACAGCTTGAGAAAATGGTACTTGATTTGCAAAAACACACTTGAAACTTGCATTTTGAAAGTCAAAACTTGAGATACTTGTTATAACCATTAAGTGATGGTTTGAACACTTTTAAAATGATATATTTGAAGTGTCTAAACACTTGGTTTGAGTGGAAAAACACTAGAGCAAGATCTGGTATGTTTTTTGCAAAAGAATGCTTGAAAAATACACTTGAAGTTCAAAATCCTCATTATTTGTTGTAACCTTCAAGCCAGGTTCTAGACATGTTTAAAATGATGTGCTTGAGGTGTTTCAACAAGTAATTAAGTTTGAAATGTACCCAAAACCAGAAATGGTATGTTATGCTTGAAAATATGTGAAAAGTGCCTTTAAAAAGTGAGCAACATGAAGTGTACCAACTCTGTACAAAACAACAATTCTAACACCTTACATGAACCACATAGAAAGGTTTCAAAGCATCAAAATATGTCCCTAATCAACAGGTTAAGGAATCACCATGACAAATGCATATCCTTGGCCAAAAACAACTCTTGAAATGAAAAAGACTTATGCTAGCAACAACAAAGCATTCAAGCATGCATACACTCCATAAATATCATGTCAAAACTGTTAGGACCCTTAGAACCACATCATTCCCACAAAATGTAATTTTGACATGTGAACACAAGCATAAGCATCCATATACAACAGCAACCACAGCAAGATCTTGATTCAAGCAAGGATATTGGGAAAACAAGGACATACACATTCTTTATATGTAGCAACAAGTATGTATATCCATTTATAAACAAGTAAACCAATCACAAGTGGAAAATCATGAGGAACAACCCACCCACTTATGTTTTATGCTTCATTTTACCAAACCAAAATATGCAAGACATGAGGAATAATGAAAGAGCAAGGCTTACAAGCTACATACCTGTGATGATGACCTTAAGCAAGCTAAATACTCCTAGAAAAACCAGAGATGCTCCTCCTTTCTTTGCAAGACTATGAAGCTTGCAAGAATGTTGCAAAAAGGCAATACTCACACCAGTTTGAGTTGCAGCAATTCCAGCTGATTTGTAAGGCTTTGAATAGTTGCAATATGATATATAAGAGGTGAGAGGTGTTACAAGTGTTATAACACCAAGAAACAAGTTGTACCAAGTTTTGGCAATTTAAGTGGCTTTTGGTTAAAGTATGATAGGTAGGAGTTTGACTTTTTGATTTCTAAGGTTTTCTAGTGGTTTAATGGATTACACACCTTCTATATGTTATTTAGAGTTTGTGTGGAGGGTGGTTGAGGTGTTGGAAAGGATAGAAATGAATTTGGGCAGATTTCACTTCAAGGCCATTTTGAGTGTTTTTGTGAACTTTGTGATTTTTGAGAAAATTGAAGCAAGATGAGAGAATTGTGATGACAGAGGTTATTTGTGGTTTCTATCAGATCAATTGTGTGTGGAATGAGGTGAATGAGACCTCCTTTTATAGAGAAATGGATTTAGGTGCTTGCTAGAGACATAACTTCACCATGAAGTAATCTTTGATATTTTTGATCCACCATCCCACTTGTTGGATTCCTTGGCCCTTATTTCTCCCAAAGGGCAAGTTAATTGATGGTTTTCTAATGCAAATGCAGGCTAGAAGCTTTGTAGAGTGGCTGGTTCAGAAATGGCCTTTACACCTCATGCTTAAAAAAGTCAATTTTGGCAACTTTCACTTTATGGCAATGAAACTTCAATCTTTCATTCTATGATACTTTCATGCAAAATTTCTGTTCTAACATGCTACATATGTTCCATATATCAGATAGAATGAGTCTTGCAAGCTGAAATTGGCTCAATTGGATGAAGGAGGTGGTTTTGCAAATTTGGCCAATGTGGGACAAAAGTGATAAATCACCAACTTTGCACACATGTAACTTCCTGCTCATAAATCACCTTGAGGAGTTCTTGTTCTTTTTAGAAAGCCCTCATATAGTACTAAAACATTCATGTTGGCTATAGGTCTTGATTCCAATTGAAACTAGGTGAAAATTCCTCTTGAAGTTGGCTGATTTTAGGGTTCTTAAGACCAAATAACTTAGAATTTTTCTAAGTTATTTTCCCCTCTAGGAATGTTTTTCCTTCTAACTCAAAATCTAAGCATTTTCTGACTATGGACCACTAGGAGACTTTTGTAGAGCTTGTCAAGAGCTTTCAAATGAGCTTAGAACCACCTCAATTGAGTGTGTGGTTAGGAAGTTATGGTTTTGCCCCTTCTGAAACCCTAATTCCCGATTTTTCCGATTATCCCTCCATTTTTGATCAAATGACAATGAAATTTTATGAGTGAGCTTACATTGACATATGGAACAACGTTTCTTCACATCTTGAAGTCCCAATCCTTAAATTTGAAAAGTCGATTTTTGGTTGTCGGCGCGATCGATCGGTGGCTACCGAGTCGTCTGTGGATGTTCTGGACTTCCTGAGTCTTTGAAACTTCTTGAGTAGGTTCCATTAGGCCATATGAACTTTAGGGATTACAATTCCCTCTTGAAAACACCTTCTATCACAAAAGTCAAACCATAGTTGACTTTTCATCAGTCAAAAACCCTAATCGGGTGTCCATACTGCATTGTTCTCGATTTTGGCGCAACAACTTCAAATTGATTTATCTTTTGACCTCATGTTGCATATTTGAACTTCCTCATGTTTTAAATTCATTCAAACCCTTGATTGACCACACACACCTTTCTTCAATTTCGACCGCGCGAAACCCTAATTCGTTTGTAACTCAACAAAGAAAACTTGGACTGGGTTAAGGTTAAATAAACATATGATGCATGTTTCTAGAATGATAATGAGGATCTAAGGTGGTCAAAATTTGGGGTGCAACAGTGGCTTTTTAGGGATATTGAATTACATTGCTCGGTTCATATCTCATCTAACAGCCACGTGCGAGCCATTATTCAAGTTATTGAAAAAAGATCAGGCTGTGACCTGGAATGAAGATTGTCAAAAGGCGTTTGAAAAAATAAAAGAGTATTTGCAGGAACCTCCAATATTGATACCCTCAGTAGCCGGGAGACCATTGATTTTGTATTTGACGGTTCTTGAGAAAAGCATGGGTTGTGTTCTCGGTCAACATGACGAGACTGGACGTAAAGAGCATGCGATTTACTACTTGAGTAAAAAGTTCACAGATTGTGAGTCCCGTTACTCAATGCTCGAAAAGACGTGTTGTGCACTAGCCTGGGCTGCCAAACGTTTGAGGCAATACATGCTAAATCATACAACTATGCTAATTTCAAAGATGGATCCGATCAAATAAGTGTTTGAAAAGCAAGCACTTTCTGGAAGGATTGCCTGATGGCAGATGGTATTGACAGAATATGATATTCAGTATGTTTCTCAAAAGGCTATTAAAGGTAGCGTTCTGTCAGAGTACCTAGCTGAGCAGCCAATCGATGATTACCAGCCGATGAGGTTTGATTTTCCTGACGAGGATATTATGTACTTAAAAATGAAGGACTGTGAGGAGTCGTTGCCTGATGAAGGTCCAGAATTGGGTTCCAAATGGCAATTGATATTTGACGGTGCCGTTAATTCATATGGAAGTGGAATAGGGGCAATCATTACTACTCCCCATGGGTCGCACATCCCATTCACTGCTAGATTGACCTTTCCGGTTACCAACAATGAGGCTGAATATGAAGCATGCATTATGGGGCTCGAAGAAGCTATTGATCTGAGAATTAAAAAATCTTGATGTGTACGGAGACTCTGCTCTAGTTGTGAACCAGATCAAGGGAGAGTGGGAGACTCGTCAGCCCAATTTGATACCCTATATGAATTATGCAAGGAGGTTGTTACCTTTCTTTGACAAGGTGGAATTGCACCATGTACCACGAGCATAAAATCAGATGGCAGACGCTCTCGCAATGTTATCTTTAATGTATAAAGTTAACTTCTGGAATGAGGCTCCTAGGATAGTTATCTCCCGCCTTGGCAGGCCCGCTTTCATATTCGCCATTGAAGAAGCTTCTGATGGAAAACCGTAGTATTATGATATCCAGAATTTCCTGAAGAACCAAGAGTATCCGGCTAGGGCATCCAGTCGTGATCAGAAGACTCTTAGGAGATTGGCTGGCAATTTCTATTTAAATCCGGATGGTGTTTTGTACAAGAGAAACCATGACTTGGTATTGTTGCGGTGTGTGGACGGGAAAGAAGCTAATTTGCTCATGGAAGAGATCCATGAGGGTACATTTGGCACGCATGCTGGCGGACATGCAATGACGAGAAAGTTATTATGAGCAGGGTATTACTGGCTGACAATGGAAACAAATTGTTTCAAGTTTGCAAAGAAGTGTCATAAATTCCAGATTTATGCAGATAAGATTCACGTGCCTCCGAGCCCTCTAAATGTTATGTCATCACCTTGGCCTTTTTCCATGTGGGGAATTGATGTGATTGGGAAAATTGAGCCCCCGGCATCCAACAGACATCGCTTTATCTTGGTAGCTATTGATTACTTCACCAAATGGGTTGAAGTGGCATCGTATGCTAATGTTACCAAGCAGGTGGTAGCCAGATTTATCAAGAAGGATATTATCTGCAGATATGGAATCCCGGAGCGGATCATCACTGACAACGGTTCAAATTTGAATAACAAGATGATGAAGGAATTGTGCCAGAATTTCAAGATTGAACATCACAACTCTTCTCCTTATCGGCCCAAGATGAATGGTGATGTTGAAGCGGCCAATAAAAACATAAAGAAGATCATTCAGAAGATGGTTGTGACCTACAAGGACTGGCATGAGATGTTGCCTTTTGCTTTGCACGGTTATCGTACGACGGTACGCACATCAACCGGAGCAACTCCTTTTTCACTGGTATATGGTATGGAGGTTGTCCTACCATTGGAGGTTGAGATTCCTTCTTTGAGGGTTTTGCGCGATGTTGAACTTGATGAGGCAGAATGGGTGAAAGATAGACTGAATCAGCTCAGTTTGATGGATGAGAAGAGACTGGCTTCTCTAGCATATGGTCGGCTGTATCAAAGTCGGATGAAGAAAGCTTATGATAAAAAGGTGTGTCCTCGAAGCTTTCAGACGGGCGATCTTGTGCTGAAAAAGATTCTCCCACCACAATCAGATCACAGGGGCAAATGGACTCCCAACTATGAAGGTCCATATGTCGTTAGAAAGGTTTTCTCTGGAGGAGCCTTATTGTTGTCAACCATGGATGGTGAATATTTCACATCCCCTGTGAACTCTGACGCAGTTAAAAAATACTTTGTTTAAAGAGACCCGCTGGACAGAAAAAGAATATTCAGGCAAAAATGGGGCATCCCGGCGAACCATAAAAAAGGAATAAAAGGTTCAGGCAAAAGTTTGGGAAAATTGAAAAATGTACACCCGTGAAGTTGAAAACTTGAAAAGGGCGACTTCGGCAAAAAAGGGTATCCCGGTGAATTGAAAACCCGCAAAGGGCGGTTCACGCAAAAGTTAGTGATTTGAAAAAGCAAATGACTTTGGTCCGAGTTTGATACTGCGTTGCTTAGTGGTTTAGGAGTACCTGAGGGTCGTATATCCAAAACAATATCTTCCGAAGATCGAGTATCGGGAAAGCGTCAGAGTCAGGCGAGTCATAGGAGGATCAACTCATGGTGTTCGTCTGTACCACGTTGCCGATATGTATACAAATTTTCTTTGTGCTTCTGTAATATTTGTATTTTGCTTGTGCGTAACTTCCTCTTTTCAGGAGTTGCATCTAGTGTACAAAATTTTGCCTATTTACAGGCTCGTTGTCAATAAAGAATGTTATTCAGTATTTGATGCTTGTTCTTTACTATTTTATTTGTGAAAAACGCTGATGTTTTTGATGAACTTGCATGTACATAAACTTGCTGGCCCTTGCCAATAATTGCTAAAACTTTGAATTGACTGAGCGAATGTCACGGATACTAACCGGGATAGATCTTGTTGTATAGATTTGTTATGTCTTGTTTATGTTTTGCAGGGTTCTCACCTTTGAAGCAAACAGTCAGGGAATTTTTTCTTCCCCGACCAGGATCCTTAATGTAGGAATAGGCGTTATGTGAAATTTGTGCCTCCCCAGTAGATGGAATTGGCTTTTCCTCCCCGGCAGATGGAGGTTGAAGTTTTTATCCCTAGAAGAGTTGGGATTGAATCCGTGCAGGATCGGATTATCTTCAGCAATTCAAGATCGACTTATTCGGTAGGATAAAGTCATCCCCAGTGAGGCAAGATTGATATCCCCAGTGGAGTATGCATTCCTGGTGGTTGGTTATGAGCACATTTACTCCCCAGAGAAAGGTCTCTCAGAGTACAATCAGAGTACCCAAGTCGATTCCCAGCTGAGTGTCCTCAGCAGGATGGTTAATTCTCCACAGAGCATAATCAGGTGATCAGAGGTTGAAAGGATCATTCCCGTACAGGACCGTCTTTTCTGTTCTCCAGCAGGTTGTCATTCCTCCGACAGGATGAACATCATCAGCAAAGCTCGTAATTTCAAGCTTGTGAGCCATTCCCCAACAGGATGGTTATCGCCAGCGGAGTTGGTTTCACTTGTCTAGCATTTATTTTGCTGGAATATGTTTGTGGTACCTGGTTTTCCCCAGCGGATTTGGTTTTGTCTTCAGCGTGTATTTTGCTGAAGCGCCTCTTGGCATCTTTGCATTATGCATATATCATCATATTTGCATCCACCCAAACGCGTAGCATTTCTATGCCGTATGGAGCATTACGCCATTGTCAAACATACGCATTTTGAAACATAAGCCAGGTTGGTTACCTCCTTGTTTTCAGGTGTTACTTCCTGTAGAGGAGTGAGATTCTTGCTCAGAAGGATTTCTAGATATTCAAATTCTCAGCGTGAGATAGGTGATGATAACGTTCGTCCCCTAATAGAGTTGCTTGGTTAAGTTTCTCTTCGTCCCAAGCGGGATTCTTCTCAGGTTGCTGTTATGTCAGCATTAAAAGATTTCATGACTTAAACTGTCGGAGTTGTCACTAGTGATTTCCCTAGTGAAATTTTTCCCCACAGAGTGGTTTGGTTAAGTTTCTCGTATTCCCCAGCAAAGTATTCTTCAAACGGATCCGTGTTGACAGAATTTTTGCCTGTGATTGACAGAGATTGTTATCCGTGTTGACGGAATTGTTGCATGTGATTGACAGAGGTTGTTATCCGTGTTGACGGAATTGTTGCCTGTGATTGATAGAGGTTGTTATTCGTGTTGACAAAATTGTTGTCTGTGATTGACAGAGGTTGTTATTCGTGTTGACGGAATAGTTACCTGTGATTGATAGAGATTGTTATCCGTGTTGATGGAATTGTTACCCGTGTTGACGGTGATTGTTATCCGTGTTGACGGAATTGTTACCCGTGTTGACGGTGATTGTTATCCGTGTTGACGGAATTGTACCTGTGTTGACAGTGATTGTTACCCGTGTTGATGGAATCGTTACCCGTGATGGACGGAGTTGTCCCCAGTGAAGTCGCTAGTGATTATTATCCATGTTGACGGAATCGTTACCTGTGATTGACAGAGATCGTTATTCCAGTTGTGGATGGAGTTATACCCATGGTGATGGAGTCTCTCCTCGTGTTGACAAAGTTTAGTCCAGTTGTGGATGGAGTTGTTCCTTGTAAAGTTAATTCGATGTCTGTGGCGTCACACAGGGGGTTGATGTTGAAATCCAAAGTTTTATCAGATGATTGATCAGTTGTTGCCATAACAACTGGGCTCAATGTAATGGATGTTGTTCCTACAAGCAGTTTTCGCAGCTTATTTCTGTGGTTGAAAAATTTCCGGGTTTCTTGGTATTCAAACGTCTTCTACCTCGATTGGTTGAAAGTCGTTCGCTCTTCATCCAGTCGGGTCCAAGCCATTTGAATAGGGACAGCTGTTGCACCCCAAAATTTGCCTAACCTCTTTCCTTACTTGGTTTATGTTTCATTGCATTAACATTTGCATAGTTATATCATTTGCATATCATGATATCATTCATATAGAAGGGGATCAAGTGTGATTCTTATCAAGAGAAGCCTTGCAAGAGGTTTTATTCATGATTGAGAAGTTATCAAAGTCATCAGGAGGTAATTTGAGTGCCTAAGAGGTTGGATGCTTGCATGAAGATTTTCTCCTAGCTTGAGGATCAATTGAAGACCATCAGAGGGATGTGAAGTGTTGAATATGAGAAGAGGATGTGTATGGATCTCATAGAATGCCTAGAGGGCCATGGGAGAGCTCAATCACGTCATTGTATCATATACAAGAGCCACAGTTGAGGTGCAAGCAATTAGGGTTTCATCTGGGTCAATCCTATATCAATTGTGCAATTGAAGGGTATCAAAGCCTACTTTTAGGTCATGGAATTCATGAAATGATATGATGAGACATTTTTGGTGTTGTGCCAAGATCAAGTCAGGAGGAGTTAAGAGTGTGGGAAGTTGCTAAATTAGGGTTTCAGTGTAAAATCCCCTATTTAGTGTCTAACTTCAAGACCCCTTAAGTCAAAATACAAGTTTCAAATGGATCTTTGGCCAACATGAAACTTATAGAGCATCTCAATACCTTTATTTTGAGTACTATAAGTCTTTAAGGGGATTTATATAACTCAAGTTATGGTCCAGACAAGTTACAAGTCCTCAGATGCCTCTGAAATTTGTCTGTGAAAATCATATGACTTCAAAGCTATTTTTGACCTAGAAGGAGGTTTCACCTGAACTTTTGGCCAACATGAAAGTTGTTCCTCATGATCTTAGCTTTTTCTAAATTGTACTACAAGTCTTCCATCTGATTTGTGGAACTCAAGTTATGAGGTTTACAAGTTAGGGGTATTTTGGGAAAGTGAGATTATAGGCCATTTTCAATCATAGGTCAAAATCTCCAACTTGCACTTGTCAAATGGATTTTTGTTCAACATTAAACTTGTTCAAAATGTGGTTTTTAGGCTAACCAAGAAGTCATGATGGATTGATTGGGCTCATAGCAAGACTTGGTTTGAAATGGCTTGAAAAAGAAAGTTTTAAAAGGATTCAAAGTTGAAAAATCCAAATTAATGGTTAAGTGACCAAAACATGTCAAATAAGTACTCATTTTGATTGTAAATTTCATTTTAAACACAATGACATTGGTGGATTTTTTAGTTTAGGCCAATTTTCACAAGTTACAATGGTGTTTCTTCATGTGCAAGTTACATATCCAAATCCTTCACCAAGGCATTTCAAGTGTTCCTTTTGATCTGAATGCATTCACAAGACATTTTGCAATTGAAAGGGAAGCTTCTAGAACAATTTCCATGGCCAATTCGTGACTGTCATGTGCAATGTTGAAGAGAAAAAACAGAAAATTGAAATGTCTGGATTGGGCTCCAATTGGATTCAAAAAGCCCATAGACATGTTCTATTTAAGTCCTTTGATGATTTCAGAATCATTTTGGTGCAATTTTTGTGGCTGAAGTAGAGATAGCAAGTTCATTTTCAAGCAAGCAAGTGCAGATCGGGTTTTGAGTTCCAAGCCAATTCAGATCAAATTGAAGGTTTCAACATCTTTCTCTTGCATCCTTGAGTGATTCTGGAGAGTTTTGAAGCTTGATTCGTGCTCTAGATACCTCTGTTCATAGATCTACATCAGGTATGTAAACTTCAAGTTTCTCATAATTATAGGAAGATGTAGATCAATTTGCATATGTGGATAGGATCTAGTTAAGGAGTAGATCGTTTCTGGACAGAATTTTGGACAATTAGAGACAAACTTAGGTGACATGTGATTTGTATTTGAGCACGGTTTGACTTGATCTTAAGGCTAGGACACGATTTGGATAGATCAGGATGATCTAGGAAGCATGAGGAACATTTCTGTATGATTAGATTTAGGTTTGGTGATGATCAGAGTTGAGGTGACATTTGAGTTTTGGATCGGATTTTAAAATGCATGAGGATTCACTTGATTCTAAGGTTATATTTGAACTCAGCGTGTAAAATTGAGTAAGATTGGTGTAAAGTTTGTTGGATTTGGTCACCTGTGAGTAACGTCTCACCGGAGAAGACGGTTGTTTCCACCGTGAGAGTCACCGGAGATTGTTCCCCCTCGCCTGAGTTCCAAGGAAGAAGATGAGGTTCTGACCATTAGATCTTGTTGAAGATTGACTTAGTAGCTAGATCGTGTGGCTCATGTTTGATCTGAGGATTTGCCTCCAAAACCAAAAATGCTTCGTTTCATTAATCCCAGTCAGCGTGTGACTGGGATGCTCACGTGGACACGCTCTTTTCCTTCAGATCTGCATACCTTATCAACTCATCCAACGCTCATGTTATTTTCTTAGTTTTTAATTTGTTTTATTTCATTTTGATTATTTAATGCTTATTGGTTCCAAAAATCACAATAAATCCATTTTTAATATGAAAAATATTTTTAAAATATCTCCATGCTCCTGATTAAATTTCTGATTTTCTGGGATCAATAAGTTGCATTTTCATGCATTTTTCAATTTTATTTGATTTTTCTCATTTTGTTTATTTCTTTAATTTTTGCATAATTGTTCATCTGTTTTGTTGATTTTGGTGTGATTTTTTGGTATTGAGTCTGGCTTTGATTTTTGAGTATGTTATAGGTTAGATGTGCATGCTCCCTTAGGATTTTTATTAGAATTTTTCAACAATTGTAGGTTCTGTTTTAGGTGAGATGTTTAGAGCCTTCCCAAACTTGTGGTTTACCTTGACATACCTCAACTTAGGAATTGTTTAGTAGATCTAGATGTTGATTTAGGCTTTGATATTTGAACCCTAGATTGCTAAAACATGCATGTTCCCCTAGGAAATTTATTATATTTTTACAACTTAGTTTTCTATTTTATGTAGAATTTGCAAGTTGGTTGTGCATGTGGTGTTCCATCTTTGGTGCCTTGTTTTGTTTGGCCTTGTTGGTGGCTTTGGAGCTTGAAGTGCTTGGATTCCTTTTTGGAGGAGCTTCTGGACATCTTGTAGTTGTTGTGTCTTGGCTTGTGGAGCTTAGAGTTTGAGTTTTCTTCTTTTTTTAGGAGCTTTTTAGAAGCTTATAGGATTAGGGTTTTAGGAAGAGCCATTAGAACTAGTTCTTCTTCTTTCATCAAACATAGAACGCATTGTTTGCTTCTATCCTATCCTATGATGCAAAGTCCTCTTAAGGAAGCTCCATCTCTCCTTTGGAGGGATGAGTGGCATGTCTTAATGAGTAGAATTTTTGAGGATGCACTTTCTTTCATGTTGGTTCCTGATGAATTCCTTTGGTTTTCATCGGGTTTCCTAGCATTGTAACTTGATCTCAATGATGATTTCTCTTCTTGTGGAGCTTGCTAGAGTGTGAAGATGAAGACTTGAAGAAGCTTGAAGATAGGAGCTAGCTTGAAGATGAAGATTCTTTGCTGTCAATTCAACTTTGCTGACCAGAGCTGCTGTTTAAGGTTGAAGTTGCTGTCTGTAGAAGATTGTTGCTGCTGTTTGGGCTGCTTCCTCTGTTTTTCTTTTGTTGTATTGTCTGTTTGCTTGTGTTGCTTACCTTTAGGTTTGAGGTGGAGCTTGTCTCCCCTTGCCTGTTGTTTTCTTAGGTTTGAGGTTGAGCCGGACTCCCTTGCCTCGTTTGTATTGTTGCATAGCATGCATTTTACTGTTTATTGTTTACTGCTTGCTTTCTTTTGCTATTTTCCCCAGGATCTCTGATTTCCTCTGTGCAAGAGGGAATTATGACAGACATTAGGTTTTGACCCATGCATGATAACTGTAGGTAGTTTCCCTTTCAACCATAGTTTTAGGGCGTCTTTCTCTTCTCATCTCAAAACAATTCAAAAATACAGTAATAAGGTTAATCGAAGTCGTACATTACGAGCCTTAAGCTATCTTGGAAAAGGTTGGTGGAGGATCTCTCTCCAGTAATCTGGATGTTTAGTGTGGTACCCTTTGGGTGACATACGAAGCGTTCACTCCTAGGTCATAGTCTCTAGTGCGACGGAGATTGCGAACATCCTAAAAAACAGTTCTTTCGTAAAAGATTCAAACAAACATTCAAACTCTATTTTTATCCTCTTGGACCCTTAATCTGGAAAACCCTTTCTTAAGGAGATAAAAAACTGTCAGACAACTTGTGTCTTCCGTAGCCCGAACTACGTTTGCTCTGATCTTTCATGTCGTATAAAAGTACGTAGGCACGAGATGCGATATCTCGGCGAGCAACCTTCCCCCATAACCCGTAGTTAGGCAAACTACGTTGACTTTGATTTCTCGTTCCAGATGGGAATACGTAGGCATAAAGTGCGATACTTTGCCGAGTCATTTTCTTTTCTTTTTAGACCATACCTTTAGAGTAGATAGATAAACACACCCTTAGATAGAAAACAAGCGTGGATCCCGTCGAGTACGACGGACGTGAGGGGTGCTAATACCTTCCCCTTGCGTAACCGACTCCCGAATCCAGGATTTGGTTGCGATGACCATTCCTTTCCCTCTTTGCGTTAGGTTTTCTCTAAGCATTTCCTTTCCCTCTTTTGGGATAAATAACGCACAGTGGCGACTCTTCTGTCATGGCCGGTTCGATTTTCGCAGTAGCGACACTATGTTCACCCCACTGATGGGGATGGCAAAAAGATAGATAGAAAATCTATGACTGAAGCTCAGAAGAAAGAATTCAGAAATCAGCACAAAGCAAGAACCATACTACTAAATGTTATATCTCATACTGAGTATGAGAAAATTACTAACAGAGAAACAACATTTGGTATGTTTGAATCTTTGAAGATGACTCATGAAGGGAATTCTCAAGTCAAGGAGACCAAGGCTCTAGTGCTGATCTAGAAATATGAAGCCTTCAAAATGGAGGAATCTGAATCTGTAGAAGTTGTGTTCTCTAGATTTCAAATTCTCACAGCTGGCTTGAAAGTTCTGGACAAGGGTTACTCCACTGTTGATCATGTTAAGAAGATCATCAGAAGTTTGCCAATCAATGGTCACTGCTCTGAAGCTAGCAAAGGATCTGAACAAGATCACGCTGGAGGAACTGATCAGCTCTCTGAGGAGTCATGAGATTGAACTATAAGAAGACGAACCCCAGAAAAAAGGTAAGTCTGTTGCTTTAAAGTCTAACAAATCTGCCAAAGCTTTGCAGGTTTTAGAAGAAAGTTTTGAAGAATCTTCTTCTAAAGAAGAAGAAGATGAATTGTCTCTGCTGTCCAGAAGGATCAACAAACTCTGGAAGCATAAGCAGAAGAAATTCAGAAACTTCAGGAAACCAGATCAACGTAAAGAGTCTTCTGGACACATAAGATCTAGAAAGAAAGAAGTTGTCTGCTATGAAATGCAAGGAACCTGGGCACTACAAAAATGAATGCCCAAAGCTTCAGAAGGAGAAGCTAAGAAGGAAGTCTGATTATAAAAAGAAAGTTCTGATGGCAACCTGGGATGATTCACATGCATTTAAATCTTCATCAGACTCAGATGAAGAATGTGCAAACATGGCACTCATGGCTGACGTAGAAGACCATGCAGAAACATCTGGATCAGAATCAGAATCAGAATTAGAATAAGACTCTGAGGAGGTATTTTCTGAACTTTCTAGAGCAGAACTTATTGAGAGTTTATCTGAAATGTTGGAAAATTATAGTAAGATTAAGCTCAAATACAAGAAGCGTGAAAACAGTCTTGTATCTGAGAATGATCTTTTGAAATCAGAAATTGCTGAGCTTAAGGCAAACAATTTGAAAATTAAAAATGAATTAGAAAAAGCTCAACAAGATTCTGAAGTTGAAACTAAGTCAAAATCTAAAAATATTTTAGAAGAATATGATTATAGTTTTCATAGATTTCTGGCAAGAAGCCTAGAGAGAAGCAAGATGGATTCAATGATCTATGGTGTAAGCAGAAATAACAGGAAGGGTATTGGATATGAATTTTCTTCTGAGAAAGATTTAAATCCAACATCTGTTGATAAACTAATCATTAAGCATACTCCTCTGTATTCTACTTTTAAGTATGGTCACCTTAATGATATTAAACACACACGTTCTGGTCAGAACATTCTTGTGTTTAAACCTAAAGTTAATCAGAACAAACCTGCCGTTAGAAGACAGAAGTTCAGACAAAACTTTAAGGCAACTAACCCTAAAGGACCCAAAAAGATCTGGGTACCTAAAGACAAAATAATATTTGTTGCAGACATCTTTAGCAGCAAAGTCAAAACACCAATCTTGGTACCTGGACTCTGGTTGCTCGCGTCACATGACGGGAAAAAGGTCTATGTTCTAAAGCCTAGAACTTAGATCTGGAGGAGACGTCAAGTTTGGAGGGAACCAGAGGGGCAAGATAGTTGGCTCTGGAACTATTGGCAATGGTAATCTTCCTTCCATTTCTAATGTCTTACTTGTTGAAGGATTAACACATAACTTATTGTCCATAAGTCAATTAAGTGACAATGGTTATGACATAATCTTCAATCAAAAATGTTGCAAGGTTGTCAGTCAAAAGTATGGCTCAATCCTATTTATGGAAAGAGGAAGAACAACATTTATAAAATCAATCTTTCAGAACTTAAGGTTCAGAATATAAAATGCCTTTTGTCTGTTAATGGTGAGCAATGGGTCTGGCACAGAAGATTGGGGCATTTTAGTATGAGACGTATATCTCATATTAATAAACTCAATCTGGTCAGAGGACTTCCTCAATTGAAGTTCAACTCAGATGCTCTTTGTGAAGCATGTCAAAAAGGAAAATTTTCAAAATCTTCTTTTAAAACTAAAAATGTTGTTTCAACCTCAAGACCATTAGAGTTACTTCATATTGATCTGTTTGGACCAGTGAAAACTGCATCCATCAGAGGCAAGAATATGGATTAGTCATTTTTGATGACTACAGCAGATGGACATGGGTGAAATTCCTAAAACACAAGGATGAGTCACATTCTGTGTTCTTTAACTTCTGCAAACAAGTCCAGAATGAAAAAGATTTTAAAATTGTTAAAGTCAGAAGTGATCATGGTGGTGAATTTGAAAAAAAAAATTTGAAAAATATTTTAAAGAAAATGGCATTGCACATGATTTCTCCTGCCCTAGAACTCCTCAACAGAATGGAGTTGTAGAGAGGAAAAATAGAACATTGCAAGAAATGGCCAGAACCATGATCAACGAGACTAATCTAGCAAAACATTTTTGGGCAGAAGCAATTAACATAGCTTGCTATATTCAGAACAGAGTGTCTATAAGACCTCTTCTAGAGAAGACTCCCTATGAGTTGTGGAGGAATAGAAAGCCCAACATTTCTTATTTCCATCCTTTTGGATGTGTATGTTTTATGTTGAATACTAAAGAGAATCTGAACAAGTTGATTCTAAAGCACAGACGTGTTTCATGCTTGGGTATTCTAAACGCTCTAAAGGCTACAGAGTATACAATACTGAGACACAGATTATGGAGGAATCAATACATGTTAGATTTTATTATAAGCTTGGCAATCAAAAGCCAAAGCATCTTGATAATTCTACAGATAGAGAAGTCATTCTCATAGACTCTGAAGGTTCAGAGGCAGAAAAGGCTCAAGTGAAAGAACCAGAAGCAACGCCAGATGCAACTCCATTGGCTGCTCAGATGAACAATTTGAATATTTCTGAAGAACCAAATGTTAAGGGATCATCATCCAGAATCAAAGCCTCTCACCCAGAGGATGTGATAATTGGGAAGAAGGATGACCATTCAGAACAAGGTCTTTCCTCAGATCATCTGCAACGTCACTTTTTGGGTTGGTGTCTATCATTGAACCAACTTCTGTAGATGAAGCTCTGAATGATAATAAGTGGATACTTGCTATGCAAGAAGAGCTAAATCAATTCACCAGAAATGACGTTTGGGATCTGGTTCCAAGACCAAAAGGATTCAATATTATTGGAACTAAATGGATCTTCAGAAACAAATTAAATGAGCAAGGAGAAGTTGTAAGGAACAAAGCAAGGCTAGTTGCTCAAGGGTATAGTCAGCAAGAAGGAATTGACTACACGGAGACTTATGCTCTTGTGGCTAAGTTAGAGTCTATACGCCTACTCATTTCTTTTGCTGCACAAAATAACATCACTCTATATCAGATGGATGTTAAGAGTGCCTTCTTAAATGGTATTATTGAAGAGGAAGTTTATTTCATCTACCTCCTGGCTTTGAAAATGATAAATTTCCAAAACATGTTTTTAAACTTAAAAAATCACTTTATGGTTTAAAACAAGCTCCCAGAGCTTGGTATGAGAGATTAAGTAATTTTCTTCTGGAAAAGAATTTTATCAGAGGCAAAGTGGATACAACTCTCTTCTGTAGATCATTTAAGAAAGATTTGTTAATTTGTCAAATTTACGTAGATGATATTATATTTGGATCTACCAATATTACGTTGGGAAAGGAGTTTGCTCTTTCTATGCAGGCTGAATTTGAGATGAGCATGATGGGAGAACTCAGATTCTTTCTGGGAATCCAAGTCAACCAAACTCCAGAATGAACCTACATACATCAGACTAAGTATGTGAAGGAGCTGCTGAAGAAGTTTAACATGACTGAAAGCAAATCAGCAAAGACTCCTATGCATCCTACAAGCACTCTTGGAAAGGAAGAGGTAAGTAAGAAGGTAGATCAGAAGTGAAGGTGAGATAATACTTAGAAGGGGGGTTGAATAAGTATGAAGGATTAAGACTTAAAAAATAATCACACAATTATTTTTATCCTGGTTCGTTTAAAACAACTACTCCAATCCACCCTTCCTAGAGTGATTTGCCTTTCTCAACAAGGACTTAATCCACTATTTAATCAAACAGATTACAATAGTAACACCTAAGAACAACTGTTCTTAGTCTTCTCAAGAGCTACTGATTCCAACTGAATCCTCTTAAGGAAAACCTTTACAATCAATGTAAATCAAATACAAGAGTATTAATGCTTCTAAAAAGCTATTATCACAACAGTGATTTTTCTCTTAAGTTTAGGTACAAGAAATTCTAAGAAGAATATGAAAGAATGAGAGCTTTGAATATTATGATTTCTTTTCAGCAAATTGTGTAACTGAAGAATTTGGTGGAGTCTTCCTTTTTTATAGGCAACTGATCCAAGGAAGCTGAGCGTTGAAAAGAGAGTCCCAAAAAGGTCTGAGCCTTTTTGTCTTCACATCAAGTGACCTTTCCTAGAAGTAGATAGCACAAAAAAATCCTTTTTGTCTGTGTTATTGTGTCTAGCACAAATGAGGAAAGAGACGTTGATTTACTCCAACGGATATAATCTTTGAATATTTCTTCTTCAGTTTTCAGCAAGTTCTTCAGAATCTGAATGAGTCAGAGTCTTCTAATGATGTTCAGAACTTTGCTGTATCAGAGTCTTCTGCAGCATGTGTGCTTTCAGCGTGTTGATCTTCAGAGCATATTTGACACAGAACTTCAGTACTTGGCAGCGTTAGTACTTTCAGAAACTTCTGTAGAAACTATGCTTTGAGAAATTCTTCAAACAATATTCTTCTTTGCTTCAGATGCTTCAGCTTCAGATGCTTCTGACTAGCTTCAGAATCTTCTGGAGCTTCTTGCTTCAGATCCTTCTGGAGACTACGCTCAGGATCTTCTGTAAACAGCAATCAGAATCTTCTAATGAGTGCATCTGGCGCTTCAGAGTCAGGATAACTTCTTGTATACAATTCAGATTTGCTTCTAGAGAGTTAATATCATTCAATCTGCAGTAAAACTCTCAAACAAATTTTAGAGTATATAATTCTTAAATATAAAATTTCCTAACAGTTATCATCAAAACAAAGAGTTATTATTAAGAACCAATCTGTGTTCTAACAATCTCCCCCTTTTTGATGATGACAAAAAGTATCAGAAATTTTGTTTAACTGAACATAAAGAATTATAACTCCCCCTGAGATGATGAATCTCCCCCTGAGTTAAATACAAAAAGGAATAGAAACTTCCCTTTTGTCTTGAGTAATCTTCAGAGTTAGATCTTGTTTGTTCTTATAACATTTGAAGGACAGAATGTCTTGCAGATATAAGATTCAGAGTTTGATAATAGACAACTGATCTGAGAGACTCAGAGTTTCTTTTATATAGTGTACTTATCAAATGTTCTGAAATAGTCAAATTAAATGTTAGATAGAATAGATATGTCTAAAGATTCATTCTGGTGAAGTTATATTAAACAGTTCAGATCTATATTTTCTCCCCCCTTTTTGTCATAAGCAAAAAGTAAAAACTTTTAAAAAGACAAATAAAAGGAAATAGTAAATAAGATAATTCAATGGAGAAAACTTTGATTCATTCAAAAGATCAGATCAAGAGTACATAGGCAAACACCAGAAGATATAGCAATAAGGTACAGATGCAAACAACAGATGCAAAAAACATTAGAAAAAAAATCTATGAGTGTTTGGACAAAAGCATCTTCAATAGATCTGTAATCTCAGAGGAGGATTGCTCTTGCTTGGACATCCACTTAGTCATAGTTTCATTCTTTTCATCTTGCTTTGACATCCATTCTGTCATATCCTCGGACTTTTTATCCTGCTTAGCCATCCAGGATTTTATCTCTGACTGTCCAGCTTCCAGAGCAGCAATCTTATCTTCAAAATCTAGATGTTCTTTCTTTATCCCAGATGAAGAATTATGAGGAGGTTCTGTAGCCTGAACAAAGTCAATTTCCATTGGTTCTGTAGATCCTGGAGAGGGGTCTACCAGAGTCATAGCCAATGCATTATCAGTAGATTCTGTTGATGGTGGAGGAGCATCTAAACGAAGCAGAGGTTCAGTTTTGTTGACAGTCCAGAATAGAGTCCTTTCAGCTCTGAGCTTTGCATCATCAGAACAGACGTTCTTCAGATTTGAAGCTAGAGTGTTGAATCTGTTGATGAATTCGTTCCAGATGATGTCAGATTCTTTGGCATCCATTGTTACTGAGCATTTCTTCTGAACACTACCTAAATACATCTGTATTTCTTGCAAAAATGTTTGAAATAAATGATCAATATTAAGTCTGGGTTGTGGTCGTAGCAAGGTTTCCAGAGTTATAGGTTTAGGTTGGGGAGTTGGTGGAAAAAGTGATTTTTGGATGGAAATCAGAGGAGGAGGATAATATGGAATGAAGGGTATCTCATGAGCTTTTTCTTTAGATCTTACTAAAGCATTAAGCAAATGAGGTTTTGGTCTTCTGTTAGGGGTAACAACATCAAAAGATGCATTTGAGTAGGGTTTGAAAGCAGATTTTGGTGGTTCAACAGATGCAACTGTGTTATCAGATGCAATTTGCAGAGCTGAAACAACAGCTTTATATGATTTTGCAGAGTGTGATATGGTTGCTAAAGGTTCTACATCTATCATAGATTTAATGTAATCAAGAATCACAGATCGGAGGATCATTATGGATTTTGGTTTCAAAGGGTTGAGAGGTTCAGAAGGTTCAACTCTGTCATAAAAATCTTTCAGTTAGAAACCATAAGACAGATTATGAAAAAGAGAAGAAACTTGGGCACAAGATATAGAAGATGTTGGATTGGAGTTGGGGATTAATATCTCAGATGATGGTGCAGGTGGAGGAATAGGATCTGGAATGGGAGTTTTAGAAGGTATGGTAGGTTCAGGTTGGTTTATCTCAGAGTATTTGTCAGATGGAGAGTTTAGAAAATCTGGGTGGATTTCTGATTCTGAGGAGTTAGAGGATGTGGTAGGTGTACAAGAGGTAGAAGATACTTGAAACACTATTTTTAAAGGTGTGATATCAAGAACTTCTGTCTCAGGGATGTGAGGTTCAGAAGTATTGGTAGGTTCTGAAGGAATGTCAGATTGTTTGGATGGTGTTTCTGATGAAACAGGAGCAGAAGTTACTTTTGTAGGTTCAGAAGTAACAAGTGCAATAGGTTTAGAAGGTGGATTAATTGATGGTGGATTGTCAGAGGCTTTTTCTGGTTGAACTTCTTTTGGTTGGTTCTCTGGATGTTCAGAGGTTTGTTGTTGAACAGATGTTTGTTGTTCTGATGGTTGTTGTTCTGATGGTGGTTGATCTGATGGTTGTTGATCTGATGGTTGAGGTCGTGGAACAAAGTTTTTGATATGAATTTTGGGTTGAGATGGTTTTGGTACAGAAACTGTTGGTGTTGTTGTTTGTGTTGGAACAGGTGTTTGTTTTTGTGGAGAAATGGAACTGGGAGCAGTAACAGAAATGGTTTGTGTTGAAGGTGGATTTGGTACAGACTTAACATTAGAATCATTAATAACAAGTTTTGCAGAAGATACAGAAGATTTAGTACCTTTTACTTTGATCCTCTTGGCAGGTACAGAAGCAGCTTCTTCAGAATCTTTTCTCTTCAAGAGCTTCTTGGGCTTCTCAGCAATCTTGACCTTCTTCTGAACAGGTGCAGATTCTTCTACAGGCTGAGTCCTTTTCCTTTGGAGTTGTGCTTCTTCTTCTCTTGCATCTAGTAGTGGTTGTCTACTGAATCACATTAGCAGGAACAGGTTTTCCTTCCTTCTTGCATTCATCAATATACATAACCACTATATGTCTGGGCTCTTCAGCAAAGAATAAAGAAAAGTCATCTATAGGAACCCTCTTATTCAATTCTAACATATTTAGCTTCTTGGGAGTTGTTGTGAGTTCATCAACAATTTTGAGTCTCAGAAGACTTTTAGCATTCAGAGGCTTTCCCATTATAAATTCTAATTCCTCTGTAACTCCAGCAGCGTACAGAGCAGTTACCAAACCATTCTCAGTAAGAAGATCTGAGATCAACCTTCCAAAGGGGATCCAAGTTCTGATCTTCTGTCCTTTCTCTTTCACATATTCTCTAGATGCATTGATATGGTTCCACAGATGCATCAACAGAATGTATGGAAGATCTACCTTGGTGCTCTGACTAAGGCAATACATGAAATAGAGCTGTTCATTATTGACATAGTCTGGAGAATTGGTTGACTTCCTGTGGTGGATGCATCCCATGAAGCTTGACCAGCAGTCATTACTTCTTCATAAACCTCATCCATGTCCACACGCCCAACTGGCAAGTGGGAAACACCATCTGTTTCTTCATAACCTATCAATTTCCTTATCAGATCTTCTGTGATAATAATTTCTTTTCCCAGCACAGAAGATAAGATGAACTTGGGATAAACTGATGCATGGATCCAGAATTCTTTCACAAGGAGAGGGTAAACTGGTCCAAAGAGCCTATCAAAGTACTTAACCCATCCTTGAGCTCCAATGATGGAACGAAACTCAAACCCATTTTCTGCCAGAGAATCAAACTCAACCATAGATTCAAATAAAACTTCCAATTTATCAACAGGCGTTAGAAGTGTTCTTTTGGGAGGAGAATATGGAGCAACACCCAAGTTTTCTGAAGTTACAGCAGCCATAGTAGATTGGAATTGAGCAGTTGTTGATGATGAAGTTGCCATTGAAGAATGCTTTGTCAAACGCTTAGGTATAGGGTTTTTATGCATAGAAAATAGGAGATGAAAACGCATGTAGTTTCTGAGAGTGTGAAAAGTGTGAAAGTGAATACAAGACAAGTATATATACTAAGACACTTAGGCACATCAATAGTCAGAAATATGCACGTTTGAACAAGCATTAAATGAAGAGAATAAAAATCATTTCAAAACATTAATTGCTTCTGACAATTTAGGGGGAAAACCAAGATTCTTACTATTCAAACTTCACCTCAAACGTCTCTTCAATTATGTACACGCCACCTCTTCAGATTTGGTGTGACACATGTTTACTTGCATGTTGTTCTGAATTCTCTTAAGAAATGAAACGTTAGCTATCATTCAGATCTTCTAAAGATTGTTAGTTCAGAGTTTCACAAAAGAAATATTGATCAGAAAAAAATAAACAATCAGAAGAAATACTTCAGAGCATTAAACATTTTTTCATCTGTAAAAATTTGCTTCTGATAAATATCATTTTGGACAAAAATCCATACCAATATTTTTCAGAATAAAATTGAATCTATCTTCAACAAGGGGTTTTTTAAAAATATCTGCCCATTGATGATCTGTATCAACAAAGGCTAAATTTATGATTCCCTTCTGAACATAGTCTCTGATGAAATGATGCTTAATTTCTATATGTTTTGCCTTAGAATGTAAAATGGGATTCTTGGACAAACATATAGCAGAAGTATTATCACAAAAGATAGAAATGTTACTTTCAAAAATTTGATAATCTTCTAGTTGACTCTTCATCTAGAGCATCTGCGTGCTACATCTAGCAGCAGCAATGTATTCAGCCTCTATGGTTGAAAGTGCAATTGTGGGTTGCTTCTTGTTGTACCAGGAGATTAGATTTCTTCCTAGAAATTGACAACATCCAGAAGTACTTTTTCTTTCTACTCTGTCTCCAGCGTAGTCAGCATCACAGAATCCAACTAATTTGAAATCATCAGATTTTCTGTAACACAAACCCACATTAGAAGTACCTTTCAGATACCTTAGAATCCTCTTGACAGCTGTCAAGTGTGATTCTCTAGGATCTGATTAGAATCTAGAACACAGACAAACACTGAACAATATGTCAGGTCTAGAAGCAGTAAGATAAAGAAGAGAGCCAATTATACCTCTGTAGAGCTTCTGGTCTACTTTCTTACTTACCTCTTCCTTGCCAAGTGAGCTAGTAGGATGCATTGGAGTCTTTGCCAGCTTACTGTCAGACATGTTAAATTTCTTCAGAAGTTCTTTAACATACTTTGTCTGATGTATGTAGGTGCACTCTGGAGTTTGATTAACTTGGATTCCTAGAAAGAATCTGAGTTCTCCCATCATGCTCATTTCAAATTCTGCCTGCATACATGTAGCAAACTCCTTTCCAAGCATAATATTTGTTGATCCAAAAATAATATCATCTACATAAATTTGGCAAATTAGAAGATCTTTCTTAATTATTTTACAAAAGAGTGTTGTATCCACTTTGCCTCTGATGAAATTCTTCTCCAGAAGAAAATTGCTCAATCTCTCATACCAAGCTCTGGGAGCTTGTTTTAAACCATATAGAGATTTCTTTAATTTGAAAACATGATCTGGAAATTTTTCATTTCCAAAACCAGGAGGTTGGTGGACATAAACTTCTTCTTCTATAATACCATTAAGAAAGGCACTTTTAACATCCATCTGATACAGAGTGATGTTATTTTGTGCAGCAAAGGAAATAAGAAGGCGTATAGATTCTAACCTTGCCACTGGAGCATATGTCTCAGTGTAATCAATACCTTCTTGCTGACTGTATCCTTGAGCAACCAGCCTTGCCTTATTCCTCTCAACTTCTCCTCTCTCATTTAGCTTATTTCTGAAGACCCATTTTGTACCAATAATATTTAATCCTTGAGGTCTTTGAACTAGATCCCATACATCATTTCTGCTGAATTGATTTAGCTCTTCTTACATGGCAATAATCTAATCATTGTCTTGCAGAGCTTCTTCTACAGAAGATGGTTCAATTTCTGACACTAGTCCAAATAGTGATGCTTTAGATGATCTTAGAAAGGATCTTGTTCTGATGGGATCATCCTTCTTTCCAATAATGACATCCTCTGGATGAGAAGCTTTAATTCTGGATGATGATCCTCTAATAGTTGACTCTTCAGAAATGTTTAGATTATTAATCTGAGAAGTTAAAGGAGTAGCATCTGGAGTTGCTTCTGGTTCCTTCACTTGAATTTTGTCTGCTTCTGGAACTTCAGAGTCAATAAAGACTACTTCCCTATCTGCAGAGTTATCAACCTGCTTTGGCTTTTCAGAGCCAAGTTTATCATCAAATCTGACATGAATGGATTCTTCCACAATCATGTCTCAGTGTTGTATACTCTGTAGCCTTTAGAGCATTCAGAATATCCAAGCATGAAACACTTCTGTGCTTTGGAATCAAACTTGCTCAGATTTTCCTTAGTGTTTAACATATAGCAAATACATCCAAAAGGATGAAAATATGAAATGTTGGGCTTTTTGTTCTTCCACAGTTCATAAGGATCTTCTTCAGAAGAGGTCTAACAAACACTCTGTTCTGAATGTAACAGGCTGTATTGATTGCTTCTGCCCAAAAATGTTTTGCCAGATTTGTCTCATTGATCATGGTTCTGGCCATTTCTTGCAAAGTTCTGTTTTTCCTCTCTACAACCCCATTCTGTTGTGGAGTTCTAGGACAGGAAAAATCATGAGCAATGCCATTTTCAGAAAAATATTTTTCAAAATATTTATTTTCAAATTCACCACCATGATCACTTCTGACTTTTATAATTTTGAAATTCTTTTCATTCTGGACTTGCTTGCAGAAGTCAAAGAACACAGAATGTGACTCATCCTTGTGTTTTAAGAACTTTACCCATGTCCATCTACTAAAGTCATCAACAATAACTAATCCATACTTCTTGCCTCTGATGGATGCAGTTTTCACTGGTCCAAACAGATCAATATGAAGTAATTCTAGTGGTTTAGAAGTAGAAACAACATTTTTTGATTTGAAAGATGTTTTTGAAAACTTCCCTTTCTGGCATGCTTCACAAAGAGCATCTAAAGTGAATTTCAGATTAGGGAGACCTCTGACAAGATTAAGTTTATTAATCTGAGATATACGTCTCATATTAATATGGCCCAATCTTCTGTGTCAGACTCATTGCTCTTCATTAACAGACAAGAGGCATTTAACATTTTGAACTTTAAGTTCAGAAAGATTTATTTTATGATCGCGACTTTCTATGTCTAATACAACCTAACTGCAAGTGCACAGTCTATCGCGTAGTAATAATAGATATCGATCCCACAGGGACTCGTAATCAAACTAGTGTTCTCGGGAGTTACTATGTTTAGCTAGGTAGAATATGTTTAAGGGAATAAGATTGTCACTAAAAGGGAACTAAGAATACTATTTGGCTTATAATTGATTGAATCGATACGTAGTAATTGTGTTCTTCAGGGATTTGATAAGTTACTGGTGTACGAAATAATTTTCAAAGTTTATTTAAGCAGAAAATGGAGATTTGAAGACTCTCGCCTCACGATGGTTATTGACGCTAATCATAATCCTAAGGGCCAAACGTACACTTTCGTATCCCGTTCGGGGTTAAAATTACTTTTTGGAAATCTCTAAGTTCTAATTCATTTTAAAATGCTTTCGTTGTTATTAAA
The DNA here is from genome assembly GCA_963859935.3 of Lathyrus sativus. Taxonomy (NCBI): domain Eukaryota; kingdom Viridiplantae; phylum Streptophyta; class Magnoliopsida; order Fabales; family Fabaceae; genus Lathyrus; species Lathyrus sativus. The sequence continues at coordinate 453,207,840 of OZ012738.1, read as the reverse complement.
ATAAATGACTGGTGTTTACTATCTGACCTTACCGCAGCTTTCGCTTGTTGGTTCGTATCTTAATTAATTTCCCACTTTCGTGGCAAAACTACTTTTAAATAAGTTCTCGCTTTCGCGACGAAGGTTATTCAGTAAATCAATTTTAAACACTCAGACCATAAATTACTTTTTTGAAAAGAAAGTTTTTCAACCAGTTGTTATCAAATCCCATTCGAATTATTACTACATATCAATTACCTAAGTTTAGCTAGACATGGATTTGGGAAAGATAAAATATAAATAAAAACAATAAATAATGATTTGCATTATAATAAAACTGAAATCGATCAAAATGAAAACCTGTAAATATTCCAATTGACCTTTGGGCAGATCCTCCACAGATGTTGGCAGGATTCTGGTCTTTATGCCAAATTCATCGTACAATAAAGTAGAAATTACAGAAGAATGAAAATGGGAATACAGAAGAAATAAAAAGAAACGAATAAGAATATAAAACTGGAAAATATGCTCTGGAAATAAATTTGGCAACACTTCGTTGTATGAATGCAGCACACTTTCTGAAGTCCCCTGCTTCCCTTTTTATAGAAGTGGAATCCCAACGGTTATCACTGAAGATGATGGACCTTGAGGCAGATAATTTAGGGAGTAGTGGTCCACTCTGTGGGAATTAGAACTGATCCTTTGACGTGTAATCTGAGTGGGGCGTTTTTGCCTGCATGACGGTCGTCACAAGGTGTGACGGTCGTCACCCGTGTGACGGTCGTCATGAAGCTGTGACGGTCGTCACATCAGCAAAAACAGCTTGCTGCGCTTTTCATTGTGTTTTCACTCCTTTTTTGTCCATATTTCATCTGAGATTGCTTCTTTTCTTCATGTTGCCTTGTTTAGACGTGATCGTTGAATACCTGTAAAACATCAGACAAATACACGGAAATAACCTGAAATCAGATCGAAAACGGTTAGACTTTAGTTGAATTATGCATGAAAATATCTATATGATTTCGTGTTATCAAACTCCCCTAAGCTTGAATCTTTGCTTGTCCTCAAGTAAAACATGGAAAAGTCGGCAAGCACGAGGCAGCTTCTTCGTTCGCAGAGTTTGGAAAAACCGGGATTCTTGGCAGGAACAAGACGAGTATCATGACGACACTGGACTACAAGTCTTCGGAGGTCTCCTTTTTATGCAAATCGGTCTCAGTCATGCTACGGTAGCTTGGTGTCAAGGTTCTCGCGGCAAGTTCACCCTGTTTGTTCTAGCGCAATCACATTAAGCCCGTTGTCCGCACACTTTCATGGCAAGTCGATCTGTTAGTGAATATGATCTCATTTCTGTTTTTGATCTTCTTCATTGATCATATGCTTATGTCATTGATTTTTCAATGAGTTTTTCGTGCCGTTGGGCTAAATGCTCGGGTGAGGAGCATCTAACTTAGAAGGAAACGTGTCTTATATTTTTGGGCTATTTAGCTCTCTTTTCATGATTTTTCATCTTTTTGGAGATCATACACTTATTTGCATCGGTCGCTCGCTTAGAAGTGTTTTTAGGATGGTGCTGACTGCTAGTATAAACTACTTGGGATTGAGTTTGCGCAGACACTTGAGACTTTGGTACACGTAGGTAGTGAAACCGACTCGCATAAACCGGAGATCTAAGGTGTCAGGACGGTACTGGTTTTGTTAGAACTGTCGTTTCCTCGGGGTTTCAAAACTTGTTTTGAACTCGGGTGCATTCTCGTGGTGCTTTTGCTTTTGAGGAACGAACTAAAATTTTTGTTTACGTTGAATAATGTGGGGATTGTTTGCGTAACGTGAAAAATATATAGACGAGCTTTATTTGCTAGAAATAGAAAGTGTTAGAATAGAAATTACTAAAATTCAAAGTGCAGTGAAATGGAAATAAAGGTAATGAAGGAAATTCAGAGTATAGTGGAATGGAAATAAGGCTCCGCTCCCACACTATCTCGATCAGTGTCCTCACTGATTCTTGAAGCATGCGAGAGGGAGATACAACTGAAAATGAAAATACAAATAACTGAAATATAGTAAACAATGAAGGAAAAAATGAAAATCTAGTCACGGCCTCTGTCACGTCCGCGCTGGCGTCCTCTGGCTCTGGCAAGGGCTACTCTATCCTCATAACTCATAGCTCCGGTGTGGTAGACGGTGTCTCGGAGTCCTTCGACCTGCAAAGTCAGATTCTCCAGGTTCTTAGTGATAGTAGCTTGGCCGGTGTGAAGTTGTTGCATTTGAGTCCGGTGCCAAGCTTCGAACTGGTCAGCTCGCTGATTCTGCTGTTGCAGCATCGCGAGTATCTGTGCCTGCTGGTCTAGGGAGCGGCGGAGGTCCTCTTCTGTGTAGTCTGGCACGGGATGATGGCGGCGGCGGCGGGAGGATGTACCTACGGGAGGAGGAGGCTGCGATGCCTCTGGCTGCTCGGACCTGTCCAACTCAGCTTGGATTTCATCGTCAGAACCGTGAGTGTGATCCTGAGTAGGAACAGCGGCAGCAGGAGGGGCAGTGAGGTCGAACAACCAGTTGGTACGGTCCTCTGGATGGATGCGGGTGCGGGACGGAAGGATGATGCTTCGGACGGTCTTGCCATGCACTACCGGATGGTATTTGCCGTCAGCTCTGGAGCGGATAAGATGAGAGGCTCTGCAGTGGTCGGTGTCTAGGAACACCGAGGGGATGGAATGGAGGTGCTGGAGGCGGTCGCCAAGGTTCAGCCCAAGTGCAATAGCGGTGACAATCCCGCCAAAGTAGAATGGCTTCGAGCCACGGTTGCAGTTGGCCTGAATATGAGTCAGCAGAAACGGGGCAGCGTTGACAGGTTCATTGTTGAAGACGCAATGGAGAAAGAAGAGCTCTTTTGAGTTCACTTTGTGGTTGCTGTCTCTGGCGAAAATAGTGTTGCTCAGCGCTCTGTGAAAGTACCGGATGGTTGGATTATGGATATGAGTGGCGTGTAGGGAGTCCCAACCATCGGCATTGATGTCGGTCAACTGATACCACAGCATGAATGCTTCGTGCTGGAACTGATCGGTGATGCGGCGGTGAGCATTGTCGCCGCGAGGTAGCTGTAGAATGCTGGCAATATGATTTTGGTGCATCTGGTAGTTGACGCCAAACATCCGGAAGCAAGCGGCACCTGAATGCTGGTTAAGTTCGCCGCTGCTTGTGACGTAAGTGAACGAACTCAAGAACTCAAGAGTGAGTTGTTCGTACGTTGGTTGTGGGTTGGTGCAGAGGTTCCAGATGCCTGCTCTTTGAAGCATCCAGGTTACGCCTTCAAGGAGTCCGAGCTCCGTAAGCGATGGAAGGTGCGGATAATGAGTCGGCTGGAGCGACCTCTGATGAAATGCAATGTAGTTTGCTCGTTGTCTTTCGCTTAAGTCTCCTTCACTGAAGGTAATGTTGCTGATATCTGGGGTTTCTGCGTTCCTTGCCATTGTTGGAAGATGGAGAGGTTTATGAGGATTGGGGTTTTTCTGCAGAGAGGGAAGAACTGACAGAAGTGAGGTTTGGAGGTTGAATTTGGAGTTGAAATTTATAGTTCAATGTGGGGAGGACGAAAATTCGTAGTGGGGTAGGAGTTAGGATGATTGAAAGTGATAATGGGGGGAAGTGGAAGAGAACACGAACCCTGTCTTATCAGATATCAATTTTTGACTGCGTGACGGTCGTCACATAGGTGTGACGGTCGTCACCTGCGTGACGCTCGTCATGAGGCTGTGACGGTCGTCACAGCAGCAAAATCTGCGGAACGCAGAATTTTGCTCTGAGGGCGTACTCGTAGTGACTTTAAGGCTTAGTATTGATACGGTGATGTAATATAACAGCCAACAAACAACAAATAATGTGAAAACAGAATAATTGAATAAAAACTAGAATTGAAATAACATAAAATTGAAACAATTGTATGTAGTACATAAAGAAAACTAACAATGCGAAAAATCCAAATGATTAAATGAAACTAAACTAGACTAAACTAAACTGAAACTACTGCTAAGAACTGATAACTAGTCTTTTCGTGTCTTTAACTCATCGAATTTCCGTGCGTAGTAGTCGAGTTGGTCGCAGACTAAATCCATGAAGCCTACCAGTTCGCTGTGCATGCTTGCGATGTCAGCTTTTACATTAGTTATAGTTGTATCAACGTCGTCCAATCTGAGTAACACGGCATCCATTTTGTCGATGGTCTCCTCAGGGATAGGCTCAGGATAGGTGTTGTAGTGCGGAGGAGTCGTAGGGTCTACTTCAGCTTCGGATACAACATCCTCATAGTACATATAGTCGTGTGCCTCAGAGATGTGGTCACTGTCATACATATAGTTTTGTGGTGTTGACTGTGGTGAAGGAGGTCCCATAGGCTCATCCAATTCATAGAGCCAGTTGTCCTTGTTGTGGATACTTGTCATCAGATGATCAGGCAGTGTGAATAGCTGTACTGGTTTTTCGTTAATGAGGTACTCATACGGTCCAGGTCCCATAGTTCCTAAAATGCACCTGTTAAAGCAGAATTGTATGTTCATGGGTCGGATGGTGCCAAAACGAGTGCTGGCATTTAGGTGGAATCTAAGCCCAAGCTCGTGGGCAATCATTGTTACCAGGCCTCCTATAAGAATAGGTGTCTGAGGTTCCAGCGTGAGGCGTTTGAAAGATCTCATCATGAAAGGCACTGCATTTACTGTCCGTCCCTGAGAAGCACAGAACATGATGAATAACTCCTCTTTAGATACTGCAGTAATATTTTCTTCTTTTCCAAACAAGGTATGAGCTAGTATCTTATGGAAGTATCTGAAGGCTGGGTTGTGTATGTCATCATTGTACATTCTGTCTGGTTCAGGGTGATAGTCGCCTGTGATTCTACCCCAGAATTGATCGAGTTGAAAATCAATATCGTCATCTTCTGCACTGATGAACACATGCGGTCCGCTAGGGAATCCTAGGAGGTTAGCTAGTGACATCCGGCTATGGGTTTGGTCCATTCCAAACAATCGAAGGTAATTAACTCTGTGCTGGATCCAAAACCATAATTGGGTATGTATCTGAAAGAACTAAGGAATTCATAGGTAAGATCCTTATAGGTAGCAAAACGTGTTTTCAGAGCAGTGTTCTTCCAACCCAGTTGATTGAACAGGTATTGAATGATATCTGTGATTCCTAGTTTATCCATAGTAGCCTTATCATAATACAGCGTTAAGGCGAATTCTCTTTCGGTCAGTGCTGCAAATCTTGCCTTTTGAGCTAGTCCTCGGAAGTGAACCTTCGTGAAGTCGTATTCGGCCATACTCGCAGGTAATTCGGAGGAAACAGAAGGAATGTTTTGAAGGCTTTTAAAAATCCTGAAAAGTTTAAGACAGGAAATTGAAGTCAGGATTTTTAGAAACGAAAGGTGGTAGAAACAAAAGACAAAAGAGAGAAAATAAAATAAGAATAAAAGTACGAAAATGAACGAAAGTAGAAAGTAGTAGTAATTATAAGTTTAGAATTTTTGTTGGATTTTCAAAGTAGAATTTTAAAGAAAAATATAATAACGAGGGAAATTTGGGTTGCCTCCCAGTAAGCGCTGTTTTTAACGTCTAAAGCCTGACGATAGCTTGGTGAGAAGCTATTCGGGTGTCTGAGCTTGAAGCTCAAGCAGTGTTATATTGCTGACTTGAGGACTGTTGTCGTTCTTATTGTAATGTTTTAGACATTGCCCGTTTACGATAAATGGTGCATTTGTCTTATCGGTAATTTCAACAGCTCCACTCTGAAGTACTTTAGTCACTTCATAGGGTCCAGACCACCTAGATTTTAGTTTACCTGGGAAGAGTTTTAATCGTGAATTAAAGAGCAATACGATGTCTCCCACACTGAATTGTTTCCTGATTGAACGTTTATCATGCCACTTTTTAGTTCGTTCTTTGTAGATACGGGCATTTTTGTAAGCGTCTAATCGAAGTTCTTCTAACTCGTGTAAGTTCAAGATTCGCTTTTCTCCTGCCTCGGTGTAGTTGAAGTTGAGTGTCTTAATGTCCCAAAAGGCCTTATGCTCTAACTCTACAGGGAGATGGCAGGATTTACCGTAAACTAATTTGTAGGGGGTGGTTCCTATTGGTGTCTTAAAAGCGGTCCTATAAGCCCATAAAGCTTCTTGTAGCTTCGACGACCAATCTTTCCTTGAGGTAGCTGCAGTCTTTTCCAAGATCTGTTTTATTTCTCTGTTCGAGACCTCTACTTGTCCGCTAGTTTACGGATGATAAGGTGTAGCTACCCGGTGTCGGACTCCATATTTAGAGAGAAGTTTATCGAATATTCGCGATATGAAGTGAGATCCTCCGTCACTAATGACGAGTCTTGGTACACCGAATCTAGGAAAGATTGTGTTTTTGAAGAGTTTGATTACTACTCGTGCGTCGTTTGTTGGAGCAGCTATGGCTTCTATCCATTTAGACACGTAATCGAAAGCGACGAGTATGTAGTTATTTCCAAAAGAAGATGGGAATGGTCCCATGAAATCTATTCCCCATACGTCAAAGATTTCTACCTCTAAGATTCCTTTCTGAGGCATTTCATCGCGTCGTGAGATGTTGCCAGTTCGTTGGCATCGATCGCACTTTTGCACAGCGATGTGAACGTCTTTCCAGAGATTAGGCCAGAATAAGCCGGCTTGGAGAATATTAGCGCACGTCTTGGATGTACTAGCATGACCACCATACGGTGCTGAATGGCATTGGAAAATAATATTTTCTATTTCTTCCTCTGGGACACAACGACGATATATGTTGTTGGCCCCTCTCTTGAAGAGTAGAGGTTCGTCCCAATAATAGTGTTTCAGATCGTGGAAGAATTTCTTCTTTTGCTGATAAGTAAGATCCGGTGGAAGCACGCCTGCAGCGAGGTAATTAACGATGTCAGCATACCAAGGTAATGTGACTTGGGCATAGACGGCTTCTACGGCTTTTTCGAATTCTGGATCTTCCGAGATTGAATTGGGTGCGTCACTTTCTAATTTGGCTATCAGACGTTCGTACGGGAAATCGTCATTTATCGATACTGGTTCGTGTTTGATGCCTTCTATTCTGGATAAGTGATCTGCAACAACGTTCTCGGTTCCTTTCTTATCTTTGATTTCTAAGTCAAACTCTTGTAATAACAGGATCCATCTCAATAATCTTGGTTTGGCATCCTTTTTGCTTATTAGGTACCTTATGGCAGCGTGGTCTGTGTATATGATAATTTTTGCTCCTACTAAGTAAGAACGGAATTTGTCAAGCGCAAATATAACTGCTAGAAGTTCCTTTTCTGTGGTAGCGTAGTTCATTTGGGCAGGATCTAAGGTTCTACTGGCATAGTAGATAGCATGGAGTTTCTTATCCTTCCTTTGTCCTAGAACTGCGCCTACAGCGTAGTCACTCGCATCGCACATGATTTCGAACGGTAGTCGCCAATCTGGTGGTTGCATGATCAGTGCGGTGATAAGGGCTGATTTCAATGTTTCGAATGCTTTTAAATAGTCGTCATTGAAGACGAACTCAGCATCTTTCATCAACAGGCCGGTCAGAGGTTTTGTGATTTTCGAGAAATCTTTTATAAATCTTCTGTAGAAACCGGCATGTCCTAGAAAACTCCGTATTTCTCGTACGGATTTTGGAGGTTGGAGATCTTTTATAATCTCTATTTTAGCTTTGTCTACCTCAATCCCTCTATCTGATATGACGTGTCCTAGAACTATTCCTTGTCGGACCATAAAATGGCATTTCTCCCAATTTAGAACGAGGTTTACTTTTACACAACGTTCTAATACCATTTCTAAGTTCTGTAGGCATCCTTCGAAATTTTGTCCACATACCGAGAAATCGTCCATAAATACTTCCATGATGTCGTCTATGAAATCTGCGAAGATTGCCATCATGCATCTTTGGAAGGTTGCTGGAGCATTACAGAGTCTGAACGGCATTCGGCGGTAAGCAAAAGTACCATAAGGACAGGTGAATGTAGTCTTTTCTTGGTCATCAGGATGGATGGGAATTTGGAAGAATCCTGAGTAACCATCTAGATAGCAGAAATATGAATGTTTGGCTAATCTTTCCAACATTTGGTCTATGAAGGGTAACGGGAAGTGATCTTTGCGCGTAGCTTTGTTAAGCTTCCTATAATCAATACACATCCTGCTTCCAGTCACGACTCTTTTTGTTATTGATTCGCCTTTTTCGTTTTTAACTACTGTGACTCCTCCTTTCTTTGGTACGACATGAACTGGGCTGACCCATTCACTATCGGAGATCGGATAGATGATTCCTGCATCTAGCAATTTCTTTACTTCATCTCTGACTACAGTGCTCAGGATGGGGTTCAGTCTTCTCTGATGCTCTCGAGAGGTTTTAGAGTCTTCCTCTATTGTAATTCGATGCATACAGATTGAAGGGCTTATACCTTTTAGATCGCTTATGTTATAGCCTAACACGGTGGGGTACTTCTTTAGGACTTCTAATAGTTTTTCGGTTTCTGGTTGTTCTAAGTCGGCGTTGACTATCACTGGTCTTTTTAGTTCATCGTCTAGAAATTCATATCTGAGGTTTTTGGGTAGTGTTTTGAGTTTTAAAGATGGGTTCTTTGGACCTGGCATATGGTTTGGGGTCAGTGCTAAGCTTTCGCTTAGGCTGTCGTCTTTATACGATTTACGCCAATTATCGTCTTCAGAAATGTCGGGTATTTGAATCTTTATTATTTCTGAATATGTGGTCTCTTCATTTTCAATTTCTCTTATGCATTCGTCAATTTCGTCCACTAAATAGCAGGTATCGTCTATTGCTGGTGCTTGTAAGAACTTGGTGAGAATGAACTCTATCTTTTCTTCTCCTACTTCGAATGTTAGCCTTCCTTTCTTCACGTCTATAATGGCTCCGGCTGTAGCTAGGAATGGTCTTCCTAGGATAATTGGGGTTACAGTGTCCTCCTTGATGTCCATGATTATGAAGTCGGTTGGAATGTAGAATTGTCCTATGCGTACTGGAACGTTTTCCAGTATTCCGACTGGGTATTTCACTGATCTGTCAGCTAATTGTACGGACATTTTTGTTGGTCTGAGGTCTCCCATATTCAGCTTTTTGCATATAGATAAGGGCATAACACTGATACTGGCTCCTAAATCGCATAGAGCTTTGTCTATTACGAACTTTCCTATGACGCAGGGTATGGAGAAACTACCTGGGTCTTTTAATTTAGGAGGCATGCGGTTTTGAATAATGGCGCTACACTCTGCAGTAAGTGTAACTATTTCATTATCCTCGATCTTTCTCTTATTCGACAGGATTTCTTTGAGAAATTTAGCGTATGACGGCATTTGAGTTATCGCTTCTGTAAAAGGAATAGTAATATTCAGCTGTTTAAGGAGCTCTACAAATTTCTTAAACTGTCCTGAAGTTTTGGAGTTTATTAGTCTTTGCGGATAAGGGATAGGTGGTTTATATGGCGCTGGAGGTGCTTGAGTTTTTTCACTTGCAGTATCCTCCTTCTCGTTGTCCTCCTTCTTCTCTAACTCGAATTCCTTTTCTGCTTGTTCAGTTGGTTTTTGTTGCATGGCTGAGTTTTCGGTCCTAGGATCGATCGGTTCGTCCAATTCTTTTCCACTTCTTAGTATCACAGCATTTGCTTGGCCTTTTGGATTCTGTTCGGGTTGTCCAGGAAATGTGTCAGCAGGTGCGGCAACAGAGGCTTGTTGTTGAGCCACTTGTGATATCTGTGTTTCTAACATTTTGTTGTGGGTGGCTAAAGCGTCTACTTTTCCTGTCAACTGTTTAATTTGCTCGCTAGTGTGTATGTTTTGATTCAGGAATTCTTTGTTTGTTTGAGCTTGAGTTGCTATGAACTTTTCCATCATCAATTCGAGGTTCGATTTCCTAGGTGCATTCTAAGCAGCTGGTTTCTGATATCCTGGCGGAGCAGTAGGCATTTGCAATGCATTTTCGCTTTTGTAAGAAAAGTTTGGATGATTTCGCCAACCTGGGTTGTAGGTATTTGCGTAGGGATTTCCTTGAGCATAATTTACCTGGTCTGGTGGGATTCCGGCTAGCAATGGGCATTCGGGTGCATTATGAGTGGTGCTTCCGCATAACTCGCAATTTGGAGTTACTGCAGCGACAGTTGCAGTGGGGTTAACGGTCAGACTATCGATCTTCTGTGCTAAAGCATCTACTTTAGCGTTGAACTTTTCAAGGCTGTTAATTTCGTACATCCCACCTTTAGCTGTTGTTTTCTCAGTTGGAGTGCGTTCACCTCCCCATTGGCAATGGTTTTGTGACATGTTTTCTATCAGTTGATAGGCTTCATCGTATGGCTTATCCATAAGTGCACCGCCCACGGCAGCGTCTTTTGTCAATCTAGTATTGTATAGAAGCTCATTATAGAAAGTATGGATTGTCACCCAGTCTTCTAGACCGTGGTGAGGACATGTTCTCATCATATCTTTGAATCGTTCCCATGCTTCGTAAAGAGATTCAGTATCTTTCTGTCGAAATCCGTTGATTTGAGCTCTAAGCATAGCAGTTTTGCTTGGCGGAAAATATCTCGCTAAGAAGACGTTCTTCAATTGCTCCCACGTCGTAACGGAGTTGGATGGTAACGATTGTAACCATGTCCATGCTCTGTCTCTAAGAGAGAATGGGAAAAGACGAAGTCTTATCGCGTCTGGAGTTACTCCATTTGCTTTCACTGTGTCTGCGTATTGTACAAACTTTGTTAGATGTTCGTTCGGATCCTCAGTTGTGTTTCCTGATAATTGGTTTTGTTGTACAGCCGACAGCAATGATGGTTTCAGCTCAAAATCGTTTCGGGTAATAGCTGGGGCAGCAATGCTACTTCTAGGCTCCATCTGAGATGGTGTAGCGTACGCCTTCAGCGGTTTGTTTGGAGGTCCTTCAGCCATCTCTGGTTCTTCTTCTTCTGATTTGGGAATGGGAGTGAGAGGTTCGGGAGTGTTATGTTTGAGTTGTTTGAGTTGGTACTCAATGATTCTACTTCTTAAATGTAAGAAGCGTTCTAGTTCTGCGACTGAAGGTTTTACGATATCGCTTTGCGGGCGATTTCTTGGCATACAATCGACAGAACTAGTAAAAGGAAAAAATGAAAATTGTTTACCTAGTCTATATGGCGTAACAGAAGGTTACACTATTGACTAAACGGGTCCCCGGCAACGGCGCCAAAAACTTGATCGCGACTTTCTATGTCTAATACAACCTAACTGCAAGTGCACAGTCTATCGCGTAGTAATAATAGATATCGATCCCACAGGGACTCGTAATCAAACTAGTGTTCTCGGGAGTTACTATGTTTAGCTAGGTAGAATATGTTTAAGGGAATTAGATTGTCACTAAAAGGGAACTAAGAATACTATTTGGCTTATAATTGATTGAATCGATACGTAGTAATTGTGTTCTTCAGGGATTTGATAAGTTACTGGTGTACGAAATAATTTTCAAAGTTTATTTAAGCAGAAAATGGAGATTTGAAGACTCTCGCCTCACGATGGTTATTGACGCTAATCATAATCCTAAGGGCCAAACGTACACTTTCGTATCCCGTTCGGGGTTAAAATTACTTTTTGGAAATCTCTAAGTTCTAATTCATTTTAAAGTGCTTTCGCTGTTATTAAAATAAATGACTGGTGTTTACTATCTGACCTTACCGCAACTTTCGCTTGTTGGTTCGTATCTTAATTAATTTCCCACTTTCGTGGCAAAACTACTTTTAAATAAGTTCTCGCTTTCGCGACGAAGGTTATTCAGTAAATCAATTTTAAACACTCAGACCATAAATTACTTTTTTGAAAAGAAAGTTTTTCAACCAGTTGTTATCAAATCCCATTCGAATTATTACTACATATCGATTACCTAAGTTTAGCTAGACATGGATTTGGGAAAGATAAAATATAAATAAAAACAATAAATAATGATTTGCATTATAATAAAACTGAAATCGATCAAAATGAAAACCTGTAAATATTCCAATTGGCCTTTGGGCAAATCCTCCACAGATGTTGGCAGGATTCTGGTCTTTATGCCAAATTGATTGTACAATAAAGTAGAAATTACAGAAGAATGAAAATGGGAATACAGAAGAAATAAAGAGAAACGAATAAGAATATAAAACTGGAAAATATGCTCTGGAAATAAATTTGGCAGCACTTCGTTGTATGAATGCAGCACACTTTCTGAAGTCCCCTGCTTCCCTTTTTATAGAAGTGGAATCCCAACGGTTATCACTGAAGATGATGGACCTTGAGGCAGATAATTTAGGGAGTAGTGGTCCACTCTGTGGGAATTGGAACTGATCCTTTGACGTGTAATCTGAGTGGGGCGTTTTTGCCTGCATGACGGTCGTCACAAGGTGTGACGGTCGTCATGAAGCTGTGACGGTCGTCACATCAACAAAAACAGCTTGCTGCGCTTTTCATTGTGTTTTCACTCCTTTTTCGTTCATATTTCATCTGAGATTGCTTCTTTTCTTCATGTTGCCTTGTTTAGACGTGATCGTTGAATACCTGCAAAACATCAGACAAATACACGGAAGTAACCCGAAATCGGATCGAAAACGGTTAGACTTTAGTTGAATTATGCATGAAAATATCTATATGATTTCGTGTTATCATTTTATAAATGTTGTTTTTCCTCTTACCACTAAATAAGATAGAGCCATCCTTTTGACTAATAGCTTTACAACATTTTTGATTAAAGGTAATATCATAACCATTGTCACTTAATTGACTTATGGACAATAAGTTATGCTTTAACCCTTCAACAAGTAAAACATTAGTAATAGAGGGAAGTTTACCATTTCCAATAGTGCCAGATCCAATGATCTTGCCCTTCTGGTTCCCTCCAAACTTCACGTCACCTCCAGATCTAAGTTCCAGGCTTTGGAACATATACTTTTCTCCTGTCATGTGTCGTGAGCATCCAGAGTCCAGGTACCATGACTGGTGTCCTGACCTTGCTGCTAAGAACATCTGCAATAGGAATTATTTTGTTTTTAGGTACCCAGATCTTCTTGGGTCCTTTGGGATTAGTTGGTTTGTAGGTTTGTCTAAACTTCTATTTTTCAACATAATGTTTATTCTGACTTGCCTTGGGTTTAAACACATAAGTATTCTTCTCAGAGCTTGTGTGTTTAATGTCATTTAAGTGACCAAATTTAAATTGAGAATACAGAGGTGTCTTCTTGATGAAAATTTTGTCAACAGGTTTTGGATTGCTTCCAGATGAAGATTCATATCCAATACCTCTTCTATTGTTTCCACTAACACCATAGATCATGGAAGCCATCTTGCTTCTGTCTATGCTCTTAGTAAGAAATCTCTGAAAGCTAGAGTCATATTTTTCTAAAATGTTTTCACATGACTTAGTCTCAGATTCAGATTCTTGTTGAGTTATTTCAAAGTCATTTTTGATTTTCAGATTAATTTCTTTTTGCTCAACAAGTTCTGTCTTCAGAAGATCAATCTCAGATTCAAGATTGCTTTTCAACTTCTTGTATTTGAGTTTGATATTGTTATAACTTTTAAGAACTTCTGTTAAAACTTTTATAAGTTCTTCTTTGGTAAGTTTAGCCATTACCTCTTCTGCGTCATCATCAGATTCAGAGTTTGATTCATATCCTGAGGTACCTTCCTCTTGATCCTCTGTGCTGGCCATCAGTGCAACATTGGCACATTCTTCTTCTGATTCAGAAGATGATTCAGATTCATTTGAGTCATCCCATGTTGCCATCAGAACCTTCTTCTTTTTGTTAAACTTCTTCTTTGGTTTTTCTTTCTGAAGTTTGGGGCAATCATTCTTGTAGTGCCCAGGTTCTTTGCACTCATAGAACACAACTTCTTTCTTGCCAGATCTTCTTGGCCCAGAAGATTCCTTTCTATTATCAGATCTTCTGAAGTTGTTGAACTTCTTTCCCTTGTGCTTCCAGAGTCTGTTGATCCTTCTGGACAGCATGGATAACTCATCTTCTTCTTCAGAAGAAGATTCTTCAGAGCTTTCTTGAATAACCTGCAAAGCTTTAGCAGTTTTGTTAGATTTTAATGCAACAGATTTACCTTTTTCTTTCTTCTGAGGTTCATCTTCCTCAAGCTCAATCTCATGGCTCCTCAGTGAGCTGATGAGTTCTTCTAGAGAGATTTTATTCAGATCTTTAGCCATCTTCAAGGCAGTCACCATTGGTCTCCATCTGGTAGGCAGACTTCTGATGATTTTCTTTACATGATCTGATGTAGAGTATCCTTGTCCAGAACTTTCAGCCCAGCTGTGAGTATCTGAAATCTGGAGAACATGGCTTCAACAGATTCAGAGTCTTCCATTTTGAAGGCCTCATACTTCTGGATCAGAGCCAGAGCTTTTGTCTCCTTAACTTGAGAATTTCCCTCATGAGTCATTTTTAGGGATTCAAACATATCAAAAGCAGTTTCCCTGTTTGTAATTTTTTCATACTCAGTATGTGAAATTGCATTCAATAATATAGTCCTGGCTTTGTGATGATTTCTAAAATCTTTCTTCTGAGCATCTGTCATAGATTTTCTGTCAATCTTCTTGTCATTCCCATCTGTGGGATGGACATATCCATCTATGACTAGATCCCATAGATCAGCATCATATCCTAGGAAAAAACTCTCAATTTTGTCTTTCCAATAGTCAAATTTCTCCCTATCAAACATAGGGGGTTTGGTGCTGATCCTGTCCCTTTCTTCATATTTATTGTTAATATTGGATATTGAATTATCAGCCATTGTAACAAATAAATATATATCAAAGTATTTCTCTCTGGATCTTTACTGACACTGTTAAGTGGTAGCACACACAGAACCGGAGCTCTGATGCCAACTGAAGGTGAGATAATACTTAGAAGGGGGGTTGAATAAGTATGAAGGATTAAGACTTAAAAAATAATCACACAATTATTTTTATCCTGGTTCGTTTAAAACAACTACTCCATTCCACCCTTCCTAGAGTGATTTGCCTTTCTCAACAAGGACTTAATCCACTATTTAATCAAACAGATTACAATAGTAACACCTAAGAACAACTGTTCTTAGTCTTCTCAAGAGCTACTGATTCCAACTGAATCCTCTTAAGGAAAACCTTTACAATCAATGTAAATCAAATACAAGAGTATTAATGCTTCTAAAAAGCTATTATCACAACAGTGATTTTTCTCTTAAGTTTAGGTACAAGAAATTCTAAGAAGAATATGAAAGAATGAGAGCTTTGAATATTATGATTTCTTTTCAGCAAATTGTGTAACTGAAGAATTTGGTGGAGTCTTCCTTTTATAGGCAACTGATCCAAGGAAGCTGAGCGTTGAAAAGAGAGTCCCAAAAAGGTCTGAGCCTTTTTGTCTTCACATCAAGTGACCTTTCCTAGAAGTGGATAGCACAGAAAAATCCTTTTTGTCTGTGTTATTGTGTCTAGCACAAATGAGGAAAGAGACGTTGATTTACTCCAACGGATATAATCTTTGAATATTTCTTCTTCAGTTTTCAGCAAGTTCTTCAGAATCTGAATGAGTCAGAGTCTTCTAATGATGTTCAGAACTTTGTTGTATCAGAGTCTTCTGCAGCATGTGTGCTTTCAGCGTGTTGATCTTCATAGCATATTTGACACAGAACTTCAGTACTTGGCAGCGTTAGTACTTTCAGAAACTTCTGTAGAAACTATGCTTTGAGAAATTCTTCAAACAATATTCTTCTTTGCTTCAGATGCTTCTGACTAGCTTCAGAATCTTCTGGAGCTTCTTGCTTCAGATCCTTCTGGAGACTACGCTCAGGATCTTTTGTAAACAGCAATCAGAATCTTCTAATGAGTGCATCTGGCGCTTCAGAGTCAGGATAACTTCTTGTATACAATTCAGATTTGCTTCTAGAGAGTTAATATCATTCAATCTGCAGTAAAACTCTCAAACAAATTTTAGAGTATATAATTCTTAAATATAAAATTTCCTAACTGTTATCATCAAAACAAAGAGTTATTATTAAGAACCAATCTGTGTTCTAACAAGAAGCTCTACAGAGGTATGATTGGTTCTCTTTTGTATCTGACTGCTTCTAGACCTGATATTCTATTCAGTGTTTGTCTGTGTGTCAGATTCCAATCAGATCCTAGAGAATCTCACTTAACAGTTGTTAAGAGGATTCTAAGGTATCTGAAAGGTACTACTAATGTGGATTTGTGTTACAGAAGATCTGATGATTATAAATTAGTTGGATTATGTGATGCTGACTACGCTGGAGACAGAGTTGAAAGAAAAAGTACTTCTGGTAGCTGCCAGTTTCTTGGAAGTCATATGATCTCTTAGTTCAGCAAGAAGCAAGCCACTATTGCGCTTTCAACAACAGAAGCAGAATACATTGCTGCTGCTGGTAATGAGAGTAACATTTCAATCTTCTGTGATAATACTTCTGCTATATGTTTATCTAAAAACCCTATTTTACACTCTAAGGCAAAACATATAGAGATAAAACATCACTTCATCAGAGACTATGTTCAGAAGGGTATTATCAGTTTAAACTTTGTTGATACAGATCATCAATGGGATGATATATTTACAAAACCCCTTGCTGAAGATAGATTTAATTTCATTCTGAAAAATATAAGTATGGATTTCTGTCCAGAATAAAATGTTTATCAGAAGAATATTTCCTCAGATGGAAAATGTTTTTAACTCTGAAGTATTACATCGATCTATTTATTTGTTTATTATTTTATTATTTGTGTGTATCTGAACTAACAAGCCTCAGAGGATCTGAAAGTTGGCTAACGTTTCATTTCTCAAAGAAGTTTCAGAAGCACATGCAAGCAAACACGTGTAACTCTAAATCTGAAAAGGTGGAGTGCACATTACTGAATTGACGTTTGAGGTACTGTTTTTGAATATTGAGTTTCTCGTTTTCCCTCCAATTGTCAGAATCATTAATTGCTTGAAATGATTATATTCTTTTCATTAAATGCTAAGTGTAAGCGCGTTGAACGTGTGACTCTTGTGTGCCCTAATTTCTTCTATAAATGCCACAATACTTCACTTCTCACACTTTTCACTCTCTCACACTCTTGTATGCATTTCTTCTTGTTTCATTGTTTTCATCTCTCTCCCAAACCCAAAACCATTTGTAACCCTAAAACTCTCTCAAGAATAACAATGGCTACTTCTTCATCAACTTCTGCTCAGTTTCAATCTTCCATGGCTGTTGTCTCATCTTCTAACATGGGTGTTGTTTCCTTCAAGGAACCTATTAGAACATTACTCACACCTATTGACAAACTGGAAGTCTTGTGTGAATCCATTGTAAATTTTGAATCTTTTGCTGAAAATGGGTATGATCTTCGTCCCATTGTTGATGCTCAATGCTGGACTAAGTTCTTTGATAGGCTGATGGGACCAGTTTATTCATGTCTGGTGAAGGAATTTTGGATACATGCTACTACATGCCCTAAGTTCATTGTTTCTTATGTTCTGGGGAAAGAAATCATCATAACTGAAGATCTGATAAGGAAACTCATAGGCTATGAGGAAACTGATGGTGTCACAAATCTGCCAGCTGGGCGTGTGGATATGACTGATGTTTATAGAGAAGTTTGCTCATCTGGAGAAGCTTCTAACAAGGTGAAAGATCTGAAGCCAAATTACAGGATCTGGGCCAAGATCTTTATGGGATGCATTCACCACAGGAAGTCTTCAAACTCTCCTGACTATGTAAACACTGATCAGATGTACTTTATGTATTTTCTGAGTCAGAGTACAAAGGTGGATCTGCCGTATCTTCTTTTCAATCATCTGTGGACACACATAAAACAATCAAGGGAAGAGGTTAGAACCAAACATCAGAAGATGAGGAACTGGATTCCAATGGGAAGACTTATTTCAGACATTCTGACTGAGAATGGTCTAGTTGGACATCTGATAGAAGCAGGATTAAAGGAAGAGTTAGCTTCTGTAGTAGGAAAACCTCTGAATGGGAAGAGTCTTCAGAGGATGAAAGTTATAGAAGAAGTCACTTCTGCACCAAAGCAAATAAATTCTGAAGAAGTAAGTAAAAGAAGGACACTAATGGATAATTTTCCTATGTTCTTCGCTAATGAACCAAGGGAAATTATTTTGGAATATATTGCAACGTGTCTGAAAGATGGAACTCCTCTACCAGCAAATCTAGTTCAGAAAGCAGGTGAACCTGCACCAGATCTTTATGAGGCAAGACACAAAAAGAAGAGAAAGGTTTCTAAAGAAGGATCTTCAAAACCCAAGAGGAAGGCTACTGGTGAAGCTGCTGCTATTAAACCCAAGAGGGTCAAGAAGCAAAAAGCTAATCCTCCTGAGGCAAGTTTAGATTCCATCTTGGAAACTGTCAAAGTGGTATTAACATCTGATCCACCTGTCTATGACCCTATACCCTCACCTTAACCTTCTCCTCCTCGTGTTTCTAAACCAAAGAAAACTTATGTTACAACTTCTTCTGTACCCCATCATCAACCAACTCCATCTGAACCTACACATTCTCAACCATCTGATATTCCCCCCTCTGACAAGCAAACCTCTACACCACAACAATCATCTGAAATTCCCCCACCAGAACCACAAACTTCTAAACCTACAGAACCAACACCAGCAGAACCAAAACCAACAGAACCAACACCACGAGAACCAGAACAACAATAACCATAACCAAAACAATCCATTCCTTCTAATCCTGAACCAGATTCTATCCAACCATCTAAACCTTTCATATCTGATTCTGATGTTTTAGATATTTAACCTCTAACAACTCTAGTTGATATCTCTTCCACATCCTGTCATTCTTCTAAATCATCTGATTCTTCTGAATCTGATGTTCCCCTAGAAGTTAACTCACCCCCTGACTCCGTGGCTATGAACCAAGAACATCTGAGTTTGTTTCCTTTACTTCTTTTAAACCTCATCCCTCTGATCCCTTTCCCTCTGGACTCAAACTCAAACACTTTTACATTAAACCTCAAGTTATCACTCTTAAACCTAAACCTAAAGTTGTACGTAAACCCCCTTCTCCACCACAACCTCCTGTTATCTACATTCCATCTTCTTCACTACAAGCACCCTCTGTTGAACCCAAACCATCTAACCTAGAAACCTTTCTAAAACCCAAAACCAGATTAGAAGTGGACAGATTGTTATCTGATTTTGAAGATGAGATCTCTCAGTGGTTTACTTCTGTCAGAAAGGCTTGTCACTCAAGCATAAATCCTGAGGACTCAGAAGCTATTTGGAAGTAATTCAAAACCAGATTCAACTCTGTAGCTTCCAATCTTCATGAGGCAAGCTCTGATGACGCAAGAGTAAGATTTGTTGAAGTAATCAGACTTTCTCTTCTCAGCATTCCTAGAACTCCAACTCTTCTCCTGAAGAATGCATCTGAATCTGATGAAGAAGAATCTGCATCTGAAGACACTCTGGTAGATAATCAGTCAGCTTTAATGCTTATGGACAAAGCATCTGACTCTATTTCTCAAGAAACTGAATATGTTATGGTTATTTCTAGTGCTTTTGCATCTGCTATGGTCACTGATAGTGCTCCTGAATCTGCATCTGATCCTGCTGCTTCTGAGGTCAAGACAGAAAGACCAGATCTAGAAGAAAAGTTTGCTCTGCTAGAAGCAAGCAACAAAGAGATTAGAACAAGGATGGTCAAGCAAGAACAAACTACAAATGAGATTAAGACTTGGATGTCTAAACAAGAGGAATCTACTTCTCAGATCACAGACCTTCTGAAGATTATAGCCTCTCGCCAAACCTAGTTGTTTATTCTGTTATGTTTGTGCACTTATTTGCTTTTGTTTGTTGCTTCTGTTATCTATGAAGTTGAATGTTTCATTATCTGCCTTTATATTGGTTTTCTCTGTTAATCTTTTCTGTCTTAAAAAGTTTTTCTTTTTGATTATGACAAAAAGGGGGAGAAAAAGAAATTTTCTTTGTTCAAATATAAACAGTTACTAAAATGAAATTCAGACATAATGAATTATATCTAACATTGAATTTTAGTCCTTCAGAACTATATCGTATCATCTGACAAAATTCATTGAAGTTACCTTGAGAATCCCCAAACCAGATTTTTATTCAAAACAGGTTCTGATTACCAGACTCTGATGATTCAAACCAGGCTCTGATCCTAAAAGCTAACCAGGCTCTGATTCTGGAAAGAAAATCAGTAAAAGCTATTACCAGGCTCTGTTTCTGGAAAGCAAATCAAGCTCTGATTTTGGAAAGCACATTCTAACCAGGATTCTAATCAGGCTCTTAATCTGAAAAATATACTCATGCAAAAAGGGAAGTATTTTCTTCTATTAGAGTATTCATTTCAGGGGGAGATTCTTTATCTTAGGGGGAGTTATATATTTATCCTTTTTATTGAACAAAATTTTCTATGTTTTTGTCATCATCAAAAAGGGGGAGATTGTTAGAACACATATTGATGTTCAATATATCTTTATGTTTTGATGATAACACTAATGAAATTTTGTATTAAGAAAATATATACTCTAATTTTGTTCAAGTGTTTTGTGTTCCAGATATTGAATTAAATATTCTTATGGAAGCAAAAATGCATCTGAACATTACTCTACGCAAAGCTCTGAAGCATCAGAAGCAAGTTACGCAAAACTCTGAAGCATCAGAAGCAAGTCATCAGAAGACTCTGAGCGCTGCCAGAAGAGACTCTGGAGCAGAAGCTGCAGAAGACTCTGAAGCAGAAGCTGCAGAAGCATCTGAAGCGTATCTGAAGAGTTTGTATGAAGAATTTAAAGCATTGTTTCAGAAGACTCTGAATGTACTTTACGCTGCAAGTACAGAGACTCTGATAAACAAGTATGCTCTAATCAGATCACTCACGCTGAAGCACTGTTACTGCAACTCTGATATCATTGAATCTGATCTGAAGAACAAGAAGCACATCAGAGGATCTGATGTTGTTTACGTTTGAAAAGATGTTAGCACGTGAATAGACTTGGTATTATTCTCAACGTCCTCTCCAATGAAACTATTCCTTATTTGTGATAGACACAAGGATTCAGGCAAAAGGCATTTCTCTGAACATTCCACTTCTGAGAAAGAAAAAGTCATATGAAGACAAAAGGCTACAGCTACACAGCACGACACAGTCTTCAAGCATTAGACTTTCTTCTCTATAAAAGGACGTCTTCAACATCTCTTCAAGGTTAACGAATCTTTAACGAATTATTCAACAACTCTCATACAATCTTTCTTACTCAAAGCTGAATAATTTTTATTCGTTCTTAATCTAAGTGTAAAAATCACAGATTGTGATATAACTTTTTAGAAGCAACTTAAACACTTGTTAGTTTACATTTATTTGTAAAAGATTCCTTAAGAAGACCAAGTTGTGGTCAGGATTTCTTGAGAAGACTAAGACAGTTGTTCTTAGTGGTTGACATTGTAATCTATTTGAATATAGTGGATTAAGTCCTTGTGGAGAAAGGCAAATCACCTTGATAGGGTGAACTGGATTAGTTGAGTTCAACGAACCAGGATAAAAATATTGTTTTGTTTTTATTGCCATAATTTTTTCTAAACCCTTATTCAACCTCCCCCCCCCCCCCTCTAAGTGTTTTTCTCACCTTCAACATCTAGTTGATGGGGTCATAGCGGTGAATTAGATTGTGGATTTGGCTAAGAAATCCAAGAAAGATTGTCTTGTCTTCAAAGTCGACTTTGAAAAAGCTTATGATTCTGTTAGTGGAAATTTTTTGGACTATCTGTTGGGTGGATTAGGGTTTGGAGATCGATGACATGCGTGAATGCGTTCATGTGTGTTATATGTGAATCCTGGTTGTCACGATCAACGGTAACTCCATTCAAGAAATTATCATTCAAAGGGGTCTCTTGAAACGAGATCATCTTATCATTTTCTTGTTTCTCTTAGTCGTTGAAGGTTTTAGTGGTATGTTATTATGGGCGGCGAACCTTGGCCATTTTTTTAGTTTTAGAGTTTGTGTCTCTGATCTTGTAGTATATTACTTATATGATGGTGATATTGTGATTTTGACGATATACAATTAAAATTCTTTAAATTATTAAAATGATCTTAAGAAGTTTTGATATAGTCTTAGACCTTTTTATCCTGATTAAGATAAATGTTGTCGAAGACTTCAAAATTGTTAAAGAATTTTTATATTGTAAGTAGAAGAAACTTCCTTTAGTTGAGAGGAAACATTAGTTTTAATCAAAGGTGAAACTCTAAGTATACCAAAAAAAAAATAATTTCACTTTTAAAAATCATTAACCATTTAACGCCAAACCACTTTGCTACTCTCTTGTTTATGTATGAGAAATTATAAGATTGGCATAGTAATGAGGATGAATAGACATTCATATCACTAATTTTTATATACAATATATTTATCGATATAATACTTTAAAATAAATTACATTTTGCTGACATGTCGCCTTCACAAAACTTCTCATTTTCAACTTTTATTAAGAAAATCACAGAAATACATCTATCGAATTACATCCAGACGTTATGAATCTCATTAAAAGAACATGCATAAAATATGAGTCAACCACCATTAAAAATATTTAAAGTAGTTTAAGTCCAGCATGTATGATCACTCTTTTTATTTAACTTCGATTATATATATATCACTTTGAATTCAAATTGATATTAATAGTATATGTTAAAAAAATATGTTCAGCTCAAAATTTCATTCATTCAGTTAATACATTAAATCCACTATTTTCAAAAGCATATAAAAGTTTAACGTATAATAAAAATAAAAATGATTTAGGACGGTGCTTACAATTCATTTTAAATTTTAAAACATTAAATTAGTATCTTCTAAAATTCTCTCTATAAAGTTAATCATTTCAAACATTTTTTATTAATGGCTTATGATGTCAATAGGATACATAAATTATATAGTTAGTAAAATTATATCAATAAATTTAATTGCATTAAAAAATAATTGATGAAGTTAGCTACAAACTTTTAATAATTCAATTAACTAAAGTAAAATAAATTTTTTTATTTTAATTATGTAAATAACATATATTTACGATTCTCCAATCACAAGTCATAAAATTAAGAAAGAAAAAAAAAACTCCCAATCACTAACTTAATCAAACAAATTTTATATTTAATATATTTTGTTTTTAATATATGATAGCTAAAGAGTAGGTAAAGAATCAGAGTATAAAGAGTGAAATTGAATAGACATAAGATATACTTCAACAATAATATTAAACAATAAATTAAAACTAAGTTAAAAAAGAAAACAACTCTAAAAAAAGCTCATGTATCAATAAAATCATAACCGTAAAAGAAATAAAAGAGGTTTCAAGCTCAACTTTATTGGAGCGGCCATCATTAAAAATGATCCTCTACAAAACATTAGAAAAATATTTCATTCAAATATTTTCAATAAATAGAAAATAGTTCTTAAAAAAAAAGAAATATTGAACGTATCATTTCAATAAATAGAAAATAGTTCTTAAAGAAAAGAAACATTGAACATATCCCACTGAAAACGGATATATAATAATTGAATACGATAATATTTATAATAAAATTTATTAGAGTTTCTCTTAATTTAAAATTTTTTATTGTATTTAATATTATTATAAATTTAAATATTTTTAGTATTAAATTAAATACTTAATGTGTTTCAATTTAATTTATAAATTATTTCCCTTAACTCTAAAATACAATATGTTATCCTAAATTAGATAAAAGATATTTGATTTGATAATGGTTATCATAAATTAGATAAAAGATATTTGATTAGGTAAAAGATGTATGAATGTGTTTCAGGGGTACTCTAATTCATATATAAAAACCACGCTTATAAATCCCAAGATACTAGATAAAGTTAAAAGGGTAATTAATTCAATCATAATAATTACAAGTATACAAATGTTTATCTTTCTTACCAATTCCCAGCAAGAAAGTAAAATGATCTATATAAATCCAACTCAACATTCCAAACTTCATCCTTTAACATAATTTGGTTTGTAGAAAACCAAATGCAAATGATCCACAAAATTCACATACTCACCAAAAACTACACCAAGCCAAATCAATCTGCTCTTTGTATAGTTAAGAAATAAATGCAAAGAATTTTTTTAAAAAATGAAACAGCTCTTTGTATAGTTAAGAAATAAATGCAAAGAATTTTTTTTAAAAATGAAACACAATGGACAAACCAATTCATACGCATTTAGAAGCACTCATCTTATCAGTAAATTATCTCTAGCGGGTAACCTATCTACCAGCAATCTCCAAGTAAACAACTTAGTTGTTTTCATTGGTGAGGAAGCTTTCCACAACAAGCATAATGCCAACTTACGATCAGCCTCCAACACACCTTCCAAAAGCTAGGACGACAGCCAGTCATAACACGACTTCACCCAGAAACATTTTCACTATTTTCACTACAAAACGGCCAAATAATGACATCTTCATCCTCCCTACTGACACTAACATCCAACAACATCATATTTAACTCGTTGAACTCTTGATATAAAGCATCCTCCCTACTGACACTAACATCCAACAACATCATATTTAACTCGTTGAACTCTTGATATAAAGCAGTATCAACATTACTCAAATTTATGTTAAGCTTCCAGGAACAATTTTCTCCAACCCATTCACCCATATCTGTCATATACCCCAATCTATTACCAGCTCTTTTCCAAAGCTCGGTGAATATAGAAGCCAAAGACCAATTTCCTATCCATCTAGACAACCAGAACAAAGACTTGCAGCCATTACCAACTTTGAAAGACAATATATCCATAAAGGAAGCTCTACCAAAGCTATGCAACACCTTGACGATATCCCTCCACCAAAGAGATAAAGCAACTCGAAACTTAGGCAATTCACTACTCACCAAAGAGATGAATAAATTTCCATATCTCCCCTCTGAAATCCCTTGCCACAACAAATCCTTATCTGTCAGAAATTTCCAAATCCATTTAGACAACAAGGCAATGTTGAAACGACCTAAGTCCATAATCCCTAAGCCTCTCTCCTTCTTGGATTTACACACATTACTCCACTTGACCCACTAAATGCCCTCCTTAGCCTTAGATCCTGCCCATAGAAAGTGTCTCTGTATAGATACCATCTTTTGAATCACCTTGCTAATGACTTTGAAAATAGAGAAATAATGTACATGGAGATTGGAAAGGACAGAGTTGATAAGAGTGGCCCTCCCCCCATTGACATCAACCTGCCCTTCCAAGTAGAAAGTCTTGACTTCATTCAATCCAAAACCAGTTTTTAAAAAGAGATAGATCTATGATTACCTCCCACATTAATACCAAGAAACTTGAATAGAAAATCATCGATCTTATAAGCCAAAAAAATTTCAGTAGCTTTCAGAAACATATCATCCACCCCAAAACCAAATAAAGAACTCTTACTAAAGTTGATTTTCAATCTTGAGATTAGTTTAAAACCCTTTAAAATTATTTTAAGAGCACACCAATTGCTCCACGAACCAGCACATACTAGCATTGTGTCATCGGCATATTGAAGTAAGTTATAGACACCTCCATTTCCTATTTTGAAACCTTTAAATAAATCTCCCTAAACAACTCTATTTACTACCACTGCTAGACTTTCAGTCACTATAGAAAATAAGAAAGGTGATAGGGGATCACCCTGTCTGAGGTCCCTAGTTACTTCAAAGTCATGTGTAGAACTGCCATTTACTAATATAGACATAAATTATGCATAACTCCACCTTCCATCCACATCATCCACCTATCTCCAAAACCCATATCCACCATGATACTTCTAAGAAAAGACCACTCGACACAATCATAAGCCTTAGCAAAATCAACCTTTAGTATGACAGAATTATTTCTTCTCCTCTTAGCATAATCAATAATCTTATTCAACACAAGAACTCCATCAAATAACTGCCTCCCATTTATGAATGCATTTTGAGATAAAGAGATAAGTTTTCCTATGACGTCTTTAATTCTACTAGCTAGCAACTTAGATATCACCTTATAAATATACCCAATTAAAAATATTGCTCTATAGTCATCCAAATCATAAGGATTATCTATTTTGGGAATTAAATCAAGGAAGGACGTAGTCATCACCTTTGGTAGCTAGCCGTCTCCATAGAACTCTTGGATGCAATTAATAATATCCTCCCCCACCATGTCTCAACATCTCTTGATAAAGTCTAGGTTGAAACCATCCAGTCTAGGGCTTCTATCCCCTGCAGATTTAAAAATCACCTCCTTAATCTCCTCCACACCAAATTTTCTAGTGAAACTCTATCTTTCGCAGATAACTTCTTTACATTTTTGGATCCAAGCCTAGGCCTAGTTGAATGCACAGCTTGGAATTTTGATTTAAAATGAGACTTAACAGCTTCCTTAACCAAAGATGCCTCCTCCATAATCCCATATTCTAGATGAACATAAGTAATCATATTCCTTCTAGTACGATCTTTGATAGCAGCACGGAAGAGCTTAGAATTTTAGTCCCCTTCGACAATCCATTTGGACCTCGACTTTAGTTTCAAACTACTTTCTCTAATTCGAAGATTTTTCCACATCTCATTCTCCGTGCACCTTCTTCTCATCATATCTTGAAGATTAGAGAAACCATCACCTTCTGCCATTGCATCTTCCACATCATTAATAGTTCCAATGTCCTCCTCAATTTTGGTATTAATCCAACCAAAAACATGAAGATTCCACCAACATAAATGACTTTTCAGATGTTGAAGTTTCTTAGATAGAATAAATGAAGCCTTACCAACCACGGGAAAAGAGTCCCAAAACCTCTTTCACAAATGGAACAAAATTCAGATGATCATACCGGCAATTTAACACCTTAAAAGGTTTTGGACCCCAGTGGATATTCCTTGCAGAAATCCATACTGGCCTATGGTTTGAAACATCCCTAATCCCTACCTTCTGAACCACTGTGTTCCAATCATGAATTAATCCCGGAGATAACAAGAACCTGTCTAACCTACTACAACTACTCCCGTTTGAATTGAACCTTGTATACTTATTGCTACAAGTAGGAAGATCAATGCAATCCAATAACTCAATGAACTCCCCAAACTCCTGCATTTCAATTCTATTATGACCCCCTCCCTATCTTCTCATCAAAAAATTTAATGGCATTAAAATCACCACCAAGGACCCACTCCCAAATACCCATCTTTGCTTTCAACTCCAAAATCTCTACCCACATCGCCCTTTTTTCCGCCAGAATACAAGAGGAGTAAATATTGATAAAGTAGAAATTTTTACCCTTCCAAATAGCATTCAATCCCAAGAAACCTTTCCCCTTGAAGCCGAACAAAGGTTCCAAAACATCTTTCCTCTAGACTATAAGAATTCCTCCTAATTGACCACATGAATCCATTGCAGCCCATTAACACTCTTCATCTCCCTAAATATTGTGAACCATCGCATCCGTCATTTTCTTGCATTTCGTTTCTTGTATGAAACATAAATCCGCCCCTCCTTTAGTCAAGTTAAGCCTCACTTTTTTCCTTTTCACCAAACTCCCGCATCCTCTTATATTATATATTACAAAATTCTTGGCTCACCTTTTTCACCTACCCTCTTGACTGCACTTGCCTCTCTATCTGCAACCTCTATGTTCCAAATGATGCTCTCAAAACCTCACTGTCTTTATCCCCTCCAATGCCCAGCTTCTTAATAGATTCCCACACATTGGTGGGGACGTCTTTAAGGTTTTTCCTAATTCTTAAATTACTCTAATTTACCTTTGAATCCCCAATAGAATCACAACAAAGCACTGATCCACCCTAATATTGCAAAATAGAATCTTAAACTTTGGTCCCCATGGATGATAGCAAATTATTCAAAGTATTCACCAATGATGAGATTGGGGCATGGATAGGATTGTCAATATGAATTAGGGTTGAAAAATATGAGGGGGGAAAGGGAATTTTTTTTGTTGTAAATATCCTCTAATTATTTTTTTCTTTTTAGGCCTAACTTTAGTCAATGGATCACCAATCCTCGACCCAGAGCAAGTAATAGGGTCCAAACATGACTTATCCGCCCCTGCCCCCAAAAGCCCAACATTTGCTAACATACTATCCACGTTGGAAACAATTGGAATATGTCCCCTATTATGGCCACTCAGCATTTGTGGGACGCCCTCATCAGCCACATCACAGTCCCCATTAATTGGACTTAACACATGCTTTTTCAACTCACATACCTAGACGTTTATATTTCCTATACTAGGTATAATCTCTGCCCCAATACTCCGCAACTTACCTTTTAACAACTCTTCCGCCTCCGATATTCCACAATTCCTATGACCATCCGGCTTGTTAACATCTTCTTTTTCTGACCCTAGTTTCTTGGGCCCAACACCTAACTCATCTTCCAGAATCCTGCTCAACAGATTATCGTTACGGCCACTCCCATCCTCCTCCGAATCTCCATCCTCGCTTTCAGAAACAAAGATCTCCGAACTCCCAACACTTTTATTTTCATTGTGATTACATATTCTCAATGGACCATGGGAGTCTTCAACTAACTTAATTCTATAAATATTTCCATTTACCTCTATATTAAAAACCTCATTAAGGTTCATTTCAAATTTTGTCCTTACAAGGAAGCGAGCCACATCCAACTTCACATGTTGTTCCATATTGTCATCTGATTCCACATATACTCTAATTCTATCAGCAATAAATTTGAAAAACTTTGAATGCCAAACATGACAAGGTAAACCATATCAACGTATCCAAATGAGTCTCTCCTTGTCCACCACTGTCCACCACGTCTGGTGGAGACCATGGATGAATATCAAAGAACCATTGGCATACCCAACCCTCTTCTTCCTTAACAAGCTTGTGTAAGCGGAAATATTCATAGATATTATATGAGATTAAAACATCAATACTTACTTGTTGAAATCATGATTCAGAATTCCGAATGGATGAATGACCAGATCTTCCTCTGTATCTCACACTCCCGTTCACAACTTTCAATGGGGAAAGTTATGGAGCCGTCAGTTATGTTTCTGATGCTTTTTATGATTACAGAGGGGACCTAGCCATATAATATATATAACCTTAGTCCCTACCCGTTATGGACCCAAGGTTAAATCCCACACTTTTACCCACACCAATCAGGTTTCAGATACTCAACCATTAATTAAAAATTGATCACTTAATCAATTAAAGGGCTTATATATGCACCCCCATCAGAATCACGATTAACCCGTTTTTTACAAATTAAACCACAATTGATTGTAGCCCATAAAATATTAGATAAATCTAACATTCTCCCACTTGGGAAAAATCAATTGTATGATTTTTATTTTAAAATACATTTTGAAAACGACTCTCGGGTTAATGACTAATTCCTTAAAATGCGACCGCATTTTAAGGAAATCCATGATTCCAGGTGCAGTATCTGAATATGACTCCATCCAACAAAAGTTAAGCAGTATTGAATCACGACGATTATTATGTCCTTCATTGACATAAAACCTTTTGTGGTTACAAATACTACATACTCCGTCAACTAGTCATCCGTGTGGAGTGTGGCAAGAAAATAACATGCTAATGTGATCCAACAACCATTTGCTATTTTCTTCGTCAGTCCTTAACAATTTCTCTCAAATGCATTAAACACAAAGAAATTGTATGGTTTTACAAACCATAATGCCTCAGCTCCAACATGGCGTCGACCACCGGCACAGTAGTCCTGACAACGCCGAGCTTAAAATCATACTTCAGCTCCAATATGGCATCAACCACCGGTATAGTGGTCCCGAAGACACCGAGCTCAAAATAATAACCATGCCTTGAACTCCAATATCAGTAAGATACTCTTTAGCATTCTCTTTTTCAGGCAACCCACTTATCAGATGTTCAGAAATTGTTCTCTTCATAGCACACAACCTAAGTCGATCACTCCTCTCCCACTTAGCTAATTTTTCTTTCTCTTCAGGTGTACTCTGATCATTGATCACAGGTTTGGTTTCACGCAATGCCATGTCAAGGTCAGCAATCCCTAACGAAAACTCTAAGTCTTTCTTCCATTTTTTAAAATTAGAC
The DNA here is from genome assembly GCA_963859935.3 of Lathyrus sativus. Classification (NCBI taxonomy): domain Eukaryota; kingdom Viridiplantae; phylum Streptophyta; class Magnoliopsida; order Fabales; family Fabaceae; genus Lathyrus; species Lathyrus sativus. The sequence continues at coordinate 453,177,739 of OZ012738.1, read as the reverse complement.
CCATTCAGGATCTCAATAGAAGCAGAACAATTGTTCATAGAGAAGGTCACTGATTAGACAAAATAGGAATGCATTAGAACAAATAATAAAGGCAAGATATAGCTTTAATAAACATAAGCTATCACTAAGAGGCCAACATTATCACACAATCCCCTTTGGGTGGAATGCGTAAAACCCAGGTTAAAACCAAGGTCAGAACCTCAGATGAGTCGCTCAATGAGCATACATTGGGTTCGCAAATCTATCTCCTTTGGGTAGATAAATTCTCTAAACCAAAACACCTCCAACAACTTCATCTACAAATTTCAAGGATAAGCTACTCAATGAGCATACATTGAGTTTAGAAATTTATTTCCTTTGGGTAAATAAATCCCTTAGACCAAAGCATCTCCAATAGTTATATCCTTAATCAACCACAATCTTTACATACAATTATCCACCTTTGGGAAGACAATCACAGTAATGACTTAAAACCATTCCTCAAACTACAAAGATACTTTTATAAATTAAAACGAGCGATCTTACTTTGGTGGTAATCACACACAATAATTTATAGAATTTCTTGCATAGGAATTAAAAAAAATTCTTGCCAAAATAAATCATGAACCAATCATGAATTTAAACCATATAACATTCCTAATAAATTTTGTCTTCAATAGTATCAATCTCAATATTATAGAGATATTATATAATATTTCAAAATACTTGACAAAACAAATATATTACAAATTTATATAAACTAACATTTATTTAATAAAATTTCCGAAGAGAAAATTATAATAATTTAACATTAGATTTATATATACGAGATCAATAAGAATACACGAGATCAATAATTGTTAATGACTTTTAATTTTAATGGCTTTACAATTTCACGTAATGACTAACCATTATATTAAATCATAATTATATATTAAGAATAATAAATTGAGTCCTAATTCATATAATTTAAGCTTTGATACCAAATGTAAGCGGAAATATTCATGGATATTATATGAGATTAAAACATCAATACTTACTTGTTGAAATCATGATTCAGAATTCCGAATGGATGAATGACCAGATCTTCCTCTGTATCTCACACTCCCGTTCACAACTTTCAATGGGGCAAGTTATGGAGCCGTCAGTTATATTTCTGATGCTTTTTATGATTACAGAGGGGACCTAGCCATATAATATATATATATATATATAACCTTAGTCCCTACCCATTATGGACCCAAGGTTAAAGCCCACACTTTTACCCACACCAATCAGGTTTCAGATACTCAACCATTAATTAAAAATTGATCACTTAATCAATTAAAGGGCTTATATATGCACCCCCATCAGAATCACGATTAACCCGTTTTTTACAAATTAAACCACAATTGATTGTAGCCCATAAAATATTAGATAAATATAACAGCTTGATGATCTCACCAGTAACATCTTCCTCCAGCAAACACAAATTTGCACCCAAGGGAGTAGCCTTAATCTGGAAAAAAAAACCCTCCATATGCACTTCATAAGTTGTACCTGGTACAGCCATAACTCCTACATAAGCTTGCTCAAACCTAACTAGCTCCTAATTTTCCACATTGAACATCAGATGCTCAAAGTTTGGTTTATCACCAAGCAAAACCTGCCCCTGGATTTTTTTGGCAACTCTCATATCCCTAAGATTTTCTTTCTTCACTTGAGCATGTGAAGGATAATTGGCCTTAGGATCCCATTCCATTTTCCCCGGTTTGGAGATTCTCCAATCCTTATCCCTCAAGGCAGTATTCTTATGGCCCACCTCCAACTTATTAAACCAGCTACCCCTTTGATACCTTATATTTTCAAATATCTTAATGCCACTAACCACAATATTATCAAGTTTAATGGCAAGAAGATATTCATCTGATACCTTCTTGTATCTAACGAATCCATACCTCTTTCTCCGTCCATCCTTCCTTGGAGGTATGAAAACCTCCACAACCAGTTCATATTCCTAGAAAATGTCAAACATATGCTTTGCCCCGAAAACTTATAGAAATTCCGTGAAGAAGAAAGTCGACACATTATTTCCATCCAGATCAACGCCTTTGCCTCCTTGAGCTTTCCATATAGATCTTCTAATTATTTGCTGAAGTGTTTGTTTTTTCTTCGATACCCTCTCCTAGCCTCCATGTTCACTTCCCATTAGACACCTGTATCCTTCGGTGATCCCTAACCCTAGGGTTATGAGTTTAAATCACCAAGAATGTGGTTCGTCGGCAGGGAGATAAATGACCAAAACTAGGTTGAGAATGGAGTTTGATGATTTTTTTAATCTATGATTTTTCTCTTATGATAGTTGGTCTAGTTATATCAACGTTGGTCTAGTTAAAGTAACGTTGATGTGAATAACTAAATAAAAATTAAGTTTTTTTTTATCATGTAGATAGATGTTTTATTAATTATTGGTGTTAAATTTGTATTATAAATAATTGACATCTTTTGTAATAATAGTCTCCACATAATATTGTACTCTTGACTATTTCAATATATATCTTATACTTTCACATCAATAATATGTTGTCATACATCAATATTGATCACCTTTTATAGTTATATTCTATTGCAATGAACTCTTATTCAAATCTTTCAATATATTTATTAAAATTGTACTTTTTTGTACATTATTTTTTCCTCTATTCAATTTCTCACTATTACAAATACTATATTTCATGACAAAATTTTCACCTCAATTATTGAAAAATTGAGTTTAAATAAACTAATATATATATATATATATATATATATATATATATATATATATATATATATATATATATATATATATATATATATATATATATATATATATATATATATATATATATATATATATATATATATATATATATATATATATATATATATATATATATATATATATATATATATATATATATATATATATTAATTAAGAAACTTTATCTTTCACCTGTATTTTTTAGGAAAACCAACATAAAATATTGTCTAGTGTTTGAGCTTCAATTCTCAGCTCTTGCAATTATATGTTTTGTTTATAACTAAAAGGCGCATTTATTTTTTACACATTTTACGTTGTATATTATCTCTCGGTTAATGAAAAAAATTGAGATAAAACTCTAAAAAAGTCTTTATTCCTTCTGAATTATAATGTTTTGTCTAATTCACTTTTTTGCGCCCTAGTGAACAAAAGGAACCCATTTTTCTCCAGTGAACGAAGTAGTTTTTGAAGACTGAGAACCACCGCCCTTCTTCTCCGAGGATGAAGTAAGCTCGAACTCTTCTTCATTGAGTCTCTCATCACATTTATGGTATGTTCAAATTCTCCATTATTGTGGTTGTTCTTTCTATTGTTGTCGCATGTCATTGTTGTTGTTGTTGTTCTTATGATTTTTGAGAGTTATATTGTTTAATATAATGTTTTTATGGTATTTGTTATTGTTTTGGTAGTTATTGTTGGTTGTGTTCTATTTTTATTTTATTTTCAGAAGTTGTATGTGATTTTGATCGTAGTTGGATGAATGTCAATAGATTAAGTAAAAAGTATGAGAATGGAGTGATTTAATTTCTTGATTTTACAGAAAAAAAACCTTCCTAAGGAGAAGGGGATTTTTTGGTGTCCTTATAAAATTTGCCGAAATATGCACAAACATTCAATGGATGAAATATTCTATCAGTTAGGTTGTGATAAAATTATTCAAAATTACAAGAAATGGGTATGGCATGGTGAAGTGACAAAAGACCTCTGTCAGATACAGTTGAAGAAGATGATGAATTTATGAATGATACTCTAGAAGACATGAATCGTGATATTGGGGTTGATGCTTTCAAGAATGCTAATGTTGTAGATACTTTGCAAAAAGACATGGAAGAGTCGTTGTATCTGAGATACAAAAGTTTACAAGATTGTCAGCTGTGTTAAAACTATTTAATCTTAAGGCATGAGGTGGGTGAACGGATAAAAGTTTCATTGAATTGCTTGAATTGTTGCAAGAAATTCTTCCAGAAGGTAACATGTTACCGAACCATAGTTATGAGGTCAAGAAGATATTGTGTCTAATGGGTTTGAATTATGTCAAAATACATGCATGTCGTAATGATTGCATATTATATAGGAAAAAATATGAAAACTTGAAGGAGTGTCTGAGATGTGGGGATGTGGTACCTACCAGTAATTCAAAGGTTCAAGAGATTATTTGCTACTTCAAATGATGCAAAGAATACTAGATGGCATGCAAATGAAAGAGTGTGTGATGGAAAAATTAACCATGTAGCTGATTCATTACAATGGAAGAAAATTGAGTCCTTCTTTCAAGATTTTGCACTAGAACCGAGGAACCTTAGGCTTGAGCTTTGCCATCGACGGAATGAACCATTTAGGTAATTTGAGTAATAACCATACGACATGGCTTGTTCTTCTCATAATTTACAACTTATTTCCATGGTTGTGCATGAAGCGCAAATCTATAATGTTATCAATGATGATTTTTGATCCAAAATAACCAGGGAACGACATAGATATTTATCTAACTCCATTGATTAAAGATCTAAGACTTTTTTAGGAGGAAGGCGTTGATGTTGATTATGCGTATACAAGTGATAACTTTAAGTTGTGTGCCACGTTGCTTTGCACAATCAATGGACATAAAGTGTGTCTTATATGTAAATTTGATACATGCCACTACCAATTAACATGGAAAAAGACTGTTTATCTTGGGAATAAAAAATTTTAAAGACCTAATCATCCATACCGTAAATTGCAGAAGACTTTTAATGGAGAGCAAAAGTTTGATTTCACTCCAAAGCCCTTAATGGGGAAGGAAGTTTATAAAAGACGAAAACATATTAAGGTTGTCTGTGGAAAGAAACTAAAAGGTAAACAAAAAGGGCCCATAGGGAAAAATAGTTGGAAAAAGAGGTCGGTGTTCTTTGATCTTCCATATTGGTATAGCCTTGATGTGATACATGTGGAGAAAAATGTATGTGATAGTTTGATTGTAACACTTCTCAACATTAAAGGCAAGACAAAAGATACTAAAAAATCTCGTGAAGATATGATGGTGATGGGAATACAACAAGAGTTAACCCCAAAAGAAATAGGAAATAGAACATATTTTCCCCCAGGCCGTGACACTCTATCTAAAAAAGGAAAACATTTTTGTGATTGTTTGCAGGGTATCAAAGTTCCCCAAGGGTACTCATCAAATATGAAGAAACTTGTGTCAGAGAACAATCACAAATTAGTTGGCTTAAAATCTCATGACTGTTATGTCTTAATGCAACAACTTCTACCAGTGGCTATCCATGATATTTTACCAAGGAATGTAAGGTAACTGTAACTAGATTGTCCTTATTCTTTAATGTTATATGTAGTAAAGTCATTGATCTTGAAAATTTAGACGAGCTGGAACACGAGGCTGCAATTATCTTATGTCAATACAGATATTTTTCTTCTATCATTCTTTGACATTATGGTTCACTTAGTTGTTCATCTAGTAAGGGATATTATAATTTGTGGTCCAGTTTATTTATGGTGGATGTATCTCGTAGAGCGATACATGAAGATCTTCAAAGGGTATACAAAGAATCATCACCCTCCAAAAGTTTCGACCGTTGAACGACACATTAATTTTTGTACAATGTATTTGTAAGAAGCTAACTCTATAGGAATTCTCGAGTCTCATCATGAGGGAAGATATGATGGTAGAGGTACTCAAGGTTTAAATGTTAAAACTTTGAGCTGAGATATAATTATTCAAGCACATTTGTATATATTGAATAACCTGGCTAAAGTTCAAACTTACTTGACAGCTCACAAAAGTCTTATAAAGGAAAAATACCGCTGGATGCATGAAAAATGGTTGTTAACAGAGCATAACAAAACTTTCATAACTTGGTTCAATGAAAGTGTTTCTAAAGAGAGTACTTGTGCATCAGAGACAATTAAACGGTTGTCACATATGCCTAAGTTTAATGTAAATAATTGGAGTGCATACGACATTACCAGATATTCATTCTATATAAAATCAAAGGATGATCGTAGTACCATACAAAATAGTGGAGTTATGGTTGAAGCTGAATGCATGTACTTCTCTAATGCCAAAGATAACAATCATGTACTATCATCTATAACATATTTTGGGTTTATTGAGTAGATTATGGAGATTGATTATGTTTCTTTTAAAGTGCATTTATTTAAGTGCAAGTGGATTGATAGTAACACTGGTATAGAAATCGATGAATTAGGACTCACACGAGTTTATCTTTGAAGGACAACTTATAAGAACGAACCCATCATCATGGAAACCCAAGCAAAACAAGTTTTTTATGTCACTGATCCTTCTAACACTAGATGGCCAATTATACTTCAAGGAAAATATTTTCCAGATAGTATTAATGATAATTAAGATTTTAACTACGAGACCCCTTGTTTCACATCACATGTACGTCAATCACCTGAAGAAAATGATTAAGATGATGTGCATGTTATTCGTCGTGATCATAAAGAGGGAATATGAGAAAACTAGTAAGTAAATGTTTTATATCACTTAGTAATTTATAATTATTAATTTTAATCTTTTTTATTCCTTTCACTAGATATTTGATGTTTTTTTATTATCCTAATTGGTTTAAGTTATTATTCAAATTATAAGTGTTTAACGACTAGTGACAAACCTTAGCATTAAACTTTTGGACAACCTACAAGACTTTTCATTTTGGTAAATTATTTTGTTGGTTAATAATTTTATTTAGTTTTGTTATAATATTATAAGGCTTTTCTAATTTTTCCTTTTCATTTAGTATAAATTATTGTTCTTCTGTGATATTGTTCTGTAATGAAAGTACAAAGTTTCTGTTTCAGAAATTTGAAAAATATGGTTATGCATTCTGTGATATGTGTCATACCCCAACTTTTGACCCCCTATATCTCATAATAATTCTAGGTGCATCAACTTTGTTTGTTTAACCTTAACCTATTTCAAGTTTGTCTTTGTCAAGATGCAGATGAATTAGGGTTTCATACAGTCAAGAAATCAGGGTTTATAGGGATTGATCAGTCAAGGTTTTAAATTGATCCTCCACATAACAAGTCTATATATCATCAAGGATATCACATGTGATCAATAATGAGTCCAATTTGAGGTTGTCACCAAGAGAATGGAAGCAGTACCATGCAAGAACCCTAATTAGGGTTTCTTGTTGGAAAAGTCAACTGTAGTTTGACTATTGGTCCAGAGGTTTTACAATGAGGGAATTATGGTCCATGAGGCTCATATGACCCAGTGAAGTCTACCCAAGAAGTTTCAAGGCCTCATGGAACCCAGAACATCAACAGTCGATTAGGAGATTTTCAACCGTTCGGCTCGTCTATTAGGAAAAGTCAACTCATTGACCAACCGGGTTTTTACTCCAAATTGAAGCCAACTTTGTTTCCAACATCATTTCACATATAATTATGAAGTTTGGTGGATATTTAATCAAGAATTGGTAGATAAATTACAAATCAAGAAACAAGGGTAAGTGAAAAAACCCTAATTTTGATCAAACTTTAAATGGTCATAACTTCCTAACCACACATTCAAACAGGGTGATTTAACGCTTGTTGGAAAGGTCTTAAGAAGCCTTACAAAAGTACTGACCCATTAGAAAAAAATTATTGAATTTGGAATTATGAGTTCATCAAGTTGTGAAGGATTTTTAAACACTTAGAAATTTCAAGGTTTCTTGACTTGTAAGTCAAGAATTCAACATTTTCACAAGGGGTTTTGACCTAGTTTCAAGTGGAATGGGTTCCTAAATCAAACATCAATGTTGTAGTACCTAATGAGGTATTTATAAAAATTAAAAGTGGGCTCCATAAATCCTCATGGTTAGGGATAATCAAAGCTCACAAGTTGGCAAAAACGCACTGCTGCAAAACCAGCTCAGCATGGATGTCTTGATTCTAAAGCTTCTCAAATCAATTCTAATCAAGGTTTAAGCCTCATTCCTGATCTTAAAATTGCTAATGGAAGTGTTTAGCACCAGCTCCCAAGAATTTGGCACAAGAATTGAAGAAAACCATTGTTTAATGCAAGTTGCGAAAGTGAATAGTGAAGAAAGAGAAAAATGGTGGTTGCCCTCATCAAACCACCAACTATGTTGCAGCCAGTCACTTCTTATCCTCTCAAGCATGATGGAAATGATCTCTAGGGTATGGAGAATCTCTTGTTAGGGTGGCTTGAGGTCAGAAATGGAGATTTGCATTGGTTGACACAAAGATTTCCAAAGTTGGCATTTCACATCATTATGTCCATGCTGCTCACTCAAGGCTCTTGGCTATAAATAAAAACTAATTCTCACATCCAAAGTACACTAGTTCCATGCTAGAAACCAGCTAGAACTATCTCCCTCACTCAATCACCAAGTTCTTGCAAGTTTACACCAAGTTTCCAACTCCTCCAAAATCTGTTTTGCAATTTCACTTCCAAAACCATTTCCAAACATTTCCAACTCAAAAAACACATCAAACACATCACAAATGATGTAATAGAGTTGTCTAAGACCTCACATTAGCCAGAAACCATCCAAGCCAAAAGTCAACTACCAAAACCTCATTTATTGACTTTTCTGCATTTTGAAGATCAGCCATCAAACCACTGTATTTCTTTGAGTTCCAAGACCATTCACACCTCATATATAACCTATACAAACTATCCATAATTGATTCACACTTCTGTAACAATATTTGAGCAAGTTTTCTTTTTAAATATTTGTATTTTTTGGTGCTTTCTTCACTAGCAAGGCATTCTGGTCACTAGCTTGCTTGGAGGCTACTTTAAGCACCTACTCATCATCATTGGAGCATTTGCAGACCATTAAGAAGCTTGTAAGATCTCTGGCTTTCTTATTTCTCAAGCTTGCATCATAAGGCTGCAAGAGGTAAGCCTACAACTTGCATTTCTAATGCCACTTTGATTTCTAGCCATGATTTTGAGTTGAACATTGTTTAGACATGTTTTGTGTATGTTATGTGTCATGTATGAACCATTTTTTGCAGCAAAACATGAACTTTTGGGACTGTCAAATTTCAGGTCACAAACTAGGTCCAAACTTGTCACATTTTGCATTTTGATTCCAATATGCCAAACCACTTGTGCATTTCTTAATTTCTCTTGTGCTAACCTCTATATATGATGCATATGTGATGTTTGCACACTTGTTTCACAAAGCACGCCACTACATAATGTTGTTCATATGTTCTTGCATTTGGTTGTGACCAAACTTGCCCTACCAATGATGCTATCGGGTTTTCTTGTGGGTTCATGGTATGGAAAAAAATTGCACCATTGAATTCCTTGTTCAAAAACACAAAATTTGCACTTTTGTTTCACCTCATTTGGTTAAGTTTTGACTGAGATCCACTTCTTCATGCAAATGGCCTTAAGTTGCCTTACCTTGCCTTGACCTAGTTTTGCCCCTTTAGTGCACCAACTTTGCATGATCATAACTTGCTCATTTTTATGCTATTGATGCCATTCTTTTTGAAAATTACTCTTTAACATGTCTATTTTCATTGAGTGGAGAAATAATTCAAGGATTGTTATCCTATAAATACTTTGGTCCACTTGAATAGCATGTGTTTTTTAGAGTTTTTACCATGGTGTTCTTGAACTTTCTCAATATATAACTTGACTTTTCTTGTGAGAATTGTCTGGTATGATTCATATATGTCTTTTAACATGTTTAAATATTCAAAGTTGTTTGATTCATTGCCTTGCTATGTTCATGCTTGCTTTTATGAATGCATACATGTGAAAATGGCCTGTTGAACTTCATCTGTGACCTATACCATGATTCTTGATGTTGTAACCTCTTGAATATGTTTATCATGTATATTTCTACTTCTTTATGTGTCTTCTTAGAACCATAACATGCTCAAGGTTTGTTTTTTACCTTTATGAATGCTTGAATGTGAATGGTATACCTTGAACTTCTTTGTGATTTATAACATGATTCTTGATGCTGTAACCTCTTGAATACGTTTTTCATGCCTCATTCTACTTGTTTATGTATCTTGTTAGAACCATAACATGTTAGGGTTTGATTGTTGACTTAGTTGTTACCACGAAACTTGCTTACTTTTCCCCATGAAGTCATGAACAAATACTTGAATTGTTGTAACATTTCTTGTGTTCTTGTTTGTTTGATTGTTATCAATACATGTTAGGTGGTCTTTGTCACGGTGAAATTTGGATGCCAAACTATTGATTAGTTTGAATCTTTAATTCATTTTGCAACCGAACTTTGATTTGTCCAAAGGAAGGGATAAAGATCGAAATTCCCACAATGCAATGCAGATACAAGCTAGAGAGTTATAGGTTCGCGGGTTGGTTAAACTTAGGGAAGGTACTAGCATCCTAAGTTTCTGTAGTACTCTACAGGAACCTCTTGTTTTATGTTTATTTATTGCTAAGGTTTATCTACTTAATGGTTGAAAGACCTAGTGGTTTATATCTAAGTATACTCGATAAGATATCGCATCTTATGCCTACATATCCTTACGGGAGTGGAATCAGAGTATCTGTAGTTCCCCTAAAGGGTTTGAGGAAGTTCTTTGACTGTGGTCAAAGTTCCTACGGGTTCAGGGTAGTTGATTGATTGGGTTTAGGAGAAGAGATGCGTTGTCATTTTAAGAGAGATTTAACCGCCACAAGTTGTAGGAAAATAGTCTTTGCATCGTCTTAAGAGAAGGGCTCAAGTACTCGGATATAGATCGATGACGTATGCCTCTATCTCTCTTAAGGAAAAGTCCCTGCGGTATTGATTGTATTGATGTGGGATGGAGATTCTATCTCGCTTAAGATGATTAACATCTATTTCTCTATTGTGTTTGAATATTGTTGTATTGAGTTGATTGTTTTGTTTTACTATGTTGTAAAGAGAACGGTCCTTCCTATGGGGTAGGATCTAACTTAGAAAGATCAACTTGAATGAGATCAAGGATCATGGGGAGAATGATGCAAATGATGTGCACTACACAAAATTGTTGAATTACGTGTAGGTTTTTCCTTTGGACGGGATGTAATACGGTAAAGTAAATACGATAATGAAAATTGCTCGTAAAATAAATTGCGGAAAAGTAAAGCCATACACATACGCATGAAAGCGCTGAAGTGTGTGAGAGTGAATTGCGAAGTGTAAGCGTGAGCGTGCACGATGTCATACCCTAAATTTGTCCTACACATTCATACTTTTCATTTGCACATTGATCTACCAGATATCATCCAAGAAAAAAAATCCAACTAAAAAAAAATAATTAAATAAAATGCACAAGGTGAGATTTGAACTCACTACCTTTGGATTACAAAAACATTGCTTCACCATTTCATCCATTCATGCACATGTGATAAGCAAAGGAAAGAGAAATATATATTTAAAAGTTGGAAAAGCGCTGGAAAATAAAAAATGGGGGTTTTGTCTCCACCAAGGATCGAACCATGGTCATGATACATTTTGTGCGCTTGCTTCAACCACTGGGGTGGCGATACATCCATGTATTTGGCCACCCCAATATTTACAAGTACCTTATTCTTTTTCATGGCTGGGCAAGTTTGAACACACAACATTGGCCATACGTGAAGAATGGGAAATTAAGCAAAACTCCACCATTTTCAGCGAAACAAAAGCCTATCCTGTTTGTTTTTAGCAAGGATTGATGTGGTATAGTTGATTTTCACAATTTATGTGTGTGTTTTAAGATGAAAGTGAAAATGCAAGAGGAAGCAAGTTTAGTTTTTTCATGGAACTTGTGTTAAACTTTGCCATATCCTAGAGGAGGAAAAGTGGATAAATCGCAAGTCTCATGAAGTTTTAATCAAGTGTGGATTTGCAAATTCAATTCTTCCAAAAAATGAAAAATATTCAAAAGCCCACTTATTAAAGGAAAATACACAAAAAAAAATCATGATTCACCGAAGTTGTTAAGTTGTGACCTTTTCCTCAAAGAACACCAAGATTCTACACCAAAAATGAGATACATGAAATTTGAAATAAAAGCCAAGATCACAGAGTTCATTTATAATGTTCCAACCTAAAAGCTCTGAACCCTAGCAAACAAGCTCATTCACAGATGATAGTAACTGGCTTTGTTCCCACTATCTGTGTATCCAACTGTTCGTTTCAATTATACAGCAAATGTTCGAATATAAATTACGAGTTTAACGTGTTCGACAGAATGCCTCAACGGGATGTAATTTCTTGGAACACTATGATATTCGGTTATGCTGATATTGGAAACACGGGATTTGCGCAGCTTGTGTTTGATTCGATGTGCTACCTTTTACGACTCACGACCTCTATTCAGAATCGCTTCATCTTGGAGATAACTTTGGAATCGTTTACTCTATTCGATTTTTGTTCTACCATGGTTGTGTTGTAATTGTGTTGTTGCCATAATTCGTCATGTATGAGTACTGATACTCCAGGTCTTCTTTTCGCTGCATTGTGTTTTAAATCCAACTCAGTTTCGGTTATTCGGTACAACAGTAGTGATTATGCAACACAAACAACTTCCAGCTCTACCTGGAGAAAACCGTGTTGGTGTTGCTCCATCTTCCTCAACAAATTCTGCAACCTGCACAATCAAATTAAGACAAAGAACATAATTCAGTTTCCATCATACAAGCATGAGCCCCAAACAGTTTCAGCCGCTAAAAAACAATAGTTCTGTCCAGAAGCTTGATGAGGAAATTCCAGAATCTAAAGCCATTTACTCTCCAAAGGATAGTAAATCAGGAAAGGCATTTAAGGAAATGCAAAGTGTCCAGGACAGTGTGAAAGAGTTTGTTATGGCTAGGACTCGTCTATGAGCTTCCCCTTTGGTAATAGTATGCCTGAACCACAACAAGCAAGAATTGACGGTTTAAAGATTCCCAATTCTTATATGGTTGCTGAAGCCTCACCAAGGAGAAACTCACCCTCTAATGTGGATGTCAGGCCATTGGAGATTATACCAAACATTGTTCCACCAGAAGGTTCATTAGCATTGGGCCCTCCAATTCGACAATGTATAGAAAAACCTGGTAATTTTGACAAGTCTGACATTGATGTAACGATGAGGGAGAGATATGAAACACAGGAAAACTCACAGTAAAGACTTAATGTTTCTGATGTAGTAGGAGATACAATAGCCAGAAGAAATCCAGATGCTAAATGCTTGTGCTGGAAAATTATTTTATGCTCTCAAAAGAGCATTGCATTTGAAATGGGAAAAGCAGGCTTGTGGTTAACCTCTAACAACCATCACCATCATATCCTGTGGAATTCACTTTTGATATTCCTGCGAATATGAGGGATTTCAATTGTGATTCTGAACAGAACAATGGAATGGCTGAAACAAGAAGATCTGAAGTTTCAAAGCTGTTGTTGTCTCTGTATGAAGAACATGGATTTAGTGTTAAGACCGCATAGATGAGGTGGCTTGCAGCCAAAAAGATGGAAGAAGCTGCAAAGGCAGCTGAAGCTATTGCCCTTGCTGAAATCAAGGCTCTATCTGGTGTTGAGAGATCATATGAATTTGCTCTACCAGAGCCTCGGAAAGTCACTTTTGCTTTAGCCGAAAACTCCCATCTAAATCCCGAGGCTATGATGATACCCGAGGAGTTTAACTTGAAGAAGGTAATAGATTCAAAGTTTCAAATGGGTGAAACAAATATTTCTAAACTGACTATTCTGAAAAAGTTGGAGGAGGCATCTGAGGAAATTCTACACAGCAAACAAGTCTTAAATGATGCTTTAAACAGAATTGAAATTGCAAATAGAAAGCAACATGCTGCTAAGGAAGCTCTGCGGAAATGGATACCCGAGGTTGATCTAAAGGAGAAACCAGTGTATAACTCTTTTAATTTTAACAAGTTTAATCAAGCTGGAATTCATCACGATTCTTCTCTACCAGATGTAACCAGGCCAACAATAGCAAACCATAATCCAAAGCGTGTTTCAATTCCACAACCTGCAAAACATTGAGAGGAATTAACACTTACGTACGACTCTGCTAACGCATCCCAAACAGCAGCAGCAGCCTCAGTATGCAGCAACTCAAAAGATCAAAATGTTAAACTTGTTGTTTGTGCAACAACAGATCTACCTCTGACACCTATCAAGGAGGAGAGGAGCAGCAGTTCTAGTCAATCTCAAAACAACAGCAGATCTTGTTCTACTGAACATGCAAAGGCTATTGGTTCTTGCCGGGAAGATGCGGAGAGCTCCACTGCAATGTCAATGAGTGTTAGAAAAGTTTCTGATGGGGCATCCCGATCTCGTAAGTCGAGTAATGGTGTTCACGGAGCTAGTGCTGCTGTAGTTCAGGAGGATCATAGTTCTGCCAAGAACTCAGCAAGAAATTCACCTTCTGATAAAGTTCCCCCGACTCGAATGTCCCATGAAAAACCATCCGATCAGCCCCTTACTGATCAAGGGCATAATCAGCGACTGATTCTCAGGTTGCCTAACACCGGCCGCAGTCCTTCAAGGGGAGCTAGTGGTGGCACTTTTGAAGAACCTGCTTTTACATGTGGCAAAACATCACCTCCTGCTAACAACAAGAAGGAGAATCAGGACAGGAGAGTTAAAGCTAAAATTGAGACCCACACTTCGAATGTGATAAATGATGCATCCAATGCTAATGACATTACTAGTTATGATGAAGCTAAGGACTCTCCATCGGCGGGTGAGCGATGCAGGGCTAATAATGGTGGTGAAAAAATTCTGGCAGCCAATTAATCAATGCAGCTCAGGGTGCATCTGTACGAAGGAGTAAACGCCTTAGGAAATCGCCTGATCTTGCTGGCTGTAATGATTTTTATTCATCTGCTTTGGTCTTGAATGACGGCATGGAGGACAAAGGCAACAACTCTTAAATTCTTACAATTGATTCTGATGAATTTAGCCTGAATGAGGATAGTGAAATGGACAATTGCCTCACGGATGTGCTTATGGAGCAGGTGGAAAAGGGGAATAAAGTGGATAATATCTTAAAGCCTGCAGCATCTGCAGCTGCACTGAAAGCATTAAATGAAAAGTTAGGTATGCATATGACAAAAGAGCACATGAAAAACCAGAATAAAATTACGGTTAATCCATAATAAATAAAAACAAAAACAAGTCATAATAACAAAGAGGAAGATCATTTTCAGCAGACCAAGAGTTTGTTTTCAGTTAAGAATGAAGAAATACCACATCAGCAAGTTTATATCAATAAAATTGTTGTGTTACCACAGTGAAAATCATGAGTAAAAACAGACAATTTCAAAAGCTGCAAACAGACAAAGATTATACCGTTTTCAATCCCACAACCTCAGTTCTTACTCCCATTACCAAAAAGTAACTCATTTTCTTTCCCAAAGGAGGACAGACCCAAAGTTCCCACATTTTCTCTAAGCTAAACCCTAATCTCACATCATCAAGCCCCCATATATATTGGTTACTATTCATTCAAGGAAGGGGGCTGAAAGAGAAAAAAACCCTAGAACTCATGCTGCGCAGCCCAAGTCCTTCATACAGAAAATCATCATCAAACACCTATTCTCACCTTCACAACTGGCATCTTCTTTGAAGAAATAACCTTCATTCACCGTTGGACAACCCCTCAACTTTCTGTTCAGAACTTCAAACCGTCAACCGAACCTCCACCGTTAACAAACTTCTCCCTTTTCCAACTCTTCCCCTGTTTCATCTTCAAAAAAAGCTCAACACAAACTTCATAAACTCACCCAGGAATCAAACCACACACTCATTAAGCCACTTTTGATATCACTCATTTTTTATTTGAAGCCCACACGCTATCCATATTTCCTCTCAGACTCACCATTCATCAATTCGTTTCAGAAACCGAAATCAAACCCAGACGCGAACCGCTTATTTCATTTCTTCCATTTTTGACGGCAACCCCTAACCACAAGCACAACACGGCTTAGCCCTAAAATCCCAAAATATTTTCAGAAACAAAAGAGATAGAAGATACAGATTAGCAGAGGACCCAAAACCAATCGAACAAACCTCGAGAGCGGAGTGAAAGAATCAGACAGACAGTGCGAAAGTGGAGGGTAAGATGACGTTATTCTTCCTTCGTATCCCTCTTTGATCGTGTTCATCGTTATTGTTGTCTTTGATTCACCATGAGTCGTACTCGAGAATGAGAGTTCGTTGTTGATGACTGTAGCATCATTCTCGTTTTCTCCCTTGAATGTGCATTCTCGCTTCTCATTTTGTTTTGGCCAGGTGGATCGTGAGAGCTAGGGACTTAGTTGAATGTTGTTTCTGATGATTGGTTTGTTTCTGGAAATCCATTTGAATCACGACCCCTCCGTTACATTTTTTCTCTTTTGAACCTTCTTTTTCTTTTTTTTCTTTCTAAAGATATTTAAATGTTAGTTTTTATATATATATTCTTTTATTTGGTTTTTATAATATATTTTGTTAACACTATACTGTTTTTCTGTTTTGCCATACATATATTTTTTTTTTATTGAGTTTGTTAACATAAATTTTCTAGTTTATACTAGAGTTTTAATTTATATTTTTATTTCTCTTGGAACTTGTATATATATTATCACCTTATTTCATTTTTTTTTAGAAACTTATTTCTTTTTTTTTTTTTAGTTAAATCTCATTTTCACATTTGCTATTGGACATTTTTTTCCGTTTTGGTCGATGAAGAAAGTTCCATAAATCGATTACTAAGTCAATATAGTGATAAGTATCGTTGGATATGAGACCACCTCCTTCCTCTCCTTATTTCTTGCCCCGATTCGATTCATCGACGTTATCAAACCATTTTCAATAAACAAACAAATCTTTGTATTGGATTAAAAAGGGGAGATTGGGTGTAGACCTCTTCTTCTTCGAGCGTTGGGATGCCCACTGTAGTGAGGGTGGTTTCGACACTCGTCTTTCAATACGAAGGCGCTTTTCATCCATTTTCAAATCTCATCTCCTTAAAATTATTTCTTTGTATTGAATTAAAGAGAGAAGATTGGGTGTAGATCTCTTCTTCTTCGAGTGTTGGGATGCCCACTGTAGTGAGGGTGGTTTCGACACTCGTCTTTCAATACGAAGGTGCGACTTCTTCCATCATCTCTCATTTTCACCACTTCCTTCCAAAACCTTCCTTGCCTAAAACCTCGGTCCCGTGCCGAGTGCATTTTCAAACTCTTTTCATACAAAAACTTGAATGGTCGTGGAGTGGTTAGGCGTAGGCCTTCTCCTATCCCGAGTGCTGACGTTTACCGTAGGGTTTACAGTCGCAAAAGCACTTACCAGTCAAAACCAAAAAACATCTTTAATAAGAGAACGAAGTTCTCTTTGCATTGAATTAAAGAGGGAGGATTAAGTGTAGTCTTCTTCCTCTCCGAGTGTTGGGATGCTCACTGTAGTGAGGGTGGTCTCGATACTCGTCTTTCAATACGAAGACGCTACGCTCGCCATACCATTTTTATAACAAAAACTTTGAGATAAAGAATTGGGTACTACCCGTAGGGGTTACTATCTGAGGACTTATCTCGCCCCTAAAAAATAAATCCAATCAATCAAATGTGACTTCTTGCCTCGTATGGCGAAAACTAATCAATCTTCCAAAAAAGATATGTTACGTCCGTTCTACCGCAAGCAGGTAACGCCTAAGTCTCCGACGAGCGAGCAGCGAAACACCTAACTGCTAGAATGTGCACGATAGCATCATCCATAAAAAACATCAACACACCGTAGGCCGAACTACGGCTGCTCTGATTCTTTACTTCTTTCAAGTAAAGATACGTAGGCACAAGGGCCACAATCCTTGCCGAGCACATTATCCCATATATCTGTAGTTCCCCGAACTACGTCGACTCTGACTTTCTCATACCTATTGAGGATACGTAGGCCTAGGACCGCGAAGTCCTATCGAGTCTGTTCTTTCTCTCTTCTTCCCCGTTACCTCTCTTTCCCTGTTTCTAACCCTTTTTCTCTCTCTCTCTCTCTCTCTCTCTCTCTCTCTCTCTCTCTCTCTCTCTCTCTCTCTCTCTCTCTCTCTCTCTCTCTCTCTCTCTCTCTCTCTCCCTTTGGAACACACTTTTATAGCATAATATTTTAGCAAATATAATCTCACGTCGACAAATAAAAGGTTCCCATCGAGTACGATGGATGCGAGGGGTGCTAATACCTTCCCTTCGCATAACCGGCTTCCGAACCTGTTCTTGGTTGCGAGACCATCTTATCCATTCTTTTCTTAAGGTTTTCTCGATATTTTCCTTTCCCCTCATGGGATAAATAAAGTTCGGTGGCGACTCTTCTGTCTATCTTTTTCGCCTCCCAGTCGTTGCGCGATGCATTTTTCGAGTAGCGACACACGATTGGATAAGTTTTACGATATTGGTTGATTTTAGACGATGTTGATTTAAGTTGATTAATTTGTAAGAAAATTACATTGATTTTGATTGTGAATTATAAATTGATTATTATTATTATTTATTTTTCTTAACAAAAGTACGTTTGGTTATTACTATGATATAAAAAACGGATGTTTTAAATAAAGGGTTATTAGTTTTTTTTATTAATAAAAGTTAATTTATATAAAAGATTATTATTAGTAACTAGAACAAAATAAATTGATTAATATGAAATGAGTTTTGGTTAATTAAAAACGAAGTTAACAAATTATTAAATAAAAAGGTTGTGCTATTGAAAAAAAGGTTTTATCATTATGAATAAGTTATCCTAAGTGTAAAACTGGTTTTGATTAATATAATAAAAGTTGGGTTGTTATAACATATAAAAATCTAATTTCCAAAATAAAAGTTTTGTTTAAGAAATGTGAACAGGTTATAATTTAAAAAAAAAGTTAAGTTGATGAGATAAGATAAATTAATAAGTTGACTAAATAAAAAGATTAATTAAAAAGGTTTTAGTTAATTATTCTTTAAAAGTTAATGATTAAAAATTAATTTAAAAAAAGATTAAAGGTCCAATTAGTTGCTAATTAGTTAAATTAGATTGATTAAGGTTAATTAGCCTTTAAAACTGATTAGTGGAGTTAATGGTTTAATTAAGGGGCGGACGAGGATCTGGTGTGGTGATTTCATTAGGGCTTATCGTGGGATGCGGATGTGGGTTGTGTGATGATGATCGGGTGGCTACGATGTCGTGGGTGCGTGGTGATATGGTGTGTGCATATTCATAGGACTAGCAGATTACATCAGATTTAATAAAACAACAAAAGAAAACCCTAATCCCCCAAATTTCTCCGATCTTCTTCCCCTCGGTCCTCTTTCTTTCGCGATTCTTTCTTTCGATATCTCGCTTCTCCCTCATCTCTTCAACTTTTCGTCGTTCTTCTTCTTCCTGTACTTCTCCGTTCCTCTTATTGTCGCGCCTCTTCTCTAATACTATCTTCTTCTCCGGTTTCTACATTTCTATATCAACAAGAAAAAGCAACAAACACCAAAATAATGTTAGCAATCAAACAAATAATTAATTAAGAAATGGATTTTGCAAGTCTTTGAGGGCGGCTCGTGAAGGGGTTGCTTCGGAGAGGTTTTGAACGGCGGTGGCGAGGGTTCCAGCGACGAAGATCTCAACGGCGATGAAGCAAAGAGATAAGTTCCTCTTTTTCTGATTTACACCCTTAGGATTTTTTTTTGAGTTGTCGTGGTTTCCTATTTTTATAGCTGATTTCTCAAAACCAAATTGAAAACTTTCCAATTCAAACACGTTAGGCACGTTTGGGCTTTCCTATTTTGATTCAAAATGTCCTATTCTATTTTCGGAAGTTATATGGTTTTGGAAAGAATATAATTTATTCTGATTTCCATTGAAGCCTTGTCTATGACCTGTATCTGACGTTTCATTTTTATTTATGATTGTTGTCGTAATTCTGCAGGTTGCGAAGATATATTTAAAATGTGTCGGCGGAAGTTAAAGTTGTTGGCAAGTATCAAGGGTGTTTGCTTCTAGATAGGAGCTGATGAACAAGTTCGAGAGTCGGAAATGATAAAGGTAAATTTCCCCTAAGATTTTCTGCACTATCTTGTATTCTTGAGTGCAGGATAAGGACGTGAATAATATGAGTGTGGAAGCTGGGTCTTTATTGATGTAAACCAGTTATGGTCGAATTACTATGAAACATGTACTGCTATGAATTTGGTTAACTCGCGATAGCTTCCGATACGCCACTATGAAGATGTACCTAGAATCAAATTAAGTTGAACGTTAGTTTAAACAATAACATCCTTATTGTTAATCTGGCTTCCCTTTTTGCAGGTTATTCAAGTGAAAGGATTTTGGAGTTGTTTGACAACTGGAGAATAAGATGCATTCAAGTTGTGTCGGCGGATGTTTGGAGGTACAATTTTGACAAGAATTTTCCTTCATTTCGGAATGACTTGGAGCACTGTTTGGTTTGAAGTATTCAGACTCTGAGTAATTTATTTTCCGTTGATGGCTCAACCCAGTTATCACTCACAAGCTTTTTGAAATCAACTTTGTTCTCATCTTTCTCATCATCGAAATCAAGCAAATCCGCAGTGTCATCCATCCTGAATTTGATTGCATCTTCGGCGAATTTTTCATCTCAGCATCAAGCTCAGCTATTGATTCTCCTCCTTTGGCAATAATTTTGTCAATATCCTCATCTATAATTGCACTGTTCTAAAACCATTTCAGCACCGAATCTAACTATTTGAAGCAGACCATCTTTATTAATAGTCTTCCGCCCTTGCTGAATCATCAGAGCATCAAGTGTAAGTTTTTTGTAAGCCCTTTCAATGACTTTTTCCTCAATCGTATACTCGGTGCAGAATCTGAAAACCTGAACTTCTTTCTTTTGAGCAATCCAGTGGGCTCGATCTTGAGCTTGTAAATCAGCTTGTAGGTTCCAGTCACTATCATAAAGGATGGCAACATCAGCAGTAGCATGATTGATACCAAGACCTTCAGCTCGAGTAGATAACAAGAAGACAAATTTCTCACATCCTGGTTTGTTAAAAGTCTCTATGGAAGCATCACAGTCATCTCCACCCGTATTTCCATCTATGCGACAATATTGGTATCCACGAAACATCAAATAATCTTTAGGTATGCCTAGCAGCCTAGTCATCTGTGAAAATATTAGGACCCTAGAATCCCGCTCTTTTATTTTGGGAAGTAGTTTATCCATTATAAACTAATTTGCCAGCACTTGTAACTAGATGATCATAACAATCAAGATTATTAAGTTATATAGAATGCTGATGTGAAGTTGATTTTGCAGGTTGAAATGCAAGTGCCTAAAGGGAAATGAGATGAAGCTTAGTGGTTGAAGTTGGAGGCGGTTGTGGCAGAAGTGGTACCATTTGGAGATGAACTTGATTTCACTTTGATTTTGAGGGATAATCATTTCATTGTCACATGATTCCATCCTCTTACTAGTCTCTTTCAGATTATGATTAATTATATCAAGAGTCAAGATCCAGATGACAAAGAAACATCTGTAATTGCTGCACCGGTTTCATCAGATCGAATCACACCTAGAAAAGGCTGTAGATACAGTGTGGGGTTGACAGATTGCCACTGATGATGGTTCCATGAAAAGATTTGCCTCCTCAAAGCCTTAAAAGACTGAATAAGAGAGTGTTCCATATGATCACCGCCCGACATATAACGACTTCCCCATCTTACATTTCTTCTCACTACTGCCAAACAACACCAATTTCTGAATTTATCAAGCACGATAAAGTTGTTCTGCTATGACAGGCGGCATCACATTCTTCAGGTTCCTCCTATTTCATTGAGTTGATACCTGTTTGCAGCTTTACATTTTAGCAATAGCCTTTGTACATTACACCAAAAATCTGGTATACGTTCAATAACACAATAGAATGCTGAGGGGACCCTGTCACTGTTTCTGATGGCCGACGGCCAATTTTCCGGTTGTGTTTTCTGGCCAACGGTTGAGATCGGTGCGACTAAGTTGTTTCTGATTCAATGCTGCATTTTATTTTAATTTGATTTGATGGTTGATACTCATACTTTCTTCTTCTTTCATAATAATTAATTGTGTATGTTGTTGGCTTGGTTTGCAGGCTGTTGAAATGGTTCCTGATGCGAAATTATGCAACTATCCTCCATTTTAAATCATCATTTTTTGAAATGGTTCCTGGTTGCTATGCATTAATAACCGGTAAGCCACTTTTAGAACTGATGCTCTTCTTTTTAAGTCTTAGTTACTGAACGAGAACTGTCACTTCGAGAGAAATGTATGTTGATATCGCGGTTACTAGCTATACCTCTCTGCTCCCTATAACATGGTTGTTCATAGCCTGATTCTTCTTCTTACTGTTTTAGGTTTTCGAGTATGCCAGAGAACGCGTTGATTTACTTGTTCTTCGCGAAGCTCTCGCCTCGTCTGTAGGTAATACAACCGGTGCAGTTGGTTCAAGTTGCCGTGAGTATAGCGCTTTCTAGCTTGACGGATCTGCTGGGGACCATTCATTATAGGAGCACATCCCGGGAGTATTAAAGCAACTTTGTGGGCTTATGGCGAAGCAACGAATTAGTGTATTTAGGATATACAAAATAGCTTGTAATCAACAGGATTTTGTAATAAAAGTTTGAAACTGATGTTAATGTGAAGAAGTGTGAATCTTTCATTCAGTTGATGAAACAACTATATCTTGTAAGAACATGGAGGATCTTGAATTGGTTGGAAAAAAGTGTAATGTAGTGATTGTGTTAATTTATCCTTCAGCTTGTTTCAAAACTTGCTCTTGGTATGCGAATAGGGTCTTTCCCGGTTATAAATGAAACCATGGTCTTGCAAAAGGAAAACACCGTTGATCCTTCAATTCTCATTCATGAAGAGCTTTTAGTTTTGAGTCCAATAGAGTTCATTTTGTAAAGCCTATGAATTTGAACTTTGCTTAGACATATGAATTCCTTGGCATGAGCTTGCAAACCCAACCTTAAATAAGATAGACTTGTAAATTTGATTGATCTTGTGATGATATCTTCGAATTTTGGAATGGTAATTTTGGCATCTTTGAAAGTTTGCAATTTGTGGAACATATGGACCAATGTATCCCGAGCTTTAAGTAAAAATTTGAACTATTTATCATCCTTAAATTTCTTGAACTTCTTTGAATAACAATCAACACAAAGAAAAACTTTCTTTCGCAATTTGAACCTCTCGCATGGTGAATAGGTTTGAGATTACCCCTCAAACCGATGTAGGAACTTTGAACTTGCTTTTTGCATTCATAATTTGGATTAGCCTACAAACTCATATCATAAGCGAGAATCTTGAATCAACTGATGATCTTGAATAAAACCTCCTCTATTTGAATCTCAAGGGGTACACATGAGGCGAGCTTTTAGATTATGATAAGTGCACATAAAGTCTCCATGAATTCTTGAGCTTTCAGTAGCGAACCTAACCTCACAAAGCAAAATAAACAAAACGGTTAAGATAGTTAGTAATGTGTGGATGATTGATCGTGAGAATGAACGCTATCTCCACTCGATATTACTGCGTCTACACAAAAATTGGTTAGTCACATAAATATTAAATTTAAAAATAAAGTCAAACAACAATAATAAAAAACGCAAAAAGAGGTGGGGTCTTATAGTCAAAAATTAGGGTGCAATAGATGCCCCTATTTAAGTTACTCCTATTCGGAGATATGGAGATTGAAATCTTCGTCTCGACGAGATAGGAGGGACTTAAATATAAACACTATGCGGAATTTTGGCCTTAAGATACCACCGAATGCAAATGATATGCAACAATATGAAATGCAAGACAAAGGATCTTGTGGAGAAATGGCGCCACAGGGGAGAAACACAACACACGGGAAGAACAGGCTCAACAAAATGAGACTCTGTGGGGAAGATTGACGACCGCAAAGTGTCTGTAAATATATTGTGAAAAACTTGGAAGAGAAATCCTCTTGAGGAATCTACTGTATATGTCAAATGTAATTGATTCAAGATATTATCTGGAGAAGTCTACTGCCGAGACTTGTAACTTTAATTGAGAATACTTTTGCCAAAGTATCTACTGTTAAAACTTGTAAGGAATATACTGCCGAGACTCTATGTTGATGCTGCTGGAGATATACTTCTGACGAAGTCCACTGGAAATCTACTGCCGAGATTAGCCAGGAAATAAAAGGATACCTACTGCCGAAGTCTTCTGGGAATCTACTGCCGAGATTAGCCAGGAAATAAAAGGATACCTACTGCCGAGGTCTACTGGTAATCTACTGCCGAGATTAGCCAGGGAATAAACGAGATACCTACTGCCGAGGTCTTCTGGGAATCTACTGCCGAGATTAACCAGGAAAAAGGATAGAAATACCTACTATCGAGGTCTACTGGTAATCTACTGCCGAGATTAACCAGGAAATGTAAGATGTTTGAATGATTATTGAAAAGGATGAAATAACCTCCCCACGCCTCATGGTCCGGATGCCATGAACGGGTCTCAATTCCTAGATGTAAAACCTCCCCACGCTTCATGGTCTGGATGCCATGAACGAGTCTCAGTTCCTAGAAATAAACTTCCCTGAGCGTCATGGTCTGGGTGCCATGAGCTGGTCTCAGTCTCTTGATGAAGAACCTCCCCGAGCGTCATAGTCTGGGTGCTATGAGCTGGTCTCAGTCTCTTGATGTAAAACCTCCCCGAGCGTCATAGTATGGGTACCATGAGCTGGTCTCAGTCTCTGCCTGAAATGATGAAAACTCGTGAGAGCATCTTCACTGGGGGTTGTAAATTTTGTAGATTGTAGATGTCATTGTAGAGCTTCGGTTGTAAGCTATAATGTACTGGAGTTTGTAAAGATTTATCGGGGATCTTTGGAAGAGATGTCATTTAATAGAATCAGACTTGTGTAGTGAACTCACTGGGGAAATACATTCCTGTGGAGTGTCCTTGTTGTAGTTGTAAAATATTCTGTGAATTCTCAAATAAAGAGAAGTATCTGTAATGTCCTCGACAAACTTCTCTAATGGATTTCTGGAGAGATGTCATTTAATAATCTTGATAAACCCACTGGGGATGTACAAACTGTCTTGAGGAGACTGCCATTTGTCATTTTGAATAAGATCCTGATCAAAACGAGTTGCTCAAAATAAAGAGGTTGCTTACAATTTGGATGCAAATTGTCGAGGAAATTTGATAATATTGTTGGAGAAATATCCATCTTTATAAAGATTCTTCCTGGGGAACCGAGTGCAAAATAAATGCACACTTAATCTAGACTCAAAAGTTGGAGATGTCCACAATGTGATTGCCAAGGACCGAAGTTCAATTCAGGAAATATCTGAAGAGAAACTGTTAAGCAAGACTCGACCATTGAGGTATGAACTCAAATGGGATATGCTGAAACAACCGTATTCCACGAGGATCAATCTTCGTGGGGAAAGTAGAAATATTGTGCTTTTTTTGCCTAGGGCTGACGACTCTAACTGGAAGGGGAAGACGCACCCAACCACTCAGGGATAAACACGACCAAAGAGACAGAGCAAACCAACGCAAAGATGCAAAATGTATATGCCATGCTATCTATCTATATGTTATGCGTATGTTATGTTGACAAAACAAAAGAACAAAGGCAACCGAAGATGAAATAAACACCTCGGAACAAACATCCGACCAATCTTCGAAGATAGAAGTACCACCAGGGATATGTGGAGAACTAGATACGGGATCACAGTCCTGCTTCAGGGATTCAAAAATTTCTTATGGGGAATAGAGAACATTCCACTTGGGGATGTAATGTCTTGATCTTGAAGGGTTGAATATGAGAATAAAGATCTACCAGGGGTGGATCAAACTCATAATTAGAGAAAACAATGGATAAAATAAATATCCATTTCACTGGAGAGATTCTTGTTGGAACCATAGATGGAAATACCCAAAATGAAGTTTCACAGGGGATAAAATAAATATCCTCCTCAAGTGGGGAAACCTGGGTAAAATAGTTGTTGAGCAATACCAAAGTTGAAACTTCATGGGGATGAAATAAACGTTCGCTATGCTGGGGACAATTGGCGTTGTAAAGGATCCACTGGGGAGCAAAATGTGTCCACTTGATTAGGAAGGTGAAGTTGGAGAAGATCCACTGAGGATTAAAATAGTATCCACTTCATTTGGGAAGTGAAGTCAAGCAAATCACTGGGAGTTCTGCATCGAAAAGCTTCATCGAAGAATTGTCACGACCTCCTGGAGTAAAATACCGGGGACATTAAGATTGCTGAAAATTTGTATTGAAGACTGCGTGGTAGTCGCCATCTGAACAATAGTTTGTTGCGCAAGGATGAAAGAATCTTCACTTCTCAGATGCCCCAAGTCAAATGGTTATGAGAAGAATGTGTCTTAAGAGGATTTTATAGAAAATATGGCGTCCCATTGTTTTCAAACTCTTTAGGGAGATTCGCCGAATCTGGACGTAACTGGCCCTGATCGACAGTATTATAACTGAGTCTTCAGAAACAGCTCTTCAGGTGAAGTCAAATTTGCAAACCACTTAGAAACATAGTTGCCCCTGTCTAGCAGGATCTTCAAGTTCCAATAGAACAAACTTAATATTGATGCTCGCATACAAAACTTTCTATGACCTCGACAAAGATCAACATATATGAAATGCTAATTCTGAAACCATTAATGCAACATATATGTTTGTCTTGAAGTTTTGAAAAGGGATATCGCGATAACTTGTGACAAAATCACTAGTTAGGATATTAATTTAAATTTATAATGCCAACGCCAAATTGAGCATAGCTCATAGGAGTCAGGAAACGTTATCTCATCGAGTATGCTATCGAAGTAAACCTTACTTCAATTAGGACTTTTGAAGGTTGTATTGTTTAGTTTAAAATGTGTAAAAGGGTCAAAGTATATTTGTACCCACCAATTTTGAAAGATGTTCACCCTTTTGAAAGGTTTTAAGTGTTCAATCGAGCTGACTGAAAAATTTCCTACCCCAGGTTTAAAAATGAGGTTGGAAAGGGTTAAAAAGGATTTAACTTCCTTATGTCTTGGGTGTTTAGGAGGTTTGAAACAATGCCTTACATCATCAGTAGGGTTTTATTCAAAAGCATACATCAGGAGACCTTGCGTTTTACTTCGTCATCCTCCTTCCAATTCTTCACCAAAGTGAGGAGAGATTGGGTAAAAGTTGGTGTTATAAAATTATGAAGAAAGTTTTTAGGAGTGAATACGACTGAATTTCTTCAAGACAAACACTTATTGCATTACTTATTCAAAGTAACATGTTCTTTCATGCCAATTATGTTTTTAATCAAAGAAATAAAACAAGAAAGCGAACGGAAATAAATAGGTGATCAGCATAACGGTGTTCCATTCAAAACTGGTCTTTCTCCCTTGAAGGTTAGCACTTCCTCATCAATCATTTCTTGGACTTTCTCTTGAAAAACTTTGCATTCTTCAATCGAATGCCCCAACACTCCATCATGAAATTCACAGCTGGCATTCGAGTTGAACCATGGTGGGCGAGACTTCATGATTCTAGTCCTTCTGGGTGTCATCACCGAGTTTCGGGCAAAATAAGACCATAGTTGACTGTAAGTCATTGGGATAAGATCAAACCAACGAGTTTCTTCTTTTGGAATACTCAGGGGTATCTTCTGATTCTAAAACCGTCTTCGAACTTGTCGATTTTGGTGCTGATCTGGAGATATTATTCTTCACTTATGAGATAGTCGCTGCTTACGCTGAGCAGTCACTTCATATTGATGTTGATGACGAGGTATTGGAACTGGATCTGACAGGATTTGAGAGGAATCCCAAACTACATTAACATCAACACTTCTTTCCTCCTGGGAATCATCAACTGAAATTTCTTCGTTAGCTTGGCCATTCAAGTTATCCTGAATTCTTCCACTTTTGAGTGCATTCTCGATGTTTACTCCGACTTCTATAATTTTGGAAAAATCCAATGGTATAGCTCCCACCATCCTATCATAATAAGAGTCTGACAGCATTCTTAGAAACATCTTGCTTAAATCTTTCTTTGGGAGTGGTGGATGAATTTGAGATGCTAACTCTTTCCATCGTTGGGCATATTCCCTGAAAGATTCATTGTCATTCTTACTCATGCTTATCAGTTGATCACTGTCTGGAGCGATGTCTAAATTATAATTGTATTGCTTCACAAAAGCATCAGCTAAATCTCTCCAAGACTGAATACAATTTCTTTGTAGTTTCATATACCATATCAAGGATGCCCCAAATAGCTTTCTTGAAAGCAATGGATCATCAATTCGTTATTGTCAACGTAAGCAGCCATCTTTCGAAAAAACATCGTCAAATGATATCGTGGACAACTAATACTCTTGTACACTTCAAAGACAGGCCTCTTAAACTTCGGAGGGATAATTACGCCTGAAACTAAACATAAGTCATGAGCATCCAGATCAGATGCATCAGCTCCTTTCATCATTTTCAATTGCTCTTTGAAATCACGAAATCCTTTCGCCATTGCTATAAATCTAGGATCGTCCATCTTCATCTTAGCATGAACATTCTGAAGATTAGGCACAGGCTGTGGAAACTGGGAAACTCTTTCATCAGCTTGATTAACCAAGCTATCTTGCATAGGTTGAGGTTGTGTAGAAACATCCACTTGTTGAACATTGTCAGAGGGGAGATCAAATAACGGATTAGTCATTACTCTGAAGCCGGTCATAGAATCCATATCTTTGTTTTCTTTCCTTATCCTTTAGTAATACTTCAAGCTTGGTCAAATGGTCGAGATGTCAGCTGACATACAAAGATAGAAGACCGGAATGAGCCACAGAAGAGGAGAGACACATGCATATGCAAAAAATGCTAAATGAAGGATGCTAGATGCGCAAACAAAAGGTTTCATGGAACTCAAGTTCTTATAAGCACTACAGAATACCAAATAAAATTATTTACTATTTTTTTGATATCGATTACAAATAAATATTCTTATAAGAGTCCTAGCGTAATAGCTAAAAAGCTAGTAAAAGCCCTAAGGAAGTCCTTCATCGTGCTTGTTGATTTGCTCTTCCACTTGGATCTTTTTGAAGGTAAGTGGTCCATAATTGTCTTCTAAGGAGTGATGTGATAGAGGAAAATAAATCATCTATCTCTTGTTGAAAAATAGAGAAGGAAGCCCCTGTTCACTTGGATCTTCAATATTAATGAAAGTCTCGAACTTCTATGGAAGTCTCTTGTACTTATCTTTGAGTTTGTTTGATTCTTCGATCGGCGCCCTTGACTTCCTTAGGTCATCCAAGCTAGGACTCTTAAAAGAATATTCCAAAATATTTTTCTTTTGTAATCCATATTGGTTTTGTAATGTTTATAAATAAACTAGGAATTCCATGAAGCCTAATGCAATATGATGCTTTATGGATGCAACAAACACAAGTAAGCACATAAGGACACACAAAAGATAAACAAACAAAAGGGAGACCCTAGGTTTGCAACGAGCATGGAGCAAAGGTATACCCATTCCCAAAGGACAAGGACTAGGGGTTGATTGTACCTGCATAACAAGGTTCTAAAGAGGTTTCCAAAGTCATCAGCCCATCTTTCGGATATTATCAATTTCCCAATTACTCGGTGGTTAATAATATTCTCAAGAGAACTTCTTTTGAGTGTAGCATCGCGTAGCACTATTTCGGGTGTACTCCCTCATAGTCCCGCACTACATCCTAATAAAGTCCAAAGTGGGGTTAAGGTAACTACGGTCCTCAATATCATAGACTCCAACCGAGAATAGTAAAAGTTTTCAGGATTACTCGTTCAACCAAACCATTTTCGAAAGGGTCTTAACTGAGCGTGATTTTCAAGTCAACTTGGTCGGGATTCAACTCCCTATAAGTCTCGTCGAACATATCACTATCCTATCTTAAGTTCACTCAAGTCCGGGTGTAGGACTTTGTCTCACCACTCAAAGATCACAGCCCAAAATAAATAAAGAACAAATAAGCAAATAAGCAAATATAAACAAAAACAAGATAGGGAAACCCACTAGAGCCTCCCCAGTGAAGTTGCCATTTCTGTCGCGGGGAAATTTGGATGCCAAACTATTGATTAGTTTGAATCTTTAATTCATTTTACAACCGAACTTTGATTTGTCCAAAGGAAGGGATAAAGATCTAAATTCCCATAATGCAATGCAGATGCAAGCTAGAGAGTTATAGGTTCGGGGGTTGGTTAAACTTATGGAAGGTACTAGCATCCTAAGTTTCTGTAGTACTCTACAGGAACCTCTTGTTTTATGTTTGTTTATTGCTAAGGTTTATCTGCTTAATGGTTGAAAGACCTAGTGGTTTATATCTAAGTATACTCGATAAGATATCGCATCTTATGCCTACATATCCTTACAGGAGTGGAATCAGAGTATCTGTAGTTCCCCTAAAGGGTTTGAGGAAGTTCTTTGACTGTGGTCAAAGTTCCTACGGGTTCAGGATAGTTGATTGATTGGGTTTAGGGGAAGAGATGCGTTGTCATTTTAAGAGAGATTTAACTGTCACAAGTTGTAGGAAAATAGTCTTTGCATCGTCTTAAGAGAAGGGCTCAAGTACTCGGATATAGATCGACGAGATATGCCTCTATCTCTCTTAAGGCAAAGTCCCTGCGGTATTGATTGTATTGATGTGGGGTGGAGATTCTATCTCGCTTAAGATGATTAACATCTATTTCTCTATTGTGTTTGAATATTATTGTATTGAGTTGATTGTTTTGTTTTACTATGTTGTAAAGAGAACGGTCCTTCCTATGGGGTAGGATCTAACTTAGAAAGATCAACTTGAATGAGATCAAGGATCATGGGGAGAATGATGCAAATGATGTGCACTACACACAATTGTTGAATTACGTGTAGGTTTTTCCTTTGGACAGGATGCAATACGGTAAAGTATATACGATAATGAAAATTGCTCGTAAAATAAATTGCGGAAAAGTAAAGCCATACACATACGCATGAAAGCGCTAAAGTGTGTGAGAGTGAATTGTGAAGTGTAAGCGTGAGCATGCACGATTGGATAAGTTTTACGATATTGGTTGATTTTAGACGATGTTGATTTAAGTTGATTAATTTGTAAGAAAATTACATTGATTTTGATTGTGAATTATAAATTGATTATTATTATTATTTATTTTTCTTAACAAAAGTACGTTTGGTTATTACTATGATATAAAAAACGGTTGTTTTAAATAAAGGGTTATTAGTTTTTTTTTATTAATAAAGGTTAATTTAGATAAAAGATTATTATTAGTAACTAGAACAAAATAAATTGATTAATATGAAATGAGTTTTGGTTAATTAAAAACGAAGTTAACAAATTATTAAATAAAAAGGTTGTGTTATTGAAAAAAAGGTTATATCATTATGAATAAGTTATCCTAAGTGTAAAAATGATTTTGATTAATATAATAAAAGTTGGGTTGTTATAACATATAAAAATCTAATTTCTAAAATAAAAGTTTTGTTTAATAAATGTGAACAGATTATATTTAAAAAAAAAAGTTAAGTTGATGAGATAAAATAAATTAATAAGTTGACTAAATAAAAAGATTAATTAAAAAGGTTTTAGTTAATTATTCTTTAAAAGATTGATTAAAAAACTAATTGTGATGGATTAACTAAATAAACAAAGTTAATGATTAAAAATTAATTTAAAAAAAGATTAAAGGTCCAATTAGTTGCTAATTAATTAAATTAGATTGATTAAGGTTAATTAACCTTTAAAACTGATTAGTGGAGTTAATGGTTTAATTAAGGGGCGGACGAGGATCTGGTGTGGTGATTTCATTAGGGCTTATTGTGGGATGCGGATGTGAGTTGTGTGATGATGATCGGGTGGCTACGATGCCGTGGGTGCGTGGTGATATGGTGTGTGCATATTCATAGGACTAGCAGATTACATCAGATTTAATAAAACAACAAAAGAAAACCCTAATCCCCCCAATTTCTCCGATCTTCTTCCCCTCGGTCCTCTTTCTTTCGCGATTCTTTCTTTCGATATCTCGCTTCTCCCTCATCTCTTCAACTTTCCGCCGTTCTTCTTCTTCCTGTACTTCTCCGTTCCTCTTATTGTTGCGCCTCTTCTCTAATACTATCTTCTTCTCCGGTTTCTACATTTCTATATCAACAAGAAAAAGCAACAAACACCAAAATAATGTTAGCAATAAAATAAATAATCAATTAAGAAATGGATTTTGCAAGTCTTTGAGGGCGGCTCGCGAAGGGGTTGCTTTGGCGAGGTTTTGAACGGCAGTGGCGAGGGTTCCGGTGACGAAGATCTCAACGGCGATGAAGCAAAGAGATAAGTTCCTCTTTTTCTGATTTACACCCTTAGGGTTTTTTTGAGTTGTCGTGGTTTCCTCTTTTTATAGTTGATTTCTCAAAACCAAATTGAAAACTTTCCAATTCAAACACGTTGGGCACATTTGGGCTTTCCTATTTTGATTCAAAATGTCCTATTCTGTTTTCGGAAGTTATATGGTTTTGGAAAGAATATAATGTATTCTGATTTCCATTGAAGCCTTGTCTGTGACCTGTATCTGACGTTTCATTTTTATTTATGATTGTTGTCGTAATTCTGCAGGTTGCGAAGATATATTTAAAATGTGTCGGCGGAAGTTAAAGTTGTTGGCAAGTATCAAGGGTGTTCGCTTCTAGATAGGAGCTGATGAACAAGTTCGAGAGTCGGAAATGATAAAGGTAAATTTCCCCCAAGATTTTCTGCACTATCTTGTATTCTTGAGTGTAGGATAAGGACGTGAATAATATGAGTGTGGAAGCTGGGTCTTTATTGATGTAAACCAGTTATGGTCGAATTACTATGAAACATGTACTGCTATGAATTTGGTTAACTCGCGATAGCTTTCGATATGCCACCGTGAAGATGTACCTAGAATCAAATTAAGTTGAACGTTAGTTTAAACAATAGCATCCTTATTGTTAATCTGGCTTCCCTTTTTGCAGGTTATTCAAGTGAAAGTATTTTGGAGTTGTTTGACAACTGGAGAATAAGATGCGTTCAAGTTGTGTCGGTGGATGTTTGGAGGTACAATTTTGACAAGAATTTTCCTTCATTTCGGAATGAGTTGGAGCATTGTTTGGTTTGAAGTATTGGACTCTGAGTAATTTCTTATCCGTTGATGGCTCAACCCAGTTATCACTCACAAGCTTTTTGAAATCAACTTTGTTCTCATCTTTCTCATCATCGAAATCAAGCAAATCAGCAGTGTCATCCATCCTGAATTTGATTGTATCTTCGGAGAATTTTTCATCTCAGCATTAAGCTCAGCTGTTGATTCTCCTCCTTTGGCAATAATTCTATCAATATCGTCATCTGTAATTGCAGTATTCTAAAACCATTTCAGCACCGAATCTAACCATCTGAAGCAGACCATCTTTATTAACAGTTTTCCGCCCTTGCTGAATCACCAGAGCATCAAGTGTAAGTTTTTTGTAAGCCCTTTCAATGACTTTTTCCTCAATCGTATACTCAGTGCAGAATCTGAAAACCTGAACTTCTTTCTTTTGACCAATCTTGTGGGCTCGATATTGAGCTTGTAAATCAGCTTGTAGGTTCTAGTCACTATCATAAAGGATGGCAACATCAGCAGTAGCATGATTGATACCAAGACCTTCAGCTCGAGTAGATAACAAGAAGACAAATTTCTCACCTCCTGGTTTGTTAAAAGTCTCAATGGAAGCATCACAGTCATCTCCACCAGTATTTCCATCTATGCGACAATATTGGTATCCACGAAACATCAAATAATCTTTAGGTATGCCTAGCAGCCTAGTCATCTGTGAAAATATTAGGACCCTAGAATCCCGCTCTTTTATTTCGGGAAGTAGTTTATCCATTATAAACCAATTTGCCAACACTTGTAACTAGATGATCAAAACAATCAAGATTATTAAGTTGTATAGAATACTGATGTGAAGTTGATTTTGCAGGTTGAAATGCAAGTGCCTAAAGGGAAATGAGAGGAAGCTTAGTGGTTGAAGTTGGAGGCGGTTGTGGCAGAAGTGGTACCATTTGGAGATGAACTTGATATCACTTTGATTTTGAGGGATAATCATTTCGTTGTCACATGATTCCATCCTCTTACCAGTATCTTTCAGATTATGATTAATTATATCAAGAGTCAAGATCCAGATGACAAAGAAACATCTGTAATTGCTGCACCTGTTTCATCAGATCGAATCACACCTAGAAAAGGTTGTAGATACAGTATGGGGTTGACAGATTGCCACTGATGATGGTTCCATGAAAAGATTTGCCTCCTCAAAGCCTTAAAAGACTGAATAAGAGAGTGTTCCATATGATCACCGCCCGACATATAACGACTTCCTCCATCTTACATTTCTTCTCACTACTGCCAAACAACACCAATTTCTGAATTTATCAAGCACGATAAAGTTGTTCTGCTAGGACAGGCGGCATCACATTCTTCAGGTTCCTCCTCTTTCATTGAGTTGATACCTGTTTGCAGCTTTACATTTTAGCAATAGCCTTTGTACATTACACCAAAAATCTGGTAGACATTCAATAACACAATAGAATGTTGAGGGGACCCTGTCACTGTTTCTGATGGCCGACGACCAATTTTCCGGCTGCGTTTTCTGGCCAACGGTTGAGATCGGTGTGACTAAGTTGTTTCTGATTCAACGCTGCATTTTGTTTTAATTTGATTTGATGGTTGATACTCATACTTTCTCCTTCATTCATAATAATTAATTGTGTATGTTGTTGGCTTGGTTTGCTGGCTGTTGAAATGGTTCCTGATGCGAAATTATGCAACTATCCTCCATTTTCAATCATCATTTTTTGAAATGGTTCCTGGCTGCTATGCATTAATAACCGGTAAGCCACTTTTAGAACCGATGCTCTTCTTTTTAAGTCTTAGTTACTGAACGAGAACTGTCACTTCGAGAGAAATGTATGCTGATACCGCGGTTACTAGCTATACCTCTCTGCTCCCTATAACTTGGTTGTTCATAGCCTGATTCTTCTTCTTATTGTTTCAGGTTTTCGAGTATGCCAGAGAACGCGTTGATTTACTTGTTCTTCACGAAGCTCCCGCCTCGTCTGTAGGTAATACAACCGGTGCAGTTGGTTCAAGTTGCCGTGAGTATAGCGCTTTCTAGCTTGACGGATCTGCTGGGGACCATTCATTATAGGAGCACATCCCGGGAGTATTAAAGCGACTTCATGGGCTTATGGCAAAGCAACGAATTAGTGTATATAAGATATACAAAATAGCTTGTAATCAACAGGATTTTGTAATAAAAGTTTGAAACTGATGTTAATGTGAAGAAGTGTGAATCTTCCATTCAGTTGATGAAACAACTATATCTTGTAAGAACATGGAGGATCTTAAATTGGTTGGAAAAAAGTGTAATGCAGTGGTTGTGTTAATTTATCCTTCAGCTTGTTTCGAAACTTGCTCTTGGTATGCGAATAAGGTCTTTCCCGATTATAAATGAAACCATGGTCTTGCAAAAGGAAAACATCGTTGATCCTTCAATTCTCATTCATGAAGAGCTTTTAATTTTGAGTCCAATAGAGTTCATTTTGTAAAGCTTATGAATTTGAACTTTGCTTAGACATATGAATTCCTTGGCATGAGCTTGCAAACCCAACCTTAAATAAGATAGACTTGGAAATTTGATTGGTCTTGTGATGATATCTTCGAATTTTGGAATGGTAATTTTGGCATCTTTGAATGTTTGCAATTTGTGGAACATATGGACCAATGTATCCCGAGCTTTAAGTAAAAATTTGAACTATTTATCATCCTTAAATTTCTTGAACTTCTTTGAATAACAATCAACACAAATCTTATGAAAAACTTTATTTCGCAATTTGAACCTCTCGCATGATGAATAGGTTTCTGATTACCCCTCAAACCGATGTAGGAACTTTGAACTTGCTTTTTTGCATTCATAATTTGGATTAGCCTACAAACTCATATCATAAGCGAGAATCTTGAATCAACTGATGATCTTGAACAAAACCTCCTCTACTTGAATCTCAAGGGGTACACATGAGGCGAGCTTTTAGATTATGATAAGTGCACATAAAGTCTCCATGAATTCTTGAACTTTCAGTAGCGAACCTAACCTCACAAAGCAAAATAAACAAAACGGTTAAGATAGTTAGTAATGTGTGGATGATTGATCGTGAGAATGAACGCTATCTCCACTCGATATTACTGCGTCTGCACAAAAATTGGTTAGTTACATAAATATTAAATATTAAAAATAAAGTCAAACGACAATAATAAAAAACGCAAAAAGAGGTGGGGTCTTATGGTCAAATATTAGGGTGCAACAGTCTTATGTTATTACATTTGATCTCATTTGATCCTTATAACATTCTTTCTTCAAGTTGTAACTTGTTTGCATCAATCTTGTTTGCATGTTATAGATGAACTTGTTGTTGTTACACATGTTCTTTACTTGCATTGATGGTTGTTACCTCTACGTCTTTATGTTGATCTTGACTATTATTCATAAGTTGTTACATGTTCTTGTTTATTTAACTTTGTTAAGTCTTCCCCAAGTGATGAAACTTGTTAGTTCTCATCCATTTGCCTCATCTTTCTCCTAGTCCAAAGGAAAGCTTCTCCATTGACCCCAGGGTCATAGATAGCTCATTACCCCCCTTTGACTTTGATAAGACATCTTGAACCATAGTTTAGTTAAGTTAGAACCTACTAGCCGTTAGACTTTGCTTAAGTATAACAGATCCACCTTTACTAGGAGTGTTCTTCAACTAGAACCCTAGGTTGGAGTTTGTCAACTTTATGTAAGGATCATTGTTATGATTACTTACTCCCTTCCTGACTTTTGTCGAAGTCAATCCCCTTGAGTGTACAACTTAGAATATAGAGTTTTGTTAAACTCTATACAAGCATTTTTATGTTTTTTTTTCTTTGAACCTTAATCATAATCAAGTGTGAATCCATCCTCAGTGAGGTGAACTACGATTGCTCTGATTCTACCCTAGTCAGGATACGTAGGTAAAAGATGCGATATCTTTACGAGAAAACTTAGAAACATCAACCTTAGGTCTTTACCTCAAAACCACAACCTTGATCCCAAACCATAGCAAGTAGTAT
Organism: Lathyrus sativus; assembly: GCA_963859935.3. Lineage (NCBI taxonomy): Eukaryota > Viridiplantae > Streptophyta > Magnoliopsida > Fabales > Fabaceae > Lathyrus > Lathyrus sativus. The sequence continues at coordinate 453,140,607 of OZ012738.1, read as the reverse complement.
ATCATATAAACATACAAAAGGTTTCTGTAGAGTACTACAAATGTTTAGGATGTGAAATACCTACCCTAAGCATAACCAACCCCCGATCCCCTAATCTCTTTGCATTATTGTTACATCGTGCAAAAGGTCTTTCTTTCTTTAACCTTTTCTTTGGATAAATCAAAGTATGGTTGTGAATTTAATGAATTAAGATTCAAGTTAATCAATAGCTTGATATCCGATTCTCACCGTAACAATATGGTTATGTAATTCAAGTACTAAGATATTAAAAAAATTTACCCCTCGGTTTTAAATAAAAACTGACGCAATAATATAGGGCTATTACCTTAGTTTTTAAACAAAACCGAGATTTTATGTTGGGTGCTCCATCTAGCTTTGTAAATAATAAAAATGCAGATGATGGGGTTCGAACCCGTGATCAGATAACTTCACACCTCAGTTATTCATTAACCGAGGTGTTAATTGGCGTCTTCACATGTCGCCCTTTGTTACGTCGCTTGGGTAGTTAGGGTTACATCTCTTTTGCGTGCGATGTTAAAAGCGTTATTTGTAGTAGTGTCATATATCCTACCAAATCTATAACCCCAATATTTCATGCTTCTCAATACTAATTCTTATACTATTGTTCCAATTGTTTCATCATAAATTAAAACTTCATGTACATTTTTCTTTGTGAATATTTTGAATCACAATTGTCTCTTACTGGACTATTAAATACCAATCCATATTCTACTTTCATCAAATATATTGTATTCCTTATTTGAAATTTGATTCCCTTCCGAATATTTCTTCACATGAACTTACTTTGGCATGATTTTTACCTTCAATTATTTATTCGTCCATGCCTTGATTAAATTGTTCATCTTTTACAATTTTATCACCCACATCTTTTATTTAAGTTGTTAATGCAATTCTTTTAACACGATTCTTCTAACTTATCGTCTTTACTGTCCAAATTTTCAAAATCATGTTTTTTTCATATGTATATTTTATAAATATGTTTGAAATATAAAAATGAAAAACATTATTTATCACAAAACTCGCCATGATTTTAGTACAAATTCGTTGTCCTATTTTTATGGTGTCTAAATATACAATGACTACAACAAACAATTATTGTCTGTGATAAGTTTAACCGTCGCAACTTAACCATTGCAATTGTCTAAAAATTGTGGGTTGTCAAACTTTTTTGCGATTATTCATATAATCATCGCTCCAACCATCATAAGGATATTACTATTGTTTTAAAATGCCTTACATGTTTTATGCGATGCTTTGTAACACTGTAAAACTTATGGTTTTTATGAAAGGTGGTTTTTAGTTGTTGTGTGTTTTTTATGAAGGTTAAAACTGCTGCCTAAAGTATACATTTTTTTATAGAAATTGCGACGGTTTACAACCCTCACAAACTTTGGTTTATTTATTTATTTTTTATTTTATTTTCTTGACGGTGGTTTGAATTTGACGTTTGTTGATTAGAAATCCCTTGTTGAAACAATTGTAGATTTATCTATTGTATTGATGATTGGTTTGAGGAAGAAATTGACATGTTAACATAGTATTTTTAGCTTTAAAGAGTTTTACCTATGTGTTAGTGTTACAAATGGTGCATGACTCTTCAAAGTTGATAATTGATCATGATTTTTATTTATTTTTTCTCTAGTGTTATTCATGTCCCAACATCTCTGAGAACAAGTCGTTGATAAAAAAAATGTTCTTATCCCTAAACCAAGGATTAGTCCTCACATTGAGGATGATGTGAAACCATTTCGGGATGGAACGATGGCTAGACAATAAGTGAGTGAACTAGATAATATTGAGGTTCTCACTTAACCAAGCTTAAAAGCTTGGAAGGGGACCCGACTTGCTGAAGTTGAGGGGTATGAATCTCACTCGACCAAGTGTATGAGCTTGGAATGGGGAGGTCGGAAACGCTAAAGATGAGGGTCAAGACTCTCACTCGACCAAGTGAAGGAGTTCATAAGGGAAGTCAAGTTTGTTATCCCACATGACAAAAATATATACTAGTTAAAGATTAAAAAATATTTAGTTAACACTTATATAATGTTATTGGTTGAGAGGAAATTAAATTCCCTAAGGTATTTTAATAAGTTAACTTGGTTACATGTGAATCTCTTTTGGTGGAATATATGGCTCATTTGTCTTTGCATAAGAGTTTAGTCTTAACTTCTCAAAGAGGTTCAAGTACATGATATCGTAGGGTAATGCTTATTCCTAAGGAAGATAAGAGGGTTTGTAACAAGTATGATGGGTGTGTAACCCCTCTTCACGAGTGTGTGTTCTCTTTGATTGGTTTTAGTCCCCCTTTTAATATGTTAGAGGTTGGTATTATTAATCACTTACTAATCGCCCCATTTGCAACTGCACCTAGTAAGATAGGCTTACATTAAAGTCTTCCAATAATAGTGTGAATAAAAGAGAAGTGTTCCAACCCATACGCTCTTTTTCCATGTTTTCAAGGCTCAACGTAGTTCGATTACTTCAGCGAAGGGACATGCCTTAATATCTCCTCAGTAATGCACCAAGATATTTGATGTTCATTCAGATAATGTGAAGCATTTTAAGGATCATATTTTATCCATTTGGTAGAGAATGTGGAGTTTTTGTATTCACATAAGGGTCTTGAAGGAATATTTTCCTGTAATCTCCCGTGACAATAACAACAGAAACTAAAGGAGACAACATCAAGTGTTAGTACATTAAAGAGTTATAAGTTGATTTAATCAAGCTATATTATTGATTTCTTTTCCAAGGATAAAAGTGTTAAGGTTGTTTTCGTAAGAGTCAAGATGTCAAGTTAAAGAGTTGAGTGTCCTAGGTTATCTAGTCTATCCTCATCTCAACCTATGAGCTAAGTAAGAATGTTGAGTTATTTTTGCCGAGGTTGTTCTTCGTACCATTTTATTTGCAAATTCTTTGATAAAATAGTTGTATATAACATTGCATATAAAATCAAAAAACATAATTTAATTACTAATATGAACCTCATAATTTAAATTAATTTCTCACATAGGATGATCTACGTATGAAATGACCATCCTTTCAGAATGTCAATTCTTTTGGAAATGTTGTCTTTCGCTTCTTTCTGGATATTCATTAGAGTGGATCTTATTCCTTTTTTATTTCTTCATGTTTTAATCACATAGATCTTCCAATAAACTCGATATAAACATAGGGATATTTATAAGAAAAATCATAAGTTGCTGGTGCACAATAACATGTAGACGTCTATACAACATTGTCTATTAATCAACAAATTCGTGTGTATTTCATGAAGGAAATGGAATTTCAAAATTAATGGTGCAAATTAATATACTAAGAGTAAAGTAATGTAGTTGCCACTTACCTTAGTGTTGCACCCCAAAATTTGCCTAACCTTTTTCTTACTTGGCTTATGTTTCATTGCATTAGCATATCATTACTCTAGCATTATCATAAGCATTGCATTAGCATTTATGCAGGGGATCAAGTGTGATATATATCAAGAGGATCCTATCTAGAGGTTTTATTCAAGCTTGAGAAGGTCACCAAAGTCATCAGGAAATGGTTGTGTTCTTGAGAAGTTTGGATGTTGGTATGTGGTTCATCTCCTAGCTTGGGAGTCAATTGAAGACCATCAATGGGTTGTGAAGCCTTGATTATGGATAGAGTATGTGGATAGAGCTCATGGAGTGCCTTTAGGGTCATGGTGGAGCTCAGTCAAGTCATTATGCCAAGTGTGGAAGGTCACAGTTGAAAGTGTTGCAATTAGGGTTTGCATCTGGTCAACCCTAAGTCAACTGTACAATTAAAGGAGGTTCAAAGCTCAATTCTAAGTCATGGTGATCATGGGATGTTGTGTTGAGGAATTTGAGATGTTATTCCAAGATCAATCCAAGAAGAATTCAAAGTGTGAGGAGTTGCTAAACTAGGGTTCTCAGGGTAAAATCCCCTATTTAATGCCTAACTTCAAGACCACTTATCTCAAGATAAAAGTTTCATCTCAAATTTTATCCAACATGGAACTTGTAGAGCATGTTCTTAGCTTTAATTTGAGTACTAGAAGTCCTTTATTGGATTTATAGAACTCAAGTTATGATCCAGATAAGTTACAGGTCATCAGATGAATGTGAAATTTGTCTGCAAAGGTCAACCAACTTGCAGGGCATTTTTGACCTAGAAGGATGCTTCTCCTCAAATTTTAGCCAACATGAAAGTTGTAGTTCTTGATCGTAGCTTTCCAAATTGTACTAGAAGTCTTTCATATGATTTATAGAACTCAAGTTATGAGGTTTACAAGTCAGGGGTATTTTGGGAAACTTTGATTACAGGTCATAAAATTATAGGTCAAGTTCACCACTTTGCATAACTCAAATGGAATTTTTTCCAACATGAAAGTTTCTCCAAATGGGGTCATTTGGTCAATTAAACCTCAAGTTGTCAATGGGCTAGCTCATGGTTGAAGATTGGTGGAGGAGATTTTGGTAAAAGCATGTGAAAAGCCAAGTTTGTGATCTTGCCAAAATTAAATCAAATATGGTCATATTTGTACTCATTTTGAAGGGAAAATACATTTTAAGAACATTGGAATTATTACAATTTCAAGTTGAGACATTTTTCATGGGGTATTTCAAGCTTCCTTCATGGTTAAGCAACACTTTGGATCTTGGCCATTGAGATTGAAACAAGGGGAGATTATGAGCCCTTGATCTTCCTTACATTTCAAGTAACTGAATTGAATCAAAAACAAGGAGAATTGGTCATGTATTCATCCACTTCCATGGGCTTCTAACTTCATGAAATGTGAAAATCCAATTTGATCATCAAGCCACAATTGGGCCCCCAACTCATTACAAACCTTTTCTATAAGTATTATAGAGCAATTCCATGATTTTTTTGGATGAAATTGGGTGAGAAAAAGAGTTATAGCATAGTGAATAGTGAACTTCCAAGTCAAAAACGAGTTCTTCATTTTCCATCAATTCAAGTGTTCTCACCTATCCAAACATCTTCAACAACTATCATTGAGTGATTCCACGCCATTTTCCAGAAGAATTCGTGTCCCATTGAAGCACTACAACTCCATTTTTAGAGGTATAAGGTATTCAAGATATCTCCTTATTTATCTATCTTTCTTGCACCATTTTTGCACCATTGTATCACCCTTGGTGTGCATCACGTTTCTGGTAATGTTTGGGGAAGTTTCAAGAAGAAATTGTGTTCTTGGATTTTTCTTGATCCACCACGGGTTCAGAGATTTATCAGTTAATAGCTTGTTTCAATGTGACATTTGAGTTCCTTGTGAGATTTGGCGCAATTTTCGTTCAAGAATCATCACGTTTCATGGAGAAATGAGAGACATAGAGATGGAGGAAGTCCGTCGGTGCACTTTTGGCCGCCCCACCGTCGATGCTGCATTTTCCCCTCTTCCAAATATTCAAATGAAGAAGACGATCCATTCACCCTTAGATCATGTGGAAAACGGAGACTAAGTACTCCAATCCGATGTTCACGAGCACGCCACATCATCCCTTACCAAAACTCATCACTTAATTAAGTGGAATAAGCTGGGCTTAATGAACTTTCTATCCACACCCCTCAAACAGGCCCAGTCCAGGAATGCACTGATCATTTTTGCTATTTACCACGCAGATTTGTCTATTTTCCATGTTTTCCTTATTTTTCTTTTATTTTTGCTTGCTTTCTTTAATCACATAAAAAATAGAAATAATGAATATTAAATCTTGATATTTTACATGATGATTATTGGGCATGTTTAGAGATTTTAGGATTTGGAATTTCATTTTTAGGATTAATTTTCATTTTATTATGATTTTTCCCATTTTAATTGCGATTAAAATTGTGAAATTGTACCTTTCTTCTTGTAGAATTTCATTGAGGTACCAAAACCAAATATTTTTGCCTAATATTTTTTAGGATCATTTTATACATCTTTATGGAATTAGGTATATTTTTATCTAGATTTTATTGTACCATTTTCATAGGTTTTGAACACCATCTTTGGGCAGGCCCTAGATTGCCTTGTTTTGGGATATCTTTGGATGTTTACCCTCTGTTTGAACTCTTCCTTTTGGATTATTTTTCTATCCTTTTAACCTTTGATTTTTGACACATTGTAGGTGCTTGGAGATTTTATTTGGCATTTTTAGATGCAGTTTACTATTTTTTCCTTATTTTGCAAGTTGGCTCATAATTTGACACTTTCACTTGGACACTTGTATTGTTTTGACTCCAAAAGCCTTGTATTGCTTGTGTGATGGATATTATAGTGATTTCTTCATGTTGTGGACTCATTATAGGTCTTGTGGACCAATTGGTGGATGTTTATATTGTATGTAGAATTCCCATTTGATGCCTTACTTTCATGCTTGTACATTGTGATTCCATATGGTGGTGTATGTACCTTCTTTGTAGGTTTCTCTTGATTCCTTGCCATTATTCTATTGCTATTCATTTGTGGATTAGGTTGTATGATTAGAATATGCCACCCTCTGTCCAATGACCTTGGTGTATCATTTAAGTAAGTTTTAGGTCCCTCATTTGGAGGTCTCTAAGGCATGCCTAAAGTGGTGAATCCTTGAGGACTTCTTTTGTATGTTTTTGTGATTTGCTTTTGTTGCACTTCTTCTCCTATTCTCTTTGCATTTATTCATATTTGGCTTGATATTGAGATGAGCTTGTGGAGGCTCCCGCCCCACACATATTTTCTCCCTCACTTGCATTGCATCCTTTCCTTCCATGTTTGCATTTCATGTATGCACTCTTACTATTGTTTTCTTCTTCTTCTTTTGTCTTCCTTCCATTAGGATTTCCATTCCTTCTTGTTCAAGTTGGAATGTGATAGACATTAGGGTCCTAACCATGCATGATAACATTAGGTAGTTCCCTCCTAACCTCAATCATAGGATGAACTTTGCATGACAACTTTAGGATTGGATCAGTTCCCCTTTAGTGCGTCCCTTCTCTTCTCATCTTCAAACAAATGAAAATACAATAATAAAGGTTAAATTGATGTCGTACGCTATGAACCTTAAGCTACTTGAGAAAGGGTTGTTGGAGAGTTTCTTTTCAACAACTTGGGTGTTTAGTATGACACCCTTTGGGTGACATGCGACGCATTCACTCTTAAGTCCAAGTCTATAGTGCAACATGAGTTACAAACAAAACTCAAAACATTTCTTCTTTAAAAGACTTCAAAAACAAAGATCAAACATCTTTTTTTCCTCTGGGACCTTTAATCCTTGGAAACCATTTTCTTAAGGAGAGTTTTGTTAACTCTCGGTTCTACCGCAAACGGTAAACGCCTAAGTCTCCAAAGGTCGAGCTGCATACACCAAACTGCTGGAACTGTTTGTTAACCCTACTCGGGTTAAAACATTTGAACCAACCTGTGGTTTTGTTAGACCGAACTACGTTTTCTCTGATCTTTCATGCCGTGTGAAAGTACGTAGGCACGAGATGCGATATCTCGGCGAGCAACCTTCCCCCGTTTCAACCGTAGTTAGGCGAACTACGTTGACTCTGATTTCTCGTTCCAGACGGGAATACGTAGACATAGAACTGCTGTGTTCTACCGAGTCACTTTTCTTTTCTTTTGTCCTTAAGCCTTTAGCTAGATAGATTAATCAACCCTTTGAGATAAACAATTAAGCGTGGATCCCGTCGAGTACGACGGACATGAGGGGTGCTAATACCTTCCCCTTGCGTAACCGACTCCCGAACCCAGACATGGTTGCGATGACCTTGTCTTATACCCTTTCGTCAGGTTTTTCCGATCGTTTCCTTTCCCTTTCTGTGGGATAAATAACGAAAGGTGACGACTCTTCTGTTTTGCCGGCACCTTATTTTCGCAGTAGCGACACTTAGCCACTAGGTATTGAATTTGTTGGAGGGCTAACATCATCTTCCAAGGAGGCCGCAGTAGGCTTTGCATCATTGGAGGCCAATATCATTTCAAAGGAGACAACAATAGGCTTTACACCGTGGTAGACCAGTGTCGTCTTCAACAAAGGTCCCGATTGGCTTTGCATTGCTAGAGGCTAGTGTCAGTTTCAAAGGAGGTTATGATTCTATCACGTTGCTCGACCAAGCGAGGCCTTACTCAATCGATGGACTTTTAAAAGACCTTGGATTAATGATAGGCCAAGTGGGACCTTGGATTAGTGATAGGCCAAGTGGGACCTAAGAACATTGACATAATAGGTAGGACCTTGTGTCGCGGTGAGAATTGGATATCAAGCTATTGGATTAACTTGAATCTTAATTCATTATTCACCACCGGTCTTTAATTTGTTCAAAGGGAGGGAAAAAGATCGAATTACCCACAAGATGCAATGCAAAGCTAAAGGATCTAAGGTTCGGGGGTTGGTTACACTAAGGGAAGGTATTAGCATCCTAAGTATCTGTAGTACTCTACAGGAACCTCTTGTTTTATTGTGTTATTGTTATTTTCTAAGGGTAAGAGATCTAGGGGTTTATTTCTAAGTATACTCGCCAAGAAATTGCATCTTGTGTCTACGTATCCTGACGGGAGTGAAATCAGAGTATTTGTAGTTCTCCTAAAAGGGATTGAGGAACCATTACCTGTTGGTCAAAGTTCCAAGAGGGAAATGGTTTGTTGATTGATTCTAGGAGAAAAGACGAGTCGTCATCTTAAGTAAGAATACTTGACTTAACCACCACAACTTGTAGGAGATGGTCTTTGCGTCACATTGAGAGAAGGGCTCAAAACTCAAATTTATCGACAAGTATGCCACATACCTCCCTTAAGCGAAAAAGATTCTACATCTCTCGATATTATTATGGGGCAGGAGAATTATATCTCGACTGTCAAAATGAATCACGTCTAATTCTCTTGTAGGGAGAATAGAGGTGTAAATTGTATTATAGGTTTGCCTAAGTTGAAAATTGAAACCAGGGAAACCTATCCTATCTTAAGGTATAAGGACTAAATCCTAAACCGATTGACTTGAGAAATCAAGGATCAAGCGGGGGAACATGATTCAAATGAGATGCATTGTATACAAATTATGAATTCATATACAGGTTCTTCCCTTGGAAGTAGGCATACAAATAAAATTAACAAAGGTAAAAAAACAGAACAGGATACAACAACGACCTGGCAGCATGATTTTAAAATTAACAATCGGGTTACGAACTACTCGTTTGAAATCAAAGTCTAAAGTTTCAAAAACGTGATTCAATTGAAATTACTAGTCATACACCCCAATTACTAGTCCAATATCACAACAATTACACTTGAAAATTAAGTTAACATTATTATAAATGAATTTCAAACTAAAATTATTAGAATTGAATTTCCAAACAAAATTAACAATTATAAATGGGTGGGTGTAAAAATCGGGTTGGGGGTATTAAGAAGCAAAATGGGCTGAGTTCCAATAGGCCCACCCGGGTTATCAAAACATCATCACAAGCAGGAAAAAACGTGAGAGAACAAAACAAAAGGGGAAAGCATCCTCAATCGACCTATCTTCTCCCTGCTCATTCTCAACCCTCGCAGCTCTTCACTCTCAAATCCTCTTCGTAATCTTCGCAACGTCTCCAAGCTTTGACCCACACTTCGTCGCTCTCTAAACTCTCATCCTGTTCTTCACGGATGCCTCACCCTCATCTCTCGATCGTTCTTTGCAGTAAGAAATAGAGCTTCGTCGCGCCACGACCATTAACCAGCGACGACGGAGGCGATTCCAAATGCTCCTTATGCGCTACAGGTCGTCACAGCCCTCCATTGAGTAGTTTCGACGCCGACTCAGTTTCGCAACGGGTTCGCAATCAACGCAAAACAATCAATAATAACGAAAAATGGGTTGAAAACGAGCTTACCTCAGAATCGAATCAGGTTCGAGTCTTTAGCGTTCCCTTTTAATTCTCCGTAGTCTCTCTTTTTCCTTCGCCTGTATGTGTATACGATGTATGTCAGATTCTCGCTTGTCGTAGCTGATGATTCTCTATGTGTGAGTATACTTCTGCCTTCTTGTTGTTTTTGAAACCGAGTCTTTTCCTCCGTTGTTGTTATACTGCCCGTGTGTGATTCCTAGCTTTTGCAAATTGTTATTGTTCTGCTCGCATGAATCTGATTATATGAGATTATCATCTGCAGTGGCTTCTCTGTGTGAATGGTGTGTTTATTGGTTCGGGTGGATATTGATTTCCACTGTAAATATGCTTGTAGTGTGTTGTGTTCTGTTTTTCTTCTTTCTGATGTGAATGAGATAGCTCTAGTTTTAGGCAGAGGATTAAAATCTGGATTTTGAAATGAATGCTCAGGATGCTGGTATAATGCTATTTAGGAAGTAAAATGTGTTACTGTCATAAAATTTGGTTATTTCCTTTTGAAAATCCTGCCATGGACATAAGATTTTATTATGTTATAACTGCTACATTAATATGGCTGATGAAATTTTATTTGTTTCTGGTTTCAACCCGACATGTTTGAGCCTGTCCCAACTTCCTTGTTCGTTTTCCTTCTTGTTTGACTATCCTCTGATTGTTTTTGAAATGATTAAATGCTACTATTTTGAAGAATATTTTTCCACCTGCCATTCTTTTACAAACTAAGTTCTATTTTTCAAATTGACATACTTTCAAACAACAGGAGAGCACTTCACCCTTTCTAAAGGATGGCAGAGGCATAAAATAAGCCCTTCTAAAGTTCTAAAGGTGGCAGTGGCATAAAATAAATGTCATCCCCTTCTAATGGAATGGGCGGCTATGTTCATTTTCATTTTAATTTTTAATTCTTTTTATATATCAATATAATATATATTAATAATATTAATATTAATAATATTAATATATATTAATAATATTAATATTAATATATATTAATATTAATAATAATATTAATATATATTAATAATATTAATATATATATATATATATATATATATATATATATATATTAATAATATTAATATATATTAATATTATTAATAATATTAATATATATTAATATTATTAATAATATTAATATATTATTATTATTATTAATATTAATATATATTAATAATATTAATATTAATATTATTAATATTATTAATATTAATTTATATTTTTTAATACATAATTTATATTAATTGATATCAACAACTAATATTATTTAATACATGATGATTAATAAAAACACTAACGATTACTTGTTCCCACGTTGAACATTTTCTCTCAAGCTTATCAAAGTTATCCATTTCTGTTGTAATACGTGTGCTTATTAGGCAACCTTTTCCTCCGCATTCTTGGGTTATGACAAATTTGATCTCCTTCATAAACAGGGCAATATAACGTCGTGGCGCACATTCGAACATGCAGCGATAACATGTGAGCAAGGGATACGATATGCTTGAAACTTTTTGCACATCACTTTTTGTAAATGTTTCGCCAGAATCTAACACATCACTCCACTTTGCACCCCGTTCAGCAAATACAGATCCCAGTCTATAATAAGTTGCTTTTAACAAATTACGTGTGCCTTTAAAGACAACATTCATTGACTCAACAAGGTTGGTAGTCATGTGACCCCAATGTCGACCCCCGTCAAATACTCTTGTCCATTTTTTGGCTGAAATATTGTCAATCCACCTTAAAGCATTTGCATTTGCCATGCCATGCCAATCTCTGACCGATAGTAATGAAATGTTGGTGCCACTACGATAAGCAGTGTACCCTTGTACTTATTGCAAGCAAAACCTCTGATGTGGAATGCCCAGAATAGCCGGTGGAAAATGTGTTTCCCTTGTACTTATTGCAAGCAAAACCTCTGATGTGGAATGCCCAGAATAGCCGGTGGAAAATGTGTTTCCCTTCAACAATAATTGTTTGGGTGGTGTTTCTTGTTTCTATTTCCAACACAATGCCCGGAACAAATTTTTTAAGTGCTATAAAAAAATGTGGAAGTTCATTGTATGAGCTCTCCCAGTTATCGTATACCTGTTCAATTGCCTTATTTCTTGCTATCCATGTCTTTCTGTAAAACGGAGTAAAATTGTATTCAAAAACAATTTTACCTATGCAAACACTAACCTTAATAGAAGGATGCTGGTCTTCAAAAGACATTAATTTCTAAGACATTAATTGCGAGGTTAGTTTTTGATGATTCTGATTAAACAAAGTTGTTGAACAACTATGGGGTGGGTTCATAATGCCTATGTCCCACAAGTCACTTCTTTTTCGGTAGGACGCCAACAGACGAAACTTGCAGGAATCATTCTTGCAACAAATTATGTATCTCTTTTTGTCGGAATCTGTCACTTTATAATCCACGCTTTATGTGGTATTGCTTAATGGCAACAACACAGTCAACTTTATTTTTAAATTGGTTACCGACTTTGTCACCCTCCATTGGAATATGAGGATTCCGTGGCCAATCAAATGATGTTGTTTCTACATTTATTGGCAGGTTGTCATCTCCGTTGACTTTGTTGACCCTGTTCCCTTCCTCAAACAAAGTAGTAAACAAATCATCAACCCTGTGCCTTGTTTTCTTCTTCGCCGTCTTCTTCTTCAACATCTTCGTGTGAAATTATGTTCTTCTTCGCCGTCTTCTTCCTCAACATCTTCGTGTGAAATTATGGATGAATTGATGACCTGAGAAATTTGAGTTTCTTGACTGTGTAACATAACGTTCATGATTCGAGAACATCGTTTCAACATACTCGTCGTCAACATCCTCGTCGTCACGAACCTTTAGTGGAACAAATTTAAAGTGATGGAATTGACAACATATTTGTACATAATCTGTGACACTGATCCAACTTGCACATTCATCTGTACTCTATCTTTAAACTCTATCTTTAAAATGTTGGAATGACGATCTTTTATTAACACTGAAACGAGTTATGTCAGTGTTTTCAAAGATCAAACCGACTTCATCTGATACAACAATACTTCCATTGAGATGAGCATCAACAATATATTGTTGGCTAGTAGACATAATGTAAGATGATAGTATGGAGAAATAATTAGGATAGTAAAACTAAATAATTGAGTAGAAATAGAAATAAATATAGAAGAATGAATGTTTGAGTAGTATAAATAGTAAGACTAAATAATTGAGTATAAATAGTATGAATGTTTGAGTAGTAGAATGAGTGTTTGAATATAGGAGAATGACGGTAGAAATGAATGTTTGAATATAGGAGAATGGTAGTATAAATAAATATTTGAAGCAAGAACGTTAAAAAAAAGGACGTTGGGGAATGAAAAAGTGGTCAACGAAGGCATATTAATGCTGCCCATTGAATGAGCGGGTGTCAGTAGCATTAAAACGTTGTCGCCCATTGTAAATGCGGTTGTCAGTAGCATTAATACATTACTGCCCATTGTAAAGACGGTTGTCTGAAAAGCTGGCCGACAAATTGAAAGCTTGCCGCCCATGCATTTCACGTTCAGAAGAATTTAAACATTGCCGCCCATTAAGGGAACGACTGTCAGGCAAAATCCAACAGTTCCGCCAATTAAAAGGGCGGTGTCATAAGCATGCAAACATGTCTGCTCCTATGCATGCAGACATGTAAAAACTTCTACTATTTTCTTACCACCACTCATTTAATTTTTACCAACATAACATTTAACTTTTACTCATCTTTACCTCCTATAAATACCATTTTGAAAAAACTTCTGCATATCTATCTTACAATTATAATCTTCTACACAACTAATTTACCATTATAATCTTTTACACAACTATCTTACAATATTATTGTACTACTATTATAATCTTCTACACAACTATCTTGTAATATTATTCTACTATCACTCTTACTTTTAAAAAGTCTTTTAAAAATAGTTTTATTCACCTTAGGAGATGACCATTGCGGTACACTTGAAAATATAAGTTAATTCATATTTATTTATATAATTTATATATGATGTTACTTATTTTGTAATGCTAGTTACATTCTCTCACTTTAGTTACATACAAATAATTTACTTAAGATGTTACTTTTTTTTAAATGTTAATTACATTCTAATAATGTTACTTAAAACATATTTTTTATAGGATGAAAAAAGTTTAAAACCACGCTCACATAAGTATATAGAGCCTGATGAGGTTATCAAACCGTATTTGATTCAAGCGGGTTTCGGTCACGTCATCAAAATAATATCATATGGAATTGATCGCAAATTTTTTCTCGCTTTGTGCGAAAGAAAGATGGAGACCCGAAACCCACACTTTTCACCTCCCCACAGGGGAATGCACAGTGACACTTGAGGATGTCCACATGTTGTTGGGTCTCCGTGTCAATGGGTTAGCGTTTGTGGGTAACATAAACGTTAACTATGAATTAGTGGAACAACCGTTGGGGGTGCCTTTGGAATGAGGTGATAGGAAGACACTACTTCGTTCCAAAGGCACCCCCAACAGTTGTTCCACTAATCCATAGTTAACGTTTGTGTCACCCAGAACCGCTAACCCATTGACATGGAGACCCAACAACATGTGGACATCCTCAAGTGTCACTGTGCATTTGTGGACATCCTCAAGTGTCACTGTGCATTTGTGGACATCCTCAAGTGTCACTGTGCATTCCCCTGTGGGGAGGTGAAAAATGTGGGTTTCGGATCGCTATCTTTCGCACAACGCGAGAAGAAATTTGCGATCAATTTCATATGATGTTATTTTGATGACGTGACCGAAACCCGCTTGAATCAAATACGGTTTGATAACATTATTAGACTCTATATACTAATGTGAGCGTGGTTTGAAACTTTTTTCATCCTACAGAAAAAATATTTTAAGTAACATTATTAGAATGTAACTAACATTTAAAAAAAGTAATATCTTATTTGAATGTAACTAAAGTGAGAGAATGTAACTAACATTACAAAATAAGTAACATTATACGTAAATTATATAAATAAATATGAATTAACTTACATAAGATGCAATATTTTCAAGTGTACCGCAATGATCATCTCCTAAGGTGAGTAAAACCATTTTTGAGAGACTTGGTGGTAGAATAATATTGTAAGATAGTTGTGTAGAAGATTATAATGGTAGTAGAATAATATTGTAAGATAGTTATGTAGAAGATTATAATGGTAAGATAGTTGTGTAGAAGATTATAATCGTAAGATAGATAGGTAGAAGTTTTTTCAAAATGGTATTTATAGGAGGTAAAGATGGGTAAAAGTTAAATGTTATGTTGGTAAAAATTAAATGAGTGGTGGTAAGAATATAATAGAAGTTTTTAAGTGTCTGCATGCATGGGAGTAGATATGTTTGCATGCTTATGACACCCGCCTTTTTAATGGGCGGAACTGTTGGATTTTGCCTGACAACCGTTCCCTTAATGGGCGACAATGTTTAAATTCTTCTGCCAACTTTTCAGAGTCACGTGAAATGCATGGGCGACAAGCTTTCAATTCGTCTGCCAGCTTTTTAGACAACCACCTTTATAATAAGCGGTAATGTATTAATGCTACTGACACCACATTTACAATGGGCGGCAAGGTTTTAATGCTACTGACAACCGCCCATTCAATGAGCGGCATTAATATGCCTTCGTTGACCACTTTTTTCGTTCCCCCAACGTCCAACAACATTGTTTGCATGCATGAAATTAGTTATTTTTTAACATTCTTGCTTCAAATATTTATTTATACTACCATTCTCCTACATTCAACTATTCATTTCTACTACCATTCTCCTATATTCAAACATTCATTCTACTACTTAAACATTCATACTATTTCTACTCAATTATTTAGTCTTACTATTTATACTACTCAAACATTCATTCTTCTATATTTATTTCTATTTTTACTCAATTATTTAGTCTTACTATCCTAATTATTTCTTTATACTATCATCTTACATTATGTCTACTGGCCAACAATATATTGTTGATGCTCATTTCAATGGGAGTATTGTTGTATCAGATGAAGTCGGATTGATCTTTGAAAACATTAACGTAACTCGTTTCAGTGTTGATAAAAGATCGTCATTCCAACATTTTAAAGATAATGTACAAATGAAGGTGCAAGCTGGATCAGTGTCATATATTACGTACAAAAATGTTGTCCATTTCGGGGACCATCCCTTTAAATTTGTTCCACTAAAGGTTCGTGACGACGAGGATGTTGAAACGATGTTCTCGAATCATGAACGTTTTGAGGATGTTGAAACGATGTTCTCGAATCATGAACGTTTTGGGTTTCATCACCTTGAATTATATGTAATATTTGCACAATGTCAAGAAACTGACTGTGTTGCTGCCATTAAGCAATACCACATAAAGCACTGCGTGGATTATAAAGTGATAGATTCCGACGAGAAGAGATACTTAATTTGTTGCAAGAATGATTCCTGCAAGTTTCGTCTATTGGCGTACTATCGAAAAAGAAGTAACTTGTGGGAGATAGGCATTATGAACCCACCCCATAGTTGTTCAACAACTTTGTTTAATCAGGATCATCAAAAATTAACCTCGCAGTTAATGTCTCAGAAATTAATGCCTTTTGTAGACAATGATCCTTCTATTAAGGTTAGTGTTTGCATAAGTAAAATTGTTTCTGAATACAATTTTATTTCGTCTTACAGAAAGACATGGGTAGCAAGAAATAAGGCGAAATAAGGCAATTAAACATGTATACGGTAACTGGGAGAGCTCATACAATGAACTTCCACATTTTCTATTAGCACTTAAAAAATTTGTTCTGGGCACTGTGCTGGAAATAGAAACACTACCCATGTATACAGCTGACATAACTATTGTTGAAGGGAAACACATCTTCCACCGGCTATTCTGGGCATTCCAACCATGCATCAGAGGTTTTGCCTATTGCAAACCTATACTTCAATATATTTCTTGTTGCTTTTGCCCTTGTGGAAGGTGAAACTGCTGAAGGTTGTGGAAAATAGTTGGCGTGGAAAATAGTTGGCATGATCCCCATCAGTGCATGTTTATTGTATCCGACACATTGCACAAAATTTTATGAAAGAAATCAAGGACAGAAAATATATTTCTTGTTGCTTTTGCCCTTGTGGAAGGTGAAACTGCTGAACGTTGTGGAAAATAGTTGGCGTGGAAAATAGTTGGCATGATCCCCATCAGTGCATGTTTATTGTATCCGACACATTGCACAAAATTTTATGAAAGAAATAAGGACAGGAACCTACGGAAAAGATAATTAACATGAGTAACTATATTTCATAATATTCATTAAATTTTGTCAATAACATATATTCTTTTTTGTCCTTCGTTGATTGATATTTTAATTATTCAGGGTACGCTTTAAACCAACCAACATTTCATTACTATCGGTCAGAGATTGGCATGACAATTGCAGATGCTTTAAGGTGGATTGACAATATTCCAGCCAAAAAATGGACAAGGGCATTTGACGGGAGTCGACGTTGGGGTCACATGACTACCAACCTTGTTGAGTTGAATGCTGTCTTTAAAGGCACACGTAATTTGCCCAGCATTGGTAAGGGCAACATATTATAGACTGGGATCTTTATTTGCTAAACGGGGTGCAAAGTGGAGTGCTGTGTTGAATTCTAGCGAAACATTTACAGACGACTGCCTCAAGGTGATGAAAGAAGAAACAACAAAATCCAGCACACATAAATCAGAATTTTTGACTACGTTTTCAGCGTGAATGAGATAATGGACCATGGTGAGGGGAAACCTATGAGACATTATAAGGTCGACCTCTTGAACGGGTGGTGTGACTGTGGAAAGTTTCAAGCATATCGTGTGCCACGACGCTTACGCTCTTTTGTCCGACGTTTATAGGGTTACAAACCTGTTTGGGGTTTACAACACAAGCTTTCCAGTGCTGTCGTACAATGAATATTGGCCCGTTTATGAAGGAGGTCAAATTTGCCATAACCCAAGAATGTGGAGGAACAAGAAAGGTCGCCTAGTAAGCACACATATTACAAAGGAAATGGATAACTTTGATAAGCTTGAGAGAAAATGTTCAATGTGTCGTCAAACAGGCCACAATCGAACGTGGTGTCCCAATGTGGGAACAAGTAATCGTTAGTGTTTTTATTAATCATCATGTATTAAATAATATTTGTTGTTGATATCAATTAATATAAATTATGTATTAAAAAATATAAATTAATATTATATATTAATTGATTATATTAATATTAACATTATTGATATATATTAATATTAATATATATATTAATAATATTAATATTAATATTAATATTATTAATATATATTAATATTAAAAATAATAATAATATATTAATATTATTAATAATATTAATATATATTAATAATATTAATATTATTAATATTAATATTAATAATATTAATATTATTAATATTATATTAATATTATTAATAATATTAATATATATTAATAATATTAATATTATTAATATTAATATTAATAATATTAATATATATTAATATTATTAATATTAATATATATTAATATTAATAATATTAATATATATTAATATTATTAATATTAATATATATTAATATATATTAATATTAATATTATTAATATATATTAATATTATTAATATTAATATTATTAATATATATTAATATTATTAATATTAATATTATTAATATTATTAATATATAAAAAGAATTAAAAATTAAAACGAAAAAAAAAATGAAAATGAACATAGCCGTCCATTGAAAGGGCGGATGACATTTATTTTATGCCTCTGTCGCCCATTGGAAGGGCGGAAGTGCTCACCTATTGTTTGAAAGTATGACAATTTGGAAAATAATTGAAGAAAAATGACATTATGGAAATTAATTTGTAAAAGAATGGCAGGGTGGAAAAAAATTGGGAAAAAAAATTCCTATTTTGAATTCCTTTTAATGACTTGCCGTAACAATTTTGCAGGATCCGACGTCTCTTTGTTTTGGGGTTGATATTCTCTCAATTTCTTTGTCCCTCCATTTTCTCCATTATCGTAGTTTTCTTGTATATAAAATCAATTAAATATTAATTATATATCACATGTCTTAAATGCGAGAAAATGGAGAGACAATAGCAATGGAGAAAACTATAGTAATGGAGAAAATGGAGAGACAAATAAATGGAGAGGATATCAACCCTTTGTTTTGAGGATTTGGACAACTTAGAAATTAAATACGATAGGCTTCCTATTTGACTACCAAGGCCAATGCTTTTGCAGAGAGGGAAACTTCCAAGTTGGGCAACCCACAAGTACAACATGGCTTAAATGTAGGGGGCCCATGACATAACCTTTAGCAGCTTATGTTATGCACAAGGAAACATGTCTTAGAATCATAATCAAGTACCATTGATCAACATACAAAGACAACATGATTCAAACAAGATAAGAGTCAAGTAAAGTCAGAATTCACATCACATGATGATCAACTCATTTCAAATACAACAAGAGAAGCATAACACCATCCAACACGAACCACAACAAAGACTATGCATTTGTAAATTATTATCTCATGAAAAACAAGTCATAAATGGTTCAAGCAATGAAATTAGGGAATGGTATCAATATGAGGAAGTAACATGAACATGAATATCAATTCAAAAATCAAATCATAAATAACAAGAAAAATCAACAAAGATCAAGTTTAAAACATGCATCAAAACTAGGTAAGCGTCAACCCTAATTATATCCAAAGGAAAACATGTATCCAAGTAAGGTATAAATACCAAATGATCAAATAATGAACATCAAAATATGAAGGTCAGAAGCATAATCAAACAATTCAATTCAAAATCAACTCAAAGATATCAAGCAAGTTCAAGAAGAATCGCATTCCAATCATAAACGATAAACTAGACAACCATTAGCCAAAGTCATCCATAAAACGAAACAAATGATCATGTGAGGAAAGCAAGGAAAAATAATCATGCAATGGACATACAAACATGACGATCAGAACCTTAAACAAGTCAATCAAGGCATACAAGAGTCATTGACATCAAAGGATCACCCAAGAAAACAATCTTAAGAAACTAGGTCAAGAACATCCAAAAACCATGATCAAAACATCATCAAATTTAAAATTCAACTAAAAATAGGCAAGTGGACAAATAAATAAGGATCAAAAGCTATAATTCAAGTTAATACAATCAAGATTAAGCATGAAAAATATCCCAAATATATTGCATAAATGCATCACCAAATCAAGTCAAACAAATTTATGTAGGTCACTAATCGAGATGCATCGAGGATCAATTAAAAACCAAAAAAAAAAATTCAACATCAAAACATTAAATCATCCCTCAAATATTCATCAAATATGTATCAAAATATGATAGAGAAATTGGATCAAGAAGGTATCCACAAAGCATCAAGCAATCAAACCCTAGTTCAAAATCATCAAGAAATACACTTTGCAAAATTAAATTCAAATAAAATAATAAAATAAATTGAAAAATAAAATAAAAAATATGAAAAAAAAACTTAAGACATAAAAATATCTAAAACATATTTTTGTTGATTTTAAACATGAATGGAGGAATTAAACATAAAATGAAATGGGAAAAGGAAATAAAAAGAAGCAACAAGAAATAAAATAGAAGGGGGTGCAATTCAAAAAATTCACATGAACTGGAAACAGTTAATACACGTGTTGGGATCCAAAAGGAGGAGTGTTAATAAAAAAATCACTAAGCCCAGTCCAATTAAAATACGGTTCAGAAATAAAAAAGGCTTGCGTGGCATTTCATTATTCCAGTCATCGCTGACTCAACCACGCCAGCCAACTAGAACACCACAACGCAAATGATTTGAAGTCAAATCAGGGTGTGAAAGCCATGTCAAATTTTACCTAACCCCAGAGATGCCAGAGCCGTAGCTCCAGTTGTCTTCTCCGGCCAACCGTCACCGGAGCTCCATCAAAATGCCTAGAAACAAATAACAAAACCACCACTCTACTCCAAATTTCATGCTGAGTTCAAAAGTGGCGATTCTGAATCTTAACAAAAATTAAAACACGAACCAAACATAATGAAACCTTAACATCTCAGATCTCAAAACACGCATACAAACACACAACTAAATTCCTATTTCAATAGGTCTTCAGCACACAAATTTAACATAGAGTAAAAATGCATCAAAAATGGAATGTAAACATGCTTAAATCAGAAGATCCAAATAGCTCATGGTGTTACCTAACAAAGAACAATTTGTTGCTTCTTCACGATCCAAGATACAAAGAGAAAATGAGACGAAGAACTTTAGTGAAGTACCAGGAATAAGAATGTGTAATTATTTTACTTTGAATCTTCTTGAATCCTTCAGTTCAGAGCCAATTTTAGAAGAAGAAAATTGCACTTGGATAGCACGATCTAGACACTATAGAAGCAAACCAAATCATATAATGGCTCAAGTGTGATGTATTGATGATAAATGTAGCAAGAAACAACATAAATCTCCTAGGAAATGAAGAAATCAAAAATTAGAAATATGAGGGAATGTGAAGCTTTTTCCAGATCTGAAAATCTCCTCCGCTTGGAAATGAAAGTAAAAGGCTTATATAGACTAATAACTTAGGGTATGAATGAGGCATGGAAACGGGCAAGAGGTTTGGAATTGGTTGAAAAGACTTGGAGAGAGAAAAAGTTAGAAAATCACATATGGTATGGTAACTTCCAAATCAGCTTTGGAGAGTGGTTTAGTGGTTTTGTTAGGCTTGTTTTTTGAGGGTCAAAAAGTTTGTTGTGATGAAAATGATAAGGGAAAATCGTGTGTAGCAAGTTTGTTGATGTTTTGAATCTTTCTTTATTTGTCAAAATAATGGAATGGAAGTATGCATGCATGAGGCATGTGTTTGGTTTATTTTGGTAAGGAAGTGGTGTCCTACGTGTAGTTTTGGTGGTATGCAAGTGTGTTGCAAACAATTACAAAGAGGTGCTAAGAGAAAGGAGCATAATGGCCCATTAGAATCATGCTCACATAACCTTCTTTTATTGATTATAACTTGGTAAATTTGAAACCAAATGATGCACTTTTGAGTTCAAAAGAAAAATAGGAAGATCAAGGAATATCTTTGATGTTGAAAACAAGATGAAAAAAACCTTAAATCAATGTGAAAATGACCTTTGAAAATGGTTCTAAAAACTATTCAAAGTACTTGAAAATATCCTAAGTTAAAAATGTGTTTTGCCAACTTTGAAACACCAACTTTGCAACATCATAACTTGGGGAGTTTTCATCCAACGAAAGTGTTCATTACATCAAAAGAAATCTTAGAAAAAACTCTACTAATTTCATGTGGAAAATATTTTGAAATGAAGCTTGGATCAAGATGAAAATTGCCCTTGAAGTTAGCTTCAAAATCTGCCTAAAAACTTGCTATGTTTGGCAGCTTTGTGACACCAACTTTGTAGCATCATAACTTGAGCTCTAGAGATCCAAATGACGAGTTCTTGGAATCATTGGAAATATTATAAGATGCTTAAAAACTTTGATGTTGGAAGAAAAATGAGATTGAACTTGGATCATCAAGAAAAAAGGACTTGAAAACATGCTCCTCAAGCTGAAATTCCACACTTAGAAAAATTCTAAGTGTTGAAACTTGAACTTCACTTTTTTCCCTAACTTTACCTCTCCATATCTCTTGATATATACATATTTTGGACTCGAATTCTTCTACAAACTTGTAGTTCATGATGTCCTCTTCAATTTTATTACAAGTTTGTCTCATTTGGATCAAGGATGAGGAAGTTATGAATCTTGTAAGATAGGTAGAATTTTTTATTTTCATACTTAGTGAAATTTCACTAAAACCCTAATTTGTCAACTCTTATGATTTTATGATTCTCCTTGATCAAGTCTCATAATAACAATTGTGATGACTTGAAAGGCTCATGATTGACCAAAAACTCAAGAGTTTGACTTTGTGAGGCCACAATTGACTTTCTTGATAAGATGAAACCCTAATCCTCTTTCAATTGACTGAGGCCTATGCCATGACTTGTGATGAGACATGATACATGTAGGGAAATTTTAGGATGTATATTGATCCATAGAACCTTTCCTTGCTAAAGAAGATATCCACAGGTGCCCTTTGACCAAAACCCTAATTCATGAATAAAAGATATGAGAGTGTGATCAATGCTTGAGAACCCTAATCCAGGTGATTGTGTGAGGTTGTTAAGAATGCCTTGATGAATAAAAGGACTTTGTAACTCAATAATAATAAGATGTTGAGAATATCTCCTTACTTCTTGCTTTGAGAACCATCTCTTCCTCTTGAGAAAGGTCAAGAATCCTTGATCCCATGCCTTAGGAACAATGCCATGCATAAATGAAGATGCAAATGAAATGAAGCATAACCCAAGAAGGTTAACAAAAGGGAGAGTAAATATTGAGGTGTTACAACTGCCCTTATTCAATCCACTTGGACCTAAAAGTATGAAAGGCAACGGCGTTCAAACATTCAAGGTAGAAGAGGGTTAAATACAAAAAGAACCACATAATTTGCATACCATGGGGAGAGAAAAGGTAATGAATAAGGGTGCCAGCCGAAGGTGGACTTGAAATAAGGATGCCAGCCAAAGGTGAACTTGAAAAGGGATATACAAATTGGAAAAGAGATTGTTGGCCGAAGGTGGAGTCACATCAAAAGATGCCTACTGAAGGTGGACTTGGAAAGGAAATACCTGCCGAAGGAGGATTTACAAAAATATAACAAAGGCTTACCGGCCGAAGGCAGACTCACATCAAAGGGTACCAACAAAAAGTTGGACTTTAAAAGGTGAGGATACCAACCAAAAGTTGGAATTCAAAAGGATACCAACCAAAAGTTGGAATTCAAACAAAATGTCGACCGAAGGAGGATTCACATCAAGGTGTACCAACCAAAAGTTGGGATTCAAAAAGATATATATATATATATATATATATATATATATATATATATATATATATATATATATATATATATATATATATATATATATATATATATATATATATATATATATATATATATATATATATATATATATATATATATATATATATATATATATATATATATATATATATATATATATTTGAAGAGAATTGTACCTTGTGATTCATGTTAATTTGCTCTGTAAAGTTGTAATCACATCATTTGTTCCATATGATTTTTGAGTTTGTATTCTTGTCATACGAACCTGATTAATTTGACTTGTATTGTGAAATATTCTTGAATTTTTTTATTGTTGTGAACTTTCCAATGTTTTGAATTTTGAGAATTGTTTTCTAACAAAGAGAATCAACGTTAACTTGAATTCTTGAATTTGACATGAATAACTTAGAAACTCACATGAAAGAAAAAATGGACATGGCATCAAGTTTGGACTTAGATCAAGGGTGGAGTTACTTGAAACTATAAAATGTTCATGGATTAAAAAATTAGAATTTAGAACATAATCTTGACATATGGATGATGTGAGATATATCTTGAAATTCGGAGCCTTGTTATGAAATTGGATAAAACTATCTCTTTTCCGAAAACCACCTCTAAATGATATGAACTTCGTAACTTGGGCGGTAGATTTTGATCAAATAGAAATGGTGTTGTAAATTTAAACTTGCATATCTTAAACTTTATGATGGAGAACTATACTTTGGTCTTGACTTGAATTCACATATCTCACAATGATAGAACTTGAATTTTGAGGAATCTCTATCAAGTCAAATCTGAAAAGCTATGAACCAAGCTTGTTGGAGAACAAAAGTCTTGAATAAAAATGAAATTTGGGTAGTTGACTTGAATGTACTCGCATCCGTCATTAATAATCTATATTCTACATGAACATGACTTTTAAAGGATCTCACAAAAGTGGACATCCCAACCTTAGCATACTTATCAATTTAATGCAAAATGAAAATGCACCAAATAAACTCAAAGCAATATGAGCCAAACTTGGATACCATACGGATTCCAAAAAACCAGATAATACCACTTGATTAACTTGTAAATGTTGAATTTAAAGCACGTATGAATGATCCTCAAATCTTGAATCTAAATTATCTTGCACTAGAAAGCTACAAAGGCCTCAATTACCATGAGCCAGTGATCTTATCTCTTGTATGAATCCTATCTTGACAAGCCTTTCTTGATAAAGAGGAAAAAACTTTGAGAAGGATCAAAACTTTGATTTAAGGGGGTCTAGTCGTAAGGATCCACCTGAGATGTCTTTAAAGAAAAATAATCCTGCACACACTCGTTAGTCCTGATAAACACGCAAATAGATGCAAAAAGAAAGTGAGGTCTTAGAGTCAAGAATTAGGGTGTGACACCTTGTACCAGAACCTAGTTTCAAACTTTATGAGGATTCGTTAGACTTTACTTCGAGTGTACGCACTTGGTCAACATAAGACTCACCTTTCTTCATGTGGCATACCAAAATATTAAGAAATACTAGTAATTGTTAAGGATAATTATCCATATTCAATAATTTTTAAATAATTATATGAATAAATTTAGTTTGAACTGACATTTAAAAATTAGTCGCGTAATTTATTATAAGTGAAATTACAAATTGTCGCAACTGCAAAAAACAACCAGCGGAAAAACAGAGTCTCCACCGAACGTTATTTATCCTGACAGGGGAAAGGAAACGATTGAAAAAACCTCAAAAGGGAGAAGACATGGTCTTGCAACCAAATCCTGGGTTTGGGAGTCAATTACGCAAGAGGAAGGTGTTAGCACCCCTCGTGTCCGTTGTACTCAACGGGATCCACTCTTGTTGTTCTAACAAAGGGTGTGTATATCTAATGCCTACTTGCTAATGGAAACAGAAACAGAGGAAAGGAAAAAAAACAAAAAGGATACTCGATAGGACTTCGCCGTCCTAGGCCTACGTATTCCCTCGTGCAATGAAAAAGTCAAAGTCAACGTAGTTCGGAGGACTACGGGTGAAGGGGAAAGGTTTCTCACTAAGACTTCATCGTATTGTGCCTACGTATCCCCATTCAGATGAGAATGAAGAAGTCATAACATTCGTATTTTGGCCTACGAATTGTTAAGTGTTTTCATGAGTGATGTTAAGTTCGCGTTCCAACAGTTAGGGTCGATGCATATTTGCGGTAGAACATAAATAACATGCCTTTTCTGAAAAAAGTTTGACATACAATCCCGAAGGATAAAAATGATTTGCAATTTGTTTAAGAGTTTTAACAAAAGTGTTTTAATTTTGTTTGAGATGAGCATCATACTAAATTCTATGACATAGGATCGAATACTTCGCGCTAACAACCCAATCGTCTCACGCATAAAGTACCCTAAGATGAGGTTAGAAATGCATCTGCTCATCTTTTCCCATGTACTTAATCATGGCATGCAATGCACATCATCATTATTAAATTTTTTTGATTTTGTTTTGAGAAAGAAAAGAGACTCAAAGGGCAAAGAGAAACTCTAAGGGAAACTCACCTAGATGTTGTCATGCAATATGGCCCTATAGTTGAGAATAAGAAAGGAAAGTCTACCTAACGTTATCATACAAACATGAAACTAATATTGAGGTTTAAAAGGACTACCCTAATGTTGTCATGCAAAGGATTGAGAGCCTAATGTCTATCTTACTCCAAACTTAATCAGAAATAAAGTTGGACTAGGAGCCTTAAGGGAACATATGGTCAAGAACAAGTAAACATTATACAACTCAATATCAAACAACAAATAGGAATTCAAAACTCAAAAGATAAGAAAAGAGATGAGGAGAAGAAGAATGTCAAAGCTACACAAGGTAAGAAGAATCAACCAACAATTCTTAAGTGCCAAACATCAATGCCAAAATCAAAGAATGCTTATCATATGAACCAAAACATCAAAGATGGATAAAGCATGCAATCAACATACACATTCTCAAATATTACAAAAACATGCTCAAAGTGTTTACACATTCAAGTTCAAATAGGTAAGCAAAGGCAATCAAAGAAGTGCACAAGGAAACATGTCTTAGAATCATAATCAAGTACCATTGATCAACATACAAAGACAACATGATTCAAACAAGATAAGAGTCAAGTAAAGTCAGAATTCACATCACATCATGATCAACTCATTTCAAATACAACAAGAGAAGCATAACACCATCCAACATGAACCACAACAAAGACTATGCATTTGCAAATTATTATCTCATGAAAAACAAGTCACAAATGGTTCAAGCAATGAAATTAGGGAATGGTATCAATATGAGGAAGTAACATGAACATGAATATCAATTCAAAAATCAACTCATAAATAACAAGAAAAATCAACAAAGATCAAGTTTAAAACATGCATCAAAACTAGGTAAGCGTCAACCCTAATTATATCCAAAGGAAAACATGTATCCAAGTAAGGTATAAATACCAAATGATCAAATAATGAACATAAAAATATGAAGGTCAGAAGCATAATCAAACAATTCAATTCAAAATCAACTCAAAGATATCAAGCAAGTTCAAGAAGAATCGCATTCCAATCATGAACGATAAACTAGACAACCATTAGCCAAAGTCATCCATAAAATGAAACAAATGATCATGTGAGGAAATCAAGGAAAAATAATCATGCAATGGACATACAAACATGACGATCAGAACCTTAAACAAGTCAATCAAGGCATACAAGAGTCATTGACATCAAAGGATCACCCAAGAAAACAATCTTAAGAAACTAGGTCAAGAACATCCAAAAACCATGATCAAAACATCATCAAATTTAAAATTAAACTAAATATAGGCAAGTGGACAAATAAATAAGGATCAAAAGCTATAATTCAAGTTAATACAATCAAGATTAAGCAAGAAAAATATCCCAAATATATTGCATAAATGCATCACCAAATCAAGTCAAACAAATTTATGTAGGTCACTAATCGAGATGCATCGAGGATCAATTAAAAACCAAAAAAAAAATTCAACATCAAAACATTAAATCATCCCTCAAATATTCATCAAATATGTATCAAAATATGATAGAGAAATTGGATCAAGAAGGTATCCATAAAGCATCAAGCAATCAAACCCTAGTTCAAAATCATCAAGAAATACACTTTGCAAAATTAAATTCAAATAAAATAATAAAATAAATTGAAAAATAAAATAAAAAATATGAAAAAAAAACTTAAGACATAAAAATATCTAAAACATATTTTTGTTGATTTTGAACATGAATGGAGGAATTAAACATAAAATGAAATGGGAAAAGGAAATAAAAAGAAGCAACAAGAAATAAAATGGAAGGGGGTGCAATTCAAAAAAATCACATGAACTGGAAACAGTTAATACGCGTGTTGGGATCCAAAAGGAGGAGTGTTAATAAAAAAATCACTAAGCCCAGTCCACTTAAAATACAATTCAGAAATAAAAAAGGCTTGCGTGGCATTTCATTGTTCCAGTCATCGCTGACTCAACCACGCCAGCCAACTAGAACACCACAACGCAAATGATTTGAAGTCAAATCAGGGTGTGATAGCCATGTCAAATTTTACCTAACCCCAGAGATGCCGGAGCCGTAGCTCCAGTTGTCTTCTCCGGCCAACCGTCACCGGAGCTCCATCAAATTGCCTAGAAACAAATAACAAAACCACCACTCTACTCCAAATTTCATGCTGAGTTCAAAAGTGGCGATTCTGAATCTTAACAAAAATTAAAACACGAACCAAACATAATGAAACCTTAACATCTCAGATCTCAAAACACGCATACAAACACACAACTAAATTCCTATTTCAATAGGTCTTCAGCACACAAATTTAACATAGAGTAAAAATGCATCAAAAATGGAATGTAAACATGCTTAAATCAGAAGATCCAAATAGCTCATGGTGTTACCTAACAAAGAACAGTTTGTTGCTTCTTCTCGATCCAAGATACAAAGAGAAAATGAGATGGAGAACTTTAGTGAAGTACCAGGAATAAGAATGTGTAATTATTTTACTCTAAATCCTCTTGAATCCTTCAGTTCAGAGCCAATTTTAGAAGAAGAAAATTGCACTTGGATAGCACGATCTAGCCACCATAGAAGCAAACCATATCATATAATGGCTCAAGTGTGATGTATTGATGATAAATGTAGCAAGAAACAACATAAATCTCCTAGGAAATGAAGAAATAAAAAATTAGAAATATGAGGGAATGTGAAGCTTTTTCCAGATCTGAAAATCTCCTCCGCTTGGAAATGAAAGCAAAAGGCTTATATAGAATAATAACTTAGGGTATGATGAGGCATGGAAACGGGCAAGAGGTTTGGAATTGGTTGAAAAGGCTTGGAGATAGAAAAAGTTAGAAAATCACATATGGTATGGTAACTTCCAAATCAGCTTTGGAGAGTGGTTTGGTGGTTTTGTTAGGCTTGTTTTTTGAGGGTCAAAAAGTTTGTTGTGATGAAAATGATAAGGGAAAACCGTGTGTAGCAAGTTTGTTGATGTTTTGAACCTTTCTTTATTTGTCAAAATAATGGAATGGGAGTATGCATGCATGAGGCATGTGTTTGGTTTATTTTGGTAAGGAAGTGGTGTCCTACGTGTAGTTTTGGTGGTATGCAAGTGTGTTGCAAACAATTACAAAGAGGTGCTAAGAGAAAGGAGCATAATGGCCCATTAGAATCATGCTCACATAACCTTCTTTTATTGATTATAACTTGGTAAATTTGAAACCAAATGATGCACTTTTGAGTTCAAAAGAAAAATAGGAAGATCAAGGAATATCTTTGATGTTGAAAACAAGATGAAAAAAACCTTAAATCAATGTGAAAATGACCTTTGAAAATGGTTCTAAAAACTATTCAAAGTACTTGAAAATATCCTAAGTTAAAAATGTGTTTTGCCAATTTTGAAACACCAACTTTGCAACATCATAACTTGGGGAGTTTTCATCCAACGAAAGTGTTCATTACATCAAAAGAAAGCTTAGAAAAAACTCTACTAATTTCATGTTGAAAATATTTTGAAATGAAGCTTGGATCAAGATGAAAATTGCCCTTGAAGTTAGCTTCAAAATCTACCTAAAAACTTGCTATGTTTGGCAGCTTTGTGACACCAACTTTGTAGCATCATAACTTGAGCTCTAGAGATCCAAATGACGAGTTCTTGGAATCATTGGAAATCTTATAAGATGCTTAAAAACTTTGATGTTGGAAGAAAAATGAGATTGAACTTGGATCATCAAGAAAAAAGGACTTGAAAACATGCTCCTCAAGCTGAAATTCCACACTTAGAAAAATTCTAAGTGTTGAAACTTGAACTTCACTTTTTTTCCTAACTTTACCTCTCCATATCTCTTGATATATACATATTTTGGACTTGAATTCTTCTACAAACTTGTAGTTCATGATGTCCTCTTCAATTTTATTACAAGTTTGTCTCATTTGGATCAAGGATGAGGAAGTTATGAATCTTGTAAGATAGGTAGAATTTTTTATTTTCATACTTAGTGAAATTTCACTAAAACCCTAATTTGTCAACTCTTATGATTTTATGATTCTCCTTGATCAAGCCTCATAATAACAATTGTGATGACTCGAAAGGCTCATGATTGACCAAAAACTCAAGAGTTTGACTTTGTGAGGCCACAATTGACTTTCTTGATAAGATGAAACCCTAATCCTCTTTCAATTGACTGAGGCCTATGCCATGACTTGTGATGAGACATGATACATGTAGGGAAATTTTAGGATGTATATTGATCCATAGAACCTTTCCTTGCTAAAGAAGATATCCACAGGTGCCCTTTGACCAAAACCCTAATTCATGAATAAAAGATATGAGAGTGTGATCAATGCTTGAGAACCCTAATCCAGGTGATTGTGTGAGGTTGTTAAGAATGCCTTGATGAATAAAAGGACTTTGTAATTCGATAATAATAAGATGTTGAGAATATCTCCTTACTTATTGCTTTGAGAACCATTTCTTCCTCTTGAGAAAGGTCAATAATCCTTGATCCCATGCCTTAGGAACAATGCCATGCATAAATGAAGATGCAAATGAAATTAAGCATAACCCAAGAAGGTTAACAAAAGGGAGAGTAAATATTGAGGTGTTACAACTGCCCTTATTCAATCCACTTGGACCTAAAAGTATGAAAGGCAACGACGTTCAAACATTCAAGGTAGAAGAGGGTTAAATACAAAAAGAACCACATAATTTGCATACCATGGGGAGAGAAAAGGTAATGAATAAGGGTGCCATCCGAAGGTGGACTTGAAATAAGGATGCCAGCCAAAGGTGAACTTGAAAAGGGATATACAAATTGGAAAAGAGATTGTTGGCCGAAGGTGGAGTCACATCAAAAGATGCCTACCGAAGGTGGACTTGGAAAGGAAATACCTGCCGAAGGAGGATTTACAAAAATATAACAAAGGCTTACCGGCCGAAGGCAGACTCACATCAAAGGGTACCAATAAAAAGTTGGACTTTAAAAGGTGAGGATACCAACCAAAAGTTGGAATTCAAAAGGATACCAACCAAAATGTCGACCGAAGGAGGATTCACATCAAGGTGTACCAACCAAAAGTTGGGATTCAAAAAGAACATCGGACTAAGGCGGACTCACATCAAGGTGTACCAACTAAAAGTTGGGATTCAAAAAGAACGTCGGCCGAAGGCGTACTTATATCAAGGATACCAACCAAAAGTTGGGATTCAAAAGGAACGCCGCCCGAAGGCAGACTCATAACAAAGAATACCAACCAAAAGTTGGAATAACAAAGGATACCAACTAAAAGTTGGACTTTAAAGGGTTAACAAAAAGTAGGGTCAATGGACTTACGACCTGAAGTAAAGAAAATATGATTCTGCTAGGGAAAAGAGAAGCCTAGACAGACAACTCTGCAGGGGACACAAGATAAATCCTTTGGAAAGAAACATAAGTTGGATGAACAAATCCATTGCTTAGGGGTATAAAGTTAAACGATATCTCCTGAATTATGCCCATTTCTGCTGGGGAAAGGTCAGGCAAAGGGAAATAGGGTATCAAACCTGGCTTATGCTTTGAATGCATATGTTTGAATTTTTCTATGGCGTAGTGCTCCATACGAAATGGAAATGTTATGCATTTGAGGATGCAATGTGTTGATGCTTATGATATGCAAAAGGACGCTCCACCGAGAGAAGTGCTGAAAAATCAGAAACAAACTCCGCTAGGGGGAGACAAACTAAACTACCTTCGTGGTTATAACTTCTGCTGAGACTAACTGAACCTCCATTCTACCGAAAAGTAGGAATAAGAGACATCTGCTGGGGAAATATCCTAGGAAATATGATGAAGAAAAGTACCAATGAAAATTGGGCTTTGAACCTGTTGGGGATATCAACCACTGCTAATTTATACCTGTTGAGGAAATCAATAATCAACTCTACTTAGGGAGAAAAAATATGATGTCAACCCTGCTAGGGGATAATACCAAGCTCATTCCTCTGTTGGAGAATTATCCTATACCCTTACCCTGCTGGGGATACGGAAACACCATTACTTGAGATGCGAACACGCTCGGGAAGCACAAACAAACCAATCTAATCCTGTTTGGGAAACAAACTTCTAGACTATCGTTGGGGAGAACACTAAAAAATCTCATAGTTCTATGCTGAGGATGGAAAAAGTTTAGCAATATCTTCTGGGGAGAGCAACTCTATTGGGGGAGAGAGATCACACCATCCCATAAACACATAACAAACAAAAGAATGTTCAGGGGTAACATGGCAACCTCGGTTACCACCCACGACACTCAAAATTTGAGCAAAATCCAATGTTTATAACATGTTCTGTAAAGCTTCAATGTTTTCACATGCAATATTTACCAAAATATCAAACCTTTTTGCAAACAAAACAGTAAAGTAAAAACAAAATGGACAAATTTTGAATGAAGTGAAATTTTATTGATTGAATGGCCTGTAAATAGGAATTTACATAAGGAGGCAATTCCTAGAAAGAGATAATTGCACAACAATAGAAAGAAAGTATACAGATTGGCAATATGGAAACATATTTCCATAAAGTCCTGATTCAGATATGACTCGTATGTCTTCGACATTCTCAAATACTTCACCTTCTGAAGAGACTGATTGGACCGATTCATATCCTTCAGAATTTCCATGAGTTGAGATGAGCTCACAGATCGAACGCAGATCACAGCCTCTCACTTTTAAATCCCTAACTTATGCCTGGATCGTCCTTTCAGGTTCTCAATCCACCGAGATACCCATTTTTGCCAAAGTTGTTTTTTCAGGTTTTCCACTTCGCGGGTTTATTCAATTCTTTTCTTTTATTTCATTCCTAATTTTTGCTCGAACCTTTTCTTTTTATGGTTCGGCGGAATGCCCTTTTTTTCCTGGACCTTTTCTTTTTATGGTCCAGCGGGTCTCGTTTATGCGAATTATTTTTTTACCGTGTTTGCATTCATAGGGGACATAAAATCTTCACCATCCATAGGGGAGATAAGGAAGGCTCCGTCAGAGAAAACCTTTCTCACAACATACAGTCCTTCATAATTCAGAGTCCATTTGCCCATGTGACCTGTCTGAAGAGGAAGGATCCTTTTCAATACCAAGTCACCTTTCTGGAAACACTGAGGACAGACTTTCTAATCAAAGGCCTTCTTCATCCTTCTATGATATAACCGACCATGTGCAATGACTGCCAGTATTTTCTCTTCAATGAGGCTCAACTGATTCAATCTGGTCTGTACACACTCAACTTCATCAAGTTTTACATCTGTCAAAATTCTTAAAGAAGGAATCTCAACTTCCAATGGTATGACTGCTTCCATACCATACATAAGTGAGAAATGGGTTACCCTTGTCGACATACACACCATAGTATGGTAACCATACAAAGAAAATGGCAACATCTCATGCCAATCTTTATAGGCCATGACCATCTTCTACATAATCTTCTTAATGTTCTTATTAGTTGCCTCAACAACACCATTCATCTTCGGACAATATGGAGAAGAGTTGTGATGTTCAATCTTGAAGCTCTGGCATAGCTCCTTCATCATCTTGTTATTAAGATTTGAACCATTATCAGTAACAATTCTCTCGGGAATACCATAACGACAAATGATGTCCTTCTTTATGAAATAGGCGACTACCTTCTTGGTGACATTGGCAAATGAAGCCGCTTCCACCCACTAGATGAAATAATCAATGGCAACAATGATAAAACGACGCTCATTGGAAGCAATTGGCTCAATCTTTCCGATCATATTAATGCCCACATAATAAAGGGCCAAGGAGAAGATAACACATTCAAGGGAGTCGGTGGCACATCCACTTTATCGGTATAAATCTGACATTTATGACATTTTCTAGCATATTTGAAACAATCGAACTCCATTGTCATCTAGTAGTAGCCTGCTCTTAACAGTTTTATAGCCATGGTATGTCCATTGGCATGGGTACTGAAAGAACCCTCGTGAACTTCTTCCATCAACACACCTGCCTTGTGTTCATCAACACAATGGAGCAAGACCATGTCAAAGTTCCTCTTATATAGCACATCATCCCCATTCAGAAAGAAATTACCAGCAAACCTCCTTAGAGTCTTTTTATATTTGCTGGGTGCCCCAAATGGGTATTCTTGGCTCTTGAGGAAGCACTTGATATCATAAAACCATTGCTTACCATCTGATACCTCTTCTGATCGCCAAGACCTCATTCCACAGATTCACCTTATACATGGACGCCAATGTTGCTAATACATCTGCCATCTGATTCTCAGCCCGGGGTACATGATGAAAATCGACCATATCAAAGAAAGGTAGCAACTTTCTAGCATAATCCCTGTAAGGTACCAAATTGGTCTGACAAGCCTCTCATTCTCCTTTTATCTAATTGATCACCAGGTCAGAATCACGTACATATCAAGATTCTTGATCTTCAGATCAATGGCCTCTTCCAACCCCATGATATGCGCCTCTTATTCTGTTCCACTGCCATATGCATTTACAGCTCCATAAAAAACTAACCCCCACTGGGATCCATTTTAAGGCCCTTCATCCAGAAATGGTTCGTCACAATCCTTAGCTTTCAGATACATGATGTCCTCATCAGGAAATTCAAACTTCATTGATTGATAGTCTTCAATTGGTTGTTGAGCAAGATATTCTAACAGAACACTTCCCTTGATGGCTTTCTGGGGAACATATTGGATATCATACTCTGTCAAAACCATCTGCCAATGGGAAATCCTTCTTGTAAGTGCCTGCTTCTCAAACACGTACTTAATCAGATCCATCTTTGATATCAAAAGGGTTATGTTATTTAACATATACTGCCTCAAACGCCTGGCTTCCCAAGCGAGTGTGCAACATGTTTTTTTCCAACATTGAGTACCTCGACTCATAATCAATGAATTTCTTACTCAGGTAGTAGATGCCATGCTCTTTTCTACCTGTCTCGTCGTGTTGGCCGAGCACACACCCCATTGAGTTCTCAAGAACCGTCAAATACATCATCAATGACCTTCCTGCTACTGGAGGCATGAGAATCGGAGGTTCCTGTATATACTCTTTTATTCTTTCAAAAGCTTTTTGATAATTTTCATTCCACCTGACCGCTTGATCTTTTCTTAACAACTTGAATATCGGTTCACACGTGGCTGTAAGATGAGAGATGAATCTAGCTATGTAGTTCAACCTTCCCAAGTAACCACAAACCTCTTTTTCTGTTCTCGGCTCAGGAATTTCTTGTATCGCTCTTATTTTAGTAGGATCAACCTCGATAACTCGTTCACTGACAATAAAACCCAGCAGCTTACTATATCTCACCCGAAGGTGCACTTATTCAGATTCAACCTCAACATGAACTTCCTCAACCTTTCAAACAACATTTACAGATTGACCAGATGCTCTTACTCCATTTGGGACTTTGCAATCATGTCATCAACATAGACATCGATCTCTTTGTGAATCGTATCATGATAGAGAGTCACCATCGTCCGATGATAAGTTGCCCCAACATTTTTCAATCCAAAGGGCATTACCTTGTAATAGAACGTCCCCCAAGATGTTACAAAATTTGTTTTCTCCATCTCTTCTGGGGCCATCTTGATTTGGTTATACCCTGAGAAACCATCCATGAAGGAAAACACTGAATATTGAGCCATATTATCAATTAACACATTAATGTGAGGGAGTGGGAAGTCATCTTTCGGGCTTGCTCTATTCAGATTACAGTAATCCACATACATTCTGACTTTTCCATCCTTCTTTGGCATAGGTACGATGTTAGTAACCCACAGAGGATAACTAGTTATAGCAAGAAACCCGACATCCAGTTGTTTTTGAACCTCTTCCTTAATTTTGATAACCATGTCTGGTCTTGTTCTTCTGAGCGTCTGCTTGACCGGAGGACAACCCTCTTTGAGAGGCAAACGATGCATAACAATGTCTGTATCAAGCCCAGGCATATCTTGATAAGACCAGGCAAAGATGTTAACATACTCTTGTAGCATTTCAACCAGTCTATTCTTAACATTGTCTTCTAAAGAAGCCCCAATTTTGATCTCTTTTTTAGCATCCTCGGTGCCCAGATTAACAATCTGAATATCCTTTTGATGAGGCTGAATGACCTTTTCCTCCTGTTTCAATAGTTTAGCCAATTCTTCAGGCAATTCACAATCTTCATCAGTCTTTTCAAGACGATCTCAACCATATCATTGCACCATATTTCTTTAAACCATAGCTCACTCAATTTGAAGAAAAAAAAACCAGATGAAAAAACAAACACGTATTTGAAAATTGAACATCAAAACTCAACCAAAAACTAAAATCTAACAATCCTAACAACATCAACACATCAAGGACTACATCTTAGCAACAAATTTGAGTTAAAATGGTTGAGAATTGTACATGTTGAAGTTCAACTTCAGAGCTCTGAAAACGGAGTCCTCAAGCTTGATTCAGGCCATGATCCTTCAAGTTCTTGAGCCGATTAGCTTCACTAAATGTTGGTGAAGCGAACTGAGTGGAGATTTTGAGTGATTAAGGTGTGGAAATGAGAATTCAAAGTTCAAGCTTAAGAGTTCAAATGGGATCTCAGCAGGGTGATTATGGCTATCAAAGCTTGTGAAAATGAGTGGAATGAGTCCCTTATTTATAGGAGAAGCTTTTTGAATGCAGAGGGAGGGTGAATGATGCAATTTGAGGCAAATTCGTGCACACCTGCAGCATGAGAAAAGTGTGACTTGAAAACTGTTAAAACACACTCAAACCTTACGTTTCAATGCTCTAATCAATCTATACAAGTTTGTTAATCATGTTTAAAGAGAATTCGTGGCATAATTTGGTGATTAGAGGCCATTTCAACCAAATTCAATTTTGACTTGAAGTGAAATTTCAGCTTTGAAATTCAATTTTTGCCACCATGGTTTTCACAATGTAGGAGGCTTTATAAGATGATTCTTCTTGCATTGGATAGAGGATGATACAACCTTTGCAATGTGAAAAGAAAGTATTGATTTGGAAATCTGAGTTGAGAGATATGATCCTTCAAAGTAGCTTGCATGAAAAGGTTCAAAATTGCAGAACACAGAAAAATTTCAAGTCTTTTTAGGGACCAAAAAAGACCTATAATGTTTTGATAAATCAAAGACATTCCATAGGTTTTTAGCACTTCCACCTTGAATCAAAGTTGTAGAGGACATATTTAAGTTCATTTTAGAAAAAGAATGGGCTCCAAATGATGAAAATTGACCAAGTTATGACCTTTTGAAGTTGACTAGAAAATCCTTCCAAAACTCAAAATGACCTATAATGTCTTCAAACTTTTCATGACTTTCCAAGCATAACTGGATCTTTCCTTGCAAAGAGAACTTTGTTAGAACATAGATTGGTTCTTAATAATATCTCTATGTTTTGATGATAACTATTATGAAATTTTGTAATTAAGAATTAAATATAAAATTTGCTTAAGAATATTTGCTACAGATATTAAAGTAAATATCACTCCAGAAGCAAATCAGATATGAACATAAGAAATATGCAAAGCTCTGAAGCGTCAGATGCACCCATTAGAAGATTCTGAACGCTGCCATCAGAAGATCCTGAGCGTTGTCTCCAGAAGGATCTGAAGCAGAAGCTCCAGAAGAATCTGAAGCAAGTCAGAAGCATCTGAACCAATGAAGAATTTTGTATGAAGAGTTTTTCAAGCATAGTTACTTCAGAAGACTCTGAGAGTACTCATGCTGCCAGTACTGAGGATCTGACCAAACTCTGCTCTGAACTTATACACGCTAAAAGCACATTTGCTGCAAAAACTCTGATTCAGCAAAACTCTGATCAACATCAGAAGGCTCTGATCAATTAGACTCTGATGACTCTTGCTGAAAATTGTTGAAAAAGAATTCAAAGATTATGTCCGTTGGAATATCCAAACGACTCTTTCCTTATTTATGCTAGACACAAGAACTCAGACAAAATGGATTTCTCTGTGCTTTCTTCTTCTAGGAAAGGTCATTTGATGTGAAGACAAAAAGGCTCAGACCTTTTGGTACACTCTTCTCAACGTGAAATAC
This sequence comes from Lathyrus sativus, assembly GCA_963859935.3. NCBI lineage: Eukaryota > Viridiplantae > Streptophyta > Magnoliopsida > Fabales > Fabaceae > Lathyrus > Lathyrus sativus. The sequence continues at coordinate 453,102,134 of OZ012738.1, read as the reverse complement.
TCTTGGATCACTGTGCCTATAAAAGCAAGTCTCTAACCATCTTCTTCAGTTGACGCATTACTTGAAAAGAAATCATTATCAAAGCTCTCATACAAACTCACATATTCTTTCTAGAATTAATTTCTTTGTTCTTAATCTTAAGTGAAAAATCACTGTTGTGATAAAGCTTTATTAGAAGCAATTTAAACACTTGTATTTGTTATTACATTTGATTGTAAGAAAACCTTAAGAAGATCCAGTTAGGATCAGTAGTTCTTGAGAAGACTTTGAATAGTTGTTCTTAGTGCTTACTATTGTAATCAGTTGATTAAATAGTGGATTAAGTCCTTGTTTGAGAAAGGCAAATCACTCTAGGAAGGGTGGAATGGAGTAGTTGAGTTCAATGAACCAGGATAAAAATACTTGAGTTTTTATTTCTAAGTTTTTATATTCATACTTATTCAACCCCCCTTCTAAGTATATTCTCACCTTTAGTTGGAATCAGAGCTCCAGTTCTGTGTGTGCTACCACTTCACAGTGACAGTAAAGATCCAGTGAGAAAAACTTTGATATATATTTGGTTGTTACTATGGCTGATAATTCAATGTCTAACATTAACAACAAATATGAAGAAAGGGACAAAATCAACACTAAACCCCCTATGTTTGATGGGGAGAAATTTGATTATTGGAAAGACAGGATTGAAAGTTTTTTCCTTGGTTATGATGCTGATTTATGGGATCTGGTCATAGATGGATATGCTCATCCCATTGATGGGAATGGCAAGAAAGTAGATAGAAAATCTATGACAGAAGCCCAAAAGAAGGAATTTAGAAATCACCACAAGGCTAGAACAATATTGTTAAATGCAATATCTCACACTGAGTATGAAAAGATCACAAATAGAGAAACTGCATTTGACATGTTTGAGTCCTTAAAGATGACTCATGAGGGAAACTCTCAAGTCAAGGAAACAAAGGCTATGGATCTAATCCAGAAGTATGAAGCCTTCAAGATGGAAGAAGCTGAATCTGTTGAAGCTATGTTCTCCAGATTTCAAATACTTACAGCTGGACTAAAGGTTCTGGATAAAGGATACTCTACTGCTGATCATGTGAAAAAGATCATCAGAAGCTTACCTACCAGATGGAGACCTATGATGACTGCGCTGAAAATGGCTAAAGATCTGAACAAGATCTCCTTGGAGGAACTAATCAGTTCACTAAGGAGTCATGAAATTGAACTTGAGGAAGATGAACCTCAAAAGAAAGGTAAATCAATTGCCTTAAAATCTAATAAATCTGCTAAAGCATTGCAGGTGATAGAGGAAAGCTCTGAAGAATCCTCATCTAAAGATGAAGATGAACTATCCATGTTGTCTAGAAGAATAAACAAACTCTGGAAGCATAAAGGAAAGAAGTTCAGAAACTTCAGGAAGCCTGACCAAAGAAAATAATCTTCTGGACACAGAAGATCTGGCAAAAAAGAGGTTGTCTGTTATGAATGTAAAGAACCTGGACATTACAAAAATGAATGTCCAAAGGTGTTGAAAGAAAAGCCTAAAAGAAAATCTGATAAGAAGAAGAAGGTTCTAATGGCCACCTGGGATGATTTAGATACATCTGAATCTGAATCTGAGTCAGAAGAGGAATGTGCCAATGTAGCATTGATGGCAGACATAGAAGATCAGGAGGAAGGAACTTCAGGATCTGAATCTGACTCTGACGCTGAAGAGGTAATGGCTAAACTCACTAAAGAAGAACTTATCAAAGTGTTATCAGAAATTCTGAAGAGCTATAACAATATTAAGCTCAAATACAAGAAGCGTCAAAGCAATCTTGTATCTGAGAATAATATTCTCAAATCAGAAGTAGCTGAGCTAAATGAAAAGAACTTAAGATTGAAAAATGATTCTGAATTAGCTCAACAAAACTCTGATTCTGAAACTGAATCTGAATGCAAAAATATTTTAGAAAAATATGATTACAGCTTTCAGAAGTTTCTTGCTAAAAGCATAGACAGAAGCAAAATGGCTTCTATGATCTATGGAGTTAGCAGAAATAACAGAAAAAGAATTGGATATAAACCTTCCTATGGAAAGGATTTAAATCCAAAACCTGTTGATAAAATTATCATCAAGAAAACTCCTTTATATTCCCACTTTAAATTTGGTCACTTGAATGATATTGAACAAACACGTTCTGAAAAGAACATTCATGTGTTTAAATCAAAGGCTAGTCAGAATAAACCTTATGTTGAAAAACAGAAGTATAGACAAACCTTCAGAACAACTAACCTAAAAGGACCCAAGAAGATCTGGGTACCTAAAAGTAAAATAATTCCTGTTGCAGATGTTCTTAGCAGCAAGGTCAGGACGCCAATCATGGTACCTAGACTCTAGATGCTCGCGACACATGACAGGAGAAAGGTCTATGTTCCAAAGTCTGGAGCTTAGATCTGGAGGTAATGTGAAATTTGGAGGGAATCAGAAGGGCAAGATCATTGGATCTGGCACCATTGGAAATGGTAAACTTCCCTCTATTACTAATGTTTTACTTGTAGAAGGATTAAAGCATAACTTATTGTCCATAAGTCAATTAAGTGACAATGGTTATGACATAACCTTTAATAAAAAATGTTGTAAAGCTATTAGTCAAAGGATGGCTCAATCCTATTTAGTGGAAAGAGGAAAAACAACATTTATAAAATAAATCTTTTAGAACTTAAGGTTCAGAATGTTAAATGTCTCTTGTCTGTTAATGAGGAGCAATGGGTCTGGCACAAAAGATTGGGGCATATTAATATGAGACGTATATCTCAGATTAATAAACTTAATCTTGTCAGAGGACATCCTAATCTTAAGTTCACCTCAGATGCTCTTTGTGAAGCATGTCAAAAAGGGAAGTTTTCAAAATCATCTTTTAAATCAAAAAATGTTGTTTCTACTTCCAGACCACTAGAATTACTTCATATTGATCTGTTTGGACCAGTGAAAACTGCATCCATCAGAGGCAAGAAGTATGGATTAGTCATTGTTGATGACTATAGTAGATGGACATGGGTAAAGTTCTTAAAACACAAGGATGAGTCACATTCTGTGTTCTTTGACTTCTGGAAACAAGTCCAGAATGAAAAAGATCTCAAAATTATAAAAGTCAGAAGTGATCATGGTGGTGAATTTAAAAATAAATATTTTGAAAAATATTTTAATGAAAATGGCATTGCTCATGATTTTTCCTGTCCTAAAACTCCACAACAAAATGGAGTTGTAGAGAGGAAAAATAGAACTCTGCAAGAAATGGCCAGAACCATGATCAATGAGACTAATCTGGAAAAGCACTTTTGGGCAGAAGCAATCAACACAGCCTGTTACATTCAGAATAGAGTGTCAGTAAGACCTCTTCTGGAAAAGACTCCCTATGAATTGTGGAGGAACAGAAAGCCCAACATTTCATATTTTCATCCTTTTGGATGCATTTGCTATATATTGAATACTAAAGAAAATCTAAACAAGTTTGATTCCTAAGCACAAAAGTGTTTCATGCTTGGGTATTCTGAACGCTCTAAAGGCTATAGAGTATACAATACTGAGACACAGATTGTGGAAGAATCTATTCATGTTAGATTTGATGATAAGCTTGGCATTAAAAAGCCAAAGCAGTCTGAAAACTCTGCAGATAGAGAAGTAGTCTTCACAGACTCTGAAGGCTCAGAGGCAGACAAAGCTCAAGTAAAGGAACCAGAAGCAACGCCATATGCAATTCCTTTAACTTCTCAGATGAACAATTTAAACATTTCTGAAGAATCAACTGTTAGAGGATCATCTTCCAGAATCAAAGCTTCTCATCCAGAGAATGTTATCATTGGAAAGAAGGATGACCCTATCAGAACAAGATCCTTCCTCAGATCATCTGAAGCATCATTATTTGGATTGGTGTCAGTAATTGAACCAACTTCTGTAGATGAAGCTCTGCAAGATAATGATTGGATTATTGCCATGCAAGAAGAGCTAAATCAATTCACCAGAAATGATGTGTGGGATTTAGTTCCAAGACCAAAAGGATTCAATATAATTGGAACTAAATGGGTGTTCAGAAACAAGCTTAATGAGAAAGGAGAAGTTGAAAGGAATAAGGCAAGGCTTGTTGCTCAAGGGTACAGTCAGCAAGAAGGCATTGATTACACTGAAACTTATGCTCCAGTGGCAAGGTTAGAATCTATACGCCTTCTTATTTCATTTGCTGCACAAAATAACATCACTCTATATCAGATGGATGTTAAAAGTGCCTTTCTAAATGGTATTATAGAAGAAGAAGTTTATGTCCACCGCCCTCCTGGTTTTGAGAGTGAAAAATTCCCAGAACATGTTTTCAAACTAAAGAAATCTCTGTATGGTTTAAAACAAGCTCCCAGAGCTTGGTATGAGAGATTGAGCAATTTTCTTCTGGAGAAAAATTTCATCAGAGGCAAAGTGGACACAACACTCTTTTGTAAATCATTTAAGAAAGATCTTCTAATTTGTCAAATATATGTGGATGATATCATATTTGGATCTACCAATACTATGCTGGGAAAGGAGTTTGCTCAATGTATGCAGGCAGAATTTGAAATGAGCATGATGGGAGAATTGAGATTCTTTCTGGGAATTCAAGTCAACCAAACTCCAGAGTGCACTTACATTCATCAGACCAAATATGTTAAAGAACTTCTAAAGAAATTTAACATGACTGATAGTAAGCTGGCAAAGACCCTCATGCATCCAACTAGTTCACTAGGCAAGGAAGAGGTAAGTAAGAAAGTAGATCAGGAACTCTACAGAGGTATGATAGGATCTCTTCTTTACTTAACTGCTTCTAGACCTGACATTTTGTTCAGTGTATTCTTGTGTGCTAGATTCCAATCAGGTCCTAGAGAATCACACTTAACAGTTGTTAAGAGGATTCTAAGGTATCTGAAAGGTACTTCTAATGTGGGTTTGTGTTACAGAAAATATAATGATTTCAAATTAGTTGGATTCTGTGATGCTGACTACGCTGGAGACAGAGTGGAAAGAAAAAGTACTTCTGGAAGTTGTCAATTTCTAGGAAGAAATCTAATCTCTTGGTACAGCAAGAAGCAACCCACAATTGCACTTTCAACTACAGAGACAGAATATATTGCTGCTGCTGGATGTAGCACGCGGATGCTCTGGATGAAAAGTCAGCTAGAAGACTATCAGATATTTGAAAGTAGCATTTCTATATTCTGTGATAATACTTCTGCTATATGTTTGTCTAAAAATCCCATTTTACACTCCAAGGCAAAACATATAGAAATTAAGCATCATTTCATCAAAGACTATGTTCAGAAGGTAATTATAAATTTAGCCTTTGTTGATACAGATCATCAATGGGCAGATATTTTCACAAAACCCCTTGTTGAAGATAGATTCAAATTTATTCTGAAAAATATTGGTATGGATTTGTGTCCAGAATAATATTTGCCAGAAGCAAATTTTACAGATGCAAAAATGTTTAATGCTCTGAAGTATTTCATCTGTTTATTTATTCATTTCCTTAAATTACTTTATTTGTGAAAATCTGAACTAACAGTACTCAAGGGATCTGAACGTTGGTTAACGTTTCATTTCTCAAGAGAATTCAGAAGCACATGCAAGCAAACACGTGTCACTCTAAATCTGCAAAGGTGGAGTGTACACTACTGAAGAGACGTTTGAGGTGAAGTTTGAATAGTGAAAATCTTGATTTTCCCCCCAATTTGTCAGAATCAATTAATGCTTGAAATGATTTTTATTCTTTTTCATTAATTGCTATGTGTGAACCTGCATTGTGTGTCTGTTTGTACGCCTAAGTGTTTACTATAAATACCACATCTCTCATCACTTTCACACTTTTCACATCTTATGAACGTTTATGCATTTCTGTCTTCTTTTCTCTCTTCACAAAAACCCTAAACCTTTGACAAAATCATCTTCAATGGCAACCTCATCCTCCACAGCTGCTCAGTTTCAATCAACCACGACTGCAGTTACTTCTGCTAATATGGGTGTGGCTCCATATACGACCCCTAAAAGGACTTTGTTAACACCTGTTGACAAACTGGAAGTTCTCTGTGAACCAATGGTGGAATTTGATTCATTGGCTGAAAATGGATTTGAGTTTCGTTCAATAATTGATGCTCAAGGCTGGGTAAAATACTTTGACAGACTATTTGGACCAGTTTACCCCCATCTGGTGAAAGAGTTCTGGATACATGCTTCTGTATATCCCAAATTCATATTGTCTTCTATTCTGGGTAAGGAGATAATCATTATAGAAGATCTGATCAGAAAACTCATTGGATATGAGGAGACTGATGGAGTATCTCATCTGCCAGCTGGGCGTGTAGATATGGAAGAAGTTTATGAGGAAGTTATGACTGCTGGACAGGCCTCTAATAAGTTTAAAGATCTGAAGCCTGACTACAAGATCTGGGCGAAGATTTTCATGGGATGTATTCATCACAGAAAGTCTACAAACTCTCCAGATTACGTGAACAATGAACAACTCTATTTTATGTATTGTTTAAGTCAGAGCACTAAGGTAGGTCTTCCTTACATTCTGTTCATGCACTTATGGAATCATATTAATGCCTCCAGAGAATCTGTGGAAGACAAGGGTCAGAAGATCAGAACATGGATTCCCTTTGGAAGGTTAATTTCAGATATTCTAACAGAAAATGGATTGGTGACTGCTCTGTATGCTGCTGGAGTCAAGGAGGAACTTGAATCTATTGTTGGGAAACCTCTAAATGCCAAGAGTCTTTAGAGACTTAAAATTGTAGAGGAACTCACATCAGCACCCAAGAAGCTGAATATTTCTGAACTCAGTCAGAAGAGAATCCTAGTAGAAGACTACCCTCTGTTCTATGCTGAAGAACCAAGGGAAATCATTGTGAGATTTATGGATTCTTGCAAGGCAGATGGAATCCCAATCCCTGCAGATATTCTGAAAAGAGCAAGGGAACCAATGCCTGATGAAGGAGATGCGATTACAAGGAAAAGAGGTCAATTAGAAGCAGAAGATGTGACTATTCAGAAGAAGCCCAAAGTTGTTGACAAGCCTCAGAAGCTGATCAAGAGGAAAGCATCTGGAGACGCTCCTTCTGTTCCCACAAAGCGTATCAAGATTAAAGGTACCAAATCTTCCGTATCTTCTTTCAATAACACTGTTTTAAATGATTCAACATTTAAGTCTATTCCAAAACCACCTTCTACTCAGAAACAATCTGTTCCTGCTCCATCTCATATCTCTGTTCCTTCCCCACAAAAATCATCTAATCATGTTTCCATCATTCCTGTAAAACCTTCCACTACTCAATCATCTGTACCAACACCACCACCAACAAAACCAGCAAATCAAACTCCACAACCAGAACAACCAGAAAAACAATCTGAACAACAACAACCACAACCAGAAAAACAACAACAACCAGAGAAACAATCTGATCAATAACAACAACTACCAGAAAAACAATCTGAACATCAACAACAAAAACAAAATGAACAACAATCACAACAACAACCACCATCAAACACATCTGAACCTATTGGATTTGTTCAAGTTACTTCTGAACCTATAAAAGTTACATCTGATTCTATTGCATCTGAACCACCTACATCTGATCCACCTACATCAGAACCACCTACATCTGAACCCCCATCAAAACCTTCTGAGAATCCATCAGAATCAACCAACCTATCTGGAACCAATATCCCTGAGCCAGAGGTTCTAAATATTACACCTCTCAAAACTGTTTTTGAAGTGTCCTCTACCTCTTACACTCCAACCACATCATCAAATTCATCAGAATCTGATATACACCCAGATTTTCTAGTATCCCTTCTCACAGAAATTCTGAAGTAAACCAACCAGAACCACCTGTTTCTTCTGAAATTGTCATTCCAAATCCTACTCCAACACCTAAACCATCTTCTGAAATTACCATTCCCAATCCTACCCCTACATCCAAGCCAAGGACATATGAGAGTGTTCCTTCTACTTCGTGCAAACTATTTTCCTCTAACAAACTTCCCTCTGGTTTCACCTTAAAAAATTTTTACACCAGAATTGAACCATCTGACACTATCACTCCTCTCAAACCCAAACTTACCATCATTCTACCATCTATGCTTCAAACATATATTAAAACAATGCCAGCAGTAAGTTCATCAGATGCAAAACCATACTCTGCTAAATCTGCTAAAATTGATAAACCTGCTAAATCTGCATTCAAACCTTACTCTGATAAACCATTTGATGCGGTTTCCTATCCAACAAATGCAAAACCAAATCTGTTGAATGATTTAACCAGATCAAAACCTGACAAATCATCTGAACTTCCATTCATACCCTACTACCCTTCTCCTCTGATCACCATTCAAAAATCCATTTTTCCACCTACTCCCCAACCCAAGCCAATAACCTTGGAAACTCTTTTACACCCAAGACCTAGACTGAATGTTGATCATTTATTTATAAGTTTTTTTACAAGAAATACAGATGTATTTAGGATCTGTACAGAGGAAATGTTCATCAACAATGGATGCAAGTGAATCTGATTCCATTTGGAATGGCTTCATAAACAGATTCAACACCGTAGCATCAAATCTGAAGAACGTATGTTCTGATGATGCGAAGCTCAGATTTGCTGAAACTGCTAGAAGTCTGTTCTGGACTGTTAAGAGATCTGGACCATTGCTTCTTACAGATGCTCCTTCATCATCAGAAGAGAATCCTGAATCTGCATCTGAAGACAACTCTCTTGCTATGACTCTGGTAAAACATCCTTCTGGATCTACTGCTCATAACTCCAAAGCCCCTATGGAAATTGACTCTGTTCAAGCTTCAGAAATTGTCCCACCTTCTTCATCTGCGATCAAGAAAGAGTATCCAGATCTTGAAGATAAGATTGCAGTTCTGGAAGCTGGTCAATCAGAAATCAAGTCATGGATGGCTAAGCAAGACAAGAAGTCTGAAGACATGGCTCAGTGGATGTCCAAACAAGATCAGAAGAATGAAACCATGGCTAAGTGGATGTCAAAACAAGAACAGTCTTCTTCTGAGATCACAGATCTGTTGAAGGTGCTTTTGTCAAAACAATCTTAGTTTATTTATTTTTTCTTCTGATGTTTGCATCTAATGTTTACATATGTACTTGAATATTTTCTGATGTTTGTACCTTTTGCTCTGAATGAATGAATGTTTCAAAGTTTTCTCCACATGATTTATCTCTTTTATTTTTCCTTTTATTTGTCTTTTCAAAGTTCTTACTTTTTGCTTATGACAAAAAAGGGGGAGAAAATAGATCTGAACTGTTTAATTAAACTTTACCAGAATGAAACTTCAGACATATTAATTTTATCTAACATAATATCTGAGTATTTCAGAACATTTGATAAGTATACTCTGTAAAAGAAACTCTGAGACTCTCAGATCATTTGACAAATATCAGACTCTGACTCTGAAATATGCAAGACACTTTGACTCTCAAATGGTTAAGAACAATCAAACTCTAACTCTGAAAAATACTCAAGACAAAAAGGGAAGTTTATATTCCTTATTTATATTTAATTCAGGGGAGATTCATCATCTCAGGGGGAGTTATAATTATTCTATTTTCAATTAAACAAAATTTCTGATGTTTTTGTCATCATCAAAAAGGGGGAGATTGTTAGAACACAGATTGGTTCTTAATAATATCTCTATGTTTTGATGATAACTATTATGAAATTTTGTAATTAAGAATTAAATATAAAATTTGCTTAAGAATATTTGCTGCAGATATTAAAGTAAATATCACTCCAGAAGCAAATCAGATATGAACATAAGAAATATGCAAAGCTCTGAAGCGTCAGATGCACCCATTAGAAGATTCTGAACGCTGCCATCAGAAGATCCTGAGCGTTGTCTCTAGAAGGATCTGAAGTAGAAGCTCCAGAAGAATCTGAAGCAAGTCAGAAGCATCTGAACCAATGAAGAATTTTGTATGAAGAGTTTTTCAAGCATAGTTACTTCAGAAGACTCTGAGAGTACTCATGCTGCCAGTACTGAGGATCTGACCAAACTCTGCTCTGAACTTATACACGCTAAAAGCACACTTGCTGCAAAGACTCTGATTCAGCAAAACTCTGATCAACATCAGAAGACTCTGATCAATTAGACTCTGATGACTCTTGCTGAAAATTGTTGAAAAAGAATTCAAAGATTATGTCCGTTGGAATATCCAAACGACTCTTTCCTTATTTATGATAAACACAAGAACACAGACAAAAAGGATTTCTCTGTGCTTTCTTCTTCTAGGAAAGGTCATTTGATGTGAAGACAAAAAGGCTCAGACCTTTTGGTACACTCTTCTCAACGTGAAATACTCTTGGATCACTGTGCCTATAAAAGCAAGTCTCTAACCATCTTCTTCAGTTGACGCATTACTTGAAAAGAAATCATTATCAAAGCTCTCATACAAACTCACATATTCTTTCTAGAATTAATTTCTTTGTTCTTAATCTTAAGTGAAAAATCACTGTTGTGATAAAGCTTTATTAGAAGCAATTTAAACACTTGTATTTGTTATTACATTTGATTGTAAGAAAACCTTAAGAAGATCCAGTTAGGATCAATAGTTCTTGAGAAGACTTTGAACAGTTGTTCTTAGTGCTTACTATTGTAATCAGTTGATTAAATAGTGGATTAAGTCCTTGTTTGAGAAAGGCAAATCACTCTAGGAAGGGTGGAATGGAGTAGTTGAGTTCAACGAACCAGGATAAAAATACTTGAGTTTTTATTTCTAAGTTTTTATATTCATACTTATTCAACCCCCCTTCTAAGTATTTTCTCACCTTCAGTTGAGATTGCTTTGAAATATTCAAGGTAAAAGGTGATTGAATACCAAAAGAACCCGGGAATTTGAAAACTATGGGGATATTCACAATGCAAAGATTTCCAGCCGAAGGTGGACTTAAAAATCAATGGGTACTGTCGCATCTCTACGAAAGAGGGGCCGACAAGGACAGAAGAGTCGCCACCGTTGGTTATTTATCTCAAAGAGAGGGAAATGAAACGATCAGAGAAAACCTATGATAAAGGGAAAAGACAGGTCATCGCAACCAAATCTTGGGTTCGGGATTCGGTTACGCAAGGGGAAGGTATGAGCACCCCTCACGTCCGTTGTACTCAACGGGATCCACACTTTTTATCTATCTAAAAGGGTGTTAATCTATATAAGCTACAGGCCACAGGGACAAAAGAAAAGCAAAGAGACTCGATAGAGCATCACCGCTCTATGCCTACGTACTCCCTCGTGCAATGGGAAATTCAGAGTCAACGTAGTTTGGAAAACTACGAGTGAAGGTAGGGAAGGTTGCTCGCCAAGTGTCGCTACTGCGAAAATCGAGGCCGGCAATGACAGAAGAGTCGCCACCGTGCGTTATTTATCCCAAGAAAGGGAAAGGAAACGCTCAGAGAAAACCTGACGAAAAGGGGGATAAGATCGGTCATTGCAACCAAATCTCGGGTTCGGGAGTCGGTTACGCAAGGGGAAGGTATTAACACCCCTCACGTCCGTCGTACTCGACGAGATCCACGCTTTGGTTCTCTAATCTATGGGTGAAAACAAAACTATCTACGGCTGCTAAAGCTAAACGGAAAGAACTGAGAAGAACGGAAAGAACTGAGAAGAACGAAAAGAACTGACTCGATAGAGCATCGCCGCTCTATGCCTACGTATTCCCTCGTGCAATGGGAAAGTCAGAGTCAACGTAGTTCGGGAAACTATGGGGGGGGGGATTGCTCGCCAAGACATCGCGTCTTGTGCCTACGTATTCTCATCTGGTACGAGAAATCAGAGCAAAACGTAGTTCAGGCTAACTACGGGTAAATAGGGTGTTCTCGATCACACGGGGGTGAGAGAAAAGGTTGACGATACTGGCGTGCGCATTCTAGCAGTTAGGTTTATTGCTGCTCGACCATTGAAGACTTAGGTGTTACCTGTTTGCGGTAGAATGGACGTAGTATGTCGGGGTTTAAAGGTAAGGGAACCTACGGGTTCTAGAACTACGATCTGGTCTCAATTGCGCTAGGGCAAGAGAAAGGGATAGATTAGTCGTCAACGGGGAAGTCTCGATCGCACGGAAGCGAAAGAACAGAGAAGTTAGTTTTTAGTGTGCTCGCTAGGATATCGCATCCTATGCCTACATATTCTCGTCTGGTACGAGAAATCAGAGCAGCTGTAGTTCAGCTAACTACAGGAAAGGGGGAAAAGTGCTCGCTAGGATTATCGCAATCCTATGCCTACGTACTCTCAACAGGAATGAGAGATTAGAGCAGCCGTAGTTCGGCTAACTACGGAAAACGGTCTCAATTGCACGGGGGCAAGAAAAGGGAGCTCAATCGCCAAGATGCGAGAGAAAGGAGTTTCGATCGCACGGAGGCGAGGGAAAAGAGGAAGCAGGTCTAACACGCCTAAACGGGAAGGAACTCGGACACACACGCAAGAACCTAAGGCGTAGGAGTGAATGCGTCGCATATCACCCAAAGGATGCTATACTAAACACTCTAGGCCATTAAGGGGAAACCCCTCAATCACCATTTCCTACGTATCTATTGCTTAAAACTCACAACGCTCGGCGGTTGATTAAAGACTTGAATTAGATAGATATTACCGAACGGAGTGGTTCCGTTGACCCTTGACATTATGCGCAAGCTCCATTCCAATCTTCTCCTCTTTGATCCTTGATGATGATGCTTCGAATCAGAACCAATATGACGCTGAACCTTCGTAGCTCGACTTATAAGAGAATTCAAACTATAGGAGGTCGCGTGTTGATATCCGTGTCAAAGACAAGATAGAGAAATGATATTGAGAATCATTCTCCAATTGAATCATGTCACACGGACCAAAAATAGTGGGATCTCGTCTCACAAGACTTCATCGATCACCAAAAGTCAAAATAGAATCGAAAGATGAAAAGAAATGAGGAGAGAAAGAGGTGGTCTCGGATCCAACATTATTCATCAGTAATTTGACTGGTAATGATTTACGGAAATATCGTCATCGACCTAAAAGGCAAAAATGGCCAATAACAAAAGCGAAATAAAATCTATCTCTAAAATACAAAATAAACTATAAAATCTAATAGAAAATGTTATAAACTAATATAAAAACTATTATATAAAAAAATATATATATATACATGGTATGAAAACTGTTTTCTAACTAATATAAAATAAAAATATATAAACATAATTAAAATAATATATACAAAATAATGTTTAAAAACAATAAGTATTTAAAAAAAACTAAATAATAATGCATTTTTTAAATAATAAAAAAAGGAAAAAAATGTAAACACGGGCCGTGAGGCCCAGTTCATCAACACCAAACAGAAAATCAGCACAACGCTGATCCAAAACAAGAAAAAAAATACTTTTTCAATTCCCTTTCTCTTCTGCGTTCTCACCCTATCCGTTCATCCACTTCAATCAACTTCCGTTTTCTGTTAAGAAAGATCCCTCTTCTTCACTTCCATTTGGGTTAACTCTGGTTTAATTTCATTCTGGTTTTGTGATTAAGGGTTTGTTGAAGGTGAGTGACGAAGATGACTTTGAGTGAGGTTTTCTGGAAATGGTTGTTCATGGAATCTGATGGGTTTTCGGTGGAGTTTAGGTTTGAAATTTTAAGGAATTTTAATGGAGGTCTGAGGAACGTTCGATGGTTTGAGTTTTGGGGATGGAGGTTTTGGTTTATGAGTTTAAAGATGGAGTAAAATGTGTGTGTAGTATGGTTTGTGTGTGCCGAGTTGTTGTTGTTGAGTAATGAAAGGAAGGTTCATGGAAAAGATAGAGAGACAAGACTTTATCGTAGTGATGATGACAATACCATTCTGATGGAAACAGATGCGAAGGCACAATCTGGTTATGGTATTACCGCCGTATGGTTGTTTGAAGCTTTCATTTATGGATAGAACAGAGGTAAGGGTAATGACTTCACTGCTGTGTTGGAGAAGTTGTGGTTCTGGTTTGATGAAGGTTTATGATGTTGTGAAGAAGATGATGACATTATTTGAGGGTGGTTCGAAGACAGGATTTTTGTAGTGATTTGGTTTGGAGTTATTTCTAAGTACTTCAAGAACAGGGCGTGGATTTGAAGATGAGATTTCTGTGTTGGTGTTTATTGGTTGCGGTTAAGAGCGGAGAGAAGTTTGAAGGTTTTGTTCTATTTTGAAGATGGAGGATATGAAGTTTTTTTGGAGTGATTGTTGATGATTCGATTTATTGAAGAAGGTTATGGTTTAAAGTTGAAGATGGGGTTTGGTTGAAGTTATAGGAGGAAGAAGGTTTGGAAGAAGTTTGAAGAAGGTTGGGGTTGTGAGAGGATTATGTTTTACAGGTTATGAATGAAGAGGATTGGAGTTTTGTTTTGATGGGTTTGTGAAGAAACTTTGAAGGAGATAGTGTTTGAGAAAGGAAGAGATTTGCGATTTTTTGTTGGTTAAAGGAAAAGGTTGAGGTTGAAGCAATTTGTAGGATGGTTGTGTTTGGAGGAGGGTTCAAAGAAAAGACGTTGCTGCTGCGTTTTGATATTCAGGTCAGCATGTACTGAAATTACTCTTCTTTGTTTCTTTACAAGTATCAATTGTGGTTTGTGTTTGGTCTGTTTTTGTGCAGAGTGTTGCAGGATTTGTTGGCACCATTTGGGGAAAGCGTGGGGCATGTTGTTATTGTTGGTTCTGCTGAACCTCCTTTCTCTCTTTTAAGTTTTTTATGCTATGGTTTGGTCATGATGAAATGGTTCATTTGTTGTTAGTGTATGTACACGTTGGGCCTTATGCAGCAAGGGGTGTGTAGCCATCATTTGTGGCAAGCTACTTGTGCTATTCATATTGTGTATTCTTTGGACTAGCTCTGCAAACATTGTGTGAAGAATGGTCTTGTAGCAGTTGCACGATTTCTGCAGGTTTGCACCAAGGCACAACAGGTCTGCTGTTGTCCTTTTATTGGCTGTAGCAGATTTTTGGT
Source organism: Lathyrus sativus (assembly GCA_963859935.3). Classification (NCBI taxonomy): domain Eukaryota; kingdom Viridiplantae; phylum Streptophyta; class Magnoliopsida; order Fabales; family Fabaceae; genus Lathyrus; species Lathyrus sativus. The sequence goes on along the minus strand of OZ012738.1, from coordinate 453,087,102 downwards.
CTGGCGTGGAGAAATGGTTTTAGGTGTAGCAGGGAGCAGAGTTGTTGTATTGGTTTGTTGCAAAAATTTGTCTGGTGTGGGGGACGTTTTGGCATGTAGCGGGAGTGGTATTGTGATGGCTAGGGTAGTAGGCTGTAACACATAATGTGCCTTTCCTTTGAAGCTTCTTTTGCTGGCATGGGAAAACAAATGTTGGACTAATAAACAAATTAATCTAAATAAATCTATACAACTAATTGACTCTAAATTAAAACACTTAATTAATTTTAACTAAACAAAAATCTGAATAATAAAAAGAAATAAATAAATAATAAACTTATTAAAAAACACACTCAAAATTGATAATTAAACTAAATCTATTCTAAATAAAAGAAAATAAATCAGATAATAATAATAATAATAATTGAAAAAACAAAAAGGTTGAGGTGGGATTCAAAACCCCATCCTTTACCATAAAACTCACAAGTCCATCCGCTGGGGCGGGAATACGTCCAGTAATAAAATTGCACGAACAAATATATATTACATAAACGTTAAAATTAAAAAAGAAAAACGTAACACAAAATGAAATGAAACTAAAGGGGCTGGGGTGAGATTCAAACCCCAGTCCTTTAACATAAAGGACACATGTTCAACCGCTGGGGCAGGAATACTTCCAATAACAATGTTGCTCCAATAAATATATATTACATGTGAAATATAAAAAAAGATTTTATTAAAATAAAATATACTTAAACTAATTAATGAATAAACAACGATAAAAACTAATAAACATTCTAACTAATCTTAATTAAATTAATAAAAAATCTAGAAATCCTAATTAACTCTAAAAACAATTAATCCTAAAACTAAATAAAAAAATGGTTATTAATAATAAAACAAAATAAATCTAATAAACCTATTTCTAAACTATTAATATTAAAATAAATAAATAAATTAAATCTATATTAAATTATCAAAATTCTAAAATAAAAACCTATTTAAAATAAAAATCTAAAATTAAATTCTATGCTAAAAATGAATTAAACTATGCTAAAAATTAATAAAATAAGTAAAATAAAACAGTAAATAAAAACTGAAAGATCGGGTGAACACCGAAATGTCACCGAAAATATCAGCGCGGTCTGGACCACCAGAAAGAGCAATCTCCGCTCGATTCCGAAATAAAACTCCCTATTTGAACTGGTTTAAATCGCATAAAATGCGGAAAAAAAGGGCTGTGATCCCGATAATTCGTCCTGACTGACAAAATGCACCGTATACGAGAGATGATATGCAAAATGCAAATGGAACGAAACATAAGCCAAATCACTGAAAAAGGTTGGTCAAATTTTGGGGTGCAACACCAAGACATCGTCGTCTTGTGCCTACGTATCCTCGTCTGGTACGAGAAATCAGAGCAAACGTAGATCGGGCTGACACGACCACAAATTAGTTCACGTGTTTTAACTGAGTAGGGTTAAACTTTCGTTCTAGCTATTAGGTGTATTACTGCTCGACCATTGGAGACTTAGGCGTTACCAGTTTGCGGTAGAAGCAAGAGTTAACAACACTCTCTTTGAAAATGGTTTTCAATTAATCCCGAGGGATAAAAAAAGTTTGATGTTTGTTTTTGAGTCTTTTATGAAGAAGAAGTGAATTGAATTTTGTTTGTAATTCATGTTGTACTAAAGACTATGACTTAGGAGCGAATGCGTTACATATCGCCCAAAGGGCATACGCTAAACACTCTAGACAATTGAGAGGAGGCCCTCAATCATCATTTCCCAAATGCTTAAGGCTCGTAGCGTACAACACTCATTATCCTTTATTACATGTTTTGAAGAAATTTTGAGATGAGAAGAGAGACACAACTAAGGGGAAACTAATAAACCCTAATGTTATCATGCAATGTGCTCCTAAAGTTGGGATTAAGAGGGGAAACATCTATCCTAAGGTTAGCATACTTGGATTGAACACCTAGTGTCTCTCCTACTCCCATCCTAAACGGAGGAACTAGGAATCCTAAGGGATCATGGCAAAGGACTAAGAAAACACAAGATAATTCAATCACAAATAGAAAGAATTGAAAGATGAAATGCAAACATGAAAGAATGCGAGGATTGTAACACCCTTCTAACCCCACATAAAAATACATGATTAATCAGAGTAAATTAACATGCTTTCACAAAAGGGCGTCACACAATTAACAAATCTCAATATTCACCTGTCATACTCATGTAACATTGAAATAAATAGTCATGCTATTAAATTTTCATCTTGCATGTAGCAGCGGATTCAATTTATTTACATAAATCCTTTCACAGAATATTCATGTTTATCACATAATCATCAACACTTAGGCGCAGAGGCCATTATCACATATTTAGAATACATTTAAAACACAACTTAGAATACATAATATATCTCTAAGGCATAAACCCAACGATCCCAGTGTTACATAACCAGAGCATGACTCGACCCAACATAATCAAAATATTAAACGACTGCACCAGCAGAGACCTTGCAACTACTAGCAGTACAACTCCAAGATACCTGCACGATGTCATAAAGGACATCATTCCAGCAGAAGGGTGAGAAACATTACCATAATAATCAATGCACATAATCATATACAAATGCACAGGTACAGAATACATATATCCCACCCTTTTCTCACCACAATGCATATTAACACAATAACAAAACATAATATATTTCTATAACATAGAATATCCATATTATACTTCTTACCACAATACATCACCACTCACTAACATACATTACAATGTACACACACACACACACACACACACACACACACACACACACACACACACACACACACACACACACACACACACACACACACACACACACACACACACACACACACACACACACACACACACACACACACACACACACACACACACACACACACACACACACACACATATATATATATATATATATATATATATATATATATATATATATATATATATATATATATATATATATATATATATATATATATATATATATATATATATATATATATATATATATATATATATATATATATATATATATATATATATATATATATATATATATATATATATATATATATATATATATATATATATATATATATATATATACACACATAACCAAGCATCTCATCATGCATACATTCACGATTCACTCATATACATCGCTATCTACATATACACATGTATGGATAATCATCAAGCATATTTAACATGCGTACATCCACAATTCCAACCAATCCATATAAACATACAAAATATGTTCTTTTCATCACCAATTCACATAAACATTCACATTCATGTTTATTTCACCAATGCACCATATAAAGATGATAAATGCAACTCATAGAGACTGACTCACGACTCTATGCAGATGCAAATGCGGTACCGACTCATTTCAGCAGGTTCAATTGAAGAACCAGAAATAACCATCGCTCACACCCCACATGGGCACACGAGGTTCTGCAGATTCTACACGGAATCAAATATAACCATCGCAACATACGAGGTTTTCCAAATCCACCGAGGGATCAATATATAACCATCGCTCACACCCCACAAGGGCACACGAGGTTCTACAGATTCACCGAGGAATCAATATATAACCATCGCTCACACCCTATAAGGGCACACGAGGTTCTGCAGATTCACCGAGGAATCAATATATAACCATCGCTCGCACCCCACAAGGGCACACGAGGTTCTGCAGATTCACCGAGGAATCAATATATAACCATCGCTCACACCCCACAAGGGCACACGAGGTTCTGCAGATTCACCAAGGAATCAATCGACACAAGAATGCATACCATGATGCTACACATACAACATGACTCATGACACTCTTGAAATGGACACATGTTCACAAACATACTCATGCATCTTTCACATTCATCGCATATATTCATTATACACTCACAATATGCACATATCACAATATATGCAGGTATTCATCATTCATTCACACCATTCAAACATGGTTCACATTCACAATCAATCTCATCATACATCACGTATCAACACGTATATTCAATATGCATTCACAATATATATATATATATATATATATATATATATATATATATATATATATATATATATATATATATATATATATATATATATATATCACAATGCATATATACCTATGTTCATCATTCATCTCATATCGCTTCATTCTAGATTCACATTTATAACTCACAATTCAACAATTTGTACACATCAGCATCCTTCATACAACAAAGATATTTATGTCATATGACTCATATAAAACTCATCAATTAACACCAATCCTCTTTTGGGAGTATGGGTACATCACTTATACCCTACCAGGAACAACGTCACAGTTATTCTACCCCGATAATTATTCCATCAGGAACGACATCTTAGTCATTCTACCCTAGTGTATACAACCACAACACTATACCTCACTAGGAATAACATCCTGTTATTCTACCCCAGTGATTACTCCACTAGGAACGACATCTTGCCATTCTACCCCAGTGAGTACGACTCAACACATATACATATTTCCAACATCATTCTTACATTACCAAACAATGCACATGTACTCGCCATATATAATCTCATGCATTCTTCACCCACCATCGCATACAAGCAATGTGCACTTACAAATATCGTGCCAAACGACAACAAACCCAGTCACATCCATCAGGCATTTCAATCAATTTAAACAATGCATCACATATGCCAAAAGGCCACATATTCATAATCGATTCATAATCTAGGATTCATGCCATACGGCTACCCACAACACAACATATAACAGGGCACAAGCTATATGCTACATAATTATATCAAATACATCGACATTGGATGAAACCAACCAAAATAAAACAAATGCTATCACATTCGATGACCTTCGCCTGGCGAAGCCTCTGGAGAACCTTCGCTACTTCGTTCGCCTGGCGAACTTGCCAGCGAAGACCACTGGGAGTTATTCTGGAATTACTCGCTAGCACTCGCTAGCACACTCGCCTGGCAAACCTTCGCCACTCTCATTCTCCTGGAGAACTTGCCAGCGAAGACAGGGTGGATGCTTCTGACTTGGTTCGCTGCTGCTCGCTGGGCTTCGCCTGGAGAAGCTTCGCTGCCATTCGCCTGGCGAACCTGCGAACTCAGAACTTCCATGGCTGTCCAAAAGCCCAAACCTCACAACCCGACCGATTTAATCCAAATCAGCCCCAGTAGTACAACCCACTCATCACCCGACTATACTACATCGTCTATTCCAAATTCTAACTGATAAAACTCAGTTTCTACCGATTAAACTCATTTCAACTAAAATGGAAAATGTAGGAAACCCCCAACAAATCCAAACACACACATACATAATCATACACATTGATTAAGATAGTAAGATTTCACACCCTTACCTCGATTAATCGGAAGCTAGAAGTCGTTCTTGAGCTTTCCAAGCTTTTCCTTCTTTTTTCTTCTACTTTCTCTTCTTCCTCCACTTTTCTTTCATGTTTTCTATTTTACATTTTCGTTCTTCTCCCCCTTCATATATCCTTCCCTTCGATTTCTATCCAATTTATTCCCTCTCTCAAAACATCTATCTGTTGCACCCCAAAATTTGCTCAACCTTTTTCTTACCTGGTTTATGTTTCATTGCATTATCATTTGCATAGTTATATCATTTGCATATCATGATATCATTCATATAGCAGGGGATCAAATGTGATTCTTATCAAGAGAAGCCTAGCAAGAGGTCTTAGCCAAGCTTGAGAATTCATCCAAGTCATCAGGAGGTGGTTTGAGGCCTTAAGAGGTTTGAATGCTTCCATGTGGAGTTTCTCCTAACTTGAGGATCAACTGAAGATCATCAGAGGGTTGTGAAGTGTTGAATGTGATAAGAAGATGTGTATGGAGCTCATAGAATGCCTAGAGGGCCGTGGGAGAGCTCTATCAAGTCATTGTGTCAAATGCAAGAGCCACAGTTGAGGTGCAAGCAATTAGGGTTTCATCTGGGTTAATCCTAGGTCAACTGGACAATTGAAGAGTATCAAAGCCTACTTTTAGGTCATGGAGTTCATGAAATTATGTGATAAGACATTTGTGGTGTTGTTACAAGATCAAATCAAGAAGAATCAAGAGTGTGGGAAGTTGCTAAGTTAGGGTTTCAGTGCAAAATTCCCTATTTAGTGCCTAACTTCAAGACCACATAAGTCAAGATACAAGTTTCAAATGAATCTTTGGACAAAATGAAACTTGTAGAGAATATCAATACCTTTAATTTGAGTACTAGAAGTCCTCCATTGGATTTATAGAACTCAAGTTATGGTCCAGACAAGTTACAAGTCCTCAAATGCCATTGAAATTTGTCTGTGAAAATCATCTGAGTTCAAAGCTATTTTTGACCTAGAAAGAGGTTTCACCTGAACTTTTGTCCAACATGGAAGTTGTTCCTCATGATCTTAGATTTCTAAATTGTACTAGAAGTCTTCCATCTGATTTGTAGAACTCTAGTTATGAGGTTTACAAGTCAGGGGTATTTTAGGAAAGTGAGATTATAGGTCATTTTCAATCATTGGTCAAAATCTCCAACTTGCACTTGTCAAATGGATTTTTTTTCAACATGAAAGTTGCTTAAAATGGGATTTTAATTGCAACAAAGTGGTCATGTGGAATTGGTTTGGCTCATAGCAAAAAGTCACTTAAAATGGCCTAAAAAAGGGAATTTTTCAAATGGATTAAGGAGGGAAAATTGACTATTTGAGTTAGAGGACCAAAACATGGCATATGAGTACATTTTTTGAATGGAAATCACATTCTAAGAACATTGGCATTGGCAGAATTTTGAGCATAGGCCAAGTTTTGGGAGTTGTCATTTAGATTACTTCACTATGAAGTTACATAGTCAAAAATAGATATTAGATCAAATACAAGGATCAAATCTCAGCCATTCACACTCCACATGCTGTTATTAGTTGAATTGAATCATCTTGGAGCCAAAACAATGCCATTTTCGATTACCTTCAAGAGCAAAAAGTGGTGAAATTTTGAAAATTCATTTTGGGCCTAGAGGCAAGGATTGAGCTTTCTCTTGATCCATATCCATTGTATATAAGATTTCTAACCTTCACAAATCATTAGTTTTGGAAATTGGAGCAGAATTGATCAAGAACAAGCTTGAAAAAGTGAAGAACACTCAAAAAGTGAATTCCAAGATCTAGATCGTTTCAGGCCAAATTGTGAATTGAGAAAGCTTTATTGAAGATCATTGAACGATTCTGGAGAGTTTCACGAAGCTTCATCAAGGATTAAAGGCTCAGTGGAAGTTCTCCACTAGGTACTTGAATTTCACCATATCTCTCTTAATACTTGATGATTCTTTGCCATTTTCGTTTCTTTGCACTCCTTGAAGTATGTAGATCATTTCTGGATTATAATTGTTGATGTTTATGACGTTCGAAATTTGGAGCTCCAAACTTGTGAGATTTTATATGGACTGTTTTGACATGATTTGGCTTAGTTTTTGCTTGATCTATAACCTCCATGACATAAGGATGAGTTTAGAATTAATTTGGAGAAGTTTTAATGAACTTGAGGTTTTGGTGTCAAACTTTGTTTGATTCGTTTTTCTTTGAGCTTGCATTATTAATGATTTTTGTTGATGGATTTGGAATCCTTGCAAAAAATCCTTCGATTTCGGTCCAAATTTCGTGCAAAACGGTTGAGATTTGAGAGAGTTAGGATGTTGGAAGTGTTGCCGGAAATTGCACCATTACCGCCGGTAGCTGTGCGCGCGGGGTACTGTTCACGAAGTGCAGAATTTTCAATTGGAGAAGATGAACACTCACCGTCCGATCGCCTTGCTTTGTTGACGTTTTTCTCACATCCAGTGGCTGTGCGCGCGCCACGCCTGCAGGTGCCTTAAAGGCGTCGTTTTGGCCAGCGTAGGGGACCTGAAGCGCGTGTGTTCGAATCCTCCTCCTGCATTTTTCCAATTTTCTGCTTTGATTTCCATTTAACTCACCATTTTCCATTTTCCATTTTATTTTTTTTTTCATTTTATTTTTTTGTTTTGATAGCTTTTGCTTTAATTAGTTTAAAAATAGTAAAAATCATCAAAAATTATGAAATTTTTTTCTGTAGTTCCTGAATGTTTTAAGAAATTTTAGGCGTTGATTTTACATTTTTAGGATTTTATTTGAATTAGTTAAGATTTTTATTTTGTGCTAATGTTCTTTGTTTTGCATATTTGACCATCTGTTTTGTAGAATTTTGTTCTTCTAATTGGTGTTGAATTTGGCTTTAATTGTTTAGTATGTTTTAGGGTAGATATTCATGTTCCCTCAGGAGTTTTATTAGAATTTTAAAACATCTTTAGGTTCAGTTTTAGGTGTTGAGATTAGAGCCTTCCCAAACTTATGGACTACCTTGATACATTTCAATCTAGAATTTATTTAGGTGACTTAGAAGTAGAATTAGGCTTTAATATTTTAACCCTAGTCTTTTCAAACATGTATGTTCCCCTAGGAATTTAATTAGAATTTTAAAACTTTTTTTACTATTTTTGTTGAATTTTTCAAATTGCTTGTGTTTGTGTTGTTCTCTCTTGAGTACCTTTGCTTGTTTGGCTTGGTTGGTGACTTTTGGAGCTTGCTTGGCTTGGAATCCTTTTTGGGCTGTCTTCTGGACTTGATATAGATGCTATGGATTGAAGATTGGAGCTTGGAGTTGAAGTTTTCTTTTCTTTTAGGAGTTGTTTTTAGAAGCTTAGGAATTAGGGTTTTAGGAAGAGCTATTAGAGCTAGTTTTGATTTCTTCATCAAACATAGAATGCATTGTGTGCTTCTATTCCATCCAATGACATGAAGTCCTCCTAGGGAAACTCCATATCTCTTTTGGAGGGATGTGTGGTATGCCCATAGTTGAGTAGAACTTTGAGGATACCTTTCCATTTCAATGTTGGTACTTGATGATTTCCTTTGGTTTTCATTAAGTTTTCAACATTTCAATCTTGATCTTGGTGATTGTTCATTTGCTTGGAGGTGCTTGCTAGATCTTGAAGATGAAGTTTGATGAAGCTTGAGATAGAAGCTATCTTGAAAATGAAGTCTTGCTGTCGACTTTGCTGTCTTTTCAACTGTGTTGTTTAGAGCTTGTTGTTGCTGTCTGCTGTAGGAGTTTGTTGCTGCTGCTTGGGTTGCCTCCTCTGTATCCTTTATTTTTCTCTGTATTGTCTGTTTGCTTGTGTTGGTTACCCTTAGGTTTGAGGTGGAGCTTGTCTCCTCTTGCCTGTTGTTTTCTTCCTTGCCTAAATGGTACTGTTGCATAGCATGCATTTTACTGTTTACTGTTTACTGCTTGCTTTCGTTTGCTGTTTCCCCTAGGATCTCTGATTTCCTCTGTGCAAGAGGGAATTATGACAGACATTAGGTTTTGACCCATACATGATAACTGTAGGTAGATTCCCCTTTCAACCATAGTCTTAGGGTGTCTCTCTCCCCATCTTAAATCAATTCAAAAACACAGTAATAAGGTTAATTGAAGTCGTGCGTTACGAGCCTTAAGCTATTTGGGAAAAGGTTGGTGGAGGGTCTCTCTCTAGTAATCTGGATGTTAGTGTGGTACCCTTTGGGTGACATACGAAGCGTTCACTCCTGGGTCATAGTCTCTAGTGCGACTGAGATTGCAAACATCCTAAAAAACAGTTCTTTCGTAAAAAAACTCAAACAAACATTCAAACTCTATTTTTGTCCTCTTGGACCCTTAATCAGGAAAACCCTTTTCAGAAGGAGATAAAAAACTGTCAGACAAACTTGTGTCTTCCGTAGCCCGAACTACGTTTGCTCTGATCTTTCATGCCGTATGAAAGTACGTAGGCATGAGATGCGATATCTCGGCGAGCAACCTTCCCCCATAACCCGTAGTTAGGCGAACTACGTTGACTCTGATTTCTCGTTCCAGACGGGAATACGTAGGCATAAAGTGCGATACTTTGCCGAGTCATTTTCATTTTCTTTTCTTTTAACCCAGACCTATAGAGTAGATAGAATAACACACCCTTAGATAGAAAACAAGCGTGGATCCCGTCGAGTACGACGGACGTGAGGGGTGCTAATACCTTCCCCTTGCGTAACCGACTCCTGAATCCAGGATTTGGTTGTGATGACCATTCCTTTCCCTCTTTGCGTTAGGTTTACTCTGAGCGTTTCCTTTCCCTCTTCTGGGATAAATAACGCACGGTGGCGACTTTTATGTCATAGCCGGCGCTGATTTTTGCAGTAGCGACAACTGGCGACTCTACTGGGGACTTGCAGTGGTTCCCTATGCGAGTCAATCCTAGCGCTTGTTTTCCCGTCTGGGGTTTTGTGTGTATTTTATTTTTCTGTCTTTACTTTCAGTACTGTATATATTTGTTGTTGTGCTGTAGGTAGAGGGTTAGTTTGAGAGATAAGCCGGACCTGGGCTTGAGTGCACATAGACTTAGAAGTAGAGAGTAGTGGTTAGCCTGCTTGCTTTGCTCGCACCAGCTAGCTACGAAATCTGCACTCAGACGAGATTCTCTTTGATGGCATCTTGCCTGGCCCTTTGGGCTCGACAGGTTGTTGGATTTGAGGGTTGTTGACTCTGGGGACCTATCATTTGGGATTCGGCTATGTGAGGCCTCTTCAAGGGATGATGATGCCACACCTTCTGGGTATCGTATCATCGCTCTTGAAAGTCTGTGACGCTGAACCCGCATAGGATGTCGTACCTCGTCTGCGAGTTAGGTACATACCTGTGAGAGGGTAGGTGGGTCTTTTTGTAGGAAAACTCTGGCCTCAGAACACCTGGTTTTTCTCTGTCAGTGAGAATTGGTTATGAGGGTTCTTTTGTGGTTGGTTTGGTTTGAGGAGAAGATCTGATGGTTTTCAAGCTGCAGTACAGCACAACACAGTTCTTCATCATTGCACTTGATCCCCTGTTTGCATATGCATCTGCATTTTCATGTTTGCATTTCATTAACGTGTATTTATGTTGCAGGTGTGTTTTTCCCCTCAGATTCTAGTGTTCTTCTTGCCAGACATGGAGTCCATGAAGAGGACAGTGGCTTACAGGTTGCCTTCTCCAGATATCAGTTCCTTATTGCAGTTGGTTGCTCTATCAGATCAGAGAGTGAGGGCTGAGTTTAGAGAGCCTTATGGGAAGCTGCTCAGTTTGTTGTGCAGACCTTCTGTGTTTGAGACGACTGGTTTGTATACTTTGATGCAGTTTTATGAGCCTCAGTTGAGATGTTTCTTGTTCCCCGATTTTATTCTGGCTCCTACTCTGGAGGAGTATTCTGATATGCTGGGAGTTCCTGTGTTAGATCAAATGCCTTTTGTTCATGAGGATACTGAGCCTGAGTTGGCCAGGCTTGCTGAGACTGTCAGTTTAGATGCTTCTGAGTTCCCTGGAGGTTTGGTCAAGCTGAATGGAGCTTATGGTTTTCATCTTTCTTGCTTGGTTGAGAAGGCTACGCAGTGTGCGAAGGATGGATGTTGGATTGCTTTCAGTGCTATTCTGGATGTTTGCATTTATGGGATTGTATTGTTCCCGAACCTGCCTAATTTTATTGATTCAGATGCTTTCTTTATTCTTGCCTCGAAGAATCCGGTGCCTGCTCTCTTGGGTGACGTTTATCATTCTATTCACTATAAGAATGAAAAACGTCGGGGAAAGAATGTTTCTTGCTATGTACCTCTTCTATCCAGGTGGTTTCAGGGACATCTTCCTAAGAAGGGACCTTTTTTTGATACTGCTGGTACTTTAGATTGGTCTTCCAGATTGATGGGATTGTGTGCTGATAACATTGTTTGGTTTGATCGGAATCTACTCGGAGTGGGTATTATATATAGTTGCAGTGGCTTTCCGAATGTTCCTTTGATTGGACGGAAATGTTGTATTAACTATAACCCTTCTCTGCTTGTGAGACAATTTGGCTATGCTTTGAGGGACTCTCCGGTTGAAGACGAGGTACAGGAATCTCTGTATCTCACAGGTTTATTAGACGGAGATGCTTTGGTCAAATTGAGGCGTGCTTGGGGTAATATTCACAGAAGAGGAAAAACATTGCTTGGTAAGAGTGACAGTCGAGCTTATAATCCTTATCGGCTCTGGATCCATGAGAGAGTTAGGACTTCTTTGATGCCATATCCTGCTGCCGAGCCTTTGTATCTTCCGGTGGTTGAGGAACCTACTTCAGTAGAGATTGAGAAGTATAACAAGCTGCTGGTTGAGAAGGAAGAGTTGCAACGAGCGAATGAAGAGCTAGAGAAAGAGATTTTCCAGCTTCGGCATGAGAAGAATGAGGCAACCTTCACTTTGAAGAAGCAGACTGAGATGATTAATAGGTTGGGTTCAGATTTGACTGAAGAGACCAACAAGAGAGAGAAAGTAGGAGTAGCTTTGAATGGTGTTAGTAGTGTACTTGCTACTAAGAAAGAACTTCTGAACAAGGCTTATTCTCGGCTTTTCAAATGGGAATCTTTGTGGAATACAATATTTACCAAACGAAAGGAGTGTGAAGATGAGTTGAAGCTTCAGATTTCCCAGTTAGAGGAGTAGATCAGTGCTAAGGATGTGAAGTTTGCTGAAGAGGTATCTCTTAGACGTGACGCTGAGTCTAGAGTGAGTAGCATGGTCAAAGAGACTAGGGGTGGTGAATTGAAGGCTGGCTCCAAGAGGTACAGGGTTGATGAGTGTTCTGGCAGAGGAACCCGTGAAGAGGATGCCGAAAAGTTGAGATCCACTGTGGAGTGGCATGCATTACTGATACAGGAGCTAATCTCCAGACTAGGTCATTCGGAGACGTTGGGGATGTTGGAAGATGTCAGAGCGCGCCATTTGGCCTGATTTATCTTTGCTTTGCTTTTGTTATCTGCACTTGTATTTTGACCATCGCCAGGCTTGTTGGCCGAGGTCTTTTCGGTTGTATTCAGTTGTACCTTTGTACTCTGCCTCTTGGCATTTGTTTATGTATGAGGTTTCTGATTCTACGCTTGCTTACTCGGGACTCCATTGTCATTATGGCTTCTTCTCCGGAACTAGAATCGGGGGGGGGGGGGGGGGGGAAATTAACCTGTTGCATATTTACATGTGTGCATTTGCATATTCATATTGCATGCCAGGTACCTTTTTTTGAGCTAGAATCGTATCTCCTGCATCTTACAGGTTGTTTCAGGATTGACGAACAGAGAATTCACCGGTACGCTACAAGAAGCAACAGTAAAAAGATCATGAATCAAGTACAGTCTGAGATGCAGGAGATCCGGGATAGGTTGGCCCAATTTATGCAGACCATGGAAGCTGTGGCTAAAGGCCAGGAACATCTTCAAACTCTGGTGCAACCGCTCCTGGCGCGAGCGGCTGGTAATACTGAATACAACTCTGCTCATATTGAGACTCCTCGCAGGGAGGAGGTGATACCAAATTCTGGTGAGACTGGAACTGGCAACGGCAACGGCAACGCTGGTAACAGAAATGCTGATAATGTTAATGGGAATGTGGAAATCAACAGGAATGTTGGTATCAACACTGGTTTCGATGACAACAATCAGGGTTTTGGCTTTGGCAATCGGGATGGCAATGATGGTTTCAATAATCAGGGCTTCGGCAACAGAGGGTTTGGTGATAACAATCAAGGTTTTGGTAATGGCTACGACAACGCTGGGTTTGGCAATGTGAATACCAATGGTGCTGGGATGGGTCCTTTCAATACTGGTTTTGGGACAGTGGCTGCTAATCAAGAGCTGGGCAATCTGAGGTATGACCCCAGGTTCTTCCAAAGCGGTCATGGTCATGGTCGTAATGCTGCTTATGACGGATATGGTAATGAGGGTCCGTACTGGAATAAAAATCGTCAGAAAGATGCCTTTTCTGGGCAAGGCATGGGTTTTGAGGGTCCCACTGATAGTGATCGGAGGATTAAAATGCTGGAGGAACAGATGAGAGGTATAGCCAATCAAAATTCTTCAGGGTTGGACATGGCTACCATGGGGCTGGTTCCTGGGCTGAGAGTGCCATTGAAGTTCAAAGCTCCCATTTTCGATAAATATAAAGGGGATACATGCCCACGGGTTCATGTGTGTTCATATTACCGGAGGATGTCGGCTTACTCTGATGATGAGAAAATGCTTATGCATTTTTCCAAGATAGTTTGTCAGGACCATCGCTGGAATGGTACATGGGACTAGAGCCTGCACAGGTCGGAAGTTGGAAAGAATTGGATGATGCTTTCGTTAAACATTACCAATACAATAGTGACCTTGCACCAAATAGGGTCCAGCTTCAAAGTCTTTCACAGAAGAACGGGGAAAGTTTCAAGGAGTATGCTCAGCGTTGGCGCGATCTGGCGGCAAGAGTCCAACCCCCTATGGTTGAAAGGGAATTGATTGATATCTTTGTTGGAACATTCTCTGGGATGTATTATGATAAATTGCTTAATTGCTCGATGGGTAGTTTCTCTGACATGATACTCATGGGGGAACGAATTGAAAATGGCATCAAAATTGGTAAGATTCAAGTTGGTGAATCGACCTCAGCTGGAGGTGCAAAAAAGGACTTTGGTGGTAAAAGACAAGGAGACTCCAGTGCAGTGTATGGTGGTCGAGGGTGAGGTAGAGGTAGGAATCAGTATCTTCAACAACAGGTTGCTAGTTTGACGATCCCTATATCTTAACAACGACAACAACCACAACAGCAGCAGCAACAACAAAGGTATAATCCTGCTCAGAAAAGGATCCAGAATGGGAAGCCGAAGAGGGTATTTGATACACCTTCGTCAACGTATGCAGAATTGCTTCAGACGCTGTTGAGTTTGAATCTGGTTGAGAAGAGAACGTTGGACCCACCCACAAGAGCGCTTCCTTACGGGTATGATACTAGTAAGCAGTGTGAATTTCATTCTGGGGCACCCGGACATGATATCAAGAGTTGTCATGCTTTTAAGCATAAAGTCCAAGATTTGATTGATAGTAAAGTCATCAACTTCGGTAATGATGGTCCCAATATTGTACAGAAACCAATGCCGAATCATGGAGCGAATGCTGTTTTGACAGAAGAGGATTTGGATTTGGTTATGGACGTAAATAATCTGAAGACACCTTTGAGCTATGTTAAAAGCAGATTGTTGAAAGGAGGGGTCTTCCCCGGATGTGATGAGTATTGTTTGGATTGTTGGACCCGACCAGAGGGCTGTATTGATTTGAAGAGAGGTATTCAGGCCATGATTGATGAGGGAACTTTGCAGTTTGACCGCACTGCTATTGAGAAACCTGATGAGGTAACATGTGAAAAGCAGGGTGAGGTCGCAACAATTACAATTCCACGAAAGACTATTACGATATCTGCGCCCGCTAAGTGGCCAACTATTACAATACTGAAAGCAGGACCCGTTCCTTATGAGAGTACGAAAGCCATTTCATGGAATTATGGGTTGGAAGCTTTTTGCAACGGGGAAAATATTAATGTGGATAGCCAGCCAGCAGGGGCAGTGGGCAGTCTTGTTGAAGCGGGAGGTATGACCCGAAGTGGCAGAATCTTCACTTCACCTGAAATCGAGGCTGAGAGGATTGCTAGAGGCAAAGCCAAAGTGAATGAAGGAGGACCTTCCCAGTCAAAAGAGAAAGAAACATCGGTCAAGGATGTAGAAGAGTTTATGAGGTTGATTCGTAAAAGTGACTATAAGATTGTGGAGCACTTGCAGCAGACGCCCTCCAAAATTTCAATATTATCCTTGTTGCTTTGTTCCGAGGCCCATCAAAATGCATTGTTGAAAATCTTGGACACATCATTTGTACCTCAGGAAGTAACTGTCAATCAGCTTGAGGGGGTACTGGCGCACGTGAATGCTGGCCACAGCTTGGGATTTACTGACTTTGATTTGACGCCTAGAGGTCGGGACCATAATATGGCTTTGCACATTTCAGTGGAGTGCCGGGGCACTGTTATGTCGCATGTTCTTGTAGACACCGGATCATCTTTGAATGTGTTGCCGAAGAAGGCTATGATGAAGCTAAATGTTCGAGGAATCATATGCACGCCAAGTGATTTGGTCGTGAGTGCTTTTGATGGGACCAAGAGGTCGGTGTTTGGATCCATAACATTGCCACTCCAAGTCGGGCCGGAAGTGTTTGACACTGTGTTCTATATCATGGATATACATCCTACTTACAGCTGTTTACTTGGGCGACCATGGATACATTCTGCAGGGGCTGTGACGTCCACACTGCATCAGAAACTTAAGTACATGGTTGGGGACAGTGTTGTTACTATTTGTGGAGAGGAGGACATTCTGGTTAGTCATCTCTTGTCATTCAAGTACGTCGAAGTGGATGGGGAGATCCATGAGACGCCATGCCAAGCCTTCGAGGGGTTGCAGATCAAGGACAAGTCTATTGTTCCTAGCAAAGGGCCAGAGGTGGCCATGTCTTCGTACAAAGACGCTCAGGCAGTGGTTCAGGCTGGAGAAACCAAAAGATGAGGCCAAGTCTTGGAAATTCCTGTCAAGATGGACAAGTTCGGGTTGGGGTATCGCCCGACGTCGTCATCTTCCGCATCAGGCGTGCCAAAGTTCAAAAGACCAGTGGTGATCACTCCAGGTGGGGTCTGTTATGAAACGATCAATGCTGTTTCCGATGCTGAAGACGGAGATAGTGACTGCGATATAGACTCGTGGATCAAGCCCGGCGTGCTAGGACATAATCTGTGCAACTGGTCTATCCAGGAACTTGTCCCAGTGACTACAAAACAGTAATGATTTGTTTTCTCAATTATTGTATAATCCTGTGTCCTACCCGGGGCATAGTGATTTTGTTTTTAGGGCTACCTGCTTATGTGTGTACTTTGTTTAATCATTAATAAAGGTGTTTTTCTCATACAAATTTTGTGATCCTTGTTTTTCCTGTTTTTGTTTAACAATAAAATGGCAATGTGAATATGTGTTTTGTTTGCATTATTTGAAACATTTAACCATTCTCATTGCAGGATTCATATTTCAGACGACACCGATCACGAACTTCCTATGACTCGCTTCGACTTCGAGCACCCGATATTTCAAGTAGAAGAAGAGATTGTTGAGGATAGTGACTTATCAGAAGAGCTGACTCGACTTTTGAAACAAGAAGAGAGAATCATTCTGCCTCATCAGGAGGAAATTGAAATTATCAACGTGGGGTCCGAAGAGGTTGTCAGGAATATCCGGATAGGGGCTGCACTGCAGAGTGATATCAAGCAAAGGCTCATTGAGATGCTGCGGGAGTACAGTGATATCTTTGCTTGGTCTTACGAAGACATGCCTGGGTTGGATACTGATATGGTGGTGCACCGTCTGCCATTGCGTGAGGAATGTCCGCCGGTTAAGCAAAAACTCAGAAGAACTCGACCAGATATGACTGTGAAAATTAAGGAGGAAGTTCAGAAACAGTGGGATGCTGGTTTCCTGGCTGTTACAACTTATCCCTCATGGGTCGCCAATATAGTACATGTACCAAAGAAAGATGGTAAGGTTCAGATGTGCGTGGACTATCGAGATTTGAATAGGGCGAGCCCAAAAGACGACTTTCCGCTTCCTCATATTGATGTGCTGGTTGACAACACCGCTCAATTCTCCGTGTTTTCCTTCATGGACAGCTTTTTGGGCTATAATCAGATAAAAATGGCGTCGGAGGATATGGAGAAAAAAACTTTTATTACCCCGTGGGGAACGTTCTGCTACAAAGTGATGCCCTTTGGTTTGAAGAACGCCGGGGCAACATATCAGCGAGCTATGACAACACTCTTTCATGACATGATGCATAAAGAGATCAAAGTCTACGTTGATGATATGATTGCCAAATCCCAAACGGAGGAAGAGCATCTGGTCAATCTTCTGAAATTGTTCAAGAGGCTTAGGAAATTCAGGCTGAGACTGAATCCTAACAAGTGCACCTTCGGGGTGAGATCTGGTAAGCTATTGGGGTTTATTGTGAGCGAAAAAGGAATTGAGGTTGATCCTGCTAAGATAAAAGCAATACAAGAAATGCCAACGCCGAAAACAGAAAAAGAGGTTCGTGGCTTTTTAGGGAGGTTGAACTACATTGGCCGGTTCATATCTCATCTAACGGCCACATGCGAGCCATTATTCAAGTTGTTGAAAAAAGATCAGGCTGTGACCTGGAATGAAGATTGTCAAAGGGCGTTTGAAAAAATAAAAGAATATTTGCAGGAACCTCCAATATTGATACCCCCAGTAGCCGGGAGACCATTGATTATGTATTTGATGGTTCTTGAGAAGAGTATGGGTTGTGTTCTCGGTCAGCATGACGAGACTGGACGTAAAGAGCATGCGATTTACTACTTGAGTAAAAAGTTCACAGACTGTGAGTCCCGTTACTCAATGCTCGAAAAAACATGTTGTGCGCTAGCCTGGGCTGCCAAACGTTTGAGACAATACATGCTAAACCATACAACCATGCTAATTTCAAAGATGGATCCGATCAAATACGTGTTTGAAAAGCAAGCACTTTCCGGAAGGATTACCCGATGGCAGATGGTATTGACAGAATACAATATTCAGTACGTTTCTCAAAAGGCTATTAAAGGTAGTGTTCTGTCAGAATACCTAGCTGAGCAGCCGATTGATGATTACCAGTCAATGAGTTTTGATTTTCCTGACGAGGATATCATGTACTTAAAAATGAAAGACTGTGAGGAGCCGTTGCCGGATGAAGGTCCAGAGTCGGGTTCCAAATGGAAATTGATATTTGACGGTGCCGTCAATTCATATGGAAGTGGAATAGGGGCAATCATTACTACTCCCCATGGGTCGCACATCCCATTCACTGCTAGATTGACCTTTCCAATTACCAACAATGAGGCCGAGTATGAAGCATGCATTATGGGGCTCGAAGAAGCTATCGATTTGAGAATTAAAAATCTTGATGTGTACGAAGACTCTGCTCTAGTTGTGAACCAGATCAAGGGAGAGTGGGAGACTCATTAGCCCAATCTGATACCTTATATGAATTATGCAAGGAGGTTGTTACCTTTCTTTGACAAGGTGGAATTGCACCATGTACCACGAGCAGAAAATCAGATGGCAGACGCTCTCGTGACTTTGTCTTCGATGTATAAGGTTAACTTCTGGAATAAGGCTCACAGGATCGTTATCTCTCGCCTTGATAGGCCCGCCTTCATATTCGCCATTGAGGAAGCTTCCGACGGCAAACCGTGGTATTATGATATCCAGAATTTCCTGAAGAACCAAGAGTATCCGGCTGGGGCATCCAGTCGTGATCAGAAGACTCTTAGGAGATTGGCTGGCAATTTCTATCTGAATCTGGATGGGGTTCTGTACAAGAGAAACCACGACTTGGTATTGTTACGGTGTGTGGATGAGAAAGAGGCTAAGGTTCTCATGGAAGAAATCCACGAGGGTACATTTGGCACGCATGCCGGCGGACATGCAATGACGAGAAAGCTATTATGAGCAGGGTACTATTGGCTAACAATGGAAACAAATTGTTTCAAATTTGCAAAGAAGTGCCATAAATGCCAGATTTATGCGGACAAGATTCATGTGCCTCCGAGCCCTCTGAATGTTATGTCGTCGCGTTGGCCTTTCTCCATGTGGGGAATTGATGTGATTGGAAAGATTGAGCCCACGGCACCCAACGGACATCGTTTTTATCTTGATAGCTATTGATTACTTCACCAAATGGGTTGAAGCGGCATCGTATGCTAATGTTACCAAGCAGGTGGTAGCCAGATTTATCAAGAAGAATATTATCTGCAGATATGGAATCCTGGAGAGGATTATCACTGAAAACGGTTCAAATTTGAATAACAAGATGATGAAGGAATTGTGCCAGAATTTTAAAATTGAACATCACAACTCTTCTCCTTATCGGCCCAAGATGAATGGCGCTGTCGAAGCGGCCAATAAAAACATAAAGAAGATTGTTCAGAAGATGGTTGTGACCTACAAGGACTGGCATGAGATGTTGCCTTTTGCTTTGCACGGTTATCGTACGACGGTAGGCACATCAACCGGGGCAACTCCTTTTTTACTTGTGTATGGTATGGAGGTTGTCCTACCATTGGAGGTTGAGATTCCTTCTCTGAGGGTTTTGCGTGATGTCCAATTAGATGAGGCCGAATGGGTGAAAGATAGATTGAATCAACTCAGTTTAATGGATGAGAAGAGACTGACTTCTCTAGCATATGGTCGGTTGTATCAGAGCCGGATGAAGAAAGCTTATGATAAGAAGGTGTGCCCTCGAAGCTTTCAGACGAGCGATCTTGTGCTGAAAAAGATTCTCCCACCACAATCAGATCACAGGGGAAAATGGACTCCCAACTATGAAGGTCCGTATGTTGTTAGAAAGGTTTTCTCTGGAGGAGCCTTATTGTTGTCCACCATGGATGGTGAGGATTTCACATCCCCTGTGAACTCGGACGCAGTTAAAAAATACTTTGCTTAAAGAGACCCGCTGGACAGAAAAAGAGAGTCCAGGCAAAAATGGGGCATCCCGGCGAACCATAAGAAAGGAATAAAAGGTTCGGGAAAAAGTTAGGGATAAAATTGAAAAAATGTACACCTGCGAAGTTGAAAACCTGAAAAGGGCAATTTCGGCAAAAAAGGGTATCCCGGTGAATTGAAAACCCGCAAAGGGCGGTTCACGCAAAAGTTAGGGATTTGAAAAAGCAAATGAATGTGGTCCGAGTTTGATACTGCGTTGCTTAAGTGGTTTGGGAGTACCTGAGGGTCGTATATCCGAAACAATCTCTTCCGAAGATCGAGTATCAGGAAAGCGTCAGAGTCAGGAGAGTCATAGGAGGATCAGCTCATGGTGTTCGTCTGTACCACGTTGCCAACATGTATACAAATTTTCTTTGTATTTCTGTAATACTTGTATTTTGTTTATGCGTAACTTCCCCATTTCAGGAGTTGCATCCAGTGTACAAAATTTTGCCTATTTACAGGCCCGTTATCAATAAAGCATGTTATTCAGTACTTGATGCTTGTTTCTTTACTGTTTTGTTTGTGAAAAACGCCGATGTTTTGATAAACTTGCATGTGCATAAACTTGCTGGCCCTTGCCAATAATTGCTAAAACTTTGAGTTGACTGAACGAACGTCACAGATACTAACCGGAATAGATTTTGTTGTATAGATCTGTTTTGCCACGTTTGTGTTTTACAGGGTTCTCAACTTTGGAGCAAATAGGCAGGAAAGTTGTGTTCCCCAGCCCGAGTCCTGTGACCTAGCGATTGTATCACTTCTCAGCAGATGGAGGTCACATCTTATCTCAGAGGATTTGAGATGGCACTTATCCCTATTGGATGTGGGTGGTCCTCCCCAGAAGAGTATTCCCCAGGAAAGCGGCCAAGAGAGTATCCTTAGTGGATTTGAAAGCCCCAACAGAAGGTGTATTCCCAGTAGTGAGTATGTACACACTCAATACCCAACATGGGTAACTCCCGCAGAGTATAACTAAGTCGTCTTTGGTTCAGAAGAATTATCCCCGCGCAGGATTGTTTTTCCTTCTCCCCAGCAGGTTGTTTTTCCTCCGACAGGATGAACATCCTCATCAGAGTGCGTAATTTCAAGCTTGTGAGCCATTCCCCAACAAGATGATTATCCTCAGCAGAGTTGGTTGCACCGTTCCAACATTTATTTTGTTGGAATGCTTTGTGATACCCGGTTATCCCCAGCAGATTGGGTCTTGTCTTCAGCATTTATTTTGCTGAAGCGCCTCTTGGCAACTTTGCATTGTGTATATATCATCATATTTGCATCCACCCAAACGCGTAGCATTTCCATGCCGTATGGAGCATTACGCCATTGTCAAACATACGCATTTTGAAACATAAGCCAGGTTGGTTACCTCTTTGGTTTCAGGTGTTATCCCTTGCAGAGGATTGGGATTCTTGCTCAGAAGGATCTCTAGATATTCAAATTCTCGGCGTGAGATAGGTGATGATAATGTTCGTCCCCTAATAGAGTTGCTTGGTTAAGTTCTTCTTTGTCCCCGGTGGGATTATTCTCAGGTTGCTGTTACGCCAGCATCGAAAGATTTCAGGCCTTAAACCTTCGGAGGTGTCACTAGTGATTTCCCTACAAAGTGGTGATTAAGTTTCTCATATTTCCCAACAAAGTATTCTTCAAATGTACCCGTGATTGATAGAGATTGCACCTGTGTTGACAAAGATTGCACCTGTGATTGACAGAGATTGTGCCTGTGTTGACAGAGATTGTACCCGTGCTGACGGTGATTATTGTCTGTTTTGACAGAATCCTTCCCTGTGCTGACAGAGATTGCTCCCTTGTGTTGACAATGTTTGTTACCTGTGTTGATAGAGATTGTACCTGTAGTTGACAGAGATTGTTACCTGTAATGGACAGAGATCGCGCCTGTGTTGACAAAGATTGTTACCTGTGATGGACAAAGTTTGTTCTCCATATTAACAGAATTGTACCTGTGTTGACATTGATGTTTACCCGTGCTGACAATGATTGTTATCCGTGTTGAAGGAATAGTACCTGTGTTGACAATGATTATTGTCCGTGTTGACGAAATTCTTCCCTGTGTTGACAGAGATTATTCCCTGTGTTGACAGAGATTGTACCTGTGATTGACAGAGATTGCACCTGTGACTGACAGAGATTGCGCCTGTGATGGACAGAGATCGTACCCGTGCTGACGGTGATTGTTATCCATGTTGACGGAATTGTACCTGTGTTGACAACGATTGCTACCCGTGCTGACGGTGATTATTATCAGTGTAAAGATTGTTACCTGTAATGGGCAGAGATTGTACCTGTGTTGATAATGATGTTTACATGTGTTGACAGTGATTATTACCTGTGATGGACAGAGATTGTACCTGTGATGGACAGAGAACGTACCTGTGATTGACAGTGAATTGTTACCTGTGGCTGACAAAGATCGTACCTGTGTTGACAGTGATTGTTACCCGTATGGACGGAGTCGTTACCCGTAATCGACGGAGTTGGCCCCAGTAAAGTTAACAATAAGTGTTACCTGTGTCGACAGTGATTGCTACCCGTGTGGACGGAGTTATTATCCGTAATCGATGGATTGTCCCTAGTGGAGTTGTTATCTGTGACTGACAGAGATCGTTATTCCGGTTATGGACGAAATTGTACCCATGGTGATGGAGTCTTTCCTCGTGTTGACGAATTTAGTCCAGTTGTGGATTGAGTTGTTTCTTGCACAGTTAATTCGATACCTGTGGCGTCACACAGGGGGTTGATGTTGAAATCAAAGTTTTATTAGATGATTCATCAGTTGTTGCCGTAACAACTAGGTTCAACACAACGGATGTTGTTCCCCAAGCAGTTTTCGCAGCTTATTTCTGCGGTTGGCAAATTTCCAGGTTTCTTGGTATTCAACCGTCTTCTACCTCGATTTTTTGAAGGCCGTGTGCTCTTCACTCAGTCGGGTCCAAGCCGTTTGAATAGGGGCAACTGTTGCACCCCAAAATTTGCTCAACCTTTTTCTTACCTGGTTTATGTTTCATTGCATTATCATTTGCATAGTTATATCATTTGCATATCATGATATCATTCATATAGCAGAGGATCAAATGTGATTCTTATCAAGAGAAGCCTAGCAAGAGGTCTTAGCCAAGCTTGAGAATTCATCCAAGTCATCAGGAGGTGGTTTGAGGCCTTAAGAGGTTTGAATGCTTCCATGTGGAGTTTCTCCTAACTTGAGGATCAACTGAAGATCATCAGAGGGTTGTGAAGTGTTGAATGTGAGAAGAGGATGTGTATGGAGCTCATAGAATACCTAGAGTTCTGTGGGAGAACTCTAATGCAAGAGCCACAGTTGAGGTGCAAGCAATTAGGGTTTCATCTGGGTTAATCCTAGGTCAACTGGACAATTGAAGAGTATCAAAGCCTACTTTTAGGTCATGGAGTTCATGAAATGATGTGATAAGACATTTGTGGTGTTGTGCCAAGATCAAATCAAGAAGAATCAAGAGTGTGGGAAGTTGCTAAGTTAGGGTTTCAGTGCAAAATTCCTTATTTAGTGCCTAACTTCAAGACCACATAAGTCAAGATACAAGTTTCAAATGAATCTTTGGCCAACATGAAACTTGTAGAACATCTCAATAAATTTAATTTTAGTACTATAAGTCCTCCATTGGATTTATAGAACTCAAGTTATGGTCCAACCAAGTTACAAGTCCTCAGATGCCATTGAAATTTGTCTGTGAAAATCATCTGACTGCAAAGCTATTTTTGACCTAGAAAGAGGTTTCACCTGAACTTTTGGCCAACATGGAAGTTGTTCCTCATGATCTTAGCTTTCTAAATTGTACTAGAAGTCTTCCATCGGATTTGTAGAACTCAAGTTATGAGGTTTACAAGTCAGGGGTATTTTGGGAAAGTGAGATTATAGGTCATTTTCAATCATTGGTCAAAATCTTCAACTTGCACTTGTCAAATGGATTTTTGTTCAACATGAAAGTTTCTTAAAATGGGATTTTAAGTGCAACAAAGTGGTCATGTGGAATTGGTTTGGCTCATAGCAAAAAGTCACTTAAAATGGCCTAAAAAAGGGAATTTTTCAAATGGATTAAGGAGGGAAAATTGACTTTTTGAGTTAGAGGACCAAAACATGCCATATGAGTACATTTTTTGAATGGAAATCAGATTCTAAGAACATTGGCATTGGCAGAATTTTGAGCATAGGCCAAGTTTTGGGAGTTGTCATTTAGATTACTTCACCATGAAGTTACATAATCAAAAATAGCCATTGGATCAAATACAAGGATCAAATCTCAGCCATTCACACTCCACATGCTGTTATTAGTTGAATTGAATCATCTTGGAGCCAAAACAATGCTATTTTCGTGTACCTTCAAGAGCAAAAAGTGGTGAAATTTTGAAAATTCATTTTGGGCCTATAGGCAAGGATTGGGCTTTCTCTTGATCCATGTCCATTGTATATAAGATTTCTAACCTTCACAAATCATTAGTTTTGGAAATTGAAGCATAATTGATCAAGAACAAGCTTGAAAAAGTGAAGAACACTCAAAAAGTGAATTCCAAGATCTAGAACGTTTCAGGCCAAATTGTGAATTGAGAAAGCTTTATTGAAGATCATTGAACGATTCTGGAGAGTTTCGCGAAGCTTCATCAAGGATTAAAGGCTCAGTGGAAGTTCTCCACTAGGTACTTGAATTTCACCATATCTCTCTTAATACTTGATGATTCTTTGCCATTTTCGTTTCTTTGCACTCCTTGAAGTATGTAGATCGTTTCTGGATTATAATTGTTGATGTTTATGACGTTCGAAATTTGGAGCTCCAAACTTGTGAGATTTTATATGGACTGTTTTGGCATGATTTGGCTTAGTTTTTGCTTGATCTATAACCTCCATGACATAAGGATGAGTTTAGAATTAATTTGGAGAAGTTTTAATGAACATGAGGTTTTGGTTTCAAACTTTGTTTGATTCGTTTTTCTTTGAGCTTGCATTATTAATGATTTTTGTTGATGGATTTGGAATCCTTGCAAAAAATCCTTCGATTTCGGTCCAAATTTCGTGCAAAACGGTTGAGATTTGAGAGAGTTAGGATGTTGGAAGTGTTGCCGGAAATTGCACCATTACCGCCGGTAGCTGTGCGCACGGGGTACTGTTCACGAAGTGCAGAATTTTGAATTGGAGAAGATGAACACTCACCGTCCGATCGCCTTGCTTTGTTGACGTTTTCCTCACATCCAGTGGCTGTGCGCGCGCCACGCGTGCAGGCGCCTAAACAATGTTGTTTTGGCCAGCGCAGGGGACCTGAAGCGCGCGTGTTCGAATCCTCCTCCTGCATTTTTTCATTTTTCTGCTTTGATTTCCATTTAACTCACCATTTTCCATTTCCATTTTATTTTTTTATTTTCATTTTATTTTTCTGTTTTGATAGCTGTTTGCTTTAATTAGTTTTAATATAGTAAAAATCATCAAAAAATTATGAAATTTTTTTCTGTAGTTCCTGAATGTTTTAAGAAATTTTAGGCATTGATGTTACATTTTTAGGATTTTATTTGAATTAGTTATTATTTTTCTTTTGTGCTAATGTTCTTTGTTTTGCATATTTGACCATCTATTTTGTAGAATTTTGTTCTTCCAATTGGTGATGAATTTGGCTTTAATTTTTTAGTATGTTTTAGGGTAGATATTCATGCTCCCTCAGGAGTTTTATTAGAATTTTAAAACATCTTTAGGTTCTGTTTTAGGTGTTGAGATTAGAGCCTTCCTAAACTTATGGATTACCTTGATACATTTCAATCTAGAATTTATTTAGGTGACTTAGATGTTGAATTAGGCTTTAATATTTTAACCCTAGGTAGTTAAAACACGTATGTTCTTCTAGGAATTTAATTAGAATTTTACAACTTTGTTTTCTGTTTTTGTTGAATTTTGCAAATTGCTTGTGTTTGTGTTGTTCTCTCTTGAGTACCTTTGCTTGTTTGGCTTGGTTGGTGACTTTTGGAGCTTGCTTGGCTTGGAATCCTTTTTGGGAGGTCTTCTGGACTTGATATAGATGCTATGGCTTGAAGTTTGGAGCTTGGAGTTGAAGTTTTCTTTTCTTTTAGGAGTTGTTTTTAGAAGCTTAGGAATTAGGGTTTTAGGAAGAGCTATTAGAGCTAGTTTTGATTTCTTCATCAAACATAGAATGCATTGTGTGATTCTATTCCATCCAATGACATGAAGTCCTCCTAGGGAAACTCCATATCTCCTTTGGAGGAATGTGTGGTATGCCCATAGTTGAGTAGAACTTTGAGGATACCTTTCCATTTCAATGTTGGTACTTGATTATTTCCTTTGGTTTTCATTAAGTTTTCAACATTTCAATCTTGATCTTGGTGATTGTTCCTTTGCTTGGAGGTGCTTGCTAGATCTTGAAGATGAAGTTTGATGAAGCTTGAGATAGAAGCTATCTTGAAAATGAAGTCTTGCTGTCGACTTTGCTGTCTTTTCAACTGTGTTGTTTAGAGCTTGTTGTTACTGTCTGTTGTAGGAGTTTGTTGCTGCTGCTTGGGTTGCCTCCTCTGTATCCTTTATTTTTCTCTGTATTGTCTGTTTGCTTGTGTTGGTTACTCTTAGGTTTGAGGTGGAGCTTGTCTCCTCTTGCCTGTTGTTTTCTTCTTTGCCTCAATGGTATTGTTGCATAGCATGCATTTTACTGTTTACTGTTTACTGCTTGCTTTCATTTGCTGTTTCCCCTAGGATCTCTAATTTCCTCTGTGCAAGAGGGAATTATGACAGACATTAGGTTTTGACCCATGCATGATAACTGTAGGTAGATTCCCCTTTCAACCATAGTCTTAGGGTGTCTCTCTCCCCATCTCAAATCAATTCAAAAACACAATAATAAAGTTAATTGAAGTCATGCGTTACGAGCCTTAAGCTATCTGGGAAAAGGTTGGCGGAGGGTCTCTCTAGTAATCTGGATGTTAGTGTGGTACCCTTTGGGTGACATACGAAGCGTTCACTCCTGGGTCATAGTCTCTAGTGCGAATGAGATTGCAAACATCCTAAAAAACAGTTCTTTCGTAAAAAACTCAAACAAACATTCAAACTCTGTTTTTGTCCTCTTGGACCCTTAATCAGGAAAACCCTTTTCAGAAGGAGATAAAAAACTGTCAGACAGACTTGTGTCTTCCGTAGCCCGAACTACGTTTGCTCTGATCTTTCATGCCGTATGAAAGTACGTAGGCACGAGATGCGATATCTTGGCGAGAAACCTTCCCCCATAACCCGTAGTTAGGCGAACTACGTTGGCTCTGATTTCTCGTTCCAGACGGGAATACGTAGGCATAAAGTGTGATACTTTGCCGAGTCATTTTCATTTTCTTTTCTTTTAACCCATACCTGTAGAGTAGATAGAATAACACACCCTTAGATAGAAAACAAGTGTGGATCCCATCGAGTACGACAGACGTGAAGGGTGCTAATACCTTCCCCTTGCGTAACCGACTCCCGAATCCAGGATTTGGTTGCGATGACAATTCCTTTCCCTCTTTGCGTTAGGTTTACTCTGAGCGTTTCCTTTTCCTCTTCTGGGATAAATAATGCACGGTGGCGACTCTTCTGTCATAGCCGACGCTAATTTTTGCAGTAGCGACACTATCAATTCATTTAAACAATCATCTAATCATTCAAATAATTAGAATAATCCAAATAAACCAATTAATTAACACAAATAATTAGTTATTGAAAATTGGGCTGTTACAACTCTCCCCCACTTTAGGAATTTTCGTCCTCGAAAATGTTACCTCAATGAACCGAGTCGGATACGACTTCCTCATCCCAATCTCTCAAATCCCACTTTCTCTAGTTGGTTCCCCCAACTGTCTTTACCGAAGAAATCTTCATTACCTCGAAGTTACTTCTTACTCATCAATCTGAACTAGCAATGTCTCAACAGTCAAATCCTTCCTCACTTGTACACCATCTGTCTGAATTAATGCACTTGCACTTCCTCAATTAGGCACATACCACATCATGTAAATTCACAAGCGACAGTGGTAAGATAATCTAACATGATACTTTTCCCACGCTTCCACTGCGCCACTCTGATACTAAGCAACAAAACACGGTGTGTGCTTCCGAGACTTCAAAGCTCGATCAACACCCGTCACCACTGTAACCTTCAGAACATGCCCTTTTTCGGATATTCTTGATCTTTCCAGTCGTCTCTTACACAATCCTCAGGTCCGAGCATAATACTCTCGCCTGAATCATATCAATACAAAGGAGTCCTACACCTCCTGCCATACAAAGCTTCAAATTCCCATCTGACACCATATTAGATGACAGCTCATACAATCTTTATCACTTCAGTGATATACATCTCAACCGGCTCCAACATAGAATGATTAATCCTCATTGGTAGGAAAAGAGCCAATCTAGTCATTCCATCCAAAATCACTCAATTAAAACCATATTCCTCAAATTCTCCGGAAAACCCAACGCAAATTCCATGGGAATACTATCTAGTTACAACTCTGGAATATACAACGGTTACGTCAGACCCAACAGTCTCAGACGTTCATTCTTCGACTTCCGACAAGTCTAACCAGCACATACAACTAACCACTTCTCTCTTCATCTATGGCCATCAAAATAATTTCCTCAAATCCGGTTACATCTTTATAGCACTAGGATGGATACTCCATCTACCACAATACTCTTATCCCACTTAATAATATCTATAACACAACTCTATCACGACATCTCATGACACCATTCCCATTAATACGAAAATCAGTCCTTCGACTTAATTCATTAAATTCAACCATCATCATCAGTATGTACCAAATCTTCAAATCGATGCATCAGTTACCGCGTTGCTCTACCCGAATGGTAATTCAATCTAAAGCCATAATCCCTCAGGAATTCCAATTGTTTTCCTCTGCCTCATATTCAATTCTTCCAATTCAAACCAATACCTTAAGCTCTTGAGATCACCAACTATCTCAAATCTCTCACTAACCAATTGGAGCCTCCAACTCCGGCACAAACACAATAACGACCAACTCTAAGTCACTTGTCAGATAATCCCTCTTATATACTTTAAATTGCCTCCAAGCAACCAAACTTGCTGATGTTGCACTTAACACATCTCTCAATCATACCCACGAGACACCATAAAACACAACGAACAGTTCTGTCGAATTCGGCATGAATCCACACACGAGCTGTTGACAGCTCTCCCAAAACTCTCTGAACTTTCTTCTCAGTGGCATATCTTCGCTTCTCTTCCAACACTGATATCACAAGTTCCCGATGCTCAACATGATCTTCTATATTCTTCGAATTATCAAACACATTCCATCAATAAATTAATTAATTTCCATGCCATTACTTCACCATCATACAGAGCATTAAAATAGCGTCCAACGCTTCGAATGGTGCGTCAAAAGACGAAAACAACATTTTCACACTCCGAATGCCACTTAACACATTTTCAACTCTTGAAATTTCAAAGGTTTAATTATATCAATATTGTATTCCACCTCTTACTTTCTTTAATAGTCACCGCAAGTCATTATCCACCTTTATACTCGACTCCACAACCTGTTGCCGTAGCATACACATCAGACACAAGTCTCAAAATTACTCACTCAATTTTAATTCCTTGGCCACCCAAACAGACATACCATATGGAGCCCTCAATATACGACTAGTTTCCGCAACTAAGTTGATTACAACTTCACCTTACGTCCTGTCTGTATATCACTTATCTTGTCAGGATAACTCTCAGACAACCATAATCAACTGGTAAACCACCAGCTTCTCCACTTTCATTAATACTCAAAATTCCCATCAAAATTAAACATCTCATCACGGTCCTCCGCCGACTCATCAAAACGATTCTTAAGTGCTCGAATTCATTCAAAACAATTCACTGCACCACACCATCTAGGCTTGCAAGACACATCTATCCCATCCAACACAATCCCAACTACTATCAACAAGAGATTAAGGGTGATCAGTTCCTCAATTTGCTGATAGACAGTCGAAAATCATGATAGGGTATAAACCATCTTTACCAATCTATAAGAGCATTCAACCACACTGAGCTACATCTCCACACTTGCAACAACCTGGAGAAGCACAAGTTTCTCCCCCACTTGGATCATTCCCACTCCTTGCAGACAAGGGTTAGACAACAAACACGTACCAACAGTGTTTCACACACATGTCGCATACAAGGGAACAACTAACATTAGACAACTTGGCCGGATGGACCGACCTGCTCTGATACCACTAATGTAACACCCTTCTAACCCCACATTAAAATTCATGATTAATCAGAGTAAATTAACATGCTTTCACAAAAAGGCGTCACACAATTAACAAATCTCAACATTCACCTGTCATACTCATGTAACATTGAAATAAATAGTCATGCTATTAAATTTTCATCTTGCATGTAGCAGCGGATTCAATTTATTTACATAAATCCTTTCACAGAATATTCATGTTTATCACATAATCATCAACACATAGGCACAAAGGCCATTATCACATGTTTCGAATACATTTAAAACACAACTTAGAATACATAATATATCTCTAATGCATAAACCCAACGATCCCAGTGTTACATAACCAGAGCATGACTTGACCCAACATAATCAAAATATTAAACGACTGCACCAGCAGAGACCTCACAACTACTAGCAGTACAACTTCAAGATACCTGCACGATGTCATAAAGGACATCATTCCAGCAGAAGGGTGAGAAACATTACCATAATAATCATGGCACATAATCATATACAAAT
The DNA here is from genome assembly GCA_963859935.3 of Lathyrus sativus. Taxonomy (NCBI): domain Eukaryota; kingdom Viridiplantae; phylum Streptophyta; class Magnoliopsida; order Fabales; family Fabaceae; genus Lathyrus; species Lathyrus sativus. The sequence continues at coordinate 453,055,767 of OZ012738.1, read as the reverse complement.
GCACAGGTACAAAATACATATATCCCACCCTTTTCTCACCACAATGCATATTAACACAATAATAAAACATAATATATTTCTATAACATAGAATATCCATATTATACTTCTTACCATAATACATCACCACTCACTAACATACATTACAATGTATATATATATATATATATATATATATATATATATATATATATATATATATATATATATATATATATATATATATATATATATATATATATATATATATATATATATATATATATATATATATATATATATATATATATATATATATATATATATATATATATATATATATATATATATATATATATATATATATATATATATATATATATATATATATATATATATATATATATATATATATATATATATATATATATATATATATATATATATATATATATAACCAAGCATCTCATCATGCATACATTCACGATTCACTCATGTACATCGCTATCTACATATAAACAAGTATGGATAATCATCAAGCATATTTAACATGCGTACATCCACAATTCCAACCAATCCATATAAACATACAAAATATGTTCTTTTCATCACCAATTCACATAAACATTCACATTCATGTTTATTTCACCAATGCACCATATAAAGATGATAAATGCAACTCATAGAGACCGACTCACGACTCTATGCAGATGCAAATGCGGTACCGATTCATTTCAGCAGGTTCAATTGAAGAACCAGAAATAACCATCGCTCACACCCCACATGGGCACACGAGGTTCTGCAGATTCTACGCGGAATCAAATATAACCATCGCAACATACGAGGTTCTCCAAATCCACCGAGGGATCAATAAATAACCATCGCTCACACCCCACAAGGGCACACGAGGTTTTGCAGATTCACCGAGGAATCAATATATAACCATCGTTTACACCCCATAAGGGCACACGAGGTTCTGCAGATTCACCGAGGAATCAATATATAACCATCGCTCGCACCCCACAAGGGCACACGAGGTTCTGCAGATTCACCGAGGAATCAATATATAACCATCTCTCACACCCCACAAGGGCACACGAGGTTCTGCAGATTCACCAAGGAATCAATCGACACAAGAATGCATACCATGATGCTACACATGCAACATGACTCATGACACTCTTGAAATGGACACATGTTCACAAACATACTCATGCATCTTTCACATTCATCGCATATATTCATTATACACTCACAATATGCACATATCACAATATATGCAGGTATTCATCATTCATTCACACCATTCAAACATGGTTCACATTCACAATCAATCTCATCATACATCACGTATCAGCACATATATTCAATATGCATTCACAATATATATATATATATATATATATATATATATATATATATATATATATATATATATATATATATATATATATATATATATATATATATATATATATATATATATATATATATATATATATATATATATATATATATATATATATATATATATATATATATATATATATATATATATATATATATATATATATATATATATATATATATATATATATATATATATATATATATATATATATATATATATATATATATATATCACAATGCATATATACCTATGTTCATCATTCATCTCATATCGCTTCATTCTAGATTCACATTTATAACTCACAATTCAACAATTTGTACACATCAGCATCCTTCATACAACAATGATATTTATGTCATATGACTCATATAAAACTCATCAATTAACACCAATCCCCTTTTGGGAGTATGGGTACATCACTTATACCCTACCAGGAACAACGTCACAGTTATTCTACCCCGGTAATTATTCCACCAGGAACGACATCTTAGTCATTCTACCCCGGTGTATACAACCATGACACTATACCTCACTAGGAATAACATCCTGTTATTCTACCCCAGTGATTACTCCACTAGGAACGACATCTTGCCATTCTACCCCAGTGAGTACGAATCAACACATATACATATTTCCAACATCATTCTTACATTACCAAACAATGCACATGTACTCGCCATATATAATCTCATGCATTCTTCACCCACCATCGCATACAAGCAATGTGGACTTACAAATATCGTGCCAAACGGAAACAAACTCAATCACATCCATCAGGCATTTCAATCAATTTAAACAATGCATCACATATGCCAAAAGGCCACATATTCATAATCTAGGATTCGCGCCATACGGCTACCCACAATACAACATATAACAGCGCACAAGCTATACGCTACATAATTATATCAAATACATCGACATTGGATGAAATCAACCAAAATAAAACAAATGCTGTCACATTCGATGACCTTCGCCTGGCGAAGCCTCTGGCGAACCTTCGCTACTTCGTTCGCCTGGCGAACTTGCCAGCGAAGACCACTGGGAGTTATTCTGGAATTACTCGCTGGCACACTCGCCTGGAGAACCTTCGCCACTCTCATTCGTCTGGCGAACTTGCCAGTGAAGACAGGGTGGATGCTTCTGACTTGGTTCATTGCTGCTCGCTGGGCTTTGCCCGGCGAAGCTTCGCTGCCATTCGCCTGGCGAACCTGCGAACTCAGAACTTCCATGGCTGTCCAAAAGCCCAAACCTCAGAACCCGACCGATTTAGTCCAAATCAGCCCCAGTAGTACAATCCACTCATCACCCGACTATACTACACCGTCTATTCCAAATTCTAACCGATAAAACTCAGTTTCTACCGATTAAACTCATTTCGACCTAAAATGGAAAATGTAGGAAACCCCCAAAAAATCCAAACACACACATACATAATCATACACATTGATATAGATAGTAAGATTTCACACCCTTACCTCGATTAATCGGAAGTTAGAAGTCGTTCTTGAGCTTTTCAAGCTTTTCCTTCTTTTTTCTTCTACTTTCTCTTCTTCCTCCACTTTTCTTTCATGTTTTCTATTTTACATTTTCGTTCCGCTCCCCCTTCATATATCCTTCCCTTCGGTTTCTATCCAATTTATTCCCTCTCTCAAAACATCTATCAATTCATTTAAACAATCATCTAATCATTCAAATAATTAGAATAATCCAAATAAACCAATTAATTAACACAAATAATTAGTTATTGAAAATTAAGTTGTTACAAGGATGAGATGAAGTGGGAGAAGTAAACTCCTACAACCATTACCATCAATCATCAAAGAAAAGTGGGAGGAAAAAAGTGTGGGACGGGATCCACCACAAGCACATCTCAACCAAGCAATTCTTCAAACTCAAGCAAAGCAAATGATCATCACATGAACAACATCCACAAAGTATGCATTCAAGTGGAAACCGAAACACGCGTATCGAAGAAATCAAGATTAAACAATCACGAACAACAAAACATATCCAAAACAACTCACTCAAATGCATCATATTGATCCATGAAGATTTAAAGTGAGAAGCAACCAAAACATGCTTGAAAATAAGCAAAAGTAGCATTCTGGTTCAGTGTTAATCGGTTAACACTATTGGTTAACCGATTAACCATTAAAAAATTTCTGAAATTCGCATTGGTTAATCGATTAACCAGTTTGTACTGCAACTGGTTAACCGATTAACACTATACCTGAAGCAGAAAAACAACAACTCAAAAGCACTTTCAGCAATTAATCCAATGTGCAATCATCCAAATGATCATGTAATCAATTATGCACAAATTTAACAACAGAAATCAGTGATCCGACAACATGTAAACACATTCAAACATGGAAATCACAACTCACATAGATCAAAATAAACCAAATCAAACAAAACATGAAGATCTACATTGATTATGCAAAATAAGCTCAAAATAGCATCAAATCTAGAATTGCCAACCTACAAAGTCGAGATTTGCTTTGGTGAATGTTGATTTAACTCCTAATGAGCAGATCCAAGCAAGAAACCCATAGATTCTTCAAGATCCAAGTGATTTCTTGTTGTAGAAGTGAAGATCCTCCAAAATTAAGCTAAAGTACTCCAAATAAGTTCTTCCAAATTAGCTTCCAAGTTCATATCCAAATTAGCACGAAAATTGAATGGAGAATTGGAGATGATAAGAATGAAGGATGAAGGTTTAGCTCTAGAATTCAATGATTCCAATGGAGAATCAAAGAATTCAAGGTGGGAGCTCTAATGGAGGTTGTTTGGGGATAGAAAAGTTAAGAGCAAAATTCAAGAGTGAGAGTGAATTCTGAAGATGAAATGAAATTATGAGGATTGATTGTGTGAGGTTTGGAGCAAATCATTTAAATATGCTCTAGGTTAGGAGTAGAATGTGGTTTGAAGTGTGGTTATGAAAATTGGAATGGGATTAGGAATGGAAAATTGGAGGGAATTTGAATTAATTGGAAAACTAATCAAAATTCAAAGTGGTTCTAGATTCTTCTTCTGGTGTAAAATCAAATTCACAAGTGATCAAAATGGACCCCAAATTGGCTACCTTTGAAAAACTCACGTGCAGAGGCAAAATTTGCCTTGGTTAATCGGTTAACGCCTTTGAAAATTTGAATTTGGTCTGATTTTGCCTTGGTTAACTAGTTAACCATATTGGTTAATCGGTTAACGCCTCATAAATTTGAATTTTGGCTCCTTTTGGAGGGAAACCTGCACATTGGTCCGTTTTCTTTCGTTCTGAGCCCCATTGAGCCTCTGAAACTTGCCTTTGAATATTATAACTGTGAGAATTCTTGGGATAGCCTAAGTGTTATCTCCCGAGCTAAGAATTATCATGTAAAATAAAATAAAATCGACCGCTCGATCGCCAGGAAAAATAAATGCCAAAGCTCCTGATGCTCGCTGTTTGGTCTCTTGCACTAAAAAGAGCCTTGAGCCACAGAAACACCTTGATCCCCTGTCTCAAGAACAAATGCCATGATATGCAGCAATGCAAAAATGAAATGAAACATAAACCAAGTACAAGAAATGGTTGGTCAAATTTTGAGGTACAACAGCTGCCCCTATTCAAGCGACTTGGACCTGAATGGATGAAGAGTAGATGACTTTCAAACATTCAAAGGTAAAAGATGGTTGAATACCAAAGAAACCGAAAATTTTCCAACCGCAAAAATAGAATTGTGAACTTGTTTACTGGAATAGAATAACCCAAGATAACAGTATCTGATCATCGCAACAACAATAAGCTGACTAATTACCGATTAGGAATCATCGACACGCATTCGGAAGAACGTCTGCTAACACGCATGCAACAACACTAAGTCGGAAAGATCATCTGATTTCACCATCAGGCATCTGTTAAACAAACCAGGCATTGAACCTGAAGGTCGGCTCAACACAAAGTTAAGAACATCTGCTAACCAGCAGACATACGCTACATAAAGCGAGCATCGAACCCGAAGGCTGGCTCAACACGAAGTTGAGAACATCTGCTAACCAGCAGACATCGAACTCGAAGGTCGGCTCAACACGAAGTTGAGAACATCTGCTAATCCAAGCAGGCATTCCCTAAATAAAAGCGAGCATCAAACCCGAAGGCCGGCTCAAGACGAAGTTGAGCACATCTGCTAACCAGCAGGCATCGAACCCGAAGGCCGGCTTAACACAAAGTTGAGAACATCTGCTAACCAGCAGGCATCGTACCCGAAGGCCGGCTCAACACGAAGTTGAGAACATCTGCTAATCCAAGCATGCATTCACTAAATAAAAGCGAGCATCAAACCCGAAGATCGGCTCAACACGAGGTTGAGAACCTCTGCTAACCAGCAAACATTCGCTAAATAAAAGCGAGCATCGAACCCGAAGTCCGGCTCAACACGAAGTTGAGAACATATGCTAACCAGCAAGCATTCGCTAAATAAAAGTGAGCATCGAACCCGAAGGCCGGATCAACACGCAGTTGATAAAAACATCTGCTAACCAGCAGGCATTCGATAAATAAAAGCGGGCATCGAACCCGAAGGCTAGATCAACACGGAGTTGATAACATCTGCTAACTAGCAGGCATTAGCTAAATAAAAGCGAGCATCGAACCCGAAGGCCGAATCAACACGCATATAGGAGGGAGGTAAGAATCCTTATGAATGAATGTAAGGAAGCTAACTGTTATCCAGATAAGTTTATTTGGAGAGAGTTCAGGTTGAGAGAAAAATGTGTGAACGAAGAAGAGCAATTCACGACGTCAGACGAAGAAGATACATTAGAAATAGAAGAATCAGAGGTGAACAGGGAATACAGGGATGAAGAAAGAAGCCAACTTGAAGAGGATCTAGTGCTGGATGAAAATACAGATATAACAAATTGTGTAGATGTAGGCATCCAATAAGAAAGTCTTCAAGAAATTGGTATCCCTAAAATTTTTTTTAACAAGACAGATGAAAGACAAGAAATTGACAAAGTATTGGATTTCATGTATGCCTTGTTCACTAAAGCACATCTGAAAATGATTTGGAAGCAACATCATCAATACCTCAAATTCATGGGATTGCTTCCAAATAAAAGAAAGAAAAAAGATGATGTGTTCTTTGTTTCATATATGCCACCTTAATAGAAAGTGAGCCGTCGAGCCATGCGACGTTAAACGAAGCACTGCGTGGGAGGCAACCCACAGATTTTAATAATTGATGCTTTTCTTTTTGTTCTTATTTTATTTTTGCAGGAATAAACGACAGTTTGCAAGGGAAAACGTGTAAGCAGCAAAAAGGTGCTGCATTACCCGTCGACCCCTCTGTGAGGATCTCTGTGAGTACATCTCCTCTCCTCTTGTTCTTAAACATTGAGACAATGTTTAATTCAAGTTTGGGGGAGGTTTTACTATTTTGAATTTTCAATTTAAATGCCTTTTTATTTTAAGTTCGGTAAAAATCACGTCGAATTCGCCCCTACGAGGACCGTAAAATTTTTATTGTGATTGGTATGTGTGTAAGGTAGTCAAGAAAGTATTTAGAGTTCAAGGGAAGAGGTGTTTGAACTAAGGAACTTAGGAAAGTTTGGAAATTGAGGTATAATTTGAACACCCTAGGTTCCCCGGAGTAAGGAAACGAGTCCAACGTGTAGATTTGTGCCATAGTACTTGGATTTGAGAAGTATTCCCCGATTAGTTCATTGTGATAGTCTGACATGATTCAAAGAATTGTATATGTTGATTTTGAGAATGACTTGTGGCACCAAAAAAAAAGAGTTGAATAATGACGGTAAAGACAATATGTCCTTCTAAGTTGGGTAACCCTCACCCGGTTATTTAGCCTAACGGCGGTTGAATCTCTATAGTCATCCCAAAGTGGACTTATAAACGCATGTGAGCGAGAAAAACAATAAAGGTGCCACGGAAAAAGTCTCGAGAAAAATTGTACATGCCTTAATCTGATTATCCAAACGAAAGGGGTAGAAAATCGAAGAAAAGACTTAAGCCCAAAGCATAGTTGAAGAGGTGGCCGAAAGGGGGGTTTAGGTTCGTGGTTTTACTGCGGTGTGTGTTTAAGTAATGCCTTCGTTAACGGATGAGTATCGAGAGAGCTGGTTTGAGCCGATCAGAACTAAGACTCACGTATGAGTATTGGCACGCCTTGCATACTGAGCCCTTCACTGGATGTGCTGTTTGATTTGAAAAATTTTATCCAAGATTTTTGCTTGAGGTCAAGCAATGGTTTAAGTTTGGGGGAGTTTGATCGGTGGTTTTTACACGTTATTTTACCATTTGTTTCTGTTAATCATTTGTTTTATTTTGTCGCATTTTATGTGTTTTTATTGCATTTTACGCGTTGGTTTAGTGTTTTTGTTGTTTCTAGGTTCAGGTAAACAATAAAGGAGAAGCAGAGCGAAAATCGGGGAAAATGGCAAGATTTCGGAAGAGTTTTTATGTAGAACCAGCAGCCTGACACGGTTGCCTGTGTCGTGTGACACTGCCCGTGTCAGGGCTACTGAAAGTAAAATCTTTAGCAGTCTGCATGGAAATGATCATAACTGGAGTTCTAGGAATCCGTTTGAGGCGTTCTAATAATCGTCGGAAAGCTAAGAGAGAGAGAGATACGACTTTCGTGTTGGAGTTGAAGTCAGATTCGGAGCAAATGTTTCCAGATTTTTGTTTGAACCTGCAACATTAGTTTTATTAAGTTTTGATGTGCAATCTCGGAAGGCAGTTTAGGCATCTCGCATTGTAATTTGAATTTTGGTATATTAGAATGATCGTGAAGTGAGAACAGGACTTTTGGACAGAAAATAATTTCACAAGAAGGATTGGAGCGATCAAGGATTTGGGAAACTGAAGGTCCTCATAAGCAGAAGCGATTGAAGATCAAGGAAACCAATTATCTTGTAATGTTTAGTCTTATTGTTGATTTTATCTTTATTATTATGAGTAGCTAAACCCCCCAAATGCTAGGGGGTGTCCTTGAATTGACTCTGTAATGACCTTGTTTCTTTTGAATAATTTATTTCATTGCTGTCTAATCATCGTTGTTATTGTATAATTTTCATAAAGCTTTTCTTATTTAACAAATAGGGATTCAATTTACGGTTAACCTTAAGTTTGGAAAAACGATTGTTAACGCGTTTATACGTTAACACTATAGTAGATATTGCCTAGGAATAGAGATACCCTATAGTAACTGTTGCACCCTAATTTTTGACCTTAAGATCCCACCTCCATGCGCTTTATCTTACGTGTTACCTCTCGCCTCATATATGTATGTTTATTATAACTAACCAGTTGATGCAGGCGTGATATTGACAAGTGTAGACCCTTGCAGACAAGTATTTCAGGGCGCAGGCGTTTAGGACCTATTATGTTTCCTATGGGGAGGCCATCTCGCAGGTTGAGCCATTAATTCCTGAAAGAAATCTAGGAGCATCCTCAAAGGTGGTTTACGACCATGTTTGTTTTGAAAAAGATAAGATTATGTGAGATTTAGTTCATATCAAGAACTTCATCGTGGTAAAGGATTTTCGTTGTTGATGATTAAGTTATTAAAGAATTGTTGGGAGTATCAGTGTTACAACAATGAGGAATCCAACAATTAAGCAACGCCGCAAGCAGACAGCAAGTTTCCTAATCCACCGCTTTCTTTTTTTATCCTTGTTTTGCCAAGAGAAGTAATTAAGGACATTAACTTACAAGACGACCTGTTTTGAAAGACAAGTAATTTAACCAAGTGACTCATGAGGCTCTACATTTAGAATGTTGCTACTGCTGTAAGGCCAATGCAGGATTTTCATCGTAGTTTTTAAAACTAATGCCCAAGGTACTGCAAACCGAAGCTTGGAAATACAAGGCATAGACGTAAAATGTTAGAAATATCGGAAGTTGGAGCAGTTACAACTTAATTACAACTTCATTATATTTAAATCCCCAACACGGGAAAGTCCATATTTCTCAAAGCACATAAGCTTCATACAAGAAAGAATAGCCAAGCAGCACAGAGAGGTACAAACAACATACTAGGACGATAACCAACTAACAATTCCTCCAACAGAGTGATGATCTTGTGCACCATTGAGTTTTGCCTCACTTTTTAACGAGCCAATTCCCTAGGAATGCCACTGTTTGAACCGAAGAGTCTACATGTAACTCCTAAAATCCCAATGCTTAGAATCAACGAGCACCACTCCTTTTGCGAAACAACCAAAGTCGTAGCAGCTGGGTGTCAATCGGATTTATCTCATAGTCCACAATTTTGGAAGGCGGATTACCTGTGTATGAAAAGCAAAAACACATTTTCAGCGATTAAAAATACATAGTAGAAAAAGCAGCTTACGGTATCAGAAAGAAGACAGTTGCGATTTGTAAAGGGTGGTACTATGTTATACAAAGGTGGTGATGTTCATGCTATGGACATTAATGAACTTTACAGATTTTAAGGCCGAGATAACAAAGATGTTCGGTTTAATAATGTTGGTAGCTTACCTATCAAGTAATGTCTTTCGGCTTTGGAAATACCTCTTTTTGAGTCCTTCCTCGAGCGAGGAGAAGCTGACTAAAGGAGCACAAACAACGTACATAAGTTTTGAAGGTCACTGCATAGGATACACCTTTGCTCATCAATCTGCATTTAAACATAAAAAGCATGATAGTCATCAAGTGGAAATCCTACAAGCCACATGCTATTGATCGCTTTCTTCGTCAACGCCAAGCAGCAGCTTGTCGCTTTGATCCATCTACAACCTGCTAAGAGAAGTGAATGGATTTAATCAGTCTCTAAGTCAATTCAAACAATAGGCAAAACATAACCAATTCAATAGGAAAACCAGGGGTTATGCAATTATAAGGAATAACAAAACAAAGCAGAGAATTAAAATACCAGCCATTAGTAGAAAGTACCAAGCAATGCGTACACGCATCGGACGGCAAGAACCATACACCAAACGCAAAACTAAGTATCCACCGGGAAACTGAAAACAGAGTTTGCATACTTCGTGGTAACATCAGCACAACAACAATTATACGAAGCCAGCAAGCAACATTTGCAACTCCAGTTTTTTTATATACAAGCCTTTACAAGTAAAGAGCGTTGCAAATTGCAGGGCGTATAAATCATAATTTATACAGATGCTATCGAATCTGAGTACAGACGGTAATAACGGTGCTATCAAGAGAGAGACTTACAAAACCGATGGATGCCGGTCATAATTCGACAATACTATTCTAACCCCAAAAAGACTTTTTGAACCGCCGAAGCGTTATCCCCATCTGCAACAATAAGTACATGTCAGTCAAAGAGGGATGATGATCAGAATGGAGTCTCATACATCTTATCCACGTCTATAAACAGAAGTTACGATAGAAGAGATATATTGCTAGCTATTAATGCTACAATAGTTCACACTGCTGTGACTGTTATGCAAGTTATAGGACTGGACTACAGTCATTATTCTTGAATTGGAGAGGAATGCAAGAGTTGAACGTTTTGCCAAAGAGAGTTTGAATGTTACTGAAGAAATTTTAAGCGTAACATCGTTTTCCCGGCAGTTGGCACGACAGATGATTCTGGCCAAGGTTTATGTGGTTATTTCCAAAGAACACAATAATCTTCATCTTGCCTGGCAGCTCAGCTCAAAGATCAGAAGTTGTCAACTTTTGCTTTTAAAAGCTGCCATGACTGGGGAGCCTGTCACACAAAAGAAGCGATACAACCTTAACAACAACAATAACGCAGGAGAAGAGTTTAAGAGCATCAACCAAACCACTACCTTCTTCATGACAGTTACCGTTTGAAACGTTGGACTGAAACTGCAGAAGACCAAAACGAATTCAGTTAAACAATGCAAGCAATACCAAGAATCACACCCACACAGACAGCATAACATCCCCACCCCAGCTGCAAGCACCAGCATCAGAACTTTCTCACGTTAGCCGCAAGCATCAACAACATCGCAACTACATAATAGCCAAGACAGAAGTCGTCAACAGAAGTAGTTAGCAGAGTTTACTTTCACTATTTGAGTACCAATTAAACAAGGCTTACAACATGGAAGCAAGGCCAACGACATCAAGTGTTTGTCTCCAAGTTGCCACCAACATCACCAACACTTAACAAAAGGGAATGGTTAAGTGTACTTCGCTTTTGTGACATCAATGCTGATCAGAAGAACATAGGTGCATAAAAAAAAAGTGGAGATTCCAATTACAGTAGACCATCACCTTTTTTTGAAAGAAGAGAAAACATAAGAACGGAGATGAGGTTCCCGCCTGGGCTTCTAACTCTCCCTTGGCCCAAACTTAACTATTATCCCCACCTGCCAAACCAAAATCGAGTTAGCAAAAGAAAATCAGAGAATATCCCAAAGATCCTATCCAAAACCTCAGAATCATTGAACCCGGACAAACGAATTCTCACAGAATTGATAAGATTTGATTCCCATTTAACGAAGATTGGAGCAGAAAAGGAAGGTTTTGAATTCGTTTGTACCAAAACGAAAAGATATAATCAGACATTCAAAACCTTAAACCAAATGAAAATCAGCATTCAAATCCCCATTAAAGAGGCGTTATATTTCGGAAGCCTATATATAGAGGCCATCGAACAAGAAAGGAGAGATGGAAAAAATCACTATCGAAACCTAAATAGAAGAAGAAGGAACTTATCTCAAGCACCGCCGGCAAATCACCTTCAAGACCCTCACATAAACTCCGCCGAAAACCTTCAACAGAGTACCTTCGACCGGAGCTCGCGAAACCGCCAATCTTCCGAGCCGTCATCGCCACCCGCGAACCTTCATTATCACCGGAGATCGCTTTGCTCACCTCCAGCCAACATCGTCCTTGTAACCGTAATATTTGCTTCTCTGATTTTTCTAACATTTTTGTGTGAGTTCATTATGTTTAGGTTAAGTGACGAGGAAAGAGGAACTAGACGCAAGGATAAGAAATACGATTGAAGATGGGAGAAGAGAAAACGAGCGACGACGGAGAGGGGATTGGGGGGGGGGGATTTAGGGTTTTGTTCCTTTTTGTTTAATGTTGTTTAATCGTGATGTTGTAATGCTAATCACACACTAACACACACACTCCCCACGCTAACCACGTTTAACTACACTAATCTAACCTTTAATTATTAAAAACTCATTTAATCCTAGGTTAGTAATATAACCCTCTTATTAAAATAATAAACTTTTTCTTTAAAATACTTCCTGTCTGATTAATGTTATTTTTTTTCTAAACCAATTAAATCTACTTTGTTTTAATCTAGACTTAGTAAACTCCTTTTAATTATTATTAAAAAAACTCTTTTTTTTCTTCATTATAATCAACTTTTATTTTATTAAAAAAATATAATTAGTAAACCTTATTTAAACCCCTTTTTCTTTAAAACTTACTTATTAATTTTTGTCTTTATTAAAATTATTTTCTTCTTTTTAAGCCCATCTCATGACCTACTTAATCTAATAACTTTTCTTGTTTAACTTTTATTTGATAGTAACTAAAATATTTTATCAACTTGTAATTCATGATTAAAACTACTATAACTTTTTTTCTTACAAACTAAGTCACCTTTTAATATAACTTCTCTCAAGATTAATCTTTTAAAATCAATTCAACCATTTCTCTTAAAATCAATTAAACCTCACCAATTTCATCAAATAACGTTTTTTCTTAATCCTAAATTAAATCAACTTCAATCAATAATTCAACTTTTTCTCAAACTAATCCAACATCCCTTCTAAAATCAATTTCAACTATAAAATCAATCGTGCGCAATCACTTCACGACACCTTTCACTCTCACACACTTCAAGCGCTTTCATGCGTATGTGTATGATTTACCTTTCTGCAATTTATTCTACAGTCATTTTACATTACCAATTTATTTATCGCATCGCATCCGTCCAAAGGAAAAACCTACACATAATTCAACGTTGTATGTAGTTGCACATCATTTGCATCATTCTCCCCACATGATCCTTGATCCCATTCAAGTTGATCATTTAAGTTTTGGACCTACCCCATAGGAAGGACCTTGTCTTAATCTTTACAACTTAGACAAACAAACTTAAACAACATAATACAACTCTTTCAAACACAAATAGAGAATAGATGTTAATCATCTTAAGTGAGATATAATCTCCATCTCCACAACAATACAATCAAACATGTAGGATCTTTGCCTTAAGAGCGATAAAGGCATACTTGGCAACCATCCGAGTATTTAAGACCTTTTCTAAAGACGATGCAAAGACCATTTCCTACAACCCCTCTTACATTTGTGGTGGTTATCTCTCCCTTAACATGAAGACTCGTCTCTTCTCCTAAACCCAATCAAAACAACTACCCTAAACCCGTAGGAACTTTGACCACAGTCAAAGAACTCCTCTAACCCTTTAGGGGGAACTACAGATACTCTGATTCCACTCCCGTAAGGATATGTAGGCATAAGATGCGACATCTTATCGAGTATACTTAGAAATAAACCCCTAGGTCTCTTAACCTTAAGCAGATAAACACTTAGCAATAAACAAATATAAAACAAGAGGTTCCTGTAGAGTACTACAGAAACTTAGGATGCTAGTACCTTCCCTAAGTTTAACCAACCCCCGAACCTAAACAATCTAGCTTGCATTTGCATTGCATTGTGGGAATTTCGATCTTTATCCCTTCCTTTGGACAAATCAAAGTTCGGTTGCAAATTGAATTAAAGATTCAAACTAATCAATAGTTTGATATCCAAATTTCACCGCGACAGTAACCGTAATGTTTTAGATAAAATATATCGCTTGGTGTTGTTGCTATACCGCCAAGGAATTGGGGTTTAGGGAAAATACCAAAGGGTTTTCTGCTAAGGAATTAGAGTCAACTAATCCTTAAAACAGGTAATGATGGAATTGAGCGGTGATTTCACGACTTAGGATTAGTGTTATTACAAGGAAGTTCATACACCCTACCCTAGCATTGCCTCTCCTTCTGTTCAAAACCTTTATTTTACTCTTTTGGCCTTTTGTATTTTATTTTTACAAATTAAAACCTTTGAAACCCCAAGGCTTTTGTTTAACTAACATAAAACCAAAATTCTATATCGTCAAGCAGTCCTCGAGATCAATACTCGAGAAATTTTTCGTTATTACTACATCGGTAAAAATAGTACACTTGCTATTTCACCGGTCAGGTTTTCAATTCACCGGGATACCCATTTTTGCCAAAGTTGCCTTTTCAAGTTTTCAACTTTGCGGGTTTACATCTTTTCTTTTTATCCCTAACTTTTGCCCGAACCCGTTCTTTTTGTGGTTCGCCGGGATGCCCCATTTTTTCCTGGATATTCTTTTTCTTTCCAGCGGGTCTCTTTAAACAAGTATTTTTTAACTGCATCTGCATTCACAGGGGATGTGAAATCTTCACCATCCATGGTTGATAACAGCAAGGCTCCTCTAGAGAAAACATTCCGCACGACATATGGACGTTCATAATTAGGAGTCCATTTTCCCCTGTAATCTGTTTGTGGAGGGAGGATCTTCTTCAACACCAACTCACCTACTTAAAAGCACTAAGGACGCACCTTCTTATCAAAAGCTTTCTTCATCCTACTCTGATATAAACAACCATACGCAATGGACGCTAATCTCTTCTCATCCATTAGGCTAAGCTGATTCAATCTGTTTCTCACCCATTCTGCCTCATCAAGCTTGACGTCAACCAGAACTCTCAAAGAAGGAATCTCGACTTCTAATGGTAGGACAACTTCCATACCATACACTAGCGAGAAAGGAGTTGCCCCAGTTGAAGTACGTACCGAAGTACAATATCTGTGGAATGCAAAAGGCAACATCTCGTTCCAATCTTTGTAGGTCACAACCATCTTCTGTACTATCTTCTTTATATTCTTGTTGGCCGCCTCAACAACGCCGTTCATCTTCGGACGATAGGGAGAAGAGTTGTGATGCTCAATCTTGAAACTCTGGCACAGTTCCTTCATCATCTTGTTATTCAAGTTCGAACCATTATTAATGATGATTCTCTCAGGCATTCTGTAACGACAGATGATGTCCTTCTTGATAAACTGGGCTACAACTTGCTTGGTGAAATTCGCATAGGAAGCGACTTCAACCAACTTAGTGAAATAATCAATTGTCACTAAGATGAAACGATGTCCATTGGATGCAGTCGACTCGATCTTGCCTATCATGTCAATGCCCCGCATGGAAAAGGGCCAAGGAGACGCCATGACGTTCAGAGGACTCAGCGGCACATGAATCTTATCAGCATAAATTTGGCATTTATGACATTTCTTTGCATACTTGAAGCAATCAGATTCCATAGTCAACCAATAATACCCTGCTCGTAATAGCTTTCGAGACATGGCATGTCCGCCTGCATGTGTGCTAAAGGCACCTTCGTGGACCTCTTCCATAAGCAGACTTGCTTCTTTCTCGTCCACGCATCTCAACAGTACCAAGTCAAAATTCCCCCGGTAGAGTACACCATCTTGGTTTAGATAGAAATTTCCAGACAACCTCCTCAAGGTCTTCTTATCCCGGGTCGATGCCCTTGGCGAATACTCTTGGTTCTTGAGAAAATTCTGGATATCATAATTGCATGTCTTGCCATCAAAAGCTTCCTCTATTGCAAACACAAATGTCGGCCTATCAAGGCGTGAGATGACTATTCTTGGAGCATCATTCAAGTAGTTCACCTTGTACATTGAGGATAACATAGCCAAGGCATCTGCCATCTGATTCTCCGCTCTCGGCACATGATGAAACTCTACCCGGTCAAAGAATGACAACAACCTCCTTGCGTAGTTCATATAAGGAATCAGATTGGGCTGCCGAGTCTCCCACTCTCCTTTAATTTGATTAACAACTAAAGCTGAATCACCATAAATATCAAGGGTTTTGATTCTCAAATCAATCGCTTCTTCAATACCCATGATACATGCTTCATACTCAGCTTCGTTGTTGGTGTAGGGAAATGTCAACCTGGCAGTGAATGGTATATGAGAACCATGGGGAGTCGTGATGATTGCCCCAATTCCGCTGCCATAAGAGTTAACTATCTTCTCTTCCAACAAGGAGAAAAAAATCCACATGTTGGAGAACACCATCAGAGAACGACCTCCCTCGCGAGGATCCCTCAGCCCATCTCACCGGTCACATTCCCCTCTTTAGAAGCGTCGCCGAGACAAATCTAGAAGCATCTCCCTAATCAAAGAACGAGATCATCCGAAGACGCGATCATACCCCTCCCTTGAGATCCAGGCACTCCCAAGAAGCCAAAAGGACCAAGCCTTCCGGAAAGCCTCGTGAAGAGCACCGAAGCCGACATGAACGTTCTCCTCGATGCAGCAGGAGCCGTGGATGCAATTATTTGTTCAGTAGGTCGCCCAGTACGAGCGACGAAGACAACACCCGCAGTCCCCCTATCGTAGAAAATCATGGACAGCCGCATTCCTTGCGGGATGGAGAAACCTCCTCCTCTGGCTCTCTATGACGGTACTACCGACCCTAGTGAGCACATAGAAAACATTGAGGCCATGTTGCACTACCACAATGTTACCAGGGAAATAAAATGCAGGCTGTTCCCCATCACCCTCAGGAAATGGGCTATGGCTTGGTATAAGAGCCTTCCTCGGGGCTTGATCACGTCATAGAGGAGTCTAAAGGAGCAGTTTTCCCGACACTTACTGCCTCCAGGCGTCATCCGAAATTCGAAGCCATGCTTAAAGGTATCATCCAGGGCATGGACGAGCCTCTTCGCGATTACATCGACAAATTCACTAAGGAAGCGGTCGAAATCCGCACAACCGACCACATGAAAAAATATCTGTTGGTAAAGGGACTGAGGCCGAAAAGCGACTTCCGCAAGGCGGTAGGGATCGACCCTCCTCTTTCTCTAGTCGAGCTTCTCCGCAGGGCATAATCCTATATTCAATACGAAGAAAAGGAGGCTGCGTATAAAGCCAGAGATTCTAGGGACCAAGAGAGTTCTAGAGCATTGAAGAAAGACGAAGCAGAAACTTCCAGGCGGGACAGAGATAGGCGACAAGACGACCGTCCCCGCGACAACAAAGGGCTTGCAGGTCCATTTAACGAGTACACCTTCTTAATCGCTCCCCACGAGTGTATTCTGTTTGAATGTATCAACACCGAATTCAAGCAAGGAGGCGTATGATTCTGTTTGCTTTTTGAGAGCATGCACGGCTTCGTTCCTCTCACTTCGAAGCTGAGCTAACTCCTTCTCTAATCCTGCGTTTGCCCTCTTCAGTTCATCATGCTCAGCTAATACCTGGTTGTGCTGATGAATGGACACAGTGGTAGGCTCTTCGACTGGTGGAGGACTCTCTGGTCTGGCATGAGGGAATGGCATCCCTATAGCGCTGGCTCTGGATCTGATCCAATCTGAATAAGGATGGTAAACTTGGTTGTTGCTCTTCCCCAACAAAGGCTTTCCTCTCGTGCTGATATTGTTCCACGCATACTGCAGCTTGGACAACAAATCCCCTTCTAGAATACCTGTGAGGTACAGAGATTCCCGTACCTCTTCTTCCTTCGGTGGAGTCCTCAAAGCATATGCAAACTGACGAACTAGCAATGACGGGTTGTAGTTGATGCAACCCTTCCTACCTATCAGAGGTACGTTAGGAAACCCATTACAACTGAAGATCATCTCGGTGCCTAACCTGCCTCTGTCAACGAACCAAACAATGTCTTCTGCCGACAAGCTCATCAGACGCTCAGGCCACTCAGCTGTGGCTGCCGACAAGACAGAAGAACCCCTCTTGGGCAAATGACTATCAAACCACTTGTACAACAACGGTACGCAGCATGAAACATTCTTTCCTCTCCGGTTCTCATTCTTATAATGCACTGAATGGTAAACGTCTCTGATCAGAGTAGGGACTGGATTCCCTGAGGCAAAGATGTGGAATGCATCAAAGTCCACGAAATCAGGCATGCTGGGAAATAGGATAATGCCATATATGCATAAAGCAAGGATGGCATTGAATGCGTCCCAACATTTGTCTTTAGCACATTGCTGAGCCTTAGCTATCAGAAATTGCAGAGAGAACCCTGGGACCTTGTTCCAACTCGTCACCACTAACTCAGAAGCACTCAAATGGAGTGAGGAAGCTAAACCAGCCAGATCAGGCTCAGCATCCATGCGGACAAAAGGCATTTGCCTTTTGATAGGCACACCCAGCATATCAGCATACTCTTCCAATGTCGGCGCGAGAATGAAGTCATGAAAAGTGAAACACCTCAAGGGAGGGTCATAAAACTGCAGAAGAGCATGTAACCCATTCAACTCGGACGTAGAAGGTTTGCAAACCAGGCTAAGCAACCTGCCATAAGACTTCCTGAACCTATCCTTCACAGAATCCCCTGCCAGGGCTATCAAACCAGTCAGCTTCGACACATCGGGGGTCGGGAACTTGTACGCAACAGTCTTCCTGAGAGAGGCCATAATAGCAGTAGGAGGCGAGAAATCCTGGATCGGGGAAACGGTACCTGCAACACAGACACACGTTAATGGAATGCAGATGAATGCGCAAACTAATGCAAAATGCAGGCATGCAATAATATATCCAGGTGGCTGCTATGGAGATTCGGCATCAACAGTCACTGATGAGAAGAAAACCCCGGTGTGAGACCACTAATCTGATCTGCTGAGAATAACCATCTGATGGGACCGAGATCAAAATTCTGTTCTGACAAGAGTAAGTGACTGATAATAAGGACCCCGGGTGCAAGATCAAGGAACACCTGTTGAAGTCTTCAGACCTCAAAATCACAATTTGCCCTATCAAGAACAAACACACAGCTGCTGATGAGATCTTCAGACCTCGCTCAAAATCTGCCCTATCAAGAACAAATAACATCTGCCGATGAGGTCTTCAGACCTCACTCAAAATCTGCTCCGTCCAGAACAAACCACTGACGATAATACACTGATCAAAGCCTGCTCTATCAAGAACAGACGAACACCCGATGATAAGATCCTCTGACCAAACTCCTGCTCTATCAAGAACACATCTGTAACTGAGAACCCAACATAACTGATTTGCTGTCAAGAAAACCAGGTAGTCTGAAGGTCTAAGTTTCCTGCAATAAACCCAGTCCCGCTCACAGGTATGGACCTAGACTGACTCAAGGTATGGCATCCTATGCGTTCATCAGCGTCACAGACTTTCAAAACTGATGATACGATTCCCAGAAGGAGTGGCATCATCAAGTCCTGAAGAGGCCTCACTTAGCTGAATCACAAATGATCGGTCCCCAGAGTCGACAATCCACCAAACCAGCAACGATCTCAACCCAAAGGGTTGAAAGTGAAGCCAACCGGATGAACCTCGTCTGGGCGTGGATTTCATGAGACACTAATGCTTGCAAAGCAAGCACGCGCCCACTAATTTCCACTCTAAGTCTATGGTGCACTCAAGCCTGGGTCTGGCTTCTCACTCAATCAGAACTCCCATCCCACAACAGCACAAATAATCATATTATACTGGAAATAAAATGCGGGAAATAAAGTGCGAGAAGTAAAAATGCGGTAAATAAACGCAACCCAACAAGCAAACATACAAACGATAGGATTGACTCGCAGGGAACCGTTGGAGTCCCCAGCAGAGTCGCCAGCTGTCGCTTGCGCGAAAATAAGGTGCCGGCAAAACAGAAGAGTCGCCACCTTTCGTTATTTATCCCTCAGAGCGGGAAAGGAAACGATCGGAAAAACCTGACGAATAAGGGTAAGACAAGGTCATCGCAACCATTGTCTGGGTTCGGGAGTCGGTTACGCAAGGGGAAGGTATTAGCACCCCTCACGTCCGTCGTACTCGACGGGATCCTCGCTTGTTCGTTTACTTGGACGGGTTGATTATAATCTATCTACCTATCAAGGCTGGCTGAAAAAGAAAAGAAAAATGACTCGGCAAAGCGTCGCGCTTTATGCCTACGTATTCCCGTCTGGAACGAGAAATCAGAGTCTACGTAGTTCGGCTAACTACGGGGGAAGATGGGGAAGGTTGCTCGCTAGGATATCGCATCCTATGCCTACGTACTTTCATCTAGTATGAAAGATCAGAGCAAACGTAGTTCGGGAAACTACGGGTTATCTCCTAAAAGAAGTGTTTTTTATTGTGTTTGCGATTTCAACCGCACTAGAGACTATGACCTGAGAGTGAATGCGTCGCATGTCACCCAAAGGGTACCATACTAAACATTCAGACTGTGGAAAAGAAACTCTCCCACAATCCTTTCTCAGATAGCTTAAGGCTCGTAACGTACGAAAGAAATCATTCATGATTACTGTATCTTAAACTGCTTCGAGATGAGAAGAGAACAGGCCCAACTAGGAGGGAGACTATCAAGTCCTACTGTTATCATGCCATGGATTCATCCTATGGTTGAGATTTGAACAGGGAACTCCTAGATGTTGTCATGCATAGGTTTCAACCTAAAAGTCTATCATCAAATCCTCATCAGAGGAAATGAGAGTCCTAAGGGATCATGTCAATGATACACCAAAACAGACAAAAGCATCAGCTTTAACAGTAAAATGCATGCAATGCAAGTGAGGGAGGAAATGTGTGTGGGGCTTCAGCCTCCACAAGCTCGTCTCGACCTCAAGCCAGTCATGAAATAACAGTAATCATATTGAAAATAAACAACATGCTATCAAGCACAAACAGTGAACTGTAATCATACAGACAGAAAATGAAATCATGCTATCAAGCAAAATAAACACATGGGCAAGGGAGCTGGGCTCTACCGAATACCCGCAAGCAAAGCCAAGCAATAACAATACAATCAGATGCACTCATGCTCTTAGACTGCACTTATTCTAAATGGGCTTAGTCTAATGCAGCAGACAAATCAGACAAAACACACAATACATCAAAGAAAACAGAAGAAAGCCTCAGCTCCTCCAGCAGCAACCCAGTCTTCAGACTTCAGAGATCACTTGCTTTCCAGGTATCAACCCTACAACATGAGTATCAACTCATCTTCTCCCTTGAGCTTCAGCTCCTTTGATCAACTCTACCTTCAGGATTCACTATCTCCAGGGATCTTCAGGCATCAACTTGATCTTCATAGAGTCTTCAGACTTCAATAATCTTCAAGGAATCATCCTCTTCAAGGCCTCAGCTTCTATCTTCAATGGCTCCAATGCTCCAGCAAACAAGATTCAGTCAACAGGATGAGGTGAGGATGTTGCAGTGCTCACTGACTTCCAAAGGATGCCATTGAGAACTTAACATCAAAGGACAGGCTCTCTCAAAGTTCTACCTTATAGGGCAAGGTCACTAATCCCTCCAAAGGAGAGAGGTGAATACCCTTAAGGGACTCTGTGTCATAGAGAAGAAAGGAGGTGGACAAGACACTCCTTGTTTATTGAACAAAATATTCTATTTAGGGCTCTGCCTATGCACCTATAAACCTATAAACAAAACAACAGAAGCTATGCTAAACTCCTCTGCAAGGTCTTCAAAGCTTCCATGATGATCCACAAGGTCTTCAACTCAATCTTCAAAGCTCACACACTCAAAAGAGGGGGAAGGAAAACACAACAATACAACGTATGCCTTTAAGCAACACACATACTGTCCATACATTCAAAAATCAATGAAAAATACTAAAACACCATGCAATATTCTAACAAAATTCTAGGGGGTTCTATACATACTTACCCTTAACCCATATATTCCCCATACACTAATTTGGCCTATAAACCCCAAAACAATTTTGTTCAAGTCTACCTACACAACCTAAAACCCTAATTAGAGCACCTAAATGTCTAACAATCAAACTACATCAAATTTTAATCTAACAATCAAGAGATAAATCCTACATGAAACTAGGGTTCAATATCTAATTACACAAAAAAGAATGAATTAAAAAGACTAAAGGAAGGTCCTAAAACAATTCTTGCAAGATAAGGTATCAACTAAAAGAAATAACATACACTATTTACAAGAAAATATCACTAAAAATTCTACATTAAAAATAAAATTTCATTTTTATTTTTATATTTTTCTACACAAAATTATCTAAACATAGAAAAAAGAATGAGTAAAAAATCATTATTTATCAGTTACTTATGAATTTTTAAAGTTCATTAAAAATATAAAACAAAATAAAAAAAATATGAAATAAGGAAAATGAGGGAGGGGTGCGAAAAGAACAGGCGCGCAGTACATTCCATTTGGGCCAGACCACAGGGGGGGTGTGAATAGAACAGATAGGCCCAGGGACCACCGTTTAAGTGAAACGGTGCGTTTCCATTTTCAAATTTTCCCTCCGTTCTCACAAGCGATCTGGGCCGTAGATTGAGATGAATAGGTCAATTAGTCAAGCTAATCCAATGGACGCTGGTCATCGTCCCCAAAACGACTTAGGGTTTTCAGATTCACCCGTTTCATGCACACAAACTCATCCATCTTGTTCTCTCTGCTCAGTGGATGAAATTCCACGATTCCAAAACGAAAGATCATCTACTCATCCAGGGGAACACAGCCATACGTACCAATTTCCCTAACTCTCTCTAGATTACCCCAACAGAAGCTTGCAAGATCAGGGTTCAACCATATGCACCTGATGTCATCCTTCCATAATCCTTGAATCTAATGGCATACAGTTATTCTACACAATACCCTAACCATTCTAAGCTAGTTCTTGCTAACTGAAGCTCACTAACCAGCTAATTCTTGGAGATCAAAGTTTCATGGACCTGCTATCGATTGCCATGGATCGTGCCATAACTCTCAGAACTTCATCATCTAACCTAATGCATCAATTCTAGACCTATAAAACTAGTTAAAACTACATAACTTGAGAGAATGGTGATGAGAAAGAACCTGTTAAGAGGTTATGGTGGAGATGTGCAGAGCTCGATTTAGTGCTTGATCTTGCTCCCAAATGCTTCTTTAATGGTGTACTCCCTTCTGTTTGCAACTTTCTTGGTGGAGATGGCTTGTAGAGATGAAACCGAATCTGGTGTGGATCTTGCAATTCTCAATTCAAACCTTTCAATCTTCCATTGATGATCCTCTGAATCTACTTGGGTACACTCACTGTGAACTATGGATTATGGATGAATGAGAAGATTGAACAAACTTGGTGTAGAATGAACAATCTCTCTTTTGCTTATGATTGAAGAAACTAGGAAAACCTCACTTTTCTATCACTCTCCCTCCAACCTTGGCCAACCCTGAACTCATCATGATCCTCACAATATATAGCAATCCCTTGAACAATCTAGAATCATCTAGAAAGTGTTGGAAAAGTGTGGAACTTCTCATGTGATGATATTATGGAACATCTCATACTATGCATTATGACCTCTAACTTTATTTTAAAATCTCTTTGCATGAGATATTGAGGTAATATGAATGAAATCAGCCCTTTACTTTTCCTTGTGCAAGCCTTTTCAAAGTTGCCTTCTTTTTCAAGTAACACTTTTTCAAAGGAACCTCATTTTTTAAGCTTTAAATCAAAATTCTACCTAAACCAATGTTCTCAAAATGGTGTTTCCAATCAAAATGATATATTGGATGACCTATTTTGGATTTGTGGATCTCACAAACCAATTTTCAAGTTCAACTTTTCAAACTTATATGTCATTTTTAGTTCATTTTGACCATTTTATGCCAATCCATGCTATGAGCTTTTCCAACAATTTATGACCTTCTTTCTAGACTTAAAATCTCATTTTGAACAACTTTCATGTTTTGATTTTTTCCATTTGAGGCTTGGAAATAGGAGTTTTAGGCATTGGCTAAAATGACCTATAACTGACAAATGACCAAAATGCCCCTGTCTTGTTCAAACCATAAGTTGAGTTCCACAAATCCTATCAAGGACTTCTACCACTCAAATTAAAGCTAAGAAGATGCCCTTCAACATTCATGTTGACCAAGAAATCATAGGAATCATCCTACTAGGGCAAACGTTGTCTGCAAGTTGGGTGACTTTCAAGGACCCAGATTCACACACCTCTGCTGACCTGTAATTTGTCAAAACCATAACTTGAGCTCTGTAACTCCTATCAAGGACTTCCACCACTAAAATTAAAGCTAAGAACAAGCTCTACAACATTCATGTTGTGGGGAAGATGAGATATCAATCACATCTAGAGCTAAAACTGCCTGGAAGATAGGGATCAAATTAGGGTTTTTTCACTGACAATCCTCAGAAACCCTAACTCAAAACTTCTCAAACTCTTCAATCATGATGAGTTGGTCTAGGAATCATCTTTATAACATCTCTATGCATCATTCCATGATCTCATGGCCCTTGGATTAGGTCTCAACCTTCTCCAAAACTTCAATTACCCTAGGATTGACCCAGTCAAAACCCTAATTCTATCATTCATGGTTGAATCTTCTGAATTCTTGCACAATGACTTCTCTGGGCTTCATGATGGCTATCAAGACATCTCATAGGCTTTCTCAAAGCATCAAGTTCATTCTCAAAGTCTCAGAATCATCTGAGGAGCACCCACAACTCTCAAGCTATGAAGCACACAACCCTGGTTTCAATCCACTCTGAGGATCAACTTTCAAACACTAGATGGATAAATAATTGTTGGTCAAATTTTGGGGTGCAACAGCTGCCCCTATTCAAACGGCTTGAACCTGACTGGGTGAGAAGCGAATGACTCCCACCCAATCAAGGTGCGAGACGATTGAATACCGGTAAACCCGAAAATTTGCCAACTGCACGAGCACACGGTACTCTGCGGGGAACAAATCTTCGAATATTGCAATGCTAGCTGCACGGCCGCTAGCTGGAGATACTGATCTGACATCGCCGCCAGTTATCCTCGTTAACTTCTTCTGATATTGCCTTCAGACAACCACATCACCCAACATCGCCGCTGGAAGACTAAACCACCTGACATTATCGTCAAACAAGATTCTGAGGAACGCCCAACATCGCCGCTGGAACACCAAATCATCTGACATCGCCGTCAAGAACAACCATAACTCGGGGAAACAAGCGCCCAACATCGCCGCCGGAGACCTAAACCTGAATCACCAAAATATCCAACATCGCCGCTGGAGAAAATACAACATGAACAAAATACCCCGCATCGCCGCTGGAGAGAATACAACACTGAACAAAATACCCCGCATCGCCGCCGGAGAAAATACATCTCTAAACAAAGTACCCCGCATCGCCGCTGGAGAACTAAAGGATCTGCGTCACCTAACATCGCCGTCGGAAGACTGGATCACCTTGACACGCCCAACATCGCCGCTGGAAAACTGAATCTGACATCGCCGTCGGAAACAAACATCCTCTTAGAGACACTCGACATCGCCGTCGTACAAACATCATCTTTACTGGGGATTTAAAGAGTCTGACCTCGCCGTCAAACAAACATAATTTGACCTCGCCGTCGAACCCAAACGTTCAACCTCGCCGTCGAACAAACATCCAACCTCGCCGCCAGACAAATGATGATCTGACCTCGCCGTCAAATCTAAACGTTCAACCTCGCCGTCGAACAAACATCCAACCTCGCCGCCGGACAACTGATGATCTAACCTCGCCGTCAAATCCAAACGTTCAACCTCGCCGTCGAACAAACATCCAACCTCGCCGCCGGACAACTGATGCAACCCTGAACAATTCTGACCTGGGGTTCACCCCTGGTGAATGGAACAAAAGGTACACTTGCGTATTTGAAACTACTCCGCTGGGACTGAGAGACTTAACCGAGCACACTCTGATCTGGGGGTCACCCTTAGAACCATAACGAACATCGGAAAACTGCTGCACGCTGCCCGCCGTAGAACCTCAACATTAAAGATATATGAAACCCTGGCCCCTGGCCACTCCAGATCCGCTGGAAAAAATATTCAAGTATTTCTGAATATGAATGAAACCCTGGCCCCTGGCCACTCCAGATCCGCTGGAGGATCTTCAAGTTCTTCTGAAGATAAGCATCCTTGGCCTTCAAGGATGTAAACTTTGCCCGTCGGCAACTCCGCAGGAGGTATCTTCGACTTCAGTCTAAAGAAATGGTCCTTGGCCTTCAAGGATACATGAATCTGCCTTCAGGCAACTCCACCTCTGCTATAGAGTATCCGTGACTTCAGTCAGGGATATACTTCGGCCTTCAGTCCGAAAAATGAATCCTAGGTCATTCATGACCTTGGGGACAGCCTTGCCCTTGGGCACCTTCGCTTTAGCTTAGGAAATCTGTGACTTCAGTCAAAGAAATGGTATCCAGAGCCATTCATGACTCTACGGGGATTCAAACACTTTGCCTTCAGGCAAAAACTCCGCTTCAGTTGGAGAAACATCTTCGACTTCAGTCAGAAGAAATACTATTCACTTGATCGCCATCAATCATCACCTCAGGATAACTGACTTGGTCTTCAGGCCAACACGGGTCACTTTGAATACAAAATCTTGGAACCTTGTCTTCAGTCACCCGTTGATTCATCAACAAGGACATCTGAACTCACAAGAACCTTCTGATACTGCCCTCAGGCGTTTACGAAGTCAATCTTCAGATTAGACATCACTGTTGGAGCAGACATATCACGCTGCTAAGGACTTCAAGTATCATCTTGAACAAACAGCTCCGTCGAGCAACTTCAAGAATCATCTTGAACTGATAACCATTTTGGAGACTTTATTCTGCTAGGGATCCCTGGAATCTTCCTGGGCAACTCTTGCTGGGGATGCTACTGGGGAGCTCAAGAATCATCCTAAGCGAACAACTCGGGAAGCTGCGCTGAGGTCTTAAGAATCATCTTAAGCAAACGGCCCTGCTGAGGAATTCAAGAATCATCTTGAACTGAAGACTTCGCTGGGGATCTCAAAAATCATCTTGAGCGAGCGACTGTGGGGATTACACCGGGGTCTTAAGAATCATCCTAAGAAAGTGACCTCGTTGGAGAGAAAGTCAGGAATCATCCTGAGCAACTGGTCTCTTGGCTGAACACCTGTAAAACCAGAATGATAGTAACCTGGATCATGCTTATGATGCGTATGCTTCTGCGCCATGCCCCACACGGTGGGAATGATATGCGTTTATGCTAAATGCTGTGCAATCACGCACAATGCTATGCAATCATGCACAATGCTATGCAGTGTTAAATGCTATGTTAAATGCCATGCAGTCATGCACAGTGATGCGATCCCGTCAGCAAAATAAATGCCGAAGGGGAATTCTCCTGTCAAGGAGAAAGAACTACTCAGGTAGAGGAATCATCCTGCTGAGGCAAATGTGGACACGCCAATATCAATCAGGCTCTGTCTGGGGAATTGATCTTCCGCGGACTGCTGCATGGAAAACAACTTCGGTCGATCAGCTGCGGAGGACCGAAGCTCTACGAGAACTTGGACCTGCTGATATCCATCGCAAGAATAGACTGCGTGGCCGTCTCGGCTACTTTTCCGGGGATAACCACTCTGTGGGGAAACAACTTCAGCTGCTCCACACTCCACTGGGGAAAACATGGTTTGATCAACTTCCAAGGACTCGGCTCTCTTGGACATCTGCAAACTCGGCTGAGGAAGGAGAAGTCATTCTGCTTCGCTGGAGAGAGTGCGATTCTGGGGAGATACAACATCAGCTGCCCCACGCTCTGCTAGGGAACATCCACTCAAGGTCCCAACTGCTTCCAAGGATTCTGCTTTTCTGCGGACTCAGCCGGGGAGAGAAATCATTCTACTTCACTGGAGAGTACAACCCTGATGAGGAGTCTCAATTTCGCTGGGGAAGAAAGAATCACTTGACTTCGGGGAAGAGTACAACTCTGCAGGGGGATCTCCATTCCGATGGAGACTTCAGTCTGGGGAAACGCAAGCTTCGGCATCCGAACACTTCTATGAAATCTGCACTTGTGACCCGGTGCTGGGGAAGACACCATTCTTCGGTGCTTGGCTCAGCTGGTGAGGTGACGTTCCTTCAGGATGCGTCTGCTTGGGGAAGAGAATCGTCTCTGCCCGGGGAGACATATCAATGCTCACTATCCTGCATTCAGATTCTGCGGAGGAAAGACCACTGAACTCTGCTGGAGAAGGAGGACTCGTCCTGCTTCGGGGATGCGCCCGACACATCTTCTGGAAGGCGCTATACCTGCAACAACACAAACAAACAGGCAAGATACCCTCCTTAAAGGGGGCCTATCAAGGTTATTATCTCGTGACAATTTCCAGGTAATTAATTATTTCAACAATCAATGGGCCTAGGCCCGTAAGTTTATGTATGCGCATTTTATCAAAAACACATCGGCGTTTTCATTCGCAAACAAAACAGATAAATGCTAAACAGGCAAGCAGAATTGCTGAATAATGTGCATTTTATTGATGATGAACCCCTGAACGGGCAAAAGTGTTTTACAACAGAGGCAAGCTCCTGGAATGAGGAAGCCGCAAAAAATAAAACATAAATATACATCAGTATATACAAATGTTGGCAATCGAGGCGTAGACGAACACCATGAGTTGATCCCTCTAAGACCCACTCGACTTCGATACTTCTCTGACACTTCAGCTTTGGAAGAGATTGATTCAGATAAACGGCCCTCAGGTCTTCCGAACCACTAAACAATGAAAGTCCATACGCGGAACGCAGTCATTTGCTTATTCAAATCCCTAACTTTTGCGTGAACCGCCCTTTCGGGTTTTCAGTCCACCGGGATACCCTTTTTTGCCGAAGCCGCCCAGTGTAGGTTTTCGACTTCGCGGGTGTACATTTTTCAATATATCCCTAATTTTTGCCCGAACCTTTTATTCTGTTTTTGGTTCGCCGGGATGCCCCTTTTTTGCCTGGACTCTTTCTTTTTTGTCCAGCGGGTCTCTTTCAAGCAAAGTATTTTTTAACTGCGTCCGCGTTCACTGGGGATGCAAAATCTTCACCATCCATCGTGGATAACAACAAAGCTCCTCCCGAGAAGACCTTGCTGACGACATACGGCCCTTCGTAATTCGGAGTCCACTTGCCCCGGTGATCGGAGTGTGGCGGAAAGATCTTCTTCAGGACGAGATCACCCGTCTGAAAGCTTCTAGGACGCACCTGCTTATCATAAGCTTTCTTCATTCGGCTTTGGTACAGGCGACCAAATGCAATCGATGCTAACCTCTTCTCGTCCATCAGGCTGAGCTGGTTCAAGCGATTCGTAATCCATTCTGCCTCGTCGAGTTTCACATCAACCAAAACTCGCAAAAAGGGAATCTCCACTTCTAGCGGTAGGACAGCTTCCATACCGTACACCAAGGAGAAAGGAGTTGCCCCGGTCGACGTACGCACCGTCGTACGATAACCGTGCAAGGCAAACGGCAGCATCTCGTGCCAATCTTTGTACGTCACAACCATCTTCTGAACAATCTTCTTGATGTTCTTGTTGGCCGCTTCAACAGCGCCATTCATCTTCGGCCGGTAAGGAGATGAGTTGTGGTGTTCAATCTTGAAGCTCTGGCACAGCTCCTTCATCATCTTGTTATTCAAATTCGAACCATTATCAGTAATGATCCGCTCGGGAATTCCATAGCGACAGATGATGTCCCTCTTTATGAACTTAGTCACCACCTGCTTGGTCACATTAGCGTACGAGGCTGCCTCCACCCATTTGGTGAAGTAGTCGATAGCTACCAGAATGAAACGATGACCATTAGACGCAGTGGGCTCGATCTTGCCTATCATGTCGATGCCCCACATGGAGAACGGCCAAGGGGAGGACATGACATTCAATGGGCACGGCGGCACATGAACTTTATCAGCATAAACCTGGCATTTGTGACATTTCTTTGCGAATCTGAAGCAATCCGACTCCATAGTCAGCCAGTAATATCCTGCTCTCAGGATCTTTCTCGTCATGGCGTGCCCGCCGGCGTGCGTACCAAATGTGCCCTCATGGACTTCCTCCATGAGCATACTTGCTTCTTTCTCATCCACACATCTGAGTAGCACGAGATCATGGTTTCTCTTATACAGCACTCCATCAGGATTGAGATAAAAGTTTCCAGATAGCCTCCTTAGAGTCTTCTTATCCTGGGTTGACGCACCCACGGGATACTCCTTAGTCATAAGGAAGGTCTGAATGTCGTGGAACCATGGCTTGCCGTCGGTGGCATCCTCGATTGCAAAGACAAATGCTGGTCTGTCAAGACGCGAAAGGACAATGCTTGGAGCCTCATTCCAAAGATTGACTTTATACATTGAAGCCAGCGTGGCTAAGGCATCAACCATCTGATTTTCAGCCCTGGGTACATGATGGAGTTCCACTCGATCGAAGAACGGAAGCAGCCTCCTGGCATAGTTCATGTACGACACCAAATTCGCTTGACGAGTTTCCCACTCCCCTTTAATCTGATTGATTACAAGCGCTGAGTCACCATATATGTCTAGATTCTTGATTCTCAAATCAATCGCCTCTTCTAGACCCATAATACATGCTTCATACTCTGCTTCATTGTTGGTAACTGGAAACGTCAGTCTCGCAGTAAAAGGGATGTGGGATCCGTGAGGAGTCGTGATGATAGCCCCGATACCACTTCCATAGGAATTAACCGCTCCGTCGAATATCAACTTCCACTGAGACTTCCTATCTGGCCCCTCATCGGGCAATGGCTCATCGCAATCCTTTGCTTTGAGAAACATGATGTCCTCATCAGGGAACTCAAACTTCATCGGCTGGTAGTCTTCGACTGGCTGTTTGGCAATGTAATCAGACAATACGCTTCCCTTAATGGCTTTCTGAGAGACGTACTGAATATCATATTCCGTTAACACCATCTGCCACCTGGCAATCCTGCCCGAAAGAGCCTGCTTCTCGAAGACATACTTGATCGGATCCATCTTCGAAATTAACATGGTGGTGTGATTGAGCATATACTGTCGTAGACGTTTGGCGGCCCAAGCTAATGCACAACACGTCTTCTCCAGCATCGAGTATCGAGATTCACACTCAGTGAACTTTTTACTCAGATAATAAATGGCATGCTCTTTCCTGCCCGTCTCGTCGTGCTGACCGAGAACACACCCCATACTATTCTCCAGAACCGTCAGGTACATAATTAATGGCCGTCCAGCCACTGGGGGTATCAAGATTAGAGGTTCTTGAAGATACTGCTTTATTTTATCGAATGCCTTCTGGCAATCCTCATTCCAAGTAATCGCCTGATTTTTCTTTAGCAGCTTGAACATCGGTTCACAAGTGGCCGTGAGCTGAGAGATAAACCTTGCAATGTAGTTTATTCGGCCCAGGAAACCACAAACTTCTTTCTCCGTTTTCGGCGCTGGCATTTCTTGGATAGCTTTTATTTTCGCAGGATCAACTTCAATACCTCGTTCACTAACGATAAACCCCAATAACTTTCCGGACCGCACTCCAAAAGTGCATTTGTTAGGATTCAGCCTCAGCCTGAATTTCCTAAGCCTCTGAAAAAGTTTCAACAAGTTGACCAGATGCTCTTCCTCCGTTTGGGACTTTGCAATCATGTCATCAACATAGACCTCGATCTCATGATGAATCATATCATGAAACAAAGTAACCATTGCTCGTTGGTAAGTGGCCCCTGCGTTCTTCAGACCGAAGGGCATTACCTTGTGGCAAAATGTTCCCCAGGGGGTAATGAACGTCGTTTTCTCCATGTCCTCCGGTGCCATCTTAATCTGATTGTAACCAGAGAAGCCATCCATGAACGAAAACACGGAAAACTGGGCTGTATTGTCGACCAACACATCGATATGAGGCAACGGGAAATCATCCTTAGGGCTCGCCCTATTCAAATCCCGATAATCGACGCACATGCGTACCTTACCGTCCTTCTTCGGTACAGGCACTATGTTGGCGACCCACGGAGGGTAAGTGGTAACGGCTAGAAATCCTGCGTCCAACTGCTTCTGGACTTCTTCTTTGATTTTTACAGCCATGTCTGGTCTCGTCCTCCTGAGCTTCTGCTTGACTGGAGGGCAATCTTCCCGCAACGGCAAGCGATGAACCACGATATCAGTGTCAAGTCCGGGCATATCCTCATATGACCAAGCAAAGACGTCACTATACTCTCGAAGCATCTCGACCAGTCTATGCTTGACATCATTCTGCAGCGCAGCCCCAACTCTGACATTTCTGACGAGCTCCTCAGAACCCAGATTTATGATCTCAATATCCTCCTCGTGAGGCAGAATAACCTTCTCCTCTTGTCTCAACAAGCGGGCCAATTCTTCCGGAAGGTCTTCGTCTTCCTCAATCTCATCCTCGGCTTGATAGATCGGGCAATCAAAGTCGTAGTGAACCGTAGAGGGTCCAGAGTCGATGTCGTCTGTTACGTGGATCCTGCAATAACAAGGGTTAAGTTTAAAGCAGGAATATGCAGGTTAGCACGAACCTCGTTGCCAGTTTGCTGTTTTTTCGAAATAAACATAAAATAGGAATAACAGAGAACACAATATTTGATGACGAAGAAAACGCCTTTTATTTATTAACAAAATGCATACACATAATCCAACAAGGCCCTAACAGTAAAACCACTATGCCCCGGGCAGGACATAGGGTTGTACAAAGATTGTAAAAAGCAAATCATTACTCTTCACTTGTCAACTTGATAATCTCCTTGATGGTCCAATTGTGGAGGCGCTCGCCTGGCTTGCTCGGTTGAATCCAGGCGTCAAGATCGCAATCACTGTCTCCGCTGTCCTCCGACGCAGCGTTGATACTCTCGAAAATTACTCCCCCTTTGGTGAATAAGATCGGCCCTTTCCCATGAGACGAGCTGCCAGAAGAAGATGAAGCTTCAGCTTCCGGAGAATATCCCAATCCAAACTTATCCTGCTTGATTGGTATATCCAAGACATGCCCCCAGCCTGGGGTGGAACCGGCTTCGACAACGGCCCGAGCTTCCTTAAACGATGAGAGGTTCAACTCTTGCTTCTCTGCGACGACAGGAGCCACCTCCTTCACCCTGACGGTTTCAAATGCCTGGCAAAGAGTCTCATGGATCTCACCATCCATTTCAACGTATTTAAAGGACGACAGGTGGCTTACCATGATGTCCTCCTCTCCACAGACTGTCACTATGCTGCCCCCAACAGCATATTTAAGCTTCTGATGCAGCGTGGACGTCACGGCGCCAGCATAATGGATCCATGGCCGACCTAAGAGGCAACTATAGGCGGGCATGATATCCATGATATAGAAAACCGCATTGAACGTCTCTGGACCAACTTGAATTGGCAAGGTCAACTCTCCGAAGACGTGGCGCTTGGTTCCGTCAAAGGCTTTCACGACCAGATCACTGGGCGTGCACAGCAGTCCCCGGGTATCCAACTTCATCAGTGCCTTCTTCGGGAGTACGTTGAGCGAGGAACCCGTATCCACCAGGACATGTGACATAATCGTGCCTCTGCACTCTATTGAGACGTGCAAGGCGCTGTTGTGATCTCTTCTCTTAGGAGTCAGCTCTAGATCTGTAAATCCCAGCCCATTACCAGCATTGACGTGGGCCACCACCTCCTCAAGTTGATTTACTGATATCTCCTGCGGCACGTATGCAGCATTCAACACCTTCAGTAACGCGTTGCGGTGCGCCTCAGAGCACAGCAACAGGTTAAGAATCGAGATCTTCGACGGAGTCTGGTGAAGATGATCTACAATCTTGTAGTCACTTTTCTTGATTAGTCGCATGAACTCTTCAGCATCTTTAACCAGCAAGTCCTTCTCTGCCCCTACAGGGACCTCCTCAACAGCTTTACCTTTACCCTTATCCATAGCGTCAGCTCGGACCACTTTCTCTGCTGCAACCTCTGCTGGTGCGAACACTCTTCCGCTTCTAGTGATACCACTGACCTCAGTAAGATTCTGCATAGTTGACTCGAACGGCTCAAGCTCTATCTTCTGACCATTACAATAAACTTCGGCGCCATAATGCCAAGGAACGGCATTGGTACTCTCGAATGGGATTGGTCCGGCCCTGGTGATGGTGATAGTAGGCGGACGGGGCGCAGAGATAGTAATAGGGTGACGAGGAATAGTAATGGTAGCAACTTCATCTGCCTGCTTCAGCATGACTTCCCCTGATGCACTTTCAACGCTCCGGCTGAACTGTAAAATACCTTCAGACATCAGACTTTGGATACCTTCGATCAGCTGCTCACACCCATCAGGAAGTGTAGCACAAGCCATACATAACTTTCCACATCCAGGGAAGAAACCCTTCTTCAGCAACTTAGCCTTGACAAAACTCAACGGCGTCTTCAAATCTTTGACATCAGTCAGCAAGTCTGAACTCTCCTCAGTGATAACAGCATTTACTCCACCCCCTTATGATGAGGCATTGGATTTTTGGTAACGTTAGGCACGCTGTCAGAAAAGTTGATAACCCTGGCGTCCACCAGGTCCTGGACTTTGTGCTTAAAAGCTTTACAATTCTCAATCGTGTGGCCAGGTGCCCCAGTATGGAATTCACAAGTAGCACTGGCATCATACCCCGGTGGTGGTGCCCCTGTTAAGGGAGCCAACGTCCTCTTTTGAACTAATTGGAGCTGAAGCAGCGTTTGCTGAAGCAGCGTTTGCAGAAGCTGTGCATATGACATAGGTGGAGTATCAAAATGACGGCTTGTCAGAGGAGCCCGATTCTGATATCTTTTATACCCCTGATTATTCTGCTGCTGAGGCTGCTGCTGCTGCGGCTGCGGAGCAGCTGGGATATTTATGCTAGCGATCTGAGGCTGGGGGCCCTTGCCCTTTCTCCTAGCATTAGTGACAGCACTGGCATCTCCCTCTCGACGCTTGCCAGTATAGGGTTTCTTGCTACCTCCTCCAGCTGAGGATGATTCGCCTTGAATTTTTCCGATCTTTATACCGTTCTCAACATGCTCGCCCAAAGTGATGAGTGCCGAGAATGTTCCAGCCATGCCACTGACCAGCTTTTCATAATAGATCCCGGGAAGGGTAGCCACGAACATTTGTACCAACTCACGCTCAACCATCGGCGGTTGAACCCTAGCAGCCAATTCACGCCACCGCTGGGCGTACTCTTTAAAGCTTTCATTGTTCCGCTGTGAAAGATTCTGAAGCTGAACTCGGTTGGGAGCCAAGTCGCTATTGTATTGATAGTGGAGAACAAACGCTTCTGCAAGATCTTTCCAGGTGCGCACAGCAGCGGGCTCCAAGCCCATATACCATTCGAGCGATGGACCAGAAAGACTATCCTGAAAGAAGTGCATCAGCAGCTTCTCATCGTCAGAATAGGCGGACATCTTCCTATAATAAGATCGGAGGTGGACCCGGGGACAAGTAGTACCCTTATACTTCTCGAAGGTAGGCACCTTGAACTTGTGAGGTACTTTAAAGTCAGCAATCAACCCTAGGTTGGACATGTCAACGCCCAATGTGTTCTGATTTTCTATACTTCTCATCTTGTCTTCCAGCGCCTTGAACCTGAGTCGAGCTTCAGCATTCAACTCTGCCTCTACACCTCTCTGAGAGAATATGTCATCCTGATGGTCCTCCAGCCACGGTTGAGGCACCACCAGATTTCCTGCACCAGCATTGCCGTTGACCGGCCCCATGTTAACATTGGCTCCCAAACTACCATTTACGGCGCCAGCCGCGTTGAGTCCGAGATTAGTCATCAGATTGCCGTTAGCACTGCCGTTGCCCCCGGCGGCGGGAACAACGTTCTGTGGAGTATCCCCTTGAGGAGGAGTAGGCACGGCCCCTCCGTGAAGTATGCCATTACTGTCAACCCTGGAGATCAGAGGTTGAACCAGAGTACGAAGCTGGTCTTGACCATTCGCGACCACCTGCATCAGCTCCATAAAACGATCCATCCGCTCACGAAGTTCTTGAACATCTGACTGTACCTGGTCCATGATTCTCGTCTGATTAGCGCGAGTTGAGTAGCGGTGGATGAGTCTTTGATCAATCCTGGAGATCGAAAGCAACTCGGAACCTGAAAAACCTGCAAGTAATAAAGGTTAGGAAAAGCAATAAGATATACACCATGCAAATATGCTTCATGCAGATGCATGCGTGTGTCTGTGTGCGTGGGAGATTTTTCCCCGATCCTAGTGCCTTAGTGACGGTGCTGATGATAATAAGAGGAAGAAGAAATCCGAGCCCAATCATGGAAACATCAATCTCATATATATATGGAAAGGCCTGTCAAGGCAGTACACAGTATCAGCGAGTACAAATCAACAGCGTGACCTCAGCCAACAAGTCTGGTGATGGTCAGCATACATCAAAGATCAAAAACAACAGGGATATAACTAGTCAAGTACGGCCACGGGCGCGATACTCTGCTAATAACTCCTTTGTCTCTGAACGATCTGGCGAAGTGAGCAACCCCTCGACGAGTAGTTCCCTCTGCCTAATAGTATGCTGAAGCCCCTGAACTGAACTCTCCCAAGCGCCTTCGCCGAAGCAATCCTCCAGCTTCCGCTTCTTAGACTCAAACATCAGCTTATGCTCCTTCAGGCTAGCAATGGCTTTGTTGAGATGGGCTTCAGCGGAGTACCTGCGGGCGGTCTCTTCATCAAACCTCCGCTCACTGTCTTTCACTTCGGTCTCTAGCTTAGAAATCCGCAGCATCAGCTTGTCTTCTCGCTCCTTCCTGGTGGCCATGGAAGTCTTCCAATGCTGGTCGAACTTAGATATTCTCCGGTATGCTTCCTCCAAATGCTGCTTCTTCGTAGCTAGCACATCATTAGCAGCTCTGAAGTCTTGACCTAAACGTTCCCGATCAGCAATCTGCTTTGCCAAGTCTGCACTCAGCTGGCTCACCGACTCTGTTTGCTTTTTGAGAGCATGCACGGCTTCGTTCCTCTCACTTCGAAGCTGAGCTAACTCCTTCTCTAATCCTGCGTTTGCCCTCTTCAGTTCATCACGCTCAGCTAATACCTGGTTGTGCTGATGAATGGACACAGTGGTAGGCTCTTCGACTGGTGGAGGACTCTCTGGTCTGGCATGAGGGAATGGCATCCCTATAGCGCTGGCTCTGGATCTGATCCAATCTGAATAAGGATGGTAAACTTGGTTGTTGCTCTTCCCCAACAAAGGCTTTCCTCTCGTGCTGATATTGTTCCACGCATACTGCAGCTTGGACAACAAATCCCCTTCTAGAATACCTGTGAGGTACAGAGATTCCCGTACCTCTTCTTCCTTCGGTGGAGTCCTCAAAGCATATGCAAACTGACGAACTAGCAATGATGGGTTGTAGTTGATGCAACCCTTCCTACCTATCAGAGGTACGTTAGGAAACCCATTACAACTGAAGATCATCTCGGTGCCTAACCTGCCTCTGTCAACGAACCAAACAATGTCTTCTGCCGACAAGCTCATCAGACGCTCAGGCCACTCAGCTGTGGCTGCCGACAAGACAGAAGAACCCCTCTTGGGCAAATGACTATCAAACCACTTGTACAACAACGGTACGCAGCATGAAACATTCTTTCCTCTCCGGTTCTCATTCTTATAATGCACTGAATGGTAAACGTCTCCGATCAGAGTAGGGACTGGATTCCCTGAGGCAAAGATGTGGAATGCATCAAAGTCCACGAAATCAGGCATGCTGGGAAATAGGATAATGCCATATATGCATAAAGCAAGGATGGCATTGAATGCGTCCCAACATTTGTCTTTAGCACATTGCTGAGCCTTAGCTATCAGAAATTGCAGAGAGAACCCTGGGACCTTGTTCCAACTCGTCACCACTAACTCAGAAGCACTCAAATGGAGTGAGGAAGCTAAACCAGCCAGATCAGGCTCAGCATCCATGCGGACAAAAGGCATTTGCCTTTTGATAGGCACACCCAGCATATCAGCATACTCTTCCAATGTCGGCGCGAGAATGAAGTCATGAAAAGTGAAACACCTCAAGGGAGGGTCATAAAACTGCAGAAGAGCATGTAACCCATTCAACTCGGACGTAGAAGGTTTGCAAACCAGGCTAAGCAACCTGCCATAAGACTTCCTGAACCTATCCTTCACAGAATCCCCTGCCAGGGCTATCAAACCAGTCAGCTTCGACACATCGGGGGTCGGGAACTTGTACGCAACAGTCTTCCTGAGAGAGGCCATAATAGCAGTAGGAGGCGAGAAATCCTGGATCGGGGAAACGGTACCTGCAACACAGACACACGTTAATGGAATGCAGATGAATGCGCAAACTAATGCAAAATGCAGGCATGCAATAATATATCCAGGTGGCTGCTGTGGAGATTCGGCATCAACAGTCACTGATGAGAAGAAAACCCCGGTGTGAGACCACTAATCTGATCTGCTGAGAATAACCATCTGATGGGACCGAGATCAAAATTCTGTTCTGACAAGAGTAAGTGACTGATAATAAGGACCCCGGGTGCAAGATCAAGGAACACCTGTTGAAGTCTTCAGACCTCAAAATCACAATTTGCCCTATCAAGAACAAACACACAGCTGCTGATGAGATCTTCAGACCTCGCTCAAAATCTGCCCTATCAAGAACAAATAACATCTGCCGATGAGGTCTTCAGACCTCACTCAAAATCTGCTCCGTCCAGAACAAACCACTGACGATAATACACTGATCAAAGCCTGCTCTATCAAGAACAGACGAACACCCGATGATAAGATCCTCTGACCAAACTCCTGCTCTATCAAGAACACATCTGTAACTGAGAACCCAACATAACTGATTTGCTGTCAAGAAAACCAGGTAGTCTGAAGGTCTAAGTTTCCTGCAATAAACCCAGTCCCGCTCACAGGTATGGACCTAGACTGACTCAAGGTATGGCATCCTATGCGTTCATCAGCGTCACAGACTTTCAAAACTGATGATACGATTCCCAGAAGGAGTGGCATCATCAAGTCCTGAAGAGGCCTCACTTAGCTGAATCACAAATGATCGGTCCCCAGAGTCGACAATCCACCAAACCAGCAACGATCTCAACCCAAAGGGTTGAAAGTGAAGCCAACCGGATGAACCTCGTCTGGGCGTGGATTTCATGAGACACTAATGCCTGCAAAGCAAGCACGCGCCCACTAATTTCCACTCTAAGTCTATGGTGCACTCAAGCCTGGGTCTGGCTTCTCACTCAATCAGAACTCCCATCCCACAACAGCACAAATAATCATATTATACTGGAAATAAAATGCGGGAAATAAAGTGCGAGAAGTAAAAATGCGGTAAATAAACGCAACCCAACAAGCAAACATACAAACGATAGGATTGACTCGCAGGGAACCGTTGGAGTCCCCAGCAGAGTCGCCAGCTGTCGCTTGCGCGAAAATAAGGTGCCGGCAAAACAGAAGAGTCGCCACCTTTCGTTATTTATCCCTCAGAGCGGGAAAGGAAACGATCGGAAAAACCTGACGAATAAGGGTAAGACAAGGTCATCGCAACCATTGTCTGGGTTCGGGAGTCGGTTACGCAAGGGGAAGGTATTAGCACCCCTCACGTCCGTCGTACTCGACGGGATCCTCGCTTGTTCGTTTACTTGGACGGGTTGATTATAATCTATCTACCTATCAAGGCTGGCTGAAAAAGAAAAGAAAAATGACTCGGCAAAGCGTCGCGCTTTATGCCTACGTATTCCCGTCTGGAACGAGAAATCAGAGTCTACGTAGTTCGGCTAACTACGGGGGAAGATGGGGAAGGTTGCTCGCTAGGATATTGCATCCTATGCCTACGTACTTTCATCTGGTATGAAAGATCAGAGCAAACGTAGTTCGGGAAACTACGGGTTATCTCCTAAAAGAAGTGTTTTTTATTGTGTTTGCGATTTCAACCGCACTAGAGACTATGACCTGAGAGTGAATGCGTCGCATGTCACCCAAAGGGTACCATACTAAACATTCAGACTGTGGAAAAGAAACTCTCCCACAATCCTTTCTCAGATAGCTTAAGGCTCGTAACGTACGAAAGAAATCATTCATGATTACTGTATCTTAAACTGCTTCGAGATGAGAAGAGAACAGGCCCAACTAGGAGGGAGACTATCAAGTCCTACTGTTATCATGCCATGGATTCATCCTATGGTTGAGATTTGAACAGGGAACTCCTAGATGTTGTCATGCATAGGTTTCAACCTAAAAGTCTATCATCAAATCCTCATCAGAGGAAATGAGAGTCCTAAGGGATCATGTCAATGATACACCAAAACAGACAAAAGCATCAGCTTTAACAGTAAAATGCATGCAATGCAAGTGAGGGAGGAAATGTGTGTGGGGCTTCAGCCTCCACAAGCTCGTCTCGACCTCAAGCCAGTCATGAAATAACAGTAATCATACTGAAAATAAACAACATGCTATCAAGCACAAACAGTGAACTGTAATCATACAGACAGAAAATGAAATCATGCTATCAAGCAAAATAAACACATGGGCAAGGGAGCTGGGCTCTACCGAATACCCGCAAGCAAAGCCAAGCAATAACAATACAATCAGATGCACTCATGCTCTTAGACTGCACTTATTCTAAATGGGCTTAGTCTAATGCAGCAGACAAATCAGACAAAACACACAATACATCAAAGAAAACAGAAGAAAGCCTCAGCTCCTCCAGCAGCAACCCAGTCTTCAGACTTCAGAGATCACTTGCTTTCCAGGTATCAACCCTACAACATGAGTATCAACTCATCTTCTCCCTTGAGCTTCAGCTCCTTTGATCAACTCTACCTTCAGGCTTCACTATCTCCAGGGATCTTCAGGCATCAACTTGATCTTCATAGAGTCTTCAGACTTCAATAATCTTCAAGGAATCATCCTCTTCAAGGCCTCAGCTTCTATCTTCAATGGCTCCAATGCTCCAGCAAACAAGATTCAGTCAACAGGATGAGGTGAGGATGTTGCAGTGCTCACTGACTTCCAAAGGATGCCATTGAGAACTTAACATCAAAGGACAGGCTCTCTCAAAGTTCTACCTTATAGGGCAAGGTCACTAATCCCTCCAAAGGAGAGAGGTGAATACCCTTAAGGGACTCTGTGTCATAGAGAAGAAAGGAGGTGGACAAGACACTCCTTGTTTATTGAACAAAATATTCTATCTAGGGCTCTGCCTATGCACCTATAAACCTATAAACAAAACAACAGAAGCTATGCTAAACTCCTCTGCAAGGTCTTCAAAGCTTCCATGATGATCCACAAGGTCTTCAACTCAATCTTCAAAGCTCACACACTCAAAAGAGGGGGAAGGAAAACACAACAATACAACGTATGCCTTTAAGCAACACACATACTGTCCATACATTCAAAAATCAATGAAAAATACTAAAACACCATGCAATATTCTAACAAA
Source organism: Lathyrus sativus (assembly GCA_963859935.3). NCBI lineage: Eukaryota > Viridiplantae > Streptophyta > Magnoliopsida > Fabales > Fabaceae > Lathyrus > Lathyrus sativus. Next base: position 453,014,116 of record OZ012738.1, on the reverse strand, counting down.
ATTCTAGGGGGTTCTATACATACTTACCCTTAACCCATATATTCCCCATACACTAATTTGGCCTATAAACCCCAAAACAATTTTGTTCAAGTCTACCTACACAACCTAAAACCCTAATTAGAGCACCTAAATGTCTAACAATCAAACTACATCAAATTTTAATCTAACAATCAAGAGATAAATCCTACATGAAACTAGGGTTCAATATCTAATTACACAAAAAAGAATGAATTAAAAAGACTAAAGGAAGGTCCTAAAACAATTCTTGCAAGATAAGGTATCAACTAAAAGAAATAACATACACTATTTACAAGAAAATATCACTAAAAATTCTACATTAAAAATAAAATTTCATTTTTATTTTTATATTTTTCTACACAAAATTATCTAAACATAGAAAAAAGAATGAGTAAAAAATCATTATTTATCAGTTACTTATGAATTTTTAAAGTTCATTAAAAATATAAAACAAAATAAAAAAAATATGAAATAAGGAAAATGAGGGAGGGGTGCGAAAAGAACAGGCGCGCAGTACATTCCATTTGGGCCAGACCACAGGGGGGGTGTGAATAGAACAGATAGGCCCAGGGACCACCGTTTAAGTGAAACGGTGCGTTTCCATTTTCAAATTTTCCCTCCGTTCTCACAAGCGATCTGGGCCGTAGATTGAGATGAATAGGTCAATTAGTCAAGCTAATCCAATGGACGCTGGTCATCGTCCCCAAAACGACTTAGGGTTTTCAGATTCACCCGTTTCATGCACACAAACTCATCCATCTTGTTCTCTCTGCTCAGTGGATGAAATTCCACGATTCCAAAACGAAAGATCATCTACTCATCCAGGGGAACACAGCCATACGTACCAATTTCCCTAACTCTCTCTAGATTACCCCAACAGAAGCTTGCAAGATCAGGGTTCAACCATATGCACCTGATGTCATCCTTCCATAATCCTTGAATCTAATGGCATACAGTTATTCTACACAATACCCTAACCATTCTAAGCTAGTTATTGCTAACTGAAGCTCACTAACCAGCTAATTCTTGGAGATCAAAGTTTCATGGACCTGCTATCGATTGCCATAGATCGTGCCATAACTCTCAGAACTTCATCATCTAACCTAATGCATCAATTCTAGACCTATAAAACTAGTTAAAACTACATAACTTGAGAGAATGGTGATGAGAAAGAACCTGTTAAGAGGTTATGGTGGAGATGTGCAGAGCTCGATTCAGTGCTTGATCTTGCTCCCAAATGCTTCTTTAATGGTGTACTCCCTTCTGTTTGCAACTTTCTTGGTGGAGATGGCTTGTAGAGATGAAACCGAATCTGGTGTGGATCTTGCAATTCTCAATTCAAACCTTTCAATCTTCCATTGATGATCCTCTGAATCTACTTGGGTACACTCACTGTGAACTATGGATTATGGATGAATGAGAAGATTGAACAAACTTGGTGTAGAATGAACAATCTCTCTTTTGCTTATGATTGAAGAAACTAGGAAAACCTCACTTTTCTCTCACTCTCCCTCCAACCTTGGCCAACCCTGAACTCATCATGATCCTCACAATATATAGCAATCCCTTGAACAATCTAGAATCATCTAGAAAGTGTTGGAAAAGTGTGGAACTTCTCATGTGATGATATTATGGAACATCTCATACTATGCATTATGACCTCTAACTTTATGTTAAAATCTCTTTGCATGAGATATTGAGGTAATATGAATGAAATCAGCCCTTTACTTTTCCTTGTGCAAGCCTTTTCAAAGTTGCCTTCTTTTTCAAGTAACACTTTTTCAAAGGAACCTCATTTTTTAAGCTTTAAATCAAAATTCTACCTAAACCAATGTTCTCAAAATGGTGTTTCCAATCAAAATGATATATTGGATGACCTATTTTGGATTTGTGGATCTCACAAACCAATTTTCAAGTTCAACTTTTCAAACTTATATGTCATTTTTAGTTCATTTTGACCATTTTATGCCAATCCATGCTATGAGCTTTTCCAACAATTTACGACCTTCTTTCTAGACTTAAAATCTCATTTTGAACAACTTTCATGTTTTGAGTTTTTGCATTTGAGGCTTGGAAATAGGAGTTTTAGGCATTGGCTAAAATGACCTATAACTGACAAATGACCAAAATGCCCCTGTCTTGTTCAAACCATAAGTTGAGTTCCACAAATCCTATCAAGGACTTCTACCACTCAAATTAAAGCTAAGAAGATGCACTTCAACATTCATGTTGACCAAGAAATCATAGGAATCATCCTACTAGGGCAAAAGTTGTCTGCAAGTTGGGTGACTTTCAAGGACCCAGATTCACACACCTCTGCTGACCTGTAATTTGTCAAAACCATAACTTGAGCTCTGTAACTCCTATCAAGGACTTCCACCACTCAAATTAAAGCTAAGAACAAGCTCTACAACATTCATGTTGTGGGGAAGATGAGATATCAATCACATCTAGAGCTAAAACTGCCTGGAAGATAGGGATCAAATTAGGGTTTTTTCACTGACAATCCTCAGAAACCCTAACTCAAAACTTCTCAAACTCTTCAATCATGATGAGTTGGTCTAGGAATCATCTTTATAACATCTCTATGCATCATTCCATGATCTCATGGCCCTTGGATTAGGTCTCAACCTTCTCCAAAACTTCAATTACCCTAGGATTGACCCAGTCAAAACCCTAATTCTATCATTCATGGTTGAATCTTCTGAATTCTTGCACAATGACTTCTCTGGGCTTCATGATGGCTATCAAGACATCTCATAGGCTTTCTCAAAGCATCAAGTTCATTCTCAAAGTATCAGAATCATCTGAGGAGCACCCACAACTCTCAAGCTATGAAGCACACAACCCTGGTTTCAATCCACTCTGAGGATCAACTTTCAAACACTAGATGGATAAATAATTGTTGGTCAAATTTTGGGGTGTAACAAGGGGCTTACATATTTTTCTATGCACAGCCTCTAGGAGGCCTTCCCCGACACAATGATCATTTCCTGCGGCGGATACAATGAACTCACAGTAGGATCAATAAAGAGAAAATTTGACCAACTGATCGACTGTAGTCCAGATCGTCTGTCAATACTCAAAAAATTCCAAGGACGATCCCAGCCAATCACTTTCTATCGTGAAGAGCTCCCCAGAGGCTCCCCCAACTCTCACATTCCTCTTCTTATTAGAGCCAGGTTAACCCACATTGACGTTTGCTGAATCCTTGTCGATCAGGGTTGTTGAATGGATATCATATACACCAGCCTATTCTGCGCCCTCAAACTCGACCAGAAGAACCTGTCCCCATATGTAGGTTCAAATTTACAAGGATTCAACGGGGCCACATCTAGACCCTAAGGATATGTAGAGCTTCATGTTACGTTCGGGGAAGAGGATGATGCCAAAACAGTTAAGACTCAGTTCTTAGTCATAGATTTCCCCTCATTATATCAATGCACCCTAAGGAGACCAACACTTGCCAAACTAATCGATGTCCCTTCCACAATTCATCTTAAGATGAAGTATTATACTGAAAAGAGGCATGTCGCTACTCTGCATAGGGACATTGAGGCTGCAAGATGATGCTTCGAGGCGGCTACCAAAGGGCAGAGTTCAATTAATGCAGCACCGCAAGTCGTCAAACGAGCAAGAGATGAAGATCTTCCCAGCAAAGAAAGCCAGCCGAAAAGAAGCGAGCACTCCAGGTTCATACCATCGACCTCGATAGCCAGATGCTAGAGGAAGGCAAAGAAGATACTCTAGTTTCAATGGGAAGCTCATCCTCCCCGACTGTTATGCGCCTAACACCAGATGAGGAACTCGAGGTAATCACATTTGGGGACGACCCCAACCGAGGAGTCAGGATTGGCACGGGACATTCGGATGAAATGAAAGAACAACTGAAGACTTGCTTGAAGAACAATGCTGATTTATTTTCCTGAAGCGTCGCGGACATTCCTGGCCTCAGCCTAAAAATTGCTTGCCATCAGCCCACCATCGACCCATCTGTTCGGGCGGTAGCACAGCGCATGCGCAAGCAATCTGACGAGAAGGCTGAAGCGGTGAATAAACTTGTAAAAGACCTCTTAGAGGCCAAATTTATCTTGGAAGCCAGGTATATAACCTGGATGTCCAACATTGTATTAGTCAAAGAAATATAATGGAAAGTAGAGAATGTGTATTGATTACACCGATCTCAACCGGGCATGCCCGAAGGACACTTATCCTTTGCCTAGAATTGATAAGTTAGACGATAATTCTGCCGGCTACAAACTTTTGTCCTTCATGAACGCCTATTTGAGATATAACTAGATTTCCATGGTGGAGAAGGACAAGAGATACACTGCTTTCATGACCGTGTCGGGTAACTATTACTACAATGTAATGCCCTTTGTCCTGAAAAATGTTGGGGCCACGTACGAGCGAATGATGAACGACGTCCCAAGAAGAATCTGATCACATGCTCCACCTGCAAAAGGTCTTCGACCAAGCTAGGAAGTGTAAAATGAGATTCAATCCAGAAAAAGGCACCTTTGGCGTGCGGGCAAGAAAGTTCCTCGAATTCTACCTCATAGAGAGGGGGATCAAGGCCAACCCCGACGAATGTCGAGCGTTTTCTGAATTCCTCACACCTAAGTCAAAGAAATCCATATAATCCCTCAACGGGATGCTCACCTTTCTATCTCGCTTCGTGGCCAAATCTGTCCAACACTGCCTGCCCTACTTCAAGCTCCTCCAGAAAGAGGCAACGTTCGAATGGATGGAGGAATGCGAGCAGGCTCTGTGCCACCTCAAGCAAGCCTTATCTGAACCACCTGTTTTGTCACGATCAGACGGCGGGGAAACGCTTTACCTTTATCTCTCTGTCACTAATGATGCCATTAGAACTGCCCTCATTCGAGAAACCCTCGACGAATAGAAGCCAATATATTTCACAAGAAAAGTCCTACAAGGGCTAGAACTCAGATAACAACAAATCAAGAAGTTCGCCCTTGCCCTTATCGACGATGCGAGAAGATTAAGGCATTACTTTCTGACCCACATGATAGTAGTTCGAACAGACCAACCCATTAGACAACTACTCAATCGACCAGATATAGCCGGTAGGATGCTCAAATGGTCTCTGGAACTATTAGAATTTGATATCCACTACGAAAGCATGAAACTTTAAAGCACAATCTCTAGTCGATTTTGTGGCAGAAAGGACACTCCCGGCATCCCCTTCTAGCGGGGCTCACTGGTGGACAGTTTTCGTCGGCGGAGCTTCCAGTTCCACGGGCAGCGGGGCAGGCATCATCCTCGAGAACAAAGAAGGGGTCCTGATCAAAGTTTTGTTAGTCTTGTCCTTTCCGACCTCGAACAATCAAGCCGAATACGAAGCATTCCTCGCAGGCTTGCGACTAGATGATGACATGGGCGCAAAGGAAATAAAAATTGTCACGGACTCCTAGCTCGTGGCCTCCTAGGTATGGGGGGAGTACCAGGCCAAAAACGATCACCTCGTCGAGTACCCAACTTGGTGCAAGAAAGAATAGCCAAGTTCGAAGCGTGGGAAGTCTAGCACATCCCCCGTGAAAGAAACGCTCGGGAAGATATCCTGTTGAAGTTAGCTAGCACAAGGAGGAAAGATGGTAATAAGTTTGTCATACAAAAAACACTCCCCCATCCAAGAATCACGAAACCAACATGACTGCTCGACATCAACTCCATCAGCAACAACAATTGATGAATGAGCCTGGTGCATGACTATCTCACCACGGGGAATCTGCCCAAAAATAATAAAGAGGCCAACATAATTAAACGAAGGGCCTGCTCCTATGTCCTAGTCGAAGGTAAGCTCTATCGGAGAGGATTCTCCATTCCCCTCCTGAAATGCGTCGACGAGAACAAGGTTCCAGACATTCTTAAAATTAACCACTTTAGCAAGAACAATATTTTTGTGTGTGAAAGTTTTACAATCGTTAGCCTAAGTGACCAGGTGAGGGTCACCTAACTTAAAAGGTGGATTCCTATTTAGATTTCTTATCAAGCATGAGATCACTCACTTATTTGCATCAGCTTAATTACTTAGTGTGTGATTTTTAGATTGTGCTGACTGCTAGATAAACTACTTAAGAGCTATTAAAGGATATAACAAGTATTTAAATTGATTTCCATATTCAGGAGTCATAAGGTGTTAAAATGATACTGATCTTATAAAATTTTCCCAAGTCTCCACAATCTAACCTCAAATTAATCTATAGCCTAAAAATTTCAAAAGATACATTGTGTTTCTAAGTCTAATTTTTATTTATTAAGAAAACACACAAAAAGTGAAAGAAAACAAAAAAAATGGTCCCCTCCCCCACACTTAAAGCATACATTTTCCTTAATGAAAGAACATAAATATAAAATAAGAGCGAGAGAAAGGAAAGAACACACCTGAGGAATCAAGGCGGATCAGTGATCACATAAGCATCCTTTTCTAAAGAGAGCTCTTCTACAGTCTCTTCTTCCAAAGTGGGGTTCTCATACAATAGCTTTAGGTAGCATCCATTAAACTTGAAATTATTATTATTGCCTTCGCCTTTTATTCCAGGATCAAAGAAGAATCTTTGATAAGTAAAAGTGTCGAATGGGCATGAGAAAGTAATCTTCTTTTTCATAACATTAGAGATTAAAGGATTAAAGGATTGCCTCACTGCTTTTCTACCATTTTCAAGTGAGATCCTATGCATACTCATGGATGGACTAATATCACGAGTTTCAACCAAGGTCCATCCAATTCCCTTCTTATGTTCCTATAATAGTTTCTATTCCTGCTCAAATTCAAGCTTTGATGAATAATTTAAATCTTCAGTAAGTGATTCAGAAAGTTGTTGTTTAATGGAATGTTTGGATGGGGCAGCCAAGATATTGATAGCTTCAGTTGTATAAACAACTTTATCTACAACTCCATATGTAGGAAAAATGTCAATCTACAAGGCGGCCTCAATCTCAGCACAAACAGAACAAATATTAGTGTCAGTACAATCATCACATGAGTACATATCATCAAAACCAGATAAAGATGGAAAATCAGCTGAAAACAAATCAGAATAAGCTTCATCAACAATTTCAGTAAGTAACTCTTTTGGATTCACTATTGTTTGGATATGTAGTTAGTTTGATCCTTAAGCTTGCTTCATGGTATTCATTGAAGTGGCAAGTTGTTCAATCTGTGTCTACAAAGCCTGAAAATTAGAATCTATTCGTTGTTGAGATTGAATATTATTTACAGCCATTTGCTTGACAAGGTCCTCTAATGAAGGTCCGGAAGGTGCAGAGCACACAACTTAGAATTCCATCAGATGCTTATTTGGATCCTCACTTGCAAGACCATTAAACCTTGGTAACAAGTGTATTAAACCAAATACCAATTTGAAAGGTACAATAACAACAGGATATTCTGTACATAAATCATTATAATTTATATCATGCACAACAAATTCTCTAAGAGTTTTTTGGTTTTCCATATTAAATTTAATAGGAAAAAAATCAACAAAGAAAAAAAATCACTGAACTACTTCAGCAATGCAACAACAATTTGGAAAATACCAACAATGTTCATATTAAAAAAAAAAGAATGGAAAAATAGAAAATTAAATAAAATAATATCTAAAAATTATGAAAGTATAACTAAAAATCAGTTCAAATTAGAATAAGTCTCTACAAAAAATTTCGAATTTTTTTTTGAAATTATGAGAATAGAAAATAAATCAAATAAAATAGAAAAATAAGGAATTTGCGATTTTTAGGGCCAAAATCTTTTTGAATTCTATTCTAAAGGAGTATTTTTCTTTGATTTCTTTTTTTGATTTTCAAGAAAAAAATTCGGAGAAAATCAAAACAGTAGCTTCCAACTTACCTGATAGGCTGAAATGCTTACCACTATATTGCAACCCTGAAAATCAACAAGCAAAAACAAAAAAAAACAAAAAACAAAAAACTCTAACAAAACTCTAAACTAAAATTTTAAACTTGGCTAACCTTAACAAGAATCCCCGGCAACGACGCCAATTTGATCTGTTGTCGCGCACGGATCAAAAACGAGTATTTTTGAAAACGTAGTAAAAGGAAGCGACACTCGGATGTCGTATCGCAAGGATTCTTGTATTATTTCAACCAACTAAAGGAAGCGACACCGGCCTAAAACTAAGTATTCCTAAAGGAAGAATTCGGGTCATAACCTCAACAAATTATTCTAACCTGCTACACTCCGAGTCAGCTTCTGTATAAAACATAAAAGTTATATCTCTTTGTCTCAGCTTTCCAATGCTTGGTAGAACGTGTAAATCTGATTCTCATATCTCCAGTTATGATCCGAACAGTGGACAGGTATCAAATAACCGCTAAAGCTGAAAATAAGCTACGAAAATAGATTAATGGCAAACAAAGACTTAATTATAAAAATATAATAAAACAGTAAAATAAACAAAACAAACTAAGGAAATGCTTAAGTACAAACATAAGATAATGTGCATTAAAATGCACTGATTAGCGCATATCCAATCGTTCTCTGTCAGGCTAATCGCCCTCCAACTCATAGGCGCGTCTCCAGCCCTAGTTTCGAGGAGATCAAAGTTACTGGCCTCCTCCTTGGTAAATGTTGACTTCGTCACGAGTGGCTCCTGGGCGAGCCAACTAAGGTCCCTCTCGGTGACGCGCACGTTGGCATACTCGATGGCAGACGCTTCTTCGTTAATATTTGCCTCAACGCCGGGGACGGTTCCCTCGTTTCGATAAGTCATTTCACCTGAAATCAAAGGAAACAATAGTTAATTTGACGGAGATCAAATCCACCCTTCCACCATAAACTAAGTGAAAAGGGCGTGGATTAAGTGCGAGAAGTCTCCTCGACTCAAGCCCTTATCATCGGCAAAGGGTCTCAATGAAACACTTCCCCAAAATCAGGACACGTTTCGCGACTCATGAAGACCCTAAGGGGGATGAACCCCGCGACTACTATGATGTTTCAGGCACCTAAAGGCAAAACCCTCAGCTGCAAGGACAACCCTGCCCGACTACAAATATGAAACATTCTCGCACAACAACCTAGGAAGATCTATAGACATAAAACATCCTAAGTGTATGTTCTTCAAGGCCTTCATGAATTTCCCAGAAAATTCAAGTGTTCATCAAGAAACACATGAACTTCGACCAGAAAACTCATGAACCTCCGGTGAACTCAAGAAAAATTTCCATAAATTCTAACTTTTTTCACAAGAAGGTTGAAGATGAAGATCTTGGGGGAAGGAAAGAGTAGCAGACGGCGGCAATAGGATCTCCGACGACGGACGTTTGTTGTAGAGCAAAAGATAAGGAGGAGAGAAAATTTTGTGAAGTGAAAACAAATCATCTTCCCCCCTTTTATATAGGCTTTCTTGCTCGCACAGGGAAACGCAAAGGGCAAAACGCCATCATTGCCTAGCCTCCTAGCGTCCAAGACCTTAACAAAATTTATTACGCCTTCACACGTGGCAAAAGCTGTCAGTTGGCATTCTCAAAGCTGACCCCACACATGCTTGTGAAAAGACAAGTCTCTTCAGTACCTGTTGTACCCCAAAATTTGCCCAACCTTTTTCTTTACTTGGCTTGTGTTTCATTTCATTTCTTTAGCATTTGCATTTGCATAGCTTTGTTCTTTTCAGGGGATCAAGGAAGGCGTGTCATTCAAGAAAAGTTTATCAAGGGTACCAAGCTCAATCAAGAGTGCTTACTCAAGTTACCCAGTGCTTATACTCATCAAGAAGAGGTCAAAGTTCTCCGAGGGAGAAGATTGACAAGTGTGGCTTATCTCCTATCTTGGAGGTCAACTGAAGATCATTAGGGATTCTCAAGACCATGGTTATGGTAGGAGATGTTGGAGAAGCTCATTGAGTTCTTTTGAGGACATTGGGGAGCTTATCTAAGTGGTTATATCATTTGCAAGAGGGTGCAGTCAAAGTTTGTGCATCTAGGGTTTCATCTGCTTAGTGCAAAGTCAACTGAGGACTTAAAGGAGTTTGAGATTTGGTTCTAAGTCATTAGAGTCATGGGAAGTCATTTTGAGACATCTAGGATGTTATTTCAAGTTCAAATCAAGAAGAATCAATAGTGTGAGAAGTTACTAAATTAGGGTTTCAGAGGTTGTCAGTGTAAAATCCACTGTTTAGTGCCTAACTTCAACACCACATATCTCAAGATACAAGTTGAATCTCATTTTCTTACAAACATGAGACTTATAGGGAATGTTCTAAGCTTTCTTTTGAGTACTAGAACTCATCCATTGGGTTTGTGGAACTCAAGTTATGATGCCATCATGTTATAGGTCTCAGATGAACATATTTTTCAGTCAACAAAAGTCAACTCACTTCCAAGACACGTTTGACCTAGAATCATGTTTCTTCTCAACTTTTGATAAACATGAAAGTTGTTCCTCATGATCTTATCTTTCCAAAAAGTCCTAGAAGTCCTTCATATTATTTGTGGAACTCAAGTTATGAAGCTTGCAAGGGAAGGGAATTTTGGGAAACTTTGATTATAGGTCATTTTGATTATGGGTCATTTACATACACTTGTGCACTTCAAATGAAACTTTCACCAACATGAAAGTTGCTCCAGATGACCTAAATTTCATCATGAAACTCAAGATTGGCATGAATTATGAATGGTTAGAGAGGTTGGTGAAGAATTTTCAAGTAAAAATGAGCTTTAAATCATGAATTCAATTGAACAAGTCTTAGGACTTTTTCATGCCATTTTTCAATCCAATTTGGTTCACAATATGTTCACAAGTGAAATGCACAAAAGAACTTTGGTCATGAGTAGAAAAATCACGTGTATTTTAAGCTTGCTTCAAGAAGAAGATTCATTTCTAAACTTTTTAATTGGACCATATCAAAGCCCAAATTCAATCCCAATGTTCAATTCAAGTCCTCAGCTGTAAAATGGAATTAATTTCAAGTATGTATGGTGAGGGTTTCATGTGTGCATGAGCACATGCCAAGAATGGGGCATTTTCAAAATTCAAATGAATCAGGCCTCATGGGCCTCCAAATCATTCCCAAATCCATAATATATAAGCTCAAAATCAAAATAGAGCTCTCACTTTTGCATTTTCGTGGAGGGAAGAGCATAACCAATTTTGGAATTCAAGAGAGAAATTCAAATTTGGAAACTCAGATCTAGATCAATTCAAGCCAAATTGAAGCAAGCTTCTTATTCCTCAAGTGATTTGGAGTTGATCTGCACGTTCGCAAGCAAGTTAAGCATCAATTGAAGCACCAACGGAGTGTCTCCATTAGGTAATCTTCAATTCCATATTTCTCTCATGATAGGCATTGTTTTAGGTTCATTCTTATGGCATCTGAAGTCCTACATCTTGTAGGCAAAGTTTGATTGCTTGATTGTGCTGTTTGATGAAATTTCAGTTGTGCACTCAAATTTTCAACCGTTCGATTCTATTTTGTTATGCATGATAAATGAAATTGGAGCCTGGATTTGGATTGTACTTAAATTCAGCTTTAATTTGATATGAGATTTGCTACGTTTGGTAGTAATTTGCAAATTTGATCTCTGTCCAGTTCGTCGGAGAAGACGACCGGAGCTAGGGCTCCGGCGTCTGGTTCATCAACCTCAGATCTAACGTGGATGAGGGTTGAATGTTTGACCTGGTGCGTGGCTTCCTCTTATTTGCGTGACCAAGCTTGCGTGGAGATTGACTTGCCAGGTCAATTAATGAAACACATCGTTTCATTTTGCTGAAGTGAAATGGGCTTCAAATGCTACGCGCACCCCCTGTTGGATCCAGCCCAGTGATTTCAGTGTTATTTCTTGCTATTTGCACCATTCATGTTTATTTCTTTTATTTTATTTTTATTTGATTTCTGTTTTGTTTTTAATTAATTAAAAATAGTTCCAATCATTTTAAAATTCCACAAAAAATGTTTTCTGACACTTTAATGTGTTAATTAATTTTTGATATTTTTTATTTTCATTTTTATTTTATCTTTCAATTAAAATGGAATTAAATTATTGGAAAGGTTTTTAAATGGTTTTTAATTTGTTCTTCTTTGCTTCTTGCTTGATACTTGATCAATTTTAATCACCTATGAATGAGGCTTCTTCCTCATTTTGATGATGAGTTGAAGTGCCTCTGAGGATGGTTTTGGTCAATGTTTGACTTATTTTTGGTTGACTTTTATGAGCTTCTTTTTGACCCTCGACAACCCTCCTTCAAAATGGTGCACCCTATTGGATCAATTCCTTTGGTGATGTTTTGAATGGACATTGGTTGTGATGTTTTGGCCTATGGTTTCCAACATCTTTATGAGATTTTGGTATTTTATTTGGATTTATTTGAATCATTTTCCTATTTTTGGTGTGTCTTGCAAGTCAAGCTACTCCTAAGGATGGTTCATACACACACTTGACCTAGTTTTGATGGGAAATGACCCTTGTGGATCCCAAATGCTTCCAACTCCTCTTGATTCATATTCTTAACATGTTGAAGTAGTTGGTTGTCAAGTTTTAGGTCACAGTTGTTTGGTTCATGTTGTGAGTTGCATTCTTTTTAGGCCTTCCATTTGGTTTCAAATGTTGAAAATGTTTAGGACCTAGGTCGTTTACCATGCCTAATCTTGCAATGTGCTTTGTTGTGTTTCCTTCTTTGATTTGTCTATCCTCTTCTCTTGTTCTGACTTTTGTCCTAGGACTTTGGGGACTCATCCAAGTTGATTTGGTGCCTCTTGGTTGCACTTTGAGTTTGACTTGGATGAGAGGCCATTTTGAGAACTTTCTTTTGGTGTGAGCTTGCCTAGTTCTTTGGTTTGCTTTTCATTTTGGTTTTGCATCATCTTGTTTGCATTCTTGAGGTTGAGATGTGCTTGTGGTGGTTGCTGTCCCACACTTTGTTCCTCCCTCTTCATCTTTGTTTTGTATTGCATGTTTGCATCTTCTTTCTTCTTTCACTTATGCTTTCTTCTTCTTTTCTTTGCCATGTTCCCTTAGGACCTCTAATCTTTCTTGTTCAAGATTGACTATGATAGACATTAGGTTTGTACCCATGCATGATAACATTAGGATAGCTTTCCCTTTTCATCCCAATCATAGGTGCACTTTGCATGAGAATATTAGGTTGAGTTTAGTCTCCCTTTTAGAGTTGTGTCTTTCTCTTCTCATCTTCAAACTTCTTCAAGACAATTAATAATGGATAATAAATGTTGTACGCTAAGAGCCTTAAGCATTTGGGAAATGATGATTGGGGGGCCTCCTCTCAATTGTCTAGAGTGTTTAGCGTATGTCCTTTGGACGATATGCGACGCATTCGCTCCGAAGTCATAGTCTTTAGTGCAACATGAATTACAAACCAAATTCAATTCACTTCTTCTCTAAAAGACTTCAAAAACAAACATCAAATCTTTTTATCCCTCGGGATTAATTGGAAACATTTTTCATAAGGAGAGTTTTGTTAACTCTTGGTTCTACCGCAAACAAGTAACGCCTAAGTCTCCAATGGTCGAGCTGCATACACCTAACTGCTAGAACTAAGTTTTAACCCTACTCGGGTAAAACACTTGAACCAACTTGTGGTCTTGTTAGCCCGAACTACGTTTGCTCTGATTTCTCATACCAGACGAGGATACGTAGGCACAAGACGGTGATGTCTTGGTGAGCAATCTTCCCCACCCTTCACCCGTAGTTTCCCGAACTACGTTGACTCTGACTTTTCCATTGCACGAGGGAGTACATAGGCATAGAGCGACGATGCTCTATCGAGTCTTTTTTCTTTTGTCCCTGTGGCCTGTAGCTTAGATAGATAAACACCCTTTAGATAGACAACAAGCGTGTATCCTGTTAAGTACAACGAACGTGAGGGGTGTTAATACCTTCCCCTTGCGTAACCGACTCCCGAACCGAGATTTGGTTGCGATGACCTGTCTTTTCCCTTTTCCGTAGGTTTTATTTGATCGTTTCCTTTCCCTCTTTTTAGGATAAATAACTAAAGTGGTGACTCTTTTATCCTTGCCGGCCCCTCTTCGCAGCGATGCGACAGTACCCTGTAGGCACATTCTCCTTGACGACGTCTCCTGATCAGTATTCGAGCAGGAGCCTCGTCAACGACTTCTTCATCTTCAGAGCAAGTATGGTCGACGTAAAATTCACCTTTCATATCCGAACTCATCCTAGCATCTCCGAGGAGGTCACGCGTGATCAACAGTCGACCATGATAATCATACGCTACGCACCATCGCGTCCCCAAAGTTTTCCGTTCAAATAATGGAGATCTCAAAGACCACCCTGCGATACTGTTCTTGCCCCTTGGGCGAACAACTATTCTAACTCAAGTCATTACTCCTCACCTCGAAGCAACGACTTGGGGGGATCCTATTCTGGACTGGACTAACAAATGCCCCACAGCTAGGCAAGGCCCAATCCAGTCTGGCTTAAGGCCAGGATGAATATGACCATGGGGCACCATATAGCCGTTGGGCATAATATAGCCATTTGGCAAAATATAGCCATTGGAGCATATGGTCGTTGGGGACATGCCTCTCATGCGCTTGACAGTTCACGTGACCAACTACCCCTCTGAGTCACGGGGATAATTGGACAAGGTCAAAGATCACACGTTAGATCTCCCACCTGGCAGTCCCCCATTGGCCAACCAGATATTTCGGTCACATGGGGGACCTTGGCTCCGCGCTGGGGGGAATCTTATAAATACCCTCTCTCTTGAGAGGGTCAGGTATTCTAATCATTCTTGCTCATATCTAAATACTCGTACTTGCTTTCTCTCTTTAGCCCAAACACTTACTTTGGCATTAGAGTACCTTGCAGGTACACCCCCTCCTCTCCTACAACCATTGTTGATGACCTACATTGAAGGTCAAGACGATCAATTTAGATCACTCCAGATTAATATATATATATATATATATATATATATATATATATATATATATATATATATATATATATATATATATATATATATATATATATATATATATATATATATATATATATATATATATATATATATATATATATATATATATATATATATATATATATATATATATATATATATATATATATATATATATATATATATATATATATATATATATATATATATATATATATATATATATATATATATATATATATATATATATATATATATATATATATATATATATATATATATATATATATATATATATATATATATATATATATATATATATATATATATATATATATATATATATATATATATATATATATATATATATATATATATATATATATATATATATATATATATAGTAGAAATTCTTTAAATTAATAATGTCAGGACCAGAGAAATTTATTAATTTATAGAGAGTTATTAATTTATCGATAAATTAATAACTATTAATTTAAATAGTTTTTAAGTAATTATACTATACATACCAAAAAAAATGGCAAATTAGTTTATGCCTCTTAGAATTACGTTGCAGCGAACCTTGGGACTCAACGTAAATTAGTAACTACTGTGTTCATATGCATTGGAAATCAATAATGACTTTTGAAGTACAATAAATGTAAACAAGAGGAACAAATGTGTTCAATGTATTCTTAAGCAAGTTTTCCATATATAAATTACATGAATGTGTTAGAGTATTCAAACCATATCTCACAAAGTGGCTTCTCATCTAAAAGGTGTTGCAAAATCAACTATGTCAGATCAAATACGTAAGGAGTTGTGTGAGTACAAGAGAGATAATCCTGCAAGCATACAAAAAGACTTGCAGAGATGGCTTAAGGGAAAATTTCAGTTGAAAGTTAGTCAAGGAACAATATTAAACACACTTAAACGGTCAGATAACTATATCTCTAATGAAATAGAAAAGGGAAGAGCAGAGATCAAAAGACACAAACCAGCAAAATATCCTGACATGGAGAAGGTTGTTTATGAGTGATTTCTCCAGCATCAAGAACGTGTGAATATCACAGGAGAATTACTTTTGCAGAAGGCAAGAGATACAATGAAACTCGTGTACCCTCATGATGATTCAGATTTTAACTTCTCTATAGGATGGCTTGGGAAATTCAAGAACCGACATGGCATAAAGTCATTTCGTCGTTTTGGCGAGAGTGGGTCTGTTGATGTACAAGACATGGAGCATAAATTGGTATCGATTCGGGAGAAAATTGATCAGTTCCCTATGAAAGATGTTTTCAATATGGATGAAACTAGGTTGTTTTATAGGCTACAAGTTGATCATTCACTGGCAACAAAATAACTTGAAGGAAGAAAATAAGATAAAGAAAGGCTGACGGTAGTTATTTGTTGCAATGAAGATGGCTCTGAAAAAATCCCTTTATGGATTATTAGGAAATATGCAAAACCTTGTTACTTCAAGAATGTCAACATGAATAGCTTGGATTGTCAGTATCGAACTAACAAAAAAGCATGGATGACTAGTGTGCTTTTTGATGAATATGTTCGTTCATTTGACCAAATGATGCATGGTAGAAGAGTTCTACTTGTGGTGGATAATTGTCCAGTACATCCAAGAAATATTGAATGGCTAAGAAACGTTGAGTTGTTCTTCTTGACACCCAACATGACATCAAAGATTCAACCTTGCGATGCTGGGATAATAAGAGCTTTCAAGATGCATTACCGTAGAAGGTTTTACCGCAAAATATTGGAAGGTTGTGAGGTGGGACAATCAGATCTAGGGAAGATAAATGTCCTTGATGCTATCAATTTGGAAATCCCATCTTGGACGATAGATGATCGAAAAGAAACAATAGTGAATTGCTTCTGACACTGTAAAATTTGTTCAGCTAGTGACGTTGCAAGAAATTTGGATGAATCCACTTTTGATGAAGAAACTCAAGACCTTGAGACTATGATCAATCAATGTGGCTATCGTAATAAGATGGATATCGACAATCTAATGAACTACCCAGGTGAAAATGAAGCATGTTCGAAGGTTCAGAGTTTAGAAGATATTGTGGGTACTATCATTAAGAACAGTGCAGAGGATGACGACGAAGATGATACGGTGTTTTTGAAGCTTGTTACACAAAAGGAAGAACTTATGGCGTCGAACACTCTTCACAACTTTATGATACAATACAAAAGTACAACACCTGAGCTATAGGATGCAATAAGAAAAGTTAGAGATAAGCTCCAAATAGACTTGAACTTTAAAGGAAAACAGACAACTAATGAATCATATTTCAATAGAGTGTAATATACTTTTTTCAGTTTCTATGAATTATTAATTTATGATTTTCTTGGGACCGAAAATTATAAAGGGATCTCCCGAAAAATCATTATCTTATTATTTTATCGAGTTTTTCAACTTTTTACATTGGCCCAAATCGGGACCGGACAAATCTATTATTTTAGAGAGCTTATAAATTTACCGAGTATTAATTTAAAGAGTTTCTACTATATATATATATATATATATATATATATATATATATATATATATATATATATATATATATATATATATATATATATATATATATATATATATATATATATATATATATATATATATTAGTAAGTGAGTAGTAAGGGTGTAAATAAATCACCTAAAGTAGACAGTTGCTTCCTGTCATCTATCTCGTCTTCCATAAACTACTTTAAACTAACTTAGAGTATTGGTAAATCAAACATGATGCCCCCCAATTATACTCGTGAATCCTCTCTAAATCTGCAGTGTATTTAATATAGACAAAATTAACATAGGTCTCACTTTTGTCCATAAAAATGCCAATTCCAATCAAGATAAAGAAATATCTTCTCAATGCACATACTCTATGATAGGAAACCTGAGCCTCATCATCCACACCATTCAAAGACACATTAAGGTGGTTAATATAATTTTTCAATAAGAATGAGAATCTAACATGACATCCTCTGGTGTCTTCTATCTCCCCTTGGGCTTTATGCGGATCAGTCCCAAATTGTATCACTATCGGGTTGAAGGCCTCAGATGTACTAATTCTAAAGTGATCCAACAATCTTCAAGTGATCAGAAGACATATGAAGCATGATACATCATCAAGGGTGATTATCATCTCACCGATCAGTAGATGAAATGACAATATCTCTATATGTCATCTTTCAACAAATATAGAGAATACACCATGATTAATATAACCATATTCAACCCTACTTGAGTCCTTCATCCCATATAGTCTAAGACTTCCAGAAATCATGGTTCAAGAGGTTGCGACATCTTTGATATCTTCCTGACATGGTTTATACATTTCAATATATGATGGTACTACAAAAATAAATACATCAACATTTAACAATTCAATAAGTGCTACTACAAATAATACATTTCATGACAAAACTTTCACCTCACTCAACCAAAAACTGAGGTAAAATGTCAAGGCGTGTTATGCTTTATTTATTTATTTAATAAATATCACATATTCCCTCGGTTTCTAAATATAACCAAGTGGAAAAATAATTTAGGACATGGTTCAAATTCCAGCAACAACAGTTTATGTTTTTATTTCTTTAAAATTTTTGCCTTTGTTTTTATTTTTATTTTTAAATTAGTGATCTATTTCTTCAGATATATTTAATAACCAAGGAATTATATTATCAAATTCTACTATAAAAGCACTCGTTAATCAGAGTTTACCATAAACCTATATATATATATATATATATATATGTGTGTGTGTGTGTGTGTGTGTGTGTGTGTGTGTGTGTGTGTGTGTGTGTGTGTGTGTGTGTGTGTGTGTGTGTGTGTGTGTGTGTGTGTGTGTGTGTGTGTGTGTGTGTGTGTGTGTGTGTGTGTGTGTGTGTGTGTGTGTGTGTGTGTGTGTGTGTGTGTGTGTGTGTGTGTGTGTGTGTGTGTGTGTGTGTGTGTGTGTGTGTGTGTGTGTGTGTGTGTGTGTGTGTGTGTGTGTGTGTGTGTGTGTGTGTGTGTGTGTGTGTGTGTGTGTGTGTGTGTGTGTGTGTGTGTGTGTGTGTGTGTGTGTGTGTGTGTGTGTGTGTGTGTGTGTGTGTGTGTGTGTGTGTGTGTGTGTGTGTGTGTGTGTGTGTGTGTGTGTGTGTGTGTGTGTGTGTGTGTGTGTGTGTGTGTGTGTGTGTGTGTGTGTGTGTGTGTGTGTGTGTGTGTGTGTGTGTGTGTGTGTGTGTGTGTGTGTGTGTGTGTGTGTGTGTGTGTGTGTGTGTGTGTGTGTGTGTGTGTGTGTGTGTGTGTGTGTGTGTGTGTGTGTGTGTGTGTGTGTGTGTGTGTGTGTGTGTGTGTGTGTGTGTGTGTGTGTGTGTGTGTGTGTGTGTGTGTGTGTGTGTGTGTGTGTGTGTGTGTGTGTGTGTGTGTGTGTGTGTGTGTGTGTGTGTGTGTGTGTGTGTGTGTGTGTGTGTGTGTGTGTGTGTGTGTGTGTGTGTGTTTATGTGTGTGCGTGTCTATGGATGGATTGCAAGTACAAAAACAAAAATTCTCTTGGTTGGAACAAATAACTTATCAGAAATTTAAAAAGATATGTTGTTCTCCAAGAATCCATTGTCAAAATTTGGATTTGATTAAATAATTTATTTTAATATTTTGTGTAAACAGTGTAATTTAAAAAAAAAGTTTTTTCCATCGATTTTTTTTATAGAAACCGAGAGGTATGTGGTGCTTGAGAAGGAAAATATTTTATTGTATTTTTCATCTAAAAAGAAACACATTTATCTCAGTTTTGAGTAATAACCGAGATAAAATATAAGCGTGTTTATTCATTTCTTTATCGTTCTTAAACAAATATTTTTCATCCATTTAATGAGTACCAATGCTCAACACACTCCCATTAGTGATTCACATGAAACCTAAAACCCTCATTATAAAAGCTTTATGAATATTAAAATTTGATAATCAAACACTTGACATGAAAACTTTGAAACTTAAAATATTATTTATTTTATTTGAGAAAATTTCTCTAGAATGGATTGCAAAAGCAACAAATTATTTAGGTTCAAAGTTTGTGTTCTTAAATGATCATATAATTAAATATTTATTTTATTTATCTAAATTTTTTGTTTTATATCAGACATTTGATCTTCCTCAAAAGTAATGAAACAAGGAACCCCAACATTTGCTCTTCCCCAAAATATTCATCATTTGTTCTTCACCGACTACGATGATGGTGAAGAACAAATGTAATATTCTGTGTAAACTATGTACTTTGTAAAAAAATTAATTTATTACTCTTCTATGTAAACAATGTAATGACCTAAAGTAGACAGTTGCTTTCTGTCATCTATCTTATCTTTCATAAACTACTTTAAACTAACTTAGAGTATAGGTAAATCAAACATGATGCCCCCCAATTGTACTCGTGAATCCTCTCTAAATCTGTAGTGTATTTAATGTAGACAAGATCAACATAAGTGTCACTTTTGTCCATAAAAATGCCAATTCCAATAAAGATAAGGAAATATGTTATTTTGCACATACTCTATGATAGGAAACCTGAGCCTCATCATCCACACCATTCAAAGACACATTAAGGTGGTTAATATAATTTATCAATAAGAATGAGAATCTAACATGACATCCTCTGGTGTCTTATATCTCCCTTTGGGCTTTATGCGGATCAGTCCCTAGTTGTATCAATATCGGGTTGAAGCCCTCATATGTACTAATTCTAAAGTGATCGAACAATCTTCAAGTGATCAGAAGACGTATGAGGCATGATACATCATCAAGGGTGATTATCATCTCACTGATTAGAAGATGAAATGACAACATCTCTGAATGTCATCATTCCAAAAATATAGATAACACACCATGATTAATATAACCATATTCAACCCTACTTAAGTCCTTCATCCCATATAGCTCTAAGACTTCCAGAAATCATGGTTCATTAGGTTGCGACATATTTGATATCTTCCTGACATGATTTATACATTTCAATGTATCATGGTACTACAAAAATAAATACATCAACGTTTGACAATTCAATTAGTACTACTACAAATAATATATTTCATGACAAAACTTTTACCTCACTCAACCAAAAACCGAGGTAAAATGTCAAGGCGTGTGATGCTTTATTTATTTATTTAATAAATATCATATATTCCCTCGGTTTCTAAATATAACCAAGTGAAAAAAATAATTTAGGACATGGTTTAAATCCCAGCAACAACAATTTATGTTTTTATTTCTTTAAAAGTGTTGCCTTTATTTTTATTTTTATTTTTAAATTAATGATCTATTCCTTCAGATATATCTAATAACCAAGGAATTATATTATCAGATTTGACTATAAACGCACCCGTTAATCAGATTTTATCAAAATCTAACTTATATATATATATATATATATATATATATATATATATATATATATATATATATATATATATATATATATATATATATATATATATATATATATATATATATATATATATATATATATATATATATATATATATATATATATATATATATATATATATATATATATATATATATATATATATATATATATATATATATATATATATATATATATATATATATATATATATATATATATATATATATATATATATATATATATATATATATATATATATATATATATATATACACATATATATATATATATATACATATATATATACATATATATATATATATACATATATATATATACATATATATTTATACATATATATATATACATATATATATATATATATATATATATATATATATATATATATATATATATATATATATATATATACATATATATATATATATATATATACATATATATATATATATACATATATATTTATACATATACATATATATATATATATATATATATATATATATATATATATATATATATATATATATATATATATATATATATATATATATATATATATATATATATATATATATATATATATATATATATATATATATATATATATATATGTATATATATATATATATATATATATATATATATATATATATATATATATATATATTACACATAATTCTTTGGGATGAATTGCAAGATAGAAAAAATCTGCAATGTTCTTATATCTTGAACAAAACAATTTATTCTATTCTTGCAATCCACATCAACATGATGGTGACGATGTTGTTGTATTTTTGGAATAACATTCTTATGTTGTCAATTAAAGAAAACATAGAGAAATTTATTATTTTTCTCGGTTGACAACATTGAGAAATTTATTTGTAAACACAATCATTTTGTTCTCTTTCATTTGAAAGCATTTGACATGAAAACATTTTCTCAACATAAAAAAATCTCTCTAGGATGGATTGCAAGTACAGAAACAAAAATTCTCTTGGTTGGAATAAATAACTTACTAGAAATTTGAAAATATTTGTTGTTCTCCAAGAATCCATTGTCAAAATCTGGATTTGATTAAACAATTTATTTTAATATTCTGTGTAAACAGTGCCATTAAAAAAAATGTTTTTTCCATCGAATTCTTTATAGAAACAGAGAGATATGTGGTGCTTGGGAAGGAATATATTTTATTGTATTTTTCATCTAAAAAGAAATACATTTTATCTCAGTTTTGAGTAATAACCGAGATAAAATATAAGCGTGTTTATTTAGTTTCTTCATCGTTCTTAAACAAATATTTGTCGTCCATTTAATGAGTACCAATGCTCAACGCACTCCCATTAGTGATTCACATGAAACCTAAAACCCTCATTATAAAAGCTTTATGAATATTAAAATTTTATAATCAAACACTTGACATGAAAACTTTGAAACTTAAAAAATTATTTATTTTTTATGGGAAAATTTCTCTAGAATGGATTGAAAAAGGAGCAAATTATTTAGGTTCAAGGTTTGTGTTCTTAAATGATCATATAAATGCATATTTATTTTATTTATCTAACCTTTTTGTTTTATATCAGACATTTGATCTTCCTCAAAATTAATGAAACGAGGAACCCCAACATTTGCTCTTCCCCAAAATATTCATCATTTGTTCTTCATCGACAACGATGATGATGAAGAACATATGTAATATTCTGTGTAAACTATGTAGTTTATAAACAAATTAATTTATTACTCTTCTATGTAAACAATGTAATGAGTATATATATATTCTCTTAGTTTTATTCATAAATCGAGAGGTATATGGTGCTACTTTTTAAAAATATAAAAGAGTTATTATTAGGGATCGAACCAATGCCTATTTAAATTAACCCCTCGGTTAGTCTAAACCCGAGAGGTAAAGTGACATCTTTTCATGACACGTTTCGTTACCTCGCCTTTGTAACTGAGGTTAAATCAACTATGCGTCCGAGGTTACATATTTTTTTTTGTAGTAGTGTAACATAAAATAAATGTTTAAAAGAGTAATAAAACATTTATGCTAACTCTCCCTCCGACATATAAACTATAGCATGATGTGCATATACAAGAAATAATGAAGTATCTTTGGGGCCTCTAAGAAAACTAGCATATGTGGTAACATGGGGTCCGACTATAGGATGTGGATCATGCACATATACACCAGCATGAATGGGAACAATAGTTGTTTCATCATGAGTCAGAGATACATGACCCCGAGAAGATGACCATTCAATAGTACGCGACAATTATCCATTTATGGGTCATGAGAGTCTAGCTTTCTTCCAGCGCACTGAAGCATGTTGGTCACTCGACCGTATATGTATTTTCATTGTTCGTTAGCCATTTTCTGTAATTAAATAAGAAAAGGAATATCAAAATCAATGAAGCAGAAAAAATGTAGCGGCAAGCAGAATTAAAAACATAATGAAAAAAGAGAAATCTGAATTTTGTTATCCATACAAAGTGTCCAGATTTCAAATTCAGACTAAAGTGCACCAGGAAAAAATGCGTTCATGCATGTATCCTAACCCTTAAATGTCTTAAATTCATACCAAATGCTATGAAGAAGAAACAAAATGTACATTTCTATTGAATGTATCTTAATGTAGCATAACTGTAGCATATTAAGGAATTGCATGAATCATAAATAAAAAAGCAAGGATATGAGACATTTATAAAATGTGAGATTTTTGTGCTTGGCTTGAGTGGAGGGGAGTAGAAGTTGATGGTGATTCTAGGTTTAAAAATATAGGACTAGAACTTGAGAGAAAGATTGGAACAATGTGACAGATGATAGCTCTATTTCTGCAACACTAGTTTTGATTTGTTTCAAATAGAAGGGAAAGAAGAGGGAAAGATATGGCGTAAGTTTAGTCCAGAGTTTGAATTAAAGCGTCTGGATTTTGAAGTTCGTAAGTTTAGTCCAGAGTTTGAAATTCAGACATTTCATTTACTTAAATTTGGTTGTGATTTTGAGGCTAAGTTTGTTGTAGTGTGTCCGGATCCCATAATCCATACATTTTTTTACTTGTATTTGTTGTGTTTTTTGGTGTGTTTGGAGTCCATACTCTCAATTTTAGGAGTATTTTAGAATTTTCGTCAAGATGCGTAAGACATGGGGTGTAGTGAACAATTCCCTTGTTATTTAGCTAGTTGTTGACACGAATTGTGCACCATATTAAAACTCTCTTACTCTTATTTAATTATATTTTAACTATTTCATTAGTTTGAATTACATGTAAATTTCACCCTTACTTTAAGATTTTTTAAAGTTAAAATTCTATTGTCGCATACTTGTTTTCTCCTCACAAGTTCTAAAAGTCACATATTAACTCACATAATAGATGTTAAACAACATAGACGTGAGATAATTTGTATAGTTATTATCTTAAACTTTTAGTATTTATATGTTAATTCTCTATTTGCAAATTGAACATGTAAATAAATTTTTCAAGATTTTAAAATTAAGAGATGTCAAGTGTAAGTATTTGAGTGTGCCTAAGAGGGGGGGGGGGGGGGTGAATTATGACATAGAAAAATCATTCGGTTTTTATGAATCTTTATTCTTTCTTTTATGGTTAGGTTAGGCTATAAAAACGATAAAGTGCGGAAAAATAAAGAACACATATGGATTATACTAGTTTCTCTCATAATCTGAGAGCACGCCTAGTCTCCTTACCACATGTAAGAGATTTAATTATTGTTAGATTTCCATAAACAAGATTCTAACCAAGTTATCAAGAACAATCCTCTTGAAACTTAAACACCAAGGAAAGAGAATAATCCTCCCTTTTCTAATAATCTTACCTCCAACAATCCTGGATGATAAGTCACTACGCCTAATATCAAATAATCCTTGATACTTAGGAATTTACAACAAAGTAATGTATAAAGAAGTAGATGAAGTTTGTAGAATTCTTTAAGACTTATAACAAAGCCTTCTTCTTTTTTAAGTATGAAGATTCAAGACAAATTCTCTCTAAGTGCTCAAGATACTTTTATGATATTAATGTGAAAATTTATTTCAAAAAAGTATCTAATCATGAAAGTTGTGATGAAATATATGTAGAAAGATTTTAAGATTTGTATGAAAGAGGTAAGATAAAAATGAAAATTTGAATTATATTTATAGTGATGAAGACAGCCATTCAAAAGTCATGGCAATGGTTAGAGAAATTCTGAAATTTCATTAAAGAAATTATGTAAGGGATGTCATGAAAGGATATAATGAAAATGTGCATTCAAACAAGACATTTTTCAGAAAACATACAGGTGCAATGATTGCACCAGAACCACAATCGGTTGAACCAAGTTTCAACCTTAAAAAGTTTTGAAAATTTATCCTGTGACAATGGATTGTACCAGGATGACAATCGATTATCATTAGTGAAAAATGCACTTTTTCCTAAGACAGTAGCCAAAATGCTTCTGATGCAACCGGTTGTTGCCAAGGTGCAACTGATTGTCATCATTGAGAATTTGAAATTTGGCTTATGCATATGATTCAAAACCAAGCATAATATAGAGATATAACCAAGACATTAGATGATCTTTGAAAAAAAATTTAACAAGGTTTTAAATCAAAAATTACTTTTTAGTGCATGATCAAAAAAACTTGAGCACTAAGATTGATTTAGTCAAGAATTTCATATACCTAAAAGTTTGATCAATCCAATCTTTTAATTGAAGTCAAGTTTTAACCACTTCTTTTCCTCCTTTGATCATGTCATTGTTGAGTTTGTCTTCATCAAAACACATTAGAAGCTTGTCTTCACATTCTCCCCCCTTTTTGATTATGACAACCATGAAAATTATGAAGTCTTGAGAAGTATAAATTTTAAGCATGGGAATGATATTGAAGTCTTCATATATGCTTAAGATCATGAGAGAAACTCCCCCTAAATTTGACAACTCATTCTTTCTTTGATTTTTCTTTAAAAAAATATTAGTGTACAAGCACACAAAATAGATGGTTTCTTCTCCCCCTTTGGAATTATCAAAAAGAAAGGAAAAGAAAATGTGAAAGTATACATATATTATGAGCACAAACAATAAGACATAGAAAGATAACATAGTATTGCATCATAACATAATATTTCATCATAGACATAAAAACACATAATGATAACAAATACATAGTCTTAACCAATCACAACAACATAAACTTAACTTTAGATGAAATTAACTTAACATAAACTTAAACATACTACTCATAATAATAATAGAGAATATATAAAAAAACATATTCGGTATTGGTTCATGAAGACATTGTCTTGTTCACTGTCATCATCTTCGTGGTCTTCATCATGAGGTTGGAGGAAGGGGTAATGATAGGGTTGGACTTTATAAAGAGGGATGTTTAAGTGAGCGTTTTGGTGATCAAATTAGAAATTAATGTTATGGTTGACATAATGCATGTAGTCATAAACTTGTTCATTGGTGACTTCAACACGAGGTGCTTGATCTTGATTTTGTGGTTGAGTGATATAGATGATGGTTCTTGCAATAGGATTGAATCTAACCCCTGTCTTGGTGTTGCAAAATTTTCTAGGAGTGATTTCATCCTTTGAAGAATCAATTTCATACACCGTTTCGCCGCTCAGGTTCACATTAAAATGGTTGAAAATAAGAGTTAGCCAATGACAATAAGGGAGACCAGAAGCAAATTCATTGTGAATTTTCAAGTGATTAATAATCACATATGCCCAATTAATCTGAACATTAATTTTCATGGAAAACAAGATTTGAATTTCACCATCATTAATAGTTGATAATTTTGAGAATTTGGCATGATAATATAGCCAAGGAGGTAATGGATCAACTTATCATCAATAGTTAAAATACCGGCAGACCAAGAGTTTCATTATGGAGGACCACCAACAATCCTCTACCTCTTTTGAATGAGCTCATGTTCTGGAATCCTAGCAATTCCATAGTAAAAGTCTCTCTTATTATATCCTGCTAAGTTTGAACTAGTATTCAACCTAATTCCAACACCTTAAGTAGGAATTCCTAAAATGTCTCCAAATTCTTTGACAGAAAGAGAAATAGACTTTCCTTTAACATTTGACACTATGATACCATCGACAATATCCATGTTGCTATAAAAAATCCTAACAAGATCCAGATAGACGTCTTCATGACATTCAATTAAATTAGTAATCCTTTGAGACCTCAAGAGAGTTGGAAAACTAAAACACCTAGAGAAATTCTTTTCAAGAATGGCAAACCATGGTGAAAGAAACATTTCCTTTTGGAAGCGTTTTTCAAACCTAACTCTTTGGGCTTTTATAGGCCGGAGCCTCATTGCTTCTTCTTTGTTGGATGGCTTGGAGGAGGAAGAGGAAGCTTTTGCCTTGCCTTTTCTAGTGGAAGACATGTTGAGAGATGAAGGTTGATAATGGAGGTTTGGTGTTTGAGTGAGAGAATTTTGTGAAGGAGATAAGAAGGAGGCATGTGATTTTCGAGAGAGAAGAAAAAATTCTGATTTTTGTGTTTTAAAGATAGGAAATATTGAATGAGAATATGAGGATTTGGTGAGAGAATAAAGGTGAGTAGTTAAGAGTATTGAATAAGGAAATAAAGTTTGGCAAAAATGTGAAGATTTGGTCAAAAAGGTGATTCATAGGGTTAGGTTAGGGGAATCGAAATTCTGATAAGTTATGATATGAATTGATGGGGAATATTGACCACGAGTGAACCAAGAGAAAGAATTGAAGATATTATTTAATAAAAGAAAAAAATTTTAAAAACGCAACAGTGACAATCTGTTGCATTGGGGAAACAATCGATTATCACTGTTATTAAAAGAAAGAAAAAAGCGAAAAAGGCATGTGCAATTGGTTGTGGAAAAACAACAATCGACTGCAATAGGTGAATTTTTGAAAAAAGAAATTTAATTAATTATGTAGAACATCAAATAAATCAAATTTAATGAAAACATCATATTATATCACAAATAACACATATAATAAAATCATAAAATCATATAATTTATCCTATTAAAATAAAATCAATAAGACCAAATAATGAAAATACAATAATGTAATTAAAAATATACTTATGAATTAAATTTAATGAAGTATAATACATGTACCTTCTGATTCTTTATGAATTGTTGTGAGCTTATTCAGATGAATTTTTCAAGAATCTTTACTTGATTTAATATCACTTTCGCTTAGTATACCTAGATCTCTTCGAATTTTGTAAAATGCGTCCCGAAGAAGCGGCTTTGTGAAGATGTCTGCTAGTTGATTTTGGGTATCAATGAAGAAAATTTCAATGTTACCTTTCAGAACATGATCTCTAAAGAAGTGATGTTGAATATCAATGTGTTTGGTTCTTGAATGCATGATAGAATTCTTTGAAATATTGATTGCACTAGTGTTATCACATTTGAGAGAAATGCTTCCTAGAATCATACCATAGTCATGAAGTTGTTGTTTTAACCAAAGTATATTTGCACAACAACTACCGGAGGTGATATATTTTGCTCCTACAGTGCTGAGAGCCAAACTTTCTTGCTTTTTGCATGACCAAGAGACTAAGGCATTTCCAAAAATGTGACATGTTCCACTTGTGCTTTTTCTGCCCATTTTATATCCTGCATAATCTACACCAGAGAAACCAACAAGACTACATACACTACCTTTGGGGTACCATAAGCCGATATTGGATTTTCCTTTGAGATACTTCATTATTCTCTTCACAACAGTGATATGGGATTCCATACAATCCCTTTTTAAGTTTGTACACATGATCAGGATGTTTGAAGTCTTCAAATCCTGGAGGTTGGCTAACATAAACTTCTTCAAGTATGTATTCATTTAGAAATGTGATTTTAACATCAATAATCTAATTACTTCTAGTCTAGCAACAGGAGAAAATGTTTCCTCAAAATATATACCTTCCTCATGATTATAGTGTTGGGCTACTAACCTTGTCTTGTTCCTTATAATGATTCTATTTTCATCTAGCTTAATTTTAAAAATCCATTTAGTGCCAATAATATGTTTACCTTTTGGTATAGGAACTAAATCCCAAACTTGATTTCTTTCAAACTGATTTAGTTTCTCTTGCATGGCTAGAATCCATTGGTCATCATATAAGGTATCTTTGACTTTAGAAGGTTCAATTTTAAAAATAAAAGCCATATTAAGACAAGCATCTTTAAGATTCAAATGATTAGATACTCTCTAATTTATGTCTCCAATAATCTTGTCAATAGGATGATCTCTATGTGTTCTCTATTCTTGAGGATGATCTCCTTGGTTTGACTCTTGTTGAATGGATTCCTCTTTTTCTTTTATTTGATCACTATTGTTGACTTTGGTAGCATCTTCCATAGGACTTTCTATAATTTCATTGTCATCATCACAAACAACTTCATCATCCTTAGAGGTGTAAAATTCATCAAAAGAAACATGCGTTGATTCTTTTACAGTTAAAGTTTATTTATTATATATCCTATATGATTTACTAGTAAGAGAATAGCCAAGGAAAATACCTTCAACCGATTTTTCATTAAGTTTACCGAGATCGTCTTTGTCATTATTTAGAATAAATAACTTGCATCCAAATATGTGAAAATGAGCAATGTTTGGTTTCCTACCCTTAAAGAGTTCATATGGGGTCTTTTTCAAAATTGGTCTAATAATAACTCAATTACTAAAATAGTAAGTCGTTCTTACCGCATCCGCACAAAAATGTTTTAGTAGATTTGAATCACTAAGCATCGTTCTCATAAGTTCTGCAAGTGACCGATTCTTTCTCTCCACCACTCCATTTTGTTGAGGAGTCCTTGGTGCTGAAAATTATGAAAGATCCGATGTTCTTCACAAAACTCTTAAAAATATGCATTTTGGAATTCTCCACCATGATCGCTTCTTATGAGGCAATTTTTAGAGA
This sequence comes from Lathyrus sativus, assembly GCA_963859935.3. Classification (NCBI taxonomy): domain Eukaryota; kingdom Viridiplantae; phylum Streptophyta; class Magnoliopsida; order Fabales; family Fabaceae; genus Lathyrus; species Lathyrus sativus. The sequence goes on along the minus strand of OZ012738.1, from coordinate 452,983,804 downwards.
TTTCTCATTTTGAATTTGCTTTGCACACTTCTTGAACGCCTTGAATAATTTTCTTAAATGTTCCATAGAAATATGAGCAATTCTTTTATGCCAAAGCCATGAGTCATTGTTGTTTACCATGAGACACTTTACTTTCAAAGACAAATCATTTAGGGAAATCATAAATATATTATTAATTCTTTTACCTTTGAGTCTTACCTCATGTGTGACTTCATCTTCGATGAAGCATTCACCCTTGGTAAACTTGATTTTGAAGCCTTTGTCACAAAGTTGACTAATACTTAAAATATTGTGCTTTAGTCCTTCAACATAAATAATATCTTCAATGCATGTGAACGGTGGTGTTCCAACTTTACCTATGCCAAGAATTTTTCCTTTGTTGTTGTCTCCGTAAGTGACATACCCCTTGGCCTTAAGCACTAGATTTGAAAATTTGTTAATATCTCCTGTCATATGCTTAGAACAAGTACTATCGAGATACCATAGATTTGATATGGCTTTTAAGCATACCTACAAAAAACATTAGGTTTTGTTAGGTACCTGTTACACCCCAAAATTTAACCAACATTTATTTACCCATCAAGAGTTGTATGATACTATGAAGAAAGCCAAAAAAGTTATTTAAATGTTCAAAGATTGATATCTTTGTCAGAGAACTCAAGAGATCCTCAGAGAGATTGGTTGAAACCAAGGTTGTGTGTCTCATAACTTGAGAGTTGTGGGAGCTCCTCAGATGATTCTGAGACAATGAGGATGGACTTGAAGCTTTGAGAAAGCCTATGAGATGTCTTGAAAGCCATCATGAAACCTAGAGAGGTCATTGTACAAGAATTCAGAAGATTCAACCATGAGTGGTGGAATTAGGGTTTTGATTGGGTCAACCCTAGGTCAACTGATGATTTGGAGAGGGTTGAGACCTAATCCAAGAGCCATGTGATCATGGAATGAAGTATTGATATGATATAAGGATGATTCCTAGACCAACTCATCATGATTGAGGAGTTTGAGAAGTTTCAAGCTAGGGTTTCTAAGGATTGACAGTGTAAAATCCCCTAGTTTGATCCCTATCTTCAAGGCAGTTTAGCTCAAGATGTGATTGTCATCTCATCTTCCCCATAACATGAATGTTGTAGAGCTTGTTCTTAGCTTTAATTTGAGTGCTAGAAGTACTTGATAGGATTTGTAGAGCTCAAGTTATGACTTTGACAAATTACAGGTCATCTGAGGTATGTGAATCTGGGTCCTTGAAAGTCACCCAACTTGCATCCAACATTTGCCCTAGTAGGATGATTCCTATGAACTCTTGGTAAACATGAATGTTGTAGAGCATCTTCTTAGATTTCTAGAGAGTACTAGAAGTCCTTGATAGGATTTGTAGAACTCAACTTATGGCTTTGACAAGTCAAGGGCATTTTGGTCATTTGGAGGTTATAGGTCATTTCAAGCATAAGGCCATATCTCCTATTTCCAAGCTTCAAATGGAAAAATATTCAACATCAAACTTTCTTAGAATGATGTTTTAAGGCTAGTAAGGAGGTCATGAGATGTTGAAAAGGCTTGTATCAAAAAGTGATAAAAATGGCCTAAAATGGAGGCATAAGTTAATTAAGGTGAAATTGAAAAATGGAAATCCCAAGTTATAAATCCAAACCATGTCATGTAATAGGTCATTTTGACTCCAAATGACATTCTAAGAACAACGGTTCAGCCACAATTTTGATTTGAGGCTTGGATCATAGGGCTGCTTTGGAAATGGCTTACTTGCATATTAAGGTACCAAACCAAAACTCAAAAGAACTCAATGTACAAGTTGGTTATGCATTGTAACTTATCATAAATCTCATGTGGGGATAAATTCAAGTCATAATCAAGGGTTACAAGGAGCTTGGCATGAGATAGCATGTAAGGAGAATTGGATTCAAAATGTCATGACATGAAAAGTTCAATTTCTCATTGGATGATCCTAGAGGGTTCTAGATGATTCTAAACCACTCTATATATCAAGTGTAACTTGCTCAGATGCAAGGTTGGTGTGAATTGTGTTGCACCCCAAAATTTTACCAACTACTTATCGCAATTTGGCTCATGTTTCGACTCATTTCATTTCGCATTTGCATACCGCGTACATTGCATTTTTTCCCGTCAGATTGACCTTATCGGGATCACAGCCCTTTGATGGCATTTCAGGCCAATACGAGGACGTATTTTGAGAATCGGTGCTCGCCTCGGTGTTTTCAGCTCTCGCTGTTGTTTTCGAGGACCTCTCGGTGTCCGGATTTTTACCGTTTATTTCGATATAGCTCGCTAATCGATTTAATCGGCTTTCTCGTATTTTTAGGGTTTTTCCTTTATTTTTATAGAATTTTTAATAGGTTTAATTCATTTTTTTAGGTATTAGATATATTTTTAAATAGCTTTAATAGATTTTAAATTGTTTTTAAATAGATTTTAGGTTTAAATCATATATTTTTTAGATATTAAATAGAATTTTAATAGATAGTTTAATAGAATATTCTTTTAATAGGTATTTTTGCTTTAATAGAAATTAATAGTTGTCATCTATTATTATTAGAGATCATTAGAGTTTTATTAGTATAAAGGTTTTTCATTAGTTTAGTGATTAATATAGATTTTTTAGGTTAATCCTCTTTTTAGATTTAATTAGGATTAGTTAGATTAATTAGGTCTTAATCATTTGTTTAGGTGTTAATAGGATTTAATTAGATTTAGTTAGATTTTAATTAGAGTTTATTAGGTCTAATTAGATTTAATTACCGTTTTAATTGCCATTTAGCATCTAATTGTAGTTTTAATTTTCAGTTAATTGTAGTTTTAAGTCTTAACCAGGTTTAATTGTTCATTAATTAGTCATTAGATCCATGCATTTTCGTTGGGCCCAGAATGGTTGTGGAGGCCTAGCTCAGTTACCAGTCCATGTGTCAGCGTATAAGAAGGCCACGCGTGCACTCTGAAAGGGTCCACCTTGGTCCCACTTCATTTTCCACTTCACACTCAGAGTCTTCCACGTTTTTCCACCCATCCACTATCTCTCCAGCCACGTTTCACCATTACCACCTTCCACGCGTTCTCTCCACGCCACCTCACCACCTCACAATTCTCTCTCTCACTGCCAACACACCTCCACGCGTCCCTGCATGCAACTCCCTCCATCGCCACTTGGCTTCACCTCCCTGCCCCTCTCATGCGTGATGACACGCGTATGGCGAGGTGGTACTCCCGCCGTCGGCCATGCAAACGGCCGGAGGACTCACAGGAGAAATCAACGCTAACCTACTCACGGCGGAAACTCACCGGAAACAACAAACTTCTCACCGGAAAATTCATCACCTCATCGGAAACCGTCGCCGGATATCAAAAACTTCATCATTTCCCCAGAAATCTTCATGAGATTCACCATGAACGTTCATCACATTACCAGATCTTCATCGTTAATCTCCAGAAAGTATCCAAGATCTTCCACTGAGATCATCATCCGTTCATCATTCAAGAACCGTTTACCAGATTCCTCAAAATCCTCACTCATGAGTGTGAGTCTTCGCAAGAACATCATCCATCAACAACTTTCGAAGAAGCTTCTAGGTTCATCGTATCCATCACCGTTCATGACCGTTTTCCATCATCATCTTCAGCATATTCAAGAACATCCATACAACTTCATCAAAGATCGATCCCAGTTCATCAAGATCTTCATCAATGAACAAGAGTTCATAAGTCTTTCAGCTCTCTGTCCAGATCGTCTCAAGAACACCAATAGTGTTCTTCGTCCACACTTCAAGAACCTCATATGTTCTTCAGCAATTTCTTCAGAAGCTTCCAAGAACACATGCAAGATCTTCATCGCTTCCCAGATTTCCTCAAGGAGATCTTCAAGATATGGACGCTAAAATCTCACGATCTCCAACCACCTTCGTCTTTGGTGATCTTCAATCAACTGTTCGTTCTTCACAATCTCCAGACTTACGAGCCAATTCCTTCAAAGTTTGTGGATCTTCAACATAGAATTCAAAATCTCCTCACGAGCATCTTCTGGTATCGTCCTTCACCATTATTTCATGCTGATTTTGGTTGGGTTGTCTGTTTTACGAAGTAGTGTTGATGCTGGAAGAAAGTTGAACAGAGGGGGAAGAGGTTAGGACGGAGAGAGATGGGAGATGACGGCGGCGGACTAGGGAAGGAAGAGAGAGAGCATGGAAACCTAGGTTTTTTCCCCAGACGGAAAAGGGAAGAGTGAGTGAGGGAGAGGAGGGTCTCGTTGGACTCAGAGTGGATTTTGGGCCGCGGGGCCCATTGTTGTTTTTCAGACTTGCACCTCCGTTTCTCCTACACCCCCTCCCACGCCTGAGTGTGTAGATGGGCTAGGCCCACTACGAACTTTCTAGTTACACCCCCTGATTTGGCCATGAACCCCCCTGCTCTTTTATTTGTCTGAATTTCTTATTGGGCTGGGCCCTAACCATTCTGCCTATTTTTGTTGTTGTACCCCCTGGCTGGACCTGCACCCCCTTTTGTTTTTCTTTTTGTTTTTTATTATTTTCTTTTATATGCATTTGTTTAGATCTTTAGAAAGAAAAAGAATAATAAAAGAATATTGAAAAAAGAATATTGAGAAAAGAATATTGAAAAAAAGAATAATAAAAGAATATTGAGAAAAGAATATTGAAAAAAAAGATATGTGAAAAAGATATGAGAAAAAGAATATATGAAAAGAATAGAAGAAAAAATAGTAAAAAGGGAATATAAAAATATTAGTTTGGAGATTTAATATTTTCTTTAGAGTAGATATTTTCTTCATAGGAGTTTATTTTACCTCTTAGAAATAGTTTTAAAAGTCCATTTGTTAGGGGGCTTCTTTTCTTTTAGAAATAGAATTAAATGTCCACTTGTTAGGGGACTATCTTTTCTTTTAGAAGTAGAATTAGATGTCCACTTGTTAGGGGACTATTTTTCATTAGACTTTCCGTATTAGATGGATAGGATTTTTTAGGAGTTTATTTTCTTGTACTCAATCATTGTAATTCTTTCAGAATATTAATAAAACGAGATTGATGTTGTGGTCTCCGTTCTACCCGTAGTTAGGCCGAACTACAACTGCTCTGATTTCTTGTACCAGACAAGAATACGTAGGCATAGGATGCGATATCCTAGCGAGCACACTAACAACTAACTTTTTGTTCTCTCGGTGTTGTGCGATCGAGACTTTCCCGCTGACGACTGATGTTATCCTTTTCTCTTGTCCGAGTGCATTTGAGACCAGACCGTAGTTCTAGTTCCCGTAGGTTCCCATACCTCGAAACCCGACATACTACGTCCGTTCTACCGCAAACAGGTACGCTTAAGTCTCCAATGGTCGAGCAGCGTCCACCTAACTGCTAGAATGCGTACGCTAGTATCGTCAATCATTTCTCTCACCCCCGTGTGACCGAGAACACCCCTGTCTACCCGTAGTTAGCCTGAACTACGTCATGCTCTGATTTCTCTGACAAGAATACGTAGGCCCAAGACGCGACGTCTTGCCGAGCAAGCTAACCCGTAGTTTCCCGAACTACGTCGACTCTGATTTCTCATTCTCTGATGAGAATACGTAGGCATAGAGTGCGACGCTCTATCGAGTCAATTTCTTTCCGTGTAGATATAGCAGCCATAGATAGATTGTTTTTCACCCGTCCAAGCAAACCAAACAAGCGTGGATCCCGTCGAGTACGACGGACGTGAGGGGTGCTAATACCTTCCCCTTGCGTAACCGACTCCCGAACCCAGACAATGGTTGCGATGACCTTGTCTTACCCTTATTCGTTAGGTTTTTCCGATCGTTTCCTTTCCCGCTCGGAGGGATAAATAACGAAAGGTGGCGACTCTTCTGTTGTGCCGGCACTTTATTTTCGCAAAAGCGACAAATTGGTGTAGAGAAGAGAGAGTAAGATCCAAAATCTTCCATTGCAAGTCAAGTTCAATTTCTTCATTCTTCTTCATTTCCATCCATTTTTTCTTCACAAACACTTTCCATAGATCCCTCTGAGTGTGTGCATGCTGAATTGAAGTGCCATTGATGGAGGATTGAAGGTGTTCCAATTGGATTTGCAAGAAGCCACTCATCATCGAATCTTGAAGTGCAAGCTTTCTTCCTCCAATTTTTTGCAAACAGAAGAAGTATCATCATCCAAGGATCATTTCTGAAGAGTTTCAAGTGGTGAATTGAAGATCTACTACCTCTGTCAATCCAAGAAACCAGGTTTGCAAAATCTCTTTCACCTCATTATTTAGGCATTGATAGGTTGAATTATTAGTGTAGAATGGCTAGAGACACCTAGGTGATGAATTCTGAAGAGTTTAGGATCATTTGGTGGAGTTTGAGAGTGTGACACCATTACTTTGATGAGCAAGAACTCGTGGCATGGTGAGAAAGAATGAGTGTTTGATAGCTTGCTTTAACCAGTGGAGTGAGGTGAACATTTTGATGCAAAGAAATCCAAGAATTATTGAAGTTGAGGTTTGAGATTAATCTGAGGTGCACCATCGGGTTTGATGATAGAAACTCTTTCAATGGAAACCAAGACTAGGATCGTGTTCAGCATGAAAAACTGAGCAATTTAGGGTTTTGAATGGTTGAATTTGATGTTGATTTGAGGTAACACGAGTTGGTGGAAATCTGAGTATGGAGCTCTGGTTCATGAAGCTTTCATGGCAAACCCTAGGTTGGAGGTTGAAGACGATCTCACGGCCGTTGGATGAGGAGCTGACTATTGACTGAGAACTGGATCTGAGGGCCACGATTCAATTGCGTTTTGGGAGGGAATTCTGAGAAGAGAAACGCACTGTTTCATTAAACGGTGGTTCTTGGGCTTAAGTGATTATTTTCTATCCCCACCCCCTTCATGAGGCCCAATCAGTTTTACACTGCATTTTGTTCCTATTTGCACCGTGTTTTTCTCATTTTCCTTATGTTTTTTCATTTATTTTCTGGTTAATAATTGGGCCCTAGCGCATTGCTTTCTGAACCCCCCAGTCTGGGCCCATGTGTGAATTTGAACTATGTCTGGTTACTTCCTGCACCCCATTTTCATATTTGATTTTATTTTTCTTCCATTTTATTTCAATGTTAGAAAATTCATATTAAATGGAAAATTCAATATTTTTTAATGGGAATTTTTGCTCCCATTTCATATTTTTGTCAAGAAAAATATAAAATAAAAATATTTTCCTTTCATGCATTTTTAGTATTTTTTGTATATTTTCTACTTTTATTGCATTTTATTTCTTTTATGGTGATCATTGAATTTGTAGAATTTTGTTTAGGTGGTTCCCTTAATATTTTTAGACCATTCTTTTTAGGATAGTTAGATATATGTTTTAGCTTCCCCCTGGATTTATTCCATAATTTTGTGATGAATTTTTAGATTAGTTTGCTTAGATGACATTAGGTTGTGTAGAATTAGGTTAAACTTCACATGGGTCCATAATAACATTAGAATTTTGGGTTTTTAGGACAAATTAGACTATGGGACATATAAGGGCATTAAGGGTAGGTATGTAGGATCCCTTAGAAATTATATTAGGATTTAATATAGTAGTATACTATTTTTTAGATGATTTTTGTAGTTGATGATTGTTTGTGTTGCCCTTGTGGGCTTGTATTGTTGTTTGCTTTACTTTGTGGGCTTGGAGAGCTTGGTATTGTTCTAAGGAGCATTGAGGAGCATATTAGAAGACTTGAAGATGCATTGAGGAGCTTGAGAGCTTGTCCTTTTTGTTTTGTTGATTATTTTTAGGGTTAGGGATTAGGAAGAGTTTAGATTTAGATAACTTCTTTCTTAAACATGGATGGTATCTGTCACCTCCATTCCTCCCTATGATTCAAAGTCCTTCCAGAGTATACACCTCTCTCCTTTGGAGGGATAAGTGAGGTACCTAGGAAGTAGAACTTTTGAGGGAACCATTCATTTGATGTTGAACCCTTATAGGTCACCTTTGGTGGTCAATAAGCAGTTCAATATCCCCAGCTTATCCAGTAAGTGATTTCCTCTGGTTTGATTATCTTGAGAGATGATGAGCTTGAGTTTGAAGATGAAGACTTCATGGAAGAGTGTAGAAGAGGAGGAATCCTTGAGCATTGCCATTCCAGTTGAAGCTTGAAGAACAGCAAGTGCAAGTTGATACTTGAAGACCCCTGAAGATGAAGTTGACACTTCTAAGTGATTGAGATTGATTCTGAAGAGCTGAAGCTTGAAGAGCAAAGGGAGTTGATACTTACTTTGATACCTGGAGATCCTGAAGGAGCCAAGTTGGTACTTATGATTGATAGTGAAGCCTGAAGGTGGAGCTGATCAAGGAGCTGAAGCTTGGAGTTGAGAGAGGGAGTTGATTTGCTTTCTTCTTTTTCTTTTTCTGTATTGATGTGTTTTGTTTGACTTGCTTGATGCATTAGAATAAGTTCATATCTAGAATAGGTAGAATATAGGAGCATGATTGCACTAGAGGTTGAGTTGCTCCCTCTGCTTGTACTGTTACTGTGTGGCTTTGCTTCCGGGTATTCGGTAGAGCCCAGCTCCCTTGCCCATGTGGTTTGTTTGCCTGATGGCATTTCATTTCATTTTTTTCTGTATGATTGCAGTTTACTGTTATTGCTTGATAACATGATGTTTATATTTCAGTATGATTACTGTTATCCATTCTGGCTTGAGGTTGAGATGAGCTTGTGGAGGCTGAAGCCCCACACACATTTCCTCCCTCACTTGCATTGCATGCATTTTACTGTTAAGCTGATGCTTTGTCTGTTTTGGTGTATCATTGACATGATCCCTTAGGACTCTCATTTCCTTTGATAAGGAATTGATGATAGAACTTTAGGTTGAAACCTATGCATGACAACTTCTAGGAGTTCCCTGTTCAAACCTCAACCATAGGATGAATCCATGGCATGATAATAGTAGGACTTGATAGTCTCCCTCCTAGTTGGGCCTGTCCTTTCTCATCTCAAAACAGTTTAAGATACAGTAATCATGAATGGTTTCTTTCGTACGTTACGAGCCTTAAGCTATCTGAGAAAGGATTGTGGGAGAGTTTCTTTTCCATAGTCTGGATGTTTAGTATGGTACCCTTTGGGTGACATGCGACGCATTCACTCTCAGGTCATAGTCTCTAGTGCGATTGAAATCGCAAACACAATAAAAAACATTTCTTTCGTAAAAGACAGGAAATAAACCGTAGTTTCCCGAACTACGTGAGCTCTGATCTCTCATGCATGTTGAGAGTACGTAGGCACAAGATGGCGATGTCTTGGCGAGCTACCTTCCCCCATAACCCTTCGTAGGCCAAACTACGTTGACTCTGATTTCTTATTCTCTGATGAGAATACGTAGGCATAAAGTGCGACGCTTTGCCGAGTCATTTTTCTTTTCTTTTCAAGCCAGCCTTGATAGGTAGATAGAATAAAACTAACCCGTCCAAGTAAACACAACAAGCGAGGATCCCGTCGAGTACGACGGACGTGAGGGGTGCTAATACCTTTCCCTTGCGTAACCAACTCCCGAATCCAGACAGCGGTTGCGACGACCTTGTCTTACCCTTTTTCGTCAGGTTTTTCGGATCGTTTCCTTTCCCGTTCGGAGAGATAAATAACGAAAGGTGGCGACTCTTCTGTTGTGCCGGCACCTTATTTTCGCGCAAGCGACAACACCCAAATTGCCTCTAGTCCTTCATAATTAGTTCATTTCTTGATCCACACATAATGCCCACTTGCCACACTAAAGTTTCTAACATAACAAGCATTAGATATGTGACCACTTATACCACAATAAAAACAAGTAGGAAAAAAATTACTTCTATATATAGGAACATAATATATCTTCTTAACAAATCTTTTCCTTTTTAGGACATTGATGAACAACTTTTGCTTTGTTCACTTTTTCTTTGGTGGATTTATCACTACTCTTAACAAAGATAGTTTTGTTAGAACTTGGTTTGAAAATATTTGAATAACCAATACCACTTTTATCATTTGAATATCTATGTTGACTAAGGACACCGTCCAATCCAATTTTCCCTTTTTCATATCTTTCAACTCTTTTTAATTGGACAATTTGGAAAGAAAGTGATTTGCATTATTTGCATACAAAATTTTGTTTTTGCTTATTAATAAAATTGTGTGTGTCAACTTCAAAGTCTTTTTCCATAGTGTCAATCTTTTCTTCAAGAGATGAAATTTGTTTCTTTTGATTTGACACGGTTTTATACAGAATTTTGCATTCATTAAGATGTACATCTACGACACCTTGTGCATCATTATCAGAAATGGAAAATTGATTATTAACCTCTTCATCTTCATCATAGGAATGATATGTGAGGCCATCATTGCAAGATTTTCACATTCTTCGCTTTCCAAATCGGATGATGAACTTATCTCATTATCTTCCCATGCAATGTAGGCTCTTTTATTCTTATTCTCTTTTCTACTTTTGAAGCAATATTTCTTGGAGAGTTTTGGACAATTTGTCTTTATATGCCCTTGCTTACCACATTCATAACATATGACATCTTGTGTTGATGTGGAAGCCTCCTTTTTCATGAAATATTTCTTTCTTTTTACATAATTAAAGGATTTATCATTTTTACTAAAAAATTTACCAAGCCTTTTCACAAGGAGCATAAAGTTTTCATCTTCCTCTGGAACATCATCTTCTTGATCTACTTTTGAATCGAATTTCAAAGCAATGTTTTGGTTTTCTTCTCTTGATTCTCATATTTTTCAAGTCTTCCAAGTTCAAGTTTATGTTCTTGGAGTTTTCCGAACAAAGATACGAATGTCATGGTAGAAAGACTTTTCTTTTTCGATATCGGTGTCACTTTTGGTTGTCATTCCCTAGTTAAAGATTTAAGCACTTTAAGATTAAGATCATCGTTAGTAAAACACTTACTGAGAGCAATCAAATGATTTGTCAAGTGTACAAATCTCTTTTACAATGCGACGGTAGATTCTCCAGGCTACATTCTGAACATTTCGTACTCTTGACTCAAAGTATTCAATCTAGATCTTTTTGCTTCAACGGTTCCTTCATGAGTTTCCATCAATGTATCCCAAATTTCCTTTTCCGATTTACATTGAGAGATACATAATAATTCATCCATGCTAAATGCACTTTGAAATATGTTGATTGCTTTCTTTTCATTAAGAACTTTCTTCTTATCATCTTCACCCCAAGAGGTTTCAATATTTGGAGTGCCAACACCATTAAAAATACTAGTAGGTTCATTTGGACCATTTTGGATGTTTTTCCATATTCCTTCTCCTTGTTTTTCCAAATGAGCCCGCATGCGAATTTTCCAAAAATTAAAATATTCACCAGAAAATAGAGGAGGTTTATTGCTGCTACCACCATCTTTGAAAATCTAATTTGCACTTACAGAAGCCATTCTAGATCTTTAGGAACATGTGGCCTATAACCCACTCGGATGCCAATTGTAAGTATTTGAGTTTGCCTAAGAGGGGGTGAATTAGGACTTAGAAAAATTATTCGGTTTTTATGAATCTTTGTTCTTTCTTTTCTTGATAGGTTAGGCTATAAAAACGGTAAAGTGCAGAAAAATAAAAAACACAAAGAGATTATACTAGTTTCTATCACAATCCGAGAGTGCGTCTAATCCCCTTATCACATGTAAGAGATTTTATTATTGTTAGATCTCCCTAAACAAGATTCTAACAAAGTTATCAAGAACAATCCTCTTGAAACTTGAACACCAAGAAAAGAGAACAATCCTCTCTTTTCTAAAAACTTTATCTCCAACAATCCTGGATGATAAGTCACTACACCTAAGACCAAACAATCATTGATACTTAGGAATTTACAACAAAGTAATGTATAAAGAAGTAGATGAAGTTTGTAGAATTCTTTAAAACTTATAACAAAATCTTCTTTTCTTTCAAGTATGAAGATTCAAGATAAATTTTCTCTAAGTGCTCAAGATACTTTTATGATAATAATGTAAAAATGTATTTTTTTAAAAGTATCTAAGTATTAAAGTTATGATGAAAGTATGTAGAGAGATTTTAAGATTTGTATGAAAGAGGTAAGTGAAAAAAAATTTTGAATTGTATTTATAGTGATGAAGGCAACCATTCAAAAGTCATAGAAATGGTTAGAGAAATTCTGAAATTTCATTAAAAAAATGATGTAACAAATGTCATGAAAGGATATGATGAAAATGTGCATTCAAACAAGACATTTCTTAGAAAACATACAAGTTCAATCGATTGCACAAGAATCACAATCGGTTGCACCAAGTTTCAACATTAAATTTTTTTGAAAATATAGCTTGTAACAATTGATTGCACCAGCGTAACAATTGATTGCCATTAGTGAAAATTTCATTTTTGCCCAAGACAGTAGCCAAAACGCTTGTGATGTAACCGATTGTTGCCAAGGTGCAACCGATTTTAATCATTGAAAATTTGATATTTGGCTTATGCATATGATTCAAAACCAAGTATCATCTAGAGATATAACCAAGACATTAGATGATCTCTGAAAAATGTTTTACCAGGGTTTTAAATCAAAAATGACTTTTTAATGCATGATCAAAAAACATGAGCACTAAGATTGATTTTTAGTCAAAAATTCCATATACCTAAAAATTTCATCAATCCAATCTTGTAAGTGAAGTCGAGTGTTAACCATTTTTTTTTCTTCTTTGGTCATATTATTATTGAGCTTGTTTTCATCAAAACACATTAGAAGCTTGTCTTCACATCAAGTGCATGGTGACTCAAATTTCATATATAAAAATAATAATGTTAAAGTCAAATAAGTCCTTCTAGCATAAAAATTTAAATTTTCATACTTAGAATCACATTTTTAATCATTTTGACGACAGTGAAATAGAAATATTATGCATAGGAGGTTTTAATTTGTCACTCTCACACTTGTATCTGGCACTCCCCATAGTTTTATAATTACATATTATTTTTTTCATAAGAGTGTACGTGAGTCGATTTGAGTTGAGTTTGGTAAAATCTAATACCCAATCTCATACGTGTGATTTGAACAAATTTACAAATTTTTAAATTGGGTTGGATTGGATAGTAGATTGTCCAAATAATTTATTTATTTTATTAATATTAAATAATTAAATGACGAGTCTCATTTTTTTCATAAGAATTACTCAATGCTTTTATCCTCTTAAAAAAATTAGATAACTTATTTTTACTATTTTTTAGCATCATAAAATAATAAATAATATCATCAACTAATAAAAATTATCATTATATATTAGCAACAAACTAAAGTTATATGATATAAAGTTGTATTAGTATCAAAATAACTAAAAAATGAAACATTTAAAATTAGTTAAAGTACTTATATACTAAAATAATAAATGTTAAGAGATTAAAATTACATTAAAATTGCAATAATAAATATTTGATTAATGGGTGAGCGGGTTTTTTGGGTTTGAATCCGGTTTTACTCGAAATCCAATTTTTTTAATGAATTTTTTAGTTTTTAAATCCATATCCATTCAATTACAACCCAATTCACTTTTTTTGAATTTTTTTTGAGTGAATTTGACTCGGTCTTATGGGTGGATCAAACCCATATACACCCTTAATTTTTGAAATCTTTAGTAGAATAAATAAAATTTTTGGTATCATCTTAGAGAATTCGTAATTTGCACGTGTGATTGGTGAATTTCGAATAAAAAGTAAAGAATATTACAAAATTAATATCGTATAAAATATGAAAAATGTCAGATATAAATATGGAAATGATAAATAAACGTAGAGTAACAAGTTAAAATCTCGCATAGAAATAGATGTGGAGCACAAACCCATGTCATAGGCATGGGACCAAGACCACAACTAAATATCCACATGGGAATCCAAACCCACCACAAACGTTACATTGAGAATCAAACATAAATATTTAATTGAAAGAGACACAAGATTTGAGAGTTAGCTCCAATCATCTCCAATGCTAAACATTTTTAGAATATGATCAATCTCAAGAGGACCCAATGGCACCTTTCTCTAACAAAAATATTGATGTGACATTAGAGCTAATGCAAGAATACATAGCACCTTTTTATGTAGGGCTAGCCACCATATTGTTTTGTTTACTCAACCATCTAATAGACATAATTTGAATAGTTTGATCTTAAATCAATGCATGCAAAAGTCCTAAATTTAACTATTTAAATCGAAAGAATCTCTGTATCAGTTTAGTCTACACGTAATTTTGCTCTGCTTTTAAATGAATTCTACTAGTAGATATTAAGATTGATTCTCTTAAATTAATCAATTCTGATTCCGAATTTTCAAAATAAACATACACTGTACAAGAATTATTATTCTAGCTATTTACTAATTCAATCAAGTGTTAACGGTGTCACACTAATTGGGAGTTTCTTTTTCATCTTTACAGTTGGAAAGTAAATAATTTCATCCCTCTCAGCAACCCATCTGCAAATTAAGTACATTTATTCATTTACAAAACCAACTCATAAATTAAACTTTTTTAAAATTTATTTTAGACAAGTGATTAATAATTACCTGTAAGTTGTAACTAGATGGTGAAGGAAAATAGAGAGCTCTAGCCTAGAGAGTTCTATCCCTGGACATAATCTTTGTCCTCCACCAAATGGTGTAAAACAATTGTTTCTAGTTCCAGCTTCAATATTCTGCACTCAAATATATCTAGTTACTAAGATTTTTTAGTACCGGCGATATCTAACAACTATTTATGAGTTTGAATGCAATTGCAATTTAAAACGAGTATAAGTTATGAAGTAAGAGAGGTTATTGGTGTTTAACTACTAACCTCCCATCTCCATGGATCAAATTCAAAAGGCTTTTCATAGTTGATGCCATCTAAATGAACTGATGTAAGAGATGCCACAACACACCAATCCTTAGGAATTCGATATCCTGCATATTTTTCAAAGTAATGAAACATCATGAAATATAACTTTTTTATTTTTTTGCAAATACTTTAGAATTTGATTCAGTTAAGAAATAAATAAAAACTAACCTTTAATATCTACATCTTTGATAGATTTTCTCCATATGGCATTGACAATATTTGCCATTCTAAGAGTTTCGCTGATTACATTTTGAGTAAACTGCACTGACAAGTAATCGGTCCATGTATAGTCGTTAGAACAACTCTTGTTCCTCTTTAATTCCATGTTCTCTTCCTGATATTAACAGCCAAATATAAATTCAATTGCTTAAACTGCATTTCATTAACAATATAATGCTTACATATTTTGCTACTGTGATTGATATTTTCTCTAACTAGTTACTTGTTCATGAAGCAACAAGTAAGTTAATCATAAACTGTCTAGTTTATGCATTGCTACATGATCTTCGTAGAAAATTTGAGACTACGTCATCACCGACCACCACTACGACCACCACCAATTACATAGAATCACTGTCAACCATCATTGACCACCACTGAGCACTAATTAAAAGAAAAAAGAGAAAAAGAAAGAGAAGAAAAGTAAAAAAAATGGAAAAAAGTGGTTGAGTGGTAGGAATGAAATAAGTGGTCCTAATAGTAATAGATAGGCAGTGAATTGAATTGAAATAGTACGGTAAGGAAACATGCACCCCCTCATATGCGCACAGCACATCACATCACTCGTGCATATCATCGTGCCCCCTACCACAAATCTTATGGTACTTTATCGATTCCATTCATTCTCTTCTCTACACACTTTATATGATATTTTTAATATAACACACTAATTTTTAACTAATATTTAAAATATAAATGATTAAACTCGCTAATTCAATGCAGAGACATCAGATACAAGACACGAGTTTGAATCCGTGACCAAGAAACTTACCAGTAATTTGGATAGAGCAAGAGGAGAGTCACTAAGAAACTTGACAGCCATGGTCATAGCAGTAGGAAGAGTCTCTTCACCAGGAATCATCATCTCAATTATATTCTCACTCATTTTCTTCATCTCACCTTTATTCTCCTCTAAAAGTACATCCACTACATCATTTGCTACACAATCCTTATGTTTATTATCACCATTCCTTTCCTCTATTATCCTCTGCACTATCTTCATCATTCTCTCCTTAGCCTACACCCACAATCAAATGGCTTCGAATAATTTAATAATAATATAGATCAGATACATTAATTATTGAATGTATTTATAAAAAGTAAACTTTTTTTATGATAAGAACCAGTCGTATTAATCTTGTGTTGGGAGAATTATATAACCTTCAAGGATTTATAGAGTCTTGTTCCGGGAAACTTAATGGGCAAGCAAATTAATCCTTTGATGAACTCTTCAAATTCGCTTTTCAATATAGATAAATCTTCACCGGGGTCAATGCTCATCAGAACTTTCACCAAAATAGTAAATGTAATCTGATAAATATATATGTCAAAGTAGGAAACATAAAAAAAAAAAAAAATTGTTAGTGTCTTAGTATATTGGATATATCATGTCAAAATTTTAAAAGATATAATACTTTGGTCTAAACTATGATCTATCTTTTCTCTAAACTTTATGATACTTTGTTGATAGACTAACTATGCTAAATTCTGGACTCGCAGGTAAAGTCGTCTCAAATTTTTGAAGGTATTGTATAGTTTAGTCGCAACTTAATCATGACAATATAAATAGAGACTCTATGTAATCAGGTTTAACTGTAACAAATATTTTACGATGCTCTATTTAACTACAATTTAACAATGACAAATTTTAGAAATGTGCAATATCCCGTCTTGCACGTCTTAGCAACGGTGCGATTTCAAAGTTGTTGACTCTAGGGTAAACTTTAATGAAAAGTTGATGAAATAAAGAGATGTATAGTCTATAATGGAAGAAAATCAGCAAGAAAAATGATTTTCCAACACCCTAAAAAAAGGTATTGGGAAAAAGAGATACCTAAAAAGGAAGTAGAAAGGGAAAAAGGACAAAGAAAGTTAAGAACAATAGAAAGAAAAAAATAGCTATAAAAATAATGATTTAATTAATATAGTAACAAATAAAAAGACCTTTTTAACTTGATCTTGAACATATATTTGTTGGTGGTGAGTCCAAGTAGCTAAACATTGTTTAACTGTTTGCTGAATATCTTTTGTGATTCGAGCTTTGAATTGTGGAGAACGAAGAAAACCTCCAAGGAGTGAATGAAGTTTCTTATGCATGTTCCCATTCATTTGAAGTATAGAGTTTTCTCCCATTAGTTCTCTAATTGATTTTGGATAAGCTGGGATGAAAATGTTTCCTTGATTTTGTAGAATCACTTTGTTTATCTCTGGATCTGTTGACACAATCACACAACTTCCTAATATGCTCGTCTTGAACACTTTACCGTACCTGCACTCATACACGCATTATCATATATTTGGTAATTGTTTTGGGCCGTTCACCAGACATATAGTGAAAGGCCCAGGCCCAACAACAAACATTGCACGAAAAGACGCATAAAACAATCACAAACGAGGACACATGATTTCAACACTCAGACGCATTTTCTGCGAGTAGGACTTTATATACTTAAATCCGCATTATACAAAGCCATACTCATGCCATATGAGTATTCCTCTCATTTCTTTAAGAAACTTGTTAATTAAGTACTGCGTTAATTTAACTAAGCTTTTTTTTCCTTTTAATATAGTATATGTGTGTGTGGACCACGTTGAAAGACAAAATTATGAGCCACACATGGTGACCAATAAAATTAATATGCGAATATTGTAAAGGACCACACTATACAACTTTTTAAAGTTGTGCTTTTACAAAGAATAGACTAGAAGAAGAATAGGGGAAGATAGACAATAACTTTTATTTTTATTTTTCATCTAAATAGTAAATGAGTATGGGGATGGATATTCCTAAAAAAGAATCATAAACATATCTTTCTAAATAAATTGACCATTGATAGTTCTTGTCACTTGGGAAATCATTTGTGCTCATCAAATGATGTAATGTTTCAACTTCCAACCGTCTTTTTAGATAAGAATAAAAAATGAAGAAAACAAATGTTGGTTGAACATGCATGTCATAAAATGAAATGATCATAGAAAGAAGTGATATCTTACAAAGACTTGCGTTTTTCCATGAAGCTAAGAGGATTAGAGGTGTATCCACAAGCAATGAAATCAAGAGTTTCTCCAAGTAAAGGCCAACCTTTGTTTCCTTTTGGAACTTTTCCTTTCTTGTGATTCTTCATCATCACTCTATTCTCTTTCTTCTTCATACATAAAAACCACCAAGATACTAAGAAAATACTCATAAAAGAACATAGTCCTATGATCC
This sequence comes from Lathyrus sativus, assembly GCA_963859935.3. Lineage (NCBI taxonomy): Eukaryota > Viridiplantae > Streptophyta > Magnoliopsida > Fabales > Fabaceae > Lathyrus > Lathyrus sativus. Next base: position 452,965,507 of record OZ012738.1, on the reverse strand, counting down.
ATTCCTCTTCTTTCCCTTTCTTATGATGACTTTGATCAAACCCTAGTAATAGATTGTTTATGGTGGTGACTTGATGAGTTCATGCACCTTGTGTTTTTTTCTTTTTGAGAGAGAGGTGATGAATGAATGTATGTTTGATAAGGAAGAAACTTCTTTTTGTCGTTCCCTAGGGAGAGAATATAAATGAGAGTGGGGATACACATATTGAGGGAGATTGTGAAGATCTAAGGATTAAAGCAATCATTTAATGTGATGGTCTTATTGGGTTCACCTAATCAACCCCAATCTTTTATTTTGTCTTTACTCATTTTATATGGAGTTCTTCCCATATGTCTAACCCCACCCCCCATGCCATATACTATCTTCATCCATGTACAATTATTTATTTTTTTGGATTAATTTTGTTCTAGATTAATTTTGTTCTAGTTTTAAGATCTTATAAATTTGGTTTAAAATGGCTATATATCTTACTTTGGTGGTTTTAAATTTGTAGTCTCCTTATTTCAAAATTCATGTTTTTGAGTCTTTCTATTTTACACTTTTTAGAATTTTGTTTATATATATATATATATATATATATATATATATATATATATATATATATATATATATATATATATATATATATATATATATATATATATATATATATATATATATATATATATATATATATATATATATATATATATATATATATATATATATATATATATATATATATATATATATATATATATATATATATATATATATATATATATATATATATATATATATATATATATATATATATATATATATATATATATATATATATATATATATATATATATATATATATAAATATATATATATATACTTGCTAACGTAGACCCACTTGTTTTTATAAAGATCTATTTTAGCAACATACATCTTAAGATGCATTTAACTATTTTTTTGTTTTTATGAAGATGTGTTTTAGTAACATTTACCTTAAGGTGCATTTAAAGATTTTTTTAGTTAAAGTTTGCTAAAATAGACCTTCATAAAAATAAGTGGGTTTACGTTAGCAAACCCCATGTTTGTATATGTGTGTGCGTGTGTGTGTGGGGTGGGTGTCTGGGGTGTGTGTGTGTGTGTGTGTAAGAGGAAGATTAACTCTAATGTTCTTGGTAATGAATAACAAGAGATGCTTGTCATTCCAAGTAAGTGTTTCCAATTGTTTCTCTCTTGGACGGAGATTTGACCCTAGAAGTTGATATAAGACTTTTCCAATTGGCCGTGGAGTAGAAGGACTGCTAAGATTATCGTAGTTGGCATAAATTAGGCGAAGGTGATCTGTCGCGACGAAAAAAATTTGAGATTAACCTATTGATTAACTTAACTCAAAAAGAAAGAATCGCCACCGAACTTTATTATTTTCAAAGAGGAAAGAAAAAAGGTCGAACAAAACGCACAAAAAGTAAAACAAAAGAGAGATCTGAATACGGGGGTTGGTTATGCAAGGGAAAGATATTAGCACCTCTCACATCTATGGTACTCCATAGGAACCACTTGCAAATTTGTGTTTATAAAAAAAACTAGGTTGTTGGTTGATTGATTTTAGGTGAAAAGACATTATGTCATGTTCGAGTGAAAAACTTAACTTACTACCCATAAGTATGAGGAAATGAGCATTTACATCATCTTGATATGGAGAATTTTTACTTGGACTTTCTCATAAGCACATCTCAACATTCAAGTGGAAAGTATAAATCATTTCTCTGCATATTGTAGAAGCGTAGTAGTTTGCATCACTACAAGAATAGACTAATATCCAATCTTTTGAAAAGAAAAAAAGGCTCTTAAAGAAAAGTGCACAAAAGCACAAAAAGAAGTTTGATGAGGTTTGTCTTTTTTAGAGGTTTTAAAAAGAGTTTGAATGTGCTTAAGTATTTTAGCATTTATTAAGAAAAAAAATTTCTAGGTGACTTGACAAAGTCAAGGTTTATTAAGAAAAAGGTGTGACGTTTGAAAACAAGAAGTTTTTGAAATAGGGAGAAGTTTTAAAAGTTTAAGAAGTGGGAAGGAGATGAAGAAACAATCCTAGAGCATAAAATAAAAGGGTCTCATCGTAAGTTTGCCCAAGAGAAAGTTTTTGTGTGTGCAAATATACTAACCGCAAGAGGAAACAAGCATTTGACATTGGTCAAAAACAAACATTCCTTTCCCTTTGGATTGAGTCACAAGATGAACAAGCACAGGCACAAATGAATATCAAAGTCACAAAGAGCATCCAAAGTCTTGGATTGAAGATCAGAGGATCCAGAGGAATCACTATATCTCAGAGGAATCACAAAGTCTCAGATACGACTCCAAGTAAAGGGAAATAATAAGTCCTAATGTCCAAGGTCTAAAATACTCCTCAAGTAAGGGATAGTGACACAAAGTCCAGAAGATCAAATTAGAGTTTTTTTAGGGTTTTATCCATGTTATAATATGTTTGTTCTTTTGAAATAAGAAAGCAATAAAGTATAAAGTGAAGAAAAAAAATAAAAGGTAAGAATGTAAAATGACATGAATGTAAATGATATAAAAGGTAAAGACCATATATGTAAAGAGAATAAAAATAAAAGTTAGATCTTAGCACAATTAATATGTCAACGTTAGTGTTAATGAAAATTCAACCGAGTCCGGACAATTTTGCGTTATGTTAAGCAATCGCAAGTGGACTTATATAGAAGTCACGCCTATATAAGGTTGGTCAATAAAACTTTGTGTTAAACATGTTAGAGAACTAATACAAAGTTAGTCTCCTAAGACATGTCACACAATAGCCAAAGCAAAAGAAAAAACAAGAAGATGGAACAGGAGAGATGGGGAGATGAAGTGAAGACTCAAGAAATCACCTAGGGATCATCTACCAATAAGTCAAATGACTTGAAACATGATCAAATAAGGGATAACCTGTTGAGAGAAATTTGGTTCATACCATATATCCTCTAAAGTTTTGATGATAACAAAATATTTGAAAAATAGTTAGGATTTCTAACTAGATGGTTTTTATGTGCAGAATTATATTTACTTTGTAAAAATGGTTTTGACACAGAAGAAGCTGTGATCAGGTTCTGATCAAAAAGATATATCTAGTACAGTTCAGAATCAGAAGTGTGCTTTACCCACCTCTAAAACTGAGTAATGTCACCTCAAGCTTTGTAATCACGGGACTCGAGAATGGTTGACAGTATCTTCAAAAGATTGTGTTGTACTTGTTTGATAGATGAGCTCTCCGGACAAAGGCCTTATTTAATGGATAACTCTTTTTCTATGAGTTCCAACACCTGATTTATTGGAAAAGAAGATGTAGTACTAGATTTGATCAGATTATAGCCGTTGGGGATGCTTTAACGACTCTATTCCTTCAGCTATAAAAAGAGCTGAAGAATTAAAGATTATTTAAGAGAATAAAGCTGCAACTACAACTAAAATATACACGCACTGCATCCAAATCAGCTCAAGAGAAGATAATCTGTTAATAGTTTTTATTCTTGTATAACTTAAGAATCCTTAGTGTCAAAGTATTTTGTATTATATTTGAACATCTCGAATAGTTAATCAAGTGTTGTTGTAAGTTATTCCTTCTCTAAATAGTCAGCTTATATAAAAAGTCTCTTATCGTGGGATTGAGCATTAAAATCTTAGATTCGAAGAATCTGAGCCAAAAGTCTTGAACTGAAGGTCTAAGAAAGAAAGTCTTAGGTCTGAGGGGCTTAAGCAGGAAATCTTGAACTTGAGGGGTTTAAGCAAGAAAGTCTTAGGATTTGAGGATCTAAGCAAGAAGTCTTGATCAGGTGTTGATTAAGCAAGGAAGTCTTGAGGGTCTGAGCAGAAAAGTCTTATACTTGAGTGTGTAAGCAGTTATAATCTGTTTGATTATATTGAAAATCTCTTGTGTTGTAAGGGGATTGGACTACTCTTAGTTGGAGAGGAACCAGTATAACTGATGTGTGTTCTTTGCTATTTTTATTTACTTTTGTATACTTTTCCGCCGCACTTGTTATTAGGTTCTGAAGTTTTGTTTAGAATCTGAACTCTGATTCAGAAGTAGAAATAATTTGAAATACACAATTCAGTCCCCCTTCTTGTGTTTTTCTCACCTTCAGTTAGCATCAGAGTAAAGTCTGTATGTAACACTTAACAGTGGTACAATTGAAGATCCAACGAGAAAAACATGACTATAGAAGGTCCCAGTGCCTCATAAAGAGGATTTTCATATGATTACAATGGTTATGAAAGAAATGATTACTCTATTAAACCTCTTGTATTCAGTGGTGATTCCACTGAGTTTGAATGGTGGAAAAGCAAGATGTACACATATATCATTGGATACGATGATGAGTTATGGGATATAATTGAAGACGACATTGAGATCATTGTTCATAATATAGGTATGGCATCTGACAAAAAAACTTCGACTCCAACTCAAAATAAATTCTATAGAAAACATCATAGAGTCAGAGGTATTCTGGTCGATACCCTACCACATGTTGAGTATTTGAAAATCATTGATAAGTCTTCTGTCAAGACCATCTTTGAATCTTTGTGCTCTACGTATGAAGGGAATCACCAAGTTAGAGAAGCAAAAGCTAACTTGTTGGTAAAGAAATATGAGTTGTTCAAAATGAAGGATGATGAGGATATTGAAAGCATGTTCTCCAGGTTTGAGATTCTTGTATCAAGCCTTCAAGTGTTGAATAAGAGCTACTCTACATCAAATCATGTCAAAAAGATTCTGAGAAGTCTTTCTTTAAAGTTTATACCTAAAGTAACAGCTATCCAGGAAGCTAAATACCTGAATACGTTGTCTCTTGAAAGTTTAATCTGCAATCTTCAGAGCCATGACATAGAACTGAATGGAGACGAGTCTTCTAAGAAACTCAAATCTCTTGCCCTGAAATATGCTTTTGAAAATTCTGGTGAAAAGTCCAAAAGACTTTCTAAGATCAGTAAATCTAATGAAACGTCTGAAGAAGATTCTGAGGATGATGATATGACCTACTTCATCAGAGGATTCCAGCAAATGGTCAGAAGAAACAAAATATTCTCTAAAATAAAATAGGAGATCTAACGTCAAATAGAAAGATGAAGACAAAATCTGCTACAACTGCAATAAACCTGGCCACTTCTGAAATGATTGTCTTGACCTTTAGAAAGACAATCAAAAGAAAGGAAGTTATCAAAAGGATAACTTTAGGAACAAGTTTAAGAAGAACTTCATGTAAACATGGGAAGAACTAGATGATGAAGATTTAGAAAAGGAAGATGAAGCTAATCTGGTGTTGATGGCTTACACATCTGAAGAAGGACTTACAACTAAAATAGAGTCTCAAGACGAAGATGAGGTATATTTTTATTCTGAATTTATTCTACGCATGAATGATCTCATTAGTCGATGTAAAGATCAAGCCAATTGCATTAAAGCTTTAAAAAGAGATAACTTTATTTTGAAAGAAGAATTAAAAGAAATCAACACATCTCAAAATGAATGTTCCACCTTAGTAAGCATGATCTAGCATTTCATAAGTTCATTACATCTGCCATTGGTAGACCTAAACTTGCATCTATGATTTATGGAGTTGGAAAAAGTAATAGAGAAGGCTTGGGATATGATGAAGATTGTTCTAGTTCTAATGTGTCACTGCATAAAGTACTCCCAAACTCTTGCTCCTTTAGCATTTCTCATACAATGTTAAGTAACTATTTTGTTCCTGCTACTAATAATGAAAAAGTTATGAATCTAACTAAATCTATTGATCAGAAGTTGAAGGGTATTGTAATATTAGAATATGATAATTCAAAAGTTCTGACTACATCAGTATCTAAAGCATCTAAGTCACAGGTTAGGATATATTCATTAACTAAGGTTGAAAATAACTCCAGTAAAAGGTTTTAGAAACAAAAAACATGGAGTGAAGCTAAGCCTTTCTACATGGAAAAAGGATATGATAGGAGAGAACTTGTCAAAACTAACATGAAAGGACCTATATATGTATGGGTACCTAAATCTCAAATTGTCTTTGTAGCAAATATGCCTAAAGGAAAAGATGGGAAACCAATCGTGGTACCTGGACAGTGGATGCTCACAACATATGACAGGAGAAAGGCATATGTTCCAAACCCTGAATTTGAAAGAGGAATGAAGTGTGGGTTTTGGAGGAGGCCAGAAGGGAAAGATCATTGGTAAATGTACCATTGGTAACTCTCAAACTCTCATTAATAAAGTTTGGTTGGTAGATAGCTTAAAGCACAATCTACTAATAATAAGTTAGTTGTGTCATAGTGGTTATGAAGTAACATTTAGTAAGAATCTATATTTTGTTGTTAACCCTGACAAAACCACTATATTCATAGGGAAAAGAAAGAGAAATGTTTATAAAATCAATCTTTCTGAGTTGGCTGATCAGAAGCTTGTTTTCCTAATGACAATGAGTGATGAGAAATGGATCTAGCACAAAGGTTAGGTCACACTAACTCGAGATTAATCTGCAAACTTAGCAAGCAAAAACTTGTTAAAGGGCTGTCAGACCTTGAATGTCATTCAGATGCTCTCAGTGGAGCATGTCAAGTTGGAAAGATTGTGAAAACCTCTTTTAAAAATAAAAATATTGTCTCTATCTCTAGACCCTTAGAATTGTGGAATCAAGATTCTCAAAGATCAAAATATGTTTTGATGAAGACAAACCACTTAAGAAGGCAAAAATGATCAACCACCAAGCATCAGGACAAAGACACAACTTAAAGGATGTTCTCCTCAGAAGGTATAATGAGAACTTCCATTAAGTATTTAAGTCCTAATTGCTCAAGTCATTAAAAATCGTTTACATTACTTTTCACACTAATACAAGCTTTTTAAATGAGAATTTTTCTAAGTTTTTGTATGTGCAATCAATTGCATGATCAATATTTTAACTCATTTTTGCTTCTGTTTCAGTAAGCAATCGATTGCTGCTTTGATGCAATCGATTGCATGCTTAAAAAATTTTCAATTTTTCACTTCTGTTTTGAAGTGCAATCGATTGGTCTGAAAGGTGCAAACGATTACTCTTTTGAAAATTTGTATTTTCAAGTGTTTTTGTGAAGGTGCAATCGATTGAGCTCTTTGTGCAATCGATTTCTCACTGAATGTTTTTGAAAACTATTTCTGAAAAATTGCATCTCTTCAATCAATTTTCTATGAAATGTTTCCTTTGAAACATGACAACTGTTCATCAATTTTTCTGGAGATTTGCATGTTTTTCTCAAGAGGTGTTTGTGTAATATAAATACCTAAATCTTTCAAAATTCAAATACATCTCTTTCAATTCTATTAAAAAATTTGTATCACAATTTCATCTTTCCACTTCTTAGAAAAATCACTTTTCACAAAGAATTTTATGCATAAATTTCATATCCTTTGAAAAGAAAATTCTTGAGCAATAAGTCTTAGAAACTTGTGGAATTTCTCATTGAAAGAGAAGATCAATGTCAACATTGATAAACAATTGTATACATTGTTACAAATCATTACAAAAATCAGTTTGTATTTATTTCCCCTTGCTGTTCAGGATTGTTGAAAGCAAGTGTGTGCATTAGAGAGGATTGTTCTCATTGCACTTAGTGTTTGGATCTTAAAGGTGTTTAAGAACCTTTGATCTCCCTATAGGTTAGAAAGAAAATTGTACACTGATCCTAACTATAGTGAAATCTCTTTTGAGTCGAAAGGGGAGTGGAGTACCCTCGGAGTGTGAGGGGAACCACTATAATTTCCTGTGTCTCTTTTACTTTCTGCCTTTACAAGCTTTCATAACATCACTCCGCTAAAAGAAAGTAACATAACTCTCTTAAAACTAGAAAATTTCAAAAGAATCTAATTCACCCCCCCTCTTAGGCGCAATTCTTACTTACAATTGGCATCAGAGCAGGTTTAGGTAACCTGTTCCTAATCGATCTAGTATGGCTTCCGCAAATAACAAATGTATATTCAAAGGCGGTGGTAGTAGCAACAAGCCTCCACTGTTTTATCGTGAATACTTTGATTTCTGGAAAATTCGTACGAAGGCTCATTTAGAAGCACAAGGAGATGAAATTTGGGATGCTGTTCAAAATGGTTCGTTTGTTCCTACAACGGTTGTTAACGGTGTAGGATCAACAAAGCCCAAAGCCTCATGGGATGACGATGATAAGAAAAAGATTCTCTATGACAAAAAGGAAATCAATCTTCTGCAAAGTGTACTAAGTATGGACGATTTCTTTCGCATCTCAACATGTACAACAACAAAGGAAATCTGGGATACTTTAGTGGAAACACATGAGGGAACCATTGAAGTTAAAAGATCAAGGTTGAACACGTTAAGTCAAGAATACGAGTTATTCAGAATGCAACCAGGAGAATCAATTCTTGATTTGCAGAAAAGATTCGTGCACTAGACAAATCATCTTATAGCACTCGGTAAGACATTAAATAATGATGAATTAAATCTTAAAGTGCTTAGATCTTTGTCTAGAGAATGACAGCCCAAGGTGACAGCAATTTCTGAAAAGAAAAGCCTCGCCACGATGACATCCGCCACATTGTTCGGAAAACTTCAAGAATATGAAACAGAAGTTGGGCGATTGGAGAAACATGAGAATCAAGAGAAGAAATCTAAAAGCATTGCATTAAAGGCTGATTCCAAAGAAGTAGAAAAAGCAGACGATCCGGTTGAAGATGAAAACTTCATGCTTCTTGTAAAAAGGTTAGGAAAATATTTTGGTTCTAAAAATAATATTGGGAATTCTGACTATATGAAAAGGAAGAAGTTTTCAAAAAGCAAAGAAAAAGAGGCGTCAACATCCACATAAGATGTCAAATGCTATGAATGTGGAAAATTAGGACACATCAAACCAAACTGTCCTAAATTCTCCAAGAACAATGTCTCTAAAAGCAAAAAAGGATTCAAGAAAAATAAAGCATATGTAGCATGGGAAGATAACGAGATAAGCTCCTCATTAAAATCAGATAGTGATCAAAGCGCAAATCTAGCACTAATGGCCTCACATCATTCTGATGATGAAGACGACAAGGTTAGTAATAATTTTTTAATTTATGATGTTGATGCTCAAGGGGAAATCGATGAACTTCTGAGTGAATGCAAAATTCTGTACAAAACTAATTCATCACAAAAGAATCAAATTTCAACTCTAGAAGAAAAAATTGAAACTATGGAAACGAATTTCAAAAATGAAAAACAGAAATTGATTAGTGATCAAAAACAGAATTTTGTATGCACAAAGTGTGAGTCACTTTCTTTTTAAATTGTCCAATTAAAAAGAGTTCTTGAAAGGTATGAAAAAGGACAAATTGGATTAGAGGCTGTTCTTAGCCAACAAAAATTTTCAAATGATAAAAGTTGACTTGGTTACTCAAAATATTCTAAACCAAGTTCCGATAAAACCATCTTTGTTAAAGCTAGCGAACAACCTCCAAAAGAGAAAGTGGTCAAGCCTAAAGTGGTTCATCAATACCCCAAGAAGAAGGTTGATAATAAAAAAAACCTTATCCTTCTAGATACAAGAGTAATTTTGAGCCCACTTGTTTTTGTTGTGGTATCAAAGGCCATACACCTAATGCCTGTTATGTTAGAAACTTTAGTATTGCAAAGGGGAATTATGTGTGGGTCAAGAGAGGAACTAACTATGAAGGACCCAAGGCAAGTTGGGTACCTAATGAAACTTAATCTTGTTTTATAGGTATGCTTGAAGACCTCCTCATATCAGTGGTATCTTGATAGTGGGTGTTCAAGGCATATGACGGGTGAAATTACCAACTTTTCACATCTAACACTTAAGGCGAAAGGATTTGTAACCTATGGTGATAACAACAAAGGAAAGATCCTTGGCATAGGCAGCATTGGTGCACCACCTTTTACAACCATAGAGGATGTCCTTTATGTAGAAGGCCTAAAGCATAACCTACTTAGCATTAGTCAGCTTTGTGATAAAGGTTTCAGAATCAACTTCACTAAATATGAATGTTTGATAGAAAACAAAGTCACTTCTGAGGTAATGTTAAAAGGTAATATAATCAATAATATTTTTACGATTTCCCTTGATAAGATATCTTTGAAGTTTAAGTGTCTTATGGCAAACAACAATGACTCTTGGTTATGGCACAAAAGATTTGCTCACATTCATATGGAGAATTTGAATAAATTGATCAAACATGACTTAGTTGTTGGTCTTCCAAAGATCAAATTCATCAAAGATAGATTGTGTGGTGCATGCCAAAAAGGGAAACAGACAAAATCAACTTTCACATCCAAAAATGTGGTGTCCACAACTAGGCCACTATAATTGTTACACATGGATCTCTTCGGACCTTCAAGAACAAAAAGTTTTGGAGGTAATGTTTATGCATTAGTAATTGTTGATGAATTCTCTAGATATACATGGACTTTCTTCTTAGTTTAGAAAAGTGAAGCTTTCAAGGCATTCAAGAAGTATGCAAAACAGATTCAGAATGAGAAGTCACTTTCAATTGTCTCCATTAGAAGTGACCATGGTGGAGAATTCCAGAACGCTGTATTTGAAGAATTCTGCGAGGAAAATGGAATCTCATACAATTTCTCTGCACCAAGAACTCCACAGCAAAATGGTGTCGTAGAAAGAAATAATCGGTCATTGGTAGAACTTGCAAGAACAATGCTTAGTGATTTAAACCTTCCTAAATATTTTTGGATAGATGCAGTAAGCACGGCCTGTTTTGTAAGTAATCGTGTGAACATCAGACCAATTCTCAAGAAAACCCCCTATGAACTGTTCAAAGAAAGAAAACCAAACATATCCTTCTTACACATATTCAGATGTAAATGCTTTGTCTTGAACAATGACAAAGACAATCTCGGTAAGTTTGACGAGAAATCCGATGAAGGTATTTTTCTCGGCTATTCTCTCTCAAGTAAGGCTTTTAGAATTTTTAACAAAAGAACTTTATCTATTTAAGAATCTATGCATGTTTCTTTTGATGAATCTAACCCCTCTAAGGAGGATGATATTATTGTTAATGATGATGATGATGATGTAGTAGAAACCTCTCAAGAAAACACTCTCAAAGATATTGCAAGTGATAAACCAAAACAGCGGCAAGAGGATTCACAACAAAACGAAGTACACAATGATCTACCGAAAGAATGGAGAACTCATAGAGATCACCCAATCGATAAAGTCATTGGTGATATCAGTCAAAGTGTTACAACAAGATTAAATCTCAAGGATGCCTGTCTTAACACGACATTTGTTTCGCAAATTGAACCGACCAAAATCGATGAAGCCTTAGGCGATGATCAATGGATAATAGCTATGAAATAAGAACTGAACCAGTTTGAAAGAAATCATGTTTGGAATCTTGTTCCTAGGCCGAACAACAAGCATATCATTGGAACAAGATGGGTCTTTAAGAACAAACTCGATGAAAATGGTATTATAGTTTGGAACAAAGCAAGATTGGTCTCCCTAGGATACAACCAAGAAGAAGGAATCGATTTTGACGAAACATTCGCTCCAGCTGCAAGATTGGAAGCAATTAGACTGTTATTAGCTTATGCATGTTCCATGAATTTTCAGCTTTTCCAAATGGACGTCAAAAGCGCATTCTTGAATGGATTCATAAATGAAGAAGTATATGTCAAACAACCCCCTGGTTTTGAAGATACAAATATCCATCTCCTGTTTTCAAATTAAAGAAAGCTCTCTATGGATTGAAACAAGCACCAAGAGCATGGTACGACCGACTTAGCAATTTCTTATGTGACAAAGGCTTTGAAAAGGGAAAAGTAGACAAAACTTTGTTCATCAAGAAAATAAAAGAAGATACTATCTTGGTACAAGTATATGTTGATGACATCATCTTTGGTTCAACCAACACCAAGTTATGTGAAGAATTCTCATCCATGATGCAAGGAGAATTTGAAATGTGTATGATGGGAAAAATGAACTACTTTCTTGGACTTCAGATTTAGTAACTCGAGAATGGGATCTTTATCAATCAATCCAAGTATTGCAAAGAATTATTAAAGAAGTTTGATATGGACAATTGCAAGACTTTATCTACACCTATGGGATCCAGTACGTATGTAAATCAAGATGAATCTGGTGTGTCGGTTGATATCACAAAATATAGAGGTATGATTGGTTCCTTACTATACTTGACAGCAAGTCGCCTTGACATTATGTTTAGCATCTGTCTTTGCGCTCGCTTTCAAGAAAATCCAAAGGAGTCTCACCTGATGGAAGTCAAGCGGATCATGAAGTATCTCAAAGGAACAAAAAATGTCGGCTTATGGTATCCTAAAGCTAGTATATGCAATTTAATTGGATACTTTGACGCGGATTATGCAGGCTGTAAAACTGATAGAAAGAGCACAAGTGGAACATGTCACATCTTGGGAAATGAACTAGTCTCATGGGCATGCAAGAAGCAAGCATGCGTAGCACTTAGTACGGCTGAAGCGGAGTACATAGCAGCGGGAAGTTGTTGTGCGCAGATACTTTGGCTCAAGCAACAACTTCGTGACTACGGACTCGACCTGGGTAGCATTCCTAGTCGCTGTGATAACACAAGTGCAATTAATATAACGAAGAATCCAGTCATGCATTCAAGGACCAAACACATCGACATACGACATCATTTTCTGCGAGATCATGTACTTAAAGGAGATGTCGATATAACATTTGTAGATACTCATAATCAGCTTGCCGATATATTCACGAAGCCTTTGGCAAAGGAATCTTTCTTCAAAATACGAAGGGAACTTGGAATTCTGGATGAAACTGACGTTGAATCATGAAAGAACTCCATCTGTGGCATTTTTCTCAAATTTCACTGCATGTAATCGATTGCACCTATGTGTCAATCGATTGGTCACTGTAAGTTTCACAATTTTTATTAATTTTTAAAGAAAGCAATCAATTGCACCTTTGTGTCAATCGATTGCACTCTATAGTTTTTTGTCAATTTCGTTTCTATTTTGTAGAGAAATTGATTGCACCTCTGTGCCAATCGATTGCACCTACTGTAAAACTGTTTTTTCTATTTCTATTTAATAGATCCATGAATTCTTAAACCTTCCAACTACCCTATCATTACTTTTTTGACCTACCTATGACTAGCCTTTTTCTAGTCTCAAGACATTGACCATTAATTGTCATATTCCCAAAGTCTTAATCATCAATACCTTCAACCACTCATATCCCACAATAACTCCTCTCTCAACCATTATAAAACCCAACTTCTCATAACCTATCTTACCATCCCTTCAAAATATAACTTCTCCACAAAAACTCTTCCTTTCCTCACAAACTCTAAAAACTCCATCCATCATTTCCCCATGGCTTCACGCTCAAAAAGGAAGATTTCAGCACAAGACAAAGGCAAAGGTCCAGCCTCCTCATCTTAAAAAACACCACTTGTTCTTCAACACTTGGATGATGAACAAAGGGAAAAGTCCACCAAATATTTTCAGAAGAAGGTTGTGCAAACACCAAAATATGGTATTCTCTCATCATTCCCTAAAGAATGTTTTTCTTTTCAAGAAACTTTGATTACATATGGGTTGGAACCTGTGATTTCCTCATCCAGGTTGTATTATCCGGATTTGGTAAGATTGTTCTATAGCAACCTACAAATGGAAGAAGGCAAGATGGTAACATATGTTCAAGGAAAAAGAATCCCACTCCACTCAAAAGCACTTGGTAGGATTCTGAATATTCCAATCTCTGGTGGGAGACTCTATGAAGAAAACGAAGACCTCTGGTAAGCTTACAACAAACGAGAATTCTATTGGAGTCTTGGCCGTATGACTGAAGCAGAATTCCATGCAAAACGTGTCAGATCCTTAGGTGGCATGGAACCCTCTCGAAACTCATGGTCGACAGGTATCTTTAACATTGATGATCGGTTGTTTCATTATTTTATGGTTTACATAATGTTCCCAAGAGCCGGAAACCATTGCATTGTGACTGATCTAGAAATGAAGATTCTATATAATATTAAGAATGGCATTCCCATAAGTTGGTCAAATTTAATCTTGACTCACATGCACAGAATCAACGAAAAATCCAAGTTTCTGCCATATGCATGATTCATCACAAAGATTTGGAAGATTTTGAAGTAGACTTTGAAGGATTTGATAAGTATCTCATGGACTAAAATATCAACAAGATCTCAATAAAAAACGTGGACTCTCGGATGGGTGTCAAATACAACCTGGAAACCAAAACCATTGTGTACCTTGGTGAAGGTATGGCTGAAAATGATGAGGAAGAGAATGAAGAAGATGACGATGCTCCTCCTCCTCCTCCAAATGAACATGGCCCGAGTAACCAACAATTAATGGATTACATGACTCAATAGTTTGGAAATCTCAACACTTCCATCAATGACCAATACAATGCTATTCAAGAATCATTAAACACTCGGATCGACAACTTCCAAGAGGCTGTCAATCAATAATTCTCCTATCTGTACTCTCACTTGTACATTCCTCCCTATGATCCTTCGAACCCAGTTGTCCCTCTAACTCGTCCATCACCTCTCCAGACAACATTTCCAAACCAACCAACCTTTGACCTCAACATGGATCTGTTATAAACTTCTTACTATGTGTTTTATTTTGTCTTTTTAAGTCATTTCTGTTATTTGAATTTCGTACTTTCTAGTTTCTTTGTACTTTTTCAATTTGCAATTTGAATTTATGACTAAGTTGGTATTTTATTTTCAAATTATTATCTATGTCTATCATCTATATATATTATTGCCTTAATCCATCTTTCCCTTCTTTTTAATAATGTCAAAATGGGGAGAAGGATGTTACTCTTTTCTTGCTTATTGTCTTTCCTAAAGGTACAAATATACAAATACAAGGCTATTTCGAACCTCAATACAAATTCAGAACTTGTCAACTTCACAACTTGAGGGGGAGAAAAATTTGTCGGAAAGAACATTGCAACAAAAGAAGATTGCTTTGTCATCATAAAAAAGGGGGAGAATGTGGAATTAAGATTCTCAAAGATCAACATATGTTTTGATGAAGACAAATCACTTAAGAAGGAAAAGATGATCAACCACCAAGCATCAGGACAAAGACACACCTTTAAGAATGTTCTCCTCAGAAGGTATAATGAGAACTTCCATTAAGTATTTAAGTCCTAATTGCTCAAGTCATTAAAAATCGTTTACATTACTTTTCACACTAACACAAGCTTTTTAAATGAGAATTTTTCTAAGTTTTTGTAAGTACAATCGATTGCACTCTTAGAGAAATCGATTGCATGATCAATATTTTAACTCATTTTTGCTTCTGTTTTAGTAAGCAATCGATTGCTGCTTTGATGCAACGATTGCGTGCTTAAATTTTTTCAATTTTTCACTTCTGTTTTGAAGTGCAATCGATTGGTCTGAAAGGTGCAATCGGTTGCTCTTTTGAAAATTTGTATTTTCAAGTGTTTTTGTGAAGGTTCAATCGATTGGACTCTTTGTGCAATCGATTGCTCACTGAACGTTTTTGAAAAATCTTTCTGAAAAATTGCATCTCTTCAATCAATTTTCTATGGAATGTTTCCGTTGAAACATGACAACTGTTCATCAATTTTTATGGAGATTTGTATGTTTTTCTCAAGAGGTGTTTGTGTAATATAAATACCTAAATCTTTCAAAATTCAAATACATCTCTTTCAATTCTCTTAAAAAATATGTATCACAATTTCATCTTTTCACTTCTAAGAAAAATCACTTTTCACAAAGAATTTTCTGCATAAATTTCATATCCTTTGAAAAGAAAATTCTTGAGCAATAAGTCTTAGAAACTTGTGGAATTTATCATTGAAAGAGAAGAACAATCTCAGCATTGATAAACAATTGAATACATTATTACAAATCATTACAAAAATCAGTTTGTATTTATTTCCCCTTGCTGTTCAGGATTGTTGAAAGCAAGTGTGTGCATTAGAAAGGATTGTTCTCATTGCACTTAGTGTTTAGATCTTAACGGTGTTTAAGAACCTTTGATCTCCCTATAGGTTAGAAAGAAAATTGTACACTGATCCTAACTATAGTGAAATCTCTTTCGAGTCGAAAGGGGAGTGGAGTACCCTCGGAGTGTGAAGGGAACCACTATAATTTCCCGTGTCTCTTTTACTTTCTGCCTTTACAAGCTTTCATAACATCACTCCGCTAAAAGAAAGTAACATAACTCTCTTAAAACCAGAAAATTTCAAAAGAACCTAATTCACCCCCCCCCCCCTCTTAGGCGCAATTCTTACTTACAATTGGCATCAGAGCAGATTTAGGTAACCTGTTCCTAATTGATCCAGAATGGCTTCCGCAAATAACAAATGTGTATTCAAAGGCGGTGGTAGTAGCAACAAGCCTCCACTGTTTTGTGGTGAATACCTTGATTTCTGGAAAATTCGTATGAAGGCTCATTTAGAAGCACAAGGAGATGAAATCTGGGATGTTGTTCAAAATGGTCTGTTTGTTCCTACAACGGTTGTTAACGGTGTAGGATCAACAAAGCCCAAAGCCTCATGGGATGACGATGATAAGAAAAAGGTTCTCTATAACAAAAAGGCAATCAATCTTCTACAAAGTGCACTAATTATGGACGAGTTCTTTCGCATCTAAACATGTACAACAACAAAGGAAATCTGGGATACTTTAGTGGAAACACATGAGGGAACCGTTGAAGTTAAAAGATCAAGGTTGAACACGTTGAGTCAAGAATACGAGTTATTCAGAATGCAACCAGGAGAATCAATTCTTGATTTGCAGAAAAGATTTGTGCACTAGACAAATCATCTTATAGCACTCGGTAAGACATTAAATAATGATGAATTAAATCTTAAAGTGCTTAGATCTTTGTCTAGAGAATGGCAGCCCAAGGTGACAGCAATTTCTGAAAAGAAAAGCCTAGCCACGATGACATCCGCCACATTGTTCGGAAAACTTCAAGAATATGAAACAGAAGTTGGGCGATTGGAGAAACATGAGAATCAAGAGAAGAAATCTAAAAGCATCGCATTAAAGGCTGATTCCAAAGAAGTAGAAAAAGCAGACGATCCGGTTGAAGATGAAAACTTCATGCTTCTTGTAAAAAGGTTAGGAAAATATTTTGGTTCTAAAAATAATATTGGGAATTCTGACTATATGAAAAGGAAGAAGTTTTCAAAAAGCAAAGAGAAAGAGGCGTCAACATCCACACAAGATGTCAAATGCTATGAATGTGGAAAATTAGGACACATCAAACCAAACTGTCCTAAACTCTCCAAGAACAATGTCTCTAAAAGCAAAAAGAGATTCAAGAAAAATAAAGCATATGTAGCATGGGAAGATAACGAGATAAGCTCCTCATCAGAATCAGATAGTGATCAAAGTTCAAATCTAGCACTAATGGCCTCACATCATTCTATTGATGAAGACGACAAGGTTAGTAATAATTTTTTAATTTATGAAGTTGATGCTCAAGGGGAAATTGATGAACTTTTGAGTGAAT
Source organism: Lathyrus sativus (assembly GCA_963859935.3). Classification (NCBI taxonomy): domain Eukaryota; kingdom Viridiplantae; phylum Streptophyta; class Magnoliopsida; order Fabales; family Fabaceae; genus Lathyrus; species Lathyrus sativus. The sequence continues at coordinate 452,947,982 of OZ012738.1, read as the reverse complement.
GCAAAATTCTGTACAAAAATAATTCATCACACAAGAATCAAATTTCAACTCTAGAAGAAAAAATTGAAACTATGGAAAAGAATTTCAAAAATGAAAAATAGAAATTGATTAGTGATCAAAAACAGAATTTTGTATGCACAAAGTGTGAGTCACTTTCTTTTTAAATTGTCCAATTAAAAAGAGTTCTTGAAAGGTATGAAAAAGGACAAATTGGATTAGAGGCTTTTCTTAGCCAACAAAGATTTTCAAATGATAAAAGTGGACTTGGTTACTCAAAAGTTTCTAAACCAAGTTCCAATAAAACCATCTTTGTTAAAGCTAGTGAACAACCTCCAAAAGAGAAAGTGGTCAAGCCTAAAGTGGTTCATCAATACCCCAAGAAGAAGGTTGATAATAAAAAAAACCTTATCCTTCTAGATACAAGAGTAATTTTGAGCCCACTTATTTTTATTGTGGTATCAAAGGCCATACACCTAATGCCTGTTATGTTAGAAACTTTAGTGTTGCAAAGGGGCATTATGTATGGGTCAAGAAAGGCACTAACTATGAAGGACCCAAGGCAAGTTAGGTACCTAATGAAACTTAATCTTGTTTTGTAGGTATGCTTGAAGACCTCCTCATATCAGTGGTATCTTGATAGTGGGTGTTCAAGGCATATGACAGGTGACATTACCAAATTTTCACATCTAATGCTTAAGGCCAAAGGATTTGTAACCTATGGTGATAACAACAAAGGAAAGATCCTTGGTATAGGCAGCATTGGTGCACCACCTTTTACAACCATAGAAGATGTCCTTTATGTAAAAGGCCTAAAGCATAACCTACTTAGCACTAGTCAGCTTTGTGACAAAGGTTTCAGAATCAACTTCCCTAAAGATGAATGTTTGGTAGAAAACGAAGTCACTTCTGAGGTAATGTTAAAAGGTAATAGAATCAATAATATTTTTATGATTACCCTTGATAACATATCTTTGAAGGTTAAGTGTCTTATGGCGAACAACAACGACTCTTGGTTATGGCACAAAAGATTTGCTCACATTCATATGGAGAATTTGAACAAATTGATCAAACATGACTTAGTTGTTGGTCTTCCAAAGATCAAATTCATCAAAGATAGATTGTGTGGCGCATGCCAAAAAGGGAAACAGACAAAATCAACTTTCACATCCAAAAATGTGGTGTCCACAACTAGGCCACTACAATTGTTACACATGGATCTCTTCGGACCTTTAAGAACAAAAAGTTTTGGAGGTAATATTTATGCATTAGTAATTGTTGATGACTTCTCTAGATATACATGGACTTTCTTCTTAGTGCAGAAAAGTGAAGTTTTCAAGGTATTCAAGAAGTATGCGAAACAGATTCAGAATAAGAAGTCACTTTCAATTGTATCCATTAGAAGTGACCATGGTGGAGAATTCCAGAACGCTCTATTTGAAGACCTTGCCAACACCATGACTTCAAATTCCATGTCTTTTGGTGATTTACAAGGCAATTTAATGCATGATTAACATGAATACATGGATATGTGACCTAGTTTGAACTTTCTTGCTTTTCAAGTCACAATCTTGGTTGTTTTGCCTTTCTTTTGTACCATGTCATGACAACACCAAACTTTACCCAAAATGAACAAACATTTCTTCACATTTTCAAATTTTTACACCATGTATGGAAATCACCAAATCATCCCACAAATTCATTTCCTTCCTTTCTAATCATCCAAATTCATTTCTCACCCTCATTTGCAATCAATGCTGACCCAAAGTGGTGTGACAACCATCCCAAATCTGTGTGCACTCTCTTTTGAGTTTTTTTGGCAAGTTTGTGAAACAACTCATACAAGCATCATGGGCCTTAAAAAACACCTATAAACCCTTATATATAAGGAGAACATAAACCCTAACAAAAAAGGGAGGTCATTCTGTAGAGAAAGAGATCAAAATCACTTCAAAAAGCTATTACTTTCTCTCTGTTCGAGTTGAATTTTTCTTTGAAGATTTTGCTTCCCTTTTTCTTGATTCTTCATCACTGGGATACAAGGAGTCCATTGGAGGGTTTTCTTTGAAGCTTATAAGCAGTTTGAAGGACCAATAGAGTTGCTCTGTTTAGGTAAACTTTCTCATTCTAAATCTCTCATTCTAGGCATAAATATAAGCTCATGTTGGTTGCATCTGAAGCCCTACCTTGTGTAGGCAATGTTTAAATGGTTGGTGTGCTTGTTTGAACAACTTTCAGTTTGTATGTCAAATTTTGTGTTGATTTTTCATCTTGTTAGAGCAACCTTTTTGAAATTCTAAGGCCAGATTCGTGCTCCTCATGAGATTTCCTTCAAAAATGTGAACAAGGTTTTGATTTTTATTTGAGTTTACAGGGATCACCGGCGAGGCTCACTAGGGAAGACGACCGGAGCTAGGGCTCCAACGTCTGAGGTGTTAGCTGAGATGTCCAACTGATTTGGCAGTTGACTTGCCCATGCACGCGTTGAAAAGTGATGTGGCATGCCACACCCTTTGATGAAATGGTGTGTTTCATGTTTCTGGATGAGTTTTTGTATTATTTGGATTGGGCCCTGTATGTTTACTCTTCACGCCCCCTGATTTGGGCTCATATGCGCATTGAACTAGGATTCAGTTCATTTTGAAATTGCTTTTGCAACCCCTTTCATTTTATTTCTTTTTATTTTATTTTAAATACTTCCACACATTTGAAAAACACCAAAATTTAACTTTATGATTGCTTGATGTCTTATGTTAATTTTCATGATTTTTTTACTTATTTTTTATTTATTTATTTTCCATTTATTTTGGATTTAATTTGAGTGAGTACTCCATTGATACCCTTGCATTAGGGTTGAGGATTTAAGTGACTTATACTCATCATTTGAGGCTAGTTTTTTAGCCACATTAAGACCATTGAATAAGGGTTATGTAATGCTGTTTTGAGCTTGGTTTGAGTTACCTAAGGTGACTTGCCATTTCTCACTTTTTGACCCTCGATTCGCTCCCGATTTGATTCATAGCTTGCATGATTCAACCCTTTTAAGCATTTTCCTTATCTTATCTTCTTCCCATCTTTTTCAATTGCTTAAGTATGTTCTTGAAATTATGTTTGCTTATTTTTTGGGATTTTATTTGAGTGTCTTGCTCTTTTTGGTGGAAGCCTTTTTTAGGGTTGTTGATAATTCGTCATGTTTGAGCCATATGCCTAGCTTATTGATCCCTTGACCTAGTTAAGGTTGATGATAGCTTGTGGCATTTTGGCATATGATAACATACTGCCTTGAGGTTCTTATTGCTTTGGTTCCATGATCTTTGAACCTTTTTCCTATTTTTAGTTGATTTTACAAGTTTAGCATTGTTTGAGTGTTCACTTAACTACCTCTTAAGTTCGTCTTGTTTTGACACTTCTTTACATGTGCTAGTTGAAGCTTATTGATATTTATATGTTTCATGTAAGATCTTTAACTTGTTGGTCAAAATGTTTGTGCCCTCATTTCATGGTCATATTATCTCACACACACTCCACATGATCCTTTGTTCATTGTGGGGTTGCTTGACTTGTATTTTGTGCATGCTTTGGAGATTGTTCTCATATCTTGCCTTGTTGATCTTTGATAATTTATGAATTGATGTGGTTTCTTATCATATTGCTTTCATCTCATATATTACATGTCTTGATCATTTGCTTCATGTTTTACATGTTTATGCACTTATGATCATTCATTGCTTATCTTATTGAAGTTGACCTTTTGTCTTGTTTTTGATGTTTCTCTTTTAGTGCATCTTTGTACATTCCTTATCATACATTTCATGTATCATATATCATCTCCCCTCCTTGGTGGGCACTATGTTCCCCACTCCTCATTTACAATGTAATAGCTTAGTTTTCTTTTATGCTTGCTTGTTTGTTGGTTAAGAGAGATAAAATGAATCTCGGTTAGAACAAATTTTCAATAAAAAGGGGCAAATAAGACTTGGTCCAATGTCAAGTCATTTTTAAACTTATTTAACTTGGTTTGTATCTTAGGGATCCACCTCTTCTCATCTCTCATTTCTTGGTATTAGCCCATCCTAATCTTGTATGGGTTCCACCTTTGTAAGTCGATTGCTCCGCACATCGCCATCAACCTACCTTGATCTATTCACCACCTTTTATTTTCAAAACCTTTTCTCTTTTTCTTTTATCCCCGTGAGTCTAAAAACCTTAGTCTTGTACCAAGTGTATTTTCAAACTTATTTTTCCTAATAAACTTGGATGGTTGTGGAGTGGTTAGGCGAAGGCCTTGTCCTATCGCGAGTGCTTGATATTAACTTTAGGATTCACTGTCATAAAGCACTTACCATTCAAAATCAAAACATTTTTAATAAGAGAATAAGGTTCTATTTATATTGAACTAAAGAGAGAGGATTTAGTAAAGACTTCTTCCTCTCCGAGTATTAGGATACTCACTTTAGAGTGTGTGGTCTTGATACTCGTCTTTCAATATGAAGACGTGACTATGTTCGCCAAACCATTTTCACAATAAATATTTTGAGATAAAGAATTGGGTACTACCCACAAGGGGTTACTATCTGAGGACTTATTTCACCCTTAAAAATAACTTTCACAAATCAAATGTGGCATCTTCCCTTGATGGTGAAAACTTTTTCTTTTCAAAAAGGACATGTTACGTCCGTTCTACCGCAAACAGGTAACGCATAAGACTCCACAAGCGAGCTGCAATACACTTAACTGCTAGAATGTGCATGTTGGCATCGTTTATAAAAAACACCAATAAACCATAGTCCGAACTACAAACGCTCTGATTCTTCACTTCTTATAAGTGAAGATACGTAGGCACAAGGGCCCCAATCCTTGGCGAGCACGCTTCTATCTGTTTCATTCGTATTCCTCCGAACTACGTTGACTCTGACTTTCTCATACATGTTGAGAACACGTAGGTATAGGACCGCGAAGTCCTACCGAGTCTCCTCCCTCTTTCTACCTTTTCTTTTATTTATCTTTATTTCCAATCCTTCTCTCTCTCTCTCTCTCTCTCTCTCTCTCTCTCTCTCTCTCTCTCTCTCTCTCTCTCTCTCTCTCTCTCTCTCTTAGAACATTATTAGAAAGCATTATCCTATAGCAAACATCCTTACACATGAGACAAACGAATGGTTCCCATTGAGTCTGATGGATGTGAGGGGTGCTAATACCTTCCCTTTGCATAACTGGCTTCCGAACCCTTTCTCTTGGTTGCGAGACCGTCTTATCCATTTCCTTCTTGGGGTTTTCTTGATGTTTTCCCTTCCCTTTTGAGATAAATAAAGTTCGATGGAGACTCTTCTGTTTTTACACTTTCGCCTCTCAGTCGTTGCATTTTTTCGAGTAGCAACAGGTTCGATGGGAACAAGGTAAAGTTACGCTCAGTATAGCCACATTTTGAACCATGAGGGTGTATCCTCCCTCCTTCCTCACCTTTCACAATCGCATATCTCTAAAAAAAATTAAGTTTATGGTGTGAGGTGGGAGTGGTTCTAAAGTGTCTATCTTGGCGTCAAGTTGAAGGGCACGTGCAATGGAGGTAATCAATCTCCCAAATGACACAGTTCCTTTCTTTTTCACAACAGCGCGCACATATGCGCCAACATAAAAGGCGCAGGATTCGACCTTCTGCGATAAAAGGGCAGCCTGCAGAAAAATGAATTCTTTGGAATTTAACTTGTTAGAGCTTTCTATGGAAAATATGGTATCAGCCAACAAATGATGGAAGACACGTATGGTCGAGTTACATATGTCGGAGGCCAAGTTTCCCTTGAAGGAACTAATGGCATGACCTGTCAGGTCTCTCCACAGTTGGAAAGCCTCAATTTGCTACTCAATGTCTAAAGTCACCACACAAATGGCACCTTCTCGAAATGGGAATCCTGACAGCTCTGCCAGCGTATCAGTGGTAAACTTAAATTCCATAGTAAACATTCTAAATTTCACCGTACTGACGATGCTGGCAGTGTTAACTCTAACAATATAACTCAATGAATTCAAAAATTCATGAGTCAGCCTTTCATAGGTGGGTTCTCTACGAATAAAAATTTCATGCAAATGTAAATTATTCAACAAATAAACTACGTTAAAATCAATGTCCAGACTGTACAAACAGTTTTCATCAATGTACCTTGTCGCGAAAATTTTGTGTGTCTGCAAGTCTTCAAACTTCTGCCTTTTCCTATCTTCGTATCTTCCTTCGTGAAAAACTACCTGACCTGGCTCCGTTGCTGTTTTTGTTGGTGGTTGTTTTGAAGAAAATGAGGGTTTTAGTGGATTTTGGGATTTGGGGATTTTTGTGGAAAATGGATGAAAGGTTGGATTTTTATAGATGGGAAGTGAATGGGATAGTTGGAAATGGTGGTTGAATGAAGGGTTAATGAGTTTGAGTGGGTTTTTAATGGGGTCGATAGTGGAGAAAATGGGAGTTTTTGGAGGTTGAATATGAAGAGGATAGAGAAAATGGGGATTTTCTCAATTTTGTCCTATAAAGGCCCCATATGTCTTGGCGTCCGCCTAGCGGGGATGGTGCCCACCATCTTTTTTGTCTTTTGGGCTTAGTACGGGAATTAGGTCTTTGGTTGGATTTTGATCCTCGTTTGGGGGTGTGCGTAGCGTCTTCTGTGATATTTGTACATGCAAGAAACATAGATAATATTTTTACATGGTATAAATGATAAAAATGTGCATTAGACATAAATAATAATAATAATAAAGACCATGTAAAAAATGAAATATTTAAAAATTTTCCCAATAAATTAAAATTTGAAAATTAACCGATAAGTTTGTATATGCAAAATCAAAAAATATGTCTGGGGTGAATTAAAATTGAAATAATAGTGCGGTAAAAAATGTTTGCAGTGCGGTAAAAAATGTTAGCAGTGCGGTAAAAATCATGATAGTAACGCAGTAAATCTGCTCCACATTCAGTGTGAGCAATGTCCTCAGTGCGCTAGTAACTCCTTTAAAATGATTGACGACGGACACCCTAATTCATATGTGGACAGGATGTCTGTGCCTCTGTAAGCTGGCGTCTGAGACTATAGATTTCCTGATATAGGGAATCAGATTCAGTGGCATGTGTCGCGTTGAAGACCTTCATCTGTAAGGTTAATTCAGTCAGCTCTTCGCAAAGAGAAAAGATCTCGTTGCGCATAATATTGAACCCAACATATATGTCACGTTGCTGCAGATGAACATTAGAGGAATACAATATGGTCCTTTCCGAGAGGGGTGTAAGATGGTATTGAGGAACAGGTGGGGTCTTAGGTCTGACAGGTGTCTCATCTTGGCCTTCTAGGGCATACGACCAATTTTCTTTATTGTGGACATTGGTTCGGGCTTGGTAATCCAAAGTAGTGAATGGTCTCATCATCTATCAGAAGTTTGAAATCGGAAGGACCAAAGAAAACTCTTCTCACTAAGCCATGATCCAAACAGTGGTTCAGATCAATAAGGGTGTAGCCATAAGAGGGGGTCAGGTGAGATAATTTCGGGGCGAGACCTAAGGCATAAGGTATGTGTGTCATTGTACCTCCTATATGGATGGGTCCTTTTGAAGATCTGGCGGTTAGGTTAAGGTTATCCATCAAGAAATTTCCACTGGCTATAGGACGTGATTGGGAGGTGCAAAAGAGCATAAGGATCTCTTTAGCACTTATATGGATATCAGTTTCAGTTTTTCCAAAGAAGGTCTGAGCTAGAGTCATTTGGAAGTATCTAAAGGCTGGCTTATGGATCTTGGTTGACAGTTGGGTGGAAGGATCAGGGCCTCCTCCACCAGTGATTTGACTCCAGAACTTATCCAGCTCATCCTGCATAACATTTACTTTTGATATATCATGTATATCATCTAGGCAGTGCTGAAATCCTAACAGGTTAGCAAAATCTTTATGGTTGAGAATGTATTCCTTCCCAAATAATATGAAATTAATATGTCCTCTTTTGAATCCTCTGCCAATGTAGGGTTCATAAATGAGAGAGCTGAGGAACTCTAAGATTAAGTTCCTGAATGTGACATTAATTGCATCAGAGTATTCTTACTGTTGGAGTTGATGGTTGAGGTATCTCACATTATCTTCAAGACCTAAGGTTTCAAGGTAGTTAGAGTCAGGGTATCTTGTTGGGAGCATGGGTCGCTCAGAAAGGATCACAAATCATTTCCTCTACTTATCATCCCTGAACACAATATGCATATCATCCTGGTTCTGCATCCTGGAAAAAAAAACGTTAGTGGAGAATACTATCGAGAGCGATGGGATATGAGACCTGAAACATAAACATCACACACGTTAGTCCTTTTAAGCAGATAATAAATGTAAATAATTCACCTTGGACACTAAAAAAAATAAAAATAACAAGGAAATAAAAATGGTCGTGGGTTGCCTCCCACGTAGCGCTTGTTTAACGTCTGTAGCTTGACAATTATGGAGTTTAATTAGTAGATGTGGTAATGGGTGGTTCGATCAGAGTGTGATCAGAATACTAGGTAGGGATGTCTTCTCCATAATAGTGCTTCAACCTTTGTCCGTTTACTATAAAAGGACTACATGAATGATCTCAGATTTCTACTACCCTAGACCTTAGAACTTTGGTGACCTCATATGGGCCAATCCATCTTGAGCGTAACTTACCAGGGAACAAATGTAATCTAGAATTAAAGAGAAGTACAGGGTCTCCTACGTTGAATTCTTTCTTAACAATCCTTTTGTCATGCCATGCTTTAGTTCTTTCTTTATAGATAATGGAATTTTCATAAGCATTACGACATAGCTCTTCTAATTTATGGATGTTGAGAATGCGTTTGTCACAGGTAGCTAAATAGTCCATATTAAGGGCCTTGATGACCCAATAAGCTTTATGTTCCAGCTCAAAGGGCAAGTGGCAAGATTTTCCGTAAACTAACTGGTATGGGGTTGTTCCTATAGGAGTTTTGAAGGCGGTCCTGTAAGCCTAGAATGCTTCTTGTAGTCTTAGGGACCAATCTTTTCTAGATATTAAAACAACCTTTTCTAAGATTTGCTTAATCTCCCTATTTGACACTTCTACTTGTCCACTGGTTTGTGGATGGTAGGTGTTGCACCCCAAAATTTGCCCAACCTTTTCTAACCTAGGTTTATGTTTCAATTGCATAGTCATTTGCATTGTCATCATGTACATAGTGTATTCATCTGCATAGGCAAGCTATCTTTATCAGTGAATCAAGTGCTATTCCTACCTCAAGAGGTATATCCAAGGGTTTCATTCATATTCAAGACTACTCAGGTCATCAGGGAAGAAATTGAACTTTGAAGAGCTGACAGGTTGATCAGTGTATTCTCTCCTATCTTGAGGCTAGTGGGGGATCATCAGAGGAAATGTGAGCTATGAGCCAAGAGCATGAGGTGTGTATGGATGATATGAAGAGTCTAGAGAATCATCTTTAAGGAGAACCAAGTCATTTGAATGATTGCAAGAGCCTCAGTTGAAGTCAATCAACTAGGGTTAGCACTGGGTCAATTCTAGGTCAAAGAAGTGTTTTGAAGGGTATCAAGGATCATTTGAAGAATGTGGGATTCATTATTTGCTATAGGGATATGGATATGATGTTGTGATAAAGAAAAATCAAGAGGAGTCAAGGAGAACTGGAGTTACTAAATTAGGGTTTCAATGTAAAATCCCCTGATTTAGGTCAAACTTCAAAGCAGTGTAACTCAAGATGCAAGCTTCATATGAATTCTTGGTCCACATGAAACTTGTAGAGTATATTCATAGCTTTAATTTGAGGGGTGGAAGTCATCAAGATGATTTATATAACTCAAGTTATGGCTCTTGCAAGTTACAGGTCATCCGAGGGCACTGAAATTTGTCTGTGAAAATTGTCTGTCTTCCAAGCAACTTTTGACCTTCAAGGGTACTTCAAATGGATTTCTGGACAACATGAGAACTGTTCCTTATCGTCTTAGCTTTCTAGAATGGTATGGTATGCCTTCATATGATTTGTGGAACTCTACTTATCGTCTTGGCAAGCAAAGGGTATTTTGGTCATTTGAGGATTACAGGTCATTCTTGGCCTATGTCTAAAACTCATACAAGGGAGCTTCAGATGAAAAACTTCACAACATCAAAGTTGTTCAAAATGGGATTTTAAGGCTATAAAAGAAGGTGTGAAAGTTTTGAAAAGCTTAGAGCATGGAATTTTAAAAGTGGTGCAAATGACTTGAAAATGGCTTATAAGTTGAAAAAGTTCAAGTTGAAAATTGGTTTGAGAGATCTACAAATCCAATATGGGTCATCCAATATACCAAATTGATTCCCAACAACATTTTAAAGACTTTGGTTCAGCCACAATTTTTATTTGAGGGTTAAAAAATGGACTTGCTTTGTAATTCCATTACTTGCATAATAAGGTACATGTGAGAAACTCAACATAAGGCAAAGGAATCCCTTGTTTTTCACCCATATCACTCCAATTTGTCATGTCATGAGATTTTCAAAAGTGTTTAAGGGGCTGCAAGTTAGATTGAAGGGATATATCATGAGATGGGGATTATGTCATAACATGAGAAATTCTTGAAGTTTATAGAATCATCTTGGATTGAGCTAGAAGTCTCTAGATCTTTCCATGCTCTCCTATATATTGGATTGAGATCATTAAGAGTAAAGGTTGGTGATAGTTGATGTTGAATCCATTTTTCTCCATTTGCAAATCATATTGAATTTTTTTCTCTTCACCATTTTTTCCATTTTTCCCACACTTTCACATTTTGGAATTTCCATTTTTTTCAATCTTTTTTTTCTCACTTTCCATACTTTTTCTCTTCACCAATCAATTACACAACAATTATAGAGATGGTTCATCATTTTTTTTGAGAGAATTGGAGCAAGAGGAACCTTGTAGTAACATGAAAAAGTGGTGAAAACTCAAATTCCAATTTTCACTTTTTCATCAATTCAAGACTTGTCAAGGCTTCAAACATATTCACCAAGTATTGTTGAGTGATTCTACATCATTTTCTCAAAGAATTGGTGATCGAGTAAAGCTCCATAAGCCATTTTTCGGAGGTATAAAGAATTCGACATAACTCATTATTTAGGAGTCTTTCTTGCATTATTTTTATTGCATTCCATTGCCATAAAGGTCTACATGGATTCTAGTACAAAAAAGATGGGTTTTATGACAATTTTTGGTTCTTGAGTTTTTCTTGAGGTGCCACGTTTTGGGAGTTAAAGAGAGTTTCAAGAAAATCTAAGACCATATTTGGATTCCTTGATTTTTTTCCTTCAAGTTTGACCAAAGTTTTGTGCGAAACGGATAATTATTGATGGAGTTATGGTGCTTCAAAGTAGCAAAAAACTCATGTTCATGGGGCTGCGGGTTACTATTCACAAAGTTGAAAAATTTGATTTGGAGAAGAAGGTGTTAACACCGTCGGATGCATTTCCAAGTCAAGGTTTCTTCCATTCATCCAACGCCTCTCACTGCGCCACGTAATCGGCCACATAAGCCTCATGCCACTTTTATTTATTCATGTTATTTTCTTTTATTTTCCTATTGCCATGTTTCTTTTATTTTTTCTGTTTTATATGCTGACTTCAAATAATCATAACAAATAGGAAAATTAGTCTTTTTGATCCCCATTTTTTTGTGCTGAATCTTTAAGATGTCTAGGATTTAATAAAACTGGAATTATAATTTTACCATTTTTTGACATTTTCTTTGGATTTTTTACATTTGGGTCGTCATAAAAAGGCCAATGCTGGTGCTATCATTTTGTTGAATTTCTTTGACCTATCAAAACACAATTTAAATGTCAATCCTTTTGCAGGGATCTCATACACACGTTGAGGTATTGTGATATAATTTTTTGGGAATTTTATTGTACCATTTTAATTGGTTTTGGATGCTTTCTTTAACATGCTCTACTTTAATCTTTCCTTTGGTATACATGAGATATCTTGCAATGTTTTCATCTTGTTTGACCATTTATCTTTGGATATTTTTGTGGTATCTCTCACCCCTGGTTTGTGGCTTGATGTAGGGCATTGGAGATTTTTATTTGAATTTTTTAGCACCTTTTTCTATTTTTCTTATGTTTTGTATTCGAACTTGTAATTTGAACTTCCGAACGGACTTTATTTTTGTTAAGGCTCCAACGGCCGCTTTGTGTTTGCGTGATGAACGCCGTGGCTTATATTTATTATTGTAGATAGGTTAGAGGTATTGGAAGACCCTTAGGTGGCTGTTATTTGTATGTGTAGCTTGCCCAATTATCGACTTGTTTGCATGATAGCACGTTGCGATTCCAAATAGTGGATTACGCGTTTCATTCAGAGTTTTCACTCGATTCTTTGCATATGATCACTTGATATTTTCTTATTCCATCCATGAATGGGCTTGAGGTTGAGACGGACCGTCCTCCCTCCTTTGCATTGCATTTACCATTGCTATATTCATGTTCACTTGTATGCGGTTATTACTTGTATTTCCGTTTCTTCCTTTCGTTTTCCTTTCCCGTAGGACTTCCATTCTTCCTTGTTCAAGGGAGGATGTGATAGACATTAGGAGCTAACCCATGTATGATAACATTAGGGTAGATTTTTTATTCCCTTTTTAACCCTAGGATTTGTAGAGTGTCATCTCTTCTTTCTTCAAAACAACAGAAAAACATTAATAAAGGCTATAACAAAATCAATTCATTTCTTCCGTCAAAAGATTTGAACAAACATCAACCTTTTTGCAATAAGAAAACCCTTGTTTAAGGTGAGATTTTTCATAAAAGACACTTAAACAGCTTGTGTCGTGCGTAGCCCGAACTACGTTTGCTCTGATCTTCCATGCAGTGTGGAAGTACGTAGGCATAGGATGCGATATCCTAGCGAGCAACCTTCACCCACCTTCCTCCGTAGTTAGGCGAACTACGTTGACTCTGATTTCTCGTTCCAGACGGGAATACGTAGGCATAAAGTGCGATGCTTTGCCGAGTCAAATTTTCTTTTCTTTTCAGATCTCATCCTTTAGTTTAGATAGAAGTGTAATCCGTACAAACCAAGCAAGCGTGGATCCCATCGAGTACGATGGACGTGAGGGGTGCCTAATACCTTCCCCTTGCGTAACCGACTCCCGAACCCAGGTTTTGGTTGCGATGACCATACCTTTCCCTTTTTCGCAAGGTTTACTTCGAGCGTTTCCTTTCCCTCCGTTGGGATAAATAACGCACGGTGGCGACTCTTCTGTTCAGCCGGCGCCGATTTTCGCAGTAGCGACAGCTGGCGACTCTGCTGGGGACCCAACGTCCCCTGGCTGCTAAGGACTGCGATAGTTCTTATGCATTTGGGATCCAACGTCCCTTAAGAGAGTCAATCCTAGCGCTTGTTTGCCCGTCGAGGAATTTGTATGGATTTACGTTTCTGTATTTACCTTTCAGCATTATATTATCATTATTATTGCTGTATTGTGGGGTTGTGACGGGTGTTCCATGATGGAGAGATAAGCCGGACCTGGGCTTGAGTGCACCTAGACTTAGAGTAGAGATTAGTGGGCGCGCACGTGCTTTGCATGTCCTAGTGTCCTGCGAAATCTACGCTCAGACGAGGTTCTTCTGGTTGGCCTCCTGTCCTGCCCTTTGGGTGGCTCGGGTTGCTGGTTAGTTGGATTGTCGACTCTGGGGACCGATCATTTGGAAGTTGGCTAAGTGAGGCCTCTTCAGGATGTGATGATGCCACTCCTTCTGGGAATCGTATCGTCACTCCTGAAAGTCTGTAACGCCGACGACCGCATAGGATGCCATACTTTGTCAGTTACTAGGACATCCACCTGTGAGAGGGTTTGGGGTTATGCAGGTAACTAGACCTTCAGATAACCGGTTATTTCTCGATCAGAGATCCTGGGTATTTATGGATATTTGTGAGGTCTATCAGAGACCAGTCTGAGTTTTTATTTGAGGTCTATCCGAGACCAGTCTGAGTTTTGATTTGAGGTCTATCAGAGACCAATCAGGGTTATGGTTTGAGGTCTGTCAGAGACCAGTTGGAGTTATATTATGGGTCTATCAGAGACCAGTGTGGAGCTTTATATTGGGTTTATCCGAGACCATGATTTGAGACCTTCGATATGATTCAGGCTTCTCGGCTACAGCACTTGGTCCCTGTTGCATGTTGCTTGCATTGCATTGTTTGCATGATCATTATCATTGCATCCCATTAACGTGTGTCTGTGCTGCAGGTGCATTTGCATATCCCCGAGTTCTAGTGTCTGGACCTCTGAGTATTGATTATGGCGGGTTTGAGGATGACAGTTGCCTACAAGCTACCTATTCCTGATATTACTCCACTCCTGGGTCTGATTTCTCTGGCAGGTGAGGATGTCCGTAGAAGCTTCAGGCAGAGTTACGGACGGCTGTTGAGTTTGGTTCGCAGATCTACTGATGATGAGTTGAATGGGTTGTACACGCTGATGCAATTCTATGACCCGACTTTGAGATGTTTCACTTTCGCTGACTTTATCTTGGGACCCACCATGGAGGAGTATGTAGAGTTTACTGAGCTGCCGGTGCAGAACGCAGTTCCCTTTATTCACTCTGCCGCTGAACCTAAGTTGGAGGATCTAGCCAAAGCCTTGCATATGGATGCTTCTGAGTTGTTCCTGGTTGGTAAGGCTCAAGAGTACGCCAAGAATGGGTGTTGGGTGGTCTTTAACGCTATTTTGGCTCTATGCATTTACGGGATAGTGTTGTTTCCTAACTTCCCAAACTTCGTGGACATGGATGCGTTTCATCTGTTTGCTGCTGGTAACCCAGTACCTACACTGATCGGGGACTTTTACCATTTGATGCACTACAGGAATGAGAACAGGAGAGGCAAGAATGTCTCTTGTTGCGTGCCTCTGCTGTCCATGTGGTTTAAGAACCATCTTCCACTGAAGGGACCTTTTGTGGATAGTGCAACCACGTTTGACTGGCCGGAGCGTATGATGAGGCTAACTTCTGCAGAAATTGAGTGGTTCGATCGGGATCTGTTGGGGTCCGAGCTTATTTGCAGTTGTGCTGGGTATCCTAATGTTCCGTTGATAGGGAGAAAAGGGTGCATCAACTACAACCCATCTTTGTTCGTCCGTCAGTTTGGATATGCGCTGAAGAACCCGCCTCAGGAGGATGAAGTACAGGAATCTCTGTACTTCACCGGTGATTTGAGTGGAGAGCTACTAGCCAAGCTTCGGCATGCCTGGACGCGCATTAACCGAAAAGGGAAACCGCTGTTGGGGAAGAGTGATTGCCAGGCGTATGAACCCTACAAAGTTTGGATTCAGGAGAGAGCCAGACAGATATTGATGCCATTTCCAGCTGCACCAGTCCTAGTTCCTATTCCGGTAGAAGAGCCGACTACTGTTTCCAGGGAGGTCTATGAGCAAGTGGTGAAGGAAAAGGAAGCTCTGTTGGTGGTTAATGAAGATCTAGAAAGAGAATTGGCCCGGGTTCGAAGTGAGAAGAACGAAGCTGCGTACTCCCTTCAGCAACAAACTGAGATGGTAACTTTGTTGAAGACTAAGTTGGTTAAAGAAAAGGAGAAGCGGGAACGCCTAGGACAAGACTTTAAGAGCTCTCATGACATGATGGAAGCTAAGAAGAAGTCGTTGGACATCGCTCATCGAGAGATCGCTTCATTCAATAAGACATGGAATGCCACCCTTACTAACAACAAGGAACGGGAGGATAAGTTGAAGCAACAGATCGCCGATCTTCAGAACCAATTGAAGGCCACTAGGAGGCAGCACGAAGAAGAAGTCATGACTAGATATGCCCTCCAAGATGCACTGAAGCAAGTTGAGGCCCGCAGAAAGGAAGCTCGGTCCCAGAAGAGGAAGCTAGATGAGTGCTTTGGTGAAGGCGCATGGGAAGAGTCCATCGACGACTTGCAGCGAGTTCTTAAGCAGAGGAGTCTACTCATAGAGGGATTGCTTGTCCAGCTTGATCATCCCAAGACAAAGAAGCTGTTAGGGGATTATAGGGATTATGGGCATACCTGATTTGTTCATGCTTTATTGTATGCTGACCATCACCCGGCTTGTGGGTTGAGGTCATACTTTTGTTCGTCTTGTGATACATTGGTGTTATACTTTAGCCTTTGAAGGCCTGTTCAATACATGAGTTATTTTCCCTTCTGTGATTGAATTTCAACTTCTTGCAACTGCTTGTCACTGCACTGTCACGGCGCTGCCTTGTATTAAATGTATCGGCACTAGAACGGGGAGAGTAATTCTCCAATGCACAGACACGCATTGCATTTTGCATACATCCTCATATTTGCATTACAGGTTTATGATCCAGGTATCTTATCTCCCGCATATTGCAGGTATTTTCAGGATTGAAGAAAAGCGGGTCCACCGTTATTCTACAAGAACCAACCAGAAGAAGATCATGGACGCCATGCAGAGTGAAATGCAAGAGATGCGTGACAGGATGGCCCTGTTCATGCAAACCATGGAGACTATCGCCAAAGGGCAGGAACAGTTGCAGAGTCTGGTGCAGCCGTTGGTTGCTCGTGCTGAGAACAACGGTACCCCGCATGGTGAAAATGTGGCTAACTCTCCCAGGGTTGAAAATCATCAAAGTGCTGATCACATTTCAGTCGCTGGGCTGAACAACGGAGAAGCCGGTCCTACTGGTGGGAACGGAAATACTGGTAACACTAACGGAGACACTGCAGGAGTGTTCGTCGGGAACGTCAACCAGGGTTTCAATATGGGTGCGGAGAACGTCGGGCTGAATGGCGGCAATGGTAATCAGGGCTTTCAGGGTATGAATATGGGATATGGCAATGTGGCTGTCGCCAAAACTGGATACGAAGACCATGGTTATGGTAACGCAGGATATGGAATGGGTCTGAACAACGGCCAGGATATGGGCAACCTGAGGGGTGATCCCAGGTACTTCCAAGCAGGTCTGGGTCGTAATGCTGGACATGCTGCATATGAGGAGATACCTCGTTGGGAAGATCATCAGGAAGACGTTTTCTCCAGTCATAATGAAAGCTACGGGAGGCCTACATGGGACAACCTCCGCATGAAATTGTTGGAAGAAAAGGTAAATGGTCTGGCTAATCAGAACGCTGTGGGACTGGATATGTCCAACATGGGATTGGTACCAGGGCTGAGGGTACCTCTGAAATTCAAAGCGCCATCTTTTGATAAGTATAGAGGCGACACGTGCCCGAGGGTGCATGTCCGTTCATTTTACAGAAGGATGTCCGCATATTCAGACGACGAAAAGATGCTTATGCACTTTTTCCAAGACAGCTTGTCAGGGCCGTCATTGGAGTGGTACATGAGCCTAGAGCCGACACAGATCAGAACTTGGAAAGAATTGGCGGAAGCTTTCGTGAAGCATTACCAATATAACAGCGACCTCGCTCCTAACAGAGTTCAGTTGCAAAGCATGTCCCAGAAGCCCAAGGAAAGCTTCAAAGAGTACGCCCAGAGATGGCGTGATTTGGCTGCTAGAGTACAACCCCCTATGGTCGAACGGGAAATGATGGACTTGTTCGTAGGGACATTCTCAGGGATGTACTATGACCGACTGCTCAACTTCTCAATGAGTACCTTCTCCGAGCTGATCCTGATGGGGGAGCGTATAGAGAACGGGATAAAAATTGGTAAGATTCAACCGGGAGAATCTGCTTCAGCTGGAAGCAACAAGAAAGCCTTCGGTGGTAAAAGGCAAGGTGATGCTAATGCGGTGTATAACGTTCAGCGGAGAAATAGGAATCAGAATCGGCGTCCACAACCTCAGGTTGCAAGTGTGACTATTCCGGGACCACCTCAGCAACAGAGACAACAACAGCAGCAGGCTCAGCAGCAGCCTAACCAGAATCAACGGAGGTTTCAGGCTCCAAGACCAAGGAGGGTATTTGAGGTACCGCCAATATCTTACGCAGAGCTCCTTCAGAATCTATTGAAGTTACAGCTAGTTGAAAAGAGAACCTTGGCGCCGCCGACTGGCACGCCACCAGTAGGGTACGACATCAACGAGCACTGTGATTTTTACTCTGGTGCACCCGGGCACAATATCGAGAACTGTTTAGCTTTCAAGCACAAGGTGCAAGATCTGCTTGATAGCACAACCATCAGTTTTGGGAAGGAAGGTCCCAATATTACTCAACAACCAATTCCAAACCATGAATAGGTTGGAATATGGTGGACAAAGAGGAGTTCTATAGTTCGAGTGGGCCGTTAAAAGCAGATCAGAGCAGTGGCAGGCTGCCTCTAATAATTGATTGTGAAGATAGCTGGTTCAGCAGCAGGACAGACGTGAAAGCCCGGTTCTCGGAAGCTGGCATTTTTCTTTGTTTTATCTTGTCATTTCTTTACGTTTGTAGTTTCTTTCCTGTTTAAAATGCAATCTTGTTTGTAAAACTTGTTGTTTTCATTTCAATTGATGATAATGAAATAAATATGCATGTTTTGATTAAATCCATTCGTGTTCACTAATTGTTTTTACAAATATCCAACGCCTGGTTAAGAGGAATCCGGGGAGGATGACGAAAATGAACGACATGCAAAATTCCGATTGTATGCTTTTGAAATGAAACCTGTTGACGATGTACAGGCATTGTTTTAAATCCCTAAACACCGGAGTTATAAGGAAGATAATCCCTTGTCAACCCCTTTGAGCCTTGTAGTAGGAGTTTCTTTCTGTGCATGAAAAACCCTCAATCTTAACCTGGGGCAGGGTAGGTGTTAACTAATTTGACCGAGCGTCCAAATTCCAAAAGGAGTGTCCGTTCGAGGATCAATCCCACCTCTAGAGGTCGTGCCTAAAAAACCACAATGGTTAAATCAAGAGTGAAACAGTCACATCATTCTCCAATGAGTCAGGCAACCAGTGTCACACGACTTGTTCGAAAAGGAAAAAGGAGAAAAGAATCAAAAGCCCGCTAAGTCAAGAAAAGAAAACAATTGACTTAGGCAAAAATGAGGGCATCTCGCTGGACTTAAAAAATCAAAAGAAACTCAAAAGGAGTCAGTCCAGGCAAAAGTTAGGGATAAGGAAAAAAGATGAAAGGAGGACAAAAAGAAAAATCCTCAAATCAAATGCGAGTCGTGTGACCCTAAGTGTCAAAGACGAAAAGTGAGTGGCTGTCACTCCATAAGTTCATGGGTTCTCGAACTATCACTCCTATATTTCAGCCTCTGAGAGGTGAGCGCTAAGGTCGAATTAGCTGAACGTAGGATCAGAGAACATCAAGGAGAATGGGTGGGTTAAAATAAACTTTGAGCCTTTATCCTTTCCTTCAAAACCGTGAACCTGACCACGTTATAACCTTCAAAAGTCCTAATTGAAGCAGGTTGTTTCGAAAGCATACTTCGGTAAAGGTCGCGTCAATTCTGACTCCTAAAAGGGTTCCTCTTACCGTGTTGGTACTGATGTTGATAAATGTTTTGTGCATTATATGCCATAAACTGTTTTTCCCTTTTCCCAGTGAACAGATTGGATGTCAAAACTATCATATGTGTTGCATTAATATGTCTTTTACGCAGAACAACTTGTTTTACTTGCGAGTAAGCGCTTGACAGCAGGAAAGTTTTCTGCAATGGAAAGTATGGTCAGGATAGAATACAGAGCGCCCGAATGTTCCGAGAGCAGGGGCAAGCTATTATCGTGATTCCCAGTCAGGTCAGCCATGCAAAGTCAGCTACTCTGGGGCAATCAGGTCAAGATTCAGTAAATCTCTCGTAGTTGGAGGTACTGTTCCGGACCAGCTACTCGGGGGCAAAGTCATTGCGATCAGGGGCATTGACTTCCATTGAGTTCGGAATCAGTTAGTCCGAGGACAAGTCCCGAAGCTTCAGTTGATTAAGGGGCAGTATGCTTGAGAGGTAACTAATCAGAAGTGAGTCTTCTCGAGATCCAATCAGGGGCTGTCATGCAGAATGTAGAGATTTGAAAGCAGATACTTCAAGTGGATAATCAGATCAGGATAAGTCGCTAGAACGCTCATTCAGGGGCAAGTCACCGCAGAGAACGTTGAAACCAACTAGGTTGATCAGGGCTAATGGAGATGGAATCTTTTTGCCGTATAGATGCCGGGGCAAGTAATCTCGAGGTCGTCTCATAGCAAACGGTTCAGAGCAAGTATTCCCAGGAGTTAGATAGGGGCAAGTTGAGTGCACTGGGGCAAGTGACTCGAAAGCTCGCAAAGTTCCCCGCCAGAGTCCATGGCAGGATGGTACCCTTCCCAGAGGATGAACGTTGTGGCTTCCCCCGGTGAAGTCGCCTCAGGCAAATTGAAGGCTGTATCCCCAGGAGAGCGGAGATTGCGTCAAAGGAAAAGATTAGTGTATCTTCAGCAATTCAGAATTAGCTCATCAAGCAGCGCAGAGCCTTCCCCAGCGAAGGTCAAGACAAATGTGATTAACTCCCCAGAAAGTTTTGTGCAGTGCAGAATGTGTGGTTCAATCCCCAGCTCAGTGATAGTGGGATGATATCCCCAGCTCAGTGATAGCGGGATGATTTCCCCATCTCAGTGATAGCAGGAGAGGTTCCCACAGAGTGTGATCAGGTGGTTAGAGCTGCTGAAAGGAGCTTCCCCAAGCAGGGTTGTCCTTTCTTTTCCCAGCAAGTCGCTCTTCCTCGTCAGGAGGACCTTTCTCAGCAGACTTTGGAGTTTTGGGTTCGTGAGCTACTTTCTCAGCAGGATGGTTATCCCCAGCGGAGTTAGTTCATCTTTCCAACATTTATTTTGTTGGAAGCGTATCGGTGGTATTTCGGTCATCCCCAGTGGATTCAGCTTGTCTTCAGCATTTATTTTGCTGAAGCAACCCTTTGCCTAAGCATGCATCATGAGCATTTGCATTTTACCTAAATACGTAGCATTTCCATGCAGTATGGAAGCATTGTGTCATCATCAAGCGTGCATTGTTGAAACATAAGCCAGGTGGTTATCTCTTCAGTTTCAGATATGTGGTTCCCTGCCGATAAGAGAAATCGTGATTCAGGAGGATGCTATTTTGTATCATTTTGGGGGTTCATGCTGTAAGGCACGCAGTGACCGTGTTGATCTTGGTGTGTTGATTTGTAGTCCAAGTACGCAATGATCGTATTTGTACCATCCACGGGGTTCATATTGTAAGACACGCAGTGATCGTGTTGATTTTGAGATGTGGATTTGTGGCCCAAGTATGCAGTGATCGTATTTGTGCCAGGTGTGGGATTCATGTCGTAGGACACGCAGTGATCGTGTTGATATTGGTATGTGTATCTATGGTCGAATGGCGCAGTGATCGTATTTGTCCCGATCTAAGCAGACTGTTTTGTAAGGCACGCAGTGATCGTGTTGGTATCATCCAGGGGTTTCATCGAGCAGGACGCGCAGTGATCGTGTTCACTTTATTATTGGGCAAGACACGCAGTGATCGTGTTTGCCATGTCATGTGATGGTTGTTGGTCAGTATGCAGTGATCGTATTCGTCCGTTATACAGTGGTTATAGATTGACGCGCAGTGATCGTGTTCATCCAGATTTGTTGGTCTGTGTACGCAGTGATCGTATTCGTCCGTTATACAATTTGGTTATGGGGTGAGGCACGCAGTGATCGTGTTTCGTCTGGTTGGTTGTGGCCGAAGTACGCCGGGATCGTATTCATCCCATGTTTGAAGTGGTGTCACAAAGCGCGCAGTGATCGTGTTTTTCCTCCAGTCAAGAGGGCTGTGACATGAAGCGCGCAGTGATCGCGTTCACCCTAGGTATGATTGGAATATGCAGTGATCGTATTCGTCCAGTTATGTGGGTTAGTTGAGACACACAACACGCGGTGATCGTGTTTTCCCCAGTCAAGAGGATCGTGGCTCAGAACACGCAGAGATCGTGTTCAAACACGTAGTGATCGTGTTCAAGATACGCAGTGATCGTATTCGTATAGCATGCAGTGATCATGCTGATAATACCATGGGAACTTGTGATGCGGGGCGCGCAGTGATCGTGACTATCGTATCAGTTGGTTTTGTTGGCCGGTATACGCAGTAATCGTATTCGTCCTATTACATTGGTTAGTACACGCAGTGATCGTGTTCATCTTGTCGGTATCTATGGCCAATACACGCAGTGATCGTGTTTGTTCCATTACAGCGCACGCAGTGGTCGTGTTCATCATATGGGTGGTTGAAGTACGCAGTGAACGTGTTCGCCTTTTCTATGTGGATCTATCGTATTTACCTTATCCGGTTGGATTTGTGGTCGATGTGATTTTGGTGGTAATGCAACACGCAGTGATCGTGTTTGTCCCATTATGCGGTTTTGTTTGCAACGCCAGGACGCGCAGTGATCGTGTTTTCTCCTGTCGAGAGAGTTGCGACGCAGGGCACGCAGTGATCGTAGTCATCGTCAGGTTGTGAGGATTTGTGGTAGAGTACGCAGTAAACATATTCGTCCTATACGTGGTCTTGTTTGCAACGCCAGGATACGCAGTGATCGTGCTTTCTCCTGTCAAGAGAGTTTCGGTGTAGAATACGCAGTGATCGTGTTCACCTTGTTACAGAGGATTGCGCCGGACATGCAGTGATCGTGTTCGTCATGTCATGTTCCCCCTAGCAGAGTTGCTTGGTCAAGCAATTCTCTTTCTCCCCAGCCGAGTCCTTTCTCGGAGTGCTGAAGAAATAGCAGGGTGCAGATTGTTGGGTGGTTACTCACAGTTTCCCCAATAGAGATATAATCCCCAGCGGGGTGATCTTCAACGAGATACTTGGTTAAGTTCCTCGTGTTCCCCGTCAGAGTATTCTTTGACAAGTCGCTTGGTTAAGTTACTTGTATTCCCCATCTAAGTCTTTCTTAGGATGCTGTGGAGTCAGTATTATGAGACGGTAATACAGATTTTCGGGTGGTTACCCGCAATTCCCCAACAGAGTTATGTGCCCTAGCAGGGTGTTACGTTAGTGAGTTGCTTGGTTAAGTCTCTCACAGTTCCCAGCAGGGTGCTCGCTACAGGAGTTGTTTGGTTAAATTCCTCGTATTTTTCAACAGGGTTAATCTCGTCAGGGCTTGGTTAAGCTTCCCAATTTCCCCAGCAGGTGTTTGACGGCAGTCGTCAGAATTTGTCCCCTCAGAGTTGCTTGGTTAAGTTTCTCATTTCCCCGCAGAGTCGGTTGTTCATGTCTTCGGACCTTGTCTCGTTTGGTTAAGCGTTCTCTCGTTTCCTCAGGATACGAAAAGTTGATCAGTGAAGTCAACATGACAAGTGAAGTCAATATTCTCCCGCTGGTTAGCGTGTGCTCAGTTGATAAGTGAGATCAACAGAGGTTGATAAGTGAGATCAACAGAGGTTGATAAGTGAGATTAACAAAGGTTGATAAGTGATATCAACAATTTCTCGTTATGTGGTGTATGCTCATTTCTTCGGAATGGAGTGGTCTGCGGACAACATCAGTTTATTTGACGGATGGATGGCTAGTTGTTGCCGTGACAACAGAAGCCAGTTCCCAGGGTTTTCTCAAGCAGTAGTCGTTTTCGCAATTTATTTTTGCGGTTGGCAAATTTCCGGGTTCTTTCGTATTCAACCGTCTCGTACCTCGATTGTCTGAAGGCTGCGCGCTCTTCATCCAGTCGGGTCCAAGTCGCTTGAATAGGGGCAGCTGTTGCACCCCAAAATTTGCCCAACCTTTTCTAACCTAGGTTTATGTTTCAATTGCATAATCATTTGCATTGTCATCATGTACATAGTGTATTCATCTGCATAGGCAAGCTATCTTTATTAGTGAATCAAGTGCTATTCCTACCTCAAGAGGTATATCCAAGGGTTTCATTCATATTCAAGACTACTCAGGTCATCAGGGAAGAAATTGAACTTTGAAGAGCTGACAGGTTGATCAGTGTATTCTCTCCTATCTTGAGGCTAGTGGGGGATCATCAGAGGAAATGTGAGCTATGAGCCAAGAGCATGAGGTGTGTATGGATGATATGAAGAGTCTAGAGAATCATCTTTAAGGAGAACCAAGTCATTTGAATGATTGCAAGAGCCTCAGTTGAAGTCAGTCAACTAGGGTTAGCACTGAGTCAATTCTAGGTCAAAGAAGTGTTTTGAAGGGTATCAAGGATCATTTGAAGAATGTGGGATTCATTATTTGCTATAGGGATATGGATATGATGTTGTGATAAAGAAAAATCAAGAGGAGTCAAGGAGAACTGGAGTTACTAAATTAGGGTTTCAATGTAAAATCCCCTGATTTAGGTCAAACTTCAAAGCAGTGTAACTCAAGATGCAAGCTTCATATGAATTCTTGGTCCACATGAAACTTGTAGAGTATATTCATAGCTTTAATTTGAGGGGTGGAAGTCATCAAGATGATTTATAGAACTCAAGTTATGGCTCTTGCAAGTTACAGGTCATCCGAGGGCACTGAAATTTGTATGTGAAAATTGTCTGTCTTCCAAACAACTTTTGACCTTCAAGGGTACTTCAAATGGATTTCTGGACAACATGAGAACTGTTCCTTATCGTCTTAGCTTTCTAGAATGGTATGGTATGCCTTCATATGATTTGTGGAACTCTACTTATGGTCTTGGCAAGCAAAGGGTATTTTGGTCATTTGAGGATTACAGGTCATTCTTGGCCTATGTCTAAAACTCATACAAGGGAGCTTCAGATGAAAAACTTCACAACATCAAAGTTGTTCAAAATGGGATTTTAAGGCTAGAAAAAAAGGTTTGAAAGTTTTGAAAAGCTTAGAGCATGGAATTTTAAAAGTGGTGCAAATGACTTGAAAATGGCTTATAAGTTGAAAAAGTTCAAGTTGAAAATTGGTTTGAGAGATCTACAAATCCAATATGGGTCATCCAATATACCAAATTGATTCCCAACAACATTTTAAAGACTTTGGTTCAGCCATAATTTTTATTTGAGGGTTAAAAAATGGACTTGCTTTGTAATTCCATTACTTGCATAATAAGGTACATGTGAGAAACTCAACATAAGGCAAAGGAATCCCTTGTTTTTCACCCATATCACTCCAATTTGTCATGTCATGAGATTTTCAAAAGTGTTTAAGGGGCTGCAAGTTAGATTGAAGGGATATATCATGAGATGGGGATTATGTCATAACATGAGAAATTCTTGAAGTTTCTAGAATCATCTTGGATTGAGCTAGAAGTCTCTAGATCTTTCCATGCTCTCCTATATATTGGATTGAGATCATTAAGAGTAAAGGTTGGTGATAGTTGATGTTGAATCCATTTTTCTCCATTTGCAAATCATATTGAATTTTTTTCTCTTCACCATTTTTTCCATTTTTCCCACACTTTCACATTTTGGAATTTCCATTTTTTTCAATCTTTTTTTTCTCTCACTTTCCATACTTTTTCTCTTCACCAATCAATTACACAACAATTATAGAGATGGTTCATCATTTTTTTTGAGAGAATTGGAGCAAGAGGAACCTTGTAGTAACATGAAAAAGTGGTGAAAACTCAAATTCCAATTTTCACTTTTTCATCAATTCAAGACTTGTCAAGGCTTCAAACATATTCACCAAGTATTGTTGAGTGATTCTACATTATTTTCTCAAAGAATTGGTGATCGAGTGAAGCTCCATAAGCCATTTTTCGGAGGTATAAAGAATTCGACATAACTCATTATTTAGGAGTCTTTCTTGCATTATTTTTATTGCATTCCATTGGCATAAAGGTCTACATGGATTCTAGTACAAAAAAGATGAGTTTTATGACAATTTTTGGTTCTTAAGTTTTTCTTGATGTGCCACGTTTTGGGAGTTAGAGAGAGTTTCAAGAAAATATAAGACCATATTTGGATTCCTTGATTTTTTTCCTTCAAGTTTGACCAAAATTTTGTGCGAAACGGATAATTATTGATGGAGTTATGGTGCTTCAAAGTAGCAAAAAACTCATGTTCATGGGGCTGCGGGTTACTATTCACAAAGTTGAAAATTTTGATTTGGAGAAGAAGGTGTTAACACCGTCGGATGCATTTCCAAGTCAAGGTTTCTTCCATTCATCCAACGCCTCTCACTGCGCCACGTAATCGGCCACATAAGCCTCATGCCACTTTTATTTATTCATGTTATTTTCTTTTATTTTCCTATTGCCATGTTTCTTTTATTTTTTCTGTTTTATATGCTGACTTCAAATAATCATAAAAAATAGGAAAATTAGTCTTTTTGATCCCCATTTTTTTGTGCTGAATCTTTAAGATGTCTAGGATTTAATAAAACTGGAATTATAATTTTACCAGTTTTTGACATTTTCTTTGGATTTTTTACATTTGGGTCGTCATAAAAAGGCCAATGCTGGTGCTATCATTTTGTTGAATTTCTTTGACCTATCAAAACACAATTTAAATGTCAATCCTTTTGCAGGGATCTCATACACACGTTGAGGTATTGTGATATAATTTTTTGGGAATTTTATTGTACCATTTTAATTGGTTTTGGATGCTTTCTTTAACATGCTCTACTTTAATCTTTCCTTTGGTATACATGAGATATCTTGCAATGTTTTCATCTTGTTTGACCATTTATCTTTGGATAATTTTGTGGTATCTCTCACCCCTGGTTTGTGGCTTGATGTAGGGCATTGGAGATTTTTATTTGAATTTTTTAGCACCTTTTTCTATTTTTCTTATGTTTTGTATTCGAACTTGTAATTTGGACTTCCGAACGGACTTTATTTTTGTTAAGGCTCCAACGGCCGCTTTGTGTTTGCGTGATGAACGCCGTGGCTTATATTTATTATTGTAGATAGGTTAGAGGTATTGGAAGACCCTTAGGTGGCTGTTATTTGTATGTGTAGCTTGCCCAATTATCGACTTGTTTGCATGATAGCACGTTGCGATTCCAAATAGTGGATTACGCGTTTCATTCAGAGTTTTCACTCGATTCTTTGCATATGATCACTTGATATTTTCTTATTCCATCCATGAATGGGCTTGAGGTTGAGACGGACCGTCCTCCCTCCTTTGCATTGCATTTACCATTGCTATATTCATGTTCACTTGTATGCGGTTATTACTTGTATTTCCGTTTCTTCCTTTCGTTTTCCTTTCCCGTAGGACTTCCATTCTTCCTTGTTCAAGGGAGGATGTGATAGACATTAGGAGCTAACCCATGTATGATAACATTAGGGTAGATTTTTTATTCCCTTTTTAACCCTAGGATTTGTAGAGTGTCATCTCTTCTTTCTTCAAAACAACAGAAAAACATTAATAAAGGCTATAACAAAATCAATTCATTTCTTCCGTCAAAAGATTTGAACAAACATCAACCTTTTTGCAATAAGAAAACCCTTGTTTAAGGTGAGATTTTTCATAAAAGACACTTAAACAGCTTGTGTCGTGCGTAGCCCGAACTACATTTGCTCTGATCTTCCATGCAGTGTGGAAGTACGTAGGCATAGGATGCGATATCCTAGCGAGCAACCTTCACCCACCTTCCTCCGTAGTTAGGCGAACTACGTTGACTCTGATTTCTCGTTCCAGACGGGAATACGTAGGCATAAAGTGCGATGCTTTGCCGAGTCAAATTTTCTTTTCTTTTCAGATCTCATCCTTTAGTTTAGATAGAAGTGTAATCCGTACAAACCAAGCAAGCGTGGATCCCATCGAGTACGATGGACGTGAGGGGTGCCTAATACCTTCCCCTTGCGTAACCGACTCCCGAACCCAGGTTTTGGTTGCGATGACCATACCTTTCCCTTTTTCGCGAGGTTTACTTCGAGCGTTTCCTTTCCCTCCGTTGGGATAAATAACGCACGGTGGCGACTCTTCTGTTCAGCCGGCGCCGATTTTCGCAGTAGCGACAGTAGGGTGTTGTTACTCTGCGTTTAACTCCATATTTATTTAAAAGGTTATCAAATATTCTTGATATGAAGTGCGATCCACCACCGCTTATAACAAGGCGAGGTACTCCAAATCTAGGAAATATGTAGTTTTTGAATAATTTTATGACTACTTGAGTATCATTGGTAGGTGAATCCACAACTTCGATGCATTTAGAAACGTAGTCAACAACTACTAAGATATACTTGTTTTCCATCGCCGATGGAAAGGGTCCCATAAAATCTATTTCCCAAACATCGAAGAGTTCTACTTCTTGGATATTTTGTAAGGGCATTTCATCACGTCTTAAGACATTCCCAATGTGTTGACACTGGTCAAGTCTGACAATGTAAGCACGAACGTCGCGCCATAATGTTGGCCAGAAAATGCCTGCTTGAAGAATTTTGGCGTAAGTCTTAGATGTGTCTGCATGTCCACTATAAGGTGTAGAGTGAGTGTTTTTGATTATGTTTTCTACTTCCTCTTCTGGGACACAACGAATAAATATGTCGTTTTCCCCTCTCTTAAACAGGAGTGGTTCATCCCAATAAAAGTGTTTCACATCGTGAAAGAACTTTTTCTTCTTTTGGTAGTTAAGATCAGGGGTATGGTATCGGCAGCTAGGTAGTTTACAAAATCGGCGTACCAAGGTACGTTTGTAATTGCTAGGGAATTTTCAATGTTTAATTCTAAAAGGAGGTCGGGATCATCACTATGATTGGTTCTAACTGCTGCTATAAGTCTATCGTAAATAAAGTTATCGTTTATCGGGATGTGGTATGGTTTTAAGTATTCTAGCCTCGAGAGGTGGTCTGCAACCACGTTCTCGGTGCTCTTTTTATCCCGGACCTCCAAGTCGAATTCTTGTAGCAAAAGGATCCAGCGAAGTAATCTAGGCTTAGCGTCCTTTTTGCTTAATAGATATCGGATAGCAGTGTGATATGTGTAAACAATAATCTTTGATCCGACTAGATAATATCAGAACTTGTCAATAGTGAAAACTATGAAGAGGAGTTCCTTTTTTGCATAATTAATCTGGGTGGCGTCTAGTGTTCTACTAGCGTAATAAATTACATGAAGTTTCTTATCTTTTTTTTTACCCTAAAACAACACCTACAACATAGTCTCTCGCATAACACATAATTTTGAAAGCTTGATTCCAATCGGGAGGTTGCATAATAGGTGCGAAGATTAGTGCTTGTTTAAGGTGTTGGAAACCTTCAAGAAATTTATCATCAAAATTGAACTTAACGTCTTTCATAAGAAGGTTGGTTATTTTGGAGAAGTCCTTAATGAATCGTTGGTAGAAATCGGCGTGTCCAAGGAAACTTTGAATCTCTCTAATTGTTTTTGGTGGTTGGAGGTTTTCTATAACTTCTATTTTGGCTTTGTCAACCTCAATGCCTCTTACGGAGACTATGTATCCTAATACTATTCCTTTAGTGACCATAAAATGGCATTTCTCCCAGTTTAGAACAAGATTTACTTCTACGCATCTTTCTAGGATTCTCTCAAGGTTGGTTAGGCAGTTTCTAAAACTGGAACCACATACTGAGAAATCGTCCATGAAAACTTCCATGATCTCGTCGAGGAAATCTGCAAAGATTAACATCATACAGCATTGGAAAGTAGTTGGGACATTGCATAGTCCGAATGGCATTCGTCGGTAGGAAAATGTTCCATATGGACAAGTAAAGGTTGTTTTCTCTTGATCATCAGGGTGAATAGGAATTTGGAAAAATCCTGAATATCCATCTAGATAGCAAAAGTAAGAATGTCTTGCTAGATGTTCAAGCATTTGGTCTATGAATGGAAGCGGGAAATGATCCTTCCTAGTTACTTTGTTTAGTTTTCTATAATCGATACACATACGCCAACCGCTTTCTATACGCTTAGCTATTTATTCTCCTCTTTCATTTTGTACGCTTGTGACACCTCCTTTTTTAGGCACCACATGTACAGGGCTCGCCCACTTACTATCAGAGATTTGGTATATTATTCCATCCTCTAATAACTTTAACACTTCCCTTTTTACAATATCGCTCATTATAGGAATTATCATTTGTTGATGTTCTCTGGAAGGTTTAGAGTCTTCCTCCAGCATAATCCAGTGTATACACACGGACGGACTTATCCCTTTGAGATCGAAAATGTTATAACCTAGATTTGAAGGATATTTGCTCAAAACATCTAAGAGTTGATTGGTTTCTTACTATCTAGGGTGGCACTGACAATGACTGGACGATTTAGTTCTTCGCCCAAGAACTCGGATCTTAGATTCTTAGGTAGTTCCTTAAATTCTATTGATGGTTTCTTAAAACATGGTATATGATCTTGGGTGAGTGTCAAGCATTCATAAACGTTGTCCCCTATATAAGGTTCAGTTTTAAATTCTTCGTCCTCCATTATGGGAGTTGAAGGTAATTTTATTGTTTCGACTGGATCTACTTGGTCTAATTCTCTTATGCATTCATCTATGATATCAATAGCGTAACATGAGTCATCTATGGCTGGTGCCATCAGAAATTTGGATAATATGAATTCTACTTTTTCATCACCTACTTCAAACGTCATTTTTCCTCTCTTGGCATCTATTATAGCTCCAGTTGTTGATAAAAAGGGTCCACCTAGAAGGATTGGGATTTCATGGTCTTCTTTAATATCCATGACAACAAAATCTGTTGGAATATAGAGTTGGCCAATCCTAACCGGGATGTCTTCCAAAATGCATATAGGATATTTAACAGATCTATCAGCTAATTGAAGGGACACCCTAGTTGGTTGCAACTCTCCTAGGTCTAACCTCTTACAAACGGCTAAAGGCATTAAGCTTACATTGGCTCCTAAGTCCAGAAATGCTTTATTTTCGGCAAGCTTATTTTTGACAAGGTATAGAAAAACTTCATGGGTTTTTCTCTTTTTTAGCAAGCTTATTTTCGGCAATAGAATTGCATTCTAAGGGTTTTGGATCATCAAGCCTTCGTTTGTTGGTTAATATGTCTTTAAGGAATTTGGCATAAGACGGTATCAGGGTAATGGCTTCGGTGAATGGAATCTCTATGTGGAGCTTCTCGATCACTTTTATAAACCTTTTATATTGGTTATCTAATTTGGTTTGTTTCAGTCTTTGTGGGTATGGAATTGGAGGTTTATAAGGAGGGGGTGGTATATAAACTTTATCCTCTTTCACTCCTTCCTTATCTTTAATTCCTTCATCTTTTAGTTGCTCAGATTCTACTAGTTTCTCTACTTCTTTCTCGGGTGTGGTCACTACATTTTTCTTAGGGGATTATGGCTTATTCAACCCCGGGTCTACATGCCCATCGTAAGTAGTTCCACTCTGTAGGGCGATAGCATCAGCATGCCCTTTGGGGTTAGGTTGAGGTTGTCCAGGAAATTGTCCTCCTGGTGAAACTTGAGTAGATTGTTGCTGTGCCACATGAGAAATCTGGGTTTCAAGCATTTTGTTATGAGTAATTACAAAATCTATTTTGGTGCCCAATTGTGTAATTAGACCATTTATATGAGTGTTTTGGTTCATGAAATCCTTGTTTTGCTGAAGTTGAGCTGCGATGAAACCTTCCACCATTTTCTCAAAATTCGGCTTTTTAGGAGCATATTGCATAGGTGGATTTGGTTTTTGAGCTTGGAAAGCGAATGGTCTTTGGGGTGTAGAGTTCTGAGTAAGGTTATTATTCTTATAGGAAAATTTTGGGTGATTCCTCCATCCAGGGTTATATATGTTTGAATAGGGATTGCCTTGGGCATAATTGAACTGGTTTGTGGTTGTTTCAGCTAAAAGATTACATTCAACTAGAGTATGTCCTTGAGTTCCACAGATCTCACATTCGAGTTCAACTGTAGCTACAGTAGTTGTAGGGTTGATAGTCAGACTTTCTACTTTTTGGGCTATGGCGTCCATTTTGGCATTCATATGGTCGAGGCAACTGACTTCATAAACACCTCCTTTAGTTTCTTTCTTCTCTACTGGGGCTCATTCTATTCCCAATTGGTAATGGTTTTGTGCCATATCTTCAATGAGAGCGCAAGAGGATATGGTTTGTTCATCAAGGCACCACCGGCTGCAGCGTCGATGGTCATCTTGGTGTTATACATGAGTTCATTATAAAAGGTGTGAATTATGAGCCATTGTTCTAACCCATGGTGTAGACAAGCTCTTAGTAGTTTCTTGTATCTTTCCCAAGCATCGAAAAGTGATTCTCCCTCGTTTTGAGTGAATCGGGTTATTTGGTTTCGTAGGACAACAATTTTACTCGGTGGAAAATATCTAGATAGGAATAATTTCTTTAGGTCATTCCAGGTGGTTATGAAGTTTACTGGAAGGGAATCTAACCATGATCGAGCTCTATCTCTGAGGGAAAAAGGAAATAGTCTTAGACGTATCGCCTTAGGAGAAGCACCGCTGGCTTTCAAGGTGTCGGCCAATTGGACAAAAACTTTCAAGTGTTGGTTCGGGTTTTCCATAGGAAGACCTGCGAACTGGTTTTGTTGCATTAATTGTAATAGAGATGGTTTTAATTCAGTTATTAGTTAGTATAGTTGGGTTTACTATACTAGAGTGGGGTTCTTCGTTAGATGGTAAGACGAAATCCTTAAGTGGTTTCTCGTTTTGATCTTCTGCCATTGCTCTTTTAAGTCTTCAAACAAAAAGACGAGCTAAGGCATAACGTTCAGGTTCTTCTATTAAATTAACTAGGTTTCCGGTGCTGCAAGTTCTTCGCATTGACCGACTAAAGGGGTGCGTTAGTCTAGACGGTGTAACAACCGGGTGCAAAATTTAATGAAATTGGTCCCCATCAACGGCGCCAAAAACTTGATGTGTGCTATCCGCAAGTATACGGAGTACGTCATAGTAATATACAAGATTACCGATCCCACAGAGATCAATGTCAATCTATCGATTACTATTGTTACAATGTTTATCTAAAGCTAATGAAAGCAGAGAGCAATACGCACAGAGAAAATAAAAATTAAGGAATGAATTTAAATTCAGAATAAAGGCATACTGGAATGTAATTCTCATCGATCAAACAGTTCTCCTATTGTCTAAGTAGTAATACTTATGGGGCAATGTTTTCTTCCTTGAAAAAGAGTTAATAAAAATAGAATTGTTGCGTTAGCGTAATTGGACTCAGACCTGACCTTTAATCTATACCAGCCGCTCACGCTACACCGGTCGCATCTTGCGTTAAAATGAAGAAGTCTTTTTTTTTATATTATATATAACTACCTCTAAGACTCGGTTAAAAAGTGTTTTTGATTGGAAACTTTCAATATCAAAGGGTTTTCGGTATATGCCCGGCCAAACGGATCCTAAATCTATAAACGCGTCCGAAAATTGTTTTAAAATCACTTTCTAATAATACCAAACTTTCCTAATTAATTAATAAAGTGCTTTTGTTGGTTTTACCAATTAAAAAATAACCAACTCTTATCTAAAGTTTCAAACGACTTTCGATCTTACCCGACGTAGTCACGATTATTACGCAAATAAAAACACGGTCCTGTTCACGTAATGGCTGATCAATTTAAGTTCAAAAAAGTTGCATTAAAATCCAAAACAACCTCTAAAGTGTTTCTACAAATATAACATATAGAGTACCGTCGAAACAACGGTCCTCACATCCCAGCACAACAGATTTAGCTGGACATGGCGGTGCTAAACATAATAAATGTTTTGCTTGTAGAATAAATCATTTAGGGAAATAAAATGTGCGTGATTGGTTTTCAAATGAATGAAAGTGCCACTCTTAGGTTCGATTAAAAACGAATCTTTGAAATAAAAGTTATATGTAAATCATGCAGAAAATAAAAGCGTGATTGGTTTTCAGAAGAAAAAAAGTGTCACGCTTGAGTTCACTCTTAAAAAATGAATCTCTTAAATAAAAGGCAATAAGTAAATCGTGCAGAAAAATAAAGGTGTGATTGATTCCCAAAATTAAGAACAAAAGTGTCACGCTTAAGTTCACTCTTAGAAAACAAATCTTTGAAATAAAAAGCGATAAATAAATCGTGCAAAAAATAAAGGCGTGATCGGTTTCCAAAGGTAAGAACCAAAGTGCCACTCTTAAGTTCACTCTTAGAAACAGATCTCTGAAATAAAAATAAATAAATCGTGCAGAAATTAAACAAATTAAAGCAAAGCAGAAAGTAAATAATAAAAGTGCGAGTAAAATAAAACCTACTCTGAATCGAAGACTTGAATCCGGTACAATGCTGGAAAGTAAATTTGACTTGAAAGTAAAATAAAGGCAAGCTTAAAGTTCCTATGATACGATGCTCCAATCTCAGTTACAACAATGATGCGATAA
This sequence comes from Lathyrus sativus, assembly GCA_963859935.3. Taxonomy (NCBI): domain Eukaryota; kingdom Viridiplantae; phylum Streptophyta; class Magnoliopsida; order Fabales; family Fabaceae; genus Lathyrus; species Lathyrus sativus. The sequence goes on along the minus strand of OZ012738.1, from coordinate 452,913,837 downwards.
CCCATCGATGTTATGGTTTATCGCTTTAACTTTGAATATGTGCCTATGCTGATAACTAAGACTGAATGCCTAAAACTAAAGATCTAGGTCCTATTTATAGTGTAACAATGCCTTGGAAGTTACGTAGCTCCTTCATAAATCGTGTAGAGGAAACATCTCTGGTCATGGCATCATGCTCAAACCGTCCTTGACCGGATCACCTAATACACAAATGGCGCCCGCCATTTAGACACGGCGTCCTCCATGTGTATAAATGGTGGTGGACATGGCCAAGTGACGGTTACAACGTAGGAGAAACTCTACACATCATGGCTACCCCCATGGCCAATGCCATATGGAATGCCGTGTGCGTAATTTTCATCCAAAACTCAATTTTCTGCTCTTTTCGCTCCATTTCTTCGTGGAAGGATCTTATTAGGTAATGTACCTGAAAACAAGACAAAACACAAGCATAATGCAACAAAATAAGAATTAAACAAAAATAAACATGTGCAATCCGAGCCAAATATGCAGTGTGTTTTAGTGTTATCAATGATATGATTTGTAACTCGAAAAATGAAGAAGATCGTATTGAATACTTATTGAAGTTGTCTTAACTTTTGAGAAAGTTTAAGCTCTGTATGAATCCTAATAAATGCACTTTTGGTGTTTGTTCTGGAAAGTCGTTGGGCTTTATTGTCAGTCAGAAAGGCATTGAAGTTGATCCTGGTAAAGTTAAAGCTATTCAGGAAATGCCTGCGCCCAAAATAGAATAACGAGTAAGAGGATTTTTGGGATGTTTGAATTATATCTCCCGATTTATATCCAATATGACTGCCACATATACACCAATCTTCAAGCTTCTCCGCAAAGATCAGGGTTGTGTATGGATAGAGGATTGTCAGAAAGCTTTTGAAAGAATTAAAGAGTATCTTCTTGAACCTTTTATTTTGTCTTCTCCCGTGGAAGGAAGACCTTTGATGATGTCCTTAACTGTGCTAGAAGAGTCTATGGGTTGTGTTCTGGGTCAACAAGATGAATTTGGTCGAAAAGAATTTTCCACTTATTATTTGATCAAGAAATTCAGCGGTTGTGAGTCTCGATACTCAATGCTTGAAAAGACATGTTGTGCTTTGGCTTGGGCTGCCAAGCGCCTCCGCCAGTATATGATGAATCGTACAACTTGGTTGATATCTAAAATGGATCCAATCAAGTATATCTTTGAAAAGACCGCTTTAACTAGAAGGATTGCTCGTTGGCAAATGTTGTTGTCTGAGTATGATATCGAGTACCGAACTTCAAAAGCGATAAAAGGAAGTGTTTAGGCTGACCGTCTAGCACACCAGCAAATTGATGATTATCAACCTATCAGGTTTGATTTTCCTGATGAGGATGTGATATATCTAAAGGATAAATATTATGAGGAACCATTACCTGAAGAAGGACCTAAGCCTGGATCCTAATGGGGCTTGATTTTTTATGGAGCTGCTAATGAGTATGGTAATGGTATTGGGGAAATTATTGTTACTCCTCATGGTTCTCATATTCCTTTCACTGCAAGATTGATGTTCACTTGCACAAATTATGTGGAAGAGTATGAAGCATGTACTATGGGCTTAGAAGAAGCTATTGATTTAAGAATCAAGATACTCGATGTATATGAAGATTCAGCCCTAGTGATTATCAGATTAAAGGGGAGTGGGAAACACGTCAACTTGATTTGATTCCTTATCGCAATTATGCTAGAAGGTTGAAAACTTTCTTCAACAAGGTTGAATTTCACCATATACACAGAGCAGAGAATCGAATGGCATATACTTTAGTGACTTTATCCTCCATGATTGTGGTAAATCATTGGAATGATGTGCCAAAAATTGATGATATACCACTTGATAGTCCAACTCATGTGTTTGTAGTTGAAGAGGTTGTTGATGATAAACCTTGGTATTATGATATTAAATGTTTTCTTTAGAATCAAGAATACCCATTTGGGGCATCTAAGAAGGATAAGAAAACTTTGAGAAGATTGGCTGGTAGTTTCTTCTCGAATGATGATGTGTTGTATAAGAGAAATCATGACATGGTATTGCTAAGATATGTAGATAAGCATGAAGCAGGCATGTTGATGAAAGAAATTCATGAAGGATCCTTTGGTGCCCATGCCAATGGACATGCAATGGCTAAAAAGATGTCAAGGGCAGGTTACTATTGACTGACAATGAATCTGACTATTGTAAATATGTGAAGAAGTGTCATAAATGCCAGATTTATGCTGACAAAATTCTTGTGCCTCCAAATCCTCTAAATGTTATCTCTTCTCCATGACCTTTCTCCATATGGGGCATTGATATAATTGGAATGATTGAGCCTAAAGCATCAAACGGACACCATTTCATATTGGTGGCTATTGACTATTTTATCAAGTGGGTCGAAGCGGCATCATATGTCAATATGACCAAGTAAGTAGTGGTCCAGTTTATCAAGAACCAAATCATTTGTCGGTATGGTGTTCTGAGCAAGATTATCATTGATGATGGGTCAAATCTGAATAACAAGATGACAAAGGAATTATGCGATGAGTTTAAGATTGAGCATCATGATTCTTCTCCTTACAGACCTAAGATGAATGGGGCTATTGAAGCTGCTAATAAGAACATTAAAAAGATCATTCAGAAGATGGTTGTTACATACAAGGATTGGCATGATATGCTCCCTTTTGCTCTGCATAGGTATCATACATCCATTCGCACTTCAGTAGGAGCAACCCCTTTCTCTCTTATTTATAGTATGGAGCTCTCGGTATAGGTTGAAATCTCTTCTATGAGAGTTTTGATGGAAGCTGAATTGTCTGAGGCTGAATGGTGTCAGAGTAGATGCAACCAATTGAATCTGATTGAGGATAAAATAATGGCGGCCTTGTGTCATGGCCAATTGTATCAACAGAGAATGAATAAAGCATTTGACAAGAAGGCTCGACCTCGCGTATTTAGAGAAGGCGACCTCATGCTCGAAAAGATCTCGACTTTTACCACTAATTCTAGGTGCAAGTGGGCTCCTAATAATGAAGGCTCATATGTTGTTAAAAGAGCCTTCTCTAGTGGTGCATTAATTCTTACATCTATGGATGGTGAAGAGTTCACTCGTCATGTGAATATCGATGCAGTCAAGAAATACTTCGCCTGAAAAAAATAAAAGAACAACTCGCTAAGTTGAACACCTGAAAGGGCGGATTAGGCAAAAATGAGCGTCTCAGTGGATTGAAAACCCGAAAGGCGATTCAGGAAAAAATTAGAGACAAAAACATAAATAATTATCTCGGTAGATTGAAAACCCGATAGGCAATCTAGGCAAAAGTTAGGGATTATGTCAAGTAACTGCATCTGGCCAGTCTTGATCATTTGAAGCAATATTTCCTATCAAGGACTTTACTTCAATCATCCCCAACTGAAGTCTCAAGCACAGTGGAATTCAAAGTTGTTAGAGAGAATAGTGGTTATTGTATTTTAATGTAGCCTCTTCCATTGTATTTACCATTTTTCAAACTTTGTTTTAGCTTTCCTCCCCAACTTTTATCTGGGTGGAATTATTCCTCAGTTGAGTTATTTCCTCATTGGGTCGAGTCTTGTTTGACCGTTTCTCTCTAGTTTGTTCTTAGATTGAAATTTGGTCTCTTGTAGTGGTTATTTTGAATTTCTATGGGTTGTGAAATCTGGATGATGAGAAGGAATTTATTTCTCCCTTTTGAGAATTTATTTTCATCGGCATAAATCTGTTTATTGATCACTATTAGAAGATGAAGATTTGAATTTCCCCAGCAGTGGTATTATAACACTCTCTTGGAAAAAAAATCTGACAACAAGAGGTGTTCTCTTTATTTGAGCAGCTTGTGTGTCCCCAGTTTAGGTAAACCTCACCTGGTAGCAAGTGGCAGCCTCTTTATTTGAGCGGCTTGTGTAATCTCTGGGAATTTATTTGTATCTTCGCAATAAATGGCAGTTATCTAGTTCATCCTCGGTAAAGAAGTTTTATGTGAAACCCCCAAAAGATGGTTGTCTCTTTATTTGAGAAGTTTGTTGTATGATATAACCTGCCCGTATCTCTTTTGAAGATCCCTGACAAAGTTATTGATATGTAATTTCTAGCAGATGGCAGTCCCTTCAGTGGAGACAATTTGTATTTGGTCCTTTTTTTTCAAGTTCGAAACTTGACTAAAGAAGAAGTTGAGCCCTATCTTTATAGTGGAAGCTTGTTATCCTTCGACTTGGTTCGTTATTTGAACATATGTTTATCTCCTTATATGAGAATCCTGTTGTGATCCAATGAATATTTCATCCTCAACAGATGGTTGTCTCTTTATTTGAGAAATCTGTTGTGTGATTTGAGCTGCCCAATAACAGGTAGCTAATAATATATTTCTCGTTCTACCCAGTGAGAGATAGTCGAGTATGTTTGTCCTACCTAGTGACAGGTAGTCGACCTTTACTTCCTTCTTCTACCTAGTGACAGGTAGTTGAATTCTGTTTGTCCTACCCAGCAACAGGTAGTTGACCTTTATTTCTTTCTCCTACCCAGTGATAGGTAGTTGAGTTTTGTTTACCCTACCTAGTAACAGGTAGTTGGTAATCTTTCAGTGTGAGTCCATTGCCTTTATTTTTCTACCCAGTAACCGGTAGCTGGTAATGTTTCTTCACCTTTTGAGTATATCGCCTCTATTTTCTACCCAGTAACTGGTTGTAGGTGATTTTTCTCATTCCTTGTTGGTTGGTTATCCTTGTTTTTACCTAGTAACCGGTAAAAGGTAATTCGTCCTCCCAAGCTTGTTGCCTTTATTTTTCTACCCAGTAATAGGTAGTAGGTAGCATTTGTATTTCCTTTAGTTAGTTATCGTTGTTTTCTACCCAGTAACCGGTAGGCGATAATCTTTCTTGTTAGTAATATTCTTTTTCCTACCCAGTAACAGATAGTTGATATTTTGTTTACCCTATCCAATAACCGATAGTTGGTAATCTTTTTCTTCAGGATTATCACTCTCGCTAAACTACTCAGTAACCAGTAGTTGGCAATATTTCTTGTCCTACCCAGTAACAGGTAGTTGATTATCTCTCGTCAAGTGGATTACTTTTTACCTAGTAGCCAGTAATACGTAATACGTCCTTTTGTTTTTCTATCCAGTAACCGGTAGATGATAATTCTTTTGTGTTTATTGCCCTTATTTTCCACTCAGTAACTAGTAGAAATTATTTTACCTCTTCTCTTCGGTTTGAGTATCTTCGCCCAGTAACCGACAGTTAGTATCTCTTCTCTGGTTGAGTTAATTCCTTTCCTTTCTCGAAATGGAATCTTGTTCTTTAGTTTTCCTCTACAGATTCTATTCTCTTTCCTTTTTTCTTTTGCTCCCCAGTGTTTTTTTGTCTCTTGTGGCTTGTTTTCCCCACAGAGGTCTTGTGTCTGCATACCTTTAGCATAATCATATCATTTTTTGGTCTCTTAGGGCCAAAAATTGGGTTTATTGTTATATTTAAGTCTCTTCTATTTGGTCGAGACAAATATGTCAATCTTCATATCTCTGGATAGAAGAAACTTAAATAGGGGCAGTTGTAATACCCTAATTTTTATCCCTAAGATCCCACATATTATTTGCATCTCATTCCACAAACAAGACCGCAAGCTTTGGTTCTCTTGCCTTCCTCTGTGTGTTTATTCTTGAGAGATCACCTGACGTTCCTGTTTTCTTGTTTGTTTGATGTTTTTTTATGTTTATGTTTACTAACCTTTAATTAAAATCCAAAAAAAAAGTGTTTTTTTTCCTTTACTAACTTGTTTAGGAAGAATTTGGATCAAGGATATTAAATACTAGTCCCACAGCTCGAAATAATTTCATCTGAACAAAGTCAAAGTTGATCTGCAAACAACTCAAAATCATCTGATCAAGGGTTTCTAAGATTTAATTGATAATTATTCAAGAGACTCTAAGGTTCATGTGTTTATTTTCATGCCTTCTTTGACAAGCAAAAAGAATCGAGTCAAACCCAAGACAACACATCAAAACACAATTTTTCACAATTTTTGTCTGTGGTAATCGATTACCAGTATTAGGGTAATCAATTACCCTGTGCGTTTTTGTGAAAATTTTCCAAATTTAAGTTTTGCAGCATTTTTGGCACCAAATTCAAATATTTCATCATGAGAATATTCTAGATCACTTCATTTTAATTCCCCTACCTCATCATAATTAACTCCTACCATACACCTTCACTAATCACCATTTGATCTTGACTTTGCCTCCAAATTCAAATTCCAAGCCTAATTTTGGTTCCAAACCAAACTCCAATCCACCAAAATTTTCAAGCCTAAATGCTATAAATAGAGGTCTTATTTCATTCATTTCATAAGCTTTTGATAGCCAAATTCACCTTGTCAAATTTTTTCTTGACTCTCTCCATTTTCTCCAACTACCAAATTCACCAAAGCTCTTTCTTCCTTTGAAAGTTAGTAAGTTCATCATTAGAACTTACTAAACTTTGAGTTAAACCTTCATCCATTCACTTTTTCATCATTAATTTTTGTAGATCAAGGCTTTGGAGTGTGGTTTTTCGAGTTGATTTGAAGAATTTTTAGATTTAAAGTGGTAAAGTCTTGATCTGCCATTGTTGTTCTTGATACATCCTTCACAATGTGATATATTATTGATTTTTGTTGCTTGAACTTTGGATCTTGTAAATTGTGTTCCATTGGTGTTGTTTGTTGTTATTTTGCTTTAATGTTCGTGCTCAATTGCATCCTTGATCATGAGGTGTTTGAAGAAATGATTGATCAAGTTTTGCATATTTTGAAAATGGATTTGATGTTGTTTTAGCAGTGGTAATCGAATACCAGCATGAGGGTAATCAGTTACACAGTGTCTTTTTTGCCTTTTTTGCTTTGTTTTGAGACTGTTTTGGTTCTTTCTTCTTCTTCTTCCATTTCCCTTTGGTTTTTGATTTGGATTGCACTTTTAGAGGTCATTTCCCTCTTTAAATCCATTGGACTTAGGGTATAGATGAAGTTGGATAAACATTATCTAATTCTTTAACCTAGTATTCAACCAAGATGAGTACAATTAGCATCAGAGCAGGTTATAGGTAACCTGTTCCTATTCGATCCAGATGGCTTCCGCAAATAACAACCTAGTATTCAAAGACGGTGGTAGTAGCAACAAGCCTCCTTTGTTTTGTGGCGAATATTTAGATTTCTGGAAGATCCGCATGAAGGCATATCTAGAAGCACAAGGAAGTGAAACATGGGAGGCTATTCAAAATGGTCCTTTTATTCCTACAACGGCCTTCAACGGAGTTGGTTCAGCAAAACCGCAAGGATCTTGGGACGATGATGATAAGAAAAAGGTGCTCTACAACAAAAAGGCGATAAATATATTGCAAAATGCACTTGGAATGGATGAATTCTTCTGTATCTCAACATGTACACTGACCAAGCAAATATAGGACACTCTTATTGAAACTCACGAAGGAACCGCCGAAGTCAAACGATCCAGATTAAATACATTAAGTCAAAAGTACGAACTATTCAGAATGCAACCAGGAGAATCTATCTTAGACTTGCAGAAAAGATTCATGCATTTGACAAATCACTTGAATGCACTTGGTAAGACACTAGCAAATGATGAACTTAATCTTAAAGTGCTTAGGTCCTTATCAAGAGAATGGAAACCCAAAGTGATGGCGATTTCCGAAAAGAAAAGTTTATCAACAATGACATCCGCTACGTTATTCGAAAAGCTTCAAGAATATGAGACGAAACTTAGACGACTGGAGAAACATGAAATTCAAGAGAAGAAATCCAAGAGAATTGCCTTAAAATTTTAATCCAAAGAAGTGGAGAAAGAAGACAATCCCGAAGAGGACGAAAATTTTACGCTTCTTGTAAAAAGACTAGGAAAATATTTTGGTGCAAAAAATAATATTAGAAACTCTAGTTATACAAGAAGAAATAAGTTCTCAAAGAACAAAGAAAAAGAAACATCAACATCCAATGGAGACATTACATGATATGAATGTGGAAAGAAAGGCCACATCAAACCGAAATGTCCTAAAATCACAAAGAATCATGACCACAAAGGAAAGAAGGATTTCAAAAAGAAGGCATGCGTTGCTTGGGATGACAACAAAATAAGTTCTTCATCGGACTCCGATAGTTATCAAAGCGTAAATCTAGCATTAATGGCATCACATCATTCCGACGATGAAGACAATAAGGTTAATAGTAATTTTTCAATTTTTGATAATGAGGCTCAAGGAGCAATTGATGAACTTTTAAGTGAATGCAAAATCCTATATAAAACTATTTGATCTCAAAAGAAACAAATATCCATTTTAAAAGAAAATATTGAGAAAATGGAAAAGAATTTTAGAGATGAAAAAGAAGAATTAATTAAGAATTTTGCATGCACTAAATGTGAGTCACTTTCTTTTCAAATAGTCCAATTAAAAAGGGTCCTAGAAAGATATGAAAAATGACAAATTGGATTGGAATGTGTTCTTAGTAATCAAAGATACTTAAATGATAAAAGTGGTATTGATTACTCAAAATTTTCTAAACAAACTTCTAACAAGACCATCTTTGTCAAAGCTAAAGAGCAAATTCCTATGGAAAAAGGTGACAATCATAAAAAGATTCATCAATATGACAAAAAGAAAAGAAACAATAAAAAGAAATCCTATCCCCTAGATATAAAAGAAAATTTGAGCCTAAATGTTTCTATTGTGGTATAAAAGGTCATACTTCAAATGCATGTTATGTTAGAAACTTTGGTGTTGTTCAAGGCCATTATGTATGGGTAAAGAAAGGAACTAACTTTGAAGGACCCAAGGAAATTTGGGTACCTAATAAAACTTAACTCTTTTTTGTAGGTATGCTTGAAGACCTCTTCAAATCAATGGTATCTTGATAGTGGATGTTCGAGGCACATGACGGGTGATATAAGCAAATTTTCACATCTAACGCTTAAGGCCAAAGGATTTGTTACCTATGGTGACAGAAACAAAGGAAGAATTCTTGGCGTAGGAATTGTTGGTTCACCGCCTTCAACAACTATAAAAGATGTCCTATATGTGGAAGGTCTAAAGCATAGTCTCCTTAGTACTAGCCAATTATGTGACCGAGGTTTCAAAATCAACTTCACTAAAAATGAATGCTTGATTGAAAACAAAGTTACTCATGAAGTTACGCTAAAAGGTAAAAGAGTTAATAACATTTTCTTAATTTCCTTAGATAACTTGTCTTTGAATGTTAGGTGTCTCTTGGCAAGAAATAATGAATCATGGTTATGGCATAAGAGGTTTGCTCACATTCATATGGAGCACTTGTATAAATTGATCAAACATGACTTGGTTATTGGATTGCCAAAGATCAAATTCATCAAAGATAGGCTATGTGACGCTTGTCAAAAAGGAAAGCAAACTAAATCAACTTTTACATCCAAGAATGTGGTGTCCACAACTAGGCCATTACAATTGTTGCACATGGATCTCTTTGGTCCATCAAGAACAAAAAGCTTCAGAGATAATGTTTATGCATTAGTAACTGCGGATGATTTTTCTAGATACGCTTGGACTTTCTTCTTAATGCAGAAAAGTGAAGCATTCAAGAAGTATGTAAAACAAATACAAAATGAGAAGTCTCTTACAATTGCCTCCATTAGAAGCGACTACGGTGGAGAATTCCAAAACGCCTCATTTGAAGAATTTTGTGAAGAACATGGAATTTCACACAACTTCTCCACACCAAGAACTCCACAATAAAATGGTGTTGTAGAAAGAAAGAATAGGACATTGGTGGAACTTACAAGGACAATGCTAAGTGATTCAAATCTTCCTAAGTACTTTTGGGCGGATGCAGTGAGTACGACATGCTTTGTAGTAACCGTGTTAATATTAGGCCTATTCTTAAGAAAACTCCTTATGAACTCTTCAAAGGGAGAAAACCAAATATTTCATTCTTTCATATTTTTGGATGTAAGTGTTTTGTCCTAAACAACGACAAAGACAACCTTGGTAAGTTTGACGAGAAATCCGTGAAGGTATATTTCTTGGTTATTCTCTTTTTAGTAAAGCTTTTAGAATTTACAATAAAAGAACTTTATCAATGGAAGAATCTATGCATGCCAAATTTGATGAATCTAACCCCTCCAAGGAGGATATTGTGGTTTGTGATGATGATGATGAGTTTGTAGAAATTCCCAAAGAAGATACTTCTAAAGATATCATTAAAGAACAAGATAGACCAGTTCAACAAGATTCCAATGTCAACGATCTACCAAAAGAATGGAGGTTTCATAGAGATCATCCTATCAACAAAGTGATCGGAGACATAAGTCAAGGTGTTGCTACAAGATTAAATCTCAAATATGCATGATTGAACATGGCGTTCGTATCTCAAATTGAACCTTCCAAAGTTGATGAAGCTCTTGAAAATGATCAATGGATTATTTCTATGCAAGAAGAATTAAACCAATTCGAGATAAATCAAGTTTGGGACTTGTTTCTAGACCAAAAGATAAACATATCATCGGAACAAGATGGGTGTTTAAGAACAAACTTGATGAGAATGGAATAATTGTTCGAAACAAAGAAATATTGGTGGCTCAAGGGTACAATCAAGAGGAAGGAATTTACTTTGAAGAAACATTCGCTCCGATTGCAAGGTTAGAAGTTATTCGTTTATTACTTGCTTATGCTTATTCAATAAACTTCCAGCTTTTTCAAATGGACGTCAAAAGCGCCTTCTTGAACGGATACATCAATGAAGAAGTCTATGTCAAACAACCCCCGGGTTTTGAAGACTTCAAGCATCCTTCACATGTATACAAATTGAAGAAAGCTCTCTACGGACTAAAACAAGCACCAAAGGCATGGTATGATCGTCTAAGTAATTTCTTATGCAAAAAAGGATTGAAAAAGGAAAGGTAGACAAGACTTTATTCATTAAAAAGATAAGGGATAATACCTTACTTGTTCAAGTCTATGTGGACGACATCATCTTCGGTTCAACAAACAAGGAACTATGTGAAGAATTTGCGTCGATGATGCAAGGTGAGTTTGAAATGTCTATAATGGAAAAGATGAATTACTTCCTTGGATTGAAAATCAAGCAACTAAAAGACGAAATATTTATCAACCAATCGAAGTATTGCAAAGAGTTGTTAAAGAGATTTGATATGGATGAATGTAAAGCTATGTCAACACCAATGGGATCTGGAACCTACGTCGATCAAGACGAATCGGGAACATCGATTGATAATACAAAGTATCGAGGTATGATTGGTTCTTTATTATATTTGACGGCAAGTTGTCCTGACATAATGTTTAGTGTATGTTTATGTGCTCATTTTCAAGCAAATCCAAAGGATTCACATCTCACGGCAGTCAAAAGAATCATGAAGTATCTCAAGGGAACGACGAACGTTGTCTTATGGTATCCTAAAGGTAGTGTTTGTACTTTAATTGGTTATTCTGACGCGGATTATGCAGGCTGTAAAACAGGTCGAAAAAGCACGAGTGGAACATGTCACGTCCTTAGAAATGCACTAGTTTCGTGGTCATGTAAGAATTAAGCATGCGTTTCTCTTAGTACGGCTGAAGCAGAATACATAGTGGCAGGAAGCTGTTGTGCATAAAATCTTTGGCTAAAGCAAGAATTAAGCGACTATGGAATTGATCTTGGATGCGCTCCTCTCCGATGCGACAACACAAGTGCAATTAAAATTACAAAGAATCCGGTCATGCACTCAAGAACCAAACACATCGACATTCGACATCATTTTCTCCGTGATCAGATGCCTAAAGGAGATGTTTTAGTCACTTTTGTAGATACGCATAACCAACTTGCAGATATCTTCATGAAACCACTCGCGAAAGAACCATTTTTCAAGATTTGGCGAGAACTCGGAATTCTTGATGAAGGTGATATCTAATATTTCAGAAGTTAATCTTTATAGCATCTGTGAGTATCAAGCTTTCCTCTCACTGTTTTTTGCTTTTCCTTCATTTTTGAAGGCGTTAACCAATTAACCCATATGGTTAACCGGTTAACACTGTGTGTTTTTATTTCCCTAATTGATTTTTTAAATGAGTTAATCGGTTAACCGATATGGTTAACCGGTTAACACTATTCGTGTACATTTTTTTTAAAGAAAAATTATTCAATTTTGTTTTTAATGTGTGTTTAAGTGCTTTTGGTGCATGTGCTTTATGTTCATTATCACCAACTTTCGTTGGGACTCATCTTCTTCTCTTTGACTCCCCATTAAAACCCTCTTCCAACTTTTACCCACTCATTATAACAATAACTCTCACTTTAAAATCCCACTCAAACATCACTCTATGTAAACCTCTTCACTTTCACCATCTTTGTCACAACATCCAACACTAATCCAGAAAATCAACTTCAAACCCTAAGAACCCCAAATCTTCATCTATGGCTCCATCGAAGAAGGGAAAAGGAAAGATGCCAGAAAGCAGCTCAGCTGTCAATGAGGATAATGCTCCGATGGAATCAACCAAGAAGCGGAGAATGGATTTCAAGGTTCGAGTTCGACAACTTTTTAAGGTAAAATATGTCAACCTCAAAGCCTTTCAAGCTCCCACTTTTGATTTTCCAGCTCTGATAACGAGAAAACGCATCGATTATATCGCTAGATTTCATTGACGTTTTATCGCATATTCACCGTTTTAACACTCGATTTCCCGAGTTTTTCTTACTATTTTGCAGGTACGTCGTTATGTGAAGCTAAATCATGAATTAAGAGAAAAGGAACAAAAGAGACCACAAGGAAATGAAGAAAAGTAGAAGCCTGCAGAAAGACTGCATAATTTGTTGCAGCCACGATCGTTACAAGGGTGTCACGACCGTGACACCCCAATTTGGGCCATCACGACCGTAAGAGAGTGGTCACGACCGTGACACTTAAAATCCTCAAATTACGAACGTGAAGACCTTGTCACGCCCATGACAAGGATAAAACTTGGTTTTGACTCAGACTACGTCAAGGCACTACTTGAAGACCACTTCTCCTCTTATTTCTCCTCAAGGCATTACGTGAAGACCACTTCTCCCATTTTTGTTGCCACGTTCCAGCATTCCTTCAACAACTTCAGCAAGGCCCATGCAACAAAGGACCAAGAATCCAGCCCATTAAAGACTCTATAAATAGTACAAGCTCTATGAACTCAGGGAGAGACTTGATTATTCGAAATTCCTGCGGAAGCTCTGCCAAACTGCCTTACGAACCAGCCCTTCCCATTCCAGCATTATTATTACTTTCTGTTTCGTTTTTATTTGTATCCAAACTGTTGCACCCTAAAATTTGCCCACCCGTTTTCTAGATTTGACTGGCTTTTGCTTCGTTTTTTATCTGCATATCATTTTCGCATTTTTGCCCGTATTATCAGCCGGATTGAATTTGTCAGGATTTTAGCCGCTTTGCTCGCGTTTCAGACGAATCAAATTAATTCAAACGAAAAGCTCAGTGTCAAAATCGAGCGAAAGTCGCTCTCCTCTTGATAATTCAATCCATGTTGATAATATCGGCACATTTCGGTGCTCGCCCGTTTTTCCATTGCATTTTGCATTTATTTATTTATTTTTTGTTTTATTTAATTATTTAGAATAGTTATTTCTTTCTTTCTTTAGAATAGATTTTATTTTTTTATAGTTTTTATGTAGAAGTTTAATTTATTTGAATTTTTATTAGAAATAGTTTTTTTCTTATTTAGAATAGAAATAGATTATTTTTATAGTATAGAATTAATTTGTTTTAGAGGCATTTTAGGATTTTAAAATTAAATTAGTATTTGTTAGAGATATTTTAGAATATTAAATAGTTTTGAATAGATTTTTATTTTCATATAGAAATTATTTTATTTTATTTTAGTATTTTTTTTAAATAGTTTTGTTTAGATTTATGTATTAAATAGATTTTTGTTAATATTAGGATTTATTTGTAATTAATTTTATTTAATAGTTTTTTGTTAGAATTTTTCTTTTTTTTAAAAAGTTATTATCATTTTATTATTTATTACATTAGAATTAGTTTTAGTATAGAATATATATTAGTTATTATTATTGTTTATTTATTAATTAGTTTAAAATAGTTTTTATTATTTAATTTTAATTTTTTTTAATGTTCATATAATATATTTTTCTTTGTGTATATAAATTAATGAAAATATAGTTGTCCTAGTGGATGGACTAGCTTGTATTATGCTGGAGGTATGGGGTTCGAATCCCATCTGCAGCATTTTTCTGTTTTGTTTCGTTTTATTATTTTTGTTTTGTACATATAGTTATTTATGTGATTTCATTAACGAATATATATATCTGCCACAGCGGTAAGGCGTGTGTGTGTTTTGCCTGAGGGGTGACCACTGCCACGTGTCAACCTTCTGGTATATATACTACTATTCACTGTCTCTTACAGGAGGACACAACCCTAAAAAAATTTCAGCCTCCAAACCCTAATTTGAAAGGGCAGCCTCCAAGGAACCCTAATCTGATGAGCCTCCAACCCTAATCCTAATTCCTTTCCGCCTCCATTCTATCATCATCATCATCCCTTCAGCAAACCCCAGCCACCATGAACAACTACCTCTGAGCTTCAAACCACCATTTCCGGAAACTTCCACTTCTCAGCTTCAAAACTCCAAAATCGTGAAATCCTTTGTTCACACTTCCTAATCCGCCATTATCAAACCAGCAAGCTTTAGCTTCATCATCCTCAACTGTTCAACCTCAAAACTATAAACCTCTTCTTCTTCAACCTTCAAATAAAACCAACAACAACTCAGAGAAAACCCAACCATAAATTACCTCCAATCTCCACGCATCACCATCTCAGAACCCATATCTACCATTAAAACTGCGAAACCCACATCCGAACTTCGAAACCCATAACCACCATTACAAATCTGCACAAACCTCTGAGATAAAACCAAACACAGGAAAACGAAACGGAGAGTTTGGATTTGAGGCGGAAACGAAAACGAAATAAGAAAAAGAGAAGTTTGAGAGCTTCGAAGCAGAAACGGAGAGAGTGAAACAGAAAAATGATGAACTTGAAAACGGAGAAAATTAGATCGAGAGGGTGAAGGAGGCGGAAAACGTTGTTTCATGTTTCTGTGTTGACCCATTTTTTTTATGCGAATGAGAAGAAGAAGCTCTGTCACTTTTATTTCCTTTTTTTTTAAATTTTTTTTAATTATTATTTTTTTATTTATTTTAATTTTATTAATGATAATTTATTTTGGTTGGGCTTTAAAGCCCATGGAACATTTGAATCTATACATACCACCCCTGTTTTCATTACAAACTCCTGTCTTGTTTTTTAAATTAAATTGTAAATTATTTTTATTGTGTAAATACATTTATATATTATAAATATTTTTATATAATGGTTTTTTTTTATTTTTCTAACAGATTATATATTTTAAGATGAATTGTTATGTAAATATATATAAATTATTTTCTTTAGTTGGTATATTAATTATTTTATATTACTTTTAGAGTTTATATTATATATTATTTTAATTTAATTTCATTAGAGATATTAAGACTTATTTTATTTTTAGAGTTGGGTTCTCTCGCATTTGTTATTGAACATTTTTTTTGCCTTTTGGGTCGATGACGATGCTTCCATAAATCGATTACTAAGTCAATATATTGATAAATATCGTTGGATCCGAGACCCACTTCTTTCTCTCCTCATTTTCCTATTTGTCTCGATTCTATTTTTGACTTGTGGATCGATGAAGTCTTTTTATCCGCAAGCGTCAGATTTTCGAAGTCGATAACCTTCCCGATTTCAAATCTATGGGGGATGACCATTGGGGTCATCTTCCTTACTTTGGGATCGCGATAGGCTACCTTCGATTAATCGGCATTTTGTTTGCGGTTAAGACGAGATCCCATTATTTGTGTCCCGATTCGATCAACTAACCAATATACCACTGCCTTAATTTTGTCAAATATACAACTGTTTTATTTTCAGTCATTTATATTCTTGTACATATTATATCTGTATATTATTATTATATTGTAAATATTCAACACTTGTACATTCTTCCAAAAAATACCTAATAAAATATCGTAACCATTAAAATTTAAATTGGTGGACTGTTGTTTTCATATTCTGTATATTATATATATTATCTGTATATATCTGTCTCTGTTTTTTTATCTCTTTGGCAGGTACTCATCAATAAGGAATCAACTTACCTTTGTATTGAATTAAAAAGAGTGGGTTAAGTGTAGACTTCTCCCTCTCCGAGTGTCGAGATGCTCACTGTAGTGTGGGTGGTTTAGGCACTTGTATTTCAATACGAAGACGTTTCCACCCCTTTTCCTCCTAAAACCTCGGCTTCGCACCGAGTGCATTTTCAAAACCTCCGCTCCGCGCCGAGTACATTTTCAAAACCTTGGTTCCGTACCGAATCCATTTTCAAGCCATCTTTCAATAAATCAATTTCTCTTTGTATTGAACTAAAAATAGAGGATTGGGTGTAGACCTCTTCTTCTCCGAGTGTTGGGATGCCCACTGTAGTGAGGGTGGTCTCGATACTCGTCTTTCAATACGAAGACGCGCCTTTATCCACCACCTCTCACTTTCACGACTTCCTTCCGTAATCTTTCTCACCTAAAACCTCGGTCTCGCATCGAGTGCATTTTCAAATCATTTTCATATTAAAACTTGAATGGTCGTGGAGTGGTTAGGCGTAGGCCTTCTCCTATCCCGAGTGCTGACGTTTACCGTAGGGTTCTCTGTTGCAAAGCACTTACCATTCAAAACCAAAACATCTTTAATAAGAGAATGAAGTTCTCTTTGCATTGAATTAAGGAGAGAGGATTGGGTGTAGACCTCTTCTTCGTCGAGCGTAGGGATGCCCACTGTAGTGAGGGTGGTTTCGACGCTCGTCTTTCAATACGAAGACGCCTCGTTCGCCACACCTTTTTATAACAAAAACTTTGAGATAAAGAATTGGGTACTACCGGTAGGGGTTACTATCCGAGGACCTATCTCGCCCCAAAAACAATCTCAGCCAATCAAACATGATACCTTGCCTCGCATGGCGAAAACCAACCTTTCAAACAGGATATGTTACGTCCGTTCTACCGCAAACAGGTACGCATAAGTCTCCAAATGAGCGAGCAGCAAAACACCTAAACTGCTAGAACGCGCACGATAACATCATCCCCAAACACACCGGTTATCCGCACCGTAGGTACGAACTACGTTGCTCTGATTTCTCTTGCATGTTGAGAATACGTAGGCATAGGATTGCAATATCCTAGCGAGCACCCTTTTTCTTTTTCACCCTTTCCCAGAAAGGCATGCTACGTCCGTTCTACCGCAAACAGGTAACGCCTAAGTCTCCAACGAGCGAGCAGCAATACACCTAACTGCTAGAATGCGCACGATAGCAGCGTCTACCAAGACTTCCCCGCACACCGTAGGCCGAACTACGACTGCTCTGATTCTTTACTTTTTTTCAAGTAAGGATACGTAGGCACAAGGGCCACAATCCTTGCCGAGCACTTTCCCCCTATATCTGTAGTTCCCCGAACTACGTCGACTCTGACTTTCTCACATCTATTGAGAATACGTAGGCATGGGACTGCGAAGTCCTACCGAGTCTGTTCTTTCTCTTTTCTTCCCCGTTATCCCTCCTTTCTTTGTTTCTAAACCTTTTTTCTTTACCCTTTGGAAAACACTTTTATAGCATAATATTTTAGCAAATATAATCACACGTCGACAAACAAAAGGTTCCCATCGAGTACGATGGATGCGAGGGGTGCTAATACCTTCCCCTTGCATAACCGGCTTCCGAACCCGTTCTTGGTCGCGAGACCATCTTATCCATTTCTTTCTTAAGGTTTTCTCGATATTTTCCTTTCCCCTCATGGGATAAATAAAGTTCGGTGGCGACTCTTCTGTCCTTTCTTCTTCGCCTCCCCGTCGTTGCACGATGCATTTTTCGAGTAGCGACAGCTGGCGACTCTGCTGGGGATGACCTAGCAAGCCAAGCCTAATTTGTTTGTCACATGTTTTATTTGTTTGCTTTTAACTGTTTATTATGTTGTGTTCCTTTTACCTGTTGGGTTTATTGGTTGGTTTGTAAGAACAAAAGCTTTCTACCCGAGCTTTTCGAGTATACACTAAGATTAAGAGGTGGTTTCTTTCTGATTTGCGAGACTTAGGACTCGTTGAGTTGGATCGAATCCCACCGCTCAGATGAGACCCCTTTGGGATGATTATGTCTTACGTGTAATTGTAACGGCGTCTTTATTTCCAATTAGGAGTCCGCGATTCTGAGGACCTTTTATAGAACCTTATTCCGAAGGTTGCTAAGACATAACTCTGTGTTCATCCTTTTGAAAGGATTACCGTCTTACGAGTAGTCGTTCTGATGGGAAACTTTTGAGGGTTAGTGCATGGGACTTTGTTTGAAAAGCCTTTGGAATACCCTCTTATAAACCAATAGATTGCCCACCCGAGGTGAGAGATATCTCGTTGTGTTGTGTTGCAGAATTTGTGACTTTGATCCTTTGTGTGTTGCATTAGCACTTTGCATTGCATTTCATTTGCATCTCATTTTTTGCATATCCATCCTCAACCGGAGCAGAGAGCTTACCAGTCTTTTGTCCAACCTGCAGTTGATTTCCCGACATTCACATTGGATTTGAGTTAGCTTCTGGAAGGATCATGGACTCAGAGGAGCAGAATTTGGTTGTTACGAGGGCAGAGTTTGAGATGATGAAGAATCAGTTGGATCAACTCATGGAGGCCATGTCAGCTATGACAAGAGGAGGGACCAATGTTCAGAGGACTCCAGTGAACAATGTTGCTCAAGCTCAGCATGTGCAGATTCCTGTCGAAGATCAAGAGCATACTATTGTCAGAGATAGAGATTCATCTTCTCTCCATGACTCGGACTATCAGAACTTCACCTTCTCTGTGCCAGATTCCCAAAGGGTTGTTCCGAAGATCACTCCTAAGGACCCACAGACTATTGAGTTTATGAGAAGATATCGTCTGTTGGATGAAAAGCTTGACGCCCTGATGAGTCAAGATACTCTTAATCTGAATGCTTCGAGCATGTGTTTGGTGCCAGGTCTTGTAATGCCTCCGAAGTTTAAGACGCCACATTTTGAGAAGTACAAAGGGGATAGTTGTCCGAAGCAGCATTTGGTGATGTATTGCAGAAGAATGACCTCGCATGTCCACAATAACAAGCTTATGATTCACTGTTTCCAGGAAAGTCTGAGTGGGGCATCGTTGAGTTGGTATATGCAGTTGGAAAGTAGTTGCATCAAATCATGGTCAGATTTAGCCAATGCCTTTGTGAAGCAGTACAATTACAATCTCGACATGACTCCCAGCCGCATGCAGTTGCAAGAATTATCTCAAGCGGAGAATGAATCCTTTAGAGGGTATGTGCAGAGATAGAGAGAACTCGCTGCTCGTGTTCAACCACCGGTTCAGGATAGAGAACTGGTTGACATCTTCTTGGGTACTTTGAAGGGCCATTACTATGATTTAATGATTAGTGGCGGATCATTAAACTTTGCTAACTTAGTGATAGCGGGAGAACGTATCGAGAGCGGAATCAAGAGTGGAAAGATTCGAGACATCTCAAATTTCTCAGTATATGAAAGCGAGTCATTTGTCAGTTCTCAAGAAGAATTGAGGAAAGAAAATGATGCTATCCCAGAATCCCCAGTACCTCAGGTTCAATTTTCAGACACTTCGAGTGTTCAGAGTCAGCAACCTATTAGGTCTGCGTATCAGATATCTGCTTCCCTACAAAGTCAACATTCATATCGTCATCAGCCGCGTCAGCACGCCCGACGAAGACCGAGGAAGCCAGAGAGACATTTCACTCAGTTGCCGTTGTTGTACAGTCAGATATTGCCAGACTTGATCAGAAGTGGTTTGATAGTGCCGAAGAAAGCTGATCCAGAGACTTCTCCACATCCTTCAGATTCTGATGTCAACGCCCGCTGTGAGTACCATGTTGGGGCACAGGGGCATTCAACTGAAGACTGTAAGGTGCTTAGAAGCCAGATTCAAACTCTGCTTGACTCCAACAGGTTTTCAATCACGCCTCAGGGTATTCAGATCAACGATCTTCCTTCGTTAAGTCATATGGGTTCGGCAGCTAATGTCATGGAGGGATTCACCGAGAGCATATGTTCAGAAGAGTATCAGACGGATTTCGATGAGCAACTCTAGAGATGGCTGGTTCAGCA
Organism: Lathyrus sativus; assembly: GCA_963859935.3. Classification (NCBI taxonomy): domain Eukaryota; kingdom Viridiplantae; phylum Streptophyta; class Magnoliopsida; order Fabales; family Fabaceae; genus Lathyrus; species Lathyrus sativus. The sequence continues at coordinate 452,893,560 of OZ012738.1, read as the reverse complement.
GCAAGTCAAGAATGAAAGCCCAGTTCCCCGAAGCTGGCAATCTCTCTATCATGTTATTCCTTTGCATTTGTAGTTTCTTTTCTGTTTAAGTGTGAGCTTATTTGCAAATTTCATTTGTAAGACGTGTTTGTTTTCGATTGATAATGATAATGAAATGAATATGCATGTTTTGATTAAATCCATTCGTGTTCACTCAATATTGCTTTTCCATTAATGTCAAACGCTTGTTTAAGCGGAATTCCTTGAGGGAGGATGACGAAGTTTAAAGACGCAAGCTTCCGAATGTATGCTTTTGAATAAAATCTCTGCTGATGATGTACAGGCATTGTTTCAAATTCCTAAACACCGGAGTTATAAGGAAGATAATCCCTCGTCAACCCCTTTGAGCCTAGTTGTAGGAGTTTCTTTCTGAAAACGAAAAACCCTCAATCTTAACCTAGGGCAGGGTAGGTGTCAGTTAATACGACCTAACATCCAAATTGCAAAAGGAGTGTCCCCGTTCGAGGAACAATCACGCTTGTATAGGTCGTACCTAAAGAACCACGGTGGTTATCCTTCACCAGCCAAGGAGTGAGACAGTCACAATCCCTTTCAGCAGGTCAGACAAGCCGGTGTCACACGATTTGTTCAAAAAGAAGAAAATAAAAGAAAAGAAAAAAGCCCGCTAAGTCAATAACTTGAAAGCAAGTGGCTTAAAAAAATTAGGGCATCCCGCTGGACTTCGAAATCAGAATATATACTCGAAAGAGTCAGTCCAGGCAAAAATAGGGAAATTAATGAATGATGATGAAAAACAAGTCGTGTGACTCCAGGCACCAAAGACGAAAAGCGAGTGGCTGTCACTCATGAAACTTGTGGTTTCCTGAACCATCATTCCTGTCATACAACCTTTGAGAGGTGAGCGCTTGTGTCGAATTAGATGAACATAGGATTGGAGAATATCAAGGAGAGTGGGTGGGTTAAACAGAACTTTGAGCCTTACATCCTTTCTTTCAAACCGTGAACCTAACCAAGTTACAACCTTCAAAAGTCCTAATTGAAGCAAGTTTGTTTCGAAAGCACACTTCGGTAAAGATCGCGTCGAAACTGACTCCTAAAAGGATTTTTCTTACCCTATGGGTATTGATATTGACATTCCGATAAGTGATTCATTCACTATACATCACAACTTTTTCTAGTGAACAGACTTGGATTTCAAAACTGTCATATGCATTGCATTGATATTATCATTTGCAAAACAATTTGTTTTACTTGCGAGTAAGTACTTAACAGCAGGAAAATTCCTACAGTGGAAAGTTTGATCGGTAAGATGCAGAACGCCTGAGTACTCCGTTAAGCAGGGGCAAGGCATATCAAATGATCATCAAAGGAATCAGTCATTCTAAGATACAGTTAATCTGAAGCACCTCTCCGAGGTTCATGACGCTGAGGCAGTTCATATCAAACCATCGGGGTACAGAGATTTATGATTTCCTTTCAAGGAACATCCCCACAGAGATCCCACAGGCTGGGGCAAAATCAGAAGTAAAGGAATTGTTCCTCTCTATATCTTCAGAGCTACTCAGAGCTATTCAAGCAGGTGCAGTCAATCTTCAGGTTCAAGACGAATGTCGGGAGGTTGTAACCCTCCACCTGTCTTCCCCAGCAAGAGCCCAATCGTCATTGGCGTGTGTAAGCCATCCCCAGGAGAGTCCAATCATACTTGGCACGTCCGGTTATTCCTAGCAGAGTTGGCTTCACCTCTTCAGCATTTATTTTGTTGGAGTGATTCTTTCAGATCCAGCTTTCCCCAGCAGCCAGAGCCTGCATCTGCAATTTTGCATATAGTTATCATATTTGCATCATCTTTGCATGCGTAGCATTTTCATCCTATATGGAGCATTACGCCATAGAAAAATTCAAACATACGCATATGCATGCGAAGTATAAGCCAGTTTTTCCATTAGCCTTCTGTGGCAACGTGAATCACTCTGTAATCAGTCCAGGGGCATTTATCCAGCAGCTTTGTTCAGACAGCTTGTCGGTTTACTCGAATTTCAGATCATATGACGATTATGATTTTGTCCATCAATCTTCTGATGATGACATTCCCGAGCAGTTTTTCTTTCCGTCAGTTCCTATTGACGATGTGTTTCCCCAGCAAGTATTTTCTCCGTCTATCATTAGACGTCGTGAGTATGGTTTTCTTTCCGTCTATCTTTAGACGATGTGGTTCTTCGGACAAGTTTTCTTACTGTCTATCTTTAGACAATGTGATAAGATCAAGTGCATGTTGATCTGACCTTCGGTATGGTCTTCTCCGTCTATCTTTAGACGTCGTGAGTTTGGATATGGTTTTCTCTCCGTCTATCTTTAGACGATGCAAGGTTTCAAGGCGATCTTTCAGATATTGGCTTTCTTTCTGTTTATTGGTTGAGGTGACATTTCAAGAGGGGTTTTTCCCGACTGTCGATTCTTATTGACGTCGAGGCTCTTTGAAGAATGTTCGGTTTTCCTAGTTGTCGATTCTTATTGACGACATGGCTCTTAGGAGGTGGTTTTCTTCCTGTCAGTTCTTATTAGTGATGTGGCCCCTTTGAAGATATCTTTCCATCAACTCCTATGAACGAAAGGATTCTGAAATTTGATGGGTGGTTTTGAAGTTCATTGACGTGGATATTTTTTTCTTTCTGTCTATCTTTAGACAATGTGAACCTTCGGGATGGTGTCTTTCCGTCTATCATTAGACGATGTGAATATTGGATTTGTTCCTGTTCACCCTCAGATGATGTGAGCGTAGTGATTCCTCTCGTCTATCATTAGACGATGCGAGATTTGGATATGATTTTCCTCTCGTCTATCATTAGACGATGCGAGATTTGGATATGATTTTCCTCTCGTCTATCATTAGACGATGCGAGATTTGGACATGATGTTTCTCTCCGTCCATCATTGGACGATGTGAGTATTTTGGATATTGTTCTTCCTGTCTATCATTAGACGATGCGAGATTTGGACATGATTTTTCTCTCTGTCCATCATTGGACGATGTTGAGAGTTGACGGTGATGTTAGCTGCTTATCAGATTTATGTTTGTCTGGCGGCGACGTCAGAGGTTTATTAGCACCGTGGTTGTCTGGCGGCGATGTCAGAGTTCTGTATCCCCACAGGTACTTGACGGTGATGTCGAGTGTTTCTCAAAGTTATAGTTAGCTGGCGGCAATGTCAGAGGAATTTTATGTGGAGTTCTGACGACGAAGTCAGATGTTTTACAAATTGGATATTGATGACTGACGGCGAAGTCAGATGTTTTACAAATTTGATGATGCATTTTGACGGCGAAGTCAGGTGCTTTTACTGGATATTGATGGCGGACGGTGATGTCAGAGGTTTCTTTTTGCGGTTGGCAAATTTCCGGGTTCTTTTTATATTCAATCACCTTTTACCTTGAATGTCTGAAAGCGATCGCTATTCATCCCTTCTGGTCCAAGTCGATTGAATAGGGGCAATTGTTGCACCCTAAAATTTGCCCACCCGTTTTCTAGATTTGACTGGCTTTTGCTTCGTTTTTTATCTGCATATCATTTTCGCATTTTTGCCCGTATTATCAGCCGGATTGAATTTGTCAGGATTTTAGCCGCTTTGCTCGCGTTTCAGACGAATCAAATTAATTCAAACGAAAAGCTCAGTGTCAAAATCGAGCGAAAGTCGCTCTCCTCTTGATAATTCAATCCATGTTTATAATATCGGCACATTTCGGTGCTCGCCCGTTTTTCCATTGCATTTTGCATTTATTTATTTATTTTTTGTTTTATTTAATTATTTAGAATAGTTATTTCTTTCTTTCTTTAGAATAGATTTTATTTTTTTATAGTTTTTATGTAGAAGTTTAATTTATTTGAATTTTTATTAGAAATAGTTTTTTTCTTATTTAGAATAGAAATAGATTATTTTTATAGTATAGAATTAATTTGTTTTAGAGGCATTTTAGGATTTTAAAATTAAATTAGTATTTGTTAGAGATATTTTAGAATATTAAATAGTTTTGAATAGATTTTTATTTTCATATAGAAATTATTTTATTTTATTTTAGTATTTTTTTTAAATAGTTTTGTTTAGATTTATGTATTAAATAGATTTTTGTTAATATTAGGATTTATTTGTAATTAATTTTATTTAATAGTTTTTTGTTAGAATTTTTCTTTTTTTTAAAAAGTTATTATCATTTTATTATTTATTACATTAGAATTAGTTTTAGTATAGAATATATATTAGTTATTATTATTGTTTATTTATTAATTAGTTTAAAATAGTTTTTATTATTTAATTTTAATTTTTTTTAATGTTCATATAATATATTTTTCTTTGTGTATATAAATTAATGAAAATATAGTTGTCCTAGTGGATGGACTAGCTTGTATTATACTGGAGGTATGGGGTTCGAATCCCATCTGCAGCATTTTTCTGTTTTGTTTCGTTTTATTATTTTTGTTTTGTACATATAGTTATTTATGTGATTTCATTAACGAATATATATATCTGCCACAGTGGTAAGGTGTGTGTGTGTTTTGCCTGAGGGGTGGGGTTTGAATCCCATCCCCAGCATTTTTGTTATTATTTTATTTATTTTTTTTTTATCATAAACTGTACTTATATTTTGTATATATATATATATATATATATATATATATATATATATATATATATATATATATATATATATATATATATTTTATATTATATTTTAGTTTGTATATATGTTTTTTATATTATATTTCAATATCAGAGTTTAAGAGGACACAACCCTAAAAAAATTTCAGCCTCCAAACCCTAATTTGAAAGGGCAGCCTCCAAGGAACCCTAATCTGATGAGCCTCCAACCCTAATCCTAATTCCTTTCCGCCTCCATTCTATCATCATCATCATCCCTTCAGCAAACCCCAGCCACCATGAACAACTACCTCTGAGCTTCAAACCACCATTTCCGGAAACTTCCACTTCTCAGCTTCAAAACTCCAAAATCGTGAAATCCTTTGTTCACACTTCCTAATCCGCCATTATCAAACCAGCAAGCTTTAGCTTCATCATCCTCAACTGTTCAACCTCAAAACTATAAACCTCTTCTTCTTCAACCTTCAAATAAAACCAACAACAACTCAGAGAAAACCCAACCATAAATTACCTCCAATCTCCACGCATCACCATCTCAGAACCCATATCTACCATTAAAACTGCGAAACCCACATCCGAACTTCGAAACCCATAACCACCATTACAAATCTGCACAAACCTCTGAGATAAAACCAAACACAGGAAAACGAAACGGAGAGTTTGGATTTGAGGCGGAAACGAAAACGAAATAAGAAAAAGAGAAGTTTGAGAGCTTCGAAGCAGAAACGGAGAGAGTGAAACAGAAAAATGATGAACTTGAAAACGGAGAAAATTAGATCGAGAGGGTGAAGGAGGCGGAAAACGTTGTTTCATGTTTCTGTGTTGACCCATTTTTTTTATGCGAATGAGAAGAAGAAGCTCTGTCACTTTTATTTCCTTTTTTTTTTAAATTTTTTTTAATTATTATTTTTTTATTTATTTTAATTTTATTAATGATAATTTATTTTGGTTGGGCTTTAAAGCCCATGGAACATTTGAATCTATACATACCACCCCTGTTTTCATTACAAACTCCTGTCTTGTTTTTTAAATTAAATTGTAAATTATTTTTATTGTGTAAATACATTTATATATTATAAATATTTTTATATAATGGTTTTTTTTATTTTTCTAACAGATTATATATTTTAAGATGAATTGTTATGTAAATATATATAAATTATTTTCTTTAGTTGGTATATTAATTATTTTATATTACTTTTAGAGTTTATATTATATATTATTTTAATTTAATTTCATTAGAGATATTAAGACTTATTTTATTTTTAGAGTTGGGTTCTCTCGCATTTGTTATTGAACATTTTTTTTGCCTTTTGGGTCGATGACGATGCTTCCATAAATCGATTACTAAGTCAATATATTGATAAATATCGTTGGATCCGAGACCCACTTCTTTCTCTCCTCATTTTCCTATTTGTCTCGATTCTATTTTTGACTTGTGGATCGATGAAGTCTTTTTATCCGCAAGCGTCAGATTTTCGAAGTCGATAACCTTCCCGATTTCAAATCTATGGGGGATGACCATTGGGGTCATCTTCCTTACTTTGGGATCGCGATAGGCTACCTTCGATTAATCGGCATTTTGTTTGCGGTTAAGACGAGATCCCATTATTTGTGTCCCGATTCGATCAACTAACCAATATACCACTGCCTTAATTTTGTCAAATATACAACTGTTTTATTTTCAGTCATTTATATTCTTGTACATATTATATCTGTATATTATTATTATATTGTAAATATTCAACACTTGTACATTCTTCCAAAAAATACCTAATAAAATATCGTAACCATTAAAATTTAAATTGGTGGACTGTTGTTTTCATATTCTGTATATTATGTATATTATCTGTATATATCTGTCTCTGTTTTTTTATCTCTTTGGCAGGTACTCATCAATAAGGAATCAACTTACCTTTGTATTGAATTAAAAAGAGTGGGTTAAGTGTAGACTTCTCCCTCTCCGAGTGTCGAGATGCTCACTGTAGTGTGGGTGGTTTAGGCACTTGTATTTCAATACGAAGACGCTTCCACCCCTTTTCCTCCTAAAACCTCGGCTTCGCACCGAGTGCATTTTCAAAACCTCCGCTCCGCGCCGAGTACATTTTCAAAACCTTGGTTCCGTACCGAATCCATTTTCAAGCCATCTTTCAATAAATCAATTTCTCTTTGTATTGAACTAAAAATAGAGGATTGGGTGTAGACCTCTTCTTCTCCGAGTGTTGGGATGCCCACTGTAGTGAGGGTGGTCTCGATACTCGTCTTTCAATACGAAGACGCGCCTTTATCCACCACCTCTCACTTTCACGACTTCCTTCCGTAATCTTTCTCACCTAAAACCTCGGTCTCGCATCGAGTGCATTTTCAAATCATTTTCACATTAAAACTTGAATGGTCGTGGAGTGGTTAGGCGTAGGCCTTCTCCTATCCCGAGTGCTGACGTTTACCGTAGGGTTCTCTGTTGCAAAGCACTTACCATTCAAAACCAAAACATCTTTAATAAGAGAATGAAGTTCTCTTTGCATTGAATTAAGGAGAGAGGATTGGGTGTAGACCTCTTCTTCGTCGAGCGTAGGGATGCCCACTGTAGTGAGGGTGGTTTCGACGCTCGTCTTTCAATACGAAGACGCCTCGTTCGCCACACCTTTTTATAACAAAAACTTTGAGATAAAGAATTGGGTACTACCTGTACGGGTTACTATCCGAGGACCTATCTCGCCCCAAAAACAATCTCAGCCAATCAAACATGATACCTTGCCTCGCATGGCGAAAACCAACCTTTCAAACAGGATATGTTACGTCCGTTCTACCGCAAACAGGTACTCATAAGTCTCCAAATGAGCGAGCAGCAAAACACCTAAACTGCTAGAACGCGCACGATAACATCATCCCCAAACACACCGGTTATCCGCACCGTAGGTACGAACTACGTTGCTCTGATTTCTCTTGCATGTTGAGAATACGTAGGCATAGGATTGCAATATCCTAGCGAGCACCCTTTTTCTTTTTCACCCTTTCCCAGAAAGGCATGCTACGTCCGTTCTACCGCAAACAGGTAACGCCTAAGTCTCCAACGAGCGAGCAGCAATACACCTAACTGCTAGAATGCGCACGATAGCAGCGTCTACCAAGACTTCCCCGCACACCGTAGGCCGAACTACGGCTGCTCTGATTCTTTACTTTTTTTCAAGTAAGGATACGTAGGCACAAGGGCCACAATCCTTGCCGAGCACTTTCCCCCTATATCTGTAGTTCCCCGAACTACGTCGACTCTGACTTTCTCACATCTATTGAGAATACGTAGGCATGGGACTGCGAAGTCCTACCGAGTCTGTTCTTTCTCTTTTCTTCCCCGTTATCCCTCCTTTCTTTGTTTCTAAACCTTTTTTCTTTACCCTTTGGAAAACACTTTTATAGCATAATATTTTAGCAAATATAATCACACGTCGACAAACAAAAGGTTCCCATCGAGTACGATGGATGCGAGGGGTGCTAATACCTTCCCCTTGCATAACCGGCTTCCGAACCCGTTCTTGGTCGCGAGACCATCTTATCCATTTCTTTCTTAAGGTTTTCTCGATATTTTCCTTTCCCCTCATGGGATAAATAAAGTTCGGTGGCGACTCTTCTGTCCTTTCTTCTTCGCCTCCCCGTCGTTGCACGATGCATTTTTCGAGTAGCGACACAAACCAACCACATAACAATTTCCAACATCAGGAAATTGTTATACATTTATTTGTTTCTAAACCTTCAGCATTCGTTTATTTTTAATTTCCGCCTACTCCAAGCTTTCCGATCTGTGGAAGAAGGAGTCTGCTCGAATATTTGTTAACCAGGTTTTTATTATATTTCAATTTAATTTAGTTATAATGTCTATTTATTTTTCTGCCATGAGTATGTTATTATTAAATTCTCTGCTTCTGCCTGGTTCAACCTCGATGAGTAGCTAAACACCTCAGGGCGGTATGTAGTTATAACAAACTTAACCGGTAAATATAACCATAGGCTGAAAATAATTAATCACTTAACATTCTGGCTGATACTTTTTAATTGAAATAGACCTTTTCGTTATGAGAGTAAGAAAGGGGTATTAGGTTGGGTCAAGACCACGGGAGTGTGAGATTTTAACCAGATAGCTAAAGTTAGGCATTTAAATTAAACACAGCGAGAGCGCTTTAAGATAAATTAGAATTATTTAGTTTCCAAAAATTACCTCTAAACACTTATGGGCTAGCGAGAGCAGGCATAGGGCTTTAGGGATAAGATCTGATATAAGACCACGAGAGTGTGAGTTGAGGGTATTTAAACTAGTAATCTCTACCGAATAGATTAAGTGAACATCTCTATAAGCCTAGGTTAGATCGACCCACCTAAGTTAGTATAATTACATACCGACCGTCTTAGTATTACTTTATTAAAAACTTAAATTTAATTTTGCCTTTAATAGTCTTAAAAACCAACAACAATCGTGACAACCATTCGCCTTAGCTAAACTAGAAGTTCATCTAGCACTAAGTAACCATAGAATCCCTGTGGATCGATAATCTTAAATATTACTTCGATAGGCTGTGCACTTGCAGTAAGATACCGCTAGACGCATAAGTAGACACGTCTTTAGCCCATCAAGTTTTTGGCGCCGTTGCCGGGGATTCCTTAATTTAGTTACTAGTGCATTTAGGTAGCATTGTCTAGACTAAGGTATCAACTATTTAATTTAATCTAATCTCCGAGTGTATGCCAAGTACTCGCTCTAAAAGCGAAGACTTGCAACCTCTAATCCCTGAATTGGAACGCTTCTTACACGTAAGAAGACGTATATTCGATTCCGAAAATAATTCCAATATTCCAGATCTTCAATTAGATCCGCCTAAACCAGTCATAAAATCAGAGGACGCAGGGATGGCTGAAGAACAAACTCATCCACTCAAGTATTACGCTAATCCTTCGCAAGGTGAACCGCATTCAAGCATTGCAGCGCCGGCTATCAACCGAAATGATTTCGAACTAAAACCTTCGTTGATATCAGCCGTGCAACAAAATCAATTTGCCGGAAATCCTACCGAGGATCCGAATCTTCATCTTTCGATCTTTGTGCAATATGCAGATACCGTAAAAGCCAATGGAGTTACCCAAGAAGCCATTAGACTACGTTTATTTCCTTTTTCGCTTCGAGACAGAGCAAGAGCTTGGCTCCAATCTCTGCCTTCGAACTCAGTAACTACGTGGGCAGAACTTAAAGTTTTCTTGAATAGATATTTTCCACCTAGCAAGACAGCTATGCTGAGAGCTCAGATCAACGGATTTAAGCAAAGAGAAAGTGAATCATTATTCGAAGCTTGGGAACGCTATAAGGATCTACTTAGACTTTGTCCACATCATGGATTAATAGACTGGATGGTCATCCATACCTTCTATAATGGACTCTTGTACAATACAAGAATGACAATTGACGCTGCCGCGGGTGGTGCATTGATGGACAAAGAATATCGTGATGCCTATGCACTTATCGAAAGTATGGCTCAAAATCATTACCTTTGGGGAAGCGAGAGAGTCGCAACTAAGAAACCAACAAAGGGAGGTATGTACGAAGTAAGTAGTATGGACCAAGTCAATGCGAAGTTTGACCAACTAAGCCAAAAGATCGATAACTTGGCCATAACACCTGCAGCCACCGTGGCTGCAGTACCACCTAACTGTGGGTTATGTGGAGTCCCAGGACACGAAGTTTCTAATTGTCAACTATTGGCAGGAACTCCCACTGATCAAGTGAATTATGCTCAAGGAAACCCTTACTCAAACACATACAACCCAGGTTGGAAAAATCATCCGAACTTCTCCTATAAGAATAACAATGCTTATTACGCACCAGGTCAAGCACCAGCTACACCACCAGGATATCAAAAGACTGCTCCTAATATCCCTAGAAAATTGAACCTTGAATTGATGATGGAGAACTTTATAGCTAACCAATCTCAAACAAACAAGGACTTCTTAAACCAAAACATTCACACTAGTGAGCAGATTAAACAATTAGTGAGCAAAGTAGATGCACTAGCTACACATAACAAAATGCTTGAAACTCAGATTTCACAAGTAGCTCAACAACAGGCACCTACTGCTGCACCAGCTGGAGTATTCCCTGGACAACCTCAACCTAACCCGAAAGGACATGCTAACGCTGTAATATTAAGAAGTGGCAAGGAACTTGACGGACCTACCGATCCAAGACTTGACAATCCAGCCATGTACCAAAAACCGGATAAACCGACTGAAGTGGTGAATGATCCAGAAGAAAAGGAAGATGACAATCGAGAGGTAGTGGAGAAAGAACAACCTTATGTGCCTCTACCACCCTATAAACCACCAATTCCGTACCCTTAAAGATTAATAAGTTCCAAGACGACGGGTCAATTTAAGAAATTTGTCGAACTTCTGAAACAGTTGAATATTACTATTCCGTTTACAGAAGCAATTACCCAAATACCCTCGTATGCTAAGTTTTTAAAAGAAATCTTATCCAATAAGAAAAAGATAGAGGATAACGGAACAGTTACACTTACTGCCGAGTGTAGCGCCATAATTCAAAATAACATGCCTCCTAAGCTAAAAGATCTAGGAAGTTTCTCTATACCCTGTGTAATAGGAAAATTCGTCATTGACAAAGCTCTATGCGATTTAGGAGCCAGTATCAGTGTTATGCCCTTAACTATTTGCAAAAGGCTAGACATGGGAGACCTAAGACCAACTAAAATGTCTGTTCAACTAGCCGATCGCTCTGTTAAATATCCTGTAGGCATACTAGAAAACGTCCCAGTACGTATAGGACAATTCTACATTCCTACTGATTTTATAATCATGGACATCTCTGAAGACTCCACTACACCTATCATACTAGGAAGACCATTCTTAGCTACCGCCGGAGCTATAATATACGTAAAAAGAGGAAAGCTAACCTTTGAAGTAGGTGAAGAGAAAGTTGAATTTGTTTTAACGTAATTCTTACAATCACCAGCTATAGAGGATACATGCTATCTAATGGACGTAATTGACGAATGTGTAAGAGAAATGGAACTGAAAGAGACCACTTATTCTGAAATAATGAAAATTCAAATCCCTTCGATTTTCGAAGATGATAATTGGCGAAAACCGTATCAGGATGATAGTCTAAGCGAAAGTTTAGCACTTACACCGGATCCCATGCCAAGTAAAGATAAACCTACATTAGGGTTAAAAACTTTACCTCATAACCTAAGGTACGAATTCTTAGACGTTGAATGTAAAAGACCAGTTATAGTAAATTCCAGTTTAGGAACTATAGAAACAAAGAAACTTTTAGATGTCTTGAAGAAATATCCAACTGCATTAGGATATAACATATCTGATCTCAAAGGAATATGTCCTTCAGTTTGTATGCATCGTATTCTGCTAGAAGAAGATTGCAGAACCTCCAGAGAATCTCAAAGGAGAATTAACCCAACCCTCAGCACTGTAGTAAAAGAAGAAGTCAAGAAATTATTAGATGCCGGGATAATATATCCAATCTCTGATAGTGAATGGGTTAGTCCAATACATGTAGTGCCAAAGAAAGGAGGTATCACTGTTGTGAAAAACGCTCAAGGCGAATCGATATCGCAAAGAGTAGTGACAGGATATAGAGTGTGCATAGATTATCGTAAACTAAACAAAGCCACTCGAAAAGATCATTTCCCACTACCTTTCATAGATCAAATGTTAGAACGATTAGCCAAGCATTCTTACTTCTGTTATCTTGACGGTTACTCAGGATTTTTCCAAATCCCTATCCATCCTGATGATCAAGAGAAGACTACATTCACATGTCCTTATGGAACGTTCGCTTATAGGCGAATGCCCTTTGGATTATGCAACGCTCCTGCAACCTTTCAAAGATGTATGATGTCAATCTTCGCAGATTTTATAGACAACATCATGGAAGTGTTCATGGACGACTTCTCTGTATGCGGGCAAAGTTTTGAAGGATGCTTATCGAACTTAGAAATGGTGTTAGAAAGATGTGTAAAAGTAAATCTCGTGCTTAACTGGGAGAAATGTCATTTTATGGTCAACGAAGGAATAGTATTAGGTCATGTAATATCCGACAAGGGAATTGAAGTTGATAAGGCTAAGATTGAAGTAATAAAAGATCTTCAACCCCCTAAAACCGTTCGAGAAATACGAAGCTTTTTAGGACAGGCCGGTTTTTACCGACGATTCATCAAAGATTTCTCGAAAATCACTAAACCTCTTACTGGTTTATTAATGAAAGACGCTGAGTTCATATTCAATGAAGATTGTCTTAAAGCTTTCGAAAGTCTAAAAACAGCCCTCATCACCGCACCAATCATGCAACCCCCCGATTGGAGATTGCCTTTTGAAATCATGTGCGATGCGAGTGACTATGCCGTAGGCGCAGTCCTGGGACAGAGAAAGGAAAAGAAACTTCATGCGATTTACTATGCCAGTAGAACCTTGGATTCTTCCCAGATGAACTACGCTACTACAGAAAAAGAATTGCTAGCAGTTGTCTTTGCGCTTGACAAATTCCGCTCTTACCTAGTTGGAGCAAAAATAATCATTTACACAGACCATGCTGCTATCCGATATCTATTAACTAAGAAAGATGCTAAACCAAGACTCTTAAGATGGATTTTACTCTTACAAGAGTTTGATCTAGAAATAAAAGACAAAAAAGGTACTGAAAACGTCGTAGCGGACCATTTATCTAGAATAGAAGGTATTAAACCTGAACAAGTGCCGATTAACGATGATTTTCCGTATGAACAGCTGATAGCTCAAATAGGAAGCGACCTAGCGCAGTTAGATATAAATGAACCAGAATCCGTGGAAACAATACAGACAACTGTAGGACTGCCATGGTACGCTGACATTGTCAACTACCTAGCCGCAGGAGCTCTTCCACCCGATCTAACCTACCAGCAGAAAAAGAAATTCTTTCATAATCTGAAACATTACTATTGGGATGAACCATTATTGTTCAAAAGAGGACCAGATGGAATCTTTCGCCGATGTATTCCCGAAGAAGAAATAGAAGATGTCATTGCTCAATGCCATTCATCTCCTTATGGAGGACATGCAAGCACTTCCAAGACTTGTGCAAAAATCTTGCAAGCCGGCTTATTCTGGCCTAATCTATGGAAGGATGTCCACATCGCCGTTATAAATTGCAATCGGTGTCAACGCACTGGCAATATTTCAAGAAGAGATGAAATGCCCCAAAAGGGAATTTTAGAAGTAGAAATCTTCGACGTCTGGGGGATAGATTTCATGGGACCATTCCCATCGTCTTTCGGTAATAATTACCTACTCGTAGCTGTTGATTATGTCTCGAAATGGATTGAAGTCATAGCTTCTCCTACAAACGATACGCGAGTAGTAATAAAGCTTTTCAAAAATATAATCTTTCCCAGATTTGGTGTGCCTCGACTAGTCATAAGTGACGGTGGCTCGCACTTCATTTCAAAAATCTTTGACAAATTACTATCTAAGTATGGAGTAAGACACCGTATGGCTACACCATATCACCCACAAACAAGTGGACAAGTCGAAGTCTCAAACAGAGAAATTAAACAAATCTTAGAAAAGACTGTCGCCATATCTCGGAAAGATTGGTCATCTAAACTTAATGAAGCTCTATGGGCTTATAGGACCGCTTACAAGACACCCATCGGTACTACACCTTTCAAACTAGTTTATGGAAAATCTTGTCACCTCCCAGTAGAACTAGAACACAAAGCTTATTGGGCGATCAGAACTCTCAATATAAACTATAATGCTGCAGGAGAAAAGCGAATCCTAGACATCAACGAATTAGAAGAATTAAGGTTAGATGCATATGAAAATGCTAAGATATATAAAGAAAGAACTAAGCGATGGCATGATAAACGCCTATCTAGGAAAGAATTTAGTGTGGGAGACGTTGTACTCCTTTTTAATTCCAGACTTAGGCTTTTCCCTGGAAAATTAAAATCTAGATGGTCAGGACCCTTTGATATAACTAAAGTATTCCCGAGTGGAGCAATAGAAATTAAGGGTAAGAATAGTGAACCATTCATAGTAAACGGACAACGTTTAAAACACTATCATAAAGTTGAAAATAGAGATTATGCGAATAATCTAAAGCTTTTAGAATTGTCCACTAAGTCCCCTGATTAATCTAAACCTAAGCATTACGTCAGGCTTTTGACAATAAAAACAGCGCTTAGTGGGAGGCAACCCATTTACTTATTTACTTATTTTAACTATTCTTTTCTTTTAGCACATTGTTATTTATCGTTTTTACCATTTGTGTAAATTGTTTTTGTCAGTTTCATTTTACTATTATCGCCATTACATTATGCATTTCATTTTCTTATTTTTATCTTAAATCACTTTTTACAGATTTTCTAAAGTCTTTTCCACTGATTTGTTTCCCCCATATTTGCACTGACCATGGCTAACCAACCAATTAACTATATGGAAACCAAATTTAGAGGTAGGAACCAAAGAATGAAGTTTGAAGAGTTATCACAGAGGCAAATGGATTTGACCCTGTACCCGGATGATAAGACTATGGAAACCTTAGGTATACATGATAGTGTCATGTACTTGTTCAACCGACTCGGATGGGAGAATGCATTGATCCAACATAAGTTTGCGACTTACCGCGAGCTCACCCTTGAGTTCCTTAGCTCCTTACTTTACCTACCTGAGCGCGGTTTTGGATTTAGGAAAGGATTTATTAGTTTCCGCCTATTTGGAATAGAATATGACTTTAACCATAAAGAACTAGCTGACTTGTTAGGATTCCCTAGTGGACCATTTGCTTTTACTACCACACAGGTAGAATCGATGGATGTGGAGCTAGATTTCTTTTGGGGAACTCTAACCGGAAACTACCACCCTGAACCAAATAACATGAATAATGATGAGATCCATAATCCTGCTCTCCGTTACTTCCATAAATTCCTTGCCCACACCTTCTTTGGAAAAGAAGAAAACATTACCGGAGTTTCTAAAGATGAAGTATTTATTATGTCATGTTTCACTAATGGACAGTCTGTTAATGGTATACCTTTCATGATGCAAACCTTCACCCGCATCCAAGAAGAACCTGAATCACCTATATTAGTAGGAGGTCTTGTAACCATGATTGCTGATGCCATAGGACTTAGGTACCAACTGGACAGGTGCAACCGTCTAGGAACAATCCGCCCAATGAATCTTAAATTCTGCTTCAATAGACATATCATAAGGAATTTAGGACATCCACCTTTTGAGTACCTAATCCGGAACGAAGTAGTCACCCTGTTCACATTGCCTAATCATGCTAAAGTAAGTATTCACAATAAGGATAACTGGCTTTATGAGCTAAACCCACCTGATTATCCATCTACTCCTGAAACACCTCGGCCTTGCAGGATAAACAATGATATAATGACCGCTGTTGACACTGATCCTGAGACACCTCCTGGTTACCATGACATTGACCCAACTGACGAAGTACATAAAACCCCTGAAGTGAATCAAGGAGATTATGCTAACAACTTACAAATCATCATGAACACTCTCAATGCTTACCAAACGGACATTAATCTACTTAAAGAAGACATTAAGAGCATGCGATTGGACATTATAGGATTGACTGACATGGCCTGCGAACAACTCTATCACTTGGACTCCGCCATCGAAGACCTGAAGAAACGCTTTTGAAAATGCTATAAGTGATTTAGTTTATTTTTTCTCATTGTTTTCGTTTCTAGTTAGATTTATCTTTCGCAACAATTTCATACCGTACTTTCCGTTTTTATAACTTCATTTTTTAATTACTTTATGCAATGCACCTTTAATTCCAAATATTTCTCCATTTTAGCAACTAATATATTTTTTCTATATACTGTTATGCCTGCATTATTTCATATATACAATCTCTCATGCAAGTTCGTATAATACTGTGTTGCAAATTATATACAATATGTTGTTTATTTAATATAAGTGTTAATAAAGAAAATAAATTATTATTAATTTATGAATCACGTGAGGAAATGTTTCTTTCTGGGAATTATTCAGTAAAGCATGCCCTCACGGTCGTCACAACTATCTTACGATCGTGACGTGCTCAATTAGCGTGTCACGACCGTCACGCCCCTGTCACGACCGTGACTCCCCCTATTACAGGAATCGTGAGAAACAGAACTGTTTCTCATCGTGCCCATTCTTCTTCTTCCTCCATAACTTCCCCCCCCCCCCCCCCCCCCCCAAAAAAAACCACCCATTCTCTCCATAACCTCCGTAACCTCCCCATTACCCTCATTAACCCCCCATTATCATAACCCATCTCATTAACACTCTCCCGTATTTAACCCGAACCTCTATCTCCCTCATTCTACCATTTTTCTCACAAAACCTCACAAAAACCTTCTTCCCTCACTCTTCACTCTTGCATGCTATGGATTCCATCACTTTTAGAGAAGGTGAAGCTGGAGTAACCCAGAGAGACCGTTTCATCCGATTCCAAAACCGCGGTGTGCAACCTACCCGCTACATTGCCACTGACTGTTTGAGGGAACTCGGAATGCTCGCCAGCGTTCAAAGCCTACTGCAAAAGGTCGGTCTGTGGGATCTCTGCCGTCAACCTCAGCCCACATTCAAACTTCTGACGCTGGAGTTCTTAAGCTCTTACAGTTACATCACCCCTCCCGGTTCTCAGAGTCAGCTCACCGGCATCGCAACATTCAGATTGCATGGCCAAGAGTTCAATCTTCCGCAAACCAGGATAGCCGAGTTGTTAGGCTTTGATCACGGAACTGAAGCCCACCGTCGCGTGCCCGATAATTTTAGTGAACAAGCTTTCACTCTATGGCACGACTTAACCAACACCCGTGCATCCACCTTCCAAAGCCTCAACGCCACACACATCCACAACCCGGCAATCCGCTATTTTCACCGGGTCATATGCAACACCATCTTCGCTAGAGAGAGCAACCATAAGCTCAACTCCAAGGAGCTTCTGTTCTTACACTGCGCTCTGCATGACGAGCCGATCAACGCTGCCCCTTTCATGCTTCATCACATCCAGGCCATTGCGCACAGAGGTTCCTCCCCGTTCTTCATCGGCGGCATTGTCACCGCCCTCGCCATTCAGTTGGGGCTTGGTGACGCGGTCGTTAATCAGCCTCACCTAGCCGCCGAATTCCTCACCAAGAGCTATTGCAGGTCCGCCCACCTGATCGCGCAACGAGAGGATGGCAGGTATAGCCCTGTTGTCAATGGCACCATTTTCCACCACATCACTCTGCCGTCCCGCAACCGCATCGATCCATCCAACCGAGCCAACTTGCTCTTTGTTTTACCTGCTGCTGCCGATCACGTCCCGGTTCATGATGATCAGGCAGACCCTCCAACGGACGAGATGCAGGACGCTATGGATGCAGCTGAGCCTGTCCAGGATATACCAGAGACATCTACCTGACAGCCCCCTGCTCCCGCAGTTACACTTGAGGAAGTCCTCCTTGCGATTCATCAGCAGAACCAGATGAACGCCGCACTGGAGCGAAGGCAGCAGGCGCAGTATGATGCTTTACTCGGCACTATCGCTGCAAACCAGGAAGCCACTAATGAGCGGTTTGGAGAAATTTTCAGCGAGCTAGAAGCGCTCCGCATTAGCATTACTGCTACCTCCGGCACCGGTTCTGATCCTGACGCGACTCCCTCCAGACGCCGCTCTCGCACCAGAGGCCGAGCCCGCGGTCCTCAGCAGCCATAGTTTACTTTTCCGTTTGTTTTTTGTTTTAGTCTTGTACTGTATTTGTACCGCATTTATATCACAACATTGAGGACAATGTCTGATATAGTGTGGGAGAGATACCTTTCATTTCCGCACTTTTCCATTTCGTTGTACTTTCAATTCCGTTGTATTTCTTTTAGCAAATTAATGAAATGAGCAAATCTTCGCGCTATTTTCTTTAATTTCGAGCTTTCCCCGATTATTAAGCTATACCAGAAAAATCTTTAATTATTCGCATTTCCCGACTTACCTACGGAATCGTAACTAGGAAGCCGAGAACGATTAAACAAGACCAATACAATCTTGACATCTTTGACTCCCTACTCAAGCAATTCCATCCTGATTACCATTGCGAGTACACCTTTAGTTTCGGTTCAAAAGTAACCCCCAGTAGTTTATACTAGCAGTCAGCACCGTCTGAACACAAACCACGTGGGGAGCCGATGAATATAAGCGTTTGATGCCTAATCAATAATGATCCTTCATATCTCGATGCAAAATGAAAAGAAGCTGCACCAAAGTACACGGTCGCATATAAGAAACGAGAAATATGAGAAGGAATCCGTTGCGAGTTGGTTCAGAGGTACTGGTTCTGAACTCGGTAGGGCGTGCTACGGCTCGATCCCCCACAACCTCCGAATCGGATAAAACATGAAGGGTTACCACACTCGTGTGCCAGACCCCGTGCTCAAAAAGGATCAAAATCGCTAACCGGCTACTCCACTACGTGCGTGCTAAGGCAAAGGGCTTAATGTGACTGCGGTAGAACGAAACCGGGCGAAATAAGATCGAAAAACTCTAGGTGAAATCGTAATGTGATTGCCGATTGTTTCGTTTGACGGGAAGTCGACGACATAGCTTGTTGCTTGTGTCATTAGTGTATCGGTAGTGTTCTATCAAAGTACCGGATTATCCGACAAAACGATCCACCGTAAGGTTTGTTATGAGTATGCATGAGTAAATTCGTGTCCGCCGATTTTCAACCGACTATTTGCTTGAGGACAAGCAAAGGTTTAAGTTTGGGGAAGTTTGATAACGAGAAAACGCATCGATTATATCGCTAGATTTCATTGACGTTTTATCGCATATTCACCGTTTTAACACTCGATTTCCCGAGTTTTTCTTACTATTTTGCAGGTACGTCGTTATGTGAAGCTAAATCATGAATTAAGAGAAAAGGAACAAAAGAGACCACAAGGAAATGAAGAAAAGTAGAAGCCTGCAGAAAGACTGCATAATTTGTTGCAGCCACGATCGTTACAAGGGTGTCACGACCGTGACACCCCAATTTGGGCCATCACGACCGTAAGAGAGTGGTCACGACCGTGACACTTAAAATCCTCAAATTACGAACGTGAAGACCTTGTCACGCCCGTGACAAGGATAAAACTTGGTTTTGACTCAGACTACGTCAAGGCACTACTTGAAGACCACTTCTCCTCTTATTTCTCCTCAAGGCATTACGTGAAGACCACTTCTCCCATTTTTGTTGCCACGTTCCAGCATTCCTTCAACAACTTCAGCAAGGCCCATGCAACAAAGGACCAAGAATCCATCCCATTAAAGACTCTATAAATAGTACAAGCTCTATGAACTCAGGGAGAGACTTGATTATTCGAAATTCCTGCGGAAGCTCTGCCAAACTGCCTTACGAACCAGCCCTTCCCATTCCAGCATTATTATTACTTTCTGTTTCGTTTTTATTTGTATCCAAACCAACCACATAACAATTTCCAACATCAGGAAATTGTTATACATTTATTTGTTTCTAAACCTTCAGCATTCGTTTATTTTTAATTTCCGCCTACTCCAAGCTTTCCGATCTGTGGAAGAAGGAGTCTGCTCGAATATTTGTTAACCAGGTTTTTATTATATTGCAATTTAATTTAGTTATAATGTCTATTTATTTTTCTGCCATGAGTATGTTATTATTAAATTCTCTGCTTCTGCCTGGTTCAACCTCGACGAGTAGCTAAACACCTCAGGGCGGTATGTAGTTATAACAAACTTAACCGGTAAATATAACCATAGGCTGAAAATAATTAATCACTTAACATTCTGGCTGATACTTTTTAATTGAAATAGACCTTTTCGTTACGAGAGTAAGAAAGGGGTATTAGGTTGGGTCAAGACCACGGGAGTGTGAGATTTTAACCAGATAGCTAAAGTTAGGCATTTAAATTAAACACAGCGAGAGCGCTTTAAGATAAATTAGAATTATTTAGTTTCCAAAAATTACCTCTAAACACTTATGGGCTAGCGAGAGCAGGCATAGGGCTTTAGGGATAAGATCTGATATAAGACCACGAGAGTGTGAGTTGAGGGTATTTAAACTAGTAATCTCTACCGAATAGATTAAGTGAACATCTCTATAAGCCTAGGTTAGATCGACCCACCTAAGTTAGTATAATTACATACCGACCGTCTTAGTATTACTTTATTAAAAACTTAAATTTAATTTCGCCTTTAATAGTCTTAAAAACCAACAACAATCGTGACAACCATTCGCCTTAGCTAAACTAGAAGTTCATCTAGCACTAAGTAACCATAGAATCCCTGTGGATCGATAATCTTAAATATTACTTCGATAGGCTGTGCACTTGCAGTAAGATACCGCTAGACGCATAAGTAGACACGTCTTTAGCCCATCAAGCTCTACTAAAGTATCAACGAATTGATAATTTTGTCTCTGATAATGGTCGATGTTACCCTGTTTTGGTAAAATCGTTTATGAACAATTTATCTATTAATCTGAATGAGGCTGGACAAAACATGATTATCACTACTTTTAGAGACTTTGAGTTGAATGAAGATCTGTTGAATATTGCCGCTACGCTCAAGATTCCATATACTGGCTATTTTCTCCGGAAAGGTGTAAATCATAGAGAAGGACCATGGGCTCAATATGACAAGATGGAATACTACTACAATATTTGCAAGTTTCCTAGAGAGGTTGTGATAGCTGGACAACGGACGGCTCGTACCTTATGCTACGTTAAGAATTTGTCAGTAAATGACAGAATGCTCCATTACATCATCTGATATGTCCTGCTTCCAAAAGATTCCAATCATTCTCAGATTAATGATCTTGAGATGCAATTCTTGTTTGCCATAAAGAACAAGATCAAAGTTAATTGGATATTAACAATGATGTACCATCTTCAACAGTAGCTTACACTATCTACCCGACTCCCGTATGGTCGTCTGATCTCTAGCATTTTGGAGTTAACGGATTTGGATCTTAACAGGGAACCATCTATTGCCATGAAACCGACATCAAATGAGATTAATGAGATAACCATTATAAAATATACCGGTATTGTGAAAAGCAATGATGGAACATACAAGTATGAAGACGGGTCATCTACCTCCAATCATCCATTCCCAATCCCAGATGGCGGCATTACCAACGAGTTTCTCTATATCACAATGATGATCAACACCGAGAAACTACTCGAGCCATGAACTCTCTTCGAAGACTTGTCTTAAGTTCTCAAAACCAAAATGCCAGAAATGATGAAGATGAGGACGAAAGTGAAGAAGAAGAGGATGGAAGCGAGGAAATGTCAGATGATAATAACTAAAGCACTTGCTTATGCTTTTTATTCATGTTCTAGAAATTGTTTAAGTTTATGTTTTTTGTTTCGTATCCGTGACTGTACCGTACTATGTATGTGCGTTAATGTATCGTAAAACAAAGTTTTGCTTGGTATGTTAAGTATATGGGTTATATTTATTATGTGTGTGTATGTATGTTTACTTTCAATATCGTATGCTCCCCTTCCTTTTTTCTAATGCCAAAGGGGGAGAAGGATTGGTCTCTCTAATGTTTCCTTATGCAGAAAAGTTATACCTCTTGTATTAAGGGGGAGCCTTAACATAGGGGGAGAAACAAGTGTAGAGAAACCAAGTATAAAAGCAATCTTTCAAAAATTGGTTGTCATCATCAAAAAGGGGGAGATCGTAGAAGTAAGCTTCAACCACATTAAAGTTTTGATGAAGACAACAAGCTTTCTACACAACATGTATATGCAAAAAGCAAGAAATTCAAGTAAACATCAAGGATCAAGATAGTGCTCTAGCATGAGACAATTGGATCAAAGCTTCACATACAAGTTTCAAGTGTTAAAGATGGAATATTGAACATCAACTCAAAGGTATACCAAATATCACTTAAAATACTTATACAAGTGTTCAAATATTCATATCTCACTACATATTTATCACAAGTATTTTTAAAACAGTTTTTAGTTGCTCACTCATTTTAAAATTAATTCTGTTTTGAAAATCTTTCAGTGTTAACCGATTAACCCTTTTGGTTAACCGGTTAACGGATCTCAAAATTAATTTTCTGGTGAAATTCTTACAGTGTTAACCGATTAACATATATTGTTAATCGGTTAACATGTGTTATTTTTGAATATTTTTTAAACGTTAAAGGGTGCTAACTGATTAACCTATATGGTTAACCGATTAACACTGAAGCAGTAAGCAAAAATGGCAACTTTTCATGAAAATATGCATTGCTTTCTTTTTGATTTCTGATTGTTTTTGCTGCATAAAATTAAACCCCTGTGTAGAGGTATTTTGTACAATATATATTGATATCAGATTTCAAATTCTCATTCACCTCTAAGAAACTTAATTATTAAAATCACCCATTCTCTTCATCCTTCAATTTTTCTAAAAGTGTTCACAAACAGTTTTTGAAAGAAGCTTTTTGAATAAATTTTCACACATTATCATAGCTTCATTTCATTCCCTCTTAAAGAACACTTGTATATTTCCTTGAGTAATATTTGTTTCAAGGAGAAGATCGGTCATGAAGATTGATAGCATCATATTCTCAAGACATCAAAATTATTTCAAGATTACTTTCTTTGTATTACCTTGTTGTCCAGGATTATTGGAAACAAGTGAAGTGTTTGAAGAGGATTGTTCTTCCTACACTTTAGTTACCTATAAATTAGATAGTAGGCTTCACCTTGGTGTGATTAGGCTTTGCAATCATTCTAAACTATAGTGAAATCTCTTTCGAGTCGAAAGGGGAGTGGAGTACTCTTGGAGTGTGAGGGGAACCACTATAAATTTCTTGTGTCTCTTTTTCTTTTCAGCACTTTAATTTCAAGTCCTTAACAAATTAACCGGAAAAGAACCAAGAACCAAAAAAGATTGAAAATAATTTTTGAGAACCTAATTCACCCCCCCCCCTTAGGCGTATTTACAAGTTACAATTAGCATCAGAGCAGGTTATAGGTAAACTGTTCCTATTCGATCCAGATGGCTTCCGCAAATAACAACCTAGTATTCAAAGACGGTGGTAGTAGCAACAAGCCTCCTTTGTTTTGTGGCGAATATTTAGATTTCTGGAAGATCCGCATGAAGGCATATCTAGAAGCACAAGGAAGTGAAACATGGGAGGCTATTCAAAATGGTCCTTTTATTCCTACAACGGCCTTCAACGGAGTTGGTTAAGCAAAACCGCAAGGATCTTGGGACGATGATGATAAGAAAAAGGTGCTCTACAACAAAAAGGCGATAAATATATTGCAAAATGCACTTGGAATGGATGAATTCTTCTATATCTCAACATGTACACTGACCAAGCAAATATAGGACACTCTTATTGAAACTCACAAAGGAACCGCCGAAGTCAAACGATCCAGATTAAATACATTAAGTCAAAAGTACAAACTATTCAGAATGCAACCAGGAGAATCTATCTTAGACTTGCAGAAAAGATTCATGCATTTGACAAATCACTTGAATGCACTTGGTAAGACACTAGCAAATGATGAACTTAATCTTAAAGTGCTTAGGTCCTTATCAAGAGAATGGAAACCCAAAGTGATGGTGATTTCCGAAAAGAAAAGTTTATCAACAATGACATCCGCTACGTTATTCGAAAAGCTTCAAGAATATGAGACGAAACTTAGACGACTGGAGAAACATGAAATTCAAGAGAAGAAATCCAAGAGAATTGCCTTAAAATTTTAATCCAAAGAAGTGGAGAAAGAAGACAATCCCGAAGAGGACGAAAATTTTACGCTTCTTGTAAAAAGACTAGGAAAATATTTTGGTGCAAAAAATAATATTAGAAACTCTAGTTATACAAGAAGAAATAAGTTCTCAAAGAACAAAGAAAAAGAAACATCAACATCCAATGGAGACATTACATGCTATGAATGTGGAAAGCAAGACCACATCAAACCGGAATGTCCTAAACTCACAAAGAATCATGACCACAAAGGAAAGAAGGATTTCAAAAAGAAGGCCTACGTTGCTTGGGATGACAACAAAATAAGTTCTTCATCGGACTCCGATAGTTATCAAAGCTTAAATCTAGCATTAATGGCATCACATCATTCCGACGATGAAGACAATAAGGTTAGTAGTATCTTTTCAATTTTTGATAATGAGGCTCAAGGAGCAATTGATGAACTTTTAAGTGAATGCAAAATCCTATATAAAACTATTTGATCTCAAAAGAAACAGATATCCACTTTAAAAGAAAATATTGAGAAAATGGAAAAGAATTTTAGAGATGAAAAAGAAGAATTAATTAAGAATTTTGCATGCACTAAATGTGAGTCACTTTCTTTTCAAATAGTCCAATTAAAAAGGGTCCTAGAAAGATATGAAAAATGACAAATTGGATTGGAATGTGTTCTTAGTAATCAAAGATACTCAAATGATAAAAGTGGTCTTGGTTACTCAAAATTTTCTAAACAAACTTCTAACAAGACCATCTTTGTCAAAGCTAAAGAGCAAATTCCTATGGAAAAAGGTGACAATCATAAAAAGATTCATCAATATGACAAAAAGAAAAGAAACAATAAAAAGAAATCCTATCCCCTAGATATAAAAGAAAATTTGAGCCTAAATGTTTCTATTGTGGTATAAAAGGTCATACTTCAAATGCATGTTATGTTAGAAACTTTGGTGTTGTTCAAGGCCATTATGTATGGGTAAAGAAAGGAACTAACTTTGAAGGACCCAAGGAAATTTGGGTACCTAATAAAACTTAACTCTTTTTTGTAGGTATGCTTGAAGACCTCTTCAAATCAATGGTATCTTGATAGTGGATGTTCGAGGCACATGACGGGTGATATAAGCAAATTTTCACATCTAACGCTTAAGGCCAAAGGATTTGTTACCTATGGTGACATAAACAAAGGAAGAATTCTTGGCGTATGCATCGTTGGTTCACCGCCTTCAACAACTATAAAAGATGTCCTATATGTGGAAGGTCTAAAGCATAGTCTCCTTAGTACTAGCCAATTATGTGACCGAGGTTTCAAAATCAACTTCACTAAAAATGAATGCTTGATTGAAAACAAAGTTACTCATGAAGTTACGCTAAAAGGTAAAAGAGTTAATAACATTTTCTTAATTTCCTTAGATAACTTGTCTTTGAATGTTAGGTGTCTCTTGGCAAGAAACAATGAATCATGGTTATGGCATAAGAGGTTTGCTCACATTCATATGGAGCACTTGTATAAATTGATCAAACATGACTTGGTTATTGGATTGCCAAAGATCAAATTCATCAAAGATAGGCTATGTGACGCTTGTCAAAAAGGAAAGCAAACTAAATCAACTTTTACATCCAAGAATGTGGTGTCCACAACTAGGCCACTACAATTGTTGCACATGGATCTCTTTGGTCCATCAAGAACAAAAAGCTTCAGAGATAATGTTTATGCATTAGTAACTGCGGATGATTTTTCTAGATACGCTTGGACTTTCTTCTTAATGCAGAAAAGTGAAGCATTCAAGAAGTATGTAAAACAAATACAAAATGAGAAGTCTCTTACAATTGCCTCCATTAGAAGCGACTACGGTGGAGAATTCCAAAACGCCTCATTTGAAGAATTTTGTGAAGAACATGGAATTTCACACAACTTCTCCGCACCAAGAACTCCACAATAAAATGGTGTTGTAGAAAGAAAGAATAGGACATTGGTGGAACTTGCAAGGACAATGCTAAGTGATTCAAATCTTCCTAAGTACTTTTGGGCGGATGCAGTGAGTACGACATGCTTTGTAGTAACCGTGTTAATATTAAGCCTATTCTTAAGAAAACTCCTTATGAACTCTTCAAAGGGAGAAAACCAAATATTTCATTCTTTCATATTTTTGGATGTAAGTGTTTTGTCCTAAACAACAACAAAGAAAACCTTGGTAAGTTTGACGAGAAATCCGATGAAGGTATATTTCTTGGTTATTCTCTTTTTAGTAAAGCTTTTAGAATTTACAATAAAAGAACTTTATCTATGGAAGAATCTATGCATGCCAAATTTGATGAATCTAACCCCTCCAAGGAGGATATTGTGGTTTGTGATGATGATGATGAGTTTGTAGAAATTCCCGAAGAAGATACTTCTAAAGATATCATTAAAGAACAAGATAGACCAGTTCAACAAGATTCCAATGTCAACGATCTACCAAAAGAATGGAGGTTTCATAGAGATCATCCTATCAACAAAGTGATCGGAGACATAAGTCAAGGTGTTGCTACAAGATTAAATCTCAAAGATGCATGCTTGAACATGGCGTTCGTATCTCAAATTGAACCTTCCAAAGTTGATGAAGCTCTTGAAAATGATCAATGGATTATTTCTAGGCAAGAAGAATTAAACCAATTCGAGATAAATCAAGTTTGGGACTTGTTTCTAGACCAAAAGATAAACATATCATCGGAACAAGATGGGTGTTTAAGAACAAACTTGATGAGAATGGAATAATTGTTCGAAACAAAGAAATATTGGTGGCTTAAGGGTACAATCAAGAGGAAGGAATTTACTTTGAAGAAACATTCGCTCCGATTGCAAGGTTAGAAGCTATTCATTTAATACTTGCTTATGCTTGTTCAATAAACTTTCAGCTTTTTCAAATGGACGTCAAAAGCGCCTTCTTGAACGGATACATCAACGAATAAGTCTATGTCAAACAACCCCTGGGTTTTGAAGACTTCAAGCATCCTTCACATGTATACAAATTGAAGAAAGCTCTCTACGGACTAAAACAAGCACCAAAGGCATGGTATGATCGTCTAAGTAATTTCTTATGCAAAAAAGGATTTGAAAAAGGAAAGGTAGACAAGACTTTATTCATTAAAAAGATAAGGGATAATACCTTACTTGTTCAAGTCTATATGGACGACATCATCTTCGGTTCAACAAACAAGGAACTATGTGAAGAATTTGCGTCGATGATGCAAGGCGAGTTTGAAATGTCTATAATGGAAAAGATGAATTACTTCCTTGGATTGCAAATCAAGCAACTAAAAGACGAAATATTTATCAACCAATCGAAGTATTTCAAAGAGTTGTTAAAGAGATTTGATATGGATGAATGTAAAGCTATGTCAACACCAATGGGATCTGGAACCTACGTCGATCAAGAAGAATCGGGAACATCGATTGATATTACAAAGTATCGAGGTATGATTGGTTCTTTATTATATTTGACGGCAAGCTGTCCTGACATAATGTTTAGTGTATGTTTATGTGCTCATTTTCAAGCAAATCCAAAGGATTCACATCTCACGGCAGTCAAAAGAATCATGAAGTATCTCAAGGGAACGACGAACGTTGTCTTATGGTATCCTAAAGGTAGTGTTTGTACTTTAATTGGTTATTCTGATGCGGATTATGCAGGCTGTAAAACAGGTCGAAAAAGCACGAGTGGAACATGTCACGTCCTTAGAAATGCACTAGTTTCGTGGTCTTGTAAGAATTAAGCATGCGTTTCTCTTAGTACGGCTGAAGCAGAATACATAGTGGCAGGAAGCTGTTGTGCATAAAATCTTTGGCTAAAGCAAGAATTAAGCGACTATGGAATTGATCTTGGATGCGCTCCTCTCCGATGCGACAACACAAGTGCAATTAAAATTACAAAGAATCCAGTCATGCACTCAAGAACCAAACACATCGATATTCGACATCATTTTCTCCGTGATCAGATGCCTAAAGGAGATGTTTTAGTCACTTTTGTAGATACGCATAACCGACTTGCAGATATCTTCATGAAACCACTCGCGAAAGAACCATTTTTCAAGATTTGGCGAGAACTCGGAATTCTTGATGAAGGTGATATCTAATATTTCAGAAGTTAATCTTTATAGCATCTGTGAGTATCAAGCTTTCCTCTCACTGTTTTTTGCTTTTCCTTCATTTTTGAAGGCGTTAACCAATTAACCCATATGGTTAACCGGTTAACACTGTGTGTTTTTATTTCTCTAATTGATTTTTTAAATGAGTTAATCGGTTAACCGATATGGTTAACCGGTTAACACTATTCGTGTACATTTTTTTTAAAGAAAAATTATTCAATTTTGTTTTTAATGTGTGTTTAAGTGCTTTTGGTGCATGTGCTTTATGTTCATTATCACCAACTTTCGTTGGGACTCATCTTCTTCTCTTTGACTCCCCATTAAAACCCTCTTCCAACTTCTACCCACTCATTATAACAATAACTCTCACTTTAAAATCCCACTCAAACATCACTCTATGTAAACCTCTTCACTTTCACCATCTTTGTCACAACATCCAACACTAATCCAGAAAATCAACTTCAAACCCTAAGAACCCCAAATCTTCATCTATGGCTCCATAGAAGAAGGGAAAAGCAAAGATGCCAGAAAGCAGCTCAGCTGTCAATGAGGATAATGCTCTGATGGAATCAACCAAGAAGCGGAGAATGGATTTCAAGGTTCGAGTTCGACAACTTTTTAAGGTAAAATATGTCAACCTCAAAGCCTTTCAAGCTCCCACTTTTGATTTTCCAGCTCTACTAAAGTATCAACGAATTGATAATTTTGTCTCTGATAATGGTCGATGTTACCCTGATTTGGTAAAATCGTTTATGAACAATTTATCTATTAATCTGAATGAGGCTGGACAAAACATGATTATCACTACTGTTAGAGACTTTGAGTTGAATGAAGATCTGTTGAATATTGCCGCTACGCTCAAGATTCCATATACCGGCTATTTTCTCCGGAAAGGTGTAAATCATAGAGAAGGACCATGGGCTCAATATGACAAGATGGAATACTACTACAATATTTGCAGGTTTCCTAGAGAGGTTATGATAGCTGGACAACGGACGGCTCGTACCTTATGCTACGTTAAGAATTTGTCAGTAAATGACAGAATGCTCCATTACATCATCTGATATGTCCTGCTTCCAAAAGATTCCAATCATTCTCAGATTAATGATCTTGAGATGCAATTCTTGTTTGCCATAAAGAACAAGATCAAAGTTAATTGGATATTAACAATGATGTACCATCTTCAACAGTAGCTTACACTATCTACCCGACTCCCGTATGGTCGTCTGATCTCTAGCATTTTGGAGTTAACGGATTTGGATCTTAACAGGGAACCATCTATTGCCATGAAACCGATAGCAAATGAGATTAATGAGATAACCATTATAAAAAATACCGGTATTGTGAAAAGCAATGATGGAACATACAAGTATGAAGACGGGTC
Source organism: Lathyrus sativus (assembly GCA_963859935.3). Lineage (NCBI taxonomy): Eukaryota > Viridiplantae > Streptophyta > Magnoliopsida > Fabales > Fabaceae > Lathyrus > Lathyrus sativus. The sequence continues at coordinate 452,863,608 of OZ012738.1, read as the reverse complement.
ATCTACCTCCAATCATCCATTCCCAATCCCAGATGGCGGCATTACCAACGAGTTTCTCTATATCACAATGATGATCAACACCGATAAACTACTCGGGCCATGAACTCTCTTCGAAGACTTGTCTTAAGTTCTCAAAACCAAAATGCCAGAAATGATGAAGATGAGGACGGAAGTGAAGAAGAAGAGGATGGAAGCGAGGAAATGTCAGATGATAATAACTAAAGCACTTGTTTATGCTTTTTATTCCTGTTCTAGAAATTGTTTAAGTTTATGTTTTTTGTTTCGTATCCGTGACTGTACCGTACTATGTACGTGCGTTAATGTATCGTAAAACAAAGTTTTGCTTGGTATGTTAAGTATATGGGTTATATTTATTATGTGTGTGTATGTATGTTTACTTTCAATATCGTATGCTCCCCTTCCTTTTTTCTAATGCCAAAGGGGGAGAAGGATTGGTCTCTCTAATGTTTCCTTATGCAGAAAAGTTATACCTCTTGTATTAAGGGGGAGCCTTAACATAGGGGGAGAAACAAGTGTAGAGAAACCAAGTATAAAAGCAAGCTTTCAAAAATTGATTGTCATCATCAAAAAGGGGGAGATCGTAGAAGTAAGCTTCAACCACATTAAAGTTTTGATGAAGACAACAAGCTTTCTACACAACATGTATATGCAAAAAGCAAGAAATTCAAGTAAACATCAAGGATCAAGATAGTGCTCTAGCATGAGACAATTGGATCAAAGCTTCACATACAAGTTTCAAGTGTTAAAGATGGAATATTGAACATCAACTCAAAGGTATACCAAATATCACTTAAAATACTTATACAAGTGTTCAAATATTCATATCTCACTACACATTTATCACAAGTATTTTTAAAACAGTTTTTAGTTGCTCACTCATTTTAAAATTAATTCTGTTTTGAAAATCTTTCAGTGTTAACCGATTAACCCTTTTGGTTAACCGGTTAACGGATCTCAAAATTAATTTTCTGGTGAAATTCTTACAGTGTTAACCGATTAACATATATGGTTAACCGATTAACATGTGTTATTTTTGAATATTTTTTAAACGTTAAAGGGTGTTAACCGATTAACCTATATGGTTAACCGAATAACACTGAAGCAGTAAGCAAAAATGGCAGCTTTTCATGAAAATATGCATTGCTTTCTTTTTGATTTCTGATTGTTTTTGCTGCATAAAATTACACCCCTCTGTAGAGGTATTTTGTACAATATAAATTGATATCAGATTTCAAATTCCCATTCACTTCCAAGAAACTTAATTATTAAAATCACTCATTCTCTTCATCCTTCAATTTTTCTAAAAGTATTCACAAACAGTTTTTGAAAGAAGCTTTTTGAATAAATTTTCACACATTATCACAACTTCATTTCATTCCCTCTTAAAGAACACTTGTATATTTCCTTGAGTGATATTTGTTTCAAGGAGAAGATCGATCGTGAAGATTGATAGCATCATATTCTCAAGACATCAAAGTTATTTCAAGATTACTTTCTTTGTATTACCTTGTCGTCCAGGACTGTTAGAAACAAGTGAAGTGTTTGAAGAGGATTGTTCTTCCTACACTTTAGTTACCTATAGATTAGATAGTAGGTTTAACCATTGGTGTGATTAGGCTTTGCAATCATTCTAAACTATAGTGAAATCTCTTTCAAGTTGAAAGGGGAGTGGAGTACTCTCGGAGTGTGAGGGGAACCACTATAAATTTCTTGTGTCTCTTTTTCTTTTCAGCACTTTAATTTCAAGTCCTTAACAAATTAACCAGAAAAGAACCAAGAATCGAAAAAGATTGAAAATAATTTTTGAGAACCTAATTCACCCCTCTCTTAGGCGCATTTACAAGTTACAAAAGTAAAATCATAAAATAAATTGCATTAAGTAAAGAGCATAATATAAATGACAATTATAGTAAAAGATATAAAACAAAAAGTTAGTATGTTAATGGTTAAAATGAGAGGCCAATTTCTCATTTTTTGGAGAATACTCAACTAAACATCTACAAGCATGAAAATATGGTCTTATACATTACCAAGAGAAGGGCTCCAACTTGGATAAAAATTGACAAGTATGCCACTAATTCTCTTAGGAAACAAAAGATCCAATCTATTTCACACAATACCATAGAGAATAGAAGGTTGACAATCTCACTTACAAAAATGACTTGGTTTCCGGTTCTGGACAAATTTAGCGCTATGTTAAGCAATTGTAATTGGACTTATGTAGAAGTCACAACTATCTGAGGTCGGGAAATAACAATTTATGTGTTAATATATGCTAGATAAATGATATGTAGATCACTCTCCTAAAGCATGCCACAGAAAAAGAAAATAGGAGTGGTTCATCTTAATCAAAAACTTCCATCAATGATCAAAGGCAACATATCACTATTCTAAAGTGAATCCAGTGATCCAAATGATCACTTCAATAACATGTTTGAAATAATTAAGGTTCAAACATCGTTGATCATCAAAAATACATGATGTTAAAGATTTTGATCAACCAAAAGAAAAAGAAAAAAGAAGGAAGATTAAGAAGAGGCAGCAAAAAAACAAAAACAACAAATTGAATCCAAGGATTGATCAAGCTATCATCAAGATCAATCATCCATTTTGGTGGATTAGGGTTTTCACCCCCCATCAACACCCAAGATCCATTGAGCTTGATGAAACTTGACCAAATCAACCAAGATTCAAGTCAAATAGAAGTCAACAAAGGTCAACAAGCATAAAATGCAATAAAAGAAAATAAAAAACAATAAAATGATTTTTAAATGATTTCTTAAAATAAAAATAAAGAAGAAAAAATAAATGATGCTTCAAATTAAATAACAAAAGATCAAGAAAAATCACATAAGTCAGAAATGAGTCAAGAGATATTGAATTTTTTTATAGATTTTTTAAAGTCAGAAAAGCATTTTTAAATCAATTAAAATAAATCAAACATCAAGGAAAAAAATAAAAATATCAAATGATAAAATAAAAATATGAAAAAATAAAAAAACAGAAACAAAATAATTCAAACTATATTTGTGTGTTTTTTCAGAATTTTTGGAGTTAAAATGAAATTCCTATGAATTTTTGAAGTTGAAATGATTTAAAATAAATAAAAGAAAAAGAAATAAAATCAGGAAAATCTAGAGATATTGGATCCACCCCGTTAATCATACGCGGATGATCTAACGGTCCAGAAGTTCATGCCCACAGTAGATCCAAGTTAAACAGCACACAAGGAATCAAGAAAAGTCAAACCACAAAAAACATTTCAAGTGGCGCATCGCCATTGGTTGGATGATGACACCTCATCATCTTCAACCTCCAACCACCAAAATAACAAGAAAATGTTGGAAAATCGTGATCTCTCAAATGAAAACAAGAAATTCTCATATTAACACCATTGTGTTCATATTTTCATTGTGAATTCAACCATACTAACTACATGAATTTATATTAACTTAACTATGAGAATTTAGAGAAAACTCATGACATTTTTGAAACATCAAAAAAAGATTAAGTGATGAATACTCAATGAAAATCAAATTTAAAAGAAGCACGAGAATCATGGAGCCAAGAGCTTTCATAATGACCAAAGGTTTAAAGTAAATAAAGATTTGAAACTACCTGACTGTGGATCATGCCTTGAAATCATGACTTGAAATATGAATTGCATTATTCAAAACCCTGATTGAAAATGCCCTGATCTCTGACGATCATGAAGCACAGAAAAACTGATACTGCCTGAAAACCTGACCTAAACACAAAAATCCTAATTGAATCCTCAAATACACACCACTCAAATCATGTACCCCGATCTCGATCTTAAAACAAACATTTTCCTGACTAGCAAATCAGATCAAAACCATTAAACCTCAATCAATACTACTTACACACACCTGGATGGATATCTGAAACTTTGAATTAGAGGAAAGCGACAACGTGTTTTTGGTTTTTTTTTAAATAGCGGTTAGTGGATGAAAGTACAGGTGAAAGTTATTTATAGATAAGACAAATTTGAGGTATGATAGATGCGCGTATCTAATTGGCTTAAACCTAATAAGATGAACTGCTACGACGTTCATTCTTTCGAGGTAGAAGTAAATTAGATATGAAGAAGACCCCGAATTTGTCCGAAAAGAAAGAAAATGTTTAGGAGGTTGAATAACAGATCAATGTTGATCCTCGAGTGGACACTGAAAAACTTACAAAGGCCGTTATAACCAAAAGGATGATAACAGAAAGTTCTGATATTAAACAGATGACAGACCTATCACTAAAAGGATGATAGTGAACTCACACAACTCGACTTGCTATTACCGAAAGGATAACAGTAAGAACACACACTGAGACCCTTCACCAAAAGGATGAAAGTGAGGTCAAAACTCGCTATTACCAAAAGGATAATAGTAAGCATACACACAGATTTCCGACACTAAAAGGATGACAGATCTATCACAAAAAGGATGATAGAAACCACACGCAACTCCGACAACAAAAGGATGAAAGATCTATCACCAAAAGGATGATAGAGAAGACAAGACTCTGACACCAAAAGGATGACGGATCTATCATCAAAAGGATGATAGAGAAGACACGACTAGATTTCTGATAACCCGAAATTATATCGTATATTTGACTTGACTTACATGAATTTTATATGCAATTATTGCTACTTTATCTGATTTATGTTCTATTGCGCATCTATTTTCTTGTGTTTTGTAGGTTATCGAAAATATGGATTAAAGAAATAAAAGAAGAAAGAAATGAAAGAAATGGAAAGAAAAGAGGAAGAAAGAGGAAGGAAAGAAAAGAAGAAAGAATAGAAAAGGAAAGAAATTGCATCTCAACTTAGAAATCCATTAGACTTAGATTTACGTAGTAGCATTAAATAACAGTAGATTGATTCTTGATCCTTTGGGTTCGATAATCTTTAATTTAAAACTATGCAACCCGACTGTGCACTTGCAGTCATGAATCATTCAGACTTACTAAGTCGCGATCAATTTGTGACACCAAAAGGATGATGGATCTATCACCAAAAGGATGATAGAGAATACACACGACTCCGACACCAAAAGGATGACGGATCTATCACTAAAAGGATGATATAAAATACACGAATTTGACACCAAAAGGATAACGAATCTATCACCAAAAGGATGATACGCATAAAAGTATCTGACCCCAAAAGGATGACATACCTATCACCAAAAGGATGATAGTAAACACGCGACTCAATGACCCTTCACCAAAAGGATGAAAGTAAGGTAAACAAGTCTTGCTATTACCAAAAGGATAACAACAAGTCCATAATGATATCAGAGGTCGTCGTTCACCAAAAAGGATGATAGACAGACCAACGGTCCAAGGATTATCGGCACCAAAAGGATGATGGACCTATCACCAAAAGGATGATAGTAAACATATGACTCCAACACCAAAAGGATGTCGAACCTATCACCAAAAGGATGATAGTGAACTCACATGACTCCGACACCAAAAGGATGATGACCTATGACCAAAAGGATGATAGTAAACACAACTTTGCAACGTCCCTTCACCAAAAGGATGAAAATAAGGTCACAACTTACTACTATCAAAAGGATAATAGTAAGTACATAATAATATTAGAGGTTGTCATTCACCAAAAGAATGATACACAAACCAAACACTCACAGATTGCCGACACCAAAAAGATGACGGTAAGATCAGATGACATAAGTCACTACCACTAAAAGGATGATAGGAAATTCCCAATTTTGAGAGTCACCAACACCAACAGGATGAAGGTCAAATTGAAACAACATAAATGGCTACCACCAAAAGGATGATAGTAAATTTGAGAATTGCCAACACCAAAAGGATGAAGGTCAGGTTGAATTGACAAGGTTTGGCTACCACCAAAAGGATGACAGTAAGGCGATTGATAAAAGTTCAAGTTGTTGGATGTATGATGGGTAAAACTTGTAGGGAGACATCAACAAAAGGTTGAAGCAGAAAAGTTACTAAAGAACGCTAGCCTTGTTAATAAAAGGTTGAAAGAAACCAACTCACTGGGGAATACCCAAGAGAAAGGTTGAATTTTGTTTGGAGAAAAACCATTGACTGGTCTGAGGATATCAGCTCCATCAAAAAAAGGTTGAAGAGAACCAATTCAATAAGGAACACCCATTAACTCGAAGAAATGCTACTTGTTGAGCTGGGGATGAGAAATTCATCAACAAAAGGTTGAGGAAAACAACTCAATGGGGAACGCCCACTAACTCTCTTGGAGATCACTACTTCGTCAATAAAAGGTTGAAATAACTCCATAAGGAACACCCATGGACTTGGAAAAGATGCCTTTGGCTGGGCCACAGATCACCTTGGAATCTCGTCTTCATTAATAAAAGGTTGAAACAACCCCATGAGGAACTCCCACGAACTTAAAGAGGATGCCCCTGGCTGGGCTGAAGATCGTTTTGAAATTTTGGCTTCATCAATAAAAGTTTGAAGCAACTCCATGAGGAATGCCCACGAATTTGAAGAAGATGTCCCTGGCTGGGTTGAAGATTATCTTGGAATCTCGAGATCATCAATAAAAGGTTGAAACATCTGCATGAGGAACACCCACAGACTTGAAGAAGATGCCCCTGGTTGGGCTGAAGATTTTCTTTGAATCTTGGCTTCATCAACAAATGGTTGAAACAATTTCGTGAGGAACACCCACAGATTTGAAGAGGATTCCCCTGTCTAGGCTGAAGATCATCTTGAAATTTTGACTTCATGAACAAAGGGTTGAAGAAATTCCATGAGGAATGCCCATAGATTTGAAGAGGATGCCCCTGTCTGGGCTGAAGATCACTTTGGAATCTCGAGATTGATCTTGGATCTTGACCTATGCATGTTTGAATGCTTGATTTTATAAATGGTACTCCATATCGAATGGAAATGTAATGCAAATGCTGACGCGCTGAAATACAAGTGTTAGGGAAGTATAGTTTTTGGTTTTTGTATGCATATGGTACACACGATGTGTATGATGTCGAAGGTGATGCATATGATCTTAATGATGCATATGATTGCAAACAAGTGATTGGATATGTTTGTAAATGTGCCAGCATGGTGGACTTTTGGTAGTTACCAATGCGGATTGGACTTTGGATGGTGGGAGGGTTTGATTTCCTCAACATCAGATCTTTGAAGACATCATGATCAAAGCAGAAGAAGATGCTTTTGATGTCCCAAGTTTGATCACTTGATGATAAGTTATGTTTTCATTTCTGGGAGAACCACAACCTTTATGTTTGATGGTTAGGATGGCCTAAAAATGAGCACAGTGATGTGATCGACGCATGAAGATTATGCTTTTGCTTTGCATTCAAAGATTTCTAGTGCTTGGCAGGATCTTCTTGTCGAATTTGAGAGTACAGAGAGGATATACCCTCTACAACTGGTTTTGCCCCAGTTTGTATATGGTAATGGTCTGCCCCTAATTAACCAATTCTAAAAACAATATGATCTTTGGAAGTTAAGCTTTGATGTGCTATGAGATGGCTTGCCCCTGATCAAGCTGCTGAAGGATTTGCCATGATTGAGGGTTTTGAGGTAGTCTTAATTCGGGTCAGCACCACCAAAAATTCAAGTTCCTCTTCGATTGCCCCTTGTTGGAATTGACTTGATGTCAAGCACTGATTTGCAGTTAAAATTGTACATTCATAAATGGTAATCTTAATGCAATGCTCATGCAAGTTTTAAAAAGTCGTTTATTGGAGTGTTGTGATATTGTAAGACAAATGGCCCGTTAGTTTAGATGTTGTGTTGATTTTGCTAGGTGTGTGAAAGATATAGCAAGAGGAACGACACCAATTATGAAGATTAACAAATATGTGGAGAGTCAGTTTACGCTACCATTCAATAGTATGCTTTCAGAATAAACCTCACCTCAATTGGGTCTTATGAGGGTTGTAACGTGGTCTGCTCACAGTTTATGAAACAAAGGATATTAAGCTCAAATTTGATTTGTACCCACCCCTTCTTCATGATGATCTCCATTCCTATGTTCAGTTAATTCTGCACACGTTTGTCTTCTAAAAGGGTTGATGGTGTAAGGGTGATAATTCAAGGTTTGCTTGAAATGACAGTCGTTTTATTTTATTTTGATGGATGTCAGTGACCCTTTGATTTTGATATGGTGGTCACTGGATCTGGTTTTGTTTTTTATGAGGATTTGAGGACCTATTTTGATTTAACTTTTGCATGGACTGATTTCGCTTTTCAATTCCATCAGGATTGCCTTGAGTTTTGCCTAAGTCTCCTTTTGAGGTGTTCGACTTAGTAGGCTTTAGATTTTTTGATTTTGTTGGAGGGTTGTGACTGCCAAGTCACGGGTCTTTGAAGAACAACCAATATGTCTTTTGGATTTTGCTTTGTGATTTGAATGTGTAATCAGGTTAACTGAACACTACCCTGCCCCAGGTTGAGCGTAATGATTTGTAGATCCGAAGGAAACTCCTACTTCTAGGCTCAAAGTGATTAACTAGGGATTAACTCCTTGTCTCTCCAGTGTCTGGGGATTGAAACAATGCATGTACATCATCGGCATGATTTTGTCCTAAAGCATACAGTTTGCAATTATGGGAATTTCATTTTCATCATCCTCTCTCCAATCTTAGCTAAACAACAGTTTGATAAAGAGAGTAAAGGGCAGAAATATGTGTTTGTGCTTTGCAGCAAAAAAAAGAGTGAATGCGACATAACTAATTCAAAACATGCATAATCACTACCTTAACAAAACCAAATACAAACGACAATGTTTAGAGCAAATAGTACTTAAGACAAATAAGAGCAAAATACAAGAATGTAAATGATGGAATGGCATGATGATTGTCTTCTTTAGGGAAATGAACTTCCTTTCTTGACTAGATACTGGCACTAGCTTGGCGGCGGCACAGGGTTGTTTGTGATATTTGAAGTCCTCCGAGTGAATGTGAGATCCTTCAAATCAATCAGGTTTTGAACCTTGTGCTTGAAGGCTCTACAGTTCTCAATCGTGTTCCCTGGAGCGCTCTTATGATACTCGCAGTGAGCATTAACATCATAATCTGGAGGAATGACAGTTGGTGGAGCTAGGTCACTCAGGGTAATCCATTCATCCTACAATAGTCGAGAAAAAATCTGAGTATATGTCATAGGTAGACGATGAAAGTTTCTCTTTGGCCTCCTCATTCTTTGTTGATTAGGCTGACGTTGTTGTGGAGCTCATTGGTGTTGATTCTATGGTGGATATTAATATCCTTGTTTATGGTATGATTGTTGCTGAGGAGCTTGTTGTAGAGGTATCTGAGTCGGAATCTGAGCTTGAACAGCTGGCTGATAAGGCATTGGAGCATATTGTGCAGCAGCAACATACGGAAACTGGAAGTAAGGAATCTGAACAGGTGCCTGAGCAGGAGATTTCTGTTGAGCTTGTCCCTTTTGAGTAGAGATGGAATTTGTTTTGCCTTCCTTCTTCTTGTATCCATTGAAAGGCTTATTGGCTCTGGACTGGCTGCTAGAACCTCCATGGATCTTTCCACTTTTTAGACCATCTTTAATCCTTTCACCGAAGATTACCAAGTCAGAAAATCCAGGAGAAACACTAATGATCAGCTTTTCATAGTATTGTCCCTGCAAGGTACCCATGAAGATGTCCATCAGTTCACGGTCAACAAGTGGTGGATGCAATCTTGCAGCTAACTCTCTCCGGCGTTGTGTGTACTTCTTAAAAGATTTGTTGTCCTTTTGAGTCATACCTTGAAGTTGAGTACGATTCGGAGCAAGGTCAGTGTTGTATTTATATTGCTTAACAAAGGTTTCATCTAGATCATCCCAAGTGCATACACCGCTACGCTCTAGTTGCATGTACCATTTGAGAGATGCTTTAGACAAGCTGTCTTAGAAGCAATGCATCATGAGCTTTTCATCTCTGGCATAGGCAGCCATCTTGTGACAATACATCTTCAGATGAATGTTGGGATAGTTGAGACCCTTATACTTTGGGAATTCTAGCACCTTGAACTTGGGTGGAATCACAACATTAGGCACCAAGCACATTTCCAAGGCATTCAAGGAAGTTGAGTTGTGCCCTTCCATGACTCGAAGTTTTTCAGCTAAATCACGACACATTTTGATAGCTTCAGAATCCTTAGCAGCAGTAGGATTGGAAAAAGGGATAGCATCATGATAGTTTTAACCTCATCATACTCATCTTGCAAATCATTTTCAGCATGAGGAATGGGAATTTGAGTGGTAACAAGTTGGGCTTCTGGGATAGCTCCAACAGTAACTCTAGATGTTAGAATTGCCTAAGCAGTGACTCCTTTAACTGTAGGAGTGTAGTTCATAAGTATCCCATAAATGATGGTTTTAGGAATATGAACTGAAAGCCTCGAGGTGGATCCTTGCACAGGAACGTTGTTGTTTGTGGCAGTAGCTTCATGCAATTCTTCTTCCTTTCTTTCCATAGTTATGGCTTTGAGAATCTGGTCAATCTTTCCCTTGATATAGTCTAACTCCTTTCTGAAGACGGCTTGCTCTTTTTGAATCTTCTCCATCATTCGTCTAGTGTTGGCTCGAGTTGCATACTGGTCTGGAAAAATCAGCTTGATTTACTGGAGATAAAGGAAGGTGAAATGAGTTTCTGCTTTTGTCATGAAATGCAAGATGAATAACCAATGCAATGACATGCTTAGATGCAATGCAAGATGCAAGATTCCAGGATTACATGTTCGATCAATTTTGAGGATGGCCAGAGTAACGGGTCAATAACCAAAGTCTCTGATCAAAGGAACCCCACAGGTGGATTCTAAAATGGGTAGGTTCCCAAAGTCATGAATGCCTTTCAAATACATTATAGCCCTGGCGAAGCCTCATTAGACGATAATATACTTGAGACGATCTCTTCTAGGTGAGGTTTTCGTATCTTCCCCGTGAGAAAGACTTCTCGGAGGCTTCAACTACACAACCATCGACACATAAGTTCTAAGAAAGGTTTTCAGAGTCATAGATTGAGGTTGAAAATATTACTTCCAGGAAGTAATACGTTCAAGGGATCTCGTATGATTGTGGATTTTGTATTAACCCAAAAGGAGTTAACACTAACAACCACCATAGATTGAGCGGGTTAATGGTCCTTGGAGTCGACGATTCAGGCTTGAAAACATTATCATTGTGATGAAGACTCATCAAAATAATAACATCTCCAAAGGAATCTACTCCAAGCGAGGTTTTCGTATCGGCCTCACACAGTAGATGCCATGCAAGTTTCTACTACACAGCCACCATCCTAATCCTAGGGTTTTAATCAGACTCGGGTATAGAGCCATCTCGCAGAGTACCCAAAGTCAGAGAAGCACAACAATGTCACAATAAGAAAAAGCAACAAAGATAAGGATAGGAAAGAAAATAAACCAACAAGAAGAAAACAAATAAGCGAAGCTAACGAGCATCACAATTAAAACTAATATAGGCTTGACTCTCTCTTGTATGAAGCAATTACTTCCCTATAAAATTCGCTATCACACCTTTAAAAAAATGAAAATACGTCCCTCGCGCAAAAGGCGCAGAAAATTGGTTCGATAGAGTCGCCAGCGAACTTTATTTATCCCAAAAGAGGGAAAGGAAAATATTGAGAAAACCTTTAAGAGATAAGAACATGGTCATCGCAACCATATTCTGGGTTCGGGAGTCAATTACATAAAGGGAAGGTGTTAGCACCCCCTACGTCTGTTGTACTTAATGGGAACCTCTTAGTTTGAATTGTGATGAATGTTAGCTAAGCTTATTTGTTTTATTCTAAACGAGATAAAGCGAAAAGGTACGATAAAAAGATTCGATTGCTATGGGAAATGGGGGGCTTTAGGTTAGGGTGCTTGCCAAGGATTGGAGCCCTTATGCCTATGTATGCTCATTTAGACAAGAATGGGGAATCAGAGCGCTCGTAGTTCGGATTACGAGAAGGTTTAGACGAAAAAGGTGGAAAATAGAAAAGGTAGACGTGAAATAGAAGAAAAATAAAAAGGTAGAAAAAGGAAAAAAAACAAAAGGTAGCTCTCCAAGATCATTGCAATCTTGTGCCTACGTATCTTCAATCGAACGAGAGTGAATAATTAGAGCGTTCGTAGTTTGTGGAACTACGACTTGTTGGTGTATTTTAGAGGTGAAAATTGTTTACACATGAGTAAGAGAACCCGCACCCAAACAATTGAGGAAAAAGATAAAAGACTTCATCCCCCTCCATTTTACCTTTAATCAAAGTATTGTTTGAATATGGATTAAATGTTTTAATGAATGACGAGTGCTTGTAAAAATGGTTTGAATGTTATCGAGTTAGAAGCCTTTTAGAGGTGTCAATTGTTCACATACGAGTAAGGGAACTCACACCCAAACAATTAAAGAAAAGGATTCAAGACTCTGTCCCCCTCTATTTCACCTTGAAAAGAGTTTTGATAGTTGTTATGTGTTTTGAAGTTTTATTGAGAAAATCTGCTTGATGTTAGATCAAGGGTTTTATGGTATTTATGCTCGAAGAGGTTGATTGCAAGGTAAAAGGTACTCGAGTTAAAAGTTTATTTTGAAAATGGCTCAACAACAAATTGAGGGTTTTTGAAAAAGGTGTGAATTGATCCTAGTCCCTAAGGGTGCTCCTAGTAACAAAACCACAACAAACAGTGCAAATGTGTGCTTTAGATTAATGTTGATGCTAACAAGCAATCGACTTACAAGGGTGTTTTGAAAACGAATCGAAGACTAATTGAGAATTAGTTTGAAAATAGTTTAGTCTATGCTAGTCCCTAGGGGTACTCCTAGTAAACAAATCCGCAATCAAAAAGTGAGTAAAGTGCATACATCGAAAAGGGAGCGGGGTACATGTAAAGTACACGGGATTGCGAGAAATAAAGGAGGTCATCGTCAGGTAGCCCAAGAGGAAGTCGTGTGTGTGCGAGGTGTCCTAAAATAATCCACGAACAAGAGTTCAAACAAAAATCTCCATACAAGGGTTTATATACAAGGTCCAAACTCCATATCTCGGAATAGTAATCACAGTCCACCAATTAAACGTTTTTAGCGTTTCGATAGTTTTATAATTTTTTTTGTCTTTTTGAATAATATGAACAAGAAAAGGGTTAGATGAACAAGATATGAATAATATAACAGGATATAAATAAGATGATAATATGAATAGTGATATGAGCAATGATATGAATAGGATATATTGACGGAAAAGTAAAGCAAGAGTATATTAGACAGAAATTAAAGTTAGTGGTTAATTGTTAATCGTTAATCGTTATTGATCAAGCGAATTGGGTACACTATATTGCTAAACAATTGTAACACAACCTATGACGAAGATCATGCTATAGGAGGTAGCTAACAATGATATTTATGCTAAAACACGATAGAGAAACGATATGCAAATCGTTCTCAACGAATCATGCCACACGAAAAGAAAAGAGAACGACTTCGTCTTAATCACAAACTTTCATTGATTAATCAAAGGTAACCTATCACGATCCCAGAATATAGAAAATAATCTCGATTATCATTCACTACAGATTTGGAATAATGAAGGTTAAACAACCTCAACAACCAACATTCATGATTTTAAAGACTTCATAGACCAAAAGTCGAAGTAAAAACGAAAATGGGAATCCAAAATGGAATGAAAATAAATCATTGAAAGAAATAATACCAATAGTAAATACCATATTGTTAAACAAGGATTTAAAGTATTTTTGAGAAAATAAAAAGAAAATACTAAGATGCATCAAAATAATAATAAGAAAAAATAAAATATGACAACATAAGGAAGCGGGTGCATGCAGGAATTTAGGGTGTATGTAGTATATGTGGTATGCAAAGAGTGAGGACTCATTTGGGATTATCAAAGCCCATTATCCTTTCCCACAAAAACATGAATGATGTGAAGCAGAAAAAAAAAACCATATGGGTCATGGAGCCCAAGATACCTCCAACAACCATTTTTAACACATCAATAACAGCAAAAGAAAACTAGCATCAATGGAAAAAGAGATAATCCAGAAAAGAAAAAAATGAATAAACATGCTCAGAAGAGTTGCAATTCCTCATTTCATCCTTGCAAACAGTAAACTAAACTACACACAAAACAACATTAAAGCTATCGAAAGTGAACAATAGTTCCTCATCTTTGTTCCAACCTTCTTGTGATTTTGTTTCTCTCCCAACAATCTGGTTTGTGCGGCTTGTTCAGGTTCGTATCGTGTTTGTATTTCATCTAATTCATCACAATCTTTCCTTCTCCTTCTTCTATTTCTAGTTTTGTTGAATGCTTTTGGAGTGATTTAGGTTTGTGTTTGTTGTTGTTAGGTGATTGTGGGTTAAGTTAATTCGAATGTTGTTGTTGTAAGAAGGTTTGTGGAGGTTTAGGTGTTTAAGAAGGTTTAAGTGTGGTTTAGGAATAATTTGGACAAATTTTACGTGGCCTTGAGGCTTGGCGAATGAAGAAATGGTGGGGTTCGTTTTATAGAAGGAATTGAGGGTAGAAGCGGAATTGAGTGAGAATGAGAGGTGACGTGGTTATTCGTTTTTTGCAGGATAGCTTCTTGCATGAAATGCATAGAAGGTGTGTATCATGTGTGGATGTTCTCTTGGTTTTTGCAATTCCTATTGTAACATTTTTGCTCTGCAGGTTAGCTTGTGGGGTCCTTTGGTTTTGAGAAGTGGATATTATGGCTGGCGGTGTATGAAATTTATTTTAATTTGTTCTAGTGTGTGGGGTCAGTTGAATATTTTGTATGAGTTTTGTTGTTTCCGTTGTGATTTTATTTTCCTGTTACTGAATATGGATTGTGAATTCGTTTTCTATTGTTGTATGGTTTATAGGTAATTGTGGAATCACGACTTCTATTGTGTAACGGTTTGTGGTAATGTGTTGTTGTGTAAATTATGTGTAACGGTGTTGTAAGAATTATGAATGTCATGTGTTGCTATGCGTGAGGAATGGTAACTATTGGATAATGTTGCTCTTGCGTTGCTCCGTAGTGCTTCATGTTGTTATTGGTTGTAAAAGTTCATGGTGGAGCGTAGGACGTGGACCAACCTGGGAATTTATTGGAGTGAGTTTGTGAAGACTTTGCCATTGGTTTGTAGTGGTTTATTTTTCATGGAAAGGTTTGTAAAGGTGCAATGTGTAACAACCCAATATTTCAATAATTAATTATTCATGTTAGTTAATTGATTTATTTGGATGATTTTAATTATTGGAATTATGGGTAGATATTTGAGAGGAGAATTTATGGAAGGAAATAGAATGGAAAGACTTATAAAGGAAAAGTGGGAAGAAAAGAGATAGAAAGGAAACATAAGAGAAAGAATAGAGAAAGAAGGAGAAAGAGGAGAAAAGAGAAAGAGAAGAAGGAAAGTTGGAAAAGCTCAAAAACAACTCTCAAGCATCGATTTAACCAAGGTAAGGGTGTGAAATGTTGTTATTCTAGCAATGTATATGATTATGTATGCTTGGGTTAGATTGTTGGATGTTTTTCTACAACTTCTATTTTAGGGCAAAGTGGATTTAATCGATAGAAACCGAGTTTTAACGGTAGAAAATGAGAATAAGTGGTATAATTTAGTCGAGGGAGGTTAGACTAAGGCTATGGAACTTGTTTGGTGAGAATCGGTCGGTTTTGTGGAGAGTTATGGAAGTTGGACAGTGAGGATTTCTGAGTTCGCAGACGTTCGCTAGCTCCTTCGCTAGGCGAACAGGTCGCGAGCGTTCGCTAGCAACTCACTAGGCGAGCAAGTTAGCGAGAGGTCCCAGACTTGGAAAGAATGCATTTGATCTGGTTCGCTAGTAGCGAGTGAGGTGGCGAAGGATTTGCTAGGGCCTCGCTACAACAAGTAGGTAGCGAGCAAAGTCAGTAGCTTCTGTTTGCCTTCGCGAGCTTGTTCGCTAGGCGAACAGATAGCGAGTATTCGCTAGAGACTCGCTAGGCGAGCGATTCAGTGAGCGTGACAACATTTGGTTTTCTTGAGATTCCATCCTATGTTGAATTCTTGGTTCGATTGTGTTCGATCCTTGTTGGAAATAAGTAATTGTATACTGTGAAACATATGTTGTGGGTAGCCGTAAGGCGTGAATCCTAGATTGTGGAATTGATTATGAATTGTGGTCTTTTTGACAAATATAATGCATTGTTTTAATTGATTAAAATGCATGATGAATGTGATTTTGTTCGTTTCCGTTGGCATGATATTGTGAATGAATATTGATTGTATGCGATTGTATGTGAAGAATGCATGGGAACATATTGTGAATATGTGTGCATTACTCGATGAATATGATGATATTGAATATGAATATGTTGTGTGTGCAATCATGTTATAATTCTTGAGTGATGAATTATTTGAATGCATGGGATTAAGATGTGAGAACGGTCTTAAGTGCATTTGGTTATTGATTGCATATGCATCATTTAGTCAAGAGGCAATGTTTGCTAGTTTCGTGGAGACTAGTGGCTTGTCCCAAGCCTAGAAGGGTGGGTTTGAAAGCTTAGGGAACGGGCTTTTGTTGTTATCGGTCTAGAAGGGTGGACCCGGTTTAAGTGTAAAAACCGAAAAATAATAACAAGTGTTGGTACCACATGGCATGAGTTGCATTGAGTCACATGATTAATGTGTATTGTTGTATAAAAGTATACTCGTATGTGAAGTATTGAATTGAGAATGATGGATGTATACATGATGAAACATGTTTTGTGATTATCCATGTGTGTTTATATATATGTTGTGAAATGTATGATGAGTTATGAATGAATTATGGTGAGAAATACGGAATATGTGTATTCTATGCTTGTGTGTGTGTGTGTGTGTGTGTGTGTGTATATATATATATATATATATATATATATATATATATATATATATATATATATATATATATATATATATATATATATATATATATATATATATATATATATATATGCATTGATTTTTATGATAATATTTCTCACCCTTCTGCTGTTTTATAATGCTCTATGAGCCATTGCAGATTAGGTTGCTGGAGGTCTTTTGTGAAGTTTAGCTTCATTATTTTGGTCGGTTATGCTCTGATATCTAGCACCGGGTAGTTAGGATTGTATAGTATTTTTTTGGAATACATTTTGTATATGTATCTGATGGTAAATGTTTTGTAAACATGAATGATATGATGAAGCAAACTAAATGATATGTATTTATATGATTACATGTTTTAAGTGATTCAATGTTTAGACTTTCCGCTTTAATTCTAAATATTGAGATGTGGGTGTAAGGACTAAGTTCCTCTGTTGAACTACCCCACTGTTGTATGTCTTTTATAGAGCAGGTGTTGTATGTTATTTTGGTGAATGGTGTGGCATACTTCTTTTATACCATGTTTCAAATTTACTCTGATGAAATTTTATTATGTGATTTATTTGTTTATTTGGGGGTATAGAAGGGGGTGTTACACAATGCATTGTGGAATGTGTAGTAGCAGCAATAGTTTTGTAAATTTTGTTTATGGGCTTGATTATTTATTGAAACAATGGGCTTATCCTCTCTTTTTTTATGGGCTTGAGTTGTTGTGACTTATTTTCTCTTATTTTCTCAATTTTTGTGAATATAATGGACTTTCAAATTGTTGTAATGAGGAAAAACTATTGGCACACTTATGTTTTGCACTTGGTTTATGATTCGTAAAGTATCACCCTTGAATTTACCTTACAATTCCCCGAATTCTTGATTAAAAACAAAGATGACTATAACTCGAGTTTTCATATTAACTCCATGTTTCACATTTGAAACTATTCTTGAATTTTCCTCGTGAAATGAATAACACCCAGAATTGGTCCTTGAGAAATAAAAACTACCATGAATCAATTTTGGACTTGTGAATTTAAAACCTTGAATCAATTCATGAATCAATCACAAATCAAATCTTGAACTTTTGTCACTTGCATATTAAGGAACCAAAGTCCTCACTGTGGTACATGCCTTGAAATATGAATTGCATTGTTTAAAACTCTGATTCAAAATGCCTTGATCTCTGACAATCATGAAGCATAGAAAAATTGACACTTCCGAATAACCTGACCTTTACCCCGATCTCGATCTTAAAACAAACATTTGCATGACTAGCAAATCAGATCAAAACCATTGAACCTCAATCAATACTTCCTACACACACATGGCCGGATATCTGAAACTTTGGCTTAGACAAAAGCAACAATGTGTTTTTGGATTTTTTTTTGAATATCGGTTAGTGAATGGAAATACAGGTGAAAGTTCTACACAGATAGGAAAATTTTTGGATATGACATTGGACACTTGCTAAAATTGATTAGGCACAAAATTGAAATTTAATTTGGCCTCTAATTGGAATTATAATGAATAAAAAATCTGATCATGGAGCTTTCTTCAGTTTCAAGTTGCCATGTTCACCTTGATGGGGCATCCTACTCAAGAGGCTTTTTGGTACCATTCTTCTTGCAAATGTGTAGTCCTCATGAACTAGTTTACAATGTGCCAAGAAAGGTTTCATTTGTACATTTGAGGATAAATTTATGATGTGTTGAAGTTGGCATGAAAAATTGGTCATCATACTTAGAAAAAATCTAAGTCTTTGAGGAAGGAAATGAACTATAATGTTCCAACAAATTCCAAGGCCTTCCAAGCATAATTTGATCTTAATAATTGAAGAAAACTTGTAGGGGCATAAAAATCAGCCTCAAATGATAAGAATTGAAGAAGGTATGATTCTTTATAGTTGAGAAAAAGTCACTTGAAAATAGGCCAAAATTCACTAAGTTCACAAATGATCTATAATGTTTCCAAACTTTTGATGATCCTCCAAGCATAATTGGCTCTTGTCATGTAAATAGAAGTTGTAGAGGATATTAAGAAGAGTCATTTTCAAAAATAAGCACTCAAAAATATGAAAGATTGAAGCAATTGCAGTCCTTGAAACTTTGACTTGAAAATGTTGACTTTTTGTCAAACCTTCTTGAACCAACTTGTAAACTTGAGGTTTTCTTGCATTCCAAGGTACATGGATGATCATATGAACCCAAAATAACATTTCCTTGAATGTCCTTTAATTTAATTTCCCAAAGCTTGGGTTGACTTGTTGATGAAGGCATGGAAATAAACATATGAACCTTTGACTTTCTTGAGAAGCAAGCAACAAGACCTTGAGGTATTCTTGATCCAAATGATATTGAGAGATGCTTGATAGCCAATAAACCTTGAGATTGAAAGTCATGTTTTGAAGGATAAGCCCTTGAGAGTCAACGGATGTTCACACTTTGACTTGAGAAACAAAACCCTATCTGAGGGACCAAGCTTGAGACTCTTGATGGAAAGCCCTACCTTGCACAATAATCTTAGAGAGACAAGACATATTTTTGGCATTTTAATTAGTGGTTAGATAAGCAATAAGCATAACGAAAAACATAAAGACGAACACACACAAAAAGGGTGCTTAGTGATCTCAAAAGTAAAAAATATAAAAAGGTGAGAGGGAGAGGACCAATATGTGTGATCTTGTTTGTGTGCAAAAATGCTATGTGGGATCTTAGGGTTAAAAATTAGGATATGACATATGGCAGTCGTACAACCACCACTCACTATGGGGGACTACTGCAAGAGGACTTATGAAGGACAAGTTTTAGAAGGTTTGTATTCGCAGACCCTACTAACATTGACATAAAGAATTATATGCTTTCAAGTCTAAGAGACAATCTGCTCGTCGGGAACACAATTAAAGACTCGTGGGAGTATCTTGCTCACTTCTAAGAGACATCCTCGATGTGTAGACCAGCTGAGGTCACTGAAGACTAAGTTAAGCTAAGGCTATTTAGTTTCTCCATAATTTGAAGAGCCAAAGATTGGTTGCTTTTCCTTCCAAATGGAACTATACGAACATGGAAGGAGATGGAGAACATATTCTTAGAGATATTCTTCACCACCACTTAGTTTTCTGAGCGAAGAGCTGAAATCACAATTTTTGAGCAGCATGAAACTGAATTGTTGTATGACTCAAGGGAAAGGTTTAAAATTTTGTTACGCAGGTGCCCAAACCATAATATTAATAACATGGAGCATATCCTGAATTTTATCAAAGGTCTCAAGAGTTAAACATGTATGTTGTTAGATGATTATGCAGAAGACATGATCAGAACAATGATTGAATCACTAGTTAAATACCTGATTGAAAAGATGTGCTTAAATGAATATCATTCAAAAAGTGAAAGCTCAGTAAAAATTGAGACTATGTGCACACCAAAAGATATGTTAGGTATTGATATTCATATTACACTTTTATCTCAAATTGAATTATTGAATAAAAAGCTAGATGAAAGAAGGTTGAGTAAAGCTAACGTGAGTCAGGTAAAAGCACTTAGGTGTGATTTATGTGGAGAGGGACATGCAAATGGAAGATGCTCTTTGAAAGGATCTAGTGAAGAGGCTCAATTTGCAAATTTCTAGAAAAATAACCTGTATTCTAACACCTAATATCCTGGATGGAAAGATCACCCAAATTTTAGATGGAGCAATTATCACAATATAAGTGCTAATTAAAGTGTAGAGCAAAATCAATAAGCTCATATCCAAAGGAAACCTTCACCACTTGAATAGACCAGACAAGAATTCATCTAGACCATCCAGAGTAGTTTTGAATAGGTAAATAAACAACAAAAAACCATGAGTAAGAACCATGATGCGTCTATAAAAAATTTCGACATGCAAATTGGTCAGTTATCTCGGTGAATCATCGTGTTACCTAGTTCTAGTGGAGGATTCACTGGGAACACTGTGGATAATCCTAAAAATGAAACTTGCAAGGCTGTAGAATCAGGTTTTAAGGTAATCACCAACGTAGGTGAGGATGAAATAATGGAAGAGGACTTGACAAAAGAGAAAAAGTATGGATTAAGGAAGAGTAGACTAAAAAACAGAGTGACCAAGTTGAGAACAGAGTCACCATTAAACAACTGATAAACAAAAACTCCCCTTGAAGAAGGACTAAGAATTAGATTCTTAATGATCCTTAGCACCCCAAAATTTTCCCATCCTTTTTCTTATATCTTGGCTTATGTTTCATATCATTTTACATTGACATTTATGCATAGCATTGGTCTTAGACAGGGGATCAAGGTATCTTGTTTAAAACTCAAGAGAAGCGCTTCATATTCAAAGCTCAAGCAAGGGTTAATTTTCAACTTTGTGTCAATATCAAGTCACAAGGTCTTCATCTTTATCAAGACATGTCACACAACCACTTGAATCAAGGATTCAAGCACTGACCACCTCCTCCTATCTTGTGGGAAACTAGAATAGGGTTTTGGTTCAAAAGACATATCTGGCTAGTTCTTTGGGCAAGACATGATTCTAAGGCTCAATACACATCTTAAGGGTCCTCTATATGGATTATATTTCATCACAAGCCATCACAAGAGCTTCAATAAGTGGGAATGATGCTAGTGTTTCATCTGGTCAACAAAAAGTCAATTGTGGGTCAATGGAGTCAAAATCTTGGATCTCAAGGTCAACCAAGGGTATGTTATATGTTCTCAAGTTTTATCATGTATTTGAAGCAAGAAGAATAAAAGAGAAGCAATTTTGCAACTTCCATAACTTTCTAGCCATTTTGCAAAGTGTGGAAAACCCTAATTTCTAGCCATTTTGCAACTTCTATAACTTTCTTATCCTTGATCCAATGGAAGCAAACTTGTTATAAAATTAAAGAGGACATCATGAACTACAAGTTTGTAGAAGAAAGCAAGTCCAAAAGATCCATGGTTTGAGAGATATGATGAGCTAAAGTTGAGAAAATGGAGATTTTGACATTTCAACACTTTCTAAGTATGGAAATTCAACTTGAAGTGCATATTTTCAGGCCTATCTTACATGATGATGCAAGCTTCAAATGACTTTTCCTTGAACATGAAAGCTGTAGAGAATCCTCCAAGATTTCTTTTGACTACTAGATCACCTCCATTAGATGTGTAGAGCTCAAGTTATGATCTCTCCAAATTAGGATTTCAAAGTTGTCAAGATTGAACATGTTTTAGGCAGATTTTTGGGGCTACTTTCCAAGATACTTTTCACCATGTTCTTAACCTCAAATAAATTTCCCTTGAACATGAAAGTTGAAGATCATTATTCAAGCTTTCTATCCATTACTATAACATCTCCATTTGATCAAAACTCCTCAAGTTATATGGATTCAAAGATGAGGTTTCAATTATGTCAAAGGTTCAATGACTTAGAATTTTTTTCTAAGGTACTTCGGACAGTTTTGAGGACACATTTTCAACTCAATTTTCCTTATGCCTCTAAGCCTAATTTCAATTCATTTTTAACATAGAACTTGATCATTACTCTTCCTACTTTCTTGTGGACAAAGAAGTTCATGAATTGGATTCATTTTCACCAAGTTGTGAGGATTCAAAGTAGGATATGTAAGTTTGTTTCCAAAGCATGGCATGATGTATTTCTTGGCACAATTGTGAATCATTTCTTACAGCAACTTGTGCTCATCAATCCACACGCATCCCACTTATTTTTGTTTGTCAAAGCATTGCCTCATGTGACCAAACACACATATAACTTCATGCACAAGATTCAAACTTTCTTGCCAAAAGAAGAAATGGTTGTACAAGTATTGTCTCATTCTTTTACATGTTGTACCATATTCCTACACCCTCATTCCATGCTGCTACCACTCACCAAAAATCACCAAAAGTTTCCACTAACATGATCTAACCTGAGCCACTCCCTCAAATTCAAATTTTCACACAAATCATTAACCATACTGAAATTTTGGTATGTAGATTTCAGATGTCCCAGACATATGTAAGGACATTGATCTCTGCTAAAACATAACAAGGACAGAACATGTACATTTTAATTCACTTTAAAAATTAGCAGTGTTGTGACATATGCTGTAACATCTGCAGACTTATAGAACAGTTTATCTAACCATTTAAATTGAGCAGAATGTTAAATGCAGAAAGATAAATAACACAGTGAATTGTTAACCCAGTTCAGTGCAACATCACCTACATCTGGGGGCTACCAAGCCAGGAAGGAAATCCACTATTAGTAGTATTAATTCAGAGCTAAACTCCCAGTTTACAACCCCTCACTTAATCCCTACCCAATGCAATTTCTGCCTAGAACCCACTAGACAAGAGACACCTCTCACTTCCCACAATCACAACAGTGATAAACAATTCAATACAAAAAGAAGACTTTAGAAGACACTCTTCAAAGTCATAATACTTGGTCATTCTTTTTTATCTAATCCAATGGTGAATGGACCATCTTCTTCATTTGAACAATTGAGAGGGAGGGAACGAACCAGAACCGTGAGGGGCGGCTGGAAAACACGACGACAAACTTCATCAATCTCTATCTCTCTCATTTCTCAACGAAAACGAACGTTTCTTGAGTCAAACTTGAAGCATTTTTCGCAAGGAATAAGAATATCTCAATGGATTGAAGTGAAACCCTCTAAATCCTTGAACCCGTGACTCTCTCAAGAAATATCAAGAACACAATTTCTTCATGAAACTTCCCCAAACATTACCAGAAACGTGATTCATACCAAGGGTAATGTAGTAGTGCAAAAATGGTGAAAGAAAGATGCATAATTAATGAGTAATCTTGATTTTCCTATACCTCTGAAAATGGAGTTATGGAGCTTCAATAGGACACGAATTCTTCTGGAAAATGGTGTAGAATCTTTCAATGATTGTTGATGAAGGTGTTTGGATAGGTGAGAACACTTGAATTGATGGAAAATTAAGAACTTGTTTTTGACTTGAAGCTCACTTTTTTCAATTACTATAGCTCTATTTCTTACTCAATTTCATCCAAAAAAAATTATGGAATTGCTCTACAATACTTATAGAACAAGTTTACAATGAATTGGAGGCCCAATTGTGAGAAAATGATCAAGTTGAATTTTTTATTTTTTCCAAGTTAGAAGCCCATGAACAACCATGAAACCATGATCAATTCTCCTTGTTTTTTATTGCATTCCATTATTTTTAGTGTAAGAAAGATCAAGGGCCCAAAATCCCTCCTTGTTTGGATCTTAATGGTCATAATCCAAAGTGTTGCTTAAACATGAAGAAACCTTGAAATAGTCCATGAACCATGCCTCAAATGCATTTGATTTTATCACCAATTTTCTTAAAACATGATTTCCATTCAAAATGAGTACAAATATGACTATCTTTGATTTAATTTTGGCAAGATCACAAACTAGGCTTTTCACATGCTTTTACCAAAATTCCTTTCACCAATCTTCAACCATAAGCTAGCCCATTGAAACCTTGAGGTTTAGTTGACCAAATGACCCCATTTTGAGCAACTTTCATGTTGGAATAAAGTTCATTTGAGTTATGCAAAGTAGTGAACTTGACCTGTAATTTTATGACCTGTAATCAAAGTTTCCCAAAATGCCCCTGCCTTGCAAAGCCTGTAACTTGAGCTCGACAAATCAGATGAAAGACTTCTAGTACAATTTGGAAATCTAAGATCAAGACCTACAACTTTCATGTTGGCCAAAAGTTGAGGAGAAACATCCTTCTATGTCAAAAGTTCCTTGGAAGTTGGTTGACTTTTGCACACAAATTTCACATTTATTTGGTGACCTGTAGCTTGTCTGGATCATAACTTGAGTTCCATGAATCCAATCAAGGACTTCTAGTACTGAAATTAAAGCTATGAACATCCTCTACAACATTCATGTGGATGCCAAAGTCATGTGAGACTTGTATCTTGACTTGTGTGGTCTTGAAGTTAGGCACTAAATAGGGGATTTTACCCTGAGAACCCTAGTTTAGCAACTCCTCACACTTTGAATTCTTCTTGAATTGATCTTGTAGTAACATCTCAAATGCCTCAACATAACATCCCATGATCACCATGACTTAGAATTGAGCTTTGAGCTCCTTCAATTGCACAGTTGACTTAGGGTTGACCAGATGAAAACCCTAATTGCAACACCTTCAACTGTGGCTGCTTGTACTTGGTATAATGACTTGGATGAGCTCCATAATGACCCTCAAGGAACTTTCATGACAAATATCCACCATATCAATGGCTTTAGGACCTCAGATTCCCTCTACATGGCCTCCTAGACAGGAGGTGAAGCATGTTCCTCTTAATAAGCTCCTCTCAAAGGACTTTGACTTGGTTGAATTAATGAAATGCCCTTAATGCTTGGCATGAGAATTCTTGATTAGGCTTAGAAGCTTTAGAACTCCTCTCTTGATGGGCACACTCCTTAATCCCTGCAATAATGCTTTATGATATGCAAATGCTAATGCTAAATGAAGTGCAAAGAATCAAACACCAAGAAGGAAAAGGTTGGGCAAATTTTGGGGTGCAACAGCGACTCGGAAGAGCATCGCCGCTCTATGCCTACGTACTCCCTCGTGCAATGGGAAAGTCAGAGTTAACGTAGTTCGACTAACTACGGCTAAAAAAGGGGGGAAAGGTTACTCGCTAAGACATCGCGTTTTGTGCCTACGTACTTTCATCTGGTATGAAAGATCAAAGGGAACGTAGTTCAGGCTAAAAGGACCACAGGTTGGTTCAAAAGTTATTAGGCCCGAGTAGGGTTAACAAGTAGTTCTAGCAGTTGGTGTATACAGCTCGACCATTGGAGACTTAGGCGTTACCGTTTGCGGTAGAACTAAGAGTTAACAACACTCTTGCTTATAAAAAGGTTTTCCTGATTAAGATCCCGAAGGATGAAAAAGGTTTGAAGTGTTTTTGTCTTTTTTAAAGAAGAAGTGTTTTGAACTTGATTTGTAACTCATGTCGCACTAGAGACTATGACCTAAGAGTGAATGCATCGTATATCACCCAAAGGGTGTACACTAAACACTCTAGGTCATTGAGAGGAGGCCCCTCAATTACCATTTCTCAAGTAGCTTAAGGCTCGTAGCATGCAACACTTGTCATTCTTTATTAAGTGTTTTATGAATGTTTGAAGCTGAGAAGAGAAGAAAGGACACTAATGGGAGACTAATCAATCTTAAAAGTTATCATGCAAAGTGGACTTAAATTTGAGTTTAAAAAGGAGCTACCTAACGTTATCATGCATGTTTAGAACCCTAATGTCTATCATAACCTCAAGAGGTTAGAGAACTTATGGGGAGCATGGCAAAGAAAAGCAAAAGAAGAAGAAGAAAAGAAAGCATATGCAAATGAAAATGCAAACATAAGATGCACAAATAGAATGAAAGTGGGAGGAAAATAGTGTGGGGCAGTAGCCTCCACAAGCTCATCTCAACCAAGCATGCATATGGAAATGCAAGAAAAGAAAAGAAGAAGAGAAGCACAAGAAAAGAAAAGAAGAAGAGAAGCACAAGAAGAAAAGAAAATAGTGTGGGCACACTCCTTAATCCCCTGCAATAATGCTTTATGATATGCAAATGCTAATGCTAAATGAAGTTCAAAGAATCAAACACCAAGAAGGAAAAGGTTGGGCAAATTTTGGGGTGCAACAGCTGCCCCTATTCAAGCGACTTGGACCCGAAGGGTTGAAAAGCGAACAACTTTCAAACATTCAAAGGTAGAAGGCGTTGAATACCCGAAAGAACCCGGAAATTTGCCAACCGCAGAAATAAGCTGCAAACTTTGATTGGGATAGAATCTCCGGAGAAACCGAATATACTGAACATCTTGCACACCTCGCCAAGGAAAGAGAAACTTAATCAAGTAACTCTGCTTCAGGAAACACGTGATTGGCCAGGGTCTGAGCACCACATGGGCTAAAGAACAATCTTTCGAATCATCGGAATCTGGATACTCAACGCACGATAGAACCACATCAAAAATCTGTCGGAATCTGGATACTCAACACGCTGACCGGAGCCTGGATGCTCGACGTAACTGGTGACTTCACTAGGGATTTACCGGAGCCTGGATACTCGACGGACAAAGCAATACATCACAAACCAAACGTCCACCGGAATCTGGACATTCAACGGAGAGAGAGTACCAACACTTACTAGGATCCGTATATCCGACAGCCTTTATCGGAGTCCGAACACTCAACGGACAAAGCAAAACGTTATAAATTGAAAATTTCACCTGAATCTGGGTATTCAACGGCGAAGCCGGGACCTGAACGCTCAACGTAACACATCGGAGTCTGAACACTCAACGCAACAAACTGAATCCTGGGTACTCAACAAAAACACACCGGAGCCTGGAAACTCAACGAAGCGATAAACCGGAGCCTGAATACTCAATGAAAACACACCGGAGTCTGAACACTCCATGAAGCGATAAACCGGAGCCTGGATACTCAACGAAAACACACCGGAGTCTGAACACTCAACGAAGCGATAAACTGGAGCCTGGATACTCAACGAAAACACAACGGAGTCTGAACACTCAACGAATCAAATAAATCGGAGCCTGTACACTCGACGAAAACACACCGGAGCCTGAACACTCAACGAAGCAAACAAATCGGAGCCTGGATACTCGATGAAACCACACCAGAGCCTGAACACTCAACGAAGAAAACAAATTGGAGCTTGGATACTCGACGAAAACCACACCGGAGCCTGAACACTCAACGAAGCAAACAAATCGGAGTCTGGATACTCAACGAAACTACACCGGAGCCTGAACACTCAACGAAGCAAACAAATCGGAGCCTGGATACTCGACGAAACCACACCGGAGCCTGAACACTCAACGAAGCAAACAAATCGGAGCCTGGATACTCGACGAAACCACACCGGAGTCTAAACACTCAACGAAGCAAACAAATCGGAGCCTGGTGTCGCTACTGCGAAAATCGGCGCCGGCTGAACAGAAGAGTCGCCACCGTGCGTTATTTATCCCAACGGAGGGAAAGGAAACGCTCAGAGTAAACCTAACGCAAAACGGGGAAAGGAATGGTCATCGCAACCAAAACCTGGATTCGGGAGTCGGTTACGCAAGGGGAAGGTATTAGCACCCCTCACGTCCGTCGTACTCGACGGGATCCACGCTTGTTTTCGGGTATGGATTGTTATTCTATCTACTCTACAGGTCAAGGGGTTAAAATAAAATAAAATGACTCGGCAAAGTATCGCACCTTATGCCTACGTATTCCCGTCTGGAACGAGAAATCAGAGTCAACGTAGTTCGCCTACCTACGGGAAAGGAGGGGAAGGTTGCTCGCTAGGATATCGCATCTTATGCCTACGTACTTTCATACAGCATGAAAGATCAGAGCAAACGTAGTTCGGGCCACGTACGACACAAGCTTGTCTTGGTTGATTTTATTCCTTCTGAAAAAGGTTTTTCTGATTAACAGTCCCGGCGGACAAAATGACGTCTTGATGAGTTCACATTCTTTTACGGAAGAAGTGTCTTTTATTGTGTTTGAAATCTTATTGTGTTTTTTTCTGTTTGTTTTAAGATGAGAAGAGACAGAACTCTAACCTACAGTTGCAAAGGGAATCAAACTAACCTAGTGTTATCATGCATGGGTTAAGACCTAATGTCTATCATGCTCCTCTCTTGCACAGAGAGAAACAGAGATCCTAAGGGAATAGACAGAAACAGAAACAAGATCAGATATATACAGTAAAGCGGTAAAATGCATGAATGCAGCAATACAAGCGAGGCAAGGGAGTCCCACTCAACCTCGAACCTAGAAAACAATAGGCAAAAGTGAACAGGCTTCACTTTCAACCCAACAGGTTAAACAGCAAACAATACAGCCAGGGGAAAACCAAACAATACATCAGAAATGAATAACAACTAGAAAAATAAACAGCCACAGCAGCTCTGCACCACATCAGTCTTCAAGCTCCAGCAAGCATCAATCTCCATCTCCACAGCTTTCCAGCAAGGTCTTGATCATCAATCTTCCATCTGCAATGGCTTTTCTTCAAGTCTCAATCTCCAGGAGAAACATCAGTCAACAAGATGAAGTGAATGAATATTAGACAGTTAATTACCTACCAAGGGTGGTTCATTAACTGTTAACATTAAACAGACAGTTTCCTCTCAAAAGTTCTATCTTTCAAATACATTCACTAATCCTTCCAAAGGAAGGAGGTGGATATTTGAAGGAGACTTTGAATCATAGAGAAAGGATGGATGCAAACAAGGCATTCCATGTTTGAGAAACAAGCTTTCTAATCTAGAGCTCTGCCTAGCTCCTAAACCCTAGTCTCCTCAACAGCTGCTAGCAAGAATCTCCTCTCCAATCTCTGGAAGTTGGCTTGCAAGCTCTGGATCTCCAATGGCTTCATCATCACAAGTCTTCATCTCCCCCAATCCCAGACAATCCCAATACCCATACAGACAAACAATAATCCCCAGAGGGCACACCATACCAGTCAATCAAATATAGCAATAATATACTAATAGAAGTAGGGGAATCCTAGTGATTTCTAAGGGATCTAATAACTACCCATAGTCCCTATAGTCCCATATCTAAAATACTCAATCTCTAAGTCCTAAGGGAAATGAACTAATTCACCTAAATTGTCACTTAAACCCTAATTGTGTTCATGTTATTCACACCTAAACTAAACACCTAGAATTAATTCCTAAAAATATGAACTAAATTGCATATACAAGCTAACAATGTCTATTAATCAACCTAAAAAGAATGGGTGAAAAATATTAAAGCATTTATTAGAACAAAAATTATCAAAAATCATGTATGAAATGAAATCCCTAAAATAGGCATTTATTTGGAAAATATGGGAAAAATATCAAATAAAAAATAAAATGCAATTTTTATTTTTTATAATTTTCTAGACATTTTGAAGAAATTAATGCAAAAAGAATCAATTGAAAATATGCATTTTTCTATTTTTTATGATTTTTTAAAGGATGAGAAAATATTAAAGAAATTAAAATGACAAAATAGGAAATAAAAGGAGAGGGGGGTCTGAATAGCCAACGCGCTCAGTTGTTTTATCCAGGTGGGCCACAGAGCAGGGGTGTGAATATCAAAGCTACTGGGCCCAGCACGCTTCAGAATTTAAACAAAAAAAACAAAAAAACTCAAAACGGTGCAGATAGCAACTAAACCAGTTGAATATTATTGGGCCTGGCAATTGGGGGTGGCGAATAGCAAGGGAAATTTGAGCCCACTCAGAAACTTAGTGAAACGGGGCGTTTTGGTGCCCAGGGTTTCCCTCCGTTTCATCTTTAAACGTGGACCCTTGGATCCAGCCTCAAGTCCAAGTCAACCAGGCAATCGTGTGGTTCAAACATTATCTTCAACCTTGAGCCAAACCCTAACTCTGAGAAACCCTAACCATGCAAGCACCTTCCATTGCTCTGTTCTCCTTCGTCCCTCCATGAAATCATGCGATTCAAAGAGCAAAGATGCTCCATCAACTCTCCTCTACACAACCATACCATTATCTCTTTCTGAAACTCACTGAAGACACAAACCCGATAGATAGAACAGATAGAATCCACCATGAACACCTGTCATCAACCATACCAAACATTGCCAAATCTTATCCTAACCTAATCTACACTTTATGCTGGTCATTCTGAACTATTTAAAGAGGATTATCGTGCCATGTTCCATGAGTTATGAACCTTAACCGAATTGGTGCACCATTAACAACCTTCATGGAACTTCTTCAAACTCACCAAAATCAATCATCTACCTATGCTTAACCATTCTAACCTAATAACTATCCATGATTCTAGCTAATTCAGCCAATTCGAAGAGAAACTAACCTGGTGCAAAATGGTGAAAACAGCTATGGAAACCCTTGGATCTGATGCTTGCAGTGATTGGAAAGTGATCAGTAACCTTGATTATGAGTTTTGTATGCAATGGCTTTTGTGCAAACTCCTTGAATCTTGTACTTGAAACCTTCTTGCAAATTGGATGATGAAGATGGATGGCACGATCCTTGCTCCAATCTACCAAATCTTTGATGGAATTCTGATCTAGGAAAGGTGTTGATGAAGATCCAATCAAGAAATGTGAGAATTGATGGAGATTTGGGAGAGTTTGAGATGCTTTTGCAAATTGGAGAAAGTGAGTGAAACTTGTGATTTTGAGAGAATGAGATCACCAACCATGGCATGAACCATCTCATATCAATATATACATGAGGTTAGAAACTCCTAGACACTTGGAGAAGCTTCCCTTGCATTCTTTCCTTTGGATTTGGTTTATGTATCTTCCATTACAAGTAACCATGGATAACTCTTAAAATTTGAACTAACTTCAAAATTCTACTTTAGCCAATGTCTTTAAAATGATCTTTCCATTCAAAATGACCTATAATTTTGCTTCATTTGGCCAAAATATGAAAAATCTCATTTTTAAGTCCATTTTTATTCATTAAATCCAACAATTTTGAAACCTTGTGCTATGAATCTTTCCAATCTCTCATGGTCACTTTTCTAGACTCAAAATGTCATTTGGAACAAGTTTGATGTTGTAGAGTTTTCCATTTGAAGCTTCCTTGTATGAGTTTTGGGCATAGGTTGAAATGACCTGTAATTCTCAAATGACCAAAATACCCTTTGCTTGCCAGGACCATAAGTAGAGTTCCACAAATCATATGAAGGAATACTATACCATTATATAAAGCTAAGACAATGGGGAACAACTCTTATGTTGACCAGAAATTCATTTGAAATCTCCTTGAGGGGTAAAAATAGCTTGGAAGTCAAGTCACTTTCACAGACAAAATTTCAGATACCTCAGATGACCTGTAACTTGCAAGGACCATAACTTGAGTTATATAAATCTCCTTGATGTCTTTCACCACTCAAATTAAAGGTCTTGAGATCCTCTACAAGTTTCATGTTGGCCAAGGATCCATTTGAAGCTTGCATTTTGACTTATCTTGCTTGGAAATTTGACCTAAACTAGGGGATTTTACACAGAAACCCTAATTTAGAAACTCATCTTCTCCTTGATTTCTCTTGAATTCTCCTTAGCATAACAACATATCCTCTTCTATATGTCAAATGATGAACCCCACATCTCTTCAATAGACCTCAATGCCTTTCAATCAATCACTTGACCTAGAGTTGACCCAGGGTTGACCCAGATGAAACCCTAGTTGACTGTCTTCCTCCACAACTCTTGTGACTACACCAATGACTTGTCTCCTTCTCCAAATGACTTTCTAAGTCTCCCATGATGTCCACATACTCCCCATGCTCAGCCCACAGCTCACACTTCCCTTATTGATCCCCAGATACACTTAGTTAGGAGATAAATGAACTGCTTGATCCATTGACTTGATAGCTTCCCAATTCTTTCTGATGACTTGAATGACATTGAATTTGAATAATAACCTCTTGATAGGCCTCTAGAGATGAGAATAATGATTGGTTCTCTGTTGGCTGACTTGCTATGCTTATGCTATGCAGATGAGTAACCTATGGACATGACTCTATATGCAAATGCTAATGATATTGAAACATAAACCAAGTGAATAAGGTTGAGTAAATTTTAGGGTGCAACAGCTGCCCCTATTCAAGCAACTTGGACCCGATTGGGTGAAGAGCCCGGAGCCTTCAGACATTCGCGGTACGAGACGGTTGAATACTAAGAACCCAAAAATTTGTCAACCGCAGAAATAAACTGCGCCACTGCTTGGGGAACGACATTTGTCAGCCGAATCTGACTGTTATGGCGACCCCACTGATCTCGTAGCGACCGTGCTGGGGATTATTCGTCTTCATTTCATCAGGAATAAATCGTCCACGTTAGGAATAACACTCTTCCACGCCAGGAATAACCATTGTCCATGTAAGGAATCATCTCATCTGCCTCTGTCAGGACCACACTCTTCCACGTCAGGAATAAAATCTTTCCACGTTAGGAATACCTCTTTTCCACGTAAGGAATACAAACTCAATCTGCCCACGTAAGGACTCAGACTTGATATGTCCATGTAAGGACTCAATCTTTCCACGTCAGGAATCACCATCTTTTTACCACGTTAGGAATCAACCCTGATATGTCCGCGTAAGGACTCAATCTTTCCACGTAAGGAATAAACTCGTATTTCCACGTAAGGAAACCATTTTTCTTCCACGTAAGGAATGATCTTGACATGTCCACGTAAGGACTCTAATCTTTTTTCCACGTAAGGAATCAATTTTTTTCCCTTTCCACGTAAGGAAACACCATCTTTCCACGTTAGGAATAATAATCTTCTTGATTTGTCCACGTAAGGACTCCCCTTTTTTCCACGTAAGGAATACTTCTTCATCTGTCCACGCAAGGACTCCAGTCTGACATGTCCACGTAAGGACTCAATTTTTCCACGTAAGGAATACAACTCCGTCCACGTAAGGACCCACCTTTCCACGTCAGGAACACAATCTCCTTTCCACGTAAGGAATCATTTTTCTTCCACGTAAGGAAACCAACTCGTCTTTTCTGCGTCTGTCCATGTCAGGACTGAACTTGCTTTTCCACGTAAGGAACTGAAGCTTCTCTTTCCACGTAAGGAATAACCTTGTCCACGTCAGGACTCATCTTTTCACGTAAGGAATAACTTGATATGCTTTGTCCATGTAAGGACTCCGATCTCTTGACTTGCTGAGGAAATAAAACTTTGTCCACGTCAGGACTCCCACTCTGCCAACAACACGAAGAAGGATAAATTTGTCCACGTCAGGACTCTTGCGTCTTGTCATCACAAAGAACTACAAACTTGTCCTCCTCAGGACGCACATTTCACCATCACGAATAAAGCTATCGGCTGGAAATAACTGGTCCACGTCAGGACACCGAGACGAAGAATAACCAACTTTGTCCACGTCAGGACTCCACCTTCGATCAATACCAAGAAATCAAATCCGTCCACGTTAGGACTAACACATATCGTCAAACCGGGGAAATGTCCACATCAGGACCCCCACTTCTCTCAGCGCAAAAAACTGTCAATAAACCCGTCCACGTTAGGACTCCTCCTTCCATTGGTCCGCCAACTTCTTATCACTGACGTTACAGCAACTTTGAGACTGACTCTACTGGGGGTATTTGGAAATCAAACTACTGGACGCCTGTTCTGATAACCGGCGGTAGCCTCTGAAATTCTGGTTCATGAAACCTTTGACGTAACAACAACTTTGAAAGAAACAAATCCGCTGGTCGGACTAGAGGAACTTCAACAAGAAACCCTGGCGGGGAAACCAGTAACTCTGCTTAGGGACGAAGAGAACTTATCCTACTGACTCTGTGGGGAGTAGTGCCACAGCGGACACTTCGTCGAATGTCTCACGTCGAGATCCTGAATGTTTTATTGATTCACCTGAGCAAGGGCTCTCTCTACCTGCAAGAGAAACAATACTTGAAACCAAACGGTTAGCCGACCTAGTTTATGTTTCAAAATGCGTGCGTTCGACAATGATGCAACGCTCCATTCGACATGGAAATGCTACGTTTTTATTTGGTGGATGCAATTATGACACTATATGCCGATGCCAATGCAGACTCGAACTGCTGGGTACAGAAACTGCTTCAGCAAAATAAACGCTGAAGATAATGCCGACTCTGCTGGGGATAGCCAGATGCTATAGAATCGTTCCAGCAAAATAAATGCTGGAAGGGGGAAGTCGACTCAGACGGGAAATCGGGAACTTAACCCAAACACCTCGCTGAAGTAACACCCTGCTGGGGAATACCAGATGCACTTCTGCTGGAGAGTGAGCTGATATCACACGGTATTCTGACAAAATAAATGCCAATGCGCCACACTAACTCTGCCGGGGAGAGTCTTAATCTTCGAGTTCCACTGGGAGGAATGAAGACATTGATTGGAAAGAGAACTCCGCTGGGGATGGGACGATTCTCTTGGGGGAAAATCCGCTGACTCCGCTAGGGGAGAGAGTAAATGACCCTGCGGGCAAAAGTAAACTGCCTGAATACAGCTCACAAATATTAATCTTCTACGGCTAAACCGCTCTGTTTGAGATACACTGTCTGAATACAGCCTTATAATCTTGGAATCGTCAATTCTGTTGAGGATAAGCGACTTTGCTGGAGAATGTCCTTCGGCTAAGCTGCAACTAGCTGGGGAATTCAATCCTTCTTCAGGAAGAACATGCATGACCTGCGCGGAGATCAAGTCTTTCGTTATTGCAATCTTTTGATCATCTTCCTCGTACGGTTATGAAACCTGCAACAATACAAACAAGACAAGACAAGCCTATGCAACCAAATAGATTCAGGTTAGTGACGCTATTTTCAGTTAATCCAAAGGTTTAGCAATCGTTGGCAAGGGCCAGTGATGTTATACACATGCTAGTTTTAGTAAACTTAGGCGTTTATCATGCACAAAACAGTAAAGAACCAGCATCAAGTACTGAATAACATATTTTATTGATTGGGCCCCTGAATGGGCAGAGTTTTGTACACGGGATGTAACTCCTGAAAAGAGGAAGCTACGTAAAGCAGACATACAGGTATGCACAAGAAGCATAAATATTTTGACAAATTAAATTTTGTACACATGTCGACAACGGGGTGCAGACGAACACCACGAACTGATCCTCCTATGACTCGCCCGACTCTAATGCTTTCCCGATATTCACACTTCCGAAGAGGTTGTATCTGATAATCGACCCCTCAGGTATATTCTCCCGCACTGATGCTCACTGTAGTATCAAATTCGGACCGCAGTCATTTGCTTTTCAAATCCCTAACTTTTGCGTGAACCGCCCTTTACGGGTTTTCAGTTCACCGGGATACCCCTTTTTGCCGAAGCCGCCCAGTGTAGGTTTTCAACTTCGCGGGTGTACATTTTTTTCAATTTTATCCCTAACTTTTGCCCGAACCTTTCATTCTGTTTTTGGTTCGCCAGGATGCCCCATTTTTGCCTGGACTCTCTTTTTCTGTCCAGCGGGTCAATTTTAAGCAAAGTATCTTTTAACTGCGTCCGAATTCACAGGCGACGTAAAGTCTTCACCGTCCATGGTGGACAACAACAACGCTCCTCCTGAAAAGACTTTCCTGACAACGTATGGCCCTTCGTAGTTGGGGGTCCACTTGCCCCTGTGATCTGCCTGCGGCGGGAGAATCCTTTTCAGCACAAGGTCGCCCGTATGAAAGCTTCACGGATGTATCTTCTTATCATATGCTTTCTTCATTCGGCTCTGGTACAAACGACCATATGCTAGAGACGCTAGCCTCTTCTAGTCCATCAAACTCAATTGGTTCAACCTGTCTTTCACCCATTCTGCCTCGTCCAGCTGAACATCTCGCATTACCCTCAAAGAAGGGATCTCAACTTCCAATGGTAATACTGCTTCCATTCCGTATACCAACGAGAATGGGGTTGCCCCGGTTGATGTGCGTACCGTCGTACGATAACCGTGCAAAGCGAAAGGTAGCATCTCGTGCCAATCCTTATAGGTCACCACCATCTTCTGAACGATCTTCTTGATATTCTTATTGGCCTCTTCGACAGCGCCATTCATCTTGGGTCGGTAAGGGGAGGAGTTGTGATGTTCGATCTTGAAATTCTGACAGAGCTCCTTCATCATTTTGTTGTTCAAATTTGAACCGTTGTCCGTGATTATCCGCTCGGGAATCCCATATCTGCAAATGATATCTCTCTTGATGAATCTGGCCACCACTTGCTTAGTTACATTTGCATATGACGCCGCTTCCACCCATTTGGTGAAATAATCGATTGCTACTAGAATGAAACGATGCCCGTTAGAAGTTGTCGACTCGATCTTTCCAATCATATCGATTCCCCACATTGAGAATGGCCAAGGCGATGACATCACATTCACAGGACTCGGAGGCACATGGATCTTATCAGCATAGATTTGGCACTTGTGGCACTTCCTTGCGAACTTGAAACAGTCAGTTTCCATAGTCAGCCAAAAATAACCTGCCCTCAGCGGCTTTCTCGTCATAGCATGCCCACCAGCGTGCGTACCAAAGGTACCTTCGTGTATTTCCTCCATGAGCAGCTTCGCCTCTTTCTCGTCTACACAACGCAACAACACCAA
The DNA here is from genome assembly GCA_963859935.3 of Lathyrus sativus. Classification (NCBI taxonomy): domain Eukaryota; kingdom Viridiplantae; phylum Streptophyta; class Magnoliopsida; order Fabales; family Fabaceae; genus Lathyrus; species Lathyrus sativus. Next base: position 452,826,567 of record OZ012738.1, on the reverse strand, counting down.
ATCGTGGTTTCTTCTGTATAAGACGCCATCCGGATTCAAATAGAAATTACCCGCTAATCTCCTGAGAGTCTTCTGATCTTGACTGGATGCCCCAGCCGGATACTCTTTATTCTTCAGAAAATTACGGATATCAAAATACCACGGTTTGTCGTCGGATGCTTCATCAATAGCAAATACGTAAGCCGGTCTGTCAAGCCGAGAGATAATGATTCTGGGAGCCTCGTTCCAGAAGTTGACTCTGTACATGGAAGACAACGTGGCGAGAGCGTCAGCCATTTGATTCTCTGCCCGCGGTACGTGATGCAATTCAACCTTGTCGAAGAAAGGCAACAATCTCCTTGCATAATTCATGTAATGTATCAAGTTGGGCTGACGTGTCTCCCATTCCCCTTTGATCTGATTCACCACCAGAGCTGAGTCTCCGTATACGTCCAGATTCTTGATTCGCAAATCAATGGCTTCTTCAAGCCCCATTATACAAGCTTCGTATTCGGCCTCATTGTTGGTAACGGCAAAGGTCAATCGGGCAGTAAACGGGATGTGCGACCCGTGTGGCGTAGTGATGATTGCCCCTATTCCGCTACCGTAAGCATTCACAGCTCCGTCAAATATCATCTTCCATTTGGAACCCAACTCTGGTCCTTCGTCTGGCAACGGCTCTTCACAATCTTTCATCTTTAGGTACATGATATCCTCGTCAGGAAAATCAAACCTCATCGATTGGTAATCTTCAATAGGCTGCTCCACCAGATACTCAGACAACACACTCCCCTTTATAGCCTTTTGCGAGACGTATTGGATGTCATATTCAGTCAAGACCATCTGCCAACGGGCAATTCTTCCTGACAACGCCTGCTTTTCGAATACATATTTGATAGGATCCATCTTAGAGATGAGCATGGTTGTATGATTCAGCATGTATTGCCTCAAACGCTTGGCGGCCCAGGCTAGCGCGCAACAAGTTTTCTCAAGCATTGAGTATCGAGATTCACAATCTGTAAATTTCTTACTCAAGTAGTAGATTGCATGCTCTTTTCTCCCTGTCTCGTCGTGTTGACCGAGAACACAACCCATGCTTCCCTCAAGAACCGTCAAATACATGATCAAGGGTCTGCCCGCCACTGGGGGTATCAAAATAGGAGGCTCCTGCAAATACTGCTTTATTTTATCGAACGCCTTTTGACAATTTTCGTTCCACGTTACAGCTTGATCTTTCTTCAACAACTTGAACAATGGTTCGCACGTAGCAGTTAGGTGAGATATGAACCGAGCGATGTAGTTCAACCTCCCTAAAAACTCGCGCACCTCTTTCTCTGTCTTAGGCGTCGGCATTTCTTGAATCGCTTTTATTTTAGTAGGATCAACCTCTATTCCTCTTTCGCTTACGATAAACCCCAGCAGCTTACCCGATCTCACCCCGAAGGTGCATTTGTTAGGGTTCAGTCTCAGCCTGAACTTCCTAAGCCTTTTAAATAACTTCAGCAGATTCACCAGAATCTCTTCCTCCGTATGGGATTTGGCAATCATATCGTCAACATAAACTTCGATCTCTTTATGCATCATATCATGGAAAAGAGTCGTCATCGCACGCTGATATGTTGCCCCAGCATTTTTCAAGCCAAAGGGCATCACTTTGTAGCAAAATGTTCCCCAAGGCGTTATGAAAGTGGTCTTCTCCATATCCTCTTGCGCCATTTTAATCTGATTATAGCCTGAAAAGCCATCCATGAAGGAGAATACAGAGTATTGAGCAGTATTATCAACTAGCACGTCGATATGAGGGAGTGGAAAATCGTCTTTTGGGCTTGCTTTATTCAAATCTCTATAATCCACGCACATTCGAACCTTGCCGTCTTTCTTTGGCACTGGTACGATGTTAGCAACCCATGAGGGATATTTTGTCACAGCCAGGAAACCAGCGTCCCACTGTTTTTGAACTTCCTCTTTGATCTTCACTGCCATATCTGGTCGAGTTCTGCGAAGCTTTTGTTTGACCGGCGGGCATTCTTCTTTCAGTGGCAGACGGTGCACAACCATATCCGTATCGAGCCCGGGCATATCTTCATACGACCAAGCGAATACATCACTGTACTCTCGGAGTATTTCGACCAGTCTTCGCTTGATATCGCCCTGCAGTGCGGCTCCGATACAAATGTTCTTCTCAACCCCTTCCGACCCCAAGTTGATAATTTCGATGACCTCGTCGTGAGGCAGAATGGCTTTTTCCTCTTGCTTCACCAACCAAGACAGTTCTTCAGGAACGTCACTATCTTCGACAACCTCTTCTTCAGCCTGAAATACCGGATGCTCAAAGTCGGGACGAGTCATAGGTGGTTCAAGGATGTCATCTGAAAATGTTATCCTGCAAAAGGAATGGTTAAGTGCTTCAAAATGTGTATAAAGCGGATAGCCACATTGCCATTTTATTGAAAAGTATAAAACAAGAAAGACAGAGATTACAGTATTTGCACATGAAAAAAACGCCCTTTAGTTAATGATTAACACGCAATGTTCATAACAACACAGCCCTAAGCAAATCCTGATGCCCCGAGCAGGATATCAGATTATTCAACAATTAATAAAGCAAAGCATTACTGTTTAAGAGTCACAGGAACAAGCTCCTGAATAGACCAGTTGCACAGTCCCTGTCCTGGCGTGCTTGGCTGAATCCAGGCATCCATGTCACAGTCGCTGTCTCCTTCGTCAGACTCCGAAGCAGCATTGATGGTTTCATGACATACTCCACTGGCAGAGATGGTTATTGGCCCTCTGAAATGGGGTGCCCCCACAGCAGGAGTCGATGACGACGGTTGGTATCCCAGCCCGAACCGGTCCATCTTTACAGGAATATCCAGCACTTTGCCCCAGCCCTTTGCTCCTCCTGCCTCTACCAGAGCTTGAGCTTCTTTATACGATGAGACGGCTATCTCTGACACTTTGCTCGGCCCGGGACCTTTGTCCTTGACACGCAACCCTTCAAACGCCTGGCAGGGTGTTTCGTGGATCTCTCCGTCGACCTCCACATATTTAAATGACGACAGATGGCTGACCAGGATGTCTTCTTCTCCGCATACGGTGACTACGCTGTCTTCGGCCATATATTTTAACTTCTGATGCAGGGTAGACGTGACTGCCCCAGCCCCATGAATCCAGGGTCTTCCGAGCAAGCAGCTATATGCAGGCTGTATATCCATGATATAAAATTCCGTCGCAAACACCTCCGGCCCCACCTGTAGAGGCAATGTGATCGATCCAAAGACTATTCTTCGCGTGCCGTCAAAGGCTCTAACTACCAAGTCACTGGGTGTGCACAAGATTCCTCTGACATCCAGCTTCATCATCGCTTTCTTGGGCATCACATTCAGAGACGATCCGGTGTCGACCAATACATGCGACATTACTGATCCTCTACACTCGACAGATATGTGCAGCGCCATATTATGATCTCTCCCTTTCGGGGTCAAATCGAAGTCGGTAAAGCCCAGGCTGTGGCCTGCATTCATATGTGCCAACACTCCTTCCAGCTGATTTACAGAGACGTCTTGGGGTACAAAAGAAGTATCTAGGACTTTCAACAAAGCATTTCTGTGAGCTTCAGAACATAAGAGCAGCGACAGGATAGATATCTTTGATGGCGTCTGCTGCAGATGCTCCACAATCTTACAATCACTTTTTCGAATCAAGCGCATGAACTCTTCTACATCTTTCGATGCCGCTTCTTTTTCACTTGCATGCACTGGGACATTCTCAGCCATCTTTCCTTTCCCTTTTGCTAGTCTTTCGGCCTCCACCTCAGGTGATATAAAGATCCTACCACTTCTCGTCATACCTCCTGAACCAACAACATTGTCTACAGGCTCGGCTGGCTGCTTATCAACATCAATCTTTATCCCGTCACAATACACCTCCAACCCATATGACCATGGGACTGCTTTTGTGTTCTCGTACGGGATCGGTCCGGCCTTAGTTATGGTGATCGATGGTCGCTGGACCGGTGCTGCAATAGTGATTGTCTTCCGAGGAATCGTTACAGTGGCCACATCACTCTGATCATCTGCTGCTGCCCCTGCAGGCTCTTCAGTTGCTGCTCGGTCAAACTGCAATGTGCCTCCATCAATTAAAGCCTGAATGCCTTTCTTCAAATCATCACACCCCCCAGCTAGGGTCCAGCGTTCTAAGCAATACTCGTCACATCCTGGATAAACACCCCCTTGCAACAATCTGCTTTTTATCTCGCTCAGCGGCGTCTTTAAATCGTCGACATTCATAATCAGATTCAACCTTTCCTCAGTCAGAATGGCGTTCGCCCCATGATTAGGCATGGGTTTCTGCACTATATTCGGACCTGCCGTTCCGAAATTGATAGTCTTATTGTCCAAAAGGTCCTGCACAACATGCTTAAAGGCATGGCAACCCTCTATATCGTGGCCCGGAGCCCCAGAATGAAACTCACAGTGCCTGCTTGCATCATAACCATACGGAGGAGTTCCCGTTATCGGTGCCAGAGTTCTCTTCTCTACCAGGTTCAAACCCAACAGTGTCTGCAACAAATTTGCATAGGTTGAGGGAGGCTTCTCAAACACTCTTCTTGGTTTACCACCCTGGAATCTCCGCTGAGCCTGCTGCGCCCCCTGCTGTGGCTGCTGCTGCTGTTGCTGTTGTTGCTGCATTGGCTGCTGCTGAAACGGTTGTTGTTGTTGAAGCGGTTGTTGCTGATATGGGATAGTAACACTCGCCACCTGCTGCGGCTGATGATATTGGTTCCGACCTCTGCCCCGGCCTCGGCCTCGGCCTCCAAATACTGCGCTTGCCTCGCCCTGACGGCGCCCACCAAAAGCCTTCCTATTACTGCCAGATGCAGTTGATTCTTCAGCCTGGAACTTTCCTTGCTTAATGTTACGTTCAATCTTTTCTCCCATTAGAATTAAGTCTGAGAAACTGGCCAGGGATGTATGAAACAACATGTCATGAAACAAGCCTGTGAATGTGCCGACGAACATGTCATTCATTTCCTTGTCTTCTAAAGGAGGACGGACCCTGGCAGCCATATCGCGCCACCTTTGCGCGCACTCTTTAAAGCTCTCACCCTTCTTCTGCGACAGCCCTGCCAATTGGACCCGATTGGGCGCCAAGTCGCTGTTATACTTGTAGTGAGCTACAAATGCCTCTGCTAATTGCTTCCATATCTTGATATTGGTTGGCTCCAACCCCATGTACCACTCTAAGGAAGGACCCTACAGACTATCTTGAAAGAAATGCATTAGCATTCTCTCATCAGTCGAGTATGCAGACATCTTTCTGTAATAAGCCCGTACGTGCACTTTCGGACAGGTGCCCCCTTTATACTTATCAAACGCAGGAGCTTTGAATTTGATTGGCACCCTCAAGCCAGGTACCAGCCCCATTGTTGCCATGTCCAAGCCCACAACACTTTGGTTCAGGACCCCCCTCATCTGCTCTTCCAGCATTCTGATCTTCTGGGAGTCATCCATCGGCGCTTCGAAACCTCCGCCGGAGAAAGCGTCCTCCTGCTGATCTTCTTGCCACATACCATTCCCAGCTCCATACCCATCATATCCATTATTACGGCCAGCCTGATCTGATTCATCACTAGGCCTCGCCCTCTGTTGTCGTATCCCTGAACACCTCCAGCAGGCCCAAAAGCCATTAACCCAGCGCCGTTTCCATTTCCGAAACCTCCGTAACCCTGATTGGCCACACCATAACCATCTTGCCCAAAGCCTTGAGCATTGAAACCATATTTCCCAGCATTATCGAATCCCTGATCGTTGAACCCGAATCCAGTATTGCCAAAGCCGTTGCCTCCCATATTATCACCCACGTTGATATCACCAAGCCCAACGTTATGGACAGCAGTCTCGTTCCCAACTCCGACGTTACCGTTCCCAGCAGCGGTAGCGTTGTTGACATTAGCAGCAGGTATATTGACTACAGGTGGAGCCACTGGCATGGGAGTGCCGTCTCCATGAACAGTATCGACTCGCACAGACTGATGATCCTCGTTACCGTGACCAGCATTTCGGGCCAACAGAGGCTGGACCATGGCTTGCAAATTTTCCTGACCTTTTGCAATAGCTTCCATGGTTTGCATAAAGAGAGCTAGCTTCTCGCGCACATCTTGCATCTCGTTCTGCATTTGATCCATGATTCTTCGACAGTTGGTGCGAGTGGAATAGCGGTGCGGGTGCTGATCTACAATCCTGAAAAGTACCTGGTACAGAGCAGGAAATAAGACACCATCCAAAGATTACCTGTAATGCAATATGAATATGAATGCAATGCAATGTGTGTCTGTGCATTAGGGAAATTCGTTCCCCGATTCTAGGGTGAAGGTGCCGATGCAGTGACAGTGCTAACAATATAAAGATCGGAGCTGAATCACAGAAAGCCTCATATATTGTAGAGAAACCAGTAAGCCAAGAATACAATGTCACTGAGAGTACAATAAGAAGGCATGACCTCAACCAACAATCCTGGCGATGGTCAGCACTATGCAAATAAAGCATACAAGCTACTACATGAAATGATCAAACACCCCCATAAGCCTGGTATTCTTCTAGCAACTTCTTGGTCTCCGGATGACTTGGTCGAGCCAGCAGCCCTTCAACAAGTTGGTTTCTTTTCTTAAGAACATGCCGCATGTCTTCAGCAGTTTCTTCCCATGCCCCATCTCCTAAGCGATCCTCCAGTTTATGCTTCTGAGACACAGCTTCATCTCTGCCTTTGATGGCCTTGTTCAGTGCGTTCTGGAGACTATACCGGGTCATCACTTCTTCTTCACACTTCTTGATGCTGGACTTCAACTGCTCTTCGAGGTCGGAGATTTGCTGCTTCAACTTATCCTCCCTCTTCTTATTGTTGGTGAGCGTAGCATTCCAAGTCTTATTGCAAGAAGAGATCTCTCGGTGTGCTGCGTCGAGCGCCTTCTTTTTGGATTCCAGCATGTCATGGGAACTTCTGAACTCTTGCCTCAGACGTTCGCGCTTCTTCCTCTCCTCAGTCAACTCAGCCCCTAACCTGTTCATTAGCTCAATCTGCTGTTGGAAAGCATGGACGGCCTTGTTTTTCTCACTGCGTATCTGGGCTAGCTCCTGCTCTAACCCTTCGTTGATCTTCATCAAGGCTTCTTTTTCTTTCACAACTTGCTCGTAGGCCTCCCTAGAAACAGTAGTTGGCTCTGCTACCGGAATAGGAACAAAGGCTGGTGCATCTGGAAATGGCATCCGCAACTGACTCGCTCTCTCTTGAATCCAAACTTTATAAGGTGCATAGGCCTGACAGTCATTTTTCCCTAACAACGGCTTCCCTCTTCGGTTAATACGCGTCCAGGCATGCTGCAACTTGGCTAACAACTCCCCCTTCAAATCTCCGGTGAAGTACAGAGATTCCTGTACTTCTTCCTCCTTTGGCGGGTTCTTCAGCGCATATCCGAACTGACGGACCAACAGTGATGGGTTGTAGTTGATACACCCTTTTCTTCCAATCAGCGGCACATTAGGGTACCCAGAACAACTGAATATAAGCTCAGATCCCAACAAATCTCTATCAAACCACTCAACATCCTCGGAAGATAGCCTCATCAGGCGCTCTGACCAGCTAGCGGTGGTTGCACTTTCCACAAAAGATCCCTTCATGGGAAGATGACTCTTGAACCACATATTCAACAAAGGAGCACAGCAGTAAACAACCTTTCCTCTTCTGTTTTCGTTCTTGTAGTGCAAGGAGTGGTAGAAGTCTCCGATCAACGTTGGCACTGGATTGCCGGCAGCAAATAGATGGAAAGCGTCCAAGTCTACGAAATTGGGCAAGTTAGGGAATAGCACAATCCCATAAATGCATAGGGCCAAAATAGCATTGAAAACCACCCAACATCCGCTCTTGGCATACTCCTGAGCTTTGCCAACCAGGAAATCAAGAGAGAAACCTGAAACCCCAAGCCAAGAAGTCACTAACAGTTCTGTAGCGTCCATATGCAAAGCTTTGGCTAAGTCCTCCAACTTGGGCTCAGCAGCAGAGTGAATAAAGGGAACCTTGTTCTGCACGGGTAGCTCAGTAAACTCCACATACTCCTCGATGGTGGGCCCTAGAATGAAGTCAGCAAACATAAAACATCTCAATGCGGGGTCATAGAACTGCATCAAGGTGTACAGCCCGTTCATCTCATCAGCAGTGGGCTTGCAGACTAATCTCAGTAATCTCCCATGATTCATTCTGAAGCTTCTCCTAACCTCCTCATCAGCAAGAGATATCAGACCAAGCAAAGAAGTAATATCAGGTGAAGGCAGCTTATACGCGACTGTTTTCCTCAAACCGGCCATAGTCAACACTCAGAAGTCTGGGCACTAGAATCGGAGGATACGCAAATGCACCTGCAGCACAGACACACGTTAATGGGATGCAATGATAATGGGTATGCAAACAATGCAATGCAAGTAACATGCAACAGGGACCAACTGCCGTAGCTGAATAGCCTGAACCATATCAAGAAGTCTCGGATAGACTCTATAGAAGTCCTCAAACCCTGGTCTCAGATAGACCTAAAACAAAGCTCCAACAATGGTCTCTGACAGACCTCAAGCCATAACTCTAACTGGTCTCTGGCAGACCTCAAATCACATCTCCAACTGGTCTCTGACAGACCTCAGAACCCTCCAACTGGTCTCTGACAGACCTCAGAACTCTCCATAAATACCCAGGATCTCTGATCAAGAAATAACCGGTATCTGAAGGTCTAGTTACCTGCATAACCCCAAACCCTCTCACAGGTGGATGTCCTAGTAACTGACAAAGGTATGGCATCCTATGCGGTCGTCGGCGTCACAGACTTTCAGGGTTGATGATACGATTCCCAGAAGGAGTGGCATCATCCAATCCTGAAGAGGCCTCACTTAGCCAACTTCCAAATGATCGGTTCCCGGAGTCGACAATTCAGCTGACCAACAACCCCTTCGACCCAAAGGGTAGAAAAAGAAGCCAACCAGAAGAACCTCGTCCGAGTGTAGATTTCATGAGACACTAATGCAAGCAAAGCCGGCATGCACCCACTACTTTCTACTCTAATTCTAGGTGCACTCAAGCCCAGGTCCGGCTTATCTCTCAATCATAGAACCACCCATCACACCCCAATACAGCAACAATAATCAATATATATAATGCTGAAAATAAATGTCAGAAATATAAATCCATACAAAATCCTCGACGGGAAAACAAGAGTTAGGATTGACTCTCTTAGGGGACGTTGGATCCCAAATGCATAAGAACTATCGCAGTCCTTAGCAGCCAGGGGACGTTGGATCCCCAGCAGAGTCGCCAGCTTTCGCTACTGCGAAAATCGGCGCCGGCTGAACAGAAGAGTCGCCACCGTGCGTTATTTATCCCAACGGAGGGAAAGGAAACGCTCAGAGTAAACCTAACGCAAAACGGGGAAAGGAATGGTCATCGCAACCAAAACCTGGATTCGGGAGTCGGTTACGCAAGGGGAAGGTATTAGCACCCCTCACGTCCGTCGTACTCGACGGGATCCACGCTTGTTTTCGGGTATGGATTGTTATTCTATCTACTCTACAGGTCAAGGGGTTAAAATAAAATAAAATGACTCGGCAAAGTATCACACCTTATGCCTACGTATTCCCGTCTGGAACGAGAAATCAGAGTCAACGTAGTTCGCCTACCTACGGGAAAGGAGGGGAAGGTTGCTCGCTAGGATATCGCATCTTATGCCTACGTACTTTCATATAGCATGAAAGATCAGAGCAAACGTAGTTCGGGCCACGTACGACACAAGCTTGTCTTGGTTGATTTTATTCCTTCTGAAAAAGGTTTTTCTGATTAACAGTCCCGGCGGACAAAATGACGTCTTGATGAGTTCACATTCTTTTACGGAAGAAGTGTCTTTTATTGTGTTTGAAATCTTATTGTGTTTTTTTCTGTTTGTTTTAAGATGAGAAGAGACAGAACTCTAACCTACAGTTGCAAAGGGAATCAAACTAACCTAGTGTTATCATGCATGGGTTAAGACCTAATGTCTATCATGCTCCTCTCTTGCACAGAGAGAAACAGAGATCCTAAGGGAATAGACAGAAACAGAAACAAGATCAGATATATACAGTAAAGCGGTAAAATGCATGAATGCAGCAATACAAGCGAGGCAAGGGAGTCCCACTCAACCTCGAACCTAGAAAACAATAGGCAAAAGTGAACAGGCTTCACTTTCAACCCAACAGGTTAAACAACAAACAATACAGCCAGGGGAAAACCAAACAATACATCAGAAATGAATAACAACTAGAAAAATAAACAGCCACAGCAGCTCTGCACCACATCAGTCTTCAAGCTCCAGCAAGCATCAATCTCCATCTCCACAGCTTTCCAACAAGGTCTTGATCATCAATCTTCCATCTGCAATGGCTTTTCTTCAAGTCTCAATCTCCAGGAGAAACATCAGTCAACAAGATGAAGTGAATGAATATTAGACAGTTAATTACCTACCAAGGGTGGTTCATTAACTGTTAACATTAAACAGACAGTTTCCTCTCAAAAGTTCTATCTTTCAAATACATTCACTGATCCTTCCAAAGGAAGGAGGTGGATATTTGAAGGAGACTTTGAATCATAGAGAAAGGATGGATGCAAACAAGGCATTCCATGTTTGAGAAACAAGCTTTCTAATCTAGAGCTCTGCCTAGCTCCTAAACCCTAGTCTCCTCAACAGCTGCTAGCAAGAATCTCCTCTCCAATCTCTGGAAGTTGGCTTGCAAGCTCTGGATCTCCAATGGCTTCATCATCACAAGTCTTCAGCTCCCCCAATCCCAGACAATCCCAATACCCATACAGACAAACAATAATCCCCAGAGGGCACACCATACCAGTCAATCAAATATAGCAGTAATATACTAATAGCAGTAGGGGAATCCTAGTGATTTCTAAGGGATCTAATAAATACCCATAGTCCCTATAGTCCCATATCTAAAATACTCAATCTCTAAGTCCTAAGGGAAATGAACTAATTCACCTAAATTGTCACTTAAACCCTAATTGTGTTCATGTTATTCACACCTAAACTAAACACCTAGAATTAATTCCTAAAAATATGAACTAAATTGCATATACAAGCTAACAATGTCTATTAATCAACCTAAAAAGAATGGGTGAAAAATATTAAAGCATTTATTAGAACAAAAATTATCAAAAATCATGTATGAAATGAAATCCCTAAAATAGGCATTTATTTGGAAAATATGGGAAAAATATCAAATAAAAAATAAAATGCAATTTTTATTTTTTATAAATTTCTAGACATTTTGAAGAAATTAATGCAAAAAGAATCAATTGAAAATATGCATTTTTCTATTTTTTATGATTTTTTAAAGGATGAGAAAATATTAAAGAAATTAAAATGACAAAATAGGAAATAAAAGGAGAGGGGGGTCTGAATAGCCAACGCGCTCAGTTGTTTTATCCAGGTGGGCCACAGAGCAGGGGTGTGAATATCAAAGCTACTGGGCGCAGCACGCTTCAGAATTTAAACAAAAAAAACAAAAAAACTCAAAACGGTGCAGATAGCAACTAAACCAGTTGAATATTATTGGGCCTGACAATTGGGGGTGGCGAATAGCAAGGGAAATTTGAGCCCACTCAGAAACTTAAGTGAAACGGGGCGTTTTGGTGCCCAGGGTTTCCCTCCGTTTCATCTTTAAACATGGACCCTTGGATCCAGCCTCAAGTCCAAGTCAACCAGGCAATCGTGTGGTTCAAACATTATCTTCAACCTTGAGCCAAACCCTAACTCTGAGAAACCCTAACCATGCAAGCACCTTCCATTGCTCTGTTCTCCTTCGTCCCTCCATGAAATCACGCGATTCAAAGAGCAAAGATGCTCCATCAACTCTCCTCTACACAACCATACCATTATCTCTTTCTGAAACTCACTGAAGACACAAACCCGATAGATAGAACAAATAGAATCCACCATGAACACCTGTCATCAACCATACCAAACATTGCCAAATCTTATCCTAACCTAATCTACACTTTATGCTGGTCATTCTGAACTATTTAAAGAGGATTATCGTGCCATATTCCATGAGTTATGAACCTTAACCGAATTGGTGCACCATTAACAACCTTCATGGAACTTCTTCAAACTCACCAAAATCAATCATCTACCTATGCTTAACCATTCTAACCTAATAACTATCCATGATTCTAGCTAATTCAGCCAATTCGAAGAGAAACTAACCTGGTGCAAAATGGTGAAAACAGCTATGGAAACCCTTGGATCTGATGCTTGCAGTGATTGGAAAGTGATCAGTAACCTTGATTATGAGTTCTGTATGCAATGGCTTTTGTGCAAACTCCTTGAATCTTGTACTTGAAACCTTCTTGCAAATTGGATGATAAAGATGGATGGCACGATCCTTGCTCCAATCTACCAAATCTTTGATGGAATTCTGATCTAGGAAAGGTGTTGATGAAGATCCAATCAAGAAATGTGAGAATTGATGGAGATTTGGGAGAGTTTGAGATGCTTTTGCAAATTGGAGAAAGTGAGTGAAACTTGTGATTTTGAGAGAATGAGATCACCAACCATGGCATGAACCATCTCATATCAATATATACATGAGGTTAGAAACTCCTAGACACTTGGAGAAGCTTCCCTTGCATTCTTTCCTTTGGATTTGGTTTATGTATCTTCCATTACAAGTAACCATGGATAACTCTTAAAATTTGAACTAACTTCAAAATTCTACTTTAGCCAATGTCTTTAAAATGATCTTTCCATTTAAAATGACCTATAATTTTGCTTCATTTGGCCAAAATATGAAAAATCTCATTTTTAAGTCCATTTTTATTCATTAAATCCAACAATTTTGAAACCTTGTGCTATGAATCTTTCCAATCTCTCATGGTCACTTTTCTAGACTCAAAATGTCATTTGGAATAAGTTTGATGTTGTAGAGTTTTCCATTTGAAGCTTCCTTGTATGAGTTTTGGGCATAGGTTGAAATGACCTGTAATTCTCAAATGACCAAAATACCCTTTGCTTTCCAGGACCATAAGTAGAGTTCCACAAATCTTATGAAGGCATACTATACCATTCTAGAAAGCTAAGACAATGGGGAACAACTCTTATGTTGACCAGAAATTCATTTGAAATCTCCTTGAGGGGTAAAAATAGCTTGGAAGTCAAGTCACTTTCACAGACAAAATTTCAGATACCTCAGATGACCTGTAACTTGCAAGGACCATAACTTGAGTTCTATAAATCTCCTTGATGTCTTCCACCACTCAAATTAAAGGTCTTGAGATCCTCTACAAGTTTCATGTTGGCCAAGTATCCATTTGAAGCTTGCATTTTGACTTATCATGCTTGGAAATTTGACCTAAACTAGGGGATTTTACACAGAAACCCTAATTTAGGAACTCCTCTTCTCCTTGATTTCTCTTGAATTCTCCTTAGCATAACAACATATCCTCTTCTATGTCAAATTATGAACCCCACATCTCTTCAATAGACCTCAATGCCTTTCAATCAATCACTTGACCTAGAGTTGACCCAGGGTTGACCCAGATGAAACCCTAGTTGACTGTCTTCCTCCACAACTCTTGTGACTACACCAATGACTTGTCTCCTTCTCCAAATGACTTTCTAAGTCTCCCATGATGTCCACATACTCCCCATGCTTAGCCCACAACTCACACTTCCCTTATTGATCCCCAGATACACTTAGTTAGGAGATAAATGAACTGCTTGATCCATTGACTTGATAGCTTCCCAATTCTTTCTGATGACTTGAATGAGATTGAATTTGAATAATAACCTCTTGATAGGCCTCTAGAGATGAGAATAATGATTGGTTCTCTGTTGGCTGACTTGCTATGCTTATGCTATGCAGATGAGTAACCTATGGACATGACTCTATATGCAAATGCTAATGATATTGAAACATAAACCAAGTGAATAAGGTTGAGCAAATTTTAGGGTGCAACACCTGGATACTCAACGAAAACACACCGGAGTCTGAACACTCAACAAAGCGATAAACCAGAGCCTGGATACTCAATGAAGCAACAAATCGGAGCCTGAACACTCAACGAAGCAAACAAATCGGAGCCTGGATACTCGACGAAACCACACCGGAGCCTGAACACTCAACGAAGCAAACAAATCAGAGCCTGGATACTCAACGAAAACACACCGGAGTCTGAACATTCAACGAAGCGATAAACCAGAGCCTGGATACTCAATGAAGCAACAAATCGGAGCTTGGATACTCGACGGAACAAATCCGACAAAAAGAGAATACCACAAATACAGCACAAAGTCTTTACCGGAGTCCGGATACTCAACGAGAGAAAGAATCAATACAAACTGGAGATTACCGGAGCCTGGATACTCGACGGGATAGCCACGAACACTAATATGGGTTTGGACCTTCACTTGATTTTACCGGAGTCTGAACACTCAACGACTCAAGTAAACATATCACGAATCAGAAAAACGTCGGAGTCTGAACACTCAACGAATGAAGGAGTACATCACAAATATACTCGTCGGGGTCTGAATACCATTTGAACTTAACACAAACAACTGAAGTTCGACGATTCCGCCAGGGAACAACGAGCGCCAGGGTCTGGATACCTCTCGGCCTACAAAGAAAGCATACCACTAATTTCTACGGGTCGATCACAACCTGCCATGGTCTGGATATCATCCGAGTAGAAAGAACCTTTTCACTATACCGGAGTCTGAATACTCAACGTACTGACCGGAGCCTGAGTGCTCGACGTAAACTGGTGTCTGAGTACTACAGCTCCGTGTTGGGGAGAAGAACTCTGAACAACTTTGGAAGATACGATCCCAACTCTACTGAGGGGCATACTAACAAATCTGGAGTTACAAATTTTACTGGAGATGAACAAGTCTCTGCTGGTGATGAACAACTCTTGCTGAGGGACGGGGTAAAGGTCTTGCATGACCTCCCTGGAACATATCTTACACTGTTGGGGTCACGAGTGACCTGCTGGAAGATATTCCACATATGCATGGTGGAGAGAAATCTGATCTCGACTCGTTGGGGAACAAACCCATACTCGTACTCTGTGAGGATTAGGGGTACGCCTGACCAACTGCTGGGGGTAAAGACGCAACTTCCATCTGTTATGGAATGATCTTCGATTGTTGGAAAATGAGCTTCATCCAAATCTCTCTGAGAATTTGCCCCAAGCTTAATGCCCCTGTCCCAGTCTGATTTTTGGGAAGGTCTACGCTGAGAAGAAAATAGCTTGCCATGAGACGACCCCGAGATGGCTTGCCCCAGAATCTGGACCATGAGAGGATCCTTGGTTGAAAAGTTCGGATAAGCTCTAGAGGTATGGAGAGGAAAAAATCTTTTCCTCATAGGGAGGCATGCCTCAGCCTTGAGATGGCTTTGTCCCTGATTGACTAATTCGTGGAGCAGTACCTCTAGCCGCGAGAGATTTGCCGAATCTTGACCTGATTTCCCCGTGTTAACCGATCCTTGGATGGATGACCTTACTGGGGGTTATTTGATATAGCTGGCCACAGCTCTACGGAGTATTCAGGCGTTATACATTCTATCCTGATCAAACTTTCCACTGTGGAAACTTTCCTGCGGTCGAGCGCTTACTCGCAAGTAAAACAAGTTGTTCTGCATAAAAGATACATTAAAAGCAATGCATATGCCAGTTTTTTCAAAACCCAATCCTGTTCACTGGAAAAATTTATGACATATAATGAACGAATCAATTATCAAAGTGTCAAAATTAATACAACGTTGTAAGAGGAATCCTTTTTTGAGTCAGTTTCGATGTGATCTTTACCGAAGTATGCTCTCGAACTAAACCTGTTTCAATTAGGACTTTTTCAGGTTGTAACATGGCCAGGTTCACGGTTAACAAGGAAGGATATAAGGCTCAAAATTCATTTTAACCCACCCATTCTCCTTGATATTCTCCAATCCTACGTCCAGCTAATTTGACACAAGCGCTCACCTCTTAACGGTGGAATGATAGGAGTGATGGTTCAGGAAACCACCTGCTTTTTGGAGTGACAGTCATTCACTTTCCATCTTCATAGTGCATGGAGACACACAATTTCGTTCTTGTTTGAGGATTTTTCTCTTGTAATCCTTTTCGTTTTTTTTTCTCGCTTTTTCATTCCCTAATTTTTGCCTGGACTAACTCTTTTGAGTTTCTGATTTTGAAGTCCAGCAGGATACCCTCATTTTTGCCTAAGTCACTTGTTTTCAAGATTTGACTTAGCGGTTTTTTTTTCTTTTTTTGATTTTTCTTTCTGAACAAATCATGTGACACCGGCTTGTCTGACTTGTTAAAAGAGATTATGACTGTTTCACTCCTTATCGGCAAGGTTTAACCATTGTGGTTCTTTAGGCACGACCTATACAGGTGTGATTTATCCTTGAACGGACGCTCCCTTTTGCAAATTGAACGCTTGGTCAAATTAACTGACACCTACCCTGCCCCAGGTTAAGATTGAGGGTTTTTCATTTTCAGAAAGAAACTCCTACTACAAGGTTCAAAAGGGCTGACAAGGGATTATCTTCCTTATATCTTAGGTGTTTATGGATTTGAAACAATTCCTGTATATCGTCAACAAGTTTTTCTATCCAAGAGCATACAATCGGAAGCTTACACGTCTTTCGATTTCGTCATCCTCCCCGGATTCCACTTAAACAAGCGTTTGAAATAAAAGATAGCAATAAAGTGAACACGAATGGATTAATTCAAAACATGCATATTTATTTCATTTTCAATATCAATTGAGAAATAACAAGTTTTTACAAGTGAGAATTGCACATAGACAGGAAAGAAACTACAAATGTAAAGCAATGACATGCAAAATGCAGATTGCCAGCTTCTGAGAACTGGGCTTCTTGTATCTTGACTTGTGGGCGACTCAGCCGCTTCCAGCTTGTCCGTGGTTTAGCAGAGGATTTTGTACCATGTTAGGCGCTTCATGCGAGAAGTTTATGGCTTTACTGTCAATCAAATCTTGTAGCTTGTGCTTAAAAGCCTTACAATCGTCAATGTTGTTCCCGGGTGCCCCCGAGTAGAACTCGCAATGGGCATTTGCATCATAGCCAGGTGGTGGTCGGCCTGTCAGAGGGGCCAAGGTTCTCTTCTGAATTAACTGCACTTGTAGTAACGTCTGAAGCATCTGGGAGTACGGCATTGGCGGCGTATCGAATACTCTATTTGCTCCCCTCGAATTCTGGTACTTCTTGTAGCCCTGTTGATTCTGCTACTGTTGTGGTTGTTGTTGTTGCGGTGGTGGTATCGGGATGATAACACTTGCAGCCTGATGATGATGACACTGATCTTGATATCTGCCTCTGCCTCTACCCCGAGAGCTTGATACAGAATTAGCGTCGCCTTCACGCTTCTTATTTCTGAACATTTTCCCGATCTTGATGCCATTTTCTATACGCTCACCGGTGATTACAAGGTCAGAGAAACTCCCAGACATACAGTTGACGAGCTTTTCATAGTACATCCCAGATAACGTTGATACAAATAGGTCAATCAACTCTCTCTCTGCCATTGGGGGTTGCACCCTGGCTGCAAGCTCACGCCACCTCTGGGCGTACTCTTTAAAAGATTCCCCGTTCTTCTGAACGACATTCTGAAGTTGGACCCTGTTGGGAGCAAGGTCACTGTTATACTGGTAGTGCTTCACAAACGCTTCAGCCAAACCCTTCCAACTGCGAACCTGAGAGGGTTCCAAACCCATATACCACTCGAGCGACGGCCCTGACAGGCTATCCTGGAAAAATGCATGAGCATCTTCTCATCATTTGAATAGGCTGACATTTTTCTGTAGTATGAACGTATGTGCCTCCTTGGGCAAGTGACACCTTTGTATTTATCGAAGATAGGAACTTTGAACTTGTACGGCACTCGTAAATCAGGGGTCAGCCCTAAATTGGCCATGTCGAACCCCATAGAGTCCTTATTTGTTATATTCCTCATCTGTTCCTCCAGCATTCTGAATCTACGATCAGCTTCAGCAGGCAGCTCAGTGCCCACATCCCTCATAGAGAACATGTCGTCCTGACGATCTTCATTCCATCGTTAGTCCCCATTGCCATACCCAACGTAGGCAGCCTCCGGACTATAGACGTTCCGATTGACAGTGTAACCATAACCAGCGTTACCAAGATCGTGGTTAGCAGTACTAGGTCCAAACCCAACATTATGAGCACCATTACCACAACCCAAGTTAACAGTATTACCAAAACCTGTATTACCAGCATTACAAAAACCTACATTACCAGCAGTATTACCTAGACCAGCGTGGCAGGCGCCAACATCACTACCATTCCTGGGCCCTGCAGCAGTTGGGGTGCATCCGGTAGGCACATCGGTGGCGTTAGGAATCTCTGTATTGTTGCGGGGAGTATTAACAGCAGTACCTCCGTGAAGAACTCCATTAAGATCAACCCTAGCAACCAGGGGCTGGACCATTGTTCTCAGTTGCTCCTGTCCTTGAGCCATGCCCTGCATGACCTCCATGAGCTGAGTCATGCGCTCCCTCATCTCTTGCATCTCAGTCTGAATGTGATCCATGGCTTTCTTGAGATTGTTTCTGGTAGATTACCGATGAATTCTCTAGTCAGCAATCCTGAAACAACTCTCTGAAAATACAACAGAACATAAGAACGAGACTTAAGAAGGTACCTGCAAACACAAAGAAAAATATGCAAAATGCTGATAATGTATATATGCATATGGAATATTTCCCTTGATTCTAGTTCCGGGTGAAACGCATGACAATGGAAACCCCTCAGACAGCAGTAGTAGAAAACTCCTCATGTATACAAATGGAAAACCACACGGGCAGTTGCAAGCACAAGTATCTGAGTACGAATAACGGCAAGCGAGATAGCTAGAATCAAATGAAATATGCACCTGCAATGTTAATGCAATGTAATCAATGCAGATGAGAAATGCAGAAATGCAAGGATGCTACAGGGGATTAAGGTAGCTGTGTTGTTGTCGGAGAATAATCAGAGCTCTGCCTTTGAATAACATAGATCACTGCACAACATAGATCACTGATACTGAAGACCTATGATATCAAACCAAAAGTTCACACTATGGAGAAAACCGGGTGATATGGAATTATGGTTTCCTGCATAACCCAATTCCCTTCACAGGTATGGACTTAATTCGCCGACGAGGTATGGCATCCTTGTTACACCCCAAAATTTGCTCAACCTTTTCTTACCTGGTTTATGTTTCATTGCATTAACATTTTCATAGTTATATCATTTGCACATCATGTTATCATTCATAGAGCAGGGGATCAAGTGTTATCCTTGTCAAAAGAAGCCTAGAAAGAGGTCTCATTCAAGATTGAGGAGTTGTCAAAGTCATCAGGAGGTGGTTTGAGTGCCTAAGGGTTTAGATGTTTGAGTGTGAATCTTCTCCTAACTTGAGGATCAATTGAAGACCATCAGAGGGTTGTGAAATGTTGAATGTGAGAAGAGGATGTGTATGGAGCTCATAGAATGCCTAGATGTCCATGGGAGAGTTCAATCAAGTCATTGTGTCAAATGCAAGAGCCACAGTTGAGGTGCAAGCAATTAGGGTTTCATCTGGATCAATTCTAGGTCAACTGGGCAATTGAAGAGTATCAAAGCCTACTTCTAGGTCATGGAGTTCATGGAATTATATGTTAAGACATTTGTGGTGTTGTGCCAAGATCAAATCAAGAAGATTCAAGAGTGTGGGAAGTTGCTAAATTAGGGTTTCAGTGTAAGATCCCCTATTTAATGCCTAACTTCAAGACCACATAAGTCAAGATAAAAGTTTCAAATGGATCTTTGGCCAACATAAAACTTGTAGACAATCTCAATACCTTTAATTTGAGTACTAGAAATCCTCAAGGGGATTTATAGAACTCAAGTTATGGTCCAGACACGTTACAAGTCCTCAGATGCTTCTGAAATTTGTCTGTGAAAATCATCTGACTTCAAAGCTATTTTTGACCTACAAGGAGGTTTCTCTTGAACTTTTGGTAAACATGAAAATTGTTCCTCATGATCTTATATTTCTAAATTGTACTAGAAGTCTTCCATATGATTTGTAGAACTCAAGTTATGAGGTTTACAAGTTAGGGGTATTTTGGGAAAGTGAGATTATAGGTCATTTTCAATCATAGGCCAAAATCTTCAACTTGCACTTGTCAAATGAATTTTTGTTAAACATGAAAGTTGTTCAAAATGGGGTTTTTAGGCTAGCAAAGAGGTCATGGTGGATTGATTGGGCTCATAGCAATACTTGGTTTGAAATGGTTTGAATAAAGGAAATTTTCAAATGAATTAAGGAGGGAAAATGCCAATTTTGAGTTATAGGACCAAAACATGTCAAGTAACTACATTTTTTGAATGGAAATTGAATTTTAGACACTTTGGCATTACCAGAATTTTGAGTTTAGGCCAAGTTTCATGAGTTGTCATTTGGTTTCTTCATTTGCAAGTCACATAGCCAAACACCTTACCAATGCAATTCAAGCACTCCTTTTGGTCTGAATACACTCACAAGGCAATTTGCAGTTAAAAGGGAAGATTCTAGAATAGTTTCCATGGAAAAATCGTGACTGTCATGTGCAACTTCAAGAGCAAAATCAGAATTTGCAAATTGATGGATTGGGCTTCAAACACACTTCA
Source organism: Lathyrus sativus (assembly GCA_963859935.3). Classification (NCBI taxonomy): domain Eukaryota; kingdom Viridiplantae; phylum Streptophyta; class Magnoliopsida; order Fabales; family Fabaceae; genus Lathyrus; species Lathyrus sativus. The sequence continues at coordinate 452,805,832 of OZ012738.1, read as the reverse complement.
AAAGCCCATGAAAACATTCTATATATTGATTGCATTGAATTCAGAGTGGTTTTGGATTTCATTTTGGGGAAGAACACTGAAGTTGCAGTTGATTTTTCAAGAGGAGCAAGTGAAATCGTGTTTTAAGTTCTAGGCTGATTCAGAGCAAATTGAATCTTACAACATCTTTCTCTTGTATCATTGAATGATTTTGGAAAGTTTTGAAGGAAGAATCAAGCTCTAAGCACCTCTGTTACTAGATCTACAACAGGTTAGTAACTTTCAAAATTCCACATGAATTAGCATGATGTAGTTAGATTTGAACTTGTGGTTAGGATCTATACGAGATGTAGATCATTTTAGGATCAATTTGGAAGCAATTGGTGATGTTTGATCATGAGGTGCCATTTCTGTTTTGATTCGAGTAGATCTGATCTTAAGGCTATAACATGATTTGGATAGATCAGGATGATCAGTGTAGCACAAGGATGATTTATATGATCTTAATTGTGCAATTGGTGATGTTTGATCTAGATGTTATTTCTGAGCATTGCTTCGTGTTTTAAAATCCATGGAGAGTTAGGACATTTGGATAGTAGATTTGAATTCCTGATGAAATTCTGAGTGAGATTGGTATGAGGTTTGGAGTTTTTGGACACCTGTAACCACTTGCTCGCCGGAGAAGACAACTGGAGTCTTCTCCGGCCAGCGTCCCTGATCTCCACTCAGGCCAGCCTGTGAGTTGGAGAAGATGAGTCCATAGCCATCAGATATTGCCTTTGACCTTGACTGACCACCAGATCCTGTGGCTTATGTTTTATTCTGAGTTTTTAATTTCTTTTATTCCATTTTGTTTATTTTAAATGCCTTATTGATTCAAAAAAATCACAATAAATTCAATTTTGTTCCAAAAATTATTTTGAAAATATCTCCATGAGCTTGAGAGAATTTGTGATTTTCTGAAATCAATAAAATGCATTTTTCAGTTTAATTTGATTTTTCTCATTTTGTTTAATTCTTTAATATTTGCATACTTGACCATCTGCTTTGTTGAATTTTGTTCTTCCAATTGGTGATGAATTTGGCTTTGATTTTTTAATATGTGTTAAGGTAGACATGTATGCTCCATTAGGATTTTTGTTGGAATTTTAGAACAATTTAGGTTCTATTTTAGGTGTTGAGATTAGGTCCTTCCCAAACTTGTGGATCACCTTGATACCCTTCAACTTAGAATTTATTTAGGTGACTTAAAAGTTGAATTAGGATTTAATATTTTAACCCTAGGTTGTTCAAACATGTATGTTCCCCTAGGAGTTTTATTAGAATTTTACAACTTTGTTTTCTATTTTAGTTGTATTTTGCAAATTGCTTGTGCTTGTGGTGTTCTATTTTGTGTGTCTTTTCTTGTTTGGTTTTGTTGGTGACTTTGGGGCTGGATTTGCTTGGTTTCCTTCTTGGGAAGTCTTCTAGACTTGGTGTAGCTGCTGTGGCTTGAAGATTGGAGCTTGGAGTTGAAGTTTCCTTTTGTTTTAGGAGTTGTTTTAGGAGCTTAGGAAATTAGGGTTTTAGGAAGAGCCATTAGAACTAGTTTTGATTCTTTCATCAAACATAGAATGCATTATGTGCTTCTATTCTATCCAATGATGTACAGTCCTCCTAGGGAAACTCCATCTCTCCTTTGGAGGGATGTGTGGTATGCCCATAGTTGAGTAGAACTTTGAGGATGCCTTTCTATTTCAATGTTGGTACTTGATGATTTCCTTTGATTTTCATTTAGTTCTTAACATTACAACCTTGATCTTAATGATTAATCCTTTGCTTGGAGTGTTCTTGCTAGAGCTTTAAGATGAAGTGTGATGAAGTTTGAAGATAGAAGCTAGCTTGAGGATGAAGTCTTTTACTGTCAACTTTGTTGTTAAGAGGATTTGCTGTTTAGAGCTGCTGCTGCTGAGTATTGAAGTTGTTTTCTGCTGAAGACTGTTGTTGTTGCTTGGGTTGTGTCCTCTGCTTCTCTTCTTTTGTTGTATTGCCTGTTTGCTTGTGTTGATTACCTCTAGGTTTGAGATGGAGCTTGTCTCCTCTTGCCTGTTGTTTTCTCCCTTGCCTCGCTTGTATTGTTGCATAGCATGCATTTTACTGTTTACTGTTTACTGCTTGTTTGCTTTTGTTGTTTCCCTTAGGATCTCTGATTTCCTCTGTGCAAGAGGGAATTATGATAGACATTAGGTTTCTAAACCATGCATGATAACTGTAGGTAGATTCCCTTCCAACCATAGTTTTAGGGTGTCTTTCTCTTCTCATCTCAAAACAATTCAAAAAACACAATAATAAGGTTAATTGAAGTCGTGCGTTACGAGCCTTAAGCTATCTGAGAAAAGGTTGGTGGAGGGTCTCTCTCCAGTAATCTGGATGTTAGTGTGGTACCCTTTGGGTGACATACGAAGCGTTCACTCCGGGGTCATAGTCTCTAGTGCGACTGAGATTGCAAACATCCTAAAAAACAGTTCTTTCGTAAAAGACTCAAACAAACATTCAAACTCTATTTTTGTCCTCTTGGACCTTTAATCAGGAAAACCCTTTCTTAAGGAGATAAAAAAACTGTCAGACAAACTTGTGTCTTCCGTAGCCTAAACTATGTTTGCTCTGATCTTTCATGCCGTATGAAAGTACGTAGGCATGAGATGCGACATCTCGGCGAGCAACCTTTCCCCCTTAACCCGTAGTTAGGCGAACTACATTGACTCTGATTTCTCGTTCCAGACGGGAATACGTAGGCATAAAGTGTGATACTTTGCCGAGTCATTTTCTTTTCTTTTTAGACCAGACCTTTAGAATAGATAGATAAACATACCCTTAGACAGAAAACAAGCGTGGATCCTGTAATACCCCAAATTTTACCCTTACATTTAGTCAGTCTTTTCGCATAGCATTTCATTTTGAATCCATTAACCACTAACCAGTCATGGAGCATAATTTGTTTGCAGGAATTACCCCAGGGGCATTTTGGTCATTTTACATGGAGACCGCAAGTTTTGAGACATCATTCCTGAGGCATTTATTTGCCACTTGGGTCAAGGTGCCTGTATGTTTTGTCAGAATTAATTAGACTTGGGCCGTTCTTTGCTTATGGTTTTTGTTTAAGACATTCCTGAGCAGTTTCTTTTCTCTTAGTAATGCGCAATTTTGGATTGAAAATGAAGTGGATATTGTCGGGTTTGTTTTGAGAAGTTATGTGATCAGCGAAAGTTAGTTTGAATTTATTCGGGGATTAATCAGGTTGTTTTAGAGAATATTTCAAACTCAATTCATAACACGAGTTCTCCCTTTTGTTATCATGTCTTGGAACGGGAAGTTGAGGTTTTTATGGTATGTTCAAACATTCAAAGGCGATGGGCATAAGTGGTATCTTTATTGCATAACAGTGAAATATTTCAAAGTTCATGACCTATGAAACATAAACCATTCAAGGCATAAAAGAAAAGTGAGAGAAAATTGAATGGAAGGAAAATATTGAATTTTATTTCATTTGAACTCTTTGTTTACAAATTACAAGAGAATCCTAGTTACATTGTTTTCCTATCCTAAGACATAAGCCTAAAAAGCTAAAGTCTTCAACCTTGTTCTCAATGATTTCCGTTTCCGGTTACCTGCACAACAAAGACAAAACAGAACAGAAGCAAGAAAAGTGTTAGAAATGCTTTGACACTCTCAGAACAACGTCATCATCGAGTGTCGGGAGTGGCACAACCGAAGATGCGTCCTAACCCCCGTTACCGATCCGCGCCATTGGCGTCAGATCAAGTGGTTGCTGTTCTTATCAATGCGGGACAACTGAGAAAGATGAAGAGGTAAAAGAAGTTCGGGCCGATAAATGATTAACTGAAAAAGGTCTCTATCTCAAAGCCAAAACAAAATGCCATTGTGGTAGCAACTATCAAGTAAATCTGTAAGGCCAATTGGAGGCTGGAAGTGCACGAAGTTAGCAAGAAAGATATCCAACACAGAGGCTCAGTTGAGGACAACATCATAGCCTCTTATCGCACAACAAACAGCACAAGTAATCCAGCCCTGAAAATCATAGAAGGAGCAAATCAAAGACCGCGAGCTAACATCAGAAAGAATCAATAATCAAAATCAGAAAGAACGTTCCACAATCCAACAGAGCACCGAATGGTCTTTCAGTTTTAACACAAATATCAACCAATGGCTAAACAGGTTACATGTAAGACTATACCAGAATAAGCGAATAAGCTCACGCAATCATGTCACAACTGCACAAAAAATTGGATGTTAGAACAGGTCACACGAGCCAAGAGGGTCAATGTCAAGAAAGCCAATCAACCAAATCGACAAGTAAGATGGATATCAAAAAAGACCAGTCCAAAGATCAAAGGGGCATCAACAGAAAGTCCACATCTGCAAAAGAGTAAGCAGTCCAAATCAGTTCACAATGGATATCTAAAACAATCACAACAAATTTCGTATCTCAATCAAATCCAGAAATGGAAGAAAATCTTATCAAATTTCCAATTAGATCGAAATAATGTTGGTTCACAAAAGTTCCACAAATCAAATCCCAATCACACTCAGTGGTAGTCAAAAATAACATAAAGAAATCCAAAACAAATAAAAGCCCAAAAGAGGAATTAGAGAGATATATAGAGGAGTAACACAACTTTTGAAACCCTAGAACGAAAGAGAGCTGGCTGGGAGGCAACGAGAGAAAGGACTTAGAAACCATCGCATCCATCCTCGAAACAAGACAATCTAAGGGGAGAGGGTTCACTGGCGCCGTTTAAAGCCACGACGAGCAAATACTTTCCTTCGAAGCTCAGAACGGACGTCATCATCGCTTCCGTTGATCATCAACAATCATCGGTCACCACCACCACGAGTTCAACGAGATCGCTCGAACCCTAGCTAAAGGTTGAACTGCTTATTTCGAGATTTCATGTATTCTTGTGTTTGTTCTTTTCAGGAATTGTAAAGAGAAGGAAGGTCAACATCGGAGAAACAGGAGGAGAAGATCGACGAAGAGATAGTACAAAGAAGAACGATGAGATGAAGGGATTCCATGGAACCCTAATTCAATTTGGGTTAACAAACCGGCCCAACCATTATATTGTTGTTATGATTTTTATGTGTATTTGTTTTGTTTAATTTGCTATTTCTTTTTCTAAAAAAAAAATATATATTAAAACTTCTTTTAACAACTAAAAAACTTTTTTTTAAATAATAATGAAAATATTTTTTAAGTGATAACATTTTTTAAAAATAATAACTATAAATACTAACATTAACCTAATAAAAAAGATAATAAAAATTAAAATTCTTCCTTTTTGTTAGATAATTAGGTTAAAACAATTTTGAAAATTTAATTTAAGAATTTATTAATATTAAACTCCTATTTTTATTTAAATTGAAAGTTTTTATATATCATAAAATAAAACCACAAAAAGATGCATAATTTCACTTCTTCACCATCTGATAATTCATCTAATTCTGCCCACTAACGTTGTTTGTTCGTTTTGCAGTTTATTGCGTTTACTGTTATTTATTTTATTATTGTTCAATTCAAATTTCATTATCATATTGTATCTGCTTCTCTCATGTAACCTCGCGAATCCTAACAATCGCGCTTTAATTTCTGCCTTTAAATTTCTGCTTGCATGGTTAAATTAGGACATTATCTCTCTGTTTGCATGATTCAATTATCACACTTCCACCAATATTTCTGTCACACTACACACATCCGAAGGTTAGGTCTAACCGTTTGGTCGCCGCGCCAATAGTCCTCAACTTCAAACCCTTACAACTCTTACAAACCCTAATTTTCACAAATGCCTCGCCGCAGGCAAGATTACAATTTTACCCCTAGCATTAGGTCAAAGAGCCGCCGCGCTCATTTTAGGGTTTCCCGCCGTGTAATCCCTAACCTAACCCTAATTCAACTTAACATTTCAACGTAGAAATTTGGAGTTTCTACACTCCGCGTAAGCGTGTCCTTAAGATACGTTTATTCCCCTTTGAGACCTTGACCACAGTCAAGAAGTCCCTAACCTCCCTTTTGAGGGGAACTACGATTACTCTGATTCCACTCCCGTAAGGATACGTAGGCACAAGATGCGATGTCTTGCCGAGTAAACTTAGAATTAACCCCTTAGGTCTCCTTTCTCACTTTTAATCCTTTGTACATATACCTTAAGCAAATAAATAAAGCAAAATAGTAAACATTTGAACAAAAGGTTCCTGTAGAGTACTACAGAAGTTTAGGGTGCTAATACCTTCCCTAATCTTAACCAACCCCCGAATCCTAGAATCTCCCCGCGTTGTGTTTACAATGCAAAAATAGGTTTTCCCTCTTTTGACCTTTTCCTTCGGATAAATCAAAGAGCGGTTGTGAATTGAATTGCGATTCAAACTACATAATAGTTTGTGATCCTATTTCCACCGCAACAGAAAATGGGGACTTCACTGGGGACCATAAACTTTTGAGGGTTATCCCTAATTCGTTCATATTTATTACTATTTGTTTTACTATTCATTTGCATGTATATATTGTACTTTGATTTTGGGACTGTTCCTTGTGTTGTGAGATAAGTCCTACGCCCGGACTTGAGTGCCATTATTATAGGATGGGGATATATTCGATGAGGCTTATAGGGAGTTGAATCCCGAACAAGCTGATTCGAGAATCACCGTTCAGTTGAGACACTTTCGAAAATGGTTCGGTTGAACGAGTAATCGTGAAAACTTTTTCCATGGTCGATTGGAGTGTGTGATATTGGGAACCGTAGTACCTTAACACCACCTTGGCCTTATTTAGGACGTAGTGCGAGAACTATGTGGGAGTAGTCCTACAATGGTTGCTACGCGATACTACACTCAAAAGAGGTTCTCTTGAGAATATTATTAACCCCCGAGTTAGTTGGAAGGTTGATAATATCCGAAAGATGGGCTGATGACTTTGGGCACCTTTTTAGAACCTTGTTCTGCAGGTACGACTAACCTATAGTACACTCCTTTGGGGATGGGTAGACCTTAACTCCGCTCACGATCCTTTAACCTAGGACTTTGTGTGTTTTCATGCATTGCATCCATAAAGCATCATATTGCATTAAGATTTCATGGAATTCAAACTCTATTTATGAACATTGCAGGATACCATGGATCACTCTAGGAAGCATACTTTGAAATTTACTTTTAAGGGTTTTAATTTGGAAGTCCTAGAGAAGCTAAGGGATTTGGTTCAAGATCAAGAAAAGTTCCAAAACAAATATGGAAGGCTATTGTCTTTGTTGAAGGTTCAAGTAAACGGAGGACTTCTTGCGACTTTGTTACAGTTTTATCATCCAGATTATCACTGCTTCACCTTTCCAGATTATCAGCTTTTACCTACCTTAGAAGAGTACTCTCAGTTGGTGGGATTACCTATCTTGGATAAGTCTCCATTCCCTTTCTTAGAGGAAGACCCTAAGGAACGAGATATTGCTAAAGCCATTTGTCTAAGGATATCCGATGTCAAAAACAATATGATCACCAAAGGGGGGACCTCCGGTTTTCTCAGGGACTTCTTAATTAAGAAAGCCCAATTTTATGCCGATCATAAAGACATGTTTGCCTTTGAGACAATATTTGCTTTGCTTATTTATGGGTTGTTGATTTTTCCTAGTTTTGAGGGGTTTGTGGACCTTAATGCAATCAAGACCTTCATGAGGAGAAATCCAGTTCCAACGCTATTGGGTAATACTTATCATTCAGTACATCTTCGAAACTTTCATGGTGGAGGAATGATTACATGTTGTGTGCCATTACTATACAAGTGGTTTATTTCTCACTTACCCAAGTCGGTCCGTTCTGGAGACCTAATCAAGAACGTTGGTCGCAAAAAGTTATGGCTTTAACTCACTTTGATATTGATTGGTATAATCGCATGTACGATGGGATATCGATCATTGATAGTTGTGGAAACTTCAACAATATGCCTTTGCTCAGTTTCAATGGAGGAATTAGCTACAATCCAGTCTTAGCTCGCCGACAGTTGGGATACCCCTTGAAAGAACCGCCTAAAGGTATTCATGTGGAGAAAATCTTTTTCAAAGACGACAAAAAGCTTCAAGATCAGATTCTATCTTCTTGGAATCATCTGCATAGGAAAGACAAAGAAAGTTTGGGAAGACCTAATTGTGTGTCCATGGAACCATACCTTCAATGGGTCCGAGGAAGAGCTATTGAGTTGAAGATGCCCTACTCTCGCCAAGATCCTTTACCTCAAAGAGAAGAACCTGTCCAGTATTTCATGACTGAAGTTGAGACTTTGAAGATCACTTTGGAGAGATCACAACGCGAAACAGAATCATGGAAGAACAAATACCATGTGATGGTCAGCGAGTACGAAGAACTTCAAAAGCAAATTCAGTCGAAGAATGATGAGATACAATCCTACAAGAAGAGAAGGCTCTACGAATATTTATTTTCCTCCGGATCTCCGTCTGCTCACTGAAGTTGTGGAAGATGCTTCTCTAGGATTTTCTAGGCTTTTATTTAGCTATTTTGGTTGCAAGAATATTATTTGTAATTTGTCTTCAATAAATTAAAAGTTTCTTTGGTATTCCGCAATATTCGTAAATATTCGAATTCCATGAAATCTTCATTTGCATTCACATTTTAGCATCATACTTTTGCATTGCCTGTGTCTCCCGATTTCTCATACTCGGTTCCCTCACCTTCCAGTTTTGTCACCCTGAGTTCTCTGCATCAATACGACCCTTCATAAGGATGGAAGATCAAAACCAAGAAATCAACCGTGTCAGCCATGAACTCGAAGATCTTCGAGGAAGTGTAGGGCAGATTTTGGAAATGCTACGAGCTCTTAGTGTGAAGGTGGATGCTCAGTCTACTGTTGTTTCTGAGACTACTAATACCGTTATGGAACCTCAACAAGCTGTTATTGTCGAGAATGTACCTCCTCATGGTCTTCAATCCGGTTTGGTGCCTCCTAGTGCTCAACCAGTTCGACGAGGTACCCCTCCAAAGCGCAAAACTCCTAACTCCGACCATGGTAAAGGACCTGCACGTTCGAGGAACCGCAAAATGGCTACTCCTAAACCTTGGCAACATCAACAGAGTTGTGTTCAAGGCTATCCGTTTCCATATGTCCAGCAACCCTATGTAGCTACTGTTGCACCTCCTTTCGATCAGCAGTTTCCTACATACCAGCCTGTGCAGTCAGCTCTGGTATATCAAGCACCGGTTTATCAACAACCTTACGGTTATCCGCCCATGCAAGTTCCTGTCAACAGTCAACGAGTGCCCAACGCTCCTGTTCACCAACAATCACAGAATCAGGTTCCTTATCCCCGTAAGAGGCAGTATAAGCCTTGTCCTCCAATTCCGATAACTTTCACTGAGTTATACGCCCATTTGGTACAACAAGGTCTGATTACCACCCGTGCTTTGGGTCCTCCGCCTAATCCGTTACCTGCAGGTTACAACGCTACCGCTCATTGTTTATTTCATGAGGGTGCGCCCGACCATGATCTAGAGAATTGCTACGCTCTTAAGAACTTTGTCAGAAATTTGCTAGAAACGAAGAAGTTGTCTTTTAGCGATGCTCAGCCGAAGATCGAGACTCCTCTCGGGGTGCCCTGCTTGTCAAGCTTAAATTCTGCAAAGTATGTTGACCCCTCAGCAAATCAGTCGAATCCAGTAATTATTCAAAGGCCTAGCTCGCTTCATTTCAGTAACCCTCAAGATGATATGACCGGGATCAACAAAGAATCTGGGAAAGTTATTTTGAAGCAACGACTGAAAACTGTTGAAGATGTGACCAGCATAACTGGGGCAAGCCATGACGACTCACAGTGATCATAAACCAGACGTCCTTTCCATTGAGGCTCCGCCAAAGGAAACTGTTACTCTTGAATGCAAGATTTCATAAACATTTAGAAGGATTTTTCCGACAGTTCATTTGTTTATTTATATATATTTCTCTTTGATTAAGCATATTTAGCATGTACGAACTTGTTTATCTTTGATTAATTAATGCAACGCATATGTTTGTCTTGAATAAATCCATTCGTTTCACTCATTAAAAAAAAACGTTTTCATAAATCATAATGCCAACTTTACCCGATCTCTTGTTCTGATGGAGAATTGGGGGGAGGATGACGAACCTAAAACGTCAGATTTCTTATCGTATGCTTCGATTGAAACCCGCTGATGATGTAAGGCATTGTTTCAAATCCCAAACACTGGAGATATAAGGATGTTAATCCCTCGTTAACCTCTTTGAGCCTTGAAGTAGGAGTTTTCTTTTTAAGAACCTTCATCCTAACCTGGGGCAGGGTAGGTTTCAGTTAAACCGATCGAGCTTAGATCCTCAAAAAGGAAGAGCAAACCTTCGAGAATTTATCCTTAGCATCTTAAGAAGTCCAATACAATGACTATCCCTCAGTTATCTAAGGAGTGGGGCAGTCACGAGCCTTTCAAAAGATTTACACGACTTGTGCATAAAAGAATATTCAAAAAAATAAGAGCCCGCTAAGTCAAAACCTATGAAGGAGACTTAGGCAAAACTGGGGCATCCCGCTGGATTCCAAAGTCAGATCAAAAGACGTTGTCCAGGCAAAAGTTAGGGAATAAAAGCAAAACAAGAGGGTACAATAAATAATCCCTAGTAAAGAACAAAATCGTGTGACCAATTGCCATTAGAAATAGGTGAGTGACTGCCATGTCCAAAGCCTTGATAAGTTCTCGACCATAGCAAATCCGCTTGAGATATGAGCGTTCGTATCCGATTAACTGAATTAGGATTGGAGAACCTCACGAAGAAGGATGGGTACAAATATAACTCTGAGCCTTTATCCTTTTGTTTCTTAAACCGTGAACCGAGCCACGATACAACCTTTAAAAGACCTAATTGAAGTAGGACTTCGGTTGAAAGCATACTCGACAAGATCACGTTTCCTGACTCCTACGAGCTATGCTCAGGAAAAAATTCATGTTGGCATTATAATTAAAATTTATATCCTGACTAGTGATTTCGGTCACAAGTTATTGCGATATCTTTTTCAAAACAAAAATTCAAGACAAATATATGTGTACATTGACAAGCTCAGGATACGCATTTCAGGCATGACGACTTTGCTTGGTATCTTAGAGATTTACATATGGACATAACTCGTGAAACTTGAAGATCCTGCTAAACAGGGGCAGGCAGTTTCCCAGTTCGCTTACCAACGCGAGTCTGACGCTCTTAAGGAGCTATTTCTCAAAGATTTCGTTGTAACACGCTTAATTTGGGCCAGACCTGACAAATCTCTCAAAGAGTTTGAAAACAGTGGGGCAACCAGACTCCATGTTCTCTATAAAATCCTCTTGAGATGACCATACCTCACCACGCAAGTATCCTGGGGCACCGTGTTTTTTTTAAAAAGAAACAAATGGCGACTACTATAAGGTCCTTCAAGATCAAAACCATGTGGTTTCACAACTTTTCTTCATGCACCCGATGGATTTTACTCACGGCGGCCTTCATTCCCCAGTAAATCTCAGCGTTGCAACAGGCACCTAAACTATTGCCTCATCACAGTCCCCAGAGAGACTATAAGCTGACAACTTTTTCTTGGGTAACTCGAAAGTGTCCCTCAGGTTCTTCTCCCCATGTGAAGACGTGATACTGTGCACCCAAGCAGATTACCTTCTCCCCAGAGAATTCAGAACTTTAAAACCTGATTTGGGTTCTACCATTGATCCTTCTCACCCATGATTGACGTATTGGTTGCAGAGAACGCAGGGCATCTCCGTCGAGATGTTTATTTCATCTCTCGTCTCGTCTCTAATCTGTTTCGTTAGCATACGTAGGGGCATAAGCATCACATGCCTATTTCATTACATACTCATTACATACTCATTACATACTCATTCCATTACATCCTGCATATTTAACTACATACATAGACATTAACATACATTCACATTAACATATGCGTTAGCATTCACAGGTTCATTGTGTTTCACCATCATTGGTTGTTACCGCCGAGTAACTGGGTTCGTCCATTCTCTCCAAATAGATTGTCAGCCCTAAGCATAAAATACATATGTGTTTCCAGTTTCCCCACAGAGCTCGATCCTCGTGGATGACGGTTACTTCAGCTATCTTTCCTCACCAGGATAAGATATTTACCCTTCGAGATCATTCCCTCGATGGAGTCTTGATTGCCATTTTTTTTCTTTCTAGCTCGATCCTAGATTGAATCCCGGTCTTGTCGGTCGTGGAGCCCAACCGGACGTGCATTTATTTTGCACCGTCTAAAAATTTTCACCATACCTTGGCAGATATGCGACTGTTCTCGCCTGAGAAGCTTATCACTGTACCCGGATGTGCATTTATTTTGCACTATCTTTCAAGAAAATCAATCACAATCCTTTACGGGTACACGCTAGTTCACGCCTGGAAAATCTATCAGTACATCTTACAGCATCGGTATGCAAGTGCTCTCGCCTGAGAAGCCTATCGATATGACAATCTTACATCCTACAGCATCGGTATGCAACGGTTCTCGCCTGAGAAGCCTATCGGTACAACACTTTACAATCCTACATCCTACAGCATCGGTATGCAACTGTTCTCGCCTGAGCAGCCTATCGATATAACAATCTTACATCTTACAGCATAGGTATGCGACTGTTCTCACCTGAGAATCCTATCATCGATCAGCAACAGTTCTCACCAGAGAAGCTTATCACAATCTTACACAACAGGATACGCAACAGTTCTCACCAAGAGAAGCTTATCACAATCGATCAGCAACAGTTCTCGGTTAAGAAGCTTATCGTAACATTCGTCTGCAACGGTATGCAACAGTTCTCCGCCGAGAAGCTTATCATCATTATCTGTTATCACCTCTACAAGCAGTTCTTACATGAGAAGCTTATTATTGCCACTCTTGCAAATAAGCGACATTTCTCGCCTGAGAAGCTGATCCTATCTTCGTTATGACTCGCAGCAAATGGCCATCTCCATCGAGCAGTTGGGCTTCCATTTTCCTTTTCGTCTTGAAGTATGGGGAGGTTTGAACCGAATCATATTCAGGAGAGCACAGATCTTGAAGTATGAAGAAGTTCATTTACCCTTTAGTAAAAGAAGGAGCGGAATCATATTCTGGAGAGCACAGATCTTGAAGTATGAAGAAGTTCATTTACCATTTAGTAAAAGAAGGAGCGGAATCATATTCAGGAGAGCACAGATCTTGAAGTATGAAGAAGTTCATTTACCCTTTAGTAAAAGAAGGAGCGGAATCATATTCAGGAGAGCACAGATCTTGAAGTATGAAGAAGTTCATTTACCCTTTAGTAAAAGAAGGAGCGGAATCATATTCAGGAGAGCACAGATCTTGAAGTATGAGGAAGTTCAGTTTACCCTTTAGCAAAAGAAGAAGCAGAATCATACCCGACGCGTTGTCCTCGGAAGTATGAAGAAGTTTATTTTATCCTTTAGTAAAAGAAGAATCTGAAACGTATTCCAGGCACCGACCTTAAATATGAGAAGATTTATATATCAGATAAGCAGCAGCCTCTTTATTTGAGTGCTTATCCGTTTTGGCATGTAAGTCCCTTCCAACGATAAGTGACAGTTCTCCCTCGAGAAGCTTATCAGGGCATTTCCCATCAAAGCCCATTTATTTTGGCATACATTCGATCCCATCACGAAGGATAGTTTATAGAAGCTTGGATGTTATTCTTTGCTCAATGCTCCAGCATTCTGTAATCGATCTAGCAGTCGTGTAGATCCAGTCTTATTGTTAGACATTCCCAAGTGGAGGCCATCTCGTAGGCGCCATCTCCATTTAGGATCATGTTCTAACCACTTTAAGTCCATTTATTTTGGCATACAGCCGGTTTCTTACCCTGTATATTTGCTACGGAGTTCCGAAAGGCCCGTTTGATCCTGTCACGAGAGATAGTTTACAGAAGCTTGGATGTTATTCTTTGCTTAATGCTCCAACATTCTGTAATCGATCTTGCAGTCGTACATGATCCAGTTTTACTTTTAGATTCCCCAGTGGAGGCCGTCTCGTAGGTGCCATCTCCATTTGAGAATCTCGTTCCTTTTCTAAAAATGACAATTGGTTGTGTTCGCACCAGTTGACCATCATTTCAGAATTCCCCGGTGTTGTGCTGTGTCCCAGCGCGTTGTTTTCCCCAGTATGTTCTTCTCGTAGCGTCTGACCCTATGTCGTCGTATTCGTCAGTATTTTCACATTCATCATTCCAGCATACGCATCATATCATGTTCATGGCGCTGCCTGCATTAGTCTTGTTTGGTCCATAGCATTGCATATCGCCACATATAAGGGCAAAATTTTCGGTTATCTATATTTAAATCCCTCCACCATGATTCCTCGAGTCTCCGCCACTCAAATCATCCGGTGTAGCTATTTAAATAGGGGCAACTGTAATACCCCAAATTTTACCCTTACATTTAGTCAGTCTTTTCGCATAGCATTTCATTTTGAATCCATTAACCACTAACCAGTCATGGAGCATAATTTGTTTGCAGGAATTACCCCAGAGGCATTTTGGTCATTTTACATGGAGACCGCAAGTTTTGAGACATCATTCCTGAGGCATTTATTTGCCACTTGGGTCAAGGTGCCTGTATGTTTTGTCAGAATTAATTAGACTTGGGCCGTTCTTTGCTTATGGTTTTTGTTTAAGACATTCCTGAGCAGTTTCTTTTCTCTTAGTAATGCGCAATTTTGGATTGAAAATGAAGTGGATATTGTCGGGTTTGTTTTGAGAAGTTATGTGATCAGCGAAAGTTAGTTTGAATTTATTCGGGGATTAATCAGGTTGTTTTAGAGAATATTTCAAACTCAATTCATAACACGAGTTCTCCCTTTTGTTATCATGTCTTGGAACGGGAAGTTGAGGTTTTTATGGTATGTTCAAACATTCAAAGGCGATGGGCATAAGTGGTATCTTTATTGCATAACAGTGAAATATTTCAAAGTTCATGACCTATGAAACATAAACCATTCAAGGCATAAAAGAAAAGTGAGAGAAAATTGAATGGAAGGAAAATATTGAATTTTATTTCATTTGAACTCTTTGTTTACAAATTACAAGAGAATCCTAGTTACATTGTTTTCCTATCCTAAGACATAAGCCTAAAAAGCTAAAGTCTTCAACCTTGTTCTCAATGATTTCCGTTTCCGGTTACCTGCACAACAAAGACAAAACAGAACAGAAGCAAGAAAAGTGTTAGAAATGCTTTGACACTCTCAGAACAACGTCATCATCGAGTGCCGGAAGTGGCACAACCGAAGCTGCGTCCTAACCCCCGTTACCGATCCGCGCCATTGGCGTCAGATCAAGTGGTTGCTGTTCTTATCAATGCGGGACAACTGAGAAAGATGAAGAGGTAAAAGAAGTTCGGGCCGATAAATGATTAACTGAAAAGGGTCTCTATCTCAAAGCCAAAACAAAATGCCATTGTGGTAGCAACTATCAAGTAAATTTGTAAGGCTAATTGGAGGCTGGAAGTGCACGAAGTTAGCAAGAAAGATATCCAACACAGAGGCTCAGTTGAGGACAACATCATAGCCTCTTATCGCACAACAAACAGCACAAGTAATCCAGCCCTGAAAATCATAGAAGGAGCAAATCAAAGACCGCGAGCTAACATCAGAAAGAATCAATAATCAAAATCAGAAAGAACGTTCCACAATCCAACAGAGCACCGAATGGTCTTTCAGTTTTAACACAAATATCAACCAATGTCTAAACAGGTTACATGTAAGACTATACCAGAATAAGCGAATAAGCTCACGCAATCATGTCACAACTGCACAAAAAATTGGATGTTAGAACAGGTCACACGAGCCAAGAGGGTCAATGTCAAGAAAGCCAATCAACCAAATCGACAAGTAAGATGGATATCAAAAAAGACCAGTCCAAAGATCAAAGGGGCATCAAAAGAAAGTCCACATCTGCAAAAGAGTAAGCAGTCCAAATCAGTTCACAATGGATATCTAAAACAATCACAACAAATTTCGTATCTCAATCAAATCCAGAAATGGAAGAAAATCTTATCAAATTTCCAATTAGATCGAAATAATGTTGGTTCACAAAAGTTCCACAAATCAAATCCCAATCACACTCAGTGGTAGTCAAAAATAACGTAAAGAAATCCAAAACAAAATAAAAGCCCAAAAGAGGAATTAGAGAGATATATAGAGGAGTAACACAACCTTTGAAACCCTAGAACGAAAGAGAGCTGGCTGGGCGGCAACGAGAGAAAGGACTTAGAAACCATCGCATCCATCCTCGAAACAAGACAATCTAAGGGGAGAGGGTTCACCGGCGCCGTTTAAAGCCACGAAGAGCAAATACTTTCCTTCGAAGCTCAGAACGGACGTCATCATCGCTTCCGTTGATCATCAACAATCATCGGTCACCACCACCACGAGTTCAACGAGATCGCTCGAACCCTAGCTAAAGGTTGAACTGCTTATTTCGAGATTTCATGTATTCTTGTGTTTGTTCTTTTCAGGAATTGTAAAGAGAAGGAAGGTCAACATCGGAGAAACAGGAGGAGAAGATCGACGAAGAGATAGTACAAAGAAGAACGATGAGATGAAGGGATTCCATGGAACCCTAATTCAATTTGGGTTAACAAACCGGCCCAACCATTATATTGTTGTTATGATTTTTATGTGTATTTGTTTTGTTTAATTTGCTATTTCTTTTTCTCAAAAAAAAATATATATTAAAACTTCTTTTAACAACTAAAAAACTTTTTTTTAAATAATAATGAAAATATTTTTTAAGTGATAACATTTTTTAAAAATAATAACTATAAATACTAACATTAACCTAATAAAAAAGATAATAAAAATTAAAATTCTTCCTTTTTGTTAGATAATTAGGTTAAAACAATTTTGAAAATTTAATTTAAGAATTTATTAATATTAAACTCCTATTTTTATTTAAATTGAAAGTTTTTATATATCATAAAATAAAACCACAAAAAGATGCATAATTTCACTTCTTCACCATCTGATAATTCATCTAATTCTGCCCACTAACGTTGTTTGTTCGTTTTGCAGTTTATTGCGTTTACTGTTATTTATTTTATTATTGTTCAATTCAAATTTCATTATCATATTGTATCTGCTCCTCTCATGTAACCTCGCGAATCCTAACAACCGCGCTTTAATTTCTGCCTTTAAATTTCTGCTTGCATGGTTAAATTAGGACATTATCTCTCTGTTTGCATGATTCAATTATCACACTTCCACCAATATTTCTGTCACACTACACACATCCGAAGGTTAGGTCTAACCGTTTGGTCGCCGTGCCAATAGTCCTCAACTTCAAACCCTTACAACTCTTACAAACCCTAATTTTCACAAATGCCTCGCCGCAGGCAAGATTACAATTTTACCCCTAGCATTAGGTCAAAGAGCCGCCGCGCTCATTTTCGGGTTTCCCGCTGTGTAATCCCTAACCTAACCCTAATTCAACTTAACATTTCAACGTAGAAATTTGGAGTTTCTACACTCCGCGTAAGCGTGTCCTTAAGATACGTTTATTCCCCTTTGAGACCTTGACCACAGTCAAGAAGTCCCTAACCTCCCTTTTGAGGGGAACTACGATTACTCTGATTCCACTCCCGTAAGGATACGTAGGCACAAGTTGCGATGTCTTGCCGAGTAAACTTAGAATTAACCCCTTAGGTCTCTTTTCTCACTTTTAATCCTTTGTACATATACCTTAAGCAAATAAATAAAGCAAAATAGTAAACATTTGAACAAAAGGTTCCTGTAGAGTACTACAGAAGTTTAGGGTGCTAATACCTTCCCTAATCTTAACCAACCCCCGAATCCTAGAATCTCCCCGCGTTGTGTTTACAATGCAAAAATAGGTTTTCCCTCTTTTGACCTTTTCCTTCGGATAAATCAAAGAGCGGTTGTGAATTGAATTGCGATTCAAACTACATAATAGTTTGTGATCCTATTTCCACCGCAACAGATCCCGTCGAGTACGACGGACGTGAGGGGTGTTAATACCTTCCCCTTGCGTAACCGACTCCAGAATCCAGAATTTGGTTGCGATGACCATTCTTTTCCCTCTTTGCGTTAGGTTTTCTCTGAGCGTTTCCTTTCCCTCTCTTGGGATAAATAACGCACGGTGGAGACTCTTTTGTCATAGCCGGTGCTTATTTTCGCAGTAGCGACAATCCTATGCGTTCATCAGCGTCACAGACTTTCAAGAAACGACGATACGATACCCAGAAGGTGTGGCATCATCATCTCTTGAAGCAGCCTCACTTAGCTGAATCACAAATGATCGTTCCCCGGAGTCGACAACCCTCCAAACTAACAACCCCTCAAGCCCAAAGGGCTGGAAAAGAAGTCAATCGGGAGAATCTCGTCTGAGCGTGGATTTTGCGGGACACTAGTACATGCAAAGCATGCACGTGCCCACTACTTTCCACAACTAATTCTAGGTATACACTCAAGCTTGGGTCTGGCTTATCACTCATCAGAATCAATCCCCTCCCACAACAACACAATAAGGATATAATATAATGCTGAAAATAAACTGCGGGAAAATAAAATGCGGGAAAGTAAAGCTAAGGTACAACAGGTATGTACAAAACCCACAAGATAAACAAACAAGCGCTAGGACTGACTCGTCTAGGGGATGGGAAATGGTCCTAGCGTAGGGGATGGGAAAAGTCCCCAGCAGCTATAAGTCCCCAACAGAGTCGCCAGCTGTCGCTACTACGAAAAACGAGGCCGGCAATGACAGAAGAGTCGCCACATATCGTTATTTATCCCAAAGGAGGGAAAGGAAACGAACGGAAAAGCCTAACGAAAAGGGAAAAGGAATGGTCATCGCAACCAAGTCCTGGATTCGGGAGTCGGTTACGCAAGGGGAAGGTATTAGCACCCCTCACGTCTGTCGTACTCGACGGGATCCACGCTTAATTGTTTATCTTGAAGGGTTGATTAATACTATCTAGCTAAAAGCTTGGTCTGAAAAAGAAAAGAAAAGTGACTCGGTAGAACACAGCAGTTCTGTGCCTACGTATTCCCGTCTGGAACGAGAAATCAGAGTCAACGTAGTTCGCCTAAATACGGGTGAAAAAAGGGGGAAAGGTTGCTCGCCGAGATATCGCATCTCGTGCCTACGTACTTTCACACGGCGCGAAAGATCAGAGCAAACGTAGTTCGGGCTAACAAGACCACATATTTGGTTCAAAAGGTTTTACCCGAGTAGAGTTAACAGATGGTTCTAGCAGTTTGATGTATGCAGCTCGACCTTTGGAGAGTTAACAAAACTCTCCTTATGAAAATGGTTTCCAAGGATTAAAGGTCCCAAGGGACAAAAAGAAGTTTGATGTTTGTTTTTGAAGTCTTTTAAAGAAGAAGTGTTTTGAGTTTTGTTTGTAACTCATGTTGCACTAAAGACTTGGACTTAAGAGTGAATGCGTTGCATGTCACCCAAAGGGTGCCACGCTTAACACTCAAGCTATTGAAGAGAGACCCTCCAACAACCCTTTCTCAAGTGCTTAAGGCTCGTAGCGTACAACACGTTTTATCCTTTATTAAGTGTTTTAAGACTGTTTGAAGATGAGAAGAGAAAGGACGCACTAAAGGGGAACTAATCCAATCCTAAAGTTGTCATGCAAAGTTCATCCTATGGTTGAGGTTAGGAGGGAACTACCTAATGTTATCATGCATGGTTAAGATCCTAGTGTCTATCAAATTCCAACTTGAACAATAAGGAATGGAAATCCTAAGGGAAGGAAGACAAAAGAAGAAGAAGGAAACAATTATAAGAATGCAAACATGAAATACAACCATGGAAGGTAAGGATGCAATGCAAGTGAGGGAGGAAATATGTGTGGGGCTGGAGCCTCCACAAGCTCATCTCAACCTCAATCCAAATATGAAATAATGCAAGAGAATAGGAGAAGGAAAGGCAACAAGAGCAATTCATACAAAACATACAAAGGGAAGTCCTCAAGGATTCACCACTTTAGGCATGCCTTAGAGACCTCCAAAGGAGGGACCCAAAACTTCCTTAAGTGACACACCAAGGTCATTGGAAATAGGGTGGCATATTATAATCATACAACCTAAGCCACAAATGAATATCAAAAGGAAAATGGCAAGGAACCAAGAGAAACAAGCAAAGGAGGTACATACACCACCATATGGAATCACAATGTACAAGCATGAAAGTAAGGCATCAAATGGGCAAGCTATGTACAATATAAACAGCCACCAAATGGTCCACAAGATCTATAATATGTCCACAATAAGAAGAAAACACTATAATTTCCATCACACAAGCAATACATGGCTTTTGGAGCCAAAACAATACAAGTGTCCAAGTGAAAGTGCCAAATTATGAGCCAACTTGCAAAATAAGGCAAAAATAGTAAAATGCATCTAAAAATGCCAAATAAAATCTCCAAGCACCTACAATGTGTCAACAATCAGAGGTTAAAAGGATAGGGGAAGAGTCCAAAAGGAGGTGCCTAAACAGAGGGAAAACATCAAGGGTGCTCCAACATTAAGGCAAACTAGAGCATGGACAAAATGGCACTCAAAACCAATGAAAATGGTACAATAAAATCCAGGGAAAAATATACACAAATCCCTCAAGATGTATGCAATAATCCCACAAAATATTAGGAGTTTATTCGTTGTTTTGGTACCTCAACAAAATTCTACAAGAAAGATGGTACAGTTTTGTATTTTTAATGACTATTAAAAATAGAAAACATCAAACAAATTGAAAATAACTCCAAAATCAGTTTTTTCAATTCCTGGGATCTCTAATCACGTAAAATATTATGGTGTAAAAATCTCAAGAATTTAGGAGCAATATTACTATTTTTCATGCAATTAAAGAAAACGAGCAAGAAATAAGAAAAATAAGGAAAACATGGAATATAGACAAATCTGTGTGGTAAATAGCAAGAATACTCAGTCTAATCCATTGGGCTTGGCAGAATGGGGGTGTGGATAACAAGTCACTTAAGCCCAGCTGGGGTTTTAAGTGAAATGGTGAGGTGGCGAATTTCTGGTTGTTGGATGTGCATACTTGGTCATTCTTTTTCATCTAATCCAATGGTAAATGGATCATCTTCTTCATTTGAACAATTGAGAGGGAGGGAACGAACCAGAACCGTGAGGGGCGGCCGGAAAACACGATGACAAACTTCATCCATCTCTATTTCTCTCATTTCTCAACGAAAACAAACGTTTCTTGAGTCAAACTTGAAGCATTTTTCGCAAGGAATAAGAATATCTCAATGGATTGAAGTGAAACCCTCTAAATCCTTGAACCCGTGACTCTCTCAAGAAATATCAAGAACACAATTTCTTCATGAAACTTCCCCAAACATTACCAGAAACGTAATTCATACCAAGGGTGATGTAGTAGTGCAAAAATGATGTAAGAAAGATGCATAATTAAGGAGTAATCTTGATTTTCCTATACCTCTGAAAATGGAGTTATTGAGCTTCAATGGGACACGAATTCTTCTGGAAAATGGTGTAGAATATTTCAATGATTGTTGATGAAGGTGTTTGGATAGGTGAGAACACTTGAATAGATGGAAAATGAAGAACTTGTTTTTGACTTGAACCTCACTTTTTTCAATTGCTATAGCTCTATTTCTTACTCAATTTCATCCAAAAAATTATGGAATTGCTCTACAATACTTATAGAACAAGTTTACAATGAATTGGAGGCCCAATTGTGAGAAAATGATCAAGTTGAATTTTGGATTTTTTCCAAGTTGGAAGCCCATGAACAACCATGAAACCATGATCAATTCTCCTTGTTTTTGATTGCATTCCATTCTTTTTAGTGTAAGAAAGATCAAGGGCCCAAAATCCCTCCTTGTTTGGATCTTAATGGTCATAATCCAAAGTGTTGCTTAAACATGAAGAAACCTTGAAATAGTCCATGAACCATGCCTCAAATGCATTTGATTTTATCACCAATGTTCTTAAAACATGCTTTCCATTCAAAATGAGTACAAATATGACTATCTTTGATTTAATTTTGGCAAGATCACAAACTAGGCTTTTCACATGCTTTTACCAAAATTCCTTTCACCAATCTTCAACCATAAGCTAGCCCATTGAAACCTTGAGGTTTAGTTGACCAAATTACCCCATTTGGAGAAACTTTCATGTTGGAAAAAAGTTCATTTGAGTTATGCAAAGTAGTGAACTTGACCTGTAATTTTATGACCTGTAATCAAAGTTTTCCAAAATGCCCCTGCCTTGCAAAGCCTGTAACTTGAGCTCTACAAATCATATGAAAGACTTCTAGTACAATTTGGAAATATAAGATCAAGACCTACAACTTTCATGTTGGCCAAAAGTTGAGGAGAAACATCATTCTATGTCAAAAGTTCCTTGGAAGTTGGTTGACTTTTGCAGACAAATTTCACATTTATCTGGTGACCTGTAGCTTGTCTGGATCATAACTTGAGTTCCATGAATCCAATCAAGGACTTCTAGTACTCAAATTAAAGCTATAAACATCATCTACAACATTCATGTGGATGCCAAAGTCATGTGAGACTTGTATCTGACTTTTGTGGTCTTGAAGTTAGGCACTAAATAGGGGATTTTATCCTGAGAACCCTAGCTTAGCAACTCCTCACACTTTGAATTCTTCTTGAATTGATCTTGGAGTAACATCTCAAATGCCTCAACACAACATCCCATGATCACCATGACTTAGAATTGAGCTTTGAGCTCCTTCAATTGCACAGTTGACTTAGGGTTGACCAGATGAAAACCCTAATTGCAACACCTTTAACTGTGGTTGCTTGCACTTGGTATAATGACTTGGATGAGCTCCATAATGACCCTCAAGGCACTTTCATGACAAATATCCACCATATCAATGGCTTTAGGACCTCAGATGCCCTCTACATGGCCTCCTAGACAGGAGGTGAACCATGTTCCTCTTAATCAGCTCCTCTCAAAGGACTTTGACTTGGTTGAATTAATGAAATGCCCTTGATGCTTGGCATGAGAATTCTTGATTAGGCTTAGAAGCTTTAGAACTCCTCTCTTGATGGGCACACTCCTTAATCCCTGCAATAATGCTTTATGATATGCAAATGCTAATGCTAAATGAAGTGCAAAGAATCAAACACCAAGAAGGAAAAGGTTGGGCAAATTTTGGGGTGCAACAGCGACTCGGCAGAGCATTGCCGCTCTATGCCTACGTACTCCCTCGTGCAATGGGAAAGTCAGAGTCAACGTAGTTCGACTAACTACGGCTAAAGAAGGGGGGAAAGGTTGTTCGCTAAGACATCACGTCTTGTGCCTACGTACTTTCATCTGGTATGAAAGACCAGAGCGAACGTAGTTCAGGCTAAAAGGACCACAGGTTGGTTCAAAAGTTATTAGGCCCGAGTAGGGTTAACAAGTAGTTCTAGTAGTTGGTGTATGCAGCTCGACCATTGGAGACTTAGGCGTTACCGTTTGCGGTAGAACTAAGAGTTAACAACACTCTTGCTTATGAAAAGGTTTTCCTAATTAAGATCCCGAAGGATGAAAAAGGTTTGAAGTGTTTGTGTTTTTTAAAGAAGAAGCATTTTGAACTTGATTTGTAACTCATGTCGCACTAGAGACTATGACATAAGAGCGAATGCGTCGTATATCACCCAAAGGGTGTACACTAAGCACTCTAGGTCATTGAGAGGAGGCCCCTCAATTACCATTTCTCAAGTAGCTTAAGGCTCGTAGCATGCCACACTTGTCATTCTTTATTAAGTGTTTTATGAATGTTTGAAGCTGAGAAGAGAAGAAAGGACACTAATGGGAGACTAATCAATCTTAAAAGTTATGATGCAAAGTTGACTTAAAGTTGAGTTTAAAAAGGAGCTACCTAACGTTATCATGCATGTTTAGAACCCTAATGTCTATCATAACCTCAAGAGGTTAGAGAACTTATGGGGAGCATGGTAAAGAAAAGCAAAAGAAGAAGAAGAAAAGAAAGCATATGCAAATGAAAATGCAAACATAAGATGCACAAATAGAATGAAAGTGAGAGGAAAATAGTGTGGGGCAGTAGCCTCCACAAGCTCATCTCAACCAAGCATGCATATGGAAATGCAAGAAAAGAAAAGAAGAAGAGAAGCACAAGAAGAAATCAATCAAACAAACCACACAAAGATGCACCAAAAGTGGGATGAAATGACCTAAGTCAAACAACATCAACCACACCACCAAAACTAAACCAAAATGAAAGGCAAAACAAAAACTAAAGCCAAGTGAGGATGGGAGACAAAATGAGGGCAGCAAGGACATCATAATAGGTACTCAACCATAAGCATCACTCATCAAAAGCAAAGAAGCACGAAAAGTGTCCTCAAGGATTCATCATTCTAGGTATGCTTCAAATACCTCCAAAGGAGGGACCAAGCCACCTTAAATGACACTCCAAGGTCATTGGACAGAAGTTAAAGATGAAGAGGAAAGCTCAAAAGCAAAAGCAAATCATAAAAAAAAAGTAAATGCAAGCTAGAACAAAAATAAATGCAAGCAAACTACACATTGAAACCCTAATTGAAAGCTCAAAAGAAAACAAATAAAAGAACAAGGAAGAAATCATATCATGACCTAAAATTGAACAAACATCATCCTTAACATGTTAGCAACATGAAACAAAAGGCATTGAGAGCTCAAAGGATCCAAAAATGTCATATCCAAGTCAAACTAGGTCAAGGTACATGTGTGAACCTCCCTTGGAGGTAACTTGACTTGCAAGTTACCTCAAAAATAGGAAAATGGTTCAAAGATAATCAAATAAAATGCACAAGGTACTTAAACATGTTGGCAAACAGAGGCCAAAAGCTCAAAGCAAATATCCCCTCAAAGCACAATCAAAAGAAAATAATATTCAAGATGTACCACTTTGAAATGAGAGAAACGAGGGTCAAAAGAAAAGTCACCAAAGTCAACCCTAAAGTCAACCAACCAGGGGCAAAATGGTCCTAAAAAATTATTCAACTCATCATGGATATGAGGATCAATTTTCATTCATTGGATCAAAAGGAAATGAGAGAAACAAATAAAAGAACAAACAATGTCACAATTTAATCCATTTAAAACAATTCCAATGTTCAATCCTTTTTTAAATTGAAAATAAAATCAAAAAATAAAATAAAAATATCCTAAAAATAAAGGACATCTCAAAGTCTCTAAAAAATATTTTTGTTGAATTTTAGAACATTGGAGCTATTTTATAATGATTTAAATTGAAACAGAATAAAACAAAAATCAAAAAAAGAAATAAAGGAAAATGATGAAGACATTGGTGTAAATAGCAAATGAAAGCTGTTCAAAACACGCAATGGGCTCAGCAGGGGGTGTGAGTAGCAGGCGAAAATCCAAGCCCAATCCAACAGAATAAAAATCAAATAATTCTGGTGATCGTGTGTGCAAGAGTCAACCAAAGAGCATCATGGAAATCAATGCAGATTACATGATCAAATAGCATGTAAATCACGTGCCTAAGAGCGTGCCAGCACATTAATGAGATATTTGAAAGTGATTACGTGTGTGCAGAATACTATGGTGTAGCGTGCTTCTTAATTTCATGCATTGGATTGGAAATAAAATGAATCAAACGGACCAGGTCAAGACACCACATCATCTTCTTCATAAAATTGGGAGGGAAACAAGTGATGGCCGGACTGCAACTCCGGTCATCTTCTTCGCAGCTCCAGCCACTGTGAAAACAACAACAACAACACGCAGGAAACAATTCTTCACCATTTTAGACAAACTTTATATGAAAATTAATCTAGAGATCACGAGGATCACAAATCCAGCATCCAAATTCCTTAATAATGCATAACAAACTCAACTCGAAGCCAAACATATTTGTGCATCAAGAACAAAAGTTCACCAAACTCACTCAATTTTGTGCAAACATCATCTACATGTTATGGAGATCACAGATCAAGCAAGAATTAAGCAAGAACACTCAAGAACATATCAATCCAAGTCCAAACAGTTTGGAGCTCATAACATCAACCATCACAAATGCCAGTTTGTTTTAGTTATTAATGATTTACATGTTTCCTAGGTCTCAAGTATACAAAAATGGCAGAGAATCATGGCATAATGAGAGAGATGAGTTGAAAAGAAGATACCTAGTGGAGAACTTCCACTGAGCCTTCAACTCTTGATGAAGCTTGAAGATAAATGTCCAGAATCACTCCACAAACTTAAATAAAGCTTTTGCAATCCACAATTTAGCTTGAAATGGCTTGGATCTCAGAATTCGAATTTTGAATTTTCTTCACTTTTTCCAAATGCTCTAGCTCCAATTCTGCTTCCAATTCGTGTTCTGATGATTTGTGAATGATAGAAACCTTTTATGTGATGGATTTGAATCATAAGAAAACCCAATGGCAGCCCCTAGAGCCCAATTGCAAATCCAACTTTTCTTCACTTTTTCACTTGTTCAAGTGCACGAAAATGCCTCCATTTTGCCTCCAAAATGCTTCAAATCATCTACTGGTAGTGTATGGAGTATGAATGGCTGTAATTTGATCCTTGTTTGATCTCCATGGTTGATATTGATTGTGTAACTTAAGCTTGAAGTAAGCTTGAAAATGGCTCATCAAAACACACCAAATTCAAATTCTAAAATTGCCAATGTGCTTAAAACATGATTTGCACTCAAAATATGTACCTACTTGCACAAAAATGATCCATAATGAATTAATTCCAAATTTTCCCTTTTAAGCTTTTTCCATGAAAATTCCTCCACCAATTCTCCATTCCAAACTAAATCCATGACTTCTCAATGTTTGATTGAACAATTGACACCATTTTGAGCACTATTGATGTTGGAAAAAATCTCCATTTGAGGTGTGCAAGTTAGTGAAATGGACCTATAATTTTATGACCTATAATCTCACTTTCCCAAAATACCCCTGACTTGCAAGCCTCATAACTTGAGTTCTACAAATTAGAAGAAAGACTTCTAGTACTCTTTGGAAATCTAAGATCATGAGGAACAACTTTCATGTTCATCAAAAGTTGAGGAGAAACATCCTTCTAGGTCAAAAATGGCTTGGAAGTTGGTTGACTTTTGTTGACCAAAATCACATTCATCTGATGACCTGTAACTTGTCTGCATCATAACTTGAGTTCTAAAAACCAGATGCTCTACAAGTTTCATGTTGGTCAAAAGTTGAGATGAAACTTGTATCTCGAGATAGGTGGTCTTGAAGTTGGGGACTAAATAGGGGATTTTACATTGAGAATCCTAATTTAGTAACTTCTCACACTCTTGATTCTTGACGAATTAATCTTGAAATGATATATAAGCCACCTCAACACAACATCCCATGACCATAGAGACTTGGAATTTAGTTTTAATCTCCTTCAATTTCACAGTTGACTGGGGATTAACTAGATGAAAACCCTAGATGCAACATTCTTGACTGTGGCTTCTTTCACATCACACAACAACTTGAATAAGCTCCAACATGGCTCTCAAAGCACTCAATGAGCGCTCTCAACATCTTATATCCAAAATCATGAATTCACAATCCTCTGATGATCTTAAAATGGCCTCCAAGTTAGGAGCTGACCCACATACATCCATCAATCCTTTCACAAGACTATTGTCCACTTCTAGGTGACCTGATGACCATTCAAACTTGAGTAACACCCCTTTCTTAGGCTCAAAACTTTGAGTAGACTCCTATTGCTATGCACAACCTCTTGATCCCCTATTCAATGACAAATTCTATGCAATGCAAATGCTAGAAAGAAATGAAATGAAACATAAGCCAAATTAAGAAAAGGTTGGGCAAATTTTGGGGTGCAACACATCCAAAGATACAAAGGGTGACTTACAAAGTCACACAAAAAGACTCTCAAAATCCTAAACCCTTATGTTGCACTCAAGATTTTTCTTGTTGTGAATGCTTGTCTTTCCCTAGGGTTTTCGCCCCCTTAAATAGTAATGCAGACTAGGCTTGGGTTGGTCAAAAATAATAGCAGGAAGAGAAGATTTCAATCTTCATAAATAGCAGATTTTATTTGATCAATCAAATCTAATCATATCATTCTTCCAATCTTCAACCAATCTTCTGATAATAACTCCAAATCAAATCCAATCAGATCCACAACAAGTGTATCAGAAACGCCCATAGTAAGCTATTAAAAACACGCAGATTCTGTACCAAAAAAGTGCAACCAACTTGCACAAAAAGATATGGACACGCAAATATATTCATGACAGACAGATGTCACGACATCCTATAGGACATCTTGTGATTACACCTAGTTTTACCAAAATGCCTGCCAATTAAGTCAAACTCTAAATCTTCTGCAGAATCTTCTTCATAACAGTAGAAACAAATATTTTACAGTTTCCTAAAAAGTATCAAAGATCCTTTTTATGAAATCCAATTAAACCTGAACTTTGTTCCTAATAAATCTCCTTGGCCTGCGCATACTGATGAGGTATATCTAACAGGATCTCATCAAACCAAAACACCTATGTCAAGAGATATGAAATAGCAGCTCTTGCTGAACTAGACAAAGATGTCACGACATCTATCTCGGCATCTTGATTAAAACACATGACAACAGTTCTGTCTCGACATCTTGATTAAAACACATGACAGCAGTACTGTCAAAACAGTAGATGAAGATGTTATAACATCTTGCTTAACATCAGTGCAGAATCATGTTTTACCACAATTTAGCCAATCATAGAATCATGGAACTAACAATCTCCCCTTTTGGAAAATTTTGGCTAAAACAACCAAACAAACTTATCAGGGCAGCAACAGCAGTAGTTTTCTCAAATACATCCAGCCTCACAAACTATCATGCTCCCCCTTAATAGTTGTATCCAGCAAGCAACAACAACACACTACTCTTCCCTTAGCAGTAGCATTAACATCGTTAACACTTTAATCCCCCTTTATTTAGCCAAAAAGTTGACAAAAGTTGGAGTAAATGTACACACATATAAACTCAGCTGCACACAACAAACATAGCCAACCCAAAAAAAGATGAATGACATATCACAACCTCCCAAGAGATACACAGACTTCTTGATCCCCAACAGTATAAAGACTGCACCACTATAGCAACAATCCATGGACAAGGACTTAAACCCCCCTCTGAACTCATTCAAAACACTATAAAAATAAGGAGAGAAGTAAACTCTCATGTAGCTTCCTCATATACATAATATTCTGACATCCTGTCTGACATGACAATAATTATTCTTAAGCTCCTTAAGATATGATTCTTTCATCAATCAGTCAGACTCCAAGCACAAGTCATGAACTACATCTCCTTTTACTTTCTATCTACTTCCCTTTTGCACAGATCCAACAATAGCCGGGACAAAACGATTCTTCACCATACACCATGCTTCATTATGATGAGAAACAACCTTCACAATATAAACTCTACAGTCACATTGTCAAAAAAATTCCATTAGACAGCACAATGTCAGCACAAGTAATGCAGCTACACATCAGACAAGTACACAGCTCCCTCTGTCATGCATAATCAACACTCCCCCTAAAAGAGAGAACCCAAGCACATGAAGAATCATTTTCATACTCACACACTAGTAGCACATGCAACTTTACACCCCTTGGTTCATAAACCAAACTAGAACAAGTAGCAGAAGTAGTTACAGGATAGACATAACTATCTGTAAGATTACTCAGATTCAACTTTGAAGGACTAGAAAAATCTCTAGGAT
The DNA here is from genome assembly GCA_963859935.3 of Lathyrus sativus. Taxonomy (NCBI): domain Eukaryota; kingdom Viridiplantae; phylum Streptophyta; class Magnoliopsida; order Fabales; family Fabaceae; genus Lathyrus; species Lathyrus sativus. The sequence continues at coordinate 452,776,039 of OZ012738.1, read as the reverse complement.
GTTAAGGTGAATGTCCTTCCTTATGCACAAAAAAGAGTTGATGATGTCTTGATCTTCATCTTCACCAGTCATACAAAATATAAGACAAAACATTTGGATAGAGGCCCAAAAACCTGATTTGATCCATTGATACCCAATGACAGAACCAAAAAAAAATACACTGTCAGGTTCACCATGAGCTAGAGCAGTAACATAATGTCACAACATCTTGTCTGACATTCCATCCTCATAGAGACATACAATCACAAACTGCTTGAAACCATAAACAATCTTGAGAAGCAACTATACTATTGCGGCATCAGATCCTAGATAGAAGTATAACTCCCCATATCAAGGATAATCAGTTCTCTTTTTCAGAAGCACGTGAATGGAAAACATACGACTCATTTTTATGTCTTCAAGAGCTCACTCTTTGTTCAACACACCTGTTGAATACATTCACTCACTGCTAGAACCACAAGCAACCTGTATACCATAGTAGCTCACCCAAGATCACCACATTATCTCTCATGACCAACTTCATGCTCATACGGTGAGAAGGCACCAAACTACTCCACTTCTTTCTAGAGTTACCACTTCTCCATAAGTATTCTGGCCTCAGCCTGAGTCAGGGAACAAGATAGACACCCCATAATCCAAGACATTCTTTACCTCATCATTCTCCCGTATGATAGGTTAGAATACTTCTGATTCAACTAGTGACTTATCCTCTTCCACAATCTGAACCCCAAGTTCAGCAAACAAAATGATTATTAATCCAAGACAGTCTTCGTCTCATCATTCTCCCGTATGATAAGATGGAACACTTCTGATTAAACTGGTGACTATTCACTTCCATATAACACATCAGGATCCAGACTTTTATGCAATCAACCAATGATCCACTCCAGTCTTGTACAATACCTTTACATCATACTCCAAGACAGTCCTTTTACCTCGTCATTCTCCCGTATGACAAGAAAGAGTACTTTTTAGTCAAGATGTGAATCATAGCTTCCTCAACAGAACTTCAAGTCGTTCTTCAAAAAACATAAACCAGATGATGTTCTAGCATTAATTAGTACATCCTTCATATATCACAGACACAACATCTAATGGTTCTTGATATGCCCACAACTGGACTTACTACTGCCTAGTAATCCAATTGAAGATCTTCAAAAAACGCAGCTCCATCAGCTTGATCAATAAGAACTTCAGACAACCAAAGAGATAAACTATCATACATCTCCAAAAGAAGGTAATCTTTCATATGCAACTTAGGGCTTCTACCACAAGCTCCAATATATGAACCGAAACAGAACCTTCTTTGATCTTCAACCAACTACCCTTCTACACAAGAGTAATTAGTTCCAAACTCATTGCTTAGAATCATATTAGAGACCAACCAAATGCCACAGTTTGGTTAACTCAGCTTCTTTCAAAGCTCTAGAAAATCTAAGCAAACTTGATCTTCATATCCTACATGCTCCAAGGTAACTTAGATACACAAAGACTTGGACCTGTAACATCTACTCCTTCACACAGCTCCCGTAAACTGCATGAGATAGTATTAATTCCATTCATACCTGAGAAGATCAACCTATCTTACAATGATGTGCCACAACATCAATTAAGGCCCTGAAGTTTGCTTGATGTCACAACATTTGATAAGACATCCTGCTGGTGAATTTAGTCCTTCATTATGCCATTTAGAAGAACCTCATCAAGAGTTCTATGTTCACATAAACTTGATTACTGATAGCAAGTTTGAATAGACAGCCTATATTCTGCTTTATTATACCACAACAAATCCCTTGAAGTACATTTGCTTCAGAACCTCCTCTTTAGAGAACCCAAACATGCCAAAGCTTGATTTTTCAGAGAGGAAGGGTCACAAAAATCTTTACAAAAGGACTCCCACTTTCCTTAAGTAGAGACTTATCCAGAGAGTCAAAGATAACCGCCACTTATCCTTGACACCTACTGCACTCCATTACACCTAGATCAGAAATAAACTGATCCAAGGTCAATTCATCAAGATGATGAAATCTTCAACTTTACTTCTTTAGACAAGTTTCTTGCCAGGAAACTTTCTAGATAAATTGAGTGCCTATATAGGTCCAAGCTGATGAAGAGTGCAACCACACAAGTAAATGGTACCAAGATCATCAGCTACATCTCATTTGCTTCAGAGAAAAAAGATTTTACATAATATCTACTTGACTCAACCTGCCTATGACTTCTTTTGTTAATAGAACCCTTACAAGTCATGAGTGGTGAAAATAAATCACCTCCCACTATTTTCTCTAAAACAACCTTCATCAACTTGTAATACAACAGTCAGCAACAGCCCAAACTAAGCAACATCCAGCAAGATCAACATCCTGTCAGACCAAACAAAGCAGCAACAGACACCATCTTCCAACCAGCTACACACCTGCCACATCCATATATCAAATTGTATACAGTATACAAAATACATACCAATCTTCTCCTAGGACTACCAGAGTTCTTTCATCAGAAAAATATGCAGCGGAACCACCAAAAGAATATCTTCAACATGCCCTAAACAAGATGTTAGAACATCTTATAAGACATCATACAGAAGTAGCCACTCCTCCTTTCGCAAAACATCCAGCAGGTCATAGAAACTCCTATATCAAAGGGCACAACAGCAGATACACAAAATCCTTCACAAACTCCACCTTAACCCCATAAGCAGCAACTCCAAATATTTAGCAAGATCAGCAAATCAACTACAACTTCTCCTTGTTTAAACCACCAGAAAGTATGTCCCAAGATCTCATCCAGAATAGACAGGATGCCTGCTCTGATACCAATTGAAATTATGGTATACAGATTTCAGATGTCCCAAACATATATAAGGACATTGACCTCTGCTAAAACAGAACAAGGACAGAACATGTGTATTTTAATTCACTTTAAAAATTAGCAGTGTTGTGACATCTGCTAAAACAGAACAAGGACAGAACATGTGTATTTTAATTCACTTTAAAAATTAGCAGTGTTATGACATCTGCTGTAACATCTGCAGACTGACAGAACAGTTCATCTAACCATTTAAATTGAGCAGAATGTTAAATGCAGAAAGATAAATAACACAGTGAATTGTTAACCCAGATCAGTGCAACATCACCTACATCTGGGGGCTACCAAGCCAGGAAGGAAATCCACTATTAGTAGTATTAATTCAGAGCTAAACTTCCAATTTACAACCCCTCACTTAATCCCTACCCAATGCAATTTCTACCTAGAACCCACTAGACAAGAGACATCTCTCACTTCCCACAACCACAGTAGTGATAAACAATTTAATACAAAAAGAAGACTTTAGAAGACACTCTTCAAAGTCACAATACTTTATTTTGCTTAACAATTTCAATCAGGAACAATACACTCTTGCTTACAAGCTTTGAGTGAACAATTAACAATTAACAAATAACAACTAATAACCTAAACATGTGTACCACGATGCATCCAAAGATACAAAGGGTGACTTACAAAGTCACACAAAAAGACTCTCAAAATCCTAAACCCATATTTCGCCTCCTTAAATAGTAATGCAGACTGGGCTTGGGCTGGTCAAAAATAATAGCAGGAAGATAAGATTTCAATCTTCATAAATAGCAGATTTGATTTGATCAATCAAATCTAATCATATCATTCTTCCAATCTTCAATCAATCTTCTGATAATAATTCCATATCAAATCCAATCTGATCCACAACAAGTGTATCAGAAACGCCCATAGTAAGCTATTAAAAACATGCAGATTTTGTACCAGAAAAGTGCAGCTAGCTTGCACAAAAAGATATGGACACACAAATATATTCATGACAGACAAATGTCATGACATCCTGTAGGACATCTTGTGATTACACCTAGTTTTACCAAAATGCCTGCCAATTAAGTCAAACTCCAAATCTTCTGCAGAATATTCTTCATAACAGTAGAAACAAATGTTTTTATAGTTTCCTAAAAAGTATCAAAGATCCTTTTTATAAAATCCAATTAAATATGCACTTTGTTCCTAATAAATCTCCTTGACCTGCGCATACTGATGAGGTATATCCAACAGGATCTCATCAAACCAAAACACCTCTGTCAAGAGATATGAAATAGCAGCTCCTGTTGTACCATACAAAGATGTCACGACATCTGTCTCGACATCTTGATTAAAACACATGACAACAGTTCTGTCTCGACATCTTGATTAAAACACATGACAGTAGTACTGTCAAAACAGTAGATGAAGATGTTATAACATCTTGCTTAACATCAGTGCAGAATCATGTTTTACCAAAATTTAGCCAATCATAGAACCATGGACAATCATAGAATCATGGAATTAACACATACCTTAACCTTAGTAAAACCCTATCTAACCACACCACAAACCTCATATATAAGCTGGAAAAAAACTCTAGAAGATTCACTCTCACTTTGGCAGCCACAAATAACTCAAACATTCTCTCATTTTTCAATCAATCTATATCTTCGAATCTGTTTTTTTGCAAGCTTGCCTCTCCTTTATTTTATTCATACCATCATCTTTAAAGCTCAAGCAAGAAGAAGGAGCAAGTTGGTGGGGTGTTTGAAGCTCAAGGTAGAGTTGTAAAGCTTCATTGTTAGGTGATTTTTCATCAACTCATTTCTCTCATTTTAGAGGTGTTTTAAGGTCATGTTTGATTCTTCTGAAATCCTACCCTAGTGTAGGTATTGTTTGCATACCTGTTGTGTTGTTTCAAGCATGTACAGTTTGTGTGTCCTTTTCTTCGTGCTCATTTTTCAGCACTTTAGAGTGAATTTTAATGAAAAATAGTGTCATATTTGTGCTCTACATGAAAAAACGAGTGGGAAAGTGCCAGATTTAGAAAGTTTTGTTAAGGCTTTGGATAGATCCAGCGAGGTCATGCCGAAGAAAACGACCGGAGCCCTAGCTCCGGCGTCTGAAGTTGATTGATTATGTGGCATGCTGAATATTTGACCTGGGCTTATATGGTGCCTACGTGTGTGTGAGTCATGTCTAGCTGGATTAATGAATGACCATGTGTGTTTGTTGATTGTGTTTATTTTTGGTCTGGGCCATGTATTTTGATTTTTTTACCCTTATATTTGGGCCCATATGTGTGTTAAACATGATGCTAGTTCATTCCAGATTTACTGATGCACCCCATATTGTTTATTTCATTTTTTTTTGTTATTTTTATTCTATTCTCACTTTTGATTATATTTTAATTGTTAAAACTATTTTAAAAATATACAAAAGTATGTTTTTGTTCATTTAATGTCTCAAGTTATTTTTCATTATTTTTAATGTATTTTTTAATTAATTTTCCTATTAATTAATTGATTTATAATGTGAGGTGTTTTCCATGTTTACCCTTGAATTAGGGTTTGTTGTTTGACGATCTTTGAGACACTTCTTGGCCCAATATTTTTACCATATTTTGAAATATGTTTGATGATTGTTTGAGTGTGGTTTTGATTCTTTGGTGGTAATGTCTTGATTACTTTTCATGTGGTTTCATTTGACTTTTGATTCATGCCTGATTAGTTGCACACATGATTTTGTTTGGCTTGATTTGGTGATGTATTTGAAAAATCTCTTTGAAATATTTTTCATGATTAATCTTGATTGTTTTAAGTTGGTTTGAGATTTGGTATCATCTTCATTTGATTATTTTTCAATTTGTGCTTGAATTTTTAAGTTGTTGATGTTTTAACCTTACTTCTTTGGTGTTCTTGAACTAATTCTTTTAGGTATTTTCTTGTATGGTCTAATGGATGATTGTGGACTCTTATAAGGATTTAAATTACATGTTTGATTATTTTATTTTCATGATATTATATCCATTGTATGATAATTTCTCATCACTTTCTTCACTTGATCTTGTGTTTCCTTTGAATGGGTGTTTTGAGTGGCTTCTTGAACACATGTTGAGCATGATCCTTCTTGAATTTGGTTGATATCTTGGATATGAATGTGATATGGATAATTTGAGTATTCTTCTGACCTTGATGATATGTTATTAATTACTTGACCATTTGTGCTTTGTATCTTGCTTGAACACTTGTTTTCTTTTGGAATTGTTCATAAGGGATGCTTACCTAGTTTTGATGCATATCTTGAACTTGATCCTTGTTGTTTCTTCTTGATATCCATGATTTGATATTTGAAGTGATGTTCATGTTTTTTTTTACTGCCCCTACTTTGTTCCACACCCTAATCTCACATGTTTGATCATTTAAATTGTGTTTTGTATGAGCTAGTTGTTGCTAGTTATTTGGACATTGATGAGATGCATGCTTGACACTCTTTGTGCTTCTTCTGTTATCTTTGAATTGAGTTGACATGATATAATGTTGCTACTACTCTACCTTGTTTCCCATCTCATTTGACTTCATTCCACCTTGCTTTATGATTGATAATACCTCTTGTTGGACTTTGAGTCATTTATGTGTGTTTGGGCACTTTGTTTTGCTATTTTGTTTTGACTTCCCATCCTTGAGTTTGATTTGGCATGTGAGCTCATTCTTATTACTTTGACATGTTGTTGATATTTACCGCGTATGATGATTGATTGATGCTTACTTGATGCTTTTGCTTTGAACTGTCATGTATGTTCTTCATCTTGCATTCTTCTTTCTTCTTTTTTCTTTTCCTGAGGCTTGTTTCAGTTTTGAGCTTGTTCTCATTTGTAATTGAATTCTATAGTGTTTACTTGTGCTTGCTGACATGATCCCTTAGGATTCCTAGTCCCACTTAATTTCTTATTAAGGTGGGAGTAGGAGAGACATTAGGCTTTCAATCCTTTGCATGATAACAATTAGGATAGTCCCTCTTTGACCTTAACTTTAAGTCCATCATGTGTATGATAACATTAGGGTTTTCAGTTCTCTTTAGTGTTTTTCTTTTATGTCTTCTCTTCTCATCTCAAACAACTCTAAGACACTTAATAAAGAATGATAAACATTGTGCGTCACGAGCCTTAAGCATATGGGAAATGATGAGTGGGGCTTTCTCCTCATTTGTCTAGAGTGTTTAGTGTATGCCCCTTGGGCAATATGCAACGCATTCACTCATATATCATAGTCTTTCGTGCAACGTGAATCTCAAATAAATTCAATTCACTTCTCTAAAACTCTTAAACCAAATTCAAATTTTTTTTATCCTTCGGGATTGTGTTTCAAAATCATTTTTCAGAAAAGAGTATGTTATTTTTCCGTTCTACCGCAAACAGGCATCGACCCTAACTGCTGGAATAGGAACTTGACGTCACTCATAAAAAACATTTAACCAACCAGTGATTTAGTTTCTGTGAACTACGTTCGCTCTGATTTTTCATACCAGATGAGAATACATAGGCACAAGACGACGATGTCTTGGCGAGCATCATTTTTCCCTTTTATCCGTAGTTACCCGAACTACGTTTACTCTGATTTCTCATACCAGATGAGGATATATAGGCACAAGACGGTGATGTCTTGGCGAGCAACCTTCCCCCATCACCCGTAGTTTTCCGAACTACATTGACTATGTCTTTCCCATTGCACGAGGGAATATGTAAGCATATGGCATCAATGTCCTATCAAGTCTCCTTTTTCTTTTTTCGTCCCCGTTTAGCTGTAGCTTTTAGATAACTCACCATTTGATTAGACAACAAGTGTGGATCTTGTTGGGTACAACAGACGTGAGGGGTGCTCATACCTTCCCCTTGCGTAACCGACTCCTGAACCTAAGATTTGGTTGCGATAACCTTGTCTTCTCCTTTCTTTTAGGTTTTTTTCGATCATTTCCTTTCCCTCCTTTGGGATAAATAACGTTCGGTGGAGACTCTTTTGTTTGTTTCCGCCAGTTGTTTTTCACAATTGTGACATTACCCGACTACATAAAATTGACATACCCAATCATCAAGAATAAACCATTATAGGAAGATGAGGTAGGGTTGTTTGTCAGGTTTAAAGAGATGTTGATACAACTTCAGGCAAGTATTTATTTTCATAAAGTTTTAGAACTAAGGCCCAAGTTTGCTAAATTTATGAAGGCATCGTACCATACCTCAAAAAGTGAGAACACGACGCTCGCAAAATGCAATCACATGCTCACGGGTCGCAATCTCATCCTCACGGGATGGACTTAACATAATCGCCACCGAACTTTATTTATTACCAAAAAGGGAAAAGGAAAATATCTATATAAGGATAGAAGGAGGATGGCGTATGTTCACATTGATTGTTATAGTAAGTCTGTGAGATTCCCTGAGTTTGGTGATGGTGAAGAATTGATGTTTGCATCTGCTAAGCAAGTGGAAGGACTCTTAGAAGATGAGGCTAAGATGTTTGCTTTGTTTGCTTCACTTCAAGTGGATTGTAGAGTAGTGGGCGTGGAGCTAGCAGTTGTTCGGGAATTTCCTGAGGTGTTTCTAGACGACATGAATGACCTACCTCCTGAGCGTGAGGTAGAGTTTACTATTGAGGTGATACCGAGCACTAGTCCTGTATCGATGGCTCCTTATCGGATGTCTGCATCTGAGTTAGGGGAATTGAAGAAACAGTTGGAAGATTTGCTTTAGAAGAAGTTTGTTCGACCGAGTGTTTCTCCGTGGGGTGCTCCTGTGTTGTTGGTGAAGAAGAAAGATGGTAGTATGAGATTGTGTGTGGATTATCGGCAGTTGAATAAAGTGACGATTAAGAATAAATATCCACTTCTGAGGATTGATGATTTAATGGATCAATTGGTGGGTGCTTGTGTGTTTAGCAAGATTGATTTGAGGTCTGGTTATCATCAGATTCGTGTTAAGCCTGATGATATTCCGAAGACAGCTTTCAGGATAAGATATAGCCACTATAAGTATATTGTGATGTCGTTTGGAGTTTCGAATCCACCTGGCGTATTCATGGAGTATATGAATAGGATTTTTCATCCTTATTTGGACCAGTTTATGGTGGTGTTTATTGATGATATTTTGATATATTCTATGTCTGAAGAAGAGCATGCGCAACATCTAAGAGTTGTATTGCAGGTTTTGAAAGACAAGAAGCTTTATGCCAAGTTGTCTAAGTGTGAGTTTTGGTTGAAGGAAGTGAGTTTCCTTGGCCATGTGATTTCTAGTGGAGGGATTGTTGTTGATTCATCGAAGATTGATGTTGTGTTGCAGTGGGAGGCTCCAAAGTCTGCTACTGAGATTCGAAGTTTTCTTGGGTTGGCTGGTTATTATCGCAGGTTTATTGAAGGTTTTTCTAAGTTAGCATTGCCATTGACTCAGTTGACTCGAAAGGGTCAAGCTTATATGTGGGATGTTGCTTGTGAGAAAAGTTTTGTAGAACTCAAGAAGAAGTTGACGACTGCTCCAGTGTTGATTTTTCCAAATCCGAGTGAGTCCTTTGTGGTGTATTGTGATGCGTCGAAGATGGGCCTTGGAGGCATATTGATGCAGAACGGTCAGGTTGTTGCTTACGCTTCCAGACAACTGAAGGTTCATGAAAGAAATTATCCTACGCATGATTTAAAGTTGGCCACTATGGTGTTTGTGTTGAAGATTTGGAGACATTATCTATTTGGGTCCAGATTCGAAGTGTTCAGTGATCACAAGAGTCTGAAGTATTTGTTTGATCAGAAAGAGTTGAACATGAGGCAGCGAAGATGGCTTGAACTCCTGAAGGATTATGATTTTGAATTGAGTTACCATTCGGGTAAGGCTAATGTTGTGGCTGATGCATTGAGTAGGAAGTCCTTGCATATGTCGATGCTTATGGTTTGAGAGTTGGAACTGATTGAGAAATTCATATATATGAGTTTGATTTGTGAAAAGACTCCTAACAGTGTGAAATTGGGTATGTTGAAGCTGACTAGTAGTATTCTCCAAGAGATCAGAGAAGGTCAGAGATCTGATTTGAGTTTGGTGGATCGTCTCGCATTAATTAATCAAGGTAACAGAGGTGATTTTCGGATTGATGAGAATGGTGTGATGAGGTTCCGAGATAGAGTATGTGTTCCCGATGTGCCAGAAATCAAGAAGAGCATTCTTGAAGATGGTCATAGAAGCGGGTTGAGTATTCATCCTGGTGCCACAAAGATGTATCAAGACTTGAAGAAGTTGTTTTGGTGGCCTAGTATGAAGAAGGAAATTGCTGAATTTGTGTATGCTTGTTTGACTTGTCAAAAGTCGAAGATTGAACATCAGAGACCGTCGGGTCTGATGCAACTGTTGAGTATTCCATAATGGAAATGGGATAGCATTTCTATGGATTTTTGACAAGTTTGTCGAAGACGGTGAAGGGATATGATTCGATTTGAGTAATTGTTGATAGATTGACTAAATTGGCTCATTTTGTACCGATGAGGGTCAATTATTCATTGCAGAAGCTTGCTGAATTATATATTGAGTAGATTGTGAAGTTGCATGGTGTTCCATCAAGTATTGTGTCTGATAGAGATCCGAGATTTACATAGAGGTTTTGGGAGAGTTTGCAGGCAGCTTTGGGTACTAAGTTGAGGTTGAGCTCTGCCTATCATCCGCAGACGGATGGACAGATAGAAAGAACTATCCAGTCTTTAGAGGATTTATTGAGAGCTTGTGTTTTGGATCAGGGTGGATCGTGGGATAGTTATTTGTCGTTGGTTGAGTTTACCTACAATAACAGTTACCATTCTAGTATCAGAATGGCACCGTATGAGGCCTTGTATGGTAGGAGGTGTAGGACTCTGTTGTGTTGGTATGAATCAGGAGAGAGTGTTGTGCTCGGACCTGAAATTATGCAAGAGACGACTGAAAAGATCAAGATGATCCGTGAAAAGATGAAAGCGTCGCAGAGTCGTCAGAAGAGTTACCATGATAAGAGGAGGAAAGAACTTGAATTCCAAGAGGGAGATCATGTGTTTTTGAGAGTTACGTCGGTAACTGGTATTGGTCGAGCTTTGAAGTTTCGAAAGCTCACATCGCGTTCTGTTGGTCCGTATCAGATTTCGCAGAAGGTGGGGGAAGTAGCCTATCGGATTGCTTTACCGTCGTTGCTTGGGAATTTGCATGATGTGTTTCATGTGTCTTAGTTGAGGAGGTACATTCCAGATCCGTCGTATGTGATTCAGATGGATGATGTACAAGTGCGAGATGATTTGACTGTTGAGGTGTTACCTGTTCAGATTGATGAACGAGAAGCGAAATAGCTACTAGGTAACGAGATCGCCTTGGTGAAGGTATTGTGGGGAGGACCAACTAGAGAAAGTTGGACTTGGGAACCTGAAGATCAGATGAAGGAGTCGTATCTGACTCTGTTTTCTGCAGGTAGTTTTCGAGGACGAAAATTCTTTTAAGTGGGGGAGATTTGTAACACCCCAAATTTAATCGGAATATGTTAAGTAATTATTTAATTAAGAATATTCATGTTTCGGTGAATTTTTCGGTGGTTTTGTGAATATTTGAAAGATGTGCATTTTTGGGTATTTACTTGATTAATAGCATATAATATTAATTTATTAGTATTATTATTAATTAAATGGAATATAAGTGAAATAAGGGCAATTTGGGCATTTGAGGGAGTTAGTAAGGGTAATGAGGGAAAAGCCCAATTTGTGAGGCCCAAGACTAGGTTGGACAAAATTGAGTTCTGAAAGGGAATTTGAATTCATTTTGTGTTAACCGTGAAAGTTTGGTGGCCAGAGCTCTGAAGAAAAGGTTGGAGGCAGAAGATCCCGAAGTTAATCGTGAAAGCTGTGAATCGACTAAGGTATGGGGAGTATCATTGTTCATGATTTTCTATGTATATCTTTAGATGTGTTTATGGTTGGTTTATGATTTAAGTATTCAGGGTTGGCTGTGGGAAAATAGGGAATTTGATGATAACGCTTTGAGGTTAGCGATAATGGTATGTAACACTGAATATTGATATGAGAAAGGGAAACCTTAGGCCTTCGTGGCCAAAACCTTGGATCGTTATATGTTTGACCCTATAGGAATAGGAATGTTCATATGTGAGTAACTCTGATGCACTCAGAGAAATTGCAGGGCAATAGTGATTTAGGCAGTGCAAATGTTGCCAGATTTGCCTAATAAACCATAGATTTTGTGTCGTTATCTCCGTATGACCGTAGGGATGTTTTAGGGATGTTTTGGGAGCATTGGGTAAGTGAATTGTATGAGTATTTGGACAAGAATCAGTTTTGGTCGTAACAGGTTTTTGCTGTCATCGCTCTGTTTGCCTAGCAAGCACGCCAGCGAAGGCTCGCCACAGACTCGCCTAGCGAGCAAGCCAGCAAAGACTCACCACAGACTCACCTAGCGAGCAAGCCAGCGAAGACTCGCTACCGACTCGCCTAGCGAGCAAGCCAGCGAGCGTAGCAGAGTTTGCGAAATTTGATCGTTTTGCAGTGATGCCTTGACGTGTAATTCGGAGATTTCTGGGATGGCTTACCCCGAGTATGAAAGTGGGTTTTAGGGGATGTGTACATGATGTTATGATAGTTTTCTATGATGTATCGATTGATTTAATATGATGAAATTACCATGATTTGATGAACTATGTGATAACATGAGATATGATGATTTTATGTGATGATGATGAGTATGATGAATGATGATGCACCATATGCTATATTGTGAGGATTATTATTATGACGTGTGCATCATGCATTCATGTGCATCCGGACTTCGGTTCAGGACCTCGACTGCTTTGGCTTCAATCCCACTGTGTGGATGTGAAGTATTTTGATGTGCTCCGGTTCTCTAGTAGAATCGATCCTATTGATGGGGATCTATGGAGGGTTGATGGCCCAGTGTCCATCGTGCTGTAATGATTGGTACCACATGCATTGAGTTGTGTTGCATTGCATTTGTGAGTCTTTTGTATAAATTATGACGTTGTGGCCTTTGAGGCATATTTGAGGATATGAATGTGTTGAATATGATTATGATGTCGTTTATGCATTAATTATTATACATTGATTATTATGAATTGTTTTACTCACCCTGCCTGTTTGAATGTTACCTCTACGTGAGTAACGTGCAGATGATCCAGTTTAGCCGTGGACGCCGGCAAGGAGTTAGTTTTGAAGTTTTTGAGTGTTTTAGTCTTTTGGTCAGCCTAGAGGGTATTGCTCTGATATGTAACATCGGGTTAGGTTCGTTGAGTTGATTTTATACTGTTGACGTTATTAGGATTGATTTCCCTTTTTGAGGAAAACTTTGATTTATGTTTTGAGTTCCGCTGTTTATGATGTTTTGATGTACTTTGGGAAAAACCCGTAGTTACGAAGTATGGACCTATTTTGATGACTTTGAGAAATATACGCCCTTTTAGTGGCTTTTTAATGAGATTTATTTATTCACTCTGATTTCTGTGTTATTTTACCTTGATATTTTTGGGGTAGAAAATGGGTGTTACACCTCCTTTGGCAAAACATTTAGAAGTCATAGAAACTCCTATATCAGAGGGCACAACAGCAGATACACAAAATCCTTCACAAACTCCACCTTAACCCCATAAGCAGCAACTCCAAATATTTAGCAAGATCAGCAAATCAACTACAGCTTCTCCTTGTTTAAACCACCAGAAAGTATGTCCCAAGATCTCTTCCAAAACAGACAGGATGCCTGCTCTGATACCAATTGAAATTCTGGTATGCAGATCTCAGATGTCCCAGACATATGTAAGGACATTGATCTCTGCTAAAACAGAACAAGGACAGAACATGTGCATTTTAATTCACTTTAAAAATTAGCAAGGTTGTGACATCTGTTGTAACATCTGTAGACGTACAGAACAGTTCATCTAACCATTTAAATTGAGCAGAATGTTAAATGCAGAAAGATAAATAACATAGTGAATTGTTAACCCAGTTCAGTGCAACATCACCTACATTTGGGGGATACCAAGCCAGGAAGGAAATCCATTATTAGTAGTATTAATTCAGCGCTAAACTCCCAGTTTACAACCCCTCAGTTAATCCCTACCCAATGCAATTTCTGCCTAGAACCCACTAGACAAGAGACACCTCTCACTTCCCACAATCACAACAGTGATAAACAATTCAATACAAAGAGAAGACTTTAGAAGACACTCTTCAAAGTCACAATACTTGATTTTGCTTAACAACTTCAATCAGGAACAATACACTCTTGCTTACAAGCTTTGAGTGAACAATTAACAATTAACAAATAACAACTAATAGCCTAAACATGTCTACCACGATCCATCCAAAGATACAAAGGGTGACTTACAAAGTCACACAAAAAGACTCTCAAAATCCTAAACCCTTATGTTGCACTCAAGATTTTTCTTGTTGTGAATGCTTGTCTTTCCCTAGGGTTTTCGCCTCCTTAAATAGTAATGCAGAGTGGGCTTGGGTTGGTAAAAAATAATAGCAGGTAGAGAAGATCTCAATCTTCATAAATAGCATATTTGATTTGATCAATCAAATCTAATCATATCATTATTCCAATCTTCAATGAATCTTCTGATAATAATTCCATATCACATCCAATTTGATCTACAACAAGTGTATCAAAAACGCCCATAGTAAGCTATTAAAAAGACGCAGATTCTATACCAGAAAATTGCACCCAGCTTGCACAAAAATATATGGACACACAAATATATTCATGACAGACAGATCTCACGACATCCTGTAGGACATCTTGTGATTACACCTAGTTTTACCAAAATGCCTGCCAATTAAGTCAAACTCCAAATCTTCTGCAGAATATTCTTCATAACAGTATAAACAAATATTTTTATAGTTTCCTAAAAAGTATCAAAGATCCTTTTTATGAAATCCAATTAAATATGCACTTTGTTCCTAATAAATCTCCTTGACCTGCGCATACTGATGAGGTATATCCAACAGGATCTCATCAAACCAAAACACCTTTGTCAAGAGATATGAAATAGCAGCTCCTGTTGTACCAGACAAAGATGTTACGACATTTGTCTCGACATCTTGATTAAAACACATGACAACAATTTTGTCTCGACATCTTGATTAAAACACATGACAATAGTACTGTCAAAATAGTAGATGAAGATGTTATAACATCTTGCTTAACATCAGTGCAGAATCATGTTTTACCAAAATTTAGCCAATCATAGAACCATGGACAATCATAGAATCATGGAACTAACACATACCTTAACCTTAGTAAAACTCTATCTAACCACACCACAAACCTCATATATAAGATAGAAAAAAACTCTAGAAGATTCACTCTCACTTTTGGCAGCCACAAATAACTCAAACATTCTCTCATTTTTCAATCTATCTCTATCTTCGAATCTGTTTTTTGCAAGCTTGCCTCTTGTTGCGGTGAAAATCTGATATCAAGCTATTAATTAACTTGAACCGTATTTCTTTTTACAACCGGACTTTAATTTATCCAAAGGATAGGTCTAAAGAAAGAAAGAACCTTTTTTGCGATGTAACAACAACGCTTTTAAGAGATTCCGGGATTCGGGGGTTGGTTATATCTAGGGAAGGTATTAGCACCCTAAATATCTGTAGTACTCTACAAGAACCTTTTGTTTAATTAATTTCTAAGTTTGTGAATTGTGCTATGGTTTAAGTATTGGGAATTGAGATAAAATAAATAAAAAGGCCTAAGTGGTTTTCTAAGTTTGCTCGCAAAGGCATTGCACCTTCTGCCTACGTATCCTGACTAGGATAGAATCAGAGCAATCATAGTTCACCTCACAAGGGTAAAGAACACTTGATGATGATCAAAGTTCAAAGGGGAACAAACATGACAATGTTTGTGTGGAGTTTTGACAAAACTCCCTAAGCTAAGTTGAAGGGGAAGTAAGAAGTCATGACGATGATTCTTACACAGAGTTGACGAACTCTTTCCTAGGGTTCTAGTTGAAGAACACTCCTAGTATGGGTGGGCTTCTTAGACTTCAATAAAAGTCTAAAGGTTTCTAAACTAGGGTTAAGGTGACTTGACAAAGTCAAGAGGGTTAAGATTTTGGTCCAAGACATTGACAGTCAAGTGGACAGACTTTCCTTTGGAGGGAAAAATGATTGGCAATTGGATGAAAGCTAACAAGCTTCATCACTTGGGGATAAAATAAATACAAACATTATACTAAAGCATTCATGGTGACAACCAATGAAAAATATTTAAGGACGAAAAAGCAATGATGACAATCAAAGCAGATGATTAGTACGAAAACTGTGACGACAGATCGCACCTGGAGTACAATTAACAAACAGATGAAATGAACATGATAATAATTCAAAGTAAAAATCCTAACATGTTAACCAACATGTATAGGACTGAGAACAATCAATTTTCACAAAGAAAAACAAGTGGAACCCTTTTAACTTTCATCTGCAATAGATTAGGGTTAGCACTGTCAATGACAAGTTGCACATAGTCAAGCATGGTGAAAAATTAATCAGACAGGGAAAATAAAATTATGACATGAAAGTACACATTAAAACAAACATAATGAAAAACAAATGGGTGAAAAATGATAAAAAATGAGAGAGTTATGATTTTTTGAAGTTTCATGTGAAAAATGAGAAAAAGTGGCAACAAGGGTTATCACAAGGGATCGAACCCATGCCAAGTACAATACGAGCGCAAGTCTCAACCGCTGTGGCGGCCATACATCCATTAACCAAAGTGAAACAATAAATATACAAGGCTTGTTTGGTTGATTTCCTGGGCAGAATAAAAGCAAACAACATGATTGCAAAACACCTCTAACTTTCTCAAATTTTATCCAATTTCAACAAACCTTATATGCAAATCACTCAGAAAATCATGAGGAATCTGATGATGATGTTAGTTTTTCAAAATTATGTGCACATAGAAAAATTCGAATACAAATGCATAATGAAGTTTCAAGATGCATTTTGGAAGCTGCAGACCAGATCAAGCATGTTTAAACCAAAATAAAAGCCTGCACCAATTCTAAATATCACATATGTTAAGTTCAAACAGGAGTGAAGTTTAAAAGCATGATAGAACAAGAAGTGATCAATCATTTGCATGTGTGTGTTTTCAAACAGCAAGAGCAATAATCTAGAGTTCAGAAATGTGAAATGCCACTGCTTGATAATGCAAATTGGTTTGAACAACTTAATACAATTCACTCTTAACTCCAACTAAACTCACATACACATCAGCTAAATGATATTTAAGCAAATACAAACACTTCCATGGCCAGAACTTACTGATTATGGGAAGTCATACTCAAGTTGCAAATGATCAAAACATAACAATGCATGACAGTTGAGCATTTCATACCTTATGGCAATTCAGGCCAAGCACTCTTGTAAACACATTCCAAATATGATTATGAGTGTGTGTATGGGGAAAAATCAGAATTGGGATAGTTGTGTGGTGATGTGGCTCTCAAAGTGCTTTTCTTGAGTATTATGTGCATGTGATGATGTGAGTTGATGTTCATGAGGTATTTAGTGGTTTGGTTCATACAAGCATGTTAAAAATGATCACATTATACTGTTATAACACAAAGCTTGCAAGGAAAATCATTGATTCAAAATCTGGTATGTGGTGTGCAAATATGTGAAAGCAAGAAGCAACTCATGAGTAACATTGTGGTACAGTGTATTTCCAAGCAAAACAATGGTTCTAACATCACATATATATCTAATACCAAGTGTGTGCAAGGTGTTTTTCTTGAAAAATAAAGTATTGCCAAAAGTGGCTAGGTGTGTGGATGTGTGATGTCAACTTTGCATTTTGAAAGTGAGTTTCTCTAATTGAGGGATTTTTGATGAAATTATTGTGCAAGCATGTTTCAAATGACCAAAGTGAGGTATGTGTGTGGTGGTTTCAAGGAAAATTGGTTTTATGCAAAAAATGCCAAGTTGTGGCTTGATATGCAAGCAAAAGTGGTTTTGAAAACATGAAATTTTGAAAGAGCTGCCTTGAGGCCAAAGCAATTATACCAACACATTTCAAATGATATTCATGGGATGTTCAAATGCTATTTTGATGCAGGGGTGAATTGGTATGGAAAATGATAATTTGAGTGTCTTGATGCATTGATGGATTTGTGACAACATGTGAATATGAGTCCTATGTACAAACAGGGCAATATAAACATACAAGCATGCTTCAAATGCATATTTAAACATGTCTAGATTTTAGAATCAAGGTTTTAATGTTCTATGCAAAAAGTGAATTTCCACTATTATGACTTGATTTTGGCAGCAATGTATAATGCTCTTGACAGTCAGCTCAATTTCATGGATGTAACAACAGCAAGCAACAAGACTAAATGAAATGATGTGGGAATTGTTAGCTCACCAAGCTGTCATGGTCATATAGCTCACCAACCCCTAAGTCTAAACAAACCGAATACTAGTGGCACAAGATAAAGATGATGAAACAGGTACTAAGCAAACCAACATTAGCTAGCAAACAGCCCCCTCACACTTTGTATTGCAACCCCAGGCCTGCTGCATCTGTGTAACCTTTTTACCAACAATCTGAGGTACTTCCAACCATACCATACCAGCCTGCAAAATCCAAAGCTCCAAACAAAACACTCAACTTCCAGTCCTGAGCAGCAATGCTATTCTCATGTTAATCCTACTGCATCAGAGTTAGCAGCCACACCTAGGGTTTAATCCAACAGCATCTTGGTATGAATCACTCACTTGTAGCCTACCATACTTGTCATTCACCAGATACACTAAGCAAACTCAAATATACAAGACAAAATAAGCAATCTCAGCTGGCTCAAATATTCTAAAACCACACAAGCCTGGTCACATAACCAATTTGAGTTTGTCAGCAAACTCAGACTTACAAACAGCAGGGCTACACTTTCTACATATTCTACAGCAGGCTGTGGATTGATTTCAAGAATTTGTCAATAAGATTTGGTGAGTTCTTGCAGGTGATACAGTTTGGCACCAAATGGAAATACCCTGGTTTTTATGTACAGACAAATCTCATGGTTTCCATAATGTAACTCATCTATACCAGCCACATTCATACTTCAAAGACTATACCACCCTTTACTGCAACTCCTAGCCAACAGACCCCCTAAACCTAATGTTAGATGCTAGACCAAACCAAACTTAATTGATGTTGAAATGTTCATAAACAAAACAGCCATGCCAGGGGTTCCAACAACCAACATAAAATGCCTACTATCTTACCATATGCATCATGACAGCAAATTGGGCAGCAACATAGAATGATGAAAATCAAAAAGAAACTTCATATGACAGTAGGATGTTCATCAAATGTCATGGTATAAACTCACACTTCATGATTAATGTTTGACTAAATTCATACTAGATTTGTTATTCATCACATGCCACATGTTATAAAAGAAAAATCATCAAGTATTCAAAGATGCACCAATATGCTCTAAATGGTAAAATCATGAAAGATGATGCAAAAGTCAATAAGGATAAACCACATACCTCTTGATGAACCTTTGAATATGTTAAGATAGCTGAGAAAACCAGAGATTCCTTATTTCACTTTTTGGCCTTTTGAACTTTTCTTCAACTTTAAGCAACAATGTACTTTCAATGCCAAATGAAGAGATGTGAGTTTCTAATGATTGATAAGTGTTTGGACAGTTGAGATATGTTATTTATGAGGTGTATGAGTGATCAAAACCTCAAGAAAAGGATTGGAGCAAGATTTGGAGATTTTTGTAGCTTTGGTCAAAGTATGAAAGGTAGAAGTTTGACTTTTTGATTTTTGAAGTTTCTTGGTGGTTCAAAGTACCATACACCTTGTATATGATATTTAGAAGTTGTGTGGAGGGTGGTTAAGGTGTTGGAAAGGGCATAAATGATTTTGAGCAATTTTCACTTCATGACCATTTTTGGTGTTTTCATGGATTTTGGTGTTTTTGAGGATTTGAAGCAAGGAGTGGAAATTGTGATAACAGGGATTCTCTATGGTTTCTATCAGATGAATTATGTATGGAATGAGGTGAATGAGCCCTCCTTTTATAGAGAAATAGGTTGAGGTGCTTGCTAGAGACCTTACTTCACCATGAAGCAAGCTTTAAGATTTTTTGAAACAAACCTCCCTTGGAGGGTTTTCCACCTAATTCTGATGCAAATCCAACTTGTCCATGTTCTTTGATGATTTCCTGATGTATTTTCAGCCTAGAAGCCATAGGGAAGGGGCTGGTGCAGCCTTTCACTTTACACCTCATGCTTGGCCTTTCAACTTGTCCACTTGCTCCACTTGCAAGGCAATGGACTCAAACCTTAGATTTTGGGCTATTCTGCATAATTCTTTCTTGTATCATGTTACATACATCTCATACATCAGATACAATAGGTTGGATCAAGAAAATTTGGCAAATTTGGTGAAAGAAATCAATCTTGAAAATTCAGCCAATGTGGGACTTAAAATGTGAAACCTTCAACTTTGCACCTATGTAACTTTCTGCTCATAACTCCTTTTGATATGTTCTAGTACAATTTAGAAAGCCCTCACATAGCTCTAAAACATTCATTTTTGTCAAGGAATCAAACTCCAATTGGAACTAGGTGAAAAACCCCCTCAAAGTTGGCTGCACACAAGCTTTTAAAGTGAAAATAACTTAGAAATTTTCTAAGTTATTTTCCCTTCTAGGAATGTTTTTGCTTCTATCTCAAAAAGTATGCATTTTCTGGTTGTGGACTAGTATGAGACTTTTGTAGGACTTGTCAAGAGCTTCCAAATGAGATTTGAACCAACTCAATTGGATGTGTGGTTAAGGAGTTATGGTTTAGCCCTTTTCAAAATCCTAATTTCCCGATTTCTCGATTACTCTCTCATCCTTGATCCAATGATCATGAAAATTGATATGCAAGTCCATTATGACATAAGGAACAACTTTGATTCACAACTTCGATTCTAATTCTCAAAATTTGAGGAGTTGACTTTTCGGTCAACCGTACGATCGATCGGTGCCGATTGAGTCGCCTGTTGACATTCTGGATATCCTGAGACTTTGATACTTCTTGAATGGTATTTAATAAGCTATATGAACTTCATGGAACTCAATACCCCCATTAAAACATCTTCCAACATCAAAGTCAAACCACAGTTGACTTTTCACTTGTTAAAAACCCTAATCGGGGCCTCCTGACTGCACTGTTCTTGATTCTGAAATGATTTCTTCAAATTGACTTCTCATTTGACTTTGATATTATCTTTGATTTCATTCCATGATTGAATTGGCCCGAATCATTGGTTGATCATTCCTTGGTTGTTTTGAATTTGTCGGTGCGAAAACCCTGATTCCTCTGTAACTTGACAATAATGAACTTGCAGTGATTTAGGGTTAGATAATTCATGATCATGCTTCTAAAATGATAATGAGAATCTAAGGGGTCAAAATTTGGGGTACAACACCTCTCCTTTGTTTTATTCATACCATCATCTTTAAAGCTCAAGCAAGAAGAAGGAGCAAGTTGGTGGGGTGTTTGAAGCTCAAGGTAGAGTTGTAAAGCTTCATTGTTAGGTAATTTTTCATCAACTCATTTCTCTCATTTGAGAGGTGTTTTAAGGTCATGTTTGATTCTTCTGAAATCCTACCCTAGTGTAGGTATTATTTGCATAACTGTTGTGTTGTTTCAAGCATGTACATTTTGTGTGTCCTTTTCTTCGTGCTCATTTTTCAGCACTTTAGAGTGAATTTTAATGAAAAATAGTGTCATATTTGTGCTCTACATGAAAAAACGAGTGGGAAAGTGCCAGATTTAGAAAGTTTTGTTGAGGTTTTGGATAGATCCAGCGAGGTCACGCCGAAGAAAACAACCGGAGCCCTAGCTCCGGCGTCTGAAGTTGATTGATTATGTGGCACGTTGAATATTTGACTTGGGCTTATGTGGTGCCTACGTGTGTGTGAGTCATGTCCAGCTGGATTAATGAAGTACCATGTGTGCTTGTTGATTGTGTTTCTTTTTGGTCTGGGCCATGTATTTTGATTTTTGTACCCCCTATATTTGGGCCCTTATGTGTGTTAAACGTGATGCTAGTTCATTCCAGATTTACTGATGCACCCCTTATTGTTTATTTCATTTTTTTCTTATTTTTATTCTATTTTCACTTTTGATTTTATTTTAATTGTTAAAACTATTTTAAAAATATACAAAAGTATGTTTTTGTTCATTTAATGTCTCAAGTTATTTTTCATTATTTTTATTGTATTTTTTAATTAATTTTCCTATTCTTTAATTGATTTATAATGTGATGTGTTTTTCCATATTTACCCTTGAATTAGGGTTTGTTGTTTGACGATCTTTGAGACACTTCTTGGCCCAATCTTTTTACCATATTTTGACATATGTTTGATGATTGTTTGAGTGCGGTTTTGATTCTTTGTTGGTAATCTCTTGATTACTTTTCATGTGGTTTCATTTGACTTTTGATTCATGCCTGATTAGTTGCACACATGATTTTGTTTGGCTTGATTTGGTGATGTATTTGAGAAATCTCTTTGAGATCTTTTCATGATTAATCTTGATTGTTTTAAGTTGGTTTGAGATTTGGTATCATCTTCATTTGATTATTTTTCCATTTGTGCTTGAATTTCTAAGTTGTTGATGTTTTAACCTTGCTTCTTTGGTGTTCTTGAACTAATTCTT
The DNA here is from genome assembly GCA_963859935.3 of Lathyrus sativus. Lineage (NCBI taxonomy): Eukaryota > Viridiplantae > Streptophyta > Magnoliopsida > Fabales > Fabaceae > Lathyrus > Lathyrus sativus. Next base: position 452,753,458 of record OZ012738.1, on the reverse strand, counting down.
TTAGGTGTTTTCTTGTATGGTCTAATGGATGATTGTGGACTCTTATAAGGATTTAAATGACATGTTTGAGTGTTTTATTTTCATGATATTATATCCATCGTATGATAATTTCTCATCTCTTTCTTCACTTGATCTTGTGTTTCCTTTGAATGGGTGTTTTGAGTGGCTTCTTGAACACATGTTGAGCATGATCCTTCTTGAATTTGGTTGATATCTTGGATATGAATGTGATATGGATAATTTGAGTATGCTTCTGACCTTGATGATATGTTATTCATTACTTGACCATTTGTGTTTTGTATCTTTCTTGAACACTTGTTTTCTTTTGGAATTGTTCATAAGGGATGCTTACCTAGTTTTGATGCATATCTTGAACTTGATCCTTGTTGTTTCTTCTTGATATCCATGAGTTGATATTTGAAGTGATGTTCATGTTTTTGTTACTGCCCCTACTTGGTTCCACACCCTAATCTCACATGTTTGATCATTTAAATTGTGTTTTGTATGAGCTAGTTGTTGCTAGTTATTTGGACATTGATGAGATGCATGCTTGACACTATTTGTGATTCTTTTTTATCTTTGAATTGAGTTGGCATGATATGATGTTGCTACTACTCTACCTTGTTTCCCATCTCATTTGACTTCATTCCACCTTGCTTGATGATTGATAATACCTCTTGTTGGACTTTGAGTCATTTGTGTGTGTTTGGGCACTTTGTTTTGCCATTTTGTTTTGACTTCCCTTCCTTGAGTTTTATTTGGTATGTGAGCTCATTCTTATTACTTTGAAATGTTGTTGATATTTACCGTGTATGATCATTGATTGATGCTTACTTGATGCTTTTGCTTTGAACTTTCATGTATGTTCTTCATCTTGCATTCCTCTTTCTTCTTTTTTTCTTTTCTTGAGGCTTGTTTCAGTCTTGAGCTTGTTTTCATTTGTAATTGAATTCTATAGTGTTTACTTGTGCTTGCTGACATGATCCCTTAGGATTCCTAGTCCCACTTAATTTCTTATTAAGGTGGGAGTAGGAGAGACATTAGGCTTTCAATCCTTTGCATGATAACAATTAGGATAGTCCCTCTTTGACCTTAACTTTAAGTCTATCATGTGTATGATAACATTAGGGTTTTCAGTTTTCTTTAGTGTTTTTCTTTTATATCTTCTCTTCTCATCTCAAACAACTCTAAGACACTTAATAAAGAGTGATAAACATTGTGCGTCACGAGCCTTAAGCATATGGGAAATGATGAGTAGGGCTTTCTCCTCATTTTTCTAGAGTGCTTAGTGTATGCCCCTTGGGCAATATGCAACACATTCACTCATATATCATAGTCTTTAGTGCAACGTGAATCTCAAATAAATTCAATTCAATTCTCTAAAACTCTTAAACCAAATTCAAATCTTTTTTTATCCTTCGGGATTGTGTTTCAAAATCATTTTTCAGAAAAGAGTATGTTATTTTTTTGTTCTACCGCAAACAGGCATCGACTCTAACTGCTGGAATGGGAACTTGACGTCACTCATAAAAAACACTTAACCAACCAGTGATTTATTTTTTGTGAACTACGTTCGCTCTGATTTTTCATACCAGATGAGAATACATAGGCACAAGACGGTGATGTCTTGGCGAGCATCATTTTTCCCTTTTATCCGTAGTTACCCGAACTACATTTACTTTGATTTTTCATACCAGATGAGGATACATAGGCACAAGACGGAGATGTCTTGGCGAGCAACCTTCCCACATCCCCCATAGTTTTCCGAACTACATTGACTCTGACTTTCCCATTACACGAGGGAATACATAAGCATATGGCGGCAATGTCCTATCAAGTATCCTTTTTCTTTTTTCGTCCCCGTTTAGCAGTAGCTTTTAGATAACTCACCCTTTGATTAGACAACAAGTGTGGATCTCGTTGAGTACAACGGATGTGAGGGGTGCTCATACCTTCCCCTTGCGTAACCGACTCCTGAACCCAAGATTTGGTTGCGATAACCTTGTCTTCTCCTTTCTTTTAGGTTTTTTTCGATCGTTTCCTTTCCCTCCTTTGGGATAAATAACGTTCGGTGGCGACTCTTCTGTTTGTTTCCGCCGGTTGTTTTTCACAGTTGCGACATTACCCGACTACATAAAATTGACATACCCAATCATCAAGAATAAACCATTACAGGAAGATGAGGTAGGGTTGTTTGTCAGGTTTAAAGAGATGTTGATACAACTTCAGGCAAGTATTTATTTTCATAAAGTTTTAGAACTAATGCCCAAGTTTGCTAAATTTATGAAGGCATTGTATCATACCTCAAAAAAAGAGAACACGGCGCTCGCAAAATGCAATCACATGCTCACGGGTCGCAATCGCATCCTCACGGGATGGACTTAACAGAATCGCCACCGAACTTTATTTATTACCAAAAAGGGAAAAGGAAAATATTTATATAACCCCCAAAAAGAACGACTAAGATATATGGTTCGATAGTCAACTATGCAAGCGGAAAGTATTAACACCCCCTCACGTTCGTTGTACTCAATAAACTCAACAAACCATGCTCCTTTTTCATCTTATTTGTGAAAAGGGTCTAATAGTTTTAGGTCTTTTGAGTTTATTGAGATAATTCACTCAATGTTGATCGTGGTTTGTTTCGCATTATGGAATTGATTAGAGGATAATGAGTGTTTAGATTAGTGAGAACTACATCTCAGATCCCAACTCTCAGGATCTCGTAGACTATACCTCATTCACTTTCATCCAATTTATTGAAAAGTGTTAAATAATTATTAAGTGTTTGTATTTTCATTGGAAAAAGGCTTGACGATGGATCAAACATTTGATTATTGTTTGCAAAAAGGTTGGTTTGAGAGTTTAATAAATCATTTGAAGGTGAAGTGAAATGGATTTAAAATTGAATGGTGGAAACTTGGTGTGGACCAAGTGTTTTTGAAAATAGAACTTGGTGTTGATCAAATGTTTTCATTTTTAAAAGGGTTGACTATATTCTTTTTTTTTTGTAATTCATTTTCAATTATTTATTATCTAGCTAATGAGAATAAAAACGAGAAAAATAAATAACAATTACAAACAAAGGATATGGATACACTTGTCAAATGGGGAATAAGATAAATAAATATAAAACAAATATTACTAAAATAAAATTAAACAATTAAAACAAATGAAATAAAAAAAAAAGGAACGAGAGAAATAAATATTAATCACAAACACGAATATAAGAATAATAAGTTAAATTAAAGTAAAAGTTTTTTTTGAAAAATTAATTAATTTTTAATTTTTGATAAAAGGAAGAAAATCTCTAAGCATTTATTCAAATATATATCTAAATATCTAAACAAATTGAAAGTTTTTTCTTACTTAATCTCTCCTTTCTTTTTTGACTTTATAACAATCGTTATCATCTTTATTATATTTTATTATTATTTATTATATTTTATCTAACTAAAAAACAAAATAAAATGAGGACAAACTAAAATAAAACATAAAAAACAAAAGGGTTTGATGAGGTAAAGCGAGGGATACATTTTTTTCCGAACGGGGATATAATGAAGTGATACACATACATGTCATTCCACAAGCAAATGTAAACACAATGATTTCATTGTAAGAAGGCCCAAAAGTAAGTCACAGGATCAGAAATCAACTGAAATTGAAAGCAAACTGAATTTAGCGATATATTAAGCTTACTTAAAGTCGATTCATGTAGGAATCACTTTATAAGAAGCCGGGCAACCGAAGCTATGTGTCCAAACAATTTTCGAAAGCTAAATTAAATTTAAACTCTAAAATCACAATGCAATAATAAACCAAACACAAACATATATTCAATATTTATGTATTACAAGAAAACTATCCATTTAAAAATAACACATAAACACAAAACATTAACAAATAGAACCAAACAAATAAAATTAAAAGAATACTATAATTAAAATGAATCTTTCTTTTTTTAATAAAGCAAGATTAAAATAGAAACACAAATTCTATTAGCAAAACAGAAAATAAAAATAACAAAATGGATAATAATAATAATAATAATAATAATAATAATAATAATAATAATAATAATAATAATAATAATAATAATAATAATAATAATAATAATAATAATAATAATAATAATAATAATAATAATAATAATAATAATAATAATAATAATAATAATAATAATAATAATAATAATAATAATAACAAAATGGATAATAATAATGATAATAATAATAATAATAAAAATAAAATTGACTTAGAACTGAGGTCAAATTAGCAACTAATGCCCAAAAAAAATCTAAATGGGCTAGGCCCAATAAAAAATTAGAAACACAATCAAGAATTTACTTAAATATCAATAAAAAAAACATAATAACTAATAATACTAATTATAAAGATAAGAAAAAAATAAAATAGAGAGAGAAAGAGATTCAACATAACATCCCCTTCTTTTCTTTAAAATTTATAATAAGTGGAGTCACTGAAAGCAAATGAGCTACTTGTTACTCTCTTTCTTTTTATATTAAAGATACAAAATGCAACAACAAGAACAACTCAAACTAATCTCATATTTATCTCAAATACAATTAAAAAAATAACGTATGAATCAGATTTAAATAATAAAAGGATAAGAGGAAAATACTGAAACAGATCCAATCAAACATGGATAGTGCGTTGTGGAAGAGTGTTCGACGAGAGGTGAATCACAGTTGTTTTCTGGCGACGGAAAAAATGCAGATTCAGCTTCGAATCTTTCTGCTTCTTTTTCTTGTTCCTTTTTTTTTTGTTAAAATTGTGGTGGGGTGAATTGAGGTTGTAATTTGTGAGAAAATAAATGGTGAGTGTTTAATGGTGTTGATGAAGAGAGGAGTGTAACGATGTGTGGATTTTTAGATAAGAGAGTTGATATTGTTTTACATAGTAGTAAGTTGTAGGTAGTGAAAAAGTGAGAAAAAAAGGTTTCTACTTTTTATGTGAAGAAGATAATATATGGTTTATGTTTTGTGTGTATGATTTTTGTGAAGATGATATGTTGAATGAGTAGAAAAAAAAAGATGTGAAGAATGAAATTTAGTGAAGTATTATGGTGTTTACATGAAGTGGAAGAAGCATTTGTTTTTCTAGAGGTGATGAAGAGTTTGTATTATGGTTTTGTGGAGGAAGAGTATGTGATTAAATTGAGTTTATGGTATAAGAAAAAAGTTACAGTATGGTTATGTGAGAGAAGGAGAAATATTGGAGATATTATGGTGGTTTGTTAGAATGAAAGAAAACTATGGTGTTAGGGAAGGTTATATTCAATGGTTGTATTTTAGTGAAGAAAGAAATGAAGAAAATGGTATGAATTATGGATGAACAGTGGATATGAAATTTGAGGTGTTATGATAGTAATGAAGTGTGTGGTCATCTTTTTTTTTTTACATTGAGAGAGAAGTGGGGAGAATGGTCATTGCTAGTGTATCCATTGGCTAATCCCTACTAAATATTATTTATAGTGTAACATAGAGTTTCATTTTTATTCAAATTCCTAATTAGCCCTTCTAGATATTTTTGAGTGTTAAAAATTAATTTAGAAATCAAATGAATTAAAATTCAATTATTTTTAATAAAGATTAATAAAAATTAAATAATCACATATTTGTCTCTATTTATTTTTTTCTCAACATTTTAGTAAAAAATCAAAAATAAAAAGAATTAAAATAAATAAAATTGTGTAAAAATTCTCGAAAATTTAAAGTGAATGTACTAAAATGATCAACGCAAATAAACTTCTCAGAAACATACAGGTTTTAATAAAATTTTGAAATAAAAAATGGTCGGTTAAAAGGCTCAGGATGATCAAAATGCAACCGAAAAAGTAGTCAAAAAAATAAAACGTGCACGTCAGGTTACACTACGTGAACCATAGATTAATAAAATTGACATCTATAAGCACGAGTTTGAAATTTTTCGCCACTAATTTCACGTATATTTAAAAATTGACTCGACCGGTGTTAAGTGCAAATTTTTACTTAAATTGAATCATCTTTCTTGGCACTTTTCAACTCAATTCTCATGTTTTAATAGATTTACTTCTTGTTCTTGTGTGATTCTTCGATTATATTGCAAATACCTTTAGATTCTTTGATGTGTGTGTTATTGTGCAAGATATAGACATAAAATATCAATGATTAAGATACAAAGGAGTGGACAAGGAAGCCAAATAAATGAAGAGGAATCAACATGTTTGTTGGGCAAACAACAGCGAGCAGACAGCGAATATTCGCTAGGCAAAGTCCTGGCGAAGCCCCAATGAACCAGCTCAGATTAGAGGCAGTAGGAGTGTTTGCGCGGCAAACTCAGATATTTTCTAAGGGCAGATTAACTGTTCCTGAGGCACTTGAAATGCCCAAAATTAGTCTTCGTTGGGCGAATAGGTTGTTCGCTAGGCAAACAGGACAAAATTTATAAATACTATATAAGTACTTTTGTCACTTTTTTAGAAACATATATTATATTTTCAAATCAGAACTTTATCTCTCTTTATTTCAAGCATATTTTAGAGAGAGAAACACAAACACTAAGGGGGAGAAGGTAAGATCTTTGATCTCTTGTTGGATTTGGATGTAATCTTTTGATACCTTATGCATTTTATATAATATATGTTTGTGAACTAGTTTTGATTCAATATTAATGTTATCTTTGATTTCTTATTTGTGGGTATTGACAAAACCATTTCAAATCTTTGATCTAAGATATTCATCTATCAATGAGAAAACTTTTGACATAATCTTGTAAGTTGATATTCACTAGTATCACTTTTTTTATTATGTTGATTAGTAGTATGAGTACGATCAATACGGTAAAGACCAGGATAACGTTTTTGACACGAATGCTATTGTGAGGATGCGTGATAATAGTGATGAAGAACTATGTTCACATACATTTGGAAAATTAGTTGAATGCATGTAAAAAGGGTTAAACGTATGTACATATTCTGATCATGGCGTTTTATGTAAATCAATCATGAATCTGATATGGGTGTCATCTTCGAATACCTATTAGGTTATAAACTCTAAACATAGATTTAGGCTTAGCATTTGCATGAGTATTAGTTCTTAATGCTCTGTGTTACTGAGTTACGTGAGACATCACCAATGAGGCAATATGGTTGTTCTCTCGACTTTGCGTTAGACATAACCTCGATTGTGGGTGATACGTGAGGGTATTAGGCGAATGATTGATTTGTGCTTAATTGGTTAGAATAATGCATGTGTTATCAATTGATAAGATCCAATCCCAACAAGGCTATGTTTATATTTCAGTCTTTACTTTATATTTTTCGTCTTTATATTTTCAGCATTTATCTATTGTATCTTTGATCTTTCAACCCTTTTGTAACAATAAGCTTAGAAATTTAGAGACTATTGAACGAAATTTTTTCCCTTACATCGTCCCTGTGGAGACGATATAAATCTCAGAGGAAATCCTTCCAAATATAAATTTTTGCTTCTTGCCGCTTTACTGCAACTCGAACAAAATGGCGTCGTTGCCGGAGATTGGCGTTTAGATATTGAAGTGCATTGTAATAGTTTCTACATTTTTAAGCTTTGTAGAGTTGTTTATATTGTATATATACTTGTTTCCTTTTGCATTTTCTTAAGTGTTGTTTAGGGATGGATGATGAGAACCTCTTCTAGATTAGTTGTTATTTGTACAAAAATATCCAATGAAGATTCTCCTAAGTTTGGATGGTGATGGTAGGATGTTGAGTGTGTGAATGCAAACAAGGTAAATTGTACCGCTTTATAGAATGTTAGAATGATTTAAGAATTTTGTGCTTTGTGCAAATGTGTATTCTTGTTTTATGTTGCAATTATGTTTGAATGCTTGTTTCACGTAGGTTCCAAAAGCCACAAATTGTGAGAAACCTCCATTGTTTACTCTATGCTAGAATGATTGATAAACTTTGTTTAATTCATTTGAATCATGCTTTATCTTTTGATTATTTTGATTAGGGATGCTCATGGATGGTTAATTTCCATAACCAATTCATAACCACAAATAATTCATATGTTATAGCCGGTTAAAACTAATTCTCATAATCGGTTTTTATTTTTTAAAATGGTTATAAACCGGTTATATCCGTAACCAATTTTATAATTAATTTTGATTTAATTTTATTTTAAAATTGATTTTTTCAAAAACATAAATTCATTGCATCATTGGCCCTTGTGTGTTTTTCTCGTTCTGTAACTAATGCTTTATACTTTGGTTTTGTCTACACCTGCATTTTTCATAATAACTGTTGTCGCTACCGTGAAAATCGGTGACGGCTATGACAGAAGAGTCGCCACCGTGCGTTATTTATCCCAAAAGAGGGAAAGGAAACGCTCAGAGAAAACCTAACGCAAAGAGGGAAAGGAATGGTCATCGCAACCAAATCCTGGATTCGGGAGTCGGTTACGCAAGGGGAAGGTATTAACACCCCTCACGTCCGTCGTACTCGACGGGATCCACGCTTGTTTTCTATCTAAGGGTGTGTTTATATATCTACTCTAAAGGTGTGGTCTAAAAAGAAAAGAAAATGACTCGGCAAAGTATCACACTTTATGCCTACGTATTCCCTTCTGGAACGAGAAATCAGAGTCAACGTAGTTCGCCTAACTACGGGTTATGGGGGAAGGTTGCTCGTCGAGATGTCGCATCTCGTGCCTACGTACTTTCATACGGCATGAAAGATCAGAGCAAACGTAGTTCGGGCTACGGAAGACACAAGCTTGTCTGAAAGTTTTTTATCTCCTTAAGAAAGGGTTTTCCAAATTACGAGTCCAAGAGGACAAAAACAGAGTTTGGATGTTTGTTTGAATGTTTTACAAAAGAATTGTTTTTTAGGATGTTCGCAATCTCCATCGCACTAGAGACTATGACCCAGGAGTGAACGCTTCGTATGTTACCCAAAGGGTACCACACTAAACATCCAGATCACTAGAGGGAGACACTCCACCAACCTTTTCCCAGATAGCTTAATGCTCGTAACGTACGACTTCAATTAACCTTATTACTGTATTTTTGAATTGTTTTGAGATGAGAAGAGAAAGACGCCCTAAAACTACGGTTGAAAGGGAATTTACCTACAGTTATCATGCATAGTTTAAAAACCTAATGTCTGTCATAATTCCCTCTTGCACAGAGGAAATCAGAGATCCTAAGGGAAAACAGCAAAAGAAAGCAAGCAGTAAACAGTAAACAGTAAAATACATGCTATGCAACAGTACAAGCGAGGCAAGGGAGTCCTGCTCAACCTCAAACCTATGAAAACAACAGGCAAGGGGATACAAGCTCCACCTCAAACCTAAAGGTAAACAACACAAGCAAACAGACAATACAAAAAAAGAAAAACAAAGGAAGCAGCCCAAGCAGCAACAACAATCTTCTACAGACATCAACTTCAACCTTCAACAGCAGCTCTTGTCAGCAAAGTGGAATTGACAGCAAAGAATCTTCATCTTCAAGCTAGCTCCTATCTTCAAGCTTCTTCAATTCTTCATCTTCAAACTCTAGCAAGCTCCACAAGAAGAGAGATCATCATTGAGATCAAGTTACAATGCTAGGAAACCTGATGAAAACCAAAGGAATTCATCAGGAACCAACATGGAAAGAAAGTGCATCCTCAAAAGTTCTACTCATTAAGGCATGCCACTCATCCCTCCAAAGGAGAGATGGAGCTTCCTTAAGAGGACTTTCCATCATGGGATGAGGATAGAAGCAAACAATGCATTCTATTTTTGAGGAAAAGAAAAGAACTAGTTCTAATGGCTCTTCCTAAAACCCTAATCCTATAAGCTTCTAAAAAGCTCCTAAAAGAGAAAGAAAACTCCAAATTAAGCTCCACAAGCCAAACCACAGCAGCTACAAGATGTCCAGCACCTCCTCCAAAAAGGAATCCAAGCACTTCAAGCTCCAAAGCCACCAACAAGATCAAACAAAGCAAGGCACCAAAGATGGAACACCACATGCACAACCAACTTGCAAATTCTACCTAAAATAGAAAACTAAGTTGTAAAATTCTAATAAATTTCCTAGGGGAACATGCATGTTTTTAAAATCTAGGGTTCAAATATTAAAGCCTAAATCAACTTCTAGGTCCACTAAACAATTTCTAAGTTGAAGCATGTCAAGGTAAACCACAAGTTTGGGAAGGCTCTAAACATCTCACCTAAAACAGAACCTAACATTGTCTTAAAAATCTAATAAAATTCCTAAGGGAGCATGCACATCTAACCTATAACATACTCAAAAATCACAGCCAGATTCAATACCAAAATATCACACCAAAATCAACAAAACAGATGAACAATTATGCAAAAATTAAAGAAATAAACAAAATGAGAAAAATCAAATAAGATTGAAAAATGCATGAAAATGCATTTTATTGGTTCCAGAAAATCACAAATTTAATCAGGAGTATGGAGATATTTTTAAAATATTTTTGGATCAAAAATGGATTTATTGTGATTTTTGGAACCAATAAGCATTAAAAGTAATATCAAAAATGATTAAGAGAAATAAAAGCTGAAATAAAACCACGCGCGTTGGATGGATTGACCAAGTATGCAGATCTGAGAGCACAGAGCACGTCCACGTGAGCGTCCCAGTCACCAGCTGACTGGGATTAATGAAACGCCGCGTTTCATTCCTTGGAGGCAAATCCCTAGTTTAAACATGAGCCACACGATCTGGCTACTAAGTCCATCCTTCAGACTCATCCAACGACTCCTCATCCATCTTCTTCCTTGGACCTCAGGCGAGGGGGAACAGTCCCTGGTGGCTCTCACGGTGGAAACCACCACCCTCTCTGGTGAGTAAGAATTACAGGCAACCAAATCAAACAAACCTTGTATCAATCTTGCTCAATTTTTCACGTAGATTACAAATATGAACTCCAAACATCATGAATCCTTATGGATCTCTCAAATCGAATCCAAATCCAAAATATGTCAAAACTTTTATCATCACCAAATGTCAAACTATTGGTATAGAATTCATCCTCATACTTCACTGATCAACCTAAACTATCTCAATTATGCTAACTCTCCAAGAATCAAGAGATTCGATCCAAAACAGAAATGTCATCACATGATCTATCATCACCAATTGCTTCCAAATCAATTCTAAAACAACCTAGGTTTCATCCAGATCCTAACCACATATTCATTTCTAACTACATCATGCTAGATCAAGAGGAATTTTGAAGTTTACTAACCTGGTATAGATCCACTAACAGAGGTAGCTAGAGCTTGTTTCTTGCTTCAAAACTTTCCAGACACGATCAGTGATGCAAGAGGAAGAGTCTTCAACCTTCAATTTGCTCTGAACTAGCTTGGAAATGAAAACCTGATTCTCACTTGCTCCTTGGAAATTTCACTTGCAATCTCAGCTTTCTTCACGAAATGATATCCAACCTCAGTCTGAAATCACTGCAATGCTTATATAGAATGATTTTATGGGCTTTTGAAACTTGATCCAAGCCCAATTCAGTAGTTCACCAATTCTGATTTTTCTCTCCAAATGCCATGTGACAGCCGTGAATTCCATGCTACAACTTGCACTAGAAGCTTCTATTCAGTTGCAAATTGCCTTGTGAGTGCATTCAGATCAAAAGGAACACTTGAAATGCCTTGGTGAATGTTTTGGATATGTAACTTGCATATGAAGAAACAACATTGTAACTCATGAAAAACTGCCTCAAATAAAAAATCCACCAATGTCATTGTGTTTGAAATAAAATTTCCAATCAAAATGAGTACTTATTTGACATGTTTTGGTCACTTAACCATTAATTTGGATTTTTCAACTTTGAATCCTTTGAAAATCTTCCTTTTTAAGCCATTTCAAACCAAATCTTGATATGAATACAATCAATTCATCATGACTTCTTGGTTAGCTTAAAAACCACATTTTGAACAAGTTTCATGTTGAACAAAAATCCATTTGACAAGTGCAAGTTGGAGATTTTGACCTATGATTGAAAATGGCCTATAATCTCACTTTCCCAAAATACCCCTGACTTGTAAACCTCATAACTTGAGTTCTACAAATCAGATGGAAGACTTCTAATACAATTTAGAAAGCTAAGATCCTGAGGAACAACTTTCATGTTGGCCAAAATTTCATGTGAAACCTCCTTCTAGGTCAAAAATAGCTTTAAAGTCAGATGATTTTCATAGACAAATTTCAGAGACATATGAGGACTTGTAACTTGTCTGGACCATAACTTGAGTTCTACAAATCCCCTTGAGGACTTATAGTACTCAAATTAAAGGTATTGAGATGCTATACAAGTTTCATGTTGGCCAAAGATCCATTTGAAACTTGCATCTTGACTTATGTGGTCTTGAAATTAGGCACTAAACAGGGGATTTTACACTGAAACCCTAATTTAGCAACTTCCCACACTCTTGACTCTTCTTGACTTGATCTTGGAACAACACCACAAATGTGTCAACATATCATTTCATGAACTCCATGACCTAAAAGTAGGCTTTGATACCCTTCAATTGCACAGTTGACCTAGGATTGACCCAGATGAAACCCTAATTGCTTGCACTTCAACTGTGGCTCTTGCATTTGACACAATGACTTGATTGAGCTCTCCCATGGCCCTCTAGGCATTCTATGAGCTCCATACACATCCTCTTCTCATATTCAACACTTCACATCCCTTTGACGGTCTTCAAGTGATCCTCAAGTTAGGAGAAAATCTTCATGCAAGCATCTAAACTCTTAGGCACTCAAATTACCTCCTGATGACTTTGATAACTTCTCAATCTTGAATAAGACCTCTTTCTAGGCTTCTCTTGATAAGAATCACACTTGATCCCCTTCTATATGAATGATATCATGATATGCAAATGATATAACCATGCAAATGTTAATGCAATGAAACATAAACCAAGTAAGGAAAGAGGTTAGGCAAATTTTGGGGTGCAATAGCTGCCCCTATTCAAACGGCTTGGACCCGACTGGGTGAAGAGCGAACGGCCTTCAAACAATCAAGGTAGAAGACGGTTGAATACCAAGAAACCCGGAAATTTTCCAACCACAGAAATAATCTGCGAAAACTGCTTGGAGAGAACAACATCCGTTCCGCTGAACCCAGTTGTTACGGCAACAACTGATCAATCATCTGATAACACTTTGATTTCAACATCAAGCCCCTGTGTGACACCACAGGCATCGAATTAACTTTGCAAGAAACAACTCCATCCACAACTGGACTAAATTCGTCAACACGAGGAGAGACTCCGTCAACACGGGTACAACTCCGTCCACAGCTGGAATAACAATCTCTGTCAATCACAGGTAGTGGCTCCGTCGACACGGATAATAATCACTGGCGACTTCACTGGGGATAACTCCGTCAATCACGGGTAACGACTCCGTCAACACGGGTAACAATCACTGTCAACACAGGTACAATTCTGTCAACACGGATAACAATCTCTGTCAACACAGGTAACAACTCCGTCAATCACGGGTAACAACTCCATCAACACGGGTAACAATCTCTGTCAATACAGGTAAAAAATCTCCGTCAACACGGGTAACAACTCCGTCAACACGAATAACAATCTCTGTCAATACAGGTAGAAATCTCCATCAACACGGGTAACAACTCCGTCAATCACGGGTAACGACTCCGTCAACACGGGTAACAATCACTGTCAACACAGGTAAAAATCTTCGTCAACACGGGTAACAACTCCGTCAATCACGGGTAACGACTCCGTCAACACGGGTAACAATCACTGTCAACACAGGTACAATTCCGTCAACACGGATAACAATCTCTGTCAACACAGGTAACAACTCCGTCAATTACGGGTAACAACTCCGTCAACACGGGTAACAATCTTTGTCAATACAGGTAAAAAATCTCCGTCAACACGGGTAACAACTTCGTCAACATGGGTAACAATCTCTGTCAATACAGGTAAAAATCTCCGTCAACACGGGTAACAACTCCGTCAATCACGGGTAACGACTCCGTCAACACGGGTAACAATCACTGTCAACACAGGTAAAAATCTCTGTCAACACGGGTAACAACTCCGTCAATCACGGGTAACGACTCCGTCAACACGGGTAACAATCACTGTCAACACAGGTAAAAATCTCCGTCAACACGGGTAACAACTCCGTCAACACGGATAACAACTCCGTCAACACGGGTAACGACTCTGTCAACACGGGTAACAATCTCTGTCAATACAGGTAAAAATCTCCGTCAACACGGGTAACAACTCCGTCAATAACGGGTAACGACTTCGTCAACACGGATAACAATCTCTGTCAATACAGGTAAAAATCTCCGTCAACACGGATCCGTTTGAAGAATACTTTGCTGGGGAATACGAGAAACTTAACCAAACAACTCTGTGGGGAAAAATTTCACTGGGGATATCACTAGTGATAACTCCAAAAGTTTAAGCCATGAAATCTTTTAATGCTGATGTAACAGCAATCTGAGAAGAATTCCGCTGGGGACGAAGAGAAACTTAACCAAGCAACTCTGTTAGGGGACGAACGTTATCATCACTTATCTCACGCTGAGAATTTGAATATCTAGAAATCCTTCTGAGCAGGAATCTCACTCCTCTACAGGGAATAACACTTGAAAACAAAGAGGTAACCAACCTGGCTTATGTTTCAGAATGCGTATGTTTGACAATGGCGTAATGCTCCATATGGCATGGAAATGCTACGCGTTTGGGTAGATGCAAATATGATGATATATGCACAATGCAAAGATGTCAAGAGGCGCTTCAGCAAAATAAATGTTGCAGACAAAACCAAATCCGCTGGGGATAAACGGGTACCACAGACATATTCCAGCAAAATAAAAGCTGGACAGGTGAAACCAACTCCACTGGGGATAACCATTTTGTTGGGGGAACGGCTCACAAGCTTGAAATTACGAACTCTTCTGATGATGTTCATCCTGTCGGGGGAAAAACAACCTGCTGGAGAAAAGAAAAGGAAATCCTGCTCGGGGATGCTCCTTTCAAAACCACTGATCACCTAATCATGCTCTGTGGGGATTAACCATGTTGTTGGGGATACTCAGCTGGGAATCGGTTTGTACTCTGATTGTACTCTGCAAGGATTCTCTCTGGGGAGTAAATGCACTCATAACCAACCACCGGGAATGCATACTCCGCTGGGGATATCGAATCTTGACCCACTAGGGATGACTTTATCCTGCCGAATAAGTCGATCTTGAATTGTTGAGGATAATCTGATCCTGCTCCGATGCAATCCCAACTCTCTGGGGATAAAAACTTTAACCTCTACCTGCCGGGGAGGAATAAGTTTCACATAAAGCCTGCTATGGCTGGGGAACACCCTCCCTTGGATATCTGTTGCAAAAGTGACAACAATGCCCCAGTCCAAACATTCCAACTTGAAAAGACATACTTGCCACAAACCGCAGGCTTCGAGATGGCTTTCCCCTGACCCTGCGTCGATTTCTGGTAAACCCCGATAAAACAGAGAGGAACATTTCCTTCGCTTCTACTTCTGCTCCCAGCTCATGGGCTCTTCGTAAAATCTTCCCCTAAAAGGGCCCTGCAATCTCTGTACCCTGATGGTTAGCTACGAACTACTTTCGCGTTTTGAACCTCGAAGAGGTGTTTCAGACTAATTGCCTTCTGATTGACAATAGCCTTTGTGCTCTCAGGTTGGTCTGCCCCAGTCTTGCAACGACTCTGCCCCTGATTAGCTGATTCGTGGTAGTGCTTCCGACTATGAGAGATTTACCGAAGCTCGGCCTGATTTCCTCAGATGGCTGACTTCATTGGGGATCATTTGATACGGCTAGCCACAACTTGACGGAGTATTCAGGCCTTCTACATTCTACCCCGATCAAACTTTCCACTGCGGAAACGTTCTTGCTGTCAAGCGCTTACTCACAAGTAAAACAAATTGTTCTGCATAAAAGATATATTAAATGCAATGCATATGACAGTTTTGAAATCCAAGTCTGTTCACTGGAGAAAATTTTTATGACATATAATAAACGAATCAACTATCAAAATGTCAAAATTAGTACAACGCTGCAAGAGGAATCCTTTCAGGAGTCAGTTTCGATGCGGTCTTTACCGAAGTATGCTCTTGAAATAAACCTGCTTCAATTAGGACTTTTTCAGGTCGTAACGTGGTCGGGTTCACGGTTTTAGAAAGAAAGGATAAAGGCTCAAAATTCATTTTAACCCACCCATTCTTCGTGATGTTCTTCGATCCTACGTTTAGCTAACTCGACCTTAGCATTCATGATTGAACTACAGGAGTGATAGTTCAAGATACCACATGTTCTTTAGAGTGACAGTCACTTGCTTTTTCATCTTCGTTGTGCCTGGAGTCACGCGATTTCATTCTTCTTTTTGTAATCCTTTTTGTCTTTTCGTTTTTTTTGTTTTCGTTTTCCCCTAACTTTTGCCTGGACTAACTCCTCAGAGTTTTTTTTTCCGATTTTGCAGTCCAGCGGGGTGCCCTAGTTTTTGCCTAAGTCGCTTGTTTTCAAGATTCGACTTAGCGGGCTTTCTTCTTTCTCTTTTTTCTTTTGTTCGAACAAATCGTGTGACACCGGCTTGTCTGACTTGTTAAAACGATTGTGACTGTTTCACTCCTTATCGGCAAGGTTTAACCATTGTGGTTCTTTAGGCACGACCTATACAGGTGTGATTGATCCTCGAACGGACACCCCTTTCGTAATTTGAACGCCTGGTCAAATTAACTGACACCTACCCTGCCCCAGGTTAAGATAGAGGTTTTTTCCATTTTTCAGAAAGAAACTCCTACTACAAGGCTCAAAGGGGATTACAAGGGATTATCTTCCTTATATCTACGGTGTTTGTGGATTTGAAACAATGCATGTATATCGTCAACAGGTTTTTCCATCCAAGAGCATACAATCGGAAGCTTACACGTCTTTCGATTTCGTTATCCTCCCCGGATTCCACTTAAACAAGCGTTAGAAATAAATGAAAGCAATAGAGTGAACACGAATGGATTAATTCAAAACATGCATATTTATTTCATTGTCAATATCAATTGAAAAACAACAAGTTTTACAAGCAAAAATTTGCATTCTAACGGGAAAGAAACTACAAATGCAAAGCAATGACATGATAAAATGCAGATTGCCAGCTTTCAGGCCCTGGGCTTTCACATTAATTTGCTGCTGATGGGAGCAACCCTTGAGGTCTTCAGGCTCGATCAGAAGATCGGTTTACGACTAACTTTTTTTTTTGGGAAGGACATGCACCTTCTGTCTATCAACTCCTTTCAAATTGTTGTGAGGTCGATTCTGATTCTGATAGTTTTGCTGCGATGGAGCAAGAGGTTGTCGATGCTGATCGAGCCATTCCTTGTGTTCAGGCGCTTTCACTCTCAAGTTCGACCCAGGAACAGGTAACTGCAGTGGACAAGGGGATTCAGACTCCAACGATTCCAGCATATACCCCGGTCCCTTTGCATTTTCAGATGGGGGGATAGGAATATCAATTCCTGATACCTTTATGCCGCCCGACACAAATTCAATTGCCTTCTCATCTAGCAAATCTTGGACCTTATGCTTAAAAGATCTGCAGTTTGCGATGTCATGCCCCGGTGCCCCGAAATGGAAAACACAGCGGGCGTTCACGTCATAGTCTGGTGGTGGCTGGCCAGTCAATGGAGCCAAAGTACGAGGTTCAACCAATTGAAGTTGGAGCAAGAGTTGCACCAACTGAGCATAATCCATCGGGAGCTTATCGAGGACTCTGTCAGAGAGTTTCATTCTTTTACCATATCTTCTAGGGTTATCCTGAGAAACTGGCCGCGACCGCTGACGGGGAAGATCCTGAGCTTCAAGCTGTGCAGAGGATCTCTTAGGCCTATCATGCCTTGGCACAGACTCTTCAGACACCAGTGGAGTAAGCCTGGTGGCAGCAGCTTCGAGAGTCTGCTCACACTCTCTTCGGAGTATATTCCTTAATACTTTTGCCATCAAACCCACCTAGGCCTTCAACCGGTAGTTCTCCTCTTCGAGCGCACTCTGGTTCGAGCGCAACGCTTGCACGTCATTCACAACCTGCCCCAGCTGGCCTCGGACTTTAATTAACTCAGCTTGAATCTGTTCCATTGCTCGGAACCTGCGATCTATCCTGCCATACCGGCACACACAGAGGGTTAGACGAAAACACTCAAAGTACCTGATATGCAACATGATTATGCTAACATGTAAATATGCAACAGGTTAATTCCCCCCCGATTCCAGTTCCAAGGAAGAAGCCATAACGACAATGGAACCCATATAGACAGGCAATCGAATCAGAAATCCTCATATATAATCAAAGAGCCAATAGGCAGCGTACAAGATACAACTGATAAGACCTCGGCCAACAAGCCTGGCGATGGTCAAGTACAACAAGATACAAAGGGAAATATCAAAGCTAGTCAAGACGGATGACGAGCCCAGAAATCCTCCAATAGTCTCAACGTCTCAGGATGGCCTGGTCTGGAGAGCAGTTCCTGTATCACTAATGCATGTCGCCTAACAGTGAATCTCAGCTTTTTGGCATCCTCTACACAGGTTCCCTTGCCAAAACACTCATCAAGCCTGCATCTCTTGAAGCCAGCCTTCAGTTCACAACCCCTCATTTCTTTGACCATGTTGCTCACTCTAAACTTAGCGTCACGTCTAAGAGATGCCTCTTCAGCAATCTTCGCATCCTTAGCGCTGAGCTGCTCCTCTAACCGAGAAATCTGCAGCTTCAACTCATCTTCACGCTCCTTCTGGCTAGTAAGCGTGGCATTCCACAAAAATTACCATTTGGAAAGTCGAGAATAAGCCTTATTCAGAAGCTCTTTCTTAGTAGCAAGCACACTACTAACACCATTTAGGGCTACCCCTACCTTCTCTCTCCTGCTGGTTTCTTCAGTCAAATCTGAACCCAACCTATTAATCATCTCAGTCTACTTCTTCAAAGTGAAAGTTGCCTCACTCTTCTCATGCCGAAGCTGGAAAATCTCTTTCTCTAACTCTTCATTTGCTCTTTGCAATTCTTCCTTTTCAGCCAGCAGCTTGTTATACTTCTCAATCTCTACTGAAGTAGGTTCCTCAATCACCGGAAGATACAAAGGCTCTGCAGCAAGATATGGCATCAAAGAAGTCCTAACTCTCTCATGGATCCAGAGTCGATAAGGATTATAAGCTCGACTGTCACTCTTACCAAGCAATGTCTTTCCTCTTCTGTGAATATTACCCCCAAGCATGCCTCAATCTGACTAGAACATCTCCATCTAATAAACCCGTGAGATACAGAGATTCCTGTATCTCGTCTTCAACCGGAGAGTCCCTCAAAGCATAGCCAAACTGTCTCACAAGCAGAGAAGGGTTATAGTTAATACAACCTTTCTGTCCAATCAAAGGAACGTTCGGAAAGCCACTGCAACTATATACAATATCCACTCCGAGCAGGTTCTGATCAAACCAAACAATGTTCTCAGCACACAATCCCATCAATCGGGAAGACCAATCTAAAGTACCAGTAGTATCAACAAAAGGTCCCGTCTTAGGAAGATGTCCCTGAAACCACCTGTATAGAAGAGGTACACAACAAGAAACATTCTTTCCCCGACGCTTCTCATTCTTATAGTGAATAGAATGATAAACGTCACCCAAGAAAGTAGGCACCAGATTCTTCGAGGCAAGAATAAAGAATGCATCTGAGTCAACAAAATCAGGCAAGTTGGGGAACAATACAATCCCATAAATGCAAACAGCCAGAATAGCATTGAAGACAATCCAACATCCATCATTCGCACACTGCGTAGCCTTCTCAACCAAGCAAGAAAAATGAAAACCATAAGCTCCGTTCAGCTTGACCAAACCTCCGGGGAACTCAGAAGCATCTAGACTGACAATCTCAGCAAGCTTAGCCAACTCAGGCTCAATATCCTCATGAATAAAAGGCATCTGATTTAACACAGGAACTCCTAGCATATCAGAATATTCCTCCAAAGTAGGAGCCAAAATAAAATCAGGGAACAAGAAGCATCTCAACTGAGGCTCGTAAAACTGCATCAAGGTATACAATCCAGTCATCTCAAACACAGAAGGTCTGTACAACAAACTGAGCAGTTTCCCATAAGACTCTCTAAACTCAGCCCTCACTCTCTGATCTGCTAGAGCAACCAACCGCAACAAGGAACTGATATCTGGAGAAGGCAACCTATAAGCAACTGTCCTCTTCGTGGACTTCATGTCTGGAAAGAAGAACACTAGAATCTGAGGGGGGAAAATACACCTGCAACATAAATACACGTTAATGAAATGCAAAAATGAAAATGCAAATGCATATGCAAACAGGGGATCAAGTGCAATGATGAAGAACTGTGTTGTGTTGTACTGCAGCTTAAGAACCATCAGATCTTCTCCTCAATCCAAACCAACCACAAAAGAACCCTCACAATCAATTCTCACTGACAGAGACAAACCAGGTGTTCTGAGGCCAGAGTTTTCCTGCAAAAAGACCCACTTACCCCTCACAGGTATGTACTTAACTCGCAGACGAGGTACGACATCCTATGCAGTCATCAGCGTCACAGACTTTCAAGAGCGATGATACGATACCTAGAAGGTGTGGCATCATCATCTCTTGAAGAGTCCTTACTTAGCCGAATCCCAAATGATAGGTCCCCAGAGTCGACAACCCTCAAATCCAACAACCTGTCGAGCCCAAAGGGCCAGGCAAGATGCCATCAAAGAGAATTTCGTCTGAGTACAGATTTCGTATGTCACCCAAAGGGTACCACACTAAACATCCAGATCATTGGAGGGAGACCCTCCACCAACCTTTTCCCAGATAGCTTAAGGCTCGTAACGTACGACTTTAATTAACCTTATTACTTTATTTTTGAATTGTTTTGATATGAGAAGAGAAAGACGCCCTAAAACTACGGTTGAAAGGGAATTTACCTACAGTTATCATGCATGGTTTAAAAACTAATGTCTGTCATAATTCCCTCTTGCACAGAGGAAATCAGAGATCCTAGGGGAAAACAGCAAACGAAAGCAAGCAGTAAACAGTAAACAGTAAAATGCATGCTATGCAACAGTACAAGCGAGGCAAGGGAGTCCTGCTCAACCTCAAACCTATGAAAACAACAGGCAAGGGGAGACAAGCTCCACCTCAAACCTAAAGGTAAACAACACAAGCAAACAGATAATACAACAAAAGAAAAACAAAGGAAGCAGCCCAAGCAGCAGCAACAATCTTCTACAGACATCAACTTCAACCTTCAACAGCAACTCTTGTCAGTAAAGTGGAATTGACAGCAAAGAATCTTCATCTTCAAGCTAGCTCCTATCTTCAAGCTTCTTCAATTCTTCATCTTCAAACTCTAGCAAGCTCCACAAGAAGAGAAATCATCATTGAGATCAAGTTACAATGCTAGGAAACCTGATGAAAACCAAAGGAATTCATCAGGAACCAACATGGAAAGAAAGTGCATCCTCAAAAGTTCTACTCATTAAGGCATGCCACTCATCCCTCCAAAGGAGAGATGGAGCTTCCTTAAGAGGACTTTCCATCATGGGATGAGGATAGAAGCAAACAATGCATTCTATTTTTGAGGAAAAGAAAAGAACTAGTTCTAATGGCTCTTCCTAAAACCCTAATCCTATAAGCTTCTAAAAAGCTCCTAAAAGAGAAAGAAAACTCCAAATTAAGCTCCACAAGCCAAACCACAGCAGCTACAAGATGTCCAGCACCTCCTCCAAAAAGGAATCCAAGCACTTCAAGCTCCAAAGCCACCAACAAGACCAAACAAAGCAAGGCACCAAAGATGGAACACCACATGCACAACCAACTTGCAAATTCTACCTAAAATAGAAAACTAAGTTGTAAAATTCTAATAAATTTCCTAGGGGAACGTGCATGTTTTAAAAATATAGGGTTCAAATATTAAAGCCTAAATCAACTTCTAGGTCCACTAAACAATTCCTAAGTTGAAGCATGTCAAGGTAAACCACAAGTTTGGGAAGGCTCTAAACATCTCACCTAAAACAGAACCTAACATTGTCTTAAAAATCTAATAAAATTCCTAAGGGAGCATGCACATCTAACCTATAACATACTCAAAAATCACAGCCAGATTCAATACCAAAATATCACACCAAAATCAACAAAACAGATGAACAATTATGCAAAAATTAAAGAAATAAACAAAATGAGAAAAATCAAATAAACTTGAAAAATGCATGAAAATGCATTTTATTGATTCCAGAAAATCACAAATTTAATCAGGAGTATGGAGATATTTTTAAAATATTTTTTGGATCAAAAATCGATTTATTGTGATTTTTGGAACCAATAAGCATTAAAAATAATATCAAAAATGATTAAAAGAAATAAAAGCTGAAACAAAACCACGCGCGTTGGATGGATTGACCAAGTATGCAGATCTGAGAGCACAGAGCACGTCCACATGAGCGTCCCAGTCACCAGCTGACTGGGATTAATGAAACACCGCGTTTCATTCCTTGGAGGCAAATCCCCAGTTTAAACATGAGCCACACGATCTGGCTACTAAGTTCATCCTTCAGACTCATCCAACGGCTCCTCATCCATCTTCTTCCTTGGACCTCAGGCGAGGGAGAACAGTTCCCGGTGGCTCTCACAGTGGAAAGCACCACCATCTCTGGTGAGTAAGAATTATAGGCAACCAAATCAAACAAACCTTGTATCAATCTTGCTCAATTTTTCACGTAAATTACAAATATGAACTCCAAACATCATGAATCCTTATGGATCTCTCAAATCGAATCCAAATCCAAAATATGTCAAAACTTTTAGCATCACCAAATGCCAAACTATTGGTATAGAATTCATCTTCATGCTTCACTGATCAACCTAAACTATCTCAATTATGCTAACTCTCCAAGAATCAAGAGATTCGATCCAAAACAGAAATGTCATCACATGATCTATCATCACCAATTGCTTCCAAATCAATTCTAAAACGACCTAGGTTTCATCCAGATCCTAACCACATGTTAATTTCTAACTACATCATGCTAGATCAAGAGGAATTTTGAAGTTTACTAACCTGGTATAGATCCACTAACAGAGGTAGCTAGAGCTTGCTTCTTGCTTCAAAACTTTCCAGACACGATCAATGATGCAAGAGGAAGAGTCTTCAACCTTCAATTTGCTCTGAACTAGCTTGGAAATGAAAACCCGACTCTCACTTGCTCCTTGGAAATTTCACTTGCAATCTCAGCTTTCTTCACGAAATGAGCTCCAACCTCAGTCTGAAATCACTGCAATGCTTATATAGAATGATTCTATGGGCTTTTGAAACTTGATCCAAGCCCAATTCAGTAGTTCACTAATTCTGATTTTTCTCTCCAAATGCCATGTGACAGCCGTTAATTCCATGCTACAGCTTGCACTAGAAGCTTCTATTCAGTTCCAATTGCCTTGTGAGTGCATTCAGATCAAAAGGAACACTTGAAATGCCTTGGTGAATGTTTTGGATATGTAACTTGCATATGAAGAAACAACATTGTAACTCATGAAAAACTGCCTCAAATCAAAAATCCACCAATGTCATTGTGTTTGAAATGAAATTTTCAATCAAAATGAGTACTTATTTGACATGTTTTGGTCACTTAACCATTAATTTGGATTTTTCAACTTTGAATCCTTTGAAAATCTTCCTTTTTAAGCCATTTCAAACCAAATCTTGATATGAATACAATCAATTCATCATGACTTCTTTGTTAGCTTAAAAACCACATTTTGAACAAGTTTCATGTTGAACAAAAATCCATTTGACAAGTGCAAGTTGGAGATTTTGACCTATGATTGAAAATGGCCTATAATCTCACTTTCCCAAAATACCCCTGACTTGTAAACCTCATAACTTGAGTTCTACAAATCAGATGGAAGACTTATAATACAATTTAGAAAGCTAAGATCATGAGGAACAACTTTCATGTTGGCCAAAAGTTCAGGTGAAACCTCCTTCTAGGTCAAAAATAGCTTTGAAGTCAAATGATTTTCACAGACAAATTTCAGAGACATATGAGGACTTGTAACTTGTCTGGACCGTAACTTGAGTTCTATAAATCCCCTTGAGGACTTCTAGTACTCAAATTAAAGGTATTGAGATGCTCATGTTTGCCAAAGATCCATTTGAAACTTTCATCATGACTTATATGGTCTTGAAGTTAGGCACTAAACAGGGGATTTTACACTGAAACCCTAATTTAGCAACTTCCCACACTCTTGACTCTTCTTGACTTGATCTTGGCACAACACCACAAATGTCTCAACATATCATTTAATGAACTCCATGACCTAAAAGTAGGCTTTGATACCCTTCAATTGCACAGTTGACCTAGGATTGACCCGGATGAAACCCTAATTGCTTGCACTTCAACTGTGGCTCTTGCATTTGACACAATGACTTGATTGAGCTCTCCCATGGCCCTCTAGGCATTCTATGAGCTCCATACACATCCTCTTCTCATATTCAACACTTTACATCCCTCTGATGGTCTTCAAGTGATCCTCAAGTTAGGAGAAAATCTTCATGCAAGCATCTAAACTCTTAGGCACTCAAATTACCTCATGATGACTTTGATAACTTCTCAATCTTGAATAAGACCTCTTGCTAGGCTTCTCTTGATAAGAATCACACTTGATCCCCTTCTATATGAATGATATCATGATATGCAAATGATATAACCATGCAAATGTTAATGCAATGAAATATAAACCAAGTAAGGAAAGAGGTTGGGCAAATTTTGGGGTGCAACAGGTGTCAGTTTTAATTATCTATTAAAAAATAACTAAGGTTGTTTTTAAACATAGTAATTTATTAACCCGTAAAAAAAATCACATGTTATCTATTAACATTTTTTTCTTTTAATCTTTATCCTAGGTAGTATGTAAATTTATAAAAAGGATGTTAGTTTTTAATTATTTATCGTTAGTTAATAAATTTATATTAACTTTTATATTTTGTAATTTTTCATTGATTGAAATGAAATATATATTTTATTATTTTTTATCATATATAAATTTTGTTTAAAAGACATATAAGTCATTTTATAATTTCACTTTTTTTATCTATTATAATTAATTTTATTTTCTCATGTATCAAATTAAATAATTAAAGTGAGTGATATAACTCAATTGTTTTGAGTTAAATGACTGTGAATAATTGATTTAGATTTTGATCTTTAGTGATAATATTTTATATTTATTTATGTATTAATATGAGTAATTGTTGATATTTATAAACTAATAATGATTTTTTAAAAACTTCTTGACAACTTATTTATATTTCAATATTTTTTTATTTTTCCATTTATTTTCACCCTTCTATATTTTTTTCATCAATCAAACAAAATGTAAAAAGACCCCTTTTTTTTCAATAACTAAAGTTGTGTTAATATTTTTTAAAAATTAAATTAAACCTTATAATTATTTTTTTCAAAAACATAATATTTTTTTTTAAAAAAATATTGATGTTAAAAAAAACAATAGTTATTTTAAAAAATAATTTTTTAAAATTTTTTGGAAAAAAATTATTTACTGAAAAAAATAAAAACTATTTTTTTTCAGAAAAAAATTAATTTTATTTTCAAAAGAAAATATTTTTTTTCAAAATAATTTTTTTTTTTTTTTGAGAAAAATTTTCAAAGTTTTTTTTTATTAAAAAATTTGACTAATTTAGTTTTTATTTTGGATATGGATGTCTAAATTATGGATTTGGTTAAAACCATTTTAAAAATATATCCAAAATGTGGATTTGGTTAAAACCATTTTAAAAATATATCCAAAATGTGGATTTGGTTAAAACCATACTATAATAATTAACCGGTTTTTAATAACCGGATTTGGATATGGATATGGATTATTTAAATAACCGGTTTATTTGAGCACCACTAATTTTAATTTTGTGGAAGCATTAGAAATGATCAAGGCATTTGTTTATATTGAGCACAACCGTAACCAAACAGTAACTTACCTGTGAGTAGTGAGTATTCTTAACCCCTTTGAGTCTAAACAATGTAGATCTCATTTTAGTGATAAACTTGGTTTATGTACTTAATTTAAAAGTTTAGTTAATCATTGAATTTTGTGAGATTCTAAAAAATTTCCTTGAACCTTTGAACATTGCTTTAAATTGATTTCCTTGCCATAAAAAGCAAGGAGCGTTCACTGTTAAATTCAAGTTGGAGAGAATGAAAAGGAAAATGGTAGGTTACTAAAATTTTTGAAAATTTTCAAGCAAGCATTGAAAAAAGTGTGAATATGAATGTGAAAAACAAAACAAAAAGAATGCTTGTCTGAAAAAGAAAAATAGAGAATGAAATTATTGTGCAAAAGGAAGTTTGAGAAGGTTTGTAATAGAGGAAAGAAATTGGTGAATGAAGTTGTGATGTGTAAATAACTTGTATAGTGAATGTCTCTTTTTCATTGGCAACTTTGATTCAATAGCCTAAAGAAATGACCCTTTATTGTGAACCTGGACAAGCTACAACTTTAAAAGCCCTTAGTGATCTTTTTACTTCTATGATTTCATTTTTGACTAATTAGATGAGTGTATGAATTGGATTCTCATTAGCATTGTTTGTCAGGTGAGTGAAATTGCCCCGCGGTTGCAAACGCGTTAATTTCTTCATTCTTATTTGAATAGGGGAATTAGAATGATTCAAGTATGAAAATTTAGTTGTTATTTGAAGCATTTCATGATATTTATTTAAGAACTAAATTCTTTATCATTGTTCGATTCTATTGAGTGGTGAACATTGCTTGTGCGCATTCTCATGCTTGACCAAATCCTCTTATTTGAGTTAAATCTCTCGTGTTATTGTGCAAGATATAGACATAAAAAATTAATGATTAAGACACAAAGGAGTGGACAAGAAAGCCAAAGAAATGAAGAGGAAACAGCATGTTCGTTCGGAGAACAACAGCGAGTAGCCAACGAATATTCGTTGGGCGAAGTTCTGGCGAAGCCCTAGCAAACCAACTCAGATTAGAGGCAGTAGGAAAAGGACCCAAATTTTGCTGGGCGTAGGTGAAGCAAAGAGGTTCGTTGTGCGAAGAAGTGTTCGCACGGCAAACTCAGATACTTTCCAAGGGCGGTTTAACTATTCCTGAGGCACTTGAAGTGCCCAAAAGTAGCCTTCGTTGGGCGAATAGGTTGTTCGCTAGGCGAACATGACATAATTTATAAATACTATATAAGTACTTTTCTCACTTTTTTAGAAAAGTATATTATATTTTCATATCAGAACTTTATCTCTCTTCATTTTAATCATATTTTAGAGAGAGAAATACAAATCCTAAGGGGGAGAAGGTAAGATCCTCGATCTCTTGTTGGGTTTGGATGTAATCTTTTGACACCTTATGTATTTCATCTAATATATGTTTGTGAACTAGTTTTTGTTCAATATTGATGTTATCTTTGATTTCTTATTTGTAGGTATTAACAAAATCTTTTCAAATCTTTGATCTAAGATATTCATCTATCAATGAGAAACCTTTTGACGTAGTCTTGTAATTTGATGTTCACTAGTATTACTTTTATTTTATTATGTTGATTAGTAGCATGGGTAGCATGAGTAGGATTAATACAGTAAAGACAATGATAATGTTTTTGACGCAAACGATATTTTTGAGGATGCGTGATAATAGTGATAAAGAACTATGCTCACATACATTTGACAAATTAGTTGAATGAATGTAAAAAAGGTTAAGCATATGTACGTATTCTTATCATGGTGTTTCATGTAAATCAATTATAAATATGATATGGGTGTCATCTTTGAATACATGTTATAGATTTAGGATTAGTATTTGCATCAATATCAGTTCTTAATGATCTGTGTTGTTGAGTTGCATGAGACATCACCAATGAGGTAATACAGTTATTCTCTCGACTTTATGTTAGACATAGCCTCGGTTGTGGGTGATACGTGAGGGTATTAGATGAATGATTGATTTGTGTTTAACTGGTTAGAAGAATTCATGTGTTATCAATTTATGAGATCTAATTCTAGCAAGGCTCCGTTTATATTTCAGTCTTTACTTTATATTTTTCGTCTTTATATTTTTAGCCTTTATCTATTGCATCTTTGATCTTTCAACCCTTTTATAACAATAAGCTTAGAAATGTAGAAACTGTTGAATGACAGTCTTTCCCTTGCACCGATCCCTGTGGAGACGATATAAATCCCGGAGGGAATCCTTCCAAATCTAAATTTTTTCTTCTTGCCGCTTTACTCCAGCTCGAACAACCGGTCTATCTGTAGATCTGAAAATTTATTCTGGTTGGCATTTTAGACATTATGCGAGATGAAATGCATTATGCTATGTAGGTGAAGCAAATGTTATGATAAATGTACCAATTTGATGATTCAGGGTCATGTTTGGGGTGTAATAGCTAACCCTATTTAAGTATCTTCAACCATAGAATATGAAGAATGACAATCTTCATATGATCGCGGTGGGAGATAGTTAAATACTAAAGGACCCAAATTTTGTCCCTGAATGCAGATGATATGATATGATATGAGTGCATGAATGACTCTTTTTTCATTTTGTTTTCTCGGGATATGATGTGGTGTGAGATGAACCTTCATTGGATATTTATGATGGATAAAGAATGAAAGGCGGACCTGTGGTGAATGATGGAGACATATGGTGACGATGGCTCACAGATAATGATAATGAGGGTAAAGACTCATTGAGGTTAAGAAATTTGTTGGAGAAACGACACTAAGGAAGATGCCAGATGGTGCTAGACTTTAAAAGACAAAATTCTAAACAACGTTAGACTTTGAAAGACGGAATTCTAGACGGGGATGGACTTTAAAATAAAATGCCAGACAAGATTGGACTTTGATCGTAGGCATCAGTAAAATGTATACTGATTTCAAACAGAGTTTTTGATAGGCTTAAAATATACTGTTTATTTGACTCGATTTCGCACACGTTATTTAGTATTTTATTTTTGTTTTCTTGTACTATGCCTTTGTTTTGTTTCTTTTTTAGGTTTTCGTATTTTCAAAGCCACTCGAGAAGAAATGAAGAAAAACGAGCTAAAAACCCTACTTTCTGAGAAATTGTACACATGACTTCCACCATGGCGGGCGCCATAGGGGATGCCACACATTGGATAGAAGCCAACTGCTGACAACTGCCACGTCTCCCACTCCTTTCCATCCTAGTTCATGTGGTGGGTGCCACAAGGGGGTGGCGGGCGCCACCTTCACACGGCCATTTCCCTCCTAAAAGGAGTTGGGGGCGTTCCTGTCTTTACCTGTCCTTTCCTACCTCTATAAATAGAAGAGTTCTGATTCATTTCAAATCATCCAAGCTTAGAGAGCAAAACTCAAGCCATAAATTTCACCTATTGTAAAGTGATAAACTTCTCACATCGAGGGGTTATCACACTGTGTAATCGAGTCTGTAATCGAGTTTGGAGCACTTGGGTAGAAGTTAAACCTGCCGCCATTTTAATTCAGTCTTTTTACTTCCAATTGTTCAAGATTTTAAAGCCTCTCGTTTAGAGAAGATTTCTGTCTATTTATTGCCTTTTATTTATTTACCCGCCGTTATTTCCCGCACCCTTTATTTCTCGCACCGCACTTTATTTATTTATTTACCCGCACTTTATTTACTTGCATTTATTTACCATGTCCGGCTAAATCTTAAAGGCTAGGATGTGGGATTATAGTTATAATTAGTATTCCACACAGTTGTCGGTAGAATTACTTAGGGGTTGTTTTAACTTTTAACACTTATTTTCTATACTTAAAATATGTTGGGTAAGATCGAAATTCGTCCAACCTTTAGATAAATTTGGTTAGTTTTGACTGTTCCAAGGAAGCGAAAGCGCTTGGCTCAGTTAATTAGGAATCTTTAATGTTTAAGAAAACCGATTTTAAAATTGTTTTCCGACGCGTTTATGGATTTAAAGTCTGGTTCGTAAGAACCTCTTTTTGTTAGAAATTCCAGGTTAAAATACTTTTCAACTAAGTCAAGAAACTATATTTCTTAAAAATAGGTTTATTAATCCTAACGCAATGCGCACCTTTTTATAAGTGACAATAAGAGGGGTCGATTAGGGATAAACTTAGTTCTGAATACGCGAAAGCGACAGTTCCTGTTAAATTAGTTCTTTTCATGAGTAGAAAATATTACCCCATAAGGAATCTTATATGTACACATCTGGAATACTACGTAGCTATATGAATTGCATCTATGCCTGCTGCTTTATTATTGAATTTATTTTCGCACTTTAATTTTATTTGGCACAACCCAATCCTTTATTTGATTTACCTTAGATAAACACCGTAACAATAGTAATCGATAGATTGACGTTTGGTCTCTGTGGGATCGATAATCTTTTATATTACTTTGACGTTATTCGTGCACTTGCGAATCGCCCATCAAGTTTTTGGCGCCGTTGCCGGGGATCAATTACGTCAAAATTTTGTACCCTATTGTTACACCGTCTAGACTAAGGTTATACCCACCGGTCAATGCGAAGAACTCGCAGCACCGGTACCCTTATAGATCCTTTAGAGGAACCTGAACGCTACACTCGCGCACGTATCTTAATTCATAGATTTAAGAGAGCTATGGACGAAGACCGTAACCAAAGACCCCTTAAGGATTTCGCTCAACCATCTAATGACGAACCTATTTCTAGTATTGTGAACCCCAATATTCCTGCTCACAATTTCGAGCTAAAACCATCCCTATTACAATTAGTACAACAAAACCAGTTCTCAGGACTCGCTACCGAGAATCCGAATCAACATTTAAAAACCTTTATCCAACTAGCTAACACTTTTAAAACCAATGGTGCTACCCTTGAGGTGATTAGGTTAAGATTATTCCCTTTTTCTCTTAGAGACAAAGCTCTTACTTGGTTAAATTCCCTTTCAGCCAATTCTATAACCACTTGGGAAGACCTTAGGAGAGTTTTCCTCGCTAGATATTTCCCCCCGAGCAAAACAGCTGTTCTTAGGAACCAGATAACCAGATTTACCCAAAACCAAGGTGAATCTCTCTTCGAGGCTTGGGAAAGATATAAAGACCTGTTGAGAATATGTCCACACCATGGCCTAGAATCATGGTTAATCATTCACACCTTCTATAATGGACTTCACTATAACATAAAGATGACCATCGATGCCGCCGCAGGTGGCGCCCTGATGAATAAACCTTACACTGAAGCTTGCGCTATCATCGAGGATATGGCTCAAAACCATTGTCAATGGGGGATAGAGCGAGCAACAGTGGAAAAGAAAGAAGCCCAAGGTGGAATATAGGAAATAAGTTCTATAGACATGATACAAGCCAAAATGAAAGCTTTAGCCCTTAAAGTAGAACATATGTACGCGAACCCAGTAGTTGCGACAACAGTTTCAACTGAGTGCGGACTATGTGATACTCAAGGACACCAATCAGCAGAATGCAATCTGCTGAACAAAACTCATTCAGGAGAGGTCAACTATACCCAAGGAAACCCATTTTCAAACACCTATAATCCTGGATGGAAAAATCACCCAAACCTTTCCTACAAAAATAACAACCCTATCCAAAACCATGCACCCCCGAGACCATCCGGTTTTCAAGCTCAAAGATAAAACCCGCCTATGCAAGTTGTGCAACCTAAGCCGAACCTTGATAAAATCATGGAAAACTTTATTACGGCTCAGACCCAGCAAAGCAAAGAATTCCTAAACCAAAACATTCATGTGAATGAATTGATTACCCAGTTAGGAACCAAAGTAGACCAAATAGTCACCCATAATAAGATGCTTGAAACCCAAATATCTCAAATAGCTTTAAAACAAGCTCCTGAGACTACACCCGGAGGACAGTTCCCTGGTCAACCTCAACAGGACCCCCGAGGGCAAGCCAATGCAATCACCTTACAGAGTGATACTACTTACGATGAACCGGTTAACACGAAATCGAGCGAACCCAAGACTCCTAAAGAAAGCATGGTACCCACGAGCGAAGTAGAAGAACCAGTAGGATCTGAAAAGCAGAAGGATAAGGACAAAACTAACGAACCACCGCCACCATATAAACCTCCCATACCCTATCTACAAAGACTACAACAAACCAAGATCAATAACCAATATCAAAAATTTATCAAAGTCATAGAGAAACTTCATGTGGAAATCCATTTCACAGAAGTCATCACCCAAATACCGTCATATGCAAAATTCCTCAAAGACATCCTTACCAATAAACGTAGACTTGACGATCCAAAACCCTTAGAATGCAATTCTATTTCCGAAAATAAACTTGCCAAGAAGGAGAAAGATCCTGGAAATTTCTCCATACCTTGTATTTTGGGAAGTCATGTCATCAATAAAGCTTTTCTAGATTTAGGAGCTAGCGTAAGCCTTATGCCCCTGACAGTTTTTGAAAGATTAAAACTAGGAGAATTACAACCTACGAAGATGTCACTTCAATTTGTCGTCATGGACATTAAAGAAGATGATGACATTCCAATCCTTCTAGGAAGACCATTCTTATCAACTGCTGGAGCCATAATAGATGTCAAGAAAGGGAAATTAACTTTTAAGGTAGGTGACAAAAAGATAGAATTTATTTTGTCGAAGTTTCTTATGGCACCAGTATTAGAAGATGCATGTTACGCCATAGACATCATCGATGAATGCATTGGGGAGTTAGAATTAAAAGAAACCATCAGACTACCTTCAACATTCATAAAGGAGGACGATGGATTTATAGAACCCTACATTGATGATAACCTGTACGAATATTTATCCCTTACCCCAGATCCTATACCATGCCCAAAAAAACCAGCTTTAGAACTTAAAGAACTACCTAAAATCTAAGATACGAATTCTTGGACGAAGAAATGAACCGTCCAGTTATAGTTAGTGCTACCTTAAACCAAGGAGAAACCTACCAACTCTTATTTGTCTTACGCAAATATCCCTCTGCCTTAGGATATAACATCTCTGATCTAAAAGGTATAAGTCCATCCGTGTGCATGCACCGGATCTCGCTCGAGGAAGACTCAAAACCCTCTAGAGAACACCAGAGAAGAATAAACCCTATAATGAGTGATATTGTTAAGAAGGAAGTTCTCAAGTTACTAGAAGCAGGTATAATTTATCAGATCTCAGATAGTAAGTGGGTAAGCCCTCTGCATGTAGTACCTAAAAAGGGAGGCATCACGGTTGTGCAGAACGATAAAGGTGAACATGTAGCAAAATAGATAGAACGAGGATGGCATATGTGTATAGATTATAGGAAATTAAACAAAGCCACTAGGAAAGACCATTTTCCCTTACCATTTATAGACCAAATGCTGGAACGTTTGGCCAGACACTCCTATTTTTGCTACCTGGATGGATATTCAGGATTTTTCCAAATCCTCATACATCCAGAAGACCAAGAGAAAACTACCTTTACATGCCCTTATGGAATTTTCGCCTACAGGCGAATGCCTTTCGGTCTCTGTAACGCACCTGCTACTTTCTAATGTTGCATGATGGCGATCTTCGCAGATTACCTTGATGGAATCATGGAAGTATTCATGGATGATTTCTCGGTATGCGGTCTTGATTTTAACAATTGTCTCGCAAACCTTGAGAAGATCCTGAAAAGATGTCTTGACGTCAACCTAGTGTTGAACTGGGAGAAATGTCACTTTATGGTCAGCGAAGGTATAGTTTTAGGACATATAGTTTCTGAGAGAGGTATCGAAGTAGATAAAGCCAAAATAGAAGTGATTGAAAACCTTAAACCCCCTAACACTGTCAGAGAAGTCCGAAGTTTTCTTGGACACGCTTGTTTTTATCGGCGTTTTATTAAAGACTTCTCTAAAATAACCAAACCTTTAACCGACCTCCTAATGAAAGATGTCGAGTTTGACTTTGACGAAAAATTCCTGAAAGCATTTAACTTTCTAAAACAATCCCTGATCTCGACACCCATCATTCAACCTACATATTGGGACCAACCATTCAAAATCATGTGTAACGCTAGCGACTATGCTGTAGGAGCTGTTCTAGGGAAAAGAAAGGATAAGAAATTACATGTTATATACTATGCCATTAGAACCCTAGATGCTGCTGAGCTTAACTACGCTACCACCGAGAAAGAACTTCTTGCCGTAGTTTTCGCTATGGATAAGTTTCGATCCTATCTGGTAGGAGCCAAAATCATAGTTTATACAGATAATGCTGCCATCCGTTACGTATTGAGCAAGAAGGATGCCAAACCTAGGTTACTTCGATGGATCCTCCTATTATAGGAGTTTGATATGGATATTAGAGACAGGAAAGGCACGGAAAATGTAGTTGTCGACCACCTTTATAGGCTCGAGTATCTAAAACCAGACCCACTCTCCATTAACGATGATTTCACCTATGACAGGTTAATCGCTAGGATAATGTTGCAGTGAGAATCGTGATACCAATCTATTGATTAACTTGAATCTTTAATTCATTGAATTCACAACCGGACTTTAATTTATCCAAAGGAAAGGTCTAAAGAAAGAAAGAACCTTTTGTGCGATGTAACAACAACGCTAAGAGATTCGGGGATCGGGGGTTGGTTATGCCTAGGGTAGGTATTTCACATCCTAAACATCTGTAGTACTCTACAGCAAACCTTTTTGTTTGTTTGTACGCTAAGTTTTCTAAGGGTTGGGATAAAAGGTGTAGGTTAAAACCTAAAGATATATACACTAAGTTGCTCGCAAAGACATCGTGTCTTCTGCCTACGTATCCTAACTAGGATAGAATTAGAGCAATCGTAGTTCACCTCACTAGGGTTAGAGAACACCTTATTACGAACAAGGTTCAAAGGGGATCAAACATTACAATGCTTGTGTAGAGTTTAAGGAAACTCTCTAGATCTAAGTTGAACACTCAAGAAAGCGAAGTAAGTAATCATCTTCATGATTCTTACATAGAGTTAACAAACTCTATCCTAAGTTCTAATTGAAAGAGCACTCCTAACAAGGGGTAGGCTTCTTAGACTTAAGCAAAGTCCAATGGACAGGTTCTAACTTAACTAAGTATAGATGACTTGACAAAGTCGAGGAAGGATGATGAGCTATTTATGACCCAAAGGTCAATAGAGAGACCTTTCCTTTGGAAGGATAGAAGGGGAGGCAACTTGGATGAGAACTAAATAGTTCCATCACTTGGGGAAACTAAACTTAACAAAGCATGAACATTAAATAGGATGAATACAAGAGACATGGTTACAACCAAGCATATACAAGCATATTACGATAAGCAACTATGTCAAATAGAAGGAATGGTTACAACCAAAGCATTCAAGCGTATGACAATAGGCAAGCAAAGATGAGTTCTCACAAGACTCAATGAAAGACAAAGACTTAAGCATATCTTGACAAAGATGAAGGTAACGACCAATGCAAATAAGTTAAACATCATGGGGATATTACATGGAAATTAAATGAATCAAACATGATGAATATATAAGAGGTATGGTTACAACCACAAGGGAATCAATCACAAACAAATCTTAAAAGATAATTCAAGCATGGCATTAAGAGAAATTTCAACAAGAAGCAAGGTAAATAGCCTTAAGGATAAACAACTTTCAAGTGGGACAAAGTATCACAAACATGAACATCTTTGAAATATTTTCTCATTAAGTGAAACTAGACAACATTAAGAGCATTTTGCAAAAAGAATGGATTAAAAATAATGAAGCATGAGAAAGTTATGAAGTTTTGAATTTATATGAAGAAATCATAAAAGAAACAAGTGATAAAAGAAGGGATGGTCAAGGCAGGTATTGAACCCACGCCCTCATGCTCACAAGCTCAAGATAATACCACTCAGCCAACACACGCGCACGCAAATACAATGGAAGTGAGAAAGAAAATAATTAAACATGGCAAACAAAATAAAATAGCAAAAAGTTGTCCCATTCAGGGATCGAACACAGGACAAGCATGAAACAAGGTGTAACGCGCGCAAGTAACAACCACTGGGGTGGCAGTACATCTGTGTATTAAGCCACCTCTAAAAATACATAAGCCTTACAAGACTAAGTAAATCTGGGTCAGGCCTCACAAGCAATCAAGGCCAATGCGTGATGGTTTCAAACTCTACCAAAACTTCATCAAATTTTGCAAACTAAAAGCCTAACTTGTGTGAAATTCAACAAGGATCATGATGGTAATCTCAGTTTTCTCAGAAAATGCACATATTTTGAAATTCGCATGAACAACAGTTGTAGCCTTTGAAGTGCATTTTGGAAGTTGTGAATCAAAACTGACATGAACAAAATCAAAGAAATCCACACACATGTTTCAAATATGCTACTCATGATTATGCTCAAAGAAACAATCTCTAATCCATACTGAATCATGAAATGACCATTCAGTTGCAACCTATGGAAGTAGTTTAGAACAAACTTTTCATTTAACCAAATTTTAAAACAACAGATCATAACATCATTGCTTCTCAATCCACAAATTTGTAACAGTCACTGAATACACACACACAAATCGTGATAGATTTTTAAGTTTGAAAATGAGACTTGACATCAGAGGTTAACAAACCTCAAAGTGACTTGGCAACCAACAAATCATGCATAAAACACAAATTGATCATCAGAAATAGGCTCCAACAGCTCTGAATCATTTCAACAGAAGCAATCCAAATCAACATGTTGACAGTTAAAATGAGTTGATGAACTTAAAAGGGCTCTCTCAGAGCCAGAACATTTTAACAATGCTGATGAAGAAATAACAGACATGCCATATTAACCATGTTAATCTTTAAACAAAACACATTTGCATAATGATACTAACACAAAATGATCAACAGAAATGCCATATGCTACACATCTACACAATGATACAAAGAACACTTAGCACAAAATGATCAATAGAAATGCCATATGCTACACATTTGCATAATGATACAAAGAACACTCAAAGTGAACATGCTGGCAGAATTCTTATTACTTCAAACAGTCATTTGAAGAATCACTATGCCTTAGCCAAACATAATGCACAACCAAGGCAAACTTTCCTAACACAGAAACAAACAGCACAGGCTGATGCAGCCACAGGCCATAGCCATAAGTGGCTTAGAACCTTGCCTTGGCAGTTAGAGTTTAACAAACTCAAAACAGAAATAACCCCTGGCAGGACCAAAACAAACTTCTAAGCATAACCAAGTTGACACCCTTAACAGGTTTTCCATAACAAAACCAGAACATACTTCTAATGAGAATTTGCAACCCTAAGGCAACATCAAGAACAACATAAACACAGAGGAGTCAGTAGCAACAAGGCAAACAACTCTTGGTATTCCAATCAATGTTTTATTGATGGATTCCAATCGCAGCTTCACAAATGATCTCCTCTAAGACCAACCAACATACACAAACACTGAAAATGGCATTGTTGATCCTCAAAGGTTTAGGTACATTTCAACCACCTTGTATGAGTCATTTCAACCTCATTAATACCAAACAAAACCTAGCACAATGCCCTAAGGGCAGACATGACATTTTAAAACAGGTGAGATGCATAAAGAGATCAGAGCATGAAACATTAGCAAAACAAAGCTGTGCGCACATTACAATCAATAGCATATGCAAAGTCTTTACACAAAGATATATCAACAAGGCAACAGGTTTGAGAATGACATGTTATACATCTTGCACTGCCCTATACTTGTACTAACAGCAATAACAACAATAAGCCCAATGGAAAATCTTAGCACTCAAATCCAACTCCAACCATGACAGTTGTGAACTAAAAAAACTCCTAGGGTTCAAACATGACTTAGGTGCAAAGATACATCATGAAATGGCTACAAATAATTTAGACATGATATGATCAAAATAAACACAAAAACTGGCAGATTTGCACATAAGCTACATCTTGCATTTAAACACCAACATGTCAAGTATGTTTATGACAGAAATAAAAGGATAGTAACCACTAACCTTGTGTAGACCTCTAAGCAAGCTTGTTACAATATGGAATGCCTTGAGAAAGCTCCAGTTGTTGTCCAACTCTGCCTTGATGAAAACAGCCCTTGCTTGCACTTGAAGGAACTTGTGACAAATCTCAAAATAAATGAGGATGAGGTTGTTTTATGCTACAGACAGTTGATACATCATATATCAAAGGTGTATGGATGGTTAGAATGATGAAAACAGGTTTGGACAGAGGTTTGCTTGTTTTTGTGTGTGAGGTCAAACTTGCTTGGTTTGAAGGTTGACTTTTGGGAGAATGGTGTTTTTGAGTGGTTTAAGAGTATGAACACCTTCTACACATCATTTATGGATTGTGTAGATGGTTTTTGAAGGATTGGAATGTGTGGAAATGGATTTGGGGAGCCAACGGCCCAAGACAGATTTTGATAAAACTTGAAATTTTAAAAATGAAGCAAACAAGAAAGGAATGAGAGTTGTGGTTTTCTCTTGGTTCTAAGAGTACTCTGGTGTCTTTTGAGGCCTTAAAACTTCTTGAGTAGACTTTACCAAGCCATATTAACTTTATGGACCATGATCCCACCATTGAAACACCTTTTAAATCAAAAGTCAAACCACAATTGACTTTTCCTAATTGAAAACCCTAATCGGGTATCCTGAACTGCCCTGTTTTTGATTCCTGGGTGACAACCTCAAATTGGATTCATACTTGATCCAAGGGAATATGTTTGATGATGTGGAGACTTATCTCAAGGAGAACCAATCCAAAACGTTGACTGATTAACCCTCGAAACCTCGATTTCGGCTGTACGGAACCCTGATTCCTATATCTTAACAAAGACAAGCTTGAAACAGGTTAAGGTTAGATAGTCAAATGAACATGATCCTAACATGATGATGAAGATCTAAGGGGTCAAAATTTGGGGTATGACAGATAGAAACCATAGAAGAAAGCAACCTAGAACCTTTTAAGAACCCTGAGATATCTCTGGCGGTAAGCAACGCACCTTGGTACACAGATTTTATAAATTACCTAGATGCCGATATTATACCCTCTGATCTCAATTACTAGCAGAGAAAGAAGTTCTTTAGCGATGTAAGACGCTTCTATTGGGATGAGCCTCTCCTTTTTAAGAGAGGCACGGACGGTATTTTCCGCCGCTGTGTCCCAAAAGAAGAAGTAAGAAGGATAATAGAACACTGCCACTCTGCACCTTATGGAGGACACTCTAGCACATCCAAAACTCACACCAAGATTCTTAGAGCAGGCTTGTTTTGGCCAATAATGTGGCATGATATACACACCTATATAACCAAATGTGACTGATGCCAGTGCACTGGAAACATCTCAAGACGTGACGAAATGCCTTTAAGAAACATTCTAGAGGTGGAACTCTTTGATGTTTGATGTATAGACTTTATGGATCCATTTCCGTCTTCCTTAGGAAACAAATACATCTTGGTTGCAGTTGATTACGTGTCTAAATGGATCGAGGCCATAGCCTCCCCCACCAATGACACCCGTGTAGTCATTAAGCTATTTAAGAATTACATATTCCCTAGATTCAGAACCCCCCGTCTTGTTATCAGCAACGGTGGATCACATTTCATATCAAGAATCTTCGAAAAACTTTTAAGAAAATATGGAGTCAAGCATAGGATAGCAACACCTTATCACCCAAAGACTAGTGGCCAAGTAGAAGTATCCAATAGAGAAATAAAACAAATCTTAGAAAAGACGGTCTCTATATCAAGTAAAGGTTGGTCTCAAAAGTTGCAGGATGCACTATGGGCCTATAGAACCGCCTTTAAAACCCCTATTGGAGCAACCCCTTACCAACTAGTCTATGGAAAATCTTTTCATCTCCCCTTTGAATTAGAACACAGGGCCTATTGGGCCATAAAAACCCTAAACTTTGACTATTTGACCGTTGGACAACCGCATCCTTGATTTGCATAAACTAGAAGAACTCCGCCAATACGCCTATGAAAACAGAATTATATATAAAGAAAGAACCAAGGCCTAGCACGATAAGAAAATCTTAAAGAAAGATTTTCATGTAGGCGACCCTGTTCTCCTGTTCAACTCTAGATTACGACTCTTCCCTGGCAAGCTCCGTTCAAGGTGGACAAGTCCCTTTACAATTACTAAAGTTTTACAATCAGGAGAAGTCGAGATCCAGAACCAGTCATGAAGCCCATTCATTGTAAACGGGCAGAGATTAAAACTCTATGAAGGAGGAGACATTCCCAACGATTACTCCAGCCATACCTTGATTGATCCATCATTGCCTACTTCAAACATATAGGTTTTGTTCGTCAAGCTAACAATGTTAAACAAGCGCTGCCTGGGAGGCAACCCATGGTTTTCTTTATCTTTCATCCTTTTTATTATTTTGTTTTATTTTATTTATCTTGTTTTCTTTTAAGTGTCAACTGGCGGTCTATGATGATTGTGCTTTCAGGTTTTCTGAGTTTTATTTTTCAGGATGCAGCAGCACGATGACATGTACGTCGCCTTCAGAGACGACTGGCAAAGAGAGAGGTACTCGATTCTTTGACAGCGTCCTATGGCATCGACCCCGTATCCAGATCAAGCCTGCATGGAGGCTCTAGGGATCGAGCCCAATGTACGATTCCTCTATCATCAGCTCCAATGGGGAGAATATGCTGACGAGCTGAACCAGACTTACAGGCACCTCACATTAGAGTTTCTCAGCTCGTTCCACCATGAGCCATATGTCAATGAGAAAGGGCTGGCTACATTCAGAATTTTTGGGAGGGAGTACGCCTTCACCAATAAAGGATTCAGAGACCTACTTGGATTTTCGACCACCCCTGATTCCATTCCTGACCTCCCGATGGGCTACTTTATGAGCAGAGACATTGATCAGTTCTGGCAAGTTATTACAGGCGGAGGAAGCCTAGATCCATCGACTCAGCTGTCTCCGGTAATCCATAACCTAGCTTTGAGGTATTTTCAGATGACCCTGGTTCACACCTTTCTTGGAAAGGAGGACTCCGACATACATATTAGCAAGGAAGAGATATTCTTCCTATTATGCACAAATAGGTTACGCCCAGTGGCATGTGGGAACTTCTTCCTGAATAATTTCGAAGGCATAGCTAGATCTTCTGAAGGAGTTATTCATGTGGGAGGCATCGTCACTCATATAGCCACGACATTTGGACTGACTAGCCAGTTGCTGCATCTGACCCCTTATTGTGGACCTACATTACTTGACATGGATTTCTGCTTGGATAGAGGACTAATGAGGAGAGCTTCTTTTCAGCCTGATGCTTTCAAACTTTTGATTGATTACCAGACTGTCCATTATTTCACTCTACCTGGCCCAATTGTGACCAGTGTGCACGATCCTTCCAACTGGAGTTATGCGTTGGAAAGGTA
The DNA here is from genome assembly GCA_963859935.3 of Lathyrus sativus. Classification (NCBI taxonomy): domain Eukaryota; kingdom Viridiplantae; phylum Streptophyta; class Magnoliopsida; order Fabales; family Fabaceae; genus Lathyrus; species Lathyrus sativus. The sequence continues at coordinate 452,711,998 of OZ012738.1, read as the reverse complement.
TGGTGAGACGATCGACGAGCCACATACACCGCCTTCAGCGGAATACCATCCCTCTCCACCTTCTCCGAGGACGACAGTGTATTCTAATAATCATGCATTGCAAAGGATCGACTTGCACACCCAGATAGAAGCATTGCGCATAGAGATAGTTCGACTCCAGCAGACAGTAGCCGATCTCACCTTACAGTTTCAAATTTCAGACATGACCCATGCCACTGAGACACATGTTCTGTATCAGAAGATCTCGGATTTACACAGAGAGCTGCACTCGCTCCGTCATCCCGATCAGTCTGACGAGCAGCCAGCTCCTTGATGACACTATTTCATTGCTTTTTATTATTTGCTTCGCTTTTATTTTCATTCACAGACTTATTGCACTTTCTTACGTTTTTATTTCATGACATTTACCTTACCGTTCATATATATATATATATATATATATATATATATATATATATATATATATATATATATATATATATATATATATATATATATATATATATATATATATATATATATATATATATATATATATATATATATATATATATATATATATATATATATATATATATATATATATATATATATATATATATATATATATATATATATATATATATATATATATATATATATATATATATATATATATATATATATATATATATATATATATATATATATATATATATATATATATATATATATATATATATATATATATATATATATATATATATATATATATATATATATATATATATATATATATATATATATATATATATATATATATATATATATATATATATATATATATATATATATATATATATATATATATATTTGTGACCATTAATAGTTCATGCAATTTATTTTAATTTTAATTTTTTGTGTTTTTTTGATTTTTTTTATGTCGAAATATGGAAAAAGAAAAAAATATATATACAGAGAAAATTAGTGTGCCAGGACAGATGATTTCTACTGCCAGCACACCCCCAAAAACCAAGAAGGAGCACCAATGCCCAAACAAAAGCACAAAATCCGGCCCAACCACCTTTTACAAGGACGGCACCCGCCATATAGTCCATGGCGCCCGCCACGGGGTCTGGACTATATGCGGGGCAGAAGTTGAGAAACCACCATTTTTGTCTTCAAAACCTCCAAAAACCCATTTTTGGCTACACGAAAATCCTCCACAAGTCACCAAAAGTTCATACTTTCATCTTCCACTCACCAACCCATTAACCATTCCAACTTCCATTTTCACTTCCCCTCACCAAAATCCATCAAAAACCCATTTTTACAAAACTCCAAAAAAATACCCATTCTTCATCTTCTTCCATCTCCAACATTCATCCATGGAGCACAAAGGTTACGTTTTGCGTCAAGGGAAACCCGGAGAAAGACAACAGAAAATCCTTAACAAATTGCGAAATCGGGATATTGCTTCGACACAGTATGTGGACGATAACTGCCTTTAATCTTTAGGTATTTACCATAGCGTTTATCACTTATTAGACGTTTTAGGACTGCATGAGACATTTGTTAGACAGAATCCTACTTTTGACTAGCTGACGAGGGAATTCTTGAGTTCTCTGATTTATGTTGTCAGACCCGACACTGCTAGCACCGTCGGCACGGTCCAGTTCCAGATGTTTAATGTTGAATATTCGTTTAGTACTGATGAACTTGCAGAGAGGCTTGGACGACCTTTTGGTGCGGGTGCTATTTGTGAAGCACCTCTGGATTCTGAATGGGATGTGGAGGCATTTTCCTTCTGGTACAGGTTGTCAAATTTTACTATTTCATCTTTCGAAGGAATAGTTGCCTCCAGAATCCATAACCCGGCCATCCGCGTGTTTCGCTACATGCTAGCCTATACTGTTTTTGGCCGGGAGAATCCTAACAAGGTAAATGCAAAAGAGTTACTATTCTTGCAGGGGTGCCTTACGAATAGGAGATTCAATGTAGTCTCATTCATGATGACCCATATGAATGCCTCTATTAAGAGCACTGGGACCATAGCCTTCGGAGGACTTATTACGTCCATTGCAAAGGCTCTGAACCTAGATGTTGAGATAGCCACTTTAGAACCTCTCCCTCCTCGCACAATCAATTTAAAATTTTTGAAAGATATGAAATTGTGCAAAGTCAGGAAGGAAGGAGGCTTTGAGCTTATGATTTATGGGAAGGTTATCCCATTTGTTGTTCTGCCTTGCACTAGACGCATCGATGTGACTATCGAGGGAAACTGGACCTATGATTTAGATTCTCCACCCATTACAGGCCCAGTACCCCCAAATATTCGAGTTGGCAACAACGATGATAGTGATGACGAGTATGACCGACGAGAGCGATCTCCCAATCATCCTATACCGCCTCACCATGTACCACAGACACACACTACACCATCTTCCTCTTACCATTCTGCAGGTACCGCTCCTGGCTTTTATATATCTAAGCAGATGTGGCGAGAACAATTAGCTAGAGAGGAGAGACGTGATAACTTGCTTAACACCATTCAGCAAAAATTATCTGAGAATATGAGATTCATGCAAGAGTCTCAGCAGCAGATGAACCAGTCCATGCATACCATTATGCAATCTCAAGCTGCTCCGACCACCCGATTCGACGCGTTCGAAGCTTCTCAAATCGATTATCGTCGCAGCAGATCCCGCCGCCCTAGGTACTCGCTGCATGCTGGCGACAGCATTGGCAGCATGCCTTAGGCACCTCAGGTACCTCGTCCCTTGCTTATTTTGAAACATTGGGGACAATGTTCAATTTAAGTATGGGATGAGACTTTATTTATTTTCCCGCTTTATCTCGCATTTTTATTTCTTTTGTCGCTTACTAGTTTATTTCCCATCTTATTTTTCCTTTTCATTTTTTTTAGAACATACTTGTGCTTAATGAGTCATTCTACATTATACCTTTACTCCCTCATTTTACTCCCTCATTACTTGCCCCACCAAAAACGTTTTTGACAAATAGTGTACTATCTTGAAAAAATTTTAGGCTTTGAGGCAAGTTCATGTTAGGATGCGGATGATTTGGAAAAATTCTCTTTGAAACATCGGTATCATTATAACACCTTAGGCTTCGCAAATGCAGAAATTGACCCCGATATATACTCTGTGTACCATGGCCTTAATAGAATACCCATAGTAAGTCCTTAGTAGTTTATCTTAGCAGTCAGCTCTGGCCAAAGTGTTATCTAAGTGAAGGATCGATGAAAATAAGTGAATGATCGGGTATAGGTAACCCTCACAAGGTCATTTAACCCAAAAAAGTTGTAACTTCAAAAAAAGAAAAAAAAATGATAAAGACAAAACAAAACAAAAATACCTTCCCATTGTCAGTTGGTTCAGAGGTATCTGGTACTGAACTCGGTAGGGCGGATTATGATCCGATCCCCCGCAGCTGCAAATGGGCCAATAAAAGGGGTTACACCACTTTGTGCACTAGAACCCCATGCTTATATTAGAATCACTAACCGGTCACTTCACCATGATTTCGTATGGATAACGGGCTTAATGTGATTGCACCAGAATGAAAAGGACTCAAAAATCAGATTTGAAAGTAGGCCTAGGTATAATAGGGTAGTATGGATTGATTTGTGTAAAAACGAAGCTTATGTCCGTATTTACGGAGAAGTGTCATTCCGATACCCGCGATTCACTGAGTCATCACCTATCGCTTAATCCCAGCTTGAACTTATAAGACCTTTTTTCCCAGATCATTTATGGATATCTCCTTGTTCTGTCATGATGTTTTGCTTGAGGACAAGCAAAGGTTTTAGTGTGGGAGAATTTGATAGGCTTAAAATATACTATTTATTTGACTCGATTTTGCACATGTTATTTAGTATTTTATTTCTGTTTTCTTGTATTATGCCTTTGTTTTGTTTCTTTTTCAGGTTTTCGTATTTTCAAAGCTACTGGAGAAGAAATGAAGAAAAACGAGCTAAAACCCTACTTTTTGAGAAATTGTACACATGGCTTCCACCATGGCGGGCGCCATAGGGGATGCTACACATTGGATAGAAGCCAACTACTGACAATTGCCACATCTCCCACTCCTTTCCACCCTAGTTCATGTGGCGGGCGCCATAAGGGGGTGGCGGGCGCCACCTTCACACGGCCATTTCCCTCCGAAAAGGAGTTGGGGGGCATTCATGTCTTTACCTGTACTTTCCAACCTTTATAAATAGAAGAGTTCTGATTCATTTCAAATCATCCAAGCTTAGAGAGCAGAACTCAAGCCATAAATTACACCTATTGTAAAGTGATAAACTTCTCACATCAAGGGGTTATCACACTGTGTAATCGAGTTTGGAGCACTTGGGTAGAAGTTAAACCTGCCGCCATTTTAATTCAGTCTTTTTACTTCCAGTTGTTCAAGATTTTAAAGCTTCTCGTTTAGAGCAGGTTTCTGTCTATTTATTGCCTTTTATTTATTTACCCGCCTTTATTTCCCGCACCATTTATTTCTCACACCGCACTTTATTTATTTATTTACCCGCACTTTATTTACTTGCATTTATTTACCATGTCCGGCTAAATCTTAAAAGCTAGGATGCGAGGATTATAGTTATAATTAGTATTCCACACGGTTGTCGGTAGAATTACTTAGGGGTTGTTTTAACTTTTAACACTTATTTTCTGTACTTCAAATCTGTTGGTTAAGATCGAAAGTCGTCCAACCTTTAGATAAATTCGGTTAGTTTTGACTGTTCCAAGGAAGCGAAAGCGCTTGGCTCAGTTAATTAGGAATCTTTAATGTTTAAGAAAACCAGTTTTAAAACTGTTTTCGGACGCGTTTATGGATTTAAAGTCTGGTTCGTAAGAACCTCTTTTTGTTAGAAATTCCACGTTAAAATACTTTTCAACTAAGTCAAGAAACTATATTTCTTAAAATATGTTTATTAATCCTAACGCAATGCCCACCTTTTTATAAGTGACAATAAGAGGGGTCGATTAGGGATAAACTCGGTTCTGAATACGCGAAAGTGATAGTTCCTGTTAAACTAGTTCTTTTCATGAGTAGAAAATATTACCCCATAAGGCATCCTATACGTACACATCTAGAATACTACATAGCTATATGAATTGCACCTATGCCTGCTGCTTTATTATTGAATTTATTTTCGCACTTTACTTTTATTTCGCACAACCCAATCCTTTATTTGATTTGCCTTAGATAAACACCATAACAATAATAATCGATAGATTGACGTTTGGTCTCCGTGGGATCGATAATCTTTTATATTACTTTGACGCTATTCGTACACTTGCGAATAGCCCATCAATTTTCCAGACAACATTGGAATTTAACCGCAAGCATCAGTAAAATATATACCGGCTTCAAAAGGAGTTTTCCAGACAACACTGGACTTTGACCGCAAGTATCAGTAAAATATATACCAGCTTCAAACATAGGTGCCATAACTAAACTGGACTTTGACCACAAGTATCAGTAAAATATATGTTGACTTCAAACGGAGGTGCCAGAAACAAACTGGACTTAAGTGATGAACTACCAAACGAGAATTGAACTTGAAGGATAGATTACTAGATGGAAACTAGTGTTTTGTTTTCTTAATTGTCAAACGAGAATTGGCTTTCAGATAGTCCACCAGACGAGAACTGGTTTTTTCTCAACTATTGTCAAACGAGAACTAACTTTAAAATGGGATACCAAACGAGAACTAGTTTTGCAATCGGTCACCAGACGGGAACTAGTTTTGAAAAGAAAATTAACTTCCAGATGAAAAATGGTTTTAAGAAAAGGCTACCAGACGGGAGCTGGTTTTAAAAACTGATTGTCAGACAGGAGCTAACTTTCAAATGGTCTACCAGACGAGAACTGGTTTTTTATGTTTGATCTTTCATGCTATGGGCATATGCTCGATGAATAAGAGGATATGCATGGCTTAACTCTAAAGAAAAGCGATATGATTAATGCATGAGAGTGATTTATATAATGACTCGAAGGCTTCCAAAGATGTCACTATGGTGGTTAATGGATGAAAGGTTTATTTTGGAACAAATCTTCTTTGCCAAAAGACAAAGGTTATACGATGAGGTGATAACATAATTCCCTGACACTCGTCTTGAACTCCACGATTGCTGACGTATGATAAAGTTTGCTTGAGCAACTTGAAGACACGAAGAGGACTTTCCCTTCTGTGGCTCATCTCGCCCCAACTTTTAGATCTTTGAAAAAGTTCGCCTTAAATATTGAAGTGGTCTACCTCTAGTTAACCAATTCATGGAATGGGAGGTTTCTGGATGACCAACCTTTGGAGGGTAGGGCTCAATGAGCTATTTTTGGTAACTCGCCATAGTCATATTCTTGAAGCGATTTGCTCTCAACTAACCGACCCTTTGGGTGGTTGGCACAGGTTGACCGATTCTCAAAAGGATTCCCCTTAATGGACTTCTTTCACATGATCAAGTTCCTTTACTGGCTGCATTGCTGGGATTCCTTTAACGTTAAGTGCTGACTTGCAAATAACATAGTTCATTTAAAAATGGTAATTTTAAAATATTGCTTATGCAAAATTTTGAAATCAAAATTTATTGATATCAACTTAGTGAAATACAGTGAACAAATTGATGATCAGAATACAGCGTTGATCTAGCCATTCCCGATACACAAGGTAGCGTGATAAACACAAATAATCAACAAATAATGTTTGTAGTCAGGTTAACGTAACCTTACTATAGTATGCTTTCAGAATAAACCCTGCCTTAATTAGATCTTTCAAGGGTTGTAACGTGGTTTGGTTCGCGTTTTTTTAACAAAAGGATATAAGGCTCAAAATTTATTTTTAACCTACCCCTTCTTCTTGATGACTTCCAGTCCTACATTCAATTAATTTGACACCCACATTCAACTTCCAAGAGGGTTCGAAGGTGTGATAGTAAGGATGATGATTTAAGATGATATTTTCTTTAAACGACAGTCACTGTATTTTGTTTTTATTGAGGATTTTGATGACCTTTTTTGATTGATTTTTATCCCTTGTTTTTCCTAGACCACTTCTTTGAAGCTTTCTGTCCACCGGGATGCCCTGATTTTGCCTAAGTCATCATTTGTGATATTCGACTTACCAGGCGTTCTTTTTTTGATTTTTTTGAAATGTTGTGACTTCCAGGTTTTTGGTTATTTAGGAACAACCATAACAAACTTCTTGGATTTTCACAACTTCTTCGACACTTTAATATATGTGTGAAGAGTGTGGTTGATCCTCATGTGGGATGGTGTGTTGATGGACTGATTCTCTCGAAGATTGAATGCATAGTCAAACTATCTGAACACCACTACCCTGCCCCTGGTTAAAATTAAGGGTTTTAATTCCAAAAAAAACACCAACTTCTAGGCTCAAAGTGGTTGAATAGGGATTTACTCCTTATCTCTTCAATGTTCGGAGATTTGAAACAATGCCTTATATCATCATCAAAGTTCTATCCTAAAGTATACCTTATCAATTTTGGGTATTTAGTTTTCATCATCCTGCCTCCAATCTTTTCTTTAACAAAAGTTTGATAAAGATAAGTGAATGGGAGAGGAGTTGTTATTTCTTTTTTTGCACAAATGAAGGAAAATAGCAAGAGTGAATATGAATAGATTGATTCAAAAAATTCATGATCACTTCATTAATATTACCATTAAGAAAAACAATATTTAAAAATAACTAGCATTTAGCGGACAAAGAAAAATACAAATGCAAATGAAAAATATGCCCAATGACTGTCAGCGTTGAGGATGACTTCTTGTTCGATCCACTAACTTCATGAGATGCCCCTTGAGGTCTTCACACTTATTAGGGTGAGAGATTGACATTCACCAACATGTTTAGTTCTCAAGAGGCTATATATTTTTTTCAATCAATTGTTGTACTTTAGCTTTGAAAGCATTGCAGTCCTCTGTCGAGTGCTCTATCGATCCGACATGTTATCCATATTGCACATATGGATCGTACCCAGGTGGGAATAGTTGGGGAACCAACTTTATAGACTTAATAACCACCAAAAAGATTTGAATCAAAGGCTACAAGAGTTGATTGTACGATATAGGAATTGGATTAAGAGGAGCATTCCTTCTTTCCAGGTTGTTGCAAGGCCTGTGTTGATTCTGATGTTGATTTTGATATCCTCGGCTATGGGCCTACTGATTTGAATGAGAAGTGATCCATGGTTGCTGGTATGGCGCTTTAGGCATTGCTGATCGCCCATACAGATATCGTGGTGCTAGAAATGGTGACTGTTGAAAACATGGAAGGCTATAAGGTCTTACTAGTTCACCATGAGAGTACTCGACATCTGCCATGACCACATTGATTACATCCTCTTCTTCCTCTTGGGAGATGCTAAGGGATTCATTCTCACTAGCCTGGATGTTTGAAGCATCTTAGATTTTTCCGCTCTCAATGCAGCTCCCACTTTCACCAAGTCAGAGAAGTCTGACGACGCGCTGACTATCATTCTTTTGAAGAAAGGGCTCTATAAGGTATCCATGAACCCGTCAACCAATTATTTCTCTAAGAGTGGTGGTTGCACATGGGTTGGAAATTCTCTCCATTGTTGAGTATATCCTTTGAAGGATTCATTGCTCTTTTGAGATAAGCCTTGAAGCTGCCTTTGAAGAGGCAATGTGTGCTTAAATGGATGGAGCTCAGCATGACCAGGTCTTGATGTCCTTTTATCTTCAGGATCTTGCATGTTAAGTCTTGAGATTGACTTGATGGACCAAGTGTAATGCACGTGTAAGAATCTAATTCAATCAATTGATCAAGGGATTTATGATCCCTTGAATGAATAGAAATCCTAAGGGGATCATGAAAATTGTTCATGAAAAGTCATACAACAAAACAAGTCTAAAATGTTATAATTGATCAAAATGACTTTGATCGATTAATTACATTGGGTGAACATGCCAAGGATCAAACATTCAGCACATGAAAAATATGAAACAAAATTAGAGGCATTAAAAGATTAGAATTAACACGTATAAACCCTAATCTCAAACTAATCATGAAATTAAATAGAAATTCTAACAATTAAATCAATTAATAATCTAACCTAACTAAAAATTAACCTAAATAAATCCATGTTTTCTAGGTGTGTTTTTACTGTATTTTTATGTGTTAAAATGATTATATAAAAAAGGTATATTTTTAGAAGGAGTTTTTAATGTGTATCAAGAAAAGATATGAGAAAAGAAATAATAATAATAATAATAATAATTAATAAATAAAATCACTTCTGCAGGGGTGTGGATCTGGATCAGGGTGTGTGGCAAGTAAAGGGCGCATGCCCGGGTAGTGAAGGCCCATGGTGTTCTCTTTGTTTGAAATTAGAGTGAAGGGTGTGTGTATGTATAAATTTTGGTGTGTGTACAACAAAAGCCCTTTGGGCTTATAGGATATGAACCCAAAGCGTGAAGGGGGTAAAAGAGAATGAATCATATTCATTTATTTCAGTTCAACCTCAAGCCAAAGTTCCTCTCGCTCTCTTACCTCTTACCCTTAATTCAACCAAAAACATATGAATCCTTTGTTTCAAACCTAACACCTCAAGAACCCTAAAACTTAAATCCTAAATTAAATGGACACGATTATATAATTGAAACCAAAACTTTTAGGTTTTCACTCCTCTCTCATAGTCCTATAGCATGGTAACTTAATTGGAGCAAAACAAGGAGAAATGGAAGAGGTGACCTACTTATAAGGTTGTGACTTGCTCGGGAAGTTATTGAAGGAGAAAACCAAGTACGCTTCCAATTTTCTTGTTGCAGTGACTCCTCCTCCTTTTTCTTCTTCCTAACTAGTATGTACGATATTGATAGTATTGTCTTGTTATTATTGATGTGAGGTGAGTAGAGTGTATAGAGAGAGAGAGAGAGAGAGAGAGAGAGAGAGAGAGAGAGATGGGCTTAGCTCAGTTGAAGCAAACTTCAATGTGAAGTTTGCTCATTAATGGAGATTGGAGCTTTTAGTATTAGTGAGGGAGAACAGAGATTGAAGATGAATTCAGAGTGAAATTGTAGAGTGTGTGTCCTCTTCGATTAAACATGAATTATATTTATATGGATTGCATTTTAGAGGGATATTTCATAACTAAATAGGGCAGTTAGGGCAAAGCCGTTAGGGATTATGTCAGTTGTTAATGTGAACTGAATTTATGAGAAAAATTTGTTATGAGATTAACACTCTTAATGGATAGTTAGTAGTCTGAACTTGGTTATTGGAACTATTATGGAATTGGTGATATTTTGAGGAGGCGGTTAGGGTGGATTAGAATATAAACTATTTTGTTTGATTAGTTGTAATTGATGAGATAAATTTGGTTTATACCATGTCTCCTCCAAGATTTTGATGATAACAAAGTATTTGAAGAACAATTAGGATTTCTAACTAGCTGGTTTTTGTGTACAAACTTATATTTACTTGATGAAACTGGTTTTGTCACGGAAGAAGATGTAGTTCAGCTCTGATTGAGTAATCATGAGAGAGCCTAATCAGAAAGTTATCAAAAGTACATTTCAGAGTCAAAGGCATGCTATACTTACCTCTGAAACTGAGTAATGTCAACTCATGCTCAGAAATCAAGGGACTCAAGAATAGTTGACATTGTCTTCAAAAGATCATGCTGTACTTGTTTAACATAAGAGTTCTCTAGATAAAGGCCTTGTTGAAGGGGGTGAAAAACACAAGAAAAGGGGGTTTGAATTGGGTTTCACCAATTATGAACTTTTATGTGGAATTAAAAACAATGCTAACAAGAGAAATAAAAACAAATAGACACAATTATTTTTATCCTGGTTCACTGTTAACAAAGTTACTACAGTCCACCTGCCAAGGTGATTTCGCCTTAGACAAGGACTTAATCCAATAATCTCAACAGATTACAACCTCTAAGTGTTATATAACAACTTAGCCCTCTCAAGTATCCAAACTAATGACTTAGTCACTTGAGAAATCTACACTTTGAAAAGTGTTACAAAGATGTGTACAAGAATTGCTTCTAAACAAGCGGATGACACAATTGAAGTACAATAACACAAAAGCGTTTCTAGCAAGATATAAACAACAAATCCTTACTAGTTTACAAAACTATCTTAATAATAATCTCCTAGAGATTTGCATCGTACCAGCATGAGTTTTGTGAGCTTAAAAGCTTCTTTTAATGTTTCTCTCATTTCTTGTAAAGCAGCGCTCTAATTTGGTTGAGCATTGAGCATCTTCTTCTTGAGCTTACAACTTAGTGCTTACTTCCACCTTGCACATATACTCTCATGTTTTCTTCAGCTCTATGTGCTCTTGTTCTAGTTACTCTCACTTGATTTTCTCTTCTGCTCTTGCAGCATTTTGCACTTTGGCATTTTAGCATTTTTACTTGGCTTACAACAGCAGCATGCCAACTATGGCAACATATTCTTCAAGCATTCAAATATTCAATATATAGAGCTTAAGAATAGATCCAATGGAGGGTATAATAGGAAACATATTCCAACTGTAATATCCAAACATTAACTGAAGGAATGGTCACATCATAATACAAAAAGTTGTCCTTGCGCCACCTAGTCTAGGTAGAGGTCACAGACTATTTTGTACTTTTATATTCAGCGCTTTATCCAACCATTCTTAATCTTATGTCTTTTAATTCTTCAGAGGCTTCAGATGTATATTTGATGAAGCATGTTATAGAGAGATCAATACTTGTAACTTCAGAACCTAAGTCTTTAAAGTCTCAAATCTTCGTTTAGCAGAACTATCTTAAGAGTCTTCAACACTTAGTCTTTTAGAAGTGATGTCTTCAGAATCTTCATAACTCGTTATTAGCTCACAAATTCGACACCCATACTAAATTAAAGTGTTTGGATGAAATATTAAACTCGTGAAGAAGTATGAAAAATCTTCGAGTGAAGAGACTCTCAAGTAGGCTGAGTTATTTAAGTCTTTGGGACTTAGAAAATATTTCCAAATATTAAAGATGCTACCTTCGACCGAGGCTGATGGCCAAGTATTAGTGGAATTTTGAAATTCAAATAAAGGAGGCAGTAGTTATGCTTTCTCATGACTAAACAAGACAAGTGGCGCACATCCAACAAGTGACTACATGCGACGTGACACTTGTCATGGGTTGGTCATTTTAGGAGGTTAATGGAAGTTAATTTTACTATTATAAATAAGGGTTCAAGAAATAGAGTTTAGTGTGTTATAATTTACTATTTGTACAAGTCACTTCCAAAATTACTCAAAGTATTCGAGTGTAGAGAAACGAGTTATAGGAGAATGTACGTCATGTAAACACACCATCTTTACGTTCAATGAAACTTATTTTAGTTTGCTTAGTCTTAAAGAGTTTATCTTTACTTCCTTGCAATTTACATTTTTGCATTCTGCTTTACTTTGTTTAAATGTTTTAAAGGCTCTTTACTTTGTTTTCTACAAATTCATGTCCTTTCCTTTCAGTCGAATCTTACTTTTACATTAACCTTTTCTTCAAAAAACACTGTTGAAGTGTTTAGTTTTAGGTAGTTTTATTTCAAACAGAATTTAGCACATCTCTTTGGATCAATCTGATTGATCCTATGAGTCACCAAAGTTAGATTTGGAAGATCAGCGGTTGTTTTCCAATTTTCAAGAGAAACAATTCGGCACGCCCAGTGGGACAATTGTAAGAAATTCTTCGAATTTTTTTAAAATTTGAAAAAAAAAACTACAGTTTTTATTTTCTTTGATAAAACTTCGTTGCATGTTATTAAGAAGTGGTAAGATAGCCACTACAAATGAAGAAAGACCAAGAAAAATTACACTAGGGAAATGGCGACAGATGTAAATCAGCCAAATAACCCAAACCTTCGAGGAGATGGCTCTAATCTCCAGCATAGTAACACCAATCCTCGAGATGTGTTTAGGAGTGATGTGGTTCCACCGTCAATACCTTTGACAGGGGAGCAGATATTGCCTCCTATTAGGCTTGAACTAGTTTCATTAGTGTTAGGATCAGGGTCGATAAGTATAAGGACCTACACCCAACCAGTGTTAGAGTATGTTGGACCTCAAGCGTCGAATCCCCAAACTCCGCTAGGAGGGACTTCTACGTCTAGACATTTTTTTCCCTCCAGGGTTTTCACAACCATTACCAAGAAACCCACCATATGGAATGCCAACAACAGTAATGCAGGGTTGTCGCATCGCTGCGAAGAGGGGCCGGCAAGGACAGGAGAGTCGCCACCGTTTGTTATTTATCCCAAAAGAGGGAAAGGAAAAGATCAGAGAAAACCTACGAAAAAGGGAAAAGACAGGTCATCGCAACCAAATCTCGGAATTGAAAGTCAGTTACACAAGGGGAAGGTATGAGCACCCCTCACGTCCATTGTACTCAACAAGATCCACGCTTGTTGTCTAGTCTATGGGTGAAAACAAAACTATCTACAGCTGCTGCTAACGGAAAGAAACTGATAGAACTGACTCGACAGAGCATCGTCGCCCTATGCCTACGTATTCCCTCGTGTAATGGGAAAGTCAGAGTCAATGTAGTTCGAGAAACTACGGGGGAGGTTGCTCGCCAAGACATTGCGTCTTGCGCCTACATATTCTCATCTGGCATGAGAAATCAGAGCAAAACGTAGTTCAGGCTAACTACGAGAAAAGATCTCTATCACACAGGTGCAAGAGAAAAGGTTCAGAACAACAGGCTGGTCTCGATTGCACGGGGGCAAGAGAAGGGGAATTAGTTGTTAGTGTGAAATTCTCAATCGCACGGGTGCGATAGAAAAGAGAAATTAGTTGTTAGTGTGCTATCCAAGACATCGCGTCTTGTGCCTACGTATTCTCATCTGGCATAAGAAATCAGAGCAGCCGTAGTTCAGCTAATTACAGGAAAACGGTCTCAATCGCACGGGGGCGAGAGAAAAGGGAGTCTCGATCGCACGGGGGCGAGAGAAAAGGGATCTTAGGCCTGGAACGCCTAAATGAAAGGGAACCGGATCGGATCGGGACGCACACGCTAAATCCTAAGACGTAGGAGCGAATGTGTTGCATATCGCCCAAAGGGCATATGCTAAACACTCTAGACGAAGTTAGAGGAGGCCCCCCACTCATCATTTTCCACGTATCTATCACTTACAACTCACAACACTCGGCGGTAAAATGAAATATTAAAATTAGAAAATATTACCGAACGAAGTGGTTCCGTTGACCCTTTACATTGCGTGCAAGCTCATTTCAAAGCTTCTCCTCTTTGATCCTTGATGATGATGTTTCGAAATAAGGCTCGAAAGGGTCAAAGTGAATTGAATTGGGTCCAATGTGACGCTAAACCGTCGTAGCTCGACTTATGAATGGAATTCAAGCTATAGGAGGCCACGTATTGATATTCGCGCTATGGACAAGATAGAGAAATGATATTGAGGATCATTCTCCAATTGAATCGTGTCGCACGGACCTCGTCTTAATCGCAAACATAATATAGATTAATTAAAGGTAGCCTATTGCGATCCCAAAGTAAAGAAAATGACCCAAATGGTCATCTTCCATAGATTTGAAATCGGGAAGGTTATCGACTTCGAAAATCTGACGCTTGCGCATACAAGACTTCATCGATCCAAGAAAGTAAAAATAATATCGAAAGATGAAAAGAAATGAGGAGAGAAAGAGGTGGTCTCTAATCCAACATTATTCATCAATAATTTGACTCGTAATGGATTACGGAAGTGTCGTCATCGACCAAAAAGGCAAAAATGGAACAAAATGCCCAATAACAAATGAGAAATAAAATCAACTCCGAAAAAAATAATATTGTAAACTTCTAAAAAGAAAATAGAATTGAAATTCTAAAACTATAATATAAAATATTATAAATTTCTAAAAGAAATACAAGAAGATATTAATATATAAAAATTATTTACAAAAATAAAACAAAACTATAATATATTACATAGTAACAGCCTGCTCATAAAAATATATAATATATACAACTTAAATACATAATAAATTAAAACAAAAAAATATAATAATATTACATATTTAGTTTGATGGAGTTTGAGTTGGTGAATCCGAGAATGATGAAGGAAATGGAGGATTTGGTTTGCGAAAACGGAAGGAAGGTGGTCGGAGAGGACGACAAACAGTGATTGAAGAAGGTGAATGTTGGTCGGATTCTGGGTCGAAGGTTTTGCGACGGGATGCTGGTGAAGGTTGCGGAGTGGGTAGTTTGAGATGTGAAGAAAGTTTAGATATGGATTTTTGAGAAATGGGTTACTAGCTGATGAAGGTTTGATTTGGAGGAATTTCTGTTTAGAGCTGGAAATGGGTTGTTTTTTAGAAATTGGTGGTGATTTGATGAAGATAAAAGAAGGTTGTTTCTGGGTATGATGGATTGGTGTTCAAAGGTGACGGAAAATGGTTTCATCGTGTGGGTTAAAGATGACGAAGTTGTAGATGAAGGTTTTTAGATGAATGATGAAGGTTTTGGTGGTAGTTGTGTTTTCTGTGTTGGTGATGAAGATTGATGAAGATGATGATGGGGGAGGAAAGGGGTGGCTGCGCAGAATTCTAGGGTTGAGGGGAAGAAGGAAAAGAACAGTGTTTTATACCCCCAGAAGCTGACACGTGGTGTTGCTTGTGACTAATGTTGATGATTAAATGACTAATAATTGTTGATTAATGAAATACAGTTGACTTAATTAATTGAAACTAACCTAAATAAACTAATATTTCTAACAAAACTATATTCTATTCCAAAATCCTAATAAAAATAATATCTATTTCTAAAAAACAATATTAAAAACCTATTCAAAATAATTAAATATGAAACAAAAATAGAAATAAAATGCAAAATGCCATGGAAAAAGAAATGGAAAATCGGGCGAACACCGAAATGCGCCAATATCATCAACACGGATTGAATCACCAAAAAGAGAGCGGCTTTCGCTCGATTTCGACATGGAACTTCTCGTTTGAATTGATTTGAATCACCTAAAACGCGAGCAAAGCGGCTAAAATCCTGATAAATTCAATCCGGCTGATAAAATGGACAGGATACGACCTAAATGATATGCAGATGCAATGTGAAGCGAAAGTCAGTCAAAGTTAGAAAACGGGTGGGCAGATTTTAGAGTGCAACAGTTGCTCCTATTCAAACAGCTTGGACCTGAAGGGATGAAAAGTAACCGCTTTCAGACATTCAAGGTAGAAGGTGATTGAATACAAAAGAACCCGGAAATTTGCAGTCTGATTAGGATGTAAACTGTAGAATCTGTCAATTAGGCTCACCTGAGAAATGCATCTGAAAGTTGTAGGAAGATGAGCTAACTTATCACCAATAAGAAAACATCGACACGCAGTCGGCAAAAACATCTGCTAACACGCAGACATCTGTTAAATAAAAACAGGCATTGAACCTGAAAGTCAGCTCAACACGAAGTTAAGGAGAACATCTGACCTTGTTGTCAGGCATCTGTTAAATAAAAACAGGCATCGAACCTGAAGGCCAGCTCAACACGAAGTTGAGAAGAACATTTGACCTCGCCGTCAGGCATCTGTTAAATAAAAACAGGCATCGAACCCGAAGGCCGACTCAAAACAAAGTTGAGAAGAACATCTGACCTCATCGTCAGGCATCTGTTAAATAAAAACAGGCATCGAACCCGAAGGCCGGCTCAACACGAAGTTGAGAAGAACATCTGACCTCGCCGTCACGCATCTGTTAAATAAAAACAGGTATCAAACCCGAAGGCCGGCTCAACACGAGGTTGAGAACATCTGATAATCCAAATGTCACACCGTCTAAGGATAGACGGGAAGAAAACAAAATCCAAATCTCGCATCGTTTAAAGATAGACGGAGAGAAAACCATATCCAAAATCACATTGTCTAAGAGTAGACGAGAAGGAACCATATCCAAAATCACATCGTCTAAGAGTAGACGGGAAGAAAAATCATATCCAAATCTCGCATCGTCTAAGGGTAGACTGAGAGAAAACATCAAAAGTCATATCGTCTAAGGGTAGACGGGAAGAAAACATCATATCCTAAAATCCACATCGTTTAAGGGTAGACGGGAAGAAACAATATATCCAAGATCACATCGTCTAATGGTAGACGGGAAGAAAACATCAAAAGTCACATCGTCTAAGGGTAGACGGGAAGAATCACCATATCCAAAACTCGCATCGTCTAAGGATAGACGGAGAGAAAACCATCACATCGTCTAAGGGTAAACAAGAAGAAAACCTTCTGGGGATGTCAACATCAGAGGGCTGATGGACAAAGAAAATCTGCTTGGAGATGTCATCATCAAAGGGCTGATGGACAAAGCATGACCGACGTATGATCCGAAACCCAAAAGAAAGTAAGCAGATAAGTAAACTGAACTAGGCTGTTGATATATCATTGTCTTGATTGAAGAGATGATTCAGGTTGCCACGGAAGGCTAACAAAAACTGGCTTATGTTTCACATGCATATGTTTGAATTTTTTTATGGCGTAATGCTCCATACGAAATGGAAATGCTACGCATTTAAGGATGAAATGCAAATATGATAACTATATGCAGAAACACAGATGCAGGCTCGGGATGCCGGGGAAAGCGGGATGTAAAAGAACCACTCCAGCAAAATAAATGCTGAAGAGGTGAAGCCAACTCCGCTGGGGATAACCGGATGTGCCAAGTATGATTGGACTTTGTTGAGGAAAACAGGTGAAGCTTGACGGTGATTGGTTTTCTGTGAGGTGCCAATAAGGATTGGGCTTTCTGGTGGTTGCTAATAGAAATTGGACTTTGGTTATTTGTGAAGGGTCATGTACGGCTGACATTAGGAAATGTCATGTCTAGATACAGGGTTGAAAAGACGGCTTGTATGGATACAAGGTTTATGGTTGAATGGTCAGAGGATGGTTAACATGACTTCCCGATATTCGTCTTGAACTTGAAGGTTGACTGAACCTGTTTGAATAACTCTGAGCAGCTCTGAAGATATGGAGAGGAACTGTTCCTTTGCTTCCAATTTTGCCCCAGCCTGTGGGATCTTTGTAGAAATCTT
This sequence comes from Lathyrus sativus, assembly GCA_963859935.3. NCBI lineage: Eukaryota > Viridiplantae > Streptophyta > Magnoliopsida > Fabales > Fabaceae > Lathyrus > Lathyrus sativus. Next base: position 452,693,929 of record OZ012738.1, on the reverse strand, counting down.
CCTCGAAAGGGAACCTGAAATCTCTTTACCCTGATGGTTTAGGATGAAATGCCTTAGCATCATGAAACTCGGAGAGGTGCTTCCGATTAATTGCCTTCTGGATAAGGATAACCTCTGTGCTCTTGGGATGACCTGCCCCAACCTCAAAGTGATTTTGCCCCTGATTGGATGATTAGTGCAGAAGTGTCTCCGACTTCGAGAGATTTATCGAATCTAGACCTGATTGCCCCGGATTAACTGAACTTTGGAATGGCTGACTCCCCTTATGATCATTCAATAAGGCTTGCCCCTGCTCAACAGAGTACTCAGGCACTCTGCATCTTATCTCGATCAATCTTTCCACTGTAGGAACTCTCCTAATGTCAAGTGTTTACTCGCAAGTAAAACAAATCGTTTTGCAAAAGATAATATTAATGCAATGCATATGACAGTTTTGAAATCCAAGTTTGTTCACTGGAAAAAAAGTTGTGACATGTAGTGAATGAATCATATATCAGAATGTCAATATCAATACCCATAGGGTAAGAAAATCCTTTTAAGAGTCAGTTTCGACGCGATCTTTATCGAAGTATGCTTTCGAAACAAACCTGATTCAATTAGGACTTTTGACGGTGGTAACATGGTCAAGTTCACGGTTTGAAAGAAAGGATATAAGGCTCAAAGTTCTGTCTAACCCACCCACTCTCCTTGATGTTCTCCAATCTTATATTCAGCTAATTCGACACAGGCGCTCACCTCTCAAAGGTTGAATGACAGGAGTAATGGTTTAGGAAACCACAAGTTTTCAGAGTGACAGTCACTCACTTTTCGTCTTTGGTGTCTGGAATCACACGACTTGTTCTTTATCATTTTTTTCAATTCCCTATTTTTGCTTGGAATGACTCTTTTGAGTACATCTTTTGATTTCTAAGTCCAGCGGGATGCCCTAATTTTTGCCTAAGCCACTTGTTTTCAAGTTATCGACTTAGCGGGCTTTTTTATTTTTCTCTTTTCTTTTCTTCTTTTTTTTCGAGAACAAATCATGTGACACCGGCTTGTCTAACTTTTTGAAGGGATTGTGACTGTCTCACTCCTTGGTTGGCAAGGGATAACCACTGTGGTTTTTTAGGTACGACCTCTACAGGTGTGATTGATCCTTAAACAGGAACACTCATTTCGCAATTCGGATGCTTGGTCAAATTAAGTGACACCTACCCTGCCCCAGGTTAAGATTGAGGGTTTTTCGTTTTCAGAAAGAAACTCCTACAACTAGGCTCAAAGGGGTTGACAAGGGATTATCATCCTTATATCTCCGGTGTTGAGGAATTTGAAACAACGCCTGTACATCATCAGCAGGTGTTTATTCAAAAGCATACAATCGGAAGTTTTCGTTTTTCAACTTCGTCATCCTCCCTCAAAGAATTCCGTTTAAACAAGCGTTTGACATCAATGAAAAAGTATTGAGTGAACATGAATGGATTTAATCAAAACATGCATATTCATTTCATTATCATCATAAATTGAAAACAGACAAGTTTTACAAATAAATTTTCACTTTAACAGAAAAGAAACTACAAATGCAAAGAAATGACATGATAAAAAAATATTGCCAGCTTCGGGGAACTGGGCTTTCCATCTTGACTTGCTATTGAACTAGCCATCTTTAGAATTGCTCGTCGAAGTCAGTCTGATACTCTTCTGAACCCACATGACTGGATGAAGGAGGATCATTGATCTGGATACCTTGCAGCGTGACTGAGAACATGTTGGAGGCGAGCAGAGTCTGAATCCTAGTCTTAATCACCTTGCAGTCTTCGGTTGAATGCCCATGTGCCCCAGCATGGTACTCACAGCGGGCGTTGACATCAAAACCTAGAGAATATGGCGGGAGCTTTAGATTAATCTTCTTTGGCACTATCAATCCACCTCTGATCAAGTTTGGCAACATCTGACTGTACGACATCGGCAACTGACTAAAATGCCTCTCTGGCTTCTTTGGTCTTCGTCAGGCGTGTTGACGTGGCTGATGACGGTATGACTGCTGACTCTGGAGAGGAACAGATATCTGATACACAGATCCAACAGGTTTGCTGACTCTAAACACTCGAAGCGTCTGAAAACTGAGTCTGAGGTATCGGGGATTCTGGGATAGCATCACTTTCTTTCTCCTATTCTTCTTGAGAACTGACAACCGATTCGCCTTTATAAATTGAGGTATCTGAGATATCTTAAATCTTTCCATTCTTGAGTCTGCTCTCAATGCGTTCGCCCATTATCATCAAGTCAGAAAAGTTTACGGCCCTACTACCAACCATCTTATTGAAGTAATGACCTTGCAAAGTATCCATGAACAGGTCAACCAATTCTTTGTCTAGAAGCGATGGTTGAACACGAGCAGCTAACTCTCTCCATCTCTGCACATACCCTCTGAAGGATTCATTGTTCGCTTGAGATAAGTCTTGCAACTGCATGCGATTGGGAGTCATGTCAAGGTTATAGTTGTACTGCTTCACAAAGGCATTGGCTAAGTCTGACCATGATCGGATGCATCCACTCTCTAACTACATATACCAACTCAACAATGCTCCACTCAGACTGTCCTGAAAACAGTGAACCATAAGCTTGTCATTATGGACATATGAGGTCATTCTTCTGCAAAACATTACCAAATGTTGCTTCGGAAAAATATCCCCTCTGTATTTCTCAAAATTTGTCGTCTTAAACTTCGGAGGCATCACAAGACCTGGCACCAAACACATGCTCGAAGCATTCAGATTAAGAGTATCACGACCCAATAGGGCGTCAAGCTTTTCCTCCAACAGACGACGTCTTATCATAAATTCAACAGTCTGAGAGTTCTTGGCATTAATCTTCAAAAAAGCCCTTTGAGAATCTGGCACAGGGAAAGTGAAGCTCTGATAGTTTGAGTCATTAAGAGAAGATGAATCTCTATCTCGGACAGTGGTATGCTCTTGATCTTCAACGGGAATCTGCACAGGATGAGCTTGAGCAACATTGTTCATTGGAGTCCTCTGGATATTGGCCTCTCCTCTAGTCATAACTGTCATGGCTTCCATGAGCTGATCCAACTGATTCTTCATCAATTCAAACTCTGCCCTTGTAACAACCAAATTCTGCTCTCCTGAGTTCATGGTTCTTCCAGAAGCTAATTCAAGTCCAATGCGAATGTTGGGAAATCAACTGCGAGTTAGACAAAAGACGAGTAAGCTTTCTATTCCAGGCTGAGGATGGATATGCAAACATGAGATGCAAATGTAATGCAATGCCGAATGCTGATGCAATAAACAAAGGATCAAAGCTTCCACAAAGCTCTAAATAACTGCTTCGCTGCTGACTAGAGAAGTTCAAAAGTTTGCTCTGAAGAGAAAACCAGAATACCGGGTTGGTTGAAGGTCAAGTTTCCTGCATAACCCTCCCACTCACAGATATGGACCTAATCTTTGATAAGGTTCGGCATCCTATGCGGTCGTCAGCGTCACATACTTTCGAGAAACAATGATACGTTCACCATTTCTGGTTTGGCATCATAGTCTAACGAAGCGGCCTCACTTAGCTGACTCCTAAGTGATTGGTCTCCAGAGTTGACAGTTTCCAAATCCAACACCCTTTCTCGACCAATGTACAGGATAAGATGTCTTCAAAAGGAAACCTCATCCGAACTTGAATTTCATGAAGACTATTGCACGCCTAGCATGCAGATCCTTACTACCTTCCACTCTAATGCTATGATTATACTCAAGCCTGGGTTTTGGCTTATCTCTCAAAGGAACAACCACTCAACAGCAATAGTATAATATTAAAGTGCGGAAAATGTAAATATAACAATATACAAAATACAACACACAAATATACACACCCAAAGACAAGGCAAACAAACGCTAGGATAGACTCTCATAGGGGATGGGAATCTTCCCCAGCAGAGTCGCCAGCTGTTGGGGAGCCCTAGACAGCCAGGAAACAAAGCGAGGCGAGACCACAACCTGCAAGAGAAAAAGTCCCCAGCAGAGTCTCCAGCTGTCACATCGCTGCGAAGAGGGGCCGACAAGGACAGAAGAGTCGCCACCGTTTGTTATTCATCCCAAAATAGGGAAAGGAAACGATTAGAAAAAACCTACGAAAAAGGGAAAAGACAGGTCATCGCAATCAAATCTCGGGTTCGGGAGTCGGTTACATAAGGGGAAGGTATGAGCACCCCTCACGTCCGTTGTACTCAACGGGATCCATGCTTGTTGTCTAGTCTATGGGTGAAAACAAAACTATCTACAGTTGCTGCTAACGGAAAGAAACGGATAGAACTGACTCGATAGAGTATCATCACCCTATGCCTACGTATTCTCTCGTGCATTGGGAAAGTCAGAGTCAACGTAGTTCGCAAAACTACGGGGGAGGTTTCTCGCCAAGACATCGCGTCTTGTGCCTACGTATTCTCATCTGGCATGAGAAATCAGAGCAAAACGTAGTTCAGGCTAACTACGAGAAAAGATCTCGATCGCACGGGTGCGAGAGAAAAGATTCGGAACAACAGGCTGGTCTCGAGTGCACAGGGGCAAGAGAAGGGGAAATTAGTTGTTAGTGTGAAAGTATCGATCGCACGGGTGTGAGAGAAAAGATAAATTAGTTGTTAGTGTACTCGCTAAGACATCGCGTCTTGTGCCTACGTATTCTAATCTAGCATGAGAAATCAGAGCAGCCGTAGTTCAGCTAACTACAGGAAAACAGTCTCAATCGCGCGGGGGCGAGAGAAAAGGGAGTCTCAATCGCACAGGGCAAGAGAAAAGGGAGTCTCGATCGCACGGGAGCGAGAGAAAAGGGACCCTAGGCCTGGAACGCCTAAATGAAAGAGAACCGGGTCGGATCGGGACGCGCACGCTAAATCCTAAGACGTAGGAGCGAATGCGTCGCATATCGCCCAAAGGGCATACGCTAAACACTCTAGACAAAGTGAGAGGAGGCCCCCCACTCATCATTTCCCACGTATCTATCGCTTACGGCTCACAACACTCGGCGGTAAAATAAAAGATTGAAATTAGAAAATGTTACCGAACAGAGTGGTTCCGTTGACCCTTTACATTGCGTGCAAGCTCATTTCCAAGCTTCTCCTCTTTGATCCTTGATGATGATGTTTCAAAATACGACTCGAAAGGGTCAAAGTGAATTGAATTGGGTCCAATGTGACGCTAAACCGTCGTAGCTCGACTTATGAATGGAATTCAAGCTATAGGAGGCCACGTATTGATATCTGCGCTATGGACAAGATAGAGAAATGATATTGAGGATCATTCTCCAATTGAATCGTGTCGCACAGACCAAAAATAGTAGGATCTCGTCTTAATCGCAAACATAATGTCGTTTAACCGAAGGTAGCCTATCGCGATCCCAAAGTAAAGAAAATGACCCAAATGGTCATCTTCCATAGATTTGAAATCGGGAAGGTTATCGACTTCGAAAATCTGACGCTTGCGGATACAAGACTTCATCGATCCAAGAAAGTCAAAATAAAATTGAAAGATGAAAAGAAATGAGAAGAGAAAGAGGTGGTCTCAGATCCAACATTATTCATCAATAATTTGACTGGTAATGGATTACGGAAGTGTCGTCATCGACCAAAAAGGCAAAAATGGAACAAAATGCCCAATAACAAGTGAGAAATAAAATCAACTTCTAAAACAAATAATATTGTAAACTTCTAAAAAGAAAATAGAATTGAAATTCTAAAACTATAATATAAAGTATTATAAATTTCTAAAAGAAATACAAGAAGATATTAATATATAAAAATTATTTACAAAAATAAAACAAAACTATAATATATTATATAGTAATAGCCTGCTCATAAAAATATATAATATATACAACTTAAGTACAGAATAAATTAAAACAAAAAATATAATAATATTACATATTTAAAAAATTAATTTAAAAAAACAGGGGAGGGGGGTAAGAGAAACACGGGGGATACGCGAAGAAAAACGGGTCGGAGGCCCATCAATATTCAGCCAAAATAAAGAAAAACAACCAGCAATGAACCTCTCCTTCTCACAATTTCGTTCAAAACTGTTTCTCTCTGTCTCAACTCAATCTCACTCCCTCCATTCATTCGCTCTCTCCGTTTTCTGTTCACGCATCCCTCTCCAATCCCCATTTCATTCTCGGTTTAATATTCTCTCATCATCAACTCAATCTTCTCTCTGTCCATTTTTGTTGAAATCTAAGAAAGTGTTTTTGATTCGTGGTTGTTGTTTTTCGGAGAAGGGAGATGGACGGTGGTGTGTCATTTTTGAAGAGTTTTAGGAAATGGGTTTCAGAAGGATGAAGGTGGAAACGGGTTTGTGTCGGTTGTCGTGTTTGGTTTACGAGGAAGGCGGAAGGTTGATCATGAAGTGGTTTGGATTTGTGATTCTGGGTTTTCAAAAAATGGGTCAAGATTGAATGGCTTTTTCTAGGTTTTCACGGTGTGGTTTGTGATGAAGAAAAGGGTTTGATGGAGTTTGAGTTGGTGAATCCGAGAATGATGAAGGAAATGGAGGATTTGGTTTACGAAAACGATAGGAAGGTGGTCGGAGATGATGACAAACAATGATTGAAGAAGGTAAATGTTGGTCGGATTCTGGGTCGAAGATTTTGCGATGGGATGCTGGTGAAGGTTGTGGAGTGGGAAGTTTGAGATATGAAGAAAGTTTAGATATGGATTTCTGAGAAATGGGTTACTAGCTGATGAAGGTTTGATTTGGAGGAATTTCTGTTTAGAGCTGGAAATGGGTTGTTTGTAGAAATTGGTGGTGATTTGGTGAAGATAAAAGAAGGTTGTTTTTGGGTATGACGGATTGGTGTTCGAAGGTGACGGAAAATGGTTTCATCGTGTGGGTTGAAGATGATGAAGCTGTAGATGAAGATTTTTAGATGAGTGATGAAGGATTTGGTGGTAGCTACTTTTTTTGTATTGTTGATGAAGATTGATGAAGATGATGATGGGGGGGAAGGGGTGGCTGCGCAGAATTCTAGGGTTGAGGGGAAGAAGGAAATGAACAGTGTTTTATACCCCCCATAAGCTGACATGTGGCGCTGCTTATGACTAATGTTGATGATTAAATGACTAATAATTGCTGATTAATGAAATACAATTGACTTAATTAATTGAAACTAACCTAAATAAACTAATATTTCTAACAAACCTATATTCTATTCTAAAATCCTAATAAAAATAATATCTATTTCTTAAAAACAATATTAAAAACCTATTTAAAATAATTAAATATGAAACAAAAATAGCAATAAAATGCAAAATGCCATCGAAAAAGAAATGGAAAATCGAGCGAACACCGAAATGCGCCAATATCATCAACACGGATTGAATCACCAAAAAGAGAGCGGCTTTCGCTCGACTTCGACACGGAACTTCTCATTTGAATTGATTTGAATCGCCTGAAATGCGAGCAAAGTGGATAAAATCCTGATAAATTCAATCCGACTGATAAAATGGACAAGATGCAACCTAAATGATATGCAGATGCAATGCGAAGCGAAAGCCAGTCAAAGTTAGAAAACGGGTGGACAAATTTTAGGGTGCAATAAAGGCTTCCATAATGCTCCCCCAATATTCTCAGAGAATGTGATAGCTTCACCATTACAAGGATCAGGGTCTAGGGTAAATGTTGGTCGAAACAATCAAAGTATAGGTGTGGGGTATTCCACTCAGGGCCCCAATCTTACCAATACTTCTATAGCTTGTTTGAGGCAGCAGATGGATGAGAGCAACCTGCAAATGGTCCAAACTTTATCCCAAACTATGGGAGAAATCTTTCAACCTCTAATCCAAATTACTACTCAGACTAACCAACAGTTAGCAATGCAATTGGCACGACTGGCAGAATTTATGGGTGTGCCAGCCACTTTCAGAAACACAACTACTGTGGAGAACATTCCACGACAGGACTTAGGGAACCTACCCAAGAAGGCCAATCTAGAAAATCAAGGGAGGGTCAAACTCTCTAGACTCGAGCCTTTCAGGTTCGAACCACAAAGGGTCCAAGTGCCAATTCCAGTAGATAGAGACCCAAAAGTAATTATGGTGAATCAAAACAAAGATGCAGATAAATGTCATACAACAAGTTCAACATAACAACATGGCGGTTGATAATAACCTAGCAGCCATGGTCGAAAGAATAATGGCACGAAATTGGGTAAACTTCAGTTTCACTAGGCCAAATTATACATCACCAATAGTAGATTATATTCTCCAGTCAGAATTACCTCCTAGGACGAAGGTGCCAAATTTTACCAAGTATTCAGGAGATATGACAAAATCTACTGTCAAACATGTTGCCCGATATATGATCAAAGCCGGAGAGATTGCAAACGATGAAAGCCTTAGGATAAAATACTTTCCAAGCTCTCTCACTAAAAATGCTTTCACTTGGTTTACAACCTTACCCCCTAACTCAGTTTGCAATTGGACCCAGTTGGAACGTTTATTTCATGAACAGTTCTATATGGGGCAAACCAAGATTAGTTTGAAGGAATTGGCTAGTATAAAACGAAAGTTTTCTGAGCCAATAGAAAGTTATCTAAATAGGTTTCAACTACTCAAATCTAGGTGTTTTACTCAAGTACCTGAACACGAGTTAGTCGAAATGGCCGCTGGTGGCCTCGATTACTCTATTAGGAAGAAGCTAGATACCCGGCATCTGAGAGATATGGCTCAACTAGCTGATAGGGTTCGAGAGCTAGAACATCTTAAAGACGAAAAGGCCAAATTTAATAAGAGTAATAAGGTAGCTTACATCGAATATAATGAAAATATCGAAGGTGCACATGATGAGTCATTATACTTCAACGAAAACGAGATAGATGTTGTTGAATTAAAATAGGGTCCTCCTTACACTTGCAAAGTATTAGCTCCCCCAAATGGAAAAAGTTATGTCGAATCTGAAAAGAATGACAAGTTTACAAAGAAAACATATACTTTCGATATCACTAAATGTGACGAAATTTTTTATTTGTTAGTTAAGGATGGGCAAATGATAGTGCCCGTTGGTGCTAAAATGCCACCTTTAGAATAGAGAAAAAAGATAGGGTTTTGTAAATACCATAATTTTTTGGGTCATAAAACGTCTCAATATTTTCTTTTCAGGGATTCGGTGCAGAATGCTATTCAAGAGGGAAGATTGAAGTTTGGAGAGAAAAGCAATAGCCAGATGAAAATTGATACTGATCCACTACAAGTGGCGGATACCCACTATACTGATCCCACAGAGGCACATATGATTGAAGTTACTGATGGCTTTGATTTTTCGATTAACATGGTGGAAATCACTGAGGATTTCGCCAATGAAACTATGCTGGCCAAGGTCACTATAGGCTTTGAGCATGATACCCCAAAAACACTCATGAATAAGGCTGCTGAAGGCCTCGACAAGATTGTTGGTGACTCAAGTAAGAGGGACACTGAAGGCTCCAGCCTGATGCTGGTAACCAAAGAAGTTGTAGATGGTTTAATTAGGATGGATAAGGCTGCTAAAAGCCTTGAGTCAGACCTCTGCAGGCTGAACCTGAATCATGACGTCGACATGGATGTGAATATGGTTGAAATAACACAACACGAGGCCATGGAAAACGAGGAATTAAGTTGCCAAGAGGAACACAACAAAATGGCCTATCCAAGACATGAGGAGACCATCGTTGAATTCCTCCATCGTTGCCAAAAGAAAGGGTCTGGTGTTATGTTGTGCCCCAGATGTAGTGCAATCTTCGATCAGAAGGCTGCTTAAATGCTCGAGGGGATATGAAAGACGAAACAGAAATGGGAGAGGCCTAACTTTGGCCCTCGAAGCAGTGATCCAAGAAAATATGAGCCTAACACTAGAGCGCCTAGGGCAAGACCAGCTACCTTTAAGCCATTTGCCGATATTTCTAACGGCAAGTGGGTCAGACCTAATGAGGACATACAAAAGGGACAGCAAAAATGGAAGAATTTCAAAGTCAATCGAGGTTCATCTATCACCTATCGAAAGGAGTTCCAATCCTCTAAAACTAAATATGTCTCTAAGAATTACAAAGGGAAAAACCCGATGTCATGATCCCAGTGGAGAAGGGAACAAAGAAGAAGGAAGGCCCTTAGGGAGGCCTCATTGAAGAATTAGGGAGAATCCAACACTAATTCCTCTGCTGAAAACAAAGAGGGTCAACTTAAAATTACTGAGAAAATCCTTTTGGGACGAAAATTGTTCCATTCTCAAGAGGTCGAACATAAAAGGAAGGTTGAAGATGATGAAGAGATGACAGATAACTTCGATTCTAAATCTGACGCCTCTTTAGACATCCTGGTAAATATGGTATCTATAATTCCTAGGGATTTCAACAGAATCACGGAGGTCGAGAATCTAGATGCCTACACTGAGGCAGAAATGGCGGCACACAAACCTGTGTGCTACTATGTCATGAACAATGGTTGCATAGAAGAACAGAATGTCTTCTTTGAGCGACCTACAGAGGCAATGAAGAATCACTTGAAGCCTCTTTACATCACCAGAAAAGTGGAAAATGTGTCGGTAAATAAGATTCTGGTGGATTGTGGCACGACGGTAAATGTAATGCCACATTTCTTACTGAATAAAATTAGCAAATATGATACCGACACAAAGCCACACAATATGGTCTTGTCGAACTACGAAGGGAAGGTTGGCTCGACAATGGGGGTAGTATAGGTGGATCTGACAGTGGGAACTATCACAAGACCCACTGTTTTCATGGTGGTGGAAACAAAGGCTAATTATAATCTGCTTTTGGGACGATAATGGATACATGGCATTGGTGTAGTGTCGTCTTCGATGCACCAACGAATTGCTGTTTGGAGGCTAGATTGCATCGTGGAGAACATCGAAGATGACCAAGGGTACTTCAAAGCACCTATCAATCATGTCGACCGAAGACAGTTCGATAAACATTTGGCGAAGATTGCCCCATGCGCCCCAGCGGATTTTAAATTTGTCCCGGATGATGAGACATCCTGTTCATTATATTTACACCCCGTCGACGGTTTTCGGTGGGATAAAGAAGTGCCATGGGAAAGACTTCCATACCTTGGGAGTCCTGTAGTAGACCCCATAGGATGGGGAAGCAAATTCAGTGAGAATGACTGAGTCTGAAACACTGAAAAGAATTCCGGCCTACGTGGCTTAAACCAAACTTCAGGCGGGTTTGGAAGCTGCTAGCGAACAGATGGCTGACAAAGCCAAGTTAGATTTTCACCAAGAAGGTCCTGGTAAGGACTTCGACCCAGAACCACCTGACAAGGTTCAGGACGGGGAGAAAAGCCAGAGGCTTGATGCCATCTATGATGTGTTGCAGTGAGAATCGTGATATCAAACTATTAATTAACTTGAATCTTAATTCATTAAATTCACAACCAAACTTTGATTTATCCAAAGGAAAGGTTAAAGAAAGAAAAACCTTTTGCACAATGTAACAACAACGCTAAGAGATTTGGGGATCGGGGGTTGGTTATGCCTAGGTTAGGTATTTCACATCCTAAACATCTGTAGTACTCTACAGGAACCTTTTGTATGTTTGTATGCTAAGTTGCTAAATGTTTGATATGGCTTGGGATTGGTTGGGGTTTTGAGGTGAAGACCTAAGGATAGTTTCTAAGTTTGCTCGCAAAGATATCGCATCTTCTGCCTACGTATCCTAACTAGGATAGAATCAGAGCAATTGTAGTTCATCTCACTAGGGATGAACGAACACCTGATTATGATCAAGGTTCAAGGGGAACAAACATGACAATGCTTGTATAGAGTTTGACAAAACTCTCTAATCTAAGTTGTACACTTAAAGGAATTGACTTTTATAAAAGTCAAGAGAGGAGTAAGTAATTATCACCATAATTCTTACATAGAGCTAACAAACTTTATCCTAAGGTTCTAATTGAAGAATACTCCTAACAAGGGGTAGGCCTTCTAGACTTAAAGCAAAGTCTAAATGGTATAGGTTCTAACTTAACTAAGTTATGGTTCAAAGATGACTTAACAAAGTTAAAAGGAGTGTAATGAGCTATCTATGGCCCAAGGGTCAAATAGAGAGACTTTCCTTTGGAATAGGGATAATGTGAGGCAACTGGATGAGAACTAACAAGTTTTATCACTTGGGGAATAACTTAACAAAGTTAAAAACATACATAAGCATTCATTCAAACATGATAAATATACAGAGCATGGTAACAACCAAGGATGAGATAACAAGCATGTGACAACATCAAGCAAAGATTACAATCAAATCAAATGGTTACAACCAATAATACAAAAAGATATTACAATATCTAGAAGGCACAAAAACAAGAAGAAATAAGCATGGCAAACATGTTCAAGAGGTCACAACATCAAAAATTATGGCAAAGTTTACAGATGAAGTTTAAAAGTTCATGATTCATGTATACATTCACAAAAGCAAGTATGAACATGGTAAGACAATGATTCAAACAAACTTGAGCATTTAAAAATGTTAGCAAACATATGTGGATCATACAAGATTAATATCACAAGGAAAATAAAGTTTCAAGTTGGAAAAGTTTACAAACATCATGGTGAAAACCCTAAAAACACATGCTTTTCAAGTGGATCAAAGTTTTTCTAGGATAATGATCCTTGAATTTTTTCTTTACTCAATGAAATTAGACATGATAAGGAGTAGTTTGTAAAAATAATGACATCAATATCATAAAAATGAGCAAGTTATGATCATTCAAAGTTAGTGCACCAATGGGGGCAAAACTAAGGCAAGATCACCAATTTTAGGTCATTTGCATGAAGGATGGAAATCAGTCAATTCTTAACCAAATAGAGTGAAACAAAAGTCCAAATTGTATGTTTTTAAACAAGGAATTCAATGGTATAATTTTTTTTCCATACAACACACCCACTGAAAAATTTGATAACATCATTGTTTAGACCATTTTGGTTACAACCAAGAGCATGAGCATATGAACAGTCCCAAATAGTGAAAGGTTTGATGAAACAAGGATGCAAACATTACATATACATCATTTATAGTGATTGGCTCAAGAGAAATTAGAAAATGCACACATAGTTTGGCAGATTAGAATCAACATGCACATGATGACCTAGTTATGCCTAGTTTTGTGACCAGCATTTTGGACAGTCAAGAAATATCAATTTCTAGTGCAAGCAAGGTTCCATACATGACATATAGTACATATATAACAAGTTCAAACAATGTCTAGCACAAAATCATGATTACAACTCAACATAGCATGTGAAATGTAAAGCAAAATTCCAATATTCAAGGATTTAGGCTTACCTCTTGAAGCAACTTTGAAATATAAGAAAACCAGAGGTCCTTAATGCTTTGCTATAGCCTGAAAATGGTCTTTGAATGATGATTATCAACTCCAATGATCCACAACTTCACTTTTACACATAATGGCTTGAAAAATGGAAGAAAACATCAAAATTCCATGATTTTACAAAGCAACATGGTTCAATCTTTGTTACAGAAGTGAAAACTTGATTTGGACAACTTATATATATTATTTATGAAGTGTTAAAGGTTTTGAAAGAGTTGGAAATGGTCTGTGGTGAGTTATGGCTTGAAAAATGCAGAATGTTGACTTTTTTGGTTTTGGAGGTTGACTTTGAGAATGGAATGGTTTCTGGTGCAAATGGTGGTTTAGAAAGCTCTAAAGGATCATTTGTAAGTTGTGTGGAGTGTTGGTAGGGATGTGGAATGGCTGGAAATTGATTTAGCACAAGTTCTATCCAAGACAGTTTTGGAACTATGAAGTTTTGGCTTGATTTGCTAGAAAGTTTGCAACAGATGATGGAGGGTGTTTGTGGCTGGTTTCTTTGTTGCTATTGTATGTATTTGATGAATAGAGACTGTGTTATTTATAGACAAAGCCAAATGATCAAAAGTGAGGACAGATTTTGAGTTTTTGCCTTTGGAGGGAAATTTGGAGAAAATTTGTCCAAGATCTTGGTGCAGCTGATTTTTAATGCTTTTGACTCATTGTGATGCACAAGACAAGTTTTATGAGGGTAATGGAAGTTACTGAAGTGTGGATAAGGGCTAGGGGAACTGTTGTTGTAGATTTCTTCCATGAAAAGTTTCTCTTTCCTCTTGATTTCTTTGATTAAAATAATGCCACTTGGTTGCAACTTGCCTTGTCAACTTGTCATTCCTTTCAAATCCTTCACTCATTCTGCATTTCTACTCATAATATCCTCTAAACGTCATATCAAGAGTTCATAAAATGGTTGAGAATGACTTAGGTGGTTGGCAAGTTAATTTGTGACAAATTTGAAATGGTGCATTCAAGTGCTTGGACCCCAACTTGCCTCCTTAGAAACTCCTAGCTCACACATGATATGGATGAGTTCTTGTACTTTTTGGAAAGCCCTTATCATGATCTACAACTTTCATGTTTTTGGAATTTTCAAATTCCAAGTGGAACTAGGTCAAAAACACCCTTGAAGTTGGCTGAAAACATGACTTGAAAAGTGCCAAAACTATGAAATTTCACTAAGTGTTTTCCCCTCTTGTATTGATTTTGATCACAAATCCAAATCTATTAATTTTTTTCATATAGGTCACTATTTCAATTTTGTATAACTTGTCAAGACCTTTGCAATAAGCTTTGAACCACTCCATTTGGATGTGTGGTTAAGAAGTTATGGTCTTGTCCCTTTCAAAATCCTAATTTCCCGATTTTTCGATTACTCTTCAGTCCTTGATCCAATGGTCATCAAACTTCATGACTAGATGTAATATAACATTAGGAACATTATTGCCTTAAATTTTGGGTCAAAACCATTTTGGTCAATAAGTTGACTTTTTGGTCAGACGAACCGATCGATCGGAGAACCCTGAATCGACTGTCGGTGTTCTGGGTCTTCTGAGGTCTTGAAACTTCTTGAGTGGAATTCACTAATTCATATAAGCCTCATGGACCATTATTTCACCATTTTAGTACCATTTAAATCAAAAGTCAAACGACAAATGACTTTTCCTAATTAGAAACCCTAATCGGGGGGTTCTGGACTGCACTGCTCTTCTTCTTCTTTGTGTGACAACCTCAAATTAGATTCATACTTGATCCAATGTAGTATCTTTGATGATGTGGGGACTTGTTTCATGGAGAATAAATCCAAAACATTGACTGATCAAACCATCAAAACCCCGATTCCTGATTGTATGGAAACCTTAATTTGTCTGTATCTAGACAGAGGCAAACTTAAAAGGGGTTAATGTTAGATAAACAAATAATGATGCTCTTAGAATGATGATGAAAATCTAAGGGTCAATATTTGGGGTACAACATGATGAAGAGCCTCTGGAATTTGAAAAGGATCCACTGGCAAATGATATCAAGATGCTAGCTGTTGCACCCCAAAATTTGCCCTCACAATACAAGACTTTGTGTTCTAAGAAGGTTCACAAGGTTCACAAGTTCTCCAACAACTTGCACAACCTTTCATGAAGTTCATAAAGTCCACAAGCTACTTTATGAAGGTTCACAAGGTTCACAAGTCCCACAGTGCTTTCAATACCTTTCATGAGATTCATGAAGTCCATAGGTTGCTTCTTGAAGGTTCACAAGCTTCACAATACCTCCCATGAGTATCACAAGATATCTTATGAAGATTCACAAGGTTCACAAAGCTCACAATTGGTCAGAAGAGTTGACAATTCCCTCAGACAATGCACCTCCTAAGCAGTGCATCCAAAACTAGGGTTTTGACTTTAATCAGGCTAAATGGACTTCCAAGACTTCAAGTGAGCTTCATAACATCTTATATGTGTATAAGAACCCCCATGTCAAGTTTCAAGACGTTTCTCAAAAGTTTGCTCAGTCAGATGATCAGATGAGTCAAAAGCAGTCAATGCAGTTAAAAAGTCAAACTGAGGTCAACTGTGGTCAAACCAAAGTCAAACTTCATGATTTTTTTGCCAAAATCAAAGAGAGGTTGGATTTGGTTCCAGGGGTATTTTGGTCATTTTACGCAAATTTAGCTAATTCCTTGAAAACGGGTTGTTATTAAGTTCTGAGGCGTTTATTTACGTGGGTTTGATATCAATTTGGTTTGGAAAGTCTGATCTGTGGAACAGGGTTTAACAAGAGATCATTCTTCTATCTTCCAGTTCATCTTTAGAGGGACAACAGTGAAAACTTCTACTGATTATTGGAGCTTATTCATGTCAAAAGTATTAAGATTGGATCGGATTAACTCAAGGATATCCGCACCATGAACCGGTTTGGTCAAAACCACACATGCAAAAATCCAGAAGATATCAAAAGGTGTATCCCAAATCGAATCAGTAAACCATCATAAAACAGAATCCAAATCAGTTTCAAAGAAGATATCCAATTAAGTTTGGTCCCAAAGCGGATTAAAGCAAGCCCGTTTCTGAAAGCAAATCGAGGCAAATCCAACTGTGTCAAGTAAATCCCGTTCGAAAGCCAATCTAGTGGATCACAATGGGAAGCAAAGATTTAGAAAGATTCAAACGAAGTCAGAAAAGGAAACAAAATCCAATCAGTGTATCAGAAAAATGATCAAACAAAAATCAATCCAAAACGGGCTCAATCAAAGGATCTCAATCAGAATATCGTATCATTTTGTGCAAATCGCTTCCGAAAACGGAAGGTTTTGAGATCAAATCAAAAGGAAAAATAATATCAGAAAGGCCCATTCAACAAAGAAATGAGGAGAATATATAAGAACAACATCACCTCGAATAGAAACCCTGGTAGCCGCGAGAGAGAAAGAGGAAACGAAAACGGCAAAGAACACCAAACCCTAGTGGCCGCGAGAGGGAGAGAGATCAAAACGAGGCAACACGAGTGAAGAGGATTCACCGGCGCCGTTTAAAGATCGGCGAGCAAATACCTTCCTCTGAAGCTCAGAATATCGTCATCATCGCCTCCCCTCAATACCGATCGCGAACGAGAAACGTAAGCAAAGAACATAATGTTGTCACTTTTGACATTGGTCGGTTTGATTTCAGGATTTCCAACATGATTGAGGAGGGAATCGCAGCAAAACGAAGGAAGAAGACGAAGAAAGCATGCGCCGCGAAGAAGAGATTGGGGTTTCTGAAACCCTAGTCCCTAAATTCCACACTTACATCAACCGGGTTGGGTCCGGGAGTGATGACCGGCCCAACCCCTTTATTTCTTTTTACCCTTTTTTTTTTTTTTTTTTATATTTAGTTTAAACTTTATTAATTTTTTTTAAAGACTAATATTGGCATTATTTTTTTCATAAGATAATAGTTAGAAAAAGCTTTTTATAATAAACTTAAAACCTTTTTTTAAAAATAAATAAAAAAACTTTAAAATCCTTTTTTATAATAAAATTAAAAAAACCTCTTTTCATATAATAAAAATAAAAAAACTTTTTCCGAATAAATAACTTAAAAATCATTTTAAAAATATGTAAATTAAAACTTTTTTTTAGATTAAATTTAAAATATTTTTAAAAAATTAACATTACTCTTTCTTTTATAAATATAATTACCACCTTTTCTTTAAAAACAACAAAAATCTTCAATATTGCACTTTTTCTCCTGACTCGTCCAATTACCGTCTAACTTTGCTTATTAACAGTGTTCATCTTTTGCAGCTCATGCGTGGTGTTTTATTTAAGTTTTATTATTATTGTAACTGCTTCTCGGTTGTAATCTCGCGAACCCTAATAATCGCGTCCTAATTTCTGCCTTTAAGTTTCTGCATGTATGATTTTAATTTCTGTCATTATTTCCCTGATCGTATGATTAATTTCTCACACATTCATCAATATTCTTGTTACATTACACACATCCGAAGGTTAGGTCTAACCGTTTGGCCGCCGCGCCAATAGTCCTCAACTTCAAACCCTTACAACCTCACAAACCCTAATTTTCACAAATGTCTCGCCGCAGGAAAAATTACAATTTTACCCCTAGCATTAGGTCAAAGAGCCGCCGCGCTCATTTTAGGGTTTCCCGCCGTGGAATCCCTAATTCAACCCTAATTACAACTTAACAATTCAACGTAGAGATTTGGAGTTTCTACACTCCGCGTAAGCGTGTCCTTAAGATGCGTTTATTCCCCTTGAGACCTTGACCACAGTCAAGAAGTCTCTAACCTCCCTTTTGAGGGGAACTACGATTACTCTGATTCCGCTCCCGTAAGGATACGTAGGCACAAGATGCGATGTCTTGCCGAGTAAACTTAGAATTAACCCCCTTTATTATTTATTGCTTATTTATATTTTATTTAATTATTTTGCTTATTATTTTGTAATTGTTTCTTGGATGTAAAGTTGTTTAATTATTTAATTATTATTATGGTTAGTAATTAGGGAGTGTAACAACATGTATGTAATATTAAAATAAATTTAGATCACTTTTAAATAAAGATAATTAAAATGAACACGTCACACACGTAAGTCGATTTTAATCGCCGTCTCACTTCCTAAGGATATCCCTCAAGTTGCCTACGAATAATGGTTAAGTGGGGTGTATAAAGCAAGTCCCTCAAATAGAAAAATCATCAAAGTCCCTTATGGTTGCCTTTACGAATCGAGTCCCTTTCGAAAAATGATGATGGTCCCTTATATGTGCTTATTACATCCCACAATGGCCTTCAAAGTCAAATTGTCCCTCACATATCCCTTAACATCCAAAGTAAGGACTACCTACTCCATTATAGTAGGGATAGTCTTACTAAAGGAAAGAATGAAGAATAAGAAAGACCTTTAAACATTAGGGTAGGTTACTCCTAGGTGCTTGCTCACTTCAAAACTGTTTCGCACTTAAACAAATTTTCAACAAGTTTTCAAACAAGTTCTTAACACATCCTTACATGGATTATTTATTAACTATTCTGAAAATTTTCTATTCACACACTACAATTTCAAAACAATTCAAAAGTGAGCTTAAGTACCTAAGAGCCCATGGATAACCATGGATGAAAAGGATGCTAATACCTTCCCTTTTCATAACCTACCCCCCGGACCCAAAATATTCTCTAAGGTCTTTCCTGTTCTTTTATAACCTTTCCTTATGGATAAAATAAAAGTCGGTGGCGACTCTTGCTATCCGCAACATTGTTTAAAGTCAGTTCACCGGGTTACAGAACTGGCGACTCTGTTGGGGACTTATTTGAGAGGGGTACCCTTTGGAATTAAGATCACTTTAAATTGTTTGCCTTGTTTGCTTTATTATTATATTGTTGGGGTGCTCTTATGTGTGAAAGGTCCTAACCCGGATCTAGTGTACCTTAGGTAAATGGCAATAGACCAAGGAAACTGTACGACGTATATCGATACGGTTGATCTGGTGGCCATAGTTAGTGCGACTTCTTGGTTGGTGCTTATATTCCTTAAGTCAAGTTGAGGATAATATTGAGGCTGCCGTATGTTGTCAATGCACTAACTGACTTTTAGAACCCTAGTTAACTCATCTTGGCCTTTAGAAAGTAGTGAGGTAACCGGCTTTGGTGCAGACTGAAGTTGGTTGACACTCGATACTACGCTCATTGAGATCTTAAACTTGGAGGGTTTTGGTTGGAAAGTAAGTTGCCTTCTGAACAACCACCCTTGTGAAGGATCAATGATATTGAGATCCCTTAGAGCCTGGTTACTTTTGTAGGACAGGATGAACCATCTAACTTCAGGGGAGGGTACTTGCCTTTGAACCTCATGCAAGCCTTTAAACCTAGGGCTATGGTGTGACTTGTTTGTGTGTGCCACATGTTTGTGATTGAGCATGACATCATGACATCATCATGCATCATAAGCATATCATTTTCCCTAACCATTTCAAGGACCAAAGGATTTATCTTTGTTCTTTGTTGCAGGTCATGGCTTCTGCTCGTAGAAACACCATCAGGATCAACTTTGTAGGGATACCTGCTAAGCTCAAGGAGTTGGTTTCCCTAGTGCCTGATCATTCCCAGTTCAACAAGAGACATGGTCACTTATTGGATCTAGTTACTTCAGGGTTCAGTGAAGACATGATGAGTGTGCTGTTTCAGTTCTTTGACCCTAAGCACCATTGCTTTACATTTCCTGATTATCAGCTGGTTCCAACCATGGAGGAGTTCTCTAAACTTCTGGGTATACCTGTTCTTGATCAGAAGCCATTCACAGGCTTAGAGAAGGAGCTTAAACCAGAAGTTATTGCTGCAGCTCTACATCTGAAGAAGTCTGACATTGTTCTAGAGACGAGAAGTGGAGTTAAAGGTATTCTTGCCAAGGTATTAGTGGATAAAGCTCAAATGTTCTTGAAGGCTATGAGCTACGATGCTTTTGAGGAGATCTTAGCCTTATTGATTTATGGCTTAGTGTTGTTCCCCAATCCTGATCAGTTCATAGACGTTCATGCCATCAACATATTCCTGAGTCACAATCCAGTGCCTACCTTACTTGGAGACATCCTACATTCTCTTCACACCCGTACTACAAGGGCAAGAGGAACTTTGATGTGCTGCATACCTTTACTTTCTAGGTGGTTTATTTCTCACCTTCCTCGCTCAGTAATGAAGAATGAGCAAGGGTTCAGATGGTCCAAGAGGATCATGTCACTTTCTCACTCAGACATCCATTGGTGCTCCAGATCTATGGAGAATGTCACCATCATTGACCGTTGTGGGGAGTTTCCTAATGTGCCACTTCTAGGCATAAGAGGAGGCATCACCTACAACCCATCTCTAGCTTTACGACAGTTTGGTTACGCCCGGAGCGATGGTCCACATGACATGTTGATTCAGGGCATTGTGTTTGACTACGACAACGATCTTCAGGGTTACCGTCAGAGATTCATACGAGCTTGGGGAAAGGTAAACAGGATTGACAGCAAGACACTGGAGCCTAAGTACACCATTCCTATGGAGGCTTATCTCAGATGGGTACGATTTCGTGCTCAGACACTCATGATGCCATATCCTGCCATCCTACCAGTTACCATGGAACCTGTTGCTGAAGAGGACACAGCTTATACCATCCTTCACCCAGACATGCCTACTGATATGGAAGACTTGCAGAGATCATGGATCCAACTGAAAGAGCAAAGGGATACTTTCGAGGCTCATTACAAAGCAAGCCAAGCAAGGATCCTAGAGCTAACAAAGCTACTTCATGAGGAACGAAACCTCAACTCATACCTCAACACCAAGAGGAAACGTCCATGGGAGACTTAAAACCCCATCTTTTGTACTTATTTCGTTTTCATTTTTTGTAAGCCTAAAAGGCAAAACAAGTTATTACTAATAAAAAGTTACTTTCTTGTTTGTTTAAGCAAATTTAAATCCTGCGGTCCTTGAAAACATTGCATATGCATTCCCATATCATTGCATCACAGGTTTATAATTGTGCACAGGTTTCTCATCTTCTCGCTGTTTATTTCAGCAATGGCTCTTGAACAATCAGTTAAGGATCTCCAGGCACAGAATGCACAGTTCCAAGAGCTGATCCTGAACCTATCCAAGGGGCAGGATGAATTGAAGACACTGCTGGACAAGAAGACTAAGAAGGCTAGAAGGTCTGCTGGGTTGCTCAACATGGGAAGAAGGTTCAAAGGTCCTGTCAAGACCAAGGAACATGTTGAAGACTATGAATCTGAAGAATCTGAGCAGGAGAGAGGCAGTCTCCACAACACTATGGGGGACTCTGATTCTGAGGCTAACTACTACCATGAGCCTAACGAAGACAAATTCAAGATGCTGGTGGATAGAATGGATGCTATGGAATTACAGAAATCATCTGGGCTGGATTTTGAGGATTTGAGCTTGATATCTGGGGTGGTCATACCCATTGGGTTCAAAGTTCCTACATTTGTTGTCTATGATGGGGTCTCTTGTCCCAAATTGCATCTGAGGTCTTATGTCAGAAGAATGCAACCCCACACTGCTGATAAAAAGTTATGGATCCATTTCTTTCAAGAGAGTTTATCTGGAGCTCAGCTAGAGTGGTATTATCAGTTGGAGAGTGTCAACATCAGAGATTGGAATGACCTTGCTGAAGCTTTCTACAAGCAGTATCAATACAATGCTGACTTAGCCCCCACTCGCATGCAGCTTCAAAGCATGTCTATGGGTGCCAAAGAAAGCTTTAAGGAGTATGCTCAGAAGTGGAGAGACTTAGCTGGAAGAGTTCAACCCCCTTTGACTGATAGGGAGTTGGTTGATATGTTCATGTGTATGCTGAATGGTCCATTTTACAGTCATCTCATTGGAAGCTCATCATCTGGCTTCACTGAGTTGATCATGACAGGAGAGCGAGTAGAGAATGGTATCAAGAGTGGTAAGATCCAAGTGGGCACTTCTTCATCAGGTGCTGCAAAGAAGCCTCCCACTGGGAAGAAAGAATCTAATGTTGTGTATGGTCAGCCTGATCGTAACAGAAGGCATCAGTCTGTTAGTGCAGTTCATATTTCAAATCCAACTCCTGCAACAACAGAGCAGCCTCAAGGCAACCAACAGAGGGCTAGAAGACAGTTCACGAAGATCAACATGTCAATGGCTCAGGCATTGCAACACTTGTTGAAGGCTGAACTTATTACCCTGAGGGAGGCTCCTCAGAATCCCAATGTTACCTCTCCCAAGTACAATCCCAATGCACGATGTGCATATCATTCAAACTGTCCAGGACATGATACTAATAACTGCTGGGTCTTGAAGAACAAAATTCAGGATATGATTGATGCTGGAGAAATTGAGTTTGATCCACCAGGTACTCCAAATGTGATTACAGCTCCAATGCCAAATCACGAGAAGACTGTCAACGCCATTGATGAAGATATTGATGAAGATCTGCATGTCTATTCAGTTATGGAGTTGAGCACACCATTGTCTGTTATCAAAAAGAGGTTAGTACAAGCTGGGATCTTTCCAGGTTGTCATGAAGATTGTCTATATTGTACCTATAAGCCGGATAGTTGCTTCATTTTGAGAGATGGGATTCAACGTCTCATGGATAAATATACTATAGTGTTTGAAAGAAGACCAGCATCTGTAGAAAGTATGGTGGATCATCTGACTCAGGGTAAGAAGATTGAAGAGGTTGACATGGTTGACAAAGTACCACTAAGAATCACTTCAAAGGGTCCCATTAAAATCACTCATCAGGGCCCAATCAAGATTACTGCTGAAGGTCCTGTGAAAGTTGTCGCTGAAGCCAGAGTAGCTCCTCTGATCATTACCACTCCTGGTCCTATTCCTTATACATCTGACAAAGCTGTGCCTTGGCACTATGGGTCTGATGTTTACATCCATGGTGTCAAGCAGGAGCCTTTACCTGATATGCCTGTTGACATTGATAATATTGCTGGATCTAGCAAGATCACTCGTAGTGGAAGAGTCTTCTCTCCTCCAGTTGCTTCTAAGAGTGCAGTTACTCCTGCTGTTACTTCCACCACTGATGCTCGGGGCAAGGGTCCTGTTATTGAGCCTGTATCTACTGATGTGCCAGCTGCTGATGACCTCTCTAAGCAGATGGAAGAAGTATTGAAAATCATTCGCAAGAGTGATTATGATATTGTTGATCAGCTGGGGCATACTCCCTCAAAGATTTCTATGCTCTCCCTGTTATTATGTTCCGAGGCTCATGCCAAGTCATTGATCAAGTTTCTAAAGATGGCTCATGTACCCAGTGCAATTTCTGTGGACCAGTTTGAGAATTGTGTTGCTCACCTGACCTATGACAACGGGTTAGGATTTTCTGATGCTGACTTGACCCCTGCCAAGAGGGATCATAACAGGGCCTTGCATATTTCAATTGAATGCAGGGGCACTACCCTGTCTCATGTGCTGATAGACAATGGTTCCTCTCTGAATGTGTTGCCTAAGGAAGTCCTGAACAAGCTGAGTCCTGAAGATACGGTATTGAAGCCCAGTAATATTGTGGTAAAGGCTTTTGATGGTTCTAGAAGAGTAGTGCATGGGGAAATTGATCTTCCAATCAAGGTTGGCTCTCAGGTGTTTACTGCTACATTCTATGTGATGGATATTCGTCCTTCGTACTCATGTCTGCTTGGTCGTCCCTGGATCCATGGGGCAGGTGCTGTGACCTCCACATTACATCAAAAGTTGAGATATCCGGTGAATGGAAAAGTTGTTACTGTCTTTGGAGAGGAAGAATACTTTGTCAGCCATGTAAACACTTTCAAGTATCTGGAAGTAGAAGGTGAATACATTGAAACTCCATGTCAGTCATTTGAAGTGGTTCCCTGGGCTGTTAAGGATTGTGTGACTCCTCCTGCTGTGAAGAAGGTTCCTGTGGTCATCAGAAACCCTCCAACAATGGCAATGGCCTCCCTCAATGATGCAAAAGCTGTGGTGGAAGAAGGTGGTTGTACTATTTGGGGTCAGCTTCCTGATATTCCATACAAGTCTGACAAGTTTGGTTTGGGTTTCACTGCAGAGTCCCAGAAGGCTGTCCGTCGTGCCCGTGCTGTTCGTATCACCAATCAAGGGGTTATCAATGCTGTGGGAGATCAAGATGAAGACCACAACTTGGAGGCATGGATTTTTCCTACTGTGGGTGCTGGACTCAATAATTGGACAGCTGAAGATGTTATCCCTATCTCCTTTAGTCAGGAGTAAATACTATTACTGTGTTATGTTTTTAAATTTATAATTTCTGGAACAATTAAAACTTTCAAGCCATGTGCCTTACCCGGGGCACAATGGTGTGCTTGTTACGGGTTGTCATTTCATTTGCATACTTCATTCAATAAAATCAGTGGACGTTTCGTTTTCGTAAATATTGTGTTCCTTGTCTTTCTTTTTCTTTTATTTTTGCTTTATCAGCTATGTGTTCTTACACACACCCACGTCACTAAAATGCAGATCCTCATCCACTCTGGATCCAGTTGATAACAGTTCTACTATTGCCAATTACAATTTCGAGAATCCGATCTATCAAACTGAAGACGGAAACGAGGACGATTGTGAAATACCTGTAGAGCTTGCTAGGTTGTTACAACAAGAAGAGAAAGCTATACAGCCACATGAAGAGCCAGTCGAAGTTGTGAATCTGGGAACTGAAGAAAACAGAAAAGAGGTCAAGATAGGGGCTGATTTAGAGGACAGTGTCAAGAGCAGGTTGGTTCAGATGCTACGTGACTATGTGGAGATCTTTGCTTGGTCTTATGAAGATATGCCAGGGTTGGATACGGACATTGTGGTTCACCGTTTGCCAGTGAAAGAAGATTGTCGTCCAAAGAAGCAGAAGGTTCGTCGTATGCGTCCTGAAATGTCAGAAAAGATCAAAGCAGAGGTAATGAAACAGTTCAATGCAGGGTTCTTGGCCGTAACTTCTTATCCTCAGTGGGTTGCAAATGTGGTACCAGTTCCTAAGAAAGATGGTAAGGTACGTATGTGTGTAGACTACAGAGATCTGAACAAGGCTAGCCCTAAAGACGACTTTCCACTTCCTCATATCGATATTCTGGTAGACAACACTGCTCAGCATAAGGTATTCTCTTTTATGGATGGTTTCTCTGGTTACAATCAAATCAAGATGGCACCTGAAGATATGGAGAAGACAACATTTGTGACACAGTGGGGCACCTTTTGCTATAAGGTAATGCCATTTGGTTTGAAGAATGCAGGGGCAACATATCAGCGTGCTATGGTGGCTTTGTTTCATGATATGATTCATCATGAGATAGAGGTATATGTGGATGATATGATAGCCAGATCTCAGAATGAAGAGCAACATCTTGATCATCTGCACAAGTTGTTTGAGAGGTTGAAGAAATACAAGTTGAGATTGAACCCAAACAAGTGTACTTTTGGAGTTAGATCTGGAAAACTCTTGGGTTTCATTGTCAGTGGAAAAGGTATTGAAGTGGATCCTGCAAAAGTGAAAGCTATACGAGAGATGCCAGCTCCCCGTACTGAGAAGGAGGTTAGAGGTTTCTTGGGACGATTGAACTACATTGCAAGATTTATTTCCCAATTAACTACCATCTGTGAGCCAATCTTCAAGTTGTTGAAGAAAGATCAGGTGATGGAATGGAATGATGAGTGCCAGACTGCCTTTGATGAAATCAAGAGATATTTGCTAGAACCTCCAATTTTAATGCCACCAGCTGATGGAAGACCCTTGATTATGTATTTAACAGTATTAGACAACTCAATGGGGTGTGTATTGGGGCAACATGACGAGTCTGGTCGAAAAGAGCAGGCAATATACTACCTTAGCAAAAAGTTTACCGACTGTGAAACAAGATACTCACTGCTCGAGAAAACTTGTTGCGCTTTGGCATGGGCTGCTCGCCGACTAAGACAGTATATGTTGACCCATACTACCTTGTTGATTTCGAAGATGGATCCAATCAAGTACATATTTGAGAAACCTGCTCTTTCCGGAAGAATTGCAAGATGGCAAATGATCTTGACGGAATATGATATACAGTATACTACTCAGAAGGCCATTAAGGGGAGTGTTGTTGCTGATCATTTGGCTCATCAAGCGGTAGATGATTACCAGTCAATGAATTTTGAGTTCCCTGATGAAGACATTATGTCTGTTACCAAAGAACCTGGACAATAGGACAGACCTGAACAAGGATCCCGATGGACTATGGTTTTTGATGGTGCCTCCAATGCACATGGTAATGGTGTTGGTGTTGTGATTAGCTCCCCTGAAGGTTGTCATACCCCGATTACTGCCAGACTTTGTTTCTATTGTACCAATAACATGGCTGAGTATGAGGCATGTATCATGGGTATGCAAGTTGCTATTGATATGAAGGTTCAGTTCCTTGAGGTGTATGGAGATTCAGCTCTGGTAGTAAGTCAGATTAAAGGAGATTGGGATACAAAGCATGATAATCTCATTCCTTACAGAGAACATGTGTTGTCTTTGATCCCACATTTCAAAGAGATTACTTTTGGACATATTCCACGAAGAGAGAATCAGTTGGCAGACGCATTGGCCACCATGGCATCTATGTTTGAGATAAGCTGGGATGATGAAGCTCCCAAGATTACCATTGATAGATTTGAGAAGCCTGCATACTGCAATGAGATTGACACTGAAGGGGCAGAGGAGAAGCCTTGGTTCTATGAAGTGAAAAACTATCTTGAAGCTCAGGAGTTCCCTGAAGGGGCATCTGTCAAAGATAGGAAGTTCCTGAGAAGGTTTTCTGCTAAGTTCTTTCTGAGTAATGGCATTCTGTATAAGCGTAATCATGATTCAACTATGCTTCGTTGTGTGGATAAGAAGGAAGCTACAGAAATTATGGAAGAGATGCATGATGGGACCTTTGGCACTCATTCTAGTGGTCATACCATGGCAAAGAAGATTTTGAGAGCAGGTTACTATTGGTCTACCATGGAAGCTGATTGCTATCAACACTCCAGAACATGTCACAAATGTCAAATCTATGCTGATAAAGTACATGTACCTCCATCTCCATTGAATGTGTTGACTGCTCCTTGGCCCTTTGCCATGTGGGGCATTGATATGATTGGTGAGATCAAGCCTACTGCTTCTAATGGGCATCGTTTCATCCTGGTTGCTATTGATTACTTCACGAAGTGGGTAGAGGCAGCTTCATTTGCATCTGTGACTAAGAATGTTGTGGCTCGGTTCATTAAGAATAATCTCATATGTAGGTATGGTATCCCTGAAAGGATTATCACTGACAATGGCTCTAATCTGAACAACACTATGATTACTGATCTCTGTACGCAGTTCAAGATTATGCATCACAACTCTTCTCCGTATCGTCCAAAGATGAATGGGGCAGTTGAAGCTGCTAATAAGAACATTAAGAAGATTGTACAGAAGATGACTGTTACTTACAAGGATTGGCACGAGATGTTACCATTTGCTCTGCATGGTTATCGTACTACAATACGTACTTCAACAGGGGCAACCCCATTCTCCTTAGTCTATGGTATGGAAGCAGTTCTGCCTATTGAAGTTCAGATCCCCTCCTTGAGAATTATGAAGGATGCAGGCTTGGATGAAGATGAGTGGATTCAGACTCGACTTGACCAGATAAATTTGATTGATGAGAAAAGGTTAGCAGCAGTTTGTCATGGCTAGATGTACCAGAAACGGATGATCAAAGCTTTTAACAAGAAGGTTAAGCCAAAGGTATATCAGGCTGGTGACTTGGTAATCAAGCGTATCATATTACCACAGGGTGATCCTAGGGGCAAGTGGACTCCAACATATGAGGGACCATTTGTAGTCAAGACAGTGTTCTCAGGAGGTGCCATGATACTGACTACAATGGATGGTGAAGACTTCCCACAACCTGTAAACGCAGACATAGTTAAAAAATACTACGCATAAAAAGAGACCCGCTAGGTTGACAGGCCTAGGCAAAAATAAGGGCATCCCGGCAAACCAAAAGGGTTTGGGCAAAAATTAGGGATATATATATAAAAAGATGTACACCCGGCAAGTTGAAAACCTGAAAAGGCGGCTTGGGCAAAAAAGGGTATCCCGGTGGATTGAAAACCTGAAAGGGCAATCCAGGCAAAAGTTAGGGATTAAAGCGTATGACTATGTCTCGTTTGGATCACTCATGAAACTGCAACCAGTTGTACTACTTACTCAAGCTCAAACAGATAAAGCTCAATCCAATCGTTTCCGTCTCAACAGCAAGAAGATGAGATACTTGAGTGGCAATAGTAGAATTGAAACTCAATAGGATTATTTCCCACATAGCTGATTCTTTTTGTAAAACTTCATGACAAAATTCTCTTACTAGGGTTTATGTCTCCTTGTACAAACTTACCCGTGTATGGGTCACTTTTGATATAAATAAACTCCATCTTTTGAATCCAGATTTACTTTTACCCTATTTACATAAGCGAAACGTCCATTGGTTGTGTTTGAATGTATGTATGCCTTTGAATATGATTGATGTTTACCAGAAATGCATGTATGCTTTTAATATGATTGATGTTTACCAGAAATGCATGAAAATGCAGTAATAGTATTTACTAAGGACGAACGAGGGCAGGATTTCAACGAAGCTTCGCAGGTTCATCTTTACAAGACAGTTACAAACCATCAGTAGGACTAAGCCATTTTCACAAAGTCTAATCTCCCCTGGAATTTATATCCATCTCTTTTATCCTCATACGGATATACGGGAAATTACTTTCCAATAAGGGCACGATGAACGAAGACGGGATGTTATACTTATCCTACTATCAAACGAAAACGAAGGTTATCTATACCTTGTTATCCCCAACAACGGGAGGTTATCTATACCTTGTTATCCCCAGCAGACGGAGGGTTATATATTCTTCAACAACGAATCGGGATTTATTTTCCTTGGCCAGCAGTTGTTATACAAGGATATCCAGACACTTCCAGCAGTGTCATAGCATACATACATCATTTACATCATACCATAACATATATGTCTATAGTACATTACCTAAGTGCATCATGTCATACATACATAAAGCATAAACTAATGTTGTTATACAGAATGCTACCTTGTTTTCAGGTTAATTATCCAACAAACAAGCTTATGATCTTTGGGACTGCTTTATTGTAACCTCAGGGTTACTTTATCCTCCTGATGAGCTTCTTATTACTTTGGGACTGCTTTATTGTAACCTCAGGGTTATTTTATCCTCCTGATAGCCTCTCATGACTTCAAGACTGCTTTAGAGCTACTGATTGCTCTATCCTCCTGAAATCATCCTATTACTTCAAGACTGCTTTAGAGCTATTCATTGCTCTATCCTCGTGAGGTCATATTACTACTTCAAGACTGCTTTAGAGCTATTCATTGCTCTATCCTCCTGAAGCCATTATTATTTCAAGACTGCTTTAGAGCTATCCATTGCTCTATCCTCCTGAAATCATTACTTCAAGACTGCTTTAGAGCTATTGATTGCTCTATCCTCCTGAAGCCATCTAATTATTTCAAGACTGCTTTAGAGTTATCCATTGCTCTATCCTCCTGAAATTACATTATTATTTCAAGACTGCTTTAGAGCTATCCATTGCTCTATCCTCCTGAAATCATTACTTCAAGACTGCTTTAGAGCTATTGATTGCTCTATCCTCCTGAAGACATATCACATTATTATTTCAAGACTGCTTTAGAGCCATTCATTGTTCTATCCTCCTGAAATCATATCATTGCTTCAAGACTGCTTTAGGGTTATCACTATTGATTGCTCTATCCTCATGAAGACATGTTGCTACATCATTATTATTCCAGACTCCTGACAGCTTTCATCATACACCCATATTTTGAACTGCTCCCCCCCCTAGTGGCATCTTTAAGCCCACTCAATCATATTCAACTAGCCATCTGTACCACTCTAGTGCACTGGTGAGTGCAAATTTTTGGGCTTTTGTGTTCAATCCCCTTCAACCTTCCAGGTTACGACTGGCAAATATACCAATCTAACCCCTCAGGTTTCAGAAAATTGAACAGGGGCAGCTGTTGCACCCCAAAATTTGCCCTCACAATACAAGACTTTGTGTTCTAAGAAGGTTCACAAGGTTCACAAGTTCTCCAACAACTTGCACAACCTTTCATGAAGTTCATAAAGTCCACAAGCTACTTTATGAAGGTTCACAAGGTTCACAAGTCCCACAGTGCTTTCAATACCTTTCATGAGATTCATGAAGTCCATAGGTTGCTTCTTGAAGGTTCACAAGCTTCACAATACCTCCCATGAGTATCACAAGATATCTTATGAAGATTCACAAGGTTCACAAAGCTCACAATTGGTCAGAAGAGTTGACAATTCCCTCAGACAATGCACCTCCTAAGCAGTGCATCCAAAACTAGGGTTTTGACTTTAATCAGGCTAAATGGACTTCCAAGACTTCAAGTGAGCTTCATAACATCTTATATGTGTATAAGAACCCCCATGTCAAGTTTCAAGACATTTCTCAAAAGTTTGCTCAGTCAGATGATCAGATGAGTCAAAAGCAGTCAATGCAGTTAAAAAGTCAAACTGAGGTCAACTGTGGTCAAACCAAAGTCAAACTTCATGATTTTTTTGCCAAAATCAAAGAGAGGTTGGATTTGGTTCCAGGGGTATTTTGGTCATTTTACGCAAATTCAGCTAATTCCTTGAAAACGGGTTGTTATTAAGTTCTGAGGCGTTTATTTACGTGGGTTTGATATCAATTTGGTTTGGAAAGTCTGATCTGTGGAACAGGGTTTAACAAAAGATCATTCTTCTATCTTCCAGTTCATCTTTAGAGGGACAACAGTGAAAACTTCTACTGATTATTGGAGCTTATTCATGTCAAAAGTATTAAGATTGGATCGGATTAACTCAAGGATATCCGCACCATGAACCGGTTTGGTCAAAACCACACATGCAAAAATCCAGAAGATATCAAAAGGTGTATCCCAAATCGAATCAGTAAACCATCATAAAACAGAATCCAAATCAGTTTCAAAGAAGATATCCAATTAAGTTTGGTCCCAAAGCGGATTAAAGCAAGCCCGTTTCTGAAAGCAAATCGAGGCAAATCCAACTGTGTCAAGTAAATCCCGTTCGAAAGCCAATCTAGTGGATCACAATGGGAAGCAAAGATTTAGAAAGATTCAAACGAAGTCAGAAAAGGAAACAAAATCCAATCAGTGTATCAGAAAAATGATCAAACAAAAATCAATCCAAAACGGGCTCAATCAAAGGATCTCAATCAGAATATCGTATCATTTTGTGCAAATCGCTTCCGAAAACGGAAGGTTTTGAGATCAAATCAAAAGGAAAAATAATATCAGAAAGGCCCATTCAACAAAGAAATGAGGAGAATATATAAGAACAACATCACCTCGAATAGAAACCCTGGTAGCCGCGAGAGAGAAAGAGGAAACGAAAACGGCAAAGAACACCAAACCCTAGTGGCCGCGAGAGGGAGAGAGATCAAAACGAGGCAACACGAGTGAAGAGGATTCACCGGCGCCGTTTAAAGATCGGCGAGCAAATACCTTCCTCTGAAGCTCAGAATATCGTCATCATCGCCTCCCCTCAATACCGATCGCGAACGAGAAACGTAAGCAAAGAACATAATGTTGTCACTTTTGACATTGGTCGGTTTGATTTCAGGATTTCCAACATGATTGAGGAGGGAATCGCAGCAAAACGAAGGAAGAAGACGAAGAAAGCATGCGCCGCGAAGAAGAGATTGGGGTTTCTGAAACCCTAGTCCCTAAATTCCACACTTACATCAACCGGGTTGGGTCCGGGAGTGATGACCGGCCCAACCCCTTTATTTCTTTTTACCCTTTTTTTTTTTTTTTTTTTATATTTAGTTTAAACTTTATTAATTTTTTTTAAAGACTAATATTGGCATTATTTTTTTCATAAGATAATAGTTAGAAAAAGCTTTTTATAATAAACTTAAAACCTTTTTTTAAAAATAAATAAAAAAACTTTAAAATCCTTTTTTATAATAAAATTAAAAAAACCTCTTTTCATATAATAAAAATAAAAAAACTTTTTCCGAATAAATAACTTAAAAATCATTTTAAAAATATGTAAATTAAAACTTTTTTTTAGATTAAATTTAAAATATTTTTAAAAAATTAACATTACTCTTTCTTTTATAAATATAATTACCACCTTTTCTTTAAAAACAACAAAAATCTTCAATATTGCACTTTTTCTCCTGACTCGTCCAATTACCGTCTAACTTTGCTTATTAACAGTGTTCATCTTTTGCAGCTCATGCGTGGTGTTTTATTTAAGTTTTATTATTATTGTAACTGCTT
Organism: Lathyrus sativus; assembly: GCA_963859935.3. NCBI lineage: Eukaryota > Viridiplantae > Streptophyta > Magnoliopsida > Fabales > Fabaceae > Lathyrus > Lathyrus sativus. Next base: position 452,661,202 of record OZ012738.1, on the reverse strand, counting down.
CTCGGTTGTAATCTCGCGAACCCTAATAATCGCGTCCTAATTTCTGCCTTTAAGTTTCTGCATGTATGATTTTAATTTCTGTCATTATTTCCCTGATCGTATGATTAATTTCTCACACATTCATCAATATTCTTGTTACATTACACACATCCGAAGGTTAGGTCTAACCGTTTGGCCGCCGCGCCAATAGTCCTCAACTTCAAACCCTTACAACCTCACAAACCCTAATTTTCACAAATGTCTCGCCGCAGGAAAAATTACAATTTTACCCCTAGCATTAGGTCAAAGAGCCGCCGCGCTCATTTTAGGGTTTCCCGCCGTGGAATCCCTAATTCAACCCTAATTACAACTTAACAATTCAACGTAGAGATTTGGAGTTTCTACACTCCGCGTAAGCGTGTCCTTAAGATGCGTTTATTCCCCTTGAGACCTTGACCACAGTCAAGAAGTCTCTAACCTCCCTTTTGAGGGGAACTACGATTACTCTGATTCCGCTCCCGTAAGGATACGTAGGCACAAGATGCGATGTCTTGCCGAGTAAACTTAGAATTAACCCCCTTTATTATTTATTGCTTATTTATATTTTATTTAATTATTTTGCTTATTATTTTGTAATTGTTTCTTGGATGTAAAGTTGTTTAATTATTTAATTATTATTATGGTTAGTAATTAGGGAGTGTAACAACATGTATGTAATATTAAAATAAATTTAGATCACTTTTAAATAAAGATAATTAAAATGAACACGTCACACACGTAAGTCGATTTTAATCGCCGTCTCACTTCCTAAGGATATCCCTCAAGTTGCCTACGAATAATGGTTAAGTGGGGTGTATAAAGCAAGTCCCTCAAATAGAAAAATCATCAAAGTCCCTTATGGTTGCCTTTACGAATCGAGTCCCTTTCGAAAAATGATGATGGTCCCTTATATGTGCTTATTACATCCCACAATGGCCTTCAAAGTCAAATTGTCCCTCACATATCCCTTAACATCCAAAGTAAGGACTACCTACTCCATTATAGTAGGGATAGTCTTACTAAAGGAAAGAATGAAGAATAAGAAAGACCTTTAAACATTAGGGTAGGTTACTCCTAGGTGCTTGCTCACTTCAAAACTGTTTCGCACTTAAACAAATTTTCAACAAGTTTTCAAACAAGTTCTTAACACATCCTTACATGGATTATTTATTAACTATTCTGAAAATTTTCTATTCACACACTACAATTTCAAAACAATTCAAAAGTGAGCTTAAGTACCTAAGAGCCCATGGATAACCATGGATGAAAAGGATGCTAATACCTTCCCTTTTCATAACCTACCCCCCGGACCCAAAATATTCTCTAAGGTCTTTCCTGTTCTTTTATAACCTTTCCTTATGGATAAAATAAAAGTCGGTGGCGACTCTTGCTATCCGCAACATTGTTTAAAGTCAGTTCACCGGGTTACACTAGCGTAGGACCCATTGGAAGAAGTCGATCTAGGAGAAGGGGTAATTAAAAGGCCAACATACGTGAGTTCCAATCTCGACCCTCAACTTAAGGTTGAAATCATCCAGCTACTGCGAGAGTATAAAGATTGTTTCGCCTGGGATTATGATGAGATGTCTGGTTTGAAGAGAGAATTGGTCGAACACAAACTGCCAACCAAGCCTGGGAAGAAGCCAGTCAAACAAAATCCAAGACGTTTCACCCCGGGAATTATTTCAAAAATAAAAGAGGAAGTCGAGAGACTCCTTTGATGCAAGTTCATCCGCACTGCCAGGTATGTCGAATGGTTGGCTAACATTATCCCTGTTATTAAAAAGAATCGGTCTCTAAGGGTTTGTATAGACTTAAGAGATCTAAATTCAGCAACTCCTAAGGATGAATATTCTATGTCTGTGGCAGAAATGCTAGTCGATTTCGCCGCAGGACATGAGTACCTCCGCATGTTGGATGGATACTCTGGTTATAATCAGATTTTCATTACTGAAGATAATGTCCCCAAAATATCTTTTCAATGTCTCGGAGCCTTAGGCACCTACGAATGGGTAGTGATGCCTTTTGGCCTAAAAAATGTTGGGGCAACATATCAGCGAGCAATGAATTCAATTTTCCATGATTATATAGAGACTTTCATGCAAATATATATTAATGACATTGTGGTTAAGTCTTTTTCAGGAAAGGGACACTTGGATCATCTTCGACAATCCTTCGAGAGGATGAGGAGATATGGTCTTAAGATGAATTCTCTTAAGTGTGCGTTTTGTGTGCAGGCGGGGGATTTCTTAGGCTTTGTGGTCCATAAAAAGGGGATAAAAAATAACCAGAATAAAACTAAAGCCATCATGGAAGTGAAAACTCCATCAAAAAAAAGGGAGCTACAGTCACTGCTGGGTAAGATAAACTTCTTGAGAAGGTTCACATCAAACTTAAGCGGAAAAATGCAGGCCTTTTCACCATTGCTTCGATTCAATAAAGAAGGGTTCAAATGGAGGAAAGATCAACAGGAAGCCTTCGACAAAATCAAAGACTACCTGAATGAAAGTGCTTTAGATTACGTCGAACTAGAACCTTGGAAGCTATACTTCGATGGCTCCAGCCATAAAGAGGGGACAGGCATTGGCGTGCTAATTATTTTTCCTGAAAGAATTCCAACAAAATTCAAGTATAAAGTCGAAGAACTTTGCTCCAATAATAAGGCTAAATACGAGGCCTTGATAGCAGGACTTGAAATTTTGTTAGAATTGGGGGCAACCCGAGTCGAAATAATGGGAGATTCAGAGTTGGTTATAAAGCAAATCACAAAGGAATACAAATGTGTTAAAGAAAATCTTATCATGTATTTTGTAATAGCCAACATACTACTAAAAAAATTTAAAATGGCAAGCATTCGACATATACCTCGACTAAAGAACCAAGTAGCAAATGACTTAGCACAAATTGCTTCTGGGTATAAGATTTCGAAAGAAAGCTTACAGGAAGCAATCGTAACTAGGGGTAAAGTTGTGTCTATTGTATTACGTCCATCAGACCTAGAAATAATGAAGTTTGGGTACGCTGACGAAAAGAACTTTGAGATTTTTGCAGTAGACAGTTTGATGAATAAAGACTGGAGGAAGCCATTGTTCGAGTACTTACGAAATCCATCAATGTCTACAGAATGGAAGGTTATGTATCGAGCTCTAAGTTATGTGCTTCTAGGAAACGAATTGTTTAAAAACACCCCTGAAGGGTCTTACTTAAAAGCCTTAGCGAATCTGAAGCATATCTGGCCCTTTCGACGGTCCATGGTGGGGCATGTGGGCCCTTTCGATGAAATGGCTATTATTTCATCAAGGAGTATATTGGCCTACCATGTTAAAATATTGCATTGAATTCGCCAAGGGCTGCCAAGAAGGTCAGGTCCATGCTAGCATACAGCATGCCCTAGCAAGTGAGTTACACTCTATAGTCAAACCATGGCCTTTTAGAGGGTGGGCTTTGGACTTGATTGGAGAGATTTGACCAGCATCCTCCAAAAATCAGAAGTATATCCTGGTAGGAATTGATTACTTTATGAAGTAGATCGAAGCGGTACCTCTACCAAAAGTGGATCAAGAGGACGTCATTGAGTTCATTCAAAAGTATATCATTTACAGGTTTGGAATACCATAAACAATTATGACAGATCAAGGGTCAGTGTTTACTGGTCGAAAGATGCAGGAGTTTTCTAAGGAAATGGGATTCAAACTCCAAACCTCGACACCTTATTACGCTCAGGCTAATGGTCAGGCTGAGGCAGCAAATAAAGTGGTGATTCGGTTGATAAAAAAACATGTGGGAAAGAAGTCTAGAAATTGGCATAAGACGTTAGACCTGATCCTTTGAGCATGTTGAACCTCTCTTAAAGAAGCCACCAATAGCACTCCATTTCGACTGACTTTTGGCCATGATGCAGTATTACCTGTTGAGATCTACCTTCAGTCAATTAGGATCCAGAGACATCATGAAATTTCCTGCGAGAATTATTGGAATATGATGTTAGACGAGTTGGTGGATTTAGATGAGGAAAAACTTAAAGCTGTGGAAGTTTTAAAAAGGCAAAAGAAGAGGGTAGAAAGATCGTACAATAAAAAGGTTAAGGTTAAGACCTTTTTGCCCGGGGACTTAGTTTGGAGGATAATTTTTCCTATGGATCGAAAGGTCAAAGCCTTGGGCAAATGGTCCCCAAAGTGGGAAGGCCCGTTCCAAATTACGCAAGTGTTCTTCAATGGAGCTTATGAATTCGAAGAATTAAACGAAGATAAGAGAATTTTGAAAGTAAATGGCAAGTATTTGAAAAAATACAAACCAGCGCTTCAAGAAATTAAAATCTCTACAGAATAATTTGATACATAAAGCAAAGCCAAAAATGGTATTTATAAATGCAAAAATGGCTCGAGACATTACATATCAAGTCTAAAGACTATGGCATATGATGGCCAAAAAAGGAAAACATTACAAAACTGATAACAAGCTAAAATGAGAGATTCTCTTTCAATTTGAAATATCTCGACTTCTGGAGTTCAAGGCACCTTTCACACAAGGTCTTATCAGACTTCAGACGGGCAACCTCTGCTTCTAGTTGTCGAGCTTCCTCAGCGAAGGTGATGGCATGATCAAGCTCTTTAGAAAGGATGGAATCGTCGAAGGCAGATAACTCAGCATTCCATTTTTTAGCCTTCTAGATTCTGCTTCGAAGTTTCTTAATTTTTCGCTCCCAGGAAGAAATGTTCTTTTCATTTAAGGCAATCTCTTGCTTGTTCTTTTCTTTTGCTTCCTCTAATTCTGCTACCTTATTCTCAGACTCAGCAGCAGAAGCCCATGCGGCAGCCTCACTCCCAGCTTTGGTGGAAATATCTTTTTCAATCTAAGGCAGCCATTTGAGGTCTCCATAGACTTGGTCGATCATAGTGCTAAGTTCTAGGATAATGGTAGCAGATTCAAAGGAAATAGCATGAATATCCACTTGTTGAAGGAGACTCTTCAGAGAAAGATGAGTGACATGGTCCATTTGTAAGATAGAGAAAAAATTACCCTTGAAGATTTTTTCTTTGATCTTCTGGAGGATGTTCTCTTCAGGCTTGCTTGAAGCCTGACCTTCGAAAGTCGAAGTACTCACAGACTTGATATACTATTAAGGGTTGCTGATTTGTAAGGCACTGAGTTCTGTTTCAGTAAGGCCTGCACCATACAAAGTGGGCATTGCTTGGTCTTCTTTAGCCACAGCGGCGGATGGAGTAGCAGCAACCTCGACTTGGGTTGGTACATTGGCAGGATCTTTTTCAAATTCCTCCTCCTCACTTTGACCATCGTCCGCCTTGTCTTCATCCATTCCATTGCCAGTGTTCTCATCACTATGGTCGTCCAATTCAGATTGATGCATGGTTTCATCCTCATCGGTGTCCTCACTCCCTGCTGGCTCAGTATTTTCGATGCCAAGAGTGTGGCCCAATGGAGAATTACCTGCATCAGCTAAAGATGTATTTTCCTCCATATGGATGTCTCTTGCATTGGCTGTCTCAAGAGTCTGTTGTGCATCATCTTCTTCACGATCAGAACCATTAGCCTGGGATTGTTGAGTAGCAGTTTTTGCAGGCGAAAGAGGAACTGTTGCAAGGCCAGGTTTATTAATTTCACCAAGGGCACTCATGCCAGAGCCCAAATCATACATGGAGTGGTAAGTAGGCTCACCTTGGCTATTTAAAATAGTGGTTGGGGAAGGAGATTTGTCCAACGTTGGCTTCGAGCCACCAACATCAGCTCGAATCAAGAGAAAATAAGCCACGATAAGAGGGAACAAAGGTACCAATAAAATGGAATTTTAAAGATAAACTAAGGCATAAAATACCTTGGCACCCTTATTAGCAGGACTAGAATTGTCGCTTTCGACAAGGACTGCAGCTGGGGTTGAGGCGCCCTTGGTGGAAGTTTTTGCACCACCTCTGTGGGTGTAGTTGTTTTTGGGACCTTAGCCGTCAAATGGTCGGATAGGTTTCCAGCAACATCTGATCCTTGGCTGGCTTTCTTCCTTTTCTTCAGTTGTAATTCCTCAGGAGGAGATTTGTCATCATCCTCTGAGTCGATAATAATCTGAGCATAGGCTCTCTTCAGCCTTTTTTGAGGTGTTGGAGGTGGCCTACGAGACACCTAAGGTGCCAAGACGTGTTAGAAGCAATCAAGGACAAGGTAATAAAATAAAGAGGCGCATAAAGTACCTTAAGGCCTTTAGTCTTTGCTTCAACCCGTGGTTGAGGTGCATTCCTTTTAGGAGCAACTGCAAAACAAACCACGTTGCTACAAGTTAGTAACAATAGAGTTCAGATAAAAGAGTCTAAAATCGAAGGGTGATGACCTTCAAGAATTTTGGATTCGATGCGAACATCTTCGATACCGGAATGAAGGTGCCCTTTGAAACTATCGAGCGTATGTTTAGTCGGAACCACCCGTTGGGCCTTCGTTTCGACTGTTGACGAAAGATTTTTATAGAATCCCCATAGATAAACCAATATGGAAATGGAGGGGTAAGAGCCACTCCAAAGTCAGCAGTTGGCAATCGAGGAGTCTTTGGGGGAAATAAGTCGAAACCCACCTCGTAACGTTTCTCATGAGGAATGTACGAAGGGATTTTTAGATTCTCCATTTTCTTTGAAAATTTTTCCTTCAGCGTGACAGCAGCTTCGCAGATGGTTCGACAAATATCATTTGGTCGATAGGCAGTTTCAAAGTACTTCTGGAAGGCTTGAATCTCTTTAATATGAATGGATATACCTTTCTTGATTTTTTCCTGCACATCAACGAAAGCCTGGTCAATCAAGCGAACAAAGCTTGAAACATTAAGAAATTCTGAAGTATAGTGCCTTGACCACCAGTTATAGAATTCTTGGATGCAAAGGTAAGAAGGTTCGAAGTAAACAGGTGTTAGAAGGGATTTGTGAGCATGTCGAGCTAGATGCGTCGAACTCACGAGGGTGTTGAAGACAGTGTTGGTGAGAACAACATGGGCTTTCTTGTCATATAGACATTTGAGCAGCGTTTGGACTAAGTCAAACTATCGAGATACAAGGTTTGGCTGGTAAGCCATCAGAGCTGTCTGGCCTCTCAGGAGGTTAAGTTTATGGACTATTAGTCGAGGTATTAAGAAACCTTTCCAGACGAGTTTCGACTATGTTTAATGTTTTTTAAATGCAGGAGGAAAAGCCCTAGTGAACCATTCTGGGCCATATTTCCTCTCTGCAAAGGGAGCCATCTGTGGGGTGAACTCATGGCGCTTGGCGAACATCTTAATAAAACCGGAGATATTCGCCCTAAGTGTTTGACCTTCTTCACTGGGGAGAGCTTGACCAATCGAGTCCATTCGACTCGTCTCCCTGTGATCTTAGGGTCTTCTTTGTCAACTACTCCTCTGTTGGAAAGACTGGTCTCGAACATAGCATTGAGCCAAAGTTGAAGTAACAAGAAGGGCCCCGACAACAAGAGGTTCTCGTTGCTTTCTTGGCTTTTCAGTCTACCATCGCCTTCACTCAAAGACTCATATAAACTGGCCAGAATCATCTCACTTAGGCATATACCTCGATTCAAGTACAGTTGGTTGGCCAAAGTGAGGTATTTCTTTGTTACCTGGAGAGACTTTGTACAGAAGACACAACGAGAGAGCCACATAGCTAGAAATGATATGTGTTCCTGATCTTCGATGGTTTCTGTTTGCTTGTTATGGTAATGATTGATGAAATGGATGTATGTATGTTTGGTGGTCGAAAACGCTATGGTGTCTTGACAATCCACCTCAGGATCGTAAACCAATCCATGAGGTTTAAGCCCTGTGATAGCGGCTAGGTCGAAGAGAGTGGGCGTCATCATCCCACAAGGAAGATGAAAAATGTAATGGGTGTTATCCCAGAAGTACAGTGAAGATACCAGCATAATGGGGCAATAAGTAGGACTTGCTTTCGACATCATGATTAAGTCGTAAGTTCTGGTTCTCTTCAAAGCATCAACTTTGACCTTTTCCACTTTAGTCAGCCAGTTCAGGTAAAAATCAGATTCTTTGAAATAAGGGGTAGCCCTAAATAACCTGGATCCATCATTTAGGTACTTAAGGTCCAAATTATGTAAAGTCAAGCTATCTGGACCTTCAGTAGGTACTTTGGTAGAATCCTTTTGCCCTAGAGGTTTGGTTTTGCGATAAGAGGGGAAAAAGTCACTAAGGGTTGAATAATTGGTTCCTAAGTGAGACAGAGGGCCAACCAAAGCTAAGGGCTTACCTGCAGCAGTGATAGGGATTATTACCTGGGATTCATAAATGTGCCTCTTCTCTTCTATAAGAGGTTCAACGATAAATTGTTGGTTCTTCACCATTTTTAACCCACTCAGTGTGGTGAAAGGAGGAAGTAGTGACACAACTTGTAGTCCTTTGTGTCGCATCACTGTGAAGAGGGCCGACAAAGACAGAAGAGTCGACACCATTCGTTATTTATCCCAAAGAGAGGGAAAGGAAACGATCAGAGAAAACCTACGAAAAGGGAATAATACAGGTCATCGCAACCAAATCTCAGGGTTCAGGAGTCGGTTACGCAAGGGGAAGGTATTAGCACCCCTCACGCCCGTCGTACTCGACGGGATCCACGCTTGTTGTCTAGTCTATGGGTGAAAAAAAAACTATCTACGGCTGCTAATGCTAAACAGAAAGAACTGACTCGATAGGACATCACCGCTCTATGCCTACGTATTCCCTCGTGCAATGGGAAAGTCAGAGTCAACGTAGTTCGGGAAACTACAGGGGGGATTGCTCGCCAAGACATCGCGTCTTGTGCCTACGTATTCTCGCCTGGTACGAGAAATCAGAGAAAAACGTAGTTCAGGCTAACTATGGGTAAACGGGGTGTCCTCGGTCACACGAGGGTGAGAGAAAAGGTAGACGATACTAGCGTACGCATTCTAGCAATTAGGTGTATTGTTGCTCGACCACTGGAGACTTAGGCATTACCTGTTTGCGGTAGAACAGACGTAGTATGTCATTGGTTTAAAGGTACGGGTTACCTAAAGGGAAGAGGGAGAAGTGCTCGCTAGGATCATCGCAATCCTATGCCTACGTACTCTCAACAGATATGAGAGATCAGAGCAGCCGTAGTTCGGCTAACTACGGAAAATGGTCTCGATCGCACGGAATGCAATCATGATGCTACACATGCAACACGACTCAATACACTCTTAGAATCCACACATATTTACAAACATATTCATGCATTCTTCATATTATACAAGTATATACAAACATACGCATTCACATTAATATCACCATGCATTCCCATTTAATCCAAACAAATGCACGAAATTGCCAAACGGCCACATCACACAATCTAGGATTCACGCCATACGGCTACCCACAGCATAATATAACTCGGCATGATCGATGCCTCGAGCAAGGAAATAATCAAAGTTAAGTCAGAAATCCGACCACGGATGGAAACATTAAAGAAAACACAACCTGTCACGTTCGCTACCCTGCTCGCTTAGCGAGCTCTTAGCGAGTATTCGCTACTTGTTCGCCTAGCGAACAAGCTCGCGAAGGCAAATAGAAGCCTCTGACTTCGTTCGCTACCTCGCTCGCTCAGCGAACCCCTAGCGAACCTTCGCTACCAGCGAACACCACAACATGCATTCTGTCCAAGTCTGGGACCGTTCGCTATTGCTCGCTTAGCGAACGTTCGCGACCAGCTCGCCTAGCGAACGTGCTAGCGAGTGTCTGCGAACTCAGAATTTCCCCACTGTTCTTCCACTCCAAAACTCTTGGATTCACCCGATTAAGTCCCAACTCATTCTAGCACTTAAGCCTAACATCACCCGACATAAATGTTACTACTTAATCTCACTTTCACCAACGAAAACTCGGGTTCTATCGATTAAATTCGTATTATGCCCTAGAATGAAAAATGAGTAAAACTCTCCCCAATCCAAAACAAAACCAACAAGAACACACATAATCATACACATTGCAAGAATAATAAAGTTTCACACCCTTACCCGATCAATCGAAAGCTTAGAAGTTGATTCTTGATGATTCTAGGTTTTTCTCCTCTTCCTCCTCTTTTCTCTTCTCTTCCTTTCTTTCTCTTCTTTTTCTTTCCTTTTGGTTTCTATTCTCCCTATTCTTTCTCTTTTCCACTTATACTCTTTCTACTTTATTTCTCTCAAAATAACTACTAATCAAGGATTATCTAAAACACCCTTTAATTAATTCCCAAAACTCTCCAGATAATAAAATACCACAACATACACACATAACATATTATCATATAATTCCATAATAAAATAACAATTAACCAAATAAATTAAAAGACTCAACAAAATAATGGGAAATTCAGAATCAGGGCGTTACAACTCTCCCCCACTTTAGAAATTTTCGTCCTCGAAAATATTACCTGATCCAAACAACTCTGGATGCGACTCTTGCATCTTACTTTCCAATTCCCAAGTCATGTCGCCTTCTGCAGCACCTCCCCATGCTACTTTCACAAGCGCAATATCCTTGCCTCTTAACTTCTTAATCTCACGGTCCAAAATTCTAATCGGCAAAGCTTCCACTGTAAGGTTATCTCTTACTTCAACCTCGTCCATAGGGATAACATGTGACGGATCCGGAACATACTTCCGAAGTTGCGAAAGATTCGGAGGCAACGCCACACGATAAGCCACAGCACCAACTCGTGCAATAATCTGATACGGACCGATGAAACGAGAAGTCAACTTCCTCGACTTCAAAGCACGACCCCCACCCGTAACCGGCGTAACTCTAAAAAACACATGGTCGCCCTCTTTGAAATTCAAGATCCTTCCTTCTCTTATCATGATAACTTTTTTGCCTACTCTGAGAAGCTCTCAACTTTTCTTGAATCAACCTCACCTTCTCCGCCGTCTGTTGTACCATCTCCGGTCCAACCACTGACCTCTCACCAGTCTCATGCCAACATAAAGGTATTCGACATTTTCGACCATACAAAGCTTCAAATGGAGTCATACCAATACTCGAATGAAAATTGTTATTATAGGTGAATTCAATCAACACTAAATAACTATCCCGCGCACCATCTTATTATAGGTGAAAACTGTTCATCATTTCCCACGTATCTATTGCTCAGAACTCACAATGCTCAGCGGTTGATTAAAAGACTTAAATTAGAAAGATGTTACCGAACGGAGTGGTTCTGTTGACCCTTGACATTATGCGCAAGCTCCATTCCAATCTTCTCCTCTTTTGGTCCTTGATAATGCTTTGAATCGGGACCAATGTGACGCTAAACCGTTATATCTCGACTTATAAGGGAAGTCAAACTTTAAGAGGTCGCGTATCAATTTCCGTGCTATGGACAAGATAGAGAAACGATATTGAGGATTGTTCTCCAATTGAATCACGTCACACAGACCAAAAACAATGGGATCTCGTCTTATAAGACTTCATCGATCACCAAAAGTCAAAATAAAATTGAAAGATGAAGAGAAATGATGAGAGAAAGAAGTGGTCTCGGATCCAACATTATTCATCAATAATTTGACTGGTAATGAATTACGGAAATGTCGTCATCGACCAAAAAATGTGACAAATGAAATAAAGTCAAAAAGTGAGAAAGAAGGGAATCTCTTCATCGGCCAAAAACAGATGAAAATAGGACAAAATGCCCAATAACAAAAGAGAAATGAAATCCAACTTCAGAAATAAAAAATTTATAAACTCTAATCTAAAATATAAAATATTCTAACACTATATAAAACTTCTAAAATAAAAATTAATATAATATACGTAAAGTTCTAAAATAGAATATATATAAAAAGCTTAGAATAATAATATATAAACTCCAAAAGTTAAATATAATATATAAAATAAAAATAACATATAATATATAATATAATAACATATTTACATAATAACTACTATCTAAATTAATAAAGAAATGAAAAAGAACAGGGGATGGGTATGTAATGAAACGCAGGGGTGTGCAAGTTGTGTGGGATTACTGAAGCCCAAAATCCACAACTGGATTAATCAACATAAAAAAAGTAAAAGAAAAAAAATCTCTTCCTCTCTCCGGTCTTCAGTTTCTCAACACTCTCTCTCTCTGCGTCTCAACCCTCTCTCGCCAATCTCTCCATCACACTTCCGTTTTCGTTTACGCTCAAAAGATCTCTTCCTCATCCTTTGTTCAAAATCAACTCATCTTTCCCATTTCTGTTTCTGTTTGAAATGGGTTCTAAGAAAAACGTGAAATGGGTTTGTGTGGCTTGAATAAGATTTGAGAAAGGTGTTCGGATTTTGATGAAGAACACGGTTGTGGTTGTAGTTTTGATTAGGGTTTGAGGGTTTGGAACTGAAAGTGGGTTTCGATGTTTGGGTGAAAGTTGTGTGTGGTTACAGAAGTTCGGCGAAGATGACGATGATGATTTGAAAAGTGTTTCTGGGTTGTGAAATGGCGGAGCGAGTTCTTGCGGAAATGGATCGGTTGTGGGTCGCCGGAAAAAAAAACGGTGGAGGTAGATTGTTATTGATTGAAACGTTGATGAAGTGGAAGGTGTTGAGGTTTTTTTGAAGGTGTTGATATTTGTGGGTTTCGCCAGAAAACAGTGGAGATTTAAACGGCGGCGGAGAGGTTTGAGTTTCGGTTTTGAAATGGGTTCGTGAGAGAGAATGGAGGTAAAGTGTTTTTCTGGGTTTTGGTTGTGTGTTGTTTGTTGTATTAAGATAGTGTTAGGTTTCTGAAGGTTGAGTTGAAGTTTCGATTGTGAATAGAGTGTGGATCTGAACAGTGTCTCACGGTGAGAAGTAGGTACGTGTATGGTGAAGGGTGTTTTAATGTAGAAAAACGGCTTGTTGAAAGGATTAATATGGTGGTTAAATGGTTTTGATGTCAGAGAAGATGAAGCTTGCATTTCTAAGTTAGCAATGATGGAAGTGGTGATGTTTTGATTCGAAAATGGATGTTTAATGGAGACAGAGAGCGGTTTCAAAAGGAGAGGAAATCTGGGTTCGTATGAAGTTTATCGGTGGTCGATGATTGACGGAAACAGAGAAGTTTGAAGGTTTGGTTGAAGGTGAGAGAGTCTCGATGAAGATGATAATGGTTTAACGAGGATGAGGAAAAGGGCTACGGAAAAAAATGGCGAGGATGGTGATGTTGTTGGTTGAAAACGAGTTTTGTGTAAATGGGTGTTGAAGTGTAAGGTTGAAGAACAAGGATGATGATGATAGGATGAAGGAGGAGTTGGGGTGGCTGCTATTGTAGGGTTTCCTTGGTGTCTGCGGCTAGGGTTTGTTGGTTGCAAGGTAGGAGACACTGAATAGTGTCTCTTATAGTGGGACGGTGACACGTGGCAGTGGGGGGGGGGGGGGGGGGGGGTGGGGTGGGGGGGTTTGTTAATTGCTTATGATTAGTGACTCTAATGACTGCTGATAATGATTAATAAAATGACACTAAACAAAAGCTAATGACAAAGTTAACTCTAAACAAAAACTAATTAAAGTCCTAATTAATTTAATAATAATCTGAACTAATTTAATTAACTAATAATTTCTAAATAAATCACTAATTAATTCTATGATTAATAATTAAAACTAGTTCTAAATAGTAAATAAATAAAACCTATTTAAAACCTAATTTCTATCTTCTATCTAAAACAAAAATAACATCCTATATTAAATCCTATTTAATCTAAGTCTAATTAAATAAAATTAAAACAAAAAAAAAACTATATTAAAAAATCTATATAAACTATTTCTATATAATAAATCCTAATATCTAATTTAAAAACTAAAAAGAATTTATCCAAAAAAATCTAACTAAAACTGAGTAAAAATTCTATATTAAAAATAAACATTTATTCCTATTTAAAAATTTCTACATAATTAAATATAAAACAAAAATTATTCTAAATCATTAAATAAGGCAAAAATAGCAATAAAAATGCAAAAATGCTATGGAAAACAGGCGAGCACCGAAATGCGCCGATATTATCGACATGGATTGAATTATCAAGAAGAGAGTGACTTTTGCTCGATTTTGACATTGAACTTATTGTTTGAATTATTTGAATCGCCTGAAACGCGAGCAAAGCGGCTAAAATCCTGATACATTCAATCCGGCTGATAACACGAGCAAAATGCGACCTAAATGATATGCAGATGAAAAACGAAGCAAAATCCAATCAAAGTCGGAAAACCGGTGGGCAAATTTTAGGGTGCAACACTTTGGCTTGGGGGTTTTTCTTCTGATCTTTGGTGGTAGCAATAGAAGACGACATTGATGAAGTTTTGGTAAAAATGGGTTACTGAAGAAAGATTGAGAGTATTTTGGAAGGGATGCGTGAGTGATTGCTAGAGTGAAAAGTTTAAAATAATTTCTGGTGAAATTATTTATAAGGCGTTTTTGAAGTAATCAAAAGCCACTATTCATCATTGAGGGCTAAGAGTAGTGGGACATGCGGCATCCCAGGATTGACAATGGGGGTGGTGGTAGTTATTTCCTAGACCCACGATTTCATAGGTCCTAAAAAAGTGATGATGGTCTGGGATTTTGTGGGGTTTCCAAGAAATTGATCATAATGGTCCATGACGTCATGGACATGCGTGAAAATAGCTGAACAATTTTCTTTCAAGTTATGGGTAGTTAGTTACATTTTGACACCTATGTGAAGGTTGAAAGATGGCGTCAAATTGAATGCTGTCAAAAAATAGTCTTTTTTCTTCAGCATGGTCGAAAAAGACATTTTTGGGGGGCAATGTGTTAGCTCACAAATTTGACGCCCATACTAAATTAAAGTGTTTGGATGAAATATTAAACTCTTGAAGAAGTATGAAAAATCTTCGAGTGAAGAGACTTTCGAGTAGGCTGGGTTATTTAAGTCTTTGAGACTTAGAAAATATTTCCAAATATTAAAAATGCCACCTTCGGCTGAGGCTGCTGGCCAAGTATTAGTGAAATTTTGAAATTCAAATAAAGGAGGGAGTAGTTATGCTTTCTCATGGCTAAACAAGACAAGTGGTGCACATCCAGAAAGTGACTACATGCGAAGTGACACTTGTCATGGGCTGGTCATTTTAGGAGGTTAATGACAGTTAATTTTACTATTATAAATAAGGGTTCTAGCAATAGAGTTTAGTGTGTTGTAATTTACTATTTGTACAAGTCACTCCCAAAATTACTCAAAGTATCCGAGTGTAGAGAAACGAGTTCTAGGAGAATGTACGTCATGTAAACACACCATCTTTACATTCAATGAAACTTATTTTTGTTTGCTTAGTCTTAAAGAGTTTATCTTTACTTCCTTGCAATTTACATTTTTGCATTCTGCTTTACTTTGTTTAAATTTTTTAAAGGCTCTTTACTTTGTTTTCTACAAATTCACGTCCTTCCCTTTTAGTCGAATCTTACTTTTACATTAACCTTTTCTTCAAAAAAAACATTGTCAAAGTGTTTAGTTTTAGGTAGTTTTCTTTCAAATGGAATTTAGCACATGTTCTAGGATCAATCTGATCGATCTTGTGAGTTACCAAAGTTAGATTTGGAAGATCAGCAGTTGTTTTCCAATTTTCAAGGGAAACACTCGTTCAATCAAAACCTCGTCTTCAGAATCTTCAGAACTTGTTCAAAACATATTTGTCTTCAGATTCGTCAGAATTTATTCAACAGAACCTTGTCTTCTGAGTCTTCAGAACTTGGTCTTCAAAAACGATGTCTTTAGAATCTTCAGAACTTCATTCAACAAAACCTCGGCTTTAGAAACTTCAGAACTTATAGCAATAAAAGCATATTTTTTAGAAAGCTTTCAAGGCTTAATAGAAAAGTCTCAATCAGAAGCTTTAGTACAAACGTTCTTCAGAACCGTCATATTAAAAAGCATTCTTGAATATTGACTTTAACTTGCACACATCATATGTTTTCTTCTAGAGTGTTTAGATCAAAGTCTGATAATGTTACACGCTTTTCTATTAGAGACAGATCTTGTTTAGAAAAAGCAACACACTAGACAGAAACCATAAAGTACTGAATTGGTGTCTAAGAAAACATGTGTAGTTATCATCAAAACTTAAGGCCAGATGCAGAACCACTCTTATTCTTACACTTGTTCAGCGGATAATTCTTTGGCTACTAGTTCCAACATCTGCTTTATCGGAAAAGAAGATTTGATCTGAATATAGTTGTTGTGTTGCTTCAACGATTCTATTTCTTCAGCTATAAAAGGAGCAGAAGAATTGAAGACCAACTAACAGAATAACACTGCAACTACAACTGAAATATACACACATTTCATAAAACTTGTAACAACTCAAGAGAAGCTAATCTGTTATGAGTTCTTATTCTTTTATAGGTTAAGAATCCTTAGTGATAAAGTGTGTTGTATTATATTTGAACACCTCTAACTGTTAATCAAGTGTTGTTGTAAGTTATTCCTTCTTTAAACAATCATTTTAGATAAAAGTCTCTTGCCTTGGGCTTGAGCAGTGAAGTATTGGATTCGTGGAATCTGATAAGGAAGTCTTGAATCTAAGGGGTTTAAGCAGGAAGTCTTGAACTAAAGTTCTAAGCAAGAAAGTCTTGAACCTGAGGGGTTTAAGCAGACAAGTCTTAAGATCTGAGGATCTAAGCAGGAAGTCTTGATCAGGTGTTGATTAAGTAAAGAAGTCTCAGGCTGAGGGTCTGAGCATAAAAGTCTTATACTTGAGTGTATAAGCATTTGTAATCTAGTTGATTATAGTGGAAATCTCTTGTGATGCAAGGAGACTAGACTACTCTCAGTTGGAGAGGAACCATGATAACTTTTGTGTGTTCTCTTCCCATTTAGTTACTTCTGTCTTTCTATCCACTGCATTTATTAATCAGAGTCTGAACTTCTGTTTAGATTCGGAACTCTGACCAAAAGTAGAAAATATTTGGCAAACACAATTCAATCCCCCTTCTTGTGTATTTTTCTCACCTTCAATTGGCATCAAAGCAAGGTCTGTACGTAACACATAACAGTGGTACAGATAAAGATCCAACGAGAAAAATATGTCTACTTAGGATCCTACTGCTAGTACCTTAGGAAGAGGATTTCCCCATGATTACAGTGGTTCTGAAAGAAATCACTACTCTACTAAACCTAATGTATTCAGTGGATACTCCACTGAGTTCCAATGGTGGAAAATCAAGATGCAGACATATATCATTGGACTTGATGATGAGTTATGGGATATCCTTGATAATGGTATTGAGGTCATTATTGACAGTGTTGGTATGGTATCTGACAGAAAAACCTTGACTCTAGCTCAAAAGAAAATTTATAGAAAACATCACAAAGTCAGAGGTATTCTGATCGATGCTCTACCATATGCTAAGTATCTGAAAATCATTGATAGGTCTTCTACAAAGACTATATTTGAGTCATTGTGCTCTACCTATGAAAGGAATCAACAAGTTAGAGAAGCAAAAGCTAACTTATTGGTACAGAAGTATGAGTTATTCAAAATGAAGGATGATGAGGATATTGAAACCATGTTCTCCAGGTTTCAAATCCTTGTATCAAGCTTTCAAGTGTTAAACAAGAGTTACCCTACTTATGATCATGTCAAAAAGATTCTTAGAAGTCTCCCTTTATAATTTAGACCTAAAGTAACAACTATTGTGGAAGCTAAAGACTGAATATGCTGTCTCTTGAAAGTATAATCAACAATCTTCAGAGCCATGAGATGGATTTGAATGGATATGAGTCTTCAAAGAAACTTAAAATGCTTGCCCTGATATTTGCTTATGAAAAAATATGGTGAAAAATCCAAAAGGCTTTCAAAGATCAGTAAACCTGATAAAACTTCTGAAGAAGATTCTGATGGTAGATCTGATGATGATGATGATGATATGGCTTACTTTATCAGAGGATTTAAGAAAATAGCCAGAAGGAACGGAAAATTTTCTAAAAGTAGTGGATTTAGAAGATCAAAATTCAAAGAGAAAGATGAGGATAAGATCTGCTACAACTACAACAAACCTGGTCACTTCAGAAATGATTGTCTTGATCTTCATAAAGATAGTCAAAATAAAGGAAGTCATCAGAAGGATAACTTTAGGAAGATATTTAAGAAGAACTTTATAACAACATGGGAAGATCTAGATGATGAAGATTTAGAAAAAGAAGATGAAGCCAATATCGAGTTGATGACTCACACATCTGAAGAAGGATTTATATTAAAAACCGAGTCTGAAGACAAAGATGAGGCATATTCTAATTCTGACTTTATTTTATGCATGAATGATCTCATGAATCGTTGCAAAGATTAAGTCAGTCGCATTAAAATTTTGAAAAGAGACAACGTCATTTTGAAAGAAGAATTAAAAATAATCAACACATCTCAAAATGAATGTTCCACTTTAGGTAAGCATAATCTAGCATTTCATAAATTCATAACATCTGGCATTGATAGAACTAAACTTACATCTATGATTTATGGAATTACCAAAAACAACAAAGAAGGTTTGGGGTACAATGAAGAATGTTATAGTTCTTATATGTTATTATATAAAGTGTCCCTAGATCCTTGTTCCTTTAACATTGCTCAGATAGTGTTAAGAAAATATTTTGTTCTTGCCGTTGATTATGAAAAGGTTATGAATCTAACGTAGCCTATTGATCAAAAGTTAAAAGTTATTGTAATATTAGAACCTGATAGTTCGAAAGTTCTGATTACATCAGTATCTATAACATCTAAGTTAAAGGTTAAGAAAGATTCAGAAACTAAGGTTAAAAATAACTCCAAAATTTCTGAAAACAGAAAACTTGGAGTGAAGCTAAACCCTTCTACATGGAAAAAGGACATAATAGGAAAGAATCTATTAAAACTAATATGAAAGGATCCATATGTGTTTGGGTACCTATATTTCAAATTGTCTTTGTTGCAGATATGCCTAAAGAAAAAGATGGGAAGCCAATTGTGGTATCTAGACAGTGGCTGCTCACGTTATATGACGGGAGAAAGGCATATGTTCCAAACTCTAAATCTGAAAGAGGAGGGGTGTGTGGGTTTTGGAGGAGGCCAAAAAGGAAAGATCATTGGTATAGGTACCATTGGTAACTCTTTAACCTTTATCAATAAAGTTTGGCATGGCTTAAAGCATAATCTACTAAACATAAGTCAATTGTGTGATAGTGGTTGTGAAGTAGAATTTAATAAGAATTTATATTCAGTTATTAATGTTGATCAAACCATTGTATTCAAAGGGAAAAGGAAGGGAAATATGTATAAAATTAATATTTCTAAGTTGGCTGATCAGAAGATCGTTTTCCTAATGACAATGAGTGGTGAGAAATGGATTTGGCACAAAAGGTTAGGTAATTCTAACTAGAAATTAATCTCCAAATTTAGCAAGCAAAAACTTGTTAAAGGGATGCTAGATCTTGACTATCACTCATATGTTATTTGTGGGGCATATCAACTACTATAAGATGAAGTATCAGCTATAAGATTATCAGATTTTTCGAAACAATATTCCTATATATTATGATAACACTATTGCTATTTGTCTAATGAAGAATTTGATTCAACATTCACAACTAAGCATATTGAAATCAAACATCATTTTACTAGAGACTATGCTTAGAAGGGGATAATAGATATTCAGTTTATTGATACAGACCATTAGCAGACTGATATATTTACAAAACCCTTAGTTATCACAAGATTTGATTTTATTCCTAAAAATTTGAACATGGTTTTTGTTGATGAATAATGCTTAGGGTCTGAATGGGGAATCAACAGGAAACTTGGATTCTGATAACACTCAGTTGGAATACTGTATATTATTAAGTCTGACAATTTTCTAAGTAGGGTCTATAAGTGTTGATTATATAGTTTGATGAATCTCTTTCATCCTTGATTGCTTTATTATATAAGCAGATAATGAATGATTAATTTTATGCTTTGTGCTTTGATTTAACAAATGGACTAACCGTGAGCTATGATAAAATAAGAATCATTGTCTTATATACACTCTAATACATGAAGCTTTTTGAATATATTGACTTGATGGACAATTGTCTCTGAAACCCTTTTTCTGGTAAAACTGTTACAAACTTTCAACAAGGCTAATTATTTACATAATTGATTTTCAAGCAAAAGTATTGTAAGTATTCAACCTTGGTTGTTGTGTTTTCTCAGAAGTAACTGTTCTTAGGACTAAAGGGACGTGTCTATCTCTCTTATATTTAAAATTTGCTATGAAATTTGGTTCTTAAAAGGAGTGTACTGACAAAGTTTCTGATTCATTTTTATTAGACTCATTATCGTCCAAACATTTAATACATGCTTGCTCATTTATTATAAATCGGCACTCTATGTGTTATATTGTTACATATATGTTTTACCTGATTTTATGTGTTATCTTCTATATAAGATGATATTATGAAATCATTGTTCTACACTAGAATTTCGTTTCTTCTCAGTATGTCTTCAAAGACCATTAAAAGAGAGATCTATGATCTAGATATTCTAAAGAAATATACGGTGAACCTAAATGAATGGCGGCGATTAATATTTCTCAGATAGTTTAAGATATTCATTTTCAGAAATGGGATGGATATTTTGCAATGCTTAATGGACCAATCTATCCAGATCTTGTGAAAGATTTTTGGGTAAATGCTTATATTTATCAAAATGAGCGAGATGTTTTTCAGATTCTATCTGTTGTCTATGGTTTTCCTGTTATGATTAACTTTAAACTCATTGCTCAAGCAATAAATTATGAAGAGGATGGAGTTATTGTTGAAGACTACGAACATGACAATAGGTTTATAAATCTTATTCACAACATCTATGATAATTAAGGCTCTGCTACAAGCCTTTCTACTCTTAATCCTATGGCAAAAGTATGGTACCATATTATGGGAACCAATCTAAGGCCTAAATAAAAAGGATTAGGGTATATTTCTTTTGATGATAAACATTTCATTCTATTCCTAGTCTCCAAAACTAAAATCAATCTGCCTTAAACCATGTTATATTATCTGAAAGTAGAAATACTTGCATCTTGTAAGGAATTATCTTTTCTCATTCCTTTTGGTAGGGTTCTTTCTATGATTCTTGTTCAACAAGGTGCTGTTGCTTATGCAATGAGTTGGGTTGGTTGACAAACTTGTTCTTTACTGGTGTTCGACTTTGAATTATTTAGAAACAATTATTAATCACTAAAGTCAAATTTTTCTATCTTTTTGTTGATGACAAATGGGGAGAAATGAATTAAGTATTCTTCTAGATTAATCTTGGAGTGGATTTAATTATTCTATATAGGGGGAACTTATAAACCTTACCTCTTATACTTCATAGACAAGACTCAGGGGGAGCTTACAAACCTCACCTCTAAGACTGTTTGACACAGGGGGAGCTTACAAACCTCAGACCCTGAAAGTTGTTGAGTAATTAATCTGCAATTGATTATTTTAAAATACTTAAGGTACTCATCATCAAAAAGGAGGAGATTGTTGAGACAAATTTGGTTCATACCATGTATCCTCCAAGGTTTTGATGATAACAAAATATTTGAAGAACAATTAGGATTTCTAACTAGCTGGTTTTTGTGTATAGAATTATATTTAATTGATGAAACTGGTTCTGTCACGGAAGAAGCTATGGTTCAGTTTTGATTGAGTAGTCATGAGAGAACCTGATTAGAAATTTTAGAGTCAGAGGCGTGTTATACTTATCTTTGAAACTGAGTAATGTCAACTCATGCTTAGAAACCACGGGACTCGAGAATCATTGACATTATCTTTAAAAGATCATGTTGTACTTGTTTCACAGAAGAGTTCTCTGGATAAAGGTCTTGTTCAATGTATAATTCTTTGGCTATAATTCCAACACCTGCTTTATTGGAAAAGAAGATGTACAAGAAGATTTGATCTCAATATAGCCATTGAGTTGCTTCAACGACTCTATTTCTTCAGCTATAAAAGGAGCAAAAGAATTGAAGATCAACTAAGAGAATAACACTGCAACTACAACTGAAATATACACATACTTCACATAACTTGTAACAACTCAAGAAAAGCTAATCTGTTAGGAGTTCTTATTCTTGTATAGGTTAAGAATCCTTAGTTATAAAGGGTGTTCTGTTATATTTGAACTTCTCTTATTTGTAATCAAGTGTTGTTGTAAGTTATTCCTTCTCTAAATAGTTAGTTTAGATAAAAGTCTCTTGCCTTAGGCTTTAACAGTGAAGTTTTGGATTCGTGGAATCTGAGCAGGAAGTCTAGAATCTGATGGGTTTAAGCCGGAAGTCTTGGACTGGAGGTCTAAGCAAGAAAGTATCAAACCTGATGGGTTTAAGCAAGAAAGTCTTAGGATATGAGGATCTAAGCAAGAAGTCTTGATCAGGTGCTGATTAAGCAAGGAAGTCTTGGGCTGAGGGTCTGAGAAGAAAACTCTTATACTTGAGTGTATAAGTAGTTGTAATCTGGATGATTATAATGGAATTCTCTAGAGCTGCAAGGGGACTGGACTACTCTTAGTTGGAGAGGAACCAAGATAACTTTTGTGTTTCTCTTCCCATTTATTTACTTGTGTCTTTCTATCTGCTGTATTTATTAATCAAAGTCTGCACTTTTGTTTAGATTCTAAACTCAGATCAGAAATAGAAAAGATTTGGCAAACACAATTCAACCCCACTTCTTGTGCATTTTTCTCACCTTTAGTAAAGAGTTAGAATTTTGAAATTAAAAATGAATTGATGCTTGACAGTTAAGGAATTAAATTTTTTAGGATAGTTTGTTGACTGTTAGTGATTATGTTAGGATAGTGACCGTGAATTGCTTGAACTTTTGTTGTTGTTAGTGAGTCAGTTAGAGATGTTAACTTGTTAAACTTGTCAGTTAAGTTAGTTTGGATATAAATTTAACTAGCTTAAATTGAACTATTATGATAATGGGACTGTCAATGACAATTAGAGTATTGGAGTTATTTGTTATGTTAATTGAATGCTAAAAAGAACTGTTAGAACCAGTTCAAAAATGTTAGTTAAGAGGTTAGTTAGATAGTTGTTGCACCCTAAAATTTGCTCAACCTACTTCACTTAGTTTATGTTTCAATTGCATTGTCATTTGCATAAGGAGTCATGTACATAATTCATTCATCTGCATAGCATAGCATGGGCAAGTCATCCAACAAGGGACCAAATGCACTTCTTATCTCTATGAGCATATCAAGAGGTTCTTATTCAAATTCAATCTTAGCCAAGTCATCATCTGAGAAGTTAGTGGACCAAGCAGTGGATCTATCTCCTATCTTAAGGGTATTTGAAGATCATCAAAGAAGTTGTGAGCTGTGAATTGAGGTCATGGAGGGTATATAGACATCATGGAAGACATGGAGAGTCATTTTGAAAGTGAGACAAGTCATTGATATGATCACAAGAGTTGCAGTTGAAGACAGTCAACTAGGGTTTCATCTGGGTCAACCCTAGGTCAAATGATTGATTGAAAGACATCAAGGTCTATTTGAGAGATGTGGGGTTCATCATTTGACATGTAGATATGAATTTGGTGTTGTGCCAAGGAGAAATCAAGAGAAATCAAGAAGAAGAGGAGTTTCTAAATTAGGGTTTCTGTGTAAAATCCCTTGATTTAGGTCAAACTTCCAAGCAAAATAATTCAAAATTCAAGCTTCAAATGGATCCTTGGACAACATGAAACTTGTAGAGGATCTCAAGACCTTTAATTTGAGTGGTGGAAGACATCAAGGAGATTTATAGAACTCAAGTTATGGTCCTTGCAAGTTACAGGTCATCTGAGGCATCTGAAATTTTGTCTGTGAAAGTTACTTGTCTTCCAAGCAACTTTTACCCCTCAATGAGTTTTCAAATGAATTTTTGGAAAACATGAGAGTTGTTCCTCATTATCTTAGCTTTCTAGAAAGGTATGGTATGCCTTCATCTGATTTGTGGAACTCTATTTATGACCTTAGCAAGCAAAGGGTATTTTGGTCATTTGAGAATTACAGGTCATTTCAAGCCTATGCCCAAAACTCATACAAGGAAGCCTCAAATGAAAAACTTCACAACATCAAACTTGCTCCAAATGACATTTTGAGTTTGGAAAAGTTATCATGAAAGTTTGGAAATGCTCATAGCTCAAGGTTCCAAATTTGGTCAATTAAAAGGTGAATTTAATGAATAAAAGTGACCTAAAAATGAGATTTTTTATAACATGTCCAAATGGGATGAAATTATAGGTCATTTTGATTGGAAAGAATGTTTTGAGACCATTGGCAATAGTGGATTTTTGAGTTTAGTTAAAAGTTTGAGAGATATCATTGGTTGCTTATGTATGAAGTTACACATGCCAAAACACAAGGGATTTGTGCACAAGAAGTTTCTAACAAGTTCTAGATGGTTCCATGAGCATCTATATATTGAGTAGGGTGGATCCAATCATTGGTTGGTGATTCATTTGGTTGAAAACTCATAGTTACATCTCATTCCTCAATTTTGCAAATTACACAAAAACTCTCTCAAATCTTCATCATTCTTCAAAATTCTTGATCCTATCATCATCTACATTCATCATAGAGCAAGTTTCCATCAAGATCTGGTTGAATTGAAGTAGAACTCGTGTGCTACCAACTTCATCATCCAAAGTGCAAGAAGAATTCAATTGCAAGATCGAGAGCATTTGAGCAAGTGTTGTTGCATACAGAACCAAGAACCAAGTCCATTGATCAAGTCCAAAGCATTGCAAGCTGTGAATCCAAGGATTTCTCCATATGTTTTCAAGATTACACCAGGTTAGTAATCTCTTCGAATTGTCTTAATTTAGTTAGCATGATGTAGAGTTATTAGGTTAGAACTGTTAGGAATAGTTAGATGAATAATTTTGATGGATTTGAGAGCATTTCATGGAGTTCACCATTGGAGCACTAATTCTGTTGAGCCTTAGCACTTGATGATTAAGTTGTTAGAATCTTGAATTGTTAGTGATTATTGATCAGTGAAAGGTCGGGAAGAGATTAGTACACTTAGATTGTGGATTGGTGATGATGAAATTTCTGAGTAGTTCTGAGTTGGAGATCGTGTTTCATGATTTATGTGATATGAATTGATGCTGATGATATGAGCGAATTTAGGGAGAAAATTAGAGTGATTTTGCTTTTTACATGTTTGAATTTGATGGAGAATTGAGTACGCACGAGTTGATAGAAGATAGTGTGCATGAAGTTGTGTTCATGGAGGCATTTGCAGAAACCCTAAGTGTAATGAAGAAGACGAGTCAATGCCCGTTGGATCTAGAAGACTTGGTTGACTGAGAAACGCATCCAATGGCCAGGATTTGAAGTTAAAAACGAGAGGGAATTCAGAAACGTGAAACGCACCGTTTCACTTATGTCTTCAGACTGGGCTTAAGTGCAATTGCTAGCCACACCACCACTTTCAAGGCCCAACCTCAAATTGAACTGTATTAATTACTTCTTGCACCGTTTTTTTCTTTTTTTTCTTTTTTGTGTTTTCTGATCAAGCTGGGCCCAGACGCGCCTTGCTACGCGCACCCCCAGTCTGTGCCCATCATCAATTTCTCAACTGAAATCCTTATTAGTTGCACCCCTAACCAACTTTATTTCATTTTTATTTCATTCATTTTTCTTAATTCTTTGAAAATTTCTAACAAATTGAAAATTCCATATTTTTAAGTGGTTGTTTTTGCATCTTTTTTATATTTCTGTTAAGAAAATTGTCATATAATCCAATTAGCATTTTATTTTATTTTTGCATTTTTATTATATTTTTCTTTTAAATAGGTTTTAAATGATGTTTAGTTTAACACTTGATCTTGTTGATTTTAGTTTAGCTAGATCCTTTTATATTTTGGACCCATTCTTTTTAGAGTACTTCACTTAGGACTTTAATTTTCATATGAAATTTAATTCATGATTTTAGGATTAAATTTTAGATGGGTTGTTTAGGTGTGATTAGGGGAATCAAAATTAGGGTTTAGATATGACATAGGTGTAATAAATCATTTCTTTTAGGAGTTGTAGTTTGAATTTTGGGGTATGGGACTATAGGGGTATTATGGGTAGATAATAGATCCCTTAGAAAATGTTAGACTTCCCCTATTCTACTATTACTATTAGTATGTTGCTTGTATTTGCTTGATTGAGTGGTGTGCCCTCTCTAGGGTTATTATTTGACTGTGTGGGGTATTGGGCCTGCTTGGGGTTTGGGTTTGAGCTGAAGACTTTGCTGATGAAGCCCATTGAAGATTAAAGGAATGAAGACTCAGTTCAGGAGCTGATGAAGAGTATCTCTTGCTGGCAGCTGTTGAAGGTTATAGGATCTAGGAGCTAGGCAGAGCTCTAGAGTAGAAAACTTGATTCACAAACATGGAAGGTCTTGTTTGCCTCCATCCCTCTCTATGATGCAGAGTCTCTCTAAGACACTCACCCCCTTCCTTTAGAAGGCTTGGTGACAGTGTCTAAGAGATAGAACTCTTGAGAGAAACATTCTATGTGTTGTTAGCAGTCTGTTTGCCACCTTTGGTGGTCAACTAACTGCTTAACACCCCAGTTCATCCTTTTGATTGGTTCCTCAGCTTGGAGAGTGAGACTTGAAGAAAAGCTCTGAAGGATTGAAGATAGAGACCTTGCTTGAAGGCTGTGAAGATAAAGACTGATGCTTGCTTGAAGCCTGTAGATGGTTGAAGATGACTTGAGGACAGATGCTGATAAAGCTTGTTGATGAAGACTGTTGTTGGCTGTTTATTTTTTGCTGTTTATAATTTTTGATGTATTGTTTGAATTTCCCGGACTGTATTGCTTGCTGTTTAATCTGTTAGGTTGAAAGCGAATTTTGTTCGCTTTTGCCTGTTGTTTTCTAGGTTCGAGGTTGAGTGGGACTCCCTTGCCTCGCTTGTATTGCTGCATTCATGCATTTTACTGCTTTATTGTATATATGCTATTGTTTCTGTTTCCGTCTATTCCCTTAGGATCTCTGTTTCTCTCTGCGCAAGAGAGGAACATGATAGACATTAGGTCTTAACCCATGCATGATAACATTAGGTTAGTTGGATTCCCTTTTCACCCCTAGGTTAGAGTTCTGTCTCTTCTTTCTCAAAACAAACAGAAAAACACAATAAATATTTCAAACACAATAAAAGACACTTCTTCCGTAAAAGAATGTGAACTCATCAAAACATCATTTTTGTCCGCTTGGACTGTTAAGCAGAAAAACCCTTTTTCAGAAGGAGATAAAAGCAATCAAAACAGACGTGTGTCGTACGTGGCCCGAACTACGTTTGCTCTGATCTTTCATGCTGTATGAAAGTACGTAGGCATAGGATGCGACATCCTAGCGAGCAACCTTCCCCTCCTTTCCAGTAGGTAGGCGAACTACGTTGACTCTGATTTCTCGTTCCAGACGGGAATACGTAGGCAGTGCGACACTTTGCCGAGTCATTTTATTTTCTTTTAACCCCAGACCTGTAGAATAGATAGAATAACAATCCGTACCCGAAAACAAGCGTGGATCCCGTCGAGTACGACGGACGTGAGGGGTGCTAATACCTTCCCCTGGCGTAACCGACTCCCGAATCCAGGATTTGGTTGCGATGACAATTCCTTTCCCGTCTTTGCGGTAGGTTTACTCTGAGCGTTTCCTTTCCCTCCGTTGGGATAAATAACGCACAGTGGCGACTCTTCTGTTCAGCCGGCGCTGATTTTCG
The DNA here is from genome assembly GCA_963859935.3 of Lathyrus sativus. NCBI lineage: Eukaryota > Viridiplantae > Streptophyta > Magnoliopsida > Fabales > Fabaceae > Lathyrus > Lathyrus sativus. The sequence continues at coordinate 452,633,485 of OZ012738.1, read as the reverse complement.
CAGTAGCGACAGCTGGCGACTCTACTGGGGATCCAACGTCCCCTGGCTGCTAAGGACTGCGATAGTTCCTTATGCATTTGGGATACAACGTCCCTTAAGCGAGTCAATCCTAGCGCTTGTTTTCCCATCGAGGATTTTGTATGGGTTTATAATTCTGTCATTTACTTTCAGCATTATATTATTGTTATTATTGCTGTATTGGGGTGTTACGGGTGTTCCATGATTGAGAGATAAGCCGGACCTGGGCTTGAGTGCACCTAGAATTAGAGTGGAAATTAGTGGGCGCGCACGTGCTTTGCATGTCCTAGTGTCCCGCGAAATCCACACTCAGACGAGGTTCTTCTGGTTGGCCTCCTGTCCTGCCCTTTGGGTGGCTCGGGTTGCTGGTTAGTTGGATTTTCGACTCTGGGAACCGATCATTTGGAAGTTGGCTAAGTGAGGCCTCTTCAGGATTTGATGATGCCACTCCTTCTGGGAATCGTATCATCAACCCTGAAAGTCTGTGACGCCGACGACCGCATAGGATGCCATACCTTTGTCAGTTACTAGGACACCTACCTGTGAGAGGGTTGGGGTTATGCAGGTAACTAGACCTTCAGATACCGGTTGTTTCTTGATCTGAGATCTGGGGTATTTATGGACAGTTGTGAGGTCTAGCTGAGACCAGTTGGAGTTATGATATGGGGTCTGTCAGAGACCAGTCAGAGTTATGTTATGGGGTCTATCAGAGACCAGTGTTGGAGCTTTGCATTGGGTCTATCTGAGACCAAGGTTTGAGGAATTCTGGATGGTCTATCTGAGACTTATGATGTGGTTCAGGCTTCTCAGCCATGGCATTTGGTCCCTGTTGCATTTTACTTGCATTGCATTGTTTGCATAACCATTATCATTGCATCCCGTTAACGTGTGTCTGTGTTGCAGGTGCGTTTGCATATTCCCTGGTTCTAGTGTCCGGACTTCTGAGTATTGATCATGGCTGGTTTGAGGATGACAGTTTCCTACAAGTTACCTATCCCTGATATTACTCCCCTCCTGGGTCTGATTTCTCTTGCTGATGAGGATGTCCATAGAAGCTTCAGGCAGAGTTACGAACGGCTGTTGAGATTGGTTCGCAAATCAACTGATGATGAACTGAATGGGCTGTATACACTGATGCAATTCTATGACCCTGCTTTGAGATGTTTCACATTTGCTGACTTTATTTTGGGGCCTACCATTGAAGAGTATGTAGAGTTTACTGAGCTGCCAGTACAGAATAAAGTTCCTTTTATTCACTCTGCCGCTGAGCCCAAGTTGGAGGACTTGGCTAAGGCCTTGCACATGAATGCTTCTGAGCTGTTGATGACTTCTTGGCGCGGGGTTCCAGGTTTCTCTCTCCAGTTTTTGATTGGTAAGGCTCAAGAATACGCCAAGAATGGATGTTGGGTAGTCTTTAACGCTGTTTTGGCTCTATGCATTTATGGGATAGTGTTGTTTCCCAATTTCCCGAATTTCGTGGACATGGATGCATTTCATTTGTTTGCTGCTGGCAACCCTGTACCCACATTGATCGGGGACTTCTACCATTCGATGCACTACAGAAATGAGAACAGGAGAGGCAAGAATGTCTCTTGTTGTGTGCCTTTGCTGTACATGTGGTTTAAGAGCCATCTTCCCTTGAAGGGACCTTTTGTGGATAGTGCAACTACAGCTGACTGGCCAGAGCGCCTGATGAGACTATTTTCTGAAGACATTGAGTGGTTTGACCGAGACTTGTTGGGGTCTGAGCTTATTTTCAGTTGTTCTGGGTATCCTAATGTTCCTTTAATAGGAAGAAAAGGGTGCATCAATTACAACCCATCTCTGTTCGTTCGCCAGTTTGGATACGCGTTGAAGATCCCACCTAAGGAGGAAGAAGTACAGGAATCTCTGTACTTCACCGGTGATTTGAATGGAGAGTTACTAGCCAAGCTCCAGCACGCCTGGATGCGTATCAACAGGAGAGGGAAACCACTGTTGGGGAAGAATGATTGTCAGGCTTATGTACCATACAAAGTTTGGATCCAAGAGAGAGCTAGACAGTTGCTGATGCCATTTCCAGCTGCACCAGTCCCTGTTCATATTCCGGTGGAGGAACCAACCACTGTTACTATGGAGGTCTACGAGCGAGTTGTAAAAGAAAAGGAAGCCTTGATGAAGATCAATGAAGAGTTAGAAAAGGAACTGGCTCAGATGCGTAGTGAGAAGAACAAGGTTGTGCATTCTTTCCAACAACAGATTGAATTAGTAAACCGGCTAGGTGCTGAATTGACTGAAGAGAAAAAGAAGCGTGAACGCCTGGGGAAAGAATTCAGAAGCTCTCATGATATGTTGGAGTCCAAAAAGAAAGCACTCGATGCCGCCCACCGGGAAATCTCTTCTTGTAACAAGACGTGGAATGCTACGCTAACCAACAACAAAAAGAGGGAAGACAAATTGAAGCAGCAAATTTCTGAACTCAAGGAACAGTTGAAGGCTCGCACTAAGAAGTACGAAGAAGAGGTAATGGCCAGATATAGTCTCCAGAATGCATTGAATAAGGCCATCGAAGGCAAGAAAGAAGTTGTGTCTCAGAAGCGGAAGCTAGAGGATCGCTTCGGAGAAGGGGCATGGGAGGAATCCGCTGGTGATTTGCGACGTGTTCTTAAGCGAATAGATCTACTTGTTAAGGGTTTGCTTACCCGACCAAGTCATCCAGAGACTAAGAAGTTACTAGAAGAGTACCAGGCATATGGGAGTACTTGATCTTTTCATGTATTAACGTGTATGCTTTATTTGCATAGCGCTGACCATCACCAGGATTGTTGGTTGAGGTCATGCCTTCTTATTGTACACTCAGTGATATTGTATTCTGTGGCTTAATGGATTTCTCTGCAATATATGAGGTGTTTTCTATGATTCGGCTCCGAACGTCGTATTGCTAGCACTGTCCCTGCACTGGCACGTTCACACTAGAATCGGGGAATGACACGCCCTAATGCACAGACACATATTGCATTGCATTCACATTCATATTGCATTACAGGTGATTATTGAACTGTATCTCATTTCCTGCACTGTACCAGGTCTTTTCAGGATTGAAAGTCAGCGCCCGCACCGATATTCCACTCGTACCAACTGCCGAAGAATTATGGATCAGATGCAGAATGAAATGCAAGACATGCGTGAGAAGCTGGCGCTATTCATGCAGAAAATGGAGACCATTGCAAAAGGCCAGGAGAATTTGCAAGCTTTGGTGCAGCCTTTGTTGGTAAGAAATGCTGGGCACGAAAGAGTCGACACTATTCATGGGGATGGTACTCCCACACCGGTGGCTCCACCTGTGGTAAACATACCTGCTGTCAATGTGAACAACGGCGCTGCCGCCGGAAATGGTAACGTTGGAATTGGTAACGAGACTGTCGTCAACAACGTTGGGCTCGGAGATGTCAACCTGGGTGATAATATGGGAGGTAATGGCTTCGGTAATAATGGATTTGGCTTCAATGACCAAGGGTTTGATCATGCTGGGAAGTACGGCTTCAACGCTCAAGGTTTTGGACAGGATGGATTTGGTATGACTAATCAGGGTTATGGCGGATTCGGAAATGGAAATGGCGCTGGGTTAATGGCTTTTGGACCTGCAGGAGTCGCTCCGGGGTATGGTAACAGGGGGCGAGGCCCTACAATGAATCAGACTAGATTTGGCCGTAACAACGGATACGATGGATACGGAACTGGGAATGGTAATTGGCAAGAAGACCAGCAAGAGGATGCTTTCTCCGGTGGAGGTTTCGAAGGTCCTATGGATGACTCTCAGAGAATCAAGATGCTCGAGGAGCAGATGAAGGGGGTCGTGAATCAAAGCGTTGTTGGCTTAGATATGACTACAATGGGTCTGGTGCCTGGCCTGAGGGTACCAATAAAATTCAAAGCTCCCACATTCGACAAGTATAAGGGTGATACTTGTCCAAAAGTGCACGTGCGGTCATACTACCGAAGGATGTCGGCGTATTCAAACGATGAGAGGATGCTAATGCATTTCTTTCAAGATAGCTTGTCTGGTCCTTCCCTCGAGTGGTATATGGGATTGGAACCAACTCAGATAAAGACATGGAAGCAGCTGGCTGAAGCATTTGTGGCTCACTATAAGTACAACAGTGATTTGGCACCCAACCGGGTCCAATTGCAGGGGTTGTCCCAGAAGAAGGGCGAGAGCTTCAAAGAGTATGCGCAGAGATGGCGCGACATGGCTGCCCGAGTTCATCCCCCTTTGGAGGACAAAGAAATGAATGATATGTTCATAGGAACATTTACCGGTATATTTTATGACAAGTTGTTTCATACCTCTTTGGGCAGTTTCTCAGACTTAATCCTGATGGGAGAGAAGATTGAAAGCAACATTAAACAGGGAAGGTTCCAAGCTGAGGAATCCACCTCAGCTGGCAGTAACAGAAGGGCTTTCGGTGGGCGCCGTCAAGGTGATGCAAGCGCAGTGTTTGGGGGCCGAGGCCGAGGCCGGGGCAGAGGTCGAAACCAGTACAATCAGCCGCAGCAGGTGGCAAGTGTTACTATTCCATTTCAGCAACAACCCATACAACAACAACAGCAACAGCAGCTACAACAGGGGGCACATCCTGCCCAGCGCAGAGTCCAGGGGGCAAACCAAGGAGGGTGTTTGAAACGCCTCCTTCAACGTATGCAGAATTGCTACATACGTTACTGGGCTTGAACTTGGTGGAAAAGAGAACTCTGGCGCCAATAGCAGGCACCCCTCCATACGGTTACGATGCAAGCAGGAACTGTGAATTCCACTCCGGGGCTCCTGGCCACGATGTAGAGGGTTGCCACGCGTTCAAGCATGTGGTACAAGATCTATTGGATAGTAAGGCTATCAATTTTGGACAGGCGGGTCCGAACATAGTGCAAAAGCCCATGCCCAATCATGGGGCAAACGCCATTTTAACCGAGGAGGGTTTGAACTTGATTATGAATGTTGACGACCTAAAGACACCGTTGTGTGAGATAAAGAGAAGGTTATTGCAAGGAGGTGTGTATCCAGGTTGCGACGAGTATTGTTTAGAGTGTTGGACCCAAGCTGGGGGTTGTGATGAATTGAAGAAGGGTATTCAGACCTTAATAGATTGAGGCACATTACAATTCGACCGAACGGCAGTTGAAGAACCTGCAGAGGTATTAGCAGACAAGCAGAGTGATGTAGCTACTGTGACGATTCCCCGAAAAACGATAACTATAACAGCGCCGGCCAAGCGACCGCCGATCACTATCACCAAGGCAGGACCAATCCCTTACGAGAGCACTAAAGCAGTCCCCTGGACCTATGGGTTGGAAGCATACTGTGATGGGGTGAAAATTGATGTTAGTAAGCAGCCAGCTGAGGTCGTAGACAACGTCGTCGGTACCGGAGGGATGACAAGAAGTGGGAGAATCTTCATATCGCCTGAGGTAGAGGCCGAACGACTGGCGAAAAGAAAAGGAAAGATGAATGAGACTGTCCCTGTGCAGAGAAACGAAAAAGAAACGTCGTCGAAGGAGGTGGAAGAGTTCATGCGCCTTATTCGTAAGAGCGATTATAAGATTGTTGAGCACCTTCAACAGACGCCGTCAAAGATATCTATACTGTCGTTGCTATTGTGTTCTGAAGCTTACAGAAATGCATTGTTGAAAGTTCTGGATACGTCCTTTGTACCCCAAGATGTTTCCGTGAATCAGCTGGAGGGGGTGTTGGCGCATGTGAACGCAGGCCATAGCTTGGGGTTTACAGACTTCGATTTGACCCCGAAGGGGAGAGAACATAATATGGCGTTGCACGTCTCAGTTGAGTGTAGGGGCTCAGTCATGTCTCATGTACTGGTAGACACCGGATCTTCCTTAAACGTGCTGCCCAAGAAAGCAATGATGAAACTGGACGTCAGGGGAATCATGTGTACGCCTAGTGACTTGGTGGTCAAGGCATTTGATGGTACACGAAGAACAGTCTTTGGATCCATAACATTACCTCTACAGGTGGGGCCGGAGGTTTTCGCGACTGAATTTTATATTATGGACATCCAGCCAGCATACAGCTGCCTTCTCGGACGACCCTGGATCCATGGTGCTGGGGCAGTCACGTCTACCTTGCATCAAAAGTTGAAATACATGGTAGGGGACAGTGTGGTCACTGTTTGTGGGGAAGAAGATATATTGGTTAGCCATCTGTCATCATTTAAATATGTAGAAGTCGACGGCGAGATTCATGAAACACCCTGTCAAGCCTTTGAAGGGTTGCGCATAAAAGACAAAGGTCCCGGGCCGAGTAAAGCGTCAGAGGTAGCCGTCTCGTCATATAAGGAGGCTCAGGCTCTAGTAGAGACTGGTGAGACAAAGGGCTGGGGCAAGGTGCTGGATATTCCCGTGAAGATGGACCGATTTGGGCTGGGATATCAACCGTCGTCATCAACACCTGCTGCTGGGGCACCCCGTTTCAGAGGACCGATAACCATCACTGCTAGTGCAGTGTGTCACGAGGCCATCAACGCTGTTTCAGATTCCGAAGAAGGAGACAGTGACTGCGACATGGACGCCTGGATTCAGCCAAGCGTGCCAGGACAAGGATTATGCAATTGGTCTATTCAGGAGATTGTTCCTGTGACTCTCAAACAGTAATGCTTTGTTTTCTTAATTGTTGAACAATCTGGTGTCTTACCCGGGGCATCATGATTTTGCTTAGGGTTGTGCTGTTATGTACATTGCGTTGTTTAATCATTAAATAAAAGGCGTTTTTTTCATGTACAAATGTTGCGATCTCTGTTTTTCCTGTTTTGTGTTTTACAATAAAATGGCAACGTGGTTATTCGCTTTATACACATTTTGAAGCATTTAACCATTCCTTTTGCAGGATAACATTTTCAGATGACATCATTGAACCGCCTATGACTCGTCTCGACTTTGAGCATCCGGTATTTCAGGCCAAAGAAGAGATTGTCGAAGATGGAGACGTTCCCGAAGAATTGTCTTGGTTGGTAAAGCAAGAAGAACGAGTCATTCTGCCTCATGAGGAGGTCATCGAAATTATTAACCTGGGGTCGGAAGGGGTTGAAAAGAACATCCGTATAGGAGCTGCGCTGCAGAGCGACGTCAAGCGAAGACTGGTTGAAATGCTCAGAGAGTATAGTGATGTGTTCACTTGGTCGTATGAAGACATGCCTGGGCTTGATACAGATATGGTTGTGCACCGCCTGCCGTTAAAAGAAGAATGTCCGCCGGTCAAGTAGAAGCTTCGCAGAACTAGACCCGATATGGCAGTGAAAATTAAGGAGGAGGTCCAAAAGCAGTGGGATGCTGGTTTCCTAGCCGTTACAAAATATCCCTCATGGGTCGCTAACATTGTACCAGTGCCAAAGAAAGACGGTAAAGTGAGAATGTGCGTAGATTACCGTGATTTGAATAAAGCGAGCCCGAAAGATGATTTTCCGCTTCCTCACATTGATGTGCTAGTAGACAACACTGCCCAATTCTCCGTATTCTCCTTCATGGATGGCTTCTCGGGATATAATCAGATCAAAATGGCGCCAGAGGACATGGAGAAGACTACTTTCATAACATCGTGGGGAACATTTTGTTACAAAGTGATGCCCTTCAGATTGAAGAATGTTGGGGCAACGTATCAGCGTGCAATGACGACTCTTTTCCATGATATGATGCATAAAGAGATCGAAGTCTATGTCGATGATATGATTGCCAAATCCCAGACGGAGGAAGAGCATTTGGTGAATCTGCTGAAGTTATTCAAGAGGCTTAGGAAGTTCAGGCTGAGACTGAACCCTAACAAGTGCACCTTCGGGGTGAGATCGGGTAAACTGCTGGGGTTTATCGTGAGCGAAAAAGGAATAGAGGTTGATCCTGCAAAAATAAAAGCAATACAAGAGATGCCGACGCCTAGAACAAAGAAAGAGGTGCGCGGGTTTTTAGGGAGGTTGAACTACATCGCCCGGTTTATATCTCACCTAACGGCTACGTGTGAGTCGTTATTCAAGCTGTTGAAAAAAGACCAAGCTGTAACGTGGAATGAAAATTGTCAAAAGACGTTCGATAAAATAAAGCAGTATTTGCAGGAGCCTCCTATTTTGATACCCCCGGTGGCAGGGAGACCCTTGATTATGTATTTGACAGTTCTTGAGGGAAGTATGGGTTGTGTTCTCGGTCAACACGACGAGACAGGAAGAAAAGAGCATGCAATATATTACTTGAGTAAGAAGTTTACTGAATGTGAATCTCGATATTCAATGCTTGAAAAAACTTGTTGCGCGCTGGCCTGGGCCGCCAAGCGTTTGAGGCAATACATGCTGAACCATACAACCATGCTCATCTCGAAGATGGATCCTATCAAATACGTATTTGAAAAGCAGGCATTATCGGGGAGAATTGTCCGTTGGCAGATGGTTTTGACTGAATACGACATCCAGTATGTCTCGCAGAAGGCTATAAAGGGGAGTGTATTATCTGAGTACTTGGCAGAGCAGCCTATTGAGGATTACCAATCGATGAGGTTTGATTTTCCTGACGAGGATATCATGTACCTAAAGATGAAAGATTGCGAAGAGTCGTTTCCAGACGAAGGACCAGAATTGGGCTCCAAATGGAAGTTGATCTTTGACGGAGCTGTAAACGCCTACGGTAGAGGAATAGGGGCAATCATCACTACTCCACACGGGTCGCACATCCCGTTTACTGCTCGATTGACCTTTCCAGTTACCAATAATGAAGCCGAATACGAAGCTTGTATCATGGGGCTTGAAGAAGCCATTGATTTGCGAATCAAAAATCTAGATGTATACGGAGACTCAGCTCTGGTGGTGAATCAAATAAAAGGAGAATGGGAGACACGTCAGCCCAATTTGATACCTTACATGAATTACGCGAGGAGATTGTTGCCTTTCTTTGACAAGGTTGAATTGCATCATGTACCGCGAGCAGAGAATCAGATGGCTGACGCCCTGGCCACTTTGTCTTCCATGTACAAAGTCAACTTCTGGAATAAGGCTCCCAGAATTGTTATCTCTCGGCTCGACAGACCTGCCTTCGTGTTTGCCATTGACGAAGCATCTGATGATAAACCGTGGTATTTTGATATCCTTAATTTCCTGAAGAACAAAGAGTATCCGGCTGGGGAATCCAGTCACGATCAGAAAACTCTCAGGAGATTGGCGGGTAATTTCTATTTGAATCCGGATGGTGTCTTATACAGAAGAAATCACGACTTGGTGCTGCTGCGTTGTGTAGACGAAAAAGAGGCAAAGCTGCTCATGGAGGAAATACATGAGGGTACCTTTGGTACGCATGCGGGTGGGCATGCTATGACGAGGAAGCTGCTGTGGGCAGGTTATTTTTGGCTAACTATGGAAACTGATTGTTTCAAGTTTGCGATGAAGTGCCACAAGTGCCAAATCTATGCAGATAAGATCCATGTGCCTCCGAGTCCTCTGAATGTGATGTCATCGCCATGGCCATTCTCGATGTGGGGAATTGATATGATTGGAAAGATCGAGCCGACGGCTTCTAATGGGCACTGTTTCATTCTAGTAGCAATCGATTACTTCACCAAATGGGTGGAGGCGACATCTTACGCAAACGTGACTAAGCAGGTGGTAGCCAGATTCATCAAGAGAGATATCATTTGCAGATATGGGATCCCCGAGTGGATAATCACCGACAACGGTTCAAACCTGAATAACAAAATGATGAAGGAGCTCTATTAGAATTTTAAGATCGAGCATCACAACTCCTCCCCCTATCGACCCAAGATGAATGACGCTGTTGAAGCGGCCAATAAGAGTATAAAGAAGATTGTTCAGAAGATGGTGGTGACCTATAAGGATTGGCATGAGATGCTACCTTTTGCTTTGCACGGTTATCGTACGACGGTACGCACATCAACCGGGGCAACCCCGTTCTCGTTGGTATATGGAATGGAAGCAGTGCTACCACTGGAAGTTGAGATTCCTTCCCTGAGAGTGTTACGAGACGTCCAACTAGACGAGGCAGAATGGGTGAAAGACAGGTTGAACCAGCTGAGTTTAATGGATGAGAAGAGGCTAGCTTCTCTAGCATACGGTCGTTTGTACCAGAGCCGAATGAAGAAAGCATATGATAAGAAGATACATCCTCGGAGCTTTCAGACGGGCGACCTTGTGCTGAAAAGGATTCTCCCGCCACAGGCAGATCACAGGGGCAAGTGGACCCCCAATTACGAAGGGCCATACGTTGTCAGAAAAGTCTTTTCAGGAGGGGCTTTATTGTTGTCCACCATGGACGGTGAAGACTTTACGTCGCCTGTGAATTCGGACGCAGTTAAAAAATACTTTGCTTGAAATTGACCCGCTGGACAGAAAAAGAGAGTCCAGGCAAAAATGGGGCATCCTGGCGAACCAAAAATAGAATTAAAGGTTCGGGCAAAAATTAGGGATAAAATTGAAAAATGTACACCCGCGAAGTTGAAAACCTACACTGGGCGGCTTCGGCAAAAAAGGGTATCCCGGTGAACTGAAAATCCGTAAAGGGCGGTTCACGCAAAAGTTAGGGATTTGAAAAGCAAATGACTGCGGTCTGAATTTGATACTACTGTGAGCATTGGCGCGGGAGAATATACCTGAGGGGTCAATTATCAGATACAATCTCTTCGGAAGTGTGAATGCCGGGAAAAGCATTAGAGTCGGGCGAGTCATAGGAGGATCAGCTCGTGGTGTTCGTCTGCATCCCGTTGCCGACATGTGTACAAATTTGATTTGTCATTATATTTATGCTTCTTGTGTATACTTGTATATTTGTTGTGCGTAGCTTCCTCTTTTCAGGAGTTACATCCTGTGTACAAAACTCCGCCCATTTAGGGGCCCAATCAATAAAACATGTTATTCAGTATTTGATGCTGGTTCTTTATTGTTTTGTACATGATAAACGCCTAGGTTTAATGAAACTAGCAAGTGTATAACGTCGCTGGCCCTTGCCAATAATTGCTAAAACTTTGAATTAACTGAAAATGATGTCACTAACACTACCTCGAATAGATTTGGTTGCATAGACTTGTCTTGTCTTGTTTGTGGTGTTGCAGGGTTCGTAGCCGTATGAAGTGGACGATCAAAAGATTGTAGTATTAACCAGAAGCTCGTAACAAAAGACTCGATCCCCACGCAGGTCGCGCTCCCAAGATAACGTTGTTCCTCACTGAAGAAGGATCGAATTCCCCAGCTAGTCGTAGCTTATCCAAAGGACATTCTCCAGCAAAGTCGTTTATCCTCAGCAAAGTTTGGCGATTCCAAGATTGTAGGCTGTATTCAGACAGCGTGGTGTCCCCCAAAAGGACCCCCCATCCCGAGCAGAGTGGTTTAGCCTCAAAAGATTAACATTTCCAACTCGTGAGCTGTACTTAGACAGTCTACCCTTCCCAGTAGGGTCATTTACTCTCCCCCAGCGGAGTCAGTTGATTTTCCCCAAGAGAATCGTTTCGTCCCCAACGGAGTTCTCTTTCCAGCAAGTGTTGTCTTTCCTCCCAGTGAAACTCAAAGATTAAAAAAGAAAACTCTCCCCGGCAGAGTTGGCTGTGTGCCCTGGCATTTATTTTGTCGGAATACCGTGTGATACCCGTTCACTCCCCAGCAGAAGTCTAATCAGGATTGGCGCATTCAATTATCCCTCAGCGAAGTTGGCTTCACTCTTCCAGCATTTATTTTGCTGGAATAATTCTGTGGCACCTGGTTACCCCCAGCGGAGTTGGCGTTGTCTTCAGCATTTATTTTGCTGAAGCGGTTTCTGTATCCCAGCAGTTCGATTCTGCATTTGCATCGGCATATAGTGTCATACTTGCATCCACCAAATAAAAAAATGCGTAGCATTTCCATGTCGAATGGAGCATTACGCCATTGTCAAACATATGCATCCTGAAACATAAACCAGGTTGGTTAACCGTTTGTTTTCAAGTGTTGTTTCCCTTGCAGGTGGAGGGAGCTCTTGCTCAAATTAATTACCAAACATTCAAGATCTCGGCGTGAGACATGTAATGATAATGTCAATTGTGGCATTATTCCCCACAGAATTGCTTGTTTAAAGTTTCTCTTACCCCTCCAGCGGAGTATTTCTTCAAGGTCGTTGTTGTGACAGCATCAAAAGATTTCGTGAATCGATTTTTGGAAGTTGCCGCCCATGTTAAAATAAGTGTCTGGCAGTGTGGATTCAGAAAATCCCCAGTAGAGTCCTTCTCAGATTTGCTGCCATGTCAGCGCTGAAAATTGGAAGACTAGACTCATATTGTGTTACCCATGTGATTGATGGAGCTAGCTGCTGTAAAGATAGGCAGAAAAACTGTATCAAATGATTTTCCCGTATGAATAGGCGGATGAAATTTCCTGTGTTCAGACAGATGATTTTCCCGTATGAATAGGCGGAGATATTTTCCTGTATTTGGCAGAGTGTTTACCCGTAGCAGAGGCGGAGAGATTTTCCTGTATTCGACAGAGTATTTCCCGTAGCAGAGGCGGAGAGTTGTTACCCGTGTTGACGGAGATGTTACCCGTGTTGACGGAGATGTTACCCGTGTCGACGGAGATGTTACCTGTGATAGACAGAGATGTTACCTGTGATAGACAGAGATTGTTACCTGTGTTGACAGAGATTGTTACCTGTGATAGACAGAGATCGTTACCCGTGTTGACGGAGATGTTACCTGTGATAGACAGAGATTGTTACCTGTGTTGACAGAGATTGTTACCCGTGTTGACGGAGTCGTTACCCGTGTTGACGGAGATGTTACCTGTGATAGACAAAGATTGTTACCTGTGTTGACAGAGATGTTACCTGTGATAGACAGAGATTGTTACCTGTGTTAACAGAGATGTTACCTGTGATAGACAGAGATTGTTACCCGTGTTGACGGAGATGTTACCTGTGATAGACAGAGATCGTTACCCGTGTTGACGGAGATGTTACCTGTGATAGACAGAGATTGTTACCTGTGTTGACAGAGATTGTTACCCGTGTTGACGGAGTCGTTACCCGTGTTGACGGAGATGTTACCTGTGATAGACAGAGATCGTTACCCGTGTTGACGAAGATGTTACCTGTGATAGACAGAGATTGTTACCTGTGTTGACAGAGATTGTTACCCGTGTTGACGGAGTCGTTACCCGTGTTGACGGAGATGTTACCTGTGATAGACAGAGATTGTTACATGTGTTGACAAAGATGTTACCTGCGATAGACAGAGATTGTTACCCGTGTTGACGAAGATGTTACCTATGATAGACAGAGATTGTTACTTGTGTTGACAGAGATGTTACCTGCGATAGACAGAGATTGTTACCCGTGTTGACGGAGATGTTACCTGTGATAGACAGAGATTGTTACCCGTGTTGACGGAGATGTTACCTGGGATGGACAGAGATTGTTACTTGTGTTTAGACAAATGGTTTACCCGTATGGATAGACGGATGGAGTCTCCTGTGATTAGACAGAAATGTTTCCCCAGCGAAAGCGCCGGGATTTTTCCGTGATGTGAGTCCTGACGTGGACAGATTTGTGTTTATTCGTGATTTGGCGAAATTTGGGTCCAGATGTGGACAAGGGTACTCCTGTGACAACAGAATCTCTATTCGTGTTGACAATTTTGTCTCTCTTTTTGTGTTGATAAGGTTAGTCCAGTTGTGGACAGATGTGTTTTGCAAAAAGTGTTCAGTACTTGTGGCGTTACATAGGTGGTTGAAGTTGAAATCAGAGTCATCATACGTCGGATCAGTTGTTGCCGTAACAACCAGATTCAGTTGGTGGATGTCGTTCCCCAAACAGTGGTGCAGTTTATTTCTGCGGTTGGCAAATTTCCGGGTTCTTAGTATTCAACCGTCTTGCACCTCGAATGTTTGAAGGCCGTTCGCTCTTCACCCAATCGGGTCCAAGTCGCTTGAATAGGGGCAGCTGTTACACCCTAAAATTTGCTCAACCTACTTCACTTAGTTTATGTTTCAATTGCATTGTCATTTGCATAAGGAGTCATGTACATAATTCATTCATCTGCATAGCATAGCATGGGCAAGTCATCCAACAAGGGACCAAATGCACTTATTATCTCTATGAGCATATCAAGATGTTCTTATTCAAATTCAATCTTAGCCAAGTCATCATCTGAGAAGTTAGTGGACCAAGCAGTGGATCTATCTCCTATCTTGAGGGTATTTGAAGATCATCGAAGAAGTTGTGAGCTGTGAATTGAGGTCATGGAGGGTATATAGACATCATGGAAGACATGGAGTGTCATTTTGAAAGTGAGACAAGTTATTGATATGATCACAAGAGTTGCAGTTGAAGACAGTCAACTAGGGTTTCATCTGGGTCAACCCTAGGTCAACCCTAGGTCAAATGATTGATTGAAAGGCATCAAGGTCTATTTGAGAGATGTGGGGTTCATTATTTGACATTTAGATATGGATGTGGTGTTGTGCCAAGGAGAAATCAAGAGAAATCAAGAAGAAGAGGAGTTTCTAAATTAGGGTTTCTGTGTAAAATCCCTTGATTTAGGTCAAACTTCCAAGCAAGATAATTCAAAATGCAAGCTTCAAATGGATCCTTGGCCAACATGAAACTTGTATAGGATCTCAAGACCTTTAATTTGAGTGGTGGAAGACATCAAGGAGATTTATAGAACTCAAGTTATGGTCCTTGCAAGTTACAGGTCATCTGAGGCATCTGAAATTTTGTCTGTGAAAGTTACTTGTCTTCCAAGCAACTTTTACCCCTCAATGAGTTTTCAAATGAATTTTTGGCAAACATGAGAGTTGTTCCTCATGATCTTAGCTTTCTAGAAAGGTATGGTATGCCTTCATCTGATTTGTGGAACTCTATTTATGACCTTAGCAAGCAAAGGGTATTTTGGTCATTTGAGAATTACAGGTCATTTCAAGCCTATGCCCAAAACTCATACAAGGAAGCCCCAAATGAAAAACTTCACAACATCAAACTTGCTCCAAATGACATTTTGAGTCTAGAAAAGTGATCATGAAAGTTTGGAAATGCTCATAGCTCAAGGTTCCAAATTTGGTCAATTAAAAGGTGAATTTAATGAATAAAAGTGACCTAAAAATGAGATTTTTCATAACATGTCCAAATGGGGTGAAATTATAGGTCATTTTGATTGGAAAGAATGTTTTGAGACCATTGGCAATAGTGGATATTTGAGTTTAGTTCAAAGTTTGAGAGATATCATTGGTTGCTTATGTATGAAGTTACACATGCCAAAACACAAGGGATTTGTGCACAAGAAGTTTCTAACAAGTTCTAGATGGTTCCATGAGCATCTATATATTGAGTAGGGTGGATCCAATCATTGGTTGGTGATTCATTTGGTTGAAAACTCATAGTTACATCTCATTCCTCAATTTTGCAAATTACACAAAAACTCTCTCAAATCTTCATCATTCTTCAAAATTCTTGATCCTATCATCATCTACATTCATCATAGAGCAAGTTTACATCAAGATCTGGTTGAATTGAAGTAGAATTCGTGTGCTACCAACTTCATCATCCAAAGTGAAAGAAGAATTCAATTGCAAGATCGAGAGCATTTGAGCAAGTGTTGTTGCATACAGAACCAAGAACCAAGTCCATTGATCAAGTCCAAAGCATTGCAAGCTGTGAATCCAAGGATTTCTCCATCTGTTTTCAAGATTACACCAGGTTAGTAATCTCTTCGAATTGGCTTAATTTAGTTAGCATGATGTAGAGTTATTAGGTTAGAACTGTTAGGAATAGTTAAATGAATAATTCTGATGGATTTGAGAGCATTTCATGGAGTTCACCATTGGAGCACTAATTCTGTTGAGCCTTAGCACTTGATGATTAAGTTGTTAGAATCTTGAATTGTTAGTGATTATTGATCAGTGAAAGGTCGGGAAGAGATTAGTACACTTAGATTGTGGATTGGTGATGATGAAATTTCTGAGTAGTTCTGAGTTGGAGATCATGTTTCATGATTTATGTGATATGAATTGATGCTGATGATATGAGCGAATTCAGGG
The DNA here is from genome assembly GCA_963859935.3 of Lathyrus sativus. Taxonomy (NCBI): domain Eukaryota; kingdom Viridiplantae; phylum Streptophyta; class Magnoliopsida; order Fabales; family Fabaceae; genus Lathyrus; species Lathyrus sativus. The sequence goes on along the minus strand of OZ012738.1, from coordinate 452,617,433 downwards.
AGAAAATTAGAGTGATTTTGCTTTTTACATGTTTGAATTTGATGGAGAATTGAGTACACACGAGTTGATAGAAGATAGTGTGCATGAAGCTGTGTTCATGGAGGCATTTGCAGAAACCCTAAGTGTAATGAAGAAGACGAGTCAATGTCCGTTGGATCTAGAAGACTTGGTTGACTGAGAAACGCATCCAATGGCCAGGATTTGAAGTTGAAAACGAGAGGGAATTCAGAAACGTGAAACACAACGTTTCACTTATGTCTTCAGACTGGGCTTAAGTGCAATTGCTAGCCACACCACCACTTTCAAGGCCCAACCTCAAATTGAACTGTATTAATTACTTCCTGCACCGTTTTTTTGTTTTTTTTTTCTTTTTTGTGTTTTCTGATCAAGCTGGGCCCAGACGCGCCTTGCTACGCGCACCCCCATTCTGGGCCCATCATCAATTTCTCAACTGAAATCCTTATTAGTTGCACCCCTAACCAACTTTATTTCATTTTTATTTCATTCATTTTTCTTAATTCTTTGAAAATTTCTAACAAATTGAAAATTCCATATTTTTAAGTGGTTGTTTTTGCATCTTTTTTATATTTCTGTTAAGAAAATTGTCATATAATCCAATTAGCATTTTATTTTATTTTTGCATTTTTAGTATATTTTTCTTTTAAATAGGTTTTAAATGATGTTTAGTTTAACACTTGATCTTGTTGATTTTAGTTTAGCTAGATCCTTTTATATTTTGGACCCATTCTTTTTAGAGTACTTCACTTAGGACTTTAATTTTCATATGAGATTTAATTCATGATTTTAGGATTAAATTTTAGATGGGTTGTTTAGGTGTGATTAGGGGAATCAAAATTAGGGTTTAGATATGACATAGGTGTAATAAATCATTTCTTTTAGGAGTTGTAGTTTGAATTTTGGGGTATGGGACTATAGGGGTATTATGGGTAGATAATAGATCCCTTAGAAAATGTTAGACTTCCCCTATTCTACTATTACTATTAGTATGTTGCTTGTATTTGCTTGATTGAGTGGTGTGCCCTCTCTAGGGTTATTATTTGACTGTGTGGGGTATTGGGCCTGCTTGGGGTTTGGGTTTGAGCTGAAGACTTTGCTGATGAAGCCCATTGAAGATTAAAGGAATGAAGACTCAGTTCAGGAGCTGATAAAGAGTATCTCTTGCTGGCAGCTGTTGAAGGTTATAGGATCTAGGAGCTAGGCAGAGCTCTAGAGTAGAAAACTTGATTCACAAACATGGAAGGTCTTGTTTGCCTCCATCCCTCTCTATGATGCAGAGTCTCTCTAAGACACTCACCCCCTTCCTTTGGAAGGCTTGGTGACAGTTTCTAAGAGATAGAACTCTTGAGAGAAACATTCTATGTGTTGTTAGTAGTCTGTTTGCCACCTTTGGTGGTCAACTAACTGCTTAACACCCCAGTTCATCCTTTTGATTGGTTCCTCAGCTTGGAGAGTGAGACTTGAAGAAAAGCTCTGAAGGATTGAAGATAGAGACCTTGCTTGAAGGCTGTGAAGATAAAGACTGATGCTTGCTTGAAGCCTGTAGATGGTTGAAGATGACTTGAGGACAGATGCTGATAAAGCTTGTTGATGAAGACTGCTGTTGGCTGTTTATTTTTTGCTGTTTATAATTTTTGATGTATTGTTTGAATTTCCCGGACTGTATTGCTTGCTGTTTAATGTGTTAGGTTGAAAGCGAATTTTGTTCGCTTTTGCCTGTTGTTTTCTAGGTTCGAGGTTGAGTGGGACTCCCTTGCCTCGCTTGTATTGCTGCATTCATGTATTTTACTGCTTTATTGTATATATGCTATTGTTTCTGTTTCCGCCTATTCCCTTAGGATCTCTATTTCTCTCTGCGCAAGAGAGGAACATGATAGACATTAGGTCTTAACCCATGCATGATAACATTAGGTTAGTTGGATTCCCTTTTCACCCCTAGGTTAGAGTTCTGTCTCTTCTTTCTCAAAACAAACAGAAAAACACAATAAATATTTCAAACACAATAAAAGACACTTCTTCCGTAAAAGAATGTGAACTCATCAAAACATCATTTTTGTCCGCTTGGACTGTTAAGCAGAAAAACCCTTTTTCAGAAGGAGATAAAAGCAATCAAAACAGACGTGTGTCGTACGTGGCCCGAACTACGTTTGCTCTGATCTTTCATGCTGTATGAAAGTACGTAGGCATAGGATGCGGCATCCTAGCGAGCAACCTTCCCCTCCTTTCCAGTAGGTAGGCGAACTACGTTGACTCTGATTTCTCGTTCCAGACGGGAATACGTAGGCATAAAGTGCGACACTTTGCCGAGTTATTTTATTTTCTTTTAACCCCATACCTGTAGAATAGATAGAATAACAATCCGTACCCGAAAACAAGCGTGGATCCCGTCGAGTACGACGGACGTGAGGGGTGCTAATACCTTCCCCTGGCGTAATCGACTCCTGAATCTAGGATTTGGTTGCGATGACCATTCCTTTCCCGTCTTTGCGGTAGGTTTACTCTGAGCGTTTCCTTTCCCTCCGTTGGGATAAATAACGCACGGTGGTGACTCTTCTGTTCAGCCGGCGCCGATTTTCGCAGTAGCGACAATAGTTAGTAGGAGTTAGGGAAACTGTTAGCAAAAACTAGTTATAGTTTCAACTATGTTAGTGATTAGAAATTAATTAATTATTAATGACAATTAGTGATTAGCTTGGACTAATGTGTTTTTTATTATATCATTTTCAATATGATAGTTAGGATTTATAGCCATTAGTTAGAGCATAAAAAACTAGTTAGTTGTTAGCAATGTGGATGTTAGTGACACTTAACAAGGATTAATTTGGAAGTTTGACTATAAATGTCAATTTGAATTATGCACTGGTTTATGAGTTTGAATTGTTTGCAAAGTTATGTTGATTGTTAATGAGCTAAACCATCTAGTCATATAGTTACTTGACCTGAGATTAGCCAATAATGTTGAGTTTAGAAAATGTTAATTAAATTAATGAAACTGTTAGTGAATTAGAGATTGTATTGAATTGTTAATAGAATGTTAGGAATTAGAAGAAGTTAGTAGTAGGACTAAGTGTTAGCAATTTGTCTGAACTGTTATGTTAATGTTTGTTAGAACTGAATTAAGCTATGTGATGTGTGTGTATCATTTTTGTTTGGATGTATTGCCTTATGACAAGTTGGTTTGGAGGTGTGAATTAAGCATGGTGACTTTGGTTTTTGATAACTTGTGATTTTCATGGCTTTGAATGGTTGGCTTGTGTATGAATGTTGAATGCTGAAATGTTTTATTCTTGCAGGGCTGGTGTAGATTTGATGGGGTGGACAAGACTTGGCTTGGCATTGAATCAAGATTGGCATAGCATGGCTTTGGATAACTTGAAGACTTCGAGGACTATAGATGAGAGATCTTGAGGATGAATAGAAAAGTAGGATTAGGTGGTTTGACTTTGGTCAACGTTTGACCAAAAAATCAATGGTTGACAAAAATTCAGCCTTAGGCCAAAAGATGGATTTTTGTATTTAATTTGTACTTTTGATTTTTGTAATGAAATGTTTGATGTAATAATTGAATCTTTGCCTTTTGAATGGTAATGGTAACTTGATTTTCAAGATAAGCGCTTTCCCTCCAATTTCATAAATTTGAAATATTGAATCTTGAACTTTGATCCTTGAATTGAACTTTGAATTTGTATGCTTTAATCAAATAACCAACCAATCAAATAACATGTAAATGATCCAAAAGGAATTTGGTCAACAAAAAGTCAACCTCCCATGTTTGACTTTATTGACCAAAGTCAAACTTTCACAAGAATTTCAAAATCACACGACCATGATGCCTTGACCAAAATTAGGCTTTCCACAAGGATTTAATCTAAGATAGATGAACATATCAAGTCAAGTGTGGCATAATGATACCATGGGCTTGATTCACAAGCACACCATAGAAACTTTAGCTCATGCATTAATTTCTTTGTCACAATGCAATGTTTAGTATCTTAAATATCAAAACCTTTTGAACCAATGATGTTACCTGAAAATTGTAGATGTAAATGAATGATCTAGATGACTAGGGAATGAGTATGCAGATGAACCATGGACCATGGGCCAGATGAAATGAAAAAAGGTAGGGCAAATTTTGGGGTATGACACCACCAAGTTATATGAGGCACCATGGGTCTCCACTTTCTTCTTAAGACTGAATAACTCATATACCTCATTTTCCCAATGTCTAGCCTTTTCTCAAAATTGATTCAGTTCTTCCTAAAGTTTCGACGCCTTTTTTTGGAGGCGGTTGACTCACAAATGTCTTCCTTGCATTTTGAAATTATGTTCTAAAAGGGAATAGATGTTGGACCAGATGCTTAAGCCAACAAGTTCAATATCTTAAACTATAATTGACAGATGATTTATAGAAAAGATGATAAATTATAAATCAATAAAGAACAAAAATAACTATTATACCAGTTTGGTGAACTCACCTATGTCTAGGGGACATCCAACCCAATAAAGGAAATCCACTCTTCAATAGAATTAATACAAAGTGTCTTTAGATGAACAAGCCCATGTTTAATACATCTCTTCTTAATTCTACCTGCGTATTTCTATTTAGGACTCCCCTTAAATATGAGAATCCCTCTCACTTTCTCTCAATCAATAACCCTAGTGATCACTACAATAATTATAATATTGAATGTTAAATTACAACTCAACTAGTAAACAAAACTTTATGCCTTAAGATATGAATGTAGGCACTAGAGTGACGCACAAACAACAACACAAACAAAGTCCCAAAGTATAAACCCTAACACAAATATTCTTCAATACTTGCACACGCTCACACATTAGGTTTGAGTCTCCTTAAATATCAATGCAATCTTCAAGGATTTTCTCCAATGGGCAAAAGATATGATCCCGTCTAGATTTATGGAGGATTAAGTTTTTATTTGTTTTTGGCAACCTCCAAAAAGATTTGATTTGTTTGAATTCAAATTTAAACCTCTAAATGATTTGATTTGATTTTTTTTTAATCTACTAAACAAATCTAATTAATGCATTGCTAAAAGATAGCAACATATATGATTGAATCATAATCATAAAATACACTCAGAACAACATCTATCATGCATACTAATAAAGACCAGATGTCGCAGACGTGCTGGAACATCTGGTCCCATGTGTGCCCTTTCTTCACCAAACCATCTTGTACACTCCATGTTGTTTTACATAATGCAACCAATCCAAAAGGAACAATGCATTTACTTTTCAATTGCTCTTTCTATTTGGGCAGATTATCAGGGGAAAATACTTCACCCCATCCAGCAGCCGCCAAAGTCAACAAAGAAGCTCCAAGGAATAAATGATATATTGTTTCAGACATTTGTTCCATTTTTCCTGTATCAAAAAGACCCTGAATGTAAGCGACATCTTGTTTGGAGAAAGAAGCCCACACCTGTTAAGAAGTTCAAGGAACCTTATAAGAAAGAGTTATTGGAAGCTTGAGGAGCACCACATTAGAAACCTATAGGGAGATCCCAAAAGCATTGCACCAGAAGACTTAACACTTTTTCCAAGACCTTTTTTAGCCTAATTTTTATCCTAACTCCTTTTGCTCTAAACCCTGGCTAAAGAGAAGGGAATACCACACAAATATTTGCTTATTCTTTTTAACCTTTCTAGCATTGACAAATTGCAAAACATGATCAGATTGAGACAATGACAATTACAAGCTGATTGGCAATGACACTAGCAGACGTCTGTTCTTTGGCCGACTCTATCGGTTCAGATTTGAATGAATGAGGAAGGAATCGAGAAGCTGTCGCAACTGACATGGCTTTCCTTATCCCATAAAAACTTTTGAGAGACACCATGGATCTTGCAAATAAAAAATAAAATAAAATAAAAAAAAGTTAGCCACCAGCAAATGTACTAAATTACCTAAGAAAAACAACAAATTTCCATTCCTCACCAAAAAGTTCTCTCATCTCTTCAGCACAAGAGGCGTCCAAGATGGATCAGGAGTTGATGAATAGTTTTTGTTGATTGGTGGCCCCTACCTCCCTGAGACCTTTTCCATATTCAAACCAGGTGTTCCCTGAAGGTCACCAAGTTATTGTTCATTAACTCTTCTTTCGAGGTCAGTTTCACTTCAGGAATAAAATAAATGAGAAAGTATATATTAAAATGGTCTCATGCACTACTACAAATAATATATTATATGACAACTGTAACACCCATTTTAATTATCTAGTTTTTCTGTGTTATTTTAATTTCAGTGTGTTTCATGGGGTTGTGTCGAGTGCGGGGAGGTGCCCTTAAGTGTGGAGGTTAATTGATAACTTTGGACCTTAAGAATAATAATATAGTTATTAATGATAATGATAATTTAATGAATAATAGTAATATTATTAATATTATTATTATTATTATTATTAATATTATTATTATTATTATTATTATTATTAAGTGAAGTAGGAAAATAGGAAAAAAAGGTATTTTTGGAGTTGGAAAGAGAAGAAGAAGGAAAAACACGATAGAAAGGGAAGAAGAAGAACAAGGTCAAGTGGAAGGGAGAGATTGAAGGAGAAGAATCAAGGGGGAAGAAGAAGAGCTTAGTCTATCGATTCTTCGAAGATTTTTCATCAGCTTGATCAAGTTATCGAGGTAAGGGGGGCGGGGGGGGGGGGGGGGGGGGGGGGGGAGAATCGGGTCGAAATTGGTATTTGCATGAATTCTAGGTAGAAGGGGATTTCCCTAACACCATAGGTTTTATTGAACTTGATTGTTATGTTGTTGTGATTCTGAATTGTTGATGGTTAGATAGGTTTGTTGCATGTGGTTGTTTGAATGTTTTGGGGTTTTCGGTAGTTTACCAATTTAAGCCGAAAGTGAGTTAATCGGTAGAGTTGAGGTTTTATCGGGTGGAATCTAGAATATATTATGTAGCTAAGTCGCAGAATGTTGGACTAGTGTTGTGGGAACTGGTTGAGTAAAATCGGGCAATTTCGAAGAGTTTTACCGATTCTGAACAGTGGGGTTTTTGTGAAATCGCAAACATTCGCCACCACTTTCGCTAGGCGAGCGAATAACAAACATTCGTTGATGTTTCGCTAGGCGAACTGGGTAGCGAATGCTTCCAGTAGCCACTGTCTGCCTTCGCTAGGGAGTTTGCTGGGCGAGCGAGTAGCGAGCATTCGCTGATGCTTCACTAGGCAAGTGAGCTAGCGAGTATGACAGTAGTTTGTGTTTTTGGTGTTGTTCTGTTCTGTTCTCTGGTGTTATTGGACCCTTGTTGGTCATGACTGAATATGAGATTGATAGTGAACTGTGGAGAGTGTATGTGTGGTGTGGAACATGATTTCCTTGATATTCGTTTAATTAGAATAGTTCAATGGGTGTATGTTATTATACATGGATGTGGTGATGTGTAGAATATGTATATACTTATATATATATATATATATATATATATATATATATATATATATATATATATATATATATATATATATATATATATATATATATATATATATATATATATATATATATATATATATATATATATATATATATATATATATATATATATATATATATATATATATATATATATATATATATATATATGATGTGTGATGAAATGTGATCAGGAGGATCGTGTGCACCGTGGGTGCTTGTGTTGTTATGTGCATTGGTGTCGTGCATATCATGATTTCTTGGTGGGATGAATCGTTGCTCAGATGGAGTGTATGTGATTCATCCGGTGCTCCCTTGTGGAGGGTTGATGGCCCGGTGTCCATCGGTGCTCCTGTGTGGAGAATGGTGGGGTTGAATCGTTGCTCGAATGGAGTGTATGCGATTCACCTGTGCTCCTGTGTGGAGAATAGTGGGATGAATCGTTGCTCAGATGGAGTGTATGTGATTCATCTGGTGCTCCCTTGTGGAGGATTGATGGCCCGATATCCATCGTTGTTGTTAAGTCGGTACCGCATATCGTGGTGTTGAGTTGCATATGTTTGCATTGTTATGTGTGTTGTGTCGGTGTTGGACTGTAGGTCCGGGTTGATGTATGTTGAATGATGTTGTTTGTTTAATGCCTTTTATTCATGCACATTATTACCGTTATATTTTGATCGTGATTTCTCACCCCTTTGTTGTTGTTGTGGTCTGTGCTTCTTCGGAAGTACAGATAATCCAGGTGCGTAGCTAGTTTGGATAGTGGCGAGTCGAGTCGTAGGGATGCTCTGATACGTAACACGGGGTTTTTGGGAGTTATTTGTTTATCTGATGATTTTGTTTTGACTCCATGTCGTATCATGTTTTGTTGAAATCCTTTTGGTGGATATATTTTGTATATTTTGGGCGGATGGCCGAATATTGATGTATATGATGTTTATATGTATATATCTTTATGATGATTTCCGCTGCTTATTGTTGAATTCATATAAATGAAATGTTTTGTTGAGTTTCTATTTTGTGACATCCCGTGTTAGTGTGGAAACTCAGATATTTGTTTTGATTTAAATTGCATTTATTTTATTTTGGGGAAACTGGGTGTTACAAGTTGGTATCAGAGCAGGTCGGTCCGTCCGGCCAGTGTAGTAGTTGAGTCTGTCTGTAGGATAGAGTTTGTTTTTCTGTTAACCTGGCATTGTTGTTGTTGAGCAGTATGGCGGGAAGGAATGATGTTGCGTTGGCTGCGACGATGCAAGCGATGGCGCAGGTGGTTGTTAATCAGAACCAAGTTGCGGGTGCGCAATTCAGGGATTTGGCGCAGTTTCAGAGTAATAAGCCACCGACATTTCAAGGTGGAATTTTGGATCATGAAGCTGCTCAGAAGTGGCTGAAGGCGATTGAGAAGATTTTCAGGACAATGGGTTGTAGCGATGAGCAGAAGGTGAGATTTGGCACCCACATGCTGGAGGGTGAAGCGGAAGCTTGGTGGGACAATAGTCGACAAAGATTGAAGACTGCATGGACTGCGATTACTTGGGATGTGGTTCGAACTGGTTTTCTGGAGAAGTATTTTCCGGAGGATATTCGAAGTGCAAAGGAAATTGAGTTTCTGGAGCTGAAGTAGGGCAATATGACGGTGGCTGAGTATGCTGCTAAGTTTGAAGAGTTGGTGCAGTATTGTCCTTATTACAATACTGACAGGGCGATGACCTCCAAGTGTTTGAAGTTCGAGAATAGGCTGCGTCCAGAAGTTAAGATGGGGATAGCTTGTCAGAAGATCATGGATTATCCTGAGCTGATAAGGAGAAGCATGATTTATGATAATGATAACCGGGCTAGGATTGCACATTACAAGGCTGCAAATGACCGTAAGGGTAAGCAGAGGTTTGGTGGTACTCCTTACAGTGTTCCTGCCGATAAGGGGAAGTTTAAGGTTGTGCTGATAAGAAGCCCAAAGAAGGAAGAGCTTCTGCTGGTGGAAAGTGTTACCGATGCGGTGGCGCGGGTCATCGTGCCAATGATTGTTCTCATGAAGTGAAGAAGTGTTTCAAGTGTGGTAAGTCGGGCCATGTGGTAGCTGATTGTCGGGTCACTATACCTACCTGTTATAACTGTGGTGAAAAGGGTCATATCAGTATGCATTGCCAGAAGCCGAAGTCGTCTCAGGTGTCTCAGACCAGTGGTAAAGTGTTTGCAGTGGTGGGAACTCAAGCTGCTGGTGAGGAGCGTTCTATCCAAGGTACTTGTTTCATCAATAATGTTCCCTTGTCTGCTATTATTGATACGGGTGCAACCCATTCGTTTATCTCTGTTGATTGTGTGAAGAGGTTAGGTTTGGTGCCGACTACTCTTGAGCGGCGGATGACTATTGAAACTCCCTCTGTTGGTTCAGTGACTACTTCTTTGGTATGTTTGAAGTGTCCGCTGACTATTTTTGGTAGAGATTTTGGAGTGGATCTGATTTGCTTGCCCCTTGGTAAGTTGGATGTTATTCTGGGTATGAACTGGTTGGAGTTCAACCGAGTCTACATCGACTATTTTCGGAAGATGTTGTTGTTTCTTATGCCAGAGGAAGAAGCATTGGCGGGTTCCTTGTCTAGTAAGGAATTAAGGATCTTGTTGGAAGGCGAAGCTAAAATGTTTGCTTTATTTGCATCATTAGCTGTTGACAGGAAATTGTCACTGAAGGAGTTGGCGGTGGTGAATGAATTTCCGGAAGTGTTCCCTGATGATATTATAGAGTTACCTCCGAAGAGAGAAGTGGAGTTTAGCATTGATCTTGTACCTGGTACGAGGCCTATCTCTATGGCGCCGTACAGGATGTCGGCAGTGGAATTGGCCGAATTGAAGTCTTAGATTGGAGAGTTGTTGGATAGAAAGTTTATCAGGCCGAGTGTGTCACCGTGGGGAGCTCCAGTACTGTTGGTAAAGAAGAAGGATGGTAGTATGCGCTTGTGCATCGATTACCGCCAGTTGAATAAAGTGACCATTAAGAACAAATATCCTCTTCCAAGGATTGATGATTTGATGGATCAGTTGGTGGGAGCTCGAGTGTTTAGTAAGATTGATTTGAGGTCGGGTTACCATCAAATCAGAGTGAAAGAAGGTGATATTCAGAAGACCGCATTTAGAACATGTTATGGACATTACGAATATGCGGTAATGCCTTTTCGAGTGTCTAATACGCCAGGAGTGTTCATGGAGTACATGAACCGAATCTTCCATTCTTATTTGGATCAATTTATTGTTGTGTTCATTGACGATATACTGATTTATTCGAAGTCGGAGGAAGAGCATGCAGGACATTTGAGAATTGCTTTGCAAGTGTTGAAGGATATTAAGCTGTTTGCAAAACTGTCTAAGTGTGAATTCTGGTTGAAGACGGTGAGTTTCTTGGGCTATGTAATATCTGGTGATGGTATATCGGTAGACCCATCAAAGGTGAGTGCAATGTTGCAGTGGGAACCGCCGAAGACAACAACGAAAGTTAGAAGCTTTTTGGGTTTGACAGGGTACTATTGAAGGTTTATCGAAGGTTTTTCTACTTTGGCGTTGCCATTGACTCAGTTGATGAGAAAGAACCAAGTTTTTGTGTGGGATGCTGCTTGTGAAGAGAGCTTTATAGAATTGAAGAAGAGATTGACTACGGCACCGATGTTAGTGTTGCCGACTCCGAGCGAACCGTTTGTGGTGTATTGTGATGCGTCTAAGATGGGATTAGGCGGAGTTCTTATGCAGAACAATAAGGTGGTGGCGTATGCTTCGCGACAACTGAGGATGCATGAAAGGAACTATCCTACTCATGATCTTGAATTGGTTGCGGTAGTTTTTGTGTTGAAGATCTGGAGGCACTATTTGTATGGTTCAAGATTTGAGGTGTTCAGCGATCATAAAAGTATGAAGTATCTATTTGATCAGAAGAAGCTGAATATGGGACAGAGAAGATGGTTGGAATTCTTGAAGGATTATGATTTCAGTTTGAGTTATCATCCAGGAAAGGCAAATGTGGTAGCAGATGCTTTGAGCATAAAAGTGATTCATATGTCGGCTTTGATGGTGAAAGAAATGGAACTTATTGAGCAGTTCATAGATTTGAGCATGGTTTGTAAGACTACGGCAGATTGCGTGATGTTGGGCAAATTGCAAGTGAACAACGACTTCTTGGATATGATTAGAGAAGGCCAAAATCTAGATGTGAAGCTAGTGGATTTGACGTCTGGAGTAGGAAGTGACTCCGATAGTGATTTTAAGTTGGATAGTGCAGGTGTGTTAAGATTCTGAGGCAGGATTTGTGTGCCGGATAATGATGAGCTAAAGAAGTCAATTCTGAGTGAAGGACATCGTAGTAGTTTGAGTATTCATCCGGGAGCTACTAAGATGTACCACAATTTAAGGAAGATGTTTTGGTGGTCGGGTATGAAAAAGGATATAGCTCAGTTTGTTTACGTCTGTTTGACGTGTCAGAAATCGAAGGTGGAACATCAGAGACCCTCTAGATTTATGCAACTGTTGGAAATTCCAGTTTGGAAGTGGGATTGTATCACTATGGATTTTGTTACAGGATTGTTGAACACGGCAAGAGGATTTGATGCCATTTGGGTGATTGTGGATCGACTTACGAAGTCTGCACATTTTGTGCCGATTAATATCAGTTTTCCGTTGGAGAAGCTGGCAGAGATTTATATTCGGGTGATTGTGAAACTTCATGGTGTGTCGGCGAGTATTGTGTCAGATAGAGATCCGAGGTTTACTTCAGAATTCTGGAGGAGTTTGCAGGAAGCTTTGGGTACTAAGTTGAAGTTGAGTTCAGCTTATCATCCACAAACTGATGGACAGTCAGAGAGGACTATTTAGACGTTAGAGGATTTGCTGAGGGCTTGCGTGTTGGAAAAAGGTGGTGCGTGGGATACTCATTTGCCATTGATCGAGTTCACATACAACAACAATTACCATTCTAGTATTGGGATGGCACCTTTTGAGGCTTTATATGGTAGAAGTTGCATAACTCCTCTGTGTTGGTATGAGACGGGTGAGAATATGGTATTGGGACCAGAGATTATGCAACAGACTACTGAGATAATTCAAATGATTCGTGAAAAAATGAAAGTGTCTCAGGATAGGCAGAAGAGTTATCATGATAATCGGAGAAAAGAGCTGGAATTCAGTGAAGGTGATCACGTGTTCCTGAGAGTTAACCCAGTGACCGGTGTGGGTCGGGCGTTGAAATCCAAGAAGCTGGATCCGAAGTCTATTGGGCCGTATCAGATTATGCAGAGAATTTGTGTTGTGGCTTATAGAGTGGCGTTGCCGCCTGAGCTTTCGAATTTGCATGACGTGTTTCATGTGTCGCAACTTCGGAAGTATGTCACGGACCCATCCCATGTGATTCAGAGAGATGAAGTGCAATTTAGGGAGAATTTTACCGTTGAGACGATGCCGTTGGGAATCGAAGATCGTAAGATAAAGCAACTCCGAGGGAAGGAGATAACTTTGGTGAAAGTGGGTTGGGAAGGTGTTGCAGGTGGCTGTGTGACCTGGGAATTGGAAAGCAGGATGTAGGATGCGTATCCGGAATTGTTTCCATCAGGTAATTTTCGAGGACGAAAATAATTAAAGTGGGGGAGAGTTGTAAAGCCCATTTTAATTATCTAGTTTTTCTGTGTTATTTTAATTTCAATGTGTTTCGTGGGGTTGTGTCGAGTGCGGGGAGGTGCCCTTAAGTGTGGAGGTTAATTGATAACTTTGGACCTTAAGAATAATAATATAATTATTAATGATAATGATAATTTAATGAATAATAGTATTATTATTATTATTATTATTAAGTAAAGTAGGAAAATAGGAAAAGGGGTATTTTTGGAGTTGGAAAGAGAAGAAGAAGGAAAAACACGATAGAAAGGGAAGAAGAAGAACAAGGTCAAGTGGAAGGGAGAGATTGAAGGAGAAGAATCAAGGGGGAAGAAGAAGAGCTTAGTCTATCGATTCTTCGAAGATTTTTCATCAGCTTGATCAAGTTATCGAGGTAAGGGGGGGGGGGGAGAATCGGGTCGAAATTGGTATTTACATGAATTCTAGGTAGAAGGGGATTTCCCTAACCCCATAGGTTTTGATGAACTTGATTGTTATGTTGTTGTAATTCTGAATTGTTGATGGTTAGATAGGTTTGTTGCATGTGGTTGTTTGAATGTTTTGGGGTTTTCGGTAGTTTACCAATTTAAGCCGAAAGTGAGTTAATCGGTAGAGTTGAGGTTTTATCGGGTGGAATCTAGAATATATTATGTAGCTAAGTCGCAGAATGTTGGACTAGTGCTGTGGGAACTGGTTGAGTAAAATCGGGCGATTTCAAAGAGTTTTACCGATTCTGAACAGTGGGGTTTTTGTGAAATCGCAGACATTCGCCAGCACTTTCACTAGGCGAGCGAATAACGAACATTCGCTGATGTTTCGCTAGGCGAACTGGGGAGCGAGTGCTTCCAGTAGCCACTGTCTGCCTTCGCTAGGGAGTTTGCTGGGCGAGCGAGTAGCGAGCATTCGCTGATGCTTCACTAGGCAAGTGAGCCAGCGAGCATGACAGTAGTTTGTGTTTTTGGTGCTGTTCTGTTCTGTTCTCTGGTGTTATTGGACCCTTGTTGGTCATGACTGAATATGAGATTGATAGTGAACTGTGGAAAGCGTATGTGTAGTGTGGAACATGATTTCCTTGATATTCGTTTAATTAGAATAGTTCAATGGATGTATGTTATTATACATGGATGTGGTGATGTGTGGAATATGTATATACTTATATATATATATATATATATATATATATATATATATATATATATATATATATATATATATATATATATATATATATATATATATATATATATATATATATATATATATATATATATATATATATATATATATATATATATATATATATATATATATATATATATATATATATATATATATATATATATATATATATATATATATATATATATATATATATATATATATATATGATGTGTGATGAAATATGATCAGGAGGATCGTGTGCACCATGGGTGCTTGTGTTGTTATGTGCATTGGTGTTGTGCATATCATGATGTCTTGGTGGGATGAATCGTTGCTCAGATGGAGTGTATGCGATTCATCCGGTGCTCCCTTGTGGAGGGTTGATGGCCCAGTGTCCATCGGTGCTCCTGTGTGGAGAATGGTGGGGTTGAATCATTGCTCGGATGGAGTGTATGCGATTCACCCGTGCTCCTGTGTGGAGAATGGTGGGATGAATAGTTGCTCAGATGAAGTGTATGCGAATCATCCGGTGCTCCCTTATGGAGGGTTGATGGCCCGGTGTCCATCGTTGTTGTTGAGTCGGTACCGCATATCATGGTGTTGAGTTGCATATGTTTGCATTGTTATGTGTGTTATATCGGTGTTGGATTGTAGGTCCGGGTTGATGTATGTTGAATGATGTTGTTTGTTTACTGCCTTTTATTCATGTACATTATTACCGTTATATTTTGATCGTGATTTCTTACCCCTTTGTTTTTGTTGTGGTCAGTGCTTCTTCGAAAGTACAGATAATCCAAGTGCGTAGCTCGCTTGGATAGTGGCGAGTCGAGTCGTAGGGATGCTCTGATACGTAACACGGGGCTTTTGGGAGTTATTTATTTATCTGATGATTTTGTTTTGACTCCGTATCGTATCATATTTTAATGAAATCCTTTTGGTGGATATATTTTGTATTTTTTGGGCGGATGGCCGAATATTGATGTATATGATGTTTATATGTATATATCTATATGATGATTTCCGCTGCTTATTGTTGAATTCATATAAATGAAATGTTTTGTTGAGTTTCTGTTTTGTGACATCTCGTGTTAGTGTGGCAACTCTGATATTTGCTTTGATTTAAATTGCATTTATTTTATTTTGGGGAAACGGGGTGTTACAACAACATTTTCACCTCACCCAACAAAAAACCAAAGTATATGTCATGGGAGCTCCATGATTAATATTTTTAAAAAGTATATATACAACCTATTCCATAATAGATCTACCTGGGACCTCACTTTGAATCCTAATTACTGCATTTTCAATTTTTTATTTATTTTTCAATTGACTTAGAGACCAAGTGTTACATTTTCTTAATTGACACCTTTCCCATTTCTCTTTTTTTAATTTTATAATTTAGCCTTAAATGCACTTTTGGTCCCCCTTAGTTTAATGTTTTTTAATATTTAGTCCCCCCATTTTAAAAATCAGGTTTTTAGTCTTCCAACTTTACATCCGTTGAAATTTTCGTAGTCCCGTCCAATTTTGCTAAGGTGGGATGCTCATTAATGATGTGGTAGTGGTACTGTGGAACCATGTCAGATTTATTGAATTTTTTAAAATATAAATTAGGGAAATGCTAATGAGTTTCCTAGGAAACTCTTTAAGGCCTTAAAATAACAAGTTTTTTATTTTTTTTCCGAAAATGTGCGTGTTTAATGCTTCGGAAATTGAAATGGTTAACTTTTCTATAAAATATTTTCTTTATAAAGAGTGCCCATGGATTTATATTTTATTTTGATAAACATTTTATATTGATATAAGCATTTTAAACTCAATCTCTTTCACCAAGAACCTATATTCTCCTCTTCCATACTTGAGGGTACGATCATTTTTAACTCAATCTTTATCAGTTTATCATACCAGTGTTTAGTTTTATTGAAATCCTCTAATTATTGCATCGCAGTTGCACTCTCAAATAGGAACAAAACTTTGTAAACATTAATATTTCAATTGTGGTGTGCGAACTTTGACTTCTTCTTTGTGTTTTCTTACTTGTTAAGTGTTTTGATATGTGAAATTTTATCTTCCTTTTTCTGTATAACTTCTTAAAGTAGTTTATTCTTAGACATCCCTAAGCAGAAGAGAAATGTGTTGAAGGTATCATTTTGTCCCAAATTTGACTTGTGTGGATCTCATTACTGTTACAAGTTGAATCTTCAAAATAAAATCCTCAGGGATGTGATTGTAAGATTCGAGATTACTGCAGTCGGGTCTACAGGAGAAGGATATTCGATACCGAGTTTGTGTTAATTATTCCTCTTTCTCTCCCCTAAAACCATATACGAAGAACCCTATTTTTGCAAGTCGCCAAGGATTGAAGAGCTTTCGAGGTCGACAAAAATGGAGGCATTGTCAACAAGAAAAAGAGGAATTATGTTTCTCAATTCTTCTTACCTGTGTTTCCCTTTTAAATCCATTTTAATTAATTTATTAAAATGTTTATATCAATAAAAAATGTTTAGCAAAATAAAATATAAGTAACTTCAATTAAAAAGTTTAATAAGCCTGACATGTCTCCACAATACCACTGTCACATCATTAATGAGTATGTCACATATGTAAAATTGGAGGGGAACATGAAAATCCTAAAAGATGTAAAGTTAGGGACCAAAAAGCTGGTTTTTGAAATGAAAAGACTAAAAGTTAAAAAACTTCAAACTAGGGAGGCCAAAAGTGCATTTAAGTCTTTTATTTATTTTGAATTACAAAATTAATATTTTCAAATGTCCTTATTTTTCTATTATTTTTTATTTATTTTTAAATTTGTATTTTTCGCTCGATTACTTTGCCCAACAAATGAGTAATATCATTTGCATGAATTTAGCAGAATATGACGCTTTTCTATTTTATTTATTTTTAAATTTTAAATTAATCGATTCCAACGAATTTTCCCAAAATTCGATGTGTAAGTTCTTTTGCATGAATACTTCACAGAACTAAACTCTAACTTTTCATTTACTTATCGACACTCCATATTTCATCGTCATTCTCTTAAAAAACTAGTCGATTTTCATCTTCATTAAAACTCATATTCCATCATCTCTTCCAACACAACTCTTCCAACATCAACTCGAACATCAACCAAACTTGAACGAAGCTTCGTTATTGCATTTTCGGTACGTAACTCACTTTATCTAATGTTAATTTGAGAAAATGGTGTCACTAACCATTGAGATGTTGATATAAATGTTGTTTTTCTTGAATAGTGTTAGTTTGATAAAATTGTGTTACTGACCACTGAATTATTGATAAAAATGTTATTTTTCTTGAATACTGTTAGTTTGAGTAAATGGTGTTACGTAATGACCACTGAAATGTTGTTTTTTCTGAAATAGTGCTAGTTTGAGAATATGTTGAATGTAGGTTCTTAGTAAGTGTACCATGAGTATAATATAGTTCATATGCATTAGGTGCATTAGTAGAGATTTTTTGATTTGAGTAATATAGTTCTTGCTTTACACAATGATGGACGTTTTGGCCAACACCTCTCATACAACCTCTGTTAATACTACAAGTAAAATAAAAACTAAAGGTGCCACACTGTTGATCAAGGTGTCAAAATTCCATGAAAGCGGTGTTCGCTTTCAGGTTAATTTTTGTCCAAGAACTGGTAAGCCTTATTTTGAAAATGCTGATATTTTTAGGGTTACGTGTCAATATAAGGTGGAAGTAAAGTCAGTATTTTGATAGATAATTGAACAAAGTTTTTGATGATTTAAAAGATCAATTATGGATCGATATTACAATATGTATTTTGAATGTTATAATTTGTTTTACACGTATAAATGGACAAAAGAGCGTGTACGTAACACAATAATATTTTAATTTATATGTTGAAAAAGAAATGGATAAAATATGTTGGTGATCATTGGAGGGGCTTTAAGACACATCTCAAAAGTGATTATATTAAAAACCCAAAGCGTAACTTAGAGCCTCCATACATATTGTATTAATATATTAATAAGAACGTTTGAAAGGAGTTTGTCAAGTCTCGCACCACTCTTGAATTTTTGGTTAAGAGGTAAAAAAGAAAGAATAATATAATAAGAAATATCTATCCATATAGATTGTCTTGTGAAGGATATGTGGGTAAACAATATTTACTATGTTGTTCCAATCACAAAAAACAACACTCATACTCTCATGAAATAAGGAGAATATTTGTTTTTCACATATGAGCCAGTTAGTGAAATTGTGTTACGTACGCTCTTTTGCATGGATAATTTTTTTTGCCATATACCAAAGTGTGTAAGATGCGGAAGCAGGATCGGATTTTTTAGTAAAGAAAAGAGGAGTATAAAAGATTGTGAGACAATATTGCAAAGTGTGTTCAAACTTCTTATTCAAAGGTGTTCCAAGGTGTGTTTACAAATGAAACTTAAATCCCTTTATATAGGGAAGAAAAGGCTTACTATTTAAGCCGGTAACTAAAACTTACAATAGCCGGTAACTTGTATAATTATTGTCGGGTACACTTGGGGCCCCATCGTCACAACAATTAACAAGAAACTACAAAAATCACATGCATGTCTAGAAATTATTAAAGACAAGATAAGATTCTTTTTCCCTTGTCTTTTACAAAAGATAGAAAATGCATGTAATTATGCCTAGAAATTATTAAAGACAAGATAAGATAAGATTCTTAGACCCTTGTCTTTTACAAAAGATAGAAAATGCATGCAATTATGCCTAGAAATTATTAAAGACAAGATAAGATTCCTTTGTCCTTTTGCTTTTGGAAAGATTCTTCTTCTATTATTTCTTGTCCTTTAACCTTTGTCTATTGATTCTTACTTCATTATATTTAGACAAGATAGCAAATTAATTCTTTGCTTTCCTTTTTTCTTTCAAAGATTGAATCATCGCATCCCAGAAATCTTCTGCAGTAGCTTCATCTGCTTGACCTTCTCCTGCTACACCTTCAAAATTATGGGAATCCATTGATCCCATGGAAGAGCTTGTCTTCATAGATGAATCCTCATCTTTTGATGCTTTTGATGGAAAAGTAGAGAAGAATTGGTTCTTCATATGATCCAAAATTCTGACCATAATTTCGTCTTCTGATTCATTGGGATATTTTCTCTTGAAGAAGTTCTTCAAGTTTTCCATAGACATTTCTTGGGAGCTTTGTTCCTTGACCTTTTTATTCAGGTCTTCAGCTATTGCTTCTTCAATTAATTTAATTTTGTTCTGAACATCCTCTGCACTCATCTTGTTCCACCATTTATAAAAGAAATTTCTTTCTAAAATGGGAATGTTAAATTTGTTTCTTGATATGGTGATTGTCCATCTCCATATCCATGGAATCTGAAATTTAATAAAGAACAATAATGGACATTGTCCAGTGATTAAATTATCAGATAAAATATTTACAATAAGTGGACTATTATCACACCATGGATTATATAAGTTAAGAATTTCTTTAGGAAGAATTTCCAAGGATGGACCAAATTTAGCCCACCATTCATAAAACCAATTTGGTATGGGTTTATTAACCATCTCTTCATTGATAGAGAAAAACCAAGAATGCTTGTTCTTGGGATTTTGGTAATAAAAGGCTTGAGTGAAAGCCTGGACATAGTCCCAATAATTAAAGTAAATGTACTTTCCTTCCGCAATTCTTATTGCTTTTTCAGCATTTGGGTTGAGACCCCATTCTCTTGGTAACAAAATTTTGTTAATGTGACATTTGCTGAAGTTTATAAAACTTTCAGGATTATTGTTTTGGTAATGGTGAGTAATTGTTACCGATTCGGTAACAGTCAGGAGAATTTCTAGGTTGGGCCTAGATTTTCCATGAAGACCTGGATATCCTCTTGATTCGAGGTATCTAGTTTTGATAGACCATCCATCATTTGGATTTATCTTTATATCTTCATCATCAATATACATGATTTTCTCAGTTACTGGATTTTCAAAATAATCCATTTGTTCTTGAGGTGGGTTATTAACCGCAACTTCCTTGTAGGATGTAGTTTTATTAGAGGAAGAGGAAGCAATATCTTCCCTTTTTGCTGAAGATGCAGGTAATTGCTGCATTTTTCTACCTTTGTAGACAGTAGTCCAATCCCCTATTAGAGGAATGTTTGATTCTGGCTGGGGTAACATATTGTTACTCCCTCTCCCACCACGGCCATAACCGCGGCCTCTACCCCTATATGGGGTCATCATTTTTTCCCTGCAAAAATTCACGAGTTAAATAATCAGCAAGTGAATTATTTTCACCTTTAATATGTTGAATATCAAATTCAAACATAGATAACTGTGATTGCCAACTAGCAAAAATTTGCTTAGCAACAAGATTTTTAACATCTTTTTCAATAATTGATTTAGCTGAGCTACAATCAATTTTTAATAAAAATTTTTTATTAAGGAGATCATCTTGAAATTTTGAAATGCATTTTATAATAGAAAGCATCTCTTTCTTGATAGTTGAATATTTTGCTTGTGTTGGATTCCATTTTCCAGAAGTAAATCTAACCAAAACTTCTTTTGAGGTTTCAGGTATTATTTGTTTAAGGATTCCTCCATAGCCTAAGTCTGAAGCATCAGTTTCAACAATTTTGAAATACTTAGGATTAGCAAGAGATAAACAAGGCAAACATTTCACCTTATTTTTAATTCTTTGGACTGCCTGAGAATGTTTTTCAGTCCAAGGGCCAGGATTCTTTTTAAGCCTAGCATGTAATATTGCCGTATCTTTAGCTAGATTTTCATAATAATCTGCTATGTAATTAAGGCTACCAAGAAACCTTTGTAATTGTTTCTTATCTGTAATAATATTAGGGAATTTAGAAGCAAATTCAATACTTCTTTGTATAGGAATTATAGTTCCTTGGTCAATTTCATGTCCTAAAAATCTAACCTTTGTTTGAAAAAGTTTCATCTTAGGACCAGATATTACTAATCCATTATGCTTAATTAATCCTTTGAATATTTTCAAATGTTTCATATGTTGATCTATAGTTTTTGAAAAAACTAAAACATCATCAATATAAACAATTATAAATTCCGTATAAGGATTAAAAATATCATTCATAATATTTTGAAATTCTGAAGGGGCATTTTTAAGGCCAAAAGGAAGGACATTCCATTCATAATGTCCAAAAGGTACGGTAAAGGCTGTTTTATACTTATCAGATTCATTAATCTGAATT
Source organism: Lathyrus sativus (assembly GCA_963859935.3). NCBI lineage: Eukaryota > Viridiplantae > Streptophyta > Magnoliopsida > Fabales > Fabaceae > Lathyrus > Lathyrus sativus. Next base: position 452,595,972 of record OZ012738.1, on the reverse strand, counting down.
TGCCAATAACCAGATTTCATATCAAATTTAGAGAAGATTAAAGCATTGTTTAATCTATCTAAAAGATCTTTTTTATTAGGAATAGGATATCTAATCCATTTTAACACTTTATTAAGTGGTTTGTAATTAATAACGAGTCTAGGAACTCCACGTTCCTTTTCTGCAGCATTATTGACATAAAAGGCTGTGCAACTCCAAGGAGATTTGGATTTTCTTATTAATTTTTTCTCCAAAAGAGATTCTATCTCTTTTTTGCATAAATCCAAATACTCATGATTCATTTGAGCAGGCCTAGCTTTAGTGGGAATCTGACTTTCATTAAAGTCATCAAGATAAGGTAAAGAAATAACATGTTTCTTCCTATCCCAAAAGGCATTAGGTAAATCATTGCATATTTCTTCTCTAAAATGTTGATCAATTAATTTAATTTGATTTTGAATTTCAGGGTTTTTTAGTTGAAAAGTGATGTTTAATAAACCCACTTCTTCTTTAAGAAAACAAATTTGTTTTTCTTTTTTAAGAAGAATATCTTTAACTTCATTAATCATCCTAGTATGAGGATCAGTAATGAATTCAAAAGTAATTCTTTTATTATTAATAATGGAGGTAATTCCCTTTTGATCAACATTAATTAGAGGCATAATTTTATGCAGAAAGGGAGTTCCTAATATAATTCTATGAGTTAAGTTTTTCACAAGAATAAAGTGAGTGGGTAAACAAATATCTTTGTTACAAACATAAGCATTAGACAGTTTATAATTAACCGTGAGTTTATCTCCTCCAGCTTGTGTAAGAGATTGAGTAGTTTTATCAAAATACTTAGTGGGAATAATTCCCTCTTGAAGGCAGTTTAAATCAGCGCCACTATCAATAAGGGCAACTTCATTTTCTAATATGAAATTTCTATTAATCACTAAAGTTATTCTAACAAACCATTTTTGGGAGGTCACTCTATCAATGAGGGAAAGGAAATCATCACTAGGTGAAGGATTACTAGTTGAAGCTATTTCTTCAACCCTTGAATTATTGGACTCTAAAAAAGTGAGCCTTTGAGATAAACCATAGTTTTCTTTTTTAATTTGAGCTATCTCATTTTTTAAGAGATTTATTTCTCTATTTAAATCCATAATAGAAACAGGAGTTTCACGAATGTTAGACTGTCTAAATCTAGACAAAACCTCACTTAATTGGTAAGGTGCTTCTGTAATAATAGGAGATTCTCTTTTAGAGTTTTCTTGGATTAGAACCTCAAGCATTTTTCTTTTAAGGTTTTTATCAGAAATGGACTCTATAGCCTTTATAGCTCCATCCTGTTCTGAGGTTAAAACATTTAACCCATTCATATCTACTATTGATTTCCAGTAATCTAATTGATTACATTGACAATTATTATTGTTAGAAGATTCAGATGAGTAATCAGAAGAAGATTCATAAATCATATTAATATCTTCTTCGGAAGAGTATTCTTCAGAATCAGATTTGAGAAGTAAAACTTTCTCTAATTGAGAACGTAATTGTTCATCTTCTATCTCATTAAGAGCTTTTTTAGTCCAACATTGGTTGGCATAATGGCCAGGTTTGCCACATTTATGACATGTTATGTCAAGCCTTTTGGCTTTTCTTTTACCTTTAGGGTCAAAAGATTTTTCTTTAGGTCTACTCTTATTGTAGTGGCCCCTTTTCTTATTCTTATAAGAATTTTTATAAGAATTTTTTGGCTTATCCCTATAAGGTTTATTGCGGAAAATTTTTTCTTTTTTCTTTTTATTATCTGGAGATTTTCCAAGATCAAAAGCAAATTGCTCACAAAATTCACCAATTTGGTGTTTTTCAGAAAGCTTTTGCTTTTTGAGTTGATTTCTAAGCTTTATGTCATTACATAAAGTTAATCCTTCATTAACACAAGTGCTAATTATATGACCATAAGTAAGATCTGAAAAATTTATATTTATCCCATCATTTTTCTGTCTTAAGGATTGTCTAACTTTTTCTGAAAAGAAATGAGGTAATCCATCAATAAATTTTGCTTTCCAATGCAAAGAATTGGGATTGTTTAATTGATAAACTCTTGAAAGAAAAGTATCCTTATACCATCTAAAGTGGGTGAGAGAAGGACACCTAAGGTTTTGGAGAAGTGTCTGGATTTTTTCTCCAATGGGGACATTGGTTCCTACAAAATGTTGTAAGATGGAGAGACACAGTGTATACACTGCATCTTCTTCTCCTGTGGTGGTTGTAGCCACAATAGTGCTCGTACTAGTTCTTGGTTCGCTCTTAACGATTTTTTTATGATTAAGAATCTCTAATTTTTGAGATTCAGTGAGGTAATGATCCCACCAGCCTCTAAGTTGGCCAACAAATCCTGTTGTTATAAAGGATGCTATTGAAGCATCAGAATTTCCATGTTGCTTGCAAACAGTAGAGTACATGATCATCCTATGGATAGTATCTATAATTTGTTTGTCATTAAGACCATCAACATTCCATTCATAAATGGCTTTTCCTGAATAAGAATTCTGGAAAGGTTCTGATTCCTCAAAAAGCAAATCTTGCGGTGAGGGACGCTTGTAATAATACTTTTCTATAGGCCTTGGGGAATAAACAGGATTTATACTATTAGTATTATTAATACTATTAGTATTAATATCAAGGTTACTAATGTCTAAATTAGCAAACATATCAGCAAGCTGGTCAATATGGTTGTCATTATTATCCTCAGAATAATCTTCATGGGACATGACAGTGATATTAAGTCCTTTTAGTTTTTGTTCTAAAATACGAACAAATTCTTCTCCGTTAGTTTCCATTTTAAATCCTTCTATGGAAACAGGAGGTTGTACTATAGGAACATCCGAAATAGTGGATGTGGATATTTGGTCTTTAGGTTTACTTATGTGGTCAATAATGATATCTTGACGCTCTATTTGTTTTTCTAAAAGATCTTTTATGGATAAGAGATCTTTTTCCATGGAGATAAATTGTTCTCCTAAGCAAACAAGGTAAGCATTGGTATAATTTTGAGACCTAATAACTGAATTTAATTCCTTAAGAGTAACTTGATTTTGTTCAACTCTTTGTAACTGAAGGCTAAGGTAAGGGGTAGCTTCAGTATTTTGACTCAAACTTATTGTTTGTTCAGGGGGAAAAGGAGATTCCATTATTTCTCCTCTAATATTTTCCCAAGGTCTTTGTAACACAAGAATTTCTTCTTGCTTTTTATTTATAAAGTAATTAACAAACCATTTAACAAAAGGAACAAAATCTTGCTCAAGGTTCATTTGAGTGTAATACTCATCTTTAAATTGGGCTAATTCAGGTTTTGAAAATTTTTTAAAAAACCAATTTCTAAATTGAGAGTATCTCTCATGTTGAAACTCATCATTGATGAGTTGTCTCATCTTACTACCAGGGGAGTAATCTATCATTATAATTGGAAATCCATATCTGACTGAGTAGGTGATTCTACTCTTGGAGTATGAGGTCTTTGATAAATTCCATGGGGAACTCTATTTTCGCTTAGTCTTATATTCTCAACGACCTCTATTTCTTCTCTTATTTGAGAAGTAGAAGGTCTAGGTAATTGGCTAGGAGCTGTGTAAAATTCACTAACTGAGTGCCTAGCAGATAGGGACCTGGGTATTCTAGTTATTCTTTTTGAAGTGAAATTTATTTCTAAATCTCCTTCAGTAGTCTGAATAATTTGGTCTATATCCCTATTAAGGATAGGTTCAGGATCTATTTCCTGGGGGAGAGACCATGTCTCTGGGAAGTTTATTTCATCCCACTTTATTAACCTATTGGTTGCAACATTGGATGTTAATAAATTGGTTTGAACCAAAGTAGTGGTTCCAGGAAATGATAAATGCTTTGCTTTAGGATTAAGCGTAGTAAGAACCTTATAGTAGATTCTATAGCATATTGCTATAATTTCACTTCCCGGTTTAAAATTATAACCATTAGTATGAACTGTTAATTGCATAGCATCTAATAAATTTTTATCAGATAAAGATAGATTTAAATTAGGTGAGACATCAAAGTAAACTGGTCCATGACACAGACTTGTCTCAACCATAGCAGCTAAAGATTGTTTGAAATCTTTACATCTACCATCTCTAACATAAGCCATTATGCTAGAATTTAAACCCAATAATGTTAAAGGTTTTAAAGCAATTTGAACCAATCCAATATGGATAAAATTATAATTTTTAAAAGGTTTCAAATCTTTTTTAGTTAACAGTTTTATTGTCTGAGTTTCTTTAGAAATTTGAATTGTTTGCTCTAAAGTTTTAACAGCAAAACGAGAAAAAACATCTATCTTACCAAATCTATAAATTTGATTAGAAGGAACTGAGGGTATAACCCATCTGTTGAGTTTATCCATATTTTTTGGATATTCAATTAATTCTTCATTTTTTATTAAATTATTTTGATGATTATCATCATCAGAATCCATAGGGCAATAGGCTAAGAATGTTGTGATTGGTTGATATGCAAAGTTAAATCTAAATAGATAACTTGGACTCATAACATAATTTTAGCTAAAACAACAACCATTTAAAAGTCATCTAAGCAAACAACAAATTGTTTAACTATCAACCCAAAGGGATAGAAGGATTTCTCCCAAATCAAAGATGTCAAAATGTTTTTAGCAAAAATTTTCTTTTTTGAAATCATCAACAACTCCCTTCCCCGGGAAAAAAAAAAGATGAATGTTTAAGAAAACACTAAAAACACTTTTTAGTTTTTAAAAACACTTTGAAAAGGTTGTTTGCTAGTTAATAACATGTTATGAGAAAAAGTTACCTACTTAGTTTTGTCTAAGCATAATCAACCTCTCACAACATAAATTTAGCCACTAATTTTCATGATAAATTAAGAAATATACCTTAGATTATATATATATTTATATATATATATATATATATATTTATATATATATATATATATATTTATATATATATATATATATATATATATATATATATATATATATATATATATATATATATATATATATATATATATATATATATATATATATATATATATATATATATATATATATATATATATATATATATCCAGACTTGTGAATACTTGTTCAATATTAAGAATTAGAACATTTAATTAATATTTTTTTTATTGAATGTATTTTAAATAAAATATATAAAGAATTAGCACATTTAATTACTATTTTTTAAAAAATATGTTTAAATTCTAAAATAATAAAATATCAAGAGATATTTTTGAAACATTAATTGAAAGTTAAATAAATTATCATTATTTTCTCATAAAATATTAATCGAAATTGATTGAATAAAAGTATAATAAAAAAATTGTAGAACACATATAATTAAAAAAGAGAAAGGGGGTAAAGACGCAGTAAAGCATAGTTGCAGTTACTCTCTCTTCCGTCGAACTCGAATGCTGCTTCTCTGAAACCATGACTAGCTCTTCAACTTCCTCTCGCAAGGTTTCTTCCCTTTTCATCCCAATTTTCCAATTTATCTTTTCCCTTTTTTTTTTATTATTTTTTTTTTCATTTTTTGTTGTTGTTGTTGTTGTTGTGGGAATTCATGTTGTTCAGAATCTCAGTAAGATTGCCTGCAATAGGCTTCAGAAAGAACTCACCGAGTGGCAGACTAGTCCTCCTACCGGTTTCAACTACAAAGTCAGTGATAATCTCCAAAGGTATTCATTTCACTCACAAATTTTGATTTCTTTTTACATTCAATTGGTGTGTTGCTTTGTTTTAGCCTAATTTTTGAAATTGGTGAAATGGGTTTTATGCTAATGAGTTTAGGTTTGTTTTCCCCTTTTCAAGTTTTGTTTTTTATTAGGTTTGTTGATGTTTTTGGTTTGATAATTTGGATGGTTTATTCACTTTCAATTTAAATATGTGGTTGATTATGTTCGATGAATGGTTATGAATATAAGACGGTGTCACAACTCATTAACCGTCTATCGAACACATTTAATAGTAATTTTGAACTTCATTAAACACAATTTGTATGATTAATCGATATATGTATGTATGTATGAATGTATGTTTGGATTGAACGTATGACATTTGTGGTTAAAAATACTCAAAATCGTGGTTAATTGTGTTCAATTAATTTGTTATATTCGTTAACCATTCACCGAACATGATTAACCACATATTTGAAATAGGCTAACCTTCCAAATTGATGCCAATTTTGTGTGTTAAGAATATGTGATTTGGCCTAACTTAACCATACAAAATCGGTTTGTAAGGTGACAATTGCCTCCACTTATAAACACATGTCCAAACTATATATTGTCTGATGTGAGACTCTTAACACACCCCCTCACGCTCAAGACCGGACATTTGGAGCGTGGAAATAAATGGGGTTTGACCCGATAGCTGGTCCATTTGATCTTAAACGAGACTCTAATACAATGTTAAGAATGTGTGGTTTGGCCTAACTCGATCCTACAAAACCGGCTTGTAGGGTGAGGATTGCTCCCATTTATAAGCACATGTTTAGGCCATATATTGTCCGATGTGAGACTCTTAATATTGTGTGTCGAAATATTATTTCTCTTCTATTAATTGAAGGTTTGTTATTTTGGTTCTCAAAGGTGGGTTATTGAAGTAGTTGGTGCTCCTGGGACACTTTATGCTAATGAGACTTACAAGCTTCAGGTCGATTTCCCGGAGCATTACCCAATGGAAGCTCCACAGGTTGTTAATAAGCAGATGGATTAAGGTTTTCTTTACAGTTTCACCATTTTATGGCTAGTTTTACTCTGACTTTTGTTATGAATGGTTATTTACAGGTCATATTTATGAATCCGGCTCCAATGCATCCACATATCTATAGCAATGGGCATATTTGTTTAGGTATGCTGTTTACTCTTTGTTTTAGGGGAGAACAATTCCTTAGAGATCAATCTTTCACAAATTTGTGTTTATCTCTGTCATCATAAATATCATTAAACTTAATAGGATCCCAAATATAGTTTTATGCATGTAAAGAAAGAGATAGACACAAAAAGTTTGGCAAGGTACTGTGAAGTTTTTGACATTTACTCAAATTCATAAGATATTCCCTTGGTTTTTGGTTACCTTTTTTATTGTGTTTTGTTGAGTTTTCTAGCACAGCTTTCAATGCAGTTTTATGTGTTACTAGTGTCAGTGTTTAATGGTTTGTTTGTATCATCTTTTCTGCCACTTTTTTTTTACTGTTACGATCTGGTGAACGTTTCTTCATTGCCCCAAGTTTCCTTTTAAGTCATCACATTCAGGTCTATTATTTCTTGCTAAAATTTTGTTAGAAAAAACATATAAATTGACTTTGAATATAAAGGTATTGCTCAAACTAAAGGGAAAACTTTACGGCACATCTATAAGACTGACAATGTTGTATAGGATAAGTGTTGAAAAATGGGCAGTGAAGGTCAACACGAGAGTAAACTCAGTGTAGCGGAGATGAAAATGTTGTGTTGGATGAAAATACTAGACGAGATAGGATTAAGAATGAGAGCATTAGAGGGAGGGTTGTGGTAGTACTTATGGCCAAAAACTATTGTTTAATCTCGACTTAGGTGGTTTGGACATGTGTAAAGGAGACTTGTAGATTTCATAGTAAGGAAAGTATACCAAATGGAAGAAAGCTCAATTGCTAAAGGCAAAGGAAGCCCAAGAAAAGCTATAGATGAAACTATTAAGAAAGTGAGGCCAATGATTTGACTAAAAATATGATTTATGATAGAATATAATGTTTTGGATTGATCCACATAGCCGATCCAACCTAGTGGGATAAGACTTGGTTTTTGTTGAATATGTTGACACTGAATTTGAAGTATAACTGAGTAGGATATAGTAAAGCTCTGATAATATGATATGCACAAGGAATAAATGAAAGCTTGCATGTTGAGTCTCCCATAAGTTTCTCCAATATTTTTATGCCTGAAAATCTTGTTTTCATTTTTCAAAATAAAACTTCTGAGTTTCGACATGTAATTGCTTCTCTTGTTTTATTTGTTTCTTCCTATCTATTACTGGGAGGACTCATTGGGAGTTAACGCATCAAAAATGCTTAAGAAACTTTCTAATGAAATATATATGCTTCTCTTAGAGTTATATTGCATGGTTTGTCAAGATTCATCTGAAAACCCTTTTATATTCTCTTGTTTGCTTATCAGACAAATGCTACTTGATTTTTATGCAGAGTTTCTATCTGTAATTTTTCTCAATATTAATTGAGATGGAATTAAGGGTGACAACAGAAAGTGGAAATGAAAGTAAAGATTGCGCTGTTACTGTTATTTCATTTGTTAATTTAAGCCCTTCTTGTCTAGGTATCGATGAGTGGAATCAATCACTTTATATTTTATGGTAGCATGGACAAATTATCTTGTTTTGAAAATAATTCTGTCAGAGGTTAATTGTGCGGGAGGAAGTTAAGAACCATTAGCTTGTGTCTCTACTTGGTAGAAAATAGTTCAGCTTTAACCGTTCTGTTTTGTGATTTAATAATGGGATATTTACCTTGTCATAATAGATAAATTTCTCATTTTGTAAGAGTAAATCACCGAAGTTTCGTTTCTTTTTGTATAATATACGAGAAGGCAGGCTAAAATAAAAACATGATTGATTAGGGTCTGCTTTTTGGTTGTGAGCTGACATTTGATATGCTTTATGAAATTATGCAGATATATTGTATGATTCATGGTCCCCTGCTATGACTGTTAGTTCTGTATGTATCAGCATTCTCTCAATGCTTTCAAGCTCAACTGTAAAGGTGTGAATCTATTGTACATATAATGCGTTTATTTTTCCATATAATTTCAGTATGTATATATATACACACACACACACACGCACGCACACGTAACCATACGTGTGCATCATTTAGTGTGTTACATCATCCATTGGTTTTCTATATCAATTTACTTAACACTGTCTTGATCTCTTCTACAGCAACGCCCTGAAGATAATGACCGCTATGTAAAGAACTGTAGAAATGGCAGATCTCCCAAGGAGACAAGGTGGTGGTTCCATGATGATAAAGTATAATAACCGGTAATAAATTCACAAAATTAGATAGAGGATTATCCTTTCAAAAGGGAAAAATATGAAGTGGAGAAAGGCATTTTGAGAAACTAGGATGCCTTTCAACGCGTAACTCTCTTGTAAATTGGAATTACCTCTCATTTGATAATATGAGGAAACAAACTCAGATTATTGTGTTTAACTTGCATGTCTGGTAAATGGTCCTTTTTATTGATTTTCTTTCTAATGATTTTATGCCATGCCTTTTTACTGTTTCCTACTCGAGGTAGTGGTGTGCTAAAGAAGTGATTTTTATACCCTTTCTCGCATGGACGATGTAACAGGGTGGTCTTACATGTTAGTATTAGTACTCTAGATGAAGGGTGTAATATGCATGTAGGTGAGTTATCAGATGTATTAGTTATTAGCAAGTAGTGTATAGATACATAGGGAACAAATTGGTAAACTCCTTTTTTCTCTTTTCCATCCTTTCCTAGACCTCACCACTGTCCCTGTACTCCTCCAACCCCCTCCTCAATTAAACCCACCGCTCTGAATCTTAGAAAAAATTAGCATATAGCCAAAACAAACCTTGATTTAGGGTGAGAGAGTTCAAAGATTAAGATGCTATATGGTAACACAATAGAAAAACAAAGAGACGCTTATAGAACTAACATAATCAACCATAACAACGGTTTAAAGAATAATCAATCACAGGTAGATTTTTGTAACTTAAGCAAATAATATGAAAGCATGTTTGGAATTGCAGTGAAAGACGTCTAAGCACACGGTGGTAGCAGCTCTGAAGCTACTACTTGAAGCTTTTCAAATTACAACAAACCCTAATGTATTTCAAATCAACATATATTTGAGATAGAGAAGCATTGTAGCTGAAGAGTTGTTCTAGTTCTGTTTTTTCAAGCCCAACATGTGTAGTGCTAGTCCAAAGTAGTTGAGCCTGTATGCCAATCTGATAAATTCTAGCTTAAATTTACTCCATGGAGGATACCTTGGCTCAATTTCAAGGCAAAGGTATCTATGCATTACAGCTTTTTCATGACTGAATGTGTCAAAGGAGAATTTCCCATGGTACCTACCAATACCACTCTGTCCAACACCTCCAAATGGTAGTGTATCACATAAAAACTGCACATACAATAAAATGACACTATTTTAGAATGGAGAGAGAATACTATATAGACATCTTTTACATTAATCTCTTCTTCATAAAATGAAAATTAAGTGAGGTAAGAGAATTACTTGAACCAGTGTGTCATTAAATGTGACACTTCCTGAGGATGTTTCTGATACAATCTTTCTCTTGAAAGCTTCATCTTTGGTGAATGCATAAATGGCAAGAGGTTTTGGTTTTGAGTTTATAAATTCAATACTATCCTGAATTTTATTCACCTGTATGAATGACAAGTTAAGAATTCATAAAGATGTTACATTATGTGTGAGAATTGAGAGTATGAACATGAATTGCCGATTCTCACTGTGATCACGGGAAGAAATGGACCAAAGATTTCTTCTGTCATGATTTCGGCATCTAGTGGTGGATCTAACAAGATTGTTGGCTCAATAAACCTGACAAATTTGAAAGTAACTGATTATTTTAATTGCAAAGTTGTCCATTTGTTTTCACTTTGTTTCTCGTTTTATAGATGTGTGTGTGCGAGTTTGGACTGATAGTGAATTTGACATAATTATGGTGTGCGATAGTAATTTTAGCAAAATCTAAACTTTGATTCTTCGACAAAATCACGATAACACTGTGATTTTGTCAAATTCACCATAATTCTAAACATGCACTAGGTGAAATAGTGGAAAAAGAAAACTAGTGGATAGTGATTGGAAGAGAGTCAAAGACTACTCTTACAGGTTTGCTTCATCAACTGAACCACCATGAACTATTGAAGCAGCAACAAGAGGGTCTTTAAGAAGATTGCACAATCTCTGAAAGTGCTGCTTGTTTACTATTTTTGACAGTACCTTTGAGTCTACCATGTTATCACCATAAAATATTCTCACAAACTTCTTCAATAGTTCTATCTAGAAGAAACCAAAAAAAAGTTACCATTAGAATTAAAACTTGATAATAAAAAATAGCTTATAATGTACAATGATTATACCAATTCAGATGAGTACTTCTCCTCAACAAGCAGATAATCGATTCCTATACATGCTTGTCCACTACAGATTCCCCACTTTGCTCCTGCTATTCTTTTTACTGCCATCTTGGTAAAAGAAACTGAATTAGACCTTGAAATTTAAAGTTTTAAATTACAGTACCGTCAAATACAGTCGATAAAACCACAATTGTCGTAAAACCGCTATGTGAGTTACCTTAAAATCTGAAGGATTAGAAAGGTGATCAAATATAGCAGGACATTTTCCACCTAGCTCTAGAGTCACAGGAGTTAAATTTCTTGCAGCAGAAGTCATAACTATGCTTGCCACTCGTGGACTTCCTGAAAATTTCATACACCATGTAGAGATAATTCTGGACAAAAAAGTTCAGTTTGTAAACTGAGATTATAAACAAAAAAAATCCATCAAACCATAAAGGAAATGAACTCGGATTGCAAAATCCATCAAACCATAAAGGAAATGAACTCGGATTGCCTTCGGGCATCAATCTCAAACACGCATGCAGTCAGTATATTGACTGTTGTTAAGATTGAAATCAATCAGACAGTTCGTAGATTTAAACTGTCTAATACTAATCCAATTACTACAACATCAGTGTTTGAAACAGTTAACGATAGAAAATTGGAATTTGGTTGTTATTATGAAAAATAATACCAGTGAAGAATATTTTGTCCCATTGATGTAGCAGAAGTTTTTCACAGACATCTCCTCCACCCTCAATGACCTTTACGGCATTAGTATCCAAGTAGCGAGGAAGAGTATTTGCAAGGAAAGAAGAGCATGCTGGAGCTTGCTCAGATGGTTTTATCACTACAACATTTCCAGCCGATATCGCCCCGATTATTGGATCCAATGCCAACACTGCATACAGTATATGTCAAAACACCAAAGTATGACAATAATCAAAGCATTCTAGAAGAATATTTAGTCACTCACCGATGGGAAAGTTCCATGACGAAAAAATTAGAACAACACCAAGTGGTTCCGGCAATAACTCTCCTTTTGCAGGGAAGAAAAGAAAAGGAATACTGCTCTGCAGTATTAGCAGCACCAAAATGGAAAATAAGTTAACATATATATTTGTGTTGAGCATCATGAGGAAATAGAAGAACCTACCTTTTTAGGAGCCATCCATTTTTCAACACTGTCCAAAGAGTTTTGTGCTGATTTTTCTACCCCTCCAATCTACAAACCAATCTCTCAAGAACTCAGTAACACAGTTTTAAAGAAAACACACGCATGATAAAAATTACGACAATAACCTCATCGCGGTAAGCTTCAACAGGGTGCTTTCCAAGATCTTGGTAAAGAGCTTTAGATATAGCATCTTCATTTTCATGAACAAGGTTAAGTATAGCTTGGAGCTGGTTTTTTCTCCATGCAACACTTTTTGTTTTTCCTGTTTTGAAGTATTGTCTCAACTCTGCTACGGTCTCTTCAACTTCCATGCCAATGTTGTTCATTGTAGGATCAATGTGTTGATTTTTGTTGTTGTTATTTTCTACAACAGTGTCTATATGTTAGACAATATATGTGGAACATGGATTTTTATGGTGGGTGATGGTCTCATAAATGCCTAGTTGGTTGAATCACCTAACACCAACACTCATTGGGAAAAAGTTTATTTTTCGTGTGTCCATTTACTACTTTCCATTTCTCACTTCTTGGTTGCATTTATGGCTTTCTTGCTAGTAGGTTAGAAGGAAGTGAGTAACCATTAATACTATATAAGGTGTATGGATTAAGAAATGGACTGGTTGGCGACTCCAATAATTGTAGGTGGGACTTGGTTTAAAATTTTGAATGAATGATACAAATATTTAAAAACTACTGTTGAATGGCTTAATTTATTAAAAAATGTAAATTATTTTGAAAAATTAAGTGGGACCTTTAAAATATAAAAATGAATGTTATAAATGTGGATGCTCTAAAACCTTCGATGACAATAAATATAGTAACAAAGTGCAACGACCATCCGTGCTTACCATATGATGATGTCATTAAGAAAAGACATAACATATTTGTCAAAAAGAGAAATGACAGTTTTGTGTTTAATATACGATGTATAACATACTATAGCGCGTGTCTAATACTTACTATTCTATCTCTTTCATGTTTTAATTACGTTGATTTTAATTATAAAACTAATGGCTCTTATTGATAATAGGTAATGAAATAGTTATATGATTTGAAATATAATAAATAAATAAGAATAAACTAATAGAAAAAAATAATAAATATTGTATTGATATTTTAAAAGATAAATAATTTGAGATAAATAAAAATATGATAGAAGATATATATTATGAGACGATAAAATTTATTATTTATTGATTATTCCTTTGCGGACATAAAGAGACACACAAATAAGAGTATGGACATCCAAAAATAACTTTGAAATGATATTATTTCATTTTTATTTATAAAAATAATATTTAAGTGTATTTAATATTTTTTATTTGATTTAAAACATACTAACATAATTATTAATATATTCTTAATTAAATTCTCATTCACTAACTACATTATCTAATTAATACATAAATAGTTTTGAAATAGAGAATTAAATATGTTCAGATTTGACGTTTATTTATATTTAAAGTCAATATTTAAAAAATTTTTGTTTATGAATAAAATCGGAGAAAGTATATTATTTTATAATTTTCAATTTTAAAAAAATTATATATATGCTTTTTAAAGATCTATACAATTAATGAAATACTTTACAATGAAACCCATTAAATGACACAATATACCTTAAATTATATATATATATATATATATATATATATATATATATATATATATATATATATATATATATATATATATATATATATATATATATATATATATATATATATATATATATATATATATATATATATATATATATATATATATATATATATATATATATATATATATATATATATATATATATATATATATATATATATATATATATATATATATATATATATATATATATAAAATTTTGAAAATTCCCTTTACTCTTCATGGGCTATTTTTCTTTCGATCTCTTATCCTTCTCGTTGAAATGAGCTTGCAAAGCGATCTCTACCTTTTCCTTATCATTATTTATCTCATCCATCATTTGCTCATGAGCCTCAAGAGAGGTTTGCAGCTCCTCTTTACTCATCGTCACAAGATCCTTTGATTCATCAAGCTACAAACATGTTGTCAAATCTTGGTGTTAAAGAACGCAAAATTTTTGCGACAACATACTGCTTCGTGACTGTTTCTCTACATGACTTCACCTGATTCACGAACCGAGTGATTCTTGTTGTGAAATCGTTGATTGTCTCCTTTTCTTCCATTTGAATCAATTCAAGTTGACTCTTATGAGTTTATAACCTCACCACCTTCGCCTTATCAACCCCTGCGTATGCCTTCTCTTAGATTTCCCTTGCTTGCTTTGACGATTTGCAATCACCAACTCTCAAAAAGTTGTCACCATCCACACATTGATGGATAAAAAACAACGTCTTAAAATCTTTCTTCTTCTCTTCCTTATGTGTTGCTTGTTGTGCAGCCATTGCACCTTCGACAAGAGGATTCACCGCATTCTTGATCACTTCAAGAACATATTAGTAAGCAAACAACTCTTTCATTTGTTTGCATCATTTGTCGTAATTCTTCGCATAAAAAATGTGTAGGTTTGTAGGGATTCTTTCATTGGAGACGAAATTCATGTTGCAAACTAGGTGTTTTTGGATCAGAACCAGGCTTTTAATGCCAAATGTTGGAACTTTGAATCACAAGATTAGTGAATATAAAGAAACTAGAGAGAGAGAGAGAGAGAGAGAGAGAGAGAGAGAGAGAGAGAGAGAGAGAGAGAGAGAGAGAGAGAGAGAGAGAGAGAGAGAGAGAGAGAGAGAGAGAGAGAGAGAGAGAGAGAGAGAGAGAGAGAGAGAAAGAGAGAGATTTGAGGGTGAGAAAAGTTAATAACATTAACTAAAGATGAGAATGCCTCCAAGAAATTTATACAAAAGTTACAAAATGATTGGGAACCAATACAAGCAATTACATAACTGAAAAACACAAAAGCTCAAACCTATAATCGGTTACAGTTGACACTAAAAATAAAAACACTTTCAGTGATAACGGATTACACTCAGATGTTAACCAGTTACACCTTCGAAGTTTTGTCATGTTCTTCAATTCTAAAAGTGAAATTGTTCTTACTATAACCGGTTATACCCCGTATTAACCGGTTATCGCACTTGAATTACTAAAATCACTTTTAACACTTAGAGCGTACACGTCTGGCCATTGTCAACGTTCTTTTATAGAAACCAAAGTCATGAAAGGGTTAATCGATTATAAGCAAAAGAAAATGTCATGGTGACTGTGAGAGAAGAAGTCCAGTGAAACGAGGAATGATATTTGGATTCAGGATGCTCTACTCACATGAAGGGGAGGAAGAATTGGTTTGTTAAAATCAATCGCGCCATGAAGAACAAAGTGAAGTTTGTGGATGACACCATTCTAGCGGCCGGTAGAATTGGTGATGCTTTGATCATTAGAATAGATGATGGATATTCCTTGATCAAATATGTATTATACATTCTAGGAATCAAATATAACCTTCTAAGTATTGGCCAATTTCTTGAGAAGGGTTACAAGATTCACATGGAAACTAAGGGGTTGCACGTTATGAATGCAAATAGTGTTTTGGTCCTTAAGGATCCTATGGCTGCGAATAAAACCTTCAAGTTTGAGCTGAAGTTTATGGAACATAGATGTCTGGCCATAACCGTAATTCAAGAATAGTGGATATGGCACTATCGTCTTGGGCATCTCAATTTTCGAGATCTCAAAGACTTGCAAAAGAAAGGAATGGTAACGAGGTTGCAATTGATTAACATACCAGCTGAAATTTGTGTGGAATATGTGCAAGCAAAGCAACATAAGGGTAAATTCAACAAGGATGTGGGTTGTAAAACCAAGAATCACCTTGAGGTGGTGTATTCAGATGTGTATGGACCGATGCAAGTAAATTCCATTGGTGGCAATAGATATTTTGTCACATTCGTTGACAATCATAGTAGAAAGCTATGGACATACCTAATCAAGAGAAAGGATGAGGTATTTGAAGTGTTTAAGAAGTTCAAGTCCATGGTTGAGAGGAAAAGTGGTCACAAACTCAAAGTGCTCAAAATAGATGGTGGAGGCGAATATGTCTCAAAAGACATTGAGAGGTTTTGTGATCAAGAAAGGATTGTACAACCTTATACACGGCAGAAAAACAATGTTTTCGAAAGGAAGAATCGATCGATCAGGAACATGAACATGGTGAGAATCATGTTAAAGGGGAAGAACTTTCCAAAAGAGTTATGGGGAGAAGCGATATCCACAACTTCCTATTTGTCGAATAGGTATCCAACAAAGACAATTGAGAAGGTAACACTAGAGGAAGCATGGTCGAGATTCAAACCGAATCTGAACCATTTGAGAATTTTTGGTTCTGTAGCATATCAACATATCCCAGGGTAGCTTAGAAATAAGTTGAATGATAAGGGAGGAGTGATGATACTTGTAGAGTATTACTATACAGGTGGTTACAAGTTCTTTGATGTAGCAAAGAGGGGGGTTGTGGTCAACTGAGACGTCATTGTCGATGAAATCAAGGAGCTGCAGCTAAAGGTGAGAAAAGTGTACACAAGAAGGGGGGGGGGGGTTGAATTGTGTATGAGAAAGTTTAATTATTTTTCTTAAACCTGTTTCATAACCTAAAATGTCAAGCTTAGATTCTGATCCAAGTAAGAGGCTGAATCATATCAGAGTCTGACTTTAGAACTTGTTGCACAGTGGAATGTAAAAGCAGAAGTAAATAAGGAGACACAAAATATATCCTGGTTCCTCTCAACCTAAGAGTTGTCCAGTCTCCTTGCAGCACAAAAGCATTTTAATATAATCAATTAGATTACAATTGTATAAGCCAACAGCTCAAGACTTCCTACTAATTCAAACTAGAATGATACTTCCTTGCTTAAGCCAATTGCTTAATACTTTCTGCTCAGTCCCACAGAGAGATACTTCTTCCTCAATCATACCATATCAAGACTTCCTGCTTTTCCCTCAAGCATGAGGCTTCAATGCTTAATCACACTAATCAAGACTTCATTGCTATGCTCTCAAGCATGAGACTTCAATGCTCAATCACACTGATCTAGACTTCCTTGCTCTACCCTCAAGCATGAGACTTCAATGCTCAATCACATTAATCGAGACTTCCTTGCTCTGCCCTAAAGCATGAGACTTCAATGCTCAATCATACTGATCAAGACTTCCTTGCTCTGCCCTCAAGCATGAGACATTAATGCTCAATCACACTGATCGAGATTTCCTTTAAGCACAAAGGCTAGATTCTCTATATTCTCTTAACAAAAGAGTCTTGTATTAACCTTGTGTTTATATGTGTGCTTTTTAGATAAAAATATACACAAAGGCTTTACATACTTGAGAAGAATATAAATTGATTGCTCCTAAGTGTAGAATAATGAAGTCTTCATTCTTCTTCTCTTCTTGCACAATTTTTCTTCTTTGTTGTGCTTTTATGTTCTGTTGATCTTCTTGATCATATTCACATATTCTTTCTTCAAGTCATATGTGAATATGTCTCACTTTGCTCTCACACACTCAACCCTTCTGGTTATATTTCTTTTTGTGTATGTTTCTCTCACTTGTGTTTTCTGTGTAACACAGTCTCTCTCTCAACCCATTTTTGTGAACTTGTATCACAACCTTGTAAACTCAGTCACATATTCCTCAACCCCCATTGATTCTCTTGTCTATGGAATGATTTAATCTTTTTTTATATAGATACTGAGAATTAATCCGTTGAAGATTGAAACTACCCATGATATAAGTAGTCGTTGAAGACCTTTAGGTATAACACGTAAAGTCAACTATAAAATAAACTAGCATAAAGACGTTGAGAGGAGCATAATAGAGTTCAAAATAGTTGAAAAGATAAGATCCTAACAATGTTACTTTTTTCTTGATACTACATAAAGTAGTTTACCGTTGTCATGAGATCTTCTTTAGATACCATGATCTGTAGACGTTTGTTGAAGCTTGATCTGAATCATTGTTATCATTATACTTCCTAAATCAAAGGATTTTTTTTATATAATTAGTTAAAGCATGATCAAAAGTTAAAGCATGTCTTCAGAACCTAGTTGAAATGAGACCTCAGAGTCTTGAGTTCACAGGTTCTGAGCTTACCTTTATCAAAGTCTTGATCATAACTAATCTGGATGAACACTTTCAGAGTTGATAACTTGATATAGAAAAAATTCCTTTGAAGGAGAATCTTCAGAACTGTTGATGAAGCTTGTTCAAAATTTGCAGAGTCATTCCTTATGACAGAGTCTACTTGCTTCAAATGACTCTAGTCTTCAGAACCTTGCTAATTCAGATCAAGCTTCAACAAATGTCTACAAGAAGTCTTCGGTCAAACTTGAGTATGTATGACCAAAGATCCTTTTGGAGTAGCCATCCCAACCTTGTTTAGAAATACAAGTTTGAAGATCATTTCCTGAGGCATTCATATCTTCAAGGTTGACATCCTTCTCATTGATGATAACAAGTTGGTTTATTAGACCAAGGTTAGATCTAGAAGTCATCTCAAGTTAAGACAAAGGATTTAGGAGTAAGATTTTGAAAAGCATATACATATGAGTGTTTTTTTTAGATGAGATGCAAAACGAGAGGAAGACAACCAGCTTAAATAGAAAAAAGGTTGCAATTCCTCACTATAAATTAGATAAAAATCTGAATAAAATTACACATTTAGTCCCTAAAGTTACACAAAAAAGTCACACACATCCTTAATTTTAGTTTGAATTTGAGTAGAGGAGGTTGCAAGAAGTATGAATCTAAAAAGCTTTCTGAATTTGAAGCCTCACCGATCCTTCTTCGGAGCTCTCATTGGAATCCAAATTGCTCGTCGGAATCTTCATCACCTTCATCATTTTCATCGTGTTCTTTGCACGTTCTTGAATGTTTTTACTCCTAGGAATTGCAGAGAAAAGATAAAAGCTGAAGATCTTTTGCAAAGAACAACAAGCAACTAAAGTAAGTTCCAATAAGAAAAGGTCATGAGTTGACAAGGGAGAGGTTGCAAATGATTTAAGGAGATATGCATCATTACTCCATAGATTTTGCCCGTACAACTTTAGAGCATGCATGATAAAATTTTAAACCCGTGAATTTTTAAGTGAGACATATGTTAAAAAGATTTTTCACTTAAGTGCTATTTTAAATTTCTTATTCCTTTACTGAGTCTTAGAGTCTGATACTTTTCAGAAGTCACACGTCATTAGAGACTGTTCCAATTTTTGATGAAGCTACTTCTGATCAATATTGATCTTTGATAATATTTATTTACAAGAAAGCTTTTAAAAGATCAGAACCACCCTTTAAGAAAGGTTTAAGCCTTTAAAGTGCTAGGGGTATCATCAAATAAATGACTTAAAAGATTTCCCCTTTTGATAAACTCTTTTTAAATTAATGAACACTTGGTTCTGAATAGAGATCAAGAATAAATATATACTCAAATAGTCATAATATCAATCCAAAGAGTATAAATATTATTTTCATAGATTTGAAAAACCTCACACGAGTAAGTTGTCCAAATTCGTTATGCACAGATAAATCATATACATAGACCAATTACATATAACCTATCATGCACTGAAGCTGTCTAAAGAATGAAGATGATTGACATACCTTTCTACAGATTTTGAACATCCTTTTCAGATTATTTATGGAAAGAATCAACCTTTATGATTATCTATTATTGAAGAAGATTCAAGTTTAACAAGGACTTGAAGTTCAGAAGACTGGAGACAATATCCATCTTTTCCTTTTTCTCCCTTGATTTAGGATCTGGAACACATGCTTTCCTTTTGTTGTAGGTTGAAAATGACCATCATCCAAGCTCCAGAAAAAATGCTTCACCTTTTACCTTGGTTTCTGAATTTTTTTTAGAAACATGGATCCATATGTCTTTGGTTCTGAATTCCTTTCACCTTTTGACCTAAGGATCATAGTGTCTGATTTCTTCAGAATCTAGTGACTTTGAAGTTTTAGGTTCTATTCCAATCAAAACCTTTGACTTCGCTGTCATTGATTTTGGTGTATTCAAAATCTTGCTACACTCAGTAGCAAATACACTAAGATCTTTAATCATTTTATCATCATAACTTGAAGAAGATGATTCTTTTTATTTTGAGCAACAAGACTACATTCTCATTTTCAACAGATTTTGAGCAAGACTCTGACTCACTTTTAGAATTAGAGAGTGTATGAGCCATTAGTGCAAGAATGACCTATTCAATATCATTGTTTAAATCTTACTTCTAAATAAGAGAAACTATTTGCAAGATATTTTGCTGCTATCTTTGAGTTTAGCTGCAAAAGTTCTTAATCTTGCTCTTCCTCAACAAGCAGATGAAGAATAAACCTTGGCTCATGCAACAAGCATATTTGTCCCACGAGTCAGTCTTAAGGATTAAGGAATCCTTTGAAACTCACAAAGCAAATGACTTAAAGCATAAACAAATTTATTGATCCACAAAAATTTGAAAGAACCCTTTTATTTATTTATTTATTATTATTCAAAAGCTCATTCAAGGTCATATGCTTATGTTCCAGCACTCATCACTACATTAGCATGACTTTCTTTAGCTAATCTGAAATTCTGGCAACCATACAGTGGATGTTATCATGAATGTTATGACATCCACTGTAACACAGACTACTAGACTTAATAATAAGTTGTAAATGGAAAGCAGTAAATACACAAGTAATTGTTTACCCAATTCAGTGCCAACCTCACCTACATCTGGGGGCTACCAAGCCAGGGAGGAAATTCACTATTAGTAGAATTAATTCAGAGTCAAACAACCAATTTGCACTCTTCACTTAAGACCTACCCAATGACACTTCAACCTAATACTAGACCAGAGTTTCCCACTCACTCCCCCTCAATCACATCTGTGATATTAACTAATTCAAAGTTACAAAAGGCAATGAAGTTACATTTCAAACACACCTTGATCTTGCTTCACAGCTTTGATCAAGTGACACACCACTCTTGCTTAAAAGCTTCAAGTGAAATAGTGAACAAACAATTCACACACACTAAACCAAAGCAATCATGCAGCAGACAATTGTTTGGTATACAAGTATCCTAAGACATTATACACACATGAAGAACAACTGATACAATCAGACTTCTTCACTCACAAACACACGTTCTCTGAAACCCTGTCAAGAACTATCTTCAATTAAGATTGCTCCTTCTATATATATAGGCAGCATACAGTCCTTGGGCCTTCGTACATAGGTTAGGTTTACCCAAGATAAACCTCTCTTCATGAAGTTGCGCACATCCAATTGAGTCAGGGGCATTCCATGTTATCCTTAGCAGTGCCTGATATGTCGCCTAAGATAACTAGGCTTCCTAAAATGTTTCCTGAAGTATAGCCTGAGCTAATAACAGAAACTAATACCTGCGTGCCCTGATGTCATACGCTCGATGTCATAACATTCAGCCATGACATTCAGCTTCACTTACTCTTAGCTCTCCCTGCAGAACACTCTTCATGTATGTCATAACATCAGTTATGACATTCATACATAATCCAATATTTTGCCATAAAATGAAGCCAATCAAAAGCATCTACAAACTCCCCCTTTGGCAAATTTTTGGCTAAAACACCCTGTTACCATATCAGAGTTTACAAGCAGTAGAAATCATACCATATAACCTATCATGCAGGAAAGCTACTAGCTAAACACACACAACCATAATACCATATCAGAGTCATCTTCCCACCCTAAGGACTACCTGCTAGGTATCACACTGATCTGTGGATCATCTAGTGATACTCCCTCTCAACTGATGCATAACACATCAGTGCACACATAACTTGCACACACAAATTATCCAGGCTTTTCTGGATGTCAAGACATTCAGGATGACATCCTGAAGAACAAAATCACCTGTGAAGCATAACATCCTATGCTACTCCCCCTGAAAAGATGCACAACCACACACATTCTGCAAACACCCTGCAGATACACACAAAACTAGTAGCTATCCTACTACTAGGTTCCATCAAGGAACACACACACATCTTAGAATCTTTAGAAAAACAACACACACTTCTAAAATACATTCCTACACTCATTAGGAACTCACACAGTAGCAGCAACATATCATCACCTCATGCAAACCTGCACAACAGCATCAACATACAAGTCTTCCACCTGTGAGATACAAACATACACATCTAGCCCTGCTGTTACTACCTAACACCTCTCCCCCTTTTTAGCCACAAATTAAGATCAAAACTAATTAAATAGTAAAGATCAAAATGAGTAACATTACAGAAGTTAGGGGTTATTACAACAAAAACTCATGATGAACAACACAAATATCCCATGCTGTCAAATATGGATTAACATATAAAGCAAGGAAACAAAAAAATCACTAGCCACAGCAGCACTAGTAGCACACCCTCATCAGCCCAACCAAACCATCAAGCCACCATATTAGTCTTCCTCCTCAAAAGAGCTTGAGTCACTGTCATCACTATCTGTTGAGATATCCTCATCAATATTATCAAAATCTTCCTGTGGCCTAGCTGCACTGCTGGAGCCATGAGCATTATCAGAGCTGTTAGGAGGATCAATGCGAGCAAGAGGAATAGTTATGCCATGCACAGGTAGCCCTTTCTGGAAAATCTTATCGACAATTTCCTTAGTGGATTTGTCCACATATGTTGAGCCTTCCCTGTTGTTGATTCGCCTAAGTTCATCAGCAGTGGGAGGAGGATACTTGCCATTGGACTCTTCTGTTGAGGATTTGGGAGGGATCTTGGATGAAGAGGCACCATGATGGAAAGACATGTTGATGTTGAGTGGAGACTGAGAATGAAGGTCTGAGAGAGATTTTGGAGAGTAGGAAAAATGAGTGAATTGGATGTGGGATAAGAAAAGTGGTGTGGGATGCCGAGCTTTACTGGTCAAGGGTGTGGAATGCATTAAATATGCAGGTTTGACCACATGTTTTCCAATCAAACAGCGTTTACTCAAAACACTCCCTCTGGCCAGTAATTGCTATAGGTCCTCATACATGCAAATTCCCAAATTTCCTCTTAGATTCTCAAATTGAGCAGCATCTAAAGCCTTTGTAAAAATGTCAGCTAGCTATAATTCAGTGGACACATGTTCCAAGGTGATTACTTTGTCTTCCACAAGGTCTCTTATGAAGTGATGCTTGATATCAATATGCTTGGTTCTGGTATGCTGAATTGGATTCTTGGAAAAATGTTGATAACACTTAAATTGTCACAGTACAATGTCATGACATCCTGAGTGACATTGTATTCAGTCAACATTTGCTTCATCCAGACCAGTTGAGAACAACTGCTACCAGCTGCTATGTATTCAGCTTCAGCAGTGGATAATGAGACACAATTTTGCTTTTTGCTGAACCATGATATGAGGTTGTTTCCTAAGAAAAAGCATCCACCAGAGGTGATTTTTCTATCATCAGCACTTCCAGCCCAGTCAGCATCATAATACCCAGATAAAGTAGGATCACACCCATGAGAGTAAAGTATACCATAATCACAAGTCCCATTCACATATTTGAGAATTCTTTTGACTTGATTTATGTGACTTACCTTAGGATCTGCTTGATATCTAGCACACACTCCAACTGCAGAGGCAATATCAGGTCTGCTAGCTGTTAGATACAACAAGCTTCCAATCATGCTTCTGTACAGGCTTTGATCAACACTAGTACCACTCTCATCTTTTAATAACTTCAGATGAGTGGGTGCAGGCGTTCTTTTGTGACCAGCATTGTCCATCCCAAACTTTTTGACTATGTTTTTGGTATATTTACTTTGGGAGATAAATATGGAATCTTCCATTTGCTTGACTTGCAATCCAAGGAAGTAAGTTAAATCACCACACATGCTCATTTCAAACTCAGATTGCATGTGATTGACAAATTGTTTCACCATTTTGTCTGACATCCCTCCAAACACTATGTCATCCACATAAATTTGTGCAATCATGATTTTTCCACCTTCATCCTTTACAAAAAGGGTCTTGTCTATCCCTCCTTTTCTGTATCCATTAGAGGTAAGGAATTCAGTCAGTCTCTCATACCAAGCTCTAGGAGATTGGTTCAATCCATACAGTGCCTTCCTCAACTTGTATACATGGTCTCTCAAGTTAGGATACTCAAATCCCTTGGGTTGTGCCACATATACTTCCTCATTCAGATATCCATTCAGAAAAGCACTCTTCACATCCATCTGGAATAGTTTAAATTTCAGAATGCAGGTAATTCCTAACAACAACCTGATTGACTCAAGTCTTGCAACTGGTGCAAAAGTTTCATCAAAATCAATTCCTTCAACTTGAGTATGACCTTGTGCCACCAATCTAGCCTTGTTTCTGGTTACAACTTCTTGTTCATCAAACTTGTTCTTGTAAATCCAATTGGTTCCAATGATGTTTGTTCCTTCAGGTCTTGGAACCAATTCCCACACTTCATTACGTTTAAAATGTTCCAATTCATCTTGCATGACCTTGATCCAATATTCATCAGTTAATGCCTCCTTCACATTCTTGGGCTCAATCTTGGATACAAAGCATGAATTTGAGACGATTTCTCTGGTTCTGGTTCTTACACCATTGTTGGGGTCTCCAATGATCAGATCTTTGGGATGATCTTTCAGGATCCTGATAGAAGGTTCTTTGTTGGTAGTTTCTGGTTGAGAGTCTGAAGTTACCTCTTGAACATCTTTAGAATTGACTATATCATCAGTTGGTGTCTATTGCGGTGAAAATTGGATATCAAGCTATTAATTAACTTGAATCTTATTTCTTTTTACAACCGGACTTTATTTTATCCAAAGGAAAGGTCTAAAGAGAGAAAAACCTTTTTCGCGATGTAACGACAACGCTTAAGAGATTCGGGGATCGGGGGTTGGTTATACCTAGGGAAGGTTTTAGCACCCTAAATATCTGTAGTACTCTACAAGAACCTTTTGTTTGATTGCTTGCTAAGTTTGTGATATGTACTATGGATGTGGGAAAAGATATGAGTTGAAACCTAAAGTTATATACACTAAGTTTGCTCGCAAAGACATCGCATCTTCTGCCTATGTATCCTAACTAGGATAGAATCAGAGCAATCGTAGTTCACCTTACAAGGGATAAAGAACGCTTGATTATGATCAAGGTTCAAAGGGGAACAAACATGACAATGTTTGTGTGGAGTTTGACAAAACTCCCTAATCTAATTTGTAATATTCAAAAGGGGAAGTAAGAAATCATGACGATGATTCTTACACAGAGTTGACAAACTCTTTCCTAGGGTTCTAGTTGAAGAACACTCCTAGTACCGGTGGGTCTTTTAGACTTAAAGCAAAGTCTAAGGGTTTCTAATCTAGGGTTAAAGTGACTTAACAAAGTCAAGGGGGATAAGAGATGTTTCCATGACATGAGGTTTAAACGGACAGACTTTTCCTTTGGAAGTATACAGGGGAGGCAACTGGATGAAAGCTAACAAGCTTCATCACTTGGGGAAAGAAAACAACAAAAGAATTAACAACATGATAAATGCATATTCATAACCATTGAATAAACATGTGGAATGATAAAGATGAAAGCGTATTGATGACAATCAAAGCAGGTGAATTAACAGGAACTGTGACGACAAATCAAGTTTAAATAAGTTTGATAGATAAAGTAACATGGACACGGTAACAACCAATAATGAAGCTTTAACATGTTAAAAAACATTTAAGGATGAGAATGCAAACAAACATCACAAAAATCACAAGTACATCAAGAGAAAATCCATCTGCACCTGTCAGGACGAATACAGAAAGTACGCAACTTGTACACAGTCAAAAGAGATGAAAAACTTGTCAAACATGAAAATAAAAAATATGACATGAAAGTAAACATCAAGATTAACACAATGAAAAAAGAACGGGTGAAAAACGACTAAAATTGAGAGAGTTATGAATTTTCAAAGTTTGGTGAAAAAATGGAAAAAATAATAAAAGAGTTGCCCTCCTCAGGGGTCGAACTCAGGCGTGCAGGGTACAAGGCGTGTTTGGAATAATGGGCTTATCACTGGGGTGGCTATACATCCGTTTGTATAAGCCACCCCCTTAATTAATAAGGGTGAAATGTTTCAGAATGACTTGGGCAAAAACACACAAACAATGATTTTACGTTTTGCGTCGTAACTTTCTTGTTTCTTATCCAAATGAGACAAACTTTATATGTAACTGGACCAGAAAAACATGAGGATCATGATGGTGCCGTTATTTTTCTGAGATCCCTCTTCTAATGAAAAACTCGATAGCATGTGTCTTTGTATGTTTTAAAATGCATTTTGTTATGAACAACTTAAACCAACCATTTTTAATCCAAACCAAGTATGCACACAGCTCACATGAATGGTATAGAATGATTTCAACACTTAATCCAAGCTTGATGCAAACAGGTTATGAAAGTGACATGTCAAGTGCAATTTTTTTTTTGAAAAAATGCATTTTGAAGTGTAACACTTATGACAACTAGTTCTAATGCCAAAGATTTGTGCAAACAGTTCATAAATGATCAAGGCAAAGTGTTCCAACATGATTTTGATGTAAAGCAAGCTTGTATGGAAATTTGGCATGTGAGCTGCAAGATGAGTTTGAAGGATGCATATATGAAAGTGTGCAAATCAGTTTCTATGCCAAAATAGATTATTCATTTACTTCTCAAATATGAAAATACACCTGCTCATGTTACAAATGCAGCCTACCACAGCCTGTGTAAAAGATAATGATTTTCAAGAATGTTTTTGATCTCTTGACTGCATCATGTTATAAGCAACACATTAGCAACTGCATTGGTGGTTGGAACTGGTCTCCTTATGTCTAAAGCATGATGAGGATGATGTCCTTAAAACTCAAATGATTCCAAAACATAAAAACATGATTTTGGTGTAAAATGTGCTATTGTGTGTGTGTGAAGCATGATAATGTTAATGGCTATGCAATGCTAAATCAACAGGTCTGTGCAATTACATTTGGTGATTGAAATTGATTTGATCATCTTTGAAACATGATAATGAAGGTGTCTTACTAATCATTTTATCAAAAACCAACAAAATATGAGTTTTGATATGAAATGCACATGGTGATGAATGCCTCAAACCTACTGTCACCAGAATTTGATATTCCAAGGATGAATTGCCAACAGTCCAATGTTCAACAGAAAAGCAAATCACACAAGAGCAATGTAGACATATGCAATCACCACTAAATCAAAACCTGCTGCAAACTTTAAATAAGACCACATCATGATCAACAAAACCCCTAAACTTGACAAAAGATCAAGTATAACAAGCTGTCAACACCAGGCCCCAAGGACATCTGTGGTTATCAACAAAGAAAGATCCTCCCCTGCCAACACTCATCCCTAACCAAAAACCAAAACTCTCACCTGCCACTAATTACTTCATGACAACAGTTATACAAGAAATTCCAAGATGGTCAACAAGTTGAAAAAAATGTCCTTATAGCCCTGTAGGATAAGGCCTGATCAAGGTTTAAACAACAGTCTTATGATTCAAAAAACCAAATGCAAACAAGCTATGAATCTTCCAAATTTATTTTAGCAGTCCTCCTCCAAAACAGAAATAGCCTAGGACTGATATCTCACAATTGTTGTTTCTCAAAAGTGACAAACAAAGTGGCCTGAAAACAGGCACAGGTGAGGGCATTGAACTGCCTCAAAAGTGGTCTTAATCCAAAGTCACCACTAACTAATCTAGGAGCAAAGAAAACACAAACCTTCAATGCTAAGCCACTCTGAGCCTATGACAGAATGCACACCTGTAGACCCTACACATGATTGACACTACACATCTAAACAGTTGAAACCTTAATAGCAGGGCTCACTAACCTCCAACATTAAGCCCTCATGAAACCTTAGCATGAAATAATCAGAAGTGTTCATTTCCAAACAGCAACATGGCCTATTTCA
Organism: Lathyrus sativus; assembly: GCA_963859935.3. Lineage (NCBI taxonomy): Eukaryota > Viridiplantae > Streptophyta > Magnoliopsida > Fabales > Fabaceae > Lathyrus > Lathyrus sativus. Next base: position 452,567,690 of record OZ012738.1, on the reverse strand, counting down.
AGTGACAACATCATTTCTCAATGCCAATGCAGGCTTCACAATTGACAAGGCCAACACAACAGTCTGAACAGGGATGGATTACACATATTGAATTTTGACAACAGCTCAGATATCCTAGTTGATCTATACAGTCAAATGGTTGTTCTCCTACACTAACAATTTTAACATGCATGACAGGTCCACATATGAATAGCCAAGTCATTCACACACCAGACAATGATTTTGTGTTGGCAATTTCAAGCAAACTCTGACTTAGTGAGTCTAGTTATTTAGCAATAATTGGTGCAATTATGCCAATGAGTATTGAATAATAAAGGACAAACAAAACAACCCTCTTGAAAAACATATACTTACCAAATCAAGGCATTACCCTAAATCATGGTTCTAGGTTAAGGCAAACTAAGGAAGGTTGGCCATAAACATTAATGAAACACACAACAACAAAACCAAAACCATATTAGAAATCAATCACAGCCCCACAACAAACTTAACCCATGTTCTAGCAAAAAACATGAGTTAACAACCTATCCTCCAAAACTGTTTTGACAACAACAACCACAAATTCATCATGCTAATGTTTGAAACTTGACAAGGACAAACCAGACATACATGATAATACTCATAACAATCTCATCATTCAACAACAAACAAATATCATGAAAGTCACCAAATGTTCATAGTTTCAAATTTCACCAAAATGCTCAAAATGCAAAGACATGAAAAAATGGTGCAAGAGTCAAGGTGTACAAGCTACATACCTCTTATAGACCTTGTTGAACAAGCTAGAATATCCAAGAAATCCAGAGAACTTCAATCTTCTTTCTTGCCTTGACTCTTTTCTTCACTTTTAAGCAAAATGCAACTATGATGCCAAATGGAGAAATAGGTCTCACCAATGAATTCTAACACTTTGGACAGTTGAAAAAAAAATATATAAGAGGTGTTAGGATGATTAAAACATTAGGCAAGTGCTTAGAACAAGATTTGGTGGAATTTGTAGCTTTTGGTCAAAGTATCTTGGTGTAAGAGTTGACTTTTTGATTGGTGAAGTTTTTGGGTGGTTTAATGGTCTAGACACCTTCTATACCATATTTTTAGAGTGTGTGGATGGTTGTTGGGGTGTTGGAATGTAGGGAAATGGTTTTGGCAGCCCTTGCACCAAGACAGATTTTTAGGCTTTTTAGTGAAAAGTGAAATTTGGTGATTTTGAGTGCAAGAGCAAGGGCAGAGGTTTTTTTATGGTTTTTAGAATGTTATTGATGATGAAAATGAGGTGAGGGAGAGTCCTATTTATAGGCAAGTGGAAAAGAGGGGCAGATTTGAAGGTTTCTTCACCTTGAAGAAAGGTTTTCAACTTTTTAACACAAACCTCCCAAAGGGGGTTTCCTTGGCTGCAGGGCAGGCCTTAATAGTCAAGAATTATGATGAATTTGTGTGGCTAATTGCAGGCTAGAAGCATAGCTTGAGGGCTGGTTCATAACCACTTTCCACTGCTTGTTTTAATGTTTTAAAAATGCAAGTTGCAAGGCAACTTGCAAGCCACTTGCAATTTTGGCTAAATCCTCAAACTTCTGCATTTCCTTGGTTCTTTCATGCTAAAAACATTCTACATATCAGATACAACAAGTTTCATAAGCTGAGATTGGCCAACTTTGATGAAAGAATGCATTTTGAAACTTGGCCAATGTGGGACTAAAGTGAAAAACCACCAACTTGCCATGACCATAACTTTCAGCTCATAAATCATTTTGAGATGTGCTAGTACTTTTTAGAAAGCCCTCACATAGATCTAAAACATTCATGTTTTCATGATTTTAAATTTCCCAAAGGAACTTGGCCAAAAAGCCCTCCAAAGTTGCTAAAAAATGAGCTCAAAAATGAAAATTTCCCAAGTCTTTTTCCCCTCTTAAAATGAATTTGATCATAACTCAAAATCTATGCATTTTCTGATCATGGACCACTTAGGGAATTTTGTAGGACTTGTCAAGAGCTTCCAAATGAGCTTTGAACCAACTCAATTGGATGTGTGGTTAAGGAGTTATGGTTTAGCCCTTTTCAAAACCCTAATTTCCCGATTTTTTGATTACTCCTTCATCCTTAATCCAATGGTCATGAAAATTGATATGCAAGTACAATATGACATAAGGAACAACTTTGTTTCACATCTTGAATTCCAATTCATAAAATTTGGAGAGTTGACTTTTCGGTCAACCGTACGACCGATCGGTGATTACCGAGTCGCCTGTTGACATTCTGGGCCTCCTGAGACTTTGAAACTTCTTGGATGAAATTTATTAAGCTATATGAACTTCATGAATCACAATCCCACCATTTAAACATCTTCCAACATCAAAGTCAAACTACGGTTGACTTTTACTAGTCCAAAACCCTAATCGGGTGCTCTGAAATGTACTGCTCTGAATTCTGGGGTAACAACCTCACATTGGCTTCTTGATTGACATTATATAATACCATTAACCTTGTTTCCTATTTGAATGAGCCCAAAATATTGAATAATCACAAACCCTGAAGTTTCGATTTTGACTGCACGAAACTCTGATTCATCTGCAATTTGGCAAAGACAGTCTTGCACTGGGTTAAGGTTAGAAAATTCATGAGTATGCTCCTAAAATGATAATTAGAATCTAAGGGGTCAAAATTTGGGGTGCAACAGTGTCTCAAGCAATGTTCCAACATCCTCTATGACATTGATTTCTTCAGGCTGATCATTAATAATAACATTAATGGATTCCATCAGGACTTTTGCTCTGGAGTTGTATACTCTATAAGCTCTGCTGTTAGTAGAGTATCCCATAAATATGCCTTCATTACTTTTGGGATCCATTTTCCTCCTTTGTTCACGATCTGTCAAGATGTAACACTTGCTCCCAAACACATGGAAATACTTCACAGTTGGTTTTCTTCCTTTCCATAATTCATACAGAGTGGAAGATGTTCCCTTTCTCAAGGTAACTCTGTTGTGAACATAGCATGCTGTATTCATTGCCTCAGCCCAAAAGTGCACAGGTAATTTCTTTGCATGAATCATGGCTCTGGCAGATTCTTGAATAGTCCTGTTTTTCCTTTCTACTACTCCATTCTGTTGAGGAGTAATAGGAGAGGAGAATTCATGTCTGATACCTTCTGTTGAGCAGAATTAAGCAAATTTAGAGTTTTCAAACTCCTTTCCATGATCACTTCTGATCCTGATAACACCACTCTCCTTCTCTCTTTGGAGTTTAGTGCAAAGATCTTTGAAAACTTCAAACACATCAGATTTTTCTTTGGTGAAATTTATCCAGGTGAATCTGGAGTAATCATCAACAACTACATAGGCATACCTTTTGCCACCCAAACTTTCTACTTGCATTGGTCCCATCAGGTCCATGTGCAATAGTTCCAAAGCTCTGGAGGTAGTTGTCGCAACTGCGAAAAACCACCGGCGAAAAAACAGAAGAGTCGCCACTTTCGTTATTTATCCCAAAGAGAGGGAAAGGAAACAATCGCAAAAACCTAAAGAAAAAGGGAAAGACAAGGTCATCGCAACCATGTCTGGATTCGGGAGTCGGTTACGCAAGGGGAAGGTATTAGCACCCCTCATGTCCGTCGTACTCGTCGGGATCCACGCATTGTTGTCTATCTAAAAGGGTGTGTTGAAACTATCTAGCTAAAGGCTTAAGGACAAAAGAAAAAGAAAAGAGAAGTGACTCAGCAGAGCATCGCCGCTCTGTGCCTACGTACTCCCTCGTGCAATGGGAAAGTCAGAGTCAACGTAGTTTGACTAACTACGGCTAAAGAAGGGGGGAAGGTTGCTCGTTGAGACATCGCGTCTCGTGCCTACGTACTTTCATCTGGTATGAAAGATCAGAGCAAATGTAGTTCGGGCTAGAAGGACCACAGGTTGGTTCAAAAGTTTTTAGGCTCGAGTAGGGTTAATAAATAGTTCTAGCAGTTGGTGTATGCAGCTCGACCATTGGAGACTTAAGCGTTACCGTTTGTGATGGAACTAAGAGTTAACGACACTCTTGCTTATGAAAATATTTTCCTTGATTAAGAACCCCAAAGGGTGAAAAAGGTTTGAAGTGTTTTTGTGTTTTTTAGAGAAGAAGTGTTTTGAATTAGAGTGTTCATAATGTATGTTGTAACAAAGTCTAAAACCTAGGATCGAATGCGTCGCATATCATCCTAAGGACGTATACTAAACACTCTAGGTAATTGATAGGTGGCCCCTCAAATAACATTTCCCAAGTATAAGACTCATGGCACAACATTCATTATCCTTATTAAGTATGTTAAACTTGTTTGAAGATGAGAAGAGAATAAGGCACACTAATGGGAGACTAGTCAATCCTAAAAGTTATCATGCAAAGTGGACTTAAAGTTGAGTTTGAAAAGGGGAGCTACCTAATGTTATCATGCATGTGTAGAACCTTAATGTCTATCATAACCTCAATAGGTTAGATAACTTATGTGGAGCATGGCAAAAGAAAGCAAAAGAAGAAGAAGAAGAAGAAGAAGAAGAAGAAGAAGAATGCATATGCAAATGAAAGGATGCACACATAGAATGCACAAGTAGAATGATAGTGGGAGGAAAATATGTGTGGGGAAGTAGCCACCACAAGCTCATCTCAACCAAGCATGCATATGGAAATGCAATAAAAGAAAATAAGAAGGAGAGAGATGCATCAAAGACAAGCAAACAAATGACAAACACAAAGAAAAAGTCCTCATGGATTCATCACTTTAGGTAAGCTTCAAGTTCCTCCTAAGGAGGGACAAAGCTACCTTAAATGACACTCCAAGGTCATTGGACAGAAGGGAGATGAAGAGAAGAGAGCTCAAAAGCAATATCAAAACACATCAAGAAGAAATGCAAGCAAGAGCACAAAGGAAGCAAGCACACACCACTTACGAGTTCAAGTTGAAAGCACAAAAAGAAAAGCATCAATCAACAAGCAATGAACATAATTTTGACCTAAAAATGAACATACAGCAAGCTCAACATGTCTAAAATGTGAAACAAGAAGAGTTGAGAGCTTATTGGATCCATAAAGGTCATTTCCAATTCAAACTAGATCATGCACTTGTGTGAGCTGTCCTATGGAATGACCTAACTTGCAAGTCACTTCAAAAATAGGAAAAAGGCTCAAAAAATATCAAATAAAATACACAAAGAAGCTAAACATGTTGGCAACCAGAGGCCAAAAGATCAAGACAAATGTTCCCTCAAAGCACCATCAAAAGAAAAGATTCATTTAGATGTCCACTTTGAGATAGGAGAAACAAAGGTAAAAAGAAGAGCCATAAAAGTCAACCCAAAAGTCAACAACCAGGGGCAAAATGGTCCTCAAAAATTGATCAACTCATCATTGAGATGAAGATCAATTTTCAATCATTGGATCAAAAAGGAATGAGAGAAATAAATGCAAGAGCCAACCATGTTACAATTCAATTCAATTAAAACAACTCCAACATTTAATTCTTTTTTAAATTGAAAATAAAACTGAAAAATAAAATAAAAATGTCCAAAAAATATTAGACATCTCAAAGTATATAAAAAATACTTTTGGTGAATTTTTAAAGTACTGGAATTATTTTATTTGATTTAAATTGTAAACTGAAAATAAAATAAAAATCAAAATAAAATAAAATAAAAATGACAAATACGTGGTGCAAACAACAACAAAATTAAGTGCAAAAAAGAACTGGGCCTAAGTTGGGGGTGCAATTAGCGCGCATACACAAGGCCCATTAGAAAAAATCTCAAAAATAAATAAAACCCTGACAGTTGTGTGTGACACGGTCAACCAAGGTAGATCATGGAATTCAACCAGAAACGCTTGATCACTTAGTAATCAAATCAAAGGGTTGGGGAAATGCCAACGCATTAATGAGAATTTGAATGCTATTCCATGCAATTAGTCAACTAAAGACTACCGTGTTTCTTAATCTCATACATTAAATGCAAAAGTAATCCAATCAAGCGAACCACACAATGCCACGATATCATCTTCCTCGTTGGAAATGAGAGGGAAAACCAGAGGTGACCGGAAATGCTCCGGTCATCTTCCTCATGAGCTCCGACCACTGTATCCAAGAACAACAACATGGCCAACTCCAAACTCAACCATTTTGCACAATTTTTATATCAAAATTTATCTAGAGATCATGAGGATCTCAAATCCACCATCAAAACTCACTAATCATGCGTAATAAAAGCAACCTGAAGCCATTAAGTTTGTGCATCAAAATCTCAAGTTCATCAAAACTCATCCAATTTGATTTAAAACTCATCTAGAAGTTATGTAGGTTACAGATCAAGCATCAAACAAGCCAAAACATGCAAGAAAAAGCCAAAACAGATCCAAACATTTTTGAGCATCATCCAACAATCAACACCAATGCCAGTTCGTTTTACATATTAATGATCTACATTGTTTCTACGTCTCAAATATGCAAAAATGGCAGTGAATCAATGCTTATCCAGAGTGTAAAGTTGAATTGCAATTACCTAGTGGAGAACTTCCACTGAGCCTTCAAATGGAGCTTAAGCTTGCAGAAAAATGTCCAGAATCATTCAATAAACTTCAATAGAGCTTTTGCAATTCACAATTTGGCTTGAAACTTGCTAAATCTCCAAATTCGAATTTCAAAATTTCACCACTTTTTCAAAACTGTTCTTGATCAGTTTTCCTCCAATTCTCCCTTCTGATGATTTATTCATGACCAAAACCTTATATGTGATGGATCTTGATAAGAATTGAGCCCAATCTCAGCCTCTAGCAGCCCAATTGAAAATCCAAGGAATTGAATTTGGAGCTCACTCATGTACACGAAATTCTCACCAAATTGGCTCCAAATTGCTTCAAAATGCTTGCTGGTACCACATGGAGTGTGAATGGCTAGGATTAAAGCCTTGTTTGATCTCAATGGTTGAGGTTTGTTGTGTAACTTCATAATGAAGTAACCTTGAAAATGGCTCACTAAAACACCTCAAATTCAAATTCTATTAATTCCAATGTGTTTAAAACATGATTTTCACTAAAAAAATGTACTCCTTTGCACCAAAATGTTCAAAAATGAATTAATTCCCAATTTGCCCTTTTAAACCTTCTTCCATGAAAATTCACATATCCATCTTCAAACCAAACCAAATCCATGACTTATCAATGCTTGGTAAAACAAATAACACCATTTGGAGCAAGTTTGATGTTGAAAAGATCTTCATTTGAAGTGTGCAAGTTGGTGAAATGGACCTATAATTTTATGACCTGTAATCTCACTTTCCCAAAATACCCCTGACTTGCAAACCTCATAACTTGATTTCTACAAATCAGATGAAAGACTTCTAGTACTTTTTGGAAATCTAAGACCATGAACTACAACTTTAATGTTGGCCAAAAGTTAAAGAGAAACATCCTTCTAGGTCAAAAATGGCTTGGAAGTTGGTTGACTTTTGTTGACCAAAATCACATCCCTCTGATGACCTGTAACTTGTCTGGATCATAACTTGAGTTCTATAAATCCAATCAAGGACTTCTAGTACTAAAAAGAAAGCTAAGAACATGCTCTACAAGTTCCATGTTGGTCAAAAGTTAAGATGAAACATTTATCTTGAGATAGGTGGTCTTGAAGTTAGGCACTAAATATGGGGTTTTACCCTGAGAACCCTGATTTAGTTACTTCTCACACACTTGATTCTTGATGAATTGAACTTGAAATGATATCCCATGTATCTTAACACAACATCCCATGACCATAGAGACTTTAAATTTAGTTTTAATCTCCTTCAATTGCACAGTTGACTGAGGATTTACCAGATGAAAACCCTAGATGCAACATCTTCAACTGTAACCTTTCACACTTAGCACAAACACTTGGATGAGCTCCACAATGACCCTCAAGACACTCAATGAGCTCTCTCAATATCTTATATCCATAACCATGAATTCACAATCCTCTAATGATCTTGAACTGGCCTCCAAGTTAGGAGCTGACCCACATACATCCATCCTTTCTTTCACAAGACCAATGCCCACTTCCTGATGACTTGATGATCATCCAAACTTGAGTAACACCCCTTTATTAGGCTCAACCCTCTGAGTAGACTCCTCTTGCTATGAACAAACTCTTGATCCCCTGTTCAATGAAAAATTCTATGCAATGCAAATGTTAGAAAGAAAATGAAATGAAACATAAAAGTTAAAAAAAGGTTGGGCAAATTTTGGGGTGCAACAGTAGTCAGGTGTCCAACCCTTGGATGAGATGTATTGGTTTACTTGCCTACTTGATATTCATCACAAACCTTACCTTCATCAATAGTCAGCTTTGGAATTCCTCTCACAGCTTCCTTGGAAATGATATTTTTCATCCCTCTTAGATGAAGATGTCCAAGTTTTTGATGCCACGGTTTAACTTCCTTTTCTTCTTTAGCCATAGAACAAATAATGGAGTTACTTGAGGTTTGAGGCTCCCACATGTAGCAGTTGTCTTTAGACCTAGCTCCCCTCATGACTTCCTTTTTATCTCTATTTGTGACAACACATTCTCCCTGTGTGAAGTTGACATTGAGTCCTTGGTCACAGAGCTGACTGATACTGATTAAGTTGGCAGTTAATCCTTTCACCAGCAATACATTGTCTAGGTTAGGAACTCCAGGACAGTCTAGTTTCCCAACACCTTTGATTTCCCCTTTTGCTCCATCACCCTAGGTCACATATCTAGTGGAATGTGGTTTGATGTCCACCAATAGATTATTTATTCCAGTCATGTGCTTAGAACAACCACTATCAAAATACCAGTCTTCTTTAGCTGACACTCTCAGAGAAGTATGAGCTATCAGAACAACCTCCTTTGCCACCCATTGTTGCATCTTGACAGGAGCATCTTGATGAGAGTGACTAGGAAATCCATGCAGACTGAAGCAAAAAGGTTTTATGTGTCCAAATTTACCACAATAGTGACACCTCCACCTTTTGGACTTTCTCCTTGTCTGATTCATGTTTTTGTTCTTCTGATGTTGTGACATTGGTCGTGATCCGGTTTGGTCTATGATTTTCAGCCTTTGGTTTCTTGAATCCCAAGGTGGGTTTCTGCTCACCAACAAAACCCAGTCCAAACATGTTTTCTGCTTTCTGACCACTCTGTAGGATTTTTTCTAGAGTGTGTGTCCCAGGGTTTAGCATCCTGACAGATGTTGTCATCTGATCAAGTTTGGAGATTAACATTTTGACCTCAATGTTGAGTGAATCAATGGTTGCAAGATTCTCCTTCTTCTCAGCTTCCAACTTCTTAATGAATTTCTTATGCTTCTCCCCTAGTTGACATACTTCAGCACTTCTGAGGTATAGCTGTTTATATGAGGTTGCAATTTCTTCAGAGGTCAGTTCCTCTTCACTTGAGTCACCATCACATATGCATACGCTGTTTAGAATAGTGACATGTTTGGAAGATTCTTCATCTGATCCACTCTCTGAGTTTCCATCTAACCAAGTAACTGCTAGGACCTTCTTTTTCCTCTTGAGATAGGTGGGACATTCTGCTTTAATGTGCCCATATCCTTCACATTCATAACACCGAGCTCCTTTGTCTTGGTTGGACTTTTCTTCAGAATTGACTCTTTTGTTAATGTCAGGTGAAATGTTATTGACATTAAATCTACCCTTCTTAGAGATTCTCCTTGCTTCCATCATTGTCTTCATCAGAGTCTTCTGCTGAATTTGTGACAAGGGCTATGCTTTTGTTCTTCTTCTCAACCTGATCACACATTCCCATCTCAAAAGTTTGGAGTGAACCAATGAGTTCATCCAATTTCATGTTGCATATATCATGAGCTTCTTCAATAGCAGTGACTTTCATGGCAAACCTCTTAGGCAAAGATCTTAGAATCTTCCTCACCATCTTTTCTTCAGACATCTTTTCTCCTAAAGCACCTGAGGTGTTGGCAATCTCAAGAATATTCATATAGAATTCATGAATAGTCTCATCCTCATTCATTCTCAGATTTTCAAATTTAGTGGTCAGCATCTACAATCTTGACATCTTGAACTTTGAGGTGCCTTCATGAGTAGTTTTGAGGGTATCCCAAACCTCTTTAGCCAGTTCAGAATGATGCACTAGTCTGAAAATGTTCTTGTCTATACCATTAAATAAGGCATTCAAAGCCTTAGAATTCCTAAGAGCCAAGGCCTATTGTTCTTTGGTCAATTATTCCTCAGGTATTAACACAGGTAATCAATCTTTGTCAGTCTTCACCGGATGTTCCCATCCTGAGTTTGCAGCTCTCCATGCCTTGCTGTCTAAAGACTTCAAGAAGGCTATCATCCTAGGTTTCCAATAGTCATAATTTCAGCCATCCAGAATTGGTGGTCTATTTGTGAATCCTATATCCTTGTCCATAGTACCAGAATTTATCTTCCCTAGATCTCACCCAGAAATAACAGGCAGGGTGCCTGCTCTGATGCCAATCGAAATTCTGGCAATCACGCAGTGGATGTTATCACAGATATTATGACATCCACCGTAACACAGACTACTAGACTTAATAATAAGCTGTAAATGGAAAGCAGTAAATACACAAGTAATTGTTTACCCAGTCTAGTGCCAACCACACCTACATCTGGGGGCTACCAAGCCAGGGAGGAAATTCACTATTAGTAGAATTAATTTAGAGTCAAACAGCCAGCTTGCACTCTTCACTTAAGACCTACCCAATGACACTTTAGCCTAATACTAGACCAAAGTTTCCCACTCACTCCCCCTCAATCACAGCAATGATATTAACCAATTCAAAGTTACAAAAGGCAATGATGTTACACTTCAAACACACCTTGATCTTGCTTCACAGCTTTGATCAAGTGACACACCACTCTTACTTAAAAGCTTCGAGTGAAATAGTGAACAAACAGTTCACACACATTAAACCAAAGCAATCATGCAACAGACAATTGTTTGGTATACAAGTATCCTAAGACATTATACACACGTGAAGAACAACTAATACAATCATACTTCTTCACTCACAAACACACGTTCTCTGAAACCCTGTCAAGAACTATCTTCAATTAGGATTGCTCCTTCTGTATATATAGGTAGCATACAGTCCTTGGGCCTTCGTACATAGGTTAGGTTTACCCAAGATAAACCTCTCTTCATGAATTTGTGCACATGCAATTGAGTCAGGGGCATTCCATGTTATCCTTAGCAGTGTCTGATATGTCGCCTAAGATAACTAGGCTTCCTAAAATGTTTCCTGAAGTATAGCCTGAGCTAATAACAGAAACTAATACCTGTGCGCCCTGATGTCATACGCTCGATGTCATAATATTTAGTCATGACATTCAGCTTCACTTACTCTTAGCTCTCCCTGCAGAACACTCTTCATGTATGTCATAACATCAGTTATGACATTCATACATACTCCAATGTTTTGCCACAAAATGAAGCCAATCAAAAGCATCTACATAATCTTTCTTTAACTTTTGTAGTTTCCATTCTTTGACTAATGAAGGAAATTTCATTTAAAGCTGAAGCACTAACTGAATATTTTTCTCATCAGATCCTTTCTGTTTCAATGTAAGTTAAAAAAAACATAGCCAGGCTCTGATACCAATCGAAGGTGGGAAAAATATACACAAAAAGGGGGGGTTGAATTGTGTATGGGAAATTTTACTTATTTTTCTCAAACCTGTTTCAAAATCTAAGATGTCAAGCTTAAATTCTGATCCAGGTAAGAGGGTGAATCAGATCAAAGTCTGACTTTATAACTTGTTGCACAACAAAATGTAAAAGCATAAGTAAATAAAGAGACACACAATATATCATGGTTCATATCAACCTGAGAGTAGTCCAGTTCCCTTGCAGCCCAAGAGATTTGTATTATAATCAATCGGATCACAGTTGCTTAAGCCAACATCTCAAGACTTCCTGCTCAATCAAATTAGATTTGAACTTCCTTGCTTAAGAAAACAACTTAAGACTTCATGCTCAATCCCATGGTAAGATACTTCTTGCTTAATCATACCAAAATGAAACTTCCTGCTCTGTCCTTAAGCATGAGACTTCAATGCTCAATCATACTAATCAAAACTTCTTTTCTCTGCCCTTAAGCATGAGACTTCATTGCTAAATCACACTGATCGAGACTTTCTTACTCTTCTCTTAAACATGATACTTGAATGCTCAATCACATTGATCGAGATTTTCTTGCTCTACTCTGAAGCATGAGACTTCAATGCTCAATCACATAGATCGAGACTTCCTTGCTCTACCCTTAAGCATGTGACTTCAATACTCAATAACACTGATCAAGACTTCCTTGCTATGCCTTCAAGCATGAGACTTCAATGCTCAATGACACTGATCGAGACTTCTTTTAAGCACAAACGCTAGAGTCTTCAGATTCTCTTAACAAAAGAGTCTAGTATTAACCTTGTGTTTATATGTATGCTTTTTAGACAAGCAGGTACACATATGTTTTACACTCTTGATTATAATATAAATTGATTGCTTCTAAGTTTAGAAGAATGAAGTCTTCATTCTTCTTCTCTTCTTGCATAATTTTTCTTCTTTGTAGTGCCTTTCTGTTATGTTGATCTTCTTGATCATATTCACATATTCTTTCTTCAAGTCATATGTGAATATGTCTCACTCTGCTCTCACACACTTAACCCTTATGGTTATATTTCTTTTTGTGTGTGTTTCTCTCACATGTGTTTTCTGTGTAACACAATCTCTCTCTCAACCCTTTTTTGTGAACTGGTATCATAACCTTGTAAACTCAATCACGTATTCTTCAACCCTCATTGATTTACTTATATATGGAATGTCTTCAATCTTTTTCTTATATAGATGCTAAGAATCGATCCATTGAAGATTGAAGCTATATGTGGTATAAGTAGCTGTTGAAGGTTAGCTAGAGCACGTAAAGTCAACTATAAATGTAGCTAGCATAAAGACGTTGAGATGAGCAGAGTAGAGTTCAGAATAGTTGAAAAGATAAGATCTTGACACTGCTAATTTTTGCTTGATTTAACATAAAGTAGCATACCATTGTCACAAGATCTTCTTTAGATAACTTCTGACCGGAGACTTTTTGTAGATGTTTATTGAAGCTTCATCTGAGTCATTGTTATCTTTATATTTAACTTCTTGAATTAGAGAGTTTTTATAGAATTAGTTAAAATATGATCAGAAATTAAAGTATGTCATCAGAATCTGCTTCGAATGAGACTTGAGTTTTAAGTTTACAGGTTCCGAGCTTGCCTTTATCAAAGTCTTGATCAGAACTAATATGGATGAAAACTTTTAGACTTGACGACTTGATACATATACAAAATTTCTTTGAAGCAGAATCTTTAGAATTGCTGATGAAGCTTGTTCAGAAGTTTCAAAGTCATTCCTTATGACAAAGTCTACTTGCTTTAAACGACTCTAGTCTTTAAAACCTTGCTAAAGTTTAAATATCAAGTAAGAAAAGGTTCATCATCTGAAAAACTTGATTTGACTCTTCAGAGTCTAAAGGCTTGGTTCCGATCCTTCAGATTGAGAACAACTTTGCTTCTCTTTAAAGATTCTTCTAAGTGATTAACTTGATTTATATCAAGATTATCTTCTTTTGATCCCGCATACTTAAACAACCGTTAGTAAATCCTATTATTCTTTAAATACTTTGTTATCATCAAAACCTTTTAAGATTATGAACAAATTTTGTTCTAACAGCAGCAACCTGTAACCGGTTATGTAAAAGCTGTAACCAGTTACAACTTTGAAAATTCAGATTCTGCAGAAATGGTAAGTGCAGAAACTCCGGTTGTCGAAGCCCGAATTGAAGAAAGTGTGAGAAGATAAAAAAGGAAGAGAGGCTTGCCTCAAAGATTCCAATAATGTGAGTTTTTTTCGAGACAATGAAGTCAATGATGATGGTGATTTGTCCATTTTTTACTTATGACAGAATCCCAACCCGTTAAAATGGAAGAAGGTTTAAGTGATCCAAAGTTGATTTGTGCCATAAAGAGGAGTTGGAACCAATTGAGAAGAAAAATATTTGAGCGTTGGTTGATTTATCAGACAGAAAGAAGCCAATTGGTGATAGATGGGTGTTCAAAGTAAAGGCAAATCCCAAGGGTGAAATAATTAAGCATGAGACTCAATTAGTTGCAAATGGATTTTTGCAAAGAGAAGGCATAGACTTTGAAGAGGTATTCACACTGGTTGCTAGGATTGAAACCATAAGGCTAGTTGTTTGTATTGTGAATAACAATAATTAGACCTCCTACCAAATGGAAGTGAAATCTACATTTTTGAATGGACCGCTTGAACAAGAGGTGTATGTGGAACAACCCCTGGTTTTATTATGAGAAATCAAGAGCTAAAGTTCTACAAGTTAAAGAAAGTGTTATATGGTTTGAAGAAATCTCCAAGAGATTGAAACAGAAGAATAAATGGTTTCGTAAAGAAGGTTGGCTTTAAGAAATGTGTATCTGAGCATGGAGTGTACATTAAGACATATACAAGTGAATGAGTGATTATCCTTTGTCTATGTGTATATGACTTGTTAATAACCGACAAAAAAGAAAAATGTATTTCAAAGTTCCAAAGTGAACTTATGAAATAATTTTAGATGATCGACCTTGGCCTTTTGACATACTTCCTTGACATTGAGTTCCACAATTTCAAAATGGGACTACTTATGCCCCAAAGAAGGTATGCACTTTAGATATTGAAGAAGTTTGAAATGGAGCATTGTAATGCTGCCATTACTTTGACTGAACTAAGGCTGTAGTTGCCAAAAAATGAGGATGAATAAAATGTTAATCCAACTCAGTATAGGAGGCTGATCAGATCCTTGTGTTATTTCTGCAATACACGGCCATATTTGACATTTAGTCTCGGTATTGTGAGTAGATTCAAGGGGAGACCGAAGGTTTCTTACTTGGAAGCAGTCAAGAGGATCCTAAGACATGTCAAAGGTTATGTTGGATGCGGAGTTCTCTTTCCGGCAGCAGATACGAGCATAAAATGTATTTTGCGTAGTTTTATCGATTCTAATTCGTGAAAAGATAAAGATTATCAAAAGCATATAGCTGGATACATCTTTATGCTAGGTGAACCATCAATCTCGTGGTGTACGAAGAAGGAACTGGTAGTTTCACTCTCGTCTTGTGAGGCCGAGTATATTGCTTTGTTATGCGCGTGCCAAGCCGTGTGGCTTATGAATCTATTGGAGGAGTTGAGCAGCAGTGAGGGTGAGGATGTTACACTCCTGGTTGACAATGTTTCCATGATTAATCTTAATAAAAACCCAATTGCACATGAGAGTAACAAGCATATTGATATGAAGTTTCACTACTTGATGGAGCTTGTTAGTGAAGGAAGGTTAAAATTGGGATACTGAAGAAGTGAACACCAAGTGGCTGATTTGTTGACTAAGGGAGTCACAAATGATGTGCTCAAGAGGTTGAAGATGAACATGAGAATGGAAGACTTGGAGCACGTGAATTAAGGTGTGGTGTTAAAAGTGATTTTAGTAATTCAAGTGTTGTAATCGGTTAACACGAGGGTGTAACTGGTTATAGTAAGAGCAATTTCACTTATGGACTGAAGAGCAAGGCAAAATTTTGAGGGTGTAACCGGTTAACATATGAGTGTAACTAGTTACCACTAAAAGAATTTTGTGTAACCAGTTACAAGCCCGAGTTTTTGTGTTTTTCAGTTATTTAATTGCTTGTATTGAGTCCCAATCATTTTGTAACTTTCATATAAATGTCTTGGTGGCATTCTCATCTTTAGTTAATATGATTACACTTCTCTCTCTCTCTCTCTCTCTCTCTCTCTCTCTCTCTCTCTCTCTCTCTCTCTCTCATATTTTTAAAATACAACTAGTGTATTTCCACACATTGAAGTAGTATAGGGTTTGAACTTGAAATCTGTAAACTGATAAGGATTATTTTTTAATCACATAAAATTGTATAATAACAAATGTAGTGTTTGTACTCTAAATGCCAATTTAGGAGTTTTTATCCTATGACATCTACAATGTTAATGGATCTTTTCAAGGATTACAATATACATTGATGTAGCATCAATTTTTTTTATGTGACCACTACCGCTTTTGGTGCTACTTTCTGATTTCTATATTTATCCTATGAAGCTTAAAAGGAATGGGAAGATATCTTAAACTAACCTTGTGCGCAAGTGTTTTCCCTACAAATGCGAAGAGATCTAGAATCGGGGGTTGATTATACAAAGGGAAGCTATTAACACCCAGAGTATCTATAGTAATATATAGGAACCTATATTTGCATCTGTTTTTTACTATTTGAATTGCTTTCTTGAGTTTATTTTCTGTCAGGCGGGGAAAGTTTCTCCTTTGAGGAAATGTTTTTATTGTTTTAGGGTTTTCTATTGTTTTTGGAAAGGTATCTGGACCTAAGGTTTTTTATTAGTGCGCTCGCTAAGATTTCACAATCGTATGCCTACATATTCCCGTAAAGAGATTTGGGGAAATCAGAGCGCTCGTAGTTCCTCCTATTCTATGGGATGAAAAATGTTTGGTGTCTTGTTTAAAGCTCAAGATTGAAGTTAAAAAGTGTTTGTGTCTTGTTCAAAGCCCAAGATTGAAGCTAAAAAAGAGTATTTGTGTCTTGTTCAAAGCTCAAGATTGAAGCTAAAAGAGTATTTGTGTCTTGTTCAAACCCAAGATTGAAGCTAAAAGAGTATTTGTGTCTTGTTCAAAGCCCAAGATTGAAGCTAAAAGAGTATTTATGTCTTGTTCAAAGCCCAAGATTGAAGCTAAACGAGTTATTTGTGTCTTGTTCAAAGCCCAAGATTAAAGCTAAAAGAGTTTGAGAAAGAATTTGTCATCTCTAATGGGAGATATCTTACCTATTCATCACAATCATTAAGGGATTGATTATAAGGGAAGTTGATTTAAATGGGATGTGTGGAATCCAGCAATGCCACGTCTTCCTTTATAAGAGAGTTGAAATGTCATGAAGAAAGAAGCTTTAACTCAGTGTAGAGCAATGCCACTTTTTCCTTTATGAATCTTTGCATGCTAAAAGAGGGACATTGGTTTAGATGTGTAGAATCCAGAGGCTTTCCACTTACATCACTTAGATGAAAGAGAACTTTAGCCATGATAAGGGAGGGACTCCAACTTGGATTTTGAATCAATAAATGTGCCTCTTATATCAACTATCTGGGAAGAGGTTTAATTGTTTTGAACTGTGATGTATAGAGGAAATATCCTCCTACAGAGAGGACTCAGAATCTCATCTGTGGGGATGTTTAATTATGTGCCTTGATTAAAGCCCAAGGTTTAAGCTAAAAAATGGGATTGAAAACTGACTTAATTGGGGGATTATTATATCTATCTTGTACAAGGCACAAAATTTAGGCTGACTGGGGAAAATCCTTATATGAAGCCTAAGAGGAGGCTGAGGGAATTTAAGTGGAGACTGAATCTTGTTGAGGAAAAATTAAATCCGAGAGCAGGTTCCAACTGCTTTGAGGAATCAAAAGAGAAACTGACTCTTGTTGGAGAATAAAGGAGAGTTGGATTTATTGAACTGCCATTAAGGCTTTGATTCTTTTAGGATTTGTTGAGTGTAATATGACCCTGGCTGGGGATTTTAAGGTGGAAGTCAAGCTTTGTTGAGGAATAGAGGAGACTCAAATTATGAGGTTGAATGTCTTAGAGGTTTTGACTCTCTTGGGGATTGGTGTAGGGATAGGGATGACTAGGGTCTATCCAATACTTTTAGGAAGCCCGAGGGTTCTTCCATGAAGCCCAAAAGGAGACTAGGGATGCTTCTATGAAGCCTGAGGGTCCTAGTATGAAGCCCAATAGGAGACTAGGGATGCTTCTAGGAAGCCTGAGGGTCCTTGTATGAATCCCAAGAGGAGGCTAGGGATTTTAGACTGTCCAAATCTTAAGAAAAGTTCAAGAAAGGTTTCATCGGGAAATAATCCTTTCTATGTTGAACTGTTCCAAGATTAAAAGGGTTAAATAAGAGGTTTCATCAGGAAATAATCCTCTCTTTATTGAAGTTTTTGAAGGTTGAATCAATTAAACAAAGCCCAAAAGGAGGCTAATTGTATTGGGAAGAAGAATTCCTTTATACAGAATGGAACTAGTTATTTGAACTAAGTTATACTGATTGACAAGGATCCTATGGTTTGAACTAGTCTAAACCAAGGATGATTTAAATGCTAAGAGAAACTTAATAAGATATGTACAAGCATATATACAAATATATGAATAAGCATATAAACAAGTATGAGTTGAATTGAGAAAAGTGGTGGGTCTTATTCTCTTCATAGAGGCCAAGTGTACTGTGATTGATTAGATGTTTTCTTCAAGACTGAGTTAGGGTTTTGAGAAATTGAAGAAATTTTTGACTTTGAAAATGACTTAATCTTTAAGTAAACAAAGGTGTTGGGTCTTACACTCTAGATAGAGGCCCATGAGTGTTTGTATCATGTACAAAGCCCATGATGAATGAGGCTAAAAGATTTTATATTTACAAAAGGTGTTAAGTATTACACTCTAATAGAGGCCCATGAATTTTATTTGTATCGTGTACAAAGCCCAGGATGAATGAGGCTAAAAGGTTTTCTATTTACAAAAGGTGTTGGGTCTTACACTCTAATAGAGGCCCATGAATGTTATTTGTATCATGTACAAAGCCCATGATGAATGAGTCTAAAAGGCTTTCTATTTATAAATGGTGTTGGATCTTACAGTCTAATAGAGGCCCAAATGATTTTGAAAACAATATTTATGGTCAGATGGATGAGACTTACACTCCTAGCATAGACCCAAAGATTGTTGTGAAAATAGTTATCACACTGTGATTTTGAAAAGCGCAATGAGACTATAGCAGAGGCCCATGAGGTGGTTTATTTTAAAAGGGGGTTGGATCTTACACTCTAATAGAGGCCCAGACGATTTTGAAAACAAGTTTGAAAGATAAAATCAAAGGGAAAACCCTAATTTCATTTTTTAAAAGGTATTTTTCAAAGAAATTCAATAAAAAATGATAAAAATATCAAATGAAAACTTTAAAATATGTTATAAACAATGACTAAGGTTTATAAAATGATGTCTTATTCACACAAGTATTTGAAATCAAATTGGTTTAAGAAAAATCAAGAAAAGAAATCATTTTAACATGTTTAAAACAATTTAAAATAAAATTCTTTAAAATATTAAAAAATATATCAAATTAAAAATATTTTTTTGATATTTTGGGTGAATAAAATATTTAAATATATGAAGGATATTTGTTCAAAAAATCAATTGAAAATAATTAAAATTGCATATGGAAATTAATTTTTTAAATTAATTAAGAAAATAATTAAAATATTTTAAAATTCAAAAAAATTTGAATTATGGCGCCAAGGCACCCTCTTTCTTCCTCGCGTGTGCCACCTTTATCAGATTTGCAAAACCTCTCGTACTCTCTCAATTAGTGATGAAATTGAATGATGTAAACATCAAACTTGCTCGCTTTTGAACAAGGAACACGATGGTACAAATTAATTTCGTTTCTTTTAAGTGTGAAGTGAGTTATTACATGATGAACCCTAATTTTTGCAAGAACACTATGAAATCCTATACACGATTAATACATAGCAATTGATTGAGGGAAAAAATTTATATATGTGCAGAACCCTGTTGGTAACTTGAAATATCAAAAATGATGCATGTTTCATGGAGTTTGAAAGTTCAAGGCTTACCTCTGCAAGAAGGAATCAAATTCTGTTGTAGAGGTGTTACAGAAGTGAAACAATGATCCAGATAACTTCCTTAGGTTGTGTTGCAACCTTTAGAATATTTTGAAACTCCTTGGATAAGCTGGCTCGATTCTGACTGCAGTTGGACCAAGTGAGAAATGGAGATGTTGATCTTGATGTTTTAGAAGTGATTAGATGGTTTGGATCACTTCTATAATGTTTATGAAAGGTGTTTGGATCATTGGTTTGGACTGAATTGCTCTCTATTTGAAAATTTGATTTTCACTTCTTAAGGTTTTGGAATTTTAAAGTGAAGAGTGAAATGAGAGAAAACATGTGTTGTGATGTTTTAGAGAGTCTTAAATAATCAAAAACAGCTCCTATTTATAGGAGGAGAAATTTGTTTTGGGAGGAATAATGTTAGATGAGAGGTCACTCTATTATCTAATGGATATAGCTTGGTAGCCATTGACTTGAATGCTAAGGCATCCAAGTCTCCTCTTATCTAAACTCCAACCAAATTTGCAGGTTTGAACACTCATGTTTCTTAACTTGTTTGGACTGGTATAGCTTGGTTCATGCCACCTATATGCATTGCATCAATGCTTGAAAATAAAACTTAAGTCCTCACTTGGTCATGATGGTTTTTACATGCTAAGAGATAAGCCCTTGACTCTTTGGCCTTATGGTTCAGATTCCTCATTATTTATGTTGATATTAGACAGAAATCCAATGATGCAAGTGTCCAAAATTGACTTAAAAATCGTGGGATACAAGTTATGTGCCAAATACTGTCAAAAACTAGTTTGCATCAAGGCATGTTGTGAGGTTCATAACTTCTTGCTCAAGTTGAACCAATGGATGTTATTATACTCTTTCGAAAGCTTGTATATCATACTTCAACTTTAACATTTATATTTAATATTGATTCATCTTGGATCATAATGAAAGATGCCTCCAAAGTTGGACAAAACATGAGGCAGATTCTGCCTAAAAAATTCTAAGTGTCAAAGTTCAAAATCTTATGAAACCCTAACTTTAATGCTCCATATCTCAAAATCTACGAATTTTTGGGGGTAATTCTGTTTTAAAATCTTATTGTATGTAGGAAGAACTATCATTTGAGATTTGGAGGAAAAAATTATTGCTTGGATCACAAGTTATGGCCTTGCAAAGTTGGGTAAAAACCATGTTCCTTCCATAACTTAGTGAAATTTTAAGTTTCTCAAGGTTGCCATTTTGCAAGTAACTTTACTTTTCTTGATTTTTCTTGATTTATCATGATCCAAATCATAAGTTAATATTGTTTTTGACTTAAAGAGGCCATGTTTGCCGAAAAATCCCAAAAGTCAAACTTGGTTTTGGTCACAGTTGACTTTTTACATTAGATGAAACTTGAACGTTGTGACCTTTTATGAAATTAAGCCATTGGGATAAATTTAACCTAATGGATGGATTCCAAATGTGTTTTTGAGTGTATTGAATCATTCCCCAAGGTTTGAGATCATGCTTTGTTCAAAAGTTAAAAGCATGGTTGACTTTTTCTCAAGAACCCTAGTTTGTGGTCCAGATAAATTTGAATCCTTATATTGCTTATGAACCAAGTTATTTGAATTAATCCAATATTGTGAATGGATCAATATGATGTATTTAAGGTCCTTAAATGATATCTTTAGGTCTTGGATCATGCCTTACTCCAAAAGTTAACCTAGGGACTGAATTAGGTCAAAACCCTAATTCCTAATTTTTGATAGATGCATCACCTGAGGCTATTTTGAACTTATGAATGGACTTATGAGGTTCTTTTGAGCTTATTGAAACATATACAGAAGTATTGACTCATGCCTAGATGAAAATTTCTCTTTGGAAGCCTTGGTCGGCCAAAACCATAATTTGGTGACACTGATGGTCCTGAGGCTTGATTAACTTAGAATGATGCATTCTTGTGTTAGACCCTTGATGAAGGAAACCTCTTTATCCATCATGGATGTTTGACAGGTTTGACAAGTTGAAGATCATGTCAAGATTGCTCCTTTTCCTGAATTTTCTGATAGGGCTAAAAACCATAATCCTTGCCAATCTGAAAGATTCATGGGATTCATTTATAGATACAACAAGTATTCTGTACATTATTCGACTCAATCCTTTTAGTAAAAGATTGGGCCGAGTTTATTGGAAATTAATATAACAAATGATTATTAATGGATTATAAAGTATCCATTGTTGGGAATATACTCAACAATCTTTGAGATGATTGGTGAGGTATGAAAATACATCCATATTGTGGTGATGATTTGCAAAATGATGTGAAGTCTTGGGGTCAAAATTTAGGGTATTAAAGATGCCCCTATTTAATCTTATTGGACCCAAAGGTGCGAATGACGAAGACATTTGGACATTCAAGGTAAAAGATGATTAAATATCCGAATACCCGAAATTTTGATTGTGGATGTGAATGGTAGAAAGTTTCCAATTTTTCTTATCCATCTTATTTTACTAAGTAGTCTTACTTAGAAAAGGGTAAAACTTCCCCTCGATCCTAGTTTTTAGCCACAAAACTGGTCTCAGCTTGAAATTAACTTCCTCTTGATCCTGGTCTTCAACCATGGAACTGGTCTTAGTTTGAAATAAACCTCCCCTTGAGCCTGGTCTTTGGCCAGGAATTGGTCTCAGTTTGAAATAAACCTCCCATTGGTCCTGGTTTTTGGCCATGGAACTGGTCTTAGTTTCTTCTTGTCAAGTTCTTCTTCCGACAAGGAAAGTTATTTGTGAGGGTCTTCACCAAAAGTTTCTCCGAGGTTAATCGGGGAGATAACCATTTGATGGAAAAATGCTTTTCATCATACTTCTCTTCAAGCCTTCTTCAGAGAGATGCTATATGATGAGTAAAGTTTTGATGTCAGACTTGCTGGGTGTAGCATTTGTCTGAACTACAGAGAGGTACAAACTTCTCTGTTGGAGATGCCATTTGCTTGGAGAGATTACATCATACTTTCCTTCAAGACTTCCTCGGAGAGATGTCATGTGTGTAATTTAATTTGAGGTGTTGATGACTTCCTTGAAAGTAGGACAAACTTCTCGGGGAAAGACTGTTGTTTGTCGACCTACTGGGTATTTATGGGGCAAAATAAGTTTCTTAAGAGATGGCTCTTTGCTTGCCGATTGGTAGAAGTTTCTTGGGGATGTGATGTCCATATTACCAAGAGTCTTTTGTTGAGAAGCTTCC
This sequence comes from Lathyrus sativus, assembly GCA_963859935.3. Classification (NCBI taxonomy): domain Eukaryota; kingdom Viridiplantae; phylum Streptophyta; class Magnoliopsida; order Fabales; family Fabaceae; genus Lathyrus; species Lathyrus sativus. The sequence continues at coordinate 452,544,724 of OZ012738.1, read as the reverse complement.
ATTAAGAATTTTATTAATCCGGTAAAGAAAAATATCATCTTCGTTGGCGAAGAGTAAAGTTCCAAAGGTGTATAACCAAGTGTCTTCTTGTCTTTAGAGGTTCAAGTTATCAAAGTGATCGAGGACCGATTTCAATCCAAGAATAAACTGGAGAAGGATTTTTCAAACAAGACATTTCTCGATGAGGAAAGAACTCAAACTGGGATTTTATCCTATCCAAGTGTGGAAAGGAAACTGAAGAAAAATCTTCCACGAGGATCAAACTCAGTGGGGATTTAGAAAAAGGCACATCCTTTCTGCCTAAGGCTGACGACCCTAATAGAGATAGGACAATTAGTACTTAGGGGGTAATGGTGCACCTTATGAGTTATGAATATGAACATGAATCAAATATGCATTATGTATGTATGAATGAATGCTTATGTTGACAAAACAAATACGACATACTGACTAGTGATGAACACAACTGGATACTTGGCCATAAAAGGTATCACTGGTGATGAGTGTTGTTGAGGGAGCAAAGTCCTGTTGTTGAACTTTACCTACTATTTATGATAAACAAACGCGACTCCTGGGGAGTGAAAACTTTTACCGGTGTTTTCTGAAGGTAGCAGCCTGTTGGAGGAATGAATTCCTGTTCCTACCTTTTACTTATGGAGATAATACTCTACTGGGGATAGAAACATTTAGTTGAAGGGATACAAAACTTGATCCTTGATAAATGGGATGCTTTTTCCTATCAATTTGAAGTAATTGACCTTCCACTCGGGATATATTGATTACAAAAAATATTTCGGTTCTGCATTTTGAAGTTTAAATGCTTTCAGAGAAGCTGTTGATGTTCCTTTTTGTGTTCATTAATCAAAAGGAAATTGACATCTTTATTTTAAAAGCAGAATTAAAAACTCATAATTTTTGTTTTAAAAACAAAAGGTAAATTTGTTTTTTTTTTGTGTTTCAAGAATGTTAATCAAATAAATATGTCATATTGCAAAGCAGAATAAATGAGAGTTGCAAACAAAAGGCACAAGGGCTCAAGTTTTCATTAATAGAATGGTAATAAGCCTAATGCGTGATTCCATGGAGCATTACAAAGTTTAGAAAATGGTAATTTAAAGGGAAAAGGGCTACATTGAAACATAATGACCACTATCCTTTTATCAACTTTGAATTCTGCACAATCTTGAGCTCCTGTTAAAGGTGATCTTGATTGAGGATTCCCTGACAGATGACATTGGTTCTGAGGATCCAATCTTTTTGGATGCAGTTACTTGCCATAAATCCCTAACTTTGGTGCAGATCGCCTTTTCAGGTTTTCAATCTATCAGGATGATTACTTTCTGTTTATGTCTCCAATTTTTGTTTGGACCGCCCTTTTGGGTTTTCAATCCACCGAGACGCTCTTTTTTTGTTGTTGCCTATGTCGCCCTTTTGGCTTTCAACTTAGCGAGCTATATATATTTTATATTTTATTTAGGCAAAGTATTTCTTGACTGCATCAATATTTGTGGGATAAGTAAACTATTTTCCATCCATGGTTGTGAGTATTAAGGCACCACCTGAGAATGATTTCTTTAAAACATAGGGGCCGTTATAATTTGGAGTCCATTTTCCCCTGGAATCAGTGAGAAATAATTGGATATTTTTTAGTACGAGGTCACCTTCTCTAAATACCTAAGGTCAAACCTCTTTGTCAAAAGCTTTCTTCATTCTTTCTTGATATAACTGACCATGACATAAAGCCATCATTCTTTTTTCTTTGATCAGATTTAGTTCATTGTATCTACTTTGACACCATTCAACTTCTGCTAGCTTAACTTCCATCAATACTCTCATTGACAGGATCTCAACTTCTATGGGGAGCACTGCTTCCAGGCCATATACTAAAGAGAAAAGGGTTGCTCCAGTTGAAGTGCAGACAGATGTGTGATAACTGTGAAGAGCAAATGGTAGCATCTTGTGCCAATCTTTGTAGGTTACAACCATCTTCTGAATGATCTTCTTGATATTTTTGTTAGCTTCCTCTACTGCTCTATACATCTTAGGCCAGTAGGGAGACGAGTTATGGTGTTCAGTTTTGAACTTGGCACATAATTCTTTCATCATGTTGTTGTTCAGTTTAGTTCCATTATTAGTAATGATCTGACTTGGAACACCATAGTGGAAGATGAGATTATTTTTGATAAATTGGACAACCACTTGTCTGATCACATTGGTATATGATGCTGCTTCGACCCATTTGGTGAAGTAATCAATGACTACCAAGATGAACCGATGTCTGTTTGAGGCTCTGAGTTCAATCATGCCAATCATATTGATTCCCCATATATAAAAATGCCATGGAGAAGAGAGAGCTTTGGGATGCGTTGGCGGTACATGAATCTTGTCAGCGTATATCTGACACTTGTGACACTTCCTCATGTACTTGTAACAATCAGATTCCATTATCAGCCAATAATATCATGCTCTTAGAAGTTTTCTTGCCATTGTATGCCCATTGGCATGAGTGCCAAATAATCCTTCGCGAATCTCTTTCATTAGTATGTTTGCTTCGTATCTGTCCATGTATCTGAGCAAAATAATGTCGAAGTTTCTTTTATAGAGTACATCATTGTTCAAAAAGAAGTTTCCAGCCAGTCTTCTGAGAGTCTTCTTATCTTTTCTTAATGCCCCATGCGGGTATTCCTGTCTTTGAAGGAAGCACTTGATATCATGGTACCATGGGTTGTCATCGATGACGGCTTCCACTCCAAATAGTAAGCGGGCCTATCAAGGCACATTATGTCAATCTTGGGCACCTCGTTCCATTGTTTCACATTAATCATGAAGGATAGAGTAGCCAGTGCATCAACCATGTGATTTTCTTTAAGGGGTGTGTGATGAAACTCAATCTTGTTGAAGAAAGGTAACAACCCTCTTGCATAGTCTTTGTAAGGAATTAGTCCAAATTGACATATGTCCCACTCTCCTTTAATCTGATTTATAACAAGAGCTAAGTCTCTATACACATCCAAGTTCTTTATCCTTAAGTCAATAGCTTCTTCGAGACCCATGATACAAGCTTCATATCCGGCCTCATTGTTGGTACATTTGAATGTCAATCTGGCAGTGAAAGGAATATGGGTACCCTGAGGTGTAACAATGAATGCCCTAATTCCATTTCCATAAGCGTTGATAGCTCCGTCAAATATTAATCCCCATTGGGATCCTGGCTCTGGCCCTTTGCTTGGTAGTGGTTCATTGCAGTCTTTCATCTTTAGGTACATTACATCTTCATCTGGGAAGTCAAATTTGATTGATTCCTAATCGTTAATCGTTTGATGAGCCAATTGATCGACTAGAATACTTCCTTTGACGGCTTTCTGAGCATGATACTCGATGTCATATTATGATAACATCTGCCAACGGGCAATCCTTCCTGTTAAAGCAGGCTTTTCAAAGACATACTTGATCAGATCCATTTCGGAGATTAACCAAGTAGTGTGACAAATCATGTACTGGTGAAGATGTTTAGCTGCCTAAGCTAGAGCGCAATAAGTTTTCTCAAGCATAGTGTATCGAGTTTCACAGTCCGTGAACTTCTTGCTTAAGTAATAAATGGCAAACTCTTTTCTTTTTGTTTTGTCTTGTTGGCCAAGTACACAACCCATGGAGTCTTCCAAGACAGTTAAGTAGATGATCAGTGGTCTTCCTTCCACTGGAGGAGACAAAATAGGCGGATTTAGCAGATATTCTTTGGTGTTGTCAAAAGCTTTTTGACAATCCTCTGTCCATGCACAACTTTGGTTCTTTCTGAGTAGTTTGAAAATTGGCGTGCATGTTGCCGTCATGATGAATATAAATCTTGAGATGTAATTCAGACGTTCCAAAAATCCTCTTACTTGCTTTTTAATTTTGGGCGAAGGCCTTTCTTGAATGGCCTTGACTTTGTCAGGATCAATCTCAATTTCTTTCTGGATGACGATGAATCCCAAAAGCTTTCCTGAATAAACACCGAATGTACATTTGTTGGGATTCAAGCAAAGTTTGTATTTTCTCAGACACTGAAATAACTCTGATAGGTGTTCCACATGTTCTTCTTCTATTTTAGATTTGGCAATCATGTCGTCGACATACACTTCAATTTCTTTGTTTATCATGTCGTGAAACAGAGTTTTCATAGCCATTTGATAAGTTGCTCATGCGTTCTATAGACCAAACAACATTACTTTGTTACAAAAGGTGCCCCATGGGGTGATGAATGAAGTTTTATCCATATCTTTCAGTGCCATTTTGATTTGGTTATAGCCCGAGAACCCATCCATGAAGGAGAGTACTCTGAATTTTATTGTGCTATCAACTAGAATATCAATGTGTGGTAGAAGGAAGTCATCCTTTGGACTTGCCTTATTTAAATCTCTGTAGTCTACGCACATTCTAACTTTTCCGTCTTTCTTGGGAACTGGCACTATGTTGGCTAGCCATTGAGGATATTCTGAGGTGGCAAGGAAACCTGCGTCGATCTGTTTATGTACCTCTTCCTTAATTTTGATGGCCATATCTGAATGAGTCCTTCTCAATTTTTGTTTGACCAAAGGACATTATGGTATCAGTGGTAAGTGATGTTCCACGATGTTGGTATCCAACCCTAGCATGTCTTGGTAGGACCAAGAAAACACATCTAGAAATTCTTTGAATAGTTCTATCAGGCCTTCTTATCATACCCTAAATTTGTCCTACCTCCTTTCAAATATTTTCACTTTTTTTAATTCTATTTTCATTTTTGCAATGTCTGCTTAATTTCACGTCATTTAGACACGTGCCCACTCACAATTGGATGATTTTTCGAATCTATGGTATTTTGCCCAATGAGAGCGTGACACGTGGCCCAAAGTGGTTATTTTTGTAAGTGTTAAATCTTTTTTTTAAAGTTTCCTAACTTTTTCTTGCTAATTCTTTATGTGTATACTGTTTGTTAATAGAAATTAGTCTTTTAATTTAGAAAAGTTAAGTTAGAAATTAGAAATAGAATTTAGATGTTTTAGTTAATTAGATTTTAGAAATAGAATTATTTAGAATAAAATTTTTATAGGAATTATTTAGAATTTTTTTATTAGAATAGCTTTTTTAAATTAGAATAGAAATATTTATTTTAATGGGATTGAATTAGAATTTTATTTTTATTAGAATTTAGAGTTTAGAATTACAATAGAATTTTATTAGTCTAGAAAATAGAATTAATTAGTTTTTATTTAGAATATAGAATTAGTTTAGAAAGATTAAGAAATTAGATTTAGGAATTATTTTAGTTTAATTAGAATTAGAATTATTAGTTAATTAGATTTGGATTAGAATTTAAATTAGGATTTAATTAGAAATATTTTAGAATTAGATTTTTAATTAATTAGATTTAATAAGAGTTAGATTAGTTTAGAGTTAGTTAGAATAATTATTAATTATTAATAGAAAATCATTGATTAGTTAATTAGAAAAAATTAAAAAAAGAAGGCAAAAAGAATCAGATTGTGAGAAACACAAGCCCAGTTATGAGATAGTGTTTGTCCTATCATCCTTTAGATGGTAGTGGTCGGTGTGAGTTTCGCTCCGTCATCCTTTTGGTGGGGGGTATGTCATCTTGTTGATGTCAGGTTGTGCGATAGTGTTTGTCCTATCATCCTTTTGGTGGTGGTGGCCAGGTGTGAGTTTCGCTCCGTCATCCTTTTGGTGGGGGGTCTGTCATCTTGATTGATGTCAGATTGTGCGATAATGTTTGTCCTATCATCCTTTTGGTGGTAGTGGCCGGTGTGAGTTTCGCTCCGTCATCCTTTTGGTGGGGGGTCTGTCATCTTGATCAATGTCAGATTGTGCGTTAGTATTTTGTCCTATCATCCTTTTGGTGGTAGTGGTCGGTGTGATTTTTGCTCCGTCATCCTTTTGGTTGGGGGTCTGTCATCTTGTTGATGTTAGATTGTGCGATAGTGTTTGTCCTATCATCCTTTTGGTGGTAGTGGCCAGTGTGAGTTTCGCTCCTTCACCATTCGGTGGTGGGTCTGTCATCTTATTGATGTCAGATTATGCGATTGTGTTTTTCCTATCATCCTTTTGGTGTTAGTGGCCGGTGTGAGTTTCGCTCCGTCATCCTTTTGATGGTAGGTCTGTCATCTTAATTGATGTCAGATTTTGCGCTAGTGTTTGTCCTATCATCCTTTTGGTGGTAGTGGCCAGTGTGAGTTTTGCTCTGTCATCCTTTTGGTGGGGGTCTGTCATATTGATGTCAGATGGTGCGATAATGTTTGTCCTATCATCCTTTTGGTGGTAGTGGCCGGTATGAGTTTCACTCCGTTATCCTTTTGGTGGGGGGTCTGTCATCTTGTTGATGTCAGATTGTGAGATAGTGTTTGTCCTATCATCCTTTTGTGGTAGTGGCCGGCGTGAGTTTCGCTCCGTCATCCTTTTGGTGGGGGGTCTGTCATCTTGTTGATGTCAGATTGTGCGATAGTGTTTGTTGTATCATCCTTTTGGTGATAGTGGCCTGGTGTGAGTTTCGCTCCGTCATCCTTTTGGTGGGGGGTCTGTCATCTTGATTGATGTCAGATTGTGCGATAGTGTTTGTCCTATCATCTTTTTGGTGGTAGTAGCCGGTGTGAGTTTCGCTCTGTCATCCTTTTGATGGGGGGTCTGTCATCTTGATCGATGTCAGATTTTGCGTTACTGTTTTGTCCTATCATCCTTTTGGTGGTAGTGGCCGGTGTGAGTTTCGCGCCGTCATCCTTTTGGTAGGGGGTCTGTCATCTTATTGATGGTGGATTGTGCGATCATGTTTGTCCTATCATCCTTTTGGTGGTAGTGGTCGGTGTGTGTTTTGCTCTATCATCCTTTTCGTGGTAGTAGCCGTTGTTTGTTTGCTCTATCATCCTTTTGGTGGTAGTAGCCGTGTGTGTTTCATCCCATCATCTTTTTGGTGATGACGACCTTTTTGACAGTTATTTACAGTTTTCTCAGAGGTTTACCTTATCCAGCATTTTGATTCCGGAGCATTTATTTTCTTTTCGGACAAATTCAGGGTCTTCTTCATATCTAATTGACTTCTACCTCGGGAGAAAGAACGCTGCAACAGTTCATTTCCCTAGGTTTAAGTCGATTAGATAGGGGCATCTGTCATACCCTAAATTTGTCCTACCACCTTTAAAATATTTTCACTTTTTTCGATTCTATTTTTATTTTTGCATTGCCTGCTTAATTTCACGTCATTTAGACACGTGCTCACTCACAATTAGATGATTTTCCGAATCTCTGGTATTTTGCCCAATGAGAGCGTGACACGTGGCCTAAAGTGGTTATTTTTGTAAGTGTTAAATCTTTTTTTAAGTTTCCTAACTTTTTCTTGCTAGTTCTTTATGCGTATATTGTTTGTTAATAGAAATTAGTTTTTTAATTTAGAAAAGTTAAGTTAGAAATTAGAAATAGAATTTAGATGTTTTAGTTAATTAGATTTTAGAAATAGAACTATTTAGAATATATTTTTTATAGCAGTTATTTAGAATTTTTTATTAGAATAGATTTTTTAAATTAGAGTAGAAATAGTTATTTTAATTGGATTGAATTAGAATTTGAGTTTTATTAGAATTTAGAGTTTAGAATTATAATAGAATTTCATTAGTCTAGAAAATAGAATTAATTATTTTTTATTTAGAATATAGAATTAGTTTAGAAAGATTAAGAAATTATATTTAGGAATCATTTTAGTTTAGTTAGAATTAGAATTATTAGTTAATTATATTTGGATTAGAATTTAAATTAGGATTTAATTAGAAATAGTTTAGAACTAGATTTTTATTTAATTATATTTAATAAGAGTTAGATTAGTTTAGAGTTAGTTAGAATAGTTATTAATTATTAATAGAAAATTATTGATTAGTTAATTAGAAAAAATTAAAAAAGAAGGCAAAAAGAATCAGATTGTGAGAAACGCAAGCCCATAGCTGTTGGCCCATGATGATTACATGCTATAAGAGAGAATCATCCCTTCCAAAATGGCCGCCGCCACCTCCCAAAACCCTAGATCGTCATCAACCGTTCATCTCCTTTCAGCAAACCAAACGCCGCCTTCACCTCACAATCATCATCATCTCGATCGAACCCTTCTCCTTTCTTCTCCCTCAAACCCGAACGCGACTCACCTTCCCCACCCTCTCAATCGAACCCTAATCGCCATCGACATCCTTCTCACCGCAAATCACCTCCTTCTTCCTCTCCAAAAAACAACTCACCATTATCACCATTATCACTCCCCTCGACCTCCCCCTTCTGTTTCGATTTACTGTGAACCCATCATCATCACATCATTAATGAAACTCAAACCCACCTTCAACCTCAAACCCTCACTGAAATCCAAAACCCTCACCAAATCTTTCACTAAACCGTTACCCAGCCGCCGCCAGAATCCTCATCAAAACCTTCATCTTCCCTCTCGCGAAACCCTCACAATCCCATTAAACTCTTCCAACCCAAAATCCCTCAACTATCACTGCAATCACCCGTCTGTTGATTTCCAGCTATCAGCGTTTATAGTCTCCTCCGTCAACAGTATTATGCGCTTCCTCCCTATGTTTTGGTTGGCTGATAAGTTTGGTTCTGCAAAGTATTCCAAAGAATGGGGATATGCGCTGTGTTGATAATTTCAGGTGTACCACTCTAAATTTACTCCAATTTTGTGCAAATTTTTGACAAAGCATCGCGTTGTACCGCCGCTGGTGGCGTCTTCATCGTGTTACGTTTCGAATCCGACTCAGTTTTGGTCGCTGTCTATTCTGAATGTTAGAAAATGCTGAGCAATGTCAAATTATTCTGGTTGTGGAGCCTCTATTTATGGAGTAGAAGAATTTCACATCAGTTACACAGGTCGTCCATCTGAGTTAGCATCGCAACAACAGTACCTATAGCGCATGAGATCCGACGCTGATGAGTATGGTCCAGTAACCGTTAGTTCTAATGTGTGACAATTTGAGAAGCAACTTTGCCAATGGTTTCAACACCACACAAGTTCCCGGCTGCAGCATAGATAACATGACATGTGCAGTTAAATTTCTAGATGAAGAAAAATGAGTTCCTCAAACAGCAGGTTAGCCGAAGCTCTGTGTAGTTGTGTTCTCGAGTGGTTCCCAAGAGGTGATATTGCTCTGATAGCAACAATATCAGCTTTGTTTAGTTCATATTCCCAATGACGATAACAACACAAACTCGCCATAGTGCTTGCATCGTTTTGCAGTAGACTCACCGCGAGTTACAACAACATCATTAAAACAACACGGTTTCGATTCACACCATCATCGCCAAATTCGTCATTCCGCAACAACTCAATTTCTCCTCTTCATAACAACTACTCAGCCGCGACACCACCTCTTCAACAACGACAAACTCAAGCTGCAGCAAATTGTTTTCTTCCACTACAATGGCTCGCATTGCAGTAACGATATCGAGTTTGCATATATTCATTACATGGCTATTTGCAGTTCTAATTTGCAATTAACTTGAACTGACGAGTTTGAATTAGTTGCATACAGTGTTGATGAAATTGTTTTATGAACATAGAGTATCATCTGTTTTATATGGTTTGGTTGTCGGTTCTGCTGCGAATATCCGGATTGCTTTGGTTATGCTAAAAAGTTATTAAAAAAAAAGTTAGTTTGATATTGATTATTGTTTTTGACTTTGTTATTTAATTTTGTTAATAAATTTTAATTAACCTAATTATTTGAGTTAATCGGATAATTTAGATAATTAATTTTGATTAACATGGTTAATTAATTAATTGAATTCCAATCATTTAACCCTTTTAATCAATTTTAATTAATTTAATTATTTGATCACATTAGTTGTTAATCGAATAATTTTAATAATTAAATTAGATTAAACTAATTAAGTGGTTCAATAATTTATTTTTTTCATTTTTTAGCTTTGATAAATGAAGTGGGCCAAGACCAAAGTTTCCTAAACTCAAGTCAATGTTGTTTGCACGCACTTACGTTTGTGTTATTCCTCCCCATTCGACAAATGTATCCCCTCTCCCACAAAATGTAATATTTTTATCGCTTTGGTTTTAATTATGTTTTAACGCTTTAAACCATTTTCTAAAAATAATTCTCGACTCGTCGAGCCATTTTCCACCCTTGTAAGTCGAGTGCTTCCAAAGCCTCGCCATCAACCTTTGATCACCATACATAATATTTAAAGCTTAATCCTGGGTTTCCTTACAGTGATACCTATTTGGTCAATTATTTTTAGTTGGTCACTTAGAAGACTAGCCCACTTTGCTAGTGCACACGTTTAAAACTCAAATTCAAACCTCGACTCACCTCGAGTATATTTTTACAAAACAAACTAAATCCTTGAAGTCTAGCACTTCTTGGGTTTTTGGAGGATCATTATTGAGGCGTATGCCTTAAGTAATGTATCGTTCGACTTTTCGTTTTTTTTTAAAAAAAACGTATTCTTGTTTTGGACAAAGAAATATCATAGGAATCTAGCATTTCGTGTGATATTTCTGTTGTTCATCCAAACATTTTTCAAATGAAAAAGGTGTCGTTGAGATCTAGCATCTCAATAATACCCCGATTAATTGGTTGTGAGACCGACGTCTCATTTACCAAATAATCGTCATTTCTTCCAAAATTTTCAAATCCAATCTCATTTTCTTGTCTCTCACACACAAATTATCTTCATACCCCCATTTCGATTCAAATTATTTTCTAAACATATTCTCGATTCAAACTATTTTCTCAACATATTCTTGATTCAAATTATTTTCTCAACATTTTCTCGATTCAAACATCGAAAGAAGAAGGTTCTTGGAATATAGCATTCCTTGGATCTTTAAGTGAATAATTCTCAAAGCATCCCCTTGAGTTGTTATTCACTCAATCTTTTGACTTTTTCAAACATTTTCGAACGCTCTCCTAAGTCGAGTGCTCGTACGCATTCGCAACCATCGACATTTCACACACACATTCACAATTCATCGTGGTTTCTATATTGGGGGGCACCCTTGGGGACCAATATCGTTTCTCATAACTTTAACCCTTGACACATCATCAAGTCGGCTCCATTTTCAATCAAATTTTCGACTCTTCATCGAGCCATTTTCAAACCAACCTCTTGCCTTACATTCTGTTTTCGACTCAATCTTTTTACAAGCGTTTTTAAAACTTACGAAAGAGGAATATTCTTAGAATCTAGCATTCTTTGAATATTCGAATGAGTAACTCCCGAGGCGCGCCCTTGAGTTTTTATTAGTTCATTCTTTTAATTTCAAAACATCCAACTCTTCATCTTCAATCCAATTTTCGAAAGGATTGAGTTCTTGGAATCGCACATTCCTTGAATTCTTAAGTGACAAGCTCTTAAGGTATGCCCTTGGGTTGCTTGTCAGTCACTCTTTCGTCTCCCAACACAACTTCAAACCCATTTCAAACCTCGTTTTTTCGTGGTTGTTACCACGAATTACGACTGCTCTGATTCTTCATTCTCGTCTGAATGTAAGATACGTAGGCACAATATCACGATGATCTTGGCGAGCTACCTTCTATCCATTCTCATTTCAAACCTCGTCTTTTCGTGGTTGTTACCACGAACTAAGACTGCTCTGATTCTTCATTCTCGTCTAAATGTAAGATGCGTAGGCACAAGATCGCAATGATATTGGCGAGCTACCTTTTATCCATTCTCATTTCAATCCCGTTTCTCTTTGTGGTTGTAATCACGAACTACGACTGCTCTGATTCTTCATTCTTGTCTAAATGTAAGATACGTAGGCACAAGATCGCGATGATCTTGGTGAGCTACCTTCTATCCATTCTCTTGTTTCCCATTTCTTTTCGTGGTTGTTACCACGAACTATGAACGCTCTAATTCTTCATTCTCTTTTGAATGTAAGATACGTAGGCACAAGATTGCGATGATCTTAGCGAGCACACTTTTACCTTTCTCCGTCTTTCCGTCCACACTTCTATCTTCATTCCATCCATCTTTCGTTTCCCTCATTCTCCCTGTAGTCGAACTACGATGCTCTGATTTCTCATTCTCGTTCGAATGAGCATACGTAGGCACAAGGGATCCAATCCTTGGCGAGCATCCAATCTTTTAATCACCCATTTCCCCTAGCGTCTTTACCCATTATCCTGCCAATTCTCCTTTATCACGAGAAGAAAACAAGTAAACCTAGACAATTCTCATCACAAAATACCCTAAGAGGTTCCCGTTGAGTACAACGAACATGAGGGGTGCTAATACCTTCCCCTTGCGTAACTGACTCCTGAACCTGAAACTTGGTTGCTATAACCCTGTTCCTATCCTTTCATTTTAAGAGTTTTTCTCGATATTTTCCTCTCCCGTTTATTCGGGATAAATAAAGTTCGGTGGCGACTCTGTCGAACCGCATTTCCACGCCTTTCGCGCGAGGGTCGTTTCTCCAAAATGTCTCCGTGATTTTTCGAGGTGCGACAGCTGGCGACTTTGCTGGGGACATTTGCTCCATGCAAGAGAGAGTCGAGCCTATCTTAGGGTTTTGTGAGGAATGTTGTTTTTATTTTTTTTCTTCTCGTTTATGTTTTTGTTCTCTTGTGGATTTTATTTATACTTGTTATCTTGCTTGCCTGTTGATTTTTGGGATGACATCATGAGTAAAGCTCTACGCCCGAGCTTTGGTAAAAGCAGAGAGAACACATAGTTTAGAATTGGTAGTTGAGTAGTGTTAGTCTCCAAGGACTTACTCCTTGTGTGCCTAGCATGAAAGCTTCTCTAGAGGAGACCTATTCGTGGATCTTGTTGTAACATAGCTAGCCTGTTGCGCGACTTGATTAATGAAGGGTCCATGATTCTAGGAACCGTTTTTAGCACTAGTTCCAATATTGGTGGTCGTGTAGTGTTAGTCTCTAAGGATTTGCTCCTTGTGCGCCTAGCATGAAGACTCCGCTCAGGAGAGACCTTATCGTCATTATCGTTGTAATACAACTAGCCTGTTGCGTGACACTAATATGATTAGTGTCTGTGATCCTGGGAACCAAACATAGAAACCATCCCGTGAGTGGGTTTATAAGTAGAATATCTAGATCTTCTCGTATGGGGTTTACTTGTAAAGTTTCTTTGATCAGAAGCTGTGGTTACTTGCCTGTTACAGTTACCAGCTTCAGATTGTTTGAACTGTGATCCTCGATCCCGGATCTTGCATCTTGCATTACATCTCACATATCATTTGCATTTCATCTGTTGTGCATTTTGCATTTCCAATCCTTCAACAGTATCTCATTTCTCCTTCCTTCCTCTCCAGTAAATCAAGCCGATTCCTCGACATTAATACGCAACTAGAGTCAATGCAAGACAGATGATGAAACAAATTTAGTGAGAGCAAGTTACCATCAGAAAGGAGTTGGAATCCCTCAAAGGAAAGATTGATCAGATCTTCGAAGCCATTGTCACAAATAGAAAGGAAATAGAACAGCGAGCCGCTTAACGACCGCGTCAGCGAAATCAACAAAGGACAAGAAAGCCAGGTCGAGTCTTTGATCGGTTATCAATGACTTATGCTCAAATATTTACTCAATTGTTGGAGAAGGAAGCCATTACTCTGAGAGACCTAGCTCCTCCCACTGTCATTCCTGCCGACTATGATGCAGAGACCCATTGTGAGTTTCATAAGGGCACTCGGGGCATACGATCGAGAATTGCAGGGCTTTCAAGCACAAAATTCAAGGCCTGGTTGACAGGGAAGCTCTCACTTTTGATGGGAAATATCTCAACACCATCAACAACCCAATGCCACCAACCAGCTAGCGCCAGCATCAGATCAAATCCAGTCAAGTCAAGTTCATCCCCAAAAGAAGGCAGTCATGTTGCCATTTTATTATTTGATTTCTTGTATTTTGTCTTTGTTTGTTTAAATATTGTATGCTTTGAACATTGCCATTTGTAAGTTAGTTTTCATTAATGTATCATTTATGCATGTTTTGAATTAGTTATGTCGTATTCACTCATTTTCACTTATCACTGACACATTTATTCACTTCACTCCATCAACTGTTGTTTAGCATGATTTGAGAAAGGATGAATAAAACTAAATACCCATAATTACAAGTCGTATGCTTTCAGACAGAATCTCGTCAATGATGTACAGGCATTGTTTCAATTCCCTAAACACCAAAGATATAAGGAGATAATCCCTAGTAAACCATTATGAGCCTAGAAGTAGCAGTTTCCTTCGGGATATTCAAACCCTTACACTCAACCTGGGGTAGGGTAGTGTTCAGTTAATCCAATCCCGCATTTGAATCAACAAAGTAAAATCCAAAAGACATGAAGGTTGTTCATCAATGACCCATGATATGGCAGTCCCAATAAAATCCAAAAAATCAAAAGCCTGCTAAGTCAAACACCTCAAAGGGGACTTAGGCAAAAATCAAGGCAATTCCGATGGATCTGACAAGAAAAATCAATCCATGCAAAAGTTAGGGATCAAAAACAAAAGCAAAGGAGGTCCTCAAACCCTCAACAAAAACAAAATAAGATTCAGTGACCACCCAAATTAAATCAAAAAGGTTGCTAACATCCTTCAAAGCAAAATAAGATGACTACCATCTCGAGCAAAACTTGAACCATCAAGCTTATACCGTCAAGACAAGCATGTGCAGAATTAGTTGAACGTAGGTATGGAGATCATTAAGAAGAGGGGCGGGTACAAATCATACTTTAATCCTAATATCCTTTGTTGCATAACCGTGAACCAGGCCACGCTACAACCCTCGAAAGACCTAATTGAGGCGAGGTTTATTCCGAAAGCATGCTATTGCAAGGTTGCGTAAACTGACTCGTCGCATGTTTGCTAATCATTAGAATTGGTGTCATTATCCTTGCTATATCTTTTACACTAATAAAATTAGCATTACATCTGGATTAACGGTCCATTCGTCTTACCATCACGACACATCAATAAACGACACTTTTTCAAAACTTGCATTGAGCCTTGCATTAATATTATCATTTGCGAATGTATAATTTTTAGTTGCGAACCAGTGTTAGACATCAAAGACAATCCAACAAAGAGCAATCCAGGAGAGCTTAACTTTCAGTGGCTGACACGAAGAATGGCTACCTCAAAACCCACAGGCTGGTGCAAACCATTTAGCAGCTCGAGCAAGGGTAAGTCATCTCCAAGGCATCAATGTTCAAGCTTCAACTTCAGAACTGGTTAATCAGGGGTAGACCATTACCATGTTCAGACTGGGGCAAGACCAGGTCATCCCGACCATCAAGCAGAGTTGCAACCTTCTCCAAAGCAAGTTAATAACAAATTACCAAGAACTTAAGCTTGGGGCATCCAGTGTAGCTTCTGCTCCAATCATGGCGTCTTTAGCAAGCTGCATGTCGAGGAAGTCAATCCCTCCCACCACCCAAAGTCCAATTTGTATTGGCAACTACCAAAAGTCCACCTCGCTGGCGTCTCCACCTACATTTCCAATCACCTGTCTGCAATCATTTGCATCATACGCATCGCATTTGTTATCATAAACATTTTACATCATTTGCATACCTAAACCATATCATACTTCCCCAACTCTTGCATCTCCGCGCGTCAGCATTTGCATTGGCACTTCCATTCGTTATGGAACCTCATTTATCATCAAGCATTCGCATATGCAAGTCAAGGTCCAGGATCATTCTCGAAGATTTCAAAGACCATCATCAGCCCAGTCAAGGGCATTCTTCGTAAAACCGTGGGCGTCCCCCACGAAGTTGTTCAACCTTTTGTTGGACAAATTCAAAAGCTTCATAGCAATCATTAGCCCAGCCAGGGGAAATTTTTGCAAGACTGTGGGTTTCTCCCACGAAATTCTAGAATATCAAAGCAAGATTCAGCCCAGTCAGGGGGCATCTTTCTTAAGACCATGGGTATCTCCCATGACGTATTTCAACCTCGTGGTTGATCAGATCTTCAAATCAACATACAGCCTAGCCAAGGGCATCTTCAGCAAAACCGTGGGTGTTCCACACGAAGTTGTTCAACCTTTTGTTGGGAAAGTCCAAAAGTTTCAATGCAAGTTTCAACATAGACAGGGGCATCTTCAGCAAAGCCGTGAGCATTCCTCACGAAGTTGTTCAACCTTTTCTTGACCTGGACAGATTTCAAGACAAACTCAGCCCAGTCAGGGGCATCCTCTTCAAAGTTCATGGGCGTTCCTCGTGAAATCATTTCAACAGAAGTGTGACCTCCAAGCAAGACAATGGGTGTACCCCGTTGATTCATTTCAATCCAATCATCCTCTTGGGTATTCCCTAATGAGTTGTATTCAGCAAGCGTGACCGTTGTCCATTGCCTTACTATCATCCTTTTGGTGATAGCCGAACTTCATCGGTTCAACCTAGCTCGCATCCTTTTAGTGTTGGTAACCTTTAAATTCGTGTCACTCTATCATCCTTTAGGTGATAGAAACCTGTGTGTGTGAGTTTCACTTCGTCATCCTTTTGGTGGGGGGTCTGTCATCGTAATTAATGTCAGATTGTGCGATAGTGTTTGTCCTATCATCCTTTTGGTGGTAGTGGCCGGTGTGAGTTTTGCTCCGTCATCCTTTTGGTGGTGGGTCTGTCATCTTATTGATGGTAGATTGTGAGATAGTGTTTGTCCTATCATCCTTTTGGTGGTAGTGGCCGGTGTGAGTTTCGCTCGGTCATCCTTTTGATGAGGGTTCTGTCATCTTATTAATGTCAGATTGTGCGATAGTGTTTGTCCTATCATCCTTTTGGTGATAGCCGAACTTCATCGGTTTAACCTAGCCTGCATCCTTTTGGTGTTGGTAACCTTCAAATTTGTGTCGTTCTATCATCCTTTTGGTGATAGCAACCTGTGTGTGTGAGTTTCGCTCCTTCATCCTTTTGGTGGGGGGTCTGTCATCTAATTGATGTCAGATTGTGCGATAGTATTTTGTCCTATCATCCTTTTGATGGTAGTGGCTGGTGTGAGTTTTGCTTTGTCATCCTTTTGGTGGGGGCCTGTCATCGTAATTGATGTCAGATTATGCGATAGTGTTTGTCCTATCATCCTTTTTGGTGGTAGTGGCCGGTGTGAGTTTCGCTCCGTCATCCTTTTGGTGTAGGGTTTATCATCTTGTTGATGTCCAATTGTGCGATGGTGTTTGTCCTATCATCCTTTTGGTGGTAGTGGCCGGTGTGAGTTTTGCTCCGTCATCCTTTTGGTAGGGGGTCTGTCATCTTGTTGATGTCTGATTGTGCCATATTGTTTGTCCTATCATCCTTTTGGTGGTAGTGGCCAGTGTGAGTTTCGCTCCGTCATCCTTTTGGTGGGGGATCTGTAATCTAATTGATGTCAGATTGTGCGATAGTGTTTGTCCTATCATCCTTTTGGTGGTAGTGGCCGGTGTGAGTTTCGCTCCGTCATCCTTTTGGTGGAGGGTCTGTCATCTTGTTGATGTCAGATTGTGTGATAGTTTTGTCCTATCATCCTTTTGGTGGTAGTGGCCGGTGTAAGTTTCTATATGTCATCCTTTTGGTTGGGGGTCTGTCATCTTATTGATGTCAGATTGTGCGATAGTGTTTGTCTTATCATCCTTTTGGTGGTAGTGGCCGTGTGAGTTTTGCTCCGTCATCCTTTTGGTGGGGGGTCTGTCATCTGATTGATGTCAGATTGTGCTATAGTGTTTGTCCTATCATCCTTTTGGTGGTAGTGGCCGGTGTGAGTTTCACTCCGTCATCCTTTTGGTTAGGGGTCTGTCATCTTGTTGATGTCAGATTGTGAGGTAGTGTTTGTCCTATCATCATTTTGGTGGTAGTGGCCGGTGTGAGTTTCGATCCGTCATCCTTTTAGTGGGGGGTCTGTCATCTTGTTGATGTCAGATTGTGTGATAGTGTTTGTCCTATCATCCTTTATATGGTAGTGGCCAGGTGTTAATTTCACTCTGTCATCCTTTTGGCGGGGGGTTTGTCATTTTGATTGATATCAGATTGTGCGGTAGTGATTTTCCTATCATCCTTTTGGTGGTAGTGCCCGGTGTGAGTTTCACTTCGTCATCCTTTTGGTGGGGGGTCTGTCATCTTGATCGATGTCAAATTGAGCGTTAGTGTTTTATCCTATCATCCTTTTGGTGGTAGTGGTCAGTGTGTGTTTCGCTCCGTCATCCTTTTGGTGGGGGGTCTGTCTTCTTATTGATGGTGGATTGTGCGATAGTGTTTGTCCAATCATCCTTTTGGTGGTAGTGGCCAATGTGAGTTTCGATCCATCATCCTTTTGGTGGGCGGTCTGTCTGCTTGTTGATGTCAGATTGTACGATAGTGTTTGTCCTATCATCCTTTATGTGGTAGTGGCCAGGTGTGAGTTTCGCTCCGTCATACTTTTGGTGGGGGGTTTGTCATCTTGATTGATATCAAATTGTACGATAGTGTTTGTCCTATCATCCTTTTGGTGGTAGTGGCCGGTGTGAGTTTCGCTCCGTCATCCTTTTGGTGGGGGGTCTGTCATCTTGATCGATGTCAGATTGTGAGTTAGTTTTTTATCCTATAATCCTTTTGGTGGTAGTTGCCGGTGTGTGTTTCGCTCCGTCATCCTTTTGGTGGGGGGTCGTCTTCTTATTGATGGTGGATTGTGCGATAGTATATGTCATATCATCCTTTTGGTGGTAGTGGCCGCTGTGTGTTTCGATCCGTCATCCTTTTGGTGGGGGGTCTGTCATCTTGTTGATGTCAGATTGTGCGATAGTGTTTGTCCTATTGTCCTTTATGTGGTAGTAGCCAGGTGTGAGTTTCGCTCCGTCATCCTTTTGGTGGAGGGTCTGTCATCTTGTTTATGTCAGATTGTGCGATAGTGTTTGTCCTATCATCCTTTATGGGATAGTGGCCAGTGTGAGTTTTGCTCCGTCATCCTTTTGGTGTGGGGTCTATCATCTTGTTGATGTCATATTGTGCGATGGTGCTTGTCCTATCATCCTTTTGGTGGTAGTGGCCGGTATGAGTTTTTCTCCGTCATCCTTTTGGTAGGAGGTCTGTCATCTTGTTGATGTGTGATTGTGCGATATTGTTTGTCCTATCATCCTTTTGGTGGTTGTGGCCAGTGTGAGTTTCGCTCCATCATCCTTTTGGTAGGGGGGTCTGTCATATAATTGATGTCAGATTATGCAATAGTGTTTGTCCTATCATCCTTTTGGTGGTAGTGGCCGGTGTGAGTTTCGCTCCGTCATCCTTTTGGTGGGGGGGTCTGTCATCTTGTTGATGTCAGATTGTGCGATAGTGTTTGTCCTATCATCCTTTTGGTGGTAATGACCGGTGTGAGTTTCGCTATGTCATCCTTTTGGTTGGGGGTCTGTCATCTTATTCATGTCAAATTATGCTATAGTGTTTGTCCTATCATCCTTTTGGTGGTAGTGGCTGGTGTGAGTTTTGCTCCGTCATCCTTTTGGTGGGGGGTCTGTCATCTGATTGATGTCAGATTGTGTGATAGTGTTTGTCCTATAATCCTTTTAGTGGTAGTGGCCGGTGTGAGTTTCGATCCGTCATCCTTTTGGTGGGGGGTCTATCATCTTGTTGATGTCAGATTGTGAGATAGTGTTTGTCCTATCATCCTTTTGGTGGTAGTGGCCGGTGTGAGTTTCGATCCGTCATCCTTTTGGTGGGGGGTCTGTCATCTTGTTGATGTCAGATTGTGCGATAGTGTTTGTCCTATCATCCTTTATGTGGTAGTGGCTAGGTGTGAGTTTTGCTCCGTCATCCTTTTGGCGGGGGGTTTGTCATCTTTATTGATATCAGATTGTGCAATAGTGTTTTTCCTATCATCCTTTTGGTGGTAGTGGCTAGTGTGATTTTCGCTCCGTCATCCTTTTGGTGAGGGGTCTGTCATCTTGATCGATGTCAGATTGTGCGTTAGTGTTTTATCCTATCATCCTTTTGATGGTAGTGGCCGGTGTGTGTTTCGCTCCGTTATCCTTTTGGTGGGGGTCTGTCTTCTTATTGATTGTGGATTATGCGATAGTGTTTGTCCTATCATCCTTTTGGTGGTAGTGGCTGGTGTGTGTTTTGCTCTATCATCCTTTTGGTGGTAGTAGCCGTTGTTTGTTTGCTCTATCATCCTTTTGGTGGTAGTAGCTGTATGTGTTTCATCCCATCATCTTTTTGGTGATGACGAACTTTTTGCCAGGTATTTATAATTTTCTCAAAGGTTTACCTTATCCAGCATTTTGATTCTCGAGCATTTATTTTCTTTTCGGACAAATTCAGGGTCTTCTTCATATCTAATTGACTTCTACCTCGGGAGAAAGAACGCTGCAGCGGTTCATTTCCCTAGGTTTAAGTCGATTAGATATGGGCATCTGTCATACCCTAAATTTGTCCTACCACCTTTCAAATATTTTGGCTTTTTTCGATTCTATTTTCATTTTTGCATTGCCTGCTAAATTTCACGCCATTTAGACACGTACCCACTCACAATTGGATGATTTTTCAAATCTCTGGTATTTTGCCCAATGAGAGCGTGACGCGTGGCCTAAAGTGGTTATATTTGTAAGTGTTAAATCGTTTTTTAAGTTTCCTAACTTTTTCTTGCTAATTCTTTATGCGTATATTGTTTGTTAATAGAAGTTAGTTTTTTAATTTAGAAAAGTTAAGTTAGAAATTAGAAATAGAATTTAGATGTTTTAGTTAATTAGATTTTAGAAATAGAACTATTTAGAATAGATTTTTTATAGGAATTATTTAGAATGTTTATTAGAATAGATTTTTTAAATTAGAATAGAAATAGTTATTTTAATAGGATTGAATTAGAATTTGATTTTTATTAGAATTTAGAGTTTAGAATTATAATAGAATTTCATTAGTCTAGAAAATATAATTAATTAGTTTTTATTTAGAATATAGAATTAGTTTAGAAAGATTAAGAAATTAGATTTAAGAATTATTTTAGTTTAGTTAGAATTAGAATTATTAATTAATTATATTTGGATTGGAATTTAAATTAGGATTTAATTAGAAATAGTTTAGAACTAGATTTTTAATTAATTAGATTTAATAAGAGTTAGATTAGTTTAGAGTTAGTTAGAATATTAATTAATTATTAATAGAAAATCATTGATTAGTTAATTAGAAAAAATTAAAAAAAGAAGGCAAAAAGAATCAGATTGTGAGAAACGCAAGCCCATAGCTGTTGGCCCATGATGATTACACGCTATAAGAGAGAGAAGAATTTCAGATTGAAAAAACCTAAAAAAATTTTTTACTATTCATCATCCCTTCCAAAACGGCCGCCGCCACCTCCCAAAACCCTAGATCGTCATCAACCGTTCATCTCCTTTCAGCAAACCAAACGTCGCCTTCACCTCACAATCATCATCATCTCGATCGAACCCTTCTCCTTTCTTCTCCCTCAAACCCGAACGCGACTCACCTTCCCCACCCTCTCAATCGAACCCTAATCGCCATCGCCATCCTTCTCACTGTAAATCACCTCCTTCTTCCTCTCCAAAAAACAACTCACCATCATCACCATTATCACTCCCCTCGACCTCCCCCTTCTGTTTCGATTTGCTGTGAACCCATCATCATCACATCATCAACGAAACTCAAACCCACCTTCAACCTCAAACCCTCACCGAAATCCAAAACCCTCACCAAATCTTTCACTAAACCGTTACCCAGCCGCCGCCAGAACCCTCATCAAAACCTTCATCTTCCCTCTCGCGAAACCCTCACAATTCCATTAAACTCTTTCAGCCCAAAATCCCTCAACTATCACTGCAATCACCCATCTGTTAATTTCCAGCTATCACCATTTATAGTCTTCGCCGTCAACAATATTATGCGTTTCCTCCCTATGTTTTGGTTGGCTGATAAGTTTGGTTCTGCAAAGTATTCCAACGAGCTGCATAACTGTGTAGAACTGGGATATGCGTTGTGTTGATAATTTCAGGTGTACCGCTCTAAATTTACTCCAATTTTGCACAAATTTTTGACAAAGCACCATGTTGCGCCACCGCTGGTGGCATCTTCATCGTGTTACGTTTCAAATCCGACTCAGTTTTGGTCGCTGTCTATTCTGACTGTTAGAAAATGCTGAGCAATGTCAAAATATTCTGGCTGTAGAGCCTCTATTTGTGGAGTAGAAGAATTTTACATCAGTTACGCAGGTCGTCCATCTGAGTTAGCATCGGTATGGGGTCAAACCCTAGTAATCTTGGAAAATGATTATTTTTATTATATTGCGGGCGAGCTTGCAGAAGAGGTTGTTGTTGCCTTTGTTGATACAGTTGTTAATTCGGTTGGCTCTGAGCAACCTGTGGTTGATAGGTGGCGCTGGGTTGATAACGGGAGATACTGTTGCCACCTACCGACGTTGATACCTTCGCCTTTATTTACCAGGAGAGATATTACTAATATCCTGCTCTTTCTTCTTTTGGAAAGCACTCCTGTATCTTTTAGCACTGCTGGATGGCTCTGCGTCTTTAATCAGTCGAACTTCTTGGACTACTTCCTCAAGGCGTACCCCCATGTTTACCATATCGGTAAAGTCACTAGGTGCACTTACGGCCATTTGGTTATAATAAAATGAGCTCAAGGTTTTGAAGAAGAATTTTGTCATTTCTTTCTCCTCAAGGGGAGGACAAATCTGGGCGGAAATTTTGCGCCATCTTTGAGCATACTCCTTGAAGGTTTCCTTATCTTTCTGGGACATTTCTCTGAGATGGTCCCTATCGGGTGCCATATCCAAATTGTACTTGTAATGCTGAACAAAAGCTGCCCCGAGATCTCTAAAAGTACTGATCTTTGCATGCTTAATCCCATGTGCCACTTGAGCGCGACACTAGTTAAATTGTCTTGGAAGTAGTGGATTAGTAGTTGTTGATTTCCCGTCTGAGTAGACATCTTTTAGGCGTACATTATCAGATGACTCTGAGGGCAAGAATTGCCTTTGTAGATTTCAAAGTCGGGTACTTTAAACTTGTGGGATATTTTTACATTAGGGACCAAACAAAGGTCAGCGACATATATTCCAAACAAGTCCTATTTGCAAATGGCATGCTGTTCTTTCTACATTTCCAAGAATTGTTCTTGGAATTCATTCATTCTTCCGTATACTTCTTCATTCTTGTCAGAAGTGGCATGAAGAATCTGTACCTCTGGGATAGTATGTATCATAGGTTGTGGTATAGACATTACTGCAGTAACTCTTGGTGCTTCAGTGACCTGAAGTTTGTAACCTTCAGGTATGAGAGTCTCTGTCATAGCCCTTGCGTCTTCATTCACCTGAAGTTTGTAACCTTCAGGTCCGAGGGTTTTGGCTATGGCTTTTAGGTCTTCAATGACTGGTGGTATGTATCCCTCATGTATAAAATTTAAAGGCATGCCCCAGGGAAAACCTTTAGGCATATTGTACTAAGGAAAACTGGTGGGTATCTCAAATGTTAGTGTATACACAATTTCTAAGATTATCATCCTTTGAGCTGGTTGATCCTGAGCTGCTTTCAGGGATTCAATCATGTCGTTGAGTCTCTCCATACCCTCCTTTAGAGTAGTGACCTCCTCTCTTAGCTCTCTATTTTCTTCCTCAAGATTGTCCATTTTCTTTTGTCGGTTGGCCCGAGTATTGTACGAATGAGACATTTTGACTATAAAGTGTGACACATGTGTGGGACTTTATGACAAAGATGTGTAATGCAAGAATGGTGAATGATATGCAGAGAAATGAGAATGACCTTTTTGTTTGTTTTCAAAAGAACTTTTAACAATTATGTTGCAAATATCATACAACGATGGAAGCTTTTTATTGAATTCAAGGGATTACAATATCTTACAGGGAAAAGTAAATTTTTTACAAAGTGCCAGAAGGAAAATTAGGTCTATGAATTCTAGGAAATTTCTGACGAAGGTCCAGATGCTGGTTGCTGACTCCCTTTTCTCTTTTTTGATCGGTCCCCCTCAAGCGTTTTCGGGTCGATGATCCTTTGCCAAGTGAAAGGAGAGATTAAACTCCTTTGTTCCTCTTGACTTCCTATAGCATGTTGCTGTAATATCTCAATCAGAGCATATTTCTCTTTCAATAGTTCTTGGATATTTGTACATTCCAAGCTGACAATCTGGTACTTGTTCTTCCAAGAGTTCTTCTTGCGTTGGACCTTGTTGAAAGCGACCTGAATTTTTTCTGTGTCATTCATGAAGTAGAGAATAGACTCTTTCAGGGGAAAAACTTCCTGACGAGGGTAAGACATCTCTAATTTGATGGCTCTGGTTTGCACCCATCAGAGATAAGGCTCTGCAAAGATGCAGTTTGGCTTTCCTAAAGGCTCTCTTCCTTTCTTATGAACATGTTGCCAGGCATGTACATTTTATTTGTTTAGTGCTCTGTCATTTTCTTCTTCCTTGAAGAAAAGACCTTTCAGATGATTGTTATATGGTATGTCCTTCATCGGGTATCCGAGCTGACGACGAGCTAATATTGGATGATAATTGATCTCTCCTTTAGTACCAATGAGAGGCAAATTGATGAAACTTCCATATTTGTCAATGATTTTTATTCCGTCATAGGCCTGATTGTACCAATCTATTTCAAAATGGGTGAGACATAATCCTTTGCGACCATCGCATATTACTCTTGGGATCCCAAAAAGCATCAGATTTAGGTAAGTGGGAAATAAATAATTTGTAGAGTAATGATACATAATATGTAATCATTCCTTCATTGTACAAATTCCTTAAATGTACTGAGTGGTAACCATCTGCGAGCAATGTTGGGTCTGGATTCTCGATCCAAAATATCTTGAAAGTGTTGATATCGAGGAAGTTGTCAATGTTGGGAAAGAGAAATAACCCATAGATGAGTAGAACAAAGACATCCTCGAAAGCATATATGTTTCCTATGCTGGCAAAATATATGACTTTCTCCATCAGAAATTTAGCTGGTAAACCCTGAATTCCTTCTTTGATGGTCATGTGAGCTTTGATATCCGACTCTTCCAAAGAGGTAGCTTTTGCAATGGTTTGATCTTTGGAAATTTCTTCCAGTCCAGAAAATGGATCTTGATCAGTGATAGGTAGATCAATCAGATGGGAGTACTCTTCCAATGTTGGTGTGAGCTAATAATCTGGAAATGTAAAGAAGTGGTATACTGGATCATAGAACTGAACCAATATAGACAAGACTCCTTCCACCATATTTATTTTCAAAAGAGACAAAACCCCTCTGTGCTTAGCTCTAAAAGCTTCAGGATTAGTAATCAACCTTCCCAATTTTCTTAGGTCTTCTAGTTTTGGAATTTTGAAGGTGTACTTGTGTGTTTTTATTCTACCAAAATCCATAGCACAACTTTTGATATTTGAAATGATTATTTTATTTCTCTTAGAAAAAGATTATTTTTTAGTTTATTTTTTGAATGAATGAAATGCATGAATGCAGCAAACAAAAACATTTAAAAACATGGGTTTAAGGGTTCATTGTCACGAGCATGGAGCCATGGATCTACCCATCCCCAAGGTGTGCATTAGGTTTCTTTTTGTACCTGTAGAATGGGTTCTAACATGGTTCTCAAAATCACTGACCTCTCTTAAGAATATTATCAGCAAACCGACTGACTCGTGAGAGCTGTAATATTTCTAAGATGAATCTCATTTAAGTGTAGTATCGCGTACCAACTATTCTCGATAGTCACCACACTACGTCCTAACAATGGTCAAGTGGTTAAATGTTTACTAATCCTCAGTTTCAAGGGGCCCAGTGGAAAAAAGTAATGTTTTCACAACTTGCTCGTTCAACATCAATAATTCCAAAAGGGTACCTCCACTGATTTGGTGGACTTTTAAGTTAGCTTGGTCGGGACTCACCCCCTATAAGCCTTCCTGAGTCTACCACCTCTTATCTTAGAATGTGTTATCAAGCCTAATAAGGACTTTTTGACTCATCACATGTGTATTAATCACATTCCTAGATAATAGTAGTTTAAAAAAGTATAGCAGATAATAGTATGAAAACAAATGATAAAAAATGAGAAAGCAAATAAAACAGCAAAAAGAAAATGAACAAGGACTAACCCTCTTAGGAGATGGAAAAGTCCCCAGCAGAGTCTCCATTTTTCTGTAGCATCGGGTTTTTGTGACACGACCACTACCGCTTTTGGTGCTACTTTCTGATTTCTATATTTATCCTATGAATCTTAAAAGGAAGGGGAAGATATCTTAAACTAACCTTGTGTGCAAGTGTTTTCCCTACGAATGCGAAGAGATCTGGAATCGGGGGTTGGTTATACAATGGGAAGCTATTAACACCCAGAGTATCTATAGCAATCTATAGGAACTATAGTGTAACTGGTTACCACTAAAATAATTTTTATTTTTAATGTCAACTGCAATCGGTTACAGGCCCGAGTTTTTGTGTTTTTCAATTATGTAATTGCTTGTATGGAGTCCCAATCATTTTGTAACTTTCATCTAAATGCCTTGGTGGCATTCTCATCTTTAGCTAATATGATTACACTTCTCTCTCTCTCTCTCTATCTCTCTCTCTCTCTCTCTCTCTACCTCCCCCCCTCTCTCTCTCTCTCATATTTTTTAAATACAACTAGTGTATTTCCACACATTAAAGTAGTATAAGGTTTGAACTTAAAATCTGTAAACTGATAAGGATTGTTTTTTAATCACACAAAATTGTATAATAACAAATGTAGTGTTTGTAATCTAAACATAAATTGAGGATTTTTTATCCGATGACATCTACAATGTTAATGGATCTATTCAAGGATTACAACATACAATGATGTAGCATCGGTTTTTTGTGACGTGACCACTACCACTTTTGATGCTACTTTCTGATTTCTATATTTATCCTATGAAGCTTAAAAGGAAGGGGGAGATATCTTAAACTAACCTTGTGCACAAGTGTTTTCCCTTCAAATGTGAAGAGATCTGGATCGGAGGTTGGTTATACAAAGGGAAGTTATTAACACCCAGAGTATCTATAGTAATCTATAGGGACCTATATTTACATCTGTTTTTTACTATTTGAATTGCTTTCTTGAGTCTATTTGCTGTCAGGTGGGGAAAGTTTCTCCTTTGAGGAAATGTTTTTGTTTTGTTTTAGGGTTTTCTATTATTTTTGGAAAGGTATCTGAACCTAAGGTTTTTGATTAGTGCGCTCGCTAAGATTTCACAATCTTATGCCTGCGTATACCCGTAAAGAGATTTAGAGAAATCAGAGCGTTCGTAGTTCCTCCTATTCTATGGGAGGAAAAATGTTTGGTGTCTTGTTCAAAGCCCAATATTGCAGCTAAAGAGTGTTTGTATCTTGTTCAAAGCCCAAGATTGAAGCTAAAAAAGAGTATTTGTATCTTGTTTAAAACCCAAGATTAAAGCTAAAAGAGTATTTGTGTCTTGTAAAGCCCAAGATTGAAGCTAAAAGAGTATTTACGTCTTGTTCAAAGCCCAATATTTAAGCTAAAAGAGTATTCGTGTCTTGTTCAAAGCCCAAGATTAAAGCTAAAACAGTTTGAGAAAGAAGTTTTCATCTATAAAGGGAAATATCTTATCTATTCATCACAATAATTGAGGGATTGATTATAAGGGAAGTTGCTTTAACTGGGATGTATGGAATCCAGTAATGCCACATCTTCCTTTATAAGAGAGTTGAAATGTCATGAAGGAAGAAGCTTTAACTCAGTGTAGAGCAATGCCACTTTTTCCTTTATGAATCTTTTCATGCTAAGAGAGGGACATTGGCTTGGATGTGTAGAATCCAGAGGCTTGCCACTTACATAACTTATGTGAAAGATAACTTTAGCCATGATAAGGGAGGGACTCCAACTTAGGTTTTGAATCAACAAGTATGTCACTTACATCAATTATCTGGAAAAAGGTTTAATTGTTTGTTTTGAACTGTGATGTATAGAGGAAATATCCTCCTACATAGAGGACTCAGAGTCTCATATATGGGGATGTTGAATTATGTGCCTTGATCAAAGCCCAAGGTTGAAGATGAAAAAAGGGATTGAAAACTGACTTAATTGGGGGAGTATTATATTTGTCTTGTACAAAGCCTAAGATTGAGGCTAACTGGGGAAAATCCTTCTATGAAGCTTAAGAGGAGGCTAAAGGTCCTTGTATGACGTCCAATAGGAGACTAGGGATGCTTCTAGGAAGCTTGAGGGTCCTTGTATGAAGTCCAATAGGAGACTAGGGATGCTTCTAGGAAGCCTGTGGGTCCTTGTATGAAGCCCAAGAGGAGGCTAGGGATTTTAGACTATCAAAGTCTTAAGAATAGTTCAAGAAAGGTTTCACCGAGATAATCCTTTCTTTGCTGAACTGTTCCAAGATTAAAGGGGTTTAAAAAGAGGTTTCACTGGGAAATAATCCTCTCTTTATTGAAGTTTTTCAAGGTTGAATCAATTGAACAAAGCCCGAGAGGAGGCTGATTGTATTGGGAAGAAGAATTTCTTTGTACAGGGGGGAACTAGTTGTTTGGACTAAGTTATACTGATTGACAAGGATCCTATGGTTTGAACTAGTCTAAACTAAGGATGATTTAAATTCTAAGAGAAACATAACAAGATATGTACAAGCATATATACAGATATATGAATAAGAATATAAATAAGTATGGGTTGAATTGAGAAAAGTGGTGGGTCTTATTCTCTACATAGAGGCCCAAGTGCACTGTGATTGATTAGATGTTTTCTTCAAGACTAAGTTAGGGGTTTTGAGAAATTGAAGAAAGTTTTGACTTTGAAGATGACTTAATCTTTAAGTAAACAAAGGTGTTGGGTCTTACACTCTAGATAGAGGCCCATGAGTGTTTCTATCCTGTACAAAGCTCAGGATGAATGAGGCTAAAAGATTATCTATTTACAAAAGGTGTTGGGTCCTACACTCTAATAGAGGCCCATGAGTCTTATTTGTATCTTGTACAAAGCCCAAGATGAATGAGGCTAAAATGTTTTAAAGTTTACAAAAGGTGTTAGGTCTTACACTCTAATAGAGGCCCATGAGTGTTATTTGTATCCTGTACAAAGCTGAGGATGAATGAGGCTAAAAGGCTTTCTATTTACAAATGGTGTTGGGTCTTACAGTCTAATAGAGGCCCAAATGATTTTGAAAACAATATTTATGTACAGATGGATGAGACTTACACTCCTAACATAGGCCCAAAGATTGTTGTGAAAACAGTTATCACACTGTGATTTTGAAAAGCGCAATGAGACTATAGCAGAGGCCTATGAGGTGGTTTATTTACAAAGGGGGTTAGATCTTACACTCTAATAGAGGCCCAAACGATTTTAAAAACAAGTTTGAAAGATTAAATCAAAGGGAAAACCCTAATTTTATTTTTTAAAAGGTATTTTTCAAAGAAATTCAATAAAAAATGATAAAAATATCAAATGAAAACTTTAAAATATGTTATGAACAATGACTAAGGTTTATAAAATGATGTCTTATTCACACGAATATTTGAAATCAAATTGGTTTAAGAAAAATCAAGAAAAGAAATCATTTTAACATGTTTAAAACAATTTAAAATAAAATTCTTTAAAATATTAAAAAAATATCAAATAAAAATTTTTATGTTTTATTTTTTAGGTGAATAAAATATTTAAATATATGAGGGATATTTGCTCAAAAAATCAATTGAAAATAATTAAATTTGCATATGGAAATTAATTTTCTAAATTAATTAAGAAAATAATTAAAATATTTTAAAATTCAAAAAAATTTGAATTATGGCGCCAAGGCACCCTCTTTCTTCCTCGCGCATGCCACCTTCATCAGATTTTCAAAGCCTCTCATAACTCTCTCAATTCGTGATGAAATTGAATGATGTAAACATCAAACTTGCTTGCTTTTGAACAAGGAACACGATGGTACAAATTAATTTCATTTCTTTTAAGTGTGAAGTGAGTTATTACATGATGAACAGATGAACCCTAATTTTTGCAAGAACACTATGAAATCCTATACACGATTAATACATAGCAATTGATTGAGGGAAAACATTCTATATATGTGCAGAAACATGTTGGTAACTTGAAATATAAAAAATGATGCATGTTTCATGGAGTTTGAAAGTTCAAGGCTTACCTCAGCAAGAAGGAATCAAATTTTGTTGCAGAGTTGTTACAGAAGTGAAACAATGATCTGGATAGCTTCCTTAGGCCTCAAGGATTGTGTTTCAACCTTTAGAATATTTTGAAACTCCTTGGATAAGTTGGCTCGATTCTGACTGCAGTTATACCAAGTGAGAAATAGGGATGTTGATCCTGATGTTTAAGAAGTGATTAATTGGTTTGGATCACTTCTATAATGTTTATGGAAGGTGTTTGGATCATTGGTTTAGACTGAATTGCTCTCTATTTGAAATTTCAATTCTCACTTCTTAAGGTTTTAGAATTTTGAAGTGGAGTGAAATGAGAGAAAACATGTGTTGTGATGTTTTGAGGTGTCTTAAACAATCAGAAATAACTCCTATTTATAGGAGGAGAAGTTTTTTTTGGAAGGAATAGTGTTGTATGAAAGGTCACTCTATTATCCAATGGATATAACTAGGTAGCCGTTGACTTGAATGCTAAGGCACCCAAGTCTCCTATTATCTTGACTCCAACCATATTTGCAGGTTTGAACACTCATATTTCTTGACTTGTTTGGACTGGTATGGCTTGGTTCATGCCACCTCTATGCATTGCATTAATGCTTGAAAATAAAACTTAAGTTCTCACTTGGTCATGATGGTTTTTACATGCTAAGAGATAAGCCCTTGACTCTTTGGCCTTATGGTTCAGATTCCTCATCATTTATGTTGATATTAGACAGAAATCCAATGACGCAAGTGTCTAAAATTGACTTAAAAATCGTGGGATGCAAGTTATGTGCCAAATACTGTCAAAAACCAGTTTGCATCAAGGCATGTTGTGAGGTTCATAACTTCTTGCTCAAGTTGAACCAATGGATGTTCTTATACTCTTTGGAAAGCTTGTATATCATACTTCAACTTTAACATTTACATTTGGTATTGATTCATCTTGGATCATAATGAAAGATACCTCCAAAGTTGGACAAAACATGAGGCAGATTCTGCCTAAAAAATTCTAAGTGTCAAAGTTCAAAATCTTATGAAACCTTAACTTTAATGCTTCATATCTCAAAATCTATGCATTTTTTGGGGTACTTCTATGTTGCAATCTTGTTGTATGTAAGAAGATCTATCACTTGAGCTTTGGATGAAAAAAAATGGTTGCTTGGATCACAAGTTATGGCCTTGCAAAATTGGGTAAAAACCATGTTCCTTCCATAACTTAGTGAAATTTTAAGTTTCTCAAGGTTGCCCTTTTTGCAAGTAACCTTACTTTTCTTGATTTTTCTTGATTGATCATGATCCAAATCACAATTTAACATTGTTCTTGACTTAAAGAGGCTGTGTTTTCCAAAAAATCCCAAAAGTCAAATTTGGTTTTGATCACAGTTGACTTTTTATATTAGATGAAACTTGAACTTTGTGACCCTTTATGAAATCAGGTCCTTGGGCTAAATTGAACCTAATGGATGGATTCCAATGGTTTTTTTTAGTGTTTTGAATCATGCCTTAAGTTTTGAGGTCATGCTTTGTTCAAAAGTCAAAGGCATGGTTGACTTTTTCTCAAGAACCCTAGTTTATGGTCCAGATGAATTTGAATCCTTCTTTTACTTATGAATCAAGTTCTTTGAATCAATCCAATCTTGTGAATGGATCAATATGATGTATTTGAGGTCCTTAAAGCATACCTTGAGATCTTGGATCATGCCTTACTCCAAAAGTCAACCTAGGGACTGAATTAGGTCAAAACCTTAATTCCTGATTTTTGATAGATGCATCCCCTGAGGCTATTTTAAACTTATGAATGGACTCATGAGGTTCTTTTGAGATTCTTGAAACATATATTAAAGTATTGGCTCATGCCAAGATGAAAAATTCTCTTTGGAAGCCTTGGTTGACCAAAACCCTTATTTGGTGACACTGATGGTCCTGAGGCTTGATTAACTTGGAATGATGTAATCTTGTGTTAGACCTTTGATGAAGGAAACCTCTTGATACTTCATGGATTTTTGAGAGGTTTGACAAGTTGAAGATCATGTCAATTATGGATTGCTCCTTTGCCTGAATGTTTTTAGAGGGCTAAAAATCCTAATCCTTGGTTAAGGTGGATACTCAAAAATATTTGAGAAGATTGGTGAGGTATGAAAATACATCCATATTGTGGTGATGATTTGCACAATGATGTGAAGTCTTGTGGTAAAAAATTAGGGTATGACAAATGAGTTTATTCACAACTCTATTATAAAACTCTATAAAAGAAACTTTTCCTTAACAATTGAAGTTTTAATATATATGAAGAGAATATCATATTAGAATTGTTCATGTATGAACTTACGGGATATATCAAATTCTAACTCCACTATTTATATGGATGTAGAGGTTGTATCTGCAAAAATACTTTGATGTATAAGTTAGTGTACTAATAGGTGAAAGATAAGTAAATTGATTGTGTGATCATACTTTAGGGGAGAAGGGGAATTCCTTTTTTTATAAAGTGGTTAGATTTTGATACTCTTCATAAATTTTCTATCTTTATTGGGGGATCTCGAAAATTGATAGAGGATAAATGAGGTCTCGTTAGCATAATTGACCCTAAGATTGGTGGTAGAGCCCATCTTATTTAAATATGTTCAATCTAATTTGAAATTGTGCAAGCACCTCAGTGCTGGTAGTCGATAGAGATGACCTCAAGGGTGAGTTACTACACAATGTCATCATGTATTCCTTAAGTGGACACCTTATATATATAATGGTTATGGATCTCTTTATTGTGTATAGTTTGTACTATAGAGTGTGAGCTTTTCTGTGGATGATTTTAGATTTATTTTAGTTTGAGATGCTTAGGACCGTATCATTACACAAACTCTATAGACTCTTAGATAGAGTTTGATATAGGTTTTAGTCCTCTTTCGATCACAATTACGGGGGATCAAACTATGGTTCTGCCTATCAAATTCAGCATCAATCACCACTGGACCAACTAACGATTGATTATTATTGTGACTTTATCACCAAATTAATCTTAGTATTTAAATTTAAATTTTTATATGTAATTAATGTATTAAACTTTTAAATTTTTTTGTTACCCAATAAAAAAATTAATGTCTTTATTTTTATAAACAAACTAGTGGGATACTCGTGTGGACGCATGAGTGCTTATGTAATACGCGCATTTGTCACCAAACGTAGTATGAACTTTGTAGAAAAACAAATAATAAAAGCACGAGTAAAGGAAAAAAAACATATAATCATAACATGGTTAAAAAAAATCTATTGAAAGTAAATATTAAATAATTTTTGAAATTTGAAAAGGAAATTTGTTCATATTATTATTCAATATTTTGATCAGTAACTTCAAGTTTCCGTTATAATTATTTTAATTTGGTGTATTAAGAAAATAAAAAATTATGATTTGTTCAAAATTTGTTTTCTATTGTTGATCAACATCATAAAATATATTAATAACAATAAATGTTTGAGGTATTCGTGGAAGTATTGCAATCACAATTACTACCCCATTTAGCTATGTTATCAAGTGTTGCAACATATTCGTTGCCTCAACGTGTACATTCGCATGAATTCTGATATGGTATGCACATTTATTTCTAAAGTATAGGAATGAAATAAATAAAAGATAAAATTATACAACCAAAAGAACTCATTATTTTAAAAGATAATAAATTGACGTCTATAACTTTTTTCTGTATATAAAAATGTTTGAATCAATGATATTTTTCTTTTGTATATAAATATTATTTATGTTTTGACATTTTTTTTTTCTAAAGTTATTCTTATTTAAAAAATAAGACCATTTAAAAATATTTGGATCAACAATATATTTTGTTACGTATATACTAAATTAATAAATTTCTATTATTCAATATTTTGATTAGTAGTTTTATTTTTTTCCATTCATATAATTTCTTTAAACCTGTGGCTAAACCTGATACTGGTATAATAGTTTCATTTAAACATGGGGATACCTGTGCGTTCGCACAAGTCCTCGTATGTTTTGTCATATGTAAATATTATTTTTGTTTTATTTTCTAGTATACAAATATTTGAACCAACAACATATTTTTTTGTATCTTTTATTTTTTCATTATGAGTTTAACATGTCTTACTCCTAAAAAATATTTGTTTTATTTTTTTATCATAAAACAATTAAGAAAATTCATATTATCATACAATTTTGATACTATTTAATTTATACATTACTTATGTATTTATTTTAGATCGCGATAATATAATTTATAATATTATCAATTTTTATATTATAATTAATTATCTTTTATAATCTTTAATTTTAAATGCATTTCACCCGTTTTATTTTATG
The DNA here is from genome assembly GCA_963859935.3 of Lathyrus sativus. Taxonomy (NCBI): domain Eukaryota; kingdom Viridiplantae; phylum Streptophyta; class Magnoliopsida; order Fabales; family Fabaceae; genus Lathyrus; species Lathyrus sativus. Next base: position 452,510,324 of record OZ012738.1, on the reverse strand, counting down.
CCCCGTTCTATTAATATTTATATTGAAGTTTATTTGATTCATATATATTACATAATTATTTTGTACTAAAAAAATACATGATTATTTATTTATTTATTTATTTATTTATATATATGAAATCAGGTATATGAAATAATCATGATTTGAATATCATTCATTCATAAATATGCATTTAAAATGATTTAACTTCTCCATTCTTTCACAAATATAGTTTAATTACCATTTAAAATAAGTCCATTTTTATTAATTAAAAATGATTGCATATTTAACACTTTTATGATAATTAAAAACATGTTTATTAATTATCTAATAATTTTCTTCTTTGCTATATATAAATATTAATTATTAATAATTTCAAAATAAAAATATTAGTAATATAAATAATTAAAAAAACATTTTTTTCCGTGTTTGGATTTATACATTGTTTTAAATATATTTATTTTCATTTTTTTTTAATTATACAAAAAATGTGATAACTCATGGATTCACACGAATTCTGGTCTGGATACTCGTGTATTTGCATATGTATTTGTGTATTACACGTATTTGTTTTTAAAATGTAATAAGAATAAAAAAAACAAAAAAATATAAAATTATTTAATCAAGAAAGTTTATTATTTTTAAAAGAAAGACATATATTTATTTATATTTGGATTAAACACAATTTTTTCATATATTTAAAAATATTTGAATCAACAGTAAATTTTTTGTCAAATATAATATTATTTTTATTTTGACGTTATTTATAAAAATATTTGGATCAATAGAAAAATTTGTTCTCCGTTTAAAAAAAAATAATTAAGATTCACTCATTTTCTTACAAATAGTTTAAATTATTTTATAAAAAACATATTTTTTTTTTCGTATTTGAAGAAGTAGTTCATTTTTTTTCCATATATATATATATATATATATATATATATCATTTTCATGTGAGAATATAAAAGTGAATCGAAACCATTAGACTTTAAAATAAATAGTTGAGATTATGTGTGAGTTTTTAATCTCTTTCCTCATCATTTATTTTAATAATGGAGGGGAGAGAAAAACAAAAACCAAAAATAATCTCCATTCATTTTAAAATCTAACGGTTCATATTTATTCTCATGTTTTCATATAAAAATAACATTCTTATATCATACGTCCTATATATATATATATATATATATATATATATATATATATATATATATATATATATATATATATATATATATATATATATATATATATATATATATATATATATATATATATATATATATATATATATATATATATATATATATATATATATATATATATATATATTATCTCTCTAGTATTTAATTGTACAAATATTATTTTAGTTGAATACATTTTAATTAAATATATAAATCATAACATAAACACGTTAATTATAGTTCATTTTTTTATATGTTTTCTTAAAATGTATTAGTAACATAAATAATTAAAAATTGACACATTTTTTTCCGTGTTTGAATTCATACTTTTTTTTTTAAGTATATTACCTTTTATTTTTTTAGTTGCACAAAAAATATAATAACTATTATAATAATGACTAGATAGTTTAAACGATACAAAATAATTCAAACATTATACCATAAGTTTAACTTTTAAAATTAATTATTATGTTTTAATAAATATTTTAGTACAGTTATTATTATTTTTAATGACCATTTAAAATAATTTTTTTTTAATTACAAAAGTTTATATAATTAATACTCTTGTAAAAATGTTATTTATTTAGTTAAACAAATTGTCGTTGAAATTGTATTTAATTACTTTATTTAATTAAACATTATTTTTTTTAAACGTAGTAAAAAAATTTTACTATAAATAAAAGTGGTATGGAATAGAAAGAAGTCGGACATTAATACACTATATTTAATTTAATTATGATAGTTGATATTTTATAAAACATTAATGATAAATGCAATTATTTTTGGGTCATGTTAACTTGTGCCCTTGGGGCAAAATTAAGAAATATCATCTTGGAAATTGTGTACAAACTTAAATTAAAGTATAAAATTAATTTTTAAATTGTTTTTTCCAATACAAATTTATTAAAAGTGGTTTACTTAGGGCACAAGTTAACATTACCCAAAAATAATTGCATTCATCATTTATGTTAAAATTAAATACAATTATATGATATCCAATAATTAAAAAATTAATATCTTTATCTTTATAAACAAATACCAAGTGCGTTAATTTACCTTTTCATATAATAGAAAAAAATAACTAATTGATTTCAATAGACAGCTATAACATATAATACCATATATTTGATGCTCTGTTTAAAAAAAGATTTTATGTTTTGTTTTGAATAATTATGTTTTATTTATTTATATATTTCTATGTCATAACCGAAGCGCCAATGCCCTATGCGAAAACCTCAACGAATCGGTGTTGTGTTGCAACCGAGTTTCATTTTACAATACTTTGTAATAAGGTTTTTACAAGATAACTTGTATTTTTATGTTATTCACTTTTAGAGCGATGATACTGATGAATTTATAATTAAGTGGTTTGAGTCAAGTCTCTCTAGAGTTAGCATTACTTTATACAAAGGTGGTTGTTTCTCTAAAATCTAAAAGGTGCGGTTAAGTCTCATGAATTTTTAAAGGGGTGAGAAATAAAAAAAAAGGGTTTGAATTGGGTTTCATCAAATATGATCTTTTGTAGAAATTTAAAGGCAAAATATCATTTTTGATCCCTTAACTATACCTCGGGGTTCATTTTGGTCCCTTAACTTTAAAAAGTTCCATATTGTTCCCTTAACTCTTCAAACGTTCCATATTAGTCATTTTTGACCTATTAGCGACGAAAAAAAATCAAAAAACCGTTGCTAAATCCGTCGCTAATAGGTCAAAAAGGACTAATATGAAACATTTGAAGAGTTTAGGGACCAATATGGAACTTTTTAAAGTTAAGGGAACAAAATGAACACCGAGGTATAGTTAAGGGACCAAAAAGGATATTTTGCCAAATTTAAACTTCAATGCTAATAAAAGAATAAAAATAAATAGACACGATTATTTTTATCCTGCTTTACTATTAATAAAGTTACTCTAATCCACCCACCAAAGTGATTTTGTCTTCAACAAGACTTAATCCAATAATCTTGACAGATTAGAATCATCACAACAAATCTAACTGATCTCGTTGCAAACCACAACTCAGACTACTCGTCTTTGTTGCATACCACAATGAATAATCTCCATTGTCTTCTTGAGAATCCTGACTACATCTTAGTCTCTCAAGGAAAATATCAACCATTGTTGATTACAAGTGTGTATAAATGAGTGCTTCTAAACAAGCAGATTACACAAGTTTAAGTACAACAATACAAAAGTGCTAATAGCAAGATATGAATAAAAGCTCCTTGCTAATTTACAAAACTATCTTAAGAATGATCTCCAAGAGATTTGCATCGTATCAGCATGAGTTTTGTTGCTTAAAAACTTCTTTTAATGCTTCTCTCTTTTTCTTGTAGAGTTGCGCTCTATTTTATTGAGCTTCAAGCATCATCTTTTTGAGCTTACAACTTGGTGTTTTGCTTCCGCCTTGCACGCATACTCTTGTGTTTTCTTCAGCTCTTTATCTTCTTGTTCTAATTATTCCCTCATGATTTTCAGTAGCTATTTCTTTCTTCAAGCATTCAGATCTTCAATATATAGAGCTTGAAAATAGATCTGTTGGAGGGTATAAGTGGAAACAAATTCCAACTGTAACTTCCCAACATTCATTGCAGGAATGGTCACATCATAATACAAAAAGTTGTCCTTGCGCCACCTTATTTAGGTAGAGGTCACAGACTATTTTGTACTTTTATATTAAGCGTTTTATCCAACCATTCTTGATCTTCGTCTTCTAATTTTTTAGAGGCTTCAGATGTATAACTGATGAAGCATGTTGTAGAGAGATCAATACTTGTAACTTCAGAACCAGAGTCTTCAGAGTTTCAGATCTTCGTTCAACAGAACCTTGTCTTAAGAGTCTTTAGCACTTGGTCTTTTAGAAGTGATGTCTTCAAAAACTTCAGAACTCGTTCAACAGAACCTCATCTTCAGAATCTTCAGAACTTGTTCAACGCATACTTGTCTTCAGAACTTCGTTCAATAGAACCTTATCTTTAGAAACATCAGAACTTTGGAGCATTTAGAAATGATGTCTTTAGAATCTTCAGAACCTCTTTCAACAGAACCTTGTCTTCAAAACTCAGAGCATTTAGAAGCACATCTCTTAGAAATCCTTAAAGGCATTTCACACAAAGTCATGATCAGAAACTCTAGTACCAACGTTCTTCAGAATCGTTGCATCAGGAGCATTCCTGAAATTGACTTTAACAAGGAACACCATATGTTTTTCTTCTAGAGTGTTTAGATTAGAATCTGATGACATCACACGACTTTCTATCAAATTCAGGTTTTGTTTAGCAAAAGCTACACACTAGACAGAAACCATAGAGTATTGAATTGTTCTCTAGGATAACATATGTACTTATCATCAATACTTAAAACCATATGCAGAACCAATCTCGTTCTTACACTTCCTAGGTATGATTTGTTAACCCAGTACACACTCCATGCATGATCACACGTTATGGACTGGAAATTGGAGATTCGAGCGACACATCTGGACAAATGTTCAGATACTCAGATGTGATAAATTGCCACTATAACTGGTTTCCCGCATATAAAAAACCTATGTCTTCCTTCTTCTAACCTTTTTTCTCTCAATCTTTTCCATATAGCCAGGAATTTGTAAGGGTGTGAAGCATATCTTGCAAGTTTTTTTTTTGTCATAGTTACACGTACATTTTCCCACCCTGTTCTTGACTTCTTTTCGGGATACCCAAAATGAATAGTTTCAATTTTACTATTATAGATTGTGACACAAGAATCTTTGCTAGTAACACTCACACTTTTCTAGTTCTTAATGGGAGTAAATGAGGAAAGGTTATAAATGTGTTAAGGTGCATGACTTTTAATGAGGAAAACGCAGCGGCCAATCTGCGCTAAATTAGGCTTTCCAACACAGGACACAAAGAAGACGTGATCCTGGAGCCTTGCTCTGAAGAGGAGAGAATAAACATGGCCACTGCAAGAAATTCAGTCGTTCTATATTTCTATTTTCATATTCTTGTAATTTATGGGTTGAGGATCCTAATACCTTTCACACAGGTTGAGTTCAACGCCTAGTCGACTACCAATATTGTCCCCTCTAAAATTACGCCCAACATTTGAGGTATTTTCTAAGCCTTTTAAATTTGGTGCTTTTGAAATTTTGTATCTCCTGCTAGAGGTTAGTCCAACTGTTAGGATAATCTTCTTTTTCATTAGTGTTAGACCGACCCTGACAAGCGGTTGGGTGACTTTATTCACTCTTCTAGAGATAAAGCTATTGGTGTCCTGCTCGAACCCATATCCTGGTTTGAAGGATAGATTTGTGAGACTTAAGGGACATGATAACACTTTAATAGTTACATCTAGGGAGACAAGCGCCCCTGTTTCCCATTGTAATGGATAAGCAACCCAAAGGTTCCCCCGGGAGAGATATATTCTGAAGGTCTTACTCAAGACAGTTGCATCAGAGGCGCAGACTCACACTGGTGCTACCACTAAACTAAATCGATATTTGAATGAGGGCCTTAGTTCTACCAAAAATCTTGAGTAATAAATATCTACCCTCAAATATGACTTGGTAGAGACTTCTTACTATACTTCAATCAAGCGAAGCAACATGTTGTTTTACTCTACTTTGGCTTGGACTTAAGCCGAATGGTTTTATTAAAGGTAGTCTCGGGAGGCCAACTAGTGGATGAAAAATATGTCTTTCCTGATGGAACCTAGGATTGCGACACCTTCTACCTCAAAGATCCTCTATAAGACTAACAATTCCAGACTCCTACCCTTATCTTTTTGTCGTTTTTGCAATCCGGTACCTGCCTTTGGGTCTCTAATAAAAAATATTCTCGTAGATTTTATATTTATATTTCCTTGTAGAGAACCTACCAATGTTTATTTATTTTCTCTTTGAGGGAATGTCTTATATTGGAAATATCCTTATTGTTCTAGAGGCGTCATAAGGTTTTATTGTTATGTTCACAACAGAAGTAAGTTTTACAATTATCACATCCACAGAGACTGGTGATTTTAAAGATTGTTCAACAAATTTTAATATTTTAACTAGATAAAGGGTTGTCTATTAATTGTGATATGTGAAAAGTAAATGATATCAGAATAAATAACATAAATTAAAGTGGAGAGTTCACTATTAAGATTGAGAAAACTAGTTATGGGAAGATTTCATCATTACATATTTATCATGCACGTTCATAGGTTAGTAATATGCTCCTCTACTCAGCTATTAACATTAACACCTATTGTTATCATTCATATCACCTTTCGGTCTCAATGCCACAAGATCAATATATTACCTAGTAACCGATATATTAGACTATTAACCAACACAAAGCACTAAATTCCAACATTTATAAAGCGGAAAGACTCCACACTAATCCATACTACAGTACTTACGAATATTGAACCTAACCCTATATATAAGCACTAGTATCCAATAAATGATTATATTGTATCTAGTAATGACAAACATCTTTTGATTTCATTTCACACCATGAAAATATGTTTTAGGTAGCAAAGCTAAAACAAGCATTAATATTAAAGACTCATTAATATTAAAGCATATGTAGAATTACATAAAACTTCATGAACTATGTAGTACATGAATATAATGACTACATCTAACCCCAAACAAATATATTTTATCTACGCTTACTCATGGTTAGCGTAACACAAGTAACTCTGAGAAGTCGATCTTGGAAGTGGGATTTGCCCTATCATTTTAGTAGCATTTCCACCTTCAGGCTTCCTCTCTTATTCTCCTGTTATAGACCAAAATTAACCTACTCCAATTTTCTACTACCCCAATCCACCGAAACTTCATTTGTAACGATCTGGAACTTTCTATTTATAGCAAAACTTTTGAGGTTCTTGCTAGGCGCATGATCGTTGCATCTAGCATGCCTACCCTGCTTTGCAAACTTTGCCCAACCAACTTTTCTTCCTTAGAGAATAATGCTTTCATTTCTTCCACGTGACCTTGGTCGCTCAATACACCATCCCTTTGACTAGCGAGCTAACCCTTACTTCATCATGAAGTAGTTGCAGTTGGTTGTGCCATTTGACAATGCCATCATGCACCTATGTTGGGCCTAGAGAGCCTTATTTCTTTGGGGATTTGATTTGACTTGGTTTTTACATGTTGGATCATGGGTTTTTTAGTTCTTTTGACATGTTTTTTTATTGATGTATACAAGAACATGTGTGTTCTTATTTTTCATAAATAAATAAGGGTCTTTGCATCAACTGCTTTATAAAATAAGTCAATAAATTCCGACGTGTTTAACGTAATTCAGACACTTATAGACTCTCCCCAACTTATCTTTGTGTTTGTCTTCAAACAAATCAATCATATGGCTCATAAATGTTTTGGAATGCATGTTTCTTTTGACAGATTTGATTGACTTGAATCAAGAGTTTCTAAAATTTTATGTGTGGCTTGATGTTATTTTCAAATGCAAGTTCATAATCAATATCATGTCTATCTATAAACCATAACATACTGATGGAAAATTTGATTGAGTAAAGTAAGATTTTTAAAACATGTCTAAACCAACAGTTAATCATTCATTAGAATCGTGATCTCACTGAGTATCTCTCAGTGGTTAGTGTCTCCCTCAATAATTCAAACTATATATATATATATATATATATATATATATATATATATATATATATATATATATATATATATATATATATATATATATATATATATATATATATATATATATATATATATATATATATATATATATTTTGAATTATTGAGGGAGACACTAACCACTGAGAGATACTCAGTGATATCATGATTCTGATGAATGATTTACTGTTGGTTTAGACAAGTTATATCATCAGTCATAGATCACTAAAGTTATTCTTTTGGTTGTAACGTGGTTGGGCTTACAAAAAAATATTGGTTTTTCTTTTGATTAAAAATTCTAAAGATAAGAGAGCATAATGTACTTTATTTTCACGAATTTCTCTTTATTTGTTCCCACTTTCTTACAACCATTTTCTTTTGGTTCCTTTCTTTTTGCACCAATACTGCTTGAGTTTTCTTTTGAACATTCTTCCATTGCTTTTTCTCTCTAAATTTCATTTTTTTTCAATTCCCTTTCTTTTATGTGCTCTGCTATCCGTAAGATAAGGTAATGAACATTTGTTCTTATTTTAAAATTTGGCTAAGGTTGTAACTTTAAAAAAAAATTAATGTACGACTCAAAGGGGGTTGTCAAAGAATTATCACCCTCATGAGGTAAGCTTTATAGGTCAAGTAGTTTTTTTACAAAATACAAACAATGTCTTGATCATATTTATGAATTTCAAACATATATCAAGTAATTAGTGTAGTGATATATTTATAAAACGTCTAGTAAATTCGGGAGGGCTGTAGCCCTCAGGAGGGGTGATGACTATGTATCAGCCTTCGTTAGGAATCGACTTTCCCCAAGTGCCTCTCACTCACTCAATTATGGGAAACATGGAAAAAGAAGTTTCTTGTCAGAGAGAAGTCAGAGTCAATAGTTGATCCATATTCTCCTAGGAAGTATGGATTCAACGGTCCACCATTGACTAGGTAGACGATTATCATTCCCAAAGAGACAATTATTACCTAACTAGTGTAACATAATACAGAGCCTCTCACCTCACGTGATTTGGTCTCTCTTACCACCATAAACATTACCAAGCATTGATTCTCACCTCCACGGGAAAGCCATAGCCACCCTAATTTATTGAGGCCTCTGAGTATCCCTTACTCGTGTAGTGACACCACACACACCTATACTTTTATACAAGTATAGTGGTGCCCACAGTGGGCTCCTGATAAAAATAACTCGACCCCGAACTCTTTCATCATCATTCTTTGCATTTTCATTTGAAGATGGCTTATAAAGTTCTACATTCCCGGGGAGCAACACCATAGCAGAAAGTTTTACCGGTACATGAAGTTCCAACTCCTCTAGGAGGAAGTACGCAAGACATGCACTGACCATTAATACCATACCCACAGAGTTCCCTAAAAGGGAACATGGAGAATCAGGAATCGACGACACCTTCTTTGCTAGTGATGCCGCCAGAATCCTCCCTCATGATTATGAACTCATTGTCATCATTGTGCAACATGGAAACTAGGACATCAAACGAGTCTTGAAAGATCCTGAAAGTTCTATTGGCATTTTTTTCTAGGATTCTTTCCAAAGGCTTTAGCTCGATCACAATGACATCAAAACTTTCCAGGGTTTGTTAATAGGACTATCAGGTGAACAAATACAAGTGAAGGGCCACGTAACCCTATAAACAACATGTGGCAAGGGAAGAAACACCTAGGCGGTCGAAGTCACCTATATCATATTAGACGTCTTATCTCCCTACAACATAATCCTAGGTTGATCCGCCATCAATGCGTTAGAGGAGATTATTTACACCCAATATTTGGTTCTGAAGTACCTGCTACCTGGTGGGCGAGTTGGGACAACTTGAGGAAACTAACAAAATTCTCAAGAGTGTTACTAGAGCAACATGGTGGCAGAAAGAGGGTGTTTGCCCTTGTGAGTGCCCCTCCATGAAGCCCTAGATGCAAAAATTGATTGTTGGGATCCCAAGATGGGTGCTGACAATGAGAGACTCACACCCATAGAGAACATGAAAGAATTTAGGATATGCCCATCAGCCCATCAAGTAATGAAGATAGGCATTTTGCTTACTAAAGAAGAAAAATATGAGCTAGTCGACCAACTCATTAGAAACATCGGCTTGTTTGATTGGGATCCTTCTGACATGCCAGGAATAAACACTATAGTGGTGTGTCATTGTTGTGCCATCAACCCTTATACCAAGCCAATGATGCAAAGGAAGCGGAAAGTTGGCAGGAGAAGAGAGTCGCCGTTGACGAGGAAGTAGGTAAGCTATTCAGTATCAGGTTCATCACAAAAATGAAATATCTTACCTAGTTAGATAATATGGTGTTGGTGAGGAAATAATCAAACAAGTGGTGCATGTGCATGGACTTCACCAACTTAACACCACATGCTCTAAGGACTCATACCCTATGTCAGGCATTAATCTCCTTATTGATGGATTTTCAAGCTATCACACATTGAGTTTCATGGAAACCTACTCAGGGAGCAACCAAATTCACATGGATCCCTTAGACACCCATAAGACAACCTTCATATTGAATCATGGCAACTACTACTACAATGTCATGCCCATGGGCCTCAAGAATGTGGGCACCACCTACTATCGACTCATGGACGCTGTGTTCTCCCATAAAATCGACCGGAACCTATATGTCTAAGTTGATAAAATGATAGTCAAAACCATCAAAGGGCACAATCATGATGAAAACTTAGAGGATATCCTACAACCAATCAGGAAGTATAACATGCAAGTGTTTGTTTACTATAAAATTTAGTAAACAAAACAAGTTTCAATGAAGACTTAATGGATTAAACTCAAAAATATCTCAGGACATATTTTTGTTAATCATGAAATTTAAACAATCTTGACATCGAAATAGAAATGCAAAATTGAGAAAATAATTTGAAATCTAGGCTGAAACCGAAATGCAAAGAAACTTAAGATAAAATGACAGTAATTTAAACTGCAAAAAATGACGAATATAAAGACTTTGATTTGTAAAAAATGGAACGCATACGCACGTTATTGACTTTTTTCTCAATCACACAGATACTTTGAGTTTATTAGAATAATGTACAGTTGTGGACCCCTAAAACATAAGCAAGCATCTACTTGTATAATAATCTAAAATAACCATCAACAACAGTCAACTAAGCCAAACACGCCACGTCTTCGTCTCCATGCAGCCTTCACATTAGACAGACCCCCAGATGTCCTTGAATAACTACCTGGTCTTATCCAATTACGCCTCATTAGACTATGTAAAGAAGCATTGAGAAATTTGAATTTCACTAAGTCCCAAACTTAAAAAACCTCTTTTGTTTCTTACTCCTTACAACATTCGACCATAATTAACCCTATCCTTCGATAGGTCGAATCCTTAAAAAACTAATATGGTCATAATTTACCAATTTGACTTTTCACAAACTCTATTGCGTGATCCATGTTTCAACTTTGTAATTAATGTGTGTGTCAAAAATCCGAGATAACATATTGTCCCCCAAAATGCCATGTTTTAATTTTTAATAAAAAGATAAGGGTGGCATTTTTTAATGTATTTTCAACACAACTTCAACTCCTCCGCTGTCATCAACATCATTACCAATTTACTGCATGTTGTCATTTTCCAAAAGATCCTTTCAGAATCCCATCATTGCTCCTATTTTTTAGGAGAACATATATTTGCACGTCTTTAATAACTGCTCCACTTACATCAATGTCATTACTTCTTGTAACACAAAAACGTTCCATTTCTCCACACGTGTACCAAGTGTCCAATTCTAACAAAGAACAAGACTCTATAAATACTAATTCAATTCCTCTTCTCATCTTCTTCATTCACTTAGCTTCTTCAACACAGATAAACCCTTTTTTTTTGCAAAAGCTCTCAACTTCAACAATGGTAGCCAACACTTAAGTATCCAAGTTTGACACTAGAAAGAATCCTTTAGCGCTCACGATTCTACCAGAAGAAGATGAGCAAGGTAGAGATTATGTACTTGAACCACCAATGGCAAAGGAAAAAAATTACCATTTGGGCTAATATGTACTTATTCCTTTTTCTCTGTCTGATAAGTTATTTGAATTCTTAGGACCATACCCTCTACAAAGTCAAATATCGGGAAAGTCAAGAAACTCTTCCCATGATATTAAGTTACCATGCCCTCAGTGTTCAAAGAACGCTCTCTCGACTTATCCTTTATGAAAAAACTTACACGTGTCTTTTGATTTGCGCCTCTTACTCAAAACAAAGAATACATTGCTTGGCTTGACAAAGTCCAGCTCAAGACAAAATACCAATGGGAAAAACTAGGCATCTTAGACATGATCCAAATATCTAGAGCTGACCTTAGGTACAACCCATCCATGTTGCTCGTGTCAATATTCTTTTGGGAAGGTTCGACCTATACTTTTCAGTTCCCTTATGGAATGCTTACACCGATCTTGTTTGACGTGGCCACTATCACTAGACTTAATCCTTTAGGTGAAAAATTCTCTCCAACCATAAAAGTTACAAATAAATTTTTTGTTGAATGCTTTAGTTTTAAAAACTTCATCATCGACCACCACAACAAAGAAACTGCAGAAGTCTCAGACCATGAGCATATTACCTTTTTGACTCTTTGGCCCTACTATGTTTTTTTTCTCAAGCTCCTTGCAGATAGCTAAAAATTATGTACCTTTAGCTACCCAACTTCATGAAGTTCGAAAGATATCCTTGAGAAAGCTACTTCTGGACAACCTTTATCAATTGATTGGAAATGCCTCATACAAATTAAAACATATACTTGAGACCAACAAGTCATACTTTCTCTTTGGCCCCTTCTAGCTCTTACAAATTTGGATAAAGGCCGCGTTTGAACCTAAACTTCACATAAATCAAACAAAAGCTCTGCTGATAGAGATTGATTGTAGAAGCATCGAAGGCACAAGACTTTCCCTATTCATCCCTTATGACACCCCTTCAGAGATAATCTTCATGAAATACATCAAGTTGTTCCTTGAATCTACAAATTTTGTTTCGACCATGGCTCCCTTTGTAGACAGACGTGTTGGTCCAACTTGGTTTAGAAATAGATTTCCTAGCATAATGCCTTCAGTTGCTGTCATGTCGAACTCAGTATGGGCAGCCTTCTTAACTCCAATGCTTCTATCTAAAAGAATCGAGACTAGAACTCCTAGCTTTGTCTTTGTTGGCTATCAACCTAATTTGGTAGCTAGACAATTTGGCTTCAACCAAATGCTACCAAGCTCACTCTACACTTGAGAAACTGACACTTGTTAGTCATAAAGGAAGTTCACAGCCCAAGATTAAAAAGCTTACATGGAGTTCGCTCGCAATCAGATTCATGAACTGTCTACTTTTCACTTCCAAACGTCTTTCTATATGACAGTAGAATATCCCAACTGGTGGACGAAGTACTTTGAAGGCCACTTTTCTGAAGAGTACTTCCGAAAAAGACTTTCGTCTGCCTTTTCCAACATGCAAGAGAATCCAGAAAAGAAAGAAGGTACATACTAACCATTTATTTGAATTCTTTTATAGCCTTCAACTTCTCACATTTTTTATAGGTGAATTTGAAGCAAAAGATGACACCAACGTCGAAGGCCCCTCAGATGTTGCCGAAGCAAATAAAGACAAAGAATCCTAAAAGAAAAAGGAAAGTTTTATTTTCATCTGAACATTAACTAATATCAAAATGATCCTAACATGCCTTTTTTTTCAGATTCTACCTCGTGATCCTGACTTTCTAACAACTACTAAACTTAAGAAGAAGAAGAAGTCTAAGAAGACTACCTCGACACAGGTGCATAGCTAATTTCACCTTCATTAGTTTTTCTAATGCTTCAGCCATTTAATCCAAACCACTGCGTAGGTTACTCCAAAACCAACTGAGACCTTGACTGAGGTCGAAAGCTCATAAGATAGTAAGAAACCCATCATCTTCTCGAGACCTAAACCCAAAGCTTCTCTTAAGCCAAGCGTCAGAAAGATAAAAGATGCTCCCCAAAAACCAAAATCCAAAAAGGAAACATCTACCTCGCATGTTGGTCCCTCAACCAAAGGAAAAGGAAAATAAGACCTTCATACTCTTGATGACCAAGCGTAGGACAAGCCCCCAAAACTTCCCTATCGAAGAACAAGAGAAGGCTGACCCCAAGGTATTATTTACTCAAATCAAAACTTCTTTCCTTTTTGTATATCTCGACTCTGCCTAACTACTTCCTTCATTTCAGGAACCGCTAAAGGTATATGAGAATGGGGCAGATGAACCAACAGGTATCCCCCATTAGATCCCTTCTAAAAGCTTTTCTCACATTCATTAGTCATACTTTCTTTATTATAGTAATTTGTCTATCCATCCAGCAAATCAACCAATCAATGACAATGTAACTGCGTCTCCACCACTATAACCTGAAGTTGAGGCCAATGTTAACCAATTATCTCTACAATATAATGAAGAATTGGATGATGCTCTGGCCTCTATCCAAGACAACATGACTCAAGATGACCCAAGTCCAAAAGACCATAAAAATGGACAAAGAGTAGACCAAACTTGAAGTCAAGACTGATCTAGCAACAAAGAAAGATTAACCCAACAATAATGTAAAAGACTAGTCCCAAGCTACCATTCATGATTCGTCATCTAACACCTTCTTGAACCAAGAATAAATTATTCCCTTGAAAAGAAAGAACCCAACGGAGGCTCTCAAAAGACTTCACAAACTTTGCAAGCTTTCGACTGGCTTAAGATCTAGCCGTTCCTCTGATGCTTCACTGGATGACACAGGTGATGACTCAGTGAACCTCCTAATACAACAGCTAAAGGCAAATATTTTTGAAGTTGATCTTCTTACTTCCATCGAAGGAGACACTCAGATTGGTACTGAAATTCGATAGTTGTTGGTTGAGCTCAACAAGCACCATGTTTTTTATCCTATGGTTCAATTGTTGTTCGAATTTGAAGCTTATTTCTACCAAGTATGTAACGACATTGACCTCAAAAGGACCAATAGCGTACAACTCCAAAAAATGAAAGATGCAATGATTGTAGCCTGGGACCTGAATAGTGCTTCTGAAAAAGAAGTTGAAAAACACGAAACTAAAATCTAAGAATACACCGATAAGAAGGCTTTATTTGATGATCAAATTGCACAGCGTCGAGAAAAAACTTCTCGTATTAACCAAGGAAATCAACAACTTCGAAAAAGAAAAGGTTGAGCTTTCATGGGAAAAGCATTTCCCACCAGATAAATGATTGATCAAGAGGCCACCAAAGGTGTCGAACATGCTGAAGTTGTTCTCAACCTAGGACTTGAAATCGACTCTATGGAGGAAGCCCATGATCGGATGACTGCACGACTCGGCTTTTCAATAATTCAAATCCAAGTTTCATGTTTAACTTGCACTTTTGATTTCTCGACTTTTTTAATGCTTTGTAATAACAATTCCATTTTGGTACTTTATTTAATACCATTTTGGTGCTTTCCTTTTTTGATGCATATTATTCTGTTGCAATTCAAAAGTCTTGTAGCATAGGCTTATACCTTTTTAAGTATTTACTGTTTACTCTTAGGATTTGATTCAAATTCTAACTTTTTGATCTCATAAGCATTATTCAAAAATTCTTGAATAATCTGAAATGGGCTTTGTAGTACCCCAAAATTTTCCCTTTCATTTTTAACCGTAACTGGCTTATGTTTCGTTCGTTTTTGCATTATCATTGTGAATATCACGACATTGGCTCTTGAGACATGGGATCAAGTTGTTTTCATGGCTAAATACTTTCTTTCATCTTAAGTTTTAAGCAGCAAGCATCAGAGGCTTCGGTATTTATTTTGCTCAGCAATCAAACCCCCTTCCAGCAGGTTATTTTGAGCACAGGAGATAATTCACAGTTTATGTCAGGCATTATACAGGTGCAATATCAAATGACAAGTTCCAGAGGTAGAACAAAGCTCATAACAAGTCGTTAAGGATGATTCTCCAAGTTTCCCTCCTTATGGCGCCAAATTTGAAATTTTAAATATAGTAATCGATTACCACAATTAAGGTAATCGATTACCCTAGGCGAAATTTGTCCAGATTGTTCATTTTTCAGCACTGCAGCATTTGGATTGCATTTTGGTGATGTGATCTCATGTGCATCAGTAGAAGGATCTAGAAGTGGTTCCAATTTGATTCATTTTCACAAATTAATTCAAATTCCCTCCAATTTTCAAACATTTTCATTCCTAATTCCACTCCTAATTCCCATTCCTCACACTAACCCACACTCCAAACCATATTTTAATTCCTAACCTAGGGATTAATTAAACAAATTCACTCCAAACCTCTCATAACTCTCACTCATTTTCTGAATTTTCTACATCTTTCATCTCAATTCTCTCAACTTTTCTCTCATTCCAAAACCCTCAAAAAAGCTCCATAGCCAAAAGCTTCACAAATTGCACATTGCAATTTGTGAATTCTTAAGCTAAAACTCCATTGAATCATCATGCTTGGTTCAATTCTGGTGTGGAAGTTCATTTGGATCTTGAATTAAGTTGCTGGAATCAATTTTGAAGAGCTTTTGCTTATTGGTGGATTATTGCTTGGATCTTCAAGTTTTCTTGCTAGAGCTTCATAGATCCTTGGATTTCTTGCTTGGATCTGTTAATTGCAGCTTAACAACACTCACCAAAGAAAATATTAGCTTTTTAGGTTGGTAAATCTTAGATCTAATTCTGTTTTTGCTTAATCTTGCGTTTCACAATGTAGATCCTTGGTTTCTTGGTGATCTTTGATCTATTGCTTGCTTTGATCTTTGATCTTGTTGTTTGATTGATGCAATTGGTGTTTGATTGCTGATACTTGATATGATTTTCATGCATAATTGGTTGCTTGTTCATTTGGATGATTGGATAAGCCATTTGTTGTTGAAAGTGCTTTTTGGAAGTTGAAAATTTGTCACTGTCTCAGTGGTAATCGATTACCACAATTAGGGTAATCGATTACCCTGCCTTTTCCATGTGTTTTTTTGACATTTTTAAGTGGGTAATCGATTACCCATATATTGGCAATTAATTACCACTGAGACATAATGCCTTTTTCTTGCTTTTTAAAGCTTGTTTGGGTTCCTTTCCATCCTTAAACTTCATAAATTATTATGATGCATATATGTGGACTGTTCTTGACCTGTTTCAACATGTTTGATAGCATGCTTGAGGTTCTTCGAACGAGAATTTTGGTTTTCCATTGAGGAACGTGTATGATTGTTGCATTGTATTCTTGGTATGTTGATCATGTTGCATATTCTTTTACATGATGATGATTGTTGATTCTTAATGACTATCTTGCTGGATTTGTGTTACATGCTTATGTTTGTTTCTGTTTCCGTGAATGCATGATTTCTTGAATTTATTAATCGGTGTTGAATGCATGATGTTCTCGTTGAACGTATAATGGTCATTTCTTGTTAAGTTTACTTGTGGTTAATTATTAATGCATGTTTATCAATTAGACTTGCTTGATATTTGTTCATGATTGATCTTTACTATGTCATAGGCCTTTGTTGAATTGTAAATACATATTCATGTGTTATTCTTGGATGACTTGATCATATGTCGATTGCTGCTTAATCTCGGTTGTTTGCGATCTTGATGCTCTGCTTGGCTTGTTATGCATGCTCATTTATGATGATTGCTTGCTTGATGTGTTGTTTCATTGTTGATGTACACATGCTGCTTGAATTTTTACACCCGCTGTTCTGAACTTTAACATGCTATTAATTGTGCATACATTCTGCCGGCCATTTTTTACACTTGCTATGTGCTGAAACATAAGCTGTTAAATGTGGTTGTGCTTATTTACTGGGTTTTTATTGTTGTTCTGAAGCTAGAGCAATGTCGTAGATGTTGTTTTCGTTTTGTTTTCCTTATTTCGTTTTGTTCTTCCATGCTCCTTAAGGCCTCCCAGTCCAACTTAATTTTTGATTAAGCTTGGAGTAGGATAGACATTAGGAGTTAATCCATGCATGATAACATTAGGTTAGCCCCTTTTTAACCTCAACCTTAGGTCCATCTTTTGCATGCTAACATTAGGATATAATTTCCTTTCGCATCCCGACCTTAGGACCATCTTGCATGACAACATTAGGACCGAGTTTCTCTTAGACCTTTCGTGCGTCTTTATCCTCTTATCTCTCAAAATAACTTCAAAAAACTTAATAGATTTGATGAAAATATGGGAAATGATGAGTGAGGGGTCTCTCTTTACTTCGTCTAGAGTTTTTAGTGTACGTCTCGTCTGGGGGTGATCATGCCACGTATTCGCTCCTAAATCATAGACTTTAGTGCAATGTGAATCTTAAATCAAATCAATTCACTTCTCTAAAACTCACAAAAAAATTCAAATCATTTTCATCCTTTGGGATCGTGTGTCAAATAATTTTCAGAAAGAGTATGCTATTTTTCCGTTCTATCGCAAACAGGCATCGACCCTAACTACTGGAATGAGAATTTAATGTCAGCCATAAAAAACACTAAGCAACCTATGGTGAGCCAAACTGCGGTTGCTCTGATTTCTCATACTAGATGAGGATACATAGGCACAAGACGACAATGTCTTGGTGAGCACCCTTCCTCCCTTTTCACCTGTAGTTGTATGAACTACGTTGACTTTGACTTTCCCATTGCATGAGGGAATACGTAGGCATAGGACGGCGAAGTCCTATCGAGTCTCCTTTTGTTTTTCCCTTTTAGTTTTTATTTCTATTTAGCAGTAGGCTTTAGATAACACACCCTTTTGACTAGACAACAAGCATGGATCCCGTTGAGTACAACAGACGCGAGGGGGTGTTAATACCTTCCTCTCGCGTAATCGACTCCCGAACCCCGGATTTTGTTGCGATGACCATGTCTTCTCCCTTCTTTGAGGTTTTCTTAGATCATTTCCTTTCCCCCATTGGGATAAATAACATTCAGTGGCGACTCTTCTGTTTTTCCGCTGGGTATTTTTTGTAGTTGCGACAGTTGGCGACTCTGGTTCCCTATGCGAGTCAATCCTAGCACTTGTCTGTTTCTTGTTATTGGGTGTTTACTTCTTTATGTTTTTATGTATATTATGTAACACCCCAAATTTAATTGGAATATTTTAATTTATTTATTTAATTGAGAATATTCATATTTTGGTGGTTTTCGGTGGTTTTGTGGATTATTGGGAATTATGCATTTTTGGATTATTTATTTAGTTAATAGTATATCATATGGAAATATTGGTATTATTATTATTTAAAATAAATATAAGTGAAATAAGGGTAATTTGGGCATTAAGAGGAGTTAGTAAGGGTGTTATGGGAAAAACCCAATTGTGTGGCCCAAGACTAGGTTTGACAAAAAGGAGTTCTGAAGGGTTTTAGCATTCATTTTGTGTTAACCGTAAGAATTGAGGCCAGAGAGCTCTGAAGAGGAAATTGGAGGCAGAAACGTTGAAAGATTCCATGACAGATTTGTGAAGGCTTTGAATCAACGTCTAAGGTATGGGGAGCATAGCTTTTCATGATTTTCTATGTGTAGATTTCGATGTAGTAAGGTTGATCTAAGGGTTAAGGGTTTTGAGGGTAGAAATGAGAAATTATGATCTTTGGTCTTCGTGGCCTAAACCGATTATAGGTAAATCTAGCCGTGGTTCAATTGGGGAAAAAGGAATTTTGGCATTCGTGGCCTAAATCTAGTTCGGGGAACTCTGATGTTGTGGTGTAGTGGTAAGTATTCCTGACAGTTAGAGCATAATATGAGAAATGGAAACCTTAGGCCTTCGTGACCAAAACCTTGAATTGTTATATGTCTGACCCTGTAGGAATAGGAATATTCGAATGTGAGTAACTCTAATGCCTTAGGGTGTAATTGAAGGAAAAATTGCGGTTTAGGGCGTGAATATGTTACGGGATTGGCCTAGTAAACCGTAGGTTTTGTGTCTTTATCGCCGTAAGACCTTAGGGATGATTTAGAGATGTTTTGGGGGCATTGGGGAAGTGAATCATGTGGACTTTTGGGTTGATTTAGGTTCTGGAGCGTAACAGCGTTTTGCTGTCCGTCACGACTGTTCATGTTTTCGGTCAAAATCGTTTTGGACGTAACGTTTGATCCGTAAGTCCGTTTTGGCCCCCGTTCAAAGTGTTGGAAAGATAATGAACATGGCTATAACATAGTATAGATAAGGGAATTGGTTTACCAATATTTTTATATCTAATTATGTTTGAGAAGTCAATTGTGTATATATTCTATTAATGAACCATGTTCTGGTTCAGTGATGTCTTGATGTTTTGATGCTGCAATTTTTCTGATGAATTACCATGAGGGTAACTGTGATAATATGTGATAATATGATGAATTAACATGAGTAGGATTTTGAAGTTTATGTGATTAATAGGCGATAGTATGAGAATTACGGCGAGTATAATTATAAATTAATATGTGATAATATATGATAATATGATGAATTAATATGAGTATGACTATGAGCGCTATGTGATTTGTACATGATTATATGATGATTTTCTATGATTTATGATGATTATTATTATGATGAATTATGATGACATGATGTATGATGATGGTTATTATGATGAGCTGTGATGACATGATGTATGATGATGATTATTATGATGAGTTATGATGACATGATGTACGATTATGATTATGATGATGAGCTATGACATTTGATGATGATGAATATGATGAATGATGATGCACCTATGATGTTATTATAAGGATTATTTGTGACGTGTGCATCATGCATTCATGTGCATCCGAACTTCGGTTCAGGACCTCGATTACTTTGGCTTCAATCCCATTGTGCGGATGTGAAGTGTTTTGATGTGCTTCGATTCTCTAGTAGAATTGATCCTATTGATGGGGATTTATGGAAGGTTGATGGCCCAATGTCCATCGCACTGTGATGATTGGTACCACATGCATTGAGTTTATGTTGCATTTGCATTTATGCGTCTTTTTGTATGAATTATGATGTTGTGGCCTTCGAGGCCTATTGAAGGATATGAATGTGTTGAATATGAAATGACGTCGTTCATATGTTGATTTTTATACATTGATTATTATGAATTGTTTTACTCACCCTACCTGTTTGAATGTTACCTCCACGTGGGTAACATGCAGATACCAGGTTTAGCCGTGGATGCCGTTGAGGACTTTTGAAGTTTTGAGTTGTTGGCCTTTGGTCAACTTAGAGGGTCTTGCTCTGATAGTGTAACATCAGGTTGTGGGTCTTTGAGTTGAGTTATGTTTATTGAGTTTATTTTTTATTATCTTCCCGGTTGAGGAAAACCTTGATTATGCCTTTTGAGTTCCGCTGTTTTGTGTAGTTTGATGTATTTTGGGAAAAACCCGTTGTACACAGAGCATTGACCTATTTTAAGTAACATGAGAAATGTACGCCCTTTGAGGTGATTTTTATTGAGTTAAATATTTTACTCTGATGACTTTGAATAAATGTGTCTTTTAATTGTGGGGTAGAACAGGGTGTTACACATTATCTGTTGTATATTATTACATTTGAATTATATTGTTGCATTTGATTACTATTATCCTATTGCTTTGGTGTTGTTGTGTTGTTGGGTGAGATTGTTCCATGAGAGATAAGCCCACTACCCAGGCTTGAGTGTACACTTAGGATTAGAATGGTGAGTAGTGTGGCTTGTGTGGCATCTGGCCACGTGTAGTTAACACAAAATTCACATTCAGACGAGGTTTTATTTGGAGATACTCTATCATGCGCGTTTGGTACAGATGATAGGGTGTTGACTTAGAGAGCTTACAACTCTGAAGACTATTCATGGGAAATCAGTTGAGACCTCATTGATTGATGATGATTGAAACCATAAATGGTGAACGTATCATCATTTCTCGACCTGAGAGTCTGTGATACTGAGAACCTGTTAGGATGTCGTGTTCAAGACTAGAACCCACATGTGAGAAGAGATGGGTTTTGCAGGAAACCTTGACTTTTAACCTACCTGATTTTTTGGTTTTCTTGTCAGTTTGGACTTTTAATTTTGGTATTCTGGGTATTACTGTGGTTCTGGTATTCTGGATTTCTTGTCAGAGCAAAATTATTGCCTTATTTAGTTGACAATGCAACAACTATTCAAAGCATATGGAACCTTGACCCCATGTTTGCATTTGCATAATCATTTTGCATCATAACAACCATGTTTGTGTATTTCCAGGTTCTCATATTATCCTTGATTCCGGTTGTCAGAAGTTTATAGAGATGGACACTGGTAGAAAGAAGATCATCGTGTACAAGTTTCTAGCTCCCGACTTGGTTTCCCTTCATGGTTTGGTTGCTCTGGCAGATTATAGCGTTCTCGAAGACTTCAAAAAGGATTATGGAAGAATTCTAAATTTTGTCCATACTATTACTGATTATAAGTATAAGTTTATCCACATTCTTCTATAGTTATACAATCCTCCGTTGTGATGCTTCACTTTTCTGGATTATCAGTTGGCTCAGACATTGGAAGAGTATGAATTCATCTTAGGAGTTCCTGTCCAGGATAAAGCGCCTTTCTATTAATTCGAGAAGAATTTTTACTGTGAAGACATGGCTTCTCAAAGGTTTTGATGACGACATATATTCCTCGGCTCAAGGATGGATAAAAGAATTTTCAAAGGATCAAGATCAAGAACAAAGACCATAATTGTCAAAGTAATATATCAAGTCTTGATGAAACATGAAGATGGTTTAGCATAAAGGAAATGTATAACATTCAACCTTTATATAGTTTGTGCAAGTGTTCAAAACCCTTCTCATACTTTGTTTATTCATTAGAAATAGTTTGTGCATTTTCAAACCATTCTGCCTCTATCTTAAGGTATTTTTGCAAATCTGGCTTAGAGTAATCGGTTACCCAAACCTAGTAATCGGTTACCATGAATAATTTTTTAATTTTTTTTAAAACATTAGAGGGATGTAATCCATTACACACTTTAGGTAACCGATTACCACAGGCGCAGAAGGCCAAAAACTTGCATCTTTTGGCAGAAACTTTTGTTTTCTTATATTCTTGAACCATGGCATCTCTTGGACAATTACACTCATGTGAAGAGGTGTTTAGAGGCTATATAGACCTCATAATCTCAGAATTTGAGATTCAACTTCTTGCAAATAATTTTCAAACATTTCCATTATCATTAAACTTTCAAATTCTCAAGTGTGAAAATCAGAATTTTCAAAGAGTGAAACTTGTGCATTTTAACGTTCATCCAAATAATTCTAGTTTCATTCTTTCATCTAATAACAATTGTATATTATGAATAAGAGTTGTTTGTTCAAGAAGAAGATCAATATTTAGATTGATAATTAAAGATCAATTTCAAATACTCATACAAAATTCGGAATTATTCTTTGCTTGTTACATCTTATCTTCAGGATTATTGAATTTAAGATTGTAAAGTTGTAATCCTTGTTGTCCAGGATTGTTGAAAGCAAGAGAGTGATTAAGGGACAATTTTTTATCTTAATTCACTTAGTTGTAAAATCTAAGAGGTTATTCTTGGTGTGCTTGTTAGAGTTTGTATAGAAAGGCTAGGGCAGTCTTGTCATAAGATCTAACATTATTAAAAATCTCTTTCATGTTGAAAGGGGACTGGAGTACTCTCAGACTGTGAAGGGAACCAGGATATATCGTTGTGTCATTTACTTTCCACATTTATGGCTTTCATCACATAATAACCAATTAGGAAAGTAAAACTTGAAAGCATCAAAAATCCGGAAAAATCTTTAAGTACCTAATTCACCCCTCTCTTAGGTGCAACTTTTACTTACACTGGCCTCGACGATCTTGCCGCTACTCTTTATTTAAGAAAATCCGTATTGGTGGACAACATTGCTAGCAAGGGAGGGCTTTCTGGGTTTCATCTGGATTTCTTGGTGAGTGAAGCTCATAAGTAGGCCAAAGCTGGTAGTTTGGTATTTTTCAAATCTATCTTAGTCTTGTGCGTCTATGGCATCACTTTGTTCCCCAACCTGGTGGACTTTGTGGATATGAGTGATGTTCGTATCTTTATTATGAAAAATCCTATGCCTACTCTCTTGGGAGACCTGTATCATTCTATGCACTATAAGAATGAGTAAATGAGAGGAAAAATGGTTTCCTGTTGTGCACCACTCCTTCACAAGTGGTTTATGGATCATCTTCCTTGTTTTGGAGCTTTTTTGGATTCTAGGAATTCTTCCAAGTGATCTAAAAGATTGATGGGGTTGACTGTGAAGGATATTGTCTAGTTCAATCGTGATTTGCTTGGAAAATATATTATTTCTAGTTGTGGAGATTTCTCGAATGTGCCTTTATTAGGGAGAAAAGAAGGTATCAATTATAACACTTCTCTCGCTGTTAGACAATTTGGGTATGCCTTGAGGGAGCCACCAAAAGATAAGGATGTTCAAGAGTCTTTATTCTTCACAGGGATAGTTGACCTAGAGTTACTAAAGAGGGTTGTGGATGTATGGGGTAAGACCCATAGGAGGGGAACTTCTTCTTTGGGAAAGAGTGATTGCAGAGCCTATGATCCCTCTGTAGAGTAGATTCAGAAAAAGGGTCGAGGAAGTGTTGCTGCCATTCTCTATTGAAGCACCTCTGTATCTGCTAATGATTGAACATCCTATTACCGCGGAGATTGAGAAATATAATAAACTATGGGTAAAGAAATAAGAACTCTGTAAAGAGAATGAAAAGTTGAAGATAAAGGTCTCTCGTTTGGGGTATGCTCATAACCAAGCAGTCTATGTATCCAAGGTGAAGACGGAACTTCTAGCCAAGAAAGAGAAAGAACTAGAAGATAAAATCAAGAGAAAAGAGAGGATAGATCAAGATCTGAAGAGCGCCAATAGCATTCTGCAACAAATAAAGAAAGATCTAGATAGAGCTCGCCTCAAGATTTCAAAGTTTAACATTCAATGGAACGCCACCGCGATGGCCCACAAGGTGAAAGAGGATGAACTCTACGACCAAATTGAAAAGTTGAAGCTGCAACTTGAAGTTAAATAGAGAGAAGTCAGAAAAGAGTCGTCTCACAAGTACAGAAGCGAAAAGAAGCTTAAAGAGACTTTGTCAGCCTTGAAGGAGCTCAAAGTCCAAGCGGAGGAGATGAGGCCTAAGCTCAAAGATGCCTTTGGAGAAGATGCTTTGGAAGATCATTGTCGATGTTTGGAAGGGATCATGTACATGAGAGATGTTCTCATTCAGGAGTTGATCTAGAGACCGAAGCATCTTGACACCAAGAGGTTATTCAAGGAGGTTCAAGCCTGGTGCAAGAAGCGTAGTGGTTGGGGAGGATTGTCCTTGATGGATATTGATGATATGTTGTAGACGTCTTTATTCTGTTTATGTTGATCACCATCAGGCTTGTTGACTGGGGTCATTGATTGTGTATTTAATTTTATCTCTGTTGTATTGACTCTATATTGACTTGTTTTTATTATCGTATTCAGTTAATCTATGAGCAGTTTTACCAGGGCTCTATCCATCTCTTGTTTATTGATGTTTAAACCAGAATCAAGGTGTAGAACACCCTGGAAACATTCAAACATGACATTTGCATTTGCATTTGCATTATCACACTTATATGCATAGCAGGTGTTCTGGGTTGGCATATCTCATATCTATCTGGTTTTCTTCAACAAGATAGTAGATCCTCATATTCACAGGTATCATACAAGAGGAAATTAGAAACCAATTATGGATTAGATTCAGGCCGAGCTATTGGAAGTACAGACTCGCATGACTCAGTTCATGGAGTTAATGCAGAACGTGGCCCAAGGGCAAGAATAGTTGAGGACTTTGGTTCAGCCTCTAATTGATGCTCCTAGATTCAACGATAGTGGGATGGTTCATCTAGGTGGCAATGTTGTTATCCCTTCGGGCGGAGGTGCTACTGGTGTTGTCATTCCTCCGAGCGGAGGTGGCGCAGGTGTTGTTGTTACTTCGAATGGAGATGTTACTGGTGGAGTTATTGGTGGTGGAAGTGTTTGTGTTGTCCATGGAGCTGATCGAACTCATAACCATTAGTGGGATGAAGACAGGTAGGAAGATGCATTTTCCATGCATGGTCTAGATGTTGGTCTCCCATCTGAGGCGGATAAGAAATTCAAGATGATTGAGGAAAGAATGTGGGCTTATAAGAACCAGAATGCTTTTGGTCTAGACATGACTGATCTTGGGTTGGTCTCAAGTGTGAGAATTACGCCCAAATTCAAAGTCCCAGACTTTGACAAGTATAGGGGAACGACCTGTCCCAAAACTCACATTCGGGCCTACTATCGGAAGATGTTTGGTTACTCCAAGGATGAGAAGCTGCTTATGCACTGCTTCCAAGATAGCCTGGCTGGGGCACCTTTGGAGTAATATATGAGATTAGAGAGAACCTACATCAGAACTTGGAAAGATCTTAATGAAGCTTTTGTCAAGCATTATCAGTACAATAGTGATATGGCACCCAATAGAACTTAGTTGTAGAATATGGTTCAGAAAGGGAATGAAGGTTTCAAGGAATATGCCCATAGATGGCGCGAGTTAGTGCCCAGAGTTCAACCTCCAATGCTGGAGTGAGAGCTCATAGATATGTTTATGGGTACCCTCTAGGAGCCTTATTTTGAGAAGTTGGTTGGGTGTGCATTAGCAGGGTTTCAGACTTGATAATGGTTGGGAAAAAGTGAAATCAGGGTTGGGAAGATTCAGAATGGAAATGGTTCCTCATCTGGAGGAAATAAGAAGTCGTATGCTAGAGGTTATAAGAAGAGAGAAGGGGACACCAATTCTATTTCTTATTATTGGAGTAAAGGAAGAGCCAATCAAAGTTATACACACCAGTTTGCTACTGTGTTCATTTTGGCTGCACCTCAGCAACAACACATTGCTCCTTACCGATATCCAGATTGACAAGGATGGCAAATAGGAATTCTGAGGCTCCGCCTATGACATACTCTCAATTGCTACAACATTTACTTCAGTTGCAATTGGTTTAGAAAAGCATACTGGCACCACTACTGGCACTCTTCCACTAGGATATAATGCCAATGCTCAATGTAAGTTTCATTCTGGGGCGCCAGGGCACAATATTGATAACTACAAGGCATTCAAGCATAAAATGCAAGATTTTCTTGACTCCAAGGCCATTAATTTCAGTAATGATGGACCCAATGTGATTCAAAACCCTATGCCAAATCATGGTGTGGCAAGGGCCAATGCTATTGGAGATGGGGAGAGGTTAAATTTGGTGGCCAACGTGAATGAGTTGAAGACACCACTATCAATTTTTAAAGAACATTTGTTGAAGGGGGATGTTTTCCCGGGTTGTGACTTTGATTGTCAAGGACGCATATCGCAACCAGAGGGTTGTGACTTGTTGAGGAATGATATACAGAAACTGATGGATGATGGATAGTTACAGCTTGACAAGGACGATGAGGTTAATGATGATGGTAAGGATATTGCAACGATATCAATTCCATATAAGACTGTCTACATTTCTGTGCCCGTGCGATAGGCACCTGTCATTATTACTACTCCAGAGCCGATACCATATGAGAGTACCAAAGCAATTATGTGGAACAACGAGGCTGGGGTATTTTGTAATGGGGAAAAATAAGAGTTGTTGGGTTCTTCGGATGTTGGGTCTACTGTGGACAATATTGTTGGTGCCATAGGTACCACACGCAGTGGTAGGGTCTTCTCTTCTCCAAATGTTAGTGTTGACTGATCTGATGAGGGTAAAAGAAAGTTGGTTGTGGATGATTCCGTGTAACAGCACTAAAGTGATGCTTTTTTCTCAAAAGATGTAGAGGAATTTATGAGGTTGATTTTTAAGAGCGATTACAAGATCATCGAACAGTTGAATCAGACACCATCTAAGATCTCCATTCTATCTTTGTTGATGTGTTCTGAGGCACACAAAAATTCATTGCTGAAGGTTTTGAATGCCGCCTATGTACCTCAAGAGATTTTAGTGAATCATCTTGAAGTGTTCTGGGGTTTACCAAATTGGATTTGACGCCTGCGAGAAGGAATTATAATAAGGCATTATTGTCGCTACTAAAAAATGAAATGACAGAGAGGCGAAAATAGAAGAACAGAAGAGTCGCCATCGAACTTTATTTATCCCAAAAGGGGAACGGAAAACATCGAGAAAACCCCAAAATGAAACGGATAAGATGGTCTTGTGACCAAGAGAAAGGGTTCGGAAGTCGGTTATGCAAAAGGAAGGTATTAGCACCCCTCGCATCCATCGTACTCGATGGGAACCATTTGCTTGTCTATGCGTGAAAGTATTTGCTAAAGAGTACTACTTTATAAGAGTGTTCTAAGGGGATAGAGAAAATGTTGGAAACAAGGAAAAGAGACTCGGTAGGGCCTTGCGGTCCTATGCCTACGTATTCTCAACAGGTATGAGAAAGTCAGAGTCAACGTAGTTCGGAGAACTACGGATAAAAAGACGGGAAAGTGCTCGACAAGGATTGGGGCCCTTGTGCTTACGTATCTTCACTTAAAAGAAGTGAAGAATCAGAGCAGCCGTAGTTCAGCCTACGGTTAACTGGTATTTTTTAGGTGTATTGCAGCTCGCTTGTGGAGTCTTAGGCATTACCTGTTTGTGGTAGAACGGACGTAACATATTCTTTTGAAAAGAGATAGTTTTCGCCATCGAGACAAGATGTCATGTTTGATTTGTAAAAGTTACTTTTAAAGGTGGAATAAGTCCTCGAATAGTAACCCCTTGCGGGTAGTACCCAATTCTTTATCTCAAAAGATTTATTGTGAAAATGGTGTGGCGAATATAGTCACGTCTACATATGGAAAGACGAGTATCGAGACCACACACTCTAAAGAGAGTATCCTAATACTCAGAGAGGAAGAAGTCTGCACCCAATCCTCTCTCTTTAATTTAATACAAAGAGAACTTCATTCTTTTATTAAAGGTGTTTTGATCTTGAACGGTAAGTGCTTTACGCCAGTGAACCCTAAAGGTAATGTCAAGCACTCGGGATAGGAGAAGGCCTTCGCATAACCACTCCACAAGCATCCAAGTTTATTCGGAAAAAGAGTCTTGAAAATGCACTTGGTACGAGACCAATGTTTTTAAACTCAAGGAGACAAAAAGAAATGTAGAAAAGCTTTGAAAAGAGAGGGTGGTGAATAGATCAAGGTAGGTTGATGGCGATGCGCAGAGCAATCGACTTACAAGGGTTGAATACATACAAGGTTGGTGTGGTTCGATGGAAGAGATGTGAAAAGAGAAAGAGAAACCCTAAGGCGATCCAATTTGAAATGAGTTTGAAAATGAATTGACATTGGATCAAGTCTCATTTGTTCTTTGTTTTGAAAGTGTGTTATAGCCTAATTCATTTTTATCTTTCTTAACAAGTAAGCAAGCGAGCATGAAAAGAAACTGAACTATTACATTGTAATCGGATAGGGATACATATAAAGTACATGGGATTGCAAGAAATAAATGGGGTCATTGTCAAGTAGCCCAAGAGGAAGCCGTGTGTGTGCGAGGTGTCCTAAACTATGCCTTGAAAAAAAGTCGGACAAAACTCCAAGCTAGGGTTTCTCGGACAAATAACCAATGGTCCACCAATTTAGGCTTTTATAGTTTCGATAATTGTTTAGTGTTTTGAAAAGAATATGAATAAGAGATGAATAAGATGAATATGAATATGAACAATATGAATAATATGGCAAGATATATAAAAATATAATCAAGATAATATTCACAATAGTATAATCAAGATATTATTAACAAGTATATGAACAAGATAATATAAATCAAGATATAACGACTGAAAGTAAGACAAGAGTATATTGACTGAAAGTAAAACAATAATATGTTGACGGAAAATAAACTTAGTCGTTAGTTGATTTGTAAATTGAATCGGGACTAAAATGTAGCGCTAAACTGTCGTAGCTCGATCTATGATGAAGGTCAAGCTATAGGAGGTCACGCAAGTTGATATTCGTGCTAAAAACAAGATAGAGAAATGATATTGAGGATCATTCTCCAATTTAATCGTGTCGCACGGACCAAAAAGAGTGGGATCTCGTCTTAATCATAAACTCGTGTCGATTAAACGAAGGTAGCCTATCACGATCCCAAAGTAGAGAAAATGACCCAAATGGTCATTTTCCATATATTTGACATAATGAAGGTTATTGGCTTCGATAAGTCGACGTTTACGAATGTAAAGACTTCATTGATCGATAAAAATAAAATAAAATTGAGATGAAATTGAAAGTGAAGTTGGATCTCGTCTTAATCACAAACCTTATGTTAGTTAATCGAGGGTAACCTCTCACGATCCTAAAGTATAGAAAAATGATTCAAATGATCATTTTCTACCGATTTGAAATAATGAAGGTTAACGACCTCGAAAACCAACTTTCGTGAATCAAAAGACTTCATAGACCAAGAATGAAAAGAAAATGGAATCGAAAATAAACTCGAAGTGTAACAAAGTATAGAATCAATATAAAAATGAAAAGTGAAAGTAAACAGAGAAATAAGATCTAATTAGAATGGTAACCAAAATACAATCAAGAGAAGTTTAAGAAAATAATTTAATTAAATGTAGTAATAATTATAGAAACTATTAAAAATTGTTTATAAAAAAAAATCATTAACAAAGCCATGAGCAACAAATCATAAACAAGATTATTAACATAAACAAATTATCATAAATAAATAAATAAAATTAACAAAATAAATATGATCTAGGTGAGAAAAAATGGAGGAATCATATGGGCTATGAAAAGCCCATCTTCCCCCTTCTAAAACCCGGTTGAGAAGCAGGAAGTTTTACATGATACCCCTACACTTGTACCTATACCCCTACATTAAAAATTTTTGGACCAAAATATCCTCGTATAAAAATTTATTATTTTTATATTTTTTTTATATTTTTTTATTTATTTACCGGAAGACTTTTTGGAAGTCTTCCGGTTCACATTTTTTTCGTATGTTTACCGGAAGACTTTTTGGAAGTCTTCCGGTTCATATTTTTTCGTTTGTTTACCGGAAGACTTTTTGGAAGTCTTCCGGTTCATTTTTTTTTAATTTGTAATTAATATTTAAGATTTATTAACTTTATATAAAGACCAATTTAGTGAATTTTTGAATATTATACTTAAAATATAAAAATTCTATAAATAGAGAATTATTTTCAGAATATTTTCTATTTGCTATAATTATTAGAATACAATGAGATTAAAATCATTTATTTTAAATGATCATAATAGTAAAATTTTCTCAAATATCTTATTAATCTTAAACATTAATAAATAAAATAAATTTAAATATAGGATATAAGTTTACATTATTCAATATATTTAATCAAATGAAAACATATATGATAAATAAATAGTGTATTTTAACTTAAAATGATCACAATAAGTTAACTTGCAAAATAATATAAGTAATAAATTAATAATGTATTTTATTTAAAATAATCACAATAATAGAATACGCAAATAATGTGTTTTATTTATAGGACTGATATAGTTTTATTGATTATTTAATTTTAAATACTACTATGAATATAGTATTTAATCTATACTTTAGAACTCATATAATTATAAATATAAAAAATATTGTTTTATTACCCATATTTTTATTTAATTAAAAAAAATAAGAATATAAATTTATTATTTGTTTTTCATTTTCGTTTGATCTTTTTTTTATTTATAAATTTTTTGCATATTCTATACTGTGCTTACTTTAAATAAAATATATTATTTATTTTATTAAAAATATTAAATAAAGTGAAATAATTAAAAAGATCAAACAAAAATGAAAAACAAATAATAAATTTATATTCTTATTTTTTTTAATTAAATAAAAATATGGGTAATAAAACAATATTTTTTATATTTATAATTATGTGAGTTCTAAAGTATAGATTAAATACTATATTCATAGTAGTATTCAAAATTAAATAATCAATAAAACTATATCAGTCTTATAAATAAAACACATTATTTGCGTATTTTATTATTGTGATTATTTTAAATAAAATACATTATTAATTTATTACTTATATTATTTTGCAAATTAACTTATTGTGATCATTTTAAGTTAAAATACATTATTTATTTATCACATATGTTTTCATTTGATTAAATATATTAAATAATGTAAACTTATATCTTATATTTAAATTTATTTTATTTATTAATGTTTAAGATTAATAAGATATTTGAGAAAATTCTACTATTATGATCATTTAAAATAAATGATTTTAATCCTAGTATTCTAATAATTATAGTAAATAGAAAATATTCTGAAAATGATTCTCTATTTATAGAATTTTTATATTTTAAGTATAATATTCAAAAATTTACTAAATTGGTCTTTATATAAAATTAATAAATCTTAAATATTAATTACAAATTAAAAAAAAAACATGAACCGGAAGACTTCCAAAAAGTCTTCCGGTAAACAAACGAAAAAAATATGTACAGGAAGACTTCCAAAAAAGTCTTCCGGTAAACATACTAAAAAAATGTGAACCGGAAGACTTCCAAAAAGTCTTCCGGTAAACAAATAAAAAAAGATAAAAAAAATTAAAAAATAATAAATTTTTATACGAGGATATTTTGGTCCAAAATTTTTTAATGTAGGGGTATAGGTATAAGTGTAGGGGTATGGGGTAAAACTTCCTGAGAAGCATTATTAAAATGGGCTCTTAAGCCTGTCAAAAGACAAAAGGGCGGCCCCCAAAAAAATAGAACGATGGTTATTCATTAAAACACTGAAGGATGCCACCAAAGAAGCAACGTTCATAAGGAAAGGCTTCACCTAAAAACAACACTGTTCCAAGAAAAAAACTCCATAGGCGGCCATGTAAGCTTCAGAAGGAAAAGAAAACTCAACCTATTATTGCAACAATTCTATCATCGTCTCTCTCGTCTGTAATTGAAGATTCAGGGTCAATTAATTTTAATCGCTTTTCTCTTCTCCTTCCTTTCCAGTTCGATTTCGGGTTTTGGAATTGATTTTTTGGGGTGTGTTGGAGGGATTTGGGTTTGAATGGGTGATTTGTGGTTTATTTATTTAAGGATTAAGGGTAGATAGAGAAAGAAGGTTTGCAAATTTGGAGCAGGTTGAAGAAGAATGTTTGGGGAAAGGCTTGGGATTGTATCCTCTCTCCCGAATGAGATGTTGCGGAGTTTATTTTATAGGCGGGGTGAGGGTAAATTTGGAAGGAATTAGAAACGTTGTTGCTGTGCGTTTTGCTTCGCTCTCGTGATGTCTTTGTAATCGTTCCTGCCGTTTTTGTCGTACATGACGTGACTGTGCAATGCAGTTCGTTAATTCTTGTTGTGGCTAGTGTGAAGCCTTCAATCGAGTGAACATTGTTGTCCTGGTTGGTTCGTCTTAGCAGTGTTGTACGCGACTTACACAGGTGGCGTTATGTTGCATATTGAAGACTGAAGGTTAAAGCTTAATGGAGTGAGATTAAGAAGGCTTGGAGTGTGTCTTCTAGAAATAGGCTCAATGTTGTATAGTCGTGTAGCTTGTGGCTCAGTTCTTGAAAGTGGATTCCCCTTTTATTTTCCTTGTCGCAAGATGGGCTCCCTTTCTTTCTTTTTTGTATGACCTATGAAACCTTATTTTTTTGTAATATGAACATGGGCTTCGACTTAATGTGAGCTTTGGTTGTAATGAATTTTCATAGGACTTTTCTTGTTGTAAATTTGATGATATAAGTACAAATGAACTTATAATTGTTGTGATTTTGGTAATGTGAGTTTTTGCTCCTGTATTTTGTATGAAGTTTGTAAATGGGCTTTGAAAACAATTCTTCATGGACTATAGTGTAAATGGAATGGTAAATTAGAAGTGGTTTAAAACCTCTTGGAATTTTGAATTTGCACCTCACTTTTCTAATTTCAACCATACTTCAAACTTGGAACGCACTTGATTTCACAAACCTATTAGAATTCTGAGACACACATCTCTTGAACTGTTCACATTAGTCTTGATCCAGATGAAACTAAATCCATTGTCCGACTACAAAGAAAAATTGTGTCAGCAACACTCAACTTTACCCAACGCTTGCCTGAGTTACTTTAAATTCAATCTTGCATACCATGAATTTGAACAACAAGCATAAGCAGCAGATTTTTGGATTTTTAGTGATAGTTAGCGGGCGGATGCACAGGTGAAAGCCAAACATGGGTAGGAAAAATTTGGGGTATGGCAACTGCATATCTCCATCAAATGTAAGGGTTCTCTCTTGTCCCGTGTGTTGGTGGATACTGGGTCATAATTGAACGTATTGCTAAAGAAGGTTCTTATGAAGTTGGATACGCAGGGTGTGATTTACAAGCCTAATGATTTGGTAGTGCGAGCATTTGATGGTTTTAAAAGGTTTGTATTCAGTGAGGTGGTTTTTCCTATTCAAGTTCGGCCATAAGTTTTCTAAACAACCTTCTACATAATGGATATCCAGCCTGCATATAGTTGTTTGTTGGGCTGTCCCTGGATTCATTCTGCTGAGGCAGTTACTTCAACTCTACGTCAAAAGCTTAAGTATATGGTCGAAGGAAGGGTTGTTACGGTCTGCGGAGAGGAAGACATCATGGTTAGCCACTTGTCATCATTTAAGTACGTCGAGGTTGATGGCGAGATACATGAAACCCTCTGTCAGGCTTTTGAAGTAGTTCATATTCAGAAAGAGCCTCCTGGGTGGTTAAGCGTTTGAGGCGGTATATGTTAAACCACATAACCCTATTGATATTGAATATGGATCCGATTAAGTATGTGTTTGAGAAACAAGCACTCACTAGAAGGATTTCTTGTTGGCAAATGGTTTTGACAGAATACGATATTCAGCATGTTTCCCAGAAAGCCATTAAGGGAAGTGTTCTGCCATAATATCTTGCTCAACAACCGATTAAGGACTATCAACTGATGAAGTTTGAATTTCTGAATGAACATATCATGTTTCTGAAAATGAAAGACTGCGATGAGCCTTTGACTGGCGAGGGGCCTGGAATTGGATCTTAGTGGAGTTTGATTTTTCGATGGTAACGGAATCTGGGTAATCATTACTACCCCTCACGATTCGCATATACCGTTCACTGCCTGATTGACGTTCACTTGCACCAATAATGAAGTAGAATATGAAGCGTGTGTCATAGAGTTAGAAGAGACCATTGATTTGAGGATCAAGAACCTTGACGTGTATGGCGATTCAACATTGGTGGTTAATTAGATTAAGGGCGAATGAGAGACTCGTCAGGCAAACTCGGTGCCTTATAAGAATTATGCCAGAAGGTTGTTACCTTTCTTTGACAGGGTTGACTTTCATTATGTGCCTCGGGATGAGAATTAGATGGCAGATGCGTTGGCAACATTAGCATCGATGTACAAGGTGAATTATTGGAATGAGGTTCCGGCAATCAGCATTATGCGTCTTGATAGACCTGCTTTTGTGTTTGCTTTCGAAGACGTGTCAGAGGTAAACCTTGGTTTCAGATATCAAGTGCTTTCTTAAAAGAGTACCCGTCAGGGGCATCCAGCAAAGACAAGAAGACTCTGAGGAGGCTTGCTGATAATTTCTATATGAACAAGGACGACGTGTTGTATAAAAGGAACTTTGATATGTTTTTGCTCTGTTGTGTTAATGAACACGAGGCAGGCCTGCTGATGGAAAATTTCATGATGGTTCTTTCGGTACTCATGCTAGAGGGTATTGTATGGCTAGAAAATTGTTTAGAGCAGGATATTACTGGATGAATATGGAGTCCGATTGTTTCAAATAAGCCAGAAAGTGCCATAAATGCCAGATTTATGTTGATAAGGTGCATGTGTCACTGACCCCTCTGAATATGTTGACATCTCCTTGGCCCTTTGCTATGTGGGGCATTGACATGATCGGAAAGATTGAGCCTACTGCTTCCAACGGGCATTATTTTATTCTGGTTACCATTGATTACTTCACCAAGTGGGTGAAAGGGGCCTCGTTTGCCAATGTTACAAAGTAGGTAGTCATCCGGTTTATAAAGAAGGACATCATCTGTCGTTACGGTATCCCTGAGAGAATCGTTACTGATAATGATTCAAATTTGAATAACAAGATGATGAAAGAGTTGTGTCAGAACTTCAAAATCGAACATCATAATTCTTCTCCGTATTATTCGAAGATGAACGATGTTGTTGAGGCAGGAAATAAGAATATCAAGAAGATTATGCAGAAGATGGTTGTAACATACAAAGATTGGCACGAGATATTACCCTTTTCTCTACACGGTTATCGTACTTCAATGTGTACATCGACAGGAGAAACTTCTTTCTCACGAGTGTATGATATGGTAGTTGTCCTACCATTAGAAGTTGAGATTCATTCTTTAAGGGTTTTGGTGGATGTGAAGCTTGATGAAGCCGAATGGGTACGAACCATGTTGGATCAACTAAACTTCATCGAAGAGAAGAGATTGGCTGCCATTGGACATGGTCGGTATACAGGATGAAGAAAGCCTTTGACCAGAAGTGCGTTCTCGGTGTTTCCAGATACGTGAATTGGTTTTGAAAAGGATCCTCCCTCCTCAGACAGATCACAGGGGCAAATGGGCTCTAAATTATGAAGGGCCATATGTTGTAAGAAAAGTTTTCTCTGGTGGAGCCTTGTTACTTTCAACTATGGATGACGAAGATTTTACGTCCCTTGTGAATACAGACGCAGTAAAAAAATACTTCCCATAAAAAAAGACCTGTTGGACCACAAAAAGAAAAGTTTAGGCAAAAAAGGGCATCCCGGCGAATCATAAGAAGAAAAGATTTGGGCAAAAATTAGGGATAAAAGAAAAGAAAGAATTGAATAAACCCACAAAGTTGAAAACCTACAAAGGAAACTTTGGAAAAAAATGGGTATCCCGGTGGATCAAAAACCCGAAAGGGCGATCCTGGAAAAAGTTAGAGATTTGAAAGTGAGAGGTTGCGATCTGCGTTCGATCTATAAGCTCATCTTGATACATGGGAATCCTGAAGGATAAGAATCACTCCAACAGTCTCTTCCGAACGCAGAAGTATTCAAGAGCGTCAAAGATATACGGGTCATAGGTTAATAAGAACTTGATGGAAATATGTTTCCACATTTCCAACTTGTGTATTTTCTCTTTTGCTTTTGTGCAATTACCTCTTTTCAGGAATTTCCTCCTACTGTAATTGCCCATTTACAGGTCAACTCAATCAATAAAATTTCATTTCACTCAAAACTTATCCATCTTTATTTTCAATTTTACTGTTTTGTTTGCAAAACGTCTGATATTTTGATAAACATTGCATGTGAAAATATTGAAGCCTAGCGAAGTAAGCTAAAAACAATGGAAATTG
This sequence comes from Lathyrus sativus, assembly GCA_963859935.3. Classification (NCBI taxonomy): domain Eukaryota; kingdom Viridiplantae; phylum Streptophyta; class Magnoliopsida; order Fabales; family Fabaceae; genus Lathyrus; species Lathyrus sativus. The sequence goes on along the minus strand of OZ012738.1, from coordinate 452,473,140 downwards.
CTTAAAATCGTGAATGTCTTGGGTGGTAACCGAGGGTGCCATGTCGCATATAGGCTTTATCTTGTTGGGTATGTGTTTGCAGGATGGTGTGATTACTCTTCCCCAGTAGAGTTTCTCTCTCCAACAGAGGCTACAGAAGTGTTTTCGTCCTCAATTGAGATTACGATTAGTCTCCCCAGCAAGAGTTCAAGAGTTGGTCTCCCCGACAGATACCATGGAAGCGTTGCCTTTCTCAGTAGAGCATTGTGGTTTGTCTGTTGTCTTCCCCAGTGAAGTCCCCATCAAGAGTTCAGTAGTTTATTTTCCCCTAGCCAATGTCTTGTGTGGTTTATTTCTCCCCGCTAGTATGGCTACCTCAGACAGGATAGTAGTGATTTTCTTATGCTTCCCGAGCATGTTTGCATCTCCAGTAGTTGTTCCCTTATCCTAGGCATAGTAAGGATAGAGGGCGGATCCCCAATAGGGGATTTGAGCTCAGTATTTTCCCTCTCAGGGTTTGCATCATTACTCTGTTTCCCCAAGCAGATTTTCGTTTCTGATATCCTTAGCAGATAAATCGACAGTGGTTGATGTATTCCCCGCAAGTTCAAAGTCCAATTGTCATTGGTACTTTTCTTCATCAGGATTTTGGGTTGTATCCCCAGCAGGTGTATGTTTCTTTTGTCTTTTCAGCATGATGGAAGTTCACTATGAAGTTTCTCCAGCATATGTTTTAGTTTTTAAAGGCAGTTCAATTTCCTTTCCCCGGCGTTTTTTTGTTGCCGGCTCTCTTCAGCACTCTTTTTGGTGGAGTGTCTCTTGCATAAGCATCTTTGCATTGCATCCTCTAAATGCATAGCATTTCCATTTTGTATGGAGCATTACGCCATTTTCAAACATATGCATTCGAAGCATAAGCCAAGTTTGGTTTCCCTTCCCCATGCCTTTCCCCAACAGAAAGGTTCTTACATCATGAGATATTGTTTCATTTTGCCCCCCAGGCAACTTTTGGTTGTGCTTTCCTTCCATAGGAACTATCTTGTATCCCCCGCAGAGTTGTCTGTTTAGGCTTCTCTTTTTTCCCAACGGAGTCATTTTCTCTTCAGGTCGTAAGTCCGTTGATTCTACTTCCTATATATTCTTTGTTGTATCCCAACTCTTGGTTGGTATCCTTTAGTTGTTTATCCTAACTCTTGGTTGGTATCCTTTAGTTGTTTCCCAACTCCTGGTTAGTATCCTTTAGTGTATCCCAACTCTTGGTTGATTTCTTTTTATTGTTATTCTAACTTTTGGTTAGTACCTTGTTGCATTCTAACTCTTGGTTAGTATCTTATTATCCTGACTCTTGGTTATTACCCTTTGTTTGAATCCCAACTTTTGGTTGGCACCCTTTGGTTGTTATCCTAACTATTGGTTAGTACCTTGTTATCTCAACTCTTGGTTGGTATCTGTTGTTTTATCCTAACTTTTGGTTAGTACCTTTTGTTGTATCCCAACTCTAGGTTGGTACTCTCTGTTTATTCTAACTTTTGCTTAGTATCCTGTTATCCTAACTTTTTGTTGGTATCTTTCGATTAATATTCTTGGTTATATTCCAACTCTTGTTTGGTATCCTTTTTTGTGAATTTAATTTTGGTCAGCACTCTGTTTATCGCAACTCTTGATTGGTATCCTTTTGTTGTATCCCAACTTTTGGTTGGTATCCTTTGGTTTAATCCCAACTCTTGTTTGGTATCCTTTGTTGTGAATTTAATTTTGGTCAGCACTCTGTTTATCCCAACTCTTGGTTGGTATCCTTTTGTTGTATCCCAACTTTTGGTTGGTATCCTTTGGTTGAATCCCAACTCTTGGTTGGTATCTTTTGATGTAAGTTCACCTTCGGTAGGCGTTCTTTTATTGTAGAATCCTAACTTTTGGTTAGTATCCTTTGTTCCAACATTTGTTTGGTATCTTATATCATTGTCCTTTGTTACTCCCCACAGTTTGAAAATTTCTAGGTTCTCTTAGTATTCAATCACCTTACACCTCAAATGTTAGAAAGTCGTTGATATCATCCCTTCAGGTTTAAGACGATTGAATAGGGGCAGCTGTAGCACCCCAAAATTTGCCCTTTCATTTTTAACCATAACTGGCTTATGTTTCTTTCATTATTGTATTATCATTGTACATATCATGGCATTGTCTCTTGAGACATGGGATCAAGTTGTTTCCGTGGCTCAAGACTTCCTTTCATTACAAGTTTTAAGTAGCAAGCATCAGAGGGTTCAGTATTTATTTTGCTCAGCAATCGAGCACCCGATTATATTTTCTAACAGGTTATTTTGGGCATAGGAGACAGTTCGCAGTTTATGTCAGGCATTATACTGGTGCAATATCAAATGATAAGTTTCAGAGATAGAACAAAGCTCAGAACAAGTGGTTAAGGATGATTCTCCAAGTTTCCCTCCTTATGGCGCCAAATTTGAAATTTCCAATGTGGTAATCGATTACCACAATCAGGGTAATCGATTATCCTAGGCGAAATTTTCCCAGATTGTTCATTTTTCATCATTGCAACATTTGGATTGCATTTTAGTCATGTGATCTCTCATGTGCATCAGTAGAAGGATCTAGAAGGGGTTCCAATTTGATTCATTTTCACAAATTAATTCAAATTCCCTCCAATTTTCAAACATTTCCATTCCTAATTCCACTCCTAATTTTCATTCCTCACACTAACCCATACTCCAAACCATATTTTAATTCCTAACCTAGGGATTAATTAAACAAATTCACTCCAAACCTCTCATAACTCTCACTCATTTTTTGAATTTTCTACACCTCTCATCTCAATTCTCTCAACTTTTCTCTCATTCCAAAACCCTCACAAAAACTCCATGGCCAAAAGCTTCACAAATTGCACATTGCAATTTGTGAATTCTTAAGCTAAAACTCCATTGAATCATTATGCTTGGTTCAATTCTGGTGTGGAAGTTCATATGGATCTTGAATTAAGTTGTTGGAATCACTTTTGGAAGAGCTTTTGCTTATTGGTGGATTATTGCTTGGATCTTCAAGTTTTCTTGCTAGAGCTTCCTAGATCCTTGGATTTCTTACTTGGATCTGTCAATTGCAGCTTAACAACACTTATCAAAGCAAATCTCAACTTTGTAGGTTGGTAAATCCTAGATCTAATTTTGTTTTTGCTTAATCTTGCATTTCACAATGTAGATCATTGGTTTCATGGTGATCTTTAATCTATTGCTTGCTTTGATATTTGATCTTGTTGTTTGGTTGATGCAATTGGTGTTTGATTGTTGTGATTTGACATGATTTTCATGCATAATTGATTGCTTGTTCATTTGGATGATTGGATAAGTCATTTGCTGCTGAAAGTGCTTTTTGGAAGTTGAAAATTTGTCACTGTCTCAGTGGTAATCGATTACCACAATCAAGGTTATCAATTGCCCTACATTTTCCATGTGTTTTTTGACATTTTTAAGTGGGTAATCGATTACCCACATATTGGTAATCGATTACCACTGAGACGGGATGCCTTTTTCTTGCTTTTTAAAGCTTGTTTGGGTTCCTTTTCATTCTTAAATTTCATGAATTGATATGATGCATATATGTGGACTGTTCTTGACCTGTTTCAACGTATTTGATAGCATGTTTGAGGTTCTTCGACACACGACTTTTGATTTTCCGTTGATGAACATATATGAGTGTTGCGTTGTATTCTTGGTGTGTTGATCATGTTACATATTCTTTTGCATGATGATGATTGTTGATTCTTAATGACTATCTTGCTGGATTTGTGTCACATGCTTATGTTTGTTTTCATTTCCATGAACACATGATTGCTTGAATTGATTAATCGATGTTGAATGCATGATGTTCTTGTTGAATGTTTAATGGTGCATTTCTTGTTGAGTTTACTTGTGCTTAATTGTTAATGCATATTTATCAACTAGCCTTGCTTGATATTTCTTCATGATTGATCCTTACCATGTCATATGCCTTTGTTGAATTGTGAATGCATAATCATGTGTTGTTCTTGGATGACTTGATCATATGCCGATTGTCGCTTAATCTCGGTTTTTCGCAATCTTGATGCTTGGTTTGGCTTATTATGCATGCTCGTTTATGATCATTACTTGCTTGATGTGTTGTTTCATTGTTGATGTACACATGTTTCCTGAACTTTTCACACCCGTTGTTCTGAACCTTAACATGCCGTTAATTGTGCGTACATTTCGCCTGCCAATTTTTACACCTATTATGTGCTGAAACATAAGCTGTTAAATGCGGTTGTGCTTATTTGCTGGGTTTTTATTGTTGTTCTGAAGCTGGAACGTTGTCGTAGATGCTGTTTTCGTTTTGTTTTCCTTGTTTCTTTTTGTTCTTGCATGCTCCCTTAAGGCCTCCTAGTCCAACTTAATTTTTTATTAAACTTGGAGTAGGATAGACATTAGGAGTTAATCCATGCATGATAATATTAGGTTAGTCCCTATTTAACCTCAACCTTAGGTCCATCTTTTGCATGCTAACATTAGGATATAATTTATTTTTGCATCCCGACCTTAGGACCATCTTCCATGACAACATTAGGGCCGAGTTTCCCTTAGAGCTTATGTGTATCCTTCTCATCTTCTCTCTCAAAACAACTTCAAAACACTTAATAAATACGATGAACATTGTGCGCCATGAGCCTTAAGTATATGGGAAATGATGAGTGAGGAGTCTCTCCTTACTTCGTCTAGAGTGTTTAACATACATCTCGTCTGGGGGTGATCATGCGATGCATTCACTCCTAAATCATAGACTTTAGTGCAATGTGAATCTCAAATAAAATTAATTCACTTCTCTAAAACTCATAAACAAATTCAAACCATTTTCATCCTTCGGGGTCGTGTGTCAAATAATTTTCAGAAAGAGTACGTTATTTTTCCGTTCTATCGCAAACAGGCATCGACCCTAACTGTTGGAATGGGAATTTAACGTCACTCATAAAAAAACATTAAGCAACCTATGGTGAGTCAAACTACGGTTTCTCTGATTTCTCATACCATATAAGGATCCGTAGGCACAACGCGACGATGTCTTGGCGAGCACCCTTCCCCCCTTTTCACCTGTAGTTTTCCAAACTACGTTGACTCTGACTTTCCCATTGCACGATGGAATACGTAGGCATAGGACGAAAAAGTCCTATTGAGTCTCCTTTTGTTTTTCCCTTTTCGTTCTTGTTTCTGTTTAGCAGTAGGCTTTAGATAACACACCTTTTAATTATACAACAAGCGTGGATCCCTTTGAGTATAACAGACACGAAGGGATGCTAATACCTTCCTCTCGCGTAATCGACTCCTGAACCCCAGATTTGGTTGCGATGACCATGTATTCTCCCTTATTTGATTTTTTCTTCAATCGTTTCCTTTCCCCCATTAGGATAAATAATGTTCAATGGTGACTCTTCTGTTTTTCTGCCGGGTGTTTTTTGCAGTTGCGTCAGGCTTTCCCATTTAGGAGACCACTTGCCAGAAGCCCTATCTCTTTGCTCCATAGGCATTATGAATTTCCATACATGGTCTCCAATTGAAAATGTTTTTAGCTTAACCTTTTTGTTATAGGCCTTAACTACTCGCACATTTTGTCTTATTAAGACATCCAATGTTGCTAACCTCTCTTCATCCAAATCGACCATGTCATCCAACATCATATTCTAATAACGGTCATACGAAATCTCGTCTTGCCTTTGAATAAGAGTCTATTGCAAATAAATTTCGATAGGTAACACAACCTCATATCCATAGATCAATCAAAAGGGAGTTGTATTCGTTTCCTCCTTAGGAGACGTTTGACATGCCCATAAAACTTGGTCTAGGATCTTATGCCAATTCTTTGGCTTCTTCACGACATTCTTTTAAATCAAACTAATAACAACTTTATTGGATGCCTCGACCTGGCCATTTGCCTGGGCATAATAACATGTAGATGTCAATAACTTAATCCCCATTTCAGAGGTAACTTCCTGCATTTTTTTTCCTTGTGAACATCGATCCCTGATCAGTTGTAATGGTCTCATGAATTCCAAACCTGTAGCAAATGTGTTTTTGGATAAACTCTATTATTTCTTCCTGATCCTCATTGACTAAAGGGAATGCTTCTATCGACTTAGTAAATATCATTGATACCAACTAGAATGTATTTCTGAATCTTAGAAGACGTTGGTCAAATTTAACCAATCAAATCCAAAACCCAACCTTAAAATGGCCATGGTTATACAACTGCATGTAATTCGCTAGCATGGACATTTTGAATGCCAGAATGTACTTGACACTAGTGACACCCCTTGGGAAATTCAATACAATATTTTAACAAAGAAGGCTTATACATGCCTTGTCAAAACAATATGCAACTCATTTTATGTCAAACTTGACCAGCACCATATGCCCCATTATGGACATTTGATACTGCTAGATAGGAATCATTCTCACCAAGGCATTTAAGCAAAATACCCTTGTAAGTGCTCTTGATTGGCTGCATTTTGTGGCAATACATTAGTGTATGTATGAATGTCATGTCTGATATTGATACATTCATAATATGGACTGTGCAGGGTAAGTTAACTCAGCTAACTATAAGTTAAGTTGGATGTCATACTCAATGTTATGACATAGGTCATATGACATCAAGCGCAGGTTTGTTATTCTGGTAGCTAGAACTCAGGAAACAAATCGAAAGCTCAAGCTAGAATGCAGGAGACATTTTAGAAGCCCTAGGGGAACTAATATGTACCTGATTAAAGTGGCAAACGTGTAGAATAATGAAGAGAGGTTTTATTGTGGATAAAACCTAATTTATGTACCAAGGCCCAAAGGACTGAAGCGACTATAAATATCAGAAGGAGCAATTCTGAAGAGCAGCTCTTCACAGAAGAATAGAGAGTGCAAAGCAGAGAGTCCTAGGAAGTGAAGAAGGCTAGTCTTCACGTATAAAGTCTGTTTAGGAATACTTGTACTCCAAGTAATTGTCTGGTGGATGATTGCATTGGATAGGTAGATTCTAGTATGTGTCTCACTCGAAGCTGTGAAGCAAGGGTGTGTGAGTTCCTTGATCAAAGTTGTGAAGCAAGATCAAGGTGTGTGTTTTGGAGTGTCTCTTCAAAACTGCTTTTGCAATTGTAACTAATATCACAGGTGTGTGATAGTGGGGGAGTGAGTGGGTATACTCGGGTACTAGAGAGTCTCTAGGCTGAAGTGTCATTGGGTAGTGATTAAGTGAGGAGTATAAATTGGAGGTTTAACTCTGAATCGATACTACTAATAGTGAATTTCCTCCCTGGCTTGGTAGCCCCCAGATGTAAGTGTTGTTGACACTGAACTGGGTAAACAATTACTGTGTATTTACTGCTTTATAATTACTGCATAATAGTAGGTCTGTAGTGAATGTCACCATGGATGTTATAACTTCTGTGATAACATCCATCGTGTGCTAGCCAGAATTTTCAATTGGCATCAGAGCATGCACCCTACCTGTTTGAATCTGGGTGAGATTTAGGAAAGATAAATTCTGGTACTATGGATAGAAATATAGGATTCATAAATAGACTACCAATTCTGGATGACTCTAATTATGACTATTGGAAGCCTAGGATGATTGCATTCCTAAGGTCCTTAGACAGCAAAGCTTGGAGAGCTGCAAGCTCTGGCTGGGAACATCTTGTGAAGACTGACAAGGATGGAGTATCTGTGCAAATTCCTGAAGAGGAATGGACCAAAGAGCAAGAGGAATTGGCTCTTGGAAACTCTAAAGCATTGAATGCACTCTTCAATGGTATAGACAAAAACATCTTCAGACTGGTCCACCACTGTGAGCTAGCAAAGGATGTTTGGGACACTCTCAAAACCACTCATGAGGGAACTTCCAAGGTAAAAATGTCTAGACTTCAAATGCCGACCACAAAATTTGAAAGTCTAAAAATGAAGGAAGATGAGTCCATTCATGACTTTTACATGAATGTTCTTGAACTAACTAACACCTCAAGAGCTTTAGGAGAAAAGATGGTAGAAGAAAAGCTTGTAAGATTCTAAGGTCATTACCTAAAAGGTTTGCCATGAAGGTAACAGCCGTTGAAGAAGCTCAAGACATATGCCACATGAAGGTAGATGAACTCATTGGCTCCCTCCAAACCTTTGAGATGGGAATGTGTGATCAGGCTGTGGAGAAAAAGAACAAAAGCATAGCCCTTGTTTCAAACACTGCAGAGAACTCAGGTGAAGACAATGATGGAAGCAAGGAGAATTTATCAGAAGATGTAGCTATGCTTGGGAGACAATTCAACAGACTCATGAAAATGGTGGATCAGAAGGGTAGAGCTGGTGACAAGTTCATCCCATCTGACATTAGCAGAAGGACTAAATCTGAAGAAAAGTCCAACCAAGGTAAAGGAGGTCAATGTATTGAATGTGAGGGATATGGACATAGTAGAACTGAATGCCCCACCTATCTAAAGAAACAGAGGGAAAGCCTAAATGTAACCTGGTCTGATGGAGACTCTGAAAGTGGGTCAGAAAAGGAGTCTGCCAAGCATATCACTGTTCTAAACAGTGTGTGCACATCTGATGATGACTCAAGTGAGGATGAGCTAACTTTTGATGAGCTTGCAACTTCATACAAACAGCTGTGTTTCACAAGTGCAGAGGTATGCCAACAAGGAGAAAAGCAAAAGGGGGTCATTAAGAAGTTGGAGGCTGAGAAGAAGGGACATCTTGCGACAATAGACTCACTCAACAGTAAGGTCAGCATGTTGAATTGTAAACTTGAGCAGATGTCAAAGTCAATCAGGATGCTAAACCCTGGGACTGACACTCTAGAAGAAATCCTACAGAGTGGTCAGACATCAGGAAATAGGTCTGGACTGGGATTTGTTAGTAAAAAGAAACCTATCTTGAATCTCAAGAGGCCAAAACTTGAAACCCAGAAGTCAAAGGGGATGTCACGGCCAATGTCACAACATCAGAGAAACAAAAACTAGAACCAAGTCAAGAGTAAATTCCAAGGGTATAGGTGTTACCACTGTGGAAGACTTGGACATATTAAATCTGTATGTTTCTGGCTGCATGGATTTCCTAGCCATCTCCATCAAGGAAAATCCAAATAGGGTGCGCATGTCAAGAAACAACATCATGCTAGACCCAAGAAGGAAGTCCCTGTCAAGAAGAAAAAATGGGTTGCCAAGGAGGTTGCTCTAGTAGCTCATACTTATCTTAGAATGCCAATCAAAGAAGAATGGTATTTTGACAGTGGCTGCTCTAGACATATGACTGGAATAGAGAATCTTGTGTTAAACCTCAAACCTCATTCCCCAAGTCATGTCACATTTGGTGATGGAGCTAGAGGAGAAATCAAAGGTGCTGGAAAACTAGAGTATCCTGGTGTTCTAAGACTGGATGATGTCTTGTTGGTTAGAGGACTGACTGTCAATCTCATCAGTATCAGTCAGCTCTGTGACTAAGGTTTCAGTGTAAAATTCACTAAGGATGAATGTGCTATCACCAATGAAGAAGGTAAGGAAGTTATGAGGGGATCTAGAGCCAAGAACAACTGCTATCTATGGGAGCCTAGAAGTAACCTCAATGTCTTGCTCAATATAGAAAAGAAGGATCAACTGTGTTTGGAGAAAGGTAGACATCTTCAAAGGATGAAGAAGACCATAACCAAGGAATTAGTAAGAGGAATTCCTAAGTTTCCTCTAGATGGAAGAACAGGCTATGGTAAATGTGAGACTGGTAGGCAAGCCAAGGATGGACATCCAAAGAATGGTCATCATATAAATCTAGATCTACTATACTAGAACCTAATGGAGCCCATGAAAGGTGATCAACATAAAAGAGGCAATGTCACTCAGGATGTCATGACATTATTCTATGACACTCTGAGAAACTTCAATATGAACTCCATTCAGTTCAAGAGAGCCATGCACAGGGATGACATGTATCAAGTTGAAAAGGCTTGTGTGAAGTTTGGGGACCTACATGGTGCTGACATGGTTACAAGAGGTCTCAAGGCTACTCAATGTGAAAATTCACAAAGTCAGTTGAGGGTCTGTCTTAATAAGGAATTATAGCAATTAATGGTAATAGGGAATTGTAATTTTGAAATTAATCATTTGGTGATTGGTCAATACATTAAGTTCCCTTCCATTGTGCAATTCTCACCTGCTGTGATCAACATATATCTAGGGCGAGCTAATGATGGTGAGACTAAATTGATTGCTTCAGACAACCAGGTTTGCAAGATCATCACTGCAAATCAAGTCAAAACATGTTCATCCAAAGGGAAACATGTCCCTGATATGGTACTCACTCCTGATGAGAAGGAAAACATGTCTAAAGAAATGATAATTGCTGAATTAAAGGAAGCATGTAGGGACTTGGAAGAAACCATTAGTACAACAACTACAAGAAAGATCAAGCTAGAATCTTTTATTCGAAGCCTTGAACAGAGTAAAGCTGATATTAATGGTGTGGGTATGTCAGGTGACGATTTTGCGAAGAATGCTTCAACTGGTGCTAATGACATAGGTTCCAGTTCTGCCTCTGAGGAGGAAGAGTAATGAGCTGATAGACTGTTGTGGAACTCAGGCTGCTAGTTGCTGAGCTAAGGATGGTGTGCCCTCTAATATGATATATAATATCTTATTAGCTTGATCTTAATTTGTGGCTAAAAAGGGGGAGAGGTATAGATAATAGAATAAAACAGGTATTGGCTAGAGCATTTGTACCATTGTGTAGTGCTTGCAAGTGATGCTGAAGATGCCTGTGTGATAACAGCTGCTAGTGCTGTTAGTAATGACCTGAGGCTACGTGTGCATGTAGGAGCTCTATGCTGAAGAAGCTAGGAGCTAATCTAGTGTGTGTTTGCAAGTTGTGAGCAGAATAGTGTGCATCCTTTCAGGGGGAGTAGCACAGGTGTGGGTACTTCAGGATGTTATCTTGAAGGTCATGACATCCAGAGCAGACTGGATGAATATGTGTGACTGCAGGTTGTTTGCAGGGTATGTGCTCAGCTGGTAAGATGCATCAGTTGAGGGGGAGTAACTCTGTGTGTTACTCACTCAGCAAAGAGTGACATCTGTAGTGGGTATTCTATAGATAGCTAACAGGGTGAGTCATAACAGTGAGAGCTAACTATGAGGACTCAGAGAGGCTTGAGCAGCAAGTGACTTACCTGCATGACAGGACCTATGTTAAGTCTTCTGCTGTGTGTAAATCTCTGGTGTAAGTACAAAGTGTTTTAGCCAAAAATTTGCCAAAGGGGGAGTTTGTAAGTGCTCTTGATTGGCTGCATTTTGTGGCAATACATTAGTGTATGTATGAATGTCATGTCTGATATTGATACATTCATAATATGGACTGTGCAGGGTAAGTTAACTCAGCTAACTATAAGTTAAGCTGGATGTCATACTCAATGTTATGACATAGGTCGTATGACATCAAGCGCAGGTTTGTTATTCTGGTAGCTAGAAATCAGGAAACAAATCGGAAGCTCAAGCTGGAATGCAGGAGACATTTTAGAAGCCCTAGGGGAACTACTATGTACCTGATTAAAGTGGCTAACGTGCAGAATACTAAAGAGAGGTTTTATTATGGATAAAACCTAATTTATGCACCAAGGCCCAAAGGACTGAAGCGGCTATAAATATCAGAAGGAGCAATTCTGAAGAGTAGTTCTTCATAGAAGAATCGAGAGTGCAAAGCAGAGAATCCTAGGAAGTGAAGAAGGCTAGTCTTCACGTATAAAGTCTGTTTAGGAATACTTGTACTCCAAGCAATTGCCTGGTGGATGATTGCATTGGATAGGTAGATTCTAGGTTGTGTCTCACTCGAAGCTGTGAAGCAAGGGTGTGTGAGTTCCTTGATCAAAGTTGTGAAGCAAGCTCAAGGTGTGTGTTTTAGAGTGTCTCTTCAAAACTGCTTTTGCAATTGTAACTGATATCACAGGTACTAGAGAGTCTCTAGGCTGAAGTGTCATTGGGTAGTGATTAAGTGAGGAGTGTAAACTTGAGGTTTAACTCTGAATTGATACTGCTAATGGTGAATTTCCTCCCTGGCTTGGTAGCCCCCAGATGTAAGTGTTGTTGACACTGAACTGGGTGAACAATTACTGTGTATTTACTGTTTTATAATTACTGCATAATAGTAGGTCTATAGTGAATGTCACAGTGGATGTTATAACTTCTGTGATAACATCCATCGTGTGCTAGACAAATTTTTCAACCCTCAAGTGTCTTCTTAAATAATTTGTTTCTTATGATAACACAACTTAGAGACCTACATTTAAATATTGGATTTTTTAACCTAGTTGGATTCTCTAAATATTCGCCTATCGGTCTTCGCCAGTCAGAATCAGCCAGATTCTCAATGGAAAAGACCTTAAAACTCTCAGGATCTACTGTCCCTTATTTTGTCGATGATAGTTATGATGGAGACAAACTTGTAAATTTGAATCTCCCTTGAACTTCAATCAAATATTATATCGTTTCTTTTGATACTTTGTACCTTGAGGCAATTTGTGCCAACTCATTTGCCTATTTATTTTTAAGTCGAGGGACATGCTAAATGTCCACAAAGTCGAAACAATTATTTGTCAATTAACTGTAACAAAGTACATGGTCAATTTTTACTTAATGCATTTGTACTCCTTTTTATTTGTTTAACAACCAATACGGAGTATCCTTTTACTTCGACTCTTTTTTCCCCCAGTTTTAATAAAGTTTTGAAACCATCTATTAACGCTTCAAACTCGGATTCATTATTTAAACAAGGACGCCAATTCGATATTTGAACTTCATTGGAATCTTATTGAGGGAAATGATTAAAATTCCAATTCCAATCTCATTTTCATGACTTGGGCCATCGAAGTATGACTTCCAAGGTTCTAGCTCCAAATATTTTAGAGGTGCCTCAACTATCAAATTCTCCATGATGATGTCGGCGACCACCTACCCCTTCATTTCCTTTAAAGGCACATATGCTAGGGAATATTCTGTCAGGGCAAGAGCCCATTTTCCAATTCGACTATGTAAAATTAGTTTAGATAACATGTGTTTGATAATATCGAAATGAGAAGACACATACACATCAATTGGCTTTATATAGTGCTTTAATTTCATACATGAGAAATACAAACAAAGAAACATCTTTTCTATAAGGCTATACCTAGTTTCTGCATTGTTAAAGACTCGACTGAGGTAATATATGGCCCTTTCAATGCCATTATCATCCTCTTGCGCTAACATACTTCCTATAGTCAAGTCTGAGGCAAAATATATATAACCTCATGCACTTATTTCTAACAGGACGGGGAAAACTGAAGGATTCATTAATTACTCCTTTATTTCGTCAAATAATCTTTGATGCTCTGGCTGCCACATGAACTCTTTCTTCTTTAGCTGAAGTAACAGTGAAAATGCTCGAACCTTGCCACTAAGGTTTGAGATAAACCTCCTCAGAAAATTTATCTTCCCTAATAAAGATTGGAGTTCCTTCTTGGTTGAAGGAGGTTTAGTTTCCATGATGGCCTTTTCTTTGTTCTGATTAATTTCAATGCCCTTCTTGTGGACAACAAAATCAAGGAAATCTCCAGCCTGCACACAAAAAGCACACTTAAGGGGATTCATATTTAGTCCATACTTTCTCATTCTTTTAGATGGATGTCGTAGGTGGTCGAGATGACCATTTCCTGACGCAAACTTAATGACTATATCATCAATATATATTTACATAAACTTTTCGATATAATCATGAAAAATAGAACTCGTCAACCTCTGGTAAGTTTCCCTAGCATTCTTTAATCCAAATGGCATCACAACCTATTCATAGGTGCCTAAGGCTCATGGACATCAAAATGCCGTCTTCGCCACATCTTCATATATAATAAAAATTTAGTTATAACCAAAATGACAATCAATCATACTAAGATATTCGAAACCTACTGCTGAGTCGACCAACATTTTGACGACATGTATGGGGTATTCGTCCTTTGGCGTAGCTGCATTCAAATTTATGAAGTCGATGCAGACCTTTAATGTTCTTTTTTTCTTAATTATTGGAACTATATTTGCAAGCCATTCGACATACCTTGTCATTCTAATAAACTTGCTTTTTTGGAGTCTTTCGTTCTCCTCTTGTATTTTAAACATGATCTATGGTGCAAATTGTCTATACATCTTCTTGGCCAGCTTATTCCCAAGCTTTATTAGCATTTTTAACTCCACAAAATCCCTTCTTAAACCTATCATTTCATTATAGTCCTAAGCAAAGCGATCTTTAAACTCTAGAAGTAAATTACTTACCTTCAACCTTATACTCGAGTCGATATTGGCACTGATATAAGTCGGCCTTTTGCTAGCTTCATCACCCTAGTCAATTTCTTCAAGTGCATCCTGAGGTTGCATCTTTGTGGTTGTCGAGATGGATCCTTTTCAAAGCCTAAAGCTCACCATCATAGGTGCAGTCGAGCCTCTAGCCTGTTAAGCCATAACTCCCTATGCCTGCTAATTGTGGCACTTCGAGTGGTCTTAGCTCTATGTTTATCCTTTGAGCTACGTCGAACACTTTAATTCATTAGTTTTACAACCATATGTGGTATTTTGGCCTCTAAGGCCGCTTTCAATCTATTTTCAGCTACATAAGTCGAAATTTGCTTCAACGCGTTGAACTCAAACATCATCATCGAATCCATCGCCCCAGTCGGTTGACCAGACTGTGTCATAAGTTCTCTCGCCCATGATTTCCATATCCACATGAATCCATGGGTAGGGTGTAGTCTGAGAGAATAAGACGCCTCTTCTAGAGGCATGTAGGCAAACCCTGCTAGAGTGCAAGGTGTTATTTTAGCTAAATTTTTGTCAAAATTCATTTTATCTACATGGTTCAGTTCCGCCATGTAACACCCTTGATCTGTTTTGATATTCTCAACTATTCCATCATCTCTCCAAATAGATACCCTCTAATGAAGTCACGAAGGCACAACTCCCACTCCATGTATCCACTATCGACCACAGAGCAGATTATAACTAGCCTTTAGCGTAATAACCATGAAAATAGTGGGTCGGGTTATAAACACCACCGCCACATTGACTTAGATGACACCCATTGTGTAACCTATTTTCCCTTCATAATTTGAGAGCACCATATTATGGGGATTTAAGTTAGTGTAGAGTTTTCCTATCTTTCCTAACAAAAAAATAAGGCATAAGATTAACAGCAGCCCCTCCATCCACTAGGATCTGATTCATTGTAGTGTCTTCCACTTCCGCCCTTATGAAAAGGGGCTTCAGATGAGTTTCCATTCCTTCATGAGTTCTTTTAAAGAACACATTCTGCTCTTCAATGCAGCCATTTTCCATCACGAAATAAAACACAAGTTTTTGCCTTGCCATTTCCTCTTCCTCACAGTCAGTTGGTTCACTAACTTCCATAACATAATCATGCTCCTTAGGAAGCACCGACACCATATTGCATAACACATCAAAATCGTCTTCCGATCTAGAGTTGAAATTGTCATTTAATAACTTGTCCTCCTTGGATGGTGCATTTTCCTTCGCCTTTCCCTTCGGCTGGACTAACTTAGGAGAAAATAATTGTCTCCCAACTGGTTTCTTGATCTGGTCATTCACTCGACTTTGGTATGGTTTGTTATGACTTGATTCAACAACTTTCCTCTCAGCTTTATTTTTCCTTTGAAATCTTCTCCATTGAGCTCTCGACATCAAGTTCTTCTCTTTATATTTATTGGGACCATATGAGCGCCTTTCCAGCACCTGAAAATTTTCTCTATATGTCAATGAAGAGCCTCGACCCATTACAAAGTTTTTCCACTTCTGGTTACTGCCGCAACTGCGAAAAACACCCGACGAAAAATAGAAGAGTCTCCACCTTTCATTATTTATCCCAAAGAGAGGGAAAGGAAACAATCGAAAAAACCTGACGGAAAAGGAAAAGACAAGCTCATCACAACCATGTCTGGATTCGGGAGTCGGTTACGCAAGGGGAAGGTATGAGCACCCCTCACGTCCGTCGTACTCGACGGGATCCACGCATTGTTGTCTATCTAAATAGGGTGTTCAATCTATCTAGCCAAAGGTCAAGGGACAAAAGAAAAAAGAAAAGAGGAGACTCGGCAGAGCATCGCCGCTCTATGCCTACGTATTCCCTCGTGCAATGGGAAAGTCAGAGTCAACGTAGTTCGGCTAACTACGGGTGAAAGGGGGAAAGGTTGCTCGCTAAGACGTCGCGTCTTGTGCCTACGTACTTTCATCTGGTATGAAAGATCAGAGCAAACGTAGTTCAGGCTAAAAAAGAACACAGGTTAGTTCAAAAGTTTTTAGGCCCGAGTAGGGTTAACAAGTGGTTCTAGCAGTTGGTGTATGCAGCTCGACCATTGGAGACTTAGGCGTTACCGTTTGCGGTAGAACTAAAAGTTAACAATACTATTTTTTTGAAAAGATTTTCCTGATTAAGAACTCCAAAGGGATGAAAAAGGTTTGAAGTTTTTTTGTGCTTTTTAGAGAAGAAATGTTTTGAACTTGATTTGTAACTCATGTTGCACTAAAGACTATGACTCATGAGCGAATGCGTCGCATATCGTCCAAAGGACATATACTAACATTCTAGACAATTGAGAAGCAACCACCTAATAATCATTTCCCAAGTAGCTTAAGGCTCTTAGAGTACAACACTTGTCATTCTTTATTATATGTTTTATGAGTGTTTGAAGATGAGAAGAGAAGAAAGGGCCACTAATGGGAGACTAATCA
The DNA here is from genome assembly GCA_963859935.3 of Lathyrus sativus. NCBI lineage: Eukaryota > Viridiplantae > Streptophyta > Magnoliopsida > Fabales > Fabaceae > Lathyrus > Lathyrus sativus. The sequence continues at coordinate 452,456,360 of OZ012738.1, read as the reverse complement.
ATCCTAAAAGTTGTCATGCAAAGTGGAATTAAAGTTGGGATACAAGAGGGAACTACCTAATGTTATCATGCATGGTTAAGCACCTAATGTCTAGCATAACCTCAAGAGGTTAGAGAACTTATGGGGAGCATGGCAAAGAAAAGCAACAGAAGAAGAAGAAGAAAGAACATGAAAATGAAAATGCAAACATAAGATGCACAAGTAGAATGAAAGTGGGAGGAAAATAGTGTGGGGAAGTAGCCTCCACAAGCTCATCTCAACCAAGCATGCATATGAGAAAATGCAAAGAAGAAAAGAGAAGAAAAAATGCACAAGAGGCAAACACACAAAAGCATCAAAAATGGGATGAAATAGCCTAAACCAAACAACATCAACCATAATTCAAAAACCATACCCACATGAAAGGTAAAGCAAGCCTAAAACAAAGTGAGGATGGGAGACGAAATGAGGGCAGCAAGGACCTCATAATATGTACTCAACCATAAGCATCACAAACAAAGTGCAAAAGAAGCACAAAAGAGTCCTCAAGGATTCATCATTCTAGGTATACTTCAAGTACCTCCTCTGGAAGGACTAAGATACCTTAAATGAGGTTCCAAAGTCATGGGACAGAAGAGGAGATGAAAGAAGATAATGCCTAAGACAAACATCAAACACAACCAAAATAAATGCAAGAAAAGGCAAGGGGAAAGGCCTAGGTCTTACACACATTATCACTTGAAACTCAAGTGGAAAGCCTAAAAAGAAATGCTCAAACCAACAAGCAATGAACATAATTTTGACCTAAAAATGAATATACAACAATCTCAACATGTATAATATATGAAACAAGAGGAGTTGAGAGCTTAATGGATCCACAAAGGTCATTTGCAACACAAACTAGGTCATGCACTTGTATGAACCTCCCTTGGAGGTAACTTGACTTGTAAGTTGCCTCAAAATTAGGAAAATGATTCAAAAATTAACAAATAAAATACAAGAGGTACCTTAGGATGTTATAAAACAGAGGCCTAAACATCAAGGCAATATTCCCTCAAAGCACCATCAAAAGAAAATAATCCTCAAGATGTACCACTTTGAAATGGGAGAATCGAGGGTCAAAAGAAAAGCAACAAAAGTCAACCCAAAAGTCAACAAAACAGGGGCAAAATGGTCCTCAAAAATTTATCAACTCATCATGGATATGAGGATCAATTTTCAATCATTGGATCAAAAAGGAAAAGGAGAAACAAATCATGAAACAAAGCATGTCAAGAAATAGTTCAACAAAAACACATCCAATCAAATAATCCCATTTTAATTCAAAATAAATCCAAAAAATAAAATAAAAATTTCTTAAAAATAATAGACATCTCAAAGTGTCTAGAAACTATTTTTATGGAATTTTTGGATCATTGGAAGTATTTATGTCGAATTAAATCCAAACAGATTCAAAACAAAAACAAAAAGAAAATAAAAAGAAATAAATAAAAACAGCGGTGCAGAAAGCAATCCAAAACAGTTGAAAAACCAAAATGGACTCAGATAGGGGGTGCAAACAGCAAAAGGGCCCAAGCCCAAACAAAGCGCTGAACACAAATCATCCAGTGGTGCGCGCAACAAGGTAAGTTAGGCCAAGGACAGATCTCACACGTCCATCTCAAACCAACACAAATCCAATGGTCCAAATGAAGGCTGCTAAACGCAGCGTTTCATTAAAGGGGCCTCAGATCTAATCTCAGACATCCAATTTAACAAATCCAATGGCCACGATTTAAAATACAAACTGGGTCAAGAAAAATAACTAAATGATAACCATCCAAAACAAGTAAGTCAACAGATCCAACGGTCATGAGCACGTCTGGGATTAAAATGGAGCACAAACCTGATGGCCGGAGCACGGTGGCTCTGGGCATCTTCTCCGGCGAGTATAAACAGTGACCGGGATCAAAAGTTCATGAAACACAGAAGTTTCTACGTCATTCAAACTGTCTCACTACATACAACACAAATCCATGCTCGGTTTGTTCTAAAAGCTCATACATAGGCCAAATTAAAAGCAAACAGAAAATGACATTCAACAGCAATCATCACAAACATCAACCAAATGTATTCAAAAACCAACTACACAACTCACACATCATGATTATCCAAAAATAGAGTGCAAACACATCATGTACAAAGAGAAATGGTGATTTGAAGTTACCTAGTGGAGAACTTCCACTGAGCCTTCAAAACTTGAGGAAGCTTGATGAAAACGATCCAGAATCACTCTATAATCTTCCCAGCAGCTGTTTGAATACTTGATTTGGCTTGAAATTCAGTAAATCTCCAAATTCGCGTTTCACTTTTTGCTCCCTTTTTTCCACTGAGTTCTTGCTTCTAGGTCACGAAAATGCCTCTCTCCTTGCTCAAATTTCATCTAGACAATTTATATGATGGATATCTAAACTCATGGAGGCCCAATTGCAGCTTGATTGTCTCAATTTTGGAAATGCCCAATCTCACTTTTCTCATGCCCATGCATACGTGAAAATGCACCAATTACCTTGTTTTTTCATTCAAAATCCATGCTGAAACATTAATTTGATCATGTGGATATGATTTGTCCCTTGAATTGATCACATGGTGGAGATTTGATTATCAAAATTTCACTTGAAAATGCCTTTGAAAAACACATGAAAATGTCACCAAAAATGAAATAAAAAATTGGCATCTTGTTTGTTACATTCTTGTCACTCAAAAAATGCATAAACATGCCTTGAAATGGTTAGAAATGAATTAATTCCATTTTGTGATTTTAAACTTTCTTCATGAAAAAGTTACACATCAATTCTCCAATCCAAGCAAAATCTATGACTCCTTGATGTTTTATTGAGCAAATGACCCCACTTGGAGCAAGTTTGATGTTTTAAAGATTTTCATTTGAAGTGTGTAAAGTGGTGAAATGGACCTATAATGAAAATGACCTGTAATCTTACTTTCCCAAAATACCCCTTCCTTGCAAGCCTCATAACTTGAGTTCTACAAATCAGATGAAGGACTTCTAGTACTCTTTGGAAAGCTATGATTATGAGGAACAAATTTCATGTTTTGGTCAAGGTGAGGAGAAACATCCTTCTAGGTCAAAAGTGGCTTGGAAGTTGGTTGACTTTTGTTGACCAAAATCACATTCATCTGAGGACCTGTAACTTGTCAGCATCAAAACTTGAGTTCTAGAAATCAGATGAATGACTTCTAGTACTCAAAAGAAATCTAGAAACATGCTCTACAAGTTTCATGTTGGGGTCAAGATTGTGAGGGAAAACTGTCTCACAACATACGTTCTCAAGTTTCGATGATGACAAAGTACAACCTCGGATGAATCGGAGTCGTCATGCATACTTACGATGATGACAAAGTACAACCTCGGATGAATCAGAATCGTCATGCAATACTTAATATATTACATCCTTCCTATATCCTTTTAAATCATCATATTTCATTGGCAATATATGTGACTAATGTTTGGTCGTGACAAGATGCACGAAACAACAAACATATCAATTTTTGCAGGTTTTGTAGCTATGAGTCAACCATACCACTCAGCGCATGAAGCTGTGTATTCCCCACGGGTCAGCGCATGGAACCATGCGTCGACCGTTAACTTGGCGCATGCAGGTTTAAGAATCAGACGGCTCAGCGCATGAAGATCATGCGTCGACCGCTGACTCGGCGCATGACAGTTTGAGTGTCACACGGCTCAGCGCACGCCGACCCTATGGTCGACCGTTCGCGCGCAGAAACAGAAATTCTGCTATGTTTCATTGATCTGTCAACTGTCTGTTTTGTATATTACTATAAATAGCTGTCTTTTCAATTTTAACAACTAACATTTTTCAAGAACATTTTTTAAGAACATTTTTGAAAGCATTGTGAGAAAGTGTTCAGGTCAAGAAACGTGAAAGAGGTGCATCAGTGTTCTTCATCTTCATCGTTCAATCAACTCACAAATCCTCAAATTACAGATAATCAATTTTTTGCTGCGGTTTGTGGTTTGCTCGACGGTGATAAGGTTCGAACGCGTGATTGAAGATCCGGTTCGAGTGGAAGCTGGTGCAGGTGTTTCTTGGGAGAAAACCTTTGAGGTTTTACCTATCAAGACTACAGGTTTTGAAGGCTTTTGTTACGGAATCGTCGGTTCAACAATCAAGCGAGTGCGAAGGTGATTGGTTAGCGGAAGGTTGATCAATCTAGTAGCTAGGGCGTTGAAAGGTTGAAGACGTTCCGGGTTCAATTTGGGTGTGTCTAAGATCAGCCGTGCCGAAGGTTTGATCAACGGAAGAGTTGTCAATAAGGTGGCTGCAATCGGAGGTCATTCACATCAAATTGGAGGACTTGATTCATCTTGAATCAAGGGGCAAGAAGTGGTAGAAATTATCAGCAACATTAAGATTGTTTGTATCAATTGTCTATCGATTCTTGTGTATAACTGTTCTACCAAACAGGTGATATCTATTCAATACATATCTCAATTCTCTTTGTAGAATTGAGGGCAGACGTACCCCAACGCGAGGACGACTGGGGGAACTGCCTCATCAAATCTTGTGTTCCTTTATTTTCTGCATTTTCAATTACAGCTTAAAAATTAAGTGATTCTAGAATAAGTGATTTTGTCAAATTGTAGTATTGATTGAGTGAGTTGGTGAAACACTGTTTTTTAACTACTAAGTACAATAGAAATACTGTACTAAGGCTTTTTCAATCACTCATTCAACACAAATATCATTTAAGGTATTTGTGCACACCAACTGTTCGACAAAAGTGCTGAACTAAAATTGCCTTAATTTTGCTGCTAGTTTTGGTGTAATTTTTGTGCACACCAACTGTTCGACAAAAGTGCTGAACTGAAATTGCCTTAATTTTGCTGCTAGTTTTGGTGTAATTTTTGATCATCGGAATAAGGAAATAGTACGAGTGAATCACATCTGAGTTTTGCATAAAAGTGTGTAGTGATTTACTATCCGTTATCGTCTTAAATTCATCTGCTTGACGCATATCCGGCTCTCCAATAGTTGTTCGTTTTAGACTATATTTTCCAAGGCCGCTTCCGCATTTGAAAACAATTTTGAAAACCAATTTTATTGGTAGCGCCACTCAAATTTTTAAAAGGGATCTATTCAACCCCCCCTTCTAGATCCGTGCCTTAGTCTAACAAGTGGTATCAAGAGCTCCGGTTCTCCGGTGCTTCAAATACAACATTGATAGAATAATGGCTAACGAACCAAAAGGGGCGTACAATAGAGCTCCCGTTTTTAACGGTGAAAATTATAGCTATTGGAAAGACTGTATGCGGGTGCACATTAATTCCATAGATAGAAAGATATGGAACGTTATTCTCAATGGTCCGATTGAAATAACCATGACAAATGAGAATAACGAAGTTGTGCCAAAGCCCGAAGCACAATGGACCGACGACGATGAGCGAAAGTATAATTACGATTGGAAAGCTAAGAACATTCTAATCTCCTCATTAGGTGTAGATGAATACTACCGTGTATCCCATTGCCCTACGGCTAAGACTATGTGGGATGCACTACAAATTGCCCATGAGGGGACAAACGATGTTAAGTTGGCTCGAATCAACACTCTTATACAAGAGTTTGATCTTTTTTTCATGGAGCAAGGGGAAACCATTGCTGACATGCAAAAGAGATTTACTCATCTCATAAACAGATTACATTCACTAGGAAGACCTATTTCCAATGATCTTGCTACTAATAAAGTTTTGAGATGTCTTAGCAGGGAATGGCAGCCGAAAGTGACCGCCATCAAAGAGGCAAATGATCTTACGGTATTAGACCTGACTACATTGTTTGGCAAACTACAAGAGCATGAACAGGTACTCTTGAGTCTTGACCAACATGAAAGGAAAGAAAAGAAGGACAAAGTAAAGATGAGTGAAAAGAAGTCAATAGCTCTTAAGGCTTCTTCCTCGAAGTCTAAAGCAAAAGAGCAAAGTGATTATTCTTCAAGCGACGACGAAGAAGAAGACATAAATGAGGACATGGGGCTGTTCGTTAAACGGTATAACCGGTACGTGAGAAAGAACGGCATCCAACATTCGGAGAAGAACCTGGTAAATTTCCGAAGGCAATCAAGGTTCTCCAAAGATGACAATCAAAAAGGCAAAAAGACTAGAGGAACGTGCTATAAATGTGGAAAGCCCGGTCACTACAAACCGGACTGTCCAATGAACAACAAGGGAAAAGAAAAGGAACCATCGAAGTCACATAAGAGAGCATCAAAGCCTAGGAGGGCGTACATCGCGTGGGAAAGCGACAGTGATTCTTCCTCCTCTAATGAAAGCTCTAGTGATGAAGAAGAGTCCGTGAATCTATGTCTCTCCGCAAATCAGAAAAAGAAAAAGAAACAGGTACGTCACTCTAGATATAATATGTCATCTAATATGTCTCATTCCGAATTACAAACCGCATTCGATGTTTTACACAAGGAAGCAACTGAAGCCTTTAAGAAACTTGCTTCTAATAGAAGAATTTTTACATATTTAGAGCACAAAGTCTTAGAGTCCGAAAAGAAATTAGAGGACCTTAAGGCTTCCATTGTGAAAGATAATGAATCGGATTGTAAGGACAATAGTAATCCTTTCAACTTTGGTTGTGATACTTGTCATATTTGGCAAGGTGAGGTTAGAAACCTTAAGGCCAAATTAGACAAGGCACTTGAACCTAAAATTACATTTGCAATCGATAAAAAGGATTTTAGAAAAAGTATGATAAACCCATATCAAAAATATGCATATGTAATTAGGGATCAAGCAAGTGAAAGTGATTCTAATGTCGACTTTGTATGCTTTTACTGTTGCAAGAAAGGCCACTCCATTGGTAAATGTCGATTTAGGAGATTTCTTGTTCCTAAAGGCATCTACCAATGGTTGCCCAAACGCAACCGTCTTGTCGCTAACCTATTAGGACCCAATATGCCATTGGGTACCTCCTGTTGCACCCTAAAATTTGCTCAACCTTATTCCTTGGATTTATGTTTCATTATCATTAGCATTTGCATATAGAGTCATGTACATAGACTAACCATCTGCATAGCATAAGCATAGCAAGTCATTCAACAGGGGACCAATCATTACTTTCATCTCTAGAGGCCTAGCAAGAGGTTATTATCCTAATTCCACCCTACTCAAGTCATCAGGAAAGAATTTGAAAGCAAAAGAGTTCAGCAGAGCAAGCCTTGAGTCTACCTCCTAGCTGAGGATATCTGAGGATCAACAAGAGGGTTGTGGGATGTGAAATGAAAGCATGGAGAGCATCTAGACCTTATGAGAGACTTATAAGGTCATTTGGAGAAGAAAACAAGTCATTGATGAAAGCACAAGAGCTACAGTTGAAGACAGTCAACTAGGGTTTCATCTGGGTCAACCCTAGGTCAACCCTAGGTCAATTGACTGACTTAAGAGGGCATTCAAGTCTATTGGAGAGATGTGGGGTTCATAATTTGACATGGAGAAGAAGAATATGGAGATATGACAAGAAGAATTCAAGAGAAATCAAGGAGAAGAGGAGTTACTAAATTAGGGTTTCTCTGTAAAATCCCCTAGTTTAGGTCAAATTTCCAAGCAAGATAAGTCAAAATGCTAGCTTCAAATGGCTTCTTGGCCAACATGAAACTTGTAGAGGATCTCAAGACCTTTAATTTGAGTGGTGGAAGACCTCAAGGAGATTTATAGAACTCAAGTTATGGTCCTTACAAGTTACAGGTCATCTGGGGTGTCTGAATTTTTGTCTGTGAAAGTGACTTGACTTCCAAGCTAGTTTTGCCCCTCAAGGAGATTTCAAATGAATTCTTGGTCAACACAAGAATTGTTCCTCATTGTCTTAGCTTTCTAGAATGGTATGGCATGCCTTCATATGATGTGGAGAACTCAACTTATGGTCTTGACAAGCAAAGGGTATTTTGAGCATTTGTGAATTACAGGTCATTTTAACCTATACCCAAAACTCATACAAGGAGGCCTCAAATGGAAAAACTTACAACATCAAACTTGCTCCAAATGGGATTTTAAGTCTAGAAAGAAGGACACAAGTTATTGGAGAAGCTCATAGCATGGAGTTGCATGATAGGTCAAAATATGAACTAAAAAGGCTTATAAAGTGAATAATTTCAAGTTGGAAAATGGTTTGGGAGATTTACAAGTCCAAATGGAGACTTCCAGTATATGATTTTGAATGGAAAAACAATTCTAAGAACAATGGTTCACACACTTTTTTGAGTTTAGAAGGAAAAAATGAAGTTATCCATGGTTGCTTATCATTTAAGAAACATAATCAAAAATGAGCCAAAGTTTGAAAACAAGGGAATGTGCAAGATGGATCTAGAATGTTCATTTGGGGTCTATATATTCATGAAAGGAGAATTTGGCAAGGGTTGGCCTCATTTGCACCAAGAATTTCACAAAATTTCTCACACTTTTTCATTGGAGTTTCATTGTAATTCTCTCAAATTCTTCACCAAATCTTCATCATAATCAACCTTCTCATACTGATTCATCATCATATAGTATAATTCAATCAAGAACAAGGTGGTTATCATCCATTTTCGAGCACTTTTTTCAAGAGCATCAAGATTGAAGTTGCAAGTGGATAGCATAATTCTGGCCAAATCTCATCCAAAGCTTGCATACAGAATCAAGTTCATCAAGGATTGATCAAGATCCAAGTCTCAAAAGCCTCGAATCATCAATCTCCATAGCTGTTTGCAAGATTTTGCACAAGGTAAGTTTTCATTCAAACTGCTTGATCCAGTTAGTTAGGCATGATTTTGTTAGTGTAGAATTGATCTAGGTGGTTAGGAGATTAAGTTAGATGAATTTGGAGAGATTTGGTGATGGTTAGTGACAGGTGTAATGAACTGTTGGTGCTTATATCTCTTAGATTAGTGTGTTATAATTGTGGCTTGATAGCATGTGTTAATCTCCATTAGGTGTAGTTTAGTTTAGGCTAAGTCTGGGGAAGATTGGTGATGGTCCATATCAGTGCATTTCAATGGAGGCCGAGTGTGGATCCAATCGAATTTGTTGATGTGGTGAATTTCAAAGCGAATTGACGCCCTAAGCTTGTAGAGGGAGAGATTTGGAGCAGATTTCATGTTCATGGCATGTGGATTAGTGGCGTGTAGGATGAGAACAGAGAGGAAGAAAGTTGCTCGTGCATGGATGTTCATGGTGAAGTGAAACCCTAATTTGCAGAACCTTTGGGGAAGATGAAATCGTGGCCTTCCATGTGTGGTTGGACTTTTGACTGTTAGTAAGATCCAATGGCCAGCGTTTAATTTCAGAATTGGAGGGAAGGACTTTGGCTCTAAACGCACCGTTTCATTAATTGAAACGGGCGGGCCTCAGTCTCTTTTGTTATCCCCACCCCCAGCAACTAGGCCCAAACCATTTCTAACGCGTTTCTGATGCTATTTTCACCCCCAGCTCGTTGTTCCATTTTTTCTTCAATGCTGACTCAAGCTGGGCCTTGGTAAAGCGCTACTCGCACCCCCTATATGTGGCCCATTCTGGATTTATAACTGGGCGTATCTGCTATTCTAACCCCCCTCCCTCATTTTTAATTCATTTTATTTCTTATTTCATTTTAATTTTTACTAATCTTTGAAAATTCATAAATAATTCATAAAAAATGCTTTTTAATTCATTCTTTTTACCATGTTTTCATTAAAATGTCTAGAATATTATATGAAAATAAATTTTCATTTTTAGTTTTATTTCATATTTTTTTCATATTTTCTAAATAAATGTTATATTAAATAGATTCATTTCATGCATTATTTTTATGATTTTTGTTCTCTCACATGCTTTAATATTTTTTGATCATTCTTTTCATATTGTTTAGATGAGATGTTAAGCTTGTAGGAATATTTTAGTTCCCCTTTTTAGAGGCTAATTTTAGGTGATTAATAAATGCTTGAATATCATGAACAAAACTAGGGTTTTTAGGTGACAACTTAGGAAGTTCAATTTTCTCCCTTAGGACTTAGGGTTTGAATAGATTAGTTATGGGACTATAGGGGCTATGGGTAGTTATTAGATCCCTTAGAGAAAAGTTAGGATTCCCCTACTGCTATTATTATTGTCTGTATATATGCTGTCTGGTGTGGTGTGCCCTCTGGGGTTTATTGATTGTTTGTATGGGTATTGGGTTTGTCTGGGGCCCTGGGGAAGCTGAAGATTTGTGAAGATGAAGCTATTGAAGATTCAAATGCTGAAGATCAACTGTCAGAGTTGAGGAGGAGCTTCTTGCTAGCAGTTGCTGAGGAGACTAGGGTTTAGGAGCTAGGCAGAGCTCTAGGTTAGAATGATTATTTCTCAAACATGGATTGCCTTGTCTGCATCCATTCTTCTCTGTGATTCAGAGTCTCTCTAAGACACTCACCCCCTTCCTTTGGAAGGCTTGGTGATAGTGTCTATGAGATAGAACTCTTGAGAGAAAATGTCTCTTGTGTTAGAAGCAGTCTGTTCACCACCTTTGGTAGTCAGCTGATTGCTTAACACCCAATTCACTCTTGTGACTAATCCCTCATCCTGGAGGTTTGAGCATGAAGAAAAGCCATTGCAGATGGAAGACTGATGATCAAAACCCTTGCCTGAAGGTCATGAAGATGGAGATTGATGCTTGTTGAAGCCGGTAGCTGATTGGAGATTGCTTGAAGCCAGTTGTTGATTTAGAGCTGCTGATGCTGTTTCTTTTGCTGTATTTCATTTGTTGATGTATTGATTGGTTTTCTGAACTGTATTGTTTGCTGTCTACCCTGTTGGGTTGAAAGTGAAGCCTGTTCACTTTCGCCTATTGTTTTCTAGGTTCGAGGTTGAGTGGGACTCCCTTGCCTCGCTTGTATTGTTGCACCCATGCATTTTACTGCTTTACTGTATATATCTGATATTGTTTCTGTTTCTGCCTATCCCGTAGGATCTCTGTTTCTCTCTGTGCAAGAGAGGAGCATGATAGACACTAGGTCTCAACCCATGCATGATAACATTAGGATAGCTTGTTTCCCTTCGCAACCGTAGGTTAGAGTTCTGTCTCTTTCTTTCTCAAAACAAACAGAAAAACACATAAAGATTTCAAACACAATAAAAGACACTTCTTTCGTAAAAGAATGTGAACTCATCAAAGCGTCATTTTTGTCCGCTGGGACTGTTGATCAAGAAAAACCCTTTCATAAGTAATAAAAAAAAACCAATCAGACAAACCTGTGTCTTCCGTAGCCCGAACTACGTTTGCTCTGATCTTCCATGCAGTGTGGAAGTACGTAGGCATAGGATGTGATATCCTAGCGAGCAACCTTCCCCTCCTTTCCCGTAGGTAGGCGAACTACGTTGACTCTGATTTCTCGTTCCAGGCGGGAATACGTAGGCATAAAGTGCGATACTTTGCCGAGTCATTTTTATTTTCATTTTATTTTCTTTTTAACCCTTGACCTATAGTTTAGATAGAATAACAATCCATACCCGAAAACAAGCGTGGATCCCGTCGAGTACGACGGACGTGAGGGGTGCTAATACCTTCCCCTTGCGTACCCGACTCCCGAACCCAGGTTTTGGTTGCGATGACCATACCTTTCCCGTGTTGTGCGAGGTTTACTCTGAGCGTTCCCTTTCCCTCCCGTGGGATAAATAACGCACGGTGGCGACTCTTCTGTTCAGCCGGCGCCGATTTTCGCAGTAGCGACAGCTGGCGACTCTGCTGGGGATCCAACGGCCCCTGGCTGCTAAGGACTGCGATGGTTCTTACGCATTTGGGATCCAACGTCCCTTGAGAGAGTCAATCCTAACGCTTGTTTTCCCGTCGAGGATTTTGCATGGAGTTATTTTATATTTCTAACCCTGTATTTTTTAGCTTTATATATTGATTATTATTGCTGTATTGGGGTGTGACGGGTGTTCTGATATTGAGAGATAAGCCGGACCTGGGCTTGAGTGCACCTAGAATTAGAGTAGAAATTAGTGGGCGCCCGCTTGCTTTGCTTGCTTCGGTGTCCCATGAAATCTACACTCAGACGAGGTTCCTCTGGTTGGCCTCCTGCCCCTTCCTTTGGTTGGCGTGGGTTGCTGGTTAGTTGGATTGTCGACTCTGGGGACCGATCATTTGGAAGTTGGCTAAGTGAGGCCTCTTCAGGAATTGGTGATGCCACTCCTTCTGGGAATCGTATCATCAACCCTGAAAGTCTGTGACGCCGACGACCGCATAGGATGCCGTACCTTGTGCCAGTTATAGGGCCACCCACCTGTGAGGGGATTCAGGGTTATGCAGGTAACTAGACCTTCAGACCACCGGTTTGTTGATCAGGATCTTGGATATTTATGGAGGATTCTAAGGTCTGTCAGAGACCAGTTGGTGTGTTCCGAGGTCTGTCAGAGACTATTTGGAGATGTGTTCTGAGGTCTGTCAGAGACCAGTGGGGGATATGATCTGAGGTCTGCCAGAGACCATTCAGGTTATGATTATGGGGTCTATCAGAGACCAATATTGGAGCTTTGTTTGAGGTATATCTGAGACCAGGGCTTGAGGACTTCTGGATGGTCTATCTGAGACCTTTCTTGATTGGGTTCAGGCTATTCAGCTACAGCTTTGGTCCCTGTTGCATGTTACTTGCATTGCATCACTGCATATCCATTACCATTTGCATTTCACTAACGTGTGTCTGTGCTGCAGGCGCATTTGCATTTCCCTAGTTCTAGTACCCAGACTTCTGAGTGTTTGATCATGACTAGCTTAAGGAGAACAGTTGCTTACAAATTGCCTACGCCTGATATTGTTCCTTTACTGGGGTTAATCTCTCTTGCTGATGAGGGTGTTCGTAGGAGTTTCCGGATGAGTTATGGTAGATTACTGAGATTGGTGTGCAAACCTACAGAGGTAGAGTTAGATGGGCTGTATGCTTTGATGCAATTCTACGACCCTGCTTTGAGGTGCTTTACGTTCTCTGACTTTATTATGGGACCAACTCTGGAGGAATACGCTGAGTATGTTGAGCTGCCTGTGCAGAACCAGGTTCCATTCATTCATTATGATGCCAAGCCTAAGCCGGAGGAATTGGCAAAAGCCTTGCATGTTGATGCTTCTGAACTTGTGACTACTGTTTCCCGTGGAGTTCCAGGCTTCTCATTTCAGTTCTTAGTGGGTAAAGCCCAAGAGTACGCCAAGAATGGGTGCTGGGTTGCTTTCAATGCTGTGTTGGCCTTGTGCATCTATGGCATAGTACTATTCCCCAATATACCGGATTTTGTGGACTTCGATGCTTTCTACTTGTTCGCCGCTGGTAATCCTGTACCTACCTTACTCGGAGATCTCTACCACTCGCTGCATTACAAGAATGAGAAGGGAAGAGGGAAGAATGTTCATCTGTGTGTGCCCTTATTGAGTATGTGGTTTGAGAGTCATCTTCCTAGGAGAGGATCTGCTGCAGAGACTACAGTTCCAGTTGGTTGGCCAGAGCGTCTGATGAGGCTATCGTCGGAAGATATGGAGTGGTTTGATAGAGATTTGTTGGGATCCGAGCTCATCTTCAGTTGTTCTGGGTACCCTAATGTACCGTTGATAGGAAGAAAAGGGTGTATCAATTACAACCCTTCTCTATTCATTCGCCAGTTCGGATATGCGCTGAAGAATCCACCTCAGGAGGAAGAAGTACAGGAATCTCTGTACTTCACCGGTGACGTGAAGGGGGAGTTATTAGCCAAGTTGCGACATGCCTGGACGAGTATTAACCACAAAGGGAAGCCGTTGTTAGGAAAGAATGACTGTCAGGCCTATGCACCTTATAGAGCTTGGATTCAGGAGAGGGCTAGTCAGTTGAAGATGCCGTTTCCAGAGGCACCAATTCTTGATCCTATTCCGGTAGAAGAGCCGACCACTGTTTCTAGGGAAGTCTATGAACAAGTTGTGAGGGAGAAAGAAGCCTTAATGAAGATTAATGAAGGGTTAGAGCAAGAGCTAGCCCAGGCACGCAGTGAGAAGAACAAGGCCGTATATGCTTTCCAACAACAGATTGAGCTGGTAAACAGGTTAGGAGCTGAGTTGACCGAGGAGAAGAAGAAGCGTGAACGTCTGGGGCAAGAGTTCAGAAGTTCTCATGACATGCTGGAAGCCAAAAAGAAGGCGCTTGACGCAGCACACCGAGAGATATCTTCTTGCAATAAGACTTGGAATGCTACACTCACCAACAACAAGAAGAGGGAAGATAAGCTGAAGCAGCAAATTTCCGACCTCGAAGAGAAGTTGAAGTCTAGCATCAAGAAGTGTGAGGAGGAAGTGATGAACCGGTATAGTGTCCAGCATGCACTGAACAAGGCGATCAAATCTAGAGATGAAGCAGTGTCCCAGAAGCGAAAGTTAGAAGATTGCTTCGGAGAAGCAGCATGGGAAGAAACTGCTGAAGACGTACGCCGTGTCCTTAAGAAGAGAAACCAGCTTGTTGAAGGGCTGCTCGATCGACCAAGCCATCCGGAGACCAAGAAGTTGATAGAGGAGTACCAGACCTTTGGGAGGATCTGATCATTCCATTATTTGTATGCTTTATTTGCATAGTGCTGACCATCACCAGGATTGTTGGTTGAGGTCATGCCATCTTTGTACTCTCAGTGATATTGTACCCTGGGCTTATTGATTCTCTCTGCAATATACGAGGCTTTCTATGATTCAGCTCCGGTATTCTTATTGTCAACACTGTCACTGCACCGGCACCTTCGCACTAGAACTGGGGGAATGAACTTCCCTAATGCACAGACACATTGCATTGCATTCATATTCATCTTGCATAACAGGGAATCTTTGAATGGTGTCTTATCTCTTGCTCTGTACCAGGTACTTAACAGGATTCCAGATCAACATCCGCACCGCTATTCTACACGATCCAACTGTCGGAAAGTCATGGACCAGATTCAGAACGAGATGCAGGATGTACGCGAGAAGCTCGCCCTCTTCATGCAGACCATGGAGGCTATAGCAAAAGGGCAAGAGAATTTGCAGGCCATGGTCCAGCCTCTGTTGGCTCGCAACGCTGGTCATGGTAACGAAGATCATCAGTCTGTCCGGGTTGATACTGCTCATGGAGACGGCACTCCAACGCCAGTGGCTCCGCCTGTCGTCAATGTGAATGCTGCTAACGTCAACAACGCTACCACTGCTGTGAATGGTAACGTCGGAGTTGGAAATGAAACTGCTGTCCACAACGCTGGGCTGGGTGATGTCAATGTGGGGGATAATCTCGGAGGCAATGGCTTTGTCAACGCTGGGTTCGGATTCAACGATCAGGGATTCGACAATACTGGCAAGTATGGCTTTAATGCTCAAGGCTTTGGGCAAGATGGTTATGGTATGGTCAATCAGGGTTACGGAGGCTTTGGAAACGGAAACGGTGCTGGTTTTATGGCTGGTGGTCCTGCTGGAGGTGTTCAAGGGTACGGCAACAGAGGCCGAGTTCCGGGGATGAATCAGGTCAGAGCTGGACGTAATAATGCGTATGATGGATACGGGGCTGGAAACGGTATGTGGCAAGAGGATCAACAAGAGGACGCCTTCTCTGGAGGGGGTTTTGAAGGGCCGATGGATGATTCTCAAAAGATTAGAATGCTGGAAGAGCAAATGAAGGGAGTCCTAAACCAGAGTGCTGTGGGTCTGGACATGGCAACTATGGGCTTGGTACCTGGGCTGAGGGTGCCAATCAAGTTCAAAGCGCCTGCGTTCGATAAGTACAAAGGAGATACATGTCCGAAGGTTCATGTACGAGCTTATTACAGAAAGATGTCTGCATACTCCACTGACGAAAGAATGCTCATGCATTTCTTTCAGGATAGCCTATCAGGTCCTTCCTTAGAGTGGTACATGGGGTTGGAGCCCACTGATATCAAGACTTGGAAGCAATTAGCGGAGGCGTTCGTAGCCCATTACAAATATAACAGTGACCTGGCACCCAATCGGGTCCAGTTGGCCGGGCTTTCGCAGAAGAAGGGGGAGAGTTTTAAAGAATACGCGCAAAGGTGGCGCGATATGGCTGCCAGGGTCCGTCCTCCTGTGGAAGATAAAGAAATGAACGACATGTTTGTTGGCACATTCACCGGGCTGTTTCATGATATGCTGTTTCATACGTCTCTGGCTAGTTTTTCAGATCTGATTCTGATGGGCGAAAAGATTGAGCGGAACATTAAGCAAGGAAAGTTCCAAGTTGACGAGTCAGCTGCATCTGGCAGTAATAGGAAAGCTTATGGTGGGCGCCGTCAGGGCGAAGCTAGTGCTGTATTTGGAGGCCGAGGCCGAGGCCGAGGCAGGGGAAGAAATCAATATCGTCAGCCGCAGCAAGTGTCGAGTGTCACCATCCCGTATCAACAGCAGCCAATCCAGCAACAACAACAGGTTCAGCAGCAACCAATGCCACAGCAGCAGCAGCCTCAGCAGGGGGCACAGCAAGCTCAGAGAAAATTCCAGGGTGGTAAGCCGAGAAGGGTGTTCGAGAAGCCTCCCTCTAACTATGCTGATTTATTGCAGACCTTGTTGGGATTGAATCTGGTGGAGAAAAGAACCTTGGCACCAATAACGGGAACTCCCCCGTTCGGCTATGATGCAAATAGGCGCTGCGAGTTTCATTCTGGGGCCCCGGGCCATGATATAGAAGGTTGTCACGCTTTTAAGCACGTTGTGCAGGATCTCTTGGACAACAAGTCTATCAACTTCGGAACGACCGGTGCGAATATAGTCCAGAAACCCATGCCTAACCATGGGGCGAATGCCGTGCTGACTGAGGAAGGGCTGAATCTGATTATGAATGTTGAGGATTTAAAGACGCCGCTGAGCGAAATAAAAAGCCGACTGTTGCAGGGAGGTGTTTACCCGGGTTGTAATGAGTACTGCTTAGATTGTTGGGCCCTGTCTGGGGGGTGTGAGGATCTGAAGAAAGGCATTCAGGCCTTAATTGATGAAGGTGTATTGCAGTTTGATAGAACAGCAACTGAGGAGCCGGCAGGGGCAGTAATGGATAATCAGAGTGATGTTGCTACAGTGACAATTCCTAGGAAGACGATCACTATTTCAGCACCAGCTCAGCGACCACCGATTACTATAACTAAAGCCGGGCCAATCCCGTATGAGAACACGAAAGCAGTCCCATGGTCATATGGGCTAGAGGTGTATTGTGACGGGATTAAAATCGATGTTAACAAGCAGTCAGCGGAGGTTGTGGATAATGTTGTGGGCTCAGGAGGCATGACAAGAAGCGGCAGGATCTTTATATCTCCTGAAGTGGAAGCCGAAAGGCTAGCGAAAGGAAAGGGGAAAGCGGTGGAAAATGTTCCGGTTCAAGCAAATGAAAAAGAAGCAGCATCTAAGGATGTCGAAGAATTCATGCGCTTAATTCGGAAAAGCGATTATAAAATCGTGGAGCATCTGCAGCAAACGCCATCCAAAATATCTATATTGTCATTGCTGTTGTGTTCGGAAGCCCACAGGAACGCTTTGCTGAAAGTCCTGGACACTTCTTTTGTACCACAGGATGTCTCCGTAAACCAGCTAGAAGGAGTATTGGCACATGTAAATGCAGGCCACAGTCTGGGCTTTACTGATTTCGACTTGACTCCGAAAGGAAGGGATCATAATATGGCATTACATGTATCTGTTGAGTGCAGAGGGTCGACAATGTCGCACGTATTGGTTGACACCGGGTCGTCTTTGAACGTGCTGCCTAAGAAGGCTATGATGAAGCTGGATGTTCGAGGGATTTTGTGTACACCAAGTGATTTGGTAGTCAGAGCGTTTGACGGCACGCGGAGAACAGTCTTCGGATCAATTACATTGCCTCTGCAAGTGGGTCCGGAAGTGTTTGCAACGGAGTTTTATATCATGGATATACAGCCTGCGTACAGCTGCTTGCTGGGAAGACCTTGGATTCATGGGGCGGGGGCTGTCACGTCAACCCTGCATCAGAAGTTAAAGTATATGGTCGGAGACAGTGTAGTCACCGTGTGCGGAGAAGAAGACATCCTGGTCAGTCATCTATCTTCGTTTAAATATGTGGAAGTCGACGGGGAGATCCATGAGACGCCATGCCAGGCATTCGAAGGTTTGCGCATAAAGGACAAGAGTCCCGGGCCAAGCAAAGTGCCAGAGATAGCTGTTTCTTCGTATAAAGAGGCTCAAGCGCTAGTGAAGGCAGGAGAAGCCACGGGCTGGGGCAAAGTATTGGACATTCCGGTGAAAATGGACCGGTTCGGACTGGGGTACCGACCGTCGTCATCAACTCCTTCCGTGGGGGCCCCTCATTTCAGAAAGTCAATCACCATCTCTGCCAGTGGAGTATGCCATGAATCTGTCAATGCTGCTTCAGAATCCGATGAAGGGGACAGCGACTGTGATATGGATGCCTGGATTCAGCCAAGCACGCCAGGACAAGGACTGTGCAACTGGTCTATTCAGGAGCTTGTTCCTGTGACTTTTAAACAGTAATGCTTTGCTTTATTAATTGTTGAATAATCTGATGTCTTGCCCGGGGCATCGGGATTTGCTTAGGGCTGTGTTGTTATAAGCATTGCTTCGTTAATCATTAAATAAACGGCGTTTTTTTATGTGCAAATACTGTAATCCCTGTCTTTCTTGTTTTGTATTTTTCAATAAAATGGCAACGTGGTTATCCGCTTTATACGCATTTTGAAGCACTTAACCCTTTCTTTTGCAGGATAACATTTTCAGATGACATCCTTGAACCACCTATGACTCGTCCCGACTTCGAGCACCCGGTATTCCAGACCGAAGAAGAGGTTGTCGAAGATAGCGACGTTCCTGAAGAACTGTCTTGGTTGGTGAAGCAAGAGGAAAGAGCCATTCTGCCTCACGACGAGGTTATCGAGATTATCAATTTGGGGTCGGAAGGGGTTGAGAAGAATATTCGTATCGGAGCTGCACTGCAGAGTGATATCAAGCGAAAACTGGTTGAAATGCTCCGAGAGTATAATGATGTATTCGCTTGGTCGTATCAAGATATGCCAGGGCTCGATACAGATATGGTTGTGCATCGTCTGCCACTGAAAGAAGACTGCCCGCCTGTCAAACAAAAACTTCGCAGAACTCGACCAGATATGGCAATGAAGATCAAAGAGGAGGTTCAGAAACAGTGGGACGCTGGGTTCCTGGCTGTGACGAAGTATCCCTCATGGGTTGCCAACATCGTACCAGTGCCAAAGAAAGATGGCAAGGTTCGAATGTGCGTGGATTATAGAGATTTGAATAAAGCAAGCCCAAAAGACGATTTTCCGCTTCCTCACATTGACGTGTTAGTTGATAATACTGCTCAATACTCTGTATTCTCCTTCATGGATGGCTTTTCAGGCTATAATCAAATTAAAATGGCGCCAGAGGATATGGAGAAGACTACTTTCATAACGCCTTGGGGAACATTTTGCTATAAAGTGATGCCCTTTGGTTTGAAAAATGCTGGGGCAACGTATCAGCGTGCGATGACAACTCTCTTTCATGACATGATGCATAAAGAGATTGAAGTTTATGTTGACGATATGATTGCCAAATCCCAGACGGAGGAAGAGCACCTGGTGAATCTGTTGAAGTTGTTTAAAAGACTTAGGAAGTTCAGGCTGAGGCTGAACCCTAACAAATGCACCTTCGGGGTGAGATCGGGTAAGCTCCTGGGGTTCATAGTAAGCGAAAGAGGAATAGAGGTCGATCCTGCTAAAATAAAAGCGATTCAAGAAATGCCGACGCCTAAAACAGAGAAAGAGGTGCGCGGGTTTTTAGGGAGATTGAACTACATTGCTCGGTTCATATCTCACCTGACTGCTACGTGCGAACCATTATTCAAGTTGCTAAAGAAAGATCAAGCTGTAACGTGGAACGATAATTGTCAAAAGGCGTTCGACAAAATAAAGAAGTATCTGCAGGAGCCTCCTATTTTGATACCCCCAGTGGCAGGGAGACCCTTGATAATGTATTTAACGGTTCTTGAGGGAAGCATGGGTTGTGTTCTCGGTCAACACGACGAGACAGGGAGAAAAGAGCATGCAATTTACTATTTGAGTAAGAAATTTACGGACTGTGAATCTCGATACTCAATGCTGGAAAAAACTTGTTGCGCGCTAGCCTGGGCCGCCAAGCGTTTGAGGCAGTACATGCTGAATCATACAACCATGCTCATCTCGAAGATGGATCCAATCAAATATATATTTGAAAAGCAGGCGTTGTCAGGTAGAATTGCCCGGTGGCAGATGATCTTGACTGAATATGATATTCAGTACGTCTCGCAAAAGGCAATAAAGGGGAGTGTGTTGTCTGAATATCTGGCGGAGCAGCCTATTGAAGAGTATCAATCGATGAGATTTGACTTTCCTGACGAGGATATCATGTATCTCAAGATGAAGGATTGCGAAGAGCCGTTGCCAGACGAAGGACCAGAGCCGGGGTCCAAATGGCAGATGATATTTGACGGAGCTGTGAATGCTTACGGTAGCGGAATAGGGGCAATTATCACTACGCCGCACGGGTCGCACATCCCGTTTACTGCCCGATTGACCTTTGCTGTTACCAACAATGAGGCCGAATACGAAGCTTGTATAATGGGGCTTGAAGAAGCTATTGATTTGCGAATCAAACATTTAGACGTATACGGAGACTCAGCTCTGGTGGTGAATCAGATCAAAGGGGAATGGGAGACACGGCAGCCCAATTTGATACATTACATGAATTATGCAAGGAGATTGTTGCCTTTCTTTGACAAAGTTGAATTGCATCACGTGCCACGGGCAGAAAATCAAATGGCTGACGCCCTTGCCACCTTGTCTTCCATGTACAAGGTCAATTTCTGGAACGAAGCTCCCCAAATCACTATCTCTCGGTTGGACAGGCCAGCTTATGTATTTGCTATTGATGAAGCGTCTGATGGCAAACCGTGGTATTTTGATATCCTTAATTTCCTGAAGAATAAAGAGTATCCGGCTGGGGCATCCAGTCAAGATCGGAAGACTCTCAGGAGATTAGCGGGTAATTTCTATTTGAACCCGGATGGCGTCTTGTACAGAAGGAACCACGACTTGGTGTTGTTGCGTTGTGTGGACGAGAAGGAGGCAAAGCTTCTCATGGAGGAAATTCACGAAGGTGCCTTTGGTACGCATGCTGGTGGGCATGCTATGACGAGAAAACTGCTGCGGGCAGGTTATTTTTGGCTGACGATGGAAACTGATTGTTTCAAATTTGCAAGAAAGTGCCACAAGTGCCAAATTTATGCTGACAAAATACATGTGCCTCCGAGTCCTCTAAATGTGATGTCATCTCCATGGCCATTCTCAATGTGGGGAATCGATATGATTGGAAAGATCGAGCCGACGGCTTCTAACGGGCATCGGTTCATCCTCGTAGCAATCGATTATTTCACCAAATGGGTGGAAGCAGCGTCTTATGCAAATGTAACGAAGCAAGTGGTGGCTAGATTCATCAAAAGAGATATCATTTGCCGATACGGAATTCCCGAGCGTATAATCACGGATAATGGTTCTAATCTGAACAACAAAATGATGAAGGAGCTCTGTCAGAATTTCAAGATCGAACATCACAACTCCTCCCCTTACCGACCCAAGATGAATGGCGCTGTCGAAGCGGCCAATAAGAATATCAAGAAGATAGTCCAGAAAATGGTGGTGACTTATAAAGATTGGCATGAAATGCTACCTTTCGCTTTGCACGGTTATCGTACGACGGTACGCACGTCAACCGGGGCAACTCCGTTCTCGTTGGTATACGGAATGGAGGCGGTACTACCATTGGAAGTTGAGATTCCTTCTCTGAGGGTATTGCGAGACGTTCAGCTGGACGAGGCAGAATGGGTAAAGAACAGATTGAACCAACTGAGTTTGATGGATGAGAAGAGGCTAGCTTCTCTGGCATACGGTCGTTTGTACCAAAGACGAATGAAGAAAGCGTACGACAAGAAGATACTTCCGCGAAGCTTTCAGACGGGCGACCTTGTGCTGAAAAGGATTCTCCCGCCGCAAGCAGATCACAGGGGCAAGTGGACCCCCAATTACGAAGGGCCATACGTTGTCAAGAAGGTCTTTTCAGGAGGAGCTTTATTGTTGTCCACCATGGACGGGGAAGACTTTGCATCACCTGTGAATTCGGACGCAGTTAAAAAATACTTTGCTTAAAATAGACCCGCTGGGCAAAAAAAGAGAGTCCAGGCAAAAATGGGGCATCCTGGCGAACCAAAAACAGAATGAAAGGTTCGGGCAAAAGTTAGGGATAAAATTGAAAAAATGTACACCCGCGAAGTTGAAAACCTACACTGGGCGGCTTCGGCAAAAAGGGGTATCCCGGTGAACTGAAAACCCGTAAAGGGCGGTTCACGCAAAAGTTAGGGATGAGAAAAGCAAATGACTGCGGTCTGAATTTGGTATTCAATGAGCATCAGTGCGGGAGAATATATTTGAGGAATTAGTTATCGGATACAACCTCTTCAGAAGACGGATACCGGGAAAGCATTAGAGTCGGACGAGTCATGGGAGGATCAGTTCGTGATGTTCATCTGCATCCAGTTGCCGACATGTGTA
The DNA here is from genome assembly GCA_963859935.3 of Lathyrus sativus. Classification (NCBI taxonomy): domain Eukaryota; kingdom Viridiplantae; phylum Streptophyta; class Magnoliopsida; order Fabales; family Fabaceae; genus Lathyrus; species Lathyrus sativus. Next base: position 452,433,772 of record OZ012738.1, on the reverse strand, counting down.
CAAGATTTAATTTGTCAATATTTATGCTTCTTGTGAATACTTGCATACTCGTATATTTGCTTTGCGTAGCTTCCTCTTTTCAGGAGTTACATCCCGTGTACAAAAACTCCGCCCATTCAGGGGCCCAATCAATGAAAATGTGTTATTCAGTACTCGATGCCTGTTCTTTACTGTTTTGCGCATGATAAAACGCCTAAGTTTATTGAAGCTAGCATGAGTATAACGTTACTGGCCCTTGCCAACAATTGTTAAAGCTTTGAATTAACTGAGTGTAACGTCACTAACCTGAATCGATTCGATTGCATAGGCTTGTCGTGTCTTGTTTGTGTTGTTGCAGGTTTCATAACCGTACGAGGAAGGTGATCAAAAGATTGCAATAGTGAAAGGCTTGATCCTCACGCAGGTCATGCATGTTCTTCCTGAAGAAGGATAGAATTCCCCAGCTAGCCGTAGCTTATCCAAAGGACGTGCTCCAGAGAAGTTACTCGTCCTCAGCAGAGTTTGGCGATTCCGAGATCGTAAAGCTGTATTCAGACAGGTTCATCTCCCCCCGCAGGGTCATGCACTCTCCCCCAGTGGAGTCAGTTAATTTTCCCCGAGAGAATCATCGCATCCCCAGCGGAGTTCTCTTTTCAGCAAGTGTTCTTTCCTTCCAGTGGAATCTGAAGATCAAGACTCTCCCCAGCAGAGTTGATGGTGGGTCCTGTCATTTATTTTGTCAGAGATACCGGTGATATCAGTTCACGTTCCAGCAGAAAGATCAATCATATCAGGCACGTCTGCTATTCCCCAGCAGAGTTATATTCCCCAGCAGGGGGTTACTTCAACAAGACGGGTGGTTTGAGTTCCCAAATTCCCAGCAGGGTCGACTTCATCCTACCAGCATTTATTTTGCCGGAATAATTTTGTAGCATCAGGCTATCCCCGGCGAGTCGGCGTTATCCTTCCAGCATTTATTTTGCTGAAGCAGTTTCTGTACTCTAGTAGTTCAGGTGGAGAGAGCTCTTGCTCAAATAAATCACCAAACATTCAAGATCTCGGCAGGAGATATTCAATGACAATGTCAGTTTCGGCGGTATTCCCCCACAGAGTTATCGTGATAAAACTCTCTTTGTCTCTAGCAGAGTCATTTATGCAAATGTATCTGATTTTCCCCAGCCAGAGTGGCCAGGATAAGTGTCTTCTTATCCCCAAGCAGAGTTTGTTTGTCATCAACGGGTCGCATGAATCAGAATTTCAGAGACCACCGCCGGTTATCAGAGCAGGCGTCCGATAGTTGGTTTTCGGACATCCCCAGTAGAGTTCATCTCAAAGTCGCTGTCGCGTCAACGCTAAGAAGTTTGTGGGTGAGGATCATTGAAGAATTAAGTCCTGACGTGGACCATTTACTCCTAGAATGACGGGGTTTCTTCAGAAGTGGGCGTCCTAACGTGGACAGGTTTGTTTTACCGGATTGGTAAGGTGTGTTAATCCTGACGTGGATAGATTCGGTCTCTCGAAATTTGGAGAAAGGGAGGTCATGACGTTGACAAAAGATTGGTTACTCTTCGTGTTGGTGTCCTGACGTGGATCATGTGTTTGCAGCAGATATCTTTATTCGTAATGGTGAAATGTGCGTCCTGACGTGGACAAGTTTGTAGTTCTTTGTGATGACAAGATACAAGAGTCCTGACGCGGACAAATTTATCCTTCTTCGTGTTGTTGGCAAGGTGTAAGTCCTAACGCGGATATTCCCCCAGTGAGTCGAAGGTGTGAGTCCTTACGTGGACAAGTCTTATTTCCTCAGTGAGTCGAAGACGCCTGAGTCCTAACGTGGATAAATCAAGACGAGATCAGTGTCCTAACGCTGGCAGATCAAAGAGATTATTGTTCCTAACATGGAAAGATGTGGTCCTTACGCGGACATATCAACAGAAGTGATTCCTAACGTGGAAATACGGAGATTCCTAACGCGGGAAAGAGGTAGTCCTTACGCGGACGTATCAGAAGATAGTTTCCTTACGTGGAAATGACAGTATTCCTAACGTGGAAAGAAGAGAGTCCTTACGTGGACATATCAAGAGCATTCCTTACGTGGAAGAAAGATGGTTTCCTGACGTGGAAAGATGAATTTATTCCTTACGTGGAAAGAAGTTGGTGTTCCTTACGTGGAAAGATTGAGTCCTTACGCGGACATATTGAGGTAGATTCCTTACGGGGAGATAAGGGCATTCTTTACGTGGAAAAATGAGTCCTGACGCGGACAAATTGAGAAAGAATTGATTCCTAACGTGGAAAGATCGGAGTCCTTACGTGGACATATCAAGAGCCTTCCTTATGTGGAAAAAAAATGGTTTCCTTACGTGGAAAGACGAGTTTATTCCTAACGTGGAAAGATTGAGTCCTCACGCGGACATATCAAGATTGATTCCTGACGTGGAAAGAAATGGATCATTCCTGACGTGGAAAGAGAGTTTAGTCATGACGCGGACAGATCATATCAAGATATTCCTAACGTGGAAGAAGAAGTTATTCCTTGCGCGGAGAAATTGGGGTCCTGACATGGACAGATTCGAGAAGTTGAGTCCTGACGTGGACAGGTTCAGTACCAAAGCGGAATTCCTTATGTAGAAAGATCGGAGTCCTGACGTGGACACGTCAAATGGCATTGGAGTCCTTACGTGGACAGATTGATGCAGTTCTCCTTATGTGGAAAGAAGATTGCTTCCTAATGTGGAAAGATAAAAGCGTTACTCCTAACGTGGATGATGTGATTCCTAACGTGGACAGGTGTTACTCCTAACGTGGAAGAGTGTTATTCCTAACGTGGGCGATTCAGTTTACGGAAATGCAGATGAAGTATCCCCAGCGGAGTTGCCGAGATTTTTTCTGGGTTGACAGCAAGTGGAGTCCTGACGTGGACAGGTTCTAGTTGAGAGTTCTTCGTATTGATGACAGACAGAGTCCTAGCATGGACAAGCAAGCAATCTGTTATGACAGAATCCTCTTCAGAACGATGAAGACAATCCCCAGCACGGTCGCGCGAGATCAGCGGGTTGCTCTAACAGTCAGATTCAGCTGACGAATGTCATTCCTCAAGCAGGAGCGCAGTTTATTTCTGCGGTTGGCAAATTTCTGGTTTCACTAGTATTCAACCGTCTCGTACCGCGAATGTCTGAAGGCTCCGGGCTCTTCACCCAATCGGGTCCAAGTCGCTTGAATAGGGGCAGCTGTTGCACCCTAAAATTTGCTCAACCTTATTCCTTGGATTTATGTTTCATTATCATTAGCATTTGCATATAGAGTCATGTACATAGACTAACCATCTGCATAGCATAAGCATAGCAAGTCATTCAACAGGGGACCAATCATTACTTTCATCTCTAGAGGCCTAGCAAGAGGTTATTATCCTAATTCCACCCTACTCAAGTCATCAGGAAAGAATTTGAAAGCAAAAGAGTTCAGCAGAGCAAGCCTTGAGTCTACCTCCTAGCTGAGGATATCTGAGGATCAACAAGAGGGTTGTGGGATGTGAAATGAAAGCATGGAGAGCATCTAGACCTTATGAGAGACTTATAAGGTCATTTGGAGAAGAAAACAAGTCATTGATGAAAGCACAAGAGCTACAGTTGAAGACAGTCAACTAGGGTTTCATCTGGGTCAACCCTAGGTCAACCCTAGGTCAATTGACTGACTTAAGAGGGCATTCAAGTCTATTGGAGAGATGTGGGGTTCATAATTTGACATGGAGAAGAAGAATATGGAGATATGACAAGAAGAATTCAAGAGAAATCAAGGAGAAGAGGAGTTACTAAATTAGGGTTTCTCTGTAAAATCCCCTAGTTTAGGTCAAATTTCCAAGCAAGATAAGTCAAAATGCTAGCTTCAAATGGCTTCTTGGCCAACATGAAACTTGTAGAGGATCTCAAGACCTTTAATTTGAGTGGTGGAAGACCTCAAGGAGATTTATAGAACTCAAGTTATGGTCCTTACAAGTTACAGGTCATCTGGGGTGTCTGAATTTTTGTCTGTGAAAGTGACTTGACTTCCAAGCTAGTTTTGCCCCTCAAGGAGATTTCAAATGAATTCTTGGTCAACACAAGAATTGTTCCTCATTGTCTTAGCTTTCTAGAATGGTATGGCATGCCTTCATATGATGTGGAGAACTCAACTTATGGTCTTGACAAGCAAAGGGTATTTTGAGCATTTGTGAATTACAGGTCATTTTAACCTATACCCAAAACTCATACAAGGAGGCCTCAAATGGAAAAACTTACAACATCAAACTTGCTCCAAATGGGATTTTAAGTCTAGAAAGAAGGCCACAAGTTATTGGAGAAGCTCATAGCATGGAGTTGCATGATAGGTCAAAATATGAACTAAAAAGGCTTATAAAGTGAATAATTTCAAGTTGGAAAATGGTTTGGGAGATTTACAAGTCCAAATGGAGACTTCCAGTATATGATTTTGAATGGAAAAACAATTCTAAGAACAATGGTTCACACACTTTTTTGAGTTTAGAAGGAAAAAATGAAGTTATCCATGGTTGCTTATCATTTAAGAAACATAATCAAAAATGAGCCAAAGTTTGAAAACAAGGGAATGTGCAAGATGGATCTAGAATGTTCATTTGGGGTCTATATATTCATGAAAGGAGAATTTGGCAAGGGTTGGCCTCATTTGCACCAAGAATTTCACAAAATTTCTCACACTTTTTCATTGGAGTTTCATTGTAATTCTCTCAAATTCTTCACCAAATCTTCATCATAATCAACCTTCTCATACTGATTCATCATCATATAGTATAATTCAATCAAGAACAAGGTGGTTATCATCCATTTTCGAGCACTTTTTTCAAGAGCATCAAGATTGAAGTTGCAAGTGGATAGCATAATTCTGGCCAAATCTCATCCAAAGCTTGCATACAGAATCAAGTTCATCAAGGATTGATCAAGATCCAAGTCTCAAAAGCCTCGAATCATCAATCTCCATAGCTGTTTGCAAGATTTTGCACAAGGTAAGTTTTCATTCAAACTGCTTGATCCAGTTAGTTAGGCATGATTTTGTTAGTGTAGAATTGATCTAGGTGGTTAGGAGATTAAGTTAGATGAATTTGGAGAGATTTGGTGATGGTTAGTGACAGGTGTAATGAACTGTTGGTGCTTATATCTCTTAGATTAGTGTGTTATAATTGTGGCTTGATAGCATGTGTTAATCTCCATTAGGTGTAGTTTAGTTTAGGCTAAGTCTGGGGAAGATTGGTGATGGTCCATATCAGTGCATTTCAATGGAGGCCGAGTGTGGATCCAATCGAATTTGTTGATGTGGTGAATTTCAAAGCGAATTGACGCCCTAAGCTTGTAGAGGGAGAGATTTGGAGCAGATTTCATGTTCATGGCATGTGGATTAGTGGCGTGTAGGATGAGAACAGAGAGGAAGAAAGTTGCTCGTGCATGGATGTTCATGGTGAAGTGAAACCCTAATTTGCAGAACCTTTGGGGAAGATGAAATCGTGGCCTTCCATGTGTGGTTGGACTTTTGACTGTTAGTAAGATCCAATGGCCAGCGTTTAATTTCAGAATTGGAGGGAAGGACTTTGGCTCTAAACGCACCGTTTCATTAATTGAAACGGGCGGGCCTCAGTCTCTTTTGTTATCCCCACCCCCAGCAACTAGGCCCAAACCATTTCTAACGCGTTTCTGATGCTATTTTCACCCCCAGCTCGTTGTTCCATTTTTTCTTCAATGCTGACTCAAGCTGGGCCTTGGTAAAGCGCTACTCGCACCCCCTATATGTGGCCCATTCTGGATTTATAACTGGGCGTATCTGCTATTCTAACCCCCCTCCCTCATTTTTAATTCATTTTATTTCTTATTTCATTTTAATTTTTACTAATCTTTGAAAATTCATAAATAATTCATAAAAAATGCTTTTTAATTCATTCTTTTTACCATGTTTTCATTAAAATGTCTAGAATATTATATGAAAATAAATTTTCATTTTTAGTTTTATTTCATATTTTTTTCATATTTTCTAAATAAATGTTATATTAAATAGATTCATTTCATGCATTATTTTTATGATTTTTGTTCTCTCACATGCTTTAATATTTTTTGATCATTCTTTTCATATTGTTTAGATGAGATGTTAAGCTTGTAGGAATATTTTAGTTCCCCTTTTTAGAGGCTAATTTTAGGTGATTAATAAATGCTTGAATATCATGAACAAAACTAGGGTTTTTAGGTGACAACTTAGGAAGTTCAATTTTCTCCCTTAGGACTTAGGGTTTGAATAGATTAGTTATGGGACTATAGGGGCTATGGGTAGTTATTAGATCCCTTAGAGAAAAGTTAGGATTCCCCTACTGCTATTATTATTGTCTGTATATATGCTGTCTGGTGTGGTGTGCCCTCTGGGGTTTATTGATTGTTTGTATGGGTATTGGGTTTGTCTGGGGCCCTGGGGAAGCTGAAGATTTGTGAAGATGAAGCTATTGAAGATTCAAATGCTGAAGATCAACTGTCAGAGTTGAGGAGGAGCTTCTTGCTAGCAGTTGCTGAGGAGACTAGGGTTTAGGAGCTAGGCAGAGCTCTAGGTTAGAATGATTATTTCTCAAACATGGATTGCCTTGTCTGCATCCATTCTTCTCTGTGATTCAGAGTCTCTCTAAGACACTCACCCCCTTCCTTTGGAAGGCTTGGTGATAGTGTCTATGAGATAGAACTCTTGAGAGAAAATGTCTCTTGTGTTAGAAGCAGTCTGTTCACCACCTTTGGTAGTCAGCTGATTGCTTAACACCCAATTCACTCTTGTGACTAATCCCTCATCCTGGAGGTTTGAGCATGAAGAAAAGCCATTGCAGATGGAAGACTGATGATCAAAACCCTTGCCTGAAGGTCATGAAGATGGAGATTGATGCTTGTTGAAGCCGGTAGCTGATTGGAGATTGCTTGAAGCCAGTTGTTGATTTAGAGCTGCTGATGCTGTTTCTTTTGCTGTATTTCATTTGTTGATGTATTGATTGGTTTTCTGAACTGTATTGTTTGCTGTCTACCCTGTTGGGTTGAAAGTGAAGCCTGTTCACTTTCGCCTATTGTTTTCTAGGTTCGAGGTTGAGTGGGACTCCCTTGCCTCGCTTGTATTGTTGCACCCATGCATTTTACTGCTTTACTGTATATATCTGATATTGTTTCTGTTTCTGCCTATCCCGTAGGATCTCTGTTTCTCTCTGTGCAAGAGAGGAGCATGATAGACACTAGGTCTCAACCCATGCATGATAACATTAGGATAGCTTGTTTCCCTTCGCAACCGTAGGTTAGAGTTCTGTCTCTTTCTTTCTCAAAACAAACAGAAAAACACATAAAGATTTCAAACACAATAAAAGACACTTCTTTCGTAAAAGAATGTGAACTCATCAAAGCGTCATTTTTGTCCGCTGGGACTGTTGATCAAGAAAAACCCTTTCATAAGTAATAAAAAAAAACCAATCAGACAAACCTGTGTCTTCCGTAGCCCGAACTACGTTTGCTCTGATCTTCCATGCAGTGTGGAAGTACGTAGGCATAGGATGTGATATCCTAGCGAGCAACCTTCCCCTCCTTTCCCGTAGGTAGGCGAACTACGTTGACTCTGATTTCTCGTTCCAGGCGGGAATACGTAGGCATAAAGTGCGATACTTTGCCGAGTCATTTTTATTTTCATTTTATTTTCTTTTTAACCCTTGACCTATAGTTTAGATAGAATAACAATCCATACCCGAAAACAAGCGTGGATCCCGTCGAGTACGACGGACGTGAGGGGTGCTAATACCTTCCCCTTGCGTAACCGACTCCCGAACCCAGGTTTTGGTTGCGATGACCATACCTTTCCCGTGTTGTGCGAGGTTTACTCTGAGCGTTCCCTTTCCCTCCCGTGGGATAAATAACGCACGGTGGCGACTCTTCTGTTCAGCCGGCGCCGATTTTCGCAGTAGCGACAGCTCCCTTTTCTAAGTTATATTTTGACAGGTGAAATGTGTCGAGTCCACCGAGAGAAGATGGATTCTTGATAGTGGGTGCTCAAGGCACATGTCTGGAGACATATCCTTATTCATAGACTTCGTGGCTAAGAAGAAAGGGTATGTAACATACGGTGATAACAACCGCGGAGCGATACTAGGTAAAGGTAGTATAGGTAATCCCTCCTCTACTACAATTTCCGATGTGTTGCTTGTCGAAAACCTTAAACATAATCTCCTTAGCATTAGCCAATTATGCGACAAAGGTTACAATGTTTCCTTTTCAAAAGATTGCTGCAAAATTGTGCATGAAAGTGATAAGAAGAATGTGTTTATTGGTTTTAGAGTAAACAATGTGTATATGCTTGACTTGAATGTGGTATCCCCAACAAGCGATCAATGTCTCATATCTATGAGTGAAGACTCATGGCTATGGCATAGGCGCTTAGCGCATGTCAACTTTGACTTACTCAATAAGATTGTCTCAAAAGATCTAGTACTAGGACTTCCCAAAATTAAGTTCACCAAGGATCACCTTTGTGATGCTTGTCAAAAAGGAAAACAAACGAGGATCTCCTTTAAATCCAAAAAGATTATTTCAACAACGAGACCTCTTGAACTACTTCATATGGACTTGTTTGGGCCGTCTAGGATCAAAAGTCTAGGAGGAAACTATTACGGATTCGTAATAGTGGACGACTTTTCTAGGTTCTGTTGGACCATCTTCTTAGTGAGTAAAAGTGACACGTTTGCCGCTTTTGAGAGATTTGCCAAGCTCTCCCAAAATAAGTTAAATACAAACATTGTGTCAATAAGAAGTGACCACGGAGGTGAATTTGAAAATCATTTATTTGAAGAATATTGCGGTAACCATGGCATCGATCATAACTTCTCGGCTCCACGAACTCCTCAACAAAATGGGGTTGTGGAGCGTAAAAACAGAATTTTAGAAGAATTGGGAAGAACAATGATTAATGATAGTGGTTTACCAAAATACTTTTGGGCCGACGCCATTAGTACGGCATGTTATGTTTTGAATAGGGTACTCATCCGCCCCATTCTAAACAAAACTCCGTATGAACTTTTAAAAGGGCGAAAGCCTAATGTTTCTCACCTTCATGTTTTTGGATGCAAGTGCTTTGTATTAAACAATGGAAAGGAAAACTTGGGCAAGTTTGATTCAAAAGCCGATGAAGGCATTTTTCTAGGGTACTCGCAATCAAGTAAAGCATATAGGATTTATAATAAAAGATTACTAGCTGTTGAAGAGTCTGTGCACGTTACGTTTGATGAGTCCTATCCGAGAAATGTCGGAAAGGATAGTGTTGTTCATGGTGCAGGTACATCCACAGAAGACATACTCAAAGGTGGCGAAACGGGGATTGATCAACCCGATAGAGTCAAAATTGAGGAGGATAAGGATGCACACCATGAGGTAACTGAGGAAGCTCATCCGCCTACAAACGATGATCTCCCTCAAGCTTGGAAGTCGTGTAAAGATCATCCAATTGACAATATTCTCGGAGACATCACAAAGGGAGTCACCACTCGATCTAAGCTAAGTAACTTTTGTTATCACTTCGCTTTCGTTTCACAAATAGAGCCTAAAAACCCCAAAGAGGCCCTACTCGATGAGCACTGGTTTTTATCGATGCAAGAGGAACTAAATCAGTTTAAAAGAAACGAGGTATGGGACCTTGTCCCTCCTCCGCGAGGCCATCGAGTAATCGGCACCCGATGGGTGTTTAGGAACAAGTTGGACGAAAACGGGGTAATAACCCGTAATAAAGCGAGATTGGTCGCTCAAGGGTATAACCAAGAGGAAGGCATCGACTATGAGGAAACTTATGCGCCGGTTGCCCGACTCGAGGCTATACGCCTTTTACTCGCCTTTGCATGTGCAAAGGATTTTAAGTTATTTCAAATGGATGTTAAAAGTGCGTTCCTTAACGGTCACATAAATGAAGAAGTATATGTGTCTCAACCTCCCGGTTTTGAATCTCATGAATACCCTGAACATGTTTACAAGTTAAAAAGAGCTTTATATGGTCTCAAACAAGCTCCTAGAGCTTGGTATGAGCGACTAAGTAAGTTTTTACTTAATCAGGGGTACTCACGAGGAAAGGTTGACACTACACTCTTCATTAAACGTCAAGGAAAGCACTTGATTTTGGTGCAAATCTATGTTGACGATATTATATTTGGATCCACTAACATGAATCTCGTGAGAGAGTTTTCTGACCTCATGCAGGGCGAATTCGAGATGAGTATGATGGGGGAGCTCACATACTTCCTCGGCCTGCAAATTAAACAACTCCAAGAAGGGACATTCGTGAGCCAAACAAAATATTGTTTGGACTTGATCAAGAGATTTGACATGGCAAAATCCAAGGCCATAGACACCCCAATGCCTACATGCGTACATTTGGATAAAGATGAAAATGGCAAGGACGTAGAGGTAAAACGATATAGAGGTATGATTGGTTCACTTCTCTATCTTACTGCGTCACGTCCTGATATTATGTTTAGTGTGTGCATGTGTGCACGATACCAATCATGTCCCAAAGAATCCCACCTAAAAGCTGTTAAACGAATTCTTCGATACCTGTCAGGTACCCCGAAGTATGGATTGTGGTATTCTAAGGGTAGTGATTGCTCGTTGGTAGGTTACTCCGATTCCGACTTTGCCGGGTGCAAATCGGATAGGAAAAGCACTAGTGGTACATGTCATTTGTTTTCAAACTCCTTGGTTAGTTGGCATAGCAAGAAACAAGTTTCAGTTGCTTTATCAACGGCCGAGGCGGAATACGTTGCCGCTGGTAGTTGTTGTGCTCAAATTCTGTGGATTAAGCAACAACTACTAGATTTCAATCTTAAACTTGAACGTATTCCTATCCTATGTGACAACACTAGCGCTATTAACCTTACCAAAAATCCCGTATTACACTCTCGCACTAAACATATAGAAATTCGACACCATTTTCTTAGGGACCATGTTGAGAAAGGTGATGTTGTATTTGAACACGTTGACACTAAAAACCAACTAGCGGACATTTTCACAAAGCCGCTAGCAACGGAACCTTTCTTTCATATCCGCCGAGAACTTGGCATCCTCGACATTTCGGAACGGGAATAATATTTGCTGATGTTATCTTATTTCATTCAAATAATCATGCTGTTGTACTTCTAACAATTTGATATTCGTGTAAGTACAAGTATGTTGTTTATCAAGCTACTCCGGCATTAAGGTGATATTGTTCCATTTCTCTCTCTATCTCTCTCTAATAACTCTCATGATCAACAATTGTATCGTTTGACCTATGTTGCATATGTATGAAACTTTTTTTTTGTATGATAAACTGTTTGGATGCAAATTGTTTTGTGGCATTTTAGGTAGGCATCAAATATGGCTTGATATGTGACATTAAGTGCAAATCTACATTTGTGCATCCGAACTGAGCTACACACCAAATCTGAACAGTTCAACTCTTTTTCAACAAGAATGAATGAAAGATTTGCAGCTTTCACAACTGCCCATGGATACCAAGAAACAGTCGTCTCTCGCAGCATCAATCGCCTGAATCAAGCAGTGGATTACCTCACTGATATGGCTGATCCATATCGTTATCCGTCTTCCTTTGATATGGGCAAGGGACAAGGATACTAGTCATTTGTTTTTGCATTTGCTCATTCTCCATGTTGTTTTTGTTATCATGTTCTGTTTTATCTCTCCTAAGTGCACACTAATGTTTGTTTTACAGTCTTGATTCCTATAAAATGTTATGACTTATGTGTCCTTAATCTGGTTTAATCTATTTTCAATATTTTGCTCATTGTCAATATTTTGTGTGGATATTGGTATATGATTACTTATAGCCTGTTGAGTATTTTGTTAATTGTTAATATGCCAAAACTTTACCTTTCTCCATCTCTTTTTGATGTTGTCAAAGGGGGAGAAAAGACAAGTAGATTGTAGATCACAACAACAAGTAGATTGTAGATCACAACAGCTATGACTGTAAAAGAAAGGGGGAGCTTACTACTATGTTAAAGATATCGCATGTTGTGTTCACCAAGCTTCGCACAGGTTTGTCATCATCAAAAAGGGGGAGAATGTGAGGGAAAACTGTCTCACAACATACGTTCTCAAGTTTCGATGATGACAAAGTACAACCTCGGATGAATCGGAGTCGTCATGCATACTTACGATGATGACAAAGTACAACCTCGGATGAATCAGAATCGTCATGCAATACTTAATATATTACATCCTTCCTATATCCTTTTAAATCATCATATTTCATTGGCAATATATGTGACTAATGTTTGGTCGTGACAAGATGCACGAAACAACAAACATATCAATTTTTGCAGGTTTTGTAGCTATGAGTCAACCATACCACTCAGCGCATGAAGCTGTGTATTCCCCACGGGTCAGCGCATGGAACCATGCGTCGACCGTTAACTTGGCGCATGCAGGTTTAAGAATCAGACGGCTCAGCGCATGAAGATCATGCGTCGACCGCTGACTCGGCGCATGACAGTTTGAGTGTCACACGGCTCAGCGCACGCCGACCCTATGGTCGACCGTTCGCGCGCAGAAACAGAAATTCTGCTATGTTTCATTGATCTGTCAACTGTCTGTTTTGTATATTACTATAAATAGCTGTCTTTTCAATTTTAACAACTAACATTTTTCAAGAACATTTTTTAAGAACATTTTTGAAAGCATTGTGAGAAAGTGTTCAGGTCAAGAAACGTGAAAGAGGTGCATCAGTGCTCTTCATCTTCATCGTTCAATCAACTCACAAATCCTCAAATTACAGATAATCAATTTTTTGCTGCGGTTTGTGGTTTGCTCGACGGTGATAAGGTTCGAACGCGTGATTGAAGATCCGGTTCGAGTGGAAGCTGGTGCAGGTGTTTCTTGGGAGAAAACCTTTGAGGTTTTACCTATCAAGACTACAGGTTTTGAAGGCTTTTGTTACGGAATCGTCGGTTCAACAATCAAGCGAGTGCGAAGGTGATTGGTTAGCGGAAGGTTGATCAATCTAGTAGCTAGGGCGTTGAAAGGTTGAAGACGTTCCGGGTTCAATTTGGGTGTGTCTAAGATCAGCCGTGCCGAAGGTTTGATCAACGGAAGAGTTGTCAATAAGGTGGCTGCAATCGGAGGTCATTCACATCAAATTGGAGGACTTGATTCATCTTGAATCAAGGGGCAAGAAGTGGTAGAAATTATCAGCAACATTAAGATTGTTTGTATCAATTGTCTATCGATTCTTGTGTATAACTGTTCTACCAAACAGGTGATATCTATTCAATACATATCTCAATTCTCTTTGTAGAATTGAGGGCAGACGTACCCCAACGCGAGGACGACTGGGGGAACTGCCTCATCAAATCTTGTGTTCCTTTATTTTCTGCATTTTCAATTACAGCTTAAAAATTAAGTGATTCTAGAATAAGTGATTTTGTCAAATTGTAGTATTGATTGAGTGAGTTGGTGAAACACTGTTTTTTAACTACTAAGTACAATAGAAATACTGTACTAAGGCTTTTTCAATCACTCATTCAACACAAATATCATTTAAGGTATTTGTGCACACCAACTGTTCGACAAAAGTGCTGAACTAAAATTGCCTTAATTTTGCTGCTAGTTTTGGTGTAATTTTTGTGCACACCAACTGTTCGACAAAAGTGCTGAACTGAAATTGCCTTAATTTTGCTGCTAGTTTTGGTGTAATTTTTGATCATCGGAATAAGGAAATAGTACGAGTGAATCACATCTGAGTTTTGCATAAAAGTGTGTAGTGATTTACTATCCGTTATCGTCTTAAATTCATCTGCTTGACGCATATCCGGCTCTCCAATAGTTGTTCGTTTTAGACTATATTTTCCAAGGCCGCTTCCGCATTTGAAAACAATTTTGAAAACCAATTTTATTGGTAGCGCCACTCAAATTTTTTAAAAGGGATCTATTCAACCCCCCCTTCTAGATCCGTGCCTTAGTCTAACAAAGATGATATGATACTTCTATCTTGATATACGTGGTCTTGAAGTTGGGCACTAAATGTGGGATTTTATACTGAGAACCCTAATTTAGTAACTTCTCACACTCTTGATTCTTGATGAATTGATCTTGAAATGATATATTAGACATCTCAACACAACATCCCATGACCATAGAGACTTGGAATTGAGTTTTAATCTTCTTCAATTTCACAGTTAATTGAGGGTTGACCAGATGAAAACCCTAGATGCACCACTCTTGACTGTGGCTTCTTTCACATGACACAACAACTTGAACAAGCTCCAACATGGTCCTCAAAGCACTCAATGAGCTTTCTCAACATCCCATATCCATAATTATTAATTCACAATCCTCTGATGATCTTCAACTAGTCTCCAAGTTAGGAGCTAATCCTCATACACCCATCAATTCTCTCAAAGAACACTGACCACCTCCTGGTGACTTGATGACCATTCATGCTTAAGTAAAACCCCTTGCTTAGGCTCAACATTCTGAGCAACCTCCTTTTTATATGCACAACCTCTTAATCCCCTATTCAATGAAAAATTTTATGCAATGCAAATGCTAGAAGAAAATGAAATGAAACATAAACCAAGTTAAGAAAAGGTTGGTCAAATTTTGGGGTGCGATAGTTATCAGACTGCTCCTTTTCAGCAGGCCTCGTTCATCTCCCCTGGGGAGCATTGGATGCTAGCACATAAGTGTCAGGCTTTCCCTTCTGGTGGATAGGAAACTGCTCCTTTTTTTAGGGACTCCCGTCTTATTCAAATAAAATGGAGGCTTGTTCCTCCTCCAATTTTCTTTTCTCTTCACCTACTGAGCACTTTCCACATTCTTTATAACCCTTTTGTCAAACACAACACTGAATCTAAGGTAAAACATTACTTCTTAATCCTCAGCCTTACATCGATAAAGGAATTTGAGAAATCCTTCACCGACCTTAGGGTAGAAATCCTCGATCTGGTTCTCACTACCTTTGAAAGTTTCATCATCTGCCTCTATGTCAAAATCATCAGTGATCTCGACTATGTTGATCCCCACAGTCTCAACATAATTGGTTTCTCTAACTTGCAGTGGGTCGAAATCAATCTTCATGGGAGCTTTACCTTTGTCAAACTTCAGCCTTTTGTCGTTCAAAGCATTCTGAACAAGATCCTTGAAAAGAAAACATTGTGAGGTTTTATGCCCTATAAAGTTATGATATTTAAAAAAAACCTCATTTATTTATTTGATCTAATGGTGGTACTTTTGCGCCTGGTGGCACTAAAATTTGGCCATATGCAACCAACAAGTTGATAATTTAATCATATTTGGTCACGTAGATGGTATACATTTTATTAGGGAATTTATCATTTTTCTCAGGTTTAGAAGGATTATTTCCATTTGCAAGTGTAAGCAGCTTACACACATATGAAGGACCTGGCTTTAACTTGGCCACGTCAACCTCATTTTCTTTGACATGGTTATATTCGACATCTGAAGTCAAGTCATTGTCTTCCATATCGACGAAAGCCACTTGTTCCTTCTTACCTTTGTTTACTCTGGATTTCTCAGCCTTCAAGCGTTTGACCTGTCAAACTCTATCTGCTAGTTGGGCCATATCTCTTAGATATTGTGTATCTAATTTCTTCCTAATGGAATAATCCAATCCCCTAACGACAATTTCAACTAATTCATGTTCAGGCACTTGAGTGAAGCTTCTTGTTTTCCATAGTCAAAAATGGTTCAAGAATCGTTGATTGAATCAGTGAACTTTCACTTCACACTCGACAACTCCTTCAAACTGATCTTAGATTGCCCCGTATAAAACGGCTCATGGAACAACCTTTCTAAATGAGTCTAGTCATTGATGGAATGGGGAGGAAGGATCGTAAACCATGTAAAAGTGTTTTTCGTTAGAGAACTAGGAAAATATATCATCTGTAGGTTCTCATTATTCTCTATGTCACCAGCCTCAGTCAATTATCAAGTGATATGTTCGACTGTGGACTCATTAGTATCACCAACAAATTTGGTGAACTTACATACTTTCCATCCCCTTGGAAGATCATTATGCAACACAAATTTCGACAAAGGAGATGTACAATTTGGACTTTATAGGCCCATGCTCCCACCATTCTTCGCCATTATCCTTTCGACTATGGTTGTAAGATTATTCTTCGCTATCAAGTTATCTTGTCGAACTTGATGGACCACTTGGTCGACATCTTGATTTCGATTAACTACCAAAATCAGTGGGTGTTCAACCTTCTCTAACCCTGTCTTGTTCCTTAAAGACTATTGCTTTGTTTTGAATTAGCCTAGCCACTTTAGGTAGCACTATGAGTCGAATTTACATTGGATGCGCGCCAAAGAAGTCAACAATTTGATTTATTTGAGTTGCTAATTGTTGTTAACTCTGATTCATATTTTAAATCAAAGGTTAAATATGGTACCCGTTTGTAGGGTGAGAGTATTGACTATATCATGGTTACTGTCGTCCATTTGTTGTCTCGTTGCCATTACAAAGTTCTTAGTGAAAGTTGGCATTACTTGGGAACCAAATCTCATCCCTACTTGGGTTTGTATGGATCGACCAGGGTTACCTATAGTCGAGTCAGATGCCAGTATTGGCGAATATGCATTTGCACCATTGTCAGCAAATGTCAAAGGGTTAATATGTAGATTTTCCATCATTGACGTTGGCATACCATATGGTTGTTCTCGCCCAGGCATGGGCATTTTGAAACTTGTGGCAAAGGTCTAAATTTTGTTGCCATAGTCGGTCTGGGAGTTAGTGGGTGACTTTGCGTTATCGAATGGGAAAAAAGTGTCTCTTCTTGTGCAGTTTATGGAGCAACCATCGTTGACAGTGTGTTTGGCATGCTAACAATAAAAGGGATTGGCTTAATCGAACTTGCAGTGACCGTGCCTGCCCCCATGCTATTGGAAGGTTGTTCTCCATTATTGTTTCTAGGAGAAACCATTCCTCTAGTGTATTTCCTCGTTGGTTTTATAACTTCTTTTTTGGTTTTTTTACCACTCCTCAATCTCACGCACACTCACACTTTTTATAAGTTTATTAAATGAAGGAGTTTACAAAAAAAAATCAAAAGCAAAAAGTAAAAGTTCACACAAAAAGGGTCCCATCGGGCGTGCCAATTTGTTTATTGCGAAATTTAGTAAACAAAAAAAGGTTCAATTAATACTTAAGGGATTAAACTCGAAAGGATCTCAGGATATATTTGTGTTAATCATGAAATTTAAAAAAACTTGACATCAAAATCGAAATGCAAAGTTGAGAAAAAAAAGTGAAATCTAGGTAGAAATCGAAATACAAAGAAACTTAAGATAAAATGACAGTAAATTAAACTGCAGAAAATGACGAATATAAAGACTTTAATTTGTAAAAAGTGAAATGTGTCATACCCCAAAGTTTTATTTACCTCCTCATTCAATTTGTCTGGCTTGATGCTTTGTTCATTTGTATGCATTTGTATATTTGATCATGCATTTAGGTCATTCAATGACATTTGCATATCACGTCAAATTTAGGCCAAAGGTTGGGTATTAATGGATAGAAGAAAATGAAATGAAACATAAACCAAGTTAAGAAAAGGTTGGTCAAATTTTGGGGTGCAACAGCTGCCCCTATTCAAACGACTTGAACCTGATTGAGTGAAAAGCGAACGACTTTCACACATCAAGGTAAAAGACGGTTGAATACCAAAGAACCCGGAAATTCGCCAACCGCAAAAAATAAAACTGCAAACAAGAATCTACGGAGATAACTGCTCTAATTACAAACATACTCCACTAGGAAAAAGAGAAACTTGACGAGTAACTCTGCTTGGGGAAAACTATAAAAAGGGGAATATTTCAAATTGTCGGAATCTGGATATTCAACGAACAAAATGAATCAAAGAAAACTGTCGGAGCCTGAACGCTCAACGTAGGGACCGGAGCCTGGATGCTCAACGTAATAAACCGGAGCCTGGATACTCAACGTAGGGACCGGAGCCTGGATGCTCAACGTAACAAACCGGAGCCTGGATACTCAACGACATTAGCCGGAGTCTGGATACTCAACGGACGAAGAAAAATATAACAAATATACCCATCCAAATCTGAACACCAACTGTCTTCACCGGTGTCTGGATACTCGACGGAAAAAGCACAATAATATCAATCACCGTGGTCTGGATACCACACTCATCTTTACCAGAGTTTGGATACTCAATGGAAAAAGGAAAATCCTATCAATTGGGAAGGGACCGGAGTCTGGATACTCGACGGACTAAGTAATTCATCATAAATACTTATCATGACCCGCTGAGATCCGAAGACACTGCTAGGGAATAACATGAGCCGGGGTCTGGATACCGCGAGGGCTACCGAAAAATTCCATGGTCTGGATACCAAGGGCAGAACAATCAAACCTCTGGAGATTCACCTGAAATAAAGAGATAGCAACTTGGCATATGTTTCACATGCATATGTTTGAAAATGGCGTAATGCTCCATATGAAATGGAAATGCTACGCGTTTGGGTAGATGCTATACACACATGCAGATGCAACGGAACCGAATCAGCAAAATAAATGCTAGAGATACAGAAAACACCCTGCCGAGGGAACAACCTACTCATGCCAATAACAATTTGACTTATGCCGAGAAACAAGCCCTTGCTGGCCTCTGGGGATTGCTCCGCTGAGGGACGAACCTAACCAGGCTTCCAGTTACTCCGTGGGAAGAAAATCCAATCATAACTCACTGGGGAGTACGAACACGCACTTCGCGGGGATTGAATGCGCACCAACTACTGAAAGAAAGCATACACGCTACCTACTCACCCAAACTGCATACACACTCCACTGGGGATAGAGATGCAAACTTCACTTACTGGGAATAAGACTCTGGCCGGGGATATAACGAACTTCATCCATACCTCTTTGTCCCAAGGGTAACGACCCTGTAAAACTGAACAAACATACAAGATATCCTACACAAACGGGACTATCTCAGTCATCATTTGTGACGTTGTTCAATTAATTCAAAGTTTTAACAATTATTGGCCAAGGCCTGCAAGTTTATGTAAGCTCAAGTTTATCAAAACATTGGGCGTTTTTCACAAACAAAATAGTAAAAGTTAAAACAAAACAAACGAGATACTGAATAGTATATGTTTATTGATAAATGACCTGTAAATAGGCAAAGTTTTACAACAGATGCAACCCCTGAAAAGAGAAAGTTGCGCAAAAGCAAATACATATATGCACAGAAATATACAAAAGTGTACAAACATGTCGGCAATGTGGCACAGAAAAACACCATGAGTTGATCCCTCTATGACTTGCCTGACCCTGACGCTTTCTCGACACTTCGTCTTCAGAAGAGATTGATTCGGATAAATAGCCCGCAGGTTCTCCCAATCCACTAAGCAATGAAGTTCCAACACAGACCACCGTCATTTTCTTTTCAATCCCTAACTTTTGTCTGAACCGCCCTTTCGGGTTTTCGATTCACCAGCATACCCATTTTTGCCAAAGTCGCCTTTGCAGATTTTCGACTTTGCGGGTTTACATCTTTTCATTTTTATCCCTAATTTTTGCCTGAACCTAATCTTTTTTTTATGGTTCGCCGGGATGCCCCATTTTTTCCTGGACTTTTCTTTTTGTGTCCAGTGGGTCTCTTTTAAGCAGAGTATTTTTTAACTGTGTCTGCGTTCACAGGGGATGTGAAATCCTCGCCATCCATGGTGGACAACAATAAGGCGCCTCTGGAGAAGACCTTTCGAACGACATATGGACCTTCATAGTTGGGAGTCCATTTGCCCCTATGATCTGATTGTGGTGGGAGAATCTTTTTCAGCACAAGATCTCCCGTCTGAAAGCTTCGAGGGCGCACCTTCTTGTCGAAAGCTTTCTTCATTCGGCTCTAATACAACCGACCATATGCGATAGATGCTAGCCTCTTCTCATCCATCAGGCTAAGCTGATTCAATATGTTCTTTATCCATTCTACCTCATCCAGCTTGACATCGACCAGAACTCTTAAAGAAGGAATCTCGACCTCCAATGGTAGGACAGCTTCCATAATATATACCAGCGAGAAAGGCGTTGCCCCAGTTGATGTGCGTACCATCGTACGATAACCGTGAAGAGCAAAGGGTAACATCTCATGCCAATCCTTGTAAGTGACAACCATATTTTGCATTATCTTCTTGATGTTCTTATTGGCTGCCTTAACAGCGCCATTCATCTTCGGTCGATAGGGAGATGAGTTGTGATGCTCAATTTTGAAGTTCTGGCATAACTCCTTCATTATCTTGTTGTTCAGATTCGAACCATTGTTAGTAATGATTCGTTCGAGCACTCCATATCTGCAAATGATGTCCTTCTTTATGAACCGGGCTACGACTTGCTTTGTAACATTGGCGTACGAGGCTGCCTCAACCCATTTGGTAAAGTAATCAATGGAAACCAAGATGAAAGGATGACCGTTGGATGCAGTTGGCTCAATCTTGCCAATCATATCGATGCCCCACATGGAGAAAGGCCACGGGGACGCCATAACATTCAATGGGCACGGCGGGACATGTATCTTATCTGCATAAATCTGGCATTTATGGCATTTCTTCGCAAATTTGAAACAATCTGACTCCATCATTAGCCAATAATGCCCTACTCGTAGTAGCTTTCGA
The DNA here is from genome assembly GCA_963859935.3 of Lathyrus sativus. Lineage (NCBI taxonomy): Eukaryota > Viridiplantae > Streptophyta > Magnoliopsida > Fabales > Fabaceae > Lathyrus > Lathyrus sativus. The sequence goes on along the minus strand of OZ012738.1, from coordinate 452,413,085 downwards.
GATATGGCAAGCCCACCAGCATGTGTATCGAAGGTACCCTCGTAGACCTCTTCCATAAGCAACGTTGCTTCCCTCTCATCCACGCATCTCAACAACACCAAATCATGGTTTCTTCTGTAAAGCACACCATCTGGGTTTAGATCAAAGTTACCAGACAACCTCCTCGGTGTCTTCTTATCCTGAGATGAAGCCCGTGGTGGATACTCTTGCTTCTTGAGGAAGTTCTGTATATCGTAAAACCATGGCTTACCATCAGCAGCCTCTTCAATGGCGAATACGAAAGCGGGCCTATCCAGGCGAGAAATGACTATTCTGGGAGCATCATTCCAGAAATTCACTTTATACATCGAAGATAGCGTTGCCAAAGTATCGGCCATCTGATTCTCTGCTCACGGCACGTGGTGAAACTCTACCCTGTCAAATAAGGGTAACAACCTCCTTGCATAATCTTTGTAAGGAACTAGATTGGGCTGACGAGTTTCCCACTCTCCCATGATCTGATTAACCACTAGCGCTGAATCGCCATATACATCCAAATTCTTGATTCTCAAATCAATAGCCTCTTCAAGACCCATGATGCACGCCTCGTACTCAGCTTCATTATTAGTGCAAGGGAATGTCAACCTGGCAGTGAACAGGATATGAGTACCATGAGGAGTTGTAATAATTGCCCCAATTCCACTACCATAGGAGTTGACAGCGCCGTCGAATATCATCTGCCACTGAGAACCTTTCTCTGGACCTTCATCAGGCAACGACACTTCACAATCTTTCACTTTGAGGAACATGATATTCTCGTCAAGAAATTCAAACTTCATTGGTTGATAGTCTTCGATTGGCTGTTTAGCAAGGTATTCTGACAGAACACTTCCTTTGATGGCTTTCTAGGAAACATATTGTATATCGTACTCTGTCAGTACCATCTGCCACCTGGCAATTCTTCCTGAGAGCGCTTGCTTCTCGAAGACATACTTGATCGGATCCATCTTCGAAATCGGCATGGTTATATGATTAAACATATATTGTCTCAAACGTTTGGCAGCCCAAGCAAGTGCACAACATGTTTTCTCGAGCATTGAGTAACATGACTCACAGTCTGTGAACTTTTTACTCAGATAATAGATTGCATGCTCTTTCCTTCCAGTCTCGTCATGTTGACCGAGAACACAACCCATACTGTTCTTAAAAACCGTTAAGTACATGATTAAGGGCCTTCCAGCTAGTGGGGGTATCAATATTAGAGGCTCCTGCAAGTATTCTTTTATCTTATCAAATGCTTTCTGACAATTTTCATTCCAGACAACCGCCTGATCTTTCTTTAACAATTTTAAAATTGGTTCACATGTGGCTGTGAGATGAGATATAAACCGAGGAATGTAGTTCAATCTCCCCAGGAAACCACAAACCTCCTTTTCTATTTTCGGCGCTGGCATGTCTTATATGACTTTTATCTTTGCAGGATCGACCTTGATTCCTTTTTCACTGACAATGAAACCCAATAACTTTCCGGACCAAACTCCAAAGGTGCACTTATTTGGATTCAACCTCAATCTGAACTTCTTGAGCCTCCCAAACAGCTTCAACAAGTTAACCAGATGCTCTTCCTCCGTTTATGACTTTGCTATCATGTCATCAACGTAGACCTCAATCTCATGATGAATCATGTCATGAAACAAAGTGACCATAGCCCGCTAGTAAGTTGCCCCTGCGTTTTTCAACCCAAAAGGCATTACCTTGTAACAGAACATCCCCCACGGTGTAATGAACGTCGTCTTCTCCATATCTTCTGGTTCCATCTTTATCTGGTTATAACCCGAAAAACCATCCATAAAGGAAAATACGGATTATTGAGCAGTATTGTCAACCAATACATTAATGTGAGGGAGCGGGAAATCGTCTTTTGGGCCCGCCTTATTCAAATCTCTATAATATACACACATCCGTACCTTACCATCTTTCTTAGGTACGGGTACGATATTGGCGACTCACGGAGGGTAAGTGGTTACGGCTAAGAATCTGGCGTCCAACTGCTTTTGAACTTCTTCTTTGATTTTTACAGTCATATCTGGTCTTGTCCTTCTAAGCTTTTGCTTGACCGACGGACATTCCTCACGTAACGACAAACGATGAACCATTATGTCAGTATCAAGCCTAAGCATATCTTCGTACGAGCAAGCAAAGATGTCACTATACTCTCGAAGCATCTCGATCAATCTTTGCTTGATATCACTCTGCAGTGTAGCCCCTATCCGAATATTTCTGACAACTTCTTCAAACCCCAGATTAAGAACCTCGATTTCCTCCTGATGAGGCAGAATGATATTTTCTTCTTGTTTCAAGAGCCTATCTAACTCTTCAGGAAAGTCTTCATCTTCATCAATCTCTTCTTCAGCTTGATATATCGGTTGATCGAAGTCGAAGCGAGTCATAGGAGGTTCTGAATCGGTGTCATCTGCAATAGGAATCCTGCAATAAAAATGATTAAATGTTTTAAACAATATGCAAACAAGTATAAACCACATCGCCATTTTATTGTGAAAAATAAAAATGAGAAAGACAAAGATCACAACATTTGAATGAGAAAGCGCCCTTTGATTAATTGATAAACAATGTTCAGACATAAATAATAAGGCCCTGAAATAAAATACCACTATGCTCCGGGTAGAACATAGGGTAGTACAATAATCGGAAAAAACAAAGCATTATTGTTCTGTCGTCACTTGAACGAATTCTTCAATGGACCAGTTGCGCAAGCTCTGTCCCAGAGTACACGGCTTGATCCAGGCACCCATATCACAATCACTATCCCCCTCTTTGTCAGACACATCATTGATTCTCTCGAAGATAACTCCCCCCTAGTGAATTGCACAGGTCCTTTATAGCGCGGCGCACTCTACGAGGATGAAGGAGAGGAGAATGACGTTCGGTACCCTAAACCAAACTTGTCTTGCTTGTGGGGAATCTCCAATACCTGGCCCCATCCCTGCACTGCCCCAGTCTGTACCACTGCTTGAGCCTCCTTAAAAGAAGATATGGCCACTTTCGGAACCTTGCTCACAACAGGAGACTTGTTTTTAATCTTGACTGCTTTAAAGGTCTGACAAAGGGTTTCATGTATCTCTCCGTCCACCTCGACATACTTGAAGGTGATAAGTAGCTGATCATTATATCCTCTTCCCCGCATATTGTAACAACACTACCGCCAACCATATACTTTAGCTTTTGATGCAGCATGGAGGTCACAGCTCCCGCTGAATGAATCCATGGGCGGCCTAGTAAACAACTGTAGGCTGGCTGGATATCCATAATGTAAAACACTGCATCAAAGACTTTAGGTCCCACCTGAATGGGCAAAGTTACCTCCCCAAACACAGATCTTCGGGTTCCATCAAACGCACGTACCACCAAATCACTTGGTGTGCAAATCAACCCCTGCATGTCCAACTTCATTAGGGCCTTCTTCGGAAGTACGTTCAAGGATGATCCCATAGTACGTGAGAAATGACAGCCCCTCGGCATTCTAAAGATATGTGCAATGCAAAATTATGATTCCTTCCTCTTGGCGTCAAATCCAAGTCTGTAAACCCCAAGTCGTTCCCTGCATTTACGTGTGCCACAACTCCCTCGAGTTGATTAACCGAAATTTCTTGTGGTACGTAAGCAGTGTTTAGTATTCTCAACAGTGCATTCCTATGCGCTTCAGAACAAAGTAACAACGACAAGATAGATATCTTAGAAGGAGTTTGCTGCAAATGATCGACTATCTTGTAGTCGCTTTTTCGTATCAGCCTCATAAACTCTTTTGCGTCCTTCAACAAAGATTCCTTCTCCCCAGACCGAGAAGTCTCCTCTACCACTGGTCTTTTCCCCTTGCCAACCTTATCAACAATCACCTCAAGCGACGAAAAGACCCAGCCACTACAGGTAATGCCTCCTGCTCCCACACGATTATCTATTGAATCCGCAGGGGGACCATTCAGGTCTACTTTCTGTCCGTTGCATTACACTTCAGCTCCGTAATTCCACGAAATAGCCTTGGTGCTTTCAAATGGTATGGGACCTGCTTTTGTTATGGTTATTGTTGGTGGTTTTGGCGCATAAATGGTAACAGTCTTGTACGGAATAGAGATTGTCGCAATCTCATCCCTTTCTTCAACCACCAACTCCTTAGGCTCTCTTCCAACAGACCGGTCAAGCTGTAAAACTCCGCTATCCATCATCTCTTGAATACATCTTTTCAACTGCCCACATCCCTCAGGATTGACTAGGCACTCAGCATAATTTTCAGCATAACCTGGGAAAACATCCCCCTTCAGCAATCTAGCTTTCATAAAGCTCAAAGGTGTCCTCAACTCATCAACATCCGTTACCAAATCCAAAACATCCTCCTCGATAATTGCATTAACCCCAACCTGCCCATGATTCGGCATGGGATTTTGTACCACATTAGGAACATCATTGGATAAGTTAATCGCTTTATTGTCAATCATGTCCTGCACCTTATGCTTAAAGGCTTTACAAGTATCGATGTTATTCCCCGGGGCACCCGAATGAAACTCACAACAAGCGTTTGTATCGTATCCAGGGAGAGGAGGCCCATACAAGGGAGCCAAAGTTCTTTTCTGAATCAATTGTAGTTGTAACAAAGCTTGCAATAGCTGAGAGTAAGGCATGGGAGGCGCATCAAAATGCCTATTTGTTGCCCGGCCTCTATCTTGGTATCTTCTGTACCCCTACTGATTTTGTTGCGGTTGTTGTTGTTGTTAACACTGTTGTTGTTGTGGTTGTTGGACTGCAGGAATTGTAATACTGGAAATCTGTTGTTGCTGCCGATTCTGACCTCTATTTCTCCCACGTGAACTGGACACAAAGTTAGTATCTCCCTCTCGCCTCTTGTTACCGAACACCTTCTTGTCTCCTCCAACTGAGAGCGTTTCACCAGCGCTTATCTTTCCTAACTTAATACCATTTTCCACCCTCTCTCTGGTGATGATTAAGTCATAGAAACTGCCTGACATGCTGCTAATGAGCTTTTCATAATAAACGCCTAGCAGAGTGGCAACAAACATATCAACGAGCTCACGTTCCACCAAAGGTGGCTGCACCCTAGCTGCTAACTCTCACCATCTTTGAGCATATTCTTTGAAACATTCATTGCTCTTTTGTGAAAGATTATGAAGCTGGACCCTGTTGGGAGCAAGGTCACTATTATATTGATAATGTTTCACAAATGCCTCGGCCAAATCCCTCCAACTACGGACATTCACGGGCTCCAGGCTCATGTACCATTCCAACGAAGGACCAGACAGACTATCCTGGAAGAAATGCATGAGCAATTTCTCATCGTCTGAGTAGGCAGACATTTTATGATAATAGGACCTCAGATGAACCCTCGGGCAGGTGGTACCCTTATATTTATAAAAGTCTGGGACTTTGAACTTTGGTGGCACTCTCAAGTCCGAGATTAGCCCCAGGTTAGCCATATCCAACCCCATAGAGTTTTGGCTTTCAAGAGACCTCATTTTCTCTTCAATCATCTTAATCCTCCTATCAGCTTCAGAGGGTAATTCAATAGCCACAACCCTTGGTCAGATCCATACCCAGTTTGTTTACAAGCTCAATTTGTTTCTTGAAGGAATAAACAACATCAATCTTCTCACTTCGAAGCTGAATGATTTCTTTTTCCAATTCCTCATTAGCTTTTCTCAATTCTTCCTTCTCAAATAGTACATGATTGTATTTCTGAATGTCTACTGTAGTGGGTTCTTCAATCTCAAGAGGGCACACAGGCTTAGCAGATGGGTATGGCATCATCAGCTTCTCGGCTCTGCTCTGAATCCAAACCAAATAGGGGTCGTAGGCTCGACTATTGCTCTTTCCCAAAGAAACCTTCCCTCTTCTGTGGACGTTGCTCCAGGCATGTTCAACTCTAGCTAAGGTATCCCCCTCCAATAAACCGATGAGATACAGATATTCCTGTATCTCTTCATCTTTTGGAGGACCTCCCAATGCATACCCAAATTGTCTGATTGCAATGGACGGGTTATAGTTTATGTAACCCATCCTTCCGACCAGCAGGACGTTAGGAAAGCTTCCACAACTATAAATAATCTTGATACCCAATACATCCCTATCAAACCAGACAATATCTTTAGCAGACAATCTCATCAAACGCTCGGACCATTCCGACGTACCTGCAGTAATAGAGAACGGACCAGTCTTAGGAAGGTGGCTTATGAACCATAGATAGAATAAAGGTGCGCAACAAGATACACTTTTCCCCCTTCTGTTCTCATTCTTATAGTGTACGGAATGATAAACATCACCTAACAGCGTGGGTATGGGATTCTTCGAAGCAAAGATACGAAATTCATCCACATCTACAAAGTCTGGAATATTCAGGAACAACAGAATACCATAAATACATAGAGCCAAGATAACACTGAATACCAACCAACAACCTTCTTTAGCAAAATGTCGAGCTTTATCCACAAGAAAAGGTAAGGGAAACCCAAATATTCCATTCTTATTAGCTATTTTCCCTTCCAACTCAGAGGCATCTAAGTGTAAAGCTTCAGCAAGTTTAGCCAGATTCGGCTCATCCTAAGTATGATAGAATGGTATCTGGTTAAGAATGAGCACTCCTAACAATGCAAAGAATTCCTCTAATATTTGTGCCATCACATAACTCTAAAAAGTAAAGCCTCTCAACTAAGGATCATAGAACTGCAACAGCGTCTGAAGACCATTCAACTCATTCAAAGAAGGTTTACAAACAACACTCAAAAGCCTCCCATAGGATTGTCTGAAGTCTTCCATAACTTTCTTGTCAGCTAAAGAAATCAAACTTTGCTGAGCTCTAATATCATGTGTCGAAAATTTGTAGGCCAAGGTCCTCCTTAAGGGCTCCATGTCAGTAATAAGGGAACAAGATCACTAGAATCGGAGACAAAATATACACCTGCAACATAGACACATGTTAATGAAATGCAATACATGCAAATGCAAACAAGGGATCAAGATTGTTGTGTTGTTGATCGAGAAGAACCAGCGCTCCGCTTTAGCAAGAACAAAGCACCAACAATAGGACCCACGGATACACAAATTCACACTGTAAGGAACCGGGGAACTCTGAAAGCCAAGGTTTCTTGCATAACCCAATCCCTCTCACAGGTATGAACCTATCCACAGACAAGGTTCAGCATCCTATGCGTTCATCTGCGTCACAGACTTTCGAGAAATGATGATACGTTCACCATTTCTGGTTTGGCATCATCATCTCCCGAAGAGGCCTCACTTAGCTGAATCACAGATGATCGGTCCCTAGAGTCGACAACCCTCAGTTCTAAAATCCTCTCAACGGCCCACTGGGCTGGAAAGAAAGTCATCAAAGAGAATTTCGTCTGAGCGCGAATTTCGTGGGAACTAGTGCATGCCTAACATATAGGTTCACCACTACTTTCCACTTATAATGCTATTTTTGTACTCAAGCCCGAGTCTGGCTTATCTCTCAACGAAACTTCCCTCCCCACAGCACATCAATAATGATATATAATGCTAAAAATAAATGCGGAAAAATAAATAAAGCACATATATACAACACCCAAAGATAAACAAACAAGCTCTAGGATTGACTCCCATAGGGAACCTGAGTCCCCAGCAGAGTCGCCAGCTGTCGCAACTGCGAAAAATACCCGACGGAAAACAAAAGAGTCTCCACCTTTCGTTATTTATCCTAAAGAGAGGGAAAGGAAACGATCAGAAAAACCTGATGGAAAAGGGAAAGACAAGGTCATCGCAACCATGTCTAGATTCGGGATTCGGTTACGCAAGGGGAAGGTATGAGCACCCCTCACGTCCGTCGTACTCGACGGGATCCACGCATTGTTGTCTATCTAAAAAGGGTGATCAATCTATCTAGCCAAAGGTCAAGGGACAAAATAAAAAAGAAAAGAGGAGACTCAGCAGAGCACCGCCGCTCTGTGCCTACGTATTCCCTCGTGCAATGGGAAAGTCAGAGTCAACGTAGTTCGGCTAACTACGGGTGAAAGGGGGAAAGGTTGCTCGCTAAGACGTCGCGTCTTGTGCCTACGTACTTTCATCTGGTATGAAAGATCAGAGCAAACGTAGTTCGGGCTAAAAAAGACCACAGGTTGGTTCAAAAGTTTTTAGGCCCGAGTAGGGTTAACAAGTGGTTCTAGCAGTTGGTGTATGCAGCTCGACCATTGGAGACTTAGGCCTTTCCGTTTGCGGTAGAACTAAAATTTAACAACACTCTTTTATTTGAAAATATTTTTCTGATTAAGAACCCCAAAGGGACGAAAAAGGTTTGAAGTGTTTTTGTGCTTTTTAGAGAAGAAATGTTTTGAACTTGATTTGTAACTCATGTTGCACTAAAGACTATGACTCAAGAGCGAATGCGTCGAATATCGTCCAAAGGACATATACTAACATTCTAGACAATTGAGAGGCAACCGCCCAATCATCATTTCCCAAGTAGCTTAAGGCTCGTAGCGTACAACAATTGTCATTCTTTATTAGATGTTTTATGAGTGTTTGAAGATGAGAAGAGAAGAAAGGGCCACTAATGGGAGACTAATCAATCCTAAAAGTTGTCATGAAAAGTGGACTTAAAGTTGGGATACAAGAGGGAACTACCTAATGTTAACATGCATGGTTAAGCACCTAATGTCTATCATAACCTCAAGAGGTTAGAGAACTTATGAGGAGCATGCCAAATAAAAGCAACAGAAGAAGAAGAAGAAGAAAGAACATGAAAATGAAAATGCAAACATAAGATGCACAAGTAGAATGAAAGTGGGAGGAAAATAGTGTGGGAAGTAGCCTCCACAAGCTCATCTCAACCAAGAATGCATATGAGAAAATGCAAAGAAGAAAAGAGAAGAAAAAATGCACAAGAGGCAAACACACAAAAGCATCAAAAATGGGATGAAATGGCCTAAACCAAACAACATCAACCATAATGCAAAAACCAAACCCACGTGAAAGGTAAAGCAAGCCTAAAGCAAAATGAGGATGGGAGACCATTTGAGGGCAGCACGGACCTCATAATATGTACTCAACCATAAGCATCACAAACAAAGTGCAAAAGAAGCACAAAAGAGTCCTCAAGGATTCATCATTCTAGGTATACTTCAAGTACCTCCTCAGGAGGGACTAAGATACCTTAAATGAGGTTCCAAAGTCATGGGACAGAAGAGGAGATGAAAGAAGATAATGCCTAAGAAAAACATCAAACACAACCAAAATAAATGCAAGAAAAGGCAAGGGGAAATACCTAGGTCTTACACACATTATCACTTGAAACTCAAGTGGAAAGCCTAAAAAGAATGCACAAACCAACAAGCAATGAACATGATTTTGACCTAAAAATGAACATACAGCAAGCTCAACATTTCTAATATATGAAACAAGAGGAGTTGAGAGCTTAATGGATCCACAAAGGTCATTTCCAACTCAAACTATGTCATGCACTTGTATGAACCTCCCTTGGAGGTAACTTGACTTGTAAGTTACCTCAAAATTAGGAAAATGATTCAAAAATTAACAAATAAAATACAAGAGGTAACTTAGGATGTTAGAAAACAGAGGCAAAAACATCAAGGCAATATTCCCTCAAAGCACCATCAAAAGAAAATAATCCTCAAGATGTACCACTTTGAAATGGGAGAATCGAGGGTCAAAAGAAAAGCAACGAAAGTCAACCCAAAAGTCAACAAAACAGGGGCAAAATGGTCCTAAAAAATTGATCAATTCATCATGGATATGAGGATCAATTTTCAATCATTGGATCAAAAAGGAAAAGGAGAAACAAAGCATGTCAAGAAATAGTTCAACAAAAACACTTCCAATCCAATAATCCTATTTTAATTCAAAATAAATCCAAAAAATAAAATAAAAATTTCTTAAAAATGATAGACATCTCAAAGTGTCTAAAAACTATTTTTATGGAATTTTTGGATCATTGGAAGTATTTATGTTGAATTAAATCCAAACAGATTCAAAACAAAAACAAAAAGAAAATAAAAAGAAATAAATAAAAACAGCGGTGCAGATAGAAATCAAAAACAGTTGAAAAACCAAAATGGACTCAGATAGGGGGTGCAAACAGCAAAAGGGCCCAAGCCCAAACAAAGTGCTGAACACAAATCATCCAGTGGTGCGCGTAACAAGGTAAACTAGGCCAAGGACGGATCTCACACGTCCATCTCAAACCAACACAAATCCAATGGTCCAAATGAAGGCTGCTAAACGCAACGTTTCATTAAAGGGGCCTTAGATCTAATCTCAGATGTCCAATTTAACAAATCCAATGGCCACGATTTAAAATACAAACTGGGTCAAGAAAAATAACCAAATCATAAGCATCCAAAATAAGTAAGTCAACAGATCCAACGGTCATGAGCACGCCTGGGATTAAAATGGAGCACAAACCAGATGGCCGGAGCACGGTGGCTCCAGTCATCTTCTCCAACGAGTACAAACAGTGACCGGTATCAAAAGTTCACGAAACACAGAAGTTTCTACGTCATTCAAACCGTCTCACTACATACAACACAAATCCATGCTTGGTTTTCTCTAAAAGCTCATACATAGGCCAAATCGAAAGCAAATAGAAAATGACATTCAACAGCAATCATCACAAACATCAACCAAATGTATTCAGAAACCAACTACACAGCTCACGCATCATGATTATGCAAAAATGAAGTGCAAACACATCATGTACAAAGAGAAATGGTGATTTGAAGTTACCTAGTGGAGAACTTCCACTGAGCCTTCAAAACTTGAGGAAGCTTGATGAAAACGATCCAGAATCACTCTATAATCTTCCCAATAGCTGTATGAATACTTGATTTGGCTTGAAATTCAGTAAATCTCCAAATTCGCGTTTCACTTTTTGCTCCCTTTTTTCCACTGAGTTCTTGCTTCTAGGTCACGAAAATGCCTCTCTCCTTGCTCAAATTTCATCTAGACAATTTATATGATGGATATCTAAAATCATGGAGGCCCAATTGCAGCTTGATTGTCTCAATTTTGAAAATGCCCAATCTCACTTTTCTCATGCCCATGCATACGTGAAAATGAACCAATTACCTTGTTTTTTCATTCAAAATCCATGCTGGAACATTATTTTGATCATGTGGATAGGATTTTTCCCTTGAATTGGTCACATGGTGGAGATTTGACTATCAAAATTTCACTTGAAAATGCCTTTGAAAAACACATGAAAATGTCACCAAAAATGAAATCCAAAATTGGCATCTTGTTTGTCACATTCTTGTCACTCAAAAAATGCATAAACATGCCTTGAAATGGTTAGAAATGAATTAATTCCATTTTGTGATTTTAAACTTTCTTGATGAAAAAGTTACCCATCAATTCTCCAATCCAAGCCAAATCCATCAATTCTTCATCTGAAGACCTGTAACTTGTCAGCATCATAACTTGAGTTCTAGAAATCAGATGAATGACTTCTAGTACTCAAACGAAAGCTAGAAACATGCTCTACAAGTTTCATGTTGGGGTTAAGACGAGATGAGACTTCTATCTTGAGATATGTGGTCTTGAAGTTGGGCACTAAACAGGGGATTTTATACTGAGAACCCTAACTTAGTAACTTCTCACACTCTTGATTCTTGATGAATTGATATTGAAATGATATATTAGACATATCAAAGCAACATCCCATGACCATAGAGACTTGGAATTGATTTTTAATCTCCTTCAATTTCACAGTTGACTGAGGGTTGACAAGATGAAAACCCTAAATGCACCACTCTTGACTGTGGCTTCTTTCACATGACACTACAACTTGAACAAGCTCCAACATGGTCCTCAAAGTACTCAATGAGATTTCTCAACATCCCATATCCATAATTATGAATTCGCAATCCTCTGATGATCTTCAACTAGTCGCCAAGTTAGGAGTTGATCCTCATACACCCATCAATTTTCTCAAAGAACACTGACCACCTCCTGGTGACTTGATGACCATTGATGCTTGAGTAAAACCCCTTGCTTAGGCTCAACATTCTGAGCAACCTCCTCTTGCTATGCACAACCTCTTGATCCCCTGTTCAATGAAAAATGTTATGCAATTCAAATATTAGAAGAAAATGAAATGAAACATAAACCAAGTTAAGAAAAGGTTGGTCAAATTTTGGGGTGCAATAGTTACCAGACTGCTCCTTTTCAGAAAGCCTCGTTCATCTCCCCTGGGGAGCATTGGATGCTAGCACATAAGTGTCAGGCTTGCCCTTCTGGTGGATAGGAAACTACTCCTTTTTTAGGGACTCCCCTCTTATTTAAATAAAACTGAGGTTTGTTCCTCCTCCAATTTTCTTTTCTCTTCGCCTACTGAGCACTTTCCACATTCTTTATAACCCTTTTGTTAAACATAACAATGAATCTAAGGTAAAACATTACTTCTTAATCCTCATCCTTGCATCGATAAAGGAATTTGAGAAAACCTTCACCGACCTTAGGGTAGACATCCTCGATCTGGTTCTCACTACCTTCGAAAGCTTCATCATCTGCCTCCATGTCAAAATCATCAGTGATCTCGACTATGTTGATCCCCACAGGCTCAACATAATTGGTTTCTCTAACTTGCAGTGGGTCGGAATCAATCTTCATGGGAGCTTTACCTTTGGCAAACTTCAGCCTTTCATCGTTCAAAGTATTATGAACAAGATCCTTGAAAAGAAAACATTGTGAGGTTTTATGCCCTATAAAGTTATGATATTTAAAAAAACCTCGTTTATTTATTTGATCTAATGGTGGTACTTTTGAGCCTGGTGGCATTAAAATTTGGCCATATGCAACCAACAAGTCGATAATTTAATCACATTTGGTCATGTAGATGGTATACATTTTATTAGGGAATTTATCATTTTTCTCAGGTTTAGAAGGATTATTTCCATTTGTAAGTGTAAGCAGCTTACACACATATGAAGGACCTGACTTTAACTTGGCCACGTCGACCTCATTTTCTTTGACATGGTTATACATCTGAAGTCAAGTCATTGTCTTCCATATCGATGAAAGCCACTTGTTCCTTCTTACCTTTGTTTACTCTAGATTTCTCAGCCTTCAAGCGTTTGACCTGTCAAACTCTATCTGCTAGTTGAGCCATACCTCTTAGATATTGTGTATCTAAATTCTTCCTAATGGAATAATCCAATCCCCTAACGACAATTTCAACTAATTCATGTTCAGGCACTTGAGTGAAGCTTCTTGTTTTCAATAGTCAAAAATGGTTCAAGAATCGTTGATTGACTCAGTGAACTTTCACTTCACACTCGACAACTCCTTCAAACTGATCTTAGATTGCCCCATATAAAGCGACTCATGGAACAACCTTTCTAAATGAGTCTAGTCATTGATGGAATGGGGAGGAAGGATTGTAAACCATGTAAAAGTGTTTTTCGTTAGAGAACTAGGAAAATATATCATCTGTAGGTTCTCATTATTCTCTATGTCACCAGCCTCAGTCAAGTATCAAGCGATATGTTCGACTTTGGACTCATTAGTATCACCAACAAATTTGGTGAACTTACAGACTTTCCATCCCCATGGAAGCTCATTATGCAACGCAGATTCCGACAAAGGAGATGTACAATTTGGACTTTATAGGCCCATGTTCCCGCCATTCTTCGCCATTATCCTTTCGACTATGGCCGTAAGATTATTCTCCTCTATCAAGTTATCTTGTCGAACTTGATGGACCACTTGGTCGACATCTTGATTTCGATTAAATACCAAAATCAGTGGGTGTTCAACCTTCTCTAACCCTGTCTTGTTCCTTAAAGACTATTGCTTTGTTTTGAATTAGCCTAGCCACTTGAGGTAGCACTATGAGTCGAATTTACATTGGATGCGCGCCAAAGAAGTCAACAATTTGATTTATTTGAGTTGCCAATGATTGTTAACTCTGATTCATATTTAGATCAATGGGTTAAATATGGTACCCATTTGTAGAGTGAGAGTATTAACCATATCATGGTTACTCTCGTCCATTTGTTGTCTCGTTGCCATTACAAAATTCTTAGTGAAACTTGGCATTGCTTGGGAACCAAATCCCATCCCTACTTGGGTTTGTATAGATCGACCAAGGTTACCTATAGTCGAGTCAGATGCCAGTATTGGCGAATATGAATTTGCACCATTGTCAGTAAATGTCGAAGGGTTAATATGTAGATTTTCCATCATTACCATATGGTTGTTCGCGCCCAGGCATGGGCATTTTGAAACTTGTGGCAAAGGTCTAAATTTTGTTACCATAGTCGGTCTGGGAGTTAGTGGGTGACTTTGCGTTATCGAATGGGAAAAAAGTGTCTCTTCTTGTGCAGTTGATGAAGCAACCATCGTTGACAGTGTGTTTGTCATGCTAACAATAAAAGGGATTGGCTTAATCGAACTTGCAGTGACCGTGCCTGCCCCCATGCTATTGGAAGGTTGTTCTCCATTATTGTTTCTAGGAGAAACCATTCCTCTAGTGTATTTCCTCGTTGGTTTTCTAACTTCTTTTTTTGTTTTCTTACCACTCCTCAATCTCATGCACACTCACACTTTTTATAAGTTTATTAAACGAAGGAGTTTACAAAAAACAAAATCAAAAGCAAAAAGTAAAAGTTCACACAAAAGGGTCTCATTGGGCGTGCCAATTTGTTTACTGCGAAATTTAGTAAACAAAACAAGGTTCAATTAATACTTAAGGGATTAAACTCGAAAGGATCTCAGGATATATATGTGTTAATCATGAAATATAAAAAAACTTGACATCAAAATTGAAATGCAAAGTTGAGAAAAAAAGTGAAATCTAGGTAGAAATCGAAATACAAAGAAACTTAAGATAAAATGACAGTAATTTAAACTGCAGAAAATGATGAATATAAAGACTTTAATTTGTAAAAAGTGAAATGTGTCATACCCCAAAGTTTTATTTACCTCCTCATTCAATTTTTCTGGCTTGATGTTTTGTTCATTTGTATGCATTTGTATATTTGATCATGCATTTAGGTCATTCAACGGCATTTGCATATCGCGACAAATTTAGGCCAAAGGTTGGGTATTAATGGATGTAATCAGTTTAATTGAATTTTTAAGGCAGACATTATTTGTTAATCATTTGGATTTATTTCCTATATTACTTGTGTTGCAGATTATCTCTTTGCATGGTTAACTGGGAGATTGAAATGGTTATCACTTAATTCAGATGTTTGCTTGAACTCAAAGAAAAAGGAAAAGTTAAAATGAAAAGTAGATTTCATTCATTTATTGAAAATTCATGATACAATGAATATTGCATGAGATACAAATCAAAAGAATGGATTACAAGGAAAGATGGTAAAAAAAAGTACATCTTTTGGGTACAAGTTGACATTTTGGTCAACTATCGACAATTGACTCCTGAATTTTCCTAGACCTATTCCACGAGAATTTGATGAAGGAATTCATTATCATTCATTACAAATGATGTGTGTCATGATTATGTCAAATGTTAATTTCCAACAAATTCTATCTTCCATCAAGCTTCACTTCCATGGTTTGTTCCTCACTCCCCAATGTTGCTTCAAGGTCATTCTTCCACTACAATGCTCACTTTTCTACAAGGAAAAATGAGGATTAATTTAAAATTTTATATCATGAGGTTAAATAATTAAAAAGTCATGGAAGAGATATGAGAAACTCAAGGAAACTTAGAAAAAGTTTGCACTATAAAGAAAATTCAATACTTGTTGAAACAACACTTTCCAACTTTGATTCATGCCCAAAAATTCATAATTTAATCCATGAGTTTACACCATTTAAAATTACTTATTTTTCAACATAAAATCAATTCTCAAAATCACTTAAAGTCATGGGTTAATTCACCAAAAATTTAAGGCAAAAGTGGTAGAAAAATCAAGGCAAAAGCATTCAAATTCAAGTTAACTACTAGTGAATCTTTGCCTTGGTACTTTTGCAAAATCCAATCACCATTTGTCTCTAACCACCTATGCATCCACAAACCATTAAATTACCCAATTAACCCTTAACTACCATAACTACCAAACTAAAACAAAACTTTCAAACAAACACAAATTCTAACTTTAATTTTCAATCAAATTTCCATTCAATTATAACTATTCTTAACAATTAATCCAAGGGTTGAAATTGGTGATCCATAACTAAAGTCTAAATTAACTTCCAACCATTGGTAAATCCATTACTTGGATCACAATCTAAGAGTGATCATTCATTTATAAAGTCTATATAAACATGTCATTTCTCACAATTTTTGGGTTAACTAACCTAACTAGAAAAACCATACAAAGTAACCATTTTTTCTCTCAAGTTCTCCCTCTTTTATTCATATTAACATCACCAAAGTTAATACTCATCATCATCTATAATTTCACATTAAAGTTATAAAATGGTTGAACTTAGCCACAATTCAATTTCCACAAATTATCATTCAACAATTCAAGCATTATCATCAATAATCATCATCTAAAGTTTATTAAGATTTGTCAATAATCATCATCCAAAGTTCATCAATTCAAGATTATTCATCAATATTCTATATTTAAGATTCATTTCTATATTCATTCATCATCAATAATAATCATTAAGCTTGGAAGTTGATTGAATTAAAGGAGCTTATTCTAGAAGTATTCTGGGTTTCTTTTCGGCGCTCTGATTTTCAACACTAACCGGAGCAAACCTCTGCTTCGTCGGTAATCCTCCATCTCTTTCATACCCTTGCCATGAATTATTAGAAGTTTTCTTGTTGATTAATTTAAGTCGCTGTTGTGATTTTCTTGTTAGAATAATCACTTATTTTGGCATAAGACACATAAACTTGAAAATAGTGATTTTTTTAATTATTAACCTAATAACATGTGAATATATCATTAGAAGTGATTTTTATCATGATTCTAAATATGTGATTATTTTTTCATGAATCATTATAACGAATACAAATCGATCGATTCTTTACACATTTTGTTCTTCGCATTTTCACCATATCCTTAAAAATCCATGGCTCATTTGTAAAATTTGATCGCGTATTTGGATTTCTTGCGAAAAACAAAGTTCTGTGATATAAAATTTGCATATTATCTGTTGGATTTGATAAATTTAGTAAATTAAATTCAAGAGCTATGAACAATTAAAGAACAATGAGTAGTAAACCCAGAAGTCACGGTATGTTGACATGTGTCCTATTGTTCTTTTCTTCTTTTTTTTCCCTCTCTCTCACTGCCACGTGGCACACTGTCATTAGATATGTGTGGAAAATAAGACAAAAATGAATAAGAAAAAATAGATGTAAAGCCAAAATAGACTAATCCCATGCATGCATGTGTAGTGTGCAATCATAATCAAGGCCATCAAATCTGCAACCTTTACATCAACGGCTAGAATTCTGCTCCACGTTGACTTCTTCTATTGAACATTGACCGCCTATTTTTTTTTTTTTTGACCATGCTTTCTGGGCTTGTTTCTGAAGTCCTATTCGGAAATTTTTTGGAAGGAATCAAATTTTTTTTTTAATCCTCTTATCATACATTTTAATACACATTTTAATTCATAAGAATCCTTTAAAAAAATACACATAAAAAATGGCATAGTTCTTGAGTTAAAATTTAATTAGGATTAATTTTTATTTTTATTAATTGATTAGAAGTTTTAGACTAATTGAAGATTATGTCTAACCATGCTTATTTTCAATTCTTAATACCATTGTTTTTCTCAAAACTCCATTGTACTTAGTGTATGATTTTGGCATGTTCATCTCTTGATTAGTTGATCAAGGTCATTATTGATCAATTAATTACATTGGTATTAGACTTGTAAGAGTTTTCATGAATAATTACATGTTCCCTTAGGTTTTCATCCATTTGAGTTATCACAAGTTCCTTGATCAGTTATATTAGATTAGATATTTAAACTTGGTTCTATACTTAATCTTTTAGATCAATTATTCATCCTTTCAATTTTCAAAACCCTAGAACCAATGCATGACAACATGGTGCTTTACTCCATTCACATTCATTTCATTTCTTTTGTTCATTTAAGAATAAAATCTTTTTTGTAAATAAATTCAAAAACACTTAAAAATACAATTAGAATTGTGTGTCATGAGTCTTAAGAAATGGAGAAGGATGAGAGGGATATATTCCCACCCTTATTTTGAATACCTTTGAAAACGGGACGTAGGCCCTAGTTATTTAAAGTATTTGTGTCCATTCATAGGCTTTAGTGCAATTCAAATCAAGGCAATTCTCCACATCCGTCTTCAGACTTAAAATTAATCAAAATCCACCAAATTCATTTTCCGCGTTAGAGAAACTTTCAAAAAACTTTCCAAAAGGACATGTTATTTATGTTTTTACGTGATACAAGCTACGCTTAAGCCTCTCATTTATGAGCATACAAGCAACGTTAAACTGCTAGAATGCAATCCAAGCGCACCTGTTCTACTGCAAACAAACAAACGCTTAAGTCTCCCATGCACGAGCGTATGCACGAGCTTACATACAATGTTTAAATTCTAGAATGCAAATGTTAACATTGTTTAATAAAAACAACCAATAAACACTCATTTTCTACCATGAACTACAGAGCTCTGATTTTCTCGTTGCACTATGAGAATACATAGTCACATGATTTTGAAATCTTGGCGGACACATTAATTAAAAACTTGTTTTTTTCTCCTTAATTAAAACCAATCGCAAGTAACCTTTAGATAGTAACACTCATCTGCACAAAAAACAGTCAAAATAGTTCCCGTTGACTCAAAATGGATGTGATGGGTGCTAATACCTTCCCCTTGTATAATCGACTTTCGAATCCACTCTTGGTTGCGACGACCATTTTCTTTCTTCTTATGGGGTTTTATTGATATTTTCCTTTCCTTTGGAATAAATAAAGTTCGGTGACGACGTTGTATTTTTCACGTAGCGACAGCTGACGACTCTGCTAAGAATTGATTTTCCCTAAGCAATTCAAGCCTAGTTTTGCTTGTTTCCTTATTTGTTTGGTTGTTTGTCTTTACTGTTTACTTGCTTTATCTTTATTTTATCGCATTTTATTTCTTTAAACATTCTCCCATATCTTGGATATTTGCTTTGTTCTCTGTTATGGGTTTGGGATTTATAAGGTTACATGGGTGAAAAAATTTATACCCGAGCTTGAGAATACACACATGATAGTATGTGGCAAGAGTCGTGTTTACCTACTTGGTGTTATTCCTCGATCAGGGTCAACACGAGACGCCACACCTAGAGTAGATCCTTTTGGGAGAGTCATTGTCTAACGAGTCATTCGTTCTAGGAAGTGGTATCTCAAAATGGGGCTATGACTCTGGGGACCTTTTTAGGGACTTTCTTTTCTGAAGACTAGTACCTACCTGTGAGGGGATATTGGGCTTTTACAGGAAACAAAGACCTCACATACCTTGATTATCATGTTTACATCACACCTTTAAACCTACATTGAGAAATATATACAGATTATCTAGAATGTGTCAAACCTTTAAACCTATATTATTGCATCATCATCATCATCATATATATATATATATATATATATATATATATATATATATATATATATATATATATATATATATATATATATATATATATATATATATATATATATATATATATATATATATATATATATATATATATATATATATATATATATATATATATATATATATATATATATATATATATATATATATATATATATATATATATATATATATATATATATACTGAGCCTTTGTATATTGCATATCATTGCATCTTTCGAACCTAATTTTTTTTTGGAATAACATTATACTGTATCCATACACTACATGGCACTACATCCTTCATGCATCCATCGACATGCATACATATTTTCCCACCAAACAAAAAACATCATATCACCTTTTGTGTATAACCAACTAGCTGATTACTCGAGACACATTTTAAACTGGAAGCATGTCTCAAAGAACTAAGGAAGAACTTCAACAAGGCCAGGAATAATTGAGAGAGGAAGTCAACCATATGATAACTCAGATCAGCCTAGTTATCCTGCAAGCATGGTTGAGAAAAAAAGGTAATCCTTCACCAATTGTCGCAACAAAGATGGTCACTTCTTTACATTTGCCTAGTTTCACCTCATGTCAAGGGCTACCTCACGGATATCATCCACAACCCAGACTTCCAAGGCCTCCCTATCAACAACCATTGTATATTCCCCAACCAAGTCAGAAGAACCAAGTGCGGAATCATAACAGGTGTCCTAATTAGCAGCAAAACTCCTATGCTTAACAAGGACAACATAGACAAAGGAAGCCAGAAAGAATGATGGACTCAGTTCCCTTGCCTTATAGTCAACTACTCCCTCATTTTCTCAAAAGCTCATTGGTCAATTTAGGGAACTTGGCTCCCTTCGAACACCTTTTCCTCCCAGTTATGATGTGGACTCTAGATGTGAATTCCACTCTAGAGCATCCATACACACAATTGAGAACTACAAAGCCTTGAATTACAAAATACAAGACCTGATCAATTCAAAGGCTATCACGTTCACACCAAACAGTCATATCCCAATTTTGTTTGGACATTTTAAATTCATCTTATACATGTCCATTTATGAAGTTTTTCATTTTTATCCATATGCATTTTAATCATTAAATAAATTCATCGTAATCATGCATGTGCATTATAGTAAAAAAAAGTCAATGTTTTACACCTTGAAGAAATTCACTAAAATTTCATTTTTTTTCATTATGCATTTTGAAAAATAAATTCATGATCATTTGATTTATCATCAAATTATCTATTTGAATTTTATTAATCATTTTCATTCATCATAAAACAAAAATCAATATTTTTAGAAGGTCCAAAATATCTTCCATTTCCATGCATATATTATATCAGTTTTCACTATTTAATTAAATAAGTTTCTTGAAGGCACTCACACTATTTGCATAATTCCCAAACCACCCCTTAACTTAATCCTAAAGCCTATAAACAAATCTCATTTCATTCACAAAGGACCAACAATCATTCACAAAAACTAAGTCAAAACTCTCTTCATTTTTCTTCAAGTCATTTATTTCTTTCTTTATTGAATGGACATGTATTTTTATTCTTACTTCATTTATTTAGTACCTTAATCATCACCATTTTACATGGAAACTCAATTGATTTTAAATCAAGAGTTGAAAAGTGTTATTGAACCTCCATGAGCAAAAGTGATTAAATGTGAATTAATTTTTATTTATTTAATTTTCTTTACATTATTATGTTGTTGCACTTAATTAGTATCTTAATCATCATTATTTTGCATGGAAACTCTATTTATTCAAAATCAAGAGTTTAATGTGTTCTTCAACCTCCATGAGCAAAAGTGATTTGTTGTTGTTTAATTTTGATTTTTTTTATTTCTTATTTTTTTTAATTCTGAGCATTCCATGATGTGCATGAGATCGAGTAGATGAATTTTCATTATTCATTTGCTTAATTTAATGAAAAATTAAGCAAGTTATGGCCAAAAAAATGATGAACAAGTGATGAACAAAGATGATCCACCCAGATTTAATCACAACCATCCATCACATCTGCCTTTCTCCTTTGTTTTGTTGTCCATACTATCACTTGTCACCCTGTGACTGGTGTTGGCTTTTGTGTATTAGAAATGGGGATCCTGTCAACTAAGGGACTGGTTGACCGCGTCTTTGGTTATTTGGGTCAGCCCATTTTGCTGATGGCACCCTCTTGTTTTCTTGTTTCAAACTTTTTTTTACTACTTTTTATCCATAATGAGCCTTGGACTAGCTTGCTTGTTTTTTACTCATATCTCGCCTTTATTTTATAGCCCCCTCTTTTATTTTATTCTCTCAAATCTATTTTAATTTTATTTTTTTTCAAAAATTCAATTAATCATTTTTTTTATTTTAGTTAGTAAAAATTAATTGATTAAATTTTATTTTAGTTAGTTTTAATAATTAAATTTAATTAACTTGATTAATTAATTGAATTAATTTTTAATTGATTATTCTTGATAATTAATTATAATTAGTCTAATTAATTAATTTAACTAATTCTAATCAATTAATTTTTCTAATTAAAAATATTTTCTTCTGATTAAGTCAAATTGACTTAATTAAGCAACTTGACCTTATAAAATCAATTCTTTCAAGATAAATAAGCTAGATCCGATTTCGAGCAACTTTCTCAAACAAATCATTCTCACCATCGATTCACAATCATTTCAAAATTATTTTCCTAATTCACTCTGCAACGTTAATCAAATGCTTGACTCAACATCAAGCTCTTTTAAAATCAAATTAAATCACTTAATTATACTTAAACACCATTTCATTAAAGATGAAAAAGGGGATGATCTCGAGCCTTCAATTCCTTTCCTCAATTGATTGGGTATGAATTCCCTTACTCGACTATTCAAACAATTGTCGTCTCTTAAAAACTTATAATCCGATTGACCTTAAAACCTTTTCACAATTAAATCAAATCAAACTCATTTTCCTAATAACTTAGATGAAAAAGGAAGTGGTCTAGAGCCTTCTATTCCCTTCCCCAAATATTTAGATACAAGTTGCCTTACTCGACCATTCGATTATTTGTTATCCACTCAAAATACTTTAACTATATTAAATCCTTTTACAATTAAAGATGAAAAGGGAGATGGTGTAAAGCCTTTCATTCCTCTCCTCGATTACTAAAATACGAGTTGCCTTACTCGATATTCTGAGTAATCGCCATTCAGAAAAAAAACATTCAACATATTAACTCAACTTATCGCCCTCGTGCATTCAAAACTTTTTCTCAAAATAACATTGTTTAGTCCATTCTAATGCAAATACAAACTAAGTGCTAAAGCCTCCCCCGCGAGTAGATAAACCAATGTTTAACCATTAGAATGCAATTTGGACACTTGTTCAATAAAACAATCCAACAAAGCGTAGCCTTCTCCCAGAACTGCGTAGCCTTGAATTCTCCATCGCACTTGGAGATACATAGGAGCGAGACACACAATCTCATGAGGCACATTAATAAAAACAGTTTTGCAAACCTTCTTTTTCCTCTTTTTATTTTAATAAATCAAATAAAACAAATGACATAAGCTAAAATTCAAATAAAAAATCTAAATAAGAGGTTCCCGTTGAGTACAACAGACGTGAGGGGTACTAATACCTTCCCTTTGCGTAATCAACTCTCGAATCTGAATTTGGTTGCGACGACCATTTTCTTAAAGAGTTTTATCGATATTTTTCCTTTTCTTTTGGAATAAATAAAGTTTGGTGGTAAATCTGTTCAAAATATTTTCCGTAAGTGTGCAATATACGCTTCGTGAATGATTGTATTTTTTGAGGTACGACACAAACTGCCTGAACATACTGAACAACCCCATGCCCTCGCATGCGCGCACAACTACAATAATGTAACCGGTGTAAATGGAAGCATGGATAGATCCGAATATGTTGCATCCGTTGGAAGAGTTTGAAGGGGAATCCCTTGGGGACTATCACATCAACTTCTACAAGCAAGATGAACCCAACCTGTGGGTGGATACAAAGGCTAATCACGTTAGTGATCATTAGATTGTTCAATCATTTTCAATTGTAATCTTTTTGTTGGTTAAGTGCTATTCACTTGTAAAAAAATATTGTTTTTGAATGATAATAATAATGAAATGAATATGCATGTTTCGAATCAATCCATTCGTGTTCGCTCATATTTCATCAGTATCAAACTCTTGTTTAAGCAAAAATTAAAAGGAGGATAATGAATTTGAAATACACAAAACTATTGAGTGTATGCTTTTGAATAAAACTTTGCTGACGATGTAAGGTATTGTTTCAATTCCTAAACACTAGAGATATAAAGAAGATAATTCCTAGTCAACCCCATTGAGCTTAGTAGTAGGAGTTTCTCTTTGCACGAAAAAACCTTCAATCATAACCTGGGACAGGGTAGTCTTCAGTTAATTTGACCATGTGTTCAAATTTCAAAAAGGAAAAAAGGAGTATCCCATATGAGGATCAACCACAAATTACCCCTCACGTAAGGTCGAAAATCACAAATCCATAATGGTTGCCCCTCACCATCAAAAGGAACGAGGCAGTCACAACCCTATAACAAACCAAATGGAGAAATGTCACACGATTTGTTCCAATAAAAAAATGAGAAATTCAAAATTGAAAAAAAAAATGAGAAAAACCCGCTAAGTCAGAAACTCGAATAATGAGTGACTTAGGAAAAAATTAACGCATCCCGGTGGACTACAAACTATAAAAAAAATAAGTCCAGGCAAAAATTAGGGAAAGCGAAAACCAAAAAGAAAAATAAAAATATCCTTAACAAGAACAAATTCGTGTGACTACAAAAAAGTTGGTGACTGCTACTTCGAAAACCTCATTAGTTTCTTAACCACCACTTTTACTATTCAAAATCCTTTTGAAAAGTGAATGCTTGAGTCAAATTAGTTGAATGTAGGACAAAGAACATTAAGGAGAGTGGGAGGGTTAAAATAAAATTTTGAGCCATAAATCCTTTTATTCTGAAACCGTGAACCAAACAACTTTACAACCCTTAAAAGACCTAATCGAAATAGAGGTTTATTTCAAAAGTATACTACGGTTAGATCACGTTAAAATTGAATCCTAAAGATTTGCTTATCATTTGTGTTGGTATCGATATGAAATTTTAACTAGTGAAAATTGAATATCACAACATCATTTTTCAATGAAAAGAACATGGATTTCAAAACTCACATAAGCATGGCATTAGAATTATCATTTTCAAAATGAACAATTTTATTTGCGAATAAGCACTTGAAATCAAGAAAGTTTCCACAATGAGCATAAATTGAGAAGGTTGATCATACTAAGGGGCAAAATGCCTGAGAACTCCGTTGAGCAGGGATAAGTCACTTAAAATGGTTACACCAAGGGGAAAAAGCCTTAATACTTCGTTGAGTAAAAGGAAATGTCGCTTCAAGATCCAGTGAATATAGGGCAATCACGTTGAGATTCGACAAATTTCTCCAAGAATCGGTTAATCAGGGGCACTGCTCTAAGGTGCAAAATACTGGGGTAGACTATCTCAAGTCATTATGGTATAAATATCCCAAATTTCCTTTTGAGGAAAATTCCTTCAAAGACTCTATAGAGTGAGGCAAGACTGGCTATAGAGGGGAGTTTCTTCTCCATACCTTTAAAGCTGCTCAAGCATGTTTTGTCATGCATAAGCAACTGCTAAGTTCAAGGTGAATGTCGGGAAGTCACGCTAAGGACATCCCATAAGTTTTCAACAAGAATTCTTGTAGCCAAGAAACAAAATTACCGGGTTTAGCCATACATGACCTACCTCAAAGACACTTGTTTAACCTTCAAATTCATTATGTAAATCATCACCATGCATTAACCATGCCACTTCACTCATGCATATGATTAATCTGGCATAACATGAAGCCTTGTAACCCAAGCAAGAAAAGCCAAAGCCCAATAATACATGGCACCTCTATAAAGCCCAACCTATCTTGGCCTCTCAAAAAACCCAACCTCACTTGGCCTCTCGAAAAAACCAAACTTGCTTGGCATCTCTCAAAGCCTAATCTTACTTGGCACCTCCTTAAAGCCCAACTTACTTGGCATCCCTCAAATCCCAATCATACTTGGCATCTCCATAAATCCCAACCTCGCTTGGCGTCTCGAAAAGCCTAACTTGCTCGGCATCTCTCAAAGCCCAATCTTTATTGGCACCTCTAAAGCCCAGTCTTTATTGGCACCTCAAATA
The DNA here is from genome assembly GCA_963859935.3 of Lathyrus sativus. Lineage (NCBI taxonomy): Eukaryota > Viridiplantae > Streptophyta > Magnoliopsida > Fabales > Fabaceae > Lathyrus > Lathyrus sativus. The sequence goes on along the minus strand of OZ012738.1, from coordinate 452,387,250 downwards.
AAATCAAAGTTCGACCTTGGTTGATACCCTATAAAGCCCAATCATCATTGGCATACTTAAAAACCTGCTTCTACAGTAACTCAAAAACCTGATTTCGAGTGATAAACCCAATAGTCATTGGTACTAAAGTCTCAACCTTCATCCCTTTTGACAAAAAAATGCGGCCCTGCATAGCCCGTACATAACAAAAGCTTGACCATTGTCACACTCCTATTTTTATCTTTAGCCTTTATACCCTACATTCGGCATATCATACATAGTTCTATTGCATATCGAGCATGTGGGTTCATAAGGTATAGATTGGGTCGATTTGTTATTTTCCATTTCAAATGAGATAGATTGCCTATCATGGAATACATGGAAGAAAAGGTTCATCACCTAAGGTTTGATCTAAGTTGGAAAGTCTACTCATGTAGATTACTTCAAGAAGAAGTTACTTGAAGAATATTGGGATATTCAAGATGAATATTCCTAATGAACATGAAATGTAAGGCCAAATTCAAGTTTGTTTCATCCAATTTAATTTCAAATTCTTAGTCAAGTGGAGTTCAAATTTGCAAAGCATGAGTCAAGATCACAAGTGCATAATTCAAGACTTCATTTTATATAATGGCATAAGAGAATCCATCATTCAAAGTCCAAGATTAATGAATTCAAGACTAGATTCAAGAATATTACAAAGAGAAATTTTATGACATTTTCAAAAATGTCATTTGTTACAAGATTTCCAACTCTAAGTAATGTTTAGAAACTAATCTATTTCTAATCTTCATTCAAGTCTCTAATCAAATCCATGATATGGTAATCTTCATGCCACACCAAGCTGTCGTGTGCTACATTATGCCCACAAACATCCAAAGAAAAATACTTAAGAGTTAACATTGGTATGTTTCAAGATCAAGACCATGTGTGTGTTCAACCATAGGCAATATGGATGCAATCCAAAACAGCCCCATGCAAGAAGTGGCAATATGTACCATGTTACAAAATCATTTTATGTCACAAAACCAAGGGGATAAACTTAGGTTGATGCATCTACACATCAAAAATCAGAATTTGAAAATTCTGTCCAAAAGGTAGTGGTATTGACTACATGAGTATGTCCAAGCATAACCAACCAATGGGTACAAGGATGGATGGCAATGTAGAGTGTTGCAGAAGAAAATACAGCAAAAGCAAAAAGACAACATGCTAGAAATGGAAAAAGGTAGGGGCTGCACCAAGAAAGTGGTAATAAATGTTGCCAAGAATGGAAATTATGAAAATGGAAGATTGTGCAAGAGTTATTGTTTTGGTACAGCAGAAAAAGGTAGCAGAAAAAGTGGGATAAGAAGAGGAGAGGGGCTGCAAAACATATTCATCCATCATTCACTAGACATTGAGAAAAAAAGATAGAAAGAGAGCAAGAAATCCTAGAGAGAAAACCAGAAAAAGAGTGAGCAAGAAAACCAGCAAAAAAAATCAAGAGAGTTCCATAGAAACCCATAGAGAACCTTTAAGGAGAAGTACCTTCAAAGTGTAGAAGGAAGAAGGAAGAGAACACACAACCAAACCAGTGGAAGCTTAACAAAGAAGGAGGAAGCTCTTGGGTATCCATTTCAAACCTTTTCTCTCTTTATATTTTTGCACTTGCCATTTATTATCCTTTGTTAAGAGTGTTTGTGCTGGGTGTATTGTGTGAGGTCCCAAGGGGACCAAGAAACCATTTTTAAGAACCAATAAAAAGGAAAGAAAACCGTAAAAGATAGCAAAAAACAGCAAATACTGCATTTTACGCTTCAGGTCGCGGCGCGAACATGCAGAAACCAAAATGAAAACTTTTCCAGTTCGCGGCGCAAACATGCAAAAAACAGAATGTTCACTTTTCTCAGCTCGCGGCGCGAACTGATCAGTATATTTATTTTTATTTTGCTGTTTTTACCTTAAAAAAAAATTTCAAGGAGTTCGCCCCATTTTTTTAGCCGACTAACACCATATGTTTGTATGATTTTAGTATGTGAATATTTCTATTGTCCTTGTTGACTTTTGATTCCAAAAACCATTTTCAAAAACAAACTCTCGATTTTATCGAGCCATTTTTAACCTTGTAAGTCGATTGCCTTGTTCATCGCCATCGACCTTGTCCGTATCACTTCAAATATATTTTTACAAATAATAAACCTTGATCCAACGTCAAGTGATCCCTTTTCTCATAAAAAAAACCAAAATACAATAAATATATAGTTAGGGTTATACACCATGGATTTTAAGGTGGTGGAGAAGGAATGGGAATGGAATCCTCCTACACTCGTTCCGAATGTTTTTGGATACAAGGCGCTCGACTTGGCTATTCAAAACATTCACCTCCGTCCAAAGTCCTTTTGTGTAATCCTAATCAAGAACCATTTCTCTTCAAAAAAACCTAAAAATAACATCAACTCATCAAACTATTTTTCGCCTTAGGGGATCAATCAAAAACCCTTTTTCAAGGTATAAAATCAACCAACAAACAACTATTTCATAAGCCTCCGAACTACGGAGCTCTGATTCTTCACTTCTTTTAAATGGGGATACGTAGGCACAAGGGCCACAATCCTTGATGAGCATTAAAATAAAAAAACTAACCCCTTTTTCCTTAAGCAAGCAAACTTTTAAATAAGAACACCCATTCACGCGAAATAACCTAGGAGGTTCCCATCGAGTATGATGGATGTGAGGGGGTGCTAATACCTTCCCCTTGCATAAACGACTCCTGAACCCTAAGACTTGGTTGCGATGACCATGCTCTTTTACCAAAGGTTTTATCGTTATTTCTCTTTCCCTCCTTGGGATAAATAAAATCCGGTGGCGACTCTGTGTCATTTTTCGCGTAACGACAACCATACATTGATATCTTGCATACAACATTGCATCACTAAAACACATGGTATATCCATTATAATGGAAAATCACGCCAAACAAAATTAAACCTACATACTTAGAATAAGCCAAGATTCAAGCCTTTCTTGAAAGCATAAATAAATCCTCAGTTGAATATCTCTCTAAAGAAAACATCATCCCCACCAAAGATCCTTATTGGTATTCCCATAAGGTTTCTCTCAGAGTATTCCCTTCTACTTTCCCTTGGCCTCTTTCCAGTTTACTATGTCGCAAGTTCTCTTTTCCTTTTGCATGAGAAATGGTCAAGTTTTCTTTCCAACCCTCATTCAGATTTCATTCAATTTCTTTCCAATTGTTGTGCTGATATTATTTAATATAATTCCAGCCACAGCCCGAGGTCATCAAGTTTTTTTCCGAACCGTCACGTTGATGTCATTCAATTTCTTTCCAACCGTTGTGCTAATGTTACTCAATATCTTTCCAGCCACAATGTCGAGGTCATTAAGTTTTCTTTCTAGCCGTTGTGATGATGGAATTCATTTGTTTTCTAGCTGTTGTGCTGATGTTTGTTCATTTTATCTTTCCAACCAACATGTTGATGATACTCATTTTCTTCCCAACTTTCATGCTGATGTTTGTCCAATTTGTTGAGTTGCTTCCCAGCCTCCGTGCTGACGCTTTTCCAATTTATTCATTTCCTTTCCAATTGACGTGCTAACATTTGTGCACTTTATTCGTTTGCTTTCCAGTCGTCGTGCTGATGTTTTCCTAATTCATTTATTCAATTCTCATTCGCCGCTAATGCTTGTCCAGCTTATTCATTTATTTTCCATTTGTCGTGTTAATGTTTATCTAGTTTATTCTTTTGCTTCCCAACCACTACGCTGATGTTTGTCTAGTTTATTCATTTAATATCGAGTCATTGTGCTGATGTTTGTCTAATTTATATTTCTAATCTTCGTGTTGGTGATACTCGTTTGCTTTCAAGCCCCTTTAGGTTTTCATCCATTTGAGTGATCACAAGTTCTTTGATCACTTAAATTGGATTAGATCTTTAGACTTGGTTCCATACTTGGTCATTTAGATCAATCATCCATCCTTTCACTTTTCAAATCCTAGAATTAGTGTGTGACAACATGGTGTTTTACTCCATTCACATTCATTTCCTTTCCTTTGTTCATTTAAGACTAAAATATTTTTTGCAAATAAACTCGAAAGCGTTTAAAAACAGGACTAGAATTATGAGCCATGAGCCTTAAGAAATGGAAAAGGATGAGAGGGATATATTCCTACCCTTATTCCAAATACCTTTGAATATGGGGCATATGCCATAGTTATTCAAAGTATTTGTCTTCATTCATAGGCTTTAGTGCAATTTAAATCAAGGCAATTCTCCACATTCGTCTTTGGACTTAAAATCAATCACAATATAACAAATTCATTTTCTACCTCATGGAGACATTCAAAAACCTTTCCATAAGGATATGTTGTTTCCGTTCTAACGCAATACAAACAACGCTTAAGCCTCCCATGTGCGAGCATACAAGCAATGTTTAACTGCTAGAATGTGACCCAAGTGCATCCATTCTTTAGCAAACAAACAAACACTTAAGTCTCTCATGCACGAGCATACAAGCAATGTTTAACTGCTAAAACGCGAACGTTAACATTGTTCAATAGAAACAATCAACAAACACTCATTTCCTACAACAAACTACAGAGCTCTGATTTACTCATTGCACTATAAGAATATGTAGGCACAGGATTTCAAAATCTTGGCGAGCACATTAATTGAAAAAAAAAATCCTCTTAATTAAAACTTATCACAAATAGCCTTTAGATAATAACACCCATCCATGCAAAGAACAATCAAAATGGTTCTCTTTGAGTACAACGGATGTGAGGGGTTTTAATACCCTCCTCTTGCATAACCGACTTCCGAATCTGCTCTTGGTTGCGATGGTAATTTTCTTTCTTCTTTAGGGGTTTTATCGATATTTTCCCTTTTCTTTGGAATAAATAAAGTTTGGCGGCGACTCTGTATTTTTTGCATGGCGACAGCTGGCGACTCTGCTGGGGATTGATTTTCCCTAAGCAAGTCAAGCCTAGTTTTGCTTGTTTCCTTGTTTTTTTGGGTGTATGTCTTTACTGTTTACTTGCTTTATATTTATTTTATCGCATTTTAGTTCTTTAAGTATTCTAACATATTTTGGATATCTGCTTTGTTCTCTGTTATGGATTTGGGCTTTATGATGTTACATGAGAGAAAATTTTTATACCTGAGCTTGAGAATGCACACAGGATAGTATATGGCAAGAGTCGCGTTGATCTACTTGGTGTTATTCCTCGATCAGAGTCAACAAGAGACACCACACATAAAATAGATCGTTTTGGGAGCATAAGCGTCTGACGAGTAATTTGTTCTATGTAGTGGTATCTCAAAATGGGTCTATGACTCTAGGCACCTCCTTCTTTGAAGACTAGTACATACCTGTGAGGGGATATTGGGTTTTTGTAGGAATCCAAGATCCTACATATCTTGATTATCATGTTTACATCAGACCTTTAAACTTGCATTGAGAAGTATATACAGATTATCCAGAATGTGTCAAACCTTTAAACCTATATTATCGCATACCATTATTGCATCATCATATATATACCGAATCTTTAAACCTAATATATTGCATATAATTGCATCTTTCGAACCAATTTTTTTTTGGGTATAACATTACACTATATCCATACACTACATGGCATTATATCCTTCATGCATCCGTCGACATGCAAGCATATTTTCCCACCAAACAAAAAACCTCATATCACATTTCGTCTGTAACCTACTAGCTGATTACCCGACACACATTTTAAACTGGAAGCGTGTCTCAAAGGACTATGGATAAACATCAACAAGGCTAGAAATTATTAAGAGAGTAGGTCAACCAAATGTAAACTCAGATGAGCCTAGTTATCCTACAAGCATTGTTGAGAATGGAAGATAATCCCATAAAAATTTCCGCAACATAGATGGCCACTTCTTTACATCTACCTGGTTTCACCTCATGTCATGGGTTGCCTCATAAATATCCTCCATAACCCAATCTAATACCCTAATTTTTACCCCTAAGATCCCATTTCATTTGCATCATTACATATACAAACAAGATCACTTTGGTCCTCCTGCCCTTCTTTATGGGTTTGCTTCTGAGGGAGATCACCAGGCACCTGTGTTTTTCTTAACTGCTTTATGTTTGTTTATGATTAATAACCTCTAACTAAAATACCAAAAATATTTTGCAATTTGTGTGTTTCTTCTTCTTCTCTGTGTGCTTAGGGTTTTGCAAGGAGATTGATAACAAAGGCATGACTTGGAGATTATGTGGTGATTTATTCATGATCAAAATCAGATGGAAGTTTGACCTCATCTTGGTCAAACCATCAAGAGTTTTCTTCAATTGCAAGTTATCTTTGTCAGTAGGCTACTTTCCAGGCAATGAGTATCCAAGGTCAGTTTTTCTTATGGTTATCAAGTAGTGATTCATAAGGAGTTTGGTTCAAAATTAGATTCATCAAGCTATAAGGTTACTTTCATCAAAGATTTCTCAAGAACAAGGGAATTAGGATTTCAGTTCATTGTACTTGAAGATTGATAATGATCCCTTAATTGAAGTCCATTATGCTAGGGTTTCACTTCAAGGCTACATTGAGCACTATTATTTCTCTATTGCAAGTTCATCATCATCTCAGGGTTTCTCCTAGTTATTTACTTCACAAGTTAACATCTTTAATGAGGTTTAGAGGATTCCTCAAGAAATTACCTTTGTGGTTAAATCATCAATGGGAGAAGAATTTTTCTAAATCAAGACCTTTTGTTGATTAAAATGCAAGATTGATTCATGGAAACTTTTCATTCAAGTCATGGATTTTGAGTCAAGATTGTCATGAGAAGTCAACCTAAGGTCCAGTTAGATTTGTTTCATCATTTGGCCATTCTTTCAAGAAGTCGTCACTTGGTTTTATGGTAAGTTTATTCAAGGAATATCATGTCATGATTCAAGTTTACAAGTGTGGATTCAATTTCTACTCATTATATCCATTAACCATTAACTTATTTCCTTTCTCTCTTCTTTTTTCTTTCCTAAATCCATTTTATTTGAATGTCCATTCAATATCCAATTCCTAAATCCACATTTTTCAATTATCCATATATATCAAATCCATTTTTCATATCCATAACTAATTTTCAATTATCTTTTTTCTAACCAACAATCCATTAAAATAAACATTGTCCAAAATTCCTAAAGCCCATTTCCCACTTTTGTTTCCAAGCCATGATTTTAAACAATTGCAAAAATAAAGTGACAAGGACAAATTCACAAAAAAAATGGCCCATGAGCATCACAAGACTACTACAAGTTCAAGCAAATGTAGAGATTGCCATGATAACACAAGCCTTGTACCAAGCTACCAAAATTTCAAAGCCTTGAAGCCTTAATTCCAAGCTGCTCATGAAAATCTCACGCCTTTCTAAAGTACAAACCTTGAATCCACACGAGCCACCAAGCTACATGAAAGCATCAGTTGCAGCCAATTCCAAAAGCATCATAACTTGCCAAAGCCTTTCGTTCCAAGCCGTGCCTACTACAAGCAATTACACACAAGCTGCTAGCAAAACTTTCTAAGCTTCTCACGTTACTTCAAGCCTTGTTTCCAAGCCATTTCGTCCAAACAAACTGCAAAGCAAAATGTCATTTACACAATACGCAGCATGAAATATGTGAGCTACCCATCAATTCAAAACGACGTCATGAGCTACGAATTGGATCAAAATGCAAACAAAAAACAAAAACAGAAAATTAATTCATTCCATTTTTCACTCTACAAATAGAAGCCACTACACACTCATTCAAAAAAATCTTGAATAATCCAAGCTCTGAAAAAATTTCTCACCACAATCTTCAAATCTCTTCAAACTTTTCTCATTAATTTCAGTCGTGTTCAAGCGAAACCGTTCGAACTTCACTCTCTTTCCATTTTCGTTCCTAATTTAATCCTCACCTTGAATCAAATTCCAAACCAGAATTAAAGAGAAAGAAGAAGATTGAAGCTAAACTCACCATTTTCGAAGGTATTGGAGTTTTTCCGGCGAACTTTCGTCTCTGAAATTTGTTGCATATGTACTCTATTGGTTGAAATTGTTTATATATTTGGATTCACCCCGCGATTTTAATCGAGACAATACCACAATGGAGCTCCACCGCTCCAATTCGGTGGAGCTCCGAATTGCTAGCATTACGATGAACAGTAGCAGCGGCCGCGGTTTGATGAAGAAGAAGATTGACATCTGATTTTTTTTCTTTGTTTTTAAAAGTCTTTGTATTTTTTTTGGTGCTTGGCCCGTTTCCTTTACTTTTTTTACCACTTCACCACCATTTTTACAACATAGACCTCCCTATCTACTTTTATTGTTTTTTTTTTAATTTTCTTCTAAGTTTTTTTTTATTATTTCAAATTAATTTTCATTAGTACCTTTTATTTTGGTCTTAATCTTCCTTTTTCTTTTTTATGACCTTTGTTTACTTGATTTCTATTTTAAAAAAATATTTTGAATAATTATTTGAAAATATATTTGCTTGATTGTGTTTTATTGATATTTGGATTGTTGGTTGTTGGTTGGATCTTAAATTTTGAACATGATCTTGTTAATCTCAATGGACCATGGGCGTCGATAAGAGAAATTTTAAATTCGCCAGGAGAGGTGATTGATATTAATGATGATTTAATCAAATTAAGATTCTTTTTTGTCCTCTTTCTTCTTCTTTTTCTTTTGATCGATGAAATCTATGCATCATGGATTATTGATTGTCAAGGATGTTTAATCTTCATTATTTCAAATCTATGGACGAATGATCATTGAGATAATTCTCCATACTTTGGAATAGTGATATATTACCTTTGATTAATCGATAAAAATCTTGATTGTGATGAGATCACTACCTCTTTTCTTTTTGTGCGGTATTGCTTTCAGAGAGTGATCTACACATCACTTCTCTAGCATGTATTAGCACTAACATTGTTATTGACCGGCCTCAGATAGTCGTGGTTTCTACATAAACCTGATTACAATTGCTTAACATAGCACTAAATTGTCCCGTAATCGGAAAATGATCATTCGTGGCTCAAACTTATGTTTGAAAGTACAAGTATGGTTGATTATTTGTCTTAGGTCCATTACCTATGAAACTTGTTGTTAGGAGGCTTTGATTTTATTAATCTTCTAATGAGTTTTCATTAACTTTGGTCTAAGTGCATGAGTTAACCATCGTTGATCATTTATTTTAACAACTAATCACTAACTCACTAATAATATCTTTGTATTAATTTTGTTTATGTTTCCTTCTTGCTCTCTATCTATTTTATTCTTATACTCTATTATTATCAGCACATATCATATCTTTATTTATGTTTATGTTATTTTTTCTTTTGTCCACTTGGACCATATCTTGTTCAAAATACTAATAAATGATTAAACCTCTAAAAAACTTGGTGCTCTTAACTTTGTGGTTATCCTCTTGGACTATTCTTAGATCTTGGACCTCTTGGATCATTCTTGAATCCTTGGATTTAGAATTATGACTCTTTCCCTATGCTTGGAGTATTTTGGATCTTTTCCTTTATTTGGCCTGCTCATTTGCTTATGCTTCAAATCGGATGGAATTATTATTTCACTAGCCATGAAGTGTGCTACAATTGGGTTAAATACTTCTTATCTCTAGCTTTTATGTTGCTTTCTAGGGTAGTCACTTCATCTCCTCCCCTTCTTAAATCTTCAAAACCTTCTCCCTCTTTCAAAACTTTCTTGCTTTCAAACTTTTCAACCGCTTTCACAATAAAACCTTGACTTTTGTCAAGTGATTTCCAAATTTGCTTTCTTAATAAATGTCAATCAATATTAATCATATTTTGACAAATTTCAAAAAAATATAAAAAACACTTCACCTCATTCAAACTTATTGTGCCTTTGTGCACTTTTCATTTTACAACTTTTCATAAAGTTTAGACATGAGTCATTTTCATAGTTGAGATGTAATTCTCCTATTTCCCATAGTATTAAGATATTTACATTTTCCACTTAGATGTTGAGTGATAGACTTGTGGATTTTAATCCAAACAAAATCCTCCATCTTTAGGTGATGCAGGTGTTGTCTTATACTTGTGGGCGACTAGTCGTAGTTTTCTCCTTAAAATGACGACTTGTCTTTACATTTAAAATCAATCAAAACCAACAAACTTTTATCATTTGTACCATGAACTACGAGGTTTTGATCATATATTTCACTTTTTGGGTACGTAGATATTTTAAAGGGCTCCTATAGAGTATTATAGTTGTTTTGGGTGCTAACATATTCACATTGCATAATCAACCCCCTTACCCGGATCTCTGTTCTTTTTCTTGTTTTAGAACTCTTAGATTTTGTTTGCTCTTTTTCCTTTCCTTCTTGGATAAAATAAAAGTGCGGTGGCGACTCTTGTATTTTGAGTTAAGTTAATCAATAACTTACACTCACAATTTTACCGCTACACCCGAACTTCCAAGGCCTCCCTATTAGCATCCATTATTTGTTCCTCGACCAAGTCAGAGGAAGCAAGCACGGAATTAGAATCAGTATCTAAATCAGCAGCAAAAATTCTATGCTCAACAACGACAACAGAGAAAAAGGAACCCAGAAAGAAGGATGGACCCAGTTCTCATGCTTTAAAGTCAACTACTCTCTCATTTGCTCAAAATCTCATTGGTCCAATTTAGGGAACTTGGGTCTCCTCTAACACCTCTTCCTCCCGGCTATGATGTGAATGCCAGATGTGATTTCCACTTTGGAGCACCAATACACAATATTGAGAACTGGAAATCCTTGATTACAAAATATAATACCTGACCGATTCAAAGGCTATCATGTTCAAACCAAACCGCCTATACAATCTCATGCCCCAACATGCTGGCATAGCTGCAATACCGTAACTGGTGCAAATAGAAGCAATGATAGATCCAAAGAAGTTGCATCAGTTGGAAGAGTTTGAAAGGGAACCCCTCGGGAACTATCACATCAACTTCTACAAGCATGATAACCGCAACTTATGGGTGGATACAAAGGCTAATCACGTCGGTGATCATTAGACTATTCAATCATCTTCATTTGTAATCTTTTTGTTTATTAAGTGCTATTCACTTGTAAAACTTGTTTGTTTTTTAACGATAATAATAATAATAATGAAATGAATATGCATGTTTCGAATCAATCCATTCGTGATCACTCATATTTTATTCATTAGTATCAAACTCATGTTTAAGAAAAAATCAAATGGAGGATGGTGAAAGCGAAATACACGAAACTAATAAGTGTAAGCTTTTGAATAAAACCTTGTTGACGATGTAAGGCATTATTTCAATTCCTAAACACTGAAGATATAAGGAAGATAATCCCTAGTCAACCCTTTTGAGCCTAGGAGTAGGAGTTTCTTTCTGTACGAAAAAAACCCTCAATCTTAACCAGGGACAAGGAAGTCTTCAATTAATTTGACCATGCGTTCAAATTTCAAAAAGGAAAAATGGAAAATCCCTTATGAGGATCAACCACATCTTATCCCTTAAGTGAGGCCGAAAATCATAAATCCACAATGATTGTCCTACACCATCAAAAGGATTAAGGAAGTCACAATCCTTTAACAAATCAAACGAACAGATGTCACACGATTTGTTCCAACAAAAAAGTGAGAAATTCAAAATATAAAAAAAGGTGAAAAGCCCGCTAAGTCGAAAACTTAAAAATGAGTGAGGCAAAAATTAGGGTATCTTGGTGAACTGCAAACTCAAAAAAAATCAGTCCAGGAAAAAATTAGGGAAAGCAAAAACCAAAAAGAAAAATAAAGTATCAAAAGAAAAATATCCTCAAAACAAATTCATGTGACTACAAAAAAGTTGGTTACTGCCACTTTAAAAACCTCATTGGTTCCTTAACCATCACTTCTACTATTCAAAATCCTTTTAAAAAGTGAATGTTTGAGTCAAATTAGTTTAATGTAGGACTGGAGAACATTATGGAGAGCGGGTGGGTTAAAATAAAATTTTGAGCCATAAATACTTTTATTCTGAAACCATGAACCAGGATACTATACAATCCTCAAAGGACCTAATTGAAATAGAGATTTATTTCAAAGGCATACTGCAGTAATATCATGTTAAAACTGACTCTTAAATATTTTCTTATCATTTGTGTTGGTATCAATATGGCATTTTGACTAGTGAATACTGAATATCACAACATCAATTTTCAATGAAAAGAACTTGGATTTAAAAACTCACATAAACATAACATTAGAATTATCATTTTCAAAATGAACAATTTTATTTACGAATAAGCACTTGACATCAAGAAAGTTTCCACAATGAGCAATAATTGATAAGTTTGATCATACTAAAGGGAAAATGCTTGAGGATTTCCATTGAGCAGGGGCAAGTCACTTCAAAAGGTCACACCTAGTGGAGAACCCCCTGAATACTTTGTTGAGTAAAGCGACAAGCCACTTCAAGATCCAATTAATCTGGGGCAATCGCGTCGAGATTCGAAAAATCTCTCCAAGAATCGGTTAATCAAGGAAACTTCTTCAAGGTGCAAAATACTGGGGTAGATTATCTCAAGTCATTATGCTACAAATATCCCAGATTTCCTTTCGAGGAAAATTCCTTCAAAGACTCTACAGACTGGGACAAGACTGGCTATATAGGGGCATTTCTTCTCCATACCTTCAAAGTTGCTCAAGCAAGTTCCGTCCTGCATAAGCAACCATTAAGTTTAAGGCGAATGATGGGAAGTCACGCTAAGCATATCCCATAACTTTTCAATAAGAAGTCTTGTAGCCAAGTAAGACACTTCCCAATTTTAACCATACATTACCTACCTCAGACCTTCAAAATCATTACATAAATTATCACCATGCATTAATCATGTTGCTTCGTTCATGCATATCACTCATCTGGCATATCATGAAGCCTTGTAACCCAAACGAGAAAAACTAAAGCCCAATCTTAGGAGGCACCTCCATAAAGCCCAACCTTGTTTGGCCTATCAAAAATACTAACCTCGTTTGGCCTCTCAAAAATCCCAACTTTCTTGGCATATCTCAAAACTCAATCTTACTTGAAACTTTCATAAAGCCCATCTTGCTTGGCATCTCTCAAAGCCCAGCCATACTTGGAACCTCCATAAAGCCCAACCTTGCTTGGCATCTCTCAAAGCCCAATCATACTTTGCACTTCCATAAAGCCCGAACTCGCTTGGCCTCTCAAAAATCTTGAATTATTTAGCATCTCTCAAAGCCCAATCTTTATTGGCACCTTCAAAGTCCAATCTTTATTGGCATCGCCAAGAAAAATCAATGTCCAACCTCAGTCGACACCCTGTAAAGCCAAATCATCATTGGCATACTTAAAAACCTGCTTTGTCGGTAACTTAAAACCCTGATTTTGAGTGATAAACCCAATGGTCATTGGTAGTAAATTCTCAGTTTCCTCCCTTTTGACAAAAAAATTGGCTTTGCATAGCCCGTACATAACAAAATCCCGATCATACATTGACATCTTTCATATAGCATTGCATCACTAAAATGCATAGTATATCCATCATGATGGAACATTACGCCATATAAAATCAAACATGCATATTTAACATAAGCCAAGATTCAAGCATTTTCTTGAAAGCATAAATAAATGCTCAACTGAATATCTCTCCAAAGAGAACATCATCTCCACAAAAGCTCCTTATTGATATTCCTAATAGATTTTTCTAAGAGTATTTCTTTCTACTTGCCTTTGGCCTCTGGCAAGTTTTCTATGTTGCAAGTTCTATTTGCCTTTTGCATGAGATATGGTCAATTTTTCTTTCCAGTCATCGTGTTGATGTTATTCAATTGCTTTCCAACCATTGTGCTGGTGTTATTCAATATATTTATAGCCACAATATTGAGGTTATCAAGTTTTCTTTCCAGCCTTTGTGCTGATAGTACTCATTTGCTTTCCCACCGTTGTGCTAATGTTTGTCCATTTTATCTTTCCAGCCGATGTGCTGATGATACTTATTTGCTTCACAGCTTCCATGCTTATGTTTATCCAATTTACTCATTTGCTTCATAGCTAATGTGTTGATGTTTGTCCAATTTATTCGCTTGCTTCCCAGCCGCCTTACTGATGTTTGTCCAGTTTATTTTTTTTTTCTTTCCAGCTATCATGCTAATGTTTGTCTAGTTTATTCACTTGCTTACCAGCCGATGTGTTGATGTTTATCCAGTTTGTTCATTTTCTTTCCAACTGACATGCTGATGTTTGTCCAATTTATTCATTTGCTTCCCAACCTTCGTGCTAATGTTTGTCCAGTTTATTCGTTTACTTTCTAGCCGTTGTTCTGATGTTTTCCTAGTTTATTCTTTTTTTTCCTTTCCGTCATTAAGATGTTTGTCCAGTTTATTCATTTGATTTCTAGCCGTAGTGCTGATGTTTTTCTAGTTTATCTTTCCAACCACTGTGATGATGATGCTCGTTTGCTTTCAAGCCCCCGTGTTGAAGTCATCTTTATTTTGTCTCAAACCGTAGAGTTATTGATGTTTAGTTGTTATCTCAATCATATTAATGATGTTGATCATATTTTATCTCCAACCGCAGAGTTGGTGGTGTATATTTTTACTTCAGTCACAATACTAATGTTAATCGTTTTCACCCCAGTCGTAGAACTGATGTTTATTATGTCCCTTTCTTCAACCGTCGTCTGCTGCCATCAAGCTTGTTCTGACCATCGTACGACTTCCGACCAAAACTGTATTCGTTCCATAACCTCTTCCTCGACCACGTAAGTGCACTAACTCTCTACTTGTTCCTTATTTCTCTATTTTGATGCTTTAGATCGCGTGTGGTTAGGATTGAAACGACTTGGTTAGAGTGTGTTTAGCGGTGGTTGTTGGTAGCAGATGGTGGCGCAGCCATCTGTCTACCACCGACGATGTAGTTGGTTTCTTTAGGAAGGGTAAGTTAGCGACCCCTATGTTCAGTTGGTCCCGGGGTAGGGGAGACACGATGTTGTCGCTGTTAACGTAACACATATTCTAGTGGTTTCCCCGTGCGACCATTGGGTTCTGTGACCGGGGACTATCCCCAAGTGCGTTAGGGAGAACTGTCGGGCACCTTCTCCATTGTCTAGCTGCGCCATTTGAGTAGGGCTTAGGTCGAGGATTCTGTCTTCGGTCCTTTGCGCGCCCTTTCACTTGACTAGCAGTGGAAGGGTGGATTTGATGTTGCCATCGAATTTACTGTTTTCCTCTGCTTTTCAGGTAAACGCGATGTCACGCAGGGAAGAAGAAGAAGAGTATATTAGGTATTTGTCCGAGGATAGCTCCTTGGAGGATACAGAGACAGATGATAGTTCCTCGTCTCCCGAGGTTGTGGGGACATCTACTGCACTGTCGCTGGTGGATGAGTGGAAAGTGGTCGAGCCCATGGAACTTGCATCTATCTTCGCTTTTTATACCGGGGACGCCTTCACCATGGTGGGACCGGAGGGAGAGTGGAAGGTCCACTTTCCTTCAGGAGAAGACCGGGTTTGCTCGGTATACGGGGAGCGGTTTCCTATGTACGAGTATGTCTTTAAGGAGATAGGCCTGAGATTGCCCTTTTTGAATTTTACATGCGCTGTCTTCGTGCATCTTGACCTGGTGCCTTCTCAATTACACCCAAATTCTATCGCCTTCATGCGGGCATACGAGTTGGTGTGCGAGTATCTGCAGATTGGGGCCAGGCTTCCTCTTTTCTTTACCATTTTCCACCTCCAACGCAGGTGTCGTGGAAAATGTTTGGTTGGGTTTCTCTGAAGCAAGGGAGGAAGTTGTTCAAACCCTTCTCTGAATCTATACGGATGTTTAAGGAGATATTCTATGTGATCGAACCGGTGTCGGAGATGGACACTGATTTGACTTTCATATGGGAGGTCTCCGCGTATGAGAACAGGGAGGACCTGATAGATGAGGAGGGCAAGATAGTCGCCCGAAGGCTATTTACCTTTCCCTTTTGCTGGAGCAGGGCTCACTTTACCCGCTCAATCAACGAGTACATAGTTGCCCCCCATCAGCTCGTGGAGGACGATCGGGCCAGCTACGCCAAGTTGTTGGCTTATGTAGATAGTTTCCTTCCTGCCTAGTGCGTGACTCGCGTTAGGGAACTTTTTTACGAAGAGGACGGTAGGCTGTAGGTGGAAGCCCGATATATCAACGCTAAAGAGTTCCTCGAGTGCAGCACTCGCGAGGAGGCTCTTGAGCTCCTGATAGTTCTCGCTTTTTCCTTATTCTGCTCGAAATGTTTTCTTTCTCCGTTCTTACGTGTTTATTACTTTTGCAGGTAAGATGCCTTCAGCGCAGGAACGGATGATGAAGCATGCCCAGGAAAAGATGAAGAGCGGCGCTGCTCGGGGTAAGAGTCGTCTTGGTTAGCAGATGGTCCCCCCTCCATTAGGGTCGGGGACATCATCGTCAACACCCCCGTCCACCCAGACCTTGCCTCTGCCCATGAGCTCGAGGCCCAAGTGTCCCTGTCTAAACGAGTTCGTGGACCTTAGCCGGGAGTCCATCAAGAGCAAGTATGAGCTTCCCCCCTACTTTCACAACAAGAAATTCTTCAAGGGGTTCTCTCTATCCATTCCTCGGGCGGAGTCTCTAAAGCTCGAGGAAATGGATCATCCCACTAAACGGGTCATTCTTTCCCAAGATACCCCTACTTTAATGAGGGTCCTGGAGATGGTGGTGGTTTATATCGAGGAAGGTTCTCCGCTGGAGTTAAGGCTGAAGAAATCCCAGGCTGTAGTGATGGCTCTGGAAGAAATGTCAAGAAGCTCCAGGAGGAGAGAGAGAAGGAGCTTGAGGAGGCTGCTCGTAAAGGCCGCGAGGAGGTGGCTCAGAAGAGGGATGTTGTGGCCGCAAAGCTGAAAGCTGCCAAGGACCTGGTGGAGAAACTACAGACTATGGTTGCTCCTGCTGAGGACGAGCCTAAAGAGACGAAGCAGCTGACGACTCGCTCGGAGTTGGTTGCCCGGTTTGTCCAGGCTATTGGCGACCTAGTGGCCATTGGCGAGGAGGCCTTCCAGAATGCGGTGGACTAGATAAAGACGGTGAACTCGGGGATCAAGCTGAATACTAAGGGCACAGGGTTCCTCTACACGGTCAAGGATGGCCAGATAATCGTCCCAGAATTCCTCCGGTTCAACGTGGGTGGGGACAACCAAGGGCAGTCGCCGCATGAGGAATTCCAGCAAGAGGAATAATTTTACCCTTTAGCCTGCGTGCCATTTATGTATTTTTGTTGTAATCTTATTATGTGGGGCTTGGTCCCCTTTCCATTGTATCATGCACAACTGCGGCCCTACGTGGTCGTTTAAGTTATATATATGTAAGTACGTAGCACGCCCGTATGTTTGTATGTTTGTATTTTTATATTTTGCTAAATATTTTATAAGTGTCATGTGTCGTCCAACGCGGTCGTTAGAAGCATTTGGTTACATGTTATGTTAAATATTTTCTAAGTGTCCTGCACCATCTAACGTGATCTTCAAAAGTACTTAGTTATATGTTATGTTCCGGTTCTGCTCGATTGATGATGTTCGTTAGTACGGGGAACTGATCGAAACGCCTGGGTTGTTTCCGAGAAGGGTGAAGCTCAGGTCACGATCGTGGCCTGAGTCCACAGTGTGAAATTCCCATCGCGAGCTAGGGGTTCTGCCGTTCATGGTACTGTAGCGACGGCGGGCTCAGTTGCGGAACCGTCGTCGAGCATGGGTAGGTATTTTTTCCAGGCCCTTTCTTAGATCCTTTTGGTGGTGCATTGCTTGTACCTAGGCATGCAACCTTAGTCGGCCATCGTGTCGGCCGTCTGGGCGAGACACGTCGACAGTGGGAGCCTTAGATATAATATTGTTTTAGCTTTTCGGCGTTCCATGGTTGAGCTAATTCTTCCCTGATTAGGTATTCTAGGTAGTAGTCCTCGTTCCCCGTTTTCGCTCTAATGCAGTAGGGTCCTTCCCAGTTTACAGCGAGCTTTCCCTCTCGGGAATCTTTGTGATTCCTTCTTAGGACAAGGCTGCCTACTTGGAATTCTCGTCGAACGACCTTGGCGTTGTTTCTAATTGTTATTTTCTGCTTTAGTGAGGCTTCGCGGAGGGCTGCCCTTCTTTGAACCTCTTCGACGAGGTCGAGTTCTTCCCTCAGGGCCTCATTGTTTGTTTCTTCGTCCAAAGGTGCTTCAGTTCGTCTGGTCGGCGCATGGGTTTCGATGGGGATTACCACCTCTGTCCCATATGCTAGGTGAAAAAGGGATTCCCCGGTTGACAAATGAGGTGTAGTAAGATAGGCCCAAAGCACGTTGTGCAGCTCCTCGACCCACTGCCTCTTTGTTTTGTCTAGTCTCCATTTGAGACCTCGTAAGATTACTATGTTTGTTGCTTCAACTTGCCCGTTAGTATGAGGGTGCTCGACGAATGTGAAGTGTTGTTTAGTGCCTAGTTGAACGATGAACTCCTGGAATTTTTTGTCCGAGAACTGTGTCTCGTTGTCAGTGACGATTGCTTGAGGAATGCCAAAACGGGCAAGGATGTTTCTCTTATAGAAACTAAGTATGTTATGGGATGTTATCTTGGCCAGGGCTTTAGCTTTTATCCACTTGGTGAAGTAGTCCATGCCCACTATTAAGTATTTATTCTGGTTGGAGCCTACGACGAAGGGTCGCAAGATGTCCAGACCCCACCATGCGAAGGGCCACGGGGAGGACATCGCCTTGAGCTCGTTGGGTGGCGCCAGGAGCATGTCCCCGTGCCGTTGGCATTTGTCGCATTTTTTCACATGTTCTTTTGCATCGTTTTGCATGGTCGGCCAGTAGTAACCTACTCGGAGAGATTTCCTCGTGAGGGACTTCCCACCTAGGTGTTGGGCGTTGATCCCTTCGTGGATCTCACGTAGAACATGGGCGACCATCTCTTCTTCGACGCATTTGAGGAGAGGTATGGAGAATCCTCATCTGTACATTTTGTTATCGTCCATAACGTAGAAGCATGACCTAAGCCTTACTACGCTTGCCTCCTTTGGATTAGATGGTAGCTTGTTTTTAGTGAGGTAGTTGTATACTAGGGTCATTCAGCAGTAGTCGTCACCGACGACGTGCACGTCGAGTGTCGGGGATGCTCTCTCGATGCTGGGTCGTGGGAGTATCTCCTAGATGACAGATTTGTTTCCCCCTTTCTTCTTCGTGCTGGATAGTTTTGACAAGATGTTAGCTCGGACATTGTGTTCGTAGGGAGCATGTTTTACTTCCATGGAGGAGAACTTTGCCATCTTCTCCTTGACCAGGGTCAGGTATTCTGACAAGTTATCTTTCTTGACCTAGTACTCTTCCCGGACTTTGAGGGCCACTAGCTGAGAATCGGTGCAGATGACAACTTTGTCTACTCCCAAATCTTTGGCGTGGCGTAGAATGACCAAGAAAGCTTCGTACTCAGCTTAATTGTTGGAGGTTGGGAAGGACAGTATGAGTGAGACTTTGACGAGGATTCTCTCCTCACAACCTCGAATGTAATGGCGAGATAGAGAAAGAGGCTTTCCCCATTTTTTGGTCGAGATAGGAATGGAGGTGCAGATAGGGCTTGCTTTAAATGGAGGAGAGATTTATCACATTCTTCTGTCCATTCGAATGTGGCTTCCTTGCGGAGGAGCTTGAAAAAGGGAAGGGCGTGCTGGACAGATTTGGCTACGAAGCGGGAAAGTGATGTGAGCATCCCGTGGAGAGACTGGATAGAGTTTTTTGAGTTCGGCATGGGGAACTCGGAGAAGGCTCTGCATTTGTCGGGGTTAGCTTCAATTCCTCGTTCAGTTAGATAGAAACCAAGGAACTTGCCCACTCGTACTCCGAACATGCACTTCTCTGGGTTAAAGCGCATCCTGTACCTCTTGGCATGCTCGAAAACCTTCCTCAAGTGGGTTGTGTGATCAAATTCGTCATGGGACTTCACGATCATGTCGTCCATATAGACTTTGAGCATGTCCCCTATTTCTCCTCGGAAAACCTTGTTCATCATTCTTTGGTAGGTATCACCGGCACTCTTCAGGCTGAAAGGCATTATGATATAGTAATAGTTGCCCGATTCGGTCATGAAGACCGTGTACTTCTTGTCGCTTTTTGCCATGGGTATTTGGTTGTAGCCTTAATAGACGTCCATGAAAGATAGCAATTTAAAATCGGCGGAATTATCAACTAGTTTATCTATGTTGGGGAGGGGGTATGCGTCTTTAGGGCAGGCCCTGTTAAGATCGGTATAATCAACACACATGCGTCATTTTCCATTATTCTTTTTAACGAGTACAACATTTGACAGCCAAGTGGAATACTTGGCCTTTAATATAAAATTTTCCTCTAAGAGGTCTTTTACAGCTTGCTCGGCAGCCACCGTTTTCTCTGGGGACTGCCATTGTTTATGTTGGGCAACGACTCTGACGACGGGGTCAATGGTGAGGTGGTGACAGGCCACCTCATAGTCTAGTTCGGTCATTTTTGCGGCACTCCATGCAAATAGGTCTGCATTCTCCTGGAGACACGCTCTCAGTTGTTTCCTCACTAGCTCGGGGAGACTGGCTCTAATCTTTACTCCTGGCTAGGGGTCATCGCCGAGCGAAATAAGCTCGAATTCTCCATCTGGGATGGGGTTTAATGGATGGGCGGCTTCGTTGCTACCGGAGGGAGTGCTCGAAGGTGACTGGACCTCCTTTCCCTTTTCCCTTTGAGTTTTCTGGTCACCTTCAGAGAAGAGGATGTCGAGGTCGATGGAATCAACACGAGGGAGTAGGTTTGCTTTGTTGGAGCTGCTGGGCAGAGTTGACTAGGCAGGAGTCTTCGATCTGGCGGCGATAGTGTTTACTTCTTTTGACACTACTTCAAAACATCTCCTTGCGGCCTCTATGTCCCCGTGTAGAGTTTCTACGAGACCTTTGGAGGTGTAATATTTTATCTTCAGGTGTATCATTGAAGGTACAACCACTAGCTCGGCTAGAGTTGGTTGACCAAAGATGCACTGATATAGCGATGGGCAATCTATTACAAGGAATTATACTTTGATTGATCTAGCCGTCTCTGTGGATCCGAAGGTAACAATTAGCTCAACATAACCCCAAGGCTTTTTCACTGATCCATTGAAACCTTGGATGGTAGAGCCCACGTAGGGAGTCAAATGTGATTCGTCCAGTTGGAGAGTGGAGAACAACTGGGAGTACATAATGTCGACGGAGCCGCCTTGATCGACGAGGATTCATCGGACATCAAAGTTTTCCATTTGAGCCCTGACGATCAGAGGGATGCTGGCGTTGGATGCTCCGCCGAGGAGCTCCTCGTGGTAGAAGCAAATGGGGACACTCTCCCTTGATCTTGTCGAGGGTGGAGTTCTGGTTCAAACTGCTGCTTATGAGGTGCTCGAATTTCCTCTTGACGGATCCTACCGTTACTTTGTTGAAACATCCTCCAAAGATGACCATGGAGGAGGGGCGTGTCTCCCACAGGTTGTGCGCAGCAAAATACGGAGGGGCGGTGAGTCCCTCGGGGACGTAGAAATCTTCAGGTCGTGAGATGCTCATGGCGACCTGTAGGTTGGTTTCTCTGGAGAAAGGTGTTTCTTCCCCAACCTTCTGGGCCTCCTGGGCGTCTGGTCGAGGAGCTTCCTTTCGCTTGGCAAACTGCTTCAGGTGCCCGTCCCTGATGAGTATTTCAATGGAAACCTTCAAGTGGATGCAGTCTTTCATCGTATGACTGTTACTCTTGTGGAACTGGCAGTATTTGGACTTGTCGGTATTAAGTTTGGCTGATATCTGCATTGGGAACCGGACCCCTGCCTGGAGAAATTCTGAGTTGGCGCACTCAGTGAGAATCTTTTCCCTTGAGACTGTCAGGGGGTGTATTCGTGGAACCTGCCGGAGGGTCCCTTGTTATCCCGGGTCTCGCGGGGACGGTCTTCTTGTTTTTTATCTCCTCGAAGAGATGTCGAGGGCTCGTCGGCCTTATTTGGACGGGCATTCTCCCTGTTCCTGGACTCACGGGCAGAGCTGGAAGCCTCCTTCTCCTCGTATAAAATGTATGATTGAGCTCTGAGGAGGAAAACATCTAGTGTTGCTGGGGGCCGGAGGCCTATAGCTTTAGCAAAGTCTGTGCAGGGACGGAGCCTGCGTTCTAGTAGGAATCTCTTCATTTCATTAGTGGTGGCTACTTGGAAGGCCTTCTTATTGAACCTTTCAATGTAGGCTCGCAAAGTTTCGTCCCTACCTTATATGATGGCCTCGAGGGAGGCTTCAATCTTCGGATGTCGGCGAGAGGTCGTGAAATGTCTGGAGAAGAGTCCCTCAGTTGTCTCCATGAGGTGATGGAGTCGTCCGGGAGTCCTTTGTACCAGGTTATGGCCTTTTTCCTGAGTGTGATTGGAAATAACCTACATTTGATGGCGCCTTAGACGCCGTGATAGTCGAGCAGTGCATCGATGTTTTTGATGTGCTCGTCAGGGTCAGTTGTTCCTTCGTATGTGCCTAGAGAAGGGGGTTTCTCTAGTCACTTTGGGAGGCTCATGGCTATGATTTCCTGGGACAACGGGCCGTGAAACTCGTCATCGCTATTGCTATTGGTCCAAGATAGGGAGTGAGTGCCACGTCCATAGGTGTGATAGTGGCCACGTCCCGGAGACGGGGTTCGTGCTCGGCCTTTGGACCTAGGCGGCAAACATGGAGACTCTACCTGGTGCCCTCTTCGGATCCTCTTGGGCTGCAGAGATTGCTGGTTCCTGGGAGAAATCTGGTCACATTTGCGGATCGCCAGGATCTCTGGTTCTGGAGGCAATTGGCAGTTCCTCTCGCGCCGGGGAGGGGGACTCCGTCGTTGTTGACGCTCTTTCCTCGGTGGAGGGGATCTTGGACGACAGGATTCTTCCAATGATTTAATTCTTGTGCTCTGATTGAGGATGAAGAGGTTGGTTTTGTTGAGAACCTCGAGGAGGGTCGCCATGGCCGGGTCGGCGTTGGGCAGAACTGGAACCGGCAGGTGCTGTGGGACAAGTGGGGCTTCGTCGTGGTCTGCACGAACAAGGGATGGAGAAGTTATGGGTCCGTCCCTTCATTGAAGGGCGTCACTGTGAGAGGTGGAATCCCCTTCAACATTAGTCTTGCTGACGGGGAGGAAAGCGTATTTATGAGCATCAAGATTTTTGTCACGGGCAACCATGATCATAAAGTTGAAGAGTTGTTTTGGTCTTGTGTTCTTATGAAGAGAGAAAATACGGGGATAACAAAGTTCTCACAGACGGCGCCATTGATCTTACCGAACGATCAGAATTTGAGATGGGCCAATGACAAACATTTGTGATGCTGGGTGTGAAAAAGGAGGAGGGGGTGTACCTGCAAGGCACTCTGATGCTAAAGTAAGAAAATGAGCAAGAGAGCGAGCAAGTACATAATATGTATGTTTCAAGGTGAGAAATTGGATACTTGACCCTCTCAAGTGAGAGGGTTTTTATAATGCCCCTAGTGCTTGGCCATTGGTCCCTATTTTTGGAGCGAGATAACCATTTCTCGAAGAATAGGTAACTGTCAGAAATAGTCGTTGGGACAGGCAGACGTGCCCATAACTAGCCGTTGGGACGGGCAGAGGTATAGTTACGGGCACAAGCGTCTTGGCTGTTTCTGAGTGGTGGAACCGTGCGTGATGGGAAGAGACTAACTGGGAGAGGTGTTGTGACCAAGGGAAAATAGATCAACCTCCCCTGTTGGAGGGGTAGAAAGGTAAACTTTCCACCAAAGATGTTGGACCTGGGTAATTGGGCCGTTCTAGGAGCAGAAATGTATTGGGCCAGTCTGGAATAATCATCAAGCTTGGAAGTTGATTGGATTAAAGGAGCTTATTCTTGAAGTATTCCGGGTTTCTTTTTGGTGCTCCAATTTTCAACACTAAGTGGAGCAAACCTCCGCTCCGTTAGCAATCCTTCATCTCTTCCACACCCTTGACATGAATTATTGGATGCTTTGTTGATTAATTTAAGCCATTGTTGTGAATTTCTTATTAAAATAACCACTTATTTTTGATAAGACACATAAACTTCAAAATAGTGATTTTTTTTAATTCTTAACCATTAATAGCATGTGAATATATCATTAGAAGCAATTTTTCGTCACGATTCTGCATATGTAATTATTTTTCACGAATCATTATAATGAACGTGAATCGATTGATTCTTTATACACTTTGTTCTTCGCCTGATTCTTTAAAATGTGTGGCTCATTTGTAAAATTTGATCGCATATTTAGATTCCTTGTAAAAAATCGAATCCAATGATATATAATTTGCATATTGTTTGTTGGATTTAATAATTTTGGTAGATTAAATTCAAGAGTTATGAACGATTAAATAACAATGAGTAATAAACCCATAAGACAAAAATGAATAAGACAAAACAGACTAATCCCATGCACGCATGTGCTTGTAATCAGAATCAAGGCCATCAAATCTGCAGTCTTTACATCCAACGGCTAGAATTATGCTCCATGTTGACTTCGTCTATTGACCATTGACCGCCCTTTTTTTGTTTGACATTGCTTTATGGGATCGTTTTTTGAGTCCTATTGGGCTACTTTTTGCTTCCCAACACTCTTTATGGGCCATACACCCTCTGCAAAAATTGAATTAATTAGGAGTCAATTGTTTTTTTTATAATTTTTTATCCTCTTGCCATACTTTTTAATTCATAAAAATACGAAGAAAAAACACGCATAAAATGGCATATTTCTTGGGTTAGACCTTAATTAGGATTAATTTTAATTTTGATAAATTGTTTAGTATTTTTAGACTAATTAAAGATTATGTCTAACCATGCTTATTTTCAATTCTTAATACCAATGTTTTTCTCATAATTCCATTGTACTTAGTGTATGTTTTTGGCATGTTCATCCCTTGATTAATTGATAGAGGTCATTCTTGATCAATTAATTACTTTGGTATTAGACTTGTAGGATTTTTTCACGAATGATTCCCTTATGTTTTCATCTATTTGAATGATCACAAGTCCCTTGATCACTTAAATTGATTAGATCTTTAAACTTGGTTCCATACTTGATCCTTTAGATCAATCATCCATCCATTCAATTTTCAAAAACCTAGAACCAATGCATGACAACATGTTGCTTTACTCTATTCACATTCATTTCTTTTCCTTTGTTCATTTAAGACTAAAATCTTTTTTGCAAATAAATTCAAAAACACTTAAAAATACGATTAGAACTGTATGCCATGAGCCTTAAGAAATGGAGAAGGATGAGAGAGATATATTCCTACCCTTATTCTGAATATCTTTGAATATGGGATGTAGGCCCCAGTTATTCAAAGTATTCACGTCCATTCATAGGCTTTAGTGCAATTCAAATCAAGATAATTCTCCATATTCGTCTTCGAACTTAAAACTAATCAAAATCCACCAAATTCTTTTTCCGCCTTAGGGAAACTTTCAAAAAACTATCCAAATGGATATGTTACTTATGTTCTTATACGATACAAACTACGCTTAAGCCTCCCATGCGCAAGCATACAAGCAAATTTTAACTGCTAGAATGCGACCTAAGCCCATTCATTCTACCGCAAACAAACAAACTCTTAAGCCTCTCATGCACGAGCATACAAGTAATGTTTAACTGTTAGAACGCGAACATTAACATTGTTCAATAAAAACAATCAGCAAACACTTACTTTCTACCACAAACTACAAAACTTTGATTTTCTCATTGCACTATGGGATTACATAGGCACGATATTTCGAAATCTTGGTGAACACATTAATTAAAAACTTAGTTTTTTTCTCCTTAATTAAAACCTATCACGAGTAACCTTTAGATAATAACGCTCATTCGCATAAAGAAAAATCAAAATGGTTCCCATTGAGTACAACGAATATGCAGGGTGCTAATACCTTCCCCTTGCATAATCGACTTCTGAATCTACTCTTGGTTACGACGACCATTGCCTTTCTTATTTCGGGGTTTTATCGATATTTTCCCTTTCCTTTGAAATAAATAAATTTCAATGGCAACTCTATATTTTTTGCGTAGCGACAAAACACATACGCACATTCTTGACTTTTTTCTCAATCACACATTTATCGGGGTTTTATCAATATTTTCCCTTTACTTTGGAATAAATAAAGTTATGTGGAATATTGAGTTTTAAAGAATAGTGTACAATTACAGACCCCTAAAACATAAGCAATCATCTACTTATATACTAAACTAAAATAACTATATACAACACTCGACTAAGCCAAACATGCCACGTCTTTATCTCAATGCATCCTTTGCCTTCGACAGACACCCATGGTGTCCTTGAATAACTACATGGTCTTATCCAATTATACCTCATTCGAATGCTTAAAGAAACAATGAGAACTCTGAATTTCACTAAGTACCAAACTCAACAAACCTCTTTTGTTCCTTACTCTCTACAACATTCGACCAAAATTAAATCCATCCTTCAATAAGTTGAATCCATAAAAAACCAGTATGGTCATAATCAACAAGTTTGACTTTTCACAAACTCTATTGTGTGATCCTTGTTTCAACTCTGCAATTAATGTGTATGTCGAAAATTTGAGATAACAATGTTCTTTAGAGGATTAAGTCGGGAAGTTCCTTGGGTACATGCTGATGAAGATGGGGAATTGAAGCCAAATTGGATAAATGTATGGTCGTTATCGACATGAGAAACCCCAACAACATCAAAGAGATGAAGCAGCTTACAGGTCGCCTCACCGCCCTATCTCGCTTCCTCTTATATGATGTTGACAAAGCTTTCCTTTTCTTTATCGCTTTAAGTGGACCACATAATACGAGGAGGATTTCTCAAAGTCAAAAAGCCTTCTTTACATTGTCACACATTCTCACTCGCCCGAGAGAGGAATCGCCATTATTCCTCTACCTCTTAATTGCATATCCTGAGATGAGCTCAATACTCATACATGAGACAAACAAAGTAGAAAGGCTCGTGTATTTCATAAGCAAGGTATTCGCCGAAATAGTGTATCAAAAGATTGAGAAGATATAATTGGTCGTCTTCGTAACAACAAGAAAGTTAAGGCCCCGTTTTCTTTAACAAGAGGGGAGTCCTTAAAAAAGCTCACAGTCCTAAGCTTATGCCTCGCCTGCTCATGCTCCTGCCAAAGAGTGGTCAGGACCTGGAGGAAGGCCAGTCACTCAAAAAGGAAAATGGAAGAGAATTGAAGTAGGTGGGGGATCTTCTTACCTTAATAATTCCAAAACATCGAAGAAATATTTCTATGTTTCAAAAAACTACACGAGGAAAAGTCCCATGATCTACGCTTAGTGGAGAAGGAACCAAAGAAACATAAAGGTTGCCTCAGAAATAGGAAGTGCAAGCAAGAACACCAGTGTCCATGATGTGGCTGATGGAAATAAGACAAATACGTTTGTAAAATAAAGGTTGTTTCCTCTACTACCATCAGTGGTCAAAAACGAACTTAAGGTTTCCGTCGGATCAGACGAGGAGATGGATAGCAACAAATTCGACTCTGGGTCATAAAATGAGTTAGATATCATATGTATTATGATACCAGTTCTGCCATTGGAGTATGATACATTTACAGAGGTAACTGAAGAAAAGGATGGGTTGGCTGAAGAAATTGCTACCCATAAGATTTTATGCTATTATGTGATGCATGATGGCTCAGTCAATGAGGACAAGGTCATCTTCGAACGACTTGACATGTTAATGCAACATCATTTGAAACCTTTATACATAAGGGACAAAGTAGAAGGTTTCGGGGTTAACAAGTTTCTTATTGATTATGGAGCATGCATCAATGTCACGCCACATTCCCTACGCAAGAAGATTGGCATATATGATACTGATTTAAAGTCTAACAACATGGTCTTATCTAATTATGAAGGAAATACCAACATGCCCTTGGATGTTATCCAAGTGGATATGGTTGTAGGAACCACAACTCAACGAACTTGCCTTGAGTGGACCGCATAATATGAGGAGGATTTCTCAAAGTCAAAATCCTTCCTGACATTGCCACACATTCTCACTTGCTCGAGAGAGGAATCACCATTATTCCTCTACCTCTTAATTACAGATCATGCAATAAGCTCAATACTTGTCCAGGAGACAAATAAAGTTGAAAGGCCCGTGTATTTTATAAGCAAGGTGTTCAAAGGTGTCGAAAGAGTGTATCAAAAGATTGAGGCTCTAATGAGAAGACGGATACACTACAATACATGACTCCAAACCTTGACATTTCAAAGAGAAGTCACTCTGTCAAATTAGTTAGACTTAGAACCACTTACCAATTATGTATATTTTAGAAGTTCTTAAATTCTTAAGAGTCTTAACAAGTTATATTATATCTACACCTTTGATTGCATATCAAGTGTAATTTTACCCAAAATCTCTTAAAATTTTGTTATAGAGTCAGAAGTATATTTCTTTATTGCTTGAGCATTTGAAGTCTTTTACTTGTGTGCTTGAGCATAGAAATCTCTTACTTGAGGGTTTGAGCATTGGGAGTCTCTTGTTATTGTGTTTGAGCATAAAAGACTCTTACTTGAGGGTTTGAGCATTGGAAGTCTCTTGCTTATGTGCTTGAGCATAGAAGTCTCTTACTTGGGGGTTTGAGCATTAAAAGGCTCTTTCTTGGTGCTTGAGAATTTGTAATCTTATTGGTTATAGTAAAAATTCTTTATAAGTACAAGGGGACTGGACTACTCTCAATTTATGAGAGGAACCAGGATAATTGTTGTGTGTCTTTGATTTTACTTTCCTTGTTTATGATCTTATTATTCTGTTGCTATCAACTTTGCAACTCTGAGTCAGATTCTAGTTCAGAATATGATAAGGAATTTCAGAAGCAAACCTGGTTATTTTGAGTCATACTCTGAACTAAGAGTTTAGAATCTGATTGAGATCAATCATAAGTAGAAGAAGAAGAAACATAGAAGATAAAATCCAACACAATTCAACCCCCTTCTTATATTTTTCTGGCCTTCAGTTTAAGGGCCCAATATTGAACTAGACAAGGGTGACACAGTCAATGCCTTATGTTCAACAAAGATATGAGGGCAAAAGGTTAATTTTACATATAAACATTATTACAAAAAAGGTTTTTCATATCACATGACATTTTTGTGACTTGGATAGAAGTGATGTGTTGCTAGATACCACTAATTGTTAATTATATTAAATGTGTGATTTAGTATAATTGCCAACGTCACTAAACTTACAGGGTCACGCACATTAAACAAAACTAATGAGAGATATAATGAATAAGGAAAACTGTAAGGTATGGTGTACTTAAGGGAACTATGAAACATCGTAAGGTACGATGTACTTAAGTGAGCTGTAAAACACTGTAAGGTACGGCGCATTTAAGCTGTATAAGGCATACAGTAAGCTATAGTGCACTTAGGTGAAATACAATACACTATAAGGTACAATGCACCTAAGTGGGTTTTTTCAGTTTGCAGCCTACACGAGTGGTTCTATAAATAGAACCCTTATGTATAAGCTTTTTTACTTGATGAAATTCATTTTTGAACCCTAGCCGTATTCTCTCTCTCCCTCTCTCTCTCTCTCTCTCTCTCTCTCTCTCTCTCTCTCTCTCTCTCTCTCTCTCTCTCTCTCTCTCTCTCTCTCTCTCTCTCTCTCTCTCTCTCTCTCTATCTATCTATCTATCTATCTATCTATCTATCTATCTCTCTATGTCTTCATTCGTATCAGCTAGCATTGAGATTGAGGGAACTCAATTTGAGTGGATTGAGTAAAGTTGTTGGTTTTTGTTCATCACTTGTGATCGCTCACTCGACTTTGCATCAAAGGTTTTAATTGCCACAAGAGGTGACCATTCTTATCATTGATCATGCTCATTCGTAAAAATTGACCTAAGGGAAGTTTTTGTTTTCCACTTAATTTATATTGTGATTTTCCTTCGTGGAATTCCATTTCAGAGGTAAATTGGTTACATTTACTTATACTGATTTTCTGTCTTTGCTTGGGTTGGAAAACAAAGGTGAAGTAATTGATCCTCAAAACCATGCATTTATGTATCCACAAATTCCAATTATTTAGTCGATCTTGAAGATATTATTCAGAGGATGTTTAAACTCAATGTATTTTCATATTAGTCAGATGAAATGTGAAATGCATATGATTCACTGGATAACTGTGAAAATCCTATATATGAAGGCTGGTAATTGGGTAAAGTCTGAGAACCATGGTATGTTTCTGATATTAATTATATGCATGAATACCAACATCAGCTGGTTAAAGTTTATAATTGATCAAATCACAATCTACTAGGGTAACTTTGGTAGCCTTTTCTTCTACACTTCTCTCATCTAGACTATTCTTGAGAGAAATGGTATTATATATGCTAATTATTATCTACGTCGAGCGCAAAAGTTTTTTAACGATAAAACGGTGAAATAAAGGAGAAACTATCTGGATGGAGACAATGCTTATTTTTATCAAGACAAATTTAGTAAGATTTATGAAGATAAGTTCATCAGCGCTCATGAAGCTCTTGAAGGTTTTGCTCTTGAATATGAGTTTATCAGTTTTGTGTGTCTTAACAATTGGCTTTAAGTTTTCAGTTTGTCTATGATAATTTGTTGTATCAAAAGACACTTGTAATAACTTTTGAATTAGTGAAAAAGTCAACAATTTTAATGGCTTGGCATTGGAGACTAGATTAGCTGTAAGCGAGAACGACACACTGAACCAATATAAATTACGGTGTACATTTACTATATCCATCTCTTTTAATTTATGTATAGATTTTCATGTTTTTAGGTTTTAATCACTTTCAATAATTACATGTTACTAGATTTTGTTGCTCATAGCGGTTTAATGTTTAAACTTAGGTATGTGCTAGATCTAGTCGACTAAACATTCTTTTTGGTGATTATATATGTAAAAAATCTAATATCAGGTCCTAATTGCGGTGGTGATGCTTGCAACTCTGGTGCAGAGAAGAGATGGGACCTGCAAGGTTAACAATCCTTCAAGTTATTTATGGTTAAACTCAAGGTGAAGTGAAATCTTGGGGAAATGAGTTTCATATCTATGTTGGCGCGAGAGAGGAATATTTATAAGGTGGGAATAGTTTAGCATCATTAACTTTCTCCTTGGGCCTTGATCCGGCCCGGAACAGATTTTGCTAATTTAATTAATAAACTTGTGTTTAAACATCTAGCTTCATTAATTAACGTATTGTTTACTATTGAGTTAATCATCCTAGTGTCGTTGTGTTTTTTGTACATTAAATTAGTTGTTAATTTCTCTACATACACATTTTTAAAACTTCTGCTTATGCACAGTTTTAAACTTTGATTTTGGAAAATGATTTTATTGGAAAAATGTCTATTCAACCCTCCACTTTTAAACTATTCTACATCCATATTCAACTGAACATGTATGTTCTATTACTATTGTATCATATTCTTATGCATACTTTTATCATATCATATGCATAACTTTCCTTCTCTCTTCTTCATTTTCCATCACCCCTTCTATTAAAATTCCTCCCCCGTCTTCTTTTCGTCAACCCATGCAAATATTTCTCAATCATAACTCAACATTGATTGATCACGTCATCGTTGAAGTCTAATTCTTTTTGTTAGACCAACTAGCTTAATTATTACCATTAGCATTTTATTAATGTGTACATTAATTTGTTCACACACACACACACACACACACACACACACACACACACACACACACACACACACACACACACACACACACACACACATATATATATATGAATTTAGTATGAAATAATGATTTATACAAAAAATACTATGGAGTAATAACAATTTAATTATTAAGAAAACTTAAACATTAAGATTTGAATTTCAAACATTTAAAAAATTTTAATTTCACATTTTTCCATAGAAATATTTTTTATTGAGAAAACTTAAAAGAAGTAAAACTAAACCAATAATAGCAATAAATAATATTGATAATTATAATAACAAATATAAGTTCATTTAGAGGGAAATAATGATACCTATACTAAAAATTAAATTATATTTTTTGATTTAACAATGATTCCATTGCGATGATACCCTAAGTGAAGGTGAGCATGCTATATTTGATTGTACGTGACACC
Source organism: Lathyrus sativus (assembly GCA_963859935.3). Classification (NCBI taxonomy): domain Eukaryota; kingdom Viridiplantae; phylum Streptophyta; class Magnoliopsida; order Fabales; family Fabaceae; genus Lathyrus; species Lathyrus sativus. The sequence continues at coordinate 452,355,118 of OZ012738.1, read as the reverse complement.
CTGAATGGTTACATTTTGTTTAATTGAATTCCATGTTAAATTGTATGCAGGGTTCAGGGTGTTACACCAAATATTTGCTGAAACATTTTGTCCACGTCTCTATCAACCACATACCTTGATTGGAGAACCAAGAAGCAAATGACTTAGCCCAAATTGCCTCAGGTTACAAAATATCTAAGGAAAGATTAAAGAATTTGGTCGAAGTAAAAGATAAGCGAATCTTAGTGTAAAGCTCTTCAGAGACAGTGTCAATGTCAAAACTTGGGGGCAGATGAAACTGAGACGTCATCAAACTTAAAAAAATATGAGTTTTTTGAAAATTTGTAGACTTACGATGTTTTGACCATTGACTTAATGTCAGATAGTAATTGGCGAAACCCAATCTCCAAATACTTGGGGAATTTGACAGGAGTGGCCGATCGAAAAGTCAAATACATAGCCATAATTATGTAATTAAAGGGAATGAGTTATTTAAGAAAACTCCTGAGGGAATTCTTCTTAAGTTCCTTGGAAAAAGTGAGCGCATTTAGCAATCTTCATGATACATAAAGGATCATGTGACTCTCATCAAGCATGCCATAAGATGAAATGGTTGTTATTTTAATTAGGAGTCTATTGGCCAACTATAGTGAAAGATTTCATAGATTTTGCCAAAGGTTGTCAGGAATGCCAAAAGCATTCAGGTATCCAACATGTGCCTACAAATGAGTTGCACTCAATAGTCAATCCATGGCCTTTTAGAGAATGGGTTTTAGACATGATTGGAGAAGTTAAGCCCTCATCACCGAAAGGACATAAATACATCTTGGTGGTGATAAATTATTTCACTAAGTGGATAAAAGTCATCCATTTTCCTAATTTTGACCAAGAAGAAGTAATTAATTTTATCCAGAGTTATATTATACATATATTTGGAATACCTGATATTATTACTACGAACCAAGGCTCAGTGTTCACATGGCAAAAAATGGTAGAGTTTTCCTTAGAAATAGGGTTCAATTTACTAACTCCGACACCTTATTATGCCCAAGCTAATGGCCAATTCGAAGCAGCTAACAAGACTGTTATCGGTTTAATAAAGAAGCACATAGGTCAAAAGCCAAGGAATTGGCATATAACTTTAAACCAAGTGTTGTGAGTGTGTCGAAACTCTCCCAAGGAATCGAATAATTCCACACCATTTTGACTTGTTTATGGTTATGATGTAGTACTTCCTTTAGAAATTTATCTACAGTCAGTTAGAATTCAAAAGCAAGTTGAGATTCCAAATGAGTATTATTGGGGTATGATGCTAGATAAGTTGAGTGATTTGGATGAAGAAAGATTAGCTGCTCTAGATGTCTTAATGAGATAAAAAGAAAGAGTAGTTAAAGCATATAATAAGAAAGTTAAATCGGAAACCTTTAAGTTCGGAGACTTAGTTTGGAAAGTCATCTTGCCCATGGATAAAAAAGACAAAACTTTGGGCAAGTGGTCCCCTAATTGGGAAGGACCATTTAAAATTCTGCAACCATTCATAAACAATGCATATGAAGTCGAATAATTGACCCTTAAAGGTTGAATCCTATGAATAAATGGAAAATATTTAAAACAACATAGGCCTATATTGCAGGAATTCTATATTAATGCAAAATAAAAGTATAACTTCAGAATTAAAAAGGCTAAAAATATATTGGCCTTAAAATGTCAAAATGCCACAAAGGGCATATTTAATGGTTATAGAGATCCAAAATGTTGTTTCAAATGACATGGAAACCTAAACAAAAATAATGATAAAAGTGCAAGTCCTAGAAAGGAAGATAGGCTATCATATTGGATCTTCTCTAGAAATAGTCGGTGATCAACTTGAGAAATTGTCGACGTGAAACTTCCAATCTCAGCATCCAGAGCATTGATAGTCTCCAGATGTTGGATTCCAACTAGGGATTCTTCATCTATTTGTTGTTGACTAATCTTCCAGAGTGCCCTCTTTTTGCTTTCAGCTTCCTGTACCTTTTTCTACAACGCTTCAATCTCCTTCTTCTAATTGAGAATTTTGACATCCAAAATAGCGACAACTCCATCTTCTTGGCGAAGAGCTTCTTCCAGTTGTTCAGTGTGTTTGTCAAATTCATTAGCCAAGTTCCATGCCTTCGATGTTGCATCTACTTTAGGCGCAATATTTGGTTGAAAATCATGTTTCCTTTGGAAATCATCAAAGAGATGGTCGAAGAGGGGTCCAAATGCTACCACGAAATCAACAATTTCGCTGGAGGCATCAAGAACATTGAGTTTTTTCAGCAAGGATTTGATACCATATCCGTAAATGGAGTCTTTTACAAATGTTTCAAATAGGTCAACTTCTTCAAGTTTGGCTTTTAACTGCTGAAAGACCCCGTCAACAATTTCAGGCACAATATTTTCTCCAGAAAATAGTGGAGAAACTTGAGCATTTGTCAATTGAACTGCCTTTATTGCTCATTATCATTTCATATAAGCTATGGGATTTATCTTCTTCAATTCTGCCAGTTCCTCTTGAGATAGAGCGTTGCTGGGTGGATAAGTTGGTTTAGCAATTGAGTTTTTTGGAAGTTCTTGTTCGATATTTAGTATGGTTTTCGTAGTTATTTGTTAAGTATTGGTCAGGAGAACAATGTTTTTTGGATTTTAGTGAGCACCCTGGGTTGTCTTAGGGGTATTATGAGGGGAGATATGTCTTGTCTCTTCTTGCTCGAGAGTTTCCCCCTGAGAAGTTCGTCCATGTCCATTTTATTTGCATTTTCTCTATCAAATGTTAAAGATGTTGATTCAGAAGGATACCCTTTATTAGTCAAATCAAAGGATATATTGTCATCTACTTATTTAGGTTTATTGACTTCTTCAATGATGTCTGTGTTGGGATTAGGTTAATTGGAAAGGGAGTTGGTAGTTTTAGGCGTTGGGTGTTTAAAATTTGATACATTTATGGTTGAAAGTTTATCCTGTAAGAGTTAAGTGTTAGTATTTAGAAAAATATTATAAGAGGGGTACAAAAGAGTAGACTCACTTTTGAGGCATATGCATCTGGACTTGAATTGGCACTTTCAATGGAGATAAGTTTTCTGGTTGTTTTGGTCGTCTCCTTGCCCTTTCTCGAGGTAGCTTTTTTCTCATTCTTTGCTTTAGAACTAGGGGACACTTTAGGGATAGGCACAATTTGTCTAGGAGATGAATCCTCGACATGAATAGGTTCAGGCTCAATTCTAGTAGTTTCACCATTAGCAGTTGCATCATCATGTAAGGTTAATATGGTAAGCAATCTAAAGCTAATTTTCAGATTATAGGACTTACTTGTGTAGGTTTTGATGGAGTTGCTTCGACTTTGGACTGCCTCGGTGCTACTTTAGCACTGGCAGCATCTCTAACTCTATTCATGTGTATGAAAATTGAAAAATATGAAAAATCAAATGTAAACAAAGAGGAAAGGATTTTGGGCTTAAATGGATTTTTATAGAGATCGTTTTTTGCTTCCCTCACCTTCATGTATGGTGGTTTCGACCTTGACATGATTTATGTCTACATGAAGGTGGCCTTTGAAACTCAATATGTCATGCTTAGTTGGAGTCACTCGTATGGCAGGTTTCAAGCTTTCGTTTTTAGTACCTTTATAAATTCCCCACAAACGAACCACTATGGAAATGAAAGGGCAAAAGCCAGAGCCATCTCGTGGTGGGTAAAGGGGGAAATTTAGGAGGATAAAATTTCATCTCAAAAGTGTATTTGTCCTTCACATAATCAATAATGCTCAAGTTAGGGAGCTTCGCCATCATTTTTTCTTTAAGAGTAATGGATACTTCATGAATCGTTCGACTAAGGCCATTGGGGTCATACACAGTTTTAAAGTATTTATAAAAAGCCTGGATCTCTTTGATGTGTTTGGATCTACCTTTGTTGAATTTTTTTTGTAGAAAAGAGAAACTGTTAGTTAGACGATGAGTTAATGTTACAGCAATGATAAAGTCTTTAGCATGATAGGCTTTCCACCAAGTTTAAAATGCAGGGGTGCAGTAGGAAGATGGTTGGAAAGTAAACAAAGTGAGCACGACGTGATCAACATCATGTCGAGCAAGTCGTTGGAGGTATTCATCTTCAGAGAAGTGGAAAGTACAAAGACATTGTTCACTTTTTCAATTGAAAAAGGGACTGGGCATAGTTTGACTAATTCCAAACTAGCGTGACACCAAGTTGGGTTGATAACATAAAATTTTCATATTTTCCTTGGAGGTCCCAAGTCTGGTCGAGAGGAGATTAGGAATAAGGAAAGCTTCCCATATTTTCTTTGACTCAACTTCTTAGTTACCAGTAGCTGGAAACTTACGGGTAAACCACTCAGGTCCATGAGTTCTCTTGGCAAAAGGGGCCATCGTCAGGTTGAAATGATAATGTTTGACAAACATCAATAAAAAATACAAAAATACTTATCGATCTGATATGTTCCTACCAGTTGGATTCATTGGGGTTAATTGAACGCCTTCAATATGCCTATCCTTAATGATATAGTTAGCATTGTTGGGCTTGTCAGCATCCAGAGAAATTTCAAACAAGGAATTCATCCAGAGTTGAAGTAAACAAAATGGTCCTAATAATAACATGTTGTATTTAGGTTGGAGGTTCCTTAGAGCCTCAACAACTAATCCTAAAAACTCATATAAATATCCTAAAATTAGTTGGCTACGAAAAATGTCTCTACCTTCATGCAGTTGGTTGGCCAGGGTTAAGTATCTTTTTGCTACCTTCAAAAACTTGCAGCAAAAGATGCATCTTGACAGCCACAGGGCAAGGAAGGGAATGTTTTCTTTGTCAGAGGTTTTAGTGGTGCTAGTGATGTGACAATCCTCAATATATTTTCCAAAACTAACATGATTTGTGTTAAAGTTTATGGTGTCCTCATCTCTCTCATTAGGATCAATTTTTTTTCCATTTGGGTGAAGGCCAGTAATTGCCACTATGTCGAAAAGGGTGAGTGTCACCATTCCACAAGGAAGCTGGAATGTGTTGGTAGTGCTTTCCCAAAAGTACAGGGATGCAACTAGCATGTTTTGGCAGTAAGCAGGGCCAATCCTTAATACCTGAATTAGGTCAAAAATACCTCTCGATTTCCAAGATTCACTAATTTTTTTCCTAAATTGTGTTCAACCAAGGATTTAATCCTTATGCTTTTTAGCAAGGGGAGTTGAAGAAAAAACACGCAAGGTGGCAATCATGTATTCTAAGTTTAGAGGTTCTTTAATATTAACAATGGGTTTAGTTCAGTGATAAGAAAGGAAAAAGTCCCTAATCTTAGTATCTATAGAGGGATTGTGCATTGGTCCTATAAGTGCATATGGTTTTCCAAAAATGGAGTAAGGAATGATTACTTGGGATTTGTAGATTCATAGTTTTTCTTCATAGTTCAGAGGTTCAGGTACATACTCTTGATTTCCAATACAGGAGACACATTGGAGCATGCTAGTGTTGCACCCCAAAATTTGACCAACTGGTTCCCACATTCGGTTTATGTTTCGACGCATTTTGCATTCGCACTCGTATACTGCATACATTGCATTTTTTCAGCCATTTTTGATTTTATCGGGATTACAGTCTCCCCTGGCGTTTCAGGCAGTTCAGGCCAGTTCGAATGAGTGTATTTTGAGAATTTGTGCTCGTCTCGATGTTTTCAGCTCTCGCTGTTGTTTTTGAGGACATTTCGGTGTCCGGTTTTTACTGCTTATTTCACTGTAATTGCGCAGTTGTCCTCTAACCGATTTAATTGGCTTCCTGACATTTTTAGAATTTTCCATTTTATTTTCTGAGTTTTTAATGGATTTTAATAGTTTTTTTAATAGATTTATTTGAGTTTTTTTAGATATTAAATAAGTTTTTTAATATTTTTTAATAGAATTGTAGAAAATATAGTTTTAATAGATTTTTAGAATATTAGATATTAGTTTTATTATTAAATAGAATAGTATAGTTTTTTAATAGATTTTCAATATAGTTCTAGAAATTAAATAGATTTTTAATAGATTTTAACATAGATAAATAGATGTAATTGAATAGTTAATAGTATAGATCTTTTAATAGATGTTAATTAGATTAGTGTTTGGTTTAATAAGTTTTCTTTTAATAGATTTTATTAAAGTCTTTTAGATTAGTTTAATTGGAATTAGCCTTCATTAATAGTCTTTAATCCATTTTCGTTTTATTAGTTTAATCATATCATTAACTGAAATTATTTGTTAATTTCCGTTTTAGTCCTTAATCATTCATTAGTCCAGCATTAATCAATTTTCGTTTTCATTAAGTCGTGTTTAGTCTGTTTTCATTAATCAATTAATTTTCATTTCATTAAGTCTTAGTCTAAGTAATGGGCCAGATGTCCAATTCGTAGGGCCCAGTTCACAAGTCCAAATCTCAGCGCCAGGTGTCCTATAAAGAGACTGCCACACGTGTATTTCTCTTCCCTCCACCTCATTTTTTCCCACTCTCCCATTGCTGCCACGTATCACTCTCTCTCTCTGCCACCTTTCCAGCCTGCCACACGTCCTCCATTCATCCTCTCTCCATGCCACGCGTCTCCACCTCCACCAACCCTCTCCGCATGCGTTCCACCTGTCTCCAACCAGTCCCTCGCCGGAGACCCTGTCGCCGGCCATGCAGCCGCCGCAGAGCCACCGTACCCGTCGCCGGAGCAGCCGTAACCGTCGCCGGAATTCCTAAACCCGCCGGAATCTGCATTTTTTTTACCGGAGACTTCATCAATTCTCCGGATTGTCCTCCAACTTCATCAGATCTTCATGTGTTCATCATCAAATTTCCAGATCGTCATCAAGAATATTCATACGATCATCATCTTCACATATCCTTCAGATTTTCTCAAAGATCTTCATCAGGATCGTCACCATTCATCATAAGATTTCCAGATCTTCATCAAATAACTTCAAGGTTCGTAACACTCAACAAGAACATTCATCTTGATCTTCATAGAGTCCATCCAGATTTTCCAGAATCATCCAGATCTTCGTCGTTCTTCATCGCTTCATCAAGATTCTTCTCATCCACTATTTCCTCCAGATCCATCAACTTCTTCAAGATCTTCACAGGAACGTCCAAAATCGCCTTCAGACCTTAAGATAATCACAGATCCATATCGAATCTTCACCAGTTTTCAACGAATAGCGTCATCGTTCAGAAAGCTCCATCAATCTTCATCGCACCTTCAGAATGTTCATTGAACTAGTTGTTACCAGATTGCGATTTAGTTGGTTATTTTTTTGGTTCGTTAATTTGCTTGTGCAGGTTCTGAAATGAGATTGATTTTGAGAAGACGAAGGAGAAAGAAAGGTTATGTGGGAGACAGAAGTTTGAACGGCGATTGAGAATGAAAGTTTGAGGGAGAAGGAGCTACGGCGCCGTTAGGGTTTTTGGGAGGAGAAGTGTGAACAGTGAGTTTGAGAGAAGAGAAGGCTTAGGGTTTTCAGAGTGTGAGAGAAATGAGAGAGTGGACGTGAGGTGTAGCGTTGGGCCTCAAGCCCATTTGCAATTGTTTTGGCAACATCTCCCCGTTTTCGTTACACACCCCCTCCCCATTTTTTTGTTGCTAGTTGTTGGGCTGGGCCCAACTCTCTTTTGTTGTTGCTGCTGCTTCTATACCCCTGTACCAATTAGTACCCCCCTGCATGTTATTTTTGTTAACATTGTTTTTATTACAATTTTAATTGTAATACTTTAGGATTTAATTTTTCTGTTAGAGATTCTTTAGTTTAATATTGTTAGAATATGCTAAAATTTCTAGAATAGATATAGTTTGGTAATATAATTTCTTTTAGGAAATTTAGATAATATTTTCATTTAGGAAATTAGTTTAATTTTCTTTTGAGAGAATTTAGGATTTAGTTAATTTCTGGTTAAGGAGATTTATGGGTTTAATTCTTTTTAGGATATAGTTTCCTTAGGAGATTATTTTTGCCGTATTTTAGGAGTAGACTTTTATTTCCATTTTGCGTTGGATTTCTCTCCTATTTTCTTTTCTATCCGATTTTATTCTCGATTTTATTTCTGGCTGGCCGTGTGACACGATTCAATTGGAGAATGATTTTCGATATCATTTCTCTATCTTGTCTTTGACACGGACATCAATACGCTACCTCTGAGAGTTTGATTTCTCATATAAGTTGAACCATGACGGTCTAAGTGTTACATTGTTATTGATTCAAGCGTCGTCATCAAGGATCCAGAGAGGAGAAGATTGTAATGGAGCTTGCGCGCATGTCAGGAGCCAACGGAGCGGCTTCGTTCATCATCATCATCTTATTCAAGTCTTCAGGCAACCGTCGAGTGTTGTGAGCTGTATCGTTAGATACGTAGGAAATGACAGTTGAAGAGTTTCTTCTCAATCGTCTAGGATGTCTAGTATGGTACCCTTTGGGTGACATGCGACGCATTCGCTCCTACGTCTTAGGTTCTTGCATGGATGTCCCGGGTTCTTTCCCGTTTAGGCGTAGGCCTGCTTCCTCTTTGTTCTCGCCCTCGTGCGAGCGAAACCCCTTTTCTCCCGCGTTCAGGCGATCGATACCCCTTCTCTTGCCCCCGTGCAATCGAGACTCGTCTTCCCGTCGAACTACGTTTGCTCTGATCTTTCGTACCAGACGAGAGTACGTAGGCATATGATGCGATATCCTAGCGAGTTCCCTTTTCCTTTTTTCCCCGTTTAGCTGTAGTTGGCTGAACTACAGCTGCTCTGATTTCTCGTTCTAGACGAGAATATGTAGGCATAGGATGCGATATCCTAACGAGCACACTAACAACTAACTTTTCTGTTCTCTCGCTGTCGTGCGATCGAGACTTTCCCGCTAACAACTAACACCTGTTTCCCTTTCTCTTGCCCTTGCGCATTTGAGACCAGACCGTAGTTTTAAGTTCCCGTAGGTTCCCGTACCTTTCAAGCCAAACTTAGTCTCTCACCTCTGTGTGATCGAGAACACCCTGTCTAGCCGTAGTTAGCCTGAACTACGTAAGCTCTGATATTTCACGCTGTGTGGAAGTACGTAGGCACAAGACGCGAAGTCTTGGCGAGCTAATTCCCTGTAGTTTCCCGAACTACGAGGACTCTGACTTTCTCTCTTGAGAATACGTAGGCATAGAGTGCGATGCTCTATCAAGTCAGTTTCTTTCCGTTTAGCCTTAGCAGCCGTAGATAGATTGTTTTTGCATCCTTTAGACAAACCAACAAGCGTGGATCCCGTCGAGTACGACGGACGTGAGGGGTGCTAATACCTTCCCCTTGCGTAACCGACTCCCGAATCCAGGATTTGGTTGCGATGACCATTCCTTTCCCGTCTTTGTGGTAGGTTTACTTCGAGCGTTTCCTTTCCCTCCTTTGGGATAAATAACGCACTGTGGCGAATCTTCTGTTTAGCTGGCGCCGATTTTTTGCAGTAGCGACAACTAGCTAACAGGAGAGATTCTTTGTTTACTTTAGTGTTCTTTGCTTTGGAAGCCATGGTTACGGACGTTAAGTTGACAATTTGAAGAAAGTAATTTTTAAGGGTGAAGTTTCTGATGACAATGGATGGAAAAGAGAAGAATAGTGAAGGAAGAAATATTTATACTGAAGGAATAAAAACTCTTCAGTTTTGGCTTGATACACGGCGCAAATTTTATTAACACATATGCCATTCTTTTAGAGGCGAGATCGAAATGATTTTGTACACCTAGCCACACCATCCTACAAAGACGAAACCATGATGAGGATGTATGGGTTAGTGGGAAAACACATGTTTTCAAGTTGATGGTTGATAAAAAGGCCATGATATCCATGTCGTTAGCCCAGTAGCTGAAATAATGTTTGAAGGTAAAAAACACCCCTATCTCCTTTTCGCCGAAAAAGACATTTTTTGGGGGCAATTTGTTAGCTGGTATTTTCGACAAGGGCAAAAATCTTCGTATAAAGGGAAGACTTGGAAAGATTTAAAGTTGAACTATATGATTGTTGACATGTTTTTGTTGCAAAAGTCGAAAGTCTCAAGAGGAGAGGTAAATAAGACTTAGTAATTTTCAGGAAAAATGAGTATTTTATCTGACATTTCGACGATATGATTATTCAAGTTTTCGACATCAAGAAAGGCACGTTAATAAGCAGTTATCTGGGCACAAAGAAGTGCTTTATTCAAAATAATAACTACTTCTCAGTCTCATCCCAAAGGACATGTGGAGAAAATTCAAAGCGAAGTACATGCAAGAATCTAAGTGGCGAGGGCTGAACAAACAAACATTAGGAAACAATTATTTTACACCTGTATAAATAGGGAATTCTAGTGTTAGGATTCGGTATGTTCATTTGATTTCACTATAAAATCTCACAAATACTCAAAGTACTAGCGTTAGAGAAATGAGTTTTCACTAAGAAAATATATGAATCTTGAAATACCATTTTTATTTAAATGCAAAATTTTCTCATTTTAGTTTATTTTCTTGGCAAATTTACTTTCATCTTTCTTTTAAATGCATTGTTACTTTATTGTTGTTTTACAAACTTTTAGCTTTTTTAACACTGTCAAAATTACGTTTCATATTTCTTTTCTCAACTATTTCGACCAAGTCAACATCCTTCACATTTCCACAAAACTATGACCAAAAGTTTTTAACACTATGTCCTAGGATTCTCTAGTTGATCCTGTAAGTAACATTCAATAAGAAACTAGCGGTTGTTTACCAAATTTTACAGTAAACAATCATATATGTTAGTTCCAATTTCTTAATCTTCTTATTGTCATGTTTGATTTATATTAATTATGAATTTTGTCTAATATGTTGTTCATGTGTGATCATTTAATTATGTTATATGTGCATAGCATTTCTCATTACATCATGATCATTCATCAAAATATTTTTCATCTGCATTAAATTTTATTTGTATCATTTTCATGCGCATTAAGATTTTTAATTTTCACTAAAAAATCATACATTTCTTGAAAATTTTATTTAGCATTTAAGAATTTTCATTAAAAAAATTATTTTTCAAAATTATGTGTTGGGAAATTCAAGTCAGAGAATGCCATGACTCAAATCAAGAAATTGGTATGGGTTATGATTTGAGTCACAAGGGTACTTGAATCGAGTCAAAGAAAACCTTTTAAAAAAACATTTTAGTTTGGGATATGTGACTCGAATCACATACCCCTTAGACTTGTATCAAATGCGATTGTTACAAAAATTTCAAACTCATGACTCGAATCAAAATCAGCTTGACTCAAATAAAGTGTTTTTTCTATTTTGATTTGAACCATGCCCAAACCTGACTTGAATCAAACTTCATTTTCAATCTCAACCATTAAAACTTTCCATCTTCTAATCTCAATCACCAAATCTCTCATATTTAAACTTCACTTTTCTCATTCTCATCTCATTTGCAAACATATCATTTCTATACACCCTCAAACTTCTCTAAATACACATTTCCACATTCATCAAGCTCCATTATTAATATGATCCAAAAAATCATCAAGCTTCACTTTAAATCTTAACTTTGTGCTCTTTACGTAATGAATAATAGAATTAGTTTTGAATCTCATAAGGGTAAAAGACCCAATTCTGACTCTCCATCAAAACTAAGATAAAGAGATTAGTTTTTCCAAAGCAAAAGGAAAAAGGAGAACCTTTTAAGACAAAGGTTAGAGTTGTTATTTTTAATCCTCATGCATCCATTCCTCCACCCGTCTCTTATTCTTCTTTTCAGAATTTACCAGTGGTGTTTGATAAGTTCAAGCTTTTGAGGTTGACATTAATTTTGGTAAAACTAACTTGACAACAAGATGCTGGACAAGACATCCTAACATGCAAAACAAACTGAAGAACAAGATATCTTATCATGATGATTCGACATCTTTATTTGTTACTTTGCAGTTTTGATACTGCTAATTTATTTCCAGATTTCATAATATTGTGGAAATATTTGTTTATCCTAGGTGGCGTTCAAGATTGAGAAATCAGAGATTTTGTTTGAATTTGAAGATTTCATTTTCTAAGTGTGGAGATATTTTAGGAAACTTTGGATTGAAGAAACTATTCTTGAGGAGAATAAGTTGCATATTTTATGTAACAGAATTGCTGCGTTTTTAAAGCTCAAATCTAGTCTAGTTTATGGTTATAAATATGATGGATTTAACCTAATTAAAGTGTGGAAAATACATTATTTATTAGTGAGTTTTAGGGTTTGTGTATTTGTGAGCCTTTCTTGTATCGTGTTGATACTAAAGTTGGACTGTTTGCATTGAGTTGTAATTTATGTCACTGTTGTGATTGAAAGGGAATTGAGAAGGGTCTCATACCTTGGAAAGTCTTAGGTAGAAATTAAGCATGGGTAGTGATTAAGTTATAAGTTGTAAACCAGAGGTTGTTTAACTTAAAATTAATATTATCTAGTAGATTCATTCCTGGCTTGGTAGCCCCCAGACGTAGGTGTTGTTGTACATCGAACTGGGTTAACAATTATTGTGTGTTCATTTATTTTCTGCAATTTTTATTGCGCTCTTTTTTGTATTTGTGTTTAAAGCATAGATCAAGTGTCTTGATATCTCTTAAGACATCTGAGATCTGCATACCAGAATTTCAATGTTGCATAAAGTTACTTCACCTATTTCTTAATAAAGAAAATGGTCAAAAGTATTACGTCACTAAGCAATATGAAACTACTCTATTCATAAATTTTATGGTTGTGTTTGAAAAGTATCAACTTCAAAAAGTTTTGGGTCATATCAAGTGTTATAATCGTCATCATGCGAGGGTGTTTTACTTCCACATCAAGAAGGAAACTTGAAGTAATGGAGTGGAGTTCCATTTCAGAGGTAAATTGTCAACATTTACTAATGCATATTTCATGTCTCTACTTGGGCTAGAAAACAAGGGTGAGGTAATTGATCCTTAAAACTATATGCATTTGAGTATCATTAAATTTTGTTTTGTTGAGTCGATCTCGAAGATTGTGGTTAAAGGACATTTAGACTCAATGAATTTTCACATTAGTCAGATGAAAAGTGAAATGCACATGATTCATAAGATTACTATGAAAATCCTTTATATGAAGACTGGTAATTAGGCAAATGCTAATGACATCAACCTATTTTTGATGTGGATTTTACTCATGAAGACCAACGTCGATTGGGTAAATTACATAATTGATCAAATCATGATCTGCAAGGGTAACTTTAGTCGCTCTCTCTTTTACACTTCTCTGGTCTCGACTATTCTTGAGAGAAATGGTATTATTTCTACCAATTTTGATCTTCGTGAAGCGCCAAAGTTGTTTCATGATCAAGCGATGAATCAAATTAGGTACTATCTGGATGGAGAAAATGTCTATTTTTTTGTAAAGTAGCCTAGCGGCTGAAATTCATCTTTTTAAAGGTGAATAAATGAGATGTCTTCGAACCCGCACTCCAACATTTGATGTCCTTACACAGTTTTCAATCTAACCTAGATTAACGCGACTAAACAATGTCTAGTTTTATCATGACAAGTTGTGTAAAATTTATGAAAATAAGTTCATCCACGTTCTCAAAGGTTTTGCTCCCAAAGATGAATTTATTAGATTTGTGTTGCTTAGCAATTGTCTTTAAGTTTTCACTTTGTCTTGCAATTATTTGTTGTATCAAAAGATACTTATAATAATTTGTGAATTAATGGAAGAGTTTACAATTTTCAATGCGTTGCCATCGAAGACTAAATTAGGTGCAAACTGAAACAATACATTATTATGAAATAATGATTTATACCATTTTTTTTATTTGATATATATATATATATATATATATATATATATATATATATATATATATATATATATATATATATATATATATATATATATATATATATATATATATATATATATATATATATATATATATATATATATATATATATATATATATATATATATATATATATATATATATATATATATATATATATATATATATATATATATATATATATATATATATATATATATATATATATATATATATATATATATAAAGTGAGGATTCACTTACTCCATAATCATAACTATTAAACTAAATTTAATCGAATGGTTATAAGTAAAAATGTTAATTTAATCACTAGATTAGATTCAATTAAAGGTTATGATGTAGAGTAACTTAAAAAAACTTACTCCAAAAGTAAGATTTTTTAACTTAAAAAAACTAATCTAATGGTGAATTAAGTAAAAGACTAATTTAACCATTAGATTCGATTCAAAGGTTATGATTTAAAATAAATTAAAAAAATTTTACTCATATATATATATATATATATATATATATATATATATATATATATATATATATATATATATATATATATATATATATATATATATATATATATATATATATATATATATATATATATATATATATATATATATATATATATATATATATATATATATATATATATATATATATATATATATATATATATATATATATGAAATAATGATATATTAAAAAAAAATTAAAGCTTACATATTGTGGAGTAACAATAATTTAATAATTAAGAAAACTTAATCAATAAGATTTGAATTGAAACTATTAAAAAAAATTATAAATTTTACATTTTCTCCAATAAAATTATTTTTAATGGAGAAAACTTAAAAAAAAAAAGAAAAATCAACGATAGCAATAAATAATAGTAAAAATTATAATAAAAAATTTAACTTCACATTGAAGAAAATAATAATAACTATCCTAAAATTAAATTATTTTTTTTTGAAAAATCTTACAAGAATTTGATTTTTCTTTTTAAAACATAATATAATACTAATTTATTTAGTATTATATATAATAATAATAATAAATAATATTCTATGTTAGTCAAATGTATTTGGACCTAGTTTTTTATCAAAAACATTTTCTGTTTTAATTTTTATTTTATTTTATTCTAGAAGGTTCTAAAATTTATGCTATTATATGTCAGTCAAAATAAAAAAAAGAAATAAAAAAAATTATATTTTTCTGGTATAAAAGAAAAGCACTGTAAAATCTGATTAGTCGCAAGAGAAAGAAATGAAACTGCTACCTTCACTCCACCCCTCCTGAATGATGCAGTAGCAAGAATCATTTCATCGAATATCCCATTAACTCAGAGTGACGACACTCACGAGGTTTGGGGGTTACTCTAATAACCGCAACTCTCACGTTCCAGCGCACGTTAGCGAGCTCTTCTACTTTTCACTAACTTCCATTTTCATCACCCTTTCAGTTTATATATCATCATCACTCACAACTCAATTCCCCAATTCTCAGATCTTTTTCACTCTCTCTCATGGATTCGGTTCCGCCTCTCCCTCCTTGGACTTCAGATGACGATTTTCTACTCAAGAACGCCATTGAGGTATAATCTTCGTCTCTATATACTCTCACTCCTTTTCCGTAATTTTCCGTAATTTAATTTCGTGAATTTCCTTGAAATTCCCTCTCCTGGAGGTGGAATTGAAACCCTAGACTATGGTTTGTTGTTCGTTTCGTGTTTGATGACCTCATTTATGCTGAATTGTTTTGCTTAGACTGGAGCTTCACTGGAATCGCTGGCAAAAGGAGTTGTTTCCTTCTCCCGGTGGTATTCACTTAGGGAGTTGAGGGAACGCTGGCATTCTGTTCTCTATGATTCTGATGTTTCTGATGAAGCTTCTGTTGCCATGAAGAATTTGGAGCTTGCCAAGTCTAATGGTAAAGCAGCAAAGGAAGTTGCGGGTTCTGCGGAAGTTGCTGCTCCGAAGAGGAAGAATCAGACCATTCGCAAGGTATATAATGCCATGCGGAAGAGACTTCGCACGGAGGTTTTTTTTAATTCTTTTGATATGGCTTTACATGATGAGATGTGTATTGAAAAAAACACCAATGAAGATGAAATTGGTGGGTCTGGTAATATTAATAATGCTAGTTTAAATTTGCTTGTCAATAGTTTAGTTAAGGATGGGAATCAATTGGGGTTAGTGGGAGCTAGGGCAGGGTCATCTCATTCAATGAGTGAAGATCCAATTCGGAAGACAATTGAGGATGTGCATGCACCTAACATGCCGGTTCATGTTAGTCTTGAAAAGGAAAATGGAGTTTCTGAGTCAAAAGAGATGATTCCCCGTGTTTCTGATGCACTCTTGAACTCTCCGAATGGAGACAAACTTATGTTTATGAATATAGGTGAGAAAGATGAGACTGAAGTGGATAAGCAGTCTGTTGTTAATGTTGATTCAAATCTGTTGCCTTCTCCTTGTGACATTCAAGGTGATGATATGTCTGGTGTTGGTGAGTCTCAGAAGTTGGCTGAAGAAACACAACTTGCTATGGCAAATGGTCCGTCTGCTGTGTTAGATGTTGTTGCCAACTCGTCAGGCAGCAGTCACAGTGATGTGGGTTTTGCTTCTGATTGTGAAAAGGAAGTCCAGTCATCTGGTGCGGTGCAAAAATCTGACCCTAAGCCTGCAAATGAATTTAGGTTATGTTCATTGAACACTGAGGACCCTATTATCCCGTCAGATGACACTAACCGTGCAAATGTATTTGATGTAGTTCCTAATTCTGATAACATAACTTCTACAGTAGTTCCGACTGTAAACATATCCACCGTAGTAGTTCCTAATTCTATGATTCTGAAACCCATATCGATTGTTAAAGAGGTGGGGTATCCGGATTCCTCTATTATTAATCTAACAAAAAGGGAACCAAATGAAGGGTTGAAGAGAAAAGACACCTCTTCAAGCTCTTTTGCAGCTTCTCAGTCATTTCGACCAGGATTAGTTCCTAATATAAATCCAAGCAAGGAAAATTCAGTTGCCGCTGTACTAAAAATTGAAAATCTTGCAAAGAACTCAAATTCCAAAGTTTCTAGGCAGAGTAACAATGCCACTGTCAACATCAACCCAAGTCAAAGCAGATTAGTTCATGCAACTATGAAGCATGCCTCATATGGACATCCGGCACCAGAGGTTAGATGGGTCAATTGCTGGATACTCCATAATTGAAAAAAAAAATCTTTAGGAAACTCGTTTATGATTACACTTTTTATTAAGAAAACATTATTGAAGTTACATGTTATTTACAGGTAGTTATTGCTCTGCCTTCACCTGTTAATTCACATCCAATGGAAGAGGAGGATAAGTCTTTACCTGAGAAAGAAGAAAAATTGACATGCATTGATCAGGTAAAAGGCAATGCTGATGATGATTATGATAGTGATAGCGATGAGGAGCATGAAGTTCCTTACTATTCTGATGCTGAAGGAATGGTAAGTATTATATGTTGTATTGAATAGTAATAATGCCCCATATTTAATTGTGTTTGTTTATCACTCATATTCTTGATGTTGCTTGCTCAGATTCTTGAAATGGATTTAGGTCCGACTGATCAAGATACAAATGCAAGCACCGAAGGTAAATCAGCTGACACTAGATACACAATTTAATCATCACAGTTCTATTTAAGGTTCTTCATTTTTAAAAGTGCAACCCATGCACAAGTTGTCGTCATGTGGGATCTAGGAACACCAATTCTACACAACTTACCATGTAAGTGGATGGTTTAATTCTGTTTCCAGAAATGGATGGTTTGGTTCTGTCTCCAGAACCTATAGCCACCTTGTCATAAGAAAGGCAACCTCACTGTTGTGGTGTAGATCACCCTCTGGACAGGATTTTTAAATTTACTTCAAAGGTTGTTAAAAAGTTGGATTTAAAGATTTGAATTTTTAAATGAACATTCATTGTTTGGTTGTGATTTTTCTTTGTTCCTGTGAATTTTCTTATAATCAAATGAACACTCCTTTTATTAATAATATGCTGGTCAGCCTTCATAGAGGTTTACGAAAAGTTACGGCTAAAATACTAATAATATTGTTCATCATTGACTTTATTCATTTCTAGGTGTTATAGTAATATGGTTATTTCTCTACTAATATTTTTTTGTTGTATTATAGTGATAAGGTATCAGAGTGATGAAACTAAGAAGACCATCATGAGACTGGAGCAATGTGCCCAGTCTTTTGTGCAAAGAGCTATTGCATCTCGAGGTGCACTTGCAGTGTTTTATGGGCGCACTCTGAAGAAATATATCGAAAAATCCGAGGTGCATTTATGAATTTGGAGCTTTTATTTTCCTTTAAAATACGGGCAGGAACTTTTACCCATATTGTTCTACCCATATGGGCAGGAACTTTTGTTTGCACGTTGTCATTATTTCCATACCATGATTTGTTGTCTTGCATAGTATTGGTCTAGTACCATTGCGTTACTATTAGTGCTCTAGCTTTGACAATTGGGAAACTAACTTAAATAGACTATCTTTCATTTGTTTTGCGATGTCTACTAGATTTTTATATCTAAGAGGGTCAATGCTTGTTGATGATCTTACTTTTCTGATCTTTGCATATCTTTTATATCTATATCTGTTATATTTGTATTTAAATTTTGATGAAACGTAGTCTGCAGTGGTATTTGCAGTTCTGAAATAAGATCGACCTGTATTAGGGTGAACTGTATTATAACAATGTCCTTTGTGTGTGCCTAACTCTACATTTAAAATTTTGATTTTGGTGTTAGCCTAATCTGTGTTACTCCATAAGTTTGTTGTGTTTGTTTTCAGTTTAAATATTTTTCCTTATATTTTTACAATCTCTTTCTATTTCGCAGGTGATAATTGGCAGATCAACAGCTGACACAGATGTTGATATTGACTTGGCTAGAGCAGCGAAAGATGCTCACAAGATATCTAGAAGACAAGTAAGATATCTTAGAAACTGTGTCTACAATTCCTTCCTTACATGGTTAATGTTACTGATGAACTGGGAGCCCCTTTAAGTTCATATATATTGATTTTGCGGATGAGTTTAATTTCCTTTAAAGTTAATACATTTTTTAGTTTTTAGGGAGGTAGGGGAAAGGATTTGGTATTATTGTTTAAAAGTAATGCATGAAATGACCGCTGTCGTTCTAGTAAGTAGTAATAGAACACTACTACAATGTTGGTATACATACTTCTAGGGCATATCAGATGAAAATTTTTTAAAAAGCTTTTATTTACTTATTTGGAATATGGTGTTCTTGTGAGTGGTTATGGTGATTGAACCTAAAGGTGTTATTTTGATGTTTCATTATGCATGAGCGCGACACAAAACAAGGACCAAAAGAATATCTTGTTCATAGTGAAAATCCAGACATTTTAACTACATTTTCTTTTATGTTTCTTTTGCTGAATTCATATTAGAATGAAATTTGAACTACTAAATATCTACAGGCTTCAATAAAGATGGACGCAAATGGTTCTTTCATCATCAAAAACCTTGGCAAGAGGACTTTATACTTGAATGGCAAAGAAGTTCCAAAAGGACAGATGCGGGGTCTGAGTGCTGGTAGTTTGATCGAGGTAACTGCATTTCCTTTTCAATTCTTAAGTAAACAGTAGTGCGGCAATGTTGTTCTTTTTACCTCAGTGCGTGATAATTTATAGTAAACAAATGGCTTACATGCAGATTTGGGGCTTGGCATTTATCTTTGATGTCAATAAGAAATGTGTTGAGAGGTTTATAGGAAATGTGAATGAACAGAACCAGATAGAAGAATGACTTTTGCAGTGTCAGCCGGTGTCCATTCGAAGACAAATGACATCAAAGAGTTGTAGAATAGCTTTATTAAGCCAGCCAAAAATTTAAGTTATTACAGTTAGTATTATATCGTATCAATGTATTGTGGATCTAAAGTTAGATCTGTAGATATAGATAGAAAGATAAAGATAAACTATACATATATGTATAAATGGCTGCTGCCCAATGGGGGGACTCGGGGCTTGTTTAGATGTCATTGTTTTCAATGTTTTTATTGTTGTTTTAAACATTTCTGTTTAGGGATCATACATTCCAATCAATCATCAATAAATTATTCAATGAATAAAGTTATGCTTTCCAACATTTCTTACAAGTCTCTTTCTCACACAAATTTAATAGGATTTAGTTTATCATTTATGCATGTAACTTTTTCCATTAGCCAAAACATTCCAATTCAGGAGCATGTGTCAACTGTCGTATAACTTTAAGAGATTAATTATTAATGTAGTAATACATTTACAGTCTGGACGTTATTATGTCTTAAATTTTGTTTAGATTGTGAAATAAAATAAGGTGGGTTATATCCAATCCACCAATTGTTTAGTAGTGCATGGATGTCCATAAGGGTAAAATGTGCCTCTCTGTCTCTAGATCAGAAGCATCTTCTGATGTTGAGATTTTAATATATTTGTCAGTTACTTGGAAATATGATGTACTCTTTGTTCCAAGGAAGTTTAAACATTGAAGACAGTGACCAGAGTGGCAGCTAATGAAGTTTCGGTTTATTCACATGCTAGAGTAAGAACAAAATCTACAATTCCATTTTGTGATTCTCATGGAAGATGCTCAATGGTCTTGCAATTTGTGATTAATTTAAAGTTGTTTTACTTAAAGCAACACTTTTTATTATTATTGAAAAGGCAGAGAGAAAAGCAGTGGAAAGAAATAAAACAATTAAGTAAATGACATAAATTAAAGATATAAAGTTAAGAGATATGACACCTAAATTTATGTAGGTTCATTTGAATGTTGACTTACTCCTGTTCTAAGAGATATTCTTGAGAATCTTAATAATAGCTCTAAATTTTGGTCTGACTTCGAAAAAGGAGACATCTTTTATATAAGGAGAAAATGAGGCTAAAGAAGGAATCAATCTATGGCCCGAATTAATGGAATAATCAATTAGGACAATCAATTATTGCACTTCTATAATTCATTGTTCAAGTTACAAATAGAAGGTTTTGATATTTAGTTGTTACCAATCATTGGGAGATTGTCCCAATCAATTTTAGACTCAACAATGTGAAAACAATCAATTAGATGATTAAGGCTAATCGAATATTTAGTTGTGAAAAGTGTTCCAATTGATCCCTTAATCAGTTAACTAGGCTTTAAGATAATTTTTAGGTGTTTTTAACAAAATAAGATAGGCCTTAAAAAAGTTTTAGATATGTATGCGAGTTTCCTTAGTATCTTAGGA
The DNA here is from genome assembly GCA_963859935.3 of Lathyrus sativus. Lineage (NCBI taxonomy): Eukaryota > Viridiplantae > Streptophyta > Magnoliopsida > Fabales > Fabaceae > Lathyrus > Lathyrus sativus. The sequence continues at coordinate 452,334,045 of OZ012738.1, read as the reverse complement.
GTTACTCTCCTACTTTCATAAGAATGTGGTCACTTATATATACATGACCAAGAGAAATTTCACATTTCCTCTCTTTCAGAACTCTGAAGCTTTCAAGTTCCTTCGTTAGATACACCAATCATTAATACTGCAAGATTAATACTGCAATCATTGAATTTTTGTGTAATCTAGATAATATGTGCGCAAAAACTACCCGCAATAATGTATTATTCCTAAATTGTGGATAACACGACAATTGCTTGTTTCTTGCTAATTGAGGAAACAAGCGAGATTCCAAGTAAGTGACATGTACCATTGGTACTTTTCCTATCCAATTTACATCCAAAAGTCATAGTCGGTGTACCCAACTAAGTCACAACATGCTCTCTTGGAGTACCATAAACCCATTTATGGTGTGACAGAGATACCTCAAGATGCATTTGACAGAATTGAGATGTGATTTCTTCGGGGATGCTTGAAAATGAGCATACAGATACACAATAAACATGATATTAAGAATACATCATTTTAGAAAAGTCCTTGCACAAGGATTAGTTAGTAGCACTAAATCAAGTACAACATCGACATTTAGAATTCGTTTGACATCATTTCAAAATATTCCTTTCATAAGGATTTATTAGCAGCACCAAAGACATATCATCAATATAAAGTTTACTAGTAAAATGTCATGCTCAGTTTTCTTGTTAAAAAGTGTTTTATCAACTTGTCCTCTTTAAAACTTGTTTTCAAGCAAGATCTTGCATAGACCTCCGTACCAAGCTCTAGGAGCTTATTTCATATTGTATATAGCTTTCTGAAGTTTGAAGACATGTTCAGGGAAAGTTGAGTTGATAAAACCTGGAGGTTGATCAACAAACACTTCCTCCTGGATGTAACCCTTTAAGAATGCTCTCTTTACATCCATTTGAAATAGTTTGAATCCAAGATGCATGAAAAAGATAATAACATCCTTATAGACTCAAATTGAGCTACAGGAGCAGAGGTTTCATATAAATCTATGACTTTCTGTTGATTTCATCTCTTCACAACAATTATGGTTTTTTTTCTTAAAATGTTGCCATCTTCGTGCAACTTATTGCAAAAGATCCAATGGGTACCGGTCACTTGATTAGATGAAGCTTTGGGAACAAGTTCCAAAATATTGTTTTGTTTAAATTGATTTAATTTCTCTTGCATGGAAAGATACCAATGTTTATCAATGATAGCCTCATCATTTCCTTTTGGCTTATTTTGTAAAACAACAGCCACAAAGTTACATACCTTGTTGTCGCATCGCTGCGAAGAGGGCCGGTAAAGACAGAAGAGTCGCCACCGTTCGTTATTTATCCCAAAGAGAGGGAAAGGAAACGTTCAGAGAAATCCTACGAAAAGGGAAAAGACAGGTCATCGCAACCAAATCTTGGGTTCAGGAGTCAATTACGCAAGGGGAAGGTATGATCACCCCTCACGTCTGTTGTACTCAACGAGATCCACGCTTGTTGTTTATCTAAAAGGGTGTTAATCTATCAAAAGTCTGGCTCACAGGGACAAAAGAAAAGAAAAGAGACTCGATAGAGCATCGCCGCTCTATGCCTACGTATTCCCTCGTGCAATGGGAAAGTCAGACTCAACGTAGTTCGGAAAACTACGCGTGAAGGTGGGGAAGGTTGCTTGCCAAGACATCGTCGTCTTGTGCCTACGTATCCTCGTCTGATACGAGAAATCAGAGAAAACGTAGTTCGGGCTAACATGACCACAGATTGGTGCAAGTGTTTTAATGAGTAGGGTTAAATCTCCGTTCTAGCAGTTAGGGACGATGCCTGTTTGCGGTAGAACCAAGACTTAACACACTCTTTTTGAAAATGATTTTCAAACAATCCCAAAGGATAAAAAGGTTTGATGTTTTGTTTTGTTTTTTTTTAAAGAAGAAGTGAATTGAGTTAAGTTTGAAACTCATGTTGCATTAAAGACTACGACTTGAGAGCGAATGCGTCGCATATCGCCCAAAGGGCATACGCTAAACACTCTAGACAGTGTGAGAGGAGGCCTCCAACTATCATTCCTCAAGTACTTAAGGCTCGTAACGTACAAAATTTATTATCCTTTATTAAGTGTCTTATGAAGTTATGAGATGAGAAGAGAAGACACAAACTCTAAGGGGAAACTAATTAACCCTAATGTTATAATGCAAAGTGCTCCTAAAGTTGGGATTGAAAGGGGAAAATCTATCCTAATGTTATCATGCAAAAGGATTGAACACCTAATGTCTCTCCTACTCCCATCTTAAATAGAGGGACTAGGAATCCTAAGGGATCATGGAAAAAGACCAAGTAAACACTTAGTAATTCAAACACATATGAAAAGAAAATGATATGAAAATGACTTAAACAAGTCAACGCAACAAGAGATGCAAACACAAAAGATGCAACAAGAAGGATGAGATGAAATGGGAGAAGCAAGCTCTTACAACCATCAACCATCAATCATCAAAGCAAAAGTGCTATCCTAAGATGCACACACAAAGAAAAGAGGGAGGACAAAGTGTGGGGCAACAACCACCACAAGCACATCTCAACCATACAATTCTTAAAGATCAAGCAAAGCAATGCAAATGATCAATGCAAAACAATCACCAATGTTCATGACAAACTCAAAGTGCAAACACAAGAACCAAATCATCATGAACAAGTGTCAAATCACATGGGGCAGAAGTGAATCACAAATGGAAAGATCCAAATCAAGGTCAAAACAAGAAGGAATCACAATCATGATCATGTACAAGTGATGAACCAAAGTTCAAACACAAACTCAACACTTAGAACAAGTGGAGACACATGATTCAAAGATGATTTATGACGCGAAGTATACATCCAAGAATGAGGAAACATGTCAAAATAATTCACATAAATGCATCACATCAATCCATGAAGATTCAAGGTGAGAAGAAATCAAAACAAGCTTGAAAACAAACAAAAGTTGCATTCTGGTTCAGCGTTAATCGGTTAACACTATTGGTTAACCGGTTAACCACTTAAAAATATTTGGAAAACGCACTGGTTAACCGGTTAACCAGTTTGCACTGTATCTGGTTAATCGGTTAACACTGCACCAGAAGCAGAAAACAACAATCCAAAAGCACTTTCAACAATTAATTCAATGTTCAATCATCCAAATGATCATGTAATCAATTATGCACGAATTTAACACCAAAAATCAGTGGCCAACATCAATCCAACTCAAACAAGCAATGATCTCACAAAGATTAAAAATAAAAATCAACAAAATGGATCAAAAAGCATCAAAAACCATAGATCTACATTGTGATTATGCAAATAAGCTCAAAGCAGAATTAGATCTAGAATTGACAACCTACAAAGCGGAGATTTGCTTTGGTGAGTGTTGATTCACTTGAAATGAGTAGATCCAAGCAAGAAATTCAGAGATTCTTCAAGATCCAAGAGCTTCCTTGTTGTAGAAATGAAGATCAAGCAAAATAAAGCAAAAATGACCCAAATAAGCACTTCTGAATTCAGATCCAAATCCAAACGAAAATTAAATGGTGAAATGAAGATAATGGAGATGAAGGATGGAAGTTTAGCTCTAGAATTCTATGATTCCAATGAAGAATCAAATAACTCAAGTGAGAGCTCTAATGGAGGTTTTGGGAGTGAAAAAGTGGATAGAAAATTCAAAGAGTGAGAGTGAATTCTGAAAATGAAATGTAATTGTGTGGATTTTTTCTTGGTTTGGAGCAAATTCACTTAAATATGCTCTAGGTGTGGAGTAGAAGGTGGTTTGGAGTGAAGTTAAGAAAATTGGAATGAGATTAGGAATGGAAAGTTGGGAGGGAATTTGAATTAATTTTGAAAGTTAATCCAAATTAGAGTGATTCTAGATCCTTCTTTTGGTGTAAAATCAAATTTACAAGTGATCAAAATAGACACCAAAGATGGCCACAATGAAAATTCACGTACAGGGCAAAATTTGCTATGGTTAACTGGTTAACCATTTTGGTTAATCGATTAACGCCTTGAAAATTTGAATTTTGGCGCCTTTTGGAGGGAATCTTGCACGTTTGCCCGTTTTCTCCCGTTTTGAGCCCCGTTAAGCCTCTGAAACTTGCCATTGAATATTATAACTATAAGAATGCCTGAGATAACCTATGATCTATCTCCTGAGCTAAAAATTATCCTGTTGAATAAAATAAAATCGACCGCTCGATCGCTGGGCAAAATAAATGCCAGAGCCTCTGATGCTCGCTGTTTAGACTTTTGCACTAAAAGAGAATCCTGAGCCACATAAATACCTTGATCCCCTGCCTCAAGAACAAATGCTATGAAAATGTAGAAATGCGAAAAATGAAATGAAACATAAGCCAAGTACAAGAAATGGTTGGTCAAATTTTAGGGTTCAACAGCTGCCCCTATTCAAATGACTTGGACCTGAAGGGATGAAAAGCGAACGACTTTCAAACTTTCAAGGTAAAAGACGGTTGAATACCAAAGAACCTAGAAATTTGCGAACCGCAAAAGAAACTGCAACCGAGAATTGTAACTGATAAACTCTGTTGGGGAAAATATGATAAGATGAACGCATCCATCAAAGACATCATATCTACCGGGGTCTAGATACCGCACAAGCGAAAAATCATAATCTGTCGGGGTCTGGACACCGCATGCGCTAAAGATAAACTGGTGGAAGCTGGGGTCTGGATACCGCATGGGCTTGAGCCAATAGATTCGGTGAAAGCAGCGGTCTGGATACCGCACGAGCTAAAGAAAACATCACAATCTGCGAGGGTCTGGATACCGCACAAGCAAGATATAAACCAACATTTGTCGAGGTCTGGATACCGCACAGGCTAAGGAAATAAACTGGTGGAAGCTGGGGTCTGGATACCACACAAGCTAAAGGAATACACCGGAGGAAGCCGGGGTCTGGATACCACACGGGCTAAAGAAATAAACCGGTGTTAGCCAGGGTCTGGATACCACACGAGCTAAAGGAATAAACCGGAGGAAGCTGGGGTCTGGATACCACACGGACTACAAGAATAAACCGGAGGAAGCCGGGGTCTGGATACCACACGAGCTAAAGGAATAAACCAGAGGAAGTCGGGGTCTGGATACCACATGGGCTCAAAAAACCATCACTAGCTAGGGTCTGGATACCGCACATGCTAATGGAATAACCACTAGCCAGGGTCTGGATACCGCACATGCCAATGGAACAAACCGGTGTGAACCGGGGTCTGGATACCACACGGGCTCAAAAACCATCACTAGCCAGGGTCTGGATACCTGACATGCTAATGAAATAAATCGGTGTGAGCCGGGGTCTGGATACCACACGGGCTCAAAAAACTATCACTAGCCAGGGTTTGGATACCTCACATGCTAATGGAATAAACCAGTTTGAGTCGGGGTCTGGATATCACACGAGTCAAAAAACCATCACTAGCCAGGGTCTGAATACCTCATATGCTAATGAAATAAACCGGTGTGAGATGGGGTCTGGATACCACACAGGCTCAAAAAACCATCACTAGCCAGGGTTTGGATACCTCACATGCTAATGAAATAAACCGGTGTGAGCCGGGGTCTGGATACCACATGGGCTCAAGAAAATAAATCGGTGGAAGCCGGGGTCTGGATACCGCACGGGCTTAAGAAAATAAACTGGTGGAAGTCGGGGTCTGGATACCGCACATGCTAAAGAAACAAACCATTGTCTGCTGGAGATACAATTGGAAATAAGAGGTAACAACCTGGCTTATGTTTGAAATGCACATGTTTGAATATGACATAATGCTCCATACGAAATGGAAATGTTACGCGTTTGAGAGGATGCTATGCACAATGCAAATGCAAAGGAACCACTCCAGCAAAATAAATGCTGAAGATACGAAACCAACTCCCCTGGAAATGACCGGGTGCCAAGCACGATTGGACTTTTGCTGGGAAGAATAAGCCCTGGATGGATTCTTAGAAAAGAACTCTCTTGAGTTAACTGCTCTACTGAAAACAAAATCCACTCCGATGGGGATCAAAATCGAATCTGCTAAGGGAAGCGGCTCTGGATGGCCTACCAGAATACAACTCTTTTGGGGAACAAACAACTTAGTTGGGGAAAACAAATCCACTCTACTGGGAAATCAACCCTGGATGGCCTTTCCGAATACGACTCTATCGGGGAATAAAGCGAACTGCGGGGAATTACTTTATTCTGCTGGAGACTTGAATCCGATCTGCTAGGGATAATGAATAAGATTTTCTGGGAAGATATCCCAAACTCTTTCTGCTGAGGAAGGAGACAAACAATTTTTGAGTCAATCCCACTCCGCAGGGAAGAAAACTACTCCAACGACCTCGCTGGGGATTTGCAGGGGATGATAATTAATTGGAGAGATATCCCGAAGGAAATTCACTATGACGAGTACCCATGACCAACTGGATTCTGCTACGGACCACAACTCCGTTGGGGACCACGCAATGAGGGAATCAACATCTACCTCTGCTTGGGGAAACGAACAATGAACTCAACAATATCAGCCTCTGCTTAGGGAATTGAGTCCCTGACTTGAACTCTGAGGGGAAAAGAGTCAAAAGATTTAGAATTTATGGGGAATCAAAACTCTAAACTCGCTTCACTACTAGGAAATAATCCCAAGTTTACCTGCTGGGGATAAACTAGTCTCAGCCTGCTGAGGATAACCTTGATCACGCACAATCCCAACCTGCTGGGGAAACACTAGTCTCAAATGGTGCGTCTTCCTCTTGTGGGGGCAGAGACGTGGTTATCTTGTTGAGGGTGCCTCATTGGAATAGTCTCAGGAATGAGAGCCCTGCAACAAATACAAACAAAGTATCCTGTATACAACAAGAGCTATCTCGGTTATTGTCCATGACATCGTTCAAGCAAATCAAAGTTTTAATGATTATTAGCAAATCCCACAAGTTTATGCATGCCAAGTTTTATCAAAAACATCGGGCGTCTTTTTGCAAACAAAATATTAAAAGCTAAAACAAGCACAAAAGCTTTCTGAATAATATATACTTCATTGATAAATGGCCTGTAAATAGGCAAGATTTACAACAGATGCAACTCCTGAAAAGAGAAAGTTGCGCAAATAGTACAAAAATGCAACAGATATACAAAATGTTGGCAATATGGTACAGACTACCACCATGTGTCAACTCGACTATGACTCGCATGACTTTGATGCTTCTCCAACGCTTTGTCCTCTGAAAAGACTGACTTGATTGGTTGACCCTCAGGTCCTCCCAGAATCCAATGTGCTCGAAAGATCCATACGCAGACCGCAGTCATTTGCTTTTCAAATCCCAAACTTTTGCCTGAACCACCCTTGCGGGTTTTCGATTAACCGGGATACCCATTTTTGCCAAAGTCGCCTTTTCAAGTTTTCAACTTTGCGGGTTTACATTCTTTTCTTTTTATCCCTAATTTTTGCCCGAACCCATTCTTTTTATGGTTCGCCGGGATGTCCCATTTTTTCCTGGATTTTCTTTTTCTTTCCAGCAGGTCTGTTTTAAGCAAAGTATTTTTTAACTGCATCTGCGTTCACAGGGGATGTGAAATCTTCGCCATCCATGGTTGAGAGTAGTAAGGCTCCTCTAGAGAATACTTTCCTTACCACGTATGGGCCTTCGTAGTTGGGAGTCCATTTGCCCCTATGATCTGTCTGTGGAGGGAGAATCCACTTCAACACTAAGTTACCTGCCCGAAAGCTCCGCGGGTGCACCTTCTGATCGAAAGCTTTCTTCATCCTGCTCTAATACAAACGACCGTACACAATGGATGCCAACCTCTTCTCGTCCATCAGGCTGAGTTGATTCAATCTGTTTCTCACCTATTCTACCTCATCAAGTTGGACGTCCACCAACAATCTTAAAGAAGGAATCTCGACTTCCAATGGCAGGACAACTTCCATACCATACACTAGCGAGAAAGGAGTTGCCCCAGTTGAAGTACGTATCGAAGTACGATATCTGTAATGCAAAGGGAAACATCTCGTGCCAATCCTTATATGTCACAACCATCTTCTAAACAATCTTCTTAATGTTCTTGTTGGCCGCCTCAACAGCGCCATTCATCTTCGGACGATAAGGAGAAGAATTGTGATGCTCAATTTTGAAACTCTGGCACAGTTCCTTCATCATCTTGTTATTCAAATTCGAACCATTATCAGTAATGATTTGTTTAGGCACTCCGTAGCGACAGATGATGTCCTTCTAGATGAATCTAGCCACGACCTATCTGGTGACATTGGCGAAAGAAACTACTTCAACCCACTTAGTGAAATAGTCAATTGCCATTAAGATGAAGCGGTGTCCTTTGGATGTGGTCGGTTCAATCTTACCGATCATATCAATGCCCCACATGGAAAAGGGCCAGGGAGACGTCATGAAATTCAGAGGACTTGGCGGTACATGCGTCTTATCCGCATAAATCTGGCATTTATGGTATTTCTTGGCGTATTTGAAACAATCAGACTCCATGATCAACAAATAGTAGCCTGCCCTCAACAGTTTCCGAGACTTGCATGTCCTCCTGCATACATACCAAAAGCACCCTCGTGGACCTCTTCCATAAGAAAACCTGCTTCTTTTTCCTCCACGCATCTCAACAGAACTAAGTCGAAGTTTCTTCCGTAGAGTACATCATCCTTATTCAGATAGAAGTTTCCAGACAATCTTCTCAAGGTCTTCTTATCCCCGCTCGATGCCCCAGGAGGGTATTCTTGATTCTTGAGAAAGTTTCAGATATCATAATACCATGGCTTCCCATCTGAAGCTTCCTCTATTGCAAATATGAACGCTGGCCTATCGAGGCGAGAGATGACAATTCTCGGAGTGTCATTCCAATAATTCACCTTGTACATCGAGGATAATGTAGCCAAGGCATCTGCCATCTGTTTCTCTGCTCTTGGCACGTGATGAAACTCTACCCTGTCGAAGAAAGGTAACAATCTCCTAGCATATTTCATGTGGGGAATCAAGTTAGGCTGACGAGTCTCCCATTCTCCTTTGATTTGATTGACTACCAAAGCTGAATCACCATAAATATCAAGGTTCTTGATTCTCAGATCAATCGCTTCTTCAATTCCCATGATACATGCTTCACATTCAACTTCGTTATTGGTGCAGGGAAATGTTAACCTGGCAGTGAATGGTATGTGTGAACTATGGGGAGTGGTAATGATTGCCCCAATTCCACTGCCGTAGGAGTTAACAGCACAGTCAAAAATCATTTGCGATTGGGAGCCCAACTCAGGACCTTCATCAGGGAGTGTCTCATCACAATCTTTCATCTTCAAGAACATGATATCCTCATCAGGAAATTCAAACTTCATCGTCTGATAATCATCGATTGGTTGCTCTGCGAGATATTCTGACAGAACACTCCCATTAATGGCCTTTTGGGAGACGTATTGAATGTCGTATTCTGTCAAAACCATCTGCCATCTGACAATCCTTCCTGAAAGTGCTTGCTTTTCGAACACGTACTTAATCGGATCCATCTTCGAAATCAGCATGGTTGTGTGATTCAACATATACTGCCTTAGACGTTTGGCAGCCCAAGCAAGTGCGTAGCACGTCTTCTCTAACATTGAGTATCTAGACTCACAATCTATGAACTTTTTACTTAAGTAGTAGATGTCATATTCTTTTCTTCCTGTCTCATCGTGTTGACTGAGAACACAATCCATGGAGTTCTCAAGAACCGTCAAGTACACTATCAATGGTATTCCAGCCACTAGAGGCATCAATATCGGAGGTTCCTGCAAATATTCTTTTATTTTTTCAAATGCCCTTTGGCAATTTTCATTCCAGACCACCGCCTGATCTTTCTTTAGAAATTTGAACATTGGTTCACACGTGGCTGTGAGGTGAGATATGAACCTTGCAATGTAGTTCAATCTACCTAAGAAACCACGAACCTCTTTCTCTGTTTTCGGTGCTGACATTTCCTGTATAGCTTTTATTTTTGCAGGATCGACCTCGATTCCTTTTTCACTGACTATGAACCCCAATAGCTTTCCTGACCGTACACCAAAAGTGCACTTGTTCGGATTCAACCTTAGTCTGAATTTCGTTAACCTCTCAAACAGCTTCAACAGATTCACCAAATGTCCTTCCTCCGTTTGTGACTTTGCGATCATGTCATCAACATAGACTTCAATCTCATGATGAATCGTATCATGAAACAAAGTCACCATTGCCCGCTGATAGGTTGCCCATTCATTCTTCAATCCAAAAGGCATTACCTTGTAGCATAAGGTCCCCCATGGCGTGATAAAGGTCGTTTTCTCTATGTCCTCCGGGGCCATCTTGATCTGGTTATATCCGGAGAAACCGTCCATGAAGGAAAACACTGAATACTGAGCAGTATTATCAAAAAGCATGTCAATGTGGGGGAGCGGGAAATCGTCTTTCGGGCTTGCTCTGTTTAGATCACGGTAATCTACACACATTCTGACCTTACCATCTTTCTTTGGTACAGGTACAATGTTAGCGACCCACGGAGGGTAGTTCGTCACGGCAAGAAATCCGGCGTCCAACTGCTTATGGACCTCTTCTTTGATCTTGACTTCCATGTCCGGTTTGGTTCTTCTTAGCTTCTGTTTTACAGGTGGGCACTCTTCTCGAAGAGGCAAGCGATGAACCACAATGTCCGTATCAAGTCCGGACATATCCTCGTATGACCAAGCAAAGACATCTTTATACTCTCGGAGCATTTCTACCAGTCTTTGTTTGACATCATCCTCTAAAGCATCCCCTATCCTGACTTCCTTTCTATCTCCCTCTGTACCCAGGTTGACGACTTCAATCTCCTCATGATGAGGCAGAATAACCTTTTCTTCTTGTCTCAACAACCTGGCGAGCTCTTCAGGCAAGTCTTTGTCTTCTTCAATCTCTTCTCCAGCTTGAAAGATTGGATTATCAAAGTCATACCGAGTCATAGACGAGTCTGAATCGGTGGCATCTGCTATGTGAAACCTGCAATGATGATGATTTGATACTTAAAATGATATGCAAACAACACAAACCATATTGCCATTTTATTGTTAAAAATAAAACAAGAAAAACAAGGATCACAATATTTGAATGCAAAAACGTCCTTTGATTAATGATAAAATAATTGTTCAAAACATAAACAAGGATAAGGCTCTACAGACAACAACCACTATGCTCCGGGTAGAACATATGGCTACACATGATTAGAAAACAAGATAATTACTCTTCACGCGTCACTTGGACAACTTCTTATATAGTCCAGTTGCTCAGGCTCTGGCCGGGAACACATGGCTGGATCCATGTATCCATATCGCCGTCACTATCACCTTCATCCTTGGACACAAAGTTGATTCGATCAAATATCACCCCACCACTTGTAAATTGGACCGGTCCTCTGTAGCGTGGAGCGCTCTATGAAGAAGTAGACGATGGGTTGTACCCCAATCTAAACTTATCTTATTTATTAGGGATGCTCAGCACCTGCCCCCAACCTTGAGATGATCCAGACTTTACCACAGCTTGCACTTCTTTGAATGAAGACATAGCAACCTCAGGAACTCTACCCACAAATGACGCCTTCTCTCTGACCTAGACTGTCTCAAACGCTTGACACAGGGTCTCATGTATCTCCCCATCAACTTCCACATACTTGAATGAGGATAAATGGCTGATCATAATGTCCTCCTCACCACAGACGGTGACAATGTTACCCCCTACCATATACTTTAACTTTTGATGCAAGGTCGACGTCACTGCCCCTGCTGAGTGAATCCAGGGCCGACCTAACAAGCAGCTGTATGCTGGTTGGATATCCATTATGTAGAAAACAACGTCAAAAACCTTCGGGCCAACTTGGATAGGAAGAGTTACTTCTCCGAAAACAGACCTCCTTATCCCATCAAATACCCGCACAATCAGATCACTAGGGGTGCATATTACTCCCTGGGTGTCAAGCTTCATCAACGCCTTTTTGGGTAACACATTAAGTGAAGACCCAATGTCCACCAGAACATGAGATAATACAACTCCTCTGCACTCAATGGAAATATGTAGGGCGTGATTGTGGTTTCTCCCTTTAGGTGTCAAGTCAAGATCAGTAAATCCTAATCCATTTCTAGCATTCACATGTGCCACCACTCCTTCCAGTTGGTTCACCGATATCTCTTGTGGCACATACGCAGTGTTCAGAATTCTCATAAGGGCATTCCGATGTGCCTCCGAGCACAGTAATAATGATAAGATTGATATTTTTGACGAGGTTTGTTGTAGATGGTCTACAATATTGTAATCGCTCTTCCTAATTAGACGCATTAATTCCTCAACGTCTTTCAAAAAAGCATCCTTCTCACCCCCTTGAGAACTTTCTTCAATAATAGATTTCCCCTTTCCTTTATCCTGTCTTTCAATATTAGCCTCTGGAGGTGCAAACACCCTCCCACTTCTCGTCATTCCGCCTGTTCCCACCAAATTATCCACCGAATCAGACGTTTTCCCCTTCAGCTCTTGTTTTTGGCCGTTACAAAAGACTTCAGCCCCATAGTTCCACAGGATCACTTTAGTGCTTTCATAAGGCACAGGCCATGCCTTGGTGATTATAACAGTAGCTGGCCTCGGCGGCGCAAATATGTTAATGGTTTTAAAAGGAATTGAGATTGTGGCAACCTCATCCTGCTCTTGACCAATCACCATCTCATCTTTTTCTTCACCAATTCTGTCAAATTGTAGTACACCTTCATTCATTAATATTTGCACATGATTTTTCAAGTCCTCACATCCCTCAGGATGAGCCAAACAACCTTCACAGTTTTCAATACAGCCAGGGAACACCCCACCCTTCAACAGTCTGTTCTTAACAACACCCAAAGGAGTTTTCAGCTCTTCAACATTGCTTACCAGATTCAAACTCTCTTCCTCCACAATAGCATTTACCCCAATCGCTCCATGGTTAGGCATAGGATTTTGCACAACATTGGGCGTATCGTTTGTAAAATTTATTGCATTACTATCTATAAGATCCTGAACCTTATGCTTGAAGGCCTTACAATTGTCTATATGATGGCCGAGAGCACCTGAGTGAAAGTCACATCTAGCATTTACGTTATACCCTGGGGGTGGCGCGACAGTCAGAGGTGCCAACATCCTCTTCTGAACCAATTGCAGCTGCATCAAATGTTGTAACAATTGTGAGTATGGCATTGGTGGTGCATCAAAATATCTGTTCATCGTCCTCCTACGATCTTGGAACCGCCGCGGAGCATAATTCTGCTGTTCTTGCTGTTGTTGTGGACGCTGTTGTTGTTGTTGTTGTTGTTGTTGTTGAGGTTGTACTGCTGGAATGGCAATACTCGCAATCTGAGGTTGTTGCTGATGATACTGTTGATTTCTATTTCTGTTTCTGTTATTACCTCTATATCCCGAGACCGCGTTCGTCTCTCCTTCCCTTTTCTTGTTACCAAAGTTTTTCCTACCTCCTCCAGATGAAGACCCCTCTCCTGCTTGGATCTTTCCCAATTTAATCCCATTTTCCACTCGTTCAGCAGTGATGATTAAATCTGAAAAACTACCAGACATATTCCCTACCAACTTCTTGTAGTACACACCAGGCAGTGTAGCTACAAACAGATCAATAAGTTCCCTCTCCACCATAGGAGGTTGAACCCTTGCAGCCAGCTCACGCCACCTCTGGGTGTACTCTTTAAATCCTTCATTATTCCGTTGCAACAAATTCTGTAACTGCATACGGTTAGGCGCCAGATCACTATTATATTAGTGTCTAATGAAAGCCTCTGCCAAATCTCTCCAGCTTCTAATGTTGACCGACTCCAAACCCATATACCACTCCAAGGACGGACCAGACAGGCTATCCTGAAAGAAATGCATCAGCAACTTCTCGTCATCAAAGTATGCGGACATTTTTCTGTAATATGAACGAAGATGCACCCTGGGACAAGTCGTCCCCTTGTATTTGTCAAAGTCTGGGACTTTGAACTTTGGTGGGATCCTTAGACCTAGGATCAGCCCCAAGTTTGACATGTCCAGACCGAGAGAATTCTGATTTTCAAGGTTCCTCACCTTCTCTTCTATCAGTTTAAACCTCCTGTCTGCATCAGGCTGCAAACCTGCTCCTAGATTTCCCATGGAAAAAATATCATCTTGCTCGTCCTCCTCCACTGAGGACTAGAATTTCCATGTACATTGCATGTAGCCCCTAGAACATGTACTCCAGTTTGATTACTTCCGCCCGGAGGGATAATGACTGTTGAGATGACAGTGGCATGAGGAGTGCCATGGTCAGCTGTAGGAGGAACATCAGCAGTCCCTCTATGCAGAACTCCACTTCCGTTAACCCTAGCAATCAGAGGTTGAACAAGTGCTCTCAGTTGTTCCTGACCATTGGAATGGGATTAGGAATGGAAAGTTGGGAGGGAATTTGAATTAATTTTGAAAGTTAATCCAAATTAGAGTGATTCTAGATCCTTCTTTTGGTGTAAAATCAAATTTAAAAGTGATCAAAACAGACCCCAAAGGCGGCCACAATGAAAATTCACGTACAGGGCAAAATTTGCTATGGTTAACCGGTTAACCATTTTGGTTAATTGGTTAACGCCTTGAAAATTTGAATTTTGGCGCCTTTTGAGGGAATCTTGCACATTTTCCCGTTTTCTCCCGTTTTGATCCCCGTTAAGCCTTTGAAACTTGCCCTTGAATATTATAACTGTAAGAATGCCTGAGATAACCTGTGATTTGTCTCCTGAGCTGAAAATTATCCTGTTGAATAAAATAAAATCGACCGCTAGATTGTTGGGCAAAATAAATGTCGGAGCCTTTGATGCTCGTTGTTTAGACTCTTACACTAAAAGAGAACCCTGAGACACAGAAATACATTGATCCCCTGCCTCAAGAACAAATGCTATGCAAATGCAGAAATGCGAAAAATGAAATAAAACACAAGCCAAGTACAAGAAATGGTTGGTCAAATTTTGGGGTGCAACACTTGTTAAGGGGGTTTCAAGTAGTAACTCCCTTGGAAATATCTTTAATTAAATTCTAAATAGGATGGTCATTGGTTATTCTCCATTCCCTTAGAAGATATTAAAGATCGATAGAAGTTTCCTTATCAAGATCTTGAACTTGCTCTTAATGTAGAACTCGGTCTTGAATTTGCTCTTGATATTTATCCTTTTCATCTAGGATTGTCTTTTTGGAGATACTTACACAATCAATAACCTCTATTTCTACAAGTTTAGGGTTATTTTCATCAAAAGAAACATGAACAAATTCTTCTATAGTTAGAGTTCTTTTGTTAAAGACTCTAAAAGGTTTGCTTGAAGTGGAATAACATATGAATATGCCTTCACCAGCTTTTGCTTCAAATTTTCTGAGGTTATCCTTCCTGTTATTAAGGATAGAGCATTTTTACCTAAAGACATATAAATGAGAAATATTAAGTTTTCTTCCTTTATATAGCTCATATAACATAGATTTGGTCTTATCAAGACATGATTCATAACATAACAAGCAATGCTCAATGCATCTGCCCAAAAGTATTTTGGAAGATTTGTCTCATTGAGCATCGTTCTTGCAAACTCTTATAGAGATATGTTTGTCCTATATACTGCCCCTATTTTGTTGGGGACTTCGTGGAATAGAAAATTTTTTTAGAATGACATTCTCATCACAAAAAAATTTGAATTCCTCATTTTAAAATTCTCCACCGTGATCATTTATGACCAATGCAATACTTAATCCTATCTCGTTCTAGATAACCTTGGCTAGTTTTTGAAAGGAAACAAACATGTTTCTTTTCTAAGATAAGAAAAAGTCCAAGCATAAGGAGAGTAGTCACCCACAACTACAAGGGTGTAGATGTTATCATCAAGACTTCTAGTTCTAAATGGGCCAAAAGATCCATGTGAAGAAGTTGTAAGGGATGACCTATGGAAAAAATATTTTTCACTTTAAAAGATACTCTTTCTTGTTTACCCTTTTGGAATGTATCACATAATATATTCTTTTCAAAATGCAAGTCTGGAAGACCGACTACGAGATCCTTGTGGACCTACTTGTTTAAGCGGTCCATGTGAATTTGAGTTATCTTCTTATGTCATAGCTAAGATTCATACTCATTATTCATGAGACATACATCATTTGAAAGAATTTTATTTAAATTCACTATCTATATACTTTCATTTATTGAGCTTGTAAACAATATTTCATTCGATTTAGACTTTATGACCTTGCATCTAGAAGAATCAAATGTTACACTATTACCTTGGTCACATAATTGACTTATACTAAGTAAATTGTACTTTAGTCCTTTAACTAAAACAATTCCCCAATTGTTGGACTCAAGAACTTAATAAGGTACCAAAACCTAAATTTTTCCCTTATTGTTGTCACCATAAGAGATAAATTCTCCCTTCATAAGAGTGAAGGAGGATAAAAGAGTTTTATCACCGATCATATGCTTTTAATAATCGTTATTAAGGTACCATTTAGCGTTCAAAACGGTAAAGCATTCCTGAAATAAAAATGCAGGTCTTAAATTTAGGTATCCATACCATTTTGGGTTCTTTACTGTTAGTTCCATAAATATTATCACCATTAGATTTTATATCAAGATTATAAATATGCGATGAGGCAGGTATATTTTTCATTTTTCGCTCATTTTTCTTTTTATAAAAGTAAGAACTTGGATGTCTTTGTTTTCTCTCATGAATTTTTTTTAATGAAACACAAGATAGAAATGTGATCGTCTTTATTACAGTAATTACATATTAAGGTTTTGCAAAGAGAAGTAATTTTAGCGTTACAAATATCAATGACATTTTTACTATTGTTTTTGGGTTCATAGCCATTATTGGCCTTATTGTAGTAAGCTCTTTAATTTTCCAACAAGAGATTCAAGTTGTCTATTCTTTTAGGCTTTCTTTGGAAGTTTAGAGGGGAGGGGAAGGGAAGGCTTCTGAAAACAAATTTTTAATAAAATATAGGAAATATTTGACATATTTTGAAAGAATGATTTTGTATAGAATGATAAAAGAGTGTTTATAATTACTATATTTTTAATTTTCAAAAACTATAAAAACATAAAATATATTTGGAAAATTTTATGTAAGCCCTCAAAAACCCTCATTCAATACAAATTTTGAGTTCCCTCAAATTAGTGGGATTTTGTGTTATGAACGAAAATAAAGTCTCCAAAACCCTTCCCACATAAATCCCTCTATTTTTCACTTAATCCTTCCCTTTTTTCAAAGCATTCTCCTCCTTTCCCCTATAAACTTGCAAACAAAACCTTAGTGAACTTGTCGAGTGTTTTAGAAGATCAAAAAATTCAATTTTTAAGTTATCACATTTATTGCACTTGACAAGTTCATTGATGATAGTCTGTCATTGCATCTAATCAATTGAAGAATTAAGGAAAAATGAGCGAAAGACGAGGCAAAATGATGAAGAAAGACTCAAGAATGATTGAAAAATAGCCAAGTATGGAAGAATGAGACTTAGTGAAATTCTGGTGGAAAAGGGCCAAAAGACACGTAGCTACTGGAATAATCACATGCACCATCGTGTGCGCGATAGAGGCGAAAAAGATGCATCACGTGCGCAATGCTTTCATAATGCATGTGATGGTTGCTTTTTCTGACGCGTTCTGACCCGTTCTAACAACATTAAAATGAGATTTTCTACACTTTTACAAGGGTTACGAAATTTGGCACTGGGAGCACAATTTTACAGCATTAAAGGGTGATTATGAGAGCATTGGAAGCCAATCCTTCAAGGGAGATTATATGTTATTCTTCTTTATTCAATTGGTACTGTAACTTTTATTAAGATTAGCTAAAGCTCCTCTAGGTTAGGTTGTATTATGATAAACCTTATTCAATCTTGTTGGCGTTATATGCCTGTTTGACTTTGTATGAATCCTTTGAATTATAATTTTACTCAGTTGTTGCTTATGCTTAATATTTTTTTGTTTGAGATACTCTGTTAATCTGTTGTTAGACACATAGGGATTTTTGACCCGTAACCTATGTTTAGACCTAGGGCAACTTTTCTGCTTAAGCCGACTGAATAGGGATAGGAGACCTCGAGTAGTGGTAGAAGGAATTAACGGTCTGCACATCGCCTAACAATACTTCCGTTAGCGGAATAGGGATAAAAAGCTCCGAGTAGTTGTTAGTGAGTTATTTCGTGGGGGACTGGCTATAACCGTTTTGTTAATTTTCTGTGAGACTATAAGGATAATACCATTCGTACAAGGTATCATACATCAATAAGAGGGGATTCTAAAATACAACCTGGCCGCTTTCGTGACATAGTTTTCTCGTTTATTTACTTTTCGCACTATAAACTTGGAAAACCCCCTCTTTACTGTTTTTATTTAATATTGCATAAATCATTTTTCTGTTCAAACACAATTCTTGTGGGATCGATTTTTTTATTACTCTGACACTATCGGTACACTTGCCGAGAAGTCATCAAGTTTTTGACACCGTTGTCGAGGACTATTGATTGCAATAGGACAACGCTTTGTGCAACATATTTTTATTATTTTATTTTAATTTTATTTTTATTGCTTTTGTTTATTTTCTTGTTTATCATAGTGCTACTGAGGTCTTTTGTGTTTGTGTATGCGTAGTTCAGGATCGACATTACTACCATTCGATCCCAAAATTGAAAGTACCATACATGCTCTTAGAAAAGCAGCTAGAGAAGCAATTTTGGCGGAAGGAGACCAACCTGAATTAGATCCACCAACACTTTCTTCGGATTCTGAAGACGAGAATAACATTGTTGCTCCACAACTTTCGGCCATGGGAGATTACTGGAAAAGGATTAATGATAGACATGCTTCTAGAGGGTTTGTATCGGCAGATCCTACTAACTTTGATATTAAGAATTCTATGCTTTCAGGTCTAAGAGACATTCCGTTTAACGATAATTCTATCAGAGATCTGTGGGCTCATCTTCATCTTGCAAGCTTCTATGGAACTGCTTCTATGTGCAAGCCAGATAATATCACGGAAGATCAAGTGAAGTTATGATTGTTTGGTTTCTTGCTTACTGGAAAGGCAAAATACTAGTTACTATGCCTTCCAAATGGAACCATTCGAACATGGAAGGAGCTAGAGGATAAGTTCTTGGAAATATTTTTTACCACCACCTAAATTACTGAGAGAAGGGATGAGATTTTGAATTTTGAGCAACAAGATGCGGAGTCCCTATATGACTCATGGGAGAGGTTCAAATTATTTCTACGCAGGTGCCCCAACCATAATTTGAATAATATAGAGAAAATGCAAAGTTTTATCAAAGGCCTAAAGAGTTAGACACGCATGCTGCTAGCGAGAGGCACAATTAGAAAAATGACTGAGTCACTAGTCAAGGACTTAATTGAAAAGATGTGCATGAATGAGTACTGCACCAAGAGTGAAAGATCACTAAAGGCTGAGATGGTAGGTACATCCAAAGGTATGTTAACAGTTGATATTCAAATTGCTTTATTAGCTCAAATTGAATTTTCAAATAAGCAGCTAGCCGAAAGCTGCTTAAATAAAGCTAACGTGAGCCATTTACAAGCACTTAGGTGTGACTTTTGTGGAGGAGGACATGAAAACGGAATTTGGAGATGTCAAGTAAAGAGGCACAATATGCTATTTTTAAAAAGAACAACCACTATTCTAATACCTACAATTCGAGATGGAGAGATCATCCGAATTTCCGTTGGAGCAACAACCAAAATCAAAGTGGTAACCAAGCGGTGCAAAAAAATCCACAAGATTTAAATTTTCAAAAAAAAGCCCTCACAGTTGGAACATATCTTGGAAAAGTTTATGAAAGCCACTCAACTTGGTTTGGAGCAGGTGAATAAGAACCATGAGACCATGAGTAGGAACTATGATGCCTCCATCAAAAATTTGGAGACACAAATTGGGAAATTATCAAGACAACTAGTGGCCTTACCAAGTTTGAGTGGAGGATTCTCAAGTATTGCTAAAAGGTAGAAAACAAAAGTTGATTCAAGAGAAAATCAACCTGACAGAGAAAGTTGAGACGATCGAAGTATTGGAGAGGCCACAAAAGATGAAGTATCGAGGAGAGTTTAACATTGCATGCACCATTTGTGGGGTAAGAATCCCACATGCTTTATGTGATTTGAGATTAAGCATCAATGTTATGTCGTTGAGCAAATTCAAGAAGATGGATATATGAGAGATCAAATTAAGCCACATGACACTTACTATGGGCGATTCATCTGAAACTGAACCATTTTGTATTTTACAAGATGTGTTAGTTCATGTCAATGGTTTGACCTTCTCTACAGACTTTGTGGTGATTAATATAATAAATGATTCGAAAGGTTTTGTGATTCTTGGACGACCATTTTTAGCAATAGGAAAGGAAAAGATAGATGTGGAGACCGTGGAATTGATTTTGAAATTTAATAAGGAGAAGGTGGTGTTTAATGCATATGCATGGACACCATATGTGGAGGATCTAGATACAGAATGTGAAAAAAGTACACAGGAAGGGGCGGGGGTTGAATTGTGTTTTCCGTTTTCTTAATTTGCGTCTGATCAGAGTTCAGAATCTAAACTGATGTTCAGGTTCTGGTTATACTTAGCAGCGAAATATTAACAAAATAAGATAAGTAATATCAGAAGACACAAAGATTTATACTGGTTCCTCCCAAAAGAGAGTAGTCCAATCCCATTGCTTCACAATAGATTTTCACTATAATCAAATCATAATTATAATCGCTTACGCATTCTGCATAAGACTTTTACAATACTCAGACCCTAAGTCTGAGTCTTCCTTGCTCAAATCCTATAGAATCAAGACTTCCTTGCTTAGACCCTCAGCCTAAGACTATCCTGCTCAGGTCCCTCAGACCCAAGACTTCCTGCTCAAGCCCCTCAGGCCCAAGCCTTCTTGCTCAGACACGGTCCAAGACTTCCCTGCTTAGGTTCCACGAACCCAAGACTTTGTGCTTAAACCCCTCAAGTTCAAGACTTCTGCTCAAACCCTCGATTCAAGACTTCCTTGCTTAAATCTCACAGATTCAAGACTTCTACTCAATCAATCCACTTGATTAAGACTTTCATTGCTCTAGCACATAGAAAGAGACTTACATGGCTCAAGCATATCGGTGAGAGTCTTGGTTGCTCAATCAAACCAATTGATTAAGACTTTCAAAGCTCTACCATATAGTAGGAGACTTACATGGGTCAAGCATCTTGGCTAGAGATTTGGTTGCAGAATAAATCCACTTGAATAAGACTTTCAGTGCTCTATCACATAATAGGAGACTTACATGTCTCAAGCATCTGGGTGAGAGAGTTGAATCTAAACTGCTAAACAACATGTTCAGCAGAATAAAGAACAAGGCATACTTGAAACAAATATCAGAGGTACAGGGAAATACCTATAACAAAGACCTAAAGCTCTTAATATTTCTAAGATATTCTATGTTTAATAAATCTTAAGGCTTTTACAATTACAATTTATAACAAAAGTTCTGCATACTAGATTACGTTGATAATTGCTGATCTTGTTACTCCTCCATCAGGTTGATCCTTGTTGAAGATTTAGTTTAAACTTTTATCTACTTATATAGCATTTGCAGAAGACTAGCAGTTGGAGAGATAACTTGATCAAGTGTTTTTGCTTTTTCTATAGTACAAGAGACGTTGAAGATAGATACACTAAAAGATCTTGATCCATTATGTAACATGTTTAACCATTGAGTCTTCAAAGAGATCCTCTACTATAGAGCCATTGATAGTAGATATTTGTAAAGCATGCCAACTTTTCTTGAGCCTTGTGAACTAAGACTCTGTCTAACAAACTAATTTGACAATGCAACTTGCTTTCTGTAGTATGGATAACTTCGGATTTATCACTAACTCTGAATGATCACCAAAATCCACTTTAAATTCACCAAATGTAGAGACAATTATGTTTCTTCTTATGATGCTAAGATATTCAGCTTCAGGGTCTACGCCAAACATCACTTAGAGAGTGTTCTTCAGATTCTGCACCACCAGAAGCTAGCAATTTCACTTCTCTCAAGTGTGCCCTTATATTCTGAATATATATCTATAAGTATTAAAACACACATACATGAAACACACATTAAATATAACCATTGTTATTTTAATACTTTGTTATCATTAAAACCCAAGGAATATATGTCATGAACAAATCTTTTTCTAACAATCTCCCCCTTTTTGATGATGACAAACATAAGTATTTAAAGGGCAATGTTGGGAAGTTATAATTTTCTTTACAACATTAGAGTATGAAGTTTGTAAGCTCCCCCTGAGTCTAATAGTCCAAAGTTGAGTTATGTAAATCCACCCTAAGTACTACTTTCAAGAAAAAGTATTTTAATTTTCATAGTAACATCATAGTCTAAGGTTTGTAAGCTCCCCCTGAGTCAAATAGTCCAAAGTTGAGGTTTGTAAGCTCCCCCTTAGATTTATATTTAAGAAAACTAAAAATAATATTTTAACTTCCTTTGGCAACATCAGAATACGGGGTTTGTAAGCTTCTCCTAAGTATGATAGTCTAAGGTTGAGGTTTGTAAGCTCTTCCTTAGTTCTATGTACAAGAAAGTTAAAATGTGTCGCCAGAGAAAAATAACCATTATGTACAAAAATTTAAATACAAAAATTATAAATGACCATTATGTACAAGCTGAATAGGTTCAATTTCTAATTAAATACTTACTATTTTTTTCTCCCCTTTTTGTCACATCAAAAAGAAAAAAAGAGAAAAGAAAGAAAGAATTACAGTCATAAATGCATAACAGGCCATCATTACAAGATCATTTTTCAAGGAAGGGAAAACGATCAAGTAATAGGGATCAATAAAGAATCATGCAATGCATGTTAAATATTTATTGGTCGTAACAGTCCTAAGAATCAAGCAAAGGATCTTATTATATCGATTAGGCTACTCATAAGTTATTATAAGAGCAGCCAAAACCTAGTTCATTTTCATTAACATCTACCAATACGTCATGGAGTCATCAGCTGAGAGCAGCAAAATATCTATTGTGACAAAAGTCACAGAGAGCTCTACGAATCTGAATATCCAAAACCTTTAGAATCCAGCAGCTTCAGAAGCATCTGTTACTAGGCATATGCTCTATACCATGAACACTTCAAAAGAAGTTTCGTCAGCAGTACCTCAACATCCTACAGAAGCAGATCCTTCAGTAGCTGTGATATAGCTAAATAAGAAGTTTGTGAAGAAGAAAATGAGGAAGAGGCTCAACGAGATCCCATGTCAAGAAGAAGTAGCTACCAAAGAAGAACCTTGTCAAGAAGATCCCATGTTCTTAATAAACAAAGTTGCAGTTGTTTTTTTCTTCTTTAGATTTACAAAGTTTAACTTTAGCATATAAAAATGATATAAGAAAATAACAAAAAGAAATGACTTGATCATGATGAAAGCAACCCATGACTTGAAGGAAATGGAAGATAAAATAATTAACTGACTTATACTCAACCTTCAGATACCTCATCTGGTAAGGCTTGAGCCTAAATATTTCCATTGTTCATTTTTTTTATAGTACTACAGAAGCTTAGGAAGAGCGGTTGTGAATTAAGAATTGTGATTCAAACTAATTAATAGTTTGATATCCTATTTCCACCGCAACAATGGTGTATCCATGCATTATTCTTTTATCTGGTTTGATTCATTTATGATTAAGTTATCAAGTTTGATCAAAACACACTAAGACAATTTTTTTAATAACTCTGAGCCTTTTTAAACCACCCTTTAGTAGTAGGATTACCTTTTGCTAAAAGCTTTGAGCCTAAGTCTTTCTTTCGATGAAGTAGCCTTAAACTCTTAGTCGTATTAGTTGAAAGATTCTTTCTTTCAACCCTCTCTCTAGAGTTAGTTAGAAGTATAGTTCTTCAAGTGTATGAAAAAGATTAAGTTTAGGGTTTCTCTTGGAAGTGAGCAATGATTTAAGTTAGAAGTGGGGGTATTAGAGAATTTGATCCAAAATTTTAAAAAAATTTCGAGAAAAAGAAGTAGAAAAAGGAACTTCTTCAAAAAAATGACGAATAAATGACAAAAGAAAAAAAGATGTCATTGAAATAAGGATCCCAAATCTCTAGTACCAACAAAAAGGTATGATGAATGAGGGATAACTAGGAACCTAACTCCAAAGGTTTCAACTTTTTTTCCTAAATATATCCTACTCTAACATAAGTCATGTTACAACCGAAAAAGCCATCTAAATGTGTATTTTGTGATTTCTATGATTAACTCTATTAGAACGTGATCAAACTAAGTTTAATTGATTTTTCATGGCGGATTAGGGACAAAAAGATCCAAGTAGTTATTAGTGAGTTATTTCGTGGGGGACTGGTTATAACGGTTTTGTTAATTTTCTGTAAGATGATAAGGATAAGACCATTCATACAAGGCATCATACATCAACAAGAGGGGATAAAGGAATTCTAAAACACATCCTGACCACTTTCTTGACATAGTTTTCTCATTTATTTACTTTTTGCACGGAAAAACTTGCAAACTCCCCCTTTTTACTGTTTTTATTTAATATTGCAAAAATCGTTGTTCTGTTGGGACACAGTTCTCGTGGGATCGATCTTTTTATTACTCCGACACTATCAGTACACTTGCCGAGAAGTCATCATTCAACAAATTATTTTTAGAAAGGGAAGATTTTTGAACTAGATCATTTTGTCTCTGTCTAAGATTTTCTATTTCTTCCAACAAGTTTTTGTTTTTTAATTCGAAAGAAGAAACGGTATCCTTGGCAGTAGAGACAATTTGTTCTAATTTATTTGTTTCTTTTGTTAGCTTCATATAAATTCAATATAAATATTGATAAGAAAATTATGAGGTTACTTCATCATATTGATGATCTACCATAAGATAAATGTTGACTTCTATATCATTTTAGGATTTTATATCATTTCTGCGGTTTCTTGGATTTCTTATGATTTTGATTTGCCTTGGGGCAATTTGGTTTTATATTCCTTCATTCCGATACTAATAACACGTAGGAATGAATAAAGAATTTCCTTCATTTTATTTTTCTCCTCTTGTTGTTATTTCTCGTGCTTCAAGAGTTTTCTAAAGTTTCACACCATGAGTGACATGTCACCATAAGAGTCAAAATCTTCGACTTTAAGAGCTAGAATTTTGTTCTTATTTTTAGGTCCATATCATGTTATTGTAATTTACCAGAGAGAGAGAGAGAGAGAGAGAGAGAGAGAGAGAGAGAGAGAGAGAGTGTGTGTGTGTGTGTGTGTGTGTGTGTGTGTGTGTGTGCGTGCGCGTGTGTATGTGTCCATGGTTGCTAAATCTCTAGATTTGTAAATTGTAGTGACTTTAAGTTGTCAACTACGATTCACACATCTAAGAGCCTTCCAAATACCAAGATTCACTCACCGTCTTTTTGGTGTCTTTCTTAGTTTTCTTATACTTTTTCCAAGTTTCGAAATTTTTATACATCTACCATTGTTTAAAATATTCCTTTTTTTACTCTAACTTTACTCTAAACATTTTCCTTCCACCACCATAATTCTTTATGCCTAGGTCTAAAAGTCTTGATTCTCCCAACGTCTCTTTATCTATATTTCAAATCTCTTGGATCATCTTGTTCCACATATTATTTTCACTTCCTTGCAGTTGTCTAAACCTCCTTCAAGATCTTATGTTGGAAACTCTCATGTTTTCACCCTTCAAAATGCCACCACTTGATTTGTGGAGCTCCCATGTGACTTCTTCTCTCCGCTCTAATATTGGATCTTACATCCATAACTAATACTTTATGTTGAGTAATCAAACTCTCTTATGGTATAACTTTACCATTCAAACAACTCTTCATATCCGACTTTATAATAAGAAAAAAATCTATCTGAAAACATGCTTCATGCTTCTTATATTTAATAAGATGCTAATCTCTTTTCTCAAAGTCGGTGAAAACTCTAGGATGGATATAACCTTCATATTTACTTCCTAGAGACCATATCCCTCATGCAAACCCTAAAAACCTCTTACTACGCTTCCATATATCCATTTAAATTGCCTCCAATAAAAGTATTCTCTCCTTCGAATATATCCCAAAATAAGTCTTCTAAATCCTTTCAAAATTTTATTTTAAAGTGTTTTACTAACCTAACTTAAAGTGTGTAAGTATTAATAATATTAATGGTGTTTTGTTCTATTATAAATTTTAATCTATAATTTGATCTCATACTCTTTACAATATATATATATATATATATATATATATATATATATATATATATATATATATATATATATATATATATATATATATATATATATATATATATATATATATATATATATATATAGAGAGAGAGAGAGAGAGAGAGAGAGAGAGAGGGAGGGAGAGAGAGAGAGAGAGAGAGAGAGAGAGAGAGAGAGAGAGATGAGAACAAACAACAACCATTAGATCATGATTAAACTTATTTATTAATGTGACTATTAATTTCTCTCTCTTATTAACTTGAATTTCATTTCTCTTATTAATTTGATCTAATGGTTATTATTTGTGTTCTGGCCTGGGCCCGACCTCACCTCGCGGCCCAGCCCAATGATACACAATAGAGGCTCAATCTGGTTTAAGTAGGCTGACCGAGCACGTGACCCCTCGACGAGCAGGGCATGCTGCCGTCGAGCAGAACAGCATGCCTCAGGACGCCCTCTGCGCTCTCCCCTTCATGGGGAGGCACTGCCAACCACTGCCCCTCGCCGGGCAGAACAGCCCTCCGCGGGCGGAATTCCCATGCCGACGAGCAGGACAAACGTGTCTCCCCACGCCCTCGTGTGCTCCCCTCAGCGGGGAGAACAACACACCTGCGGGGAACCTCGAGAGCTCCCCTCCGCGGGGAGATCAACGTACCATTCGCACGTCCTCCACGTGCTTGTCGCTACTGCGAAAATCGGCGCCGGCTGACAGAAGAGTCGCCACCGTGCGTTATTTATCCCTCAGAGCGGGAAAGGAAACGCTCGAAGTAAACCTCGCAAAAACGGGGAAAGGTATGGTCATCGCAACCAAAACCTGGGTTCGGGAGTCGGTTACGCAAGGGGAAGGTATTAGCACCCCTCACGTCCGTCGTACTCGACGGGATCCATGCTTGCTTGGGTTGTCTACTAGATGCAAAACAATCTATCTACGGCTGCTAAATCTAAACGGAAGGGAATTGACTCAATAGAGCGTCGCACTCTATGCCTACGTATTCTCAGGAGAGAAAGTCAGAGTCAACGTAGTTCGGGACTACAGGGAAATTGGCTCGCCAAGACCTCGCGTCTTGTGCCTACGTACTTCCACACTGCATGGAAGATCAGAGCTTTACGTAGTTCAGACTAACTACGGCTAAACAAAACATTCTCACACAGCAGTGAGAAAAACAACTGGTTTCACAGGGTCGGGAACCTATGGGCAAAACTATGGCTTGGTCTCAAACGCACTCGGGCAAGAGAGAAAAAGGGTTACAATTAGTCGTCAGCGGGAAAGTCTCGATCGCACAGTCGCGAGAGAACAGAAAGTCAGTCGTTAGTGTGCTCGCTAGGATATCGCATCCTATGCCTACATATCCTTGTCTGGTACAAGGAATCAGAGCAGCTGTAGTTCGGCTACTACGGGACCACAGCTCAAATCTCGTTTTATTAACATTCTGAAAAATGATTACAATGCGTGAATACTGAAAAATAAATCTCCTAGGAAACGCTATCCTATTCTATCCTGAAAAATCGAATGGAAAAAGTCCCCTAACAAGTGGACGTCTAAAACTATCCTAAAATCGTAAAATAAATCCTAAAAAATATTACATCTAATATTTTTTGCTATTTTTCAACTATTTTCTTCTTTTTTCATAATATTCTTTTTCTTCTTCTTTTTCATAACATGTTTTTTCTATTTATTTTTCTCATGTTTTTCTGATGTTCTTTCATATATTTTTCTATATTTTTCTCCTCTTTCTTTTATTGTTTTTTTTCTTCAATTTCTTTTCTCAATATTTCTTTTCTTTTCTTTTTCAAATTCTTTTTCTAAAATGTTTTTTTTTATATTTTCTTTTCTTTTTCCTTATAATATTTTTCTCTCTATTTTCTTTTTCTTATAATATTTTTCTCTCTATTTTCTTTTTCTTATAATATTTTTCTTTTCAATATTTTTTCCTAATATTCCCCACATATTTCTTCATGTAAAACTAAGAGAAAAAAATAAAAGAAAATGTATAAGGGGGTGGGGGTGCAGTCCATACAGGGGGATTATACAAGCAGAAATAATAAAAAAAACACAAAATTGGGCCCAGCCCATTTGCTTGATGCAAAAACGGAGGGGGTGCTGAGTGAATTGGGGGCATGGCTAGCAGGGATCTCATTGGGCCCAGCCCATTCTCATCAGCAAAAAAAAACGTGAGGGGAAGTGCCTCAAAAATTTGATTGGGCCTGGCCCAATCCATCCTTCTCCTCCCTTCTCTCCATTCGTTCTCAGAATAACAAAAAAGAAACCCTAACACTCCTTCTCCTTCCTCATGGCGCCGCCACCACAACCATCCTGTCTCCGTCTCCGTTCACAGTCTTCGCCATAACAAGGACCATAGTATCACCACACAAATTAATATACTAATCCACATCCTGCTTCTTCCTCGTTTTCGCTTCCAAATCCCCCCCCCCCCAAACTTCTAAGAATAGCACAAATGGATCTGGAGATCTGAGGACTTGCAATTGTTGCTGAAGATCTTGACGCGAGACTGAGTGCATGATGAAGTCTTGGAAGATCCTTGATGAACCTTGAATGGAGTTTGTGACGAACACGATGAACACGGAGGATTCCCAGACGCGATGAATCTTCTGCAAAATCAACGAAGAACGCGTGAAGCTCTGGAGTGTTCTTCACCGATACGTTGGGGATGAAGGACAAGGGATCTAGAAATCTCTTGGGAGAAATCTGAAGATTTGGAGTTCCCTGGAGATTGGTTGACCTTCATGAAGATGAAAGAGAAATACTGGGAAACAATCACGACATGGATGAATGTTATTGCTCCCTCCGGCGAGATTGATGAAGATCTTGAAAGGGAGTTTGACTCTGGGAAGGATGAACGCGGTTGGATCGGAGTTATGGATTCTTGATGGCGGATGCATGTGGATCTGGAAAGTTGAAGGAGGTTGAAGGTTGAGTTTCTGAGTTTTTCTGGGTTTTCTGGGTTGAGGGTGATGAATGTTAGAGGAGGTTATGGAGGTTTCTGGGGAGATTCACGGTGGTCGGAAGTTGGATGAGGAAGATGGATGTTGAAGGTTGAATCTGGTAGTTGTTGATCTGAAGTTCGTTGATGATGATGAAGCTTGGTCGGAGTTGGATGAATCTTATGACCGGAGAAGATGAAGATTGTGGATTCAGGGGATTTTCTGGGCGTTTTGGTGAGGTTCTCCGGTGAGCTGCGATGGTCGCCGGCCATGCAGGCCGGCCGGTGAATGACTCAGGCGGGGACTGGGTGGTTGCCACGTGGCTGCAGCTGGTGAGGCGTGGCAGGGATAGTGGGGCGGTGTGGTGCATGGTGACCACGTGGCAGAGAGAGGGAAGTGCTGAATGGATGGCGTGGCGTGATGGTGGAGTGAAGCGTGGGGTCCATCCTCGTCTTCACACGTGGCGTCTGAGCTTTATACCACTGAGAAAAATCTGGAAGTTTCTAGAACGTCCTGAGAGTTACTGGACAAAACTGGAAATTGCTGGACTATTTTGGACATTTCTGGACAACACTGGATTTTGAATTGGGCTTTGCTGATAACTGGGCCTGCGAAAACCATTAAGAAAAATCCAAAACTGCATAACAAGAATTAAGACTTAAAATTGTAATTAAAACCTACTTAACTAGTGATTAACTAATAAAACTAATCTGAATAAAAGTTAAATGGACTACTAATACAAATTAAAAAGATTAATAGACTCAATTAAAATCTAACACTTACACCTAATCAATCTAATATCCTAAAAACTGATTAATATCCAATTAAACCCTAATTAAAAAACTCTAATAAATCTCTAATAAAACTATATTTTCTATTAAACTCTATTTACTAATAAAAGAAAAAAATCTATTATTATTCTATATCTAAAATTAAAACATTTAATTCCTATTAATCAAAAACTACCTATTTATTATTCTAAAAAGAAAATGCTATTTATTTAATAAGGAACAATCTATATTAAAAAAGATTAAAAAGCTATTAACTATTTAAAAACCATTAATATTCTAAAAATTCCTAAAAAATCTATTAAATCCTAAAATAATTAAAAATCTATTTAAAAAGAATTAAAACTATTAAAAAAAATCCTATTAAATCCTAAAATGATTAATAAAGCCCAGAAAAATCACAATAAATCCCAGAGGAACAAAAATAGCACCGAACGACACATAACACCGCGGGAGCATACCAAAATAGCCGGTAAAAATAAACGGGCACCGAAATATCCCAAAAATACGATTCTACCTATTTAAACTGGTAAAAAACACCTGAAATACGAGACGGGAGCTGTGATCCCTGATAAAATCAAAACAAATGAAAAAATGCACTGTATGCAATATGCAGATGCGAATGCGATTATGCGTCGAAACCTCGAGCCAGATACGAGACCCGGTTGGTCAAATTTTGGGGTGCAACAGTGCTCCCCTCCGCGGGGACACGTCACCGGCCAACTGCCCACCTCCGAAAGAACAGGTCAAACCCACTTTCCGGAGATCACGTGACAGTTGGACTAGGGCAAAGACCACGTCATGGTCTTTACTACGCCACGTAAGCCCTAACAGTCACCTGGGTTGGGTCTGGCAATCCAGGCCAACACAAGTGACCATTGGTCCAGCGCTGAGGTCTCTCTATAAATACCCTCTTCCACAAGAGGGTCAGGTACTTCACTTCTTACCCATTTTTCTGTACTTGTGATCACTCTGCCCATACACTTACTTTGACATCAGAGTGCTTTGCAGGTACACCCCCTCCTCCTCCTCATCACCGGTGAGCAGGCAGCAGCCCAACAGAGTGTGGTCAGCTAGTGATCCCCTTCTGATCAGGTCAGATCAGTTTGTTACTCTCATCTCTCATTTAAAATCACTCTCATTTGATATGCTCCCAATATATATATATATATATATATATATATATATATATATATATATATATATATATATATATATATATATATATATATATATATATATATATATATATATATATATATATATATATATATATGAAAGCATTAATTACGACTTTACTTCCACTTTTACTCCTTTAGCCTAGATTTTTGTACAATGTTAATTATATTTGAAACTTTGTCCGTAGCCCTCTTCAACTTCAAAAATTAGTCTATATAGTTGTGCACAAAAAATATCTAATTTATACTTTAAAAAAACTCTAGCTATCCAATGTTAATTATATCATGTCTTTGTCACCTTAATTAATTTCCACCCTTATTAAAAAGAATCTAAATAATACAAAAACATATCAAAAAGAAAAAAAAGGCATATAAATATTAACATCATAATTGTTATGATTAGAAAAAATTATTAAAATAGTAATCTACCTTGATAAAAATTTAATTACATTTGATTTATACTTTATAATAGTAATTATTTATTTTCGATAAACAAAATATTTAACTTTTATAATATTTAAAATGTTTAATGAAAGTTTTGTTCTTTCTATTTCTAATGTCTCGTAGAATTAATCCTTCCATTTTAACATCTAGTTTATATCTACCACTAATGTTTTTAGACCAAAATATAGCGACGTGATATATTTTTAAATATGTGATATACAATTTAACATAAAATTATTTTAATGGATTAATTATTTATAAATATTTTATTAATTAAATTAAAAAATGAATAATTTATGAAGTTGATATTGTAGTTTCATGGTTTTATTTTTGCAATTTTATTAGTATTGATAATTCTACCTTATCAAATTGCATGTTTTGATTTTTTAAATGTCACATCACTATTTTAGATTAAAAATGTTAGATCAACAATCAATATATAAAATAATTAAAGAAAAACAAAAATAAAAGACAATAAATACAATGAATTTTTTGTTAATATTGTACAATTAATACTACCTACCCAACTATAGAACAATTATACTTCTTTTGATTTTTGTCTTATGAATTAGAATTATAATGTTACAAGTAATATATATATATTTTTTAAATAATTGTTGTTTAAAGTTTTTGTATACAGATTAAGGAATGCAATAACGTTGTCGTAATTTATTGTATTTTTACTAAATTGACTTTATTAATACATTAGAAGTAGTCTACAAAAATAATTAAAACATAAAATTGAAAAATAATAATTATTTATATCTTAAAAAATGAGAATAACGTTTATTTTAAAATAAAATATTTTAAAAAAACGACATTCACTATAAAATAGAGAAAGTATAATATTAAGACTCGTTTACAATAATACACGTGAAGCCTACACCTACCATTTTTATATAATACATGTGATACTCAATTTAAAAAGCATTGGAATATGTAATATATTTAACGCAAAACTATAGGAAAAATATAAATTTAGTTTTTTTAAACTTATTTTTTTTTCAAAAAACATTACAATCATATTAAAAAAAATATTATTTTTAAATTTCTCATAAGAACATTTTTATAATTTTAGAAAATTAAAATTATAAAAACTAAACTTAATAAAATTCAACTTCATGATAAAACTTAAATCTTATTATTTAATATTATATCTAATCTTTCCCCAATTCTTTTATACATAATATTGAAGATATATCTAGTAAGAGTATAAGGGTATGTATATTTAGTTAAAGAAAGGTGGTTAGAGTTAGTTAACCAATGTAATTAATTATTGCAACTATATATGTGTAGCATTCCCTCTTGTAATAATCATGATGAAAATATACAAGTGCTTGATCTTGTGCATGAGATCATGTACTCTTTCTCTTGACTCTATTTTCTTCATCATGAGTATCATTTTCTTCATTGATATTATACTTGTATCATCATCGTATTCATACTCTTCATCATATGTGAAGATTGAAGTTTCAAAGAAATTTCATCATTTTCATCATCATCGTGTTCATACTCTTCACTGTTGGTAAAAATGGAAGTTTCAAATAAGCTTCATCATCATCAGTGGAATCTTCAAGTTGAGAGTGTCATTTGCAAGCTACAAAGAAGCATGGCGAATCTTGATTCTACATTGCTCAACTCACAACTAAATGCAGACTTATCATAAGTTACTATGTCTTCTATGGCATTTCTAGGGCCAACAAATATGTTTGCTCTAAAACTGTCAATCAACTTGCAAGGAAATAATTTCTTGCTTTGAAATCAACAAGTCAAAGGCGTAATTCTATCGAATAAACTTCACAAAATTGTAGTTAATCCTCATATTTCACCAATATTCATAGTAGATAATGATCGGTTGGCCGAATATCATCTATGAGACTTATGAGGCTTGGATCGTGCAAGATCAAACATTGTTCATGTGACTTTTCTCCACGATCTCAAAAGTTGTGTTACCACGTGTTCTTTCTTGCAAGCATTTGTATGGAATATAGGATAAAGTGCATAAGCACTTCAATTCTCAAATGAAAGCTCGGGTGAAACAAATCAGATATGAACTCAAAATGAGCAAGAAAGGAAGAAAATAAATCTCTGAGTACGTTCTAAGAATTCACACCATTATTGATTCCCTACTAGCTGTGGGTGATCCTATCTCTGAGAGAGATCAAATCAATGCTATCTTGAAAGGTTTACTTGAAAAATATAACCCTTTTATCATGATGATATATGAAAAGGGGAACCAACGGATATCCATGATGAGGAAGCTCTTTTATATGTGCAAGAAGCACAACTTGACAAGTATATACAAGAGCTTGTCACACCAAGTGCAATGACTAATGTAGCACATGATATGACTCACTCATGGACTGGTAGAAATGCAGATAACTCTGGTGAAAATCATTACTTTTAAGGTAAAGGAAGATCAAATAGTGGTAGAGGCCGTGGATGAAAAAATTATACTCTAGGTAACAGACCTACCTGCCAGTTTTGCAATAAATATGGGAACTAAGTGGTAGAGTGGTGTCATCGCTTTGATGAAAAATTTGAATCTACACTAACCAAGGCTCAAGCTCAAGGGTCCACAACAACTAACTTAGTCAGTGCATTAGATAATTAGAAAAATCAATCATAGACCTCGACTTAAGTAAACATTTGCTTGGCTCATCAGGACCAGATGCAAATTCCTCAAGATTTGGAAACCCAAGCTCGATTTGTAGATTCAGGTGCATCACATCACATTACCTCTAATGTATTTAACTTTTAATTTATAGTTCCAAGTGTTGGTCCTATTAAAGTAGTAGATGGTAATGGACATAACATGTTTGTTCAATCTATTAGTTAGTCTAAAATCAGGTCTAATTTCATGTCCAACTCAGCCTTGCATTTAGATCATTTACTTCATGTTCCTAAATTCACTAGAAATCTGATTTCTGTCTCAAATTTTTTCAAAGATAATGATGCATTTTTTGAGTTCCATGCTGACAAGTGTTATGTGAAATCTTAAGCATATAAGTTGGTTCTTCTTGAAGTACTTCTTAACATGAATGGATTGTATTGCTTCAACAATCTTGCTCTTGAACCTTCACGTAGTTACTTCAACCATAACTGACAACATTATCCTTCATTTGTTCATAATACCACAGTATTAGAACTTATTCCTAATAATAATACAGTTCCAAATAAAGTTTCACTTTGGCATACTAGGTTAGGACACGGAAATTCTAGGTGAGTTCATAGTGTACTTTAGTTGTGTAAAATACAATACAAGAATAAATATCTAGATGAATTTTGTAACTCTTGTTGTCTTAGTAAGTCACATAGATTGCATGCTCCTTTGTCCAATACTAGGGCTGGCAATGAACCGAACCAACTCGAAAATAGTTCGAAATTCGATTCGACAATTAGATCGTTGAACTAGGTTCATGAACCTAATGAGTTGAGTATGAGCGAAAAATTAAGTTCGTTAACTAAATGAGCTGAACTTGAACTCTACATAGTTCGACTCGTTAGGTTCATGAGTTAACTCGATTACATATGAGAATAATTATACTGTCTTTAAGATTAGGTTTAAATATTTAATCTAAATCTTAGACAAATTTAATCTTCAACTTAGTAGTTTTTGAATTAGACTCTCAAATGTATCTCTTGAAAGTTGTGTAAGTTTTGAATTAGTAGATTTCGAAGATAAAGTTAAATTTCAATATGATAATTTTTATTTTATTTTAATATTTTATTTTAAAAAAAATATATTTATTTAAAATGTCAAATATACTAAAATATATATATATATTAAAAAAAATAGTTTTTAAGCCCGTGAATCATGTGAGCTGATCCTAATGAGTTGAACCAAACTGTTCGTGAACTTATAACAAGTCGAGTTTGAACTTAAAAAAAAGTTCGTGTTGAACTCGAACTCGAACTCGAACTCGAAACAATTCATAACGAGTCGAGTTTGAGCTTAAAAAAAAGTTCGTGTTGAACTCGAACTCGAACTCGAACTCGAAAAATTCTTAATGAGTCGAGCCGAGCTGAGGTGAGTTCGACTCGACTCGACTCATTT
This sequence comes from Lathyrus sativus, assembly GCA_963859935.3. Taxonomy (NCBI): domain Eukaryota; kingdom Viridiplantae; phylum Streptophyta; class Magnoliopsida; order Fabales; family Fabaceae; genus Lathyrus; species Lathyrus sativus. The sequence continues at coordinate 452,298,344 of OZ012738.1, read as the reverse complement.
CCAGCCCTATCCAATACCAATTATAATAATGAATTTTGATATTGTGCATTGTAATACCCTAATTTCTACCCCTAAGATCTCACATATCATTTGCATCTTTGCATCAGAAACAACACCACAAACTTTGGTTCTCCTACTCTCCTCTATGGCTTTGCTTCTGAGAGAGATCACCAAGCACCCTTGTGTTTCTTGTTTGCTTTATATTTTTTTTATGTTTACTAACCCTTAATCAAAATACCAAAAATATGTTTTGTTTCCTTTTGTTTTTGTTTTTAAATAGGTAAGGAATATGTCAAGGATATCAATCTTAGTTCATCAGCACTATTCAGGCTTATTTTGATCAGGAACATCCCAAGGTTTAATAACTTGTCTCTTAAGAAAGTCAAAGGTTCATGTGTTTATTTCCACGCCTTCTTCAACAAGTAAACCTTAAGCCAAGACCAGAGCAATGCAACAAAAGGCCAATTTTTCACTGTTTTCATTGATGTAATCGATGAACACTATTGGTGTAATTAACTACACCCTCTTCAAAAGGCGTAGATTTAAAATTTTCAAGCATGTAATCGATTAACATTATACCTGTAATCGATTACACTTTGGCAGAATGACCAAAATCAGCAGCTTTTCAGTCCTACAACATTTTACTTTTGTTTGCATTTGCATTGATTCACTCTTACATCATGTGGAATATTATAGATCTGGAAAATCACACAAATAGCAGCTACATATTATTCCTCTACTTCATCATGAACAATTCCATCATACATCCTCATTTCCATACCCATTTTAAACCAATTGATTTTTTGATTTAAATTCCAAACCAACTTTCAAGCCTCATTGAGCTCCAAACCTATTCTCTATTTAAACAAACTCCTCCCATTCCAAAAGGTTCCCAATCATTCTCTTTCATCATATTTTTACAAATTTTCTACTCATCAATTCTCATTCTCTCTCACTTTTCGAATTCTTCACTCAATCACTCTCTCTCTCTCTCTCTCTCTCTCTCTCTCTCTCTCTCTCTCCATTTTTTCATCTTCCCCAACCATTACTAAATCTCTTTCCATTGAAAGTTAACAAGATTTTCATTGAAGCTTGTTAATATTTGAGCTAAACCTCCACCAAATCACTTCTTCTTCTTCATTAAATTCTTTTTAATCTAACCTTTGAAGATCATTCTTTGAAGTCGATTTTGAAGCAAATTCAGATTTGGTTGGTAATTCTTGAATCAACATTGTTTAATCTTAATTTGCATCTCTCATCATGTAATCTCTTGTGATTTGTGTGTTTTTTGATCTTTTTGATTGCATTGGTGTTTATTTGATGTTAATTGCTGTGATTTTCGTGCTTGATTATTCAAATTATCATTTGGTGTTTAAATGCACAAGAGATAATGGAAAAGTGCTTTTAAAAAACCTATTTCTACTGTTGTTGCATGTGTAATCGATTAACACAATTGGTGTAACTGATTACACCCCTTGCCGCGTCTCTGGATTGTTGTTTTTCATGTTGTAATCGATTACACCTGTGGTGATGGCATAATTAGCTTGTTTTTTGGACTGTTTTGGTTCCTTTTCCTCTTTCTTCTTTTTTTCTTTTCTTTTTACATTGGGTCATGGCTTTGTTGATCAAATTTCTCTTCATTTTCCATGGACTTTGGGTGTTTGATGAAGTTGGATAAATCTTCATTAATTCAAATCTATCTTTAAGTGAATTATTTGATTCAATTTAGGTGCTTTAAATTAGTGATAGGTTTAGTACTTTAATCCACCAATAATAGTGGTGGAAATTGAAGATGGAATGATGTAAATGATGTGATTCAATTTGGTCCCTCTTCTTCCCCCTTTCTTCTTTTTTCTTCTTCTTTTGGTCAATGAGAATCTTAAACATCATAAAGCTTATTTCAATTTCTTGATTAAGATGAGACCATTATCTATTTTCTTTTAGTGTGGCAAGATTTAGGAGAGTGACTTATATGTAACTTCTCTATCTTGTATTGGCACAAAAATCGTTATTGACCGGCCTCCCACAATATGGCCTTCTTCATAGGTTGTGCTACGATTACTTAACATAGCGCTACATTTTGTCCCGAATCGGAAGCAAGTCATTTTTGTAAGTGAGATTGTTAGTCTCCCACTCTCTATAGTGTAATGTGAAATATGTTGTCTCTTTGTAATTTAAGTAAGCTAGTGGCATACTTGTCGATTTTATCCAAGTTGGAGCCATTCCCTTAATGATGTATAGATCTATGTTTTCATGCTTATGGATGAATAGTCGAGTATTCTCCAAAAAATGACAAAATATTCTCCATCATTAATATTAACCTCATTAACTATATTGTTACACTAACTTTACTTTGTGTCATTTAATTTTTTCTCTTTATTTTCTTGTCATTTACTTTTATGTTTTAATTTTAGCATTCTTATATCATATTATCATCTTGTTTTTCTCTTTGTCTACTTGGACCTCTGTTTATGTTTATGCTCTTTTTGGTTTAGTCCACTTGGACTTTCTCTCTTTAAGACATTAATAAATATCAAAACACTTAAAAAAATTGGTTCTCTTAATCTCGGACTGTTGTGACCTTGTGATTGGACTTGAACTTTGGACTTAGATTCAGGATCATTTCCCTATGCTCTTGGAGATTTGAGACCTTGGACTTTTGTGTTGCCTTTGTCTGTTTATTGGGAAGTTTTCTATGTGCAGGTGTTGATACTTTGACATTGTGAAAATCATCTGATGCATGACCCTCCTATTTGGATTTTTACCCTTGGGAAGACCTTGCTTTGACTTTGCTATGGCTTAACTTGGGACTCCCTCGGATGCTTTAACTCATCTGGTTATTATGCTTGTGGCTTAAATCTAAAAGGGAAAAGGAATGCTTATGTTGACTTGTTGTCAAGTGTTTACTCCTTGTGTGGTTAGATCTTTCTTTGTCCTTAGCATTTATGTTTATGCTTTAGGATAGTCACTTCATCTCCCCCCCTTCTTCAATTTTCAAAATCTTCTCTCTTTTTCAAAACCTTCTTGTTTTAAAACTATAACCTCTTTCACAATAAACCTTGACTTTTGTCAAGGGCTTTTTTTCCAAACTTATTTTTCTTTAATAAATGTCAATCAACTTTAAACATACTTTGACTAATTTCAAAAAGACTTTAAAAATACCAAAACTCATTCAATCATTTTGTGCCTTTGTGCACTTTTTCTTTTGAAACTTTTCATAAAGTTTAGACATGAGTCATTTTCATAGTTGAGATGTAATCCTCTTATTCCCCATAATATTTAAGATGTTGACATTTTCCACTTAGATGTTAAGTGATAGACTTGTTGATTTTATCCAAGCAAAAATCTTCCATCTTAAGATGATGCAAATGTTGTTTTCTTATACTTGTGGGTGACTAGTCGTAGTTTTCTCCTTAAAATAACGACTTGTCTTTTCATTTAAAATGAACCATAACAAATCATTTTGTTATTTGTACCACAAACTACGGGGTTTTGATCATATATTGCACTTTGTGGGTACGTAGGCATGAGGCTCAAGAAGTTTCTCCAAACACAAAAATCTTAAAACACAATTTCTTCTCTCATCTCCCCAATCTCATTTCAAGCAAACATTTCAAACCAAAAAGTGTAGATATTTCAAAGGGTTCCTATAGAGTACTATAGACGTTTTGGGTGCTAACACCTTCCCATTACGTAACCAACCCCCTTACCATGTCTCTGTTTATTTGTTCTCGTTTTAGAACTTGTTTAGGTTTTGTTCACTTTTTTTCCTTTCCTTTTTGGATAAAATAAAAGTGAGATGGTGACTCTTGCTTTATGAGTTAATTTAATCAATGACTTACACCCACAAATTTACCGCTACAAAAAAGTGGCGACTCTGCTGGGGACTCTGATTCTTAGTGGGTTCAGCCTAATTTGATTTATTTACACTTATTTGTTTGTTATTACTTGTTCTGTTTGGTTGCTTGGTGATCTGTGTGGTGAGATAAGTTCTATACCCGAACCTGAGAGCATTTATGATATGATGTGTGGTATAATCGAGGAGATATACGTGGAGTAGTCCTTTTCATGTCAAGTCGAGATCTACCGCTCAATGGAGGTCCATTTGGAATTACTGATGTCATACCGAGTAGTCGTGTTTGGCATTAGTTTTTCCAACCTGGGAGCTTGAGAAGTTGGGGACCGTAGAACCTTTAACCCATCTTGGCCTAATAGGACGTAGTATGGTGATTATCCAAGTGTATATCTGAGATGATTGTCAAATGATACTATACTCGAACGAGTTTCTCTTGAGAATATTATTGGTTGGCGAGTAGTCATCCATACCGATAATATCCAAAAGATGGAATTATGACTTTGGGAACTTTTTAGAATCTTATTCTACAGGTGTTTATACCCTTAGTACATACCTTTGTGGGTTGGTTCTTACCCTTGGCTACATGCTCGTCGTGCCGGAACTTTAAACCTGTGTGCCTTGTGTGATCTTGTTTGTAGTTGTTGCATCCATGCATTCATGCATTCATGGGCATTTTCCCACAGTTTTTAAGGAACTCACAGCTTTCTTTTTGCAAATATTGTAGATTTTTGAGAATCATGGATATTAAAAGAAGGAACACTAAGAAGTTCACTTTCACGAATCTTGACTTGGAAAAGTTGAGAAAGCTTGGATCTTTGGCATCCAGTCCTGTGGATTTTAAAGGCTGTTTGGGAAACTCTTGTCTATTCTAAGGACTGATTTTGAAGAAGGGATTCTTAATACCTTGGTCCATTTCTATAATCCGTTGCATCGTTGCTTTACTTTCCCAGATTATCAACTATTGTCAATCTTAGAGGAGTATGCCTATCTTATGGATGTGCCAGTCTCTGATAGTGATTTGAGCAACGTGTCATAAAGAGATCAAGGGAGCCAGAGGATTTATTTTCCTCTAGCATTCCATTATCATCTAATCTTCCTATTTGCGGTTCTTGGAAGGGTATTGCGGATCAAATCATGAAAGAGAAGGACACCATGAAATTTAGCTATGAAAGAGAAATCAAGATGCTTCGCAAGAAGTATCAGCTCAGAGTTGGGTTGTATTTAGACACGATTCCCTAGAACTAGCTTTCATTTTCTCCTGTGTTATAAGATTGATGAAATTGTAATTTAAAGATGTAATTATTTCAATATTAATGAAATGAGATTTTTGGTATATCCAATGTGTTGTTATAATGTAATGTTTGCAAACTGCTTTATAGTTCCTTGAAAATTTGCATTAGCATTTGCACATCAAGAATCATTCTGCATTAGATCTTGCCTTTCCCAGGTGTCTTATATGTTTCCCTTAGTTCTCGTTCAGACAAGTTGTCGCATCACTATAATACTCGGGCTAATCAAAGAAAGAAGATGGATAATCTTAAGCAAGGAAATCGTGAACTCCATAAAGAGGTATCAACACTGAGAGTTAGTATGGATAGGCTCACTACTTTGGTGGAATCTTTGGTGTTTGCTCACAATCAGTCACCTCCTCATCCTCCTCAGACTCCGCTTCAAAGAAATATGATTTATGAAGTTGCTTCTACTCTCATTTTGGTGGCTCCCATTAGCACTCCCAGTAATTTTACCAAGATGGGAAACACGAGGATGTGTCTCGAAGAAGGTGCCCAAAAAGGACGGTTGACCAAAGAAAGTGGTCCTTCTAGTAGTCAGTTCTAAGAAGTATGGAAATGGTTTTTCCAAGAAAAAAGAATAAGCTGCTAGCGCTATTTTACAAGAAAAGCGTAGAGGATATCATAGAAAAAGTAAGCAACAACAACATGTGGCTTAGTTTGATATGATCCCAATGTCCTACTCTGAACTATATCCTGCTTTAGTGTAGAGGAATATGGTGAAGACAAAGACTTTTCATACTATCCAAAAGGATATCCCATGGTGGTTTAAGTCAGATCATTTTTGTGCATTGTATCAAGTGGTACCTGATCATGACATTGAGAAATGTTTTGCCTTGAAGGTGAGGTGTAAAGTTTGGTTCGAAGGAGTATTATGTCTTTCAAAGATTATGGATCCAATGTTCAAGCAAACTTGTTGCCCAAACAAGAATGTGCTATTTTGAATATGGTGAAGGGATGTCGTGAAAAATACTGTATCTCTGATGTGAATTTGATAAGAGGATCTTTGGTTGATATGCACATCAGTTTGTGTAAGCTTAGCTACAATGGGCATGATTATGCTTCTTGCAAAATTTGTTCGAAAAATCCTCGTGGATGTTCTGTTGTGAAGAGGGATATCCAAGATATGTTGGATCAGAAGCTGCTTCATATTGATCATGATGTGAATGTCATAGTTGAACATTTCAATATGCCAAAATCAATTGCGACTTCTTATAACAATAAGAAGTCTGCTGCTTCTCCTTGGATTATCTGTTCACCAGGTCTTGTACCTTACAATTTTGATAAAGATGTGCCTAGTAAGAGCAATACTACTATGCTTGAGGATGGTAGGGAAGTTCTTATTTCATCTTCTTCTTCCATTGTTAACATCACCGATGTTAGTAGAGTGGCCCGCAATGGTCATATGTTCACTTCTATGCCTTCCAAGAGGATTGAGGATGTTTCTTAAGCCATAAGCTCAGACTGAGACAGTCTCCTCAAATCATTAGTTTATTACTGCAATTTTATTTGTAATATTTCGTGATTGTTAATGCTTTAATTGCATGTAAAAACTTGTTTAATTTTGAATATTAATCATAATTCAATGACTATGTTTGTCTTGAAGTAATCCATTCACATCCGCTCATAAATTTTTTTTTCATTGCAATACCAACCTTCTTGTTTAAACACTTGGAGGGAGGATGATGAATTGAAAATGCAAAATTTCTAGTTGTATGCTGTTGAATAAGACACTGCTGATGGTGTAAGGCATTGTTTCAAATTCCCAAACACCAGAGATATAAGGAAGATAATCCCTTGTTAACCCTTTTGAGCCTTGAAGTAGGAGTTTCTTTTCTAAATGAAAAACCCTCACATTTTAACCTAGGGCAGGGTAGTCTTCAGTTAATTTGGCCAAGCGTTCAAATTTCAAAAGGAGTGTGCATCTAAGGACCAACCACAATGGTTATCCCTTATTCCAAAGAGAAGAGATAACCACAACCTTTTCAAACAAGTCAGATAAGCCAATGTCGTAAGATTTGTTCAAAAGAAAGAAAGAAATCAAAAGAATAAAAAGAAAAAGAAAAAGCCCGCTAAGTCATAAAACTTGAAAACAAGTGACTTACGAAAACAATTGGGCATTCCGCTGGATATTAACAATTCAAAAGAATTAGTCCAGGAAAAAATTAAGGAAAAAAAAGAATGAAAAAACACAAAAAGCGAAAAGAAAGGATTAAAAAGAAAAATCCTCTTAAAAAAAATAAGTTTGTGTGACTACAACACCAAAAGACAAAAAAGGTGACTGTTATTCCCCATAAAACCTCATTGGTTCTTAAACCATCATTTTCATTATTTCCTCAACCATCACAAAATCCCTTTGAGCGATGAACATTTGTGTCAAATTATCTGAATATAGGGCTAAAGAATATCACAGAGAATGGGTGGATACAAATAAACTTTGAGCCTAAAAATCCTTTTTTCTGAAAACTGCGAACCATACCATGTCACAACCCTCAAAAGACCTAATTGAAGCAGGATTTATATTGAAAGTATACTTTAACAAGATAGTGTTCCCGACTCTCATGAGTTGTGCTAAAAGATCTTTGTTGATATTGTATGTGCATTCAAAAAAATCTATGTCACATCTTAACTAGTGATTCGTTCACAAGGTTTTGCGATATCTTTTTAGTAAAAACTTCAAAACTAACATGTGTAATTGCATTAGAATTATCATTCTTAGAATTAACATTTTCTGCTTGCATACATTTGTTTGACATCATGGAAGCTTACATATGAGCATCAGTGATGAGCTTAATATTTTGAAGCCTAAAACTCTGATGAGTAATTGGAAAATCATTTCAAAAAATAACCATATCTAGGGGCGTGTTGCCTGAAGATTTTGTCGAGCATGAGCAAGTTTTTTCCCCAGTTGATGGTTTCACAGGGGCAAATCTTGAATACTCGATTGATCAAAGAATGTGCCAAGTTTAGTCAATCTGGGGAAGTTACGTTGAGATTCAACGAATCTCTCAGAGTTTGAAGACACTAGGGCAGGTTATCTCAAGTCCTTATGGTACAAAGATTCTTGAGGAAAATTTCTTGTATATCATGTAGTTTGGGGAAAAAGTTAATTATTACACAGCTGATTTAATACAATATCCCAAGCGAGGTTTGTTCTTGTTGATGTTCTCCCCGATAGAGTCTGTTGATAATATCCCAAACAAAGTTTAATCTTGTTGATGCATTTCTCAGCTGAGCATTAGTTCAAGCATCTTAAACTTGAATGCCTCTGCTAAGTCTTGATTCATATTTCCTCAGCCGAGCATGGTTCTTCTTCCCCAACCTGTTTGTAATCAAGCATATATAAATGTGAATGTGATTGTTGGATCCCATCTCGTTTTGGGATAAAACTTGATGATGAGTCCCTGACAGGTTTCTACCTCCTCTGTTATGGTTTGTTGTTCTTATGAACAATCTAAATCATGTTCTCCTTCTAAGAAGTGTTTATATAACAATCAACTATTAGGTTTTATCTCACCATGTGTTGAGTTTTAAAATCCCCCGTAGGTTGACTTTCTGCTATGGTGTTAACTTCTTACTTATCCCCGTGATTCTAAGATGTTTCTCGGAAGGTTGTTAGTACCCCGAGATTTATCCTTGCTGATCCCCAACGGAGACTATGCACTATTACTACTAATTATGAAAAATGGGATATGATCCTTATCAAATCCATGTTCTTCCCTAGTGAAGTCAAACAAAATTTTATATCTAGAAGGTTGATTATTGGAAGATTCATCTTTCCACCCCCTGCATTATTAGTAGGATCCCGTCAGATTATTATGGTGTGTTGGACTCATGGAATCCAATATCTCCCAAATAAATGCCAGTTCGGGTTTTCACCAGACGAGTACTATTTGGTTTATCCCCAACTAAGTCTTGATTCAAATCTTCTCCAGCCAAGTACATTTCTTTCCTCTAACCAGTTTGTGATCAGGAAGTTGAGCAATTTTGAGTTCTCCTTCTCCTTGATGTGGAATCCTCACTCAAAGATTTATCCTTTCTCATCCCCTAAATGTAGGTTATGCATTATTACTTTGGATGTTTCCCAAGTAGATAGCAATGTTGTTACCTCTTAAGAAGTGTTAATATAGCAGTCACCTGTTGGGTTTTCTCTCACTCGGTGTTGGATATTGATTTAAAGCCCCCTGCAGTTTGACTTCTTGCTATGATGCTAACTTCTTATTTTCCACGGAAAGTCCATAATGCTTCTCTCAATGGTGGCTAGTTCCTAGAATTTTTTTTGATATCCCTACCAAATCTACATGTCTCCTCAGTGGAGTTTATGCGATCATTACTCTTGGTTTTGGAAGATTTCTATGGTGTTGATCCTCAGTGGACCTTCCTTTCCTCAAGGCAGAGTTTTTGCAAAAATATATTATCCTTATTAGAGGTTGATGTTCTTGAAGAGTTCACTTAGTGTTTTTCCTAAGCAGAGTCTCCAACGAAGATTATAGAAGTGATTTCATTTCCTCTACAAATCTTTGCATCGCCAACACATAGTGGTTGATATCCTCAGTAGAAGTTTTCTTTATGTGTATCTCTACCAAGTCACCACCATTTTCTCAGTAAAGTGGTGAACACTTTCATCCCCAAAGATTTTTTCTTGTATCTCCAGCAAATATGCATTTTTCCCTAGTGGAGTTTGTGTAATTGTTTACATGGATGTAATCGCCAACGAATCTTTTATTTTTCGCAGCAGAATTCATGTTGTTATCTCCTTTATGGATTTTTGACGTTAGAAGATTGATCTTCGGGTTTCTCTCGAAGTAGTATCTTCCTTGCCCCAATAAGATTTTAGCCTTGTAGTAGGATTTATTTTCCTTTGATGGCTTACATTTATCTCTTGCAAGGTCTACATTGATATCTCCATCTTGCTGAGATTAGCCGAGTATCTAGTTTTACTATGGTGATTGGTCGTCCCCAGTTTTCCTTATGTTTGTTTTGTTAGCATATTCATACTCATATTCATTGCATGCATATTCATTTTGTTGTGTATAACATCTTGTTCTTTCATTTTTCATTTTACATTTTTATTGGTGCATCCCCACTCTCTAGTGATGTTGTCCCCTGCAGGGTGTGTGTGTGTGTGTGTGTGTGTCTTTCTCTATTAGAGTATTGACCCTAAGCAGAAAATGCTTATCTTTTCTGATTCCATACTGAGTTTATTCCTCGTGGAGGATGTTTGTTTTAGCTTTCCTTCCTAGTTCATTATCTGGATGGAATTAAACCCCAGTTGATATATTTCCTCATTGGATCAAGTTCTGTTTGACCGTTTCTCTCCGGTTTATTTTTGGATTGAACTTTGGTCCCTTTCTCCGATAGTAGAAGTTTGTTACCTTTTGGTTGGTTACCTTGTCGTGTCTATCACTTAGTTGGTTGTAGGTAATATTTCTCCATCCTTTTGAGTTTATTACCTTTGTTGTATTGCCCTTAGTTGGTAGTAGGTAATATTTCTCGTATCTTTTAGGTTTATTACCTTTGTCGTACTGCCCTTAGTTGGTAGTATGTAATATTTCTCCATCCTTTTGAGTTTATTACCTTTTTCGTACTTCCCTTAGTTGATAGTAGGTAATATTTCTTGTATCTTTTGGGTTTATTACCTTTGTCGTACTGCCCTTAGTTGGTAGTTGGTAATATTTTTCCATCCTTTTGGGTTTATTACTGTAAGTTCTGTGTTGGCTGTATATTTGCTAAAACAGGATGTTGCAGCTATGTGTTGTGCAAGATGTCTTGACATGTGAGCCAAACATCTTAGCATGTTGGTGTTTCAGGTGTTGTAGAGTTCTAGTTCATGATGTCAAGACTGATGTCCTCACATGTTACTACATAACTGAACAACATTTAGTTTAGAATGTTGTGATTTGTTTGTTACGTTTTATGTTCTATTCTTTATGTGTTTCTAATGAGAGATTGTTGGCGAAAATCATGGTGGAGTTTTTATTTGAATCAAAAGTGTTCTGCAGCATACCTAGTGGAGCTAAATGTTGAATCGTTTGTTGCTATTTTCGTGGCTATAATTGTGAGAAGTATTGAATAGTGATTTAATTTGATTGAATTAAATCTGATTTGTTTTCTTTAATATTGCCTAAGCCCATGAAGATTATTCTCTATATAAAGACTTGTCAATCCTATTGAAGACTAGTGAAGCTAGGGTTTGTGTGTGATATTGCTTAAGTTTTAAGGGTTTTAGTATTCTGTGTGTTTGTTAATTGTGAGCCATTCAATCATCTTCTGGATGCTTGAATTGGACTGAGTGTATTTAGTTGTAAGTGTCCACTCTAAGCTTTTAAGCAAGACTGTATTTTCCTTGATTGAAGCTTTTAAGAAAGATCAAGTATTGTCTTTGAGATGTGTCTTCTTTTGATTTATTATTAAGTTTATCACTGCTATTATGATTGAAGGAAGTCAGATGAGTTTCATATCTAGGACAATCCTAGGTAGAAGTTGCACCGGGTAGAGATTAAATGAGAAGTTATAAACTGGGTTTGTTTAGCTTTAAATTAATACTTCTGATAGTGGATTTCCTCCCTGGCTTGGTAGACCCCAGACGTAGATGACGTTGCACTGAACTGGGTTAACAATTGCTTATGTTATTTACTGCTTTCTTATTGTGTGTATTCCTTGATCTTTATTTAATATCAGTTTAGATATTAGTGTCGTGACATCGCCTTCGACATCTCATATCTGATATCAAAATTTCAATTGGTAACAGAGCAAGCATCCTGCTCTGTATCTGGGTGAGATCTAAGGAATAAAATTTCTGGTACAATGGACAAGGAAGGATGATTTGTTAACATACCACATATCTTGGATAGAACCAATTATGACTATTGGAAAGCACGTATGGTGGCCTTTCTGAAGTCTATGGACAACAAGTCCTAGAAAGTTGTGATAAAGGGATGGGAACATCCTGTTGTGTTGGACAAGGATGGAAAGAAGACCTCTGAGTCAAAACCTGAAGAATAATAGACTAAAGAAGAGGATGAACTGGATCTGGGAAATTTCAAAGCCCTGAATGCATTATTCAATGGAGTGGATAAGAACATTTTCAGACTGATTAACACTTGTGTGGTGGGCAAAAATGCTTGGGAAATACTGAAAAACTACTCATGAAGGTACATCTAAGATGGAGATGTCACGACTTCAGCTACTCATTACAAAGTTTGAGAACTTGAAGATGAAATATGATGAAAGCATTCATGATTTCCATATTAATATTCTTGAGATAGCCAATGCATCTAGTGCTTTAGGAGAAAGGATATCAGGAAAAAAACTAGTAAGAAAAATCCTCAGGTCTCTTCCCAAAAGGTTTTACATGAAGGTTACGGCCATAAAAGAGGCTCAGGACATCAGCCAGATGAGAGTGGATGAACTTATTAGATCTCTTCAAACATTTGAATTAAGCACTAATGACAGATCTGAAAAGAAAAGCAAGAGCATAACTTTTGTATCCAATGCCGAAGATGAAAAAGATGAATGTTATCTGGACACTGATGAAGGAATATCAAATTCTAAAGTGTTGCTTGGAAGGCAACTTAACAAATTACTGAAGAGGATGGACAAGAAGTCAAGATTTAATGTCAAGAACAACTCATCTGACATCAGCAAGTCTAATGAACCTGAAAGAAAAACAAAAGCTGAAGAAAAATTCACTCAGGGTAAAGGGATTCAATGTCATGGATGTGGAGGATTTGGCCATATTAGAGGTGAGTGCCATACATACCTCAAGAAACAAAAGAAGGGCCTATCTGGGTCTTGTCTGATGAGGACTCTAGAAGTGAACCTGAAGAAGAGTCTGCCAAGCATGTAACTACCCTAATTGGAAGATGTGACTCTGATGAAGATTCTTGTGATGAAGAAGTTACCTATGATGATATAGCTGCCTCCTGCAGAGAGTTGTGTATCATAAGTGAAGAAGTTTGTCAATTGGGAGAAAAATATAAGAAGATCATAGTCTAACTATAGGCAGAAAAGAAAGAGAATCTGGAAACTATCTCGAAGCTGGAGAGTGAAGCGGTTCTGTTGAGCTCCAAACTTGACAGAATGACCACGTCAATTAGAATGTTGAACAATTGGTCTGATACACTTGATGAGATCCTTCAGGTTGAAAAAATGGCTGGAGATAAATGTAGAATTGGATTTAATGACTCAACTGTACTTAATAAAGGAAAGAAACCTGTTACAAAATTGGCTGGAGATAAGGGTGGAATTGGATTTAATGATTCAATATACTTAATAAAGGGAGGAAACTTGTTACAGGTTTTATTCCTCCTAGACCTAAACCAAAGATGTTGAGTCAAGTGTCTCAACATTATGGCAGAAGACAATTCAACCAGTCTAGATTAAGGTTCAATCGTTGGAAGTGTCACTACTGTGGTCACTTGGGTCATATAAAGCCTTTATGCTTCAAGATTTATGGATATCCCAAGCCTACTCCTCAAGCTATACCTAATCAGGTGGCTACTTTTATCAAGAAACAGTGAGTTCCCAAGGCTACTATTACCAGTCTTATAGCTCACACCTCTCTCAGAGTCTCGGCCAAGGAAGACTAGTATTTTGACAGTGGTTTCTCAAGACACATGACAGGGTCAAGAACTTATTGGTAGATGTTAAATCTTATTCAACCAACTATGTAACGTTTGGTGATGGGAATCAAGGGGGTTGGAAAGCTGCATTGTCCAGGGGTTCCAAATCTTGATGATGTTCTGCTTGTTAAAGGACTGACTGCCAATCATATTAGCATCGGTTAACTGTGTGATCAAGGGCTCAAGGTCAACTTCACTAAATCTGAATGTCTGGTGATCAATAAGAAGGGTGAAGTGATTATGAAGGGAGACAGATCTAAAGACAACTTCTACTTATGGGTTCCTCAAGACTCAAGTTACTCTTCCACATGTTTGCTAATAAAAGAAAATGAGGCTAAATTATAACATCAAAAGCTAGGACATCTTCATTTAAATGGAATGAAGAGGATTATCTCTATGGAAGTTGTCCGAGGGATTCCAAAGTTGAAGATTGAATAAGGAAAAGTCTGTGGTGAATGCCAAATTGGGAAGCAGACCAAAATGTCACATTAGAAGCTCCAACATCTGACTACTTCAAAAGTGTTAGAACTTCTTCATATGGACCTATGCAAGTGGAGAGTCTTGAAGGAAAGAAGTATGCTTATGTGGTTGTGGATGATTATTCAAGATACACTTGGGTGAACTTTATCAGTGAGAAGTCTGAAGTGTTTGAAGTTTTCAAAGACCTGTATCAAAAACTTCAAAGAGAAAAGGAGAGTAACATCATTAGAATCAGAAGTGACCATGGGAAGGAATTCGAAAACAGTAAATTTGCAGAATTTTATTCATCTGAAGGAATTGGTCATGAATTCTCTTCTCCCATTACTCCTCAGCAGAATGAAGTTGTGGAAAGAAAGAATAAAACTCTCCAGGGGTCTGATAGGGTTATCATGCAAAAAAATACCCTACCACTTTTGGGTTGAAACAATGAACACTGCCTGTTATATTCATAATAGAGTGACCTTGAGGAAAGGCATATCTACTACCTTATATGAAGTGTGGAAAGGAAGAAAACCTATTGCCAAATACTTTCATGTATTTGGGAGTAAGTGTTATATCTTGGCAGATTGTGAATGGAGGAGAAAAATGGATCCAAAAAGTGATGAAGGAATATTTTTGGGGTACTCTACCACCAGCAGAGCTTATAGGGTGTTTAACTCCATAACTAAAGTAGTGATGGAGTCTACAAATGTGGTGGTTGATGACAAAGGTGTGAATAAATAAGACGATGATCTAGAAGATGTTGGAACATTTATGAGTGACGCTCAAGAAGATGCTACTGACATTAGTACATATGTGGAACCTACAGATGGTGAATCTGGAACTGATCAAATCAACAAGGGGCCATCTATCAGAATTCAGAAGGACCATCCTAAAAATCTTATCATAGGAGATCCTAATAAGGGAGTCACAACTAGATCAATAGAAGTCTTGTCAAACTCTTGTTTTGTGTCAAAGATTGAGCCCAAGAATGTTAAGGAGGCCTTAACTGATGAATTCTGGATTAATGCTATGTAAGATGAGCTAGGACAGTTTAAGAGAAATGAAGTGTGGGATTTGGTTCCTAGGCCTGGGGAATCAATGTGATTGGAACTAGACGGGTATACAAGAACAAGTCTGATGAAAAAGGTGTTGTCACCAAAAATAAAGCAAGACTTGTTGCTCAAGGGTATACTCAGATTGAAGGGGTAGACTTTGATGAGATGTTTTCTCTTGTGGCGCGTCTTGAGGCCATTAGATTATTGCTAGGAATAACTTGCATTTCAAAGTTTAAATTGTTCCAGATGGATGTAAAAAGTGCATTCTATAACACATTTAAATTATTTAGTCATTTTATACTTTTTTGTGCATGTATTGGTTGTGATGTCCTTAATAAGAGTATGATGTTAGGGGCAGGGGTGAGAATTGACCTTAGTTGGGGTAAAGTGGACCTATAATAAATAATATTAATGATTAATGATAATAAAAAGAATATTATGCTCATTGGTATTATTATTTTATGCTATTAATAATAACATTAATGAGATGATAATGGTTATTATTATTATTAATTGGAATAATAAAATTGAAAATCTAATTATGGGGGATTAGAAGTGGTTCAGTGGGTAATCAGTTACTAATCGTGAAAAAGGAAGAGACCAGGAAAAGAGAGCTAGGGCAGAGGAACCAAGAAATTCTCCATTGTTACCAAGAGAAAGCTTCAATCTAAGGTAAGGGGGAGAATGGATTTCAATATGGGTGAATTAACATGAGAGGGTAGTGAGAGGTCCTTTCTCTCATAGGATTCATGTATTTCTTCTTTTTTTATCTAATTTTCGTAATATAATGCTTTCTCTGTAAATGGCTGTGTTGCTGAATAATTATTGTGTGATGTATGTGTAAATGAATCTGAGATCAATATGAAATTCGTGTGGAATCGATTAATGTTGTGGTATGATTCTGACAGGTAACAGATCTAGGAAATAAGGGTTTGAGGGTTAACAAAATTGAACCTTACATGATAGAAATCTTAGGAGAATAATGGATAGATGAAGTATAGTGGAGGTAGAGAGAAACGATTAACAAAAAACTGAATTCTGGGTTGAGTTGAGTGGTAAAATGAAGAGTATTGAGTGAGGATTCGTGAAAGGGATGAAATCTGAGTTTTTGGCAGCATTTATGGTGATACACGTATGGGACAGGGAAATACGCTTAAGAGACAGGGAAATACGTGTATGAGGGGCTTGACAGCAGGGCAATACGCGTATGGTGGGCCTGACAGAAGGACATTACACGTATCAGGAAGGGCAATACGCGTATGGGCAGACCTGGGATAGTTTTTTCTTATTTTCGCGATTTTTGCCAAGATTTCGCTTGGAACGCAATTCCGTTTAATCGGTAGGATTAATATGACTAAAATGAACCTAAGGAAGATTAGTAATGAATTTAATTAGAGAGAATATGGAAAATTACGTTTTTGTCCTTAGGGGTGTGATTGATATGTGTGGGTCAGGATCGTCCAGTGTGGACGATCTAGTGTGATGATGGTAATTCTCAAGAGAATTACGGTGAGCAGATGGCTCGTGTGGATCATTGATGATCGTGAATTATGCTTGAAATTATTATTATATTTGCATAATGGTGTTGTCATGCATTTCATGTCATGTGTCTAGTGGAGATGACTAGGTGAGAATCCATGATGGGTGCCTAGTTCATCCGGACTTCATGTAGAAGTCGTTGTGGAGATAAGTTGTAGTTCAGAGGAACGTATACGACTTATCCGGGTTCCGACGAGAATCAAGTTCTAGGGTGAACCGTATGTATTTGTGTTGGTACTACATGCATTGTGTCGAGTCAGTGAGTTACATTATATATTTATATTTGATTATGGGCTATTAATGCCGAGTGATTGAGATGACACATGTATGTGTGTTGCATGTGTATGATTGTATGTGTGGTGTGTAACTACTCCTTAGCATGTGTATTTCACCGCTTATTTATTGAATGTAGTTCTCACCCCTTTTCTGTTTGTTGCGTATGTGCTCTTTGGGGAGTGCAGATGACCAGCTGTCATACCCCAAATTTTGATAAGGCATTTTTTTAAACTTTGACTGGCTTTTGCTTCGCATTCATCTGCATATCATCTAGGTCGATCATTTCTCGCATACTGTCCATGTTATCATCCAGAATGAGTTTATCGGGATTACAACCGCTTTGTTCGTATTTTAGACAGTTTAAACCAATTCAAGTGATAAGTTCCATGTCAAAATCGAGCAAAGATCGTACTCTTCCTGGTGGTTTAGTCCGTGCAGATAATTTTGTTGTGTTTTGGTGTTCGCCCCTTTTATTCGTTTTTATTTCGTGACATTTTGTGATTTATTTTTATTTTTGCTTTAATTTCTTTTTTATATTTTGTTAATATAATATAATACTAAGTTTTTGTTTTCATTAGATTTAGAATGGTTTCTTTTATTAGAATAGACTTATTATTATTAATGGAATAGATTTTTTTAATTGATTAATTAGTTTTTAATTAGAATTGAATTAAAAAAGAAAACAAAAAAGGGATTTAGATTAGAATTAGTTTAAATTAGGATTTTATTTAGTTTTTTTTATATATTGGATTTTTATTAGATTTTAGAATAGAATTTTAGATTTAGAGTTAGAAATAGATTTAATTAATTAGTTTTTTGAATTAGAACTTAATTAGTTTTAAATTAGTTTTTAGCAATAGAATTACATAGATTTTAATTAGAAATTAGAATTAGAATATATTTTTTATTAGAATTTAAATTATGTTAGAATTTTAATTAACTAGTTTTAATTTAAATTAGAAATAGGATTAGAACTTTAATTAGGAATTAGAATTAGAATTAATCAGATTTTAATTTAGAGTTAATAGTTAGGATTTAATTAAGATAGAATTAGTTTGAATTAGAGTATAGGATTAGATTTAGTTAATTATTTAAAATTGTTACAAAACTCCAACAAGCCAAAGCCAACCATCCAGTCACTTCTACAGCCAAGACCTTGCTACCCCCAAAAACAAAACATGCAACCTGTTGCAACCCACCTCTACTATAAACCAGCATGCATAAACCTACACTACACTCCAAGAACCTGTACCAAACCCAGCCAACACACCAGACAAACATGACAATATGGACCTGCACCAACCGTACATGCTAAAGCCTACATATGCACAGTGGCACATCAAAACAGCAGCACAATGAGACAAGAAAAACGATTCGACATGCCCACTACAACCACTCTCCACTCCATACCAAAGCTTACACGAAACCTACAATGGAGTATGACCTATCAGAGTTACAAGACAAAGTTTGAAATACTTTGAAATTGAACACAATTTTAGATTAAAAAAAGTTTAGATTAGAAGGAGAATAAAGAGAGACAGTAAGGGGACGAAAGGAAAAAAAATGAGGATGGAATGTTAAAAAAAAAGATCACCTTCAAGTTTCACAAACCTTGACCTCAGTCACCTGTTAGCCAAAAAACCTTCATCTGAAAAATTACCTTTCTTCCTCATCCATAACACACACCATTCATCCTAACTCAGCACGACCTCCCTTCATATTCAAACACTCCCTCTGTCTTCTATTTTTTTTATAAACTAATAACGCAAAAACTTCAAGCAAACTCCAACTAAGCATAACCTCCATTAGAAAAACATCACCCTCCATCGGCCATGGAACACACATAATGAATTTCCTCTCTCTTGAAGCTGTCTCGACATTGTCACCAGCCATCAACCATCACTTCTAGCTTCATCACCAATCCACAAACACAACCTTAAATTTCCAACCGCAATCAACTAATTACAAACAAAACTCAGAGCTATCTTCTATCTCAGTTTTCTCGCCGTTTCAAACCACATAAACTCCTCCGATCCAAACTCGCCTCCAAGCTTCACAAACCATCAATCACCATCCACCTACCACCTGTTGACGACAACCAGACACAGCCAAATACCGCCAACATCACCACGCTGCCGCGAATAACAAGAAACAGAAAAGAGAAGCAAAGCCGCGACTACGCAAAGAAGTGAGAAAGAGAATGCACGTAGGGAAGGAGAAGAAAAACCGATTGATTGAGAAAGAGAAACGAAAGAGAATCGGTTGAGATTCTTTCATTTTTTGACCGTGTTTGTGAAGAAGACTTGGGAATGGCATCGTGTGGTATTGAGGGTTTCTGCCCCTTTTCCTTTTTTGTCTTGGCCAAACCGGGTGCGGGTCAACAGAACCCGACCCGACTCCTCCATCTTGGGCCCCTGAGCCCCATTCTCTTACTGTTGGCCCATAATTCTAATTGCAACATTTTGTTTGTTATTATTAATTTAGGATTTTAATCAGTATTTTTATTTTTATTGAAAACTCATTTAGGATTAATATGCTGGTTTAGAAATCTTATTTAGAATTAATTTAGGACTTTAGTTAGTAATTTTAATCATAGATTTAATTTATGATTTTTAGTTAGTAATTTTATTTAGCATTAGTAATTTTAGGATTAACATTAGAAATATTTTAGATTTAGAACTTTTTAGATTTTTAGTTACTATTTATATTTATTATTTAGAAATATTGTATATTTAGAATATTTTTAGGAATTAGTTATTATTTAGATTTAGAAATAATTATTAGAAATATTTTTTAGGATTTTAGTTTTAATTTTAGGTTTTTAGTTATTAATTTAGATTTATAATATTTTTTAGGAGTTTACTTATTAACTTAGGATTTATATTTTAATTAGTAATTTTAACTTAGGATTTATATTTTATCTAACTTTTTTTTGGATTAAAAATGTTTTAGAATTTTAAACTTTAACTTTAGAATTTTTTATTAGAACTCTTAATTATTAATAATTGAAATATCAACAAAAAAAAGGGAGAAGGAGTGAGAATGAAATGCCTCCTACACTCACTCCGAGTATTTCGAACACAAGATGCTCGACTTGGTTATTCAAAATATTCCTCTCTACTCATAAACTTTTGTATAACGCGCATCTCAAACTTCTTTTCAAATCTAAAACACTTCATAAGTACGATACGTATAGTACGTGATAGAGAATGAGTGAGAATGGAGCCCCTCCTACACTCATTCCGAGTATTTTGAACACAAGGCGCTCGACTTAGTTGTTCGAAATATTCACCTCCATCCATAGTCTTTTGTGCGATCCTAATCGAGAACAACTTTCTTTCAAAACCTTAAAAAATAACATCAACGTACCAAACCTCTTTTTCGCCTTAGGGCATAGTCTGAAAACCCTTTTTCAATGTATAAGATCAACCAATACACAATCATTTCTTAAGTAGCCGAACTACGACTGCTCTAATTGCTTATACCTGTTGAGAATACGTAGGCATATGATTGCGATGATCCTAGCGAGCACTCCTCTTTCTTTTCCACCTTTAGTCTTCCATTCCTCATCATCCAAAAAAGGCATGTTACATCTGTTCTACGCAAATAGGTAATGGATACGACTCCACGAGCGAGCCACAATACACCTAACTGCTAGAATGCGCACATTAGCATCATCCTCCAAACTTCCCATTTTTTCATCGTAGTCCCGTGAACTACAAATGCCCTGATTCTTCACTTCTTACAAGTGAATATACGTAGGCACAAGGGCCTCAATCCTTGGTGAGCACTCTAATAAAAAACCAACCCCTCTTTCCGTTAAAGCAAGTAGACTTTTAGATTAAAACACCCATTTTAGCTAAACACCTAGAAGGTTTCCATCGAGTACGATGGATGTGAGGGGGTGCTAATACCTTCCCCTCACATAACCGGCTTTCGAACCCAAAACTTGGTTGCGATGACCATGTTCTTTCCCTAAAGGTTTTATCGTTATTTCCCTTTCCCTCCTTGGGATAAATAAAATCCGGTGGCGACTCTATGTCATTTTTTGCGTAGCGACAACTGATGACTCTGCTGGAGAAATCCTAAGCGAGTCAAGCCTAACCTAGGTTGTTTTTCGTGTGTTTGGGTGTTTTCTTTTTATTTGCTTGTTTATCGCTTTCCCTTATTTACTCAATTGTATCCCACCTTATATGGTTATCAATATTATAGTTTGGAGTGGGTACTTTGGTGGCAACCATGAGGGAAAGACTCTATATCCAAGTCTAGAGTGAAAATTGAGATAGGAGAGGTTGAGTAGTATAGGCTTCTAAGATGCGCATCTCATGATAGTCGATACGAGAACCTCGCTTAGAGTAGATTCCTTTGAGAATGATGACAACCGTCAAGCTCTTGGCGTGTTTGATCAATGTTTTCATGGGAATCCATTACTCTAAGGACCTTTTTATAACCCTAAACCATTGGCCAACTTAGATTGATGGTCACGTAGTATGGGTCCCCGAGAAGCTCTTCTCGCGAGAGTCAGTACGAAGATCTCATTCAGAAGATACTTTCTTGATGGAGTTGTTGCCTGGCAATGACTGACATATGTAACAAATAGTCAAGGAAGTCCATGACTCTGAAATCCTTGTCTAGAACCCAGTGTCGACGGTCTCATAGTATGGGTCCCCGAGAAATTCTTCTCGCATGCTTCGGTATGAGGACCTCACCCAAAAGAGGTTCATGTGATGGAGTCATCATTCGACATATTCATGTCGTGTATGATGAACAGTCATATGAATCCATGACTTTGGGTTCCCTATTAAACCTTAGACCACACCTGGTGAGAACCTTGTGTTACAATCAATTAGCTTTTATCATTGATCTGTACCTTTGACATTGGATCCCGTGTACAAAAATCGAATTAAGTGTATTGCATCCCAGTGCATTCAATATATTGCATGTGCACTGCATCTGCATTCTGCATACCATTTCCACGAGAACCTCGTACCACCTTTTGTTTCTAACCAGCTAGCTGATTTTCCGACATACGCTCAGAACTGGAAACATCTCTCAAATCACTATGGAAGAGCTTCAGAAAGGCCAAGAATTGTTGAAGGAGGAGGTCAAGCAACTGAAAATTCAGGTGAACTTGATTATGGAGATCCTACAAACACTGATGAGGAAGGAAAGTATCCCCGCACCAGTTGTTGCCACAAAAATGCTTGCTCCTGTGGAAGTATTTAAGTCCCCCTTAAGTGAAGAAATGCCTCGTGAACATAACTTACCACTTGGACCTACAAAGTGTACCTATCGACGACCATTACCTGATCCTCAGTCAAGTTAGAGGAACCGAGCGCGGGTAAGAATCAATATCCAGATCAACAGCAAAACTCTGCCCAACGAGGCCAGAACAGACCAAGGAGGCCAGAGAAACACTTTGACCCAATTTCTATGTCATACAGTCGACTCCTCCCTTTGTTACTCAGTAACTCATTGGTCCAGCTAAAAGAACTTGGTCCTCCTCCAACACCGCCTCCTCTAGACTATGACGCAAATGTTAGGTGCGTATTCTAGTCTAGAGCACCTGGGCACACGATCGAGGATTGTAAAACCTTGAAGTACCAAGTATAAGAGTTGATTGAGTCCATATTGATTTCATTTACGCCTCAAGGACTTCAAATCAATGTCAATCCTTCATCTGGTCAGACAACCTCGTCAGTTTTTGTCATGGAAGAAACTTCTAAGAGTGGGTGTGAAAAAGGTTATCATAATGGTTTCAATGAGTAAGAAGGCTAGCCCAACTGCAAGTCAAGAAATAAAAAGCCCAGTACTCAATGCTGGCAATTTTTAGATCTTGTCATTTCTAGGCATTTGTAGTTTATTTCCTGTTATTTGCTACTTGTTTTTTAAATATTGTTTGTTTTGAATGGTAATATTAATGAAGTAATCATGCTTTTTGAATTAATCATGTCGCATTCCCTCATCTTTTCTTCACTTATATCAAAAAAAGAAAAAACAAAAACAAAAGAGTCATTTACCTCTCGTCCACGTTCTTTACCAAACCATTATTTTAGCAAAATTGTAGGGAGACACTACTACAAAAATGGCTTTTGGCAGCTCATAAAAAGACATCGCTTTATGAAAAAGCGCTGCTAAAGAGTCATGAAAAAAAATAAAAAAAAATAGCATACCTTAGACAACGCTTTAAGAAAAGCGCTGCTAAAAGTAGGCCCTAAGAAAGCGCTTTATAAAAAGCGCTGCTAAAAGTATGCCCTAAGAAAGCGCTGCTATAGGTGTAACCTACGAGAGCGCTTTATAAAAGTGCTGCTACAGGTGTAACCTACGAGAGCGCTTTATAAAAGCGCTGCTAAAGGGGGGGAGAGGTCTAAGAAAGCGCTCTCTACAAAAGCGCTGCTATAGGGGGTACAAAAGAAAGCGCTTTTAAAAAGCGTTGCTATAGGTCCTGCCTAAGGTAGATCTTAGAGAGCGCTTTTCAAAAGCGCTGCTATAGGTTTAAGTAGAATAAATTTAAAAATAACCACCATAATTTTTCCAGAAACAGAACAGTCGTGTATCCTTCTTTCCCTCTCGCGAGCGTTGCCCTATTCACCGTCGACGCATTCCGTCCATTGCCTCCGTCCGAAAGCCTTCGTCCTTCGCCGTCCTCTGTTCATCTCCGTCCTCCACCTCCACTGTCAGCGCATTTCCACCATTTTTACGGTATTTGAAGTTTTTCATTTTTCATTTTTCTCGATTATTCTCTTGATTTTTCATTTTTCTGAACTAATATATTTAAACTTTGGATTGAAACTGATTTTTCATTGGTTGTAAAGTTAGTGGATGTGGTGGTATATTTGAACTTTGGATTGAAACTGATTGTTTAATGGTTGTAAAGTTAGTGTAACTAATTCAGTTAATGTTTGGGGCAGGTTTGTTTGCAATTTGTTGAGATGTGAATTTGACTTTGAATCTCACTTGGTGTTGTGATGCTGTTAGGATAACTACTTGACAGTCAATGAAACTTGCTTGTTAAATTTGAGACATATTGGTCTTTATAATAGATGGTTGGAGAGTACTAGCCATACTAACTTTACAAATATTACTTTCACACACATAGTTAGAGAAGAGAATTTTTGAGTTGATTTTTTTTTTGCTAATATAAGTAGCAGTGCAGATTTTTTATTTGCTTTTGTTTCTATCCCTATTAGAATTAAAGAGAATTTTAATTTGTAAAAAATATGTTAGGTATAACTTTCTTTAAGTTTTCTCGTTTTTTATGGTATTTATTTTGTTCCTCATTTTATAGTTCCTTAGTTGTTCCACCTTTTTCTTTTAATATTATAAGGCTTTATTAAAAGAAATTTTCAACTATATAAGAAGTTATTACATTATTTCAAGTTTTATCAACAATTGATGTTCCAAGAATTATTTAATGTTGATGATGTTATTAATTATGTATATCTTTCTTTGTCATTCATTTGATAATTTGGATTTTCTGAATTACAAGTATTATGGCCACCAACGAGGAAAATTCACATGATGGAAACGAAACAACAAAAGACGTGGAAGGCGATATTAAAAGAGGAATAACGATTATGAAAAAAATCATCCGTGCGAGAGATAAAGGTGTAAAGTATGATTTGCATTGGAATGAAAGAGATCAATTTATTGAGCCTAATGGTGCGATGCTGACAAGTTACATTGGAGCACTTATTCGTTCACAAATTCCAATTACTTGTGATAATTGGAGAATTCCTTCGTTACAACCGGCTAAAGACAAAATTTGGAGTGAGATACATGTATGATATTTGATATTTTTTAATTATGTGGACAGTTACATCTTTAAATTAATTATACTAACATGTTATATGTATGTTTATTTGTTTGCATAGATCTTTTAATATTGATGATTGCAGGAGAAAATATTGTCTTCAATTGGCCGGAAAATGACTGAGAGGATTTAGAGCGTTTTTAACAAAAAAGTTTCTTAAAGATTCTGATGGAAACTTTGTCGAATCAGAGCGTCCAAAGAAGTACGCTGATCTGATTTCAGATGAAGAATGAGAGACATTTGTTGCCAAGCGAAGAACCAAAGAATTTTGTATAAGTATAACTTATCATGAACAATGTATAATATATATACTTCTTCTACAAGAATTCTGATATGACTTAAACTTGTTTCTTCAGGTTATGAGTGACGTAAATTGGAAACGGGCATCAAAACCCGCGTATCCATACAAAAAAGGGCGTTTGGGATATGCACGCTTACAACAAAAAATAGTAAGTATATATAAATGCTTTAATATTATGTAGTTACAAAAAATAGTAAGTATATATAATGGGGCATGAATGCTTTATTATCCGTCTTAATGTGTAGTTAGAAGAGGAGAAAAGTGATGCAACATCTCTTCTGAACCATGTTGTGTGGAAGGCTGCTCGTGTGGGAAGAGATGGAGTCGTTCAGGAAGAAGTTCAACAAGTATTTGAACAATGTGTAAGTACAACATTAGTTTTGTCAGTAACTCAAAAGTGTATAATATATTTATATATGCTTTTATCTATATTTCAGGAGACTCTATCCCAGACTATAACTGCAGCTGAGGACGATGATTGCAGGAGCTTACTGAGTCGGGTGTTAAATATTCTTGAGTATTCTGGGCGTGTGAGAGGTAAGGGATTTGGTGTCACTCCATCAAAACTGTATAAGCAGCCAAAGAGTAAAAATCCTAGCAATAAAGAAGTGATGGAGACGTTGGAGGAATTGAAAGCTCAGATTCGTGAATTACAGAAGGACAAAGAGAGATACATGTCAGAAAGGCGCGGTCCAGAGTGTAAAGATACTAGCGATAAAAATAGTATCAATTGTCCACAGAAGCTTCTAGAGGTAATTGTATATATTACATTGAAATTAATATAGCACAATTTTCTTAATTGACACATTAATCATATTCATTACTTGTTTAGGTCATTTCACCTTGTCGGCTATATTTATCGTCACCGACTTATCACATGGTCGGCAAGGGAAAAGTGCATAACACTTTGGGAGACCTACTTCACCATATATCGCTCCCTGCTGGATTTTTGAAAGTATCGGTTGATATTGTGTTAGAGGGGGTGCGTTGTTGCCTATACAAGATGATGTTTCGGATGTAACAGTGGTAGGAGACACAATAGGATCGTATGTTGCATGGCCGTCACATCTCATTTTCATAGATGATGAGGTAGGTTTAACACCATTATGAAGTATTCAAATATTTTATGACCCACGCATGAAATTTATTCTTACATTTACATTTACTTATTTACATGATGATCTTAGACTCCTACAAAATCTAAATCAAAAGATAAGGGAATTATTGTGCGGGAAACCGATTCAGCTGCATCAAAAAAATAGGTACTATTACAATTACATGATGATCTTATTATACATTAATTACTCAATTTATATGACTTTTAGGTTCATGATCAATAGTTGCAACAAGCCAGCAAGGGTATGATGCCTGAATCTAGCAAGGTGCCCAACAAAAAAAAAAGGTCGAGCAAAAAAAAGCATTTGTTCCTCGATTTAGGTTGTGCCTTGAAACATATGTAGGAACAACAGATGTGGTTGAGGGTGGCATCCGTCAAATACCTATGCAGGAAGGTATTTTTGATTTTGAATATGCCAAAACAATTGCCAAGGAGGATCTGGACCAGATTTTCCAACATTCTGAATTGGGCATCGGTGTTATGCATTCCTACATCAGGTAATACTCCGATCAATTTTAATTAAATAATTGAACAATTTATTTGCTCATTTAAATGAATATTCTAATGTTGATTATGTTTTTATTTAAGGTTGTTGTATGACAAGATGTTAGTCCCACATGATTTGACTTTAAGATTCGCATTCTTATCTGCTAGTTGTAT
The DNA here is from genome assembly GCA_963859935.3 of Lathyrus sativus. Taxonomy (NCBI): domain Eukaryota; kingdom Viridiplantae; phylum Streptophyta; class Magnoliopsida; order Fabales; family Fabaceae; genus Lathyrus; species Lathyrus sativus. The sequence goes on along the minus strand of OZ012738.1, from coordinate 452,271,352 downwards.
CAACACACGGTCAATTGATCACACTCCAAATGTAGTCAGAGATTACTTTGTCAAATCATTTATGGCCCCAAATACAGAGAAGTTGTACTTTTTTCCATATAATACTGGCCATGGGTTAGATTTCATTCTAAATTCATTTATTATAATTATTCGTTTTTTGTCATTCTATATAACATTTCCGTCTAAACTTTTGTCTTATTTTATAGTGGACACTAGTTGTTGGTCTCGATTAATCCGATGAAAGAAATCGTGTATTATCTGGATTCATTGGATGGTGATCAAACAAAATATCCTCATATGAAGACTATGGTTGATACGTAAGTGATGAGATATATTGTTCTGAATAATTATCTTTATTTATTATGTGAGAATGTTCTAAATATTCGTTTATATTATGTTAGAGCTATACAAATATTTCGATCGCAAAGAGAAGCAAAAGTGCCAAAAAGGAAGGCTAACAACATTAGCCGGATCAGAGTGCAGATATATTTTCACATTTTGTACTGTTATAGTGATTCTACTTGATAAAACTATTTAAACTATATATCCTGATAAATGGTCGTTTGTTTTTTCCATTTACAGTGTCCTCGTCAGCGCAATGGGATTGATTGCGGATATTTTGTATTGCGCTGTATGAAGGAAATTATTCACTCGGGTCAAATAGATATTCCAATCATGGTATGGATAAAATCATACGTTATATGATTTATTTTAATAATTAACCGATATTTCATCCGAGTAATTAGTTTTAAAACTAAATCGTGCATGTTTTGTTATATTATGTAGTACTTTGATGAATTCAAGTGTGATACTTACTCGAAAGCAAAATTGGAAGAAATTAAGGAGAAATGGTGTCAATACATTCTTGAGTTGAGAATTGTATAAGGTATATGTATCGTCAAATATTGATGCGGGATAAAAATATTGAAGTCGTATGTATTTGTAAAGTTATCAGTTTTGTAATTATATGTAAATTGACTGTATTTGTGAAGTTGTTCTGAGGATCGGCTTGTGTTGAATTATATATATGCAGGTTTATGTGAATTACAATGATTATATGTAAAGTAACTATAATTGTTATAAGCAGGTTTATCGAAAAAAATAAAAAAAAGTGATTATTTTTTTAAAAAAAATTTATAAACTTGAAGAATAGACATCGCTTTTAAGTAAAAGTGTTGCTAAAGGGTGGGGGAAGGGGGGAGAAAAGAAAGCGCTTTTATAAAAGCGCTGCTAAAAGGGGGGATAGGCAGCGCTTTTTAGAAGCGCTGCTAAAGGGGGTGGAATAGGCAACGCTTTTCAGAAGCACTGCTAAAAGGGGGGATGGGGGATTAGGCAGCGCTTTTGAAAAGCGCTGCTAAAGGGGGGAAAAGCGCTGATAAAAGTGCTGCTAAAGGGTGTCGCTTTCGCGAAAATAAGGTGTCGGCAAAACAGAAGAGTCGCCACCTTTCGTTATTTATCCCTCAGAACGGGAAAGGAAACGATCGGAAAAACCTGACGAAAAGGAATAAGACAAGGTCATCGCAATCGTTGTTTGGGTTCGAGAGTCGGTTACGCAAGGGGAAGGTATTAGCACCCCTCACGTCCATCGTACTCGATGGGATCCACGCTTGTTGTGTTTACTGGACGAGTTGGTTTATCTATCTACCTATCAAGGCTAGCTCAAACAGAAAAGAAAATGACTCGGCAAAGCGTCGCACTTTATGCCTACGTATTCCCATCAGAGAATGAGAAATCAGAGTCAACGTAGTTCGCCTAACTACGGGTTACGGGGAAGGTGGCTCGCCAATACGTCAGTATTGTGCCTACGTACTCTCAACAGGTATGAAAGATCAGAGCTTACGTAGTTCGGGATAATACGGATTACGGAAATTCAGATTCATCTGTTTTATCGAGTAGGGTTAACAAATAGTTCCAGCAGTTAGGGACAAAGCCTGTTTGCGGTAGAACTAGGAGTTAACGACACTCTTTTCTTCAGAACAACTTCCTTTGAATTATGGGCCCACGGGGCAAAAAGGTTTGAAGTTTGTTTTCTGTCTTTTACGGAAGAAGTGTTTTTTATTGTGTTTGCAATTTCAATCGCACTAAAGAATATGACCTGAGAGTGAATGCATCGTATGTCACCCAAAGGGTACCATACTAAACATCCAGACCGTTGAAAAGAAGCTCTCCAACAATCCTTTCTCAGATAGCTTAAGGCTCATAACGTACGAAAGAAATCATTCATGATTACTGCATTTTGATTTGTTTTGAGATGAGAAGAGATGGGCTCAACTAAAGGGAGACTATCAAGTCCTAATGTTGTCATGCCAAGGATTCATCCTATAGTTGAGGTTTGAAACAGGGAACTCCTAAAAGTTATCATGCATAGGTTTCAACCTAAAGTTCTATCATCACTTCCTTATCAAAGGAGGTGAGATTCCTAGGGGATTATGTCAATGATAAACAGAAACAGATAAAGCATCAGCTTAAACAGTAAACAGATATACAGTAAACGACTGTAAAATGCATGCAATGCAAGTGAGGGAGGAAATGTGTGTGGGGCATCAACCTCCACAAGCTCATCTCAACCTCAAGCCAGATATGGATAACTGCAATCATACAACAAAAATATGCTATCAAGCCAAATAAGAGCAACTGCAATCATACAGAAGAAACAAAATGCTATCAAGCAAGATATAAATGACTGTAATCATACAAAGGAAATGACATGCTATCAAGCAAAATAGAATAAACTGCAATCATACAGAAGAAACAACATGCTATCAAGCAAGCACAAACCACATGGGCAAGGGAGCAGGGCTCTACCGAATACCCGCAAGCAAAGCCATACAGTAAAAATACAAGCAGAGGGAGCAACTCAACCTCTAGTGCAATCATGCTCCTAGCCTACAGTCAGTCTAGATATGGACTTATTCTAATGTATCAAGCAAGTCAAACAAATCACAGCAATACAGAAAAACAGATAAGGAAGAAAGCAGACCAACCCCTCTTTCTCATCCAAGCTTCAGCTCTTCTGACAGTAGCTCAGTCTTCAGACTTCAATCACCCTTCAAGGCTATCATCTTTACTAGCAAGTATCAACTTGCTTCTCTAAGGTTCCAAACCATCAAATATAAGTATCAATTTGTTCTCTCTTCTCCAAGCTTCAGCTCCTCAGTCAATTCCACCTTCAAGCTTCACTCTTAACTACAAGTATCAACTTGATCCCTTCAGGCTCTCAAAGCATCAATGCAAGTATCAACTCATCCCTTATTCCTCAAGCCTCAGCTCTACACCCAATCTCAATTGAATCCTCTTCATAAGTATCAACTTAGTCTTCAAGCTTCAGCTCTCTCCTCTTTACTAGTATCAACTTGGCCTTCTTCTCCTACAAGCTTCAGCTTCTCAGAGTAGTCTTCAATCACATGGAAGTGTCAACCCCATCCTCCAATTCTTTAAGCCTCAGCTCCTCACTCAATCTCCATTGGATCTTCAAGTATCAACTTGTTCTTCTTGCTCTTCAAGCTTCAGCTGCAATGGCAATGCTCAAGGAATCATCCTCTTCCACACTCTTCAATGAAGTCCTCATCTTCAAACTCAAGTCCAACATCTTCAAGATACTCAAGCCAGAAGACAATTGATTTAACAGAATGAGTGGAAATGATAAACAACTTATTGACAACCAAAGGAAGCCTGTAAGGGTTCATCATTATGAGAGACTGGTTCCCTCAAAGTTCTACTTCCCAGATAAAGCCACTCATCCCTCCAAAGGAGGGATGTGAATATCTTAGAAGGACTTTTAGTCATTGGGAGGAATGGAAGCACAAGATGCTTTCCATATTTGTGAAAGAAGTCATCTAAGTATAAGGCTCTCCCTATGTCTCCTACCTCCTAAATATTCATCAGACACCTTCAGGCACAAGCAACTCCAGGCTCCAAGCCACTTCAAGCAACTTCAAGCATCCTCACCTTGTCTTCAACATGTCTTCAATCTCAACCAAAGGCAAACAAAGCAAAACCCTAATCTAAGGGAACTAAAGAAGTTAGTCTAGTTGAGTTAGTGCCTTAGAATCATCTAAAACTAGCACCTAAACTAAAATCAATCAAAAATAGCAAGCTATCTTATAAATTTCTACAAAAATTCCTAAGGGATCCTAATTCAATTAAGAATTCCTCATACAAAAACCAGGGACTAAATCATCTATTAAGTCCTAAAATTAAGTCCTAAATCCAAAGGTATCAACCATAAACCCTAAAAATGGAGCTTCTAAAGGTTTCAACCTAAACTACCACCTATGCTCATCAAAAAAATGTGGTAAAATTCTATGGGGAGCATGCACATCTATGCTAACAACTCAAAAAAAATCCAGATCAAAATCATCATCATATGATCACACAAAATTCCACAAAATCAAGTATCAAACATAACTATTTTAATATCAATTAAAATGAGAAAATTCCCATAAAATCAGAAAATTCATGAAATAAAAATATTTTTTCTCTAAAAAATACTAGATTCAATCATGAATACAATGCAAAAAGAATGGGATTAATTGGATTATTTTTCAATTTATTATGAATTAATCACTAACCATGAATAAAATGAAAAAAATAAAAGAAAATGACAATAAAATCCCCAAACGCGTGGTGCAGATAGCAACCAAAATCAATTCATTCTCCAAACTGGGCCATCAGGGGGGTGCGGATATCACTTAATAGCCTAAGCCCAAAATCAGCAAACTAATGAAACGATGCGTTTCATTAACTCAGATCCTTCACAAACTAAAATGCACGCGTGGCCATTGGATGGGGTCTTTGGTCCAAGTCAAACCATGATCCAATGGTCCTGGGGTCATCTTCCCCAATTCAAACCTCTGAAACTCGCACGCAGCTCCGGCCACCACCGGTGGTGCTCCGGTCACCATTCCACAACCCTAGTTCAACATAGAGTCCACCATAGGCCACGATCCCTTAATGAAACACGTCCCAAATTCCCTCACGAATTCATTCATGCCTTTAATTCTCTCTGAAACCTCAAGATTCACAAGAACCAATCCTCTACCGAAAATGGTAACACACCTATTTTGTCTCTAATTCTTAAATTAAATATCTGAAAACCTTCCTACACCGTTCTACAATGCATCTAACACCCTAATTCATATTGATTCTACCTAATTCATGCTGGAGGAAGAAGTTACCAACCTGATAAATTCTTGATGAACAGATGCACTAAATCCTCAAATCAAGCTCTCCAACCTTCCAGACACGATCAATGGATCCTTTCCTTGCTTCTGTATGCAATAAAACTGGTTGAAAGCTCCTAAAACTTGAAACCCGATGGTGAGTTGTAGATGGAAAAATCTGAGCTCAAGAACACCAATCAGCCACGAATTCCCTTGGATTATGATATGGAATCAATCCTAGCATCCATGGAAGAAGTTTCAATCAAGAAAATGGATGGAAAGTGAAGAAATTGGTGAAATCGAATTCAGTTGCAAGCTATGCAATTTCAATCTCAATCTCTGCTCTCTCCTTCAATCATCACCAACCTTTGCTTTGGATCACCTCTACTCAATATATAGGACATGTATAAGTGATATAGAACCATCTAGATCCTTCTAATGAGAGTTTCAATCTCTCATGTCATGAGATTTTCAACCATGTGCCATGGTATGCATAGTTCTGTTTGCAGCTTGGAATCAATCCCATTCACTTCCAATTTCTCCCCTAGTGACATTTTGAAAGTGTTTGGCTTGCAAGGGATCTTGCTCATGCCTTGAATTTGAGTTTTGCAAATGTTACTTAATATGCAAGTAATTACTTTTCAAAGCAAGTCCACAAATTAGACCTCAAATCAAAATTGTGGCTAAACCAATGTTCTTAAAATGTTTTTTAGAGTCAAAATGATATATTACATGCCTTGGTTTGGATGTGTAAATCAGAAATATCAATTTCCAACTTTGGCTTATTTAAGTTATACCCTTATTTTAGGTCATTTTTGCAACTTTGAGCTACAAGCATTTCCATCATCTCATGACCTCTTTAATAGCCTTAAAACATCATTTTGAACAAGTTTTATGTTGAACATTTTCCCATTTGAAGCTTGGAAATAGGAGTTATGGCCTTATGGTTGGAATGACCTATAATCTCCAAATGACCAAAATACCCTTGACTTGTCAAAGCCATAACTTGAGTTCTACAAATCCTATCAAGGACTTATAGTACTCTATAGAAAGCTAAGAGGATAAGGAACAACATTCATTTTGACCAAAAGTTCATAGGAATCATCCTTCTAGGGAAAAAGTTGGATGCAATTTGGGTAACTTTCAAGCCCCCAAATTCACATACCTCAGATGACCTGTAACTTGTCAAAGTCATAACTTGAGTTCCACAAATCCTATCAAGCACTTCTAGTACTCAAATTAAAGCTAAGATCAAGCTCTACAACATTCATGTTGGGGGCAAGATGATATGACAATCACATCTTGAGCTAAATAGTCTTGAAGGTAGGGGTCAAACTAGGGGATTTTACACTGTTAAGCCTTAGAAACCCTAGCTTGAAACTTCTCAACCTCTTCAATCATGATGAGTTGACCTTGGAATCATCTCTATAACATCTCAATGTATCAATCCATGATCACATGGCTCTTGGATTAGGTCTCAACCCTCTCCAAATCATCAGTTGACCTAGGGTTGACTCAGTCAAACCCTAACTGCACCAATCATGGATGAGGCTTCTTAATCTTGCACAATGACCTATCTAGGCCTCATGATGGCTTTCAAGACATCTCATAAGCTCTCTCAAGGATTCAAGTCCACATTCCTGGCTTCAGAATCATCTGAGGAGCTCCCACAACTCTCAAGTTAGGAGGCACACACTCTTGGTTTCAACCACTCTCTCTGAGGATCTTTTGACTTCTCTGACAAGGATATCAACCCTTGAACACTTGAATAAGCTTCTTATCTAGCCTCAAGGTCTTGCATATCCCTTTATTGGTACTCATACCTCTTGATCTCCTGCATACATGTCAATGAAATGCAAATGATAATGCTAATGTGAATGAAATGAAACATAAGCTAGGTAAAGAAATGTTGGGCAAATTTTGGGGTGCAACAGCTGCCCCTATTCAAGCGGCTTGGACCTGACTGGGTGAGAAGCGAACGACTCTCAAACAATCAAGGTAAAAGACGGTTGAATACCGACAAACCCGGAAATTTTCTAACTGCGCAAGTACACGGTACTCTGATGGGAACAAATCTTCGGAAACTGAAATGATAGCTGCACGACAACTAGCTGGAGAATTGGTCACACGACAACCGGTGATACATGGTCGATCATGCCGTTAGGCATCAGGATTCCTCGGGACTCATCAGGTCAACAACCAAGTTAATCATGCCCTCGGGCATTCAAAGAAATTTTTGGGCGTCAGCCGGACTTCATCACCAAGTCGGGAATAGAATTCTCAGTCAATCATGAACCAATTGGGGATACTCAAACTTCTTCCGTCAGGCACTCCGCATCAGCTGAGAGAACTGCTTCGTCAATACGGTTGGACTTCAATCATCAAGTCTTCGGGGGAAGTTTCAACTTCACTATTCAGAAACCTGCTGGGGATGACGCACCTCCGCTGGGGATTCTGGAGAACTATCAAGTAACTCTGCTTCGAGGGTCCAGAAATCATTCTGGGTGAATCATCTCTGCTGAGGAAATCAAGAATCATCTTGAACAAATAACTCCGTGGGGACTTCAAGAATCATCCTGAACCAATAACTCTGCTGGAGATTTCAGGAATCATCCTGAGCAAACACTCTGTCGGGGACCCTAAGCGTCAACTTGAGCAACCCACTCTGGCGACTTCACTGGGGATTCCAAGAATCATCTTGGGCAAACGACTTTGCTGAGGAATTCAAGAATCATCTTGAGCAAGCGACTCTGCGGAGGAACACCTGCAAAACAAGAACGGTAACGACCTAGCTCATGTTTAGTATGCATATGCTGTGACAATGACGCAAGGTTCCACACGGTGGAAATGCTACGCGTTTTTTGGGTAAATGCTATGCAATCATGCAAAAAGCTACGACCCCATCAGCAAAATGAATGCTGAAGGGAGAATCCTCCTGTCAAGGAGAAAGAATCACTCTGGTGGGGGAATACAGCATCAGCTATTCAACACTCTACTGGGGGCAACCAATCATGGCCCGAACGCCTTCCAAGGACTCGGCTCTCTTGGGGGTCTACAAACTCGGCTGGGGAAGAAGGAATCGTCCTGCTTGCAGGGGAGAGTACACTTCAGTATATGACTTAGCTAGGGAGATGACGACCCTTCGGGATGTATCTGATTGGGGAGAGAATCCTCTTTGCCTGGGGAAAACATATCAACGCTTACGATCTCACGTTCAGACTCTGCAGGGAGAGGTTGCTGAACTTCGCTGGAGAAGAAGGAATCATCCTGCTTGGGGACGCGTACGGCGTACTGTCTGGTATATGCTACACCTGCAACAACACAAACAAGCAGACAAGATACCTTTCTCAAAGGGACCTATCAAGGTTATCATCTTGACAATGTTCAAGTAATTCATTGTTTCAACAATCAGTGGCCTAGGCCAGTAAGTTTATGTATGCGCATTTTGTCAAAAACATCGGCGTTCTTTTTCGCAAACAAAATAGATAGATGCTAAACAGGCAAACAAAATTGCTGAGTAATAGACATTTTATTGATAACGAACCCCTGAATGGGTAAAAATGTTTTACAACAGATGCAAGCTCCTGGAATGAGGAAGCCGCGCAAATAAAGCATAAATATACATCAGTATATACACATGTCGGCAACGAGGCGTAGACGAACACCATGAGTTGATCCCTCTATGACCCACTCGACTTCGATACATCTCCGACGCTTCAGCTTCAGAAGAGATTGATTCAGATAAACGGCCCTCAGGTCTTCCAAACCACTAAACAATGAAAGTCCACACGCGGAGCGCAATCATTTGCTTTTTCAAATCCCTAACTTTTGCTTGAATCGCCCTTCCGGGTTTTCGATTCACCGGGATACCCTTTTCTGCCAAAGTCGCCCATCTGGGTTTTCGACTTTACGGGTGTACATTTTTTCAATTCATATCCCTAATTTTTGCCCGAACCTTTTCCTTTTTTATGGTTCGCCGGGATGCCCCATTTTTGCCTGGATGCTCTTTTTCTTTCCAGCGGGTCATTTTTTAAGCAAAGTATTTTTTAACTGCGTCCGCGTTCACCGGGGATGCAAAATCTTCACCATCCATCGTGGATAACAACAAAGCTCCTCCCGAGAAGACCTTGCTGACGACGTACGGACCTTCGTAATTGGGAGTCCACTTGCCCCGGTGATCGGAGTGTGGAGGAAGAATCTTCTTCAGGACGAGATCACCCGTCTGAAAGCTTCTAGGACGCACCTTCTTATCATAAGCTTTCTTCATTCGGCTTTGGTATAGACGACCATATGCAATCGATGCTAATCTCTTCTCGTCCATCAGGCTGAGTTGGTTCAGTCGGTTCTTAATCCATTCTGCCTCATCGAGTTTTACATCAACCAAAACTCGCAAAGAAGGGATCTCCACTTCTAACGGTAGGACAACTTCCATACCGTACACTAAGGAGAAAGGAGTTGCCCCGGTTGATGTACATACCGTTGTACGATAACCGTGCAATGCGAATGGCAACATCTCGTGCCAATCTTTGTAGGTCACAACCATCTTCTGAACAATCTTCTTAATGTTCTTATTGGCCGCTTCAACGACGCCATTCATCTTCGGCCGGTAAGGAGATGAGTTGTGGTGTTCAATCTTGAAACTCTGGCACAGCTCCTTCATCATCTGGTTATTCAGATTCGAACCATTATCAGTAATGATCCGCTCGGGAATTCCGTAACGACAGATGATGTCCTTCTTTATGAATTTAGCCACCACCTGCTTGGTCATGTTAGCATACGAGGCTGCCTCCACCCACTTGGTGAAGTAGTCGATAGCTACTAGAATGAAATGATGACCATTAGATGCAGTGGGCTCTACCTTGCCTATCATATCGATGCCCCACATGGAGAATGGCCACGGGGAGTACATGACATTTAACGGGCACGGCGGCACGTGAACTTTATCAGCATAAATCTAGCATTTATGACATCTCTTCGCGAACTTAAAGCAATCCGACTCCATCGTCAGCCAGTAGTATCCTGCTCTCAGGATCTTTCTTGTCATAGCATGCCCGCCGGCGTGCATACCAAATGTGCCTTCATGGACTTCTTCCATGAGCATACTCGCTTCTTTCTCATCTACACATCTGAGTAGCACGAGATCGTGGTTTCTTTTATACAAAACTCCATTAGGATTGAGATAAAAATTTCCAGACAGCCTCCTCAGAGTCTTCTTATCCTGGGTTGACGCTCCCTCAGGATACTCCTTAGTCATAAGGAAGGTCTGAATATCATGGAACCATGGCTTGCCATCGGAGGCTTCCTCGATCGCAAAGACGAATGCGGGTCTATCAAGACGAGAAAGGACAATTCTTGGAGCTTCATTCCAAAAATTGACTTTATACATCGAAGCCAACGTGGCTAAGGCATCAGCCATTTGATTTTCGGCCCTGGGCACATGATAGAGTTCCACTCGATCAAAGAACGGAAGTAGCCTTCTGGCATAATTCATGTACGACACCAAATTCGATTGATGAGTCTCCCACTCCCCTTTAATCTGGTTGATCACAAGCGCTGAGTCACCATATACATCTAGGTTCTTGATTCTCAAATCAATTGCTTCTTCTAGACCAATGATGCATGCTTCGTACTCCGCTTCATTATTGGTGACTGGAAACGTCAGTCTCGCAGTGAACGGGATGTGGGATCCGTGGGGAGTCATGATGATTGCCCCAATCCCACTTCCATAAGAGTTAATCGCCCCTTCGAATATCAACTTCCACTGGGATTTCCTATCTGGCCCCTCGTCGGGCAACGGTTCATCGCAATCTTTCGCTTTAAGAAACATGATATCCTCGTCAGGGAATTCAAATTTCATCGGCTGGTAATCTTCGATCGGCTGTTCGACAAGGTACTCAGACAATACGCTCCCCTTGATGGCCTTCTGGGAAACGTACTGAATGTCATATTCCGTCAACACCATTTTCCATCTGGCAATCCTGCCCGAAAGCGCTTGCTTCTCGAAGACGTACTTGATCGGATCCATCTTCGAAATTAGCATGATGGTGTGATTGAGCATGTACTATCGCAAACGTTTGGCAACCCAGGCTAATGCACAACACGTTTTTTCCAGCATCGAGTAGCGAGATTCACAGTCTGTGAACTTTTTACTCAAATAGTAAATGGCATGCTCCTTTCTGCCCGTCTCGTCGTGCTGACCGAGAACACACCCCATACTATTCTCAAGAACTGTCAAGTACATGATTAAGGGCCGTCCGGCCACTGGGGGTATCAAGATCGGAGGTTCCTGCAGATACTGTTTTATCTTATCGAATGCCTTCTGGCAATCCTCGTTCCAGATATTCGCCTGATCTTTCTTTAGCAGTTTGAACATCGGTTCACACGTGGCCGTGAGCTAAGAGATAAACCTTGCAATGTAGTTTATTCTTCCCAGGAAACCACGAACTTCTTTTTCAGTTTTTGGCGTTGGCATCTCTTGTATCGCTTTTATTTTCGCAGGATCAACCTCGATGCCTCTATCGCTCACGATAGACCCCAGTAGTTTTCCAGACCATACTCCGAAAGTACACTTGTTAGGATTCAGCCTCAACCTGAATTTCCTAAGCCTCTCAAAAAGCTTCAGCAAATTGACCAGATGTCCCTCCTCCGTTTGGGACTTCACAATCATGTCATCAACATAGACTTCAAACTCATGATGAATCATATCATGAAATAAAGTAGCCATAGCTCGTTGGTAAGTGGCCCCTGTGTTCTTCAGACCGAAAGGCATTACCTTGTAGCAAAATGTTCCCCAAGGCGTGATAAACGTAGTTTTCTCCATGTCCTCCGGCGCCATCTTGATCTGGTTGTAACCGGAGAAGCCATCCATGAACGAAAACACGGAGAACTGAGCTGTATTGTCGACCAACACATCAATATGAGGGAGCGGGAAATCATCTTTAGGGCTCGCCCTATTCAAATCCCGATAATCAACGCACATTCGTACCTTACCGTCCTTGTTCGGTACAGACACTATGTTGGCGACCCACGGAGGGTAAGTAGTGACCGCTAAGAAGCCAGCATCAAGCTGTTTCTGCACTTCTTCTTTGATCTTAACGGCCATATCTGGTCGCGTCCTCCTAAGCTTCTGCTTGACGGGAGGACAATCTTCTCGCAGCGGCAAGTGGTGGACCATGATGTCAGTATCAAGTTCGGGCATATCCTCGTATGACCAAGCAAAGACGTCACTATACTCTCTCAGCATCTCGACCAATCTTCGCTTGACATCACCCTGCAATGCAGCCCCTATCCTGACATTCCTGACAAGTTCCTCAGAACCTAGATTCACAATTTCAATCTCCTCTTCGTGAGGCAGAATAACTTTCTCTTCTTGTTTCAACAAGCGGGCCAACTCTTCGGGAAGGTCTTTGTCTTCATCAATCTCTTCTTCAGCTTGATAGATCGGGCAATCGAAGTCGAAGTGAGTCGTAGAAGGTCCAGAGTCGATGTCATCTGTTATGTGGATCCTGCAATAACAAGGGTTAAGCTTCAAACAAGGATATGCAGGTTAGCACAAACCTCATTGCCATTTTATTGTTTTTCAAAACAAATATAAAACAGGAATAACAGAGATCACAATATTTGAATACGAAGAAAAACGCCTTTTGATTTATTGATAAAATGCATGTACATAATCAAACAAGGCCCTGACAATAAAACCATTATGCCCCGGGTAGGACATAGGGTTGTACAATGATTGGAAAAAGTAAATCATTACTCTTCGCTTGTCATCTGGATGATATCCTTGACGGACCAGTTGTTGAGGCTCTCGCCTGGCTTGCTTGGCTAGATCCAAGAGTCTAGGTCACAGTCGCTATCTCCGCTGTCTTCAGACACCGTGTTGACGCTTTCAAATATCACCCCGCCGCTGGTAAACTGGATCAACCCTTTACCTCGCGACGCACTACTAGAAGAGGAGGCTTCAGCTCCAGGAGAGTATCCCAACCCAAACTTCTCTTGCTTGTTAGGTATCTCCAAAATTCGCCCCCAGCCTGGGGTGGATCCGGCTTGAACAACGGCCCGGGCTTCCTTGAAGGAGGAGAGAGTCATCTCTGGCTTTTCAGTGACTACAGGAGCTACGTTCTTGACTTTAACAGCTTCGAACGCTTGGCATAGGGTTTCGTGGATTTCCTCATCCATCTCAACATACTTGAAGGACGACAAATGGCTCACCATTATGTCTTCCTCGCCACATACGGTCACGATGCTACCTCCAACAGCGTACTTGAGTTTCTGGTGCAACGTGGAGGTCACGGCACCCGTGGAATGGATCCATGGCCGGCCCAAGAGACAGCTGTAGGCAGGCATGATGTCCATAATGTAAAAGACCGCATCGAATGTTTCCGGCCCAACTTGGATTGGCAACGTCACCTCCCCGAAAACATGGCGCTTGGTTCCATCGAACGCTTTCACAACCAGATCACTGGGTGTGCAAATCACTCCACGAGTATCCAACTTCATTAATGCCTTCTTCGGAAGAACATTGAGTGACGACCTAGTGTCTACCAACACGTGAGACATAATCGTTCCCCTACACTCTATCGAGATGTGCAGGGCGCTATTGTGGTTCCTCCCCTTCGGCGTCAGCTCTAGGTCGGTGAACCCTAACCCATTTCCAGCATTCACGTGGGCTACGACCTCCTCTAACTGTTTTACCGATATTTCCTGCGGTACATATGCGGCGTTCAACACCTTCAGCAGCGCGTTGCGGTGTGCCTCAGAACACAGTAACAAATTCAGGATGGAAAATTTCGAGGGTGTCTGATGGAGATGATCCACGATCTTGTAGTCACTCTTTTTAATCAACCGCATAAATTCCTCGGCGTCTTTGACAAGTAAGTCTTTTTCTACCCCACACGGGATCTCTTCAACGACTTTACTTTTACCTTTATCAGTTGCATCAGCTCTGTCCGCTTTATCTGTTACGACCTCAGGTGGTGCAAACACTCTCCCGCTGCGAGTAATTCCACTAACGCCCGCTAGGTTTTCCACAGATGACCCAGAAGGTTCTAGTTCCAACTTCTGTCCGTTGCAGTAGACCTCTGCCCCATGATGCCATGGGACAACGTTAGTGCTTTCGAAGGATATCGGCCCAGCTTTGGTGATAGTAATTATAGGCGGTCTGGGTGCAGAAATAGTTATCGTCTAACGAGGGATGGTGATGGTGGCAACCTCATCACCTTGCTTCAGCATTACCTCTCCCGATCCGCATTCGGCCCTCCGGCTAAACTGCAGGATTCCCTCAGTCATCAGACTCTGGATCCCCTCTAGCAACTGTTCACATCCATCAGGACTTATCGCACAACCCATACACAGTTCCCCGCAGCCCGGGAAGTAACCCCTTTTCATCAGCTTAGCTTTAACGAAGCTAAGCGGTGTCTTTAGATCTCTGACGTCAGTCAACAAATCCAAACTCTCGTCTTCAATAATGGCATTTACTCCACCTCCCTTATGATTCGGCATAGGGTTCTTCGTGACGTTTGGCACATTATCTGAGAAGTTGATGATCTTAGCGTCCACCATGTCCTGCACCTTGTGCTTAAAGGCTTTGCAGTTTTCTATTGTGTGGCCTGGTGCCCCTGAGTGAAACTCACAAGTTACATTCGCATCATAACCTGGCGGAGGTGCCCCTGTCAAGGGAGCCAGGGTTCTCTTCTGGATCAGCTGTAACTGGAGCAGAGTCTGTAATAGTTGAGCGTAGGACATGGGCGGTGTCTCGAGGTGACGGCTCGATAGAGGTGCCCTGTTTTGATACTTTCTGTACCCTTGTTGTTGTTGCTGCTGCTGCTGCTGTGGCTGTTGAACTGCCGGGATAGTTATGTTGGCCACCTGCTGGTGGGGGCCTTTACCCTTCCTTCGAGCGTTGGTCACGGCGCTCGTTTCTCCTTCCCGTCTTTTGCCACCATAAGGTTTCTTGCCTCCTCCAGCCGAGGATGAATCACCTTGAATTTTCCCCAGTTTGATCCCATTTTCGATGTGCTCACCCATGATAATGAGATCTGAGAAGGTTCTGGACATGCCGCTGACCAATTTCTCATAATAAACCCATGGGAGGGTGGCCACGAACATTTGCACAAGCTCACGTTCAACCATCGGCGGCTGAACCCTGGCTGCCAACTCACGCCATCGCTGGGCGTATTCCTTAAACCCTTCATTATTCCTCTGCGACAGATTCTGCAGTTGGACTCGGTTCGGAGCCAAGTCACTGTTATATTGGTAGTGGTGCACGAATGCTTCAGCAAGGTCCTTCCACGTGCGTACACTGGTAGGCTCCAGACTCATGTACCATTCGAGGGAGGGTCCGGACAGACTGTCCTGAAAGTAGTGCATCAGCAACTTCTCGTCCTCAGAATGAGCCGACATTTTTCTGTAATATGATCTCAGGTGGACGCGAGGGCAAGTGGTGCCCTTGTACTTTTCAAAGTCAGGTACCTTGAACTTGGGAGGCACCTTGAAATCAGCAATCAGTCCCAATTTGGACATATCAACGCCCAGGGTGTTCTGGTTCTCGATATTCCTCATCTTATCCTCGAGTGCCTTGAACCTTAGACGTGCTTCAGCAGTCAGTTCACCTTCGGCACCTCTCTGAGAGAACACATCGTCTTGACAATCTTCTAACCACGACTGAGGCCCGAACATATTTCCCACATCTGCATTTCCGTTGCCCAGCCCAACATTGACGTTAGCTTCAAAATTCCCATTACCGACGCCCGTCGTATTACCATTGAGTCCCATGTTAGCATCACATTGCCATTGGCACTGCCATTCCCCCTGGTCATGGGGACGCCATTCTGAGGAGTTTCAACAGGTGGAGGGGTTGGAACGCTCCCACCATGGAGTACACCATTGCTATCAACCCTTGAAATCAGAGGCTGAACCAAGGTTCTGAGCTGATCCTGGCCATTGGCGACCGCTTGCATGAGCTCCATGAAGCGGTCCATTCTTTCGCGGAGTTCCTGAACATCAGTTTGCACTTGCTCCATGATTCTGGTTAGATTTTCTCTGGTCGGATAGCGGTGGATTGGTCTCTGATCAATCCTGGAACAACCTGAAACAACCTGAAAACACAAAAGGGTTAGGAAAAACGACAAAGTGCTCGTTATGCAAATGCTTCATGCGAATGTAAACGTGTGTCTGTGTGTTAGGGAGATTTCCCCCGATCCTAGTGCCTGAGTGCCAATGCTGATAATAAGAATTCCGAGTCCAGTCATGGAAATAACATCTCATATACATAAAGAAAGCCCATCAAGGCAGTACACAACGTCAGTGAGTACAAGATGAATTAATAGCATGACCTCAGCCAACAAGCCTGGTGATGGTCAGCATCCAACAATGATCAACACAAAAGGAATACAAATAGTCAAGTATGGCTACGGGCGCGAAACTCTTCTAACAAATTCCTCGTTTCCGGATGATCAGGCCGAGTGAGTAACCCTTTGATGAGTAGCTCCCTCTGCATAATGGTGTACTGAAGACCTTCGACCGAATCTTCCCATGCTCCTTCGCCGAAACAATCTTCTAGCTTCCGCTTCTTGGACTCAAACGTCAGTTTGTGCTCATTCAGGTTAGCAAGAGCTTTGTTAAGCTGGCCTTCAGCGGCATATCTGCGAGCGGTTTATTCATCAAACCTCTCCTCACTAGCCTTCACCTGGGCTTTCAGCTTGGAGATCTGTTGCATCAGCTTATCCTCCCGCTCTTTCCTGTTGGCTAGGGTGGCCTTCCAATGCTGGTTAAACTTGGATATCCTCCGATACGCTTCATCCAAGTGCTGCTTCTTCGTGGCCAGTACGTCGTTGACAGCTTTAAAGTCTCGACCCATGCGCTCACGCTCGGCTATCTGCTTAGTCAAATCTGTACCTAGCTGGTTCACCAGCTCTGTCTGCCTCTTGAAGGAATGAACGACCTTGCTTCTCTCGCTTCGGAGCTGATCCAATTCTTTCTCCAGTTCTTCATTTGCCTTTTTCAGTTCATCTCTCTCAGCTAACACCTGATTATGCTGCTGAATGGGCACGGTGGTAGGCTCTTCGATCACTGGAGGGCTTTCTGGCTTAGCAGGAGGAAAAGGCATCCCTATAGCATCTGCTCTTGCTCTAATCCAAGTCACATACGGAGTGTAGGCTTGGCTATTGCTTTTCCCCAGCAATGGCTTTCCCCTCTTACTGATACCATTCCAAGCGCGCTGAAGCTTAGATAACATATCCCCCTCTAGAAGACCAGTGAGGTACAGAGATTCCCGTACCTCTTCATCCTTCGGCGGAGCTCTCAAAGCATAGGCAAACTGTCGGACCAGCAAAGACGGATTATAGTTTATACAACCCTTCCTGCCTATCAAAGGCACGTTCGGAAACCCGCTGCAGCTGAAGATGATCTCAG
The DNA here is from genome assembly GCA_963859935.3 of Lathyrus sativus. Lineage (NCBI taxonomy): Eukaryota > Viridiplantae > Streptophyta > Magnoliopsida > Fabales > Fabaceae > Lathyrus > Lathyrus sativus. Next base: position 452,253,779 of record OZ012738.1, on the reverse strand, counting down.
TGCCCAACCTATCTCTGTTAAACCAGTCAATATCCTCTGCAGATAGACTCATCAAACGCTCGGACCACTCAGCTGTGGCTGCAGATGAAGCAAAGGGACCCCTCTTGGATAGATGACTATCAAGCCATTTATAAAGCAAGGGCACACAACACGAGACATTCTTCCCCCTCCTGTTCTCGTTTTTGTAGTGGACGGAATGGTAGACATCTCCTATCAAGGTAGGGACTGGATTCCCTGATGCAAAGATGTGGAAGGCGTCGAAGTCCACAAAGTCGGGCATATTGGGGAACAGAATGATGCCATATATGCACTAAGCGAGAATGGCGTTGAACACGACCCAACATCCATCTTTGGCGCACTGCTGAGCCTTTCCCACTAAGAACTGCAAGGAGAAACCGGGAACCTTGTTCCAACTAGACAATACCAACTCGGAGGCATCCAGATGAAGTGAGGGAGCTAGACTAGCCAGATTAGGCTCAGCATCCATATGAACAAAGGGCATCTGACTCTTGATAGGCACACCTAACAAATCAACATACTCCTCTAGCGTAGGTGCGAGAACAAAGTCCTGGAAGGTAAAGCATCTCAACGGAGGATCGTAGAACTGCAGCAGAGCGTGCAACCCATTCAACTCGAACGCAGAAGGTTTACGAACCAAACTGAGCAACTTACCGTAAGACTTTCTGAACTCATCTCTCACAGAATCATCTGCTAAAGCAATCAAACCAGTCAGCTGAACCACATCAGGGGCAGGGAGCTTGTAAGCCACGGTCTTCCTCAGAGAACCCATAATATCACAGTAGGAGGCAAGAAATCCTGGATCGGGGGGAAACGGTACCTGCAACACAGACACACGTTAATGAAATGCAAATGAGTATGCAAAGCAATGTAAAATGCAATCATGCAGCAGGAGATCAAGGCAACTGTGCTTTGAGATTCTGTATCAACAAAACCATGATGCTGCTCTGTCAAGAACAACCACTATATCTGATAAGAAGAAAACCCCGGTATCGGACCACAAATCTGCTCTGTCAAGAACATACACACATAGGACCATAAACCTGCTCTGTCAAGAACAAACATCTGATATAGGACCTCTGATACAGGACCAAAACTCTGCTCTATCAAGAACAACCATCTGATAATAATAAGGACCTCTGATACAGGACCAAAACTCTGCTCTGTCAAGAACAAACGCACATCTGATAATAAGGACCTATGATACAGGACCAAAACTCTGCTCTGTCAAGAACAAACATACATCTGCAGATGAGATCCTCAGATCCCAACAAAAACCTGCCCTGTCAAGAACAAATACACATCTGCTGATGAGATCCTCTGATCCCAATCATAAACCTGCTTTGTCAAGAACAAATACACATCTGCTGATGAGATCCTCTGATCCCAATCATAAACCTGCTATGTCAAGAACAAATACACATCTGCTGATGAGATCCTCTGATCCCAATCAAAACTGATCCACTATCAAGAAAACCAGGTAGTCTGAAGGTCAAGGTTTCCTGCAACAAACCCAACCCTGCTCACAGGTATGGACCTAAACTGACACAAGTTCGGCATCCTATGCGGTCATCAACGTCACAGACATTCAAGAGGGGTGATACGATACCCAGAAGGTGTGGCATCACCAGCTCATGAAGCGGCCTCACTCGGCTGAATCCCAAATGATCGGTCCCCAGAGTCGACAATCCTCCAAACCAACAACCCCCTCAACCCAAAGGGTTGAAAAAGAAGTCAACCGGGAGAACCTCGTCTGAGCGTGGATTTCATGAGACACTAGTGCCTGCCAAGTAAGCACGCGCCCACTAATTTCCACAACTAATGCTAGGTTCACTCAAGCCTGGGTCTAGCTTCTCACTCATCATAATGCCCCTCCCACAACAGCACAGATAATCATATCATACTGAAAATAAAGTGCGGGAAATAGAAATGCGATAAATAAACACAACCCAACAAGTAATCATACAAGCGCTAGGATTGACTCTCGCAGGGGACGTCAGATCCCCAAACTGACTCGCATTCGGGACGTTGGATCCCAGGAAACTATCAATTCCCCAGCAGAGTCGCCAGCTGTCGCTTTCGCGAAAATAAGGTGCTGGCAAAACAGAAGAGTCGCCACCTTTCGTTATTTATCCCTCAGAACGGGAAAGGAAACGATCGGAAAAACCTGACGAAAAGGAATAAGACAAGGTCATCGCAACTGTTGTCTGGGTTCGGGAGTCGGTTACGCAAGGGGAAGGTATTAGCACCCCTCACGTCCATCGTACTCGATGGGATCCATGCTTGTTGTGTTTACTGGACGAGTTGGTTTATCTATCTACCTATCAAGGCTGGCTCAAACAGAAAAGAAAATGACTCGGCAAAGCGTCACACTTTATGCCTACGTATTCCTATCAGAGAATGAGAAATCAGAGTCAACGTAGTTCGCCTAACTACGGGTTACGGGGAAGGTGGCTCGCCAATACGTCAGTATTGCGCCTACGTACTCTCAACAGGTATGAGAGATCAGAGCTTACGTAGTTCGGGATAATACGGATTACGGGAATTCAGATTCATCTGTTTTATCGAGTAGGTTTAACAAATAGTTCCAGCAGTTAGGGACAAAGCCTGTTTGCGGTAGAACTAGGAGTTAACGACACTATTTTCTTCAAAACAGCTTCCTTTGAATTATGGGCCCACGGGGCAAAAAGGTTTGAAGTTTGTTTTCTGTCTTTTACGAAGAAGTGTTTTTTATTGTGTTTGCAATTTCAATCGCACTAAAGATTATGACCTGAGAGTGAATGCGTCGTATGTCACCCAAAGGGTACCATACTAAACATCCAGACCGTTGAAAAGAAGCTCTCCAACAATCCTTTCTCAGATAGCTTAAGGCTCATAACGTACGAAAGAAATCATTCATGATTACTGCATTTTGATTTGTTTTGAGATGAGAAGAGATGGGCTCAACTAAAGGGAGACTATCAAGTCCTAATGTTGTCATGCCAAGGATTCATCCTATAGTTGAGGTTTGAAACAGGGAACTCCTAGAAGTTATCATGCATAGGTTTCAACCTAAAGTTCTATCATCACTTCCTTATCAAAGGAGGTGAGATTCCTAGGGGATCATGTCAATGATAAACAGAAACAGATAAAGCATCAGCTTAAACAGTAAACAGATATACAGTAAACGACTGTAAAATGCATGCAATGCAAGTGAGGGAGGAAATGTGTGTGGGGCATCAGCCTCCACAAGCTCATCTCAACCTCAAGCCAGATATGGATAACTGCAATCATACAACAAAAATATGCTATCAAGCCAAATAAGAGCAACTGCAATCATACAGAAGAAACAAAATGCTATCAAGCAAGATATAAATGACTGTAACCATATAAAGGAAATGACATGCTATCAAGCAAAATAGAATAAACTGCAATCATACAGAAGAAACAACATGCTATCAAGCAAGCACAAACCACATGGGCAAGGGAGCAGGGCTCTACCGAATACCCGCAAGCAAAGCCATACAGTAAAAATACAAGCAGAGGGAGCAACTCAACCTCTAGTGCAATTATGCTCCTAGCCTACAGTCAGTCTAGATATGGACTTATTCTAATGCATCAAGCAAGTAAAACAAATCACAGCAATACAGAAAAACAGATAAGGAAGAAAGCAGATCAACCCCTCTTTCTCATCCAAGCTTCAGCTCTTCTGACAGCAACTCAATCTTCAGACTTCAATCACCCTTCAAGGCTATCATCTTTACTAGCAAGTATCAACTTGCTTCTCTAAGGTTCCAAACCATCAAATATAAGTATCAACTTGTTCTCTCTTCTCCAAGCTTCAGCTCCTCAGTCAATTCCACCTTCAGGCTTCACTCTTAACTACAAGTATCAACTTGATCCCTTCAGGCTCTCAAAGCATCAATGCAAGTATCAACTCATCCCTTATTCCTCAAGCCTCAGCTCTACACCCAATCTCAATTGAATCCTCTTCATAAGTATCAACTTAGTCTTCAAGCTTCAGCTCTCTCCTCTTTACCAGTATCAACTTGGTCTTCTTCTCCTACAAGCTTCAGCTTCTCAGAGTAGTCTTCAATCACATGGAAGTGTCAACCCCATCCTCCAATTCTTTAAGCCTCAGCTCCTCACTCAATCTCCATTGGATCTTCAAGTATCAACTTGTTCTTCTTGCTCTTCAAGCTTCAGCTGCAATGGCAATGCTCAAGGAATCATCCTCTTCCACACTCTTCAATGAAGTCCTCATCTTCAAACTCAAGTCCAACATCTTCAAGATACTCAAGCCAGAAGACAAGTTATTTAACAGAATGAGTGGAAATGATAAACAGCTTATTGACAACCAAAGGAAGCCTGTAAGGGTTCATCATTATGAGAGACTGGTTCCCTCAAAGTTCTACTTCCCAGATAAAGCCACTCATCCCTCCAAAGGAGGGATGTGAATATATTAGAAGGACTTTTAGTCATTGGGAGGAATGGAAGCACAAGATGCTTTCCATATTTGTGAAAGAAGTCATCTAAGTATAAGGCTCTCCCTATGTCTCCTACCTCCTAAATCTTCATCAGACACCTTCAGGCACAAGCAACTCCAGGCTCCAAGCCACTTCAAGCAACTTCAAGCATCCTCACCTTGTCTTCAACTTGTCTTCAATCTCAACCAAAGGCAAACAAAGCAAAACCCTAATCTATGGGAACTAAAGAAGTTAGTCTAGTTGAGTTAGTGCCTTAGAATCATCTAAAACTAGCACCTAAACTAAAATCAATCAAAAATAGCAAGCTATCTTATAAATTTCTACAAAAATTCCTAAGGGATCCTAATTCAATTAAGAATGCCTCATACGAAAACCAGGGACTAAATCATCTATTAAGTCCTAAAATTAAGTCCTAAATCCAAAGGTATCAACCATAAACCCTAAAAATGGAGCTTCTAAAGGTTTCAACCTAAACTACCACCTATGCTCATCACAAAAATGTGGGAAAATTCTATGGGGAGCATGCACATCTATGCTAACAACTCACAAAAAATCCAGATCAAAATCATCATCATATGATCACACAAAATTCCACAAAATCAAGTATCAAACATAACTATTTTAATATCAATTAAAATGAGAAAATTCCCATAAAATCAGAAAACGCATGAAATAAAAATATTTTTTCTCTAAAAAATACTAGATTCAATCATGAATACAATGCAAAAAGAATGGGATTAATTGGATTATTTTTCAATTTATTATGAATTAATCACTAACCATGAATAAAATGAAAAAAATAAAAGAAAATGACAATAAAATCACCAAACGCGTGGTGCAGATAGCAACCAAAATCAATTCATTCTCCAAACTGGGCCATCAGGGGGGTGCGGATATCACTTAATAGCCTAAGCCCAAAATCAGCAAACTAATGAAACGATGCGTTTCATTAACTCAGATCCTTCACAAACTGAAATGCACGCGTGGCCATTGGATAGGGTCTTTGGTCCAAGTTAAACCATGATCCAATGGTCCTGGGGTCATCTTCCCCAATTCAAACCTCCGAAACTCGCGCGCAGCTCCGGCCACCACCGGTGGTGCTCCGGTCACCATTCCACAACCCTAGTTCAACATAGAGTCCACCATAGGCCACTATCCCTTAATGAAACACGTCCCAAATTCCCTCACGAATTCATTCATGCCCTTAATTCTCTCTAAAACCTCAAGATTCACAAGAACCAATCCTCAACCGAAAATGGTAACACACCTATTTTGTCTCTAATTCTTAAATTAACTATCTGAAAACCTTCCTACACCGTTCTACAATGCATCTAACACCCTAATTCGTATTGATTCTACCTAATTCATGCTGGAGGAAGAAGTTACCAACCTGATAAATTCTTGATGAACAGATGCACTAAATCCTCAAATCAAGCTCTCCAACCTTCCAGACACGATCAATGGATCCTTTCCTTGCTTCTGTATGCAATAGAACTGGTTGAAAGCTCCTGAAACTTGAAACCCGATGGTGAGTTGCAGATGGAAAAATCTGAGCTCAAGAACACCAATCAGCCACGAATTCCCTTGGATTATGATCTGGAATCAATCCCTAGCATCCATGGAAGAAGTTGCAATCAAGAAAATGGATGGAAAGTGAAGAAATTGGTGAAACCGAATTCAGTTGCAAGCTATGCAATTTCAATCTCAATATCTGCTCTCTCCTTCAATCATCACCAACCTTTGCTTTGGATCACCTCTACTCAATATATAGGACATGTATGAGTGATCTAGAACCCTCTAGATCCTTCTAATGAGAGTTTCAATCTCTCATGTCATGAGATTTTCAACCATGTGCCATGGTATGCATAGTTCTGTTTGCAGCTTGGAATCAATCCCATTCACTTATAATTTCTCCCCTAGTGACATTTCGAAAGTGTTTGGCTTGCAAGGGATCTTGCTCATGCCTTGAATTTGAGTTTTGCAAATGTTACTTAATATACAAGTAATTACTTTTTAAAGCAAGTCCACAAATTAGACCTCAAATCAAAATTGTGGCTAAACCAATGTTCTTAAAATGTTTTTTAGAGTCAAAATAATATATTACATGCCTTGGTTTGGATGTGTAAATCAGAAATATCAATTTCCAACTTTGGCTTATTTAACTTATACCTTTATTTTAGGTCATTTTTGCAACTTTGAGCTACAAGCATTTCCATCATCTCATGACCTCTTTATTAGCATTAAAACATCATTTTCAACAAGTTTTATGTTGAACATTTTCCCATTTGAAGCTTGGAAATAGGAGTTATGGCCTTATGGTTGGAATGACCTGTAATCTCTAAATGACCAAAATACCCTTGACTTGTCAAAGCCATAACTTGAGTTCTACAAATCCTATCAAGGACTTCTAGTACTCTCTAGAAAGCTAAGAGGATAAGGAACAACATTCATGTTGACCAAAAGTTTAGAGGAATCATCCTTCTAGGGCAAAAGTTGGATGCAAGTTGGGTAACTTTCAAGCCCCCAAATTCACATACCTCAGATGACCTGTAACTTGTCAAAGTCATAACTTGAGTTCCACAAATCCTATCAAGGACTTCTAGTACTCAAATTAAAGCTAAGATCAAGATCTACAACATTCATGTTGGGGGCAAGATGATATGACAATCACATCTTGAGCTAAATAGTCTTGAAGGTAGGGGTCATACTAGGGGATTTTACACTGTTAAACCTTAGAAACCCTAGCTTGAAACTTCTCAAACTCTCCAATCATGATGAGTTGACCTTGGAATAATCTCTATAACATCTCAATGTATCAATCCATGATCACATGGCTCTTGGATTAGGTCTCAACCCTCTCCAAATCATCAGTTGACCTAGGGTTGACTCAGTCAAACCCTAACTGCACCAATCATGGCTGAGGCTTCTTAATCTTGCACAATGACCTATCTAGGCCTCATGATGGCTTTTGAGACATCTCATAAGCTCTTTCAAGGCTTCAAGTCCACATTCCTGGCTTCATAATCATTTGAGGAGCTCCCACAACTCTCAAGTTAGGAGGCACACACTCTTGGTTTCAACCACTCTCTCTGAGGATCTTTTGACTTCTCTAACAAGGATATCAACCCTTGAACACTTGAATAAGCTTCTTAGCTAGCCTCAAGGTCTTGCGTAGCCCTTGATTGGTACTCATACCTCTTGATCTCCTGCATACATGTCAATGAAATGCAAATGATAATGCTAATGTGAATGAAATGAAACTTAAGCTAGGTAAAGAGATGTTGGGCAAATTTTGGGGTGCAACAAAGGGGGCCTATAGCAGCGCTTTATCCATAAAAAATCGCTGCCTTTACCTTTAGCAGCGCCACTTTAGGCAGCACTTTCAAGCGCTACTAAAGGTCTTATTTGGCATAGTGAGAATGACGAAAACGAAATACCCATAATTGCAATTGTATGCTTTCGGATAAAATCCTGCTGATGGCGTACAAGCATTATTTCAAAATCCCCTAAACACTGGAGAGATAAGGAGTTAATCCCTAGTTAACCACTTCGAGCCTAGAAGTAGAAGTTTTTCTTCGGATTTCTAAACCCTTACGATAAACCTGGGGCATGGGTAGTGTTCAGTTAATCTGACTACATGTGTGATTTCAAGATGAAACCTCTTGTTATGGAGTTTTTTTCTTCAACGATCAACGACTTTGTAGTCATAAGCCTTTCCAAAACAAAAAAAAATTAAAAAAAAAAAGCCCGCTAGGTCCACCACCCAAAGAGGTGACTTAGGCCAAAGTTAGGGACTAAAAAATAAATAAAGCAAAAGTGGTCCTCAAATCCTCGAAGCAAAATAAGATTCAGTGACCACCATGTCAAACATCAAAAGGTCGCTGACATCCATGAAGAACAAAATGAAGTGATTGCCATTTCAAACGAGTCTTGAATTCTCATCTTCATTCTCACACCATTCAACTCTAGACATGTGTGTACCAAATTAAATGAACATAGGACTGAAGAATGTCATGAAGAAAGGGTGGGTTAAAATAAAAATTTGAGCCTTATATCCTTTGTTTCAATAGCCGTGAACCAGACCATGTTACAACCCTCAAAAGACCTAATTGAGGTGGGGTTTATTCTGAAAGCATGTTACGACAACGTTGTGTAAACTGACTCCCCACATATTTGCTAATCTTTAGCATTGGTGTCATATTCTTGCTATATCTTTCACACTAGCTAAATCAGCACTACATTTGGACTAATGGTCCATTCATCACACACTACCACATCATCTCAATAAATGATTTTTTTTAAATTTGCATGAGAGTTGCATTAAAATTACCATTTATGAATAAAAAATTTAAATTACAAGTCGGTATTTGATATCAAGGAAATTCCATCAAGGAGCAATCAGAGAGAACTTGACTATTCATCAGAGTTGACTAGAATCAAGAGCACCTTGTAGTCCTCACGGATCAGGGCATTGTCATATATACCCGAGGAATTAGCCAGTCTAAAGCAAGTCTCCAAGCATCATTTGATTATGGGGAGAGTCATTCAAAAATCAGTTGATCAGAAGAGAATCATCTTAAGACACCATAAACTAGGGGCAGGCCACCCAAAATTTTTGATTAAGGAAAAGTCCCTCTGACGCTAAATCAGCATAAGTTAAATCGCTTCAACGCTCATTCAGGAGCAAGCTGTATCAAGAATGCATCAAAGCCCATCACTCCAAGTGTCGGTTAATCTAGGAAGAATCCTTTCATTACTCAAAATTTTGGTGCAACTCATCTCAAGGTACAACAATTTCCAATCTCTATTTTAAGGAAAATTCTCCAAAGACCCTCCAGACTGGGGCGAGTTGAACTTAAACTGGGGATACTCCTTTCCATTCCTTCAAGCTTCTCAAGCAAGCTCTACCACCCATCAAAAATCTCCATTTAGTTCAATACAAGTGTCGGGGAATTAAGCTATTAGCCCACCCGACCAAATTACCTTTCTCAAACAAAAGCCTTGCTGCAAAAGACCCTTATTCCGTTTCAAGAAACTTTCATATCATTGCATAAATCATCTTCATACATTAGCCGTGTCGCTTCACTCATGCATAATGTCCTACACATCATCTCATTCCTCGAGCCTAACTTCACAACTTGAATCTAACAGCCTTGTAACCCAAATCACTTCTAAACCAGTTCTCGTCTGGTTACCCTTTTCTTTAGCCTACCCTGTAAAAATCAGCTCTCATCTGGTAATTCACCTTCAAAGCCCAACCTCGCTTGGCACCTAAAACAAAAGCCCAACCATACTTGGCACGTCCACCACCCATAACCTCCATATCCTTACATCCCAAAATTTTTTGCATACATGCTGCATCTTACATGAGTGCTTAGCCAGTCATTCTCAAAGATGCGAATTTTCTGTGGACATCCTGGTAGGATCTTTTAAGAGTGTTTATCCCTTCATTTAACTTTTGTAAGTTTATTTTGTGTCGCCTTACCGTTTGCGAGGGATTTCATTGTCTTTCGCGTGAAATCTTTTCTTTCCGCTTTCCTTTTGTAAGCGTTTCTTCGCTGTCTTTTACGCGACAAAACTTCGTTTTGGGTATCTTAGATCCATTTGGGTGCTTGATGCCTATGTGTCCAAGAACTAAAAGGTCACCATACTTTAAGAATGTCATCTCCGCCATTGTGCCTGTGAGGTCAAATGATGTTCAAATACCCTATACAAGTTTCCTCTACCTTTTGCCAAAGGATGGTTATTGCCCTTAACTTACCTTTTATGAGTCTTTTCGTGTCTCTTTCACGAAGTATCTCCACCTTACCTTTCACAACATATTCAACTTACCTTTAGTAAGACCTCCCGTGCCTTTTGTACAGGTTTTTGTCAGTTTACCTTTTGTAAGTGTCCTCTCTACCTTTTGTAGAAGAAATTTTTCTCCTAACCTTTTGTTCTGGAGTCCTTTCTGCCTTTATAGAAGGAAATACGATCATATTCTCCCAAGGGAGTCTCCTCTACTTGATGTAGAAGGAGTTACCATGTCTTCAATCTCTTTAGAGAAACTTATCCTTCTTCAACGATAAGTGGCAATCTTTTCAGAGAAGCTTATCCTTCTTCAACGATAAGTGGAAATCTCTTCAGAGAAGCTTATCCTTCTTCAACGATAAGTGGGAATCTCCTCAGAGAAGGTTATCCTTCTTCATCGATAAGTGACAATATCCTCAGAGAAGCTTATCCTTCTTCAACGATAAAAGGAAATCTCTTTAGAGAAGCTTATCCTTCTTCAACGATAAGTGGCAATCTCTTCAGAGAAGCTTATCCTTCTTCAACGATAAAGTGGCAATCTCCTCAGAGAAGCTTATCCTTCTTCAACGATAGGTGGAAATCTCTTCAGAGAAGCTTATCCTTCTTCAAGGATAAGTGGCAATCTCTTCAGAGAAGCTTATCCTTTTCAACGATAAGTGGCAATCTCTTTCGAGAAGTTTATCCTCATTTTCAGCCTCTAGAGTCCTCTCTACCTTTCATAGAAGGAATATCTCACAGTCGTTTATTTTTAGAGTCCTCTCTACCTTTAGTAGAAGGAATATCTCATAACATTTTATTTCTAGAGTAGATGGAATATCTCACCATCTTTTGTGTCTCATCAGGGTACTACAGGGATGTCTCCCCTTCCAATACTGGCAAAGCACTCAAGCTCATACCATCCATTTGCATCTCAAGCATATCACTGCATCTAATCGTCCAAAATTTTAGGTATTCTAGTATTTAATCCTCTTCTACCTCGAATGTCTGAAAGCTATCGCTATTCATACCTTCAGGTCCAAGAAGATTAAATAGAGGCAGCTGTCATACCCCAAATTTTGATAAGGCATTTTTTTAAACTTTGACTGACTTTTGCTTCGCATTCATTTGCATATCATCTAGGTCGATCATTTCTCGCATATTGTCCATGTTATAAGCTAGAATGAGTTTATCCGGATTACAACCGCTTCGTTCGTATTTTAGACAATTTAAACCAATTCAAGTGATAAGTTCCATGTCGAAATCGAACAAAGGTCGTACTCTTCCTGGTGGTTTAGTCCGTGCTAATAATTTTGGTGCGTTTCGGTGCTCACCCCTTTTATTCGTTTTTATTTCATGACACTTTGTAAATTATTTATATTTTTGCTTTAATTTCTTTTTTATATTCTGTTAATATAACATAATACTATGTTTTAGTTTTAATTAGATTTAGAATGATTTTTTTTATTAGAATAAACTTTTTTATTATTAATCGAATAGATTTTTTTAATTGATTAATTAGTTTTTAATTAGAATAGAATTAAGAATTAGAATTGAATTAAAAAAGAAAACAAAAAAAGGGATTTAGATTAGAATTAGTTTAAATTAGGATTTAATTTAGCTTTTTTTATATATTGGATTTTTATTAGATTTTAGAATAGAAGTTTAGATTTAGAGTTAGAAATAGATTTAATTAATTAGCCTTTTGAATTAGAACTTAATTAGTTTTAAGTTAGTTTTTAGCAATAAAATTAAATAGATTTTAATTAGAAATTAGAATTAGAATAGATTTTTATTAGAATTTAAATTAGGTTAGAATTTTAATTAACTAGTTTTAATTTAAATTAGAAATAGGATTAGAACTTTAATTAGGAATTTGAATTAGAATTAATCAGATTTTAATTTAGAATTAATAGTTAGGATTTAATTAAGATAGAATTAGTTTGAATTAGAGTTTAGGATTAGATTTAGTTAATTATTTAAAATTGTTACAAAACGCGATCAAAACAAAGCCAACCGTCCAGCCACTTCTGCAGCCAAGACCTTGCTACCCCGAAAAATAAAACCTGCAATCGGCTGCAACCCACCTCTGCTATAAACCAGCCTGCATAAACCTACACTACACTCCAAGAACCAGTACCAAACCCAGCCAACACGGCAGACAAATAGGACAACATGGACCTGCACCAACCATACATGTTGAAGCCTTCATATGCACAGTGGCGCATCAAAACAGCAGCACAATGAGACAAGAAAAAACGGTTCGACATGCCCACTTCAGCCACTCTCCACGCCAGACCAAAGCTTACACGAAACCTGCAATGGAATATGACCTATCAGAGTTACAAGACAAAGTTTGAAATACTTTGAAACTGAACACAAGTTTAGATTAAAAAAAGTTTAGATTAGAAGGAGAATAAAAAGCGACAGCAAGGGGACGAAAGGAAAAGAAATGAGGATGAAACGTTAAAAAAAAAATGACCTCCAAGTTTCAAAAACCTTGACCTCAGTTACCTGTTAGCCAAAAAACCTTCTTCTGAAAAATTACCTTTCTTCCTCATCCATAACACACACCATTCATCCTAACTCAACATGGCCTCCCTTCATTTTCAAACGCTCCCTCTGTCTTATGTTTTTTTTTATAAACTAATAACTTAAAACCTTCAAGAAAACTCCAACTAAGCACAACCTTCATTAGAACAACATCACCCCCCATCGGCCATGGAACATACATAATGAGTTTCCTCTCTCTTGAAGTTGTCTCGACTTTGTCACCAGCCGTCAACCATCACTTCTAGATTCATCACCAATCCACAAACATAACCTTAAATTTCCAACCGCAATCAACTCGTTACAAACAAAACTCAGAGCTACCTTCTATTTCCATCAACCATCCACCATCGACAACAACTCATTTACTGCGGAATTAATTCAGAACTCAACACAACCCCGAACAGCTCGCCGTAACCGAGCCATAAACCTGGCGAATCAAAGCGACCCTCTATTCCTTCATCCTCACTCCATTCAATTCATAAACCATAGTGAACCAAACGACATCATCGAACCACCTCCCTCTCAGTTTTCTCGCCGTTTCCAACCACATAAATTCCTCCGATCCAAACTCGCCTCCAAGCTTCATAAACCATCAGTCACCATCCACCTACCACCTGTTGACGACAACCAGACACAGCCAAATACCGCCAACATCACCACGTCGTCGCGAATAACAAGAAACGGAAAAGAGAAGCAAAGCCTCGACGACGCGAAGAAGTTAGAAAGAGAATGCACGTAGGGAAGGAGAAGAAAAACCGATTGATTGAGAAAGAGAAACGAAAGAGAATCGGTTGAGATTCTTTCATTTTTTGAAGTGTTTGTGAAGAAGATTTGGGAATGACATCGTGTGGTATGTAGGGTTTCTAACCCTTTTTCCTTTTTTGTCTTGGCCAAACCGGGTGCGGGTCAACAGAACCCGACCCGACTCCTCCATCTTGGGCCCCTACGCCCCATTCTCTTACTGCTGGCCCATAATTCTAATTGCAACATTTTGTTTGTTATTATTAATTTAGGATTTTAATCAGTATTTTTATTTTTATTGAAAACTCATTTAAGATTAATATGCTGGTTTAGAAATCTTATTTAGAATTAATTTAGGACTTTAGTTAGTAATTTTACTCTTAGATTTAATTTATGATTTTTAGTTAGTAATTTTATTTAGTATTAGTAATTTTAGGAGATTAACATTAGAAATATTTTAGATTTAGAACTTTTTAGATTTTTAGTTACTATTTAGATTTATTATTTATAAATATTTTAGATTTAGAATATTTTTAGGAATTAGTTATTATTTAGATTTAGAAATAATTATTAGAAATATTTTTTAGGATTTTAGTTTTAATTTTAGGTTTTTAGTTATTAATTTAGATTTAGAATATTTTTTTGGAGTTTACTTATTAACTTAGGATTTATATTTTAATTAGTAATTTTAACTTAGGATTTATATTTTATCTAGCTTTTTTTTGGATTAAAAATATTTTAGAATTTTAAACTTTAACTTTAAATTTTTTTATTAGAACTCTTAATTATTAATAATTGAAATATCAACAAAAAAAGGGAGAAAGAGTGAGAATGGAATCCCTCCTACGCTCACTCTGAGTATTTCGAACACAAGATGCTCAACTTGGTTTCGAAATATTCCTCTCTACTCATAAACTTTTGTATAACGCGCATCTCAAACTGCTTTTCAAACCTAAAACACTTCATAAGTATGATACATATAGTACGTGATAGAGAAGGAGTGAGAATGGAGCCCCTCCTACACTCATTCCGAGTATTTTGAACACAAGGCGCTCAACTTGGTTGTTCGATATATTCACCTCCATCCATAGTCTTTTGTGCGATCCTAATCGAGAACAACTTTCTTTCAAAACCTTAAAAAATAACATCAACGTACCAAACCTCTTTTTCGCCTTAGGGCATAGTCCGAAAACCCTTTTTCAAAGTATAAGATCAATCAATACACAATCATTTCTTAAGTAGCCGAACTACGACTACTCTGATTTCTCATACCTATTGAGAATACGTAGGCATAGGATTACGATGATCCTAGCAAGCACTCTTATTTCTTTTCCACCTTTAGTCTTCCATTCCTCATCATCTAAAAAAGGCACGTTATGTCCGTTCTACCGCAAACAGGTAATGCATAAGACTCCACGAGTGAGCCGCAATACACCTAACTGATAGAATGTGCACATTAGCATCGTCCTCCAAACTTACCATTTTTTCACCGTAGTCCCGTGAACTACGAATGCTTTCATTCTTCACTTCTTACAAGTGAATATAGGTAGGCACAAGGGCCCTAATCCTTGGCGAGCACTCTAATAAAAAACCAACCCCTCTTTCCCTTAAGGCAAGTAGACTTTTAGATTAAAACACCCATTTTAGCTAAACACCTAGAAGGTTCCCATCGAGTACGATGAATGTGAGGGGGTGCTAATACCTTCCCCTCGCATAACCGACTTCTGAACCCAAAACTTGGTTGTGATGACCATGTTCTTTCCCTAAGGTTTTATCGTTATTTCCCTTTCCCTCCTTGGGATAAATAAAATCTGGTGGCGACTCTGTGTCATTTTTTGCGTAGCGACACCAGGTACCTGAGTAGTGCTTGAAGTGTGTTGCTATTTGATCGAGTCCTAGGAGTCTCTCTGATACGTAACATGGGATGACAGAATTACATTATATTTTGCTTATTTTCTTGATTAATTGGTACGTATCTTTTATTTGTTGGATTAATGATGTATAACCACCGGTTGTGGGGATTATGTTTAAATATTGATTTTATTCCGCTGTTTTATCGAATGACCTATTGAAATATTGTGGAAAGCATGAATTGACTTGATACTTCATTGAATGAGAAAAATGTCTATGTGACATCCTACGTGTTTTGAAAAACTCTGATGTATTTTCTTTAATATTCCAATAATACACGTACGAGGTAGAGTGAGGTGTTACACATTCTTAAATGGTTATCTGAATGAAGAGGTTTATGTTGAACAACCTAAGGGATTTATTGATCCAACTTTTTCAAATCATGTGTACAAGCTAAAGAAAGCTATTTATGGGTTAAAGCAAGCTCCAAGAGCATGGTACGAAAGGATGACTAAGTTCCTGGTTGAGAATGTCTACAGGAAGGGTGGAATAGACAAGACTCTATTTTTCTAAGAAGAAGAAGGAAAGTTCATGATTTCTCAAATTTATGTTGATGATATTGTGTTTTGTGGGATGTCTGAGGAAATGGTTCAACATTTTGTCGAACAAATGTAGGAAGAATTTGAGATGAGTCTTGTAGGTGAATTAACATTCTTTCTTGGTCTACAAGTCAAGTAGACGGAAGACTTTATATTTATATCTCAGAGTAAATATGCAAAAAATATAGTAAAGAAGTTTAGGATGGAGAATGCCAGTCACAAGAGAACTCCTGCCCCCACCCACTTGAAGTTATCTAAGGATGAAAAGGGTGTGAATATGGATCACAATCTCTACAGAAGTATGATAGGCAGCTTGTTATATCATACAACAAGCAGACCTGATATTGCTTTTCCTATAGGTGTGTGTTCCAGATATCAGGCTGAACCCAAAATGAGTTGCATCAATCAAGTGAAGATAATACTGAAACATGTTAATGGGACTTGTGACTATGATATGTTATGCTCCCATGGTTGTGGATCTATGTTGATTGGTTATTGTGATGCTGATTGGGGAGGGAGTGCTGATGATAGGAAAAGTACATCAGGTGGATGCTTCTTCTTGGGAAACAATCTTATATCATGGTTTAGTAAGACGCAGAATGTGTATCTTTGCCTACTGCTGAGGCTGAATACATAGCAGCTAGAAGTAGATGTTCATAGCTAGTTTGGATGAAGCAAATGTTGATTGAATACAATGTCAAGAAAGATTTTATGACATTGTATTGTAATAACCTGAGTACCATAAAAATTTCCAAATATCCCATCCAATATAGCAGAACTAAGCATATTGATATTCGTCATACTTCATTAGAGAGCTTGTTGAGGAAAAAATTGTTGCCTTAGAACATGTGGCTACTGAGTTGTAATTAGCTTACATTTTCACTAAGGCATTGAATGCTAATCAATTTGAATTGTTAAGAGGTAAAATTGGAATTTGCGTATCTGAAGAATTATAGCAGTTAATGCATTGTGGGAAATGTAATCATGTTGCCTTATTTTCAACATAATTAGGGCTCGCTTATCAAAAGAAATCATTGCATTATAACCTAATCATCCTTCCCACATGTCATTGCTCCATATTATCTCTGCTCATACGAATCCTCACATTTCATCTTAGAGAATGAACATATTGTACTTATTTTCACCAGAGTTACAAAAATTTCAAGATGTCTCAACAACCTGATTTTGCTTCATCCAAAGATGCTTCTGGTAAAGCAAAGGGGCCTCCTGTAAAAGCTAGGGCTAACATTTCTCTTGAAGATGTGGTTGATGCTACTCCTTTGTCTATATTTCCAACTAATCTGAAGAGACCTAGAACGTCGCATGCAAAGGGAGTAAAGAACCCATCTGTAAGTCACACTTCTAAATCCTCTACTGATTCTGCCTTAAAAAAAGAAATAGAAGAAAGATTTGATGTTGATAGGAAGACTATAAATATTGTTTCTAAAGTGTTATATGGGAACCACAATCTTGTTGTTCCTGGGATTAATGCACCTTTTTCACAAGTTCAACCAAGTTTTGGGTCTATGGCTAGTCCATCTGCTGGGAGTATTGTTCATGTTTCTAGATCTTCTGAGTCTGAGAAAACTGGATCCTCAGAGAATGATACATCTGAAGAAAAATTTATGGGTGAAAGTATCCATAGGCATGCTGGTTCTGTTCGTGAAGATGCTAGGAATGACGGTGTGTCAAATGTTGAAACATTATCTGCTGTGAAGGATCCTATTATTAGTGATCATGGTCCTGAAGCTTCCAATAAAGATAAGGATGATTTTGCTAAAGAAGCTATTAATGTTGATGACTTGCCCTCTGATAATGAGGTGATGAAAAGTCTTAGTCCTAGGGTTGCCAAGAGGTTGAAGACAAGGAAAGGAAAAGCTGATATTTTTGAGAAGAGTCCATCCAAGAATGCCAAGAAGAATGTTGTTATAGGACCCAAGAAATCCTGGAGCAAAGTAGTTGCTGTTTCCAAGAAGAGGAAGATTATATTTGACACCGAGTCAGATTATGATGCTGAAAAGGATGTCCAGGACATTACACATGTTAATATGGCTGTGATTAAAAAGACTTTTGTAAATGTGCCTGAAGCTCCCCTTGATAATATATCCTTTCATTATCTTGAAAATGCAAAGATATGTAAGTATGTTTACCAAAGGAGAATAGCTCTGGAGAAGGAGTTGAGAAAAGATGCTTTAGAATGTAAAGAGATTGCGGAGCTAATTAATTTTGTTGGTCTTTTCAAGACTGTGTCTGGATTTTCCAAGTGCTATGATGTTCTTGTCAAGGAGTTTATCGTAAACTTTTCCGTGGAGTGTGATGATAAGAAAAGTCAAGATTTCAGGAAAATTTTTGTGAGGGGCAAGTGTCTTGATTTCTCCCAAGCCATTATCAATGGCTATTTGTGAAGAAGTGAGGATGAGCAACCTGGACTAGAAGTAACTGGCAATCAAGTGTGCAAAGAAATCATTATAAGTCAAGTTCTGGAGTAGCCTAAGAAAGGAAAGCGTCTACTAGAAGATTGAATGTGAAATATGCTATCCTGCATGGAATTGGAGCAGCCAGTTGGGTGCCCACCAATCATATCTCAACAATTTCTACTGGCTTGGGAAAATACATTTTTGTTGTTGGTACCAAAAAGACCTTTGACTATGGTACTTATATTTTTGAACAAACTCTGAAGCATGCAGGTACTTGTGCTGTTAAAATGCGTATTGCTTTTCGTTCTCTGCTATATGGAATTATCATCTCTCAACATCCTGGTATTCTCTCAAATTCTAATGGTGTATGCAAAAGGGAGTCTGCCTTGTCACTTCATTTTAAGTTGTTTGAAGGAACACATGTTCCAGACATTATTCTGACATCTGCTTCAACTTCTAGCAAGAGTAAGCCTGTTACCAAGGATGTATAATTTCTGACCTGAAAGATGCATGTAAAGATCTGGATGCAGTAATTCGTGCCATCACTGAAAGGAAGAGGAAATTGGAAAAGCTGATTAGGTCTCTGGAGGGAGGTGATGGTGATTTTGGTGGTAATAACATTGAGGAGGAAAATGGTGATTATGGAGTTGGCATCCATGGTTCTGATGATGATTCTGAAGACAATTAACTTTGTGTTTCTTTTGAAGATTTTTTGATGTTTTTGGGCACTACCCTGGATACTTTGACACAATCTATGTTTGGTTTGTACTAAATATTTCTAGTTCATGATTATGCTAGTTTAATATTTGTCAGATTCTGGCTAAAAAAAGGGATTAGAATAGTAAAGTATTTGGTGCTGATGTTGTGTTTCTTGAGGGGGAGTAGCTGCTGATTGTTTGCTATTTCCTGGTATATGTTTAGGGGGAGCATGATCTATTTGAAGCTAACTTCCTGATTATGTGTTGCTGCTAACATCTAACATCCTAACTGAGCATGGTATGATGGTGTTTTACCTGATGTCTTAACATCTGATTAATATGTTTTATGTTGTGTATGTTTCCGATGTAGTGTTGTCGCTACTGCGAAAAACAACCGGCGGAAAAAAACAGAAGATTCGCCACTTTCGTTATTTATCCCAAAGAGAGGGAAAGGAAACTATCACAAAAACCTAAAGAAAAAGGGAAAGACAAGGTCATCGCAACCATGTCTGGGTTCGGGAGTCGGTTACGCAAGGGGAAGGTATGAGCACCCCTCACGTCCGTCATACTCGACGGGATCCACGCTTGGGTTGTCTAGTCTATGGGTGAAAGACAATATATCTACGGCTACTAAAGCTAAATAGAAAGAACTGAATCGATAGAGCGTCGCGCTCTATGCCTACGTATTCCCTCGTGCAATGGGAAAATCAGACTCAACGTAGTTCGGGAAACTACGGGGGGAATTGCTCGCCAAGACGTCGTGTTTTGTGCCTACGTATTCTCATCTGGAATGAGAAATTAGAGCAAAACATAGTTCAGGCTAACTACGGGTAAACAAGGGTGTTTTCGATCACACGGGGGTGAGAGAAAAGATTGACGATACTAGCGTACGCATTCTAGCAGTTAGGTGTATGCTGCTCGACCATTGGAGACTTAGGCGTTACCTGTTTACGGTAGAACGGACGTAGTATATCAGGGTTTAAAGGTACGGGAACCTACGGGAACTAGAACTACGGTCTGGTCTCAATTGCGCTAGGGCAAGAGAAAGGGAAAGATTAGTCGTTAGCGGAAAAGTCTCGATCGCACGGAAGCGAGAGAACAGAGAAGTTAGTTGTTAGTATGCTCGCTAGGATATCGTATCCTATGCCTACATATTCTCGTCTGGTACGAGAAATCAGAGCAGCTGTAGTTCATCCAACTACAGGAAAAGGGGAAAAGTGCTTGCTAGGATTATCGCAATCCTATGCCTACGTACTCTCAACAGGAATGAGAGATCAGAGCATCCGTAGTTCGGCCAACTACAGCAAAACAGTCTCGATTGCATGGGGGCAAGAGAAGAGAGCTCAATCGCCAGAACGCGAGAGAAAAAGGAGAAGTCTCAACCGCCAGAACGCGAGAGAAAAGGCTCGAAACGGGACGCACACACTAAGTCCTAAACGTAGGAGCGAATGCGTCGCATATCGTCTTAAAGACGTATACTAAACACTCTAGGCAATTGAGAGGTGGCCACTCAATCACCATTTTCCACGTGTCTAACGATCTCACAACACTCGGCGGTTGAAAAGAAAGAGATGAAAGAAGTGAAATAAAAACAATGTTACCGAACGGAGTGGTTCCGTTGACCCTTTACTTTTGCGTGTAAATTCCATTTCCAAACTCTACTCTTTTATCCTTGATGATGACATTTTGAATCAGAACCAATGTGACGTTGAACCGTCATAATTTGACTTATAAAAGAAGTCAAACCCCAAGAGGTAGCATATTGATATCCGTGTCAAAGATAAGATAGAGAAATGATATTGAGAATCATTCTCCGATTAAATCATGTCACACGGACAGCACAACAGAAAAGCAAAATAAAATCAGAAGAAGAAAAGATAAGGAGAGGAAAAACGGTCTTGGATCCTACATTATCCCTCAACAAGTTGATTAATAACGCATTACGGAGGTCTCGTCATCGACCTACAAAAATGAGAAAGTGAGAAAAATCCAATAATAAAATGGAAATAAGAAATCAACTTCTCAAATTAATAAACTCCTAATAAATTCCTAAAGAAATTAAAAGGAAAAGAGAAGAAAATAGAATATAAAGCAAACATATAGAAAATAAATTTAAAATAATAAAATCTATATATTTAATATATACATAATATTCTAAATAAAAAGAATTAAAAAAAAAGAGATATTAAGGTATATTAAAAGAAATCAAAATATAATACAATACATAAATGAAAAAGTATTACAAAATACAATTCAAAAAAACAAAGCACAGGGGGTGCAGCAGTGAACAGGGGTGGTAATCGAGCAGAAAAAAAACAGTTTGGCTGGGCCCAAAATCACAAGCAACAGCAAACAAAAACGTATGGGGTACGTATCAGGAACAAGGGGGTACTGTATAGTAAACAAACGGTGGGCCTTGAGCCCACAAACAACAATACCAAAAGAAAAAAAAACAGAGGGGGGGGGGGGGGGGCGCCGTTGCGAAAACGGGAGGTGTAAATCCTAAAATGGATGGGCCAAAAAGCCCACTAACCCGCCCAAGAGCTTCACAAGTCATCTTCCTCAATTGGTCTCAGCCAAAAACCCTAATCCTCTTTTCATAGCCGTCCCCGTCCTCCCTCGTTTCTCTCCGTTCTGTCTTTCTTGCTGAAGCGGAACCTCTCTACTTCTTCCATTCTCCAGCTTCGTCATTACCTACAAACTGAAAAAAAAACAAAACCAGTAGAATCACAACAATAAATCCTCTGATTCCCTGACGAACATTTGAAGATCTGTTCGTGAGTTTGTAAAATTGGATGGAAAAAGATGACGAAGAGAGAAACTCGGTGAAGATCTTGAAGGATATTCGTTGAATGCTTAATGAACTTCATTTGAAGATTTCGTGGAGATCTGGAGATATGAGTTCATACGGAGGTTTGTGAAAAGTGGCGAATCGTGGTTTGCATGGTCGAACCTGAGAATCATGAAAATGGAGTCGGAGAGAGTTTGAGGAAGAAAACAGTTTTGAAAGTCCAGATCTGGAGTTTGAAAAAATTGAAGAGGATTTAGGTTTTGAAGTGAGAAATACGGGTTGCAATTTGAGGTTCGACGGTGAGTTTTGTTGGAAAATTTATGGGTAATGTTGTTGCGGTTGATGATGTTGAAACAGTGAATGGATCTGAAGTGAGATATTGTTGTGATGAGGTTTGTTGAAATCTGGGTATATCTGGAGTTGAGATGTTCGCAGATTGAGGTTTGTGTTGGTTAAGATCTGGATTTGGGTTGCATGTTGAGTTGGTTGATTTGGAGATTTGAAGTTTGGTTGAAATCTGAAGATGAGTTCATGGTGATGGTTATGGTGGATGAAGATCCAGCGTCTGAAGGTAGTATGATGTTACTGTGTTTAGATCTATGAAGAACAAAAAAATATGGGCAAGGTTGTTTGAATCTTGAATGTTAATGGTGTTTCTGGAAAAAAACTATGAAGGTTGATGAAGGTTGGATGAAGATTTGAAGATCTTGATGAATTTTCTGAAAAATGTATAAAGATTCTGGGAAAACGGATGAACATGGTGAGAGTTGTTTGAATGTTCTGGAGAAAATTATGAACATGGATGAACTTGATGAAGGTCACGTTGAAATTCTGGAAAAAGGTTAAGAACACGAAGAACAAGTATGAACTTTCCGGTGGCTATGAGTTTTCCGGTGTGCTCCGGCAAGGATTTTAATCCATGTAATTTCTTCGGCGGTGTGACTTAGGGTTTGCATGGTGAGGTGGCCATTATTGGGACGCGTGCCAGCCATAATGAGGCTATTTATAGCCTCCTGACAAGTGTCACGGAAAGCCTGCTTGGGACCTGCAAAACAGCACTAAACATCTGATTAATGGACAAATAAATATTAAAGCTGACTTAAATTAATTAAAAAGCTGGCTCTAATTAATGATACTAAAAATATGCTATTAAAATGCTAAACCAAAATGCAACATGACCTTCTCAAATAATACTCTACTAATTATATTCTAATTAATTCCTATATCAATTAATATACTAATATCCAAATAAAATTAAACTAGACTAATAAATCTATTTAAAATCTAAAAGAAATAATAACCCAATATTAAAATTAATAATATCTAGAAAACTCTAAAAAGAAAATAACTATTTAAAAACCAATTATTCTAATAAACTATTAAAAATAGCAAAAAAACTCTTAATCTATTAAAACTAAATATAAAATCTAAAATAAGGAAATAAATCTAGAAAACTATTTCAAAACCTCTAGAAAATAGAAATTAAATTTTAGAAAAATTAAATCGACGAACAAAAAAATGCGAGAATGCCATAAAATAAACGGTAACAAGGCTGGATACCGAAATACCACAGCAACCAACAGCGTAGACTGAATAACCGGGCATAGCGCAAATTCCAACATAAATCTCCATATCCGAAACGGTTTGAACTGTCTGAAACACGACAGAAACGACTGTAATCCCGATTAAATCGATCTGGCTGCAAAAATGCACAGTATGCGGTATGCAGATGCAAATGCTAATGAAATGAAACATAAGCCAAGAAACGAGAAACGGTTGGTCAAATTTTGGGGTGCAACAAGTGTGTTTTCTCTGGAAATCTAATCATAGAAGCTTTTAGCCAAAAAATTTCCTAAAGGGGAGATTGTAAGTTCTATGTTGGCTATATTTTTGCTATAACAAGATGTTGCAACTATGTGTTATGTAAGATGTCTTGACATATGAGTTAAACATCTTAGCAGGTTGGTGTTTCAGGTGTTGCAGAGTTCTAGTTCATGATGTCAAGATTGATGTCCTAACGTATTACTATAGAACTGGACAACATTTAATTTAAAATGTTGTGATTTATTTGTTACGCTTTGTATGATACTCTTTGTGTGTTTCTAATGAGAGCTTGTTGGCGAAAATCATGGTGGAGTTTTTATTTGAATCAAAAGTGTTATGCAGCAATTTTAATGGAGCTAAATGTGGAATCGTTTGTTTCTATTTTCGTGGCTATAATTGTGAGAAGTATTGAAGAGTGATTTAATTTGATTGAATTAAATCTAATTATTTTCTTTACTGTTGCCCAAGCCCGTGAAGGTTGTTCTCTATATAAAGACTTGTCAATCCTATTGGAGACTAGCGAAACTAGGGTTTATGCGTGCCATTGCTTAAGTTTTAAGGGTTTTAGTATTCTGTCTATTTTGTTAATTGTGAGCCTTTCAATCATCTTCTGGATGCTTGAACTGGACTGAGTGTATTGAGTTGTAACTGTCTACTCTAAGCTTTTAAGTAAGAGTGTATTGTCCTTGATTAAATCTTTTAAGCAAAATCAAGTATTGTCTTTGAAGTGTGTCTTATTTTGATTTATTGTTAAGTCTATCATTGCTATTGTGATCGGAGAAAGTGAGAGGAGTCTCATATCTAGGAGAGTCCTAGGTAGAAGTTCCACTGGGTAGGGAATAAGTGAGAAGTTGTAAACTGGGATTGTTTAGCTTTGAATTAATACTACTAATAGTAGATTTCCTCCCTGGCTTGGTAGCCCCCAAACGTAGGTGACGTTGCACCGAACTGGATTAACAATTACTTGTGTTATTTACTGCTTTCTTATTGTGTGTATTCCTTGTTCTTTATTTAATATCATTTCAAATATTAGTGTCGTGACATCACCTTCGACATCTCATATCTGATATCAGAATTTTAATTACCTTCGTCGTACTGCCCTTAGTTGGTAGTAGGTAATATTTCTCTGTCCTTTTTAGTTTATTACCTTTATCATACTGCCCTTAATTGGTAGTAGGTAATATTTATCGTATCTTTTTGGATTTATTACCTTTATTGTACTGCCCTTAGTTGGTAGTATGTAATATTTCTCCATTATTTTGAGTTTATTACCTTTGTCGTACCACCCTTAGTTGGTAGTAGGTAACATTTCTCCGTCATTTTGGGTTTATTACGTTTGTCATACCACCCTTAGTTGGTAGTAGATGATATTTCTCCATCCTTTTGATTTTATTACCTTTGTCGTACTACCCTTAGTTGGTAGTAGGAAATATTTCTCTTTCCTTTCGAGCTTATTACCTTTTTCGTACTGTCTGTTAGTTAGTAGTAGGTAATAGAGGTTATTATCCATTCGGATTGGTTACCTCGTCATAGCTACCACTCAGTTGGTAGTTGGTAATATTTCTTTTTTATTGTGTTATTTTCACTACCAAGCGTCTGGTAGTGGATAATCTTTTCCCCAACAGAGATTTCTTTTCCCTATTGGAAGTTTGTATCCCCTTTATCTTTTCGTTTCCTATTCCATTTGTTATTTCGTCTCTTGTGGTGCTATATTCTCCATAGAGGTCTTGTGTTTGTATACCATTAGCATAATCATATCATTTTATGGTCTCTTAGGGCCAAAATTTGGGTTTTTTGTATTTAAGTCTCTTTTATCTTGTCGAGAGAAAGATGTCAATCTTCATATCTCCGGATAGAAGAAACTTAAATAGGGGCAGCTGTAATACCCTAATTTTTACCCATAAGATCCCACATATCATTTGCATCTTTGATTCACAAACATGATCACAAACTTTGGTTCTTCTACCCTTCTCTGTGGCTTTGCTTCTGAGAGAGATCACCAAGCACCCATGTGTTTGTTACTTGCTTTATTCTTTTTTATGTTTACTAACCCTTGATTTAAATACCAAAAATATGTTTTGTTTCTGTTGTTAAATAGGTAAGGAAGACGTCAAGGATATCAAGCTTAGTTCCTCAGCACTATTCAGGCTCATTTTGATCAGGAACATCCCAAGGTTTAATAAATTGACTCTCAAGAAAGTCAAAAGGTTCATGTGCTTATTTCCATGTCTTTTTTGACAAGTAAACCTCAAGCCAAGACCAGAGGAATGTAGCAAAAGGCCAATTTTCACTGTTTTCACTAATGTAATCGATTAAAACTATTGGTGTAACCGATTACACCTTCTTCAAAAGGCGCAGATTTAAACTTTTCAAGCATGTAATCGATTAACACTATACCTGTAATCAATTACACCCTGGAAGAATGGCCAAAATATGTAGCTTTTCAGTCCTGCAACATTTGACTTTTGTTTGCATTTGCATTGATTCACTCTTACATCATGTGGAATA
Organism: Lathyrus sativus; assembly: GCA_963859935.3. NCBI lineage: Eukaryota > Viridiplantae > Streptophyta > Magnoliopsida > Fabales > Fabaceae > Lathyrus > Lathyrus sativus. The sequence continues at coordinate 452,227,547 of OZ012738.1, read as the reverse complement.
TTCTAGATCAGGAAAATCACACAAATAGAAACTACATATTATTCCTCTACTTCATCATGATCAATTCCACCATACACCCTCATTTCCATACCCATTTTAATTCAATTGATTTTTTGATTTAAATTCCAAACCAACTTCCAAGCCTCATTGAGCTCCAAACCTATTCTCTATTTAAACAAATTCCTCCCATTCCAAGAGGTTCCCAATCATTCTCTTCCATTATTTTTTCTTAATTTTCTACTCATCAATTCTCATTCTCTCTCAGTTTTTGAATTCTTCACTCAGTGTCTCATTTTTTCATCTTCCCCAACCATTACTAAAGCTCTTTTCATTGAAAGTTAACAAGCTTTTCATTTAAGTTTGTTAATCTTTGAGCTAAACCTCCATCAAAACACTTTTTCTTCATAAAATTCTATTGAATCTAAGATATGAAGATCATTCTTTGAAGTTGATTTTGAAGCAAATTCAGATTTGGTTGGTAATTCTTGAATCAACATTGTTTAAGCTTAATTTTCATCTCTCATCATGTAATCTCTTGTGATTTGTGGGTTTCTTGATCTTTTTGATTGCATTCGTGTTTATTTGATGTTAATTGTGGTGATTTTCGTGCTTGATTGTTCACATTATCATTCGGTGTTTGAATGCACAAGAGATTAGGGAAAAATGCTTTTGAGAACTCTGTTTCTGCTGCTATTGCAGGTGTAATCGATTAACACAATTGGTGTAATTGATTACACTCCCTTGTTGCGCCTATGGATGTGTTGTTTTTCATGTTGTAATTGATTAACACCTTGGGTGTAATCAATTACACCTGTGCTGATGACATTAATTAGCTTGTTTTTGGGACTGTTTTGGTTCCTTTTCCTCTTTCTTCCCTTTTTCTTTTCACTTTACATTAGATCGTGGCTTTGTTGATCAAATTTCTCTTCAATTTCCATGGACTTTGTGTGTTTGATGAAGTTGGATAAATCTTCATTAATTGAAATCTATCTTTAAGTGAATAATTTGATTCATTTTAGGTGCTTTGAATTAGTGATAGGTTTAGTACTTTAATCCACCAAGAAGAGTGGTGGAAATTGAAGATGGAATGATCTAAATGATGTGATTCAATTTGGTCCTTATTCTTCCCCTTTTTTTTTTCTTTTCTTTTGGTCAATGAGAATCTTAAACATCATGAAGCTTATTTCAAGTTCTTGATTAAGATGAGACCACTACCTCTTTTCTTTTAGTGTGGCAAGCTTTAGGAAAGTGACTTATATGTCACTTATCTAGCTTGTATTAGCATAAAAATCATTATTGACCGGCGTCCCATAGTATGACCTTCTTCATAGGTTGTGCTACGATTGCTTAACATAGCGCTACATTTTGTCCTGAATCAGAAGCAAGTCATTTTTGTAAGTGAGATTGTTAGTCTCATACTCTCCGTAGTGTGGTGTGAAATAGATTATCTCTTTGTCATTTAAGGGAGATAGTGACATACTTATCGATTTTATCCAAGTTGGAGCCCTTCTGTTAATGATGTATAAATTCACGTTTTCATGCTTATGGATGAATAGTCGAGTGTTCTCTGAAAAATGACAAAATATTATCCATTATTAATATTAACCTCATTTACTATATTGTTGCACTAACTTTACTTTGTGCCATTTTATTTTTGCTATTTATTTTCTTGTCATTTACTTTTATGTTTTTATTTTAGCATTCTTATATCATATTATCATCTTGTTTTTCTCTTTGTCCACTTGGACCTCTCTTTATGTTTATGCTCTTTTTGGTTTAGTCAACTTGGACATTCTTTATTTAAGACATTAATAAATATCAAAACACTTAAAAAACTCGGTTCTCTTAATCTTGGACTGTTATGACCTTGTGATTGGACTTGGACTTTGAACTTAGATCTAGGATCCTTGCCCTATGCTCTTGGAGATTTGAGACCTTGGACTTTTGTGTTGCCTTTGTCTGTTTTTTGGGAAATTTTTTTGTGTGCAGGTGTTGATACTTTGACATTGTGAAAATCATCTAATGTATGACTCTCCGATTTGGCTTTTAACCCTTGGGAAGACCTTGCTTTGACTTTGATATGGCTTAACTTGGGACTCCCTAAGATGCTTTAATTCATCTGATTATTATGCTTGTGGCTTAAATTCAAATGAGAAAAGGAATTCTTATGTTGACTTGTTGTCAAGTGTTTTCTCCTTGTGTGGTTAGATCTTTCTTTATCCTTAGTTTTTATGTTTATGCTTTAGAATAGCCACTTCATCTCCTCCCTTTCTTCAATTTTGAAAATCTTCTCTCTTTTTCAAAATCTTATTATTTTCAAACTAGAACCTCTTTCACAATAAACCTTGACTTTTGTCAAGTGCTTTTTTTTCCAAACTTCTTTTACTTTAATAAATGTCAATCAACTTTAAACATACTTTGACTAATTTCAAAAAGACTTAAAAAATACCAAAACTCATTCAATCATTTTGTGATTTTTTCACCCAAATAACCAAGTTTCTACACTATAATTTCCAATCTACCCAACTTTCCAATATATTATCCAATCTACCCTAGTTTTGTATTTTTTTTATTTTTTTTACAAGGGGGCACCATGGGGGTTGGAGCCTCCCTTATAATTTGTATGGGGGCGCCATGGGGTTGGAGCCACCCTACAAATTATAAAGGGGGCGCCATACCCATTGGAGCCTCCCTTAAACGACTTAAAGGGGGGCGCCATCCCCTATGGAGCTCCCTTTATACGAAAATAATTTTTAAAATATATTATAATTAATATAATTAAAATATTATATTATGGTTTTCCAAATTTTTTTTTATAAATAGGTAGACATGTTGCTAACATTGTTTTATCCAAATTTAGAAGAGTGAGTCATGTTCCTTAGAAGATATGGGCATGTAATTTTTTCACCGACGAAGCCTCCGATAAGGATGTTGTTTTGGAACATTCAGAGTTTAGAACAACTACGAAGAAATTTGAATCAGTGGCTAGAAGGAGACATTCCAAATGGTGAAAGAATTAGGAGTATTGAAAGACTTGTCTCGTACTTCTCTGTTGAAGACGGAAACATACGGCGTGACTGGGTGCGAATTAGAGATGACAACGAAGTTAGATCTATGATGTTCGGAACTGATGATATTACTTTGATTGTTGTTATATCTTAGGTTATGTTGTAATAATCGTTGTATTTTAATGATTTGCGTTTTATGCTGTAGAAGTAATTCAATTCGTTTTTGTGGTAATGAAAAGTTGATATAAATATTAAATTGCACGATTACACAAATTTTAAAGACCAAATTAAATCTACCTAGAACTTGTTCCAACATTTGGACAGTTTTTCCTCGTATGCCCGGGAAGACGACATATTCCGCACAATCTTTCCATTTTCTCAGTTGTATCCATTTCAGTTGTAATTCGGGTGCTTTTGGGGCGGCCCTTTTTGTTTCTTCTCATATTTTCATTGTGGTAGATTGTGTCTCCATGATAGGTTGGCCAGTAGTCCTCACTAGCTACCACTGGAAAACTGCTACTGTAGATACCGAATAAGTTCACGACCTTGTAAACTTCTGATAGCTGCAAGAATGGATCCTGACGAGCAATTGAACATGCGGCAATGACATGTGAACAAGGCATGCGGAAGGTTTGAAACTTTCCGCAGTCGCACCAATTTTAATGAAGTTCCACCCTGTAGTGTCCCATTGGCCGACCCTCGTTGTGATCCATTGTCTCATCAACAATGAAGCTGTAATCGTGACGATCAAATGGTCTAACTCGATGTGAGGCCGCCTTAGAAGTTTCATCCCTCATATACTTCATGCTTGATTCGCTGAATATTTGCCCTGATTGCAGTACAACGTTCCATTTTTTTCCTCTTGCTGCAAATAGTGACCCCAATCTGTAATACGTTGCCCTTACCAACGCTGTGATGGGGAGGTTCCTAGTTCCCTTAAATACGCCGTTTAGGGATTCTACAAGATTTGTGGTCATGTGACCCCATCTACACCCTCCATCAAATGACCTAGTCCATTTCTCGACTGGAATATTATCCACCCACCTTAATGCTTCCACGCTTGACAACCTTATTTCTTCTCGGTAATACATGAACGATGGTTGGTTTAAGGCATATGCAGCGTTCACAACTTTTTTACGGAGGTTTCTGTCTTTAATGTCCCGCATAAAATTCTGAGCAATGTGTCTTATGCAGAAGACATGGACAGAATGAGGGTTGTGCCAACCATTAGCAGGATTGTTGTAGGCGCTCACAATAGAAGCATGTCTGTCAGAAATCAGACATAAGTTGGGTTGTGGTGCGACATGTGTTCTGAGATTTTTGAGGAAGAAACTCCAAGCTTCTCCTGTCTCACCCTCGACCAGGGCAAAGGCAATCGAAAATATATTATTATTTCCGTCTTGTGCTACCGCCATCAACAATGTTCCTTTGTATTTTCCATACAACCATGTTCCATCGACTTGTATAACTGGTTTGCAGAATGCAAAACCTTTGATACATGGTTGAAATGCCCAAAAGAGACGAGAAAATATCCTACTTCCAGCAACACATGTTCCTTCAGGAGTGTATCCTGGTAGTGACTCCAATATTACAACCGTACCAGGAACATATTTCTGAAGTGCTAGTAGATACTGTGGAAGTTGATGGTAAGAATGCTCCCAATTCCCATATACATGTTCCACCGCTTTTATTCTACCTATCCAAGCTTTCCTATACGATGGGGTATAGTTGAACCGTGGGGGATGGAGCCCCTATGACACGTGTAAAATAAGTAACTTTATGCATGCATGCAGTAAGACAAGTGTACGAATTCATCTATCAATATTTCTACACATCAATCTCTTTTTTACACAAATTCAACTATCTCATTAATATCAATAAATATTACAACTACACAAATTAAATTTTTACCTATACAACCATAAATTCAAATTTCAAATTTCAAATTTCAAATTTCTAAATTTCAACTATAAATACTTCTCCTCTTCATTCTAAAAAACACATCAAATATATTCAACAATTCAAATTCTCCCAATATTTTCCACATATATTCACACTATAGAAGTCATGTCTCTGTTAACAATGGGTGAAACGCATCGAGGAACACCAAGCAACATCGCGTCGTATGTAAGTATTTCTACTTGATAATTCACAATGTTGTATTTATTTGTAGCATTATAATGCATTTACAATGTTCTAATGATATGTTTTATTATTTTTTGTAACAAATACAATGTTCTAATGATATGTTTTATTTTTTTTGTAGGATACTCATGAATTTCGTACTCGTGGGCATAAATATTTCCCACATGATCCGTTGATTCAACCTTTTTTGGAGCGAGCAGGTTTTGGAGAGGTCGTTAAGATAACAAATTATCTCATTGATTCTAAGTTTATTTTGGCTTTGCAAGAAAGGTGGCGACCCGAGACGCACACATTTCATCTTCCAATAGGTGAATGTGCAGTTACACTCGAGGACACATACATGTTATTGGGTTTACCCATTCATGGTAAGGCGGTTAACGGTAAAACCAATCCTACCGGTAATTTCATAGGAGAACTCTTGGGGGTTGAACCAACCCCACGAGATTTGAGGGGACAAAAACTTTTAATGTCATGGCTCAAAAAAATTTATAGAGACTTGACATTAACCCCTGATTCTCCTAAAATTCTAAAAATTAGAAAAACCCGAATTTATATAATGCTATTAATAGGGTTATTTTTATGTCCGGATACAAGTGGAAGCGCCGTTCACTCTATGTACTTACCTTTATTAGATGACGTAGATAAAATAAAAACATATAGTTGGGGGTCCGCTACACTAGCGCACCTATATCGGTCTTTATGTCATAACTCAATAGCCAATACCGGAAATTGGACTGGATGTGGTGTTCTTCTACAATCTTGGGGTTGGTCAAGAATGACCAATCTAGCACCTATCCAACAAAATCAGTTTGAATTCCCATTCGCTAAAAGGTAATTATTTTTTCCAATTCTCATTTATCTATCAAAGTGGTTTTATTTATTAATCATATTATTAATAAATTTTATTGTTTTCGATTTGTAGGTGGTCTTTGCTTGGAATGAATTATGACAATTGTCCCCACTTCAGTATAACGCAGTACCAAAATCTTATTGATCACTTGGCGCAAGAAGATGTAAACTCACTCACCTACCTATTTATGTTATACTCTCCTTCAATATTATTAGAAAATACTAAACATTATTTTTTTCATCCTTCAGTTCATTTGGCGGTCGTATCTTGGTCTAGAAGCATTTCATCAAGTTGAACAACAAGAGTCTGCGGTGTGGAGTGCAAAGGTGCCCATTATCAACTTCACCACCGTCGAAATGCACAACAGTGATCGTGTGAAACTTCAATTTGGAATGCTTTAAGATATTCCATGTCCCCCAAAGTGCATAACCGACAAATATCACAACGGTAAAGTCTCCGACCAATGGGAATATAATCCGTGGACCAAGTATGCAAAACACGAGTGTCGTGAATGGAGGCATCGCAACAACTATGTTTTGTCCGACAATGTGTTTCCATACGAGATGAAACAATCTATACAATACATGACTTGGTAATAGTCTGTATCAATTGGTTTCATTTCACATCCAAGGTATCTTAATGACCCACGCCAACAAGATTCATCATCAAGGCCCCAACAACCAACCCAGCCCTATTTCCAACCGCCAACCCAACCTCATTGCCAACCATCAACCCAATACTATTTCCAACCGCCAACCCAACCCCATTTCCAACCGCCACTCACACAATCACAACCATATGAACATACTCCTAACCAATTCACTCCATTCACACAAACTCATTCACAATCCGAATACCAACAACATCCACCACAATACCACACATACTCCTAGTTTCAAACACCCAATCAACCCATACCCACCCAAACCTTTACACCCATCTCACCCTACGATCAGGCAGGTTATCGTCCTGACATTGCCTCATCCAGCCAACCACCCCAAAATAATTATGAAGGCATGGGCAACCCTTTTAATTTGGATGACTTTACGGATATGGACTCTTCATGGGCCGAAGTGATGCAAATGCTTGATGATGACACAATGGATCCGACTCCACCACAAAGACCACCAAGAAACGTACGTAATCGAGGATGCGGTACGGGCGGACATTTAAATCGACCGAGTCGTAGAAATTAGTGTACAAGATCTTTCAAATGTAGCCATTTGTATGTGATTAAATTTATTTAATCCAATTTAATTTTTATTTGTTGTTTGGAATTTATTAATGAAAATATTAATTATTATTTATTTATAAATTGTTAAAAATATGAAACATTAAAAATATTAAAATATACATTGTTAAAAATTATTCAGAAATTATTATTTTTAAAATTTTTTTAAATTATTAAAAATTATTTATTAAATATTTTTAAACTAATTAAACATTAAAAATAAATTTTAAATTTCGTTTAAGGGAGGCTCCAATGGGTATGGCGCCCCCTTTATAATTTGTAGGGTGGCTCCAACCCCCATGGCGCCCCCATACAAATTATAAGGGAGGCTCCAACCCCCATGGCGCCCCCTTGTAAAAAAAAAATACAAAACTAGGGTAGATTGGATAATATATTGGAAAGTTGGGTAGATTGGAAATTATAGTGTAGAAACTTGGTTATTTGGGTGAAAAAATCTCATTTTGTGCCTTTGTGCACTTTTTCTTTTAAATATTTTCATAAAGTTTAGACATGAGTCATTTTCATAGTTGAGATGTAATCCTCATATTCCCTATAGTATTTAAGATGTTGACATTTTCCACTTAGATTTTGAGTGATAGACTTGTTTATTTTTATCCAAGCAAAAATCTTCCATCTTAAGATGATGCAAATGTTGTTTTCTTATACTTGTAGGTGACTAGTCATAGTTTTCTCCTTAAAATGACGACTTGTCTTTTCATTTAAAATGAATCATAACAAATCATTTTATTTATACCATGAACTACGAGGTTTTGATTATATATTTCACTTTGTGGGTACGTAGACATGAGGCTCAAGAAGTCTCTCCAAACACAAAAATCTTAAAAAACAATTTCTTCTCTCATCTCCCCAATCTCATTTCAAGCAAACATTTGAAACCAAAAAGCGTAGATAGTTCAAAGGGTTCTGTTGCAGGGAGAATTAGATATCAAGCTATTACATTAACTTGAATCATAAAATATTGAATGTTCACCAACGAACTTTAATTTATCCAAAGGAAAGGGAAAATATCGAATAAAATCCTATTTTTCAATGTAACAACAATACAAAGAGATCTAAAGGTTTGGGGGGTTGGTTATACTAAGGGAAGGTATTAGCACCCTAAGTATCTATAATATCTTATAGGAACCTCTTGAAAGTATTTGTGTTATGTTAATTTCCTTGCTAATGTTTAGAAATGTTCTATTTTTGGGTTTTATGAGATAGGGAACCTAAGGTAGTTTATTACTAGTGCTCGCCAAGACTTCGCAATCTTATGCCTACGTATCCTAACAAGGATGGAATCAAAGCACTCGTAGTTCACCTAACTACAGGTGAAGAACACTTAATAATGATCAAGGTTCTAAAGGGGAAGGTAAATGTTTATAACAATAACACTTACATGACTTAACAAAGTCAAAGAGTTGAAAGGTTAATGACTTGACAAAGTCAAAAGGGGTAGATGAGAGAATGATATACTACCTATGACATAAAGTCAACAAAATAGATCTTTCCTTTGGATTTGGGCAACAAAAGAGAAGAAAGAGGAGAAAGAGGAGGAGAGAGCTAACAAGCTAGCAACACTAAGGGATGAATTTACAAAGTCAAAAATGAATCATGAGTATGGGTGATAATGGATAAGATGAACAAGAATTATATTCAAACATGACATGAAAGTAAACAACATATGGCAAAGTATAGAATTCAAACATGATATCCATGAAAGTAAACAAAACATAAATGATAAAAGTGATATTCAAACATGATATTAATCAGGGTAAATAAAGCATGAATGATAAAGGTGATATTTAAACATGATATTAATCAAGGTAAACAAAGCATGAATGGTAAAGGTTATATTCAAACATGATATCAATCAAGGTAAACAAAGCATGAATGACTTGCCAAAGTTACATGAACATAAACAAACACATGAGTAAAGATGGAGCAACATATAAGGCAAGACTTTAACAAAAATCAAGCATGTTAGCAATAAACAGTGAACACACAAGCATGGATTATACACAATCAAAGTTCTATGTGAAATGTGTTTCAAACAAGAATGAGGTGTCATGGCATATTGAGATGTTCATTCAAGACATGTTCATAACAATAACATGTAAGTATAAAAACAAATAAGTAAAAACATGTGAATAAAAAAGTAACAATATCAACAATATCATTATGGAGGATATAACAATATCATGGTTATGGAAACAACATCAACATATGAATCATGTCATGGATATAACAATATCAAACAAAGGTTCAAGTTAACATGTGAATCAAGGATATAACAATATCAACCAAAGGATTCAAATCAACATGGATATAAAAATATCAGATAAGGATGAGGACAAGTATCAACACTTAGTACAAGAATATAACTATATCAACATGGATGTAAACAAGTGTCAACACTTAGAGGAATGGTTCAAACATGAAACATGTTAGGTAAGCATGAGATTAGATCAAGATTAAGACATGGTTTAGGCTTTACTAACACTACTTAATCATGAATACAATTTAAGACAGATTTCAAGACATCAAGTTAACAACCAAGGGTTCATGTCAAAGTTTCAGTATGATCACAATTAAGTAAAAGCATTTTCAAAAGGCTTAAACATAATAAGCATAAAGTTTAAGAACCAAACAAAGTCATGGTATCAAAGTTAAGGCACATCACGAGCATATGATCAAAGACGATTCAAACACAGAGAAAGAATGCATTCAAGTTTCAAAGTGGTATAAATATCATGCTAAATTCAAAAGAAAGTTTCATAATCAAACATGAAGAAACAAGACATGTACACTTGAAAAAAACACATATTAAAGTACATCAAACTTAGGTAAAAATTAAAAAAACATGTTACCAATATCACACAAGGTTTACACAACATTCATGGCATTCATAAACATCAATTTGATCAAGCCAAATCAAAGGAACAAACAAAAAGAATCACTTAATGACCTAAAATTATTTAAAAAGCACCTTACTTTAACTAAGTGAAAATGGTGGAAAATAAAATATTTTTGAAATTTTTTTCATGGATAAATAAAAAAGGCATGATAAATAAAGAGTGTGAAGAAGAATGGCTCAAAAATATTTAAAATACATATAGAAATAAATGGGTGAAGTTGTGAAAAAAAAACATAAGGAAACAAGTGCCAAAAAATAGGTTTTGGTCCACACGAGGGTAGAATTTGCGCCCTCTTGGATGCAGCTTAAAAGCATAACCACTGGGCTATTTGCCCGGGCGAGGGGGGATTTGGACCCCAGTCCTTGTACACGTGTCACACTCCAAACATACCAAACAACCATTGTGGCGCAATGCCTAAGTCAGTTAAGAAATGAAAATGAAAAAATAAATAATAAAAAAAACTTCAAAGATTAGAAAACATGAGCCATGGCTATCATTTTCTTCAACCTCTATTTGGAAATTCAATCTCTCTCATTTCTTAATATTTTTAAATGATGTAAAAATGAAAACTACTTGAAATTTAACAAGGAACAATATGATGCTAATCAATTGCATTAATTCTTAACACACAACAAATAATCAAGTATGAACCAAAATGAACCCTAATCTCAAAACTCAATGAAAACACATATGGACATGATCAGGATCAATTTCCATGGGGGAAATGACGTCTACATGATGGAAAGCAAGTTAGTAATTCACATTTATGAAGATGATATATGAATCAAAGAGTTGTAGAAGGTATGAACTTACCCATTGGAGCAAGTTCCAATGCATCTTCAAGCTTGTTACAGAAGTAAGATAATGATCCAAATAGCTTATATGACCTCCCTTGATTCTTTTAGAATGTTTTAATGGACCTGGAACAACTTCAAAAGTCCAACTTGAATCCTCTTGCAACAATGGAAAATGAGAAATGGAACTTCAGTGAAATGGTGTTACAGTTGCAAAAAAAAAGTTTGGAATAGTTTAGGACATATTTTGGAAGGTGCTTGGATGCTTGAAAGGGTTGGAAAGCGACATAATGAAGAGTTGGAATGGTTTATGCAGAAAGTCAACAAAACTTGGTGTTGAAAGTTGACTTTATGAACCTGAGGTTTTTTGGCGGGGACGAAGGTTTGAACACCTTTATGAGGTGTTTTTTTGGTGTGTGTTAATGATAAGTTTAGAGTTTTTGTGATTGTGGAGGAGTTTGGACAAGTTTGTGCAAGTTGGTTTTTGGCTTTAATGGAGTTTTGATGCCAATTCTGATATGGATAAAGTTTCTGTGTGGATTTGTGAGTTTTTGTTGTGTCTTATAAACTGAGGAATTGACCTCTATTTACAGGGAAACTTGAGGGATCAAGGGTTCTGCAGAAACCAAGTTTGAGGTAACATGGTTTGGTTGGATTTCAAATGGAAGTTCCATTGATTTTGTAGTTCCAATGCCAAGTACCAACTTTCTATAGTGGTTGAGAACCTTTAGAGGTGTTGCTTCTAAGATTTATAAAGGCTTGGTGCAGAAGAAATCAAGTATGGGCTCAAGATAAGTTGACTTTGTGATTAAACGTGCTTTATTTAAATGGAAGTGTAACCTTTCTTGCAAAACATTCCAAATGTGAGTGGCATTGCAACTTGGTTAATGTATCAATTCTTTGGTTAATGCCTCACAAACTTGTGTAATTATTTGATTAGTGGAAGATTTTCAAGTAGCATGACCTGAAAATCAAGATCATGTAGGTTTTGCTAGGTTTTGAAACAAGGTTTTGGCATGAACATGACCAAAATTCAAGTTTGGAAGACCAACTTTCCTTCTTCGAAACTCCTAGCTCAAGTATGATAATAATGTGTTCTTAGACTCTTTGGAAAGCTTGAAACATCCTCTACAACTTTCATGTTTTTAGTTTTTCTTGAATCAAAATGGATCATCGTGAAAAATGGCCTCAAAGTGAGTCACTTTACAAGGCAGTTTTTGCTTGAAATTTTTCTAAGTGTTTGGGTTCAAGGGGCAATGAATCCACCACTTCATGGTCTCATTCTATCAATATATGAATTTTTTTTGAAGATCAACCCATAGGAAAAAAGTTGTAGTATGTGTCAAGATATCCATTTTGGTTTTTGGAGCAAAGAAAATTATTACTTGGATTGGAAGTTATGGGCTTGAGAAGTTGGGCAAAAATCATGAACTTCCATAACTTAGAAAATTCTCAATTTCTTAATTATTTCCCTTTTTGCAAGTAACCTCATATTCTTGATTTCTCTTGATTTATCATGATCTAAATCACATTTTATCATCATTCTTGACTTAAGGAACCCATATTTGACCAAAAAGTCAAAAGTTAAACTTAGCTTAATCAGTGGTTAACCTTTGTATCAGATGAAGTCCAAAGTGCATACTTCAATGAAATCAAAACCTTGAACTATTTGAAAATTATGGATGGACTACAAAGGTGTCTTTGAGTGTCTTGAATCATGTCCCACGACTTGAGATCATGTCTTGGTCAAAAGTCAAAGGTGCAGTTGACTTTTCATCAAAAAGCCTAATTTGTGGACCAGATGAATTTGAAAATTGATGGACTTGTAATGAATCTTCTTGGATCAATCCAATAATATGAGTTGACTAATTTTATGCATTTGAGGTCCTTTAATAATATTTTGATATTTTGGATCATGCCTTGCTCCAAAAGTCAAATCAGAGACTGCATTAGGTCAAAACCCTAATTTGGGTGCACCAGATGGCTTGAGACCTATTGATTTTGATTCAATGAAACTTTGCACTTGATTATTGATGTAGGGAAACTCTTAATCATGATAAATTAGTATATTGATGATCAATCTGAAACTTTGACTGATGAACCAATACTCTCCTTGATGCAAACCCGAATTCACAAATGAAACAAAGCAAGACAGATATCTTAATAATTGATGGTTAGCTTTGCATGAATGACACACCTAAAATGTGTTGGATGTGATGCAAATGATAATGTAATGTAGGGGTAAAATTTTGGGCATGACAGGTCCGTATAGTATACTATAGACGTTTTGGGTGCTAACATATTTCCATTGCGTAACCAACCCCTTACCCTGTCTCTGTTTATTTGTTCTTGGTTTAGAACTTGTTAAGGTTTTCTTAACTCTTTTTCCTTTCCTTTTTGGATAAAATAAAAGTGCAGTGGCGATTCTTGCTTTATGACTTAAGTTAATCAATAGCTTATACTCACAAATTTACCTCTACATGCCTACTGATTTTTGGGGTCCATCCCATGCACTGTTAAGCAATGGATACTCATACTATATAGCATTTTTTAATGCCTTGACCAAATATACTAGGCTGTATCTTCTCAAGCATAAAAGTGATGTTATCAATTCTTTCAAACTATTTCAAAAATATGTTGTTACATATTTCAATACTAATATAAAAGTTGTTCAATGTGACTTTCAAGGAGAATTTTGGCCTTTCACCAAACATCTAAATGATCTAGGAATTGTGCACAGGATCATATGTCCTCATACTTCACACCATAATGGAACAGTTGAGAGAAAGCATAGGCAGCTAGTGGAAATAGGTTTCTCACTCCTAGATTATGCTTTAATGCAAATCAAATATTAGGATCACAAATTTACTACAGTAGTATATCTAATCAACAGACTCCCAACAATTGGTCTACCTGCATTCATCTCTCATTATAAAACCTTATATAATAATAAAACTGACTACATGTCCCTAAAGGTCTTTGCTAGTTCATGATTTTCTTTGATCAGGCCTTACAAGCAACACAAACTCCAATTTAGAAACAAACAATGTGTGTATCTAGGTGTATCCCCACTCATAAGGGCCACAAATGTCTCAATGCTGAAGGAAGAATATACATATCCAAGGATATCAATTTTAATTTAACTATGTTTGAAGGTGAGAAAAATACATAAGAAATGGGGGTTGAGTTATGTTTTCTGTTTCTTTTGTTTGCATCTGATCAGAGTTCAGAATCTAAATTGGTGTTTAGATTCTGATTATACGTTGCAGTGTGTCGCTTGCGCGAAAATAAGGTGCCGGCATGACAAAAGAGTCGCCACCTTTCGTTATTTATCCCTCAGAGCGGGAAAGGAAACGATCGGAAAAACCTGACGAAAAGGGTAAGACAAGGTCATCGCAACCATTGTCTGGGTTCGGGAGTCAGTTACGCAAGGGGAAGGTATTAGCACCCCTCACGTCCGTCGTACTCGACGGGATCCTCGCTTGTTTGTTTACTTGGACGAGTTGGTTATAATCTATCTACCTATCAAGGCTGGCTGAAAAAGAAAAGAAAAATGACTCGGCAAAGCATCGCGCTTTATGCCTACGTATTCTCATCAGAGAATGAGAAATCAGAGTCAACGTAGTTCGACCTACGAAGGATTACGGGGGAAAGGTTGCTCGCTAGGATATCGCATCCTATGCCTACGTACTTTCATCTGGTATGAAAGATCAGAGCAAACGTAGTTCGGGAAACTACGGGTTATCTCCTAAAAGAAGTGTTTTTATTGTGTTTGCGATCTCAACCGCACTAGAGACTATGACCTGAGAGTGAATGCGTCGCATGTCACCCAAAGGGTACCATGCTAAACATCCATCCTCAGATAGCTTAAGGCTCGTAACGTACGAGAGAAATCATTCATGATTACTGTATCTTAAACTGCTTTGAGATGAGAAGAGAGCAGGCCCAACTAGGAGGGAGACTATCAAGTCCTACTGTTGTCATGCCATGGATTCATCCTATGGTTGAGGTTTGAACAGGGAACTCCTAGATGTTGTCATGCATAGGTTTCAACCTAAAAGTCTATCATCAAATCCTTATCAAAGGAAATGAGAGTCCTAAGGGATCATGTCAATGATACACCGAAACAGACAAAAGCATCAGCTTTAACAGTAAAATGCATGCAATGCAAGTGAGGGAGGAAATGTGTGTGGGGCTTCAGCCTCCACAAGCTCGTCTCGACCTCAGGCCAGTCATGAAATAACAGTAATCATACTGAAAATAAACAACATGCTATCAAGCAATATACAGATAAAAGGAAATGAAATGCCATCAGGCAAACAACACACATGCTTGAGAAAGAAAGAATCTACTCTCTACTCTCTAATCCTAAAACAAAATCTGATCAAATCTAATCAAAGCCCTAAATCAAAACCTAACCAAAAGAAAACAATCCCAGTCTTCAAGCTTCAGAGCAAGCTTGCCATAGAAAGGGAGCTAAGTAAGCAGACTCATAGTGTCTTCCTCAGGAAAGCACTAGGAGTTGTATACTCAGGAATCATATCCTATGTGGCTCAACCACTGTGATCAGTTTACATTCCTCCTCAGGAGAAACTAAACTCACAAGCAGGCTCCAACATCACTGGATACTTAGGAAATCCTATCTGAACTAGTGGAACTAAGTGAACAGACTCATAGGACCTTCCTCAGGAAAGTACTAGGAGGCTTCCACTTAGGAGTTGTATCCCATGTGGCTCAACAACAGGTGATCAGTTTACATTCCTCCTCAGGAGAAATTAAACTCACAAGTTGGCTCCAACATCATTGGATACTTGAGAAATCCTAGATAAACTAATGGAACTAAGTGAATAGACCCATAGGACCTTCCTCAGGAAAATACTAGGAGGCTTCCACTTAGGAATTGTATCCCATGTGGCTCAACAACATGTGATCAGTTTACATTCCTCCTCAGGAGAAATTAAACTCACAAGTTGGCTCCAACATCATTGGATACTTAAGAAAGAGGTGAGAAGAAAGAATGAAAGTCATTCATAGTGCCTTCCTCAGGAAAGTACCATGAATCTCCTTCAAACTTCAGGATCTCCAACCTCACAGACATGGAATAATCCAAGCTCTGGGTCTCTGAGTCTTGATCTTCAATCTTCTCTTCATCATGCTCCTCAACAAGCTCTTCAAGACAACACAAGCCCCACAACAAACTCCCCACAACAAACCCCAGAGATGAACAGATAACCACAGAACAGACAAAATCATCAGGCAACTTCAGAAAATACCTAAAAATACTAAACCAAGGGGGAAAAATCTAACAATTATTCACAAGGGCCTACAACATCTCCTCATAACATCCACATATGCCTCTACCCAAAAATCAAGACAAAACTCTTTGAAGAAAATGAATTTCCTCACCTATGCACAACCTAAACCCTAATTAGGATACCCTAAAGCTACCCTAATTAAACTAATCAAATTTTAATCTAAAAATCAAGAATTAAATCCTATGGGGAACTATGATTCAATATCTAATTACACAAAAAAGAATGAATTAAAAAGACTAAAGGAAAGTCCTAAAAGAAATTCTACAAAATCATGTACAAAACTAATTCTATTTTAAAAGCTATTTAAAAGAAAAATCTATTAAAAATATGAAAAGAAAATAAAATGGACATTTTATTTATTTATATTTTTCTAGGCAAGTTTATGAACACATGAAAAAAACAAGAATTAAAAAATATTAAATTTTCTATTTTTTATGAATTTTATAAAAGACAAACAATAAAAGAAAATAAAAAAAGAATTAAAGGGGAGGGGGTGCTAGAAGCAAGGCAGGTTAGTTGATTATTTGATGGGCCAGAATAGGGAGGGGTGCGGATAGAACATGGGATAAGCCCAGGCGCTCCTCACTAAACAAAACGGTGCGTTTAGCACCTTTAAATTTCCCTCCGTTTGCTGAATGAATCTGGGCCGTGAGATTAAAAGACCAAGTCAAATATTCAAAACGAATCAACGGGTGCGATTATGTCTTCTACCTTGGATCTGTTAGGGTTTCACAGAACAACCTCCACACGCGAATCTTCCATCATCCATAGCTCTCTCATCTCGCAATGAAAACTCACGATCCAAACATCAAACTTAACCTACTCATTTCCCTCTACACAGCCATGGTCCTAGATTTTCTCAACAATCCCTCTAGAAAAACATATGGATCGTGGAAGTCTTGGGCACCATTACTTGCACTGATATGCATGGAAATGGTCTTGGCTGAAATTAACCTAGAATGATCCACACTCCATGGTGATTATTCTAAGCTATAAAACTAAGGTTATAATACACTAAAGCACGAGTTCTTGAACTCAAAACAGAAATGGCCATGTTGTCAACTCCCATATAATGCTCTCAAACTCATCATGATTCATCCTATATTGGTCTCTATCACATTTCTCCTAACCACATAACTTAACTATGCATAAATAATGAGATTCAAAAGAAAACGCATACCTTGCAAGTGGTGATGGCTATGGTGTTTCTCTTCCAATTCAAGCCTTGGTGCTCTCTTGGAATGATCTTCAATGGCTCTATGTGCTTCTGTTTGCAGTAGTTTTGGCTTACACTTCTTGAATCAACCTAGCCAATCCTTCATGCAACTTGGAGTGATCACTTGGAATACATGAGTCAGCCACGAATTCTCCTCAATCTTTCTTGCCAAATACTCAATGTTGCTTGTAGATGATGATGATAATCAGAATTGTAGTGATTGATGAAGTTTTAATGGAGTTTGGAATGAAAATGCATTTTGGAGTGAAAGAATTAAAATGTGGTATGCAAGCTCTAAGAATCTCTAACCAATGCATGGATCCACTCTAGGGCTTATATAGATGAGAATAGAAGCCTCTAGAACTTTGGAGAACCTTCCATGAAGTTTCTAGAACTTCTCATGCAATGATAATTTGAATTTGTCATCTTTGGTAAATCTCATGCTATATCATGATACACCATGCAATCTCACTTAATTTCTCCTCAAATGATATGGTAAAATGAGAACAAAGCCTTACAAGTCCTTATGTAGCATTTTCCCATCTTTCCTTTTGATGCCTTAAAGTGCAAGTAACAAATTTACAAAGCAACTCCAATTTTTAAGCCTAAACTCAAAAATGTGGCTAAACCATTGTTTTTAAAATGATGTTTCCAATCAAAATGATATGTTGGATGACCCATTTTGGATTCATAGATCTCCCAAACCAATTTTCAAATTCAACTTTTTCAACTTATAAGCCATTTTAGGTCATTTTCACCCAATCCTGCAAATCCATGCTATGAGCTTTTCCAACAATCCATGACCTTCTTTCTAGACTTAAAATCACATTTTGAACAACTTTCATGTTTTGAGTTTTTTCATTTGAGGCTTGGAAATAGGAGATATGGCCTTTGCTTAAAATGACCTATAATTGACAAATGACCAAAATACCCCTGTCTTGTTCAAACCATAAGTTGAGTTCCACAAATCCTATCAAGGACTTCTACCACTCAAATTAAAGCTAAGAAGATGCCCTTCAACATTAATGTTGACCAAGAAATCATAGGAATCATCCTACTAGGGCAAAAGTTATCTGCAAGTTGGGTGACTTCCAAGGACCCAGATTCACACACCTCAGCTGACCTGTAATTTGTCCAAACCATAACTTGAGCTTTGTAACTCCTATCAAGGACTTCCACCACTCAAATTAAATCTAAGAACAAGCTCTACAACATTCATGTTGTGGGGAAGATGAGATATCAATCACATCTAGAGCTAAAACTGCCTGGAAGATAGGGATCAAATTAGGGTTTTTCACTGACAATCCTTGGAAACCCTGACTTGAAACTTCTCAAACTCATCAATCATGATGAGTTGGTCTAGGAATCATCCTTATAACATCTCTATGCATCATTCCATGATCTCATGGCCCTTGGATTAGGTCTCAACCTTCTCCAAATCTTCAGTTATCCTAGGGTTGACCCAGTCAAAACCCTAATTCTACCATTCATGGTTGAATCTCCTGAATTCTTGCATAATGACTTCTCTGGACTTCATGATGGCTATCAAGACATCTCACAGGCTTCCTCAAAACATCTAGTTCATTCTCAAAGTCTCAGAATCATCTGAGGAGCACCCACAACTCTCAAGCTATGAAGCACACAACCCTGGTTTCAACCAATTCCTCTGAGGATCTCCTGAACTTTCTGATGAAGGTATCAACTTTCAAACACTCAATGAATAAATAATTGTTGGTCAAATTTTGGGGTGCAACAGCTGCCCCTATTCAAACGGCTTAAACCTGACTGGTTGAGAAGCGAATGGCTCTCAACCAATCAAGGTGCGAGACGATTGAATACCGGTAAACCCGAAAATTTGCCAACTGCATGAGCACACGGTACTCTGCGGGGAACAAATCTTCGAATATTGCAATGCTAGCTGCACGGCAGCTAGCTGGAGAGATACTGGTCTGACATCGCCGTCAGTTATCCACATTAAATTCTTCTGACATTGCCTTCTGACAACCACAACACCCAACATCGCTGCTGGAACACCAAATCACCTGACATCGCCGTCAAGAACAACCATAACTCGGGGAAATAAGCGTCCAACATCGCCGCCGGAGACCTAAACCTGAATCACCAAAATACCCAACATCGCCGCTGGAGAAAATACAACAATGAACAAAATACCCCGCATCACCGCTGGAGAAAATACATCTGACAGAATACCCCGCATCGCCGCTGGAGAAACACATCTGACAGAATACCCCGCATCGCCGCTGGAGAACTACATCTGACAGAATACCCCGCATCGCCGCTGGAGAAACACATCTGACAGAATACCCCGCATCGCCGCTGGAGAACTACACCTGACAGAATACCCCGCATCGCCGCTGGAGAACTAAAGGATCTGCATCACCTAACATCGCCGTCAGAAGATTGGATCACCTTGACATGCCCAACATCGCCGCTGGAAAACTGAATCTGACATCGCCGTCGGAAACAAACATCACTCTGAGAGACACTCGACATCGCCGTCGTTCAAACATCATCTCTGATGGGGATTTAAAGAGTCTGACCTCGCCGTCAAACAAACATTCAGCCTCGCCGCCGGACAACTGATGATCTGACCTCGCCGTCAAATCCAAACGTTCAACCTCGCCGCCGAACACAAACCCGGTCCGGGAATCCGAAGTATACATCTCAAAGGTACAAAACCTGAGCTTGGGATGGAAACAAACACTTCCAACGGTACACATCCTAATATTGGAGGCAAACATATCCAAAGGTACGAAACCTGAGCTTGGAATCAAACATATCCAAAGGTACGAAACCTGAGCTTGGAATCAAACATATCCAAAGGTACGAAACCTGAGCTTGGAATCAAACATATCCAAAGGTACGAAACCTGAGCTTGGAATCAAACATATCCAAAGGTACGAAACCTGAGCTTGGAATCAAACATATCCAAAGGTACGAAACCTGAGCTTGGAATCAAACATATCCAAAGGTACGAAACCTGAGCTCGGAATCAAACATATCCAAAGGTACGAAACCTGAGCTTGGAATCAAACATATCCAAAGGTACGAAACCTGAGCTTGGAATCAAACATATCCAAAGGTACGAAACCTGAGCTTGGAATCAAACATATCCAAAGGTACGAAACCTGAGCTTGGAATCAAACATATCCAAAGGTACGAAACCTGAGCTTGGAATCAAACATATCCAAAGGTACGAAACCTGAGCTTGGAATCAAACATATCCAAAGGTACGAAACCTGAGCTTGGAATCAAACATATCCAAAGGTACGAAACCTGAGCTTGGAATCAAACATATCCAAAGGTACGAAACCTGAGCTTGGAATCAAACATATCCAAAGGTACGAAACCTGAGCTTGGAATCAAACATATCCAAAGGTACGAAACCTGAGCTTGGAATCAAACATATCCAAAGGTACGAAACCTGAGCTTGGAATCAAACATACACGCTGCCATTCTCTTGACATCTTGTCAAGTCGTTGCTAAATAAAAGCAAACACGCCAGGTCACCGGACATAATCATCAGGTTAACAACTCTGTTGAGGAGAGAGGAATGAGGGTTCACCCAAACAATCCTGACGACTCACTGGGGAAAAGGAAGAAGGGTTCACCCACACAACCTTGTAGACTTTGCTGCAGAAAGACGAGAGAGTTCACCCCAACGACTTCAACAACTGCTGGAGAGTAACGAAAGAGCTCTCTCAGACGATTCCTACCAACTCTACTGGGGAGCAAGTATCTCTGCTCGAGAACAAGGTAACCTCCTGGTTCATGCTTCACATGCAAATGCTAGAAGAATGAGCGTAATGCTCCGTGCGAAACGGAATGCTACGCTTTTGGGTAAATGCTATGCAATCATGCAAGGAAATGCCCCAGCAGAGTAAATGCTGGGAAGAGGAATCATCCTCTCGGGGAACACAGCACATCAAGCTGATCAACACACTATCTTCTGCTATACTCTGCATGGGGAAAGCGATAAATGCTCTGAACGGCTTTCTGGGGGAACAACCCTTCTAGGGAACATAGCCTTCGGGCTACAAGACACTCATGTCATTAAGTCCTCAAACTCATGGGGATAAACAAACTTCGGCTTGCTGGACAATCCTTCAGGATCCGCTTGGGGAAACATTCCATCTGCCAATCATGACTGTGCTCGGCTGGGGATATCAATCTACCTGCCTGCTGCTGGGGAGGTGCCAACCACCTGCTGGGGAAAAGCTCTCCACTCTGTTAGGGGTTCCAGAAATCATCTTGAACAAACAACTCCGTAGGGAGCTTCTAAGAATCATCCTGAACTGATAACCTTTCCGGAGACCTTATTCTGTTGGGTATTCCAGGAGTCTCCCTGGGCCACTCTTGCTGGGGACGCTACCGGGGAGCTCAAGGATTATCCTAAGCAAATAACTCGGGAAACTGCGCTGAGGCCTCAAGAATCACCTTAAGCAAACGGCCCTACTGAGGAATTCAAGAATCATCTCGAACTGAAGACTTCGTCGGGGTTCTCAAAAATCATCTTGAGCGAGCGACTGTGGGGATTACACCGGGGTCTTAAGAATCATCTTAAGAAAGCGACCTTGTTGGAGAGAATATCAGGAATCATCCTGAGCAAACCGATCCTTCGGCCGAACACCTGTAAGGCAAGAATAATAATGACCTAGATCATGCTTATGATGCATATGCTTCTGCGTTATGCCCCACACGGTGGGAATGATATGCGTTTATGCTAGATGCCATGCAATTATGTACAATGCTATGCAACGTTAAATGCTATGCAGTGTTAAATGCTATGCAGTCATGCATAATGATGCGATACCGTCCGCCAAATAAATGCTGGGGGGAGGAAACCCTTCTGTCAAGGAGACAAGAACTACTCAGGTAGAGGAATCATCCTGCTGAGGAGAACGTGGACACGCCAATATCAATCGGACTCTGTCTGGGGAATTGATCTTCCGCGGACTGCTGCATGGAAAACAACTTCAGCTGATTTCTGCAGGGGACGAAGCTCTACGAGAACCCGAACCTACTGAAGGAAAGCGATGCCAATCGCGGGAGTGAACTGCGCGGCCGCCACGGCTACTTTTCTGGGGATAACAACTCTGTGGGAAAACAACTTCAGCTGCTCCACACTCCACTGGGGAAAACCAATCATGATCTGATCAACTTCCAAGGACTCGACTCTCTTGGGCATCTGCAAACTCGGCTGAGGAAGGAGAAGTCATTCTGCTTCATTGGAGAGAGTGCGACTCTGGGGAAATACAGCATCAGCTGTTCAATGCTCTGCTAGGAAAACCACTCACGGTCTCACCTGCTTCCAAGGATTCTGCTTTTCTGCGGACTCAGCCGGGGAGAGAAATCATTCTACTTCACTGGAGAGTACGACCCTGATGAGGAATTTCAATTTCGCTAGGGAAGCAAGAATCATCTGACTTCGGGGGGAGAGTACAACTCTGCAGGGGAATACAACGTCAGCTGTTCCAACACTCTACTGGGGAAGAGGGAATCATCCAACTTCAGGAGGGAGCACGGCTCTGGCGGGGAATCTTAATTCTGCTGGAGACTTCAGTCTGGCATCATCAGTTACTGCCTCCTTCGGCATACGAACATCTTCCTACAAGATTTGCACTTGTGACCCGGTGCTGGGGGGGACACCTGCTTCGGCGACTTTACTGGGGAAAACACGAGCTTCAGTACCCGAACATTTCTACGAAACCTGCACTTGTGACCTGGTGCTGGGGAAAGACGACATCATTCTTCGTTTCTTGGCTCAGCTGATGAGGTGACGCTCCTTCAGGGTGCGTCTGCTTGGGGAAGAGAATCGTCTCTGCGTGGGGAGACATATCAATGCTCACTATCCTGCGTTCAGATTCTGCGGAGGAGAGACTACTGAACTCTGCTGGAGAAGGAGGACTCATCCTGCTTCGGGGATGCGCACGGCACATCTTCTGGAGGATGCTACACCTGCAACAACACAAACAAACAGACAAGATACCCTTCTCAAAGGGGCCTATCCAGGTTATTATCTCGTGACAATATTCAGTTAATTAATTGTTTCAAAAATCAATGGGCCTAGGCCCGCAAGTTTATGTATGCGCATTTTATCAAAAAACATCGGCGTTTTCATTCGCAAACAAAACAGATAAATGCTAAACAGACAAGCAGAATTGCTGAATAATGTGCATTTTATTGATGATGAACCCCTGAATGGGCAAAAATGTTTTACAACAAAGGCAAGCTCCTGGAATGAGGAAGCCGCGCAAAAAGAAAACATAAATATACATCAGTATATACAAATGTCGGCAACGAGGCGTAGACGAACACCATGAGTTGATCCCTCTAAGACCCACTCAACTTTGATACTTCTCCGACACTTCAGCTTTGGAAGAGATTGATTCAGATAAACGGCCCTCAGGTCTTCCAAACCACTAATCAATGAAAGTCCACACGCGGAACGCAGTCATTTGCTTATTCAAATCCCTAACTTTTGCGTGAACCGCCCTTTACGGGTTTTCAGTTCACCGGGATACCCTTTTTTGCCGAAGCCGCCCAGTGTAGGTTTTCGACTTCGCGGGTGTACATTTTTTCAATATATCCCTAATTTTGCCCGAACCTTTTATTCTGTTTTTGGTTCGCCGGGATGCCCTTTTTTGCCTGGACTCTTTCTTTTTTTGTCCAGCGGGTCTCTTTCAAGCAAAGTATTTTTTAACTGCGTCCGCGTTCACCGGGGATGCAAAATCTTCACCATCCATCGTGGATAACAGCAAAGCTCCTCCCGAGAAGACCTTGCTGACGACATACGGCCCTTCATAATTCGGAGTCCACTTGCCCCGGTGATCGGAGTGTGGCGGAAGAATCTTCTTCAGGACGAGATCACCCATCTGAAAGCTTCGAGGACGCACCTTCTTATCATAAGCTTTCTTCATTCGGCTTTGGTACAGGCGACCAAATGCAATCGATGCTAACCTCTTCTCGTCCATCAGGCTGAGTTGGTTCAAACGATTCGTAATCCATTCTGCCTCGTCGAGTTTCACATCAACCAAAACTCGCAAAGAAGGAATCTCCACTTCTAACGGTAGGACAACTTCCATACCGTACACCAAGGAGAAAGGAGTTGCCCCGGTCGACGTACGCACCGTCGTACGATAACCGTGCAAGGCAAACAGCAACATCTCGTGCCAATCTTTATACATCACAACCATCTTCTGAACAATCTTCTTGATGTTCTTGTTGGCCGCTTCAACAGCGCCATTCATCTTCGGCCAGTAAGGAGATGAGTTGTGGTGTTCAATCCTGAAGCTCTGGCACAGCTCCTTCATCATCTTGTTATTCAAATTCGAACCATTATCAGTAATAATTCGCTCGGGGATTCCATAGCGACAGATGATGTCCCTCTTTATGAATTTAGCTACCACTTGCTTGGTCACATTAGCGTACGAGGCTGCCTCCACCCATTTGGTGAAGTAGTCGATAGCTACCAGAATGAAACGATGACCATTGGATGCAGTGGGCTCGATCTTGCCTATCATGTCGATGCCCCACATGGAGAACGACCAAGGGGAGGACATGACATTCAATGGGCACGGCGGCACATGAACTTTATCAGCATAAATCTGGCACTTATGACATTTCTTCGCGAATCTGAAGCAATCCGACTCCATCGTCAGCCAGTAATACCCTGCTCTCAGGATCTTTCTCGTCATGGCATGTCCGCCGGCGTGCGTACCAAATATGCCCTCATGGACTTCTTCCATGAGCATACTTGCCTCTTTCTCATCTACACATCTGAGCAGCACGAGATTGTGGTTTCTTTTGTACAACACTCCATCAGGATTGAGATAAACGTTTCCAGATAGCCTCCTTAGAGTCTTCTTATCTTGGGTTGACGCACCCGCAGGATACTCCTTGGTCATAAGGAAGGTCTGGATGTCGTGGAACCATGGCTTGCCGTCAGTGGCATCCTCGATTGCAAACACAAATGCTGGTCTATCAAGCCGCGAAAGCACAATTCTTGGAGCCTCATTCCAATAATTGACTTTATACATTGAAGCCAGCGTGGCTAAGGCATCAGCCATCTGATTTTCAACCCGGGGTACATGATGAAGTTCCACTCGATCGAAGAACGGAAGCAGCCTCCTGGCATAATTCATGTACGACACTAAATTCGCTTGACAAGTTTCCCACTCCCCTTTAATCTGATTGATTACAAGCGCTGAGTCACCATATATGTCTAGATTCTTGATTCTCAAATCAATTGCTTCTTCTAGACCCATAATACATGCTTCATACTCGGCTTCATTGTTGGTAACTGGAAACGTCAGTCTCGCAGTAAACGGGATGTGGGATCCGTGAGGAGTCGTGATGATAGCCCCGATACCGCTTCCATAGGAATTGACCGCTCCGTCGAATATCAACTTCCACTGAGACTTCCTATCTGGCCCCTCATCGGGCAATGGCTCATCGCAATCCTTCGCTTTGAGAAACATAATGTCCTCGTCAGGGAATTCGAACTTCATCGGCTGGTAGTCTTCGATTGGCTGTTCGGCAAGGTAATCAGACAATACGCTTCCCTTAATGGCCTTCTGAGAGACGTACTGAATATCATACTCCGTTAACACCATTTTCCATCTGGCAATCCTGCCCGAAAGAGCCTGCTTCTTGAAGACGTACTTGATCGGATCCATCTTCGAAATTAGCATGGTGGTGTGGTTGAGCATATACTGTCGTAGACGTTTGGCGGCCCAAGCTAACGCACAACATGTCTTCTCCAGCATCGAGTATCGAGATTCACACTCAGTGAACTTTTTACTCAGATAATAAATGGCATGCTCTTTTCTGCCCGTCTCGTCGTGCTGACCGAGAACACACCCCATACTATTCTCCAGAACCGTCAGGTACATGATTAATGGTCGTCCAGCCACTGGGGGTATCAAGATTGGAGGTTCTTGAAGATACTGCTTTATTTTGTCGAATGCCTTCTGGCAATCCACGTTCCAAGTAACCGCCTGATCTTTCTTTAAAAGCTTGAACATCGGTTCACAAGTGGCCGTGAGCTGCGAGATAAACCTTGCAATGTAGTTTATTCGGCCCAAGAAACCACGAACTTCTTTTTCTGTTTTCGGCGCTGGCATTTCTTGAATGGCTTTTATTTTTGCAGGATCAACTTCAATACCTCGTTCACTAACGATAAACCCCAATAACTTTCCGGACCGCACTCCGAAAGTGCACTTGTTAGGATTCAGCCTCAGCCTGAATTTCCTAAGCCTTTCAAACAGCTTCAACAAATTGACCAGATGCTCTTCCTCCGTTTGGGACTTTGCAATCATGTCATCAACATAGACCTCAATCTCATGATGAATCATATCATGAAACAAAGTTACTATTGCTCGCTGGTAAGTGGCCCCTGCGTTCTTCAGACCGAAGGGCATTACCTTGTAGTAAAACATTCCCCAGGGGGTGATAAACGTTGTTTTCTCCATGTCCTCCGGTGCCATCTTAATCTGATTGTAACCGGAGAAGCCATCCATGAACGAAAACACAGAAAACTAGGCTGTGTTGTCGACCAACACATCGATATGAGGCAACGGGAAATCATCCTTAGGGCTCGCCCTGTTCAAATCCCGATAATCGACGCACATGCGTACCTTACCGTCCTTCTTCGGTACAGGCACTATGTTGGCGACCCACGGAGGGTAAGTGGTAACGGCTAGAAATCCTGCGTCCAACTGCTTCTGGACTTCTTCTTTGATTTTTACAGCCATGTCTGGTCTCGTCCTCCTGAGCTTCTGCTTGACTGGAGGGCAATCTTCTCGCAACGGCAAGCGATGAACCACGATATCAGTGTCAAGTCCGGGCATATCTTCGTATGACCAAGCAAAGACGTCACTATACTCTCGAAGCATCTCGACCAGTCTATGCTTGACATCATTCTGCAGCGCAGCCCCTACTCTGACATTTCTGACGAGCTCCTCAGAACCCAGATTTACAATCTCAATATCCTCTTCGTGAGGCAGAATAACCTTTTCTTCTTGTCTCAACAAGCGGGCCAACTCTTCCGGAAGGTATTCGTCTTCATCAATCTCATCCTCGGCTTGATAGATCGGGCAATCAAAGTCGTAGTGAGCCGTAGAGGGTCCAGAGTCGATGTCGTCTGTTTTGTGGATCCTGCAATAACAAGGGTTAAGTTTAAAGCAAGAATATGCAGGTTAGCACAAACCTCGTTGCCATTTTGCTGTTTTTCGAAATAAACATAAAACAGGAATAACAGAGAACACAATATTTGATTACGAAGAAAACGCCTTTTATTTATTAACAAAATGCATACACATAATCCAACAAGGCCCTGACAGTAAAACCACTATGCCCCGGGCAGGACATAGGGTTGTACAAAGATTGTAAAAAGCAAATCATTACTCTTCACTTGTCAGCTTGATAATCTCCTTGATGGTCCAATTGTGGAGGTGCTCGCCCGGCTTGCTCGGTTGAATCCAGGCGTCAAGATCACAATCACTGTCTCCGCTGTCCTCCGACGCAGCGTTGATGCTCTCGAAAATTACTCCCCCCTTGGTGAATAGGATCGGCCCTTTCCCACGAGACGAGCTGCCGGAAGAAGATGAAGCTTCAGCTCCAGGAGAATACCCCAATCCAAACTTATCCTGCTTGATTGGTATATCCAAGACATGCCCCCATCCTGGGGCGGAACCGGCTTCGACAACGGCCCGAGCTTCCTTAAACGAGGAGAGATTCATCTCCCGCTTCTCTGCGACGACGGGAGCTACCTCCTTCACCTTGACGGTTTCAAATGCCTGGCAGAGAGTCTCATGGATCTCGCCGTCCATTTCAACGTATTTAAAGGACGATAGGTGGCTCACCATAATGTCCTCCTCACCACAGACTGTTACTATGCTGCCCCCGACAGCATATTTAAGCTTCTGATGTAGCGTGGACGTCACGGCACCAGCAGAATGGATCCATGGCCAACCTAAGAGGCAACTATAGGCGGGCATGATATCCATGATATAGAAAACCGTATTGAATGTCTCTGGACCAACTTGAATTGGCAGGGTCAACTCTCCGAAGACGTGGCGCTTAGTTCCGTCAAAGGCTTTCACGACCAGATCACTGGGCGTGCAAAGCAGTCCACGGGTATCCAACTTCATCAGTGCCTTCTTCGGAAGCACATTAAGCGAGGAACCCGTATCCACCAGGACATGTGACATAATCGTGCCTCTGCACTCTATTGAGACATGCAAGGCGTTGTTGTGATCTCTTCCCTTAGGAGTCAGCTCCAGATCGGTAAATCCCAGCCCGTTACCAGCATTAACATGGGCTACCACTTCCTCGAGCTGATTTACTGATATCTCCTGCGGCACGTATGCAGCATTCAATACTTTCAGTAACGCGTTGCGGTGCGCCTCAGAACACAGCAACAAGTTAAGAATCGAGATCTTTGACGGAGTCTGATGAAGATGATCTACAATTTTGTAGTCACTCTTCTTGATTAGTCGCATGAACTCTTCAGCATCTTTAACCAGCAAGTCCTTCTCTGCCCCTGCAGGGACCTCTTCAACAGCTTTACCTTTACCCTTATCCGCGGCGTCAGCTCGGACCACTTTCTCTGCCGCAACCTCCGCTGGCGCGAATACTCTACCGCTTCGAGTGATACCACTGACTTCGGTAAGATCCTGCACAGTCGATCCGAATGGCTCAAGCTCTATCTTCTGACCATTGCAGTAAACTTCGGCGCCGTAATGCCATGGAACAGCATTAGTACTCTCGAATGGGATTGGTCCGGCCCTGGTGATAGTGATAGTAGGCGGACGGGGCGCAGAAATAGTAATAGGGTGACGAGGAATAGTAATGGTAGCAACTTCATCTGCCTGCTTTAGCACGACCTCCCCTGATGCACTCTCAATGCTCCGGCTGAACTGTAAAATACCCTCAGACATCAGACTCTGGATACCCTTGATCAGCTGCTCACACCCATCAGGAAGTGTAGCACAAGCCATACACAACTCTCCACATCCAGGAAAGAAGCCCTTCTTCAGCAACTTAGCCTTGACAAAACTCAACGGCGTCTTCAAATCTTTGACATCAGTCAGCAAGTCCGCACTCTCCTCAGTGATAACAGCATTCACTCCGCCCCCCTTATGATGAGGCATCGGGTTTTCGGTGACGTTGGGCACGTTGTCAGAAAAATTAATAACCTTGGCGTCCACCAAGTCCTGGACTTTGTGCTTAAAAGCTTTACAATTCTCAATCGTATGGCCTGGTGCCCCAGTATGGAATTCACAAGTAGCATTGGCATCGTACCCCGGTGGTGGTGCCCCTGTTAAGGGAGCCAACGTCCTCTTTTGAATTAATTGGAGCTGAAGCAACGTTTGCAGAAGCTGTGCATACGACATAGGTGGAGTTTCAAACTGACGATTTGTCGTAGGAGCCCGATTCTGATATCTCTTATACCCCTGCTGATTCTGCTGCTGAGGCTGCTGCTGCTGCTGCTGCTGCGGTGGAGCCGCTGGGATATTTATGCTAGCAATCTGAGGCTGAGGACCCCTGCCCTTTCTCCGAGCATTAGTGACGGCACTGGCATCTCCTTCTCGACGCTTGCCAGTATAGGGTTTCTTGCTACCTCCTCCAGCTGAGGATGATTCGCCCTGAATTTTTCCAATCTTTATACCGTTCTCAACATGCTCGCCCAGAGTGATAAGAGCCGAGAATGTTCCAGACATGCCACTGACCAGCTTTTCATAATAGATTCCAGGAAGGGTAGCCACAAACATTTGCACTAGCTCACGCTCAACCATCGGCGGTTGAACCCGAGCAGCCAATTCACGCCACCGCTGGGCGTATTCTTTAAAGCTTTCATTGTTCCGCTGTGAGAGATTCTGAAGCTGGACTCGGTTGGGAGCCAAGTCGCTATTGTATTGATAGTGGAGGACTAACGCTTCTGCAAGATCTTTCCAGGTGCGCACAGTAGCGGGCTCCAAACCCATATACCATTCGAGCGATGGACCGGAAAGACTATCCTGAAAGAAGTGCATCAGCAACTTCTCATCGTCAGAATAAGCGGACATCTTTCTATAATAAGATCGGAGGTGGACCCGGGGGCAAGTAGTACCCTTATACTTCTCAAAGGTAGGCACCTTGAACTTGTGAGGTACTTTAAAGTCAGCAATCAACCCGAGGTTGGACATGTCAACGCCCAATGTGTTCTGATTTTCTATGTCTCTCATCTTGTCTTCCAGCGCCTTGAACCTGAGTCGAGCTTCAGCATTCAACTCTGCTTCTACACCTCTCTGAGAGAATACGTCATCCTGATGGTCCTCCAGCCACGGTTGAGGCCCCAACAGATTTCCTGCACCAGCATTGCCGTTGACCGGCCCTATGTTAACATTGGCTCCCAAACTACCATTGCCGACGCCTGCCGCGTTGAGTCCGAGATTAGTCATCAGATTGCCGTTAGCACTGCCGTTGCCCCCGGCAGCAGGAACAACGTTTTGTGGAGTATCCACTGGAGGAGGAGTGGGTACGGCCCCGCCGTGAAGTATGCCATTACTGTCAACCCTGGAGATCAGAGGTTGAACCAAAGTACGAAGCTGGTCCTGCCCATTCGCAACTACTTGCATCAGCTCCATGAAACGATCCATCCGTTCACGGAGCTCTTGAACATCTGACTGTACCTGGTCCATTATCCTTGTCTGATTAGCGCGAGTTGAGTAGCGGTGGATGAGTTTTTGATCAATCCTGGAGATCGGAAGCAGCTCGAAACCTGTGTACCTGAAAAACCTGTCAAGATTAAAGGTTAGGAAAAGCAACAGAATGTATGTCATGCAAAAATGCTTCATGCAGATACATGCGTGTGTCTGTGTGCTTGAGAGATTTCCCCCGATCCTGGCGCCTTAGTACCAATGTTGACAAATAATAAGGATGGGAATCTGGGCCCAATCATGGAAACAGCAATCTCGCATATAGTATCAGCAATAGTTAGATTCGACACATCAAGGACCGAGAACTCGTACGCAACAGTCTTCCTGAGAGAGGCTACAGTAATACAATAAGAGGCGAGAGATCCTGGATCGGGGAAACGGTACCTGTCACAGACACACGCCAATGGAATGCGAATGATTATGCAAACTAATGCAAAATGCAGGCATGCAACAATATATCCAGGTGGCTACGGCGGAGATTCGGTATCAACAGTCACTGATGGGAAGGAAACCCCGGTGTAAAACCACTGATCTGATCTACTGAGAATAGCCATCTGATAGGACCGAGATCAAAGTTCTGCCCTGACAAGAATAAGTGCCTGATAATAAGGATCCCGGGTGCAATATCAAGGAATATCTGTTGACGAAGTCTTCAGACCCCCAAATCAAGATCTGCTTTATCAAGAACAAACACACAGCTGCTGATGAGATCTTCAGACCCCACTCAAAATCTGCCCTATCAAGAACAAATAACATCTGCTGATGAGATCTTCAGACCCCACTCAAAATCTGCTCCATCAAGAACAACAACAACTGCTAATGAGATCTTCAGACCCCACTCAAAATCTGCTCCATTCAGGACAAACCTCTGATAACAATACTCTGACCAAAGCCTGCTCTATCAAGAACAGACAAACACCCGATGATGAAAATCCTCTGATCAAAAACTCGCTCTGTCAAGAACAGTCAAATCTGCCACCGAGAACCCTGATACCAACATAACTGATTCACTGTCGAGAAAACCAGGTAGTCTGGAAGTATAAGTTTCCTGCAATATCCCAATCCCACTCACAGGTATGGACCTAATCCACGGACAAAGGTACGGCATCCTATGTGGTCATCAGCGTCACAGACTTTCATGAGTGACGATACGATTCCTAGAAGGAGTGGCATCATCAAGTCATGAAGAGGCCTCACTTAGCTGACTTCCAAATGATCGGTCCCCAGAGTCGACAATCCTTACGTCTGGACTCCCCTCAGATCCTCAGGACCGGAAAGGAGCACCTCTGCAAGAATCTCGTCTGAGCGCAGATTTTCGTAGGGAACTGTGCCTGCTCAGCAGACAGGTTCGTCTACTACTTCTCCGCAACTATATCTAGGTGTGTACTCAAGCCCAGGTCCGGCTTCTCACTCATAGTAACATCCCTCTCCCACAGCAGCACAGATAATCATATCGAACTCGAAATAAAATGCGGGAAATAAAATGCGGGAAGTAAAGTGCGGGAAGTAAAAATGCGATAAATAAACGCAACCCAACAAGCAAACACACAAACGATAGGATTGACTCTCATAGGGAACCGAAGAACCAGAGATCCGGTTTATCCCCAGCAGAGTCGCCAGCTGTCGCTTGCGCGAAAATAAGGTGCCGGCATGACAGAAGAGTCGCCACCTTTCGTTATTTATCCCTCAGAGCGGGAAAGGAAACGATCGGAAAAACCTGACGAAAAGGGTAAGACAAGGTCATCGCAACCATTGTCTGGGTTCGGGAGTCGGTTACGCAAGGGGAAGGTATTAGCACCCCTCACGTCCGTCGTACTCGACGGGATCCTCGCTTGTTTTTTTACTTGGACGGGTTGGTTATAATCTATCTACCTATCAAGGCTGGCTGAAAAAGAAAAGAAAAATGACTCGGCAAAGCATCGCGCTTTATGCCTACGTATTCTCATCAGAGAATGAGAAATCAGAGTCAACGTAGTTCGACCTACGAAGGATTACGGGGGAAAGGTTGCTCGCTAGGATATCGCATCCTATGCCTACGTACTTTCATCTGGTATGAAAGATCAGAGCAAACGTAGTTCGAGAAACTACGGGTTATCTCCTAAAAGAAGTGTTTTTATTGTGTTTGCGATCTCAACCGCACTAGAGACTATGACCTGAGAGTGAATGCGTCGCATGTCACCCAAAGGGTACCATGCTAAACATCCATCCTCAGATAGCTTAAGGCTCGTAACGTACGAGAGAAATCATTCATGATTACTGTATCTTAAACTGCTTTGAGATGAGAAGAGAGCAGGCCCAACTAGGAGGGAGACTATCAAGTCCTACTGTTGTCATGCCATGGATTCATCCTATGGTTGAGGTTTGAACAGGGAACTCCTAGATGTTGTCATGCATAGGTTTCAACCTAAAAGTCTATCATCAAATCCTTATCAAAGGAAATGAGAGTCCTAAGGGATCATGTCAATGATACACCGAAACAGACAAAAGCATCAGCTTTAACAGTAAAATGCATGCAATGCAAGTGAGGGAGGAAATGTGTGTGGGGCTTCAGCCTCCACAAGCTCGTCTCGACCTCAGGCCAGTCATGAAATAACAGTAATCATACTGAAAATAAACAACATGCTATCAAGCAATATACAGATAAAAGGAAATGAAATGCCATCAGGCAAACAACACACATGCTTGAGAAAGAAAGAATCTACTCTCTACTCTCTAATCCTAAAACAAAATCTGATCAAATCTAATCAAAGCCCTAAATCAAAACCTAACCAAAAGAAAACAATCCCAGTCTTCAAGCTTCAGAGCAAGCTTGCCATAGAAAGGGAGCTAAGTAAGCAGACTCATAGTGTCTTCCTCAGGAAAGCACTAGGAGTTGTATACTCAGGAATCATATCCTATGTGGCTCAACCACTGTGATCAGTTTACATTCCTCCTCAGGAGAAACTAAACTCACAAGCAGGCTCCAACATCACTGGATACTTAGGAAATCCTATCTGAACTAGTGGAACTAAGTGAACAGACTCATAGGACCTTCCTCAGGAAAGTACTAGGAGGCTTCCACTTAGGAGTTGTATCCCATGTGGCTCAACAACAGGTGATCAGTTTACATTCCTCCTCAGGAGAAATTAAACTCACAAGTTGGCTCCAACATCATTGGATACTTGAGAAATCCTAGATAAACTAATGGAACTAAGTGAATAGACCCATAGGACCTTCCTCAGGAAAATACTAGGAGGCTTCCACTTAGGAATTGTATCCCATGTGGCTCAACAACATGTGATCAGTTTACATTCCTCCTCAGGAGAAATTAAACTCACAAGTTGGCTCCAACATCATTGGATACTTAAGAAAGAGGTGAGAAGAAAGAATGAAAGTCATTCATAGTGCCTTCCTCAGGAAAGTACCATGAATCTCCTTCAAACTTCAGGATCTCCAACCTCACAGACATGGAATAAT
The DNA here is from genome assembly GCA_963859935.3 of Lathyrus sativus. Classification (NCBI taxonomy): domain Eukaryota; kingdom Viridiplantae; phylum Streptophyta; class Magnoliopsida; order Fabales; family Fabaceae; genus Lathyrus; species Lathyrus sativus. Next base: position 452,192,890 of record OZ012738.1, on the reverse strand, counting down.
CCAAGCTCTGGGTCTCTGAGTCTTGATCTTCAATCTTCTCTTCATCATGCTCCTCAACAAGCTCTTCAAGACAACACAAGCCCCACAACAAACTCCCCACAACAAACCCCAGAGATGAACAGATAACCACAGAACAGACAAAATCATCAGGCAACTTCAGAAAATACCTAAAAATACTAAACCAAGGGGGAAAAATCTAACAATTATTCACAAGGGCCTACAACATCTCCTCATAACATCCACATATGCCTCTACCCAAAAATCAAGACAAAACTCTTTGAAGAAAATGAATTTCCTCACCTATGCACAACCTAAACCCTAATTAGGATACCCTAAAGCTACCCTAATTAAACTAATCAAATTTTAATCTAAAAATCAAGAATTAAATCCTATGGGGAACTATGATTCAATATCTAATTACACAAAAAAGAATGAATTAAAAAGACTAAAGGAAAGTCCTAAAAGAAATTCTACAAAATCATGTACAAAACTAATTCTATTTTAAAAGCTATTTAAAAGAAAAATCTATTAAAAATATGAAAAGAAAATAAAATGGACATTTTATTTATTTATATTTTTCTAGGCAAGTTTATGAACACATGAAAAAAACAAGAATTAAAAAATATTAAATTTTCTATTTTTTATGAATTTTATAAAAGACAAACAATAAAAGAAAATAAAAAAAGAATTAAAGGGGAGGGGGTGCTAGAAGCAAGGCAGGTTAGTTGATTATTTGATGGGCCAGAATAGGGAGGGGTGCGGATAGAACATGGGATAAGCCCAGGCGCTCCTCACTAAACAAAACGGTGCGTTTAGCACCTTTAAATTTCCCTCCGTTTGCTGAATGAATCTGGGCCGTGAGATTAAAAGACCAAGTCAAATATTCAAAACGAATCAACGGGTGCGATTATGTCTTCTACCTTGGATCTGTTAGGGTTTCACAGAACAACCTCCACACGCGAATCTTCCATCATCCATAGCTCTCTCATCTCGCAATGAAAACTCACGATCCAAACATCAAACTTAACCTACTCATTGCCCTCTACACAACCATGGTCCTAGATTTTCTCAACAATCCCTCTAGAAAAACATATGGATCGTGGAAGTCTTGGGCACCATTACTTGCACTGATATGCATGGAAATGGTCTTGGCTGAAATTAACCTAGAATGATCCACACTCCATGGTGATTATTCTAAGCTATAAAACTAAGGTTATAATACACTAAAGCACGAGTTCTTGAACTCAAAACAGAAATGGCCATGTTGTCAACTCCCATATAATGCTCTCAAACTCATCATGATTCATCCTATATTGGTCTCTATCACATTTCTCCTAACCACATAACTTAACTATGCATAAATAATGAGATTCAAAAGAAAACGCATACCTTGCAAGTGGTGATGGCTATGGTGTTTCTCTTCCAATTCAAGCCTTGGTGCTCTCTTGGAATGATCTTCAATGGCTCTATGTGCTTCTGTTTGCAGTAGTTTTGGCTTACACTTCTTGAATCAACCTAGCCAATCCTTCATGCAACTTGGAGTGATCACTTGGAATACATGAGTCAGCCACGAATTCTCCTCAATCTTTCTTGCCAAATACTCAATGTTGCTTATAGATGATGATGATAATCAGAATTGTAGTGATTGATGAAGTTTTAATGGAGTTTGGAATGAAAATGCATTTTGGAGTGAAAGAATTAAAATGTGGTATGCAAGCTCTAAGAATCTCTAACCAATGCATGGATCCACTCTAGGGCTTATATAGATGAGAATAGAAGCCTCTAGAACTTTGGAGAACCTTCCATGAAGTTTCTAGAACTTCTCATGCAATGATAATTTGAATTTGTCATCTTTGGTAAATCTCATGCTATATCATGATACACCATGCAATCTCACTTAATTTCTCCTCAAATGATATGGTAAAATGAGAACAAAGCCTTACAAGTCCTTATGTAGCATTTTCCCATCTTTCCTTTTGATGCCTTAAAGTGCAAGTAACAAATTTACAAAGCAACTCCAATTTTTAAGCCTAAACTCAAAAATGTGGCTAAACCATTGTTTTTAAAATGATGTTTCCAATCAAAATGATATGTTGGATGACCCATTTTGGATTCATAGATCTCCCAAACCAATTTTCAAATTCAACTTTTTCAACTTATAAGCCATTTTAGGTCATTTTCACCCAATCCTGCAAATCCATGCTATGAGCTTTTCCAACAATCCATGACCTTCTTTATAGACTTAAAATCACATTTTGAACAACTTTCATGTTTTGAGTTTTTTCATTTGAGGCTTGGAAATAGGAGATATGGCCTTTGCTTAAAATGACCTATAATTGACAAATGACCAAAATACCCCTGTCTTGTTCAAACCATAAGTTGAGTTCCACAAATCCTATCAAGGACTTCTACCACTCAAATTAAAGCTAAGAAGATGCCCTTCAACATTAATGTTGACCAAGAAATCATAGGAATCATCCTACTAGGGCAAAAGTTATCTGCAAGTTGGGTGACTTCCAAGGACCCAGATTCACACACCTCAGCTGACCTGTAATTTGTCCAAACCATAACTTGAGCTTTGTAACTCCTATCAAGGACTTCCACCACTCAAATTAAAGCTAAGAACAAGCTCTACAACATTCATGTTGTGGGGAAGATGAGATATCAATCACATCTAGAGCTAAAACTGCCTGGAAGATAGGGATCAAATTAGGGTTTTTCACTGACAATCCTTGGAAACCCTGACTTGAAACTTCTCAAACTCATCAATCATGATGAGTTGGTCTAGGAATCATCCTTATAACATCTCTATGCATCATTCCATGATCTCATGGCCCTTGGATTAGGTCTCAACCTTCTCCAAATCTTCAGTTATCCTAGGGTTGACCCAGTCAAAACCCTAATTCTACCATTCATGGTTGAATCTCCTGAATTCTTGCATAATGACTTCTCTGGACTTCATGATGGCTATCAAGACATCTCACAGGCTTCCTCAAAACATCTAGTTCATTCTCAAAGTCTCAGAATCATCTGAGGAGCACCCACAACTCTCAAGCTATGAAGCACACAACCCTGGTTTCAACCAATTCCTCTGAGGATCTCCTGAACTTTCTGATGAAGGTATCAACTTTCAAACACTCAATGAATAAATAATTGTTGGTCAAATTTTGGGGTGCAACAGCTGCCCCTATTCAAACGGCTTAAACCTGACTGGTTGAGAAGCGAATGGCTCTCAACCAATCAAGGTGCGAGACGATTGAATACCGGTAAACCCGAAAATTTGCCAACTGCATGAGCACACGGTACTCTGCGGGGAACAAATCTTCGAATATTGCAATGCTAGCTGCACGGCAGCTAGCTGGAGAGATACTGGTCTGACATCGCCGTCAGTTATCCACATTAAATTCTTCTGACATTGCCTTCTGACAACCACAACACCCAACATCGCTGCTGGAACACCAAATCACCTGACATCGCCGTCAAGAACAACCATAACTCGGGGAAATAAGCGTCCAACATCGCCGCCGGAGACCTAAACCTGAATCACCAAAATACCCAACATCGCCGCTGGAGAAAATACAACAATGAACAAAATACCCCGCATCACCGCTGGAGAAAATACATCTGACAGAATACCCCGCATCGCCGCTGGAGAAACACATCTGACAGAATACCCCGCATCGCCGCTGGAGAACTACATCTGACAGAATACCCCGCATCGCCGCTGGAGAAACACATCTGACAGAATACCCCGCATCGCCGCTGGAGAACTACACCTGACAGAATACCCCGCATCGCCACTGGAGAACTAAAGGATCTGCATCACCTAACATCGCCGTCAGAAGATTGGATCACCTTGACATGCCCAACATCGCCGCTGGAAAACTGAATCTGACATCGCCGTCGGAAACAAACATCACTCTGAGAGACACTCGACATCGCCGTCGTTCAAACATCATCTCTGATGGGGATTTAAAGAGTCTGACCTCGCCGTCAAACAAACATTCAGCCTCGCCGCCGGACAACTGATGATCTGACCTCGCCGTCAAATCCAAACGTTCAACCTCGCCGCCGAACACAAACCCGGTCCGGGAATCCGAAGTATACATCTCAAAGGTACAAAACCTGAGCTTGGGATGGAAACAAACACTTCCAACGGTACACATCCTAATATTGGAGGCAAACATATCCAAAGGTACGAAACCTGAGCTTGGAATCAAACATATCCAAAGGTACGAAACCTGAGCTTGGAATCAAACATATCCAAAGGTACGAAACCTGAGCTTGGAATCAAACATATCCAAAGGTACGAAACCTGAGCTTGGAATCAAACATATCCAAAGGTACGAAACCTGAGCTTGGAATCAAACATATCCAAAGGTACGAAACCTGAGCTTGGAATCAAACATATCCAAAGGTACGAAACCTGAGCTTGGAATCAAACATATCCAAAGGTACGAAACCTGAGCTTGGAATCAAACATATCCAAAGGTACGAAACCTGAGCTTGGAATCAAACATATCCAAAGGTACGAAACCTGAGCTTGGAATCAAACATATCCAAAGGTACGAAACCTGAGCTTGGAATCAAACATATCCAAAGGTACGAAACCTGAGCTTGGAATCAAACATATCCAAAGGTACGAAACCTGAGCTTGGAATCAAACATATCCAAAGGTACGAAACCTGAGCTTGGAATCAAACATATCCAAAGGTACGAAACCTGAGCTTGGAATCAAACATATCCAAAGATTTATAATAAATAATAACAAAAGAAAATAAATAATAACAAAACACACAGAGATTTATAATAGTTCCTCCCAAATGAGAGTAGTCCAGTCCCCTTGTAGCACTAGAGATTTTCACTATAATAAAAACATGATTATAATCACTTATGCATTTAAGCATAAGACTTTTCTTTGCTCAGAACCTCAACCCGAGACTTCCTGCTTAAACCCCTTAGGTCCAAGACTTTTGCTCAGGTTCCACGAACCCAAGACTTCCTTGCTTAAGCCCCTCAGACTCAAAACTTCTACTCAGACCCTCGGTCCAAGACTTTCCTACTCAGATTCCACGAATCCAAGACTTCTGCTCAAGCCCCTCAGTCCCAAGACTTCCTTGCACAAGTACCACGAACTCAGGACTTCCTTGCTAGGTTCCACGAACCGAATACTTCTACTTAATCCCCTCATTCGCAAGACTTCCTTTCTAAATTTCCATAAACTCAAGAGTTCCTTGCTTAGATTCCACAAATCCAAAACTTCTTCTCAAGCCCCTCAGGCCCAAGACTTTCTTGCTAAGACTCATAGTCTAAGACTTCCTTTCTTAAATCCCATAGATTCAAGACTTCTTCTCAATCAACAATTGATTAAGACTTTCAATGCTCTAGCACATAGTAGGATACTTACTTAGCTCAAGCTTCTCAGGAGCAGATCGACCTTGTTGCTCAAACACATAGCAAGAGACTTTATCTAAACTACTAAATAATCATATTTAGAAGAATAGAGAACAAGGTGTACTTGATAAAATTATCAGAGGTACAGGGTAATCACCTTAACAAAGACCTCTAAGAACTTAAGATTTCTAAGATATACAATGTTTAATAAATATTAAGGCTTATTACAATTTATAACTTATAACACAAAAATCTGCATACTCGATTGTGTTGCTTATTGTATGACCTTGTTATTCCTCCATCCAGCCAGAAGTAGAACATTTCTATCCTTCTTGGCTTTCCTTCTATATATTCCCTTTTGATTGCTCCCTTGTTCAAGACTTCATTTTGAATCTTTAGTAGCTTATATAGCAGTTGTAGAAGACTAGTTGTTGGAAGAGATAAATTGAACAAGTATCTTTGTTTTTCCATAGTTCAAGAGACGTTGAACAAGTATCTTTGTTTTTTCATAGTAGCTTATATAGAAGTTGTAGAAGACTAGTCGTTGGAAGAGATAAATTGAACAAGTATATTAGTTTTTCCATTGTGTAACATGTTTCACCATTGTATCTTCCATGTAATTTGGTAATATATAGCCATTGATAGTAGATATCTAAAAAGCATGTCAACTCTTCTTGAGCCTTATGAACTTAGACTCTAGCTGACAAACAGATTTGACAATCAACTTGCTTTTTGCGGTACGAATAGCTTTAACTTTATCACTAATTCTGAATGATCACCAGAAGCTAATTACATTCACCAAGTTTATAAACAATATGTTTCCTCTTATGAAGTTGGGGTCTTCATCTTCAGAGTCCATGCCAGACATCACTTAGAGAGTTTTTTTTAGATTCTGCACCACCAGACATAAGTAATTCAACTTCTCTTAAGGGCATCCTTATATACCAGATTCTGAATATATAAATTTAAGCATTAGAACTTGCATACTTGGAACACACATTAGATAACACCATTGTTCTTTTAATACTTTGTTATCATCAAAACCCAAGGAGTATATGTGATGAACAAATCTTGTTCTAACAGAGTTTCCATTCAACAAACTTTTCTCCTTCACTTCATATGAGAAATCCAAAGGTTTATCTCATGACCAAACAAATGTACCTTTTGTATTACCTGGTTAACACTTTACCACATGATCCAAAAGATCTGATGAACAAAGTCCAGTCACAATCATAAATAATCTTGCCCCTACATCTAGTCTAATTGCGCCTTTAAGTCCATCCAATAGAAATAACCTTGTACCTAGTAATCCAAACTCATTTTATATTCATATTCACTCTACTCAACCAAACTAAAATTATGTTCTTGAGGGGAGAGTTGTTGGACCAGATGTCTGGGACAACGTGTACACTGATTTATGATAGAAGACAGATTATTTGTAGGACAAATGTCACAGATGATGTCTGGGACCTTGTAAACCAGGAAATAAAAAGTTTGTAAGAAATATAATAAATGCATAAAGAAAATAAATAACACAAGAGATTGGTAACCCATTTCGATGAAACCACGCCTACATCTGGAGGGCACTCTAACCAAGAAAGAAAATTCACTATTTTGAATTAGTACAATTAATCTTATATGAACACCAACACCATGATGTTCAATTCCTCTTCCTAATCCTAGTGACTTTCTATTCAGAACTCCTCTAAGATATGAGAACACCTCTCACTTTCTCTTTATCACTAATTCCAAGTGATCAAACTCAATAACAAGAATATTGAATGTTGAATTTACAACTCAACTAAGACAAACTAACAACTATGCCAAGTTACTGAAGCAATAGTGTGGTGTACACTTAACACAAAATACTTTGTTCTCGAGCTTATAGAATTAGTATCTTGATACAAAGTTTCACAACTCAACTAACAAATCAAACTCTATGCCTTAAGATATGAAAGGAGGTGTTAGAATGGTGCACAAAAATACAAAAAAAAACTCAAAAGACAAACGCTAACGCAAGGAATCTTCAAAACATGCACACCTTAAATGTGAGGTTTGAGTCTTCTTATATAGCAATGCTTTCTAGGTTTTTCTCCTTTGGGTTTCTGATTTAATTTCGCCTAGAACAATAGCAGAATTTGTCTGATTTTATTTGCTCAATAAATGTCTCCAACAAAAGATATGATTTGTTAAAATTAAAATATGATTTGATCTTCAATAGTTATCAAACAAATCACACAATTAATTTTTTACCCAGTTTGATGAAACTACACCTATGTATAGGAGGCTGAGTCAACAACCCAGGAAAGAGAATTCACTATTAGTAGCTTAGTACAATTAAGCTTACATGAAAAAACAAACCATGTGTTGTTCAATGCCTCTTCCTAACACTACCTAATAACTTTATAATTAGAGCCTTCCCCTAAACATGAGAATCTACTCACTTTCTTCTCTGCCACAAAACCAGTGATAGGGGAAAACAACCATTAAACCTTAGTGATGAACTTCAATCTTAACAAGATGAAAGAATGTTGAATATTATAACTAAAGTAGACATACTTTATATGTCAAGTTACTGAAACATAAAGGTGTACATAAGAATTTTGAATTTACAACTCAACTAGACAAACCTTCTATACGAAGTTACTGAAACATACAATTGTACATAAAGATTCTACAATAATTATATTAGGGCATTGGCGTGGAATACACACCACAAAAACTAACACTCTAAGATCTTCAATGTAAGTGCTAATAACTATGGGCTTTTATCCTTGGATAATATCTTTAATTTTGCCAAAAATTAATGCAGAATCTGTTGGATATTTGATTTTCTCCTTGAATATCTCCAACAAAAAGATATGATTTGGTTTGTTACAAATTCAAATTTAAATTTATTTTAAATCTAATTTGATCTTCATAGTTGTCCAACAAATCATATAATCATAATGCTAAACCAATAGCAATAAAACATAATTGATTATTCTTAAAAAATTTGATTAAAACACAACAATCTGGCACCTGTTGCACAAGGCTCACTCCAACATGTGTCCCTTTTACAGCTTAAGCAAGGTAGACTAATCTTGAACACTACGAGACTTTTCCATGTTGTTGTTTTACTATATACAGTCAACCCAAAGGACAAATCTGTAACACCCTTCTAACCCCACATGAAAATACATAAATAATCAGAGTAAATTAACATGCTTTCACAAAAGGGCGTCACACATAATTTCAAAAGGGCGTCACACATAATTTCAAAACATCAAAACCACCTGTCATGCTTTAAACACTCAAATAAAATAATCATGCTTTTCAAAGTTCACTTTGCATGTAGCAGCGGATTCAATTTATATTCATAATTCTTTTCACATAGCATTCATGTTCATCTCATAATTCAACAATACTTGGGCACTAAGGCCAACATCACAATATTTCGATACATTTAAAACACAACTTAAAATACATAAAATATCTCTAAAGCAAAAACCCAAACGATCCCAGTGTTACATAACCAGAGCATGACTCGACCCAACATAATTAAAATACTAAACAACTGCACCAGCAGAGACCTCGCAACTACTAGCAGTACAACCCTAAGATACCTGCATGATATCATAAAGGACACCATTCCAGCAGAAGGGTGAGAAATATTACCATAATAATCAAAGCACATAATCATATATAAATGCGCAAGTACAGAATACATACATTTCACATTTTCTCACCACAATGCATATTAACACAATAACCATGCACATAATATATATCCATAGCATCAAATACACATATTATACTCCTCACCACAATACCTCACATACCCACTAACATACATCGCAAAGCATATATGTATAAAACCAAGCATTTCATCATGCATACATTCGCAATTACAATTAATCCTCACAAACATACACGTTATGTTTCATTCATCACGAATCATATAACATACGCCATCATGTTTAATCATCAATTCGTTATTCAATATCTTTCTCAATTACTCAATCGCAACCCACAATTCAACAATTCATACTCACATGCATATTTCATATAACACTCATAACCATGCCATGTGACTCACTTAAAACTCACCCAATTTCACCAATCCCCTTTTTAGGATTATGGGTACGTCACTTATACCCTACTAGGAATAACACCTCAGTTATTCTACCCCGGTAATTACTCCACTAGGAACGACACATTGCCATTCTACCCCAGTGAGTACAAATCTTTCACATAAACATTATTATCTATATTACTCTCATATTTACCAATCATTACATATATACATGTACTATTATATTCTTAGGCATTATTCACAATTCATCACATACATTACACTGTATGTATATATATACACACAACTAAGCATACTCATCAATCATGCTTCTACAATTCACATCATTTTCACACAAACATTTATAATTATATTTATTCATACATCTCAATCATTCCATACATCGCAATGTATCCATATAAGTATCTATATATAAATAGAACATCAAGCATATACAATATGCATTCACCAAGGTTTACATCAATCCATGTAAACCCACATATATATACATATCTTCAAGCATACTCACTCATGCCATTATCGCAATTCGTGTTAGTTCATATAAACATACACAATATGTTTATATCATCACCATTTCACATAAACATTCACATACATGTTTATTTCATCAATGCATCATATAAAGATGAATTATGCAACTCATAGTGACCGACTCACGACTCTATGCAGATGCAAATGCGGTACCGACTCAATTCAGCAGGTTCAATTGAAGAACCAAATGGAACCATCGCTCGTTACCGAAGTAACTCCCTGTCGGGCCTACGATGTTCACCCATTGCTCACACCCTACATGGGCGCACAATGTTTATGGATTGCTCACACCCCACATGGGCACACAATTCAATTGCTCACACCCCACTAGGGCACACAATCCGATTGCTCACACCCCACTAGGGCACACAATCGTTCTGCAGATTCTACGCGGAATCAAATATAGACCATCGCTCACACCACACATGGGCACACGATGTCTTTGCAAATCCTACACGGGATCAAATATAACCATCGCTCACTCCCCACATGGGCACACGAGGTTCTGCAAATCCTACACGGGATCAAATAACACAAATGCATATCATGATGCTTCACATGCAAACATGACTCAATCAACTATAAACCATCGCTCACACCCCACATGGGCAGACGAGGTTTCTGCAGATCCTACGCGGGATCAATCAACACAAAACGCATACATGTTTACAAACATACTCATGCATCTATCACATTTCACTGCATACATTTATTATGCATTCACAACATATATATCATAATGCAAATATATATATTCATCATTTATTTCACACCATTTCATACATGGTTCTCATACAAAATGACTCAATCAGTTATAGACCATCGTTCACACCCCACATGGGCACACAATGTCTTTGCAGATCCTACACGGGATCAATCAACACAAACTGCATACATATTCGCAAATATATTATCATGCATTCTTCACACATCAACACGTACAATCATCATGCACTCACAATGTGTATTATATTCATCATTCATCACAATTGCCATGCATTTTTATTCAATTCTAAACAATGCATAATTTTCCCAAAGGCCACGATTCAAAATCATATTCATACACTAGGATTCACGCCTTACGGCTACCCACAACACAACAATTAATAACACACAAATTATCCTTACGAGACGAGACCGATCGCAACCGGACGCTCTAGCTACTATAAGCTCTTCTCACTCAAAATCATTAATCCCGACTAATCAGTAAAATCGGCTAAAAGTTGGCTAAAAATAATATTTCTTTTCACCAAGTTGTAGAACATATTATTAGCTTCAGTTTGATATAAAGAACGTCAAAATCCGATAAACGGTGAAAAAGTTATGAATTTTCGAAGTTTTGAAAAATAATATTTTCTCACACTTACAGTGTTAATCGGTTAACGTATATGGTTAACCAGTTAACACCTCCAAAAACTCAGTTTTTAGACCAAAAACTCAGTTTTTAGGCCCCTAACACTGTGTTAATCGGTTAACGTATATGGTTAACCGATTAACACCTGAAAAACTCAGAAAAACAGCTACGGGTTCGGGCTTAAAAGCCCCAAAAAGTCGCCCGATTAAATACCTATCTATCCTTACTAATCATATACAAATATTTTAGGGTTATAAAACTCAACTTTCACAACATTCGATTTCCACTCAAAATCTTAACCTCAATTTAACCGAAAATGGTGAAACTCACAATATCACCCGATTTTCGCCAAACTAGTTCCAATAATCTTAGTCTAACATATCCCGACTAAGCTACGAAAGTTATTCTCGATTCTAACCGTCCAAACATCGGCTTCTATCGATTTCTATCATTTCGACCTAAATGGAAATAAGGTTGGAAAACAACCAAACTCATCCACACACATACACAATCATACACAATGATTAAGATAGTAAGATTTCACACCCTTACCTTAGATTAATCGAAGCCAGAGGATGTTCTTGATGATTCTCCAAGTTTTCCTCTTTTTCTCCTCTTTTCTCTTCTTCCTCTTTCTTTCTTTCTTTCCTTTTTCCTTCCACTTTCTCATATATATACCTTTCCCTTTATTTCTTTCCATTGAATTTCCTCTCTCAAAACATCTATCAATCCATTTAAACAATCATCTAATTATTCAAATAATTAGAACAATCCAAATAAATCAATTATTTAACACAAATAATTAATCATTGAAAATTGGGTTGTTACAACTTTCCCCCACTTTAGAAATTTTCGTCCTCGAAAATGTTACCTCTTGCTCATCAATCCGAACTAGCAATGTCTCAACAGTCAAATCCTTCCTCACTTGTACACCATCCACCCAGATGAATGCACTTGCACTTCCTCGATTAGGCATATACCATATTATGTAAATTCACAAGCGACAGCGGTAAGACAATCAAACATGATACTTCTCCCACGCTTCCGCTGCGCCCTCTGATACTAAGCAACAAACCATGGTGTGTGCTTCCGAGACTTCAAAGCTCGATCAACACCCGTCACCACTGAAACTCTCAGAACACGTCCTTTCTTAGATCTTCTTGATCTTCTCAGTTGTCTCTTACACAATCCTCAGGTCCGAGCACAACACTCTCGCCTGAATCATACCAATACAAAGGAGTCCTACACCTCATACCATACAACGCTTTAGATCCATATCTGACACAATATTCGATGACACCTCATACAACTTCATCACCTCAGCGATATCCATCTCAACCAGCTCCAACATAGAATGATTAATCCTCATTGGTAGGAAAAAAAAAACCAATCTAGCCATTCCATCCAAAATCACTCGATTAAAATCATACTCCTCAAATTCTCCGGAAAACCCAACGCAAAATCCATGGGAATACTATCCAATTTCAACTCTGGAATATACAACGGTTACATCAGACCCAACAGTCTCAGACGTTCATTCTTCGACTTCCGACAAGTCTAACCAGCACATACAACTAAACCACTTCTCTCTTCATCTATGGCCATCAAAATAATTTTCTCAAATTCGGTTACATCTAGCACTAGGATGGATACTCCATCTACCACAATACTCTTATTCCACTTAATAATCTCTATAACACAACTCTATCACGACATCTCATGATACCATTCCCATTAATACGAAAATCAGTCCTTCGACTTAATTCATTAAATTCAACCATCATCATCAGTATATACCAAATCTTAAATCGATGCATCAGCTACCGCGTTGCTCTACCCGAATGGTAATTCAATCCAAAACTATAATCCCTCAGAAGTTCCAATCGTTTTCCTCTGCCTCATATTCAATTCTCCCAATTCAAACCAATACCTTAAGCTCTTGAGATCACCAACTGTTACAAATCTCACACTAACCAATTTGAGCCTCCAACTCAGGCGCAAACACAATAACAACCCATTCTAAGTTACTTGTCAAATAATCCCTCTTATATGCTTTAAATTGCCTCTAAGCAATTAAACTTATTGATGTTGCACTTAACATATCTCCCAATCATACCCCCATGGTATTCCACATCTTACTTTCCTTAATAATCACCGAAAGTCATTATCCACCTTTATACTCTACTCCACAATCAGTTTCCGTAGCATACACACCAAACACAAGTCTCAAAACTACTCAATTAATTTTAATTCTTTGATCATCTAAACAGACATACCATATGGAGCTCTCAATATCTGACTAGTTTCCGCAACTAAGTCGATCACAACTCCACTTCACGTCCTGGCTGTATAACACTTATCTTGTCAGTATAACTCTCAGGCAACCACAATCAAATGGTAAACCGCCAACTTCCCACTTTCATTTATACTCAAAATTTCCATCAAAATTAAACATCTCATCACTGTCCTACGCTGACTCATCAAAACAATTCTTAAGCACTCGGCTTCACTCAAAACAATTCATTGCACCACGCCATCTAAACTTGCAAGACACATCTATCCCATCCAACACAATCCCAACTACTATCAACAAGAGATTAAGGGTGATCAGTTCCTCAATTTGTCAATAGACAGCCGAAATCATGATGGGGTATAAACTATCTTTACCAAACTATAAGAGCATCCAACCACACTGAGCTACAACTCTACACTTGCAGCAACCTAGAGAAGCACAAGTTTCTCCCCTACTTTAACCATTCTCACTCCTTGCAGATAAAGGTTAGACAACCAACACGTATCGACAGTGTTTCACACACATGTCGCATACAAGGGAACAACTAACATTAGACAACTTGGCCGGATGGACCGACCTGCTCTGATACCATTAATGTAACACCCTTCTAACCCCACATGAAAATACATAAATAATCAGAGTAAATTAACATGCTTTCACAAAAGGGCGTCACACATAATTTCAAAACATCAAAACCACCTGTCATGCTTTAAACACTCAAATAAAATAATCATGCTTTTCAAAGTTCACTTTGCATGTAGCAGCAGATTCAATTTATATTCATAATTCTTTTCACATAGCATTCATGTTCATCTCATAATTCAACAATACTTGGGCACTAAGGCCAACATCACAATATTTCGATACATTTAAAACACAACTTAAAATACATAAAATATCTCTAAAGCAAAAACCCAAACGATCCCAGTGTTACATAACCAGAGCATGACTCGACCCAACATAATTAAAATACTAAACGACTGCACCAACAGAGACCTCGCAACTACTAGCAGTACAACCCCAAGATACCTGCATGATGTCATAAAGGACATCATTCCAGCAGAAGGGTGAGAAATATTACCATAATAATCAAAGCACATAATCATATATAAATGCGCAAGTACATAATACATACATTTCACATTTTCTCACCATAATGCATATTAACACAATAACCATGCACATAATATATATCCATAGCATCAAATACACATATTATACTCCTCACCATAATACCTCACATACCCACTAACATACATCGCAAAACATATATGTATAAAACCAAGCATTTCATCATGCATACATTCACAATTACAATTAATCCTCACAAACATACACGTTATGTTTCATTCATCACGAATCATATAACATATGCCATCATGTTTAATCATCAATTCATTATTCAATATCTTTCTCAATTACTCAATCGCAACCCACAATTCAACAATTCATACTCACATGCATATTTCATATAACACTCATAACCATGCCATGTGACTCACTTAAAACTCACCCAATATCACCAATCCCCTTTTTAGGATTATGGGTACGTCACTTATACCCTACCAGGAATAACACCTCAGTTATTCTACCCCAGTAATTACTCCACTAGGAACGACACATTGCCATTCTACCCCAGTGAGTACAAATCTTTCACATAAACATTATTATCTATATTACTCTCATATTTACCAATCATTACCTATATACATGTACTATTATATTCTCAGGTATTATTCACAATTCATCACATACATTACACTGCATGTATATATATATATATACACAACTAAGCATACTCATCAATCATGCTTCTACAATTCACATCATTTTCACACAAACATTTATAATTATATTTATTCATACATCTCAATCATTCCATACATCGCAATGTATCCATATAAGTATCTATATATAAATAGAACATCAAGCATATACAATATGCATTCACCAATGTTTACACCAATCCATGTAAACCCACATATATATACATATCTTCAAGCATACTCACTCATGCCATTATCGCAATTCGCGTTAGTTCACATAAACATACACAATATGTTTATATCATCACCATTTCACATAAACACTCACATACATGTTTATTTCACCAATGCATCATATAAAGATGAATTATGCAACTCATAGAGACCGACTCACGACTCTATGCAGATGCAAATGCGGTACCGACTCAATTCAGTAGGTTCAATTGAAGAACCAAATGGAACCATCGCTCGTTACCGAAGTAACTCCCCGTCGGGCCTACGATGTTCACCCATTGCTCACACCCCACATGGGCACACAATGTTTATGGATTGCTCACACCCCACATGGGCACACAATCCGATTGCTCACACCCTACAAGGGCACACAATCATTCTGCAGATTCTACGCGGAATCAAATATAGACCATCGCTCACATCCCACATGGGCACATGATGTCTCTGCAGATCCTACACGAGATCAAATATAACCATCGCTTACACCCCACATGGGCACACGAGGTTCTGCAGATCCTACACGAGATTAAATAACACAAATGCATATCATTATGCTTCACATGCAAACATGACTCAATCAACTATAAACCATCACTCACACCCCACATGGGCACACGAGGATTCTGCAGATCCTACGCGGGATCAATCAACACAAAATGCATAGATGTTTACAAATATACTCATGCATCTATCACATTTCATACATTTATTATGCATTCACAACATATATATCATAATGAAAATATATATATATTCATCATTTATTTCACACCATTTCATACATGGTTCTCATACAAAATGACTCAATCAGTTATAGACCATCGCTCACACCCCACATGGGCACACGATGTCTCTGCAGATCTTACACGGGATCAATCAACACAAACTGCATACATATTCGCAAATATATTATCATGCATTCTTCACACATCAACACGTACAATCATCATGCACTCACAATGTGTATTATATTCATCATTCATCACAATTGCCATGCATTTTTATTCAATTTTAAACAATGTATAATTTGCCCAAAGGCCACGATTCAAAATCATATTCATACACTAGGATTCACTCCTTACGGATACCCATAACACAACAATTAATAACACACAAATTATCCTTACGAGACGAGACCGATCGCAACCGGACGCTCTAGCTACTATAACCTCTTCTCACTCAAAATCATTAATCCCGACTAATCGGTAAAATCGGCTAAAAGTTGGCTAAAAATAATATTTCTTTTCACCAAGTTGTAGAACATATTATTAGCTTCAGTTTGATATAAAGAACGTCAAAATCCGATAAACGGTGAAAAAGTTATGAATTTTCAAAGTTTTGAAAAATAATATTTTCTCACACTTACAGTGTTAATCGGTTAACGTATATGGTTAACCGGCTAACACCTCCAAAAACTCAGTTTTTAGGCCCCCAACACTGTGTTAATCGGTTAACGTATATGGTTAACCGATTAACACCTGAAAAACTCAGAAAAACAGCTACGGGTTCGGGCTTAAAAGCCCCAAAAAGTCGCCCGATTAAATAGTTTTCACCCGATTAAATACCTATCTATCCTAACTAATCATATACGGATATTTTAGGGTCATAAAACTCAACTTTCACGACATTCGATTTCCACTCAAAATCTTAACCTCAATTTAACCGAAAATGGTGAAACTCACAATATCACCCGATTTTCGCCAAACTAGTTCCAATAATCTTAGTCTAACATATCCCGACTAAGCTACGAAAGTTATTCTCGATTCTAACCGTCCGAACATCGGCTTCTATCGATTTCTATCATTTCGACCTAAATGGAAATAAGGTTGGAAAACAACCAAACTCATCCACACACATACACAATCATACACAATGATTAAGATAGTAAGATTTCCCACCCTTACCTTAGATTAATCGAAGCCAGAGGATGTTCTTGATGATTCTCCAAGTTTTCCTCTTTTTCTCCTCTTTTCTCTTCTTCCTCTTTCTTTCTCTTTCTTTCTTTCTTTCCTTTTTCCTTCCACTTTCTCATATATATATCTTTCCCTTTATTTCTTTCCATTGAATTTCCTCTCTCAAAACATCTATCAATCCATTTAAATAATCATCTAATTATTCAAATAATTAGAATAATCCAAATAAATCAATTATTTAACACAAATAATTAATCATTGAAAATTGGGTTGTTACAAAATCTACTAGAAACAACATATTTCTCCAGCCTTTACAAACGATCAGGTGTTTGATGTTGTTGTTGAGGATTTGTTTCAATTGTTGGATCTCTAGATGATAAAACTGGTTTTGACCTTGGTTTTATGCTTCTTCTAGTTCCGTTCTGGAATGGGATCTGTTGGTATCTTTCTCATGGCACTTCAATTGATTGGAAGCATCAGACTGATCATCTCGTCATCAGGGTGACTTTGGACTCCAAGTAACCTGCACAATCCATTAATAATAAAAGAATGTCCACAAGCTCGTTATGGTGCATCATCCATATATTTAATATTTTCATATATCAACTTCCAAATATTTTTTTGGCTCATGGTTCAGGATGGACATCAGAGCCATGCACTTTTTCGCAATAAACTCTAATTTGTTAGAAGTTGCTTCTAGAGTTTGTATATCAAAGGATGCCCATGCTTTTGGTATTGGGTGAATATGTGAAGTGAGTAACTTCAATGCAACACCATTCACAACAACCCACTCATCTTCAGGTCAACATAACTCATTTCTCATCATTCACACATTTGTTCACTTACCATATGTTTACCTCACACTTAAGAAGTGAACTCGTTGTGACGATGAAAAGCAACATTAATGAAAAATTCTATCCCAATAAACTTGTTGGTGTCTTGAATGAAGTTGTTAAATATCATTCATCGCCTCTCTTCCAACAATTCTATCAACTCTACGTGCCCCATCAAAATTTGACAATCAAATGCCCTATCGTGCACTGCTTAATAATTCACAGCTTTGAGATACTTGTCAGAGTTAACTTATGAGAGAAATTGGTAGTTTGGAGAAAGTGGCGCCTCTTGAGATAGTGGTGCAGTTGAAGTTGTTGCATGATAATCACAACTTATTTTCGAGGACATTTTTATGAAACAAAAGGACAATATAACATGGGTATAATGAAAATAAATTATATATGAAATTGATATTGATATACTTTAGGATTAGAAAGTTTGTTGAAATGGTGGTTGTATGGAAAGGTTGCCTAAAAATGGCATTTTTAAAGGCGCTTTTTGCAGGCCATCTCGACCATTATACTCGTATTGCAATAGTGATACATTACTACTTGATCCAACAATGTGATTCTCCAATGTCTCTCTATAACGTCTCTATCGCAATCACGAAGAGATCCATCGTGATCGTGACGAAGATATATCGCGACCACTATGTGACCATAGCGATCGTGAAAATTCTAGGGGTTAAAATATTTCTCTTTGCTCTAATTCTTCCTATTCTCTCATTTTTTCCTTCCATTCTTTTTTTACCTTCTTCATACTACTTTACCAAATAACCTGCTATAAAACAAAATATGATTAAATGAAATAACATGGAATTTAAACTATGAATGAAATAAAAGAATTTATCTGATGGGTTGCCTCCCATTAGGCTCTCATTTAAATTCATTAGCTTGAATTTGTTGTCTAAGTTTTTGCGAGTATCAGAGGCACCTTCTCAACTGGTATCTCACCTCCTAAATATATTTTCCACCTTTGACAGTTTACCGTAAAAGCGTGAGAATCTCTAGCACCCTATATTTCTATAAAACCATTCATAAACACTTTATTAATAATAAAAGGACTAGACCGTCTAGACTTTAACTTACCTGGAAACAACCTCATTCAAGAGTTGTACATCAAAACCTTGTATCATGGTTTAAATTCTCTTGTCACTAGGTTTTTGTCATGATACCTCTTAGTTATATCCTTATAAAATCACAGTGTTCTCATAGGCTCTAAGTCTCATCTCCTCTAACTCATCCAACTTCAAAAACCTCTTTCTCTCAGCTGCTTTTTCATCTAAGTTTAAAAACTTAATTGCCCAATATGATTTGTGTTCCAATTTGACGGGTAATTGAGAATCCTTCCCATAAACCAATTGATATAGGGATAATCCTCTATGAGCCTTGAATGCTATCTTATACACCTAGTGAGCGTCATCTAACTTCTTGGACCAATCTTTCCTAGATGTAGCAACAGTCTTTTCCAAAATCTATTTCAGCTTCCTATTTGACACTTCTACTTACCCACAAGTTATGATAAGGTGTAGACACTTTTTGTTTCATATTATATTTTTTAAGAACACCTTCTAAATACGTATTGCAGGAGTGTGTTCCCCCGTCACAGATCAAACCTCTAGGGATACTGGACCTAGCTAAAATATTCGTTTTCAAAAAGATAGAGATAGTTAGGCATCATTAGTAACACATGCAATAGCTTCAACCCATTTGGTTATACAATCTACACAAACTAGAATGTATACATGTGAGTTAGATAGTGGAAAAGGACCCATAAAGTCTACATCTATCATACCATAAAGAGGCATCTCGTCTTGTTTTGAAATGCTACATGTTTTCTGGCATTTGAGACATTCCTGAACATACAACTTACAGTCTTTAAATAAATTTGGTCATAAAATGCCACTTTGAAGCACTTTCAATGATGTTATTATCCCCATTATGGTGACCTTCATAAGCTAAGTTATGATAGTCCCACATAATATTCCTAGCTTCCTTACCTGTAACACACATGCAAATTAAATCGTCAAGACTAATTTTAAACAAATAAGGCTCATCCCATGAATAGTGATTAGCCTATTTGTAGAATTGTTTCTTTTGCAGCAAAGTGCAGTCTTCCAGAATATGCGTTGCAGCCTTATAATTGGAAATGACAACAAACCAAGGTCATTGCTAATTTACATTAAGTGCTAATAAAAAAGCTCTTCATTTATATTCTTTTCTTTTCGAGTTACTTCATTGTTTTTCAACCTAGATATATGACCAGCTACAATATTTTCGACTCCCTTTTAATGTGTTATTTCTAAGTAGAACTCTTGTAACAATGATATCCACCAAAGTAACCTCAGCTTAGAGACTCTTTTGTTGAAAATATATTTCAATGTTTCATGATTTGTAAAAATAAAAACTTTTGAACCAATTAGATATCCCCGAAATGTTTCCAATGTGATTACATGGCTATTAATTCTTTTCCAGTGGTTCTATAATTCATCTAATTTTAGTTTAAAACCTTACTATCATATTAAATCGCGTGGAAAAACTTCCCGTGGCGTCGACCAAGGATTGCTCCAATCACGTAATCTCCCACATCACACATAAGTTCAATTGGAAGTTTCCAATTTGGAGCGACAATTATGGGTGCAAAATAATAGAAAAATATTTAAAACACTCATCATCAAAGTCAAAAACATTTTCTTTCACTAGAAGGTTACATAGAGGTTTTGCAAATGTTATATAAGTTCTTTATAAATCTTCGGTAAAAATTGACATGTCCTAAGAAACTTCTCACACCTCTAACATTAATGGGAATGGGTAATTTTTTTATAACTTCGATTTTGGCCTGATCAAATTCAATGCCCTTTGATGAGATGTTATGTCCCAAAATGATACCTTTAGTTATCATAAAATAATATTTTTCCCAATTCAAAACAAGGTTTCTTTCGGTACATCTCTCCATAAAAACATTAAGGAGCACAAGACATTTATCAAAATCACTACCAAAAATAGAAAATCATCCATACATACCATGATGAAAGATTCAATCATATCAGAAAATATAGAAAGCACACACCTTTGAAACTTTGCAGGAGCATTGCATAATCCGAATGACATCTTGCGATAGGCGAACACTCCAAAAGGGGCATGTGAAAGCGGTCTTTTCTTGATCTAAAAGGTCTACCGCAATCTGATTGTATACCGAATATCCATCAATTAAATAATAATATGCTTGTCATGCTAATATTTCTAACATTTGATCCATAAAAGGTAATTGTAAATGATCTTTTTGAGTTGCTTTGTTTAACCTTCTATAATCAATACACATACACCATCTGGTAACTTATTGAGTTGGAATAAACTCGTTCTTTTCATTTTGAATGAAATGTATACCTCCCTTATTAGGGACTACATACACAATACTTACCTAAGAACTGTCATAAATAAGATAGATCATATATGCTTCAAGTAGTTTCATGACTTTTTTTCTCACCGTTTCTTTCATGGTAAGATTCAGTCTTCTTTGAGGTTGAACTACCAGCTTGAACTCTTCTTCTGGCTTTATCTTGTGCATGCAATAAGCTAGGCAAGTACCTTTCAAATAAGTCACACTACAATCGAGTTCCTTTTTATCATCTCTTAGGAGTCTCTAACAACTTTTCTTCTTCTAGAGTTGAAAAAGAGCTACTGATGATGGCTGGTTGTAATGGTTTCTCACCCAAAAAAGACATACTACAAGTTTTTCAACAATTCTTTTAACTCAGGATCCTTTTGAACTAGTATTTGACCAATACTACCTAAGAGATCATTTTTTTTCTTGGTGCTTTATTAACCCGTGTTGGTTGAAGTAGAAGTAGAAACTCTACTACCTCCATATCAGATTCATATTCAACCTATTCAACCAAAATAAAAATAACTCAATCCATCGATGGTGAAAGTGTTTCTGCTGTAGTTTTGAACAACTTCATCCATTGTATCAATTCTTTAACATTGAGGATTCTCTTAGTGGTATCTCATAGCTTAAAAAATGTTGAAGACAATTTTTTTTGTTGAGTCTCAATATTAACTTACCAAATTCCACATCAATGAGAGCTCTACATGTTGCTAAGAATGACCTCCTGAGAAGTGATGGTGTTTCAGAGTCTTCTGGCATGTCAAGAATCACAAAATCTGCTGGAAACAACAAATCATCCACTCTAACCAATACATCTTCAATAACTCCATAAGGATATGTGATTGAACGATCAAGTAATGTTAAAGTCATTTGAGTCAGATTTGGTTCACCATGATTTAAACTTCTCGCAATGGACAAACACATAAGATTGATGTTAGCTCCTAAATCACACAAAGTGTGACCAACATTTAATGGACCAAAAGAAGATGGGATAATGAATATACCTGGATCAATGAGTTTGGATGGAAGTTTTCTTTGAATGATTGTGTTACACTCTTTTGCCAAAGCAATATTATCATTTTACTTTAATTCACTCTTTCCCGATCAAAGGTAATAGGGTTAGCGGATTGAAAACCTAAAGATATATGTTCAGCATTAGGCCTCTTGCAATAATCGTCCATCGTTTTTTATGGCGGATTGGCAATCTCTTCTCTTTCTTCTTCTAGTTCTTCCTTAGCTTGCAGTGCTTCTGTTTTTTGCTTTACAAATTGCTCATGTTGTTCTCTCAATTTCTGAACCTAATAATATCAATGTCAAACTCGAACCTCGCATAAATAAACAAACAATATCTTAGTAGCATTGCACCAAACAAAAATGGATAAATGTAAAAATAATAATAACAATAACTAAATTAAATAAAATTTAATTATAAAAAGTCACACAAAAATTTACTTGTTGAGATTATCAACAATCCCCAACAACGATGCCAAAAACTTGATGAATTTGTAAGCAAGTGTACTAATATAGTCGGAAGTAATAAAATTTTTAAATTGTCTCCAAAGGGATTGAAAATTTAACAAGATTGTAATTGTGAAATTTAAAGTAACTTCAGGGGAATTTTTATATTGGTTTTGCGGAAAATAATTACGCGAATAAAGTTGGATAGAATTTAAGATAATGAAAAAGCGATTAGTCTTATTTGAATCAAGTTTAAGATAATCAAAACATTCAAATAACATCAAGCAATCATATGATCCAACAGAGTAAAATCAAGTTCATATTCTAATACCTAATCAAGAGAAATCTATCTACGTTTAGTTAAAAAAGGAAATACCATGAGTTTAGATGAAGATTACATGAAAATCAATATAGAAGGATGTCTCCAATCACTCCAAAGCACTCTAAAACCATACTTTAGAATTCCTGTTTGTCACTTTCCATCATCCGAAACCAGAACCCCTAAGAAAGTAACATATTTTTCTATTTAAAGTTGCCAAAACACGTTAGAATTATGCTCCATAGCAACCACAATGAGTTATATCACTATCGCGATACTTTTCCAACGCCCCCACGATGAGACCATCATGATCGCGAGATATCCCAAGACTTTTTCTTCTTTTTTCCTTGCTTTTTTTCCATATTTTTATAAGTCCCAAACATTTGTTTCCTTGTCTATTTTACTCACTTCTTCATCACTTTAGCTCCTCTTTTATTTGAAAATTCACCGATTTTATCGAAAAATAGTCGTAAGTATTACATAATGACATAGTGTCATTAGCAGACTAAAGTTGGAATGGTGGAGTTAAATGCTCATGATCTCGCCTTGTCAAAGGAGAGTCTGAAGGAGTTCATTAAGGAGGCCCCTTTCTCTAAGAAGAAATTAGAGGAAGAGTCATCTACACTTAAAGATTAATTAATGTACACTTCCGATTTGTATTTTGAGTGGGAGAAGGAGCTGGTAATCATCCTCTACCTTGAGCTAGACCTGGTTCAAAGGGATTAATTCAAAGTGCTATGTGACGAACAATTGGTGGTAGAAGAAGAGGTTCCGGCTCTTGAGAAACCTGATGTGTCTTCTGATAAGGGTGCTCAAAATGAGGTTGAGGATGACAAGGTAGTGGCAGAGAAAACTTCCAAGGAAGATGTTGCTCGCCAGGATATCTCCTTAGAAGAAAGGTGAGTTTCAGAGGAGGGCCGGTGAGCTTGAGACTTCTCAGTTTTTTCCCTTTACAGGCTCTTTTTTTAATATGCCCCTAGGTTCTTTATGAACACGCCCTTAGGTTCTTTTATAATGACTAATGGTGCCCTGAAGGTATTTTTTGGTACATTTTCCCTTGGGGCTTTGATTAGTGAAGTGGCGGTCTCAGACGCCCTTTTCTTGTTTTTGTCATGAAAATTATTTTTATAATTCTTTGACCGGGTTCCTCACTATTGTATGACTTAGTAAGGAGGCAAGGACCCCTCCATGAAGATCCAACATAAGTAATTACATTTATGGACAATAATGATTCCTTCAGGAGGATCAACCATAAATAATTGCCTCTATGGGCAGAAAGAGTTCCTCAATGAGGATCTAGCATAAGTAATTTCCTCTATGGGCAGCAATGATTCCTACATGAGTATCCAACATAAGTGATTGCCTCTATGGATGATTTTGATATGATTTTCCATTCCAATATTCAATTCCTGCATAAATAAAAAGCCATAATATTCCAAAACTTATGTAATAACATGAAGAGTCTCATTAAAAATACACGTGCATCACAACTAATGCAGGGGAAAAGAGTTCTCCCTACAAAATAAATAATGCCATGAAAAATTAACCATACACATGACAGAGATGGTACCTCGCCTTAATCAATCTAATCAAATAAATTAAATTAAAATAAACAAAGAATAACACCTAAAGTAATTAATGGTTTTTTAGCGGTCTCTTTGTTTGCCACTTTCATGATCCTTTAAATCGGTTTTGTACATTCCTCAGATCCAAACATGGTATCAACCTTTAGTGTAATATAACCTTTTACTTGCACCTGGTCACATGAGAATCTTACCAACGAGCCTTGTAAAGCTTTTAGGTCGTCCAAATCCAAGCAAAATCTTTCAAACTCGTCCTAAAAAAGGATGTCTAGAGAGCTTCCTTGATCAATTGGTAATCTCTTAATCTCCTAGTCATCACACTTTACGATTATAATAATGGGGTTTTTGTCACATAGATGGATGCTTGATGTGTCCTTCTTAGAGTAGGTGATGTCAAACAATAAGGTTCTCTTCTCGTTAGGGTCATGAATAGTAAGAGAGCCTTCGATGGTTAGAAGTTTCCATGTGTACCTTCTACAAGCGAAGCTATTCTCCCCATGTTTGGTGAATCCTCTTAGTATGGTGTTAAGGGTATAGTGTGGGTATGCCTTTACCACCCTTGCGTTGTTCCTTTCCTTTCTTGGATTTTCGACTCCCAGAGGAGTATCACCTATGATAGATGGATCTTCCTAGGGTATGTGTGGAATCACCTTTGGCATATTTCTTCAAGTGGTATTCTTGGATGAAACGCTTTATCTTATTCTTGAGTTGGTAGAATTTTTCCTTGTGGTGCCCTTTGGCCTTGTGAAACATGCACCACCAACTAGGTTCAGGCCCCATGATGTCTGACTTGAAGGCTAGAGAATGAGGAATATCATCCGTATGGAGGACCTAATGCCATATCTATTCAGGGCCAGTGTTCAAGGGTGTGAAACTCCCTATAGGAACCGCTTCATTTGAAGGTCACCATATCCTTGATAAGCGAGTTATAGTGGTTCTTTCGAGACTTTTTATGTTAATAGTGTTTCCAGAGATCTATTCCTTAACATCTCTGGTCTTTTTTTTGCATTACTTTCTTTGTCTTTTATATATCATTCTACATGTGACACTACCTCTGCCAAGGAAGTCGTCGGCCCCTCGGGTGGATTCCATTAAAACTCCCGACCTCAATTCATTTTAGAATTATCCTACAAACATCTCTTGGTTAGGGTGGAAGAACTTGATAGTTGTCTCTTTAAAATGGGAGAGATATTCCCTCAAAGATTTAGCAGTGCCTTGGTGAATGTTGAATAGGCTGGTGGTGAATGTATTTTTGTGCATGCTCGCCGCGAATTGATGGACCAATATCTTTACTAGGTTCTGGTAGCTAATAATCAAGAATCGTGGTAGGCTCGTGTACTACCTTAATGTTGCATCCCTGAAGGTGCTAGAGAGAATCTTCCATTTTCGGGAATCAGAGGCTCCAATAATTTCCATATGTCTGTTAATGCAAACAACATGCTTTTAGGAGCAGTTGCGTCCATTAAATTTGACAGTGATGACGACTTGAAGTTCTCTAACACTAGTGCTCCTCATATTTCATCAAAGAGAGGTTGAGGTTTTAAAGCTTCTACCTTCTCAATAGGGTCAGCCCCGTGTTGGGGCTTCTAGATATGAATGGCGTTGTCTTCAAAAGTCTGATTATGGCGACATAAGTCATCCATGGTAACACACATTTATGCCATTGTATCCTCATCATCTGTAGTATTATTTGTTAGAATAAGATTTGTTCATGACATATATTCCTTGGGTTTGATGATAACAAATTATTAAAATAACAATGGTTATATTTGATGTGTGTTTCACGTATGCAGGTTATAATACTTATAGATATATATTTAGAATCTGATATACAAGAGCATACTTGAGTGAAGTTGAATTCCTAGCTTCTGGTGGTGCATAATCTGAAGAGCACTCTCTAAGTGATGTCTGGCGTAGACTCTGAAGCTTAAGGTATCATCATCAAAAGAAGAAACATAATTGTATTTATAGTTGGTGAATATAAATTGGCTTCTAGTGATCATCCAGAGTTAGTGATAACATTGAAGCTATCCGTACTGCAGAAAGTAAGCTGCACTTTCAAATCAGTTTGTCAGCTATAGTCTTAGTTCACAAGGCTTAAGAAAATTTGGCATGCTTTACGGATATATACCTTAAACGGCTCTATACTATAAGATCTCTTTGAAGACTCAATGGTTAAACACGTTACACAAAGGATCAAGATCTTTTCGTGTATCTATCTTCAACGTCTCTTGTATTATGGAGAAAGCAAAGACTCTTGATCAAGTTATCTCTCCAAAAACTACTCTTCTGAAAATTCTATATAAGTAGTTGAAGGTTCAAACTGAATCTTTAACAAGGATCAACCTGATGGAGAAAGAATGAGGTCAAAAATTATCAACACAATCGCGTATGCAGAAATTCTGTTATAGGTTGTAATTGTAAAAGTCTTAAGATTTCTAAAATAATAAATATCTTAGAAATATTAAGAGCTTTCGGTCTTTGTTATGGTGATTTCCATGTACCCCTGATATTTGTATCAAGTACACCTTGTTCTCTATTCTGCTGAACATGTTCTTTAGCAGTTTAGATCTAAATCTCTCACCAAAATGCTTGAGCCATGTAAGTCTCCTGCTATGTGCTAGAGCATTGAAAGTCTTAATCAAGTGGATAGATTGAGTAGAAGTCTTGAATCTGTGGGATTTAAGCAAGGAAGTCTCAGATCAACGGTCTGAACAGAAGTCTTGAACCTGAATGGTTTAAGCAGGAAGTCTTGGGTTCGTGGAATCTGAGCAGGGAAGTCTTTGACTGTGAGTCTGAGCAAGAAGTCTTTGGCCTGAGAGGATTGAGCAGGAAGTCTCGGGTCTGAGGCACCTGAGCAGAAAATTCTTAGGCTAATGGTATAAGCAAGGAAGTCTTGAGTATGTAGCCATTGAGAAAGGAAGTCTTGAGCCTTAGGGGTTTAAGCAAGAAGTCCCATACTTAGGGTCTGAGCATTGTAAATGTCTTATGTAGAATGCATAAGAGATTGTAATCATGATTTGATTATAGTGAAAATCTCTCGTGAAGCAAGGGGATTGGACTACTCTCATTTGGGGAAAACTTAACAAAGTTAAAGCACACATAAGCATTCATTAAAACATGATAAAGGAATAGAAGTCATGGTAACAACCAAGGAATGTAAATGCAAGTATGTGACAACATCAAGCAAAGAACAAGGCTGCAACCAAGTATATATATTCATAGAATTTAGCAACAAAACAAATGGTTATAACCAAAAGGTAGTCATAGATGCTACAATATCTATAATTGAAAATAATGACAAGGTTCTTACAAGACCAAACATCACAAGCATCATGCATAAGTCAATACATTACTTATCATGGCAAAGTTCAAAGATTATGAAGGTAACAACCAACAAAAGCAAACATGAAACATGTGTGACAATGAAAAGTTCATCAATGGTAAACAAAAAAAAAATCATTCATAGTGAACCAAAAGTGATTCAATAAGATCAATCATGCAAGAAAAGTCAAGTACTAGGTCAAAGAAACTCATGAAAACAAGTATAAACCCTAAAAAAGGTCATGTCTTTCAAGTGAAACAAAGTGTTTCAAAAATAAGAATTCTTGAATTATTTCTTCACACATTGAACTTAGGCATATCAAAGAGCATTTTGCAAAAATAATGGCATCAAAATGATCAAAATCAAGGAGGTTATGTACTTCGGAAAATAGGGTACCAAACTAGGCAAGTCAAGGCAAAAACTAAGTCAAGGCAAGGCAACTTTTAGGCAAATTTTCAAAAGCAACCATAACTTGCTCAAAACTCAATGAAATTGAGTGAAACAAAAAAGGAAATTGTGTATTATTCCACAAGGAATTCAATGGTGGTGATAGTTTTCAAATATTATGCGTTCAATGAAAAATTCGATAGCCATACCAAAAACAACATATTATGTGCAAGAACATCATGACAGTCCAAAGTACAAGTTTTCAGCAGCAAACCAATGATCAAACACAACGTATGAAACATATAAAGGATTTTTACTAACACCATATCTCAAGAGAGGAATTCGTTCAACAAATAGCACATAGTGTGGCCAAAATAACAAGTTGGAGCAAGACAAGTGTGACAGTCATGAATACATGTTTTGAGCAACAACCAACTGATCAAATATGACACATATGACATATAAAAGAGGTTCACAAACATCAAACATTAATTCCTAAATAGAAACATAATTTTGCATATTAAAATGAAACATAAAGTAAGCTAACAAGCAAGAGCAAGTGGACAGTCAAGAGCATAAGAGTTCAACAGCAAACTAAGGTTCAAACATGACCTCTAATGCATATCAAACATGTTCAGCATCAATGTATATCAAAATCTAACATCATTTTAAAAGTAGCTAGTATGAGCACATACCTCT
Source organism: Lathyrus sativus (assembly GCA_963859935.3). NCBI lineage: Eukaryota > Viridiplantae > Streptophyta > Magnoliopsida > Fabales > Fabaceae > Lathyrus > Lathyrus sativus. The sequence goes on along the minus strand of OZ012738.1, from coordinate 452,163,338 downwards.
TGTAGCCTCTTCAAGCCAATACACAAAACAAGAAGTCCAGTTGAGATGTGATGATCCAAACAGCCTCAAAATGCTTCAAATGAGATGTTCAAGTGATCCAAACTTCTTCCAAATGGCTGCCTTGACATAATGGTGCTTTGTGCAAGAAAGCGACCAAGAACTCCAAAGTGAAATTCAAGGAGATGATGTGAAAAAAGTGTGGTGATTATTTGGATAGTTCAAACAACCTATAGGGAAGGTGTTTTGAGTGTTGGAAAGGTTGGAAGAGGACTGGATAGAGTTGTAGCTCTAAAAGTGCAGAAAGTCAAAGTTTTATGGATTGACAGTTGACTTTTTGAGTGAGAAGTTTTCTGGTGGAAGTGAGTGTTTGAACAACTTCAATACATCATATGTGATGTGTTTGAAGTGTTGATGGATGTGTTTGATGGTGATATGAGGTTTTGGAAAGGTTTATGCAAAGACAAATTTTGTGCCTTAAGGGAGCAAGTTCACAAGTTGTAAGAACAATGTGATTTGAGGAATGAAGGAGATTTTGAAGGTAGGAAAAACACTTAGAAGGGGGGTTGAATAAGGGTTTTAAAACAATTAAGATGATAGAAAAATAACACAGTATTTTTATCCTGGTTCGTTTGAACTCAAACTAATCCAGTCCATCCTACCAAGGTGATTTGCCTTTCTCAACAAGGACTTAATCTACTAAATCAAACTGATTACAGTGTAAACCACTAAGATAACTGTCTTAGTCTTCTCAAGAAATCTGGCCACACTTGGTCTCTTAAGGAATCGTTTACGAAAGATAAACTAATAATGTGTTTAAGATGTGCTTCTAAAAAGCTATATCACAACAGTGATTTTTACACAAGTTTTTAGAACGAAATAAAACTATTCATCTTTTGAAGAAAGTTTGTATGAGAGCTTGTTGAATAATTTTTCAAGAATTTGTTTCAAGTTCGTTAACCTTTGAAGTGATGCTTAAACTTGCTTTTATAGTACTTTGAAATCCATTTCTCAAAGATTGTGCATTCTGTTCTTTTTGTCTTCTATTGACTTTTCCTTTCTCAGAAGAAGAATGCTCTGACAAACCTTTTTTGTCTGAAATCCTGTGTCATGCACGAATGAGGAAAGAGCCGTTTGGATAATGACAAGGAATATGCCAACAGATCTTTATGTGAACAACATCTTCTTCACCAACTTTGAAACGTCTTGCATCAGAACTTCTGATGATGTTCCTAGTTGTTCAGATCAGAGTTGAATCAATCTAAGTTTCTCTATCAGAGTTTGCAGCAAAGTGCTTTAAGCGTGACATTCTTTATCAGAGCATACTTGCTTATCAGAGCTTCTATACTTGCAGCGTTAAGTACTTCCAGAGTCTTCTGAAGCTTTACGTATATTCTTTACTCATATTCTTCTCAGCTTTGCTCAGAGTCATTGTAGCAGATCAGAGTCTTCTGATGAGTTGCTTCTGACGTTCAGAGCTTTTTTGTTCTGTGGTGTTCAGAGGCGTTCTTGCTTCCAGAATAATATTAATTTTGATATCTGAAACAAATAAACACTTGAACAAAATTAGAGTATATAAATTCTCTATACAAAATTTCATTAATGTTATCATCAAAACAATGAGATATATTGAACATCAATTTGTGTTCTAACAATCTCCCCCTTTTTGATGATGACAAAAACTATGGGAAATTTTGTTTAGATAGAAAAGAAATATTACTCCCCTTGAGAATATTAATCTCCCCCTAAAATGAATACTTCTGAAAAGATTAAATACTTCCCTTTCAGCTTCTGTATTCTTTTCAGCATCAGAGGAAACTTGTAGATTCTCAGACTTTGGTTCATAGTTAATTCTTAGAATTTTGTCAGATGAGAATTATTAGCTCTGAAACACTCAAAATATGATTAGATGAAATTTATCACGTATGAGTTGCCTTTGATAACTGTTTATGTGAATTATCAAAATTACCATTTTCTCCCCCTTTTTGTCATATAAAAAAGAATCTTGATTAAGAAAAACTTTAAGACAGAAAAGAAGGAACAGAGAAAAACAATAAATCATAAGAAAGATTCAGTCAGAAAAACATAACACTCAGATGCATTGATAAACATTATCAAAAAACAGAAACAAACAGATAACACAAAAGTGCACAAACAACAAAGAAATTAAGAAGGACGAGAAGTCAAAATCCTCAGAAGAATCGTTATCTCATATGTGGATTCATCTTGTTTCGCCATCCAAGTCTTGATTTCTTCAGTTGTCTTTTCCTGCTTTACCATCCAAGATTTTATCTCAGTGTTGCTAGCCTTGAGTTCAGCAAGCTGAGCATGCAAATCTTCGTCTTCTTTCTTCACTTCAGATGACTCGGGAGCAGATGCAGAAGCAGAAGCATCGTGAACAATCAAAGATGCAAAAGCATTCTAGACAATCATGTCAGCAGGTTGAGCAGAGTCAAGAGTCTCTTTAGGAGCAGGAGCAGAAACTTCTGGAACAACTTCTTCGGGCCTAGACAGTTCAACAGTCTCAGATGCAGCAAACTCTTCAGAAGGAAGACACACATCCTTTACAGGTGTGTTTTCCAGAAGCAAGGTTGGATTTCTGCTAACACTCAGAAGAGTGAGTCTAACAGCTTCAGAAAATCTGACCTTTGCATCATCAGAACAAATCTCTTGAAGATTGGAAGCAACAGAATTGAATCTATTTTTGAATCTCTTCCAGATAACTTCAGAATCATCAGGATTCATACTTGAGAGACATTCCTTCTTGACAGAAGATAACCACATGTTTATTTCTTTTTCAAAACCAGCAAACAAAGTACCAACATCCAGCCTAGGTTTGGGTTTTAGGTAGGCTTCTAATGAAGGTGTTTTGGCGGTTTCATAAGTTGAAGGTATGGAAAAAGAAGGGATAATGATAACAGGTGGATATGATGGAGAAGGAGTGAGGACGATGAAGTATTAACAGTCTTAGGTTCAAATGAGGTTGTTTCAAATGAAAAAGTATCATCGTCAGGGTCAGATGGGATGGAAACAAAGGTTTTGAGAAGAGATGAGATGACATCTAGTCTATCAGAATCAGTGGAATCAGATGAATCAGAAGATTCAGATGATCCAGATGTAATTGGATAGACAGTCTTGAGAGGTTGCAGATCAAGAATGACTGGTTCAGGATCAGATGGGATGGTTTCTGGTTGTTGTTGTTCAGAAGTTTTTTTTCCAGACGGGGGATGTTCAGAGGGTTGGTTTTCAGAGGGGTTTGGTTCAGATGTTTGTGGAACAGAAGTTGGGGTTTTCTCAGGGGTAGTTTTTTTATGGATATTGAATGAAGGTGTGGATGGTACAGATGATTGTTGTTTAGATGGTTGTGGTTGATGTGGTTCAGAAGTTTTATGGTGTTGAGGTGTAGAAGGGGGTGGTTGAGATTTTTGTGGTTCAGATGGAATGGGTTCAGAGTTGTAAGGAGGAGAAGGTGAGGAAATTGGTTCATAAGGAGGAGGTTCAGATGTTAGTACTTCTCTTACTGTTTCTAAAATAGAAGATAACCTGGCAGAAGGATTACCTTTTTGCTTCTTGATGCGTTTTAGCTTTGCAGAAGATGCTTCGCCAGAAGCTTTCCTCTTGGGCTTAGAAGATTCTTCTTCTGAGACCTTTCTTTTCTTCCTCTGTCTCTCCCCATAGAAATCAAATCCAGGTTCATCTGCTCTTTGAATCAGATGTTCTGGCAAAGGGGTTCCATCTGCTAAGCATTCTGCTATGTAAGCCAGAATAATTTCCTTTGGTTCGTTAGCATAGAAGAGAGGAAAATCATCTAGAGGAATTCTTCTCTTGCTTACTTCTTCAGTATTGATCTGACCTGGTGCAAAAGTAAGTTCTTCCACTATCCTCATGCTCTGCAGACTCTTGCCATTCAGAGGTTTTCCAACAACTGAAACTAACTCTTCTTTCATACCAGCTTCTATCAGATGACCAACTAAGCCATTCATAGTCAGAATATCTGAGATTAGTCTTCCCATAGGAATCCAGTTTCTCACCTTCTGATGCTTTGTCTTGCCGATTCTCTGGACTTTTCTACATGTCCCCACAGATGAGTGAAAAGTAAGTAAGGCAGATCCACCTTGATACCTTTACCCAGACAATACATGAAATACATCTGATCAGAGTTGATGTAATCAGGAGAATTTGTAGATTTCCTGTGATGTATGTAGCTGTTGCACCCCAAAATTTGCCCAACTTTTCTTTACCTAGCTTGTGTTTCATTTCATTCACATTAGCATTATCATTTGCATTTCATTGACATGTATGCAGGAGATCAAGAGGTATGATTACCAATCAAGAGCTATACAAGACTGTGAAGCTAGCTAAGAAGGTTCAGATGTTCAAGGGTTGATATCCTTGTCAGAGAAGTTAAAAGAGCCTCAGAGAGAGTGGTTGAAACCAAGAGTGTGTGTCTCCTAACTTGAGAGTTGTGGAAAGCCATCAGATGATTCTGAGGCCATGAGTATGGACTTGAGGTCTTGAGAGAGCTCATAAGAAATGTTGAAGTTCATGTGGGAGCTCAGACAAGTCCTTATTCAAGACTAAGAAGCCTCAGCCATGATTGGTGCAACTAGGGTTTGACTGGGTCAACCCTATGTCAACTGAGGATTTGAAGAAGGTTGAGACCTAATTCAAGAGCCATGTGATCATGTATGAATACATTGAGATGTTATAAGGATGATTCCAAGGTTAACTCATCATGATTGAAGATTTTGAGAAGTTTCAGGCTAGGGTTTCTAAGACTTGACAGTGTAAAATCCCCTAGCTTGGCCCCTGACTTCCAGGCCATTTAACTCAAGATATGATCTTCATCTCATCTTGATCCCAACATGATTGTTGTAGGGCATGATCTTAGCTTTAATTTTAGTACTAGAAGTCCTTGATAGGATTCATAGAACTCAAGTTATGAGCCAAACAAGTTACAAGCAATCTCAGACATGTGAATTTGGAGCTTGAAAGTTACCCAACTTGCATGACACTTTTACCCTAGAAGGATGATTCCTATGAAATTTTTGTCAACATGAATGTTGTTCCTTATCCTCTTAGCTTTCCATATAGTACTAGAAGTCCATGATTGGATTTGTAGAACTCAAGTTATGGCTTTGACAAGTCAAGGGTATTTTGGGCATTTGGACATTACAGGTCATTTTGAATTATAGGTCAATTTCACTATCTTGCAAGCTTCAAATGGAGTTTTGTTCAACATGAAAGTTGCTCAAAATGATGTTTTTAGCTTAGCCAGGTATAAAGAGTCTATTCATATGGATTGTATCAAGCATTGGTTGAAGAAAATTCACCAAAAGACCATTTTAATGAATTAAAGTGTAAAAATTCAAAACAATTGGAAATGGGATGTTTTCAGGCCAAATTTGTGATCATTTTGATTGGAATTGACATTTTAAAGACTTTGGCATCATCACATTTTTGAATTGAAGTTCATAACATGGCCATATGGAGTCTTACTTCATTATGAAGAAACATACCAAATGCATCCCTTTGATTGGAATCAAGGAGGGAAAACTATTCAATTATACTCCCTGACTGTTAAGTAAGTGAATTGGATGGAATTTGAGGGAAGAGCAAGGCAAAAACGTGTACAACATCATTGAAATTTTGCAAGGAAAGTGAAACTTGAAAATCCCAAATTGGGCTTTATTTGGGCCTCTAAAGTTGCTAAACTGAATATAAATTGGATGTGGATCATTCTGAAAACCTTCTAGTGGCAAATTCAGTTGAGAATCCATTGGAGCAAGTTTGTGAAGGAGCTTGGAATTGGATTTTTGGTTTTGGAGATTCAGAGAGTTTCAGCAAGAATTGGCTATCAAGAATTGTTCATCATCATTCACTGAAGCAATCTGCACTTTTTGGAGAAGAATTGAAGCCTGAAACCAACCTTACTCGAAGCTCAAACTCAGGTTTCCATTTCTCAAATTTGCACTTAATTTACACATTTTTAGCATCTTAGATTCATGTGGCTAGGGTGTAATTGAACCATAGGTGGATTCTGTGTAGTTTCTAGGATGAATCGTGGAAGTTTAGGTTATGGTGATCCAAGTTGTGATGCGTGTATCTTATTGATGGTTGGTTAAAAACGAAAATAGAGGTTAGATTAAGAATGTAGGAAGCAAGACGATTAAAATGATGTAAAAAAGTGGACGTTTCATGAAGGTTGAATCGAGCGCTATTGTTCATGTTCGCCGAAGAAGACAATCGGTGCTTCTCCGGCCGCCCTAGGCTCCCCCGCACGCAAACAGTTCTCCATTTCAGTTTAAATCGCCAGTTGCGTTTGAGGCGTTAGATCATTTGAAAGCCTGGACCTGGTATGTAGATCGCGTGGCCAACAGGCATACGCGTGTCCCTCTCATGTGGCCTTCTCCCCCAGCTTTAATGAAACGCTGAGTTTCATCTAGAAACTCAACTGGGCCCAATGTTGTTGTCCACACCCCCCTCTAATAGGCCCAACAGGAATAATACGTGAGGTTGTTGCTTAATGAACCCCCCCCCCTGGCGTGTTTCAATGAGAATGAAAATAAGCTGAGTTGAGACTCAACTAGGCCCAGCGCCCACGCGCTTTTCACACCCCCTCGTATTGGGCTCAGGCGAGATTACACTTGAGTTTGTTGCTGAGCCCACCTCCCTTCTTTATTTCTTTTATGTTCTTTTTCTTTATTTTTTGTTTTAATTGATTGTTAGAATTAATTCATAATAAATGGTGAATGTTGGTCATAAATTCTGAGAAAATTGGTGGATATATATTGAGATGTGTAGAATATTTCCATGATTTTTATTTTAATTTTCCATTTATTTTGCAATTAATTTCATATTTTCTAGTGTAATATGTTTTTAATAATGGAATAATTGTGTGCTGAATTTGTTCATTTTATTTCTCATCCATACTTCTGAGTTTGATCTTGAAATTTTGTGTGCTGGTTGTATACATGTCGATGATGTTGTGTAATTTTTGTTATGATTTTTAGATGATTTTAAATAGGGTTTTAGGGTAGTGGTGTAGGAGTGTCCTTTGTTGAATCCCTTTAAGGTACCTTTGAGGTTTTAGAATTAGCTTGAACCTTTTTACTTAGAATTAACCCCTGATTTTTCTACCATGGAATGTTGATACATGTGAGATAATATGGTATTTTCCCTAGAATTTTTAGGATTGATTTTCATTTAGTTCCCTATTTTACAAATTAACTTTAGTTTAGGTGATCTTAACTTAGGGAGCTTCATAGAATAACATTGTAAATAGCCATTAGATGATTCTAAGTAGTGTAGTCCTTTCTTGGTAGAATGGTAAGTAGGTAGATATCTCTTTAGAACTTTGCCATAGCCTTGATAGAGCTTTTGATGCCCCTAGCTTAGGTGAACCTTGTAGCTAGCTTGTAGGGTTTCTCTGGAGTGATGTGTTGCCTTCTCTCCCCTATGTGATCTCCTCCTTGGGGCTTTGCCCTACATTCTTTATCAAGTCTTGAAGAGGGACCCTCCTGGGAGAGCCTAATCCTTCCTTTGGTTGGATTCTATGCATTCCTCAGGAGGTTGAGCCTTGAATTGACATTCCCCAGTATAGTACATTCCTTTGGTTTGTACTATCTTTATCCTTCAAGTCTTGATGAGAAGCCCTCCTGGGAGAGCCTAATCCTTCCTTTGGTTGGATTCTGTGCATTCCTCAACAGGTTGAGCCTAATATGGACATCCTGTGTTGATACACTGCAATCAGTTACCCTTAGATTGATATCTAGGACTAATACCCAGTCTTTACTATCCTATTAAAGAGGAACCCTCTTGGGAGAGCCTAATCCGTCCTTTGGTTGGATTTTGTGCATTCCTCAAGAGGTTGATCCCATGATGGACTCTGGTGTTGATATACCTTCAACCTGATGTAGTCTGGGATGACTTCCCTGTCGCTCATTATGGTTTCTCTCCCTTGCTTGTGTGTTGTTTTTCTTTTCATCTGTGTTTTAGTGATAGAGGTTGAGTGAGCTCCCTCTGCTTGTCTGTTATTGATTGGCTTTGCTTGATTGCTAAGAGGTTGAGTGAGTCTCCCTCTGCTTGTATTGCTGCATAGCACGTGCATCTTTACTATATATATGTGTACTGTTTAAGCTGATGCTTTGTCTGTTTCTATATACCCTGGCATGATCCCCTAGGAATCTCACTTCCTTTAATAAGGAAGTGATGATTAGAACTTTAGGTTGAAACCTATGTATGACGACTTCTAGGAGTTCCCTGTTTCAAACCTCAACCATAGGATGAATCCTTGGCATGACAACCTTAGGACTTGATAGTCTCCCCATAGAGTTCGTTCTCTCCTCATCTCAAATAATAGTAAAAAGCATAATAAAGATAAGTTAGTATAAGCGCGATACGAGCCTTAAGCTACTTAGGTAATGATAATTGAGCGGCCTCCTCTCAATTGTCTAGAATTTTTAGTATACGTCCTTTGGACGATATGCGACGCATTCGTTCCCAGATCATAGTCTCTAGTGTTGTACAAACTACAGACAACCGTAAAAAACGCTTCTTCCGTAAAAAACAGAAGACAAACTTCAAACCTTTTTGCCCCGTGGGCCCATAATTCAAAGGAAGCTTTTCTGAAGAAAAGAGTGTCGTTAACTCTCAGTTATACCGCAAACAATAACGCCTAAGTCTCCAAGGGTCGAGTTGCGTACACCAAACTGCTGGAATTGTTTGTTAACCCTACTCGAAAAAACAGATGAATCTGAACCCCCGTAATCCATATCATCCCGAACTACGTAAGCTCTGATCTCTCAAGTATGTTGAGAGTACGTAGGCACAATACTAACGTATTGGCGAGCCACCTTCCCCGTAACCCGTAGTTAGTCGAACTACGTTGACTCTGATTTCTCATTCTCTGATGAGAATACGTAGGCATAAAGTGCGACGCTTTGCCGAGTCATTTTCTTTTCTTTTCAGACCAGCCTTGATAGGTAGATAGTAAATAAACCCGTTAGATAAACACAACAAGCATGGATCCCATCGAGTACGATGGACGTGAGGGGTGCTAATACCTTCCCCTTGCATAACCGACTCCCGAATCCAGACATTGGTTGCGATGACCTTGTCTTATACCTTTTCGTCAGGTTTTTCTGATCGTTTCCTTTCCCGTTCTGAGGGATAAATAACGAAAGGTGGTGACTCTTCTGTTTTGTCGACACCTTATTTTTTGCGGTAGCGACAACTGGAGAATCTGCTGGGGACTTTTCCCATCCCCTGTGTTGGGACCGTTTCCCATCCCCTACGAGAGTCAATCCTAGCGCTTGCGTGTTTACCTGTTGGGTTGTGTTTATTTATCGCTTTTTTTATTTCCCGCATTTTATTTTCAGTATGATATGATTATCTGTGTTGTTTTGGGAGGGGTGTTCTGATGAGTGAGAAGCCAGACCCAGGCTTGAGAGCTACATAGTATTAGAGTGGATTAGTGGAGGACGTGCTTGCTTTGCTCGCATCAGTTCCCATGTAATCCACACTCAGACGAGGTTCTCTTTGATGACTTCCTATCGGTCCTTTGGATTCGATGGGCTGTCGGATCTGAGGATTGTCGACTCTGGGAACCGATCATTTAGAATTCAGCTAAGTGAGGCCGCTTCAAGAGATGATGATGCCACACATCCTGGGTATCGTATCATCATTTCTTGAAAGTCTGTGACGCTGATGACCGCATAGGATGCCGAACCTTTTCCGTGATTAGGTCCATACCTGTGAGCAGGGTCGGGTTATTGCAGGAAACCTTAACCTCCAGACAACCTGGTTTTCTTGACAGTGAATCAGTATTGTGGGTATCAGAGGGTTATGATCATCAGAGATATGTTTGTTCTTGACAGAGCAGAGTTGTGGTCCTTCTCCTCAATAGCACAATCATCTCGATCTCCTGCTGCATGATTGCATTTTGCATTTTTTGCATCCTCGTTCGCATATCATTAACGTGTGTCTGTGTTGCAGGTGCATATTTCTCCCCTGGTTCTAGTGATCTTGATCCTCATGGCAGATATGGCATCTCTGAAGAAGATTGTGGCTTACAAGCTACCAACACCTGACATCCGAGAGTTATGAGCTTTGATTTCGTTGGCTGATAAGACAGTGATGGAGAGTTTCAGAAAGAGTTATGGGAGACTTCTGGGTATTGTGTATAAGCTTCCTACATACGAGTTGGATGACCTCTACGCTCTTCTGCAGTTTTACGACCCACAGCTCAGATGCTTTGTGTTTCCAGACTATGTCCTAGCTCCGACCCTGGAGGAGTACTCTAACCTGTTGGGGGTGCCTTTGTTGAATCAGATGCCTTATTACCATGTTGAAGGTGAACCTAACTTGGATAAGTTGACTGCTGCTCTTCATGTAGATGAGTCAGAGTTGAAAGGGATGGTGTTCAGAAAGATTGGAGTTCAGGGTTTTCCTTTGCCTTTTCTGATGGAAAAGGCCCGAAAGTTTGCCAAGAAGGGTCGCTGGGATGTATTTAATGCCTTCTTAGCCCTTTGCATTTATGGGGTCGTGCTATTCCCAAGTCATCCAGACTTCATAGGTATGGATGCTTGCCATATATTTGCTTCTGGGAATCCAGTGCCCACTCTCCTCGGAGACGTCTACCATTCAGTTCACAGCAAAAATGAAAACAGAAAGGGGAAGAACGTAGCATGTTGTGCTCCCTTAATGTATAAGTGATTTGCTAGCCATCTCCCTAAGACGGGACCGTTCATTGATTCTGCCGAGTCTTCACCTTGGTCTGCATGTTTGATGGGTTTGACTGCTGAAAATATTATCTGGTTTGATAGAGATCTGTTGTGCAAAGATATTGTACATAGCTGTTGTGGCTTTCCTAACGTCCCCCTGGTCGGAAGGAATGGATGTATCAACTACAATCCCTCTCTGCTAGTACGACAATTTGGGTATGCACTACGAGGTCCTCCTGAAGAGGAAGAGATACGGGAATCTCTGTATCTCACAGGGCTGCTTGAAGGTGACACTTTGGTCAAGGTACAGAATGCTTGGAGCAAAATCCACCGAAAAGGGAAAGTCTTGTTAGGAAAAAGCAACAACAAGGCCTTTGATCTGTATGTGGCTTGGGTCCGAGAGAGAGCCACCAAGTTTCTAATGCTGTGGAACCATTGTATCCTCCTGTGTACAAAGATCCTACCACATTTGATATTCAGAAGTTCAACCAGGTACTCCAAGAGAAGGAAGAGCTACGAAAAGCCAACGAAGAGTTGGAGAAAGAGATTGCTCAACTTCTGAGATGATCAACCACCTGGGCGCTAACTTGACCAAGGAAACTGACTCCAGAGAGCGTCTTGGGATAGACCTGAAGGCAGTGCATGGGGTATTGGCTACCAAGAAGCAGAACCTGGACGAAGCATACAGGAGAATCTCCAAGTTCAACCAGCAGTGGAATGCCACTCTAGCCAACGGCAAGGAACGGGAGGATAAACTGAAACAGCAGATCTCCAAATTGAAAGCTCAGGTGAAGGCTATTGAGAAGAGGTTTGATGAGGAAACTGCTCGCAGATATGCCGCTGAAGACCTGCTAAACAAGGCTCTCGCTAACCTGAAGGATCGCAAGCAGAAGTTCGAATCCAAGAAACAGAAGTTAGAAGATTTTTTCGGTGAAGGAGCATGGGAAGACTCCGTTGAAGGTCTTCAATACACTATTATGCAAAGGGAGTTACTCGTCAAGGGGTTGCTCACTCAGCCTGATCATCCAGAAACGAAGGGGTTGTTAGAAGAGTTTCGCGCCCGTGGCCGTGCTTGACTATATTTGTAATCCTTTGTTTTTGATCATTGTTGTATGCTGACCATCACCAGGCTTGTTGGTCGAGGTCATGCTGTTGATTCTGCTTGTACTCAGTGACCTTGTATGCTGCTTGGATGGGCTTTATATATATATGAGATGTTATTTCCATGAATGGATCCAGACTTCTTATTATCAGCACTGGTACTCTGGCACTAGAATCGAGGGAGAAGTCTCCCTAAGGCACAGACACACGTTTGCATTTGCATGACAGGTACCCTGCCCATTTTTCTAACCCTTTGTATGTGCAGGTTGTTCCAAGATTGACCAAAGATCGATCCACTGATACTCGACCAGAGCGAATCAAGCAAGAGCAATGGAACAAGTGCATACTGACATCCAGGAACTCCGAGAGAGAATGGACCGCTTCATGGAGCTCATATAAGTGGTCGTTAACAGCCAAGACCAGCTCAGAACCTTGGTCCAGCCTCTGATCTCAAGGGTAGACAACAACGGTGTACTTCATGGTGAAAACACTTCAAACCCTCCACTTGTTGAGACTCCACAGAATGGCGTCCCTGTGACTGGGGGGAATGGAAATGGTAATGGAAATATGGTCACTAACATCGGGCTTAATGGAAATACGACTGGCATCGGTAACGGTAACTTTGAGGCCAATGGCAATACTGGACTAGGCCATGGCAACACGAGGAACATTGGTGCTGGAAATCTGTATGGGCCTAATGCTGCTGGGTTTGCTGCTGGAAATGGCACTCAGCCATGGCTAGAAGATCGCCAAGAGGACTTGTTCTCACAGAAGAGTGCTGAGGGCGAATTGAATGCTGAAGCCCGTCTGAGGTTTAAAGCACTCGAGGATAAAATGAAGAATTTCGAGAACCTGAACACTATGGGTGTCGACATGTCTAAACTGGGATTGATTTCTGATTTCAAGGTGCCTCCTAAATTTAAGGTACCTGACTTTGAGAAATACAAGGGCACCACTTGCCCTCGTGTCCATTTAAGGTCATACTACCGAAAGATGTCAGCTCACTCTGAAGATGAGAAGCTGCTGATGCACTTCTTCCAGGATAGCTTGTCCGGCCCATCCTTGGAATGGTATATGGGTTTGGAACCCACCAGTGTGCGTACATGGAAAGAACTGGCTAAGGCCTTTGTACACCATTATCAGTATAACAGTGACTTGGCTCCTAACCGGGTCCAACTGCAGAACTTGTCTCAGAAGAACAATGAGGGGTTCAAAGAGTACGCCCAGAGATGGCGTGAATTAGCAGCTAGAGTTCAACCGCCGATGGTTGAACGAGGGCTTGTTGAGATGTTTTTAGCCACTCTTCCGGGGGTCTATTACGAGAAATTGGTCAGCGGTATGTCAGGAAGTTTCTCTGATCTCATCATTACTGGCGAGCATGTTGAAAATGGGATCAAATTGGGGAAAATTCAGGGTGTTGATCTATCCTCGGCTGGAGGAGGAAAGAAACCATACAGTAACAAGAGGCGTGAAGGAGAGACGAGCGCAGTGTCTAATGCTCGGAGGAAAGGCAAGGGTCAGCGCCAGCAGGTTGCTAGCATAACCATACATGCTGCCCAACAACCTCAACAGCAGCAGCAGCAGCAAAATCAGCAAGGGTACAGAAGGTATCAGAACAGAGCACCTCTGGAAAATCGTCATCTTGAGACACCGCCCATGTCATATGCTCAACTCCTACAAACTTTGCTTCAGTTATAGCTAGTTCAGAAAAGAACCCTGGCTCCCCTGACAGGGGCACCTCCACAGGGCTATGACGCGAATGCGAAATGTGATTTTCACTCGGGGGCACCAGGCCACACGATAGAAAATTGTAAGGCATTCAAGCACAAGGTGCAAGATATGGTCGACGCTAAAATCATCAATTTCTCTGATAATGTGCCGAACATCACAAAGAACCCTATGCCGAACCATGGGGGAGGTGGGGTGAATGCCATTATTGAAGAAGAGGACTCAGATGTACTGACTGACATCAAGAATCTGAAGACACCGCTTAGCTTCGTTAAAACCAAGCTGATGAAGAGAGGCATCTTTCCGGGCTGTGGAGAATTGTGTGTGGGTTGTGCGATTCGTTCAGATGGTTGTGAACAGTTGATAATGGGGATTCAGAGTCTGATGACCGAAGGAATCTTGTAGTTTAGCCGGAGGGTTGAATACAGGTCTGGGGAGGTAATGATGGAATAGGGTGATGAAGTTGCCACCATCACCATCCCTCGCAAGACAATAACCATTTCTGCGTCTAGGCCACCCACAATTACCATCACAAAGGCTGGGCCGATACCTTTTGAAAGCACCAACGCTGTCCCATGGCACTACGGGGCAGACGTTTACTGCAACGGACAGAAATTGGAAGTGGAGCCGTCTGGGAAGTCTATGGATAACTTAGTGGGAACTGGAGGGATCACACGTAGCGGAAGAGTATTTGCTCCACCTGAGGTTGTGGCTGATAAAGCTGACAAAGATGAGAAAACTGATAAGGGAAAGAGTAAGGCCGTTGAGGAAACCCCTCGTGGGGTAGAGAAGGACTTACTTGTAAAGGAAGCTGAAGAGTTCATGAGGTTGATCAAGAAGAGTGATTATAAGATCGTTGATCACCTCCATCAAACACCGTCGAAAATCTCTATTCTAAACTTGTTGTTGTGTTCTGAGGAACATCGTAACGCGCTGTTAAAGGTCCTGAATTCCGTGTATGTACCGCAGGAGATCTCGGTCAACCAGCTGGAGGGGGTAGTAGCCCACGTGAATGCTGGAAACGGGTTAGGGTTCACTGACCTGGAGCTGACGCCAAAGGGAAGAAACCACAACAGCGCCCTGCACATCTCGATAGAGTGTAGGGGAACAATTATGTCTCATGTGTTGGTTGACACCGGATCATCGCTCAATGTTCTCCTGAAGAAGGCATTGATGAAGCTGGATATGAGAGGATTGATTTGCACACCCAGTGATCTGGTTGTGAAGGCTTTCGATGGAACCAAACGTCATGTCTTTGGAGAGGTAACTCTGCCAATCCAAGTTGGGCCGGAAACTTTCGACGCCGTCTTCTACATCATGGATATCATGCCAGCCTATAGCTGTCTGTTATGCCGACCATGGATCCATTCTGCTGGTGCAGTGACCTCCACATTGCACCAGAAACTCAAGTATGTTGTGGGAGGCAACATTGTAACTGTGGCAAGGAAGACATAATGGTGAGCCATTTGTCGTCTTTCAAATATGTTGAGGTGGATGGCGAGATCCACGAAACCTTGTGTCGGGCATTCGAAGTTGTTAAGGTCAAAGATGTGACTCTAGTGATGATTGAGAAACCAAAGATGACTCTCTCTTCCTTCAAGGAAGCTCGGGATGTTGTTCAAGCAGGATATGCCCTAGGCTGGGGGCAAGTTCTGGAAATACCTAACAAACAGGACAAGTTTGGGTTAGGATACTCTCCTGCTGCTGAGGCCTCCTCCTCTCACAGTGCGTCGCGAGTTAAAGGGCCGATCCAATTTACAAGCGGCGGGGTGATATTTGAAAGTGTCAATGTAGTGTCTGAAGACGGCGAAGACAGCAATTGGGACCTGGATTCCTGGATCCAGCCAAGCAAACCAGGCCAGAGCCTCAACAACTGGTCCATCAGGGATATCATCCAAGTGACAGGCAAAGAGTAATGATTTGCTTTCTCCAATTATTGTACAACCCTATGTCCTACCCGGGGCATAGTGGTTTTATTGTTAGGGCCTTGTTTGATTATGTACATACATTTTATCAATAAGTCAAAGGGCATTTTTCTTCGCATTCAAATGTTGTGATCTCTGTTATTCCTGTTTTATATTTTTTTTGAAAAAAAATAAAATGGCAATATGGTTTGTGCTAACCTGCATATCCTTGTTTTAAGCTTAACCCTTGTTATTGCAGGATTCACATCGCAGATGACATCGACTCTGGACCTTCTACGACTCACTTCGACTTCGATTGCCCGATCTATCAAGCTGAAGAAGAGATTGATGAAGACGAAGACCTTTCCGAAGAGAAAGTCATTCTGCCTCACGAGGAAGAGATTGAGATTGTGAACCTGGGTTCTGAGGAACTTGTCAGAAATGTCAGGATAGGGGCTGCATTGCAGAGTGATGTCAAGCAGAGATTGGTCGAGATGCTTCTAGAGTATAGTGACGTCTTTGCTTGGTCATACAAAGATATGCCCGGACTTGATACTGACATCGTGGTCCATCACTTGCCACTGCGAGAAGATTGTCCTCCCGTTAAGCAGAAGCTTAGGAGGACACGACCAAATATGGCCGTTAAGATCAAAGAAGAAATGCAAAAGCAGCTTGATGTTGGCTTCTTAGCGGTCACTACTTACCCTCCATGGGTCGCCAACATAGTGCCTGTACCGAAGAAGGACGGTAAGGTGCGAATGTGCGTCAATTATCGGGATTTGAATAGGGCGAGCCCTAAAGATGATTTCCCGCTCCCTCATATTGATGTGTTGGTCGACAATACAACTCAGTTCTCCGTGTTTTCATTCATGGATGGCTTCTCCGGCTATAATTAGATCAAGATGGCACCGAAGGACATGGAGAAAACTACGTTTATTACACCTTGGGGAACATTTTGCTATAAGGTAATTCCCTTCGGTTTGAAGAACACTGGGGCCACTAACCAACGGGCAATGGTCACTTTGTTTCATGACATGATTCACCATGAGATTGAAGTCTATGTTGATGACATGATTGCGAAGTCCCAAATGGAGGAGGGACATCTGGTCAATTTGCTGAAGCTTTTTGAGAGGCTTAGGAAGTTCAGGTTGAGGCTGAATCCTAACATGTGTACTTTCGGAGTACGGTCTGGAAAACTACTGGGGTTTATTATGAGTGAAAGAGGCATTGAGATTGATCCTGCAAAGATAAAAGCAATACAAGATATGCCCGCGCCAAAAACTGAAAAAGAAGTTCGTGGTTTCCTGGGCAGAATAAACTACATTGCAAGGTTTATATCTCAGCTCACGGCCACGTGTGAACCGATGTTCAAACTACTGAAAAAAGATCAGGAGATTATCTGGAACGAGGATTGCCAGAAGGAATTTGATAAGATAAAACAGTATTTGCAGGAACCTCCAATCTTGATACCCCCAGTGGACGGAAGACCCTTAATCATGTACTTGACAATTCTTGAGAATAGTATGGGGTGTGTGCTCGGTCAGCACGACGAGACTGGCAGAAAGGAGCATGCCATTTATTACTTGAGTGAAAAGTTCACAGATTGTGAATCCCGTTACTCGATGCTGGAGAAAACGTGTTGCACACTCGCGTGGGCTGCCAAACGTTTACGACAGTATATACTCAATCACACAACCATGCTAATTTCGAAGATGGATCCTATCAAGTACGTCTTCGAGAAGCAAGCGCTTTCGGGAAGGATTTCCAGATGGCAAATGGTGTTGACAGAATATGACATTCAGTACGTTTCCCAGAAGGCCATCAAGGGAAGTGTATTGTCTGAATATCTCGCCGAACAGCCGATGAGATTTGAATTCCCTGATGAGGATATCATGTTTCTCAAAGTGAAGGATTGTGATGAACCATTGCCCGAAGAGGGTCTAGACAGGAAATCCCAATGGAAATTGATATTTGACGGGGCGGTTAATTCTTACGGAAGTGGTATTAGGGCAATCATCATGATTCCCCATGGGTCCCACATCCCATTCACTGCTAGATTGATGTTTCTGGTCACTAATAAGGAAGCAGAATACGAAGCATGCATCATGGGTCTAGAAGAAGCGATTGATTTGAGAATCAAAAACCTAGATGTATATGGTGACTCGGCACTTGTGGTTAACCAAATTAAAGGGGAGTGGGAGACTCGCCAATCGAATTTGGTGTCGTACATGAATTATGCCAGAAGACTACTTCCGTTCTTTGATCGAGTGGAACTCCATCATGTGCCCAGAGCTGAAAATCAGATGGCTGATGCCTTAGCCATGTTGGCTTCGATGTATAAAGTCAATTTTTGGAATGAAGCTCCAAGAATTGTCCTTTCTCGTCTGGATAGACCTGCACTCATTTTTGCGATCGAGGAAGCCTCCGATGGCAAGCCATGGTTCCATGATATCCAGACCTTCCTTATGACTAAGGAGTATTTGTCGCTACTGCGAAAATCGGCGTCGGCTGAACAGAAGAGTCGCCACCGTGCGTTATTTATCCCAACAGAGGGAAAGGAAACGCTCGAAGTAAACCTCACGCAAAGACGGGAGAGGAATGGTCATCGCAACCAAATCCTGGATTCGGGAGTCGGTTACGCAAGGGGAAGGTATTAGCACCCCTCACGTCCGTCGTACTTGACGGGATCCACACTTGTTTTCTAGTACGAATTGTTATTCTATCTAGTCTAAAGGTCTGGGTTAAAAGAAAAGAAAATGACTCGGCAAAGTATCACACTTTATGCCTACGTATTCCCGTCTGGAACGAGAAATCAGAGTCAACGTAGTTCGCCTATCTACGGGAAAGGAGGGGAAGGTTGCTCGCTAGGATATCGCATCCTATGCCTACGTACTTTCATACAGCATGAAAGATCAGAGCAAACGTAGTTCGGGCTATGGGAGACACAAGCTTGTCTGACAGTTTTTTATCTCCTTATGAAAGGGGTTTTCCTGATTAAGAGTCCAAGCGGACAAAAATGACATCTTGATGTTTGTTTTTAGTCTTCTATGCAAGAACTGTCTTTTATGATGTTTGCAATCTCTGACGCACTAGAGACTATGATTTGAGGGTGACTACGTCGTATGTCACCCTAAGGGTAACACACTAAGTAATCAGATTTCTGAAGAGTGACCCTCCAGCAACCTTTCTCAAATAGCTTAAGGCTCGTAGCGTACGACATCGATTATCCTTATTACTATGTTTTGAATTGTTCTGAGATAGAAGAGAAAGAAGTTCTAAAAAACCTAGGGTTTGAAAGGGAATCAAAACTACCCTAATGTTATCATGCATGGATTACAACCTAATGTCTGTCATAATTCCCTCCTGCACAGAGGAAATCAGAGATCCTAGGCGATAAACGGAAAAGAAACAACAGATATACAGTAAACAGTAAACATGCATGAGATGCAGCAGCAGGCAATAGGCAAAGTGAAACAGCTTCACTTCAACCTAAGGGAAAATCAACAGACCATACTGCAAAGGAAACTACACCTAACACCAGCTCAGACAGCTACAATAGCTCTTACAGCAAGCAGTTCAAACAACGCCAGCTCTGGCAGCTACAGTTGATTAACAGCAAAAGGTTGACAATAACAACTTCAAGCAAGATCCCTTCTTCACTCTTCAATGATCTTCAAGCTTCAGATAAGCTCTTATCTCCAATAATCTTCAACTTTAGCAAGCATTGAATCCAATAAGCAGACAGCTTCAATCAGTAGCAAAACCCTAACTTTCAACAGATCCCCATCTCTGACAGGTACAAGCTACCTCTTCTCCAGTCTTTAATACATTTCATCTTCAAGAAGCTTCCATCTTCAAGACCAACACTCACAGGAGAGAATCAACTGATAGGGGGAGTTGGAATGTTAAGAGGCTTAATGATAACCAAGGGAAATCACTAAGATCTTAACACAGCAAGGGACATGTATCCTCAAGGTTCTACCCAGTCAAAGCATGCTCTACATCCCTCCTAAGGAGAGATGGAACTCTTTTTAGGAGACCTTGTGTCATAGGATGGAATAGAGGCACAAGAAGCTCTCTATGTTTAACAGAAGAAATCAGTCTACTCTAGAGCTCTCCCTACATCTCCTATCTCCTAAACCTTCATTCAGCAATCTTCAAGCACAAGCAACTTCAAGCTCCAAGCATTATTATTTGTCTTCAATCATCCTCAAAGTCTTCATACAATCCTCAAGCCAAGCACAAGCCTCAACACCCAAAGAAAAAGCCCAAAACTTAACAGACAAAGCAACTTCCCAAGAGGGAAACACACTAATATCAATCAACTTGCAAAAATCAAATAAAATGGAAATATTCATCATAAAATCCTAGATTAATTTCTAAGGGACCCTAGCTATATACCCTATACCCCACATGAACCCCAAGGCCTATATCAAACTAAAAACCCAAGAACTATGTGTTGAAATGCACCTATGTCAAGTTTAACCCTAATTCTGATCAACTTAATGTGCCTTATTCAAAACTAATTAAAATAAAATCACAATAATGTGAAATAGTTCCAGGGGGAACCTAATACTATAATCTAACTATAGAAAAAATAATGGCATCAAAAATTAAAGTAGAATAATCATACTAAATTCAGCAAGCAACATGTATGAAATGGAAATGAAATAAAAGCTATTCAAAGTAAAAATAAACCAAAAATATAAAAATGCATGAAATGACATTTTTTATTCTTTTATAATTTTCTTGATATCTTCATGGAAATGGGAAAAAAAACTCTCAATCAAAAATATTATTTTTTCAATTTGTTATGAATTTTCAAAGAAATTAAAATAAAGTGTGGAAATATAAGAAAAATATGAGAAAATGACAAAGATGTGTGTCAAATAGCAATTAAAAACAATGCATTCACCAACTGGGCCCAGAAGGGGGGTGGTAATAAGACAGTGCGCTAGGCCCAGTATTAATCAGAAAATTAAGTGGAAAATATAAAGGAAAATGAAAAAAACCACGGTGCAGGAAGTAATGAGATTCAGTGTATTTCTTGGATGGGCCTCTAGAGGGGGTGTTGATAGAATGTTTCCACTAAGCCCAATGTTACAACTTAAATGAAACGCCTCGTTTTGATCTTCAGCCTTCTCCTTCACAAACTGAGGGCAACTCGTGGCCATTGGATCTCTTTCTGGTCAAAGGTCTTGTTCTAATCGAATGGTGGAGAAGTTATCTTCTTCATTTTGAATTGTGGAGGGAGAGCAGCCATGGATGTCTGAGCTTGCAACTTCATCTTCCTCAGTTCGTACTCCCTCAAATCCTCATCAAATGCAAAAATCCAAAACCCTAACTCACTCCATTTTTCACAAGGAATCTAACCACGGCAATTAAACATATTGAAAAACAACCTAACTCAAAACACGAATCAAACTTCAAAATGTGGTCCATGATCAAAATTCACCAAACTTGAAATTGAGTGGCTCAATCTCTTCCCCACTTCACACTGATCATTTCTAGCCATCAAACCATGATTATAACACCAAGAATGCCAAGATACGATCATGAACAGAAATTGCATCATTCAACCAATTGTCTCTAAACTGATCCTAAAGCTACCAGAAAGTTCCACATGATCATCTACAATGAATCTAACTAATCAAAACCAATTGAAACTACCTAAATCATGCCATGGAGTGAAGTTTACCTACCTGCAAATTTGATATGAACAGAGGTATGAAATCTTCAAATCAAGCTTTGAGAACTTCAATACACCTTTAATGAATCACAATCTTGCTTCTGTATGCAAAAGAATTGGTTGAGGAGGCTTGGATTGTGGAAACCGATTCTGAGTTGCAGGTGAGAAAATCCAAGAGCAAGAACACGATTCAGCCACCAATTTGCTATGATCTTAATCTGTAAACACTCACTAGCATCAATGGAAGCAAATGGGATCAAGAAATTGGATGGAAAGGGATGAAATGCTTGTAACTGAATCTGAGTTGCAACAGAAAAAATTCAATCTCAATCTCTCTCAATTCTCACCAAATCTTTCTTGGGATCACTTCTGAATCTTATATAGAATGTGAAGGAAGACTCTAGAAAGTTCTAGGTTAATCCAATGAGAAAATCACCATCTCATGTCATGAGATATCATGTCAGGCTATGCACTCATACCAGCTCAAGATTTTGGCTTGCAATGCACTTGTTCTGAGTTTGAATTCTCTTCAAATGAGATATTGGAGGTGCATGGATGGAAAGGAGCCTTGCATTTGCCTTGCCAAGTGGTTTTGCAATGGTGCCTTATGATTCAAGTAAGCCATTTACAAAGCAAGTCCTAAAAATAATCCTCAATTCAAAATTATGGCAATGTCAATGTTCTCAAAATGCTTTTTACAATCAAATTGGTATGTCATATGCCTTGGTTTAGTTGTCATGACCTTTTAACTAGCCTAAAAACATCATTTTGAACACATCTCATGTTGAACATTTTTCCATTTGAGGAGTGGAAGATGGAGATTTGGACTTATGTTGAAAAATGACCTGTAATTCAACTTTCCCAAAATACCCCTGGGTTGCCAAGACCATAACTTGAGTTCTACAAATCCTCTTGAGGACTTCTAGTACTCAAATTAAAGATAAGATCAAGATATACAAATCTTATGTTGGCCAAGAATCCATTTGAAAACTCCTTGATGGGCAAAAGTTGCTTGGAAGTCACGTGACTTTCATAGATAAATTTCAGTGTCCTCTGATGACCCATAACTTGAGTTCTATAAATCTCCTTGAAGACTTCTAGTACTGAATTTAAAGCTATTGAGAAGCTCTACAAGTTTCATGTTGACCAAGAATTCATTTGAAACTTGCATTTTGACTTATCTTGCTTGGAAGTTAGGCCTAAATTAGGGTTTTTACACTGAAACCCTAATTTAGTTACTCCTCTTCTTCTTGATTCCTTTTGATTTATCCTTGGCACAACACCACACATATATCCACATATCAAATCATGAATTCCACACCTTTAAATTAAGCCTTGATGCTCTTCAATCACTCAGTTGACCTAGGGTTGACCTAAGGTTGACCCAGATGAAACCCTAGTTGACTGCACTTCAACTCTGTCTCTTGTACTTAAATCAATGACTTGACTCATCTTCAAAAGGACCCTCTAGGTCCTCCATGAGCTTTTCCATACCCTCAGTCATGACTCACACACTCATTGATGATACTCAACATATCCCCAGATTAGGAGAGAAATCCACTGGTTGACCTTCAAACTTCTCAAAGCCTCAAACCTTTTCTTGATTACTTGGATGATCTTGAGCTTGAATAAAACCCCCTGATGGGCCTCTTTCTGATAAGAATGGCACTTGGTCCCCTGCTAGATTACTTGTTATGCTATGCTATGCAAATGATTAGACTATGTACATGACTTATTATGCAAATGACAATGCAATTGAAACATAAACCAGGTGAAATAGGTTGAGCAAATTTTAGGGTGCAACAGTATCCTGCGGGAGCGTCAACCCAGGACAAGAAGACTCTAAGGATGTTGTCTGGGAATTTCTATCTCAATTCTGATGGAGTTTTGTATAAGAGAAACCATGATCTCGTGCTACTCAGATGTGTAGATGAGAAAGAAGCGAGTGCTCATGGAAGAAGTCCATGAAGGCACATTTGGTACGCACGCCGGCGGGTATGCTATGACGAGAAAGATCCTGAGAGCAGGATATTACTGGCTGACGATAGAGTCAGATTGCTTTAAATTCGCGAAGAGATGTCATAAATGCCAGATTTATGCTGACAAAATTCATGTGTCGCCGTGCCCGTTGAATGTCATGTCCTCCCCGTGGTTGTTCTCCATGTGGGGCATCGACATGATAGGCAAGATCGAGCCCACTGCATCTAACGGTCACCACTACAGGAAAATAACACCGCCATCGCTTCGGGTAATAACTTTTTGTCACCACTACAGGAAAATAACACCGCCATCGCTACGGGTAATACTCTGCCATCGCTACAGGAAAATAACACCGCCATCGCTACCGAGAAACAACACCGCCATCGCTACGGGTAAACAACACCGCCACTGCTACGAGTAATAATTCCCTTGAATACAACTCCTCTACCTATCTTTGCAGTAGCTATCTCCATCAATCAAATGGGTAATACATAATGGTCCAATCTTTCAATCTTTAATGCTGACACGACAATAAATCTGAGAAGGACTCTACTGGGGATTTTCTGAAATCGCACTGCCATACACCTACTTCGACATAGGCGGTAACTTCCACAAATTGATTCACGAAACCTTTTGATAACGACATAACAAAAATCTTGAAGAAATACTCCGCTGGAGGGGTAAGGGAAACTTAAGCAAGCAACTCTGCGGGGAGTAATGACAAGACGGACATTATCCTCACATGTCTCCTGCTGAGACATTTAATATTTGGTAATTGATCTGAGCAAGAGCTCTCTCCACCTGCAAGGGAAACAGCACCTGAAAACCAAAGGTTAACCAACCTGGCTTATGTTTCACAATGCACATGTTTGACAATGGCGTAATGCTTCGTACAGCACGGATATGCTACGCGTTTTTGGGTAGATGCAAATATGACACTATATGCAAATGCAACTGCAGGCTCAAGCTGCTGAGGAAACTTTGACAAGCTTTCTTCAACGCGGCTGTTGAGAGCAGATACCACCATGTTGGGGATGAACGAGTATCATAAAGTCCTCCGGCAAAATAAATGCCGAACATACAACCAACTCCCCGAGGAGAGATTAAACTTTGATTTCCACTGGGAGGAAAGAACACCTGTTGGGGAGAGTAACTCCGCTGGGGAGGAATCGACTCTCTTGGGGAAAGTAAACTGACTGAGCAAGAAACGACTCAGCTGGGGAACAAGGAACTCCTTCTGGAGGAAACGATGATGTCTGGGCACAGCTTACCAACTCGGAGTTACCGCTCCGCTAGGGATAATCATCCTGACGAAGGCATGACGACCTGCGGGGAAGAAACCATCTTCTATGGGAATAATCCTTCTGAACCAACTATGACTTGGCTAAAGTCTGCGGGAATCCTCCAAGATGGGGATTGATCGTTCACCTACTCGACTTTCTAGGAGTGCAACCTCTGCAAGGGATACTGATCTTGACTGACTGGGGATACCCTCTGGGGATAAGCTGCGATTAGCTGGGGAAATTGATCTCTTCGGCCAGGGACAAAAATCATCTCAACTTCTGAAGATGATGTGCGACCTGCACGGGGATTGGCGTCGCACCAAGTCAAGTCTTTCACCATGAGCCTCCGGCCAGGGGCCATAACTTCTGATTGTCCGCTTTAAAGGCGAGAACCCTGCAAAACACAAACGAGGCAAGACAAATCTATACAACCAAATCTATTCGGGTTAGTGTCCGTGACATTACTTCAGTCAATTCGAAGTTTTATCAATTATTGGCAAGGGCCAGCAAAGTTATGCAAGTGCAAGTTTATCAAAACATCGGCATTTTTCATATACAAAACAGTAAAGAACAAGTATCAAATACTGAATAACATGTTTTATTGATTGGGCCTCTAAATAGGCAAAGTTTTGTACATCGGATGCAACTCCTGAAAAGAGGAAGTTACGTACACACACATACATATATGCACAAGAAGCATAAAAATACAAAGACAACTCGAATTTGTACACATGTTGGCAACGTGGGGCAGACAAACATCGTGAGTTGATCCTCCTATGACTCGCTTGACTCTGGTGCTTTCCCAGTATTCAATTTTCGGAAGAGATTGTGTTGGATAAACGAACCCTCGGGTACTCCCAAACCACTAAGCCAAGCAGTATCAAATCCGGACCGCAGTCCTTTGCTTTTTCAATCCCTAACTTTTGCGTGAATCGCCCTTTGCGGGTTTTCAATTCATCGGGATACCCTTTTTTGCCGAAGCCGCCCAATGCAGGTTTTCGACTTTGTGGGTGTACATCTTTTCAATTTTATCCCTAACTTTTGCCCGAACCTTTTATTCTGTTTTTGGTTCGCCAGGATGCCCCATTTTTGCCTGGACTCTCTTTTTCTGTCCAGCGGGTCAATTTTAAGCAAAGTATTTTTTAACTGCGTCCGAATTCACAGGAGACGAAAAGTCTTCACCATCCATGGTAGATAGTAGCAAAGCTCCTCCTGAGAAGACTTTCTTGACAACGTAAGGCCCTTCGTAATTAGGGGTCCACTTGCCCCTGTGATCTGTTTGTGGTGGGAGGATCCTCTTTAGCACAAGGTCGCCCGTCTGAAAGCTTCGCGGACATATCTTCTTATCGTATGCTTTCTTCATCCGGATCTGATACAACTGACCGTATGCGAGAGAAGCTAGCCTCTTCTCATCCATTAAGCTCAGCTGATTCAACCTGTCTTTTACCCATTCTGCCTCATCAAGTTGGACATCTCGTAATACCCTCAGGGAAGGAATCTCAACTTCCAACGGTAACACTGCTTCCATTCCGTATACCAACGAGAAAGGGGTTGCCCCGGTTGATGTGCGTACCGTCGTATGATAACCGTGCAAGGCGAAAGGTAGCATCTCGTGCCAGTCCTTGTAGGTCACAACCATCTTCTGAACAATCTTCTTTATGTTCTTATTGGCCGCTTCAACAGCGCCATTCATCTTGGGTCGGTAAGGAGAAGAGTTGTGATGTTCGATCTTGAAATTCTGACACAGCTCCTTCATCATCTTGTTGTTTAAATTCGAACTGTTGTCGGTGATAATCCGCTCAGGGATTCCATATCTGCAGATAATATCCCGTTTGATAAATCTGGCTACCACTTGCTTGGTGACATTGGCATATGATGCTGCTTCCACCCATTTGGTGAAGTAATCAATTGCCACCAAAATGAACCGGTGTCCGTTTGATGCTGTAGGCTCGATCTTGCCAATCATGTCAATTCCCCACATCGAGAACGGCCAAGGTGATGACGTCACATTCAGAGGACTTGGGGGTACATGGACCTTGTCTGCATAAATTTGGCATTTATGACACCTCTTAGAAAACTTGAAACAGTCTGTTTCCATAGTTAGCCAGTAATAACCTGCCCGCAGCAGTTTTCTCGTCATAGCATGCCCACCTGCATGTGTACCAAATGTACCCTCATGTATCTCTTCCATGAGCAACTTCGCCTCTTTCTTGTCTACACAGCGTAGCAACACCAAGTCGTGGTTTCTCTTGTATAGGATACCGTCCGGGTTCAAATAGAAATTACCAGCCAATCTCCTGAGAGTCTTCTGATCTCGACTGGATGCCCCAGCCGGGTACTCCTTGTTCTTCAGGAAATTCTGGATGTCAAAGTACCAGGGTTTATCATCATATGCTTCGTCAATAGCAAATATGAAGGCAGGCCTATCAAGCCGAGAGATAACGATCCGGGGAGCCTCATTCCAGAAGTTAACTTTATACATCGACGACAATATCGCCAGGGCATCAGCCATTTGATTTTCTGCTCGCGGCACATGATGCAATTCCACCTTGTCAAAGAAAGACAATAATCTCCTTGCATAATTCATATATGGTATCAAATTGGGCTGACGTGTCTCCCATTCTCCTTTTATCTGGTTCACTACCAGAGTTGAGTCTCCGTATACATCCAGATGTTTGATTCGCAAATCAATAGCTTCTTCAAGACCCATGATGCAAGCCTCATATTCAACTTCATTATTGGTAACCGGAAAGGTCAATCGAGCAGTAAATGGGATGTGCGACCCATGAGGAGTAGTAATAATTGCACCTATTCCGCTACCATAGGAATTCACAGCTCCATCAAATATTAACTGCCATTTGGAACCCAATTCTGGTCCTTCGTCCGGCAACGGTTCTTCACAATCTTTCATCTTTAGGTACATGATATCCTCGTCAGGAAAATCAAACCTCGTCGATTGGTAGTCCTCAACAGGCTGCTCCACAAGGTACTCCGACAACACACTACCTTTAATAGCCTTTTGAGAGACATATTGGATGTCATATTCGGTTAACACCATCTGCCATCGGGCAATTCTTCCGGAGAGTGCTTGCTTCTCAAACACGTATTTGATTGGATCCATCTTTGAAATGAGCAGGGTTGTATGATTCAGCATGTATTGCCTCAAACGTTTGGCGGCCCAGGCTAACGCACAACACGTTTTCTCGAGCATTGAGTATCTGGACTCACAGTCTGTGAACTTCTTACTCAAATAATAAATCGCATGCTCTTTACGTCCTGTCTCGTCGTGCTGACCGAGAACACAACCCATACTTTCCTCAAGAACTGTCAAATACATAATTAATGGTCTCCCGGCCATTGGAGGTATCAAAATAGGAGGTTCCTGCAAGTATTCTTTTATCTTATCGAACGCCTTCTGACAATTTTCATTCTAAGTCACAGCCTGGTCCTTTTTCAACAATTTGAATAATGGCTCGCATGTCGCGGTTAGGTGAGATATGAACCGGGAGATGTAGTTCAACCTCCCTAAAAATCCACGTACTTCTTTTTCTGTTTTAGGCGTCAGCATTTCTTGTATTGCTTTTATTTTCTCAGGATCAACCTCTATTCCTTTTTCGCTCACGATAAACCCCAACAGTTTACCCGATCTCACCCCGAAGGTGCACTTGTTAGGGTGCAGTCTCAGCCTGAACTTCCTAAGCCTCTTGAACAGTTTCAGCAGATTAACCAAATGCTCCTCCTCCGTCTGGGATTTGGCAATCATATCATCAACATAAACCTCAATCTCTTTATGCATCATGTCATGAAAGAGAGTCGTCATAGCACGTTGATATGTTTCCCCAACGTTCTTCAATCCGAAGGGCATCATTTTGTAACAAAATGTTCCCAAGGGAGTGATGAAAGTAGTCTTCTCCATGTCTTCTGGCGCCATTTTGATCTTATTATAGCCCGAGAAGCCATCCATGAAGGAGAATACAGAGAATTGAGCAGTGTTATCAACCAGCACATCGATGTGAGGAAGTGGAAAATCATCTTTCGGGCTCGCTTTGTTCAAGTCACGGTAGTCTACACACATTCGCACTTTACCGTCTTTCTTTGGCACTGGCACAATATTAGCGACCCATGAGGGATATTTTGTAACAGATAGGAAACCAACATCCCACTGTTTTTGAACTTCCTCCTTAATCTTCACAGCCATGTCCGGTCTAGTTCTTCGGAGCTTCTGCTTAACCGGCAGGCATTCTTCTTTTAATGGCAGACGGTGCACAACCATATCCGTATCCAACCCCGGCATGTCCTCGTACGACCAGGCAAAAATATCACTGTACTCTTTGAGCATCTCAACCAACCTCTGCTTAACGTCGCTTTGCAGTGCGGCCCCTATACGGATGTTCCTTTCAACCCCTTCCGACCCCAAATTGATAATCTCAATGACTTCCTCATGAGGCAGAATGATCCTTTCTTCTTGTTTCAATAACCAGGTCAGCTCTTCTGGTACGTCGCCATCTTCCACAATCTCTTCCTCGGCCTGAAATACCGGGTGCTCGAAGTCGAAATGAGTCATAGGCAGTTCATAGATGTCATCTGAAATAGTAATCCTGCAAAGGAAATGGTTAAATGCTTCAAAATGCAGACAAAGCAAATAACCACGTTGCCATTTTATTGTAAAAAATAAAAATAGGAAAAACAAGGATCACAATATTTGTATATGAAAAATGCCTTTATTCATGATTAAACAATGTACTGTACATAACCAAAATGGCCCTAAGCAAAATCATTGTGCCCCAAGTAGGACACAGGATTATTCAACAATTAAAAAAACAAATCATTACTGTTTAGTTGTCACAGGAACAGTCTCCTGAATAGACCAATTGCAAAGCCCTTGTCCTGGCACGCCTGGCTTGATCCACGCGTCTATATCACAGTCGCTATCTCCTTCCTCAGAATCGGAAACAGCATTGATGGTCTCGAAGCTCACTCCACTTGGCGTAATGGTTATTGGCCCTCTGAACTTGGGCGCTCCAGAAGGGGATGCTGATGACGAAGGATGATATCCAAGCCTGAACCTGTCGTTCTTCACGGGAATCTCCAACACCTGACCCCAGCCCTTTGTTTCTCCTGCCCGTACCAGAGCCTGAGCCTCTTTATAAGATGACACTGCCACATCTGATATCTTGGGTACTAGAGCTTTGTCTTTAATCTTTAGCCCTTCAAATGCCTGACAGGGCGTTTCATCAATCTCTCCGTCGACTTCCACGTATCTGAATGAAGACAAGTGGCTAACCAGAATATCTTCTTCTCCACAAACAGTGACGACACTATCCCCCACCATATATTTCAACTTTTGGTGCAACGTGGATGTGACTGCCCCAGCAGCGTGAATCCATGGTCGTCCGAGCAAACAACTATACGCTGGCTGGATATCCATTATATAGAACTCAGTTTCAAAAATTTCCGGCCCCACCTGCAATGGCAATGTTATGGATCCGAAAATTGACCTCCGCGTACCATTGAACGCCCTCACCACTAAGTCACTAGGCGTGCAGAGAATCCCCCTGATGTCCAACTTCATCATGGCCTTCTTCGGAAGCACATTCAAGGAAGACCCTGTATCCACCAACACATGGGACATGACCGTGCCCCTGCATTCAACTAAGACGTGCAGCACCATATTATGCTCTCTCCCCCTCAGGGTCAAATCAAAATCTGTAAATCCCAAACTATGGCCTGCATTAACATGTGCCATCACCCCTTCTAATTGATTAACCGAAACGTCTTGGGGAACGAATGACGTGTCTAGGATCTTCAGCAAGGCATTCCGATGGGCCTCGGAACATAATAGCAGTGACAAAATCGAGATCTTCGATGGCGTTTGCTGGAGGTGCTCCACAATTTTGTAATCACTTTTACGGATGAGCCTCATAAACTCTTCCACATCCTTAAGTGATGTTTCTTTTTCCTTTATCTGCGAGGGGCCACTCTCGTCTACCTTGGCTTTCCCCTTTGCCAATCTTTCTGCCTCTACCTCAGGCGATGTGAAGATTCTCCCACTTCTGGTCATACCTCTTGTTCCGACACATTATCTACAACCCCAGCTGGTTGCTTATTTACCTCAATTTTCTCACCATCGCAATATACCTCCAACCCGTAAGTCCATGGTACTGCTTTGGTACTTTCAAAAGGAATCGGTCCTGCTTTAGTAATAGTGATCGTCGGCCACCTAGCGGGTGCCGTTATTGTTATTGTTTTCCTTGGCATTGTTACCGTCGCAACATCGTTCCGCTCCTCACACAATGCCTCTACAGGCTCTTCAACTGCGGTTCTATCAAACTGCAATGTTCCTTCGTTCATCAAAGCCTGAATACCCCGTTTTAACTCATTACAACCTTTTGGCTGTATCCAACAATCCAAGCAAAATTCGTCACACCCCGGGAATACACCCCCTTTTAACAACCTACTTTTGATCTCACCCAACGGTGTCTTCAGCTCATTGACATCCGTCACTAGATTCAAACTCTCCTCGGTCAGGATGGCGTTTGCCCCATGATTGGGCATAGGCTGTTGTACTATATTTGGACCCGCCTGTCCAAAGTTAATAGCTTTGTTGTCCAACAAGTCTTGGACTTTATGTTTAAACGCATGACAGCCTTCAATATCATGTCTGGGCGCCCGGAGTGGAAATCACAGTGCTTACCAGCATCATAACCAAACGGAGGAGTGCCCGTTAGCGGCGCCATGGTCCTTTTCTCGACCAACTTCAATCCTAGCAGTGTTTGAAGCAATTCGGCGTATGTTGAAGGAGGCGTTTCAAATACTCGCCTTAGCTTGCCCTCCAGGATTCTGCGTTGGGCGGGGTGTTGCCTTTGTTGTTGCTGCTGCTGCGGCTGCTGTTGTTGTGGAAAAGGGATGGTAACACTAGCGACCTGTTGATACTGAGCATACTGACTTTGTCCTCTGCCCTGACCTCTGCCGCCAAACAGAGCACTAGAATCACCTTGACGCCTACCACCGAATGCTTTCCTGGTACCTCCTGCGGGGGTAGACTCACCTGCGTGGAATCTTCCAACCTTAATACTGTCTTCGACCATGTCGCCCATGAGAATCAAATCTGAAAAACTGCTTAGTGAAACATTAAACAATTTTTCGTAATATATCCCCGTAAATGTCCCAATGAACATGCTATTCATTTCTCTTTCCGCCAACAGAGGATGTACTCTCGCTGCCATATCGCGCCATCTCTGTGCATACTCTTTAAAGCTTTCCTCTTTCTTATACGACAAGCCTTGTAATTGAACTCGGTTCGGTTCTAAATCACTATTATACTTATAATGCAGGACGAAAGCATCCGCCAATTGCTTCCATGTTTTGATTTGAGCAGGCTCCAACCCCATGTACCACTCGAGTGACGGTCCTGACAGGCTGTCTTGAAAGAAGTGCATAAGCATCCTTTCGTCATCTGAATACACGGACATCCTTCTGTAATAAGAGCGGACATGCACCTTAGGGCAAGTGTCCCCCTTATATTTGTCGAAAGTAGGGGCTTTGAATTTCAGCGGTATCCTTAGCCCAGGCACCAAGCCCATAGTAGTTATGTCTAGTCCGGTAGAATTCTGATTAGCCATACCTTTCACCTGTTCTTCAAGCATTTTGATCCTCTGAGTATTGTCAACGGGTCCTTCAAATCCCATACCTCTTCCAGAAAAGGCGTCCTCTTGACAGTCTTCGCCCCAGTTCATATTTTCATTTCCGTACCCGTTATGACCAGTGTTGCGACCAAACCCTTGCTGATTAGTCATGGGACCTCGTCCCCCATTACCATAACCCTGCCCGAAACCAGTGTTGACAGGAATCAATCCAGCACCATTTCCAACATAACCCTGGTTAGCGTTACCGAAACCGTCATAGCCGAAACCCTGAGTGTTGAAGCCGAACTTTCCACCTTGATTGCCGTACTCGAACCCCTGGTCATTATAGTTGAATCAATTGTTACCAAAACCATTACCGCCATTGAAGTTACCACCGCCCAGATTGGCATCTCCAATTCCAACATTGTTAACAACAGTCTCATTTCCATTCCCGGCGTTGCCATTGCCAGCGCCAGCGTCATTGTTTACAACCACGACCGGTGGGGTCACCACAGGAGTAGGGGGTCCATCCTCATGAAGAGTCTCGACATGCACATAATTGTGGTCATTGTTGCCGCTCCCATTAGCCCGCGTCAGCAGCGGCTGCACCAAAGTTTGGAGATTCTCCTGGCCTTTAGCAATACTCTCCATGGCCTGCATGAACAGGTTCAATTTCTCGCGAATCTCCTGCATCTCTACTTGGACTTGATCCATGACTCTCTTGCAGTTATTTCGGGTTGAGTAGCGGTGAACTCTTGGTTCGTCAATCCTGGAAACCTATAGATGCAGGAGATAAGATACAGATTCAATAACACCGGTCATGCAATATGAGTGCAAATGCAATTATGTAAATATGCTACAGGTTATATTCCCCCCGATTCTAGTTTCGGAGAGAAAGCCATCATGACAATGGAGTCCCTATCCAGCAAGCAAGGAATCAGAAAACCCTCATATATAACAAATGCCAAGAGGCTGAGTACAAGAGTACAACTGAATACAACTGAAGAGACCTCGGCCAACAAGCCTGGCGATGGTCCAACTACGAGCACAAATAATAAAGGCAAGACAAAGATAAATCAGGCCGAATGGCGTGCTCTGACGTCCTCCAATATACTCATCGTCTCCGAGTGCCCTAGTCGGGAGATCAGCTCCTGAATCAATAAAGCATGCCGCTCGGTAGTTGATCTCAGCTTCTGGGCGTCGTCCTGGTAGGTTCCTTTGCTAGAACTCTCGTCAAATCTGTACCTCTTGGAACCGGCCTTTGCTTCATAAACTCTCGGCTTCTCATCAATGTCCCTTACTCTGAGCTCAGCAGCGCTCCTAAGTGATGTCGCTTCAGCAATCTTTGCGTCTTGAGCTCTAATCTGTGCCTCTAGCGTGGCAATCTGCAGCTTCAGTTCGTCTTCCCGCTCCTTCCGCTTGGTAAGCGTGGCATTCCACAAAGCTTCCCACTTGGTGATACGGGCATAAGCTTTGCTTAGAAGTTCCTTCTTGGAAGTAAGCACCTTGCTGACACTATTTAAGGCTATTCCCACTTTTTCTTTCTTGTTGGTTACTTCTGTTAGCTCTGCTCCTAACCTGTTAATCAATTCGGTATGTTCCTTCACAGTGAAGGTGGCTTCATTCTTCTCACGACGTAACTGGAAGATTTCCTTTTCTAACTCCTCATTGGCTTTCTTCAGTTCCTCGTTTTCAGCCAACAATTTGTTATACCTCTCACTCTCTTCCGAAGGAGGTACTTCAATCAACGGAAGATACAAGGGTTCCACAGCAGGATAAGGCATCAAAGAAGTACCAACTCTCTCGCGGACCCAAGCCAAATAGGGATCATAAGCTCTGCTGTTGCTCTTACCGAGCAGAGCTTTCCCCTTCCTATGGACGTTAGCCCATGCATGTCTCAATCTGATCAAAATAGCTGTGTCTAGTGACCCTGTGAGATACAGAGATTCCTGTATCTCCTTCTCAATAGGAGCGTCTCTCAAAGCGTAACCTAACTGTCTTACCAGAAGTGAAGGGTTATAGTTGATACCGCCTTTCCGTCCAATCAGGGGAACATTTGGAAAGCCGTTGCAACTATATATAATATCAGTACCAAGCATACTCCGATCAAACCAAATGATATTCTCCGCAGATAGTCCCATCAACCGGGAAGACCAATCCAAAGTATCAACATCATCCATAAAAGGTCCTGTCTTCGGGAGGTGCCCCTGGAACCACCTGTACAAGAGAGGGAGACAGCAGGAAACATTCTTGCCACGATGTTTCTCATTCTTGTAGTGAATGGAATGATAAACATCACCCAAGAGAGTAGGAACTGGATTCTTCGAGGCAAGAATTAGAAAGGCGTCAGAGTCAACAAAATCTGGCACATTAGGAAACAGGACAATCCCATAGATGCAGACAGCTAGAATAGCACTGAAAGCAACCCAACATCCACTCTTCA
Organism: Lathyrus sativus; assembly: GCA_963859935.3. NCBI lineage: Eukaryota > Viridiplantae > Streptophyta > Magnoliopsida > Fabales > Fabaceae > Lathyrus > Lathyrus sativus. The sequence continues at coordinate 452,128,864 of OZ012738.1, read as the reverse complement.
CGCATTGCGTAGCCTTCTCAACTAGGACAGATAGGTGAAAACTAGAAGCTCCATTCAGCTTAACCAAGCCTCCCGGAAACTCAGAGGCGTCTAAGCTGACAATCTCAGTGAGTGTAGCCAACTCAGGCTCAGCATCAACATGTACAAAGGGCATTTGGTCCAACACAGGAACTCCCAACATCGCAAAATACTCCTCCAAAGTGGGTGCCAGAATATAGTCTGGAAATAAGAAACATCTCAACTGCGGCTCATAAAACTGCAATAAAGTATACACCCCAGTCGTCTCGAATGCTGAAGGTTGGTACAACAAGCTAAGCAATCTCCCATAAGATACTCTGAACTCAGCCCTCACTTTCTCATCTGCTAGAGCAACTAGACCCAACAAGGAACTGATATCTGGCGAATGTAACCGGTAAGCAACTGTCTTGTTCAGGGACTCCATGTCTGGCTAGAAGATGCACTAGAATCAGAGGGGAATGATCACCTGCAACATAAATACATGTTAATGAAATGCAATCATGAAAATTCACATGCATATGCAAACAAGGGACCAAGCGCAATGCTGATAAACTATGCTGCTCTGTACTGAAGCCTTGAGAACCATCCAATCTTTATCTCAAACCAAACTACTCAAATGAACCTTGTAACCACATCTCACTGACAGAGATAAACCAGGTGTTCTGAGGTCAAAGGTTTCCTGCAAACAGACCCACCTACCCCTCACATGTGTGTACTTAACTCGCATACGAGGTACGGCCTCCTATGCGGGTTCAACGTCACAGACTTTCAAGAGTGATGATACGATACCCAGAAGGTGTGGCATCATCATCCCTTGAAGCAGCCTCACTTAGTTGAATCCCAATTGATAGGTCCCCAGAGTCGACAATCCTCGGGCCAGACAACTTGTCGAGCCCTAAGGGCCAGGCAAGAAGCATCAAAGAGAATCTCGTCCGAGCGTAAATTTCGCAGCTAGCTGGTGCGAGCTAAGCAAGCAGGCTAACCACTACTCTCTACTTCTAAGTCTATGTGTAACCTCAAGCCTAGGTCTGGCTTATCTCTCAATAGATTACCCTTCCCACAGCAGCAATAACAGTATAAAGTTGATAAATAAAATGCGGAAAGTAAAGACAGGAAAGTAAATCTATACAACACCCCTGACGGGAAAACAAGCGCTAGGATTGACTCGCATAGGGGATATTCCAGTCCCCAGCAGAGTCGCCAGCTGTCGCTACTGCAAAAATCGGCGCCGGCTGAACAGAAGAGTCGCCACCGTGCGTTATTTATCCCAACAGAGGGAAAGGAAACGCTCGAAGTAAACCTCACGCAAAGACGGGAGAGGAATGGTCATCGCAACCAAATCCTGGATTCGGGAGTCGGTTACGCAAGGGGAAGGTATTAGCACCCCTCACGTCCGTCGTACTCGACGGGATCCACGCTTGTTTTCTAGTACGGATTGTTATTCTATCTAGTCTAAAGGTCTGGGTTAAAAGAAAATAAAATGACTCGGAAAAGTATCGCACTTTATGCCTACGTATTCCCGTCTGGAACGAGAAATCAGAGTCAACGTAGTTCGCCTACCTACGGGAAAGGAGGGGAAGGTTGCTCGCTAGGATATCGCATCCTATGCCTACGTACTTTCATACAGCATGAAAGATCAGAGCAAATGTAGTTCAGGCTACGGGAGACACAAGCTTGTCTGACAGTTTTTTATCTCCTTATGAAAGGGGTTTTCCTGATTAAGAGTCCAAGCGGACAAAAATGACATCTTGATGTTTGTTTTCAGTCTTTTACGCAAGAACTGTCTTTTATGATGTTTGCAATCTCTGACGCACTAGAGACTATGATTTGAGGGTGACTACATCGTATGTCACCTTAAGGGTAACACTAAGTAATCAGATTACTGAAGAGTGACCCTCCAGCAACCTTTCTCAAATAGCTTAAGGCTCGTAGCGTACGACATCGATTATCCTTATTACTGTGTTTTGAATTGTTCTGAGATAGAAGAGAAAGAATTTCTAAAAAAACCTAGGGTTTGAAAGGGAATCAAAACTACCCTAATGTTATCATGCATGGATTACAACCTAATGTCTGTCATAATTCCCTCCTGCACAGAGGAAATCAGAGATCCTAGGGGATAAACGGAAAAGAAACAACAGATATACAGTAAACAGTAAACATGCATGAGATGCAGCAGCAGGCAATAGGCAAAGTGAAACAGCTTCACTTCAACCTAAGGGAAAATCAACAGACCATACAGCAAAGGAAACTACACCTAACACCAGCTCAGACAACTACAACAGCTCTTACAGCAAGCAGTTCAAACAGCGTCAGCTCTGGCAGCTACCATTGATTAACAGCAAAAGGTTGACAATAACAACTTCAAGCAAGATCCCTTCTTCACTCTTCAATGATCTTCAAGCTTCAGATAAGCTCTTATCTCCAATAATCTTAAACTTTAGCAAGCATTGAATCCAATAAGCACACAGCTTCAATCAGCAGCAAAACCCTAACTTTCAACAGATCCCCATCTCTGACAGGTACAAGCTACCTCTTCTCCAGTCTTTAATGCATTTCATCTTCAAGAAGCTTCCATCTTCAAGACCAACACTCACAGGAGAGAATCAACTGATAGAGGGAGTTGGAATGTTAAGAGGCTTAATGATAACCAAGGGAAATCACTAAGATCTTAACACAGCAAGGGACAGGTATCCTCAAGGTTCTACCCAGTCAAAGCATGCTCTACATCCCTCCTAAGGAGAGATGGAACTCTTTTTATGAGACCTTGTGTCATAGGATTGAATAGAGGCACAAGAAGCTCTCTATGTTTGACAGAAGAAATCAGTCTACTCTAGAGCTCTCCCTACATCTCCTATCTCCTAAACCTTCATTCAGCAATCTTCAAGCACAAGCAACTTCAAGCTCCAAGCATTATTATTTGTATTCAATCATCCTCAAATTATTCATACAATCCTCAAGCCAAGCACAAGCCTCAACACCCAAAGAAAAAGCCCAAAACTTAACAGACAAAGCAACTTCCCAAGAGGGAAACACACTAATATCAATCAACTTGAAAAAATCAAATAAAATGGAAATATTCATCATAAAATCCTAGATTAATTTCTAAGGGACCCTAGCTATGTACCCTATAGCCCACATGAACCCCAAGGCCTAGATCAAACTAAAAACCCAAGAACTATGTGTTGAAATGCACCTATGTCAAGTTTAACCCTAATTCTGATCAACTTAATGTTCCTTATTCAAAACTAATTAAAATAAAATCACAATAATGTGAAATAATTCCAGGGGGAACCTAATACTATAATCTAACTATAAAAAAAAGAATGGCATCAAAAATCAAAGTAGAATAATCATACTAAATTCAGCAAGCAACATGTATCAAATGGAAATGAAATAAAAGCTATTAAAAGTAAAAATAAACCAAAAATAGAAAAATGCATGAAATGACATTTTTTATTCTTTTATAATTTTCTTGATATCTTGATGGAAATGGGAAAAAACTCTCAATCAAAAATATTATGTTTTCAATTTGTTATGAATTTTCAAAGAAATTAAAATAAAGTGTGGAAATATAAGAAAAATATGAGAAAATGACAAAGATGTGTGTCAAATAGCAATTAAAAACAATGCATTCACCAACTGGGCCCAGAAGGGGGATGGTAATAAGACAGCACGCTAGGCCCAGTATTAATCAGAAAATTAAGTGGAAAATATAAAGGAAAATGAAAAAAACCACGGTGCAGGAAGTAATGAGATTCAGTGTATTTCTTGGATGGGCCTCTAGAGGGGGTGTTGATAGAATGTTTCCACTAAGCCCAATGTTACAACTTAAATGAAACGCCTCGTTTTGATCTTCAGCCTTCTCCTTCACAAACTGAGGGCAACTCGTGGCCATTGGATCTCTTTCTGGTCAAAGGTCTTGTTCTAATCGAATGGTGGAGAAGTCATCTTCTTCATTTTGAATTGTGGAGGGAGAGCAGCCATGGATGTCTGAGCTTGCAACTTCATCTTCCCCAGTTCGTACTCCCTCAAATCCTCATCAAATGCAAAAATTCAAAACCCTAACTCACTCCATTTTTCACAAGGAATCTAACCATGGCAATTAAACATATTGAAACACAACCTAACTTAAAACACGAATCAAACTTCAAAATGTGGTCCATGATCAAAATTCACCAAACTTAAAATTGAGTGGCTCAATCTCTTCCCCACTTCACACTGGTCATTTCTAGCCATCAAACCATGATTATAACACCAAGAATGCCAAGATACGATCATGAACAGAAATTGCATCATTCAACCAATTGTCTCTAAACTGATCCTAAAGCTACCAGAAAGTTCCACATGATCATCTACAATGAATCTAACTAATCAAAACCAATTGAAACTACCTAAATCATGCCATGGAGTGAAGTTTACCTACCTGCAAATTTGATATGAACAGAGGTATGAAATCTTCAAATCAAGCTTTGAGAACTTCAATACACCTTCAATGAATCACAATCTTGCTTCTGTATGCAAAAGAATTGGTTGAGGAGGCTTGGATTGTGGAAACCGATTCTGAGTTGCAGGTGAGAAAATACAAGAGCAAGAACACGATTCAGCCACCAATTTGCTATGATCTTGATCTGTAAACACTCACTAGCATCAATGGAAGCAAATGGGATCAAGAAATTGGATGGAAAGGGATGAAATGCTTGTAACCGAATCTGAGTTGCAACAGAAAAAATTCAATCTCAATCTCTCTCAATTCTCACCAAATCTTGCTTGGGATCACTTCTGAATCTTATATAGAATGTGAAGGAAGACTCTAGAAAGTTCTAGGTTAATCCAATGAGAAAATCACCATCTCATGTCATGAGATATCATGTCAGGCTATGCACTCATACCAGCTCAAGATTTTGGCTTGCAATGCACTTGTTCTGAGTTTGAATTCTCTTCAAATGAGATATTGGAGGTGTATGGATGGAAAGGAGCCTTGCATTTGCCTTGCCAAGTGGTTTTGCAATGGTGCCTTATGATTCAAGTAAGCCATTTACAAAGCAAGTCCTAAAAATAATCCTCAATTCAAAATTATGGCAATGTCAATGTTCTCAAAATGCTTTTTACAATCAAATTGGTATGTCATATGCCTTGGTTTAGTTGTGTAGATCAAAAACCCTAATTTCCAACTTTGGTTCATTAAAAATATACCTTCATTTTAGGCCATTTTTATGATTTTGTGAATCAAGCCATTACAAGTTCTCATGACCTCTTATCTTGCCTAAAAACATAATTTTGAACACATCTCATGTTGAACATTTTTCCATTTGAGGAGTGGAAGATGGAGATTTGGACTTATGTTGAAAAATGACCTGTAATTCAACTTTCCCAAAATACCCCTGGGTTGCCAAGACCATAACTTGAGTTCTACAAATCCTCTTGAGGACTTATAGTACTCAAATTAAAGCTAAGATCAAGATCTACAACCGTTATGTTGGCCAAGAATCCATTTGAAAACTCCTTGATGGGAAAAAGTTGCTCGGAAGTCAAGTGACTTTCACAGATAAATTTCAGTGTCCTCTGATGACCCATAACTTGCAAGAACCATAACTTGCATTTTGAATTATCTTGCTTGGAAGTTAGGCCTAAATTAGGGTTTTTACACTGAAACCCTAATTTAGTTACTCCTCTTCTTCTTGATTCCTTTTAATTTATCCTTGGCACAAAACTACACATATATCCACATATCAAATCATGAATTCCACACCTTTCAATTAAGCTTTGATGCTCTTCAATCACTCAGTTGACCTAGGGTTGACCTAAGGTTGACCTAGATGAAACCCTAGTTGACTGCACTTCAACTCTGTCTCTTGTACTTGAATCAATGACTTGACTCATCTTCAAAAGGACCCTCTAGGTCCTCCATGAGCTTTTCCATATCCTCAGTCATGACTCACACACTCATTGATGATACTCAACATATCCCCAAATTAGGAGAGAAATCCACTGGTTGACCTTCAAACTTCTCAAAGCCTCAAACCTTTTCTTGATTACTTGGATGATCTTGAGCTTGAATAAAACCCCCTGATGGGCCTCTTTCTGATAAGAATGGCACTTGGTCCCTTGCTAGATTACTTGTTATGCTATGCTATGCAAATGATTAGACTATGTACATGACTTATTATGCAAATGACAATGCAATTGAAACATAAACCAGGTGAAATAGGTTGAGCAAATTTTAGGGTGCAACAGTATCCTGCGGGAGCGTCAACCCAGGACAAGAAGACTCTAAGGATGTTGTCTGGGAATTTCTATCTCAATCCTGATGGAGTTTTGTATAAGAGAAACCATGATCTCGTGCTACTCAGATGTGTAGATGAGAAAGAAGCGAGTGCTCATGGAAGAAGTCCATGAAGGCACATTTGGTACGCACGCCGGCGGGTATGCTATGACGAGAAAGATCCTGAGAGCAGGATATTACTGGCTGACGATGGAGTCAAATTGCTTTAAATTCGCGAAGAGATGTCATAAATGTCAGATTTATGCTGACAAAATTCATGTGTCGCCGTGCCCGTTGAATGTCATGTCCTCCCCATGGTTGTTCTCCATGTGGGGCATCGACATGATAGGCAAGATCGAGCCCACTGCATCTAACGGTTATCGCTTTATTTTGGTAGCCATCGACTGCTTCACCAAGTGGATGGAGGCAGCCTCATATGCTAACGTGACCAAGCAGGTGGTGGCTAGATTCATAAAGAAGGACATCATTTGTCGATACAGAATTCCCGAGCGGATCATTACTGATAATGGTTCGAATCTGAATAACAAGATGATGAAGGAGTTATGCCAGAGCTTCAAGATTAAACATCACAACTCATCTCCTTACCGGTCGAAGATGAATGGCGCGGTTGAAGCGGCCAATAAAAACATCAAGAAGATCGTACAGAAGATGGTTGTGACCTACAAAGATTGGCACGAGATGTTGCCATTTGCATTGCACGGTTATCGTACGACAGTACGCACATCAACCGGGGCAACTCCTTTCTCACTAGTGTAAGGTATGGAAGTTGTCCTACCGTTAGAAGTTGAGATTCCTTCTTTACGGGTTTTGGTTGACGTGAAACTCGATGAGGCAGAATGGATTAAGAACCGACTGAACCAACTCAGCCTGGTGGATGAGAAGAGATTAGCATCGATTGCATATGGTCGTCTGTACCAGATCCGAATGAAGAAAGCTTATGATAAGAAGGTGCATCCTAGAAGCTTTCAGACGGGTGATCTCGTCCTGAAGAAGATTCTTCCTCCACACTCTGATCATAGGGGCAAGTGGACTCCCAATTACGAGGGTCTGTACGTCGTCAGCAAGGTCTTCTCGGGAGGAGCCTTGTTGTTATCCACAATGGACGGCGAAGATTTTGCATCCCCGGTGAATGCGGACGCGGTTAAAAAATACTTTGCTTAAAAAATGACCCGCTGGAAACGAAAAAGAGTATCCAGGCAAAAATGGGGCATCCCGGCGAACCATAAAAAGGAAAAAGGTTCGGGCAAAAATTAGGGATATAAATGAAAAATGTACACCCGCAAAGTCGAAAACCTGGAAGGGCGACTTTGGCAAAAAAGGGTATCCCGGTGAATCGAAAACCCGAAAGGGCGATTCAGGCAAAAGTTAGGGATTTGAAAAGCAAATGACTGCGTTCCGCGCATGGACTTTCATCGTTTAGTGGTTTGGAAGACCTGAGGGTTGTTTATCTGAATCAATCTCTTCTAAAGCTAAAGCGTCGGAGAAATATTGAAGTCGAGTGGTCATAGAGGGATCAACTCATGGTGTTCGTCTATGCCACATTGCCGACATTTATATATACTGATGTATATTTATGTTATTATGCTTGTGCAGCTTCCTCATTTCAGGAGCTTGCATCTGTTATAAAACATTTTTTGCCCATTCAGGGGTTTGTTATCAATGAAACATATACTATTCAGCAATTCTGTTTGTTTGTTTAGCATTTATCTATTTTGTTTGCGAAAAAGAACGCCCGATGTTTTTGATAAAATGCGCATACATAAACTTGCTGGCCTAGGCCGATAATTGTTGAAACATTAAATTACTTGAATATTGTCGCAGGATGATAACCTTGATAGGTCCCTTTGAGAAGGGTATCTTGTATGTTTGTTTGTGTTGTCGCAGGTATGGCACATTCCAGGCAGTACGCCAGATGTACCCTAAGCAGGATGATTCCTTCTTCCCCAACGAGTTCAGCAGTGTCACCCCACGGAATCTGAGCATGGGACCGCAAGCATTGATATGTTTCCTCAAGCAGAGATATATTCTCCCAGATGAGATGTATCCTAGGCAGGATCATCATTTCCCAGCTGAGTCATGCGTTGAAGCGTATGTTCATCCCCAGCACTGAGCCAATGTGCAGTTTTCTCGTAGCAGACTATTCACAAGTGTGCAGCTCTCGATAGTTCAGACTAAAGTCTCCAAGAGAATTGAAATTCCCCACAAAGTTGTACTCCCCCCGGCAGGTAGGAGTGATTCCAGCGTTTGGTTACCCTCCCCAGCCGAGTTTGCAGTCCCCCAAGAGAGTCGAGTCCTTGGAAGCCGTTCAGGCCATGATTGTTTTCCCCCCAGTAGAGTGTTGAATAGTTTATGCTATATTTCCCCATCGGAGTCGTTATCTCCAAGAAAGTTTTAGCCGCGAAGGCCGTGCAGTTTATTTCTACGATTGACATCGTTTCCCTCAGCAGTTTGTGGTTCGTACACCTAGTCGAGCAAGTACAGGTTCTCGTAGAACTTCGTCCCATGCAGCAGTCGTCTGAGTTCGTTCCCCAGGTTTAGTCCAATTGAGATTGGTGTGACTTCTTCTCCTCGGCAGGATGATTCCTTCTTTCGCCAGAGTGGTTCTTTCTCCTTGACAGGAGGATTTTTCCTTCAACATTTATTTTGCGGATGGGGTCGTAGCATTTACCCTTAAATGCGTAGCATTTCCACCGTGTGGAGCATTGCGCCATTATCAAAGCATATGCATATGAAACATGAGCTAGGTCGTTACCGTTCTTGTTTTACAGGTGTTCCTACGCAGAATGGTTTGCTCAAGATGATTCTTGAATTCCCCAGCGAAGTTGTTTGCTCAAGATGATTCTTGAAATCCCCAGTGAAGTCACCGAAGTTGGTTGCTCAAGTTGATGCTTAGAATCTCCAGCAGAGTTATTGGTTCAGGGTGATTCTTGAAATCCCCGGCGGAGTTATTTGTCCAAGATGATTCTTGAAGTCCTCAGCAGAGTTGATTCACCCGGAATGATTTCTGGATCCCCGAAGCAGAGTTACTTGATAGTTCTTCAGAATCCCCAGCGGAGATGTGTCATCCCCAGCAGGTTTTAAATAGAGGAGTTAAAATTTCCTTGAAGACTTGATGATTGAAGTCCGACAGCGGTGCCAAAACCCCTGACTTACTGATGAAGTCCAACTGCGATGTCGAAGCGGTTTGCCTAGCTGACGCAAAGTGCCTGACGACAAAAGATTGTGTATCCTTAGTGGTCCGTGATTGATCAAGGATTCCCTTTCAAGACTACTGATGAAGTCCGATTGCGACGTCGAAGCAGTTCATTAAGCTGATGCAGAGTGCCTGATGGCAGAAGTTCGTATATCCTTAATGATCCGTGAATGACTAAGAATCTCATTTCAAGACTTACTGATGAAGTCCGACTGCGAGGCCGAAGCAGTTCTCCCAGTTGACGCAGAGTGCCTGACGGTGAAAGAATAGATATCCCAATGGGGTTCATGATTGACCGAGGATTCTATTTCAGACTTGCTAACGAAGTCCGGATGACGCCCGAGAATTTCTTTGAATGCCCGATGGCATGATTAACTTGATTGTTAAAAAGTTCCTAATGACCTGATGAGTCCCGAGGAATTCTTCTGCTGTAATGCCGCAGAATGCCTAAAGGCAATACCAGCTATGTATCACCAGTTACCGAGTGACCAGTGATCCCTTGATGACTTGAGGACGAAGATCTACAGCAAAATCAGATGATCATCCTGACGGAGATTTGAGATTAGACCCCTCACCAATTACCGTACGACCAATTCCCCATCAGAGTACCGTGTACTTATGCAGTTGTAAAATTTCTGGGTTTGTTGGTATTCAACCTTCTTTTACCTTGATTGTTTGAGAGTCGTTCGCTTCTCACCCAGTCAGGTCCAAGCCGTTTGAATAGGGGCAGCTGTTGCACCCCAAAATTTGCCCAACTTTTCTTTACCTAGCCTGTGTTTCATTTCATTCACATTAGCATTATCATTTGCATTTCATTGACATGTATGCATGAGATCAAGAGGTATGATTACCAATCAAGAGCTATACAAGAATGTGAAGCTAGCTAAGAAGGTTATTCAGATGTTCAAGGGTTGATATCCTTGTCAGAGAAGTTAAAAGAGCCTCAGAGAGAGTGGTTGAAACCAAGAGTGTGTGTCTCCTAACTTGAGAGTTGTGGAAAGCCATCAGATGATTCTGAGGCCATGAGGATGGACTTTAGGTCTTGAGAGAGCTCATAAGAAATGTTGAAGTTCATGTGGGAGCTCAGACAAGTCCTTATGCAAGACTAAGAAGCCTCATTCATGATTGGTGCAGCTAGGGTTTGACTAGGTCAACCCTAAGTCAACTGAGGATTTGAAGAAGGTTGAGACCTAATTCAAGAGCCATGTGATCATAGATGAATACATTGAGATGTTATAAGGATGATTTCAAGGTTAACTCATCATGATTGAAGAGTTTGAGAAGTTTCAGGCTAGGGTTTCTAAGACTTGACAGTGTAAAATCCCCTAGCTTGGCCCCTGACTTCCAGGCCATTTAACTCAAGATATGATCTTCATCTCATCTTTACCCCAACATGATTGTTGTAGGGCATGATCTTAGCTTTAATTTGAGTACTAGAAGTCCTTGATAGGATTCATAGAACTCAAGTTATGAGCCAGACAAGTTACAAGTCATCTGAGGCATGTGAATTTGGAGCTTGAAAGTTACCCAACTTGCATGACACTTTTGCCCTAGAAGGATGATTCCTATGAACTTTTGGTCAACATGAATGTTGTTCCTTATCCTCTTAGCTTTCCATAGAGTACTAGACGTCCATGATTGGATTTGTAGAACTCAAGTTATGGCTTTGACAAGTCAAGGGTATTTTGGGCATTTGGACATTACAGGTCATTTTGAATTATAGGTCAATTTCACTATCTTGCAAGCTTCAAATGGAGTTTTGTTCAACATGAAAGTTGCTCAAAATGATTTTTTTAGCTTATCCAAGTATAAAGAGTCTATTGATATGGATTGTATCAAGCAGTGGTTGAAGAAAATTCACCAAAAGACCATTTTAATGAATTAAAGTGTAAAAAATCAAAACAATTGGAAATGGGATGTTTTCATGCCAAATTTGTGATCATTTTGATTGGAATTGACATTTTAAAGATTTTGGCATCATCACATTTTTGAAATGAAGTTCATAACATGGCCATATGGAGTCTTACTTCATTATGAAGAAACATACCAAATGCATCCCTTTGATTGGAATCAAGGAGGGAAAACTATTCAATTATACTCCCTGACTGTTAAGTAAGTGAATTGGATGGAATTTGAGGGAAGAGCAAGGCCAAAACGTGTACAACATCATTGAAATTTTGGAAGGAAAGTGAAACTTGAAAATCCCAAATTGGGCTTTGTTTGGGCCTTCAAAGTTGCTAAACTGAATATAAATTGGATGTGGATCATTTTGAGAACCTTCTAGTGGAAAATTCAATTGAGAATCCATTGGATCAAGTTTGTGAAGGAGCTTGGAATTGGATTTTTGGTTTTGGAGATTCAGAGAGTTTCAGCAAGAATTGGCTATCAAGAATCGTTCATCATCATTCACTGAAGCAATCTGCACTTTTTGGAGAAGAATTGAAGCCTGGAACCAACCTTACTCGAAGCTCAAACTCAGGTTTCCATTTCTCAAATTTGCACTTAATTTACACGTTTTTAGCATCTCAGATTCATGTGGCTAGGGTGTAATTGAACCATAGGTGGATTCTGTGTAGTTTCTAGGATGAATCGTGGAAGTTTAGGTTATGGTGATCCAAGTTGTGATGCGTGTATCTCATTGATGGTTGGTTAAAAACGAAAATAGAGGCTAGATTAAGAATGTAGGAAGCAAGACGATTAAAATGATGTAAAAAAATGGACGTTTCATGAAGGTTGAATCGAGCGCTATTGTTCATGTTCGCCAGAGAAGACGATCGGTGCTTCTCCGACCGCCCTAGGCTCCCCCGCGCATGAACAGTTCTCCATTTCAGTTTAAATCGCCAGTTGCGTTTGAGGCTGTTAGATCATTTGAAAGCCTGGACCTGGTATGTAGATCGCGTGGCCAGCAGGCGTACGCGTGTCTCTCTCAGGTGGCCTTCTCCCCCAGCTTTAATGAAACACTGAGTTTCATCTAGAAACTCAGCTGGGCCCAATGTTGTTGTCCACACCCCCCTCTAATAGGCCCAACAGGAATAATACGTGAGGTTGTTGCTTAATGAACCCCCCTGGCGTGTTTCAATGAGAATGAAAATAAGCTGAGTTGAGACTCAACTGGGCCCAGCGCCCACGCGCTTTTCATACCCCCTCGTATTGGGCCCAAGCGAGATTACACTTGAGTTTGTTGCTGAGCCCACCTCCCTTCTTTATTTCTTTTATGTTCTTTTTCTTTATTTTTTGTTTTAATTGATTGTTAGAATTAATTCATAATAAATGGTGAATGTTGGTCATAAATTCTGAGAAAATTGGTGGATATATATTGAGATGTGTAGAATATTTCCATGCTTTTTATTTTAACTTTCCATTTATTTTGCAATTAATTTCATATTTTCTAGTGTAATATGTTTTTAATAATGGAATAATTGTGTGCTGAATTTGTTCATTTTATTTCTCATCCATACTTCTGAGTTTGATCTTGAAATTTTGTGTGCTGGCTGTATACATGTCGATGATGTTGTGTAATTTTTGTTATGATTTTTAGATGATTTTAAATAGGGTTTTAGGGTAGTGGTGTAGGAGTGTCCTTTGTTGAATCCCTTTAAGGTACCTTTAAGGTTTTAGAATTAGTTTGAACCTTTTTACTTAGGATTAACCCCTGATTTTTCTACCATGGAATGTTGATACATGTGAGATAATATGGTATTTTCCCTAGAATTTTTAGGATTGATTTTCATTTAGTTCCCTATTTTACAAATTAACTTTAGTTTAGGTGATCTTAACTTAGGGAGCTTCATAGAATAACATTGTAAATAGCCATTAGATGATTCTAAGTAGTGTAGTCCTTTCTTGGTAGAATGGTAAGTAGGTAGATATCGCTTTAGAACTTTGCCATAGCCTTGATAGAGCTTTTGATGCCCCTAGCTTAGGTGAACCTTGTAGCTAGCTTGTAGGGTTTCTCTGGAGTGATGTGTTGCCTTCTCTCCCCTATGTGATCTCCTCCTTGGGGCTTTGCCCTACATTCTTTATTCAAGTCTTGAAGAGGGACCCTCCTGGGAGAGCCTAATCCTTCCTTTGGTTGGATTATGTGCATTCCTCAGGAGGTTGAGCCTTGAATTGACATTCCCCAGTATAGTACATTCCTTTGGTTTGTACTATCTTTATCCTTCAAGTCTTGATGAGGAGCCCTCCTGGGAGAGCCTAATCCTTCCTTTGGTTGGATTCTGTGCATTCCTCAACAGGTTGAGCCTAAGATGGACATCCTGTGTTGATACACTGCAATCAGTTACCCTTAGATTGATATCTAGGACTAATACCCAGTCTTTGCTATCCTATTGAAGAGGAACCCTCTTGGGAGAGCCTAATCCGTCCTTTGGTTGGATTCTGTGCATTCCTCAAGAGGTTGAGCCCATGATGGACTCTGGTGTTGATATACCTCCAACCTGATGTAGCCTGGGATGACTTCCATGTAGCTCATTATGGTTTCTCTCCCTTGCTTGTGTGCTGTTTTTCTTTTCATCTGTGTTTTAGTGATAGAGGTTGAGTGAGCTCCCTCTGCTTGTCTGTTATTGATTGGCTTTGCTTGATTGCTAAGAGGTTGAGTGAGTCTCCCTCTGCTTGTATTGCTGCATAGCATGTGCATCTTTACTGTATATTTGTGTACTGTTTAAGCTGATGCTTTGTCTGTTTCTATATACCCTGGCATGATCCCCTAGGAATCTCACTTCCTTTGATAAGGAAGTGATGATTAGAACTTTAGGTTGAAACTTATGTATGACGACTTCTAGGAGTTCCCTGTTTCAAACCTCAACCATAGGATGAATCCTTGGCATGACAACCTTAGGACTTGATAGTCTCCCCATAGAGTTTGTTCTCTTCTCATCTCAAATAATAGTAAAAAAACATAATAAAGATAAGTTAGTATAAGCGCGATACGAGCCTTAAGCTACTTGGGTAATGATAATTGAGCGGCCTCCTGTCAATCGTCTAGAATGTTTAGTATACATCCTTTGAATGATATGTGATGCATTCGTTCCCAGATCATAGTCTCTAGTGTTGTACAAACTACAGACAACCGTAAAAAACACTTCTTCCGTAAAAAACAGAAGACAAACTTCAAACCTTTTTGCCCCGTGGGCCCATAATTCAAAGGAAGCTTTTCTGAAGAAAAGAGTGTCGTTAACTCTCAGTTCTACCGCAAACGGTAACGCCTAAGTCTCGAAGGGTCGAGCTGCATACACCAAATTGCTGAAATAGTTTGTTAACCCTACTCGAAAAAACAGATGAATCTGACCCCCCGTAATCCGTATCATCCCGAACTACGTAAGCTCTGATCTCTCGAGCCTGTTGAGAGTACGTAGGTACAATACTGACGTATTGGCGAGCCACCTTCCCCGTAACCCGTAGTTAGTCGAACTACGTTGACTCTGATTTCTCATTCTCTAATGAGAATTCGTAGGCATAAAGTGCGACGCTTTGCCGAGTCATTTTCTTTTCTTTTCAGACCAGCCTTGATAGGTAGATAATAAATAAACCCGTCAGATAAACACAACAAGCGTGGATCCCATCGAGTACGATGGACGTGAGGGGTGCTAATACCTTCCCCTTGCGTAACCGACTCCCGAATCCAGACATTGGTTGTGATGACCTTGTCTTATACCTTTTCGTCAGGTTTTTCCGATCGTTTCCTTTCCTGTTCTGAGGGATAAATAACGAAAGGTGGCGACTCTTCTGTTTTGCCGGCACCTTATTTTCTCGGTAGCGACAGTAGCCTAAGAAGATCTTAGCCCATATCTTGTATTGAACCTTCAAATACTTTATCTTGCTTGAAGCTTCCCCAAAAGTGAAGACTTCACTGTACACCTCATCCATATCCATACGACTTACTGGCAGATTAGTAACACCGTCTGATTCTTGATATCCTATCAGCTTGCGAATCAGATCTTCAGTGATAATAATTTCTTTACCCAGAACTGAAGACAAAATAAATTTGGGGAAAACGCTTGCATGAATCCAAAACTCTTTGACCAAGCAAGGATAAACTGGACCAACCAGTCTATCAAAATACTTTGTCCATCCTTGTGATGACACAGTTGGATGTAAATCAAATCCATTTTCAGCAATACTTTCAAAATCTATCAAGAACTCACATAGAACTTCCAGTTGATCAACGGGTGTAAGGAGAGTTCTTACAGGTTCTTGGAATGGAGTAGGACCCATTGTAGAAGATGAAACAACAGCCATTGTTGATTCAAACTGTTGAGAGGTTGAAGATGAAGTTACCATTTCTGATCTTGTGAGATAACGAGTTCTTCTTTGAGATTTAGGTTTAGAGGAGATGAAGAAGAAATGAAGCAAACAGAAATGCATAAAAGGTATGAGAGAGAGTGAAAAGTGTGAGAAGGTGTTGTGTTGTTGAATTTATAGGGGCGAAAATTATGGCACACATTCACACGATCAGCATTTAATTCAATTAAATTAAAAAAAAGTCACATCAAGAAGAATAATGATTTTAAACGCATTAAATGATACTGACAAGCGTGGGGAGGAAAACGAGAAATTGAGAATTCAAGCAGTACCTCAAAACGGCGTCTCATTGAGTACACTCCACCTTTTCAGATATCATGTGACACGTGTTTGATGTTGATGTGCCTCTGGATCTCTTGAGAATAAGAAACATTAAACAACACTCAGATCTTCTGAGACTTGTTAGATCAGAGTTTCACAAAAATAAATAACATACCAAAAGAAATAAACAGAAGAATTACTTCAGAATGTAGACATTATTCATATTTCATCAGAATAAATTTTCTTCTGAATAATAGTTTTATTCTGGACAAAAATCCATACTAATATTCTTCAGAATAAATTTAAACCTATCTTCAGCAAGGGGTTTTGTGAAGATATCAGCCAATTGATGGTCTGTATCAACAAAGTTTAAACTAACAATTCCCTTCTGAACATATTCTCTGATAAAATGATGCTTAATTTCTATATGTTTTGCCTTAGAATGTAAAATTGGATTCTTAGAAAGTCAAATAGCAGAAGTATTATCACAGAAAATAGAAATGTTACTCTCATGTATCTGATAATATTCTAGTTGACTCTTTATCCAGAGCATTTGTGTGCTACAACCAGCAGCAGCAATGTATTCTGCTTCTGTTGTTGAAAGCACTATTGTGGGTTGCTTCTTGCTGAACCATGAGATCAGATGACTTCCCAGAAACTGACATCTTCCAGAAGTACTCTTACATTCTATTATGTCTCCAACATAGTCAGCATCACAGAATTCAACTAATCTGTATTCATCAGATCTTCTGTAACACAAACCCACGTTAGTAGTACCTTTCAGATACCTTAGAATCCTCTTAACAACTGTTAAGTGAGATTCTCTAGGATCTGATTGGAATCTAGAACATAGACAAACACTAAAGAGGATATCAGGTCTAGAAGCAGTCAAGTACAGAAGAGAACCAATCATACCTTTGTATAGCTTTGTAGGATGCATTGGAGTCTTTGCTAGCTTGATTTTTGTCATGTTGAATTTCTTCAGAAGCTCCTTTACATACTTTGTATGATGTATGTAGGTGCCTTCTGGAGTCTGATTCACTTGAATTCCCAGAAAGAATCTGAGTTCTCCCATCATGCTCATCTCGAATTCTACCTGCATAGATTGAGCAAACTCATTTCCAAGCGTAATATTGGTAGTTCCAAAAATAATATCATCAACATAAATCTGACAGACTAAAATGTCTTTCTTAATTGATTTATGGAAGAGAGTAGTGTCAACTTTTCCTTTGATAAAATTATTTTCCAGAAGGAAATTACTCAGCCTCTCATACCAAGCTCTAGGAGCTTGTTTTAAGCCATAGAGTGATTTCTTAAGTTTGAAAACATGTTTTGGAAATTTTTCATTTTCAAAACCA
Source organism: Lathyrus sativus (assembly GCA_963859935.3). Classification (NCBI taxonomy): domain Eukaryota; kingdom Viridiplantae; phylum Streptophyta; class Magnoliopsida; order Fabales; family Fabaceae; genus Lathyrus; species Lathyrus sativus. The sequence goes on along the minus strand of OZ012738.1, from coordinate 452,111,451 downwards.
GGGGGTTGATGAACATAAACTTCCTCTTCTATGAAACCATTTAAGAAAGCACTTTTAACATCCATCTGATACAGAGTGATGTTATTCTGTGCAGTAAAGGAAATAAGCAAGCGAATAGATTCTAACCTTGCCACAGGAGCATATGTCTCTGTGTAATCTATACCTTCTTGCTGACTGTATCCTTGAGTAACCAGCCTAGCCTTGTTTCTGATAACTTCTCCTTGCTCGTTCAACTTGTTTCTGAAGACCCATTTAGTTCCAATGATGTTGAATCCATTTAGTCTTGGAACCAGATCCCAAACGTCATTCCTTGTGAATTGGTTAAGTTCTTCTTGCATAGTAAGTATCCAATCATTATCATTCAGAGCCTCATCCACAGAAGTAGATTCAATGATAGATATTGAACCAAACAATGACGTTCCATAAGATCTGAGAAAAGATTTTGTTCTGATAGGGTCATCCTTCTTTCCAATTATCATTTCCTCTGGATGAGACGCTTTGATTCTGGATGATCCTTTAACATTTGGTTCTTCAAAAATTGTCAAGTTGTCCATCTGAGCAGTCAACGGAGTAGCATCTAACGTTGCTTCTGGTGCTTTTGCTTGAGCTTTGTCTGCCTCTGATTCTTCAGAGTCTGTGAGAAGGACTTCTTTATCTACAGAAATTTCAAGCTGCTTTGGCTTTTGATTGCCAAGCTTATCATCAAATCTAACATGAATTGATTCCTCTACAATATTTGTCTCAGTATTACATACTATGTAGCCTTTAAAGCGTTCAGAATATCCAAGCATGAAAAACTTCTGAGCTTTAGAATCAAACTTGTTCAGATTTTCCTTAGTATTCAACATAAAACAAACACATCCAAAAGGATGGAAATAAGAAATGTTGGGCTTTCTATTCCTCCACAATTCATAAGGATTATTCTCCATAAGAGGTCTTACAGACACTATGTTCTAAATATAACAAGTTGTATTCACTGCTTCTGCCCAAAATTGTTTTGCCATGTTAGTCTCGTTGATCATGGTTCTGGCCATTTTTTGCAATGTTCTATTTTTCCTTTCTACAACTCCATTCTGTTGAGGAGTTCTAGGACAAGAAAAATCATGTGCAATGCCATTTTCTTTAAAAAACAATTTCAAAGTATTTGTTTTCAAACTCTCCACCATGATCACTTCTGACTTTAACAATTTTAAATTCTTTTTCTTTTTGCACTTGTTTGCAGAAGTCAATGAATTCAGAGTGTGACTCATCCTTGTGTTTCAGGAATTTTACCCATGTCCATCTGTTGTAGTCATCAACTATGACTAATCCATAATTCTTGCCTCTGATGGATGTCGTTTTCACTGGTCCAAACAAATCAATATGAAGCAGCTCTAGGTAGAAACAACATTTTTTGCTTTGAAAGAAGATTTTGAAAATTTTCCTTTCTGGAATGCTTCACAAAAAGCATCTGAGTTGAACTTCAACTGAGGAAGTCCTCTGACCAGATTGAGCTTATTAATCTGAGATATACGTCTCATACTAATATGAGCTAATCTTCTGTGCCAGACCCATTGCTCATCACTAACAGACAAAAGGCATTTTACATTCTGAACTTTAAGTTCTGAAAGATTGATTTTGTAAATGTTGTTCTTCCTTTTCCCATTAAAGAGGATTGAACCATCTTTTTGACTCACAACTTTACAACATTTTTGATTGAAGATTATGTCATAACCATTTTCACTTAATTGACTTATGGACAATAGATTATGTGTTAATCCTTCAACAAGCAAGACATTAGATATGGAAGGAAGGTTACCATTGCCAATAGTTCCAGAACCAATGATTTTGCCTTTCTGGTTCCCTCCAAACTTCACGTCACCTCCAGACCTAAGTTCCAGGCTTTGGAACATAGACCTTCTTCCCGTCATGTGTCGCGAGCAGCCAGAGTCCAGGTACCATGATTGGTGTCTCAACTTTGCTGCTAAGGACATCTGCAACAAAAATTATTTTGTCCTTAGGTACCCATATTTTCTTGGGTCCTCTGGGGTTAGTAAGTTTGAAATTCTTTCTGAATTTCTTTCCCTTAAGGGCATCTTTGTTCTGCTGAGGTTTTGGTTTATTAAACACAGGTTTGTTCTGATTAGAACGTATGTGCTTAATATCATTTAAATGACCATATTTGAAGTGAGTATACAGAGGAGAATACTTAATGATCAGCTTATCAATAGGTTTTGGATTTAAATCCTTCCCAGAAGGTGATTCATATCCAATTCCTTTCTGTTGTTTTTGCTTACGCCATAGATCATGGAAGCCATCTTGCTTCTATCTAGGCCTCTGGACAGAAACTTCTGAAAGCTATAATCATACTCTTCTAAAATGTTTTTAGAGCATGATATAGGATCTGAGTCAGATTTTTGAGCTTTTTCTAAATCATTTTTCATTTTAAGATTGTTTTCTTTAAGCTCAGCAACTTCTGATCTCAGCTGATCATTCTCAGATGCAAGACAGCTTTGAAGCCTCTTGTATTTGAGTTTGATCTTGTTGTAGCTTTCAAGAATTTCAGATAAACTTTCAGCAAGTTCAGCTCTAGAAAGTTCAGAAAATACCTCTTCTGAATCTGATTTTGATCCAGATTCAGCAGCTTCTTCATGGTCCTCTACATCAGCCATCAGTGCTACATTATCACATTTATCTTCTGATTCTGATGAAGATTTAGAAGCATCTGAATCATCCCATGTGGCCATTAGAACTTTCTTCTTCTTTTCAAACTTCTTTTTGGGTTTCTCCTTCAGAAGTTTGGGACATTCATTTTTATAGTGGCTTGGCTCCTTGCACTCGTAGCACACCACATCTTTCTTTCCAGATTTCTTATATCCAGAAGATTTGCCACGCTGATCAGATCTCTTGAAGTTTCTGAACTTCTTTTGTTTGTGCTTCCATAGTTGGTTTATCCTTCTGGACAACAAAGAAAGTTCATCTTCTTCAGAGGAAGATTCTTCAGAGCTTTCTTTAATTACCTGCAAAGCTTTAGCAGATTTGTTAGATTTTAGCGCAACAGACTTACCTTTCTTCTGAGGTTCATCTTCTTCCAGCTCAATCTCGTGACTCCTTAAGGAACTGATAAGTTCCTCCAGAGTGATCTTATTCAGATCCTTTGCAAGCTTCAGCGCTGTCACCATTGGTCTTCACCTTGTTGGCAAGCTTCTGATTATCTTCTTGACGTGATCAGCAGTAGAGTAACCTTTGTCCAGAACCTTCAGACCAGCAGTTAGAATCTGAAACCTTGAGAACATAGCTTCTACAGATTCAGATTCCTCCATCTTGAAGGCTTCGTATTTATGAATGAGTGCTAAGGCCTTTGTCTCCTTTACTTGGGAGTTTCCTTCATGCGTCATTTTTAAAGATTCAAACATATCAAATGCAGTATCTCTATTTGTTATTTTCTCATACTCAGTATGAGATATAGCATTTAATATAATGGTTCTCTCCTTGTGATGATTTCTAAATTCCTTCTTTTGTTGATCAGACATAGACTTTCTGTCAACCTTTTTGCCTTCATCATTTGTAGGATGAATATAACCATCAGTAACCAAATCCCATAAGTCAGTGTCATAGCCTAGAAAGAAACTTTATATTCTATCTTTCCAGTAATCAAACTTTTCACCATCAAACATGGGAGTTTTGGTGTTGATTCTGTCTCTATCATCGTATTTATTGTTGTATGAAGTTGAAGTTGAAGCTTCAGCAGCCATGATAAATCAAGAACAATAGATTAAGAGTTTTTCCCAACAGGATCTTTTTATGTCACGGTTAAGTGAGAGCACTTACAGAACCAGAGCTCTGATGCCAACTGAAGGTAGGAAAAACACTTAGAGGGGGTTGAATAAGGGTTTTAAAACAATTAAGATGATAGAAAAATAACACAGTATTTTTATCCTGGTTCGTTTGAACTCAAACTAATCCAGTCCACCCTACCAAGGTGATTTGCCTTTCTCAACAAGGACTTAATCCACTAAATCAAACTGATTATAGTGTAAACCACTAAGACAACTGTCTTAGTCTTCTCAAGAAATCTGACCACACTTGGTCTCTTAAGGAATATTTTACAAAAGATAAACTAACAACGTGTTTAAGATTTGCTTCTAAAAAGCTATATCACAATAGTGATTTTACACAAGTTTTTAGAACGAAATAAAACTATTCAGCTTTTGAAGAAAGGTTGTATGAGAGCTTGTTGAATATTTTTTCAAGAATTTCTTTCAAGTTCGTTAACCTTTGAAGTTATGCTTAGACTTGCTTTTATAGTACTTTGAAATCCATTTCTCAAAGACTGTGCAATCTGTGCATTTTGTTCTTTTTGTCTTCTATTGACTTTTCCTTTCTCAGAAGAGGAATGTTCTGACAAATCCTTTTTGTCTGAAATCTTGTGTCATGCACGAATGAGGAAAGAGCCGTTTGGATAATGACAAGGAATATGCCAACAAATCTTTATTTGAACAACATCTTCTTCACCAACTTTGGAACATCTTGCATCAGAACTTCTGATGATGTTCCTAGTTGTTCAGATTAGAGTTAACTCAATCAGAGTTTCTCTATTAGAGTTTGCAGCAAAGTGCTTTAAGCGTGACATTCTATATCAGAGCATACTTGCTTATTAGAGCTTCTGTACTTGCAGCGTTAAGTACTTCCAAAGTCTTTTGAAGCTTTACGTATGTTCTTTACTCAGATTCTTCTCAGCTTCGCTCAGAGTCATTGTAGCAGATCAGAGTCTTCTGATGAGTTGCTTCTGACGTTCAGAGCTTTTTCGTTCTGTGGTGTTCAGAGGCGTTCTTGCTTCCAGAATAATATTAATTTTGATATCTGAAACAAATAAACACTTGAACAAAATTAGAGTATATAAATTCTCTATACAAATTTTCATTAATGTTATCATCAAAACAATGAGATATATTGAACATCAATTTGTGTTCTAACAGATTTTTCTTGGTTTCTAGCTCAACCTGGTGTAGTTTGGATGTGAGGAGAATGCTTTATTTATAGGCAAGCTTCACAAGTGAGAGGCATGGGCAGATTGGATCACCTTGCCAACTTTGCCCTTTTTGGAGGCAAAAGGAGCAAATCCACCTTGGGATCTTTCTTCGGAGTTTAAGCCACCTCTCTATGAGTTTCATCATCATCTATAGCCTATAAATAGTGGTTTTGAAGTGAAAGTAATAGTGCAGCTGATGTAGTTGCTAACTTGTGACAGAACTTGCAAAATGTTTCTCTCTCCATGCCACTTGCATGATTAAACAATTCATTTAATCCAAAATCTGAGTTTTTCTCGTGGCTATGCATTGTAATCCCCTCAATTACGTCTTTAAGCATCAAATAATGAGTTAAGGAAGTGTTTAGAAAAGGTTTGAATGGATTATGCATCAAAATGCAACTGTTGAACTTGGTTTTATGACATGAAAAATGCCCAACTTGCCTTCTTCTATTCTCCCTAACCAAAAAGGTTGAGAAAATGCTCTTGTACTTTTTAAAAATCCCCCAACATAATCTACAACATTTATGTCTTACACAAGTTCAAATTCCAAAGGGAACTATATCAAAAATCCTCTTCAAGTTTATTGCAAAAGTTAACATACAAGTCAAGAAACATGAAAATTCTCTAAGTGTTGAAATTTTTCACAACTTGATGAGCTTATAACTCCAAATCTATGAATTTTTGGACCTCAACCCCATAGGACACTTTTGCAAGGATCGTCAAGAGCTTTTCAACAATTGAACCACTCTATTTAAATGTGTGGTTAGGAAGTTATGATCATTTCAAGTTGGCTTAAAATTAGGGTTTTTTCATGAACCCTAGTTTCTTGATTTGCAAGTTATCCATCAATCCTTGATTAAATCTCCACCAAACTCACTAGTTAGGCACAAAATGATGTTGGAAGACTTGCTTGCTTAAATTTGGGGTCAAAACCCAAAAGTCAAAGAGTTGACTTTCCAGCTAGACGAACCGAATAGTTGAAATCTTCAAGATCGATCCTTAGTGTTCTGAGTCTTTGAGCCTTTCAAACTTCCTGAGGGGACTTTAATAAGTCATAGGAGTACCATGAACCATGATTCAAGCTTTGGAAAACCATCCAAGCCAAAAGTCAAACTCCAATTGACTTTTTCCACTAGAAACCCTAATCAAAGTGTTGCACTACAGTGCTCCTATTCTTGTGGTAACAACCTCAAATAGCACTTGTTCTTGGAAAGATGTGAGCCTCTTGATGATATAAAGACTTGATTTGTAGAAGATCAATCCAAAACTTTGACTGATCAGTCCACATGATCCTTGACTTTGATAGTGTGAAACCCTAATTCATTTGCATCTTGACAAAGATTAACTTGGAAAAGGTTAAGGTTAGATAACACATGCTTGATGCACCTAGAATGATAATGGAATCTAGGGGTAAAAATTTGGGGTATGACAGTTTCCCCTATTTAAATATCTTTACCAGATGGCAATGAGAGATAACGATCTTCATAGAATCATGGTGAAAGGTATTTAAATATAGCAAACCGAAAATTTTGTCCCTTAGATGCGATGGTATGCAAAAGGAAAAATGTTGATCATGCAATGAGTTCTACAAAATGATAATTTATGATGCTGGAGTGCAAGAAAATGCTGACACACGAGCAAAATAAAAATGAAGAATAAAACAACGAGTAACCACTCACCAGGAACACAGACTCACTGGGGAGAGATCCAGAGTATACCCACTGATAGTTCAGACATGACTAATGGTGGTACTTTACGGGGATCCTCCATATCGGGGACACGAACTCCACCGGGGAAGACAAATCTTCACTAGGGAAAAGGCCAATCTCCACCGGGGAAATGCAAATCCACTAAGGAAATGCATCAAGGGAGATATGGATAAGAAGTCACACAGGGGAACAAAAAAAGATAGACTCGGATCCCAACTGGGGATGCAGAAGACCAGAGACACGGTCTGTAACACCCTTCTAACCCCACGGAATAATCATAAATAATCAGAGTAAAATTGCCATGCATTCACAATTAGGGTGTCACACATCACTTAAAAAACACAAAACATTTACCATTCTTTTTTTAACACTTTAATAAATAGTCATGCTATTCAATTTTCACTTTGCAAGTAGCAGCGGATTCATTTCATATTCATAATCCTCTTAACAGAACATTCATGTTCATCACGTAAATCAACATCACTTAGGCACTGAGGCCAACAACATAATATTTCAAGCGATCCCAGTGTTACATAACCAGAGCATGACTCGACCCAACATAATTAAACTAATAAACAGCTACACCAATAGCGACTTCGTAACTACGAGCAATACTACTCCCCGATACCTGCACAATGTCATATATAACATCATTCCAGCAGAAGGGTGAGAAATATTATCATAATAACAATGCATATAATTATATATGAATGCACAAGTACACAATACATATATTCCACAATTTGTCACCACAGTTCAATTATAACTCATTACAATATATATATAAACAAATATGGATAATTACCAAGCATATTTCATCATGCCTACATCCCAATTTCTCAATTCAACAATTCACACACATATGCATACTTCATACAACAATCCTATCTATGTCGTGTGACTCATATACAACCCTTCAATTCTCATCAATCCCCATTTGGGATTATGGATACATCGCTTATGCTCTACCAGGAACAACATCTCAGTTATTCTACCCCGGTAATTATTCCACTAGGAACGACATATGTGTCATTCTACCCTAGTGTATACGACTCTATCACATATACCTATTTTCAACATCATTATCACACTTACCAAGAAATGCATATATATATTCACTATTATATTCTCAGGCATTATTCGCAATTCATCATATTCATCACAATGCATATATATACACATAACTAAGCATATTCATCAATCATGCTTCTACAATTCACATCATTTTCACATAAACATTTACAATTATGTTTATTCACAAATCTCAATCATACAGATGATAAATGCAACTCATAGAGACCGACTCACGACTCTATGCAGATGCAAATGCGGTATCGACTCATTTAGCAGGTTCAATTGAAGAACCAAATAGAACCATCGCTCGTTACCGAAGTAACTCCCCGTCGGGCCTACGATGTTCACCCATCGCTCACACCCCACATGGGCACACGATGTTTCAGGATTACTCACACCCCACATGGGCACACGATGTTTCAGGATTACTCACACCCCACATGGGCACACAATCTGATTGCTCACACCCCACATGGGCACACAATCGTTTTGCAGATTCTACGCGGAATCAATTATAAACCGTCGCTCACACCCCACATGGGCACACGAGGTTTCTGCAGATCCTACACGGGATCAATCAACACAAGAATGCATATCATGATGCTTCACATGTAAAACGACTCATGACATTCTTGAAATGCATACATATTCGCAAATATATTTCTCATGCATTCTTCACATATTATCAAATACAATCATCATACATTCACCATGTATATTGTATTCATTATTCAATACATTCTATTGCATACAATCAATATGCATTCAAAATCATGCCAAACGGCAACAAACTTCATCACAATCATCATGCATTTTTAATCAATTTTAAACAATGCATATAATTTGCCCAACGACCATAATTCACAATCAATTCATAATCTAGGATTCACGCCATACGGCTACCCACAACATAACAATCAACAACACACAAGTTACTCATTCAAGAAGAGGTCGATCGCAACCGAACACTCTAGCTATTTAAGCCTCACTTACTTAAAACAATTAATCTCGATTAATCGTTAAAATCAGCTAAAAGTCGGATAAAAATAATATTTCTTTTACCAAGTTATAGAACATATTATTAGCTTCAGTTTGATATAAAGAACTACAAAATCCGATAAACGGTTAATAAGTTATGAATTTTCGAAGTTTTGAAAAATAATATTTTCTCACACTTACAGTGTTAATCGGTTAACGTATATGGTTAACCGGTTAACACATCCAAAAACTCAGTTTTTATGCCAAAACTCAGTTTTTGGGCCCCCTAACACTGTGTTAATCGGTTAACATATATGGTTAACCGGTTAACACCTAAAAAACTCAGAAAAACAGCTACGGGTTTGAACCAAAAACCCGACCGATTTAATTATTTTCTCCCGATTAAATGTCTACTCATCATTACCAATCATATAGTAACAATTTAGGACCATAAAACGCAAATTCTACGACTTTCGATTTTCATCCAAAATCTTAACCTCCAATTGACCAAAAATGTCAAAACTTACAAAATCACCCGATTAAATTCCCACAAGCTCCAGTAGTATTAGCCTAACATTTCTCGACTAATCTACATCATTTATTCCAACTTCTAACCGTTAAAACCTCGATTTCTAATTATTAATTCATTTCGACCTAAAAATGGAAAATGCACAAAAACACCCAAACAATCCATACATAATCACATACATTGACAAGATAATAATATTTCACACCTTTACCCGATTAAATCGACTCCTAAGTGTTGATCTTGATGATTCTCCAAGTTTCCTATTTTTCTCCTCTTTTCTCTTCTTCCTCTTTCTTCCCCTTTCTTTCTTTCTCTTCCTTCTTTCTTTTCTTTTTCTCTTCTTTCTATTTTCCTCTCTTCTTTTTCCACTTCCTCTTATATATATTTCTATTCTACTGTTTCCATTATATTTCCTCTCAAAACATATATTAATCCATATTCTCATAAAATATCCAACTTAACCTTAAATAGGAAATATCTCAAATATTCTCCAAATAATAAAATATCACAATATGCACACATATCATATTAATATTCCAATCTCACAATTAAAACAATAATCATCCAATTAAATAAAAGACTCAATAAATAACTGGGAAAATCAGAATTGGGGTGTTACAACTCTCCCCCACTTTAGAAATTTTCGTCCTCGAAAATGTTACCTCAGTGAACAGAGTCGGATACGACTCTCTCGTCCCAATCTCTCGAATACAACTTTCTCTAGTTGGTCCTCCCAACTGCCTTCACCAAAGAAATCTTCATGACTTCGAAGTTACTTCTCACTCATCAATCTGAACTAGCAATGCCTCAACAGTCAAATCCTTTCTCACTTGTACACCATCTATCTAAATGAATGCACTCGCACTTCCTCAACTTAGACACATACCACATCATGTACATTCACAAGCGATAGCAGTAAAACAATCTAACATGCTACTTCTCCCATGCTTTCGCTGCGTCACTCTAATACAAATCAACAAAACACGGTGGGTGCTTCCAAGACTTTAAAGTTCGACCAACACCAGTCACCACTGTAACTCTCAACACACGTCTTTCTTGGATATTATTGATCTTTTCAGTCGTCTCTTACACAATTCTCAGGTCCGAGCACAACACTCTCGCCTGAATCCTAACACTACAAAGGAGTCTTACACCTCCTATCATACAACACTTCATACAATATCATTCCGATATTAGAATGATAGTGGTTATTGTAGGTAATTCAATCAACGATACTTAACTATCCCACGATTCACCTTGATTCAACATACAAGCTCTCCACAAATACTCTAAAGACTGGATAGTTCTCTCGGTCCGTCCAGTCCACGGATGATAGGCCAAATTCAACTTTAACTTGGTACTCAAAGCGTCTGCAAACTCTCCCAAAATCTCGAAGAAAACTCAGATTCCCATCTGACACAATATTCAACGACATCTCATATAACTTCATCACTTCATCGATAAACATCTCAGCTAGCTTCAACATGGAATGATTAATCCTCATTGGTAGGAAAAGATCCAATCTAGTCATTCTATCCAAAATTACCCAATTAAAATCATATCCCTAGAATTCTCCGGAAAACCCAACACAAAATCCATGGGAACATTATCCGATTTTTCCATTCTGGAATATTCAACGGTTGCATCAGACTCAATGGTCTCTGACGTTATTCCTCAACTTCCGACGAGTCTAACTAGCATATACAAACTCAACCACTTCTCTCTTCATCTATGGCCATCAAATAATTCCCTCAAATCCGGTTACATCTTCATAGCACTGGGATGGATACTCCATCTACCTCAATACTCTTATTCTACTTAATAATATCTAGAACACAAACTCTATCACGACATCCCATGATACCATTTCCATTAGTATATGCAAAGATTTCCAAGTCAATGCATAAGCTACCACGCTTGCTTCACCCGCATGGTACACTAATCCAAAACCATAATCCTTCAGTAGTCTCAATTATTTTCTCTGCTTTATATTCAACTTTTCCAAATCCACCAAATACCTTAAGCCCTCTTATATACTTTAAATTTCCTCCCAGCAACTACACTCGTTGATGTTTCACTTAACATATCTCCCAATCGTACCAATAAAGAATCACAAAACACAACGAACAGTTCTGTCTGATTCGGCAAAAATCAACACACGAGCTGTTGACAGCTCTCTCAAAAACTCTCTGAACATTCTTCACAGTAGCATATAACTGCTTCCTTTTCCAACACTGATAACTCAAGCCCCCAATGCACAACACGATCCTCTACACTCTTCGAATATATCAAACACCATTGGTTAAAATAACCATTGACTCGCTCAATTAAGTATGGAAAATCCCATGCCAAACGGACACTCAATCTGTGAGTTATGGCGGAAACACAAACCTCACTTTCTGCAATTACTACAAAGTCCAACATACTCCAATAATAAATAACTTAATTCCATGCCACTACTTCACCGTCACATAGAGCATTATAATAGTGTCCAACGCTTCGAACCGTGCATCAAAATACGAAAACAACATTTCCACACTTAGAAAGCCATTCAACACATCTTCAACTCTTGAAATGTTTAAAGGTCTAATTACACCACCATTGTATTCCACATCTTACTTTCTTTAATAATCACCAGAAGTCATTATCCACCTTTATACTCGACCTCACAATCTGTTGCCGTAGCATACACACCAGACACAAGTCTCAAAATTACTCAATCAATTTTAATTCCTTGACCTTCCAAACAGACATATAATATGGAGCTCTCAATATCGGACTAGTTTCCGTAACTAAGTCGATCACAACTCCACTTCACGTCCTGGCTGTATATCACTTATCTTGTCAGGATAACTCTCAGACAACCATAATCAATCGGTAAACCACCAACTTCTCCACTTTCATTAACATTCCAAAATTCCCATCAAAATTAAACATCTCAACACTGTCTTGCGCCAACTCACCAAAACAATTCTGAAGCACTTAGATTAACTCAATACAATTCAATGCATCACGCCATCTAAGCATGCAAGACACATCTATCCCATCCAACATAATCCCAACTACTATTAACAAGAGATTAAGGGTGATCAGTTCCTCAATTTGTCAATAGACAGCCGAAAATCATGATGGGATATAAAACATCTTTACCAAACTATAAGAGCGTTCAACCACCCGCTGAGCTACAACTTCACACTTGCAGCATCCTGGGGAAGCACAAGTTTCTCCCCCACTTGAATCATTCCCACTCCTGCAGACAAAGGTTAGACAACAAACATGTACCGACAGTGTTTTCACATACATGTCGCATACAAGGGAACAACCAACACTATACAACTTGGCCGGACAGACCGACCAGCTCAGATACCACTAATGTAACACCCTTCTAACCCCACGGAATAATCATAAATAATCAGAGTAAAATTGCCATGCATTCACAATTAGGGTGTCACACATCACTTAAAAAACACAAAACATTTACCATCCTTTTTTTTAACACTTTAATAAATAGTCATGCTATTCAATTTTCACTTTGCATGTAGCAGCGGATTCATTTCATATTCATAATCCTCTTAACAGAACATTCATGTTCATCACGTAAATCAACATCACTTAGGCACTGAGGCTAACATCATAATATTTCAATAAATATAAAAATATTGCGTATAGTACATAGCATATCTCTAAAACATAAACCAAGCGATCCCAGTGTTACATAACCAGAGCATGACTCGACCCAACGTAATTAAACTACTAAACAGCTACACCAATAGCGACTTCGTAACTACGAGCAATACTACTCCTCGATACCTGCACGATGTCATATAGGACATCATTCCAGCAGAAGGGTGAGAAATATTATCATAATAACAATGCATATAATCATATATGAATGCACAAGTACACAATACATATATTCCACAATTTCTCACCACAGTTCAATTATAACTTATTACAATATATATATAAACAAATATGGATAATTACCAAGTATATTTCATCATGCCTACATCCCAATTTCTCAATTCAACAATTCACACACATATGCATACTTCATACAACAATCTTATTTATGTCGTGTGACTCATATACAACCCTTCAATTCTCATCAATCCCCATTTAGGATTATGGATACATCGCTTATGCCCTACCAGGAACAACAACTCAGTTATTCTACCCCGGTAATTATTCCACTAGGAACGACATCTCAGTCATTCTACCCCAGTGTATACAACTCTATCACATATACCTATTTTCAACATCATTATCACACTTACCAAGCAATGCATATATATATTCACTATTATATTCTCAAGCATTATTCACAATTTATCATATACATCACAATGCATATATATACACACAACTAAGCATATTCATCAATCATGCTTCTACAATTCACATCATTTTCACATAAACATTTACAATTATGTTTATTCACAAATCTCAATCATACAGATGATAAATGCAACTCATAGAGACCGACTCACGACTCTATGCAGATGCAAATGCGGTACCGACTCATTCAACAGGTTCAATTGAAGAACCAAATGGAACCATCGCTCATTACCGAAGTAACTCCTCGTCGGGCCTACGATGTTCACTCACCGCTCACACCCCACATGGGCACACGATGTTTCAGGATTGCTCACACCCCATACGGGAACACAATCCGATTGCTCACACCCCACATGGGCACACAATCATTCTGCAGATTCTACGCGGAATCAATTATAAACCATCGCTCACACCCCACATGGGCACACGAGGTTTCTGCAGATCCTACGCGGGATCAATCAACACAAGAATGCATATCATGATGCTTGACATGCAAAACGACTCATGACATTCTTGAAATGCATGCATATTCGCAAATATATTTTTCATGCATTCTTCACATATTATCACATACAATCATCATACGTTCACCATGTATATTGTATTCATCATTCATCATATTCTATTGCATACAATCAATATGCATTCAAAATCATGCCAAACGGCAACGAACTCCATCACAATCATCATGCATTTTTAATCAATTTTAAACAATGCATATAATTTGCCCAACGACCATAATTAACAATCAATTCATAATCTAGGATTCACGCCATACGGCTACCCACATCATAACAATCAACAGCACACAAGTTACTCATTCAAGAAGAGGTTGATCGCAATCGAACGCTCTAGCTATTTAAGCCTCACTTACTTAAAACAATTAATCTTGATTAATCGGTAAAATCGGATAAAAGTCGGCTAAAAATAATATTTCCTTTTACCAAGTTATAGAACATATTATTAGCTTCAGTTTGATATAAAGAACGACAAAATCCGATAAACGGTGAAGAAGTTATGAATTTTCGAAGTTTTGAAAAATAATATTTTCTCACACTTACAGTGTTAATCAGTTAACGTATATGGTTAACCGGTTAACACATCCAAAAACTCAGGTTTTAGGCCAAAAACTCATTTTTTAGGCCCCTAACACTGTGTTAATCGGTTAACGTATATGGTTAACCAGTTAACACCTGAAAAACTCAGAAAAACAACTACGGGTTTGCACCAAAAACCTCCAAAAACCCGACTGGTTTAATTATTTTCTCCCGATTAAATACCTACTCATCATTACCAATCATATAGTAACAAATATAGGACCATAAAATGCAAATTCTACGACTTCCAATTTTCATCCAAAATCTTAATTTCCAATTGGCCAAAAATGTCAAAACTTACAAAATCACCCGATTAAATTCTCACAAGCTCCAGTAGTCTTAGCCTAGCATTTCTCGACTAGTCTACATTATTTATTCCAACTTCTAACCGTTAAAACCTCGATTTCTAACGATTAATCCATTTCGACCTAAAAATGGAAAATGCACAAAAACACCCAAACAATCCATACATAATTACATACATTGGCAAGATAATAATATTTTACACCCTTACCCGATTAAATCGACTCCTAAGGGTTGATCTTGATGATTCTCCAAGTTTCCTCTTTTTCTCCTCTTTTCTCTTCTTCCTCTTTCTTCCCCTTTCTTTCTCTTCCTTCTTTCTTTTCTTTTTCTCTTCTTTCTATTTTCCTCTCTTCTCTTTCCACTTCCTCTTATATATATATATATATATATATATATATATATATATATATATATATATATATATATATATATATATATATATATATATATATATATATATATATATATATATATATATATATTTCTATTCTACTCTTTCCATTATATTTCCTCTCAAAACATCTATTAATCCATATTCTCATAAAATATCCAACTTAACCTTAAATAGGAAATATCTCAAATATTCTCCAAATAATAAAATATCACAATATGCACACATATCATATTAATATTCCAATCTCACAATTAAAACAATAATCATCCAATTAAATAAAAGACTCAATAAATAACTGGGAAAATCAGAATCGGGGCGTTACACGGTCCCTATTAGGGAACAAACCAATGGGGATTTTCCTTGCAACGATGAGTTCGAATGGGATCTTCAAGAAAGTACTAGAAATAAGACCAGGCCCACTGAGGATGCTAGTGACCACTAGACCTCTGAGACCTGCTGGGGATATCTAGGGGTTTACCGGGGATGCTGGTAACAACCAACCATCCTGAGATCAGGTTTAGAAGAACATTGCCAATAACCATTAGGCTTCTAAAAGGATATGGTAACGACCAAAACCGAGGTACCAATAAAAATCGGACTTTAAACAATGCCAGTCAAAACATTACTGGTCTTTCCAATAAATATGGTGACAACCAAATCAGCAGTACAAATAACAATTGGATTTTAAACAATGCCAGTGACTACTGAACTTCCCGAGGAATGCTAGTAACGACTAGGCTTCATGGGGAGATATTGGTAATGACCAACATTCCAATAACAATTAGGTTTCAATCAAAGTCAGTAACTACTGGACTTCCTGAGGGAATTTTGATAACAAACAACGTTCAGAGAATATAACAGAGTTTTGGATGAAATTTGCCAATTACAATTAGACTTTGAACAATTTCAGTAACAACTGATATTTCACTAGGGAATAGGAATAACAATTTGTTAACAATTAAATTCCAGTAACTACTGGACTTTTCTAGGGATTGGTGACGACCAAAACGGTAATACTAATAACAATTGGATTTTAAGCAATGTCAGTAACCACTAGACTTCCAACGGAGTCAGTTAACAAACTGGACATCGACCGAGGGGATAGATTCAGGTAAACACCATATCTTAAGGATAAGCTACAACATTAGTAATCGACTAAAGTTTGGTAACTACCAATTAGCAGTATCAGATAGGCGTCCACGACCGGCCTATTGCTAACCATAACTAGACTTCACAGGGGAATCTGGTGACGACTAGACAAGCAAAATCAACAGGGAACTAGTAACAACTAGACTTCTTGGGGATCCAGAGAGAAATAAAAACCTTCCCTGAGGATTTAAACCAGAAGTAGAGGATTTCCTTATGGTGAAGAGTTCAAACAGGATCTTCAGGAAACAACTGGAGGTGTAGATGACAAGCAAAACATTCTAAGATGCACTAGGAGTGTTGGTAACAACCAAACATCCCAAGATTCACCGGGGATACTAGTAACAACCAATCATCTTGAAACGAACGATAAAAATAATCATTGGACTTCTAAAAGGATATGATAACAACCAAAACCGAGATGCCAATAACAATTGGACATTAAACGATGCTAGTCAAGACAATACTGGATTTATTGGGGATAGGGTGACAACTCTAATCTACAACACTAGTAACAATTATATTTTTGCACAGAGCGCCAGTCAAAATGTTACTGGACTTCAAATGGGATAACCATCAAACAATACCAATAACAATTGGATTTGAAACAACATCAGTCAAAACATTACTGGGTTTCAGGGGATTGCTAGTAACGACTAGGCCTCCAAGAGGATATGGTGACAACCAAACAGTGATACCAGTGACCATTGGATTTAAACAATGCCAGTAACTACTGGACTTTCCGGGGTATAAGTATTTATCACAATAATACCTAAACCAGATAACTTGACAAAGTTAAGGTAACAACCCAAGGGTAAACCCGAGACAACAGGTCTGAAGCAAAAGAGTTTGGTAACGACCAAAGGATCTCAAGACGATATCCAGTAACCATTGGGGACGAAACACCCGATAGATTCTTGACAAATAAAACCGTCCAGCTGGACAAAAAAACTACAGCCAGAACAAACCAAAACGAGAGGTATGCTAAAAATGCATATGCTAATGGTATGATACAGATGAAATGTTGAACAGATCACGGGGGAAAGCAATGAAAGATAGATAACGATCTATCACAGGGGAAACAAAAAAAAAGAATAACACTGAATCCCAATGCTGGAGAATGGTCTTAATCTTCTGCGACTCTGCTGGGGAAATAATCCCTATTCTTGCAAATTTGCTAGAGAGAGGTCATAACTTCAATACAGCTGTTAAGAATTCATAGTGCGGAGGCATGGGGAAAGAAATCTCTATAGCCCATATTACTGAAATGATGGCATTGCGGTTTCAACTGTTCTGTCCTCATGAGAGGAGTCTATGTTTACACGGTCATGTTGCAATCAAAGTTACGTTTTGCTTGTTAATTTTCTTCAAAACGATTTTGTTTATTTCAAAAAAACTTTTGCTTTCAAAAATCATTATTAACGAATAAGTGATATTTGCATAACAAAAAAAAGATAGAGCATAATAGAGCACAAACAAAGATTGGTCCAAATCTGATATTATTCAAAGATAGAAACTTGCAAAAGGCAAAGTCCCATGTGTCGTACTTCGAAAAATACGATCCTCGCGATGGACGTGGAAAAACGTTCGAACAGAGTCGCCACCAAACTTTATTCATTCCAAGGAAGGAATAGGAAAATATCGATAAAACCTTTAAAGAGATAAGAACATGGTCATCGCAACCAAATTCTAGGTTCGGGAGTCGATTATGCAAAGGGAAGGTATTGGCACCCTCTATGTTCGTTGTACTCAACAGGAACCTCTTGATTCGATTCAAGAGAAAAGTTAGCTATGCTTGTTTGTTTTCTTCTAAAGATTTGCTCATAAGGGGGAAATGGATGGTTTTAGATAGGGTGCTCACCAAGAATTGGGGCCCTTGTGCCTACGTACTCCCTTGTGCAATGGAAAAGTCAGAGCATCGTAGTTCGTGGGACTATGGGAAAAGAGGGAATTATGAAATTGTGCTCGCCAAGATCATCGCAATCTTGTGCCTATGTATCTTACATTCAAAAGAGAATGAAGAATCAGAGCATCCGTAGTTTAGATAACTACGGTAAAAGGTTTGTAAACGAACAAGTGTTTAGATCGTATTCTAACTGCTAAACATTGGCTTGTCTGCTTATTAGGGGAGGCTGAAGCACTAGTTCATATATGCGGAAGAAAGGATTAAACAATGTTTTTGGAGAAAAGTGTTTGGGTTGGAAATCGCAAGAGGGAGAGGAATTAGTGTTTGGAGAAGTTTCAATCACACGGGGGCGAGAAAAGAGAGTTTGGCTAGATAACTTGATGGAGAATGACGACTATTCGATAAACGAGACGTCGGCCTCACAATCAATTAATCGGGATATTATTGGAATGCTAGATCCCAACGATACCTTTTTCATTCAATTTCGAAATTTGTGTTTGATGGACGGTTTAGACACGTATTAGGGTTTAAATTGAGGGAGATTTAGATTCGATCGCACAAGGGTGAGAAACAAAGTTAGATGGGTTGTATATTTAGGAGGAATGACGACTATTCGATAAACGAGACGTCGGCCTCGTAACCAATTAGTCAGGATATCATTGGAATGCTAGATCCCAACGACACCTTTTTCATTCCATTAATTACAAAATATGTTTGTTGGATAGTGAAAGTAATTGTCCAAGTAATTAGGGGAAGTGTTTTAGGAACGAAAGTTCAAATGACACGCTGCTCGAGGCGTACACCTCAATAGTAGTCACTCTTGAATTCAAGGAATGTGCGACTCCAAGAACTCGATTCTTTCGTGATTTAATTAAGAAAATAATTTGAAAATGTTAGCGCACTCGGATTAGGCGTGCTAGGTATTCTAGAAATGTAAGATCGGAAGGATCACAACCCAAGGCGTGCACCTTGAGAGCAATCCTTTGAGAACCCAAGAAGTGCTAGACCTCAAGAGCTCGATATCTACATTGTTTAATCAAAAAAGATAGTTTGTTTTAAAGAAAAATACTTGAGGTAAGTCGAGGTTTGAATTTGAGTTTTATGCGTGTGCACTAGCAAAGTGGGCTAGTCTTCTAAGTGACCAACTAGAAATAATTGATCAAATAGGTGTCACTGTAAGGAAGCCTGGGATTAAGCTTTAAAATGTTATGTATTGTGATCAATAGGTTGATGGCGAGGCTTTGAAAGCACTCGACTTACAAGGGTGGAAAATGGCTTGATAAATCGAGAATTTATTTTGAAAATGGTTTTAAAGCATAAAAAACGCAATTAAGGTAAAAGCGATAAAACTATTACGTTTGGGAATTGGGATACATTTTATTTAAATGAGGATGGAATTAAGAAAATAGATTAAAACCTTATCGAAGGAGTAACTGTGAGACTTGATAACCGAGATTGGAGGCAACTTCAAGACAGGCTTTACGCATTACTTCAACAACTATTGGATTTACCAAAGGCATAAACTCCTTAATTAGAAAATTTGATTCTTTCTCTGAAATTCTCTCCAATTAAGAACATCAGGATACTGTTCACAACTAATTTCTATACATGGCCATGCCTTCGACTCACCCTTAAATAAAATGCTACAGTAAGGTAGAAATTCAGCATAAACTAGCATTTATCCAATAAAATAAAATAAAAAGTTACTATTTAATGATCTGAAAAAATTAGCGCCAAGGCACGCCACATGTATTCGAAGGGTGAACAGCCACCAATGTAACATGGCTTATGAAATTACTACAATACTAGTAAGAAAAACACATAGAATTTGTGAAAATACTTGATACCATAACGTAAACGCAAAGAAACAACACCGCTTGCATCTCATACATAATAGAACGTTACAAATGCAAGTTTAAAAAATTGAAAGAATTAAACCTTATAACAGTACCACATAGTTGATCTCTTTGGGACAAAAGGTTATTAGAATATTTTGGAATCAACCTAATTTCAAGAAAGTCATCCAACATTAAAACTGAAAATATACACAGTTGTAATTCCAAAATTTTACATGAAAAAAAACCAAACCAGCATATTATATCAGGATACTGAAGACAGAAATCAGGAAACAGCAAACCATATTACGGCGGAAATGATGTGTTACCGAACACAATCGCGGCGGAAATCCTTGTTGAGCTTTCACGAGAATCGAGCCGTTTTGCCTTGAGCCGCCAACACAGGGTCATGGTTGTTGTTGTGTTCTACAGAACCAGCAAGCTTACTAGCTCAAACAGAGCAACCATGGAATCCGATATTGGCTAACCGTTCACCGGTGCCACTTCAATCTTCGTCTGCTTCCACTTCACTAGATGGAGATGGTGTAGAACTTGAACTGTGAACATTTATTCGAACCAAAACTCGAAAACAGAGTAAAACCTTGAGCCAGATTATCTTGAAGTTGTCGTCGACTTATTGTCGCGATGCACTTGTGGGATATACTTTTGTTGTCGCAGCTACTAGGAGTTGTTCGTTGTTGCTGCCATGAGTTGTGAGCTATTGAGGCTGTGACATCGCCGGAATCATTGTCGAAAACTAGTCAAGAATCCATTGAATTTGTTGCTGTTTTGAAATGGTGTCGTCCGTGTTGTTCCAATATTGTCGTCGCTGCGAGAGAAGCATTCTGCAATGCGGGATTCAGTGATATCATACCGAACTTGCTGCTAAATGGGAGCTATCATTGTTTGGTGGTTGCTGCGTGTTTCTTCTATGCACCGAATTGATTTCCGAGTTACCACACGTCTTTGCAACCTGCGTAAAAGAAGTCTAGACACCAAAAAAACCACTAACATCGTTACTACTAACTCGCGCGTTTGGAAGAAGACACGAAGAGGAGAAGAGGAAAGGAGTTATGGGGTGTCGGCTGGAAGACGAAGGGGAAAGGGTTCCGCGAATGGGTGATGTTGATGATGGTTGAGGTTTTTCCGTGAGGGATAGTGAGCTGAGGGTTTTTTAACTTCGCGAAGAAGAAGAGGGTTTGTGCAGGCGCCGATTGGATAATGGTGGGTTGACGGCAACTTGTTGGGTTGAGGAGAGAAGCAGAACGACGGTGGAAGTGAGAGGTAGGGTTGATGAGGAGAAGAAATGGCGGCTTAGGGTTCCCACTGATGATGATGAACAGTGAAATTCTCCCTTTATATACCCAATTTCATAACCCTAATTTCCTCAATTCCCAACCATGTCCTTCCATTCAATTCTTTTTCTTTTTTTTCCTTAATTTTTCTTAATTTTAATTAATTAACTCTAATTAAAAAAATTTATTTCTAAAAAATTCTAACTCTATTCTAATTCAATAATTCTAAATTAACTATATTAATCTCTAATTTAATTTAAATAAATTCTAATTCTAAAGCTAATCTAATTAAAGTCTAATCTAATTTCTATTTTAAAAAACTAAATTCTAAATTCTAGTCTTATTTAAAATTCTAATTCTATTTCTACTTAAAAAACTAATTTAAATTCTAAATAATTAATTAACTCTAATTCTAATTAATTGAAAAACTAATCTAATCTATAATTAAAATTCTAATCTAATTTCTATTTTCTAAATAAAATTTTAATTAAGTTCTAATTTAAATCTAATATTTAAAAATATATTCTAATTCTAATTCTAATTCTTAATAAAAATTATAATTTCTAATTAACAAACTAATTCTATATTCTAAATCTATCCTATTCTAAACTAATTAATCAATTAATAATAAAATAAAATGTTAAAATATAAACAATTATAAATTAAAAAATGCCACATGGCACAAATTCATTGGGCAAAAAGTGAAAATGTTTATTTTTGCTGAAAAAATACGCCACGCTTGTACAAGCGAGGTAAGTCAAAAATTAAGTCGGGAGAATGAAAATTTTGAAAAAGGTATGACAAATTTGGGGTATGATGTAACACCCCACTTCCCAAATCAATTAAAATATAAACATTATAAATAAACATCAGAGTTGTTCACCTCCCAAGTGGGATATCACATAATCAATTCCAACACATACTTCATTAAAAATGTTTTCACCAAAATACAGCGGAAATTGTTCATATAATAAAATACACCAAATTCATGATACGTCACAGGAAAAGAAATAAGTTCAACAAAAACAACTAAAACACCCAAGTCCCGTGCTACGTATCAGAGCATCCTAAGACTCGACTGACACACCACAAATCCAAGCCAGCTAAGTACCTGGATTATCTGCACTTCCAAAGAAGCACAGACCACAACAACAGCAAAGGGGTGAGAAAACATGATCAAAATATATCGGTAATTACATACATGAAATAAAGGTAGTAACTACAACAGTCATATCAATCATCACCCAACATTCACCAAACACGACATATAGTCCACCAATAAACATAATACATCATAATGCAAATATGCAACGCAACACCTTGCATGCGGTACCGACTCTTTGGTTCCTCAATGGAACCCGGATAGATCACATACGCCCACCCTTGGCAATGATTTGTTCCCACCAATTTCCCCACTCAAAGGAATACGAATGAATCACATACACTCCATCGAGCAATGATTCATTCCACCGACACTTCATGATATGCATGACACCAAATGCATACAAATTAACACAAGCATACATTGTGCATACGATTCTCAGATCACACCAACATACATCACATACACATAAATATGTCACACACCAATCAATCAGGCACTTACATAAAGTATTAAGGAATTCACTTCCTATCACCAAATGCACACTCGCCAACATTCGATCACCATCCCTACACTTATCATGATCGAAGGGACCCTACAAGGCTAATGCACAAGGCAAAACAGCACAAAACCACATTCTGCCATCATGTTCGCTGAACCATTCGCCACCCCGCAGCGAATGCTCGCTATGGCTCGCCAGGCGAACCTGCTGGCGAAGCCTCGCTGGCCACATTCGCCAGGCAAACTTTATACTCTTTAGGTCTGGGAGTTTATTTGGAATTACTCGCCACTGCTCGCTAACACTCGCCAGGCGAACCGTCGCTAACCTTCGCCAGGCGAACCTTCGCCAACACTCGCCAGGCGAAACCCAGTGAATGCTGCGATACCCCAAAATCTCCACTATTCTACAATGTTATCTCAGTCAATTCCAAGCCCAATATGCTACCTCTATCTCCTATTCTATCAGTGTTACAGACCATAACATCATACTTGCCAATCGACCTATAATTCTTACTCTAATACCAACATCAGATACTTTACCGGCACTCTCAGAGTTACTCAGAACTTGCCCAATCCACATCAACATCAACACCCACACATCAAGGGCAACAACAAATCATCACATATCATCATACATACACAATTCATCAAAAATCAACAATATCAGCAATGATTACAAGCATGCCAATATACAACTTCATACATCGATAAATCCCTACGGGGTTAAGGAATCCCCTCTACCCAGTTCATGTATATACCATCCCAATCAGTTTCTCCCCCTTACCTCGATTATATCTTCGATTGATGAAGAATCCCCTACCAATTGATCGCTCTAGCCTTGTTCTCCTTTCTCTTGCTCTTCCCCTCAGAATCGCTTATCGTGTTCTCACTTCTCCCCTCTCTCCACTTTCTCTAACTTCCAAATGTATCGTAAAACATATTGACCCCTCAATTTATTATTTTAATTATTTAATCCCAATAATAATAATAACTAATAATAATAATAATACTAATAATAATAATATTAATAATAATAATAATAATAATAATAATAATAATAAGACCAATAATATTATTAATTATTATATTACCACCAATATCATATTATATTATATTATTATTAAATTCCACCTTTTATTAAATAGCTCCTATAACTTAAGGACACCCACCCAACGCTCTTAGGCACACTCCCACATAAGGGCACCCCAAAATACAATAAACACCAAAAAGACTTAATAATTAAAAATGGGTGTTACATATGGCAGATACCCCTATCTAATTGCCTTGAACCTGAGAGAATGAACAGATGCATGGCATTCATTTTGGGGTGGAAGTCAATTAGATACAAGAAGACCCCGAAATTTGTCCGACAAGAAAGTAAAATGCAAAGAGATAGGATATACCAGAACGGGATAGCAGGATGTACAAGATGAACAATATAACCTGATATTCTCTGAGTGGTCGAAGCAGTCCCTTATCCAATAAGGTCCTTCGCGATACCAGAGTAGTACAAATGAGCCTCTTTGGGTGGTCGGAGCAGTCCCTTATCCATTAAGGCTCTTCGCGATACCAAAGTAGTATCTCTAAACACATGAGATTCTTCGGGTGGTCGATGCAGTCCCTTATCCAATAAGGTTCTTCGCGATACCAAAGCAATATCTCTGAACACATGAGATTCTTCGGGTGGTCGAAGCAGTCCCTTATCCAATAGGTTCTTCACGATACCAAAGCAGTATCTCTAAAACACATGAGATTCTTCGGGTGTTCGAAGCAGTCCCTTATCCAATAAGGTTCTTCACGATACCAAAGCAGTATCTCTAAACACATGAGATTCTTCTGGTGGTCGAAGTAGTTCCTTATCAATACCAACAGAGTAGTGTGGCAAATCATGTACTGTCTTAGACGTTTGGCCGCTTAAACCAGCGCGCAACAAGCTTTTTCCAATGGAGAGTAACGACTCTCACAGTCGGTGAACTTCTTGCTCAAGTAATAGATTGCATGTTCTTTCTTCCCTGATTCATCTCTTTGGCCCAAGACACAACCCATTCATTCTTCGAGCATAATCATGTACTTAAAAAGAGGTCTTCCAGGCACAAGTGGGATCAATATTGGAGAATCCTGGAGGTATCCTTTGATCTTCTCAAACACCGACTGGCAATTCTCGTTCCATACAACCGCTTAATCTTTTCGTAACAACTTAAAGATTGGTGTGCAAGTAGGAGTCAAGTTGGAGATGAACCTGGAGATATAATTTAGTCTTCCAAGGAAACTTCTTATCTGTTTCTCAGTTTGTGGTGCATAAATTTTCTAGATGGCTCTTACCTTGTCAATATCCACTTCGATTCCACGTTGACTAACAATGAAGCTGAGTAGTTTTCCAAATCTGACTCTGAAGGTACATTTGGCAGGGTTTAGTCTCAACTGATACCTCCTAAGTCTTTTAAATAACTTCAGCAGATGATCAAGGTAATCTTCTTTGCTCTGAGACTTGGGGATCATATCATCGACATAAACCTTAATCTCCTGGTTCATCATGTCATGAAATAATGCCACCATGGCCCGTTGATATGTGGCCCCAACATTCTTCAAACCAAAAGGCATAACCTTATAACAATAGGTGCCCTAGGGTGTGATGAAGGTTGTTTTTTGCATGTCAGCCGGGTCCATTTTTATCTTGTTATAGCCGAAGAAACCATCCATGAATGAAAACACTGCAAAGCTGGCTATATTATCCATCAAAGTATCGATATGCGGCAGAGGGAAATCGTTCCTTTGGACTAGCTTTATTCAGATCCTTATAGTCTACACACATTCTAAATTTGTCGTCCTTCTTTGGCATAGGCACAATGTTGGCCGCCCATTCTGGGTATTTTGATACTGCTAAGAAGCCTACATCTATCTGCTTTTTGACTTCATCCTTGATTTTGAGAGCCATGTCGAGTCAGGATCTTCGAAGCTTCTGCTTAATCGGAGGACACTCAGGTTTAAGAGGGAGCTTATGCATTACAATATTGGTATCCAACCCATGCATATCTTGGTAGGACCAAGCAAATACATCTGTATATTCTTAAAGAAGCATTACCAATCTGTCTTTAACCTCTGCCCCAAGCAGGCCCTAATCTTAACCTCTTTTTTCACTTCTTCAGAGCCCAAGTTGATGATGTCAATCTGTTCTTTGTAGGGTTGAAGATAGGCATCCTCGTACTCGGTCATTTTCATCAACTCTTCAGGGATTTCATAATCCTCATCACTCTCGTCTTTGACTTGGAATATCGGTGAATCAAAGTTAGAAAGAACTAGACGAACATCAGATTTAGTGGGTGATGGAGGTTCTCCGCATGTGTTGAACGAGCTTAAAATGAGAAAACACACACAAAGAGATGCAGATGATGAATTCTTTTTTTTTTAGGTTTTTTCAAAAAGATTATCATTTTTCTTTTTTTACAAAAAAGTGAAAACAATAAAAAAGCAATGAACAACAAAATGGAGTTTAACAAAACACTCAATCATTGATTGATCTTTTTAATTGCAAAAGTATGGCCCATATAAAATGATCCATTGGCTCCGGGTATGACCATGGATTTAAAATAAAGAAAATGCTAACAAGCAAAACAAACAAATTACTCGAAGAGCGGTAACATGACGGGAACTTCAGTGGCCTCCCAGTTGCACAGAACGGATTCATCACGGAATACCAGATCGTCTATGCAACTCACTTCAATGTCTTCTTCGATAGCATTCACTTGAATACCACCACTTACGAAGATTCCCTTCAGGGTCTTCAAGCGCTTGCCGTTGACTTTTGATTCTTCATCCAGATTTGGTTTGTAACCTAACCCTTTCCCGTCATTCTTAGCTCAAGCGTTGACTTTGATTACCTCTCCCCAACCTTGTGGAAGTCCTTCCTTTATGGCATTTTTAATACTATGGGCAGAGGCGAAAGATGGACCACGTGTAACAACAACGTCCTCAATCAACACTGCATGTGCAATTTCTACTGCTTGGAAAGCTATTTCCAACGCATCCTCAATAGTTTCAATGTATCGGAAGGAGGATAGATTGTTCACCATCAGGTCCTCTTTGTCGTGCACTATGACCAATTGATCCTCAGTAATGAACTTCATCTTTTAATGTAGTGTGGATGTGACAGCGCCCGTTGCATGTATCCATAGCCTTCCCAGCAGACAGCTATATGCTGGATTTATGTCCATTACCTAGAAGGTGATTTCAAAGACCTGGGGTCCCACCATGATTGGCAAATTAACCTCTCCAATTACGATTCTCCTTGATCCATTGAAAGCCTTCACAATCAAAGATGTGGCTCTCATTTCTGCTCCTTTGTATGCCAGCTTGGCTAATGTTCTTTTAGGCATTACAATGAGGGCTAACCCATTGTCGACAAGTACTCTGGCGAGTGTATCCTCTTCGCACTTAACAAACACGTGCAAGGCACAATTGTGCTTGCGACCCTCAGTGTTTAAGTCACTATTGTCGAAGCTTAGTGTATTGCAGGCTATGATGTTGGCAACGACGGAGTCAAATTTCCCCACAGTGATGTCTTTCATTACATGGGTTTGCATTAGTATTTTCAATAGAGCTTGTTGATGAGCAGGAGAGCTTAGCAGCAACGACATGATCGAGATCTTGGATGGTGTCTGGTTAAGTTGATCCACTACCCGATAATCGCTTCGGCGAATTATCCTCAGAAATTCTTCCTCGTCCTCCTTTGGGACTTCTTTCCCTTTTGTTTTTTTCGATAATCGACTCTTTGGAGATAGCTTCCTTAGGAACGGTTTCTTTAGGAACAGCTTCCTTAGGAGTGGTAGTGGTTACTTTGGGAATAGTGGCAGCTGCCTGAGGAACAATAAAATTTTCCTTGGGCAGATATACACGACCACTACAGGTCATTTTGCTTGCCCCGACAATGTTTGTCACGTCCTCCTGCTTTCTTCCAGCTTTCATGTTGTACCAAGAAAAGTTGTACTTCCAAGATACAACTTTTGGATTAGGACTCAGCCCCCTCCTTGGATCAAACCTTGGTTTTGGCTGGTCCGCGATTGGCGTATGGTTGTTATGAAATATAGGCCTTACAGCTGCGGGAGAAGCATACTTGCTACTCACAATATTGAATACTGGCCTCTTTTCAGATTTCTTGGGCAAATTGAATATTGGCTCAATTACCAAGACATCTTCCTTTTTCTTCTTTCCGCATAATTGTAGCAAACCTTCATCAATCATTGATTGAATATCCCTTCGCACTAGGTTACAACCCTGCGGATTATGATGGCAATCACTGTAGCTTTCATGGGAATTTTTTATTAGTCCCGTCTTTATCAGTTTTTTATGCAACTCAACTAATGAAGTTTTGACTTCTGACACCTCGGAAATTAATCTTACGTCAGAGTCTTCCTCTACAGCATGGACACCACCATGGTTTTGCAAGGGTCGGTTTTCCATGTTAGGTTGGTTGTCCTCAAAGGAGAGGAACTTCTTTTCGATCAATTCTCACACAATGTGTTGGAGTGCTATGCAACCTTCAAGATTGTGCCCCCACAACATTTTCATGAAATTCACATCGTGTATTCGGGTTGTAGTAATATGGTAATGGAGTTGGAGGGGGACCCAACTTCCTGGTCTAAATTAGGCCTTGCTGCACCATTAGAGGGTATAAATCAGTGTAACTCATGAGGATAGGCTAAATTCCTGGCCTTCTGTTCTGAAAAGCAAGCCTCAAAGCTAGTGCTCTTTGTTGTTGTCGTGCTTGCTGATTGTAATTTTGTTGATAGGCGTTGAGGCGTCGGTTGCTGAAAATTTTGTGGTTTTGGATGGGGTTGAAACACCAGCGTGATTGTAGCCACATATCGCTGTTGTTGATAATTTCACTGAGGTTGTATACGATGTAACCGTTGATTTTGTGGGCGGCTTCTTCTGTTCTAAACCCTCTCATCGTACATTATAGTATTAGTCTCTCCTTCCTTTATCTTATGGAAGTTTCCCGATGGCTTTTTCATCGTGCTAGTGTTAGCCAAACTCATCACTTTTCCATTTTTCAATCCAGCCTCTACCTTTACACCGATGACCATAATATCTGAAAAGTTGGTCGTGATACTGTTGATCACTCTTTCATAGAATTCTGGTCTGATGGTATCCACGAACCAAACATCAGAAGCATCATGCATAAGTCAATACATTACTTATCATGGGAAAGTTCAAAGATTATGAAGGTTACAACCAACAAAAGCAAACATGAAACATGTGTGACAACAACAAGTTCATCAATGGTAAAAAAACAAAACTCATTCATACAAGTTACAACTTGGCATATGAGTAAAACAAAGATAAATTTAACAACATTTAATCATTTTTAAGGCATATTAGTGACAATTATTGCACCCCAAAATTTTCCCAACCTTTTCCTTTACCTGACTTTTGTTTCATTGCATTCATATAGCATTAGCATTTGCATACCATTGTCCATTTGCAGGGGATTAAGAGAGGTGTGCTTAGCAGGAGGAGGTTATCTAGTGGCCAAGCCTAAGCAAGAGGTTGTATTCAAGCTATCAAGTGCTTATTATCATCAGAGGAATGTCAAAGCTCACTGAAGGAGTGGATGGTTAAGATTGGTGCATCTCCTATCATGGGGGGACAATTGAAAGTCATCAAGAGATATTGAGTCCATGATTATGGATGGAGAGCATTATAGAAGCTCATGGAGTGTCTTGAGGTTCATTGGGGAGCTTATTCCTGTCATTATACCAAGTGCAAGAAGCCACAACCAAAGGTGGTGCAACTGGGGTTTTCATCTGGTCAAATGGAACTTTTTTCAACATTAAACTTGCTTCAAATGGCATCCTTTTCATCATCAAATCATCACGTATCATAGGATTGGATTGGATTGGAAGAATGATGAAGAAAATTCCATGAAAGAACACTTGAAAGGCCTAGTTTGGATAAAGATCATTTTAAACCATATAATGGCATGTTTATGCATTTTTTTATTGCCTTGAATATGCTAAACATGATGCCATAATCAGAAATCAA
The DNA here is from genome assembly GCA_963859935.3 of Lathyrus sativus. Lineage (NCBI taxonomy): Eukaryota > Viridiplantae > Streptophyta > Magnoliopsida > Fabales > Fabaceae > Lathyrus > Lathyrus sativus. The sequence goes on along the minus strand of OZ012738.1, from coordinate 452,081,189 downwards.
GTTTGAGGTCCAAAACCATGTCATTTTCCAACTTACTTCAAGCTTAAGCAACACATTCAATCCACACTATTAAGATCAAAACAAAGGGTTAATCTGGTTCATTGAGCTACCTTACATCATAAGCAACATGTATGAATCATTTTTGAAGTTGTTTGGGCCCTGTTTTTGTGGAAATTATGCAAGCTTCAAGTGAAAATTTTTGGATTTCAATTGGACTCAAACAGGCTTTGATTGGGCCTCAATTCTATCTGGATCCATCACATATATTCTCAGGATCCTTCACAAGCTCTCAGAGGGGAGAATTGATCAAGTTTGCGGCGGGGGGGGGGGGGGGGGGGGGGAGGGGGGAATCAGTTACACACGAGCAAGGAAAAGTGGAGAAGTGAAATCAAGAACCAAGCAGTTACAAGCCAAATTAAGGTCACCAACACCTCCATTGAAGATCTAGGAACGATTCTGGGTGGTTTTGATCAAGCTTCATCAAGAAATCAAGACCCAACGGAGGTGCTCCATTGAGTAAGTCATCTCTCAAAAATTCTCTCTGTATAGGTAGCAATCAACTGCCATTTTTGCATATTCATGCTCCCCTAGGTTCATAGATTGTTTCTGGATTAATTTAGGGTTTGTTTGTGGGAATTCTTAGTTTGACCTCCATTCTTACTTGATTCGTATTTCTTTATTTATGGCTAGAAAATGGAAATGGAACTTGGATTATTAATGTACTCAATGAGACGAGTGGAATGGTATAAAAATTTGTTAGTTTTGGTGAAGTATTGAAACTGCTACAGTTGCGTTCCATCGAAGAAGACGATCGGAGCCGCCATGCTCCGCCGTCTGTGAATCTCCCTCCCCTGAATGTTTAAATCCCAGGTGCATGCGTGGTTGTGTTCAGAGCCTTTAGATCATATTGATTGTGTTTAAAACATAGGGCCACGATTCAGTCTGAAGCATAGTTGACCAAACTTAAGCAAAACAGTGAGTTTTGATAAGTGGATCTTGAGTGGACTTGGGCCTTACTTCTTATCCACACCCCCAGCTGCGTGAAGCCCATAAAAACAACGTGATTTCATTGCTTCCTGCACCACTCTTTTTTCCAATTTCTTTTTCTTTCCTTTATTTTCTTATTTTTGCTATCTGTTTTATTTTAATTCAAATGAAATACTTCCAAATGTCAATAAATTTCATAAAAATGGTTTTTAGGTATTTCATTATGTAAATTGAATTTAGGAATTTTTATTTTTATTTTTTTTTGGATGTTTTTCAATAAAAAACAATTATTCATTTGGAAGGCTTTTATTTGAATTAAAATTGCATATCATTTGTTCATGATTTTACTTTGTGATGAAAACTTCATATAAATTCTTGATTTATTTTGTGCATATCCTTGACATCTTGATTGATTTTGTGATATTTTTATCTCTGTTTTTAGTACCATTTGATTAGGGTTTTGGTCCAAGAACTAGAGATGAGCTTGTGGAGGTTTTCACCCCACATAATTTCCTCCCTTTGTTTGTGTGTTTTTTCCCTTTTACTTTTGTTTGCATTAAAGGTTGAGGTGGCCTCCCTTTTCTTGTATGTTTCATTCATGCATTCATTCATATTTCATTTCATACTTCATATCTTATATCTTAATGTTTTGTTCTTCTTCTTCTTCTCTTCATTACCATGATCCCTTAGGAATTCTCACTTCCTTGATTAAGGATAGTGATGATAGACACTAGTTTTAATCCATGCATGATAACAATAGGTAGTTCCCTTTTCAATCCAAACTATAAGTGCACTTTGCATGACAACTCTAGGGTTTGAGTCTAGTTCCCCTTAGTTGTGTCCCTTCTCTTTCTCATCTCAAAACAACTTCAAAATACCTAATAAATGCTAATAAGTATTGTACGTTACGAGCCTTAAGATACTTAGGAAATGGTTGTTGAGGGGTTTCCCTTTAATAGCCAGAGTGTTTAGTGTATCACCCTTTGGGTGATATGCGACGCATTCACTCCTAAGTCATAGTCTCTAGTGCAATATGAATTACAAACATTCATTCAAAAACACTTCTCCTTAAAAGACACAAAAACAAATCATCAAACTCATTTTGTCCCTTGGGACCCCTTAATAATGGAAAACATTTTCATAAACAAGAGTGTTGTTAACTCTTAGTTCTACCACAAACGGTAACGCCTAAGTCTCCAATGGTCGAGCTGCATACACCAAACTGCTGGAACTATTTGTTAACCCTGCTCGGATAAAAAACATGTGAACAAACCGGTGTTCTTAGTTACCCGAACTATGTTTGCTCTGATCTCTCATATCTGTTGAGAGTATGTAGGCACAATATGCAATGTCTTGGCGAGCAACCTTTTCCCACCTTTCATCCGTAGTTAGTCGAACTACGTTGACTCTGACTTTCCCATTGCACGAGGGAATACGTAGGCCCAGAGCGGCAATGCTCTGTCGAGTCCTTTTTCTTTTCTTTTGTCCCAGACCTTTAGCGTAGATAGTTTTAATCACCCTATTAGATAGACAACCAAGTGTGGATCCCGTCGAGTACGACGAACGTGAGGGGTGCTCATACCTTCCCCTTGCGTAACCGACTCTCGAACCCGAGATTTGGTTGCGATGACCAATCTTATCCCTTTTCGCAGGTTTTCTCTGATCGTTTCCTTTCCCTTGATTGGGATAAATAACAAACGGTGGCGACTCTTCTGTCATTGCTGGCACCTTTTTTCGTAGTAGCAACAACAATCAATCATGGATAAGCAAGAAGAGTGACAACAATTCAAGCATGGATTCAAAAGTTCACAAGGGGAAAGATGAACAAGATTCATGGTAACAACCAAGGCAATAATGAAACTTAAACATGTTATGGTTCTAACAAGACACATAAACAAGCAAGATGAGGTTAAGGGGTCATGTTCAAGAGGTCACAACATCATGAAACACATAAGGATTCATAGAGAAGTTCCAATTCATACATTCACATTCATGCATTCACAAAGGCAAGAATCAAACCCTAAAAATGTTATGGCTCTAAAAAGACACATAAACGAGTAAGATGAGGTCAAGGGTTCATGTTCAAGAGGTTACAACATTAAGAAGCATATCAAAAATCAACAAAAAGTTTCAAGGTATGATTTTCATGTTCATACATTTACAAAGGCATGAAAAAGCATGGTAAAGCCAAGAACCAAATTTTTTTCAAACATATAAACATGTTAGAGATCCAAAATTTATTCAATAAGATCAATCATGCAAAAAAAGTCAAGTACTAGGTCAAAGAAACTCATGAAAACAAGTAAAATCCCTAAAAAAGGTCATGTCTTTCAAGTGAATCAAAGTGTTTCAAAAATAGAACTTATTAAATTCTTTCTTCACACATTGAAACTAGACATATCAAGGAGAATTTTGTAAAACGAATGGCATCAAAATGATAAAAATCAAGGAAGTTATGCACTTTGGAAAATAGGGTACCAAACTAGGAAAGGCAAGGCAAAGACTAAGTCAAGGCAAGGCAACTTTTAGGCAGATTTGCAAAAGCAACCATAACTTGCTCAAAACACAATGAAATTGAGTGAAACAAAAAAGGAAATTATGTATTTTTTTCACAAGGAACTCAATGGTGGTGGTAGTTTTCAAAGATCATGCATTTAATGAAAAATTCGATAGCCATACCAAAAACAACATATTATGTGCAAGAACATCATGACAGTCCAAAATACAAGTTTTCAACAGCAAACCAATGATCAAACACAACCTATGGAACATAATAAAGGAATCTTATAAACATAATACCTCGAGAGAGGAGTTCATTCAATAGATAGCACATAGTGTGTCCAAAATACCAAGTTGGAGCAAGACAAGTGTGACAATCATGAATACATGTTTTAAGCAACAACCAACTGATCAAACATGAAACATATGACATATAAAAGAGATTCGCAACCATCAAACACCAATGCCTAAACAGAAACATAATGTTGCGTATGAAAATGAAACATAAAGTAAGCTAACAAGCAAGAGCAAGTGGACAGTCAAGAGCATATGAGTTCAACAACAAACTAAGGTTCAAACATGACCTCTAATGCATATCAAACATGTTCAACATCAATGTATATCAAAATCTAACATCATTTCAAAAGTAGCTAGTATGAGCACATACCTCTTGTAGCCTCTTCAAGCCAATACACAAAACAAGAAGTCTAGTTGAGATGTGATGATCTAAACAGCCTCAAAATGCTTCAAATGAGATGTTCAAGTGATCTAAACTTCTTCCAAATGGCTGCCTTGACATAATGGTGCTTTGTGCAAGAAAGTGACCAAGAACTCCAAAGTGAAATGCAAGGAGATGATGTTATAGAAGTTTGGTTATGATTTGGATAGTTCAAACAACCTATAGGGAAGGTGTTTGGAGTGTTGGAAAGGTTGGAAGAGGATTGGACAGAGTTGTAGCTCTAAAAGTGCAAAAAATCAAAGTTTTGTGGATTGATAGTTGAATTTTTGAATGAGAAGTTTTCTGGTGGAAGTGAGTGTTTGAACAGCTTCAATACATCATATGTGATGTGTTTGAAGTGTTGATGGAGGTTTTTGATGGTTATATGAGGTTTTGGAAAGGTTTATGCAAAGACAGATTTTGTGCCTTAAGGGAGCAAGTTCACAAGTTGCAAGAACAATGTGATCTGAGGAATGAAGGAGATTTTGCTTGGTTTCTAACTCAACCTGGTGTAGTTTGGATGTGAGGAGAATGCTCTATTTATAGACAAGCTTCACAAGTGAGAGACATAGGCAGATTGGATCATTTTGCCAACTTTGCCCTTTTTAGAGGCAAAAGGAGCAAATCCACCTTGAGATCTTTCTTCTGAGTTTAAGCAACCTCCCTATGAGTTTCATCATCATCTATAGCCTGCAAATAGTGGTTTTTAAGTGAAAGGAATAATGAAGCTGATGTAGTTGCTGACTTGTGACAGAACTTGCAAACAATTTCTCTCTCCTTGCCACTTGCATCCACTTGCATGATTAAACAATTCATTTAATCTAAAATATGAGTTTTTATCGTGGCTATGCATTGCAATCCCATCAATTAGGTCCTTAAGCATCAAAGAATGAGTTAAGCAAGTGTTTAGAAGGGGTTTGAATGGTTTATGCATCAAAATGCAAGTGCTGAACTTGGTTTTATGACATGAAAAATGCCCAACTTACCTTCTTCGATTCTCCCTAACCAAAAAGGTTAATAAAATGCTCTTGTACTTTTTAAAAATCCCCAAACATGATCTACAACATTCATGTCTTACACAAGTTCAATTTCCAAAGGGAACTATATCAAAAATCCTCTTGAAGTTTGTTGCAAAAGTTGACTTACAAGTCAAGAAACATGAAAATTCTCTAAGTGTTGAAATTCTTCACAACTTGATGAGGTTATAACTCCAAATTTATGAATTTTTAGACCTCAACCCCATATGACACTTTCGCAGGGCTCCTCAAGAGCTTTTCAACAAGCTTTGAACCACTCCATTTGAATGTGTGGTTAGGAAGTTATGATCATTTCAAGTTGGCTTAAAATTAGGGTTTTTTCATGAACCCTAGTTTCTTGATTTGCAAGTTATTCATTAATCCGATTAAATCCCCACCAAACTCACTAGTTAGGCACAAAATGATGTTGGAAGACTTGCTTGCTTCAATTTGGGGTCAAAACCCTAAAAGTCGAAGAGTTGATTTTCTAGTCAGACGAACCGAACAGTTGAAATCTTCAGGATCGATCCTCAACGTTCTGGGTTCTTTGAGCCTTTTAAACTTCCGAGGGGGACTTTAATAAGTCATGGGAGTACCATGAACCATGATTCAAGCTTTGGAAAACCATATAAGACAAAATTCAAACTCCAGTTGAGTTTTTCCACTAGAAACCCTAAGCAGGGTGTTGCACTGCACTGCTCCTATTCTCTTGGTAACAACCTCAAATAGCACATGTTCATGGCAAGATGTGAGCCTCTTGATGATATGAAGACTTGATTTGTAGAAGATCAATCCAAAACTTTGACTGATCAGTCCATAGTATCCTTGATTTTGATAATGTGAAATCCTAATTCATCTGCATCTTGACAAAGATTAACTTGTAAAAGGTTAAGGTTAGATAACACATAATTGATGCACCTAAATTATAATGGAATATAGGGGTCAAATTTTGGGGTATGACACCTACCATATTCAAAGGGTGATTCTGCTGAATTTAAATGATGGAAAAGTTAAATATATTTTTAACTCACTGGACTTGATAAAGGATTTTGTGAAGGTCTATAGAATGCCATTAAAAAAGGTATTGCTATAGAAGTTGATGGTGTAGGGATGATCAAAATTTGAAAGTCTCTCTAACTAGCTCAGAAGAAGCTTATTGAAAATATCTTCAGAGGTAGATGCATTCTGGTAGGTGCTCTATCTCGATTTTGAGTATATCAACATCATTGATATGTCTAATGCTCAAACTATCTTTGAATCCTTATGCTCATATTTGTGGGAATCAATTATAAAGCTTGTCTAGTTACAGTTCATATAATCTTTCCAAGAAAATTCTGAGAAGATTGTTTTGAATTCAAACCTGAGGTCACACTTATTCAAGAATTCATACAACTTGAGTTTACTATGCCTTGTAGGTTTATCTTGCAATCTCCAAAGAAAATAAATGGAATTAGATGATGGAAAGCTATCTAAAAAATCATTTTTCCTAAAGTCTGTTGAAGGATACTTCCTATGGAATGTCTGATGATAAGGAATTAACCTTCCTAAATAGAATATTTCTTCAACTGGCTGAATGGAATGTGACATCTGTTGTTAGAAGAGTAACTTCAGAAGCTTATGAGATATTAATATTTCAACTGATTTCCAAAATCCAAGAACAAGGAGAAACACTACCAGAACCTAATGTCAGAGATCTTCACTGCATATTCATTTGAAATTGACATTAGTGCAAGATTCCTAAGAAAGAGTAGTCTGGATCTATCGGTCATTATTACTTCTGAAGAAGCATCTAAATCCTAGAATAAAAATCAAGTATTTAAGAGAAAGCGATTATGCCAAATATATATTGCTTCAATATTTGATAATAAGGAGTCTTTTCTTTAAGGTGATATCATAAGTGACTCCATTGCTCCTTGATTGAGGGTCATCATGGAATTTGTATTAATGGACAATTTTATGAGAAACCTTCAATTCTTCTTCGTGTTTTGCCAACAATTATATGATAGTGCTTTAATTTGTTTTATGCCAATCTCTAGTAGCTAACACTATCTGATTATATGCTTGTCAAAGATTTCAAAGTAAAAAAATTTAATCCAAGACTATGAAATCAATTATTCTGCTAAGAACAAGATCTTGTTCATATCATGACTCATCCTAGACTAATACTCTAGAATGAATCATGGTACTTCTATCAGATTGAGGCATAAGGCAAAGTTAAGCTTGTCTGGACCAACATGTATGGACTCATAGAAATATAAGTATCATTATTTAAATGTAATTGTTGCAGATATCGAAGAAAGGAGCAAAGACATCTTCCATGTTATTTATCAAAGGTTGTTTACAACATTTGATGGAAGAAGAGCTTACATCGCATACTCAAGTGCTAGAGGTACTGAGTTTGGTGAAAGAAGTGAAGTCAATAGTTTAACATCCACTGAATCATAATCCACTCGAAGCAATATTCAGATTCTATGGTCAAATCTGAATACTCATACGAGTCTGACCGATAAAATAACACATAAAATGATGTTTGTTCTTTTCTGGATTATTACTTGAATCAAGAGATATTTGTGTATATGTAAATACAAAGCCTCTGTTAGATTTCTAGAGAAGTTCTTTGGATAAAAGAATCTTCAGAGATCTTTAAGAAGAAACTATGTTGTATTTTTTTATACTGAATATATCATTAGCTAAATAATAATCATATTTATGAAAACAGTTTCCTCACTTTTTGTGACAATACTGTTGTTTGTTAGCTGTTAAAGAAACCAATTAAATATTCATTACCTCACATTCACTGTTGACCAATTAAAGAAACAATTTTCTCACCTTCACTGTTGACCAAAGTTGATATCTTCTTGTTCACCATATTTGATAAAGGGGTCGGTGATGTGAATAGCCATATGACCGTCTGAAGCAATGATAACCCATGTCAGTTTTACCGGAGCATCAATTGTGCTTTCTAAAATTACAATGAGTGATAACCCTTAGTTATATAAGATTGTCTAAGAGTTTTAAGATCGTGCTATAAGAGTAAACTAACACATGAATGATGGAAAACTCTCCATATTAGTGATTGTTGTGTAAATTGAATGTGATCTCTCAACCTTACAACTAAGGTATTTATAGAAAGCTCTTACACTTAAATTTTTGAACCAAAGAAAGTGATAATAATATTCTTCTCTCTCATAAGCATGGGAAATGATCAATTATTTTCCTTATAATCCTAGAAAACTTGACTCTTATTTAATTGTTCTTCCCATACGGTTTCTAGGTAGAGATATGCCATTCTCCACATTAGTAACCATGCTTTTGCAATATACCAATACAAGTTGAAATGAAAAAAAAATATTATAAATATTGCATTGACAGTTTAAATGAACAAAAAATTTTAGACAAAAATTACAAAAGAAAAATATAAAACCATACGAGGAAATATTATAAAGTGATATGATTATTGACTTAATATATATGTTGCTTACTCATAAAAATTTTCCCACTTACACGTCAAACTATAAATTTTTTCCATTTGCCATCAATTGGTAACAATAAATAAGTTGATGATATACAAGAGCCTAAATTTGAATATTTGATTTATTTATTTTTTTATAATTTGAATATAATATTCATCACTTCCACATTTAATATACGAATCCGTAACATTTCATTTGAGAAAGATTATTTAAAAAAGCAACTTTAACTATTAATTTCTTTTATTGAAAAAGAAAATTTATTTTTAAATTTATGAGATATTATGACACAGTTTATGTATATAAAAAGTTTGACGATGTAATTATTGTGTATGGTTATATCTCATTATTAAGATATACTTTTTTATTAAAAGAAATATTTATATCTTTAAATAGATTATAATACTATATTTTTTGTTATCAAATTAAAGTAATGTTTTTATCATTTGTTATCAAATCAAAATAATATATTTTTAAAGCATATTCGATTCTAGATATTTATGTTATAATTATAAAGTAAAAAACTTAATTTGTAAGTATTTAATTGATTATGTATATATTTTTATGCATACAATATATAATTTTATTTATAAAATTTTTAGTATAATCATTATAATGTGATTTTAATCCGTCGTCAAATATTAATTTAATAATTCTATATTGTGATTAAATTAATTAACTTTAAATTTACTATATTGTTTTCAAAAATTGTAGCATGTATCTATCTGATCATTCGATGATAACAAATGATTTTGATTTAATTATGAAATTAATTCAAATTAAATATAAAGTAAAAAAAGTAATATATATTTAAAAACATTTATATAAAATGAATCAAACAATAAATTAAAGTGTAAAGCCACATTTAAATTAAAAAGCTATAAACCATTTTTCAAATTATAATTAATATTCAAAGATAAAATTAATTCTACTTTAAAAAAAGAAAAGAAAAAGTATGAAAATCAATTCAAAATACTTTAACTAGAACCAAAAATAAATTTATATAAGAGCACCATTGTTGAATCCAAAACCATTACATTCTTTTATTTACATTGTATTGTAGTAATCCCTCATTCAATGCTTCACCAAACTCACCTTCCTCTTTCACCCTTCAATTCTTTCACTACACCCTCCTCTCCATCTTCTCTTCACCCCTCTCCTCAAGTTGTAACAAAAATGGAGTGTGTGAATTCAGAAACAACTTCCTCGGATTTTCATGTCCAAAACATAGCTCCTGTTGATGATTTCTCTGTCGATGATTTCCTCAACTTTTCCAATGAAGAAGAACAAGAACAAGAACAAGACATTCTCCAACAACCTCAACAAGAACAAGACATTCTAGAAGAAAAACAACAACAAAACCATTTCCAAGATAATACCCAAACTCAAAATGACATTTCACACCCTATAATCAATAACCACTTTGAATCATTACCAACTACCGAACTCACCGTTCCGGTACAGTTTCTCTTACTCTTACATTAGTTTTTTTAAGGTTGTTTTTTTGTTTTTGTTTTTTAAGGTTGTTTTTTTTTTGTAGGTAGAAGAAGCTGCTAACTTAGAATGGTTATCTTATTTCGTTGAAGATTCCTTCTCACAATTCTCCATGACAGAGAATCATCATCTTCTTCAACCAAAGGCTCCTCAACCAAAACCTACTTCAACGCCGTGTTTCAAAACTCCGGTACCGGGGAAAGCGAGAAGCAAGAGAACAAGAACCGGAGTTCGTGTGTGGCCAGTTTCGCTAGTCGATTCATCTTCAACTTCAAGCTCCACTGCTCTTTCCTCCTCTTCCTCGCACCTCGAGGAATGTTCGAAGCCGCCGGAGAAAAAACCGAAGAGGAGGATGGGTTCAATGGACGGCGGCGAAGGGAGAGGTCTGCTGCGGCGGTGCAGTCATTGTGGTGTTCAGAAAACTCCTCAGTGGCGAACCGGACCGGCTGGACCGAAAACGCTCTGTAACGCATGTGGTGTTCGTTACAAGTCGGGTCGGTTGTTACCCGAGTATAGACCCGCTTGTAGCCCCACCTTTTCGAGGGAAATGCATTCTAATCATCACCGGAAAGTTCTGGAGATGCGGCGGAAGAAGGAGGTTGTTCCCGGTTCGCCACTTCATCCGGCTGCTCCCGGTTCTTGATTATTATTATTATTTCTTTTTTCTTTTTTTTCTTTAGTTAGAAAAATAAAGTAGGTTGAAGAACAAGTTAAATTAATGAGACTTTTTTTTAGTTACTATTAGTGTTACATTATGTAACTTAATAGAATTTAGGGTGACTTTGATTTGATATTTTGAAGAATTAGAAATCTTTAATTTTCTTTTTTACTTTTATAGTCAAATTTTAAAATTTTATTTTGTCATGTGAAGTTTTTTTTCTTTATATAGTTTATTTTAATTTAGTTGTGAATTTGACCAAATGTGTGTTTAATAATGCAATAATAATCCATGTCATCCAAATTCCCTTGAAATGTAGTTAGTTTAGTTACAGTAGAAACTCTAAGTATGTGTATGAGTAATGAGTAATGAGATAGGGAATGGGATAGGTGGGTGAATTTTGATTTAAGGTAGGGTATGGGATGGTAGTTGGAAAGCAAGTACTTTATGAATGATAAAAAGGCAATGCATAAGTGGTTAAGTGCATTTGTTGTGGCGTAAGATGAACGTACTTTACACATTGGGAAACCGAACCATATGGTGGTGGTTACATAGCATGATGAAACGGTTCCATGAATTCAACCTTTCACCATCACACTAACTAAACAACTTGATTTCGACTTTTATGCTTAGCTTAAATTTTGGAGATATGTAATAGACATGGCACAGCCATTGATTGGAGAAAAGAGGTTTGGTTTTTCTAATATTTTATTGGCAATGTTTGTCCTTATATGAGTGTGTATCCTTTCAATACATTGAAAAGATAGCATTCTTTGGAGATATTATTTTACTTTATTTGAGGCCTAGGTTGAAAAGTTAATAGCTTATAGTGTTAAACGGCCAAACAAGGTATTTGAATTTTGAAGTTAAATTTCCATGTTTGGAGGATTATTAGAGAAAAAGAGAAGAAAGGAAAAGGAAAGTTAATTGTTATATTTTTTTTAGGGAAAAATGACTTCATTAAACACTAAAATCACTTGATATAAACGGGAGATAATTTTCAAACTTTTATTTTAGATATGAGAGAAAAAGGGAGAAACTTATCGAGACAATAAAAATTAAAATATATTTAAAATTATCAATAAAAATTGAGAAACATTATAAATATTTTAAATTTGTGTAATTTATATATTAAAAAATATTTTGGTAGAAAATAAAAAATATTCTTATAGACTTAAAATATTATTATCTTGTAATTCCTCACGACAAATTTTAAAATACATGAATAAAAAGATGTTCGTTTCATGGATAAAGCCTTTTCCTGAAAATAAGCTATTAAAATTTACATATTTTCTTATTTGTTTTAAATTTTAATAAATTATTCTCGAGTACTTTTATTTTTAAGAATATGATTTATTCATAAACTTTTTACTTTTATTCCTATGTCAAATGATGAAAATCTTATATTTCCACGGAGATATAAAATAACCAATCATAACTTTTCACTATCATATTATTTTAAGGTATTTATTTTTTAACTTTTAATATTTAAAATTTTAATTAAATTAAAATCTAAAAATATGTTAGAGTTGGTTGAAAATATACATGTTGAAGAAGTTCAACATCGCTTAATTTTGTGAATGAAGAGAAAATCTAATGCTATATACAGGATACAATTTCTTTGAAGTCTCACATCGCTTAGTTTTATGAATGAAGAAAGAGTCTATGTCTATATATAGGATTCGAGTTCTTTATTCCAAGATGGACCAATCAAAAACACTTTAAGCTTGTATTTGACTTTATTTGTTCTCTTATGCTCTTGTATTATTAGAGTGTTGTGAGATATAGTTAAATATTAATTTTGGATAGTGTGGATGTATTAGGGATCTAAGTTAGTTAAGGGTATATTATGTGTTGTAACAATTTTCACATAGTGTTATTCTCTTGTTGTCTATTGAAAACGGTTGTGCTTTTTCTTCGATTTTGGAGTTTCCACGTTATGTTATTGTGTTGTGAGTGTGTTCTTCCTATTTTTCTCTGTGCATTGTTTGTTTTTTCCAACAACTAGAATTAAAGCTTTTGGTTCGATCTGGGGATAAGTGTTCTCAGTATGCTATGTGGTTGCGGTTTTGTCTTATCTTTCACATCAAAAAGAAGGGTAATGTTGTGAAAGAGTTGTTGAGATGCAATACATAATTCTGCTATGTAGTTTGGGCTAGAGAAAATCGATGGAAGATTTTTTTTTTGAATTGTGGAAAGTTCAAGTCAAAGATGTGTTAATACATACAAGATACACAAGATGCAAAATTATGTCGGTGGTTGAAGAGTTTCCTTCCAACAAGGGAGTTGCACCACAATGTTTCAACCTAATTTTCGACATGTGAAAATTCTTGGAGTGATATAGTTTCAAGTGACTATACTCTTTATGGTGTAGTATGCTTGTTGGTGAAGATAACAAAAGTTTATGTATTATTTTCAATCAAGATGGAGATTATTGGGGTTGGTTGAAAATATACATGTTGATACTCTTTATGGTGGAGTATATTATCCATGAAGACAATGAAAGCTTATGTATTATTTTCAATTAAGGTGGAGATTGTTGGGTATTGATGAAAATATACATGTTGAAGAAGTCCTACATCTCTTAGTTTTGTGAATGAAGAGAAAATCCAAGGTTATATATAGGATACAAGTTCTTTGAAATCTCACATCGCTTAGTTTTGTGAAGGAAGAGCGACTCCAAAGCTATATATAGGATTCAAGTTCTTCATTCCAATATGCAATAGTCAAAAGCACTTTAAACTTGTATTAGACTTTCTTTGTTCTCTTATACTCTTGTATTAGAGTGTTGTGAGATATAGTTATATATTTGTTTTGGATAGTGTAGGTGTACTAGGGGCTTGGGTTAGTTTCCATGTTATATTCTTGTGTTGTGATTGTGTTCCTCTTGGTGTTAGGTTGAGATGTGACTTCTCTCTCTTGTGGCCCTAAAGTACTAATCCCATTGGTGCTCCCGACTCTATCAGACTCCCCAATAGTGGTATCAGAGTCGTGATTCAGCTTTGTGGGGGAGTGGGAGCTAGATTTGGTGTTGGATCCTGTAATAAAACAAAGTAATAAAGTATAAATTGATTTAAGCCGACCAATCCACATGTTTATTAATCGAGGAAAATCCAAATCCAAACTCATGCCTAGTAAAAACCGGTTTTCCCTATCAAACTCGGGGTGGGTTCGGGTAAGTATCTATGAGGATAAGTTTTATTGTTATGCCTATTTTCCTGACATGTTAAACAAACTCATTATAGAGTTATTGTCAAACTTTAAAGAGATCACGATGACTTGAAAAATATTAAGATGGAATTTGATGATAGGGACAAGACTTTACTCTAGTTGATCTCTTTATCTAGATCTTTGAGCCTTTCAATGATGTCATTCTTTGTGGTAAGAAGACATTATCACCTTGGAGGAGGTATAATCGGCTATATGAATCAAATAGTTAATTAAGATGAAAAATATGAAGGTTGGCGATAATGGTGAAAGCTTGAATGTTTCAAGGGAGAATAGTGAGAGTGGAGGAAAGCAAAAAGGGAGGGAATCAAGTTTACATCTATAGTCCAGAGGTGTTGATAAGTAAAAGTTAAAATGATTTACTTGTCTTAATACTATTTACTTCAAGAAGGATTGTCCCGATAGATGAAGTAAATGTTATTCTGCTTAGAATAGCCTGCCTTAGATGAGGATACTAATGAAAATGTTGGTGCGCTAGTGGTAATTGTACCACCCCCTTCAATACCCCCATATAAACAATTAAATCACCCAAGCACGTAATAAATTTCATCAGAGTAAATTAAAATATGGTATAAAAGAAGTATGCCACAACATTCACCAAAATAACATACAACACCTGCTCTATAAAAGACATGCAGCAGTGGGGTGGTTCAACAGAGGAACTTAGTCCTACACCCACATCTCAATAGTTAGAAATTAAAGCGGAAGATTAAAACATTGAATTACTTAAGACATGTTATCATTTATATACATAATTCAGTTTGGTTTACAATATCATTCATGTTTACAAAACATTATCAAAAGATACATACACAAATGTATCCCAAACGAATACTATATAATCCTAACTACCCGATGCTACATATCAGAGCATAACCGACCAAAAAGGATGAAGCTAAACTTCACAAAGACCTCCAGCAACCTAATCTGCAATGCCTCATAGAGCATTATGAAACAGCAGAAGGGTGAGAAATATTATCATAATAGTCAAAGCTTATAATTATATATACATACACAAGTATAAAACACATACTTTACACATTTCTCACCACAATTCATTCCAACCATAAAATATATCACAACATAAGTGTAAACAAACATGGATAATCATCAAGCACATTTCATCATGCATACATCCATAATTCTCAATTCAATACTTCACATAAAGGTAAACTTTCATACAACAATACACGTTAATCATGTGACTCAATGTAACTCGTGCCATGTGGTACCAACACTTGTTATCATTTTTCGGTTTTTACACTTAAACCGGGTCCACCCTTCTAGACCGATAACAACAAAAGCCCGTTCCCTAAGCTTTCAAACCCACCCTTCTAGGTTTGGGACAAGTCACTAGTCTCCACGAAACTAGAAAACATTGCCTCTTGACTAAATGATGCATATGCAATCAACCACCAAATGCACTTAAGACCGTCTCGCATCTTAATCCCATGCATTCACATAATTCATCACACAAGAATTATAACATGATTGCATACACAACACATTCATATATCATCAATACATTTATCAAGTAATGCACACATATTCACAATATGTTCTCATGCATTCTATTCATATAATCTCATACAAACAATATGTATTCATAATATTTCCACAATCTAGGATTCACGCCATACGGCTACCCACAACATATATTTCACAGTATACAATCACTCATTTTCAACAAGGATCAAACACAACCGAACAAGGAAGTCAACATGGAATGGAATCACAAGAAAACAAAATGCTGACACGCTCGCTGGCTTACTCGCCTAGCGAGTCCCTAGAGAATACTCGTTATCTGTTCGCCTAGCGAACAAGCTCGCGAAGGCAAACAAAAGCTACTGACTTGCTTCGCTACCCAGCTCGCTACAGCGAAGTCCTAGCGAACCTTTGCTGCCCCATTCGCTACCAGCGAAGAACCTCAAATTCATTCTTCCCAAGTCTGGGACCTCTCGCTAACTATTCGCTCAGCGAGTTGCTAGCGAACGTTCGCGACCTGTTCGCCTAGCGAAGGTGCTAGCGAATGTCTGCGAATTCAGAAAATTTCCATTGTCATCAAGTCCTCAACTCCTCAAAAAGCCCACCGATTCTCACCAAACCAGTTCCATAGTCTTAGTATAACCTCCCTCGACTAAATTATCTCACTAATTCCCAGTTTCTACCGTTAAAACTCGATTTCTATCGATTAAATCCAATTTGCTCTAAAATGGAAGTTGTAGAAAACAACCAACAATCCAACCCAAGCATACATAATCATAGACATTGACTAGATAATGATATTCCACACTCTTACCTCGATTAATCGATGCTTGAGAGTTGTTCTTGAGCTTTTCCAACTTTTTCTTCTTCTCCTTCTCTTTCTCCTTCTTCCTATATCTTTCTTTTTCTTTCTCTTAAGTTTCTATCTTCTTCCTTTCTCTCCATTTTTCCTTATAAGTCTTTCCCTTCTAATTCTCTCCAACATCTATTAATTCATTTAATTAATCATACATTAATCAAACAATCCTCTTAAATCATTTAATTAATATAAATCATTTAATTAATATCAATAATTAATTAGTGAAAATTAGGCTGTTACAACTCTCCCCCACTTTAGGAATTTTCGTCCTCGAAAATGTTACCTGATTCGAACAACTCTGGATAAGACGCCCTCATCTGACTCTCCAGTTCCCAAGTCACACTTCCTCCAGCCGATCCTCCCCAAGCGACCTTCACCAAAGCAATATCTTTGCCTCAAAGTTGCTTCAACTCTCGATCCTCTATCCGCGTAGGTGATGTCTCCACTGTCAGGTTATCTCTCACCTGCACATCATCTACTTGGACTACATGAGACGAATCCGCAATGTATTTTCTCAACTGAGATACATGGAACACGTCATGAAGATTAGTAAGCGACGGCGGCAAAGCGGCACGATAGGATACCTCCCCTATATTCTGCAAAATCTGATAAGGACCAATAAAACGCGGTGTCAACTTATGCGACTTCAATGCCCTACCAACACCAGTCATAGGAGTAACTCGAAGAAACACATGATCTCCCTCTTGAAATTCAAGTGCCTTCCTCCTCTTGTCATGATAACTCTTCTGACGACTCTAAGAAATCTTCATCTTCTCTTGAATCATCTTAATCTTATCGGTAGTCTGCTGGACTATCTCGGGTCCAACCACAGAACTCTCTCTAGATTCATACCAACACAATGGCGTTCTACACCGTCTACCATATAATTCCTCGAACGATGCCATTCCAATACTCGAATGAAAATTGTTGTTGTAAGTAAATTCAATCAAAGGTAAGTAGCTATCCCAAGCTCCTCCCTTCTCCAACACACAAGCTCTCAAAAGATCCTCAAGTGATACTTCATGATACCATTCTCATCAGTCTGACCATCGGTCTGTGGATGATAAGCTGAACTCAAACGCAACTTCGTACCCAAAGCACCTTGCAAACTTTCCCAAAATCTTGAAGTAAACCTCAGATCTCTATCTGACACAATGCTAGACGGAATTCCATGCAAACTGACAATCCTCTCAATGTACAGATTTGCCAACCTCTCCAACGGGTAATCCATTTGCATAGGAATAAAGTGAGCAGATTTGGTCAATCTATCCACAATAACCCAAATAGCTTCAAAGTTACTTGGCGTCCTTGGTAAACCAGAGACAAAATCCATAGAAATGCTATCCCATTTCCACTCAGGAATAAACAACGGTTTCATCAAACCCGACTGTTTCTGATGCTCAATCTTCGACTTCTGACAAGTCAAACAAGAGTACACAAACTCGGCAATATCTTTCTTCATGCGAGGCCACCAAAATACTTTCCTCAAATCTTGATACATCTTAGCAGCACCCGGATGAATACTCAATCCACTACGATGTCCTTCTTCAAGAATACTCTTCTTCAGCTCAACAACATAAGGAGCACAAACTCGATCATGACACTTCATGATACCATTCTCATCAATCCGAAAATCACCACCTCGACCTTGATTGATCAAAGTCAACCGATCAACTAAACTCAAATCAGATTTCTGTCCTTCTCGAATCTCGTCCAGAATACCAATAGTAAGCTTTAGCATACCTAACTTAACTCCATAAGAAGTCTTCTCACACACCAAACTCAAATCACGAAATTGCTCGATCAATTCCAACTCTTTTACCATCATCATCGACATATGCAACGATTTCCTACTCAACGCATCAGCTACCACATTTGCTTTACCCGGATGGTAATTCAAACCAAAATCAAAATCCTTCAGAAGTTCCAACCATCTCCTTTACCTTGTATTCAATTCTTTTTGGTCAAAAAGATACTTCAAACTCTTATGATCACTAAACACCTCAAATCTCGAACCAAACAAATAGTGCCTCCAAAGTTTCAGCACAAATACAACAGCGGCCAACTTTAAATCATGCGTCGGATAATTCTTCTCATGCACTTTGAGTTGCCTCGAAGCATAAGCTATAACTTGTTTATCTTGCATCAACACACCTCCTAAACCTATCAAAGAAGCATCATAATACACAACAAACGGTTCTGTCGGATTTGGCAAGATCAAAATAGGAGCTATCGTCAATCTTCGCTTAAGCTCTTGGAAACTTCCTTCACACTTTGCATCCCACACAAAAGCTTGACTTTTCCTAGTCAACTGCGTCAACGACAATGATAACTTGGAAAATCCCTCAATAAATTTCCGATAATATCCCGCCAACCCAAGAAAACTTCTAATCTCAAAAACTGATTTCGGAGTCTCCCATTGCGATACCGCTTCAACCTTCGACGGATCCACTGCAATACCTCTACTCGAAATCACATGACCAAGGAAACTCACTTCCTTCAACCAAAATTCACACTTGGAAAGTTTAGCATACAAACTCTTCTCTTTCAATACGGATAACACAATCCTCAGATGCTCGACATGCTCTTCTTTGCTCTTCGAATAAATTATAATATCGTCAATGAACACCACCACAAACTTGTCCAAATAAGGATGGAAAATCCTATTCATGTACTCCATAAATACACATGGTGCATTGGTCACACCAAATGGCATCACCGAATACTCATAGTGTCCATACCTCGTTCTAAAAGCGGTCTTCTGAATATCTTCAGCCTTCACGCGAATCTGATGGTACCCAGATCTCAAATCTACCTTACTGAACACACTCGCACCAACTAACTGATCCATCAAATCATCAATCCTCTGAAGCGGATACTTATTTTTGATAGTCACCTTGTTTAATTGTCTGTAATCCACACAAAGCCTCATAGAACCTTCTTTCTTCTTAACCAACAACATCGGTGCACCCCACGGTGACACACTCGAACGAATAAACCTCTTCTCGAGTAGCTCTTCAAGTCGACTCTTCAACTCTTTCAATTCCGATGCGGACATACGATATGGAGCCATCAATATCGAACTAGCTCCAGGAATTAAGTCAATCACAAACTCCATTTCTCGTTCCGGCGGTAAATCTATTATCTTCTCAGGAAAAACTTCCGGAAAGTCACGGACAATTGGCAAAGCATCAATCGATCCACTTTCACCAACACTCACTGTTACCATTAACAAGAATACCTTAGCATCTTCTTGCAGTGATTCCTTCACTTGCTTAGCAGTTATAAACAAATCGTCTTCCTTCTCAGGTTCAGGAAAAATAACCGTTTTGTCAAAACAGTTAATGTAAACACGATTGAATTCCAACCAATTCATCCCTAGAATAACATCAAGTTGATCTAAGTGAAGACACACTAAATCAACTCCAAAATCTTTACCAAAAATACTCAACGGAAAATTCAAACACACATATGGGGTAGTTACCGAACCCATAGCAGGAGTATCAATGACCATATCTCCACTCATGACCGACAACTCAAGACTTAATCTCTTAACACAATCCAAAGAAATAAAAGAATGCGTAGCTCCAGTATAAATTATAGCGATAAAAGGTATACCATTAATGAAGCACATACCTCAGATCAATCGATCATCATTAGCAGTCTCTGACCCTGATAGAGCAAACACCTTCCCACTCCCTTGAGTCTTCTTTGGCTTATCACACTTGGTACTAATGTGCCCTTGCTCACCAAAGTTGTAGCAAGTCACATTCGCACCGCTTCTGCACTCTAGAGCTTTGTGGCCTGGCTTCCCACACTTAAAACATTTTTGATCAACACTTCTGCACTCGGGAGCACAATGTCCCTCTTCACCGCATCTAAAACATCTCACCGGAGTAGGAACTCCTCCCCCACTTGGCTTCTTGCCGAAACCAACTTTCAGCTTCCCTTTCTCTACAGGAGTCACATACGGCTTTCCTCTAAATTGACCTTTTCCTTTCTTTTCACTTAAATTCTTGTAGTGGCTAGACCGAACCCTACTATCTTCATCATAAATCCTGCTCTTGTTCACCAGTTCTGAGAATCGCCTAATCTCCTGATAACCAACAACTTGCTTAATTTTCGGCCTCAAACCATTCACGAACTTGAGACACTTGGATCTCTCAGCATTAACAGTATTATAATGAGGACAAAACTTAATAAACTCCTCAAATCTCGCCGCATACTCGGCCACAGTTGAGTTACCCTGCTTCAATTCAAGGAACTCAATCTCCTTCTTTCCATGCACATCTTCTGGAAAATACTTCTCCAGAAATGTTTCCCTAAAAAGATCCCAAGTAATCACCATCTCATTCTCTTTAAACCTTTGGCGAGTATTACCCCACCAATCCTCAGCTTCCTCTTCGAGCATATGAGTGCCAAACTGCACCCTCTGCTCATCCGAATAATTCATAACCTGAAAGATCTTCTCTATAGCTTTTAACCAAACTTGCGCTTTGTCAGGCTCATGGGTTCCCTTGAAAACGGGTGGCTTATTCCTTTGAAACCTTCCCAAAGCATGAAACTCATCATCAGCATGGTTTCCAATATTCACACCGGCTTGAGGATTCTGCTCAATCGCTCCCGCCAACCTCGTCAAAGCCTCCGCAATTGCTTCGTCATTCCTACCTGCAACCATCGTTCTTGATTCCCACAACAAACCTTCATTAGAACAACCATATTGATAGTGCTACACACACGTACCAAATGCAAATAGGGAATAAACACATTAACAACTTGGTCAACAAACCGACCTGCTCTGATACCAATTAATGTAACACCCCCTTCTATACCCCCATATAAACAATTAAATCACACAAGCACGTAATAAATTTCATCAGAGTAAATTAAAATATGGTATAAAAGAAGTATGCCACAACATTCACCAAAATAACATACAACACCTGCTCTATAAAAGACATGCAACAGTGGGGTGGTTCAACAAAGGAACTTAGTCCTACACCCACATCTCAATAGTTAGAAATTAAAGCGGAAGATTAAAACATTGAATTACTTAAGACATGTTATCATTTATATACATAATTCAGTTTGGTTTACAATATCATTCATGTTTACAAAACATTATCAAAAGATACATACACAAATGTATCCCAAACGAATACTATACAATCCTAACTACCCGGTGCTACATATCAGAGCATAACCGACCGAAAAGGATGAAGCTAAACTTCACAAAGACCTCCAGCAACCTAATCTGCAATGCCTCATAGAGCATTATGAAACAACAGAAGGGTGAGAAATATTATCATAATAGTCAAAGCATATAATTATATATACATACACAAGTATAAAACACATACTTTACACATTTCTCACCACAATTCATTCCAACCATAATATACATCACAACATAACTGTAAACAAACATGGATAATCATTAAACACATTTCATCATGCATACATCCATAATTCTCAATTAAATACTTCACATAAAGGTAAACTTTCATACAACAATACATGTTAATCATGTGACTCAATGCAACTCATGCCATGTGGTACCAACACTTGTTATCATTTTTCGGTTTTTACACTTAAACCGAGTCCACCCTTCTAGACCGGTAACAACAAAAGCCTATTGCCTAAGCTTTCAAACCCACCCTTCTAGGTTTGGGACAAGTCACTAGTCTCCAAGAAACTAGCAAACATTGCCTCTTGACTAAATGATGCATATGCAATCAACCACCAAATGCACTTAAGATCGTCTCGCATCTTAATCCCATGCATTCACATAATTCATCGCACAAGAGTTATAACATGATTGCACACACAACACATTCATATATCATCAATACATTTATCAAGAAATGCACACATATTCACAATATGTTCTCATGCATTCTATTCATATAATCTCATACAAACAATATGTATTCATAATATTTCCACAATCTAGGATTCACGCCATACGGCTACCCACAACATATATTTCACAGTATACAATCACTCATTTTGAACAAGGATCAAACACAGCTGAACAAGGAAGTCAACATGGAATGGAATCACAAGAAAACAAAATGTTGACACGCTCGCTGGCTTACTCGTCTAGCGAGTCCCTAGCGAATACTCGCTATCTGTTCGCCTAGAGAACAAGCTCGCGAAGGCAAACAAAAGCTACTGACTTTCTTCGCTACCCAGCTCGCTACAGTGAAGTCCTAGCGAACCTTTGCTGCCCCATTCGCTACCAGCGAAGAACCTCAAATCCATTCTGCCCAAGTTTGAGACCTCTCGCTAACTATTCGCTCAGCGAGTTGCTAGCGAACGTTCGCGGCCTGTTCGCCTAGCGAAGGTGCTAGCGAATGTCTGCGAATTCAGAAAATTCCCATTGTCATCAAGTCCTCAACTCCTCACAAAACCGACCGATTCTTACCAAACCAGTTCCATAGTCTTAGTATAACCTCCCTCGACTAAATTATCTCACTAATTCCCAGTTTCTACCGTTAAAACTCGATTTCTATCGATTAAATCCAATTTGCCCTAAAATGGAAGTTGTAGAAAACAACCAACAATCCAACCCAAGCATACATAATCATATACATTGACTAGATAATGATATTCCACACTCTTACCTCGATTAATCGATGCTTGAGAGTTGTTCTTGAGCTTTTCCAACTTTTTCTTCTTCTCCTTCTCTTTCTCCTTCTTCCTCTATCTTTCTTTTTCTTTCTCTTAAGTTTCTATTTCTTCCTTTCTCTCCACTTTTACTTATAAGTCTTTCCCTTCTAATTCTCTCCAACATCTATTAATTTATTTAATTAATCATACAGTAATCAAACAATCCTCTTAAACCATTTAATTAATATAAATAATTAATTAGTGAAAATTAGGCTGTTACAGTAATGAATTTGGACACAGAGAAATGTTGGAGCCATATACTCTATATGAGTAATTAAATACATTAATTTTGAAAGAAAGTGAATTTGTTCAACTTTGTAACAATATGACTTGCAAGGCTCATGGTATTAGTATGGTTAGACTTAAAATGTTTGATAACCATAAGTTTCTTTTACACATTGTGAGGCATTTTTCTAAACTTAGGAGAAGTTTTTTATCTATAAACATGTTTGATTATTTAGGCCACTGCACTAACATTGTATACGAGGAGTGCATGGTGTATTGATCATTTCAAAAGGGCCTAAAATGTGTGACTTGTATATTTTACATGGTTCCATTGTTATAGGTCACGCATCATTGGCTAGTAAAGACTTTCATGACAAAACCAAACTACAAAAGTTAAGATTAGAGCATGTGAGTGAAAGAGGTTTGGTTGAGATAACTAAATGAAGCTTTCTAGGAAGTGGGAAATTGAACAAGTAGAATTTTATGATTATTTCTTACTAGACAAACAACACAAGGTGAAGTCTGGGAGTGACATGCATAATTCTAGAAAAATGTTTGACTATGTTAACTATGATATATAAGGTTTGACAAATGTGGAAACTCATGGGAGGGGGGGGGGGGGTTATTTACTCATTATTATTATCAATGATTTTTCTAGAAGAGTATGGGTCCATATTTTGAAAAACAAAAGTGACACCTTTGAAATGTTTAAGGAATTACATACTCTTCTAGGAAGTCAGTTGGGAACTAAAGTGAATGTGTTGAGAACTAATAATGGACTAGAGATTGGTTTAGAGGAGTTTAATAAGTTTTATTGGAACAAATATATCAAGAGGCATATAACCGTTGATGGAACACCACAATAAAATGGCCTAGTTAAACACACAAATAAGATCATTTTTGAGAGGCTAAAGTGCATGTTGTTGGGAGATAAGTAACCAAAGAGTTTCTAGGGTAAAGTTGTTTTTTATATTGTACCTTACTAAATCAACAAATGTCCCTCCACGTGAATAGACTTCAAGAGAACTATGGCGGTTTGGAGTGAAAAACTGACAGACTACTATAATTTAAAGGTCTTCGGGGATTTTCCATTTACACATATCAAAATAGATAATCTTTATGTTGGGTTGTGAAGTGTCTCTTCATTGATTATCCTGAAAATGTGAAGGTATACACACTGTGGAAGATGGAACTCATAGGATAAAAATCCATCATAGGTATGGATGTTACTCTCGATGAGGCACATATAAGGATGAAGTGAAAATACATGAAAATTAAAGAATTCGAAACTATGGTGGACAAGAAACATGTAGATACATAGGTTCTAAATTGTAAGACTTGACATGAGGAGGGATTCGAGGCTCCCACGTTTAGTTCTAGTGAGGAGTAACTTACAGTGGCTCCTAATAACTAGTTTATTTGTAATAGAGTTAGGAGGTAGATTTTACCACCTCAGAGATACAATTATGTTAATCTTATTTCTTATGTTTTGAATGTGGCTGAAGAGTTGCAAAATTTAAAACCAAAGATCTTCAAGGAGGTATTTGAAAACAAAAAGATAAAAAGTTATTGGAGGTAGTGAATAATGAGATACATTCATTGATGAAAAATCATACTTGAGAGCTTGCTCACTAACCCTTTTTTAGCCAGAGAAACAACCACAAATTAATAAGATTCAAAATAGACTATACAATGGTATTTTTCTAAAGCGACTTAGAGTGTGTAAAGGAGGCCCTATAGCTTGGTCATGAGTGCTAAATATGTAATTATTTGTGTTAAACATGCCTATAAGATTTGACAAAGCCGAAGTGGAATGTATTCAAAGTAGATAGGTGTTAAAGGAGTTAACCTCGACAGAGTTAAAACTTAGCATTTATTTTGTTTTATTAGTTAGTTAGAGATTACCCAGTGTGCAAGTAATCTCATCTATAAATAAGGAGGTACCTATTATTTAAAAAAGTTGTTGAACAATATAAAGTTAGTTAGAATAAACACAGAGAGAAACTCTACAGAATTTAATCCATCTTCTTCCCTTTCTCCTAAAACCCTAATTTCTCTTTTTGTCCCCAATTCACTTTCACGAATTTCTTTTCTTTTCAAATCTTTGTACGACAAAATCATTTTTCAACCAAGGAATGGTTGAATCACTCGAGTGAGGAATGAAAAGAACGATCAATAAAAAAGATTGATTCTTGTTTAATAAATATTAATTTGGATTATCTCCAAGATTGGGGTTAGTTCCAACATCTGGTATCTAGATCTCTGGTTATGATTATTGGGAGGAATAACGCAATGACTTCTCATCCAAACGGTCATTTTCTAGAAAATATTCCAATCTTGAATGGTAAGAATTATAAAAATTGGTGTAAGCAGATGAAGGTTGTTTTATGTTGTCAAGATCTTTGGGATCTTGTAAAGAATGGAGTAACACCAATTGGAGAGAATGCTACATATGAACAAAAGGACGCACACAAAGATTTGAAGAAGAAATATTATAAAGCTCTCTTTATAATCCATCAATGCGTTGATCCAGACAAATTTGAGAAATTTGGTGATGTAGACTCAATAAAGGAAGAATGAGATATCCTGGAGAAATCGTTTGGAGGTGTTGAGAAGGCGAAAGAGGTGAGGTTACAAACTCATAAAAGAACATACGAATTGCTTCATATGGAAGAAAGTGAAAGCATCACTCATTTCTACATTAAGGTAACAAGACCGGTGAATCAAATTAAGATGTATGGAGAACTGTTGACACCAAGATCAATAGTTACAAAGATCTTTAGGTCATTTACTCTAAAATTTGACCATATGGTATGAGACATAAAAGAATCGAAGGATTTGTCAAGCGTGACAAAAGAAGAGCTTCAAGGGACACTTAAATATCATGAATAAAGAATGGCTGAAAGATCTGTAAGCAATACAAAGAGTGTTGTAGCCATGCAGACGTATTTAGAAAAAGAAAAGAAAGCAAAAGGAAGATAGAATGGTAACAAAGGTAGAGAAAGTTACAACAACTCGACTGGTAGAGGAAACCAACAAGAAGGTAGTTCACCAAATTAGAGACAATCTTCAAACCAAAGCAATCACATAGGTGGTGTCGTAGGTAGAGGAAGATGAAATGGAAGAAAACTTGACAAAATTCATATTCAGTGTTACAACGTTTAGAAGTTTGGACATTATGCAAGTCAATGTCGAGGAGGCAAGAAAAAAATCAAGAAAGTGATGCAAGACTTGCAAAACACGAAGAAGAAGAAGAAGAGATGCTGATGATGATCACAACGAAAGACGAAGAAAGATTCAATGACCAATGGTACTTGGACTCAGGTCGTTCATTACACATGACTGGAAGGAAAGATTGGTTTGTCAACATAAGTCCCTCGATGAAGAACAAGGTAAAATTTACAAATGACAATATCCTGACCACTAAAGGTATTGGTGATGTTATGATTATGAGGAAAGATGGAAAAAGATCATTAATTTACAATGTATTATACATACCAGGCATGAAAAGCATGAAGGTGAGAAAATACTTAGAAGGGGAGGGGGGGGGGGGGGTTGAATACGGATTTAGAAAATATTATGGCAATAAAAACACAATGATTTTTATCCTGGTTTGTTGAACTCAACTAATCCAGTCCACCCTATCAAGAGTGATTTGCCTTTCTCTACAAGGACTTAATCCACTATAATCAAACTGATTACAATAACAATCACTAAGAACAACTGTTCTTAGTCTTCTCAAGAACTACTGACCATAACTTGGTCTTCTCAAGGAACTTTTACAATCAAATATAAAACTAAACAAGTGTTTAAATGCTTCTAAGAAAGCTGTATCACAACTGTGATTTACACTTAAGTTTAAGAACTTATGAAATAAATTCAGCAAAGAATAATAATTTGTATGAGAGCTTTTCAATGAATTTTATCAATTTTTGTCAACTGAAGAAAGTTGTTGAAGGTTTGTTTATATAGACTTAGAAGTCCAAGATGTTTCCACTTGAAGACCGTGTACTATAAAGAGTTGTAGCCTTTTGTCTTCACATCACTTGACCTTTCCTAGAAGTAGAAAGTTCAAAGAAATCCTTTTTTCTTGTGTTCTTATGTCTAGCATAAAAGAGGAAAGAGTCGTTTGGCATAACCAACAGATACATCTTCAAATAATCTTCTTCAACAAGTTTCTAATTCACAGCAATTAACATCAGAGCCTTGAGTGATCAGAGTCTTGATGTCTTCAGAGTTTACTGTATCAGAGTATTGCAGCAAGAGTGCTTCAGCGTGAGATTCATTAGAGCAGAGTTTGGAGATCAGATCCTCAGTACTTGCAGCATACAGTACTATCAGAGTCTTCTGAAAAACAGTGCTTGAAACTCTTCATACAAAGTCTTCAGTCTACGCTTCAAATGCTTATGTAGCTTTTGCTTCAGATCCTTTTGTAGGCAGCGCTCAGAGTCTTTTGTAGGTAGCGCTCAGAGTCTTCTAAGAGATGCTTTTGACGCTTCAGAGCCTTGCGTAGTTCAACATTCAGATCCATTTTTGCTTTTAGAAGAATATTAAATTTAATATCTACAGCAAAAATACTTGAACAAATTTAGAGTATATAATTTCTTAATACAAAATTTCGTAAGTGTTATCATCAAAACATAGAGATATAACTAAGAACCAATATGTGTTCTAACAATCTCCCCCTTTTTGATGATGACAAAAACATAAGAAATTTTGTTCAATAAAGAGATAATTATAACTCCCCCTGAGATTATGAATCTCCCCCTGAATTGAATACTAAGAAAGAATAGAAACTTCCCTTTTTGCATGAGTATTTGATGCGTCCGCAAGTGCACGGAAATATCGAAGTAATATAAAAGATTGTCGAACCCACAGAGACCAATGTCAATCTACTGTTATCTATTGCTACGGCGTAAAGCTAAGGCTAGTGGAATTTGGAAAGTTAAATGCAGATGAAATTAAATGCACAAGAAATAAAGACTTTTTGGTTTAAAGAAATGCGGTAAAGGAATATCTGTATGTAACGCTTTAGCTATCGGGAATTCGGCAGGTTACCGGTGCCTTTTTGTCTATTGCAAACACTTTTCAGGAGAACTTACTCGTTTAAATACCTTCGCCTCACGATGGTTGTTGACTCGGGTCATAACTCTAAGGGCCGAATGTACGCTTTCGCTGTCCCATTCGGGGTTAAAACTACTTTTTGTAAACAAATAGATTCTAATTTCTTTTAAAGCGCTTTTGCTGTGTCTAAAATCAATGCCTAGTTTTTACTATCTGGTTCTAGCCTCAGCTGTCGCTTGTTGGTTCGTACCTTAATATGGTTTCCCACTGTCGTGGCAAAACTACCGTAAATAGCTTCTCACTGTCATGACAAAGGTTTATTTAGAATTTTGATTAAAAACTACGGCCAGAAAGGTTGTTTGTAAAAAGGGAAGGTGTCGGTTACTATCAAATCCTGTCCTACTAATTCGGTTACATACCGATAAAACTAATTCAGCTAGACATGATAATTAATGCAAACATAAATAAACAATGGCATCAAAATAATATAACATGCATACTGACAGAAATAAAATAATAATTCAATTAATAAAAACCTGTAAATCGTACTGATCTCGAATCCTTGAGTAGTCCTCCACAATTTCGGCAGGATTCTACTTTGGCGAGAATTAAAAGGTACAGAAACAAATAAAGCGATACAAATGAAATAAAAGGAAAAGAAATGGAAAATAATGCAGGAAAGTAAAATTGGCTTCAATGGGAATTTTGGCAGCACTTCGATACATCGAAGGTTCCCCCTAAAACTGTGAATCTAAGGCCTATTTATAGGAGATAATTCACTCTTCAACTTCCAGAGATCATGGGTGAGTTATGGAGGGAGTGGGAGTAACTTCCAGTAGTGGGCAGTGAGTGGAGAAAGTGTAGGAAGAAATTAAGTTGAGATTGATCATGGCTGCTTCTGATTTGAACGTACTGATATTTTGTCTGCGTGACGATCGTCATGAAATGTGACGGTCGTCATACGCATGACGGTCGTAATGGACCTGTGACGACCGTCACATCAGCAAAATCCATTTTTTCTGTTTTTCTTCTCTCTTTTCCTTCCATTTCTTCTTCTTTTCTTTCTTTAATCCAAATTCTTCCCAATCTGCAAAATGAAGTAAATTAATCATATAATAGAACATAAATCAAGATAAATTAATAATAGTCACAAATAAATGCATGTAAATCAAGCCAAATAAACGATATGATTTCGCGTTGTTAGTATTCTTTTTAGAATCAGAGCCCGATTGTTCCAAAAAAATAGAGCTTGATTTGGATGAACGTTTCAGAATCAGAGCCTGATTTGTTAAAACTTGATCTGGGGATCTCACAGTTACTTTAATGAATTTTGTCAGATTTATCATTAATTCTGAAATACTAAAAATTCACGTTAGTTAATTTGATATGTCTTAATTCCATTCAGGTAAAGTTTATTTGAACAGTCAGAATTTCATTTTCTCCCCCTTTTTGTCATAATCAAAAAGAAAACTTTTAAAGACAAATAAAAGGTAACAGAGAGAAAAGATACAATTAAATAGAGAAAACATACAGATTCATTCATTCATTCATTCAAATATTCAGATAGAACAGACAAAAACATCAGATTAGAAATTCAAATACAAGTGCTCAAACATTAGATAAAGAAAACATAAAACTAGGGTTATTTGGAAAGAAGCATCTTCAGAAGGTGAGTGATCTCAGATGAAGATTGTTCTTGCTTTGACATCCATTTTTCAATATTCTCAGTCTTCTGATCTTGTCTTGCCATCTAGGACTTGATCTCAGATTAACCAGCTTCCAGCACAGCAATCTTATCTTCTAATTCGGGGTTCTCTTTCTTGATCTCAGAAGAAGTAGACGGAGCAGATTCTGATGTAGGAGAAGAGTCAATAACCATTGGAGTTGCAGAGTCTGGAGCCACAGATGCAGAGAGTTTGTCCACAGTAGTCAGAGCCAAAGGATTCTCTTCAGAAACAGATCCTTCAATAGTTTCTGTAGCAGATACTCCAGAAGATGAAGGTACATCCTCAAGAAGCAAAGGTGCAGACCTTTTCATATTCCATAGCATGGTTCTGGCAGTCTCAGCAAATCTGATCTTCGCATCATCAGAGCAAACACTCTTCAGATTTGAAGCAACATTATTGAATTTGGAGATGAAACTATTCCAAATAGCATCAGATTCATCTGCATTCATGGTTGACATGCATCTCTTCTTTACAGAGCCTAAATTCTTCCTTATTTATTTCATAAAATTAGCAAATAGAATATCAACATTTAGCCTAGGTTTTGGTTTAAGAAAGGCTTCCAGAGTTGATGGTTTGATTTGCTTTGGTGGAGGTGGTATCGTGAAAGTTGGGATGATAAACAGAGGACGAGGATAGGAAGGAAAAGATGGATGGTCAGATGATGAAGTAGAGGTTTTGAATCTGGATAAAGTGTGAAACAGAAATGGTTTAACACTTGAAGCAGAGGGAATGACATCAAATGTAGTGGAGGTGTAGGGGATAAAAACAGACTTATCAGACAACAAAAATTCTGATGGAATGATATCTGGTAGTTGTTCAATATAGGTTTGAAGTTCAGATGGAAGAGTAGTTGAAAATCTAGGTTTGTATAGAGTGATAGGATCAGATGGTTCTATTCTGGTATAAAAGTTTTTAATCTTTAGACCAGAAGGAAGGGGATCAGAGGGATGTGGTTTAAAAGATGCAACTGAAACAAACTCAGATGTTTTGGGTTTAGGTTTTGGAGTGGGTTCAGAAATGATAGCATCAGATGAAATAGATGGATCTGGTTGTTTAGGTTCATATCCTCCGAGAGAGGGGGGTGAGTTGACTTCTGGATGAACATCAGATTCAGATGAATCAGATGAGGTAGATGAGTGACAAGATATGAAAGATATGTCAAACATCATTTTGAGGGGTTGGATGTCCAAAACCTCAGAATTAGGTACGTTTGATTCAGTAGGTTTGGGTTGTTCTGGTTGAGGATTAGGTTGTGGATTGGAAGGTATAGATTTTGGTGGTTCAGATACAATAGGTTCAGATGGTATTGGTTCAGGTACAGAAGTTTGGTGAATTTCAGGTTGTTGAGGTGTTGGAGTTGGTTCTGCTGGTTTTGTTGTTTGTGGTTCTGATTGAGGAATGTTAAATGATTGTAATGGTGTTGTGGGAATAGGACCATATGGAATTTATGAATCAGAAATTGTAGGTGGTTCAGAGGTTTGAGATGGAAAAGAAGTGGTTTGAGTTCGAGAAGGAGGGTGTTGCACCCTAAAATTTGACCAACCGGTGCCGCTTTCGGTTTATGCTTCGACGCATTTTCGCATCCGCATTTGCATATTGCATATAGCGCATTTCTGAAATCATGGTGATTTTATTGGGATTACAGCCCTGCTGTTGCTTTTCAGGTATCTCAGTCCGGTTTGGATAATCGGAGGTTATTTTGGGAAGTCGCGCGCTTCCTGGGTGTTTTCAGTTTATGCAGTGATTTTTGAGATTTTTGGTGTCCGGGTTACTGTTTGCTTCGATATGGTCTCGCGCTCTCTTTTATGTTGGTTATTTGCCTTTGTTGGCAATTTTTAGGATTTAATAGCTTTTTTATAGATTTAAATAGATTTTTTATATTTTTAATAGGCTTTTTAGATTTTTCAGAATTTAAATAGTTTTTTTTATATTTTTAATAGTTTTAAATCTTTTTTAGAATTTTATAAATTGTTTTTAATAGATTTTATAATAAATTTCTTTTTTAGATATTAAGTTTTAGATAAATAGAATATTTCTCTTATTAGGACTTTTTTTAAGTAGAAATTAATATAGTTAAATAGTATAGGTTTTATTAGAGATTAAATAGAATTTTAATAGATATTGATTTTAGTTTAATATAGGTTTAATTAGATTTTAATCATCTTTTAGATTTAATTAGGATTTTAATCTTTTAATTAGAGTTTGTTAGATTTAATTAGGATTAGATTAGTTTAATTGTCATTTAGATTTAATTGTAGTTTTAATTACTAGTTAATTAGGTTTAATCTTTGATTAGTTCTTAATTAGGTTTAATCTTGTTAATTCAGTTTTTTTGGGTTTTATTGTAGCAGTTCGTTGGGCCCAGAGTGCAGTTTGGAGGCCCAGAATCATATCAGTCCATTTTTGCTCCATTTTTGTCCAAAAACGCCAAGTGTCAGCTATATAAGCTGCCACGCGTGTACTATCAGGGCTAGCCACCTCATAACTCAGAAATCTCCCAGAATTTGCCACGCGCGTCCCACTTTCTCCCTCACCACGTGGCTGCATGCATGGCCTCCACTAACTCCATCTCCCCGCCACTTGGCAACACCTGATCATCGCCGTTTGCATGGCCGGCGGCCATGCAACCACCGCCCTCAACTCCTTCCGGCAGCCCTAATCGATTACCAACTACCTCCGACCGCCGTAACTTCTCCAGAAACCATTTTTTCCCCAGAATCCATCTTCCTCCACTGATCTTCATCATCGTCCTCTAACACTCATCTTCCTCAGTCACCAGAAATCATCCAGATTCATCTTCGTCCATCACCGGAAAACTCAACATGTTCATCCGATCTTCATACCATTTTCCAGAGGTTCATCCGTATTCATGTTTTTCCAGATTTATTCATAACTTCACCCGCGTTCTTCATGAATTTTTTCCAGAATTTCATAGATCTAAACTTAGATCTTCATTATGTTCTTCATTATTCGCCAGATTTTCCCAGATCTACACTCAAACCTTCATAGCGTTCATCCGCGATTTCCAGAAATCCAAACAAATTCATCATTATCTTCATTAGATCTTCACCATTCAAGAACATCCATCAGATATGTGTTTAATAATCTTCAAACCGAGCATGCAACTCATGGATCTACATTGTTAGTTTTCCATCCAAGAACTCCGATCTACAAGTTTCAGATCCAGATCTACCGTAAATCATCACCATCACTTCCAAATCTACAATCAAACAACCTTCCGACTTCGTTCATCGATCTTCATACGACTTCCAGAGTTCATCATCACCTTCATCATACGATTTCCAGATCCTCAAGAATCATCAACAACCTTTAACGATCTTCGTAACCTCCGTCAGCAGTCCAGAAGCTTCGAGAAATGTTCATCCTCGTCCGCTCAGATTCAACACTGTTCAAATCTTCAAGAAGCACTTCAAGAACTTCAATGTTCTTCAGAGACCTTCAACATCTTCAAGGACTCCATCCGAGATCTCCCAGGAGCCTTCATCATATGTTCATCGAGATCCTCCAAGAGTGCCTACAGATCTTCGTACATCAACGTCCTTCGTCATTTTCGAGCTTGGTGGTTATTGTATCAGTGATGATTACTGGAATTAGAGTGCGTTTTGGTTTGAAAGACGGTGGGAAGATTGGAGTCAGAGTTTCTGGTGGTTTGTTTTTGATGGAAACGGAGAATGATAGGGATTGAATCTGAGAGGGAGACGAGAGGATGGGGAGAAGTGGAAACGGCGGAGCATTTGGAGATGATGAACAGTGTTTGGGGAGAGTTTGAGGAATTAGGGTTTTCTGAGAAGGGAGAAGGGAGATGAACCGGGTGTGGTTGGGCCAGGCCCAGTCATTTTCTGATCCGTACACACCCCCTCATTTTTGCCTTACCTCCGTTTTTTTGTTAGTTGGGCTGGGCCATGTTGCTATCAGCACCCTCCGCTTCACTAACAACACCCCCTCCCCTAGTTTCTTTATTTTTTGAATTGGGATATTGGGCTGGGCCCATATGGTTGCTGTTTTTGTTTTTTATTACTTAACACCCCTTGTACTGCTGTACCCCCCCCCCCTTTTTTATAGTTTCTTTTTTTATTTTCTTTTATATAGTTTCATGAGTATGAAAAATATTTTGAGAAAAAAGAAATATGAAGAGAAAATAGTTGAAAAGGAATATTGAAAAAAATAGTGAAAAAAAATATTTTGAAAAGGAAAAGAGAAGAGAATATTGAGAAAAAATAGAAAAAGAAAGAAATGAAAAAAAAAAAGAAAAGAAAATAGAAGTATGAAAAAGAGGAAAAAATATTAATGTAGATTTTATATTTTTTAGAGTATATTTTCTTCATGGAGTTTATTTTAGGGATAGTTTTAGAAGTCCATTTGTTAGGGGACTTTTTACACTTTTAGAGATAGTTTTAAAAGTCCATTTGTTAGGGGACTATTTTTTTCATTTGATTTTCCATTATAGATGGATAGGATAGTATTTCCTAGGAGTTTATTTTCCGTATTCAATCATTGTAATCATTTTTCAGAATATTAATAAAACGAGATTTGAGTTGTGGTCCCGAAGTAGCCGAACTACAGCTGCTCTGATTTCTCGTACCAGACGAGAATATGTAGGCATAGGATGCGATATCCTAGCGAGCACACTAACAACTAACCTTTTATTCTCTCGCTGATGTGCGATCGAGACTCTCCTGATGACGACTGATGTTACCCTTTTCTCTTGCCTGAGGGCATTTGAGACCAGACCGTAGTTTTTCCCATAGGTTCTCGTACCTTTAAAACCAGTTTGATTTCTCACTGCTGTGTGAGAACACCCAGTTTAGCCGTAGTTAGCCTGAACTACGTAAGCTCTGATCTTCCATGCAGTATGGAAGTACGCAGGCACAAGACGCGAGGTCTTGGCGAGCCAATTTTCCCGTAGTCCCGAACTACGTTGACTCTGACTTTCTCTCTTGAGAATACGTAGGCATAGAGTGCGACGCTCTATCGAGTCAATTCCCTTCTGTTTAGATTTAGCAGCCGTAGATAGATTGTTTTTGCATCCTTTAGACAACCCAAGCAAGCGTGGATCCCGTCGAGTACGACGGACGTGAGGGGTGCTAATACCTTCCCCTTGCGTAACCGACTCCCGAATCCAGGTTTTGGTTGCGATGACCATACCTTTTCCGTTTTTTGCGAGGTTTACTTCGAGCGTTTCCTTTCCCTCCGTTGGGATAAATAACACACGGTGGCGACTCTTCTGTCAGCCGGCGCCGATTTTCGCAGTAGCGACAGCTGACGACTCTGCTGGGGAATGCGATAATTCCCCATGCATGTGGGATCCAACGTCCCCTAAGAGAGTCAATCCTAGCGCTTGTTTGCTTGTCTTTTGGGTGTTTATTTTTTTTATCGCTTTTATCTGTTGCCGTTGTGCTGGGGAGGGTGATATTTTGAGTGATAGCCGGACCTGGGCTGCTTGAGTATGCATTTAGACGTAGATGTGGAGATTAGTGGACGAACCTGTCTGTTGAGTAGACACCAGTTCCCCACGAAATTCGCGCTCAGACGAGGTTCTCTCCGAGGTGCTTCTCTAAGGTCCTGAGGATCATAGGGGAGTCCAGACGTGAGGATTGTCGACTCTGGGGACCGATCAATTGGAAGTCAGCTAAGTGAGGCCTCTTCATGAGATGACAATGCCACTCCTTCTGGGAATCGTATCATTCCTCATGAAAGTCTGTGACGCTGATGACCGCATAGGATGCCGCAGATTAGGTCCATACCCGTGAGTGGGGGGGGGGGGGGGTTTCTTTTTGCGAAACCTTGACTTCCAGACTACCAGCTATCCTGGCGTTCTCTTTTAGAGAGAACGTACTCCGCCAGCAGTGCAGTGGCACTCAGCTTGTTGTGTGGGGGTTGTGATCCCGTGTTTGTTGCATTGCATTGCATTTGCATAGGCATCTTCGCATCATATTGCATAGCATTTCTCCAGCTAGCCAGAGTTCTGATCCAGCCTTTGTTTCCTGAAGGTGAGTACCCGGAGTTTGGATTGAGCAACTGTTGATTGTCAGAAGACGACCAAGGGGTTGGAACAGACTTGAGCAGATTCGAGAATTAAGCAGTGTAGTCAGTTACAAGTAATTGATAGCTATGTCTAAAGGCAATTTCCAGTCTCCTAACACCTTGACAGGGTTCACTATGACGTCCAACCCTCGGTATGAGTCTATGGAAGGCTTCCCGCAAGCGAACAACGTTACTGCAGACCAAGTGGTACAGCCTACTGTTGAGAACCGAGATCGACATGAGCAGTTTGTTTCCCGAAATGAACGTCCTCCTCCTGTTAGCAATCAGGGTGCTGTTTTCCCTGAGAGGAATCCACGCAGATATATCCCGGTAGCCAGGACTGTAAACTCAAGAGCTCTTGAAAGTGATAGAAGGCTCCGAGGATTGGAAGAAAGAGTTAAAGCTTTGGAGGTCAAAGATGCTGTTAACCTGAATGCTGCAGACATGTGTTTAGTTCTGGACCTGGTGTTGCCTTATAAGTTCAAAGTGCCGGAATTCGAGAAGTACGCGGGAGATAGCTGTCTGAAGCTGCATTTGATGATGTTCTGTCGAAGAATGACAGCGTTTGTGCGAAATGACCAATTGATGATCCATTGCTTTCAGTATAGTCTGACTGGGGCATCTTTGAGGTGGTATGTGCAGTTAGAGAGTAATCAGATTCGATCATGGGTGGACTTAGCCAGAGCTTTCATGAAGCAGTATAATTACAACCTGGATACGACTCCTAGCCTCGTACATCTGCAAGAATTATCTCGGGCGGAGAATGAATCATTCAGAGGGTATGTGCAAAGATGGAAAGAATTGGCTGCTAGTGTTCAACCACCGCTTCAGGAAAGAGAAATGGTTGACATCTTCTTGGGTACTCTGAAGGGCCATTATTATGACAAATTGTTCGGCTATACAAGCTTTGTGGGCCTGATGAGAATGGGAGAGCTTATTGAGAGAGGACTCAAGAGTGGAAAGCTTCGAGATGTTCCTTATATCCCAGTTGGTAAGAGTGAGTCAGTTGTCAGTTCTCAAGAAGAGTGGGAAGAAGGAAATGACGTCGTCTCAGAATCTCTAGCATCTCAGGATCGGTTTTCAGACACTTCAAGTCAACGGTCATCCTGCCGTTGATCGCGTCAGCACGCCCAACAAAGACCAAGGAAACCTGAAAGGCAGTTTACTCAGCTACCGGTGTCGTACAGTCAGTTGTTGCCAGATCTGGTCAGAAGTGGATTGATAGTGCCGAAAGAGACTAATCCAATGATTCCACCATATCCTCCAGGTTTTGATGCCAGCGCCCGCTGTGAGTACCATGTTAGGGCACAGGGGCATTCAACAAATGATTGCAAGGTGCTTAGAAGCCAGGTTTAGGATTTGTTAGACTCTAACCGGATTTTCATCACGCCCCAGGGTTTTGTTCAGATTAGCGATTCTCCGTCATCCAGTTGTGTGGGTTCGTCAGTTAATGTCATGGAAGACTCCGCGGGAAGTGTGTGTTCTGAAGAATGTCAAGCGGAGAGTTTAGTTGAATATGGGAGAAGTTTCTAGAGGTTTCTGTGCCGGGTGTCGCGTCTGTTTTCTCTGCCTAACCCGTTTAGCTTCTGTGCATTAGTTTTGCTGACCACCACCAGGATTGTTGGCTGGGGTCATTGTATTCGTACTCATTTGTGCTTACGTGCTGCTTTGTTGCTTATACATGTGTGGGAAATGTTTGTCTGGGTGCTTATAGCTCGAGTTTCTCTTTGTCTTGTCATGAATATGTGTCTGCTTTCTGCATTGCATTATGATTTAACAGGTACATTAGAACCGTGGGTCTTATTTCCTCATCGTCCAGTTTGTTGCAGGAATTCCTTCAGAGATATGGAACAGAATCAGGCTGAATTGATTAAAGTCCGAAGCCAGCTGGGGCAGATGATGAGAGACATGCAAGAGATGCGTCTGGAGCAGAAGATCCTCAAAGAGGAAAATAGTCAGCTGAAGACCCAAATGAGCTTGATCATGGAAGTAGTCAAGAATGTGCTTAGGAAAGAGGATGATCAGCTATCTGAAGCCGCAATGAAGAAGCTCATGCCACCTGTGCCTGTGGAACCTGAGCAACAACAACAAAGGGTGCATCCGGCTCAACAGAGGATTCAGGAGGGGAGGCCAAAGAGGGTATTTGAGGCGCCACCTTCAACGTATGCTGAGCTCTTGCAGACTTTATTGAGGTTTAATCTGGTTGAGAAGAGAACGTTGGAACCACCCACAGGAGCGCTTCCTTATGGGTTCGATGCCAGTAAGCAATGTGAATTTCATTCTGGGGCACTCGGACACGACATCGAGGGTTGTCATGCTTTTAAGCACAATGTTCAAGACCTGATTGACTCACAAGATATTGAATTCTCGCCAAGCGGTGTAGCTGTACGTACTGGTCCTATCCCAGTTGATGCTGAGATGATGGATGTTTCTAAAGCTGCAGTAGGTCAGAAACGTATCCTGGACTCCATGGTGTCAGAATCTCCATGCCCACAACTGTTGCCTATTCTTGGGGCAGATCTGAGAAAGAAAATGGCTAAGCATAAGGAGTGCCTTAATCAGTGCGGTGGAAGTCAAGAAACCGATGTTGTAATTGCTACGAAGGTTGTTCAACAATCAACCCGATACCAGCGACGACTGCAACGATCTCAACAGTGGCAGAGGCAGCAGCATCCCAATCAGCGAAGAGCTCAAAATCAGAGGCTGTTGAGGGTATTTAGTGTGCCTCCGATGCCATATGCCGAACTTCTTCAGGTTTTGCTACGATTACAGTTGGTTGAGAAGAGGAAGCTAGCCCCGCTGACAGGAACGCCTCCAGCAGGTTATGATATCAAGGAGCACTGTGATTTCCATTCAGGAGCACCGGGGCACAACATTGAAGATTGTCTAGCCTTCAAGCACAAGGTGCAGGACCTACTTGACAGTGCAGCTATCAACTTCGGGCAGGAAGGGCCCAAAATCATCTGAATGAGGAGGAGGAGCTCTATAGTTTGGTTGGGCTGCTGAGAGCAGATCAGGACAACTTCGAGTTGCCTCTAATAACTGGTTGTGAAGATGGCTGGTTCAGCAGCGGGACAGATGTGAAAGCCCGGTTCTCGGAAGCTGGCATTGTTCTTTGTTTCATCTTGTCATTTCTTTACGTTTGTAGTTTCTTTCCTGTTTAAATTGCAATCTTGTTTGTAAAACTTGTTGTTTGCATTCAATTGATGATAATGAAATAAATATGCATGTTTTGATTAAATCTAGTCGTGTTCACTAATTGTTTTTTCAAATGTCCAACGCTTGGTTAAGAAGGATCTGAGGAGGATGACGAAAATGAACGACATGCAACTTCCGATATTGTATGCTTTTGAAATAAAACCTGCTGATGATGTACATGCATTGTTTCAAATCCCTAAACACCGGTGATATAAGGAAGATAATCCCTTGTCAACCCCTTTGAGCCTAGTAGTAGGAGTTCTTTCTGAAAACGAAAAACCCTCAATCTTTAACCTGGGGCAGGGTAGGTGTTAGCTAATTTGGTCGAGCGTTCAAGTTGCAAAAGGAGTGTCCGTTCAAGGATCAATAACACCTTTAGAGGTCGTGCCTAAGAAACCACAATGGTTAAATCAAGAGTGAGACAATCACATTATTCTCCAATGAGTCAGGCAACCAGTGTCACACGACTTGTTCGAAAAAAGAGAAAGCAAAGAATCAAAAGCCCGCTAAGTCAAAACTTCAAGACAAATGACTTAGGCAAAAATGAGGGCATCCCGCTGGACTTAAAAAATCAGAAGAAACTCCGAAGAGTCAGTCCAGGCAAAAGTTAGGGATAAGAAAAAGATGAAAGGATCAAAAGAAAAATCCTCAAATGAAATACGAGTCGTGTGACCCTAAGTGTCAAAGACGAAGAGT
Source organism: Lathyrus sativus (assembly GCA_963859935.3). Taxonomy (NCBI): domain Eukaryota; kingdom Viridiplantae; phylum Streptophyta; class Magnoliopsida; order Fabales; family Fabaceae; genus Lathyrus; species Lathyrus sativus. The sequence goes on along the minus strand of OZ012738.1, from coordinate 452,041,148 downwards.
GAGTAACTGTCACTCCAAAAACTCATGGTTTCTCGAACTATCACTCCTATCTTTCAGCCTCTGAGAGGTGAGCGCTAAGGTCGAATTAGCTAAACGTAGGATGGGAGAACATCAAGGAGGATGGGTGGGTTAAAATAAACTTTGAGCCTTTATCCTTTCTTTCAAAACCGTGAACCTGACCATGTTATAACCTTCAAAAGTCCTAATTGAAGCAGGTTATTTCGAAAGCATACTTCGGTAAAGGTCGCGTCGATTCTGACTCCTGAAAGGGTTCCTCTTACCATGTTTGGTACTGATGTTGATATTCTTGATAAATGTTGTGTACATTATATGCCATAAACTGTTTTTCCTTTTCCCAGTGAACAGATTGGACGTCAAAGCTGTCATATGTGTTGCATTAATATGTCTTTTACGCAGAACGACTTGTTTTACTTGCGAGTAAACGCTTGACAGCAGGAAAGTTTTCTACAATGGAAGGTATGGTCAGGATAGAATACAGAGCGCCCGAATGTTCCGAGAGCGGGGGCAAGCTATTATCGTGATCCCCAGTCAGGTCAGCCTTTCGAAGTCAGTTATCCTGGGGCAATCAGGTTGAGATTCGGTAAATATCTCGTAGTCAGGGGCACAATTCTGAATCAGATAATCAGGAGCAAAGTCATTGCAGTCAGGGGCAGGCCATCGTAAGAGCGCGGAAGTTATTCTTTATTCAAGAAGCATTTGATGGGAAGTATCTCTCCGAAGTTCAGAACGCTGGGGCATTTCATAGCAGACCATCAGGGTACAGATTTTCAGATTTCCTTTTGAGGAGCATCACCACAGAGGTCCCGCAGGCTGGGGGCATATCAGAAGCGAAGGGATTGTTCTTCTCCGTATCATCAGGGTTATTCAGAGCTATTCGAGCAGATTCAGCCAATTTTCGAGTGCGAGACGAATGTTGGGAAGTCGTGTTACTATCCCTTGACTCTTCAACCAGAAAACTGTGTGTTCAGACAGAATGTTTTCCAGTGTCAGTTGTACCTGACCCATCACAGATAGCCTAAAAACCCAAGTCCATGTTGGCGGTCACTGTGAGGCCCATCCGTGTTGGCGCATCAGTTTCCAAATCCGAGCTTCGTCAGTACGCAGGAAGACTCCGGCTATTTTCTCCAGCAAAGTCCAATTTTTCATTGGCACGGGTAAGCTATCCCCAGAGAAGTCCAATCATACTTGGCACATCTGCTATTCCCCAGCAGAGTTATATTCCCCAGCAGGGTGTTACTTCGTCGAGGTGCTTGGTTAAGTTCCCAATTTCCCCAGCGGAGTTGACTTCACTCTTCCAGCATTTATTTTGCTGGAATAATTCTGTGATATCCGGTTTATCCCCAGCGGAGTTGGCTTCGTCTTCAGCATTTATTTTGCCGAAGTGGTTTTCTGTACCCGACTTTCTCCAGCAGCCCGAGCCTGCATTAACATATTGCATGTATCATCATATTTGCATCATACTTGCATTTCATTTTCAGAATGGGTAGCATTTCCATCTTGAATGGAGCATTACGCCATAGAAAGATTCAAACATATGCATATGCATACGAAGCATAAGCCAGGTTTTCTATCAGCCTCATATGGCACGTGAATTACTCTGTGATCAGTTCAGGGGCCTTCATCCAGCAGCGGTGTTCAGACAATTCAGCGGTTTATTCGTATTTCAGATCATACAACAGTTATGCTTTGATCAATCAGTCATCTGGTATCGACAGACTTTTCTTCCCGTCAATTCATATTGACGATGTGTTCCTCCAATAAGTGGATTTCTCCGTCTATTGTTAGACGTCTTGAGTTCGAATATGGTTTTCTTTCCGTCTATCAGTAGACGATGTGAAGTTTCAGATTTGTTTCAGTGGGGTTTCAAGATGGGGGTTCTGTAGCAGGTGGTGTTCTTTCCGTCTATCAGTAGACGATGTGAAGTTTTCAGGTGATTTTCCAGTAGGGTCTCAAGATGGGGTTTCTCTAGCATGTGGTGTTCTTTCCGTCTATCAGTAGACGAGGTGAAGTTTCAGGTGATTTTTCAGCGGGTTTCTTATCGTCAGATCATACGGATGGTGTGTTTTCCCCAGCGAGCTTTCCGTCTATCTTTAGACGATGTGAGTATGGAGATTTTGGGGTGTCTTCCCGTCTATCTTTAGACGATGTGAGTATGAATTTCGGGTGTCTTCTCGTCTATCTTTAGACGATGTGAGTATGGATTTTGGTTGTCTTTCCGTCTATCTTTAGACGATGTGAGTATTGAATTTTTTTTTTCCTTCGGGATTATGGGTGTCTTCCCGTCTATCATTAGACGATGTGAGTATTGAATTTTTTCCTTCAGGATTATGGGTGTCTTCCCGTCTATCATTAGACGATGTGAGTATGGATTATGGGTGTCTTCCCGTCTATCTTTAGGCGATGTGAGTATTGAATGTTTCCTTCGGGATGAGTGTCTTTCCGTCTATCTTTAGACGATGTGAGTATATTTCTCTTCCTGTCAATCAGTAGACGATGTGAAAGGATCAGGTGTTTTGTTGCAACCCTCGGGTTTGTTATCTGTGGTATCACACAGGTAACTGGCATTAAAATCAGGAGTTCTTTATCAGATGATTGATCAGTTTGTTGTCGTAATGACTGGACTCGGTTTTCTGGATTTTATTCCCCAAGCAGTTTTACAGTATATTCTCACGGTTGGCAAATTTTTGGGTTTTATTAGTATTCAACCGTCTCGTACATCTGAATGCTTGAAGGTTGAGCGCTCTTCAACCCTTCAGGTCCAAGTCGCTTGAATAGGGGCAGCTGTTGCACCCTAAAATTTGACCAACCGGTGCCGCTTTCGGTTTATGCTTCGACGCATTTTCGCATCCGCATTTGCATATTGCATATACCGCATTTCTGCAATCATGGTGATTTTATCGGGATTACAGCCCTGCTGTTGCTTTTCAGGTATCTCAGACCGGTTTGGATAATCGGAGGTTATTTTGGGAAGTCGCGCGCTTCCTGGGTGTTTTCAGTTTATGCAGTGATTTTTGAGATTTTTGGTGTCCGGGTTACTGTTTGCTTCGATCTGGTCTCGCGCTCTCTTTTATGTTGGTTATTTGCCTTTGTTGGCAATTTTTAGGATTTAATAGCTTTTTTATAGATTTAAATAGATTTTTTATATTTTTAATAGGCTTTTTAGATTTTTCAGAATTTAAATAGTGTTTTTATATTTTTAATAGTTTTAAATCTTTTTTAGAATTTTATAAATTGTTTTTAATAGATTTTATAATAAATTTCTTTTTTAGATATTAAGTTTTAGATAAATAGAATATTTCTCTTATTAGGACTTTTTTTAAGTAGAAATTAATATAGTTAAATAGTATAGGTTTTATTAGAGATTAAATAGAATTTTAATAGATATTGATTTTGGTTTAATATAGGTTTAATTAGATTTTAATCATCTTTTAGATTTAATTAGGATTTTAATCTTTTAATTAGAGTTTGTTAGATTTAATTAGGATTAGATTAGTTTAATTGTCATTTAGATTTAATTGTAGTTTTAATTACTAGTTAATTAGGTTTAATCTTTGATTAGTTCTTAATTAGGTTTAATCTTGTTAATTCAGTTTTTTTGGATTTTATTGTAGCAGTTCGTTGGGCCCAGAGTGCAGTTTGGAGGCCCAAAATCATATCAGTCCATTTTTGCTCCATTTTTGTCCAAAAACGCCAAGTGTCAGCTATATAAGCTGCCACGCGTGTACTATCAGGGCTAGCCACCTCATAACTCAGAAATCTCCCAGAATTTGCCACGCGTGTCCCACTTTCTCCCTCACCACGTGGCTGCATGCATGGCCTCCACTAACTCCATCTCCCCGCCACTTGGCAACACCTGATCATCGCCGGTTGCATGGCCGGCGGCCATGCAACCACCGCCCTCAACTCCTTCCGGCAGCCCTAACCGATTACCAACTACCTCCGGCCGCCGTAACTTCGCCATAAACCATTTTTTCCCCAGAATCCATCTTCCTCCACTGATCTTCATCATCGTCCTCTAACACTCATCTTCCTCAGTCACCAGAAATCATCCAGATTCATCTTCGTCCATCACCGGAAAACTCAACATGTTCATCCGATCTTCATACCATTTTCCAGAGGTTCATCCGTATTCATGTTTTTCCAGATTTATTCATAACTTCACCCGCGTTCTTCATGAAGTTTTTCCAGAATTTCATAGATCTAAACTTAGATCTTCATTATGTTCTTCATTATTCGCCAGATTTTCCCAGATCTACACTCAAACCTTCATAGCGTTCATCCGCGATTTCCAGAAATCCAAACAAATTCATCATTATCTTCATTAGATCTTCGCCATTCAAGAACATCCATCAGATCTGTGTTTAATAATCTTCAAACCGAGCATGCAACTCATGGATCTACATTGTTAGTTTTCCATCCAAGAACTCCGATCTACAAGTTTCAGATCCAGATCTACTGCAAATCATCACCATCACTTCCAAATCTACAATCAAACAACCTTCCGACTTCGTTCATCGATCTTCATACGAATTCCAGAGTTCATCATCACCTTCATCATACGATTTCCAGATCCTCAAGAATCATCAACAACCTTCAACGATCTTCGTAACCTCCGTCAGCAGTCCAGAAGCTTCGAGAAATGTTCATCCTCGTCCGCTCAGATTCAACACCGTTCAAATCTTCAAGAAGCACTTCAAGAACTTCAATGTTCTTCAGAGACCTTCAACATCTTCAAGGACTCCATCCGAGATCTCCCAGGAGCCTTCATCATATGTTCATCGAGATCCTCCAAGAGTGCGTACAGATCTTCGTACATCAACGTCCTTCGTCATTTTCGAGCTTGGTGGTTATTGTATCAGTGATGATTACCGGAATTAGAGTGCGTTTTGGTTTGAAAGACGGTGGGAAGATTGGAGTCAGAGTTTTTGGTGGTTTGTTTTTGATGGAAACGGAGAATGATAGGGATTGAATCTGAGAGGGAGACGAGAGGATGGGGAGAAGTGGAAACGGCGGAGCATTTGGAGATGATGAACAGTGTTTGGGGAGAGTTTGAGGAATTAGGGTTTTCTGAGAAGGGAGAAGGGAGATGAACCGGGTGTGGATTGGGCCAGGCCCAGTCATTTTCTGATCCGTACACACCCCCTCATTTTTGCCTTACCTCCGTTTTTTTGTTAGTTGGGCTGGGCCATGTTGCTATCAGCACCCTCCGCTTCACTAACAACACCCCCTCCCCTAGTTTCTTTATTTTCTGAATTGGGATATTGGGCTGGGCCCATATGGTTGCTGTTTTTGTTTTTTTATTACTTAACACCCCTTGTACTGCTGTACCCCCCCTTTTTATAGTTTCTTTTTTTATTTTCTTTTATATAGTTTCATGTGTATGAAAAATATTTTGAGAAAAAAGAAATATGAAAAGAAAATAGTTGAAAAGGAATATTGAAAAAATAGTGAAAAAAAATATTTTGAAAAGGAAAAGAGAAGAGAATATTGAGAAAAAATAGAAAAAGAAAGAAATGAAAAAAAAAGAAAAAGAAAATAGAAGTATGAAAAAGAGGAAAAAATATTAATGTAGATTTAATATTTTTTAGAGTATATTTTCTTCATGGAGTTTATTTTAGGGATAGTTTTAGAAGTCCATTTGTTAGGGGACTTTTTACACTTTTAGAGATAGTTTTAAAAGTCCATTTGTTAGGGGACTATTTTTTTCATTTGATTTTCCATTATAGATGGATAGGATAGTATTTCCTAGGATTTATTTTCCGTATTCAATCATTGTAATCATTTTTCAGAATATTAATAAAACGAGATTTGAGCTGTGGTCCCGAAGTAGCCGAACTACAGCTGCTCTGATTTCTCGTACCAGACGAGAATATGTAGGCATAGGATGCGATATCCTAGCAAGCACACTAACAACTAACCTTTTGTTCTCTCGCTGCTGTGCGATCGAGACTCTCCTGCTGACGACTGATGTTACCCTTTTCTCTTGCCTGAGGGCATTTGAGACCAGACCGTAGTTTTTCCCATAGGTTCCCGTACCTTTAAAACCAGTTTGATTTCTCACTGCTGTGTGAGAACACCCAGTTTAGCCGTAGTTAGCCTGAACTACCTAAGCTCTGATCTTCCATGCAGTATGGAAGTACGCAGGCACAAGACGCGAGGTCTTGGCGAGCCAATTTTCCCGTAGTCCCGAACTACGTTGACTCTGACTTTCTCTCTTGAGAATACGTAGGCATAGAGTGAGACGCTCTATCGAGTCAATTCCCTTCTGTTTAGATTTAGCAGCCGTAGATAGATTGTTTTTGCATCCTTTAGACAACCCAAGAAAGCGTGTATCCCGTCGAGTACGACAGACGTGAGGGGTGCTAATACCTTCCCCTTGCGTAACCGACTCCCGAATCCAGGTTTTGGTTGCGATGACCATACCTTTCCCGTTTTTTGCGAGGTTTACTTCGAGCGTTTCCTTTCCCTCCGTTGGGATAAATAACGCACGGTGGCGACTCTTCTGTCAGCCGGCGCCGATTTTCGCAGTAGCGACAGAGGGGGTTCAGGAATAGAGCTAATAGTTGATAAATCTACTGCAATTTCAGAAATAGAAGGTAAGGTTTTTTTAGTACCTCTTATCTTGATGCGTTTGGCAGGAACAGTAGGAGCTTCTCCAGAAGCTTTTCTCTTTATCTGCTTCTATGGTTTTTCAGCAATTTTCTGTTTCTTCTGAGCAGCAACTTCTTCTACCTCTAACTGTCTTCTTTTCTTCATATTTTCCTCATACACATCTAGGACTGGTTCTCTTGCACGTAGTAGAATATCAGCAGGTACAAGTGTTCCATCTGCCTTGCACATACCAATGTACCTAAGAATAACGTCTCTAGGTTCCTCAGCACCAAAGATAGGAAAGTCTTTTATTGGAATCCTCCTCTGACTGACTTCAGCAATATTCAGCTTTTTAGGAGCAGTTGTGAGTTCATCCACAACTCTCAGTCTTTGGAGACTCTTTCCATTCAAAGGTTTTCCAACAATTGAAGTAAATTCTTCTTTCACTTCAGCTTCATGCAGAGAAGCTACCAGACCATTCTCCGTCAGAATGTCTGAGATTAATCTTCCAAAAGGTATCCAAGTTCTGATCTTCTGACCCTTAGTCTTGACAGATTCTCTGGATGCGTTAATGTGATTCCACAAATGCATGAAGAGAATGTGCGGAAGATCCACTTTAGTACTCTGACTTAAGAAGTACATGAAGTAAATCTATTCATTGTTCACATAATCTGGAGAGTTTGTGGATTTTCTGTGGTTGATGCAGCCCAGAAAAATCTTGGCCCAGATCTTGTAATCAGGTTTCAGATCCTTGAACTTGTTGGAGGCTTGTCCAGATGAAATAACTTCATTATAAACTTCTTCCATTTCAACACGCCCAGCTGGAAGATGAGAAACTCCATAAGTTTCCTCATACCCAATGATTTTTCTGATCAGATCTTCAGTGATTATAATCTCTTTTCCCAGAACAGAAGAGATAATCAACTTTGGGTAGACAGATGCGTGAATCCAGAATTCTTTCACTAAGTGTGGATAAACTGGTCCAAATAATCTATCAAAGTACTCCACCCAGCCTTGAGCATCAATGATAGGACGTAAATCAAAACCATTATCAGCTAAGGAGTCAAATTCCACCATTGATTCACATAAAACTTCAAGCTTATCAACTGGTGTGAAAAGAGTTCTCTCAGATTCCTTAAAAGGGGTAGCACCCATGTTTGATGACGAAACTGCAGCCATTGACGATTGGAACTGAGCTGAGGTTGAAGATGAAGTGGTCATTGAAGAAGATGATGAAGGTTTAGAGTTTAGATGAAGGCTAAAGAGCAAGAAGAAATGCATAAACGTGTTTGTGAGAGTGAAAAGTGTGAAATGTTGAGATTTGTGGAATTTATAGAGAAAATTAGGGCACACAAATAGTCACACATTCAACATGTTCTCATTTAACATTTAATAACATTTAATAAAAAGAAATTAATCATGTCATAGCATTTATGATTCTGACATTTGGGGGGAAAATAAAAAATTTCAACTATTCAAACGTTACCTCAAATGTCTCTTCAGTATTGTGTACTTCATCTTTTCAGATTCTGAGTGACACGTGTTTGCTTGCATGTGCTTTTGAAAACTCTTGAGAAATGAAACGTTAGCCAACGTTCAGATCCTCTGAGATTGGTTAGTTCAGATACACACAGAAATAATAATTCAAGACATAAAATTAAAGACAGATGAAATACTTCAGAGCTTAAACATTTTGCATCTGAGAAAGTTGCTTCTGATAAATATTATTCTGGACAAAGTTCCATACCAATATTTTTCAGAATAAACTTAAACCTATCTTCAACGAGGGGTTTTGTGAAAATATCAGCCCATTGATGATCTGTATCAACAAAGTCTAATTTTATAATACCCTTCTGAACATAGTCTCTGATGAAGTGATGTTTAATTTCTATATGCTTAGCCTTAGAGTGTAAAATTTGATTTTTATACAAGCATATAGCAGAAGTATTATCACAAAATATAGAAATATTACTCTCAAAGATTTGATAGTCTTCTAGCTGACTTTTCATCCAGAGCATCTGTGTGCTACATCCAGCAGCAGCAATATATTCTGCCTCTGTAGTTGATAGAGAAATTGTAGGTTGTTTCTTGCTGTACCAGGGGATTAAATTTCTTCCCAGAAATTGACAACTTCCAGAAGTACTTTTTCTTTCAACTCTGTCTCCAACGTAATCAGCATCACAAAATCCAACTAGTTTAAATTCATCAGATTTTCTGTAACACAAACCCATATTAGAAGTACCTTTCAGGTACCTTAGAATCCTCTTAACAGCTGTTAAGTGGGATTCTCTAGGATATGATTGGAATCTTGCACACAAGCATACACTGAATAAAATTTCAGGTCTAGAAGCAGTTAAGTAGAGAAGAGATCCAATCATACCTCTATAGAGTTTTTGATCTACTTTCTTACTTACCTCTTCCTTACCAAGAGTGCTTGTTGGATGCATAGGAGTCTTTGCCATCTTACTAGCAGTCATGTTGATCTTCTTCAGAAGCTCTTTTACATATTTAGTCTGATGAATGTAAGTGCAATCTGGAGTCTGGTTGACTTGAATTCCCAGAAAGAATCTCAATTCTCCCATCATGCTCATCTCAAATTCAGCCTGCATACATTGAGCAAACTCCTTTCCCAGCGTAACATTTGTAGATCCAAATATAATATCATCAATATATATTTGACAAATTAACAGATCTTTCTTAAATGATTTGCAGAAGAGAGTTGTGTCCACTTTGCCTCTGATAAAAATTTTCTCCAGAAGAAAATTGCTTAATCTCTCATACCAAGCTCTGGGAGCTTGTTTTAAACCATAAAGAGATTTCTTAAGTTTAAAAACATGTTCTGGAAATTTTTCACTTTCAAAACCAGGAGGTTGGTGAACATAAACTTCCTCTTCTATAATTCCATTTAGAAAGGCACTCTTAACATCCATCTGATACAGAGTGATGTTATTTTGTGCAACAAAAGAAATGAGTAAACGAATAGACTCTAACCTAGCCACAGGAGCATAAGTCTCTGTGTAATCAATTCCTTCTTGCTGGCTATAACCTTGAGCAACAAGCCTTTCTTTGTTCCTTTCAACTTCTCCTTTTTCATTCAACTTGTTTCTGAAGACCCATTTAGTTCCAATTATGTTGAATCCTTTTGGTCTTGGAACCAAATCCCAAACGTCATTTCTTGTGAATTGATTAAGCTCTTCTTGCATGGCAATTATCCATTCATTGTCTTGCAGAGCTTCATCCATAGAAGTTGGTTCAATAACTGACACCAACCCAAATAATGACGCTTCAGATGATCTGAGGTATGATCTTATTCTTATAGGGTCATCCTTCTTTCCAATGATCGCATCCTCTGGGTGATAGGTCTTGATTCTAGAAGATGATCCTCTAACAGTTGATTCTTCAGAAACATTCAAGTTGTTCATTTGAGAAGCTAAAGGAATTGCATCTGGCGTTGCTTCTGGCTCTTTGACTTGAACCTTTTCTGCCTCTGAGCCTTCAAAGTCTGTGAGAATTACTTCTCTATCTGTAGAACTTTCAAACTGCTTTGGCTTATCAATGCCAAGCTTATCATCAAATCTAACATGTATAGATTCCTCCACAATCTGTGTTTCAGTATTGTATACTCTATAGCCTTTAGAGCGTTCAAAATACCCAAGCATGAAACACTTTTGTGCTTTAGAATCAAACTTGTTTAGATTCTCTTTAGTGTTCAACATATAACAAATACATCCAAAAGGATGAAAATAAGAAATGTTGGGCTTTCGGTTCCTCCATAATTCATAGGGAGTCTTTTCCAGAAGAGGTCATACAGACACTCTGTTCTGAATGTAACAAGTTGTGTTTATTGCTTCTACCCAAAAGTGCTTTGCCAGATTAGTCTCGTTGATCATGGTTCTGGCCATTTCTTGTAAAGTTCTATTTTTCCTCTCTACAACTCCATTCTGTTGTGGAGTTCTAGGGCAGGAGAAATCATGAGCAATGCCATTTTCATTAAAATGTTTTTCAAAATATTTGTTTTCGAATTCGCCACCATGATCACTTCTGACTTTAACAATTTTAAAATCTTTTTCATTCTGGACTTGTTTGCAAAAGTCAAAGAACACAGAATGTGACTCATCCTTGTGTTTTAGGAATTTCACCTATGTCCATCTGCTATAGTCATCAACAATGACTAATCCATACTTCTTGCCTCTGATGGATGCAGTTTTCACTGGTCCAAACAGATCAATGTGAAGTAACTCTAATGGTCTTGAAGTTGAAACAACATTTTTTGTTTTAAAAGAAGATTTTGAAAATTTTCCTTTTTGACATGCTTCACAAAGAGCATCTGAGTTGAACTTCAACTTAGGAAGTCCTCTGACCAAATTGAGTTTATTAATCTGAGATATGCGTCTCATATTAATATGCCCCAATCTTCTGTGCCAGAACCATTGCTCATTATTAACAGACATAAGGCATTTAACATTTTGAACCTTAAGTTCTGAAAGATTGATTTTATAAATGTTGTTCTTCCTCTTTCCATTAAATAGGATTGAGCCATCCTTCTGACTAACAGCTTTGCAACATTTTTGATTAAAGATTATGTCATAACCATTGTCACTTAATTGACTTATGGGCAATAGATTATGCTTTAATCCTTCTACAAGTAAAATATTAGATATAGAGGGAAGGTTACCATTGCCAATAGTACCAGAGCCAATAATCTTGCCCTTCTGATTCCCTCCAAACTTCACGTCTCCTCCAGATTTAAGCTCCAGGCTTTGGAACATAAACCTTTCTCCTGTCATGTGACGTGAGCAGCCAGAGTCCAAGTACCATGACTGGCGTCTTGACCTTGCTGCTAAATACATCTGCAACAAGGATTATCTTATCCTTAGGTACCCAGATCTTTTTGGATCCTTTTGGGTTAGTTACCTTAAAAGTTTGTCTGAACTTCTGTCTTTTTACAACAGTTTTGTTCTGACTCACTTTTGGTTTAAACACAGGAACATTCTGATCAGAACGTGTGTGTTTAATATCATTCAGATGACCAAACTTAAAATGAGAATATAAGGGAGTCTTCTTAATGATAAGTTTATCAACAGGCTTTGGATTTAAATCCTTTCCAGAGGAAGATTCATATCCAATTCCTTTCCTGTTGTTTCTGCTAACTCCATAAATCATTGAGGCCATCTTGCTTCTATCTATGCTTTTAGCCAGAAACTTCTGAAAACTGAAGTCATATTCTTCTAAAATATTTTTGCATTTTGACTTAGTTTCAGACTCAGAGTCTTGTTGAGCTTTTTCAAAATTGTTTTTCATTTTCAAATTGTTTTCTTTGAGCTCAGCAACTTCTGCCTTTAACAGACTATTCTCAGATTTAAGATTGCATTTAAGCTTCTTCCATTTGAGCTTAATCTAGTTATAGTTTTTTAGGACTTCTGATAAAACTTTAATAAGTTCTTCCCTAAAGAGATCAGAAAGTACCTCTTCTGAGTCAGATTCAGATCCAGATGATCCTTCATCCTGATCTTCTACTCCAGCCATCAATGCCATGTCGGCGCATTCTTCTTCTGACTCTGATGAAGATTCAGATGCATCTGAATCATCCCATGTAGCCATCAGAACTTTCTTTTTATGCTCAGGCTTCCTTCTAGGCTTTTCCTTCTGAAGCTTTGGGCATTCATTCTTGTAATGACCAGGTTCCTTGCATTCATAGTAAACAACCTCCTTCTTTCCAGATCTTTTGTGTCCAGAGGACTCTTTGCGTTGATCTGGCTTCTTGAAGTTCTTGAACTTCCTCTGTTTGTGCTTCCAGAGTTTGTTGATTCTTCTGGAAAGCAAGGACAGTTCATCTTCTTCTTCAGAATAAGACTCTTCAGAACTTTCTTCTAACACCTGCAGCGCTTTAACAGATTTGTTAGATTTTAAAGCAATTGACTTACCTTTCTTTTGAGGCTCGTCTTCTTCAAGTTCAATTTCATGGCTCCTTAGAGAGTTGATCAGTTCTTCCAATGTGATCTTGTTCAGATCCTTTGCTAGCTTCAGAGTAGTGACCATAGGTCTCCATCTGATAGGCAAGCTTCTAATGATCTTCTTCACATGATCAGCAGTTGAATAACCTTTGTCCAGCACTTTTAGACCAGCTGTGAGGATCTGGAATCTAGAGAATATAGCTTCTATAGATTCAGATTCTTCCATTTTAAAGGCTTCATACTTCTGGATTAGCGCCAGAGCCTTGGCCTCTTTAACTTGTGAGTTCCCTTCGTGTGTCATCTTCAAAGACTCAAACAAATCAAATGTAGTTTCTTTGTTGGTGATCTTCTCATACTCAGTATGAGATATAACATTTAATAAGATTGTTCTAGCTTTGTGATGATTTCTGAACTCCTTCTTCTAGGCTCCAGTCATAGATTTTTTATCAATTTTCTTGCCATCCCCATCAGTGGGGTGAACATAACCATCAATGACTAAGTCCCACAGATCAACATCATAACCAAGGAAGAAACTCTCTATTCTGTCCTTCCAATAGTCAAACTTCTCCCCATCAAACATAGGGGGTTTTGTGCTGATTCTATCCCTTTCTTCATATCTGTTATTGCTGTTAGATGTTGAAGATTCAACCATAATATCAACCAAGAATATATCAAATTTTTCTCAACTGGATCTTTTCTGTTCACGGTGAAGTCATAGCACACACAGAACCGAAGCTCTGATGCCAACTGAAGGTGAGAAAATACTTAGAAGGGAGGGGGGGGTTGAATAAGGATTTTAGAAAATATTATGGCAATAAAAACACAATGATTTTTATCCTGGTTCGTTGAACTCAACTAATCCAGTCCACCCTATCAAAAGTGATTTGCCTTTCTCTACAAGAACTTAATCCACTATAATCAAACTGATTACAATAACAATCACTAAGAACGACTATTCTTAGTCTTCTCAAGAACTACTGACCACAACTTGGTCTTATCAAGGAACTTTTACAATTAAATGTAAAACTAAACAAGTGTTTAAATGCTTCTAAGAAAGCTGTATCATAACTGTGATTTACACTTAAGTTTAAGAACTTATAAAATAAATTCAGCAAAGAATAATAATTTGTATGAGAGCTTTTCAATGAATTTTATCAATTTTCGTCAACTGAAGAAAGTTGTTGAAGGCTTGCTTATATAGACTTAGAAGTCCAAGACGTTGCCACTTGAAGACCGTGTACTGCAAAGAGCTATAGCCTTTTGTCTTCACATCACTTGACCTTTCCTAGAAGTAGAACATTCAGAGAAATCCTTTTTGCCTGTGTTTTTGTGTCTAGCATAAAAGAGGAAAGAGTCGTTTGGCATAACCAACGGATATATCTTCAAATAATCTTCTTCAACAAGTTTCTAATTCACAACAATTAACATCAGAGCCTTTAGTGATCAAAGTCTTGATGTCTTCAGAGTTTCTTGTATCAGAGTGTTGCAACAAGAGTGCTTCAACGTGAGATTCATTAGAGCAGAGTTTGGAGATCAGATCATCAGTACTTGCAGCGTACAGTACTATCAGAGTCTTCTGAAAAATAGTGCTTGAAACTCTTCATACAAAGTCTTCAGTCTATGCTTCAGATGCTTCTGTAGCTTCTGCTTCAGATCCTTCTGTAGGCAGCGCTCAGAGTCTTCTGTAGGCAGCGCTCAGAGTCTTCTAAGAGATGCTTCTGACGCTTCAGAGCCTTGTGTAGTTCAGTGTTCAGATCCATTTTTGCTTTCAGAAGAATATTAAATTTAATATCTGCAGCAAAAATATTTGAACAAATTTAGAGTATATAATTTCTTAATACAAAATTTCGTAAGTGTTATCATAAAAACATAGAGATATAACTAAGAATCAATTTGTGTTCTAACAAAACAATTTGCTCAATATAGGGCAACTGATCGAGAAACATTACAAAGTGTTGATCAAAGATAAGATGATGAAAGTTCTCGACTCAGGAAGTAGGTTAATCTCGAAGGCACCTGTGTCTCAAAACAGAACCTTTAAGATTGAACTCAATATGATGGAGCACAAGCGTCTACCAACTTCAGCTAACATAGATGAATGGCCATGAAACTACAAATTTGGCCATCTCAACTTCAAAGACATCAAAAATATGAAAAGAAGAAACATGGTTTCAGGATTACCATAAATCAAAATTCCAAATGAAGTATGTGAAGAATGTGTTCAAACAAATTAAGACAAGAATAACTTCAACAAAGATGCAGAAAGCAAGTCAAAGACAATTCTTGAAGTCATATATTCAGACGTGTGTGGTCCTATCCAAGTATATTCGATTGGAGGTGGTAGATACTTTGTCATATTAATAGATGATTTATGTTGAAAAATATGGACATACATAATCAAGAAGAAAAGTTACGTGCTTGAGGTGTTCGCAAAGTTTAAATATATAGTGGAAGACAAAGTGGTCATAAGCTCAAAACCCTGAGAACTGATGGTGGTGTAGAATATGTGTTGAAAGATTTTGATGTATTATATGAAAAAGAAGAGATTGTGCATGAGGTGGTGCCACCCTACACTCTGCAAAAAAATGGAACTACAGATAGGAAGAATAGAACCATCGTGAACATGGTAAGGAGTATGATAATAGGAAAACACTTACCTAATGAGTTATGGGGTGAGGTTATGTTGACTGTAACATACATTCTAAACAGATGACCGACTAAGAAGCTAGAAGGAATCACACCAGAAGAATCTTAGTCTGGTGTCAAGTCTAGCTTAAGTTATCTGAAGGTGTTTGAATCTATAGCACATAGACTTATGCTTGGTTAGTTGAGAAGGAAGCTTAATGACAAGTCTAGCCAAATGATCCTGATAAAATATCATTCAACTGGTGGATACAAATTGTTTGATCCCTTAAACAAGCAAGTTATGATCAACAGAGACATGATCATAGATGAGTTGAATGAGTGGGATTGGAAAGACAATGTCATAAAGAATTCAGTGAGAATTTTATGTGATGAACATCCTAGGGAGGCTAATAGAGAAATTCGACAAGAATAAGTTAGAGGTCAAGCAGGTCTCAAAGAAAAAGAAACATGGCTGCAAGGTTACAGGAATGTGTGATTACATCATATAATTTGGACGATGATGAAGGTAGACTTATTCATTATAATATCTATGTAGACATTGATCTAGTTAATGTAACTGAGGCATTGAAGGACACAAAATGGATGCAGGTGATGAATGAAGAATTGGAGTCCATAAAAGTTAACAATACCTAGTCACTAGTCGAATTGCCATAAGGCAAGAAGAAAATTTATGTAAATTGAGTTTATAAAGGGAAGTTGAATCTAAAAGGAGAAGTAAATTGACACAAAGAAATATTTGTAGCCAAGGGATTTGTTCAGAGAGAAGGAATCGACTTTGATGAAGTCTTTGCACCAGATGCTAGGATAGAAACAATCATGCTGGTTGTTGGTCTAGAAAATATGAATAACTGGTATATGTGTCAGATGGATGTGAAATGTGCATTTCTAAATGCCCTCTTAGATGAAGAAGTTTAGTTAGACGACCTGTTGGGTCTGTGAAGCAAGGCCAAGAAAGCAAGGTATACATGCTGCAAAAAGCCCTATATAGACTCAAGCAAGCTCTAAGAGCTTAGAATAAGAAGATAGATAGTTTTCTAAGATATAAGAAAATTTTAAAGGGTAGAAATAAGAATGGAGTATATGTTAGAAGAAGTATGAGTGACCTACTTATACTATGTCTCTATGTTGATGACCTATTGATAGAAGGAGATCGATGACTTTAAAAGTAATCTGAGCAAGGAGTTTGAAATATCTAATCTGGGCAACATTTGATATTTTCATGGTATCGAATTCTACAAGAGTAGTGGAGGCTTAAGGATGCATCAAAGAAGATATGCTAGTGATATACTCAAAAGATTTGAGATGGAAGACTCAAATGCAACTTCGACACCTGCTGAACCAAGCCTGCAATTGCCGAAGGACTTAGATGAAGATGACATCGATCCAACTGAGTATAGAAAACTCATTGGATCATTAAGATAACTTTCTCACAATAGACACGACCTAGCATACAATGTAGGTATAATGGGTAAATTCATGTAGAAGTCAAAGGTATCACTCCTAGCAGCCACAAAAAGGATACTAAGGTATCTCAAAGGAACTCTCGACTATAGCATTTTGTTTCCTGCAATAGATGAAGGAAAAGAATGCAAACTAGTGAGATATACCGACTCGAATTGGTGTGGTGATGTTGAGGATAGAAAATCCACACCTGGATATGTGTTTATGTTAGGCGGTGTATCAGTTGCTTGGAGTTCAAGAAAGAAACCAGTAGTAGTGATGCCAACATGTGAAACTGAGTACATAACTACCTCTCTCTGTGCATGTCAAGTAACATGGATGGTAAACTTGATTAAGGAGATTTCAGCAGAAGATCATGTATCAATGACCATGAAGATCGACAATATGTTTGCTATCAATCTAACGAAAACCCGATAGCACATTGAAGAAGCAAACACACCAAAATGAGGTTCTATCATCTTTGAGAGCAAACAACAAATGAAAAGTTGAACTTGGAACACTGCAGAATTGAGAATCATATTGTAGACATCACAACGAAGGCTGTGCAGGTCGAATTGTTTAAGAGATTGAAAACTATGATGAATGTAGATAACTTAGACACAATGAATTAGGTGATGTGTTAAATATTTAATTTTTTGTGTTAAGCATGCCTAAAAGATTCGACCCAAAGTCAAATGTATTCGATAATAGTCAAAGTAAATAGTTGTCGAAGGAGTTAACCTCGACTGAGTTAAAACTTAACATTTATTTTATTTTGTTAGTTAGTTAGAGATTACATGGTATGCAAGTAATCTCATATATAAACAAGGAGATACTTTATTATTGTAAGAAGTTGTTGAACAAAAGAAAGTTAGTTAGAATAAACGCAGAGAGAAACTCTGCAAAATTTGATCTATCTTCTTCCCCTTCTTTTCAAAACTCTAATTTCTCTTTTCTTCCCTAATTCACTTTTACAATTTTTTTCTTCAAATTATTGTGCGGCAGAATTATCTTTCAATCAATGAGTGGTTGGATCACTAGAGCAATAAATGAAGAACGAGAAGAACAATCAGTCAAAAAAATTGATTCTAGTTTAATCAAGATTGATCCAGATTACCTATAAGATTAAGGTTAATTCCAACAACAAGAACATATCACATGGTATGAAAAGTGTTTTTTTTGTTGGGATAATTCAAAAATATATCTGCACGCAATTGAAAAAACACTCAGTATTTTTATTTTATGTAATTGAGATATCATTTAAACGGTTTTACTTTATCTCATATCTTTTAAATTATATATATATTTTAATAATTATCAACTAAATAATGAAGAAATTCAAATACTTACAACTTTTGTCTCTGCATTAAAAAAAATTAATTACCATTAAAAAAAAATAGGTGTTATAACATATCTAAAATATTGTAGTAAATCTAACAGAATATATAAAAATGAAGAATTCATGTAATAAAAGAGAAGTCTCTTTATTTAAAGCAAACCTATATCATCATAAAAGAGTGGAAGGCTGCACATTGTTTTCGAACCTAGTTAATATTACTACTGCATTTGTTAATCTTGTTCGTACGTTAGGATAGGGTTTGTTATTTAGATAAATATACGTATTTAGTAGCTTTAGTCAAAGTAGGTGATCTTACAAAATTTGAAATTCAATGCAAAGAAACGGTTAGTTATTTCATCATTAATTAAGGTTTTCATAAAAGAGATGCTACAAGTAGCAGAGTAGTGATCTCGATGACACAGTAACTTAAAAATGTTTGGAACTTATTTCTTTCACCTTTATGGAAACTATTTTGGCATTTTAAATTTAATGGATGTACTTTTATTTTGGTAAAAAAATGGTTGTACTATTTATTAGAGTAAAGATTGGATGAAAATAGATTCTTTCACTTCAATGATTTCCAGCATTTACGTATATATATAAACTTAACACTATCAATACTCAAGGTGCTACATAACACTATCGAATCATAAAACATCTCTCATCTTTGATAGTCACTAATATGTGTTAGAGTGTTTGCAAGTATACCCTTGACGTTGGACCACAAGGACAAAACTCTGTCATTCACGTAAGTCATCAAGACAATGAATATGAGTGCTTCTCCAAAAATTACTGTTGAAATATTAAATTTGATTTGGGTCTAATCTTATTATTTGTGTGTTGAATTTTTGGGCGTAGTTATTTTTGGCTTAAGTAATTTTGAATATTAATGTTTCTAGAAAATTCTTGTAGTGTTTGGGATGTTTAGATATTTCTTAAAGTTGTAATATTTTCTAAAATATTCTTGGAATTCTTAGAGTTGAGAACTTTCTAAAATTAATGTGTCTAAAGTTCTCCTTAGAGTACTATAAATAGAGATGAAATCCTACACTTTTGAATCAAGCAAAATACAAAGTTCTCTCTTCCATAAAGAATTCACTATGCCAAAAAAGACCTTTAGCAGCGCTTTTGCGCTGCCAAAAGTGTCGCTGCTAAAGGTAAAGACAACGCTTTTTTTAGGGAAAAAGCGCTCCTAAAGGCTCCCTTCAGCAGCACTTTTAGCAGCGCTTTTATAGCCCTTTAACAGCGCTTCCATAAGCGCTGCATATTCCCCCCAACCATCCCCCTTTAGCAGCGCTTTCACAAAACGCTGTCTTAGAGCCCACCTTTAGCAGCACTTTTACAAAGCGCTGTCATAGTTCCCCCTTTAGCAGCGCTTTTTAGAAGCGCTATCTTAGACCCCCCCCCCTTCCAAACCTATAGCAGCGCTTTTTTGTAAAAGCGCTGTCTAATGTCCCAGATTTAAAATTTTTTTTATAAATATTCACCTTGTTTTGTATATTTACCAACAACCTGCTTATATTACACAAACCTGCTTATAATTCAGGCCTTTATTTCAACACTTTGGCCTTATATATACAATTCAAAACTTTGGCCTTAAATATACAATTCAAAACTTTGGCCTTATATATACAATTCAAAACTTTGGATACATTGTAACTCATCACTTTGTTCATAAACATTTTAATACACATAAACCTGTTTAAATATGTTACAACAAAATTCGATCCTCAGAATTACAACATCACAAATACATTCAATTTACATATAATTACAATTCTTCCAATCCGATAAATCTATACAATTCTCAACCCAAGAATAAATTGACACCATTCCTCTTTAATTTCTTCCAATTTTGCTTTCGTGTAAGTAGCGCACTTGAATTCATCAAAATACTACATAATATAACAAAACATGCAAGATTTAATTTTAAAACTAATTACTCAGATGAAGTATCAGATAATTATCAAAATGAATCATATAACTTATATAATGAATTGATCCATACCATGACTGGAATCTCAAGTTGACCAGAAAGAATAATTTCCCTCATAAATCGCAATACAAAATATCCACAGTCAATACCATTGCGCTGCCGAGGACACTGTAAATGGAAAAACAAACAAACATTTATCAAGATATATAGTTTAAATAGTTTTATCAAGTAAAACCACTATAACAGTCAAACATGGGAAAATATACCTCCACTCTGATCCAGTTGATGTTGTTAGCCTTTCTTTTTGGCACCGTTGCATCTCTTTGTGCTCTGAATATTTGTATAACTCTAACATAATATAAACGCATATTTAGAACAATGTCACATAATAAATAAAGATATATAATTAAAGACAACAGTATATCTCATCACTTACGTATCAACCATGTTCCTCAGATTTTCATATTTTGTTGTATCGCCATCCAATGAATCTATATAATACACTATTTCTTTTCTCGGATTAATCGCGACCAACAACCAATGTCCACTATAAAATAAGACAACAGTTTAGACGGAAATGTTATATAGAAAGGGAAAAATCGAACAATTATAATAAATGAATTTAGAATAAAATCTAACCCATGGCCAGTATTATATGGCAACAAGAACAACTTCTCCATAGTCGCGCGCATAAATCTCTGCACTGTGTACTCTTTGACTTTATCTGGTGTCTGGTCTATTATCCGTGAGTTGACACAGCTAGCAGATAAGAATGCGAATACTGAAGTCAATTCATTCGGGACCAACAACTTGTCATACAAGAACCTAAAAAAACATAATCAACATTAGAATATTCAGTTAAACGAGAAAATTTTAAAATGTTCAATTATTTAATTAAAATGGATTGAAGTACCTGATGTATAAATGCATAACACCGACGCCCAATTCAGAATGGTTGAAAACCTGATCAAAATCCTCCTTAACAATTGTTTCGGGATATTCAAAACCGAAAATACCTTCGTCCATATGTATTTGACGGATGCCACCCTCAGGCACATCTGATGTTCCCACATATGTTTCAAGGCACATCCTAAATCGATGAACAAATGCTTTTCTGGGCACATTGGAAGTTTCAGGCATCTTACCCTTGCTGACTTGTTGCGACTGCTGATCATGAACCTAAAAGTCATATATAAGTTCAGTAATTAATGTATAACAAGATAATCATGTAACTGTAGTAGTACCTATTTCTTTGATGCAGCTGAATCGGTATCCCGCACAATAATTCTATCATCTTTTGATTTGGATTTTGTAGGAGTCTAAGATCATCATGTAAATAAGAAAATGTAAATGTAAGAATAACTTTCATGTATGGATCATAAAACATTTGAGTATTAAAAGGTTCAACCTACCTCATCATCTATGCAAATGAGATTTGTCGGCCATGCCACATACGCTTCTATTGCGTCTCCCACCACTGTTGCGCCTGAAATATCATCTGGTATAGGCAACAACGCACCCCCTTCTAACGCAATATCAATAAATACTTTCAAAAATCCAGAAGGGAGCGGTTTATGGTGAAGTAAGTCTCCCAGAAAGTTATGCACCTTTCCCTTGCCAACCATTCGATGAGTAGGTGACGATAAATATAGTCGGCAAAGTGAAATGCCCTAAACAAATAATGATCAGTTAATGTGTCAATTAAGTAAACTGTGCTAAATTAATTTCAATGTAATATATACAATTACCTCTGGAAGCTTCTGCGGACAACTGATACTATCTTTGTCACTAGTAGCTTTACCCTCTGGAGCGCGTCTTTCCGACATGTATCTCTCCTTATCCTTCTGTAATTCACGGATCTGCGTTTTCAATTCCTCCAAAGTATCCATCACTTCTTTATTGGTTGGATTTTTTTTCTTTGGATGCTTATACAATTTGGATGGAGTAACACCAAATCCCTTACCCCTCACACGCCCAGAATACTCAAGAATATTCAGCACCCGGCTCAGTAAGCTCCTGCAATCATCGTCCTCAATGGGAGTTATGGTCTGGGATAGAGTCTCCTGAAATATAGATAAAACCATATATAAATATATTATACACTTTTGATCAGTTACTGACAAAGATAACGTTGTACTTACACATTGTTCAAAGACTTGTTGAACTTCTTCCTGAACGACTCCATCTCGTCCCACACGGGCAGCCTTCCATACAACATGGTCCGGAAGAGATGTCGCATCACTCTTCTCCTCTTCCAACTATGCATTAAGACGGATAATAAAGCATTATATCCTATTATATATACTTACTATTTTTTGTAAATATATCATATTAAAGCATTTATATGTACTTACTATTTTTTGTTCTAATCGTGCATATCCCAAACGGCCCTTTCTGTATGGATATGCGGGATTTGATGCCCGTTGACGATTTACGCCACTAACAACCTGAAAAAAAAAGTTTATCAGAACTCTTGTGGAAGAAGTATATATACTATACATAGTTCATGATAAGTTGTACTTACTTCAAATTCTTTTGTTCTTTGCTTTGCAACAAACATCTCTCATTCTTCCTCCGAAATCAAATCCGCGTACTTCATTGGACGCTCCGAGTCAACAAAGTTTCCTTCAGAATCTTTTAGAAACTTGTTTGTTAAAAACGCTCTAAATCCCCTCAAGCATTTTCCGGCCAATTGAATACAATATTTTCTCCTACGATCTTCA
Organism: Lathyrus sativus; assembly: GCA_963859935.3. Taxonomy (NCBI): domain Eukaryota; kingdom Viridiplantae; phylum Streptophyta; class Magnoliopsida; order Fabales; family Fabaceae; genus Lathyrus; species Lathyrus sativus. The sequence continues at coordinate 452,018,498 of OZ012738.1, read as the reverse complement.
ATATTAAAAGATCTCTGCAAACAAACACACATACATATAACATGTTAGTATAATTAATTTAAAGACGTAACTGTCAACATAATTAAAAATAATCAAATATCATACCTAAATCTCGGTCCAAATCTTGTCTTTAGCCGGTTGTAATGAAACAATTCTCCAATTATCGCAAGTAATCGGAAATTGCGAACGTACAAGTGCTCCGATTGAACTTGTTAGCAACGCACCGTTAGGCTCAACTAACTGGTCTCTTTCATTCCAATGGACATCATACTTTACTCCTTTATCTCTCGCACGGATGATTTTTTTCATAATTGTTATGCCTCTTTTAATATCGCCTTCCACGTCTTTTGTTGTTTGTTTTCCATCATGTGATGTTTCCTCGTTGCTGGCCATAATATATATACCTGTAATTCAGAAAAACCAAAGTATCAAATGAATGATATGCAAATATGTAAATAACAAATATATACATAAGAAATGTGTAAATAAGAAAAACATGGTATAAATAAGAAATAATATGTTACAAGTACCTTTAATATCTCTTTCTTTTTTTCGTTTTAACGGGGTTTACTTGTCTCGTAACAACACGGAGAGATAGATTGATCCAAATTCCCTCGTTATGATCATTTCTAATATATGATTCATCCGCTCTAATATTCTCATATGGATCATCTATAATATAAGATTCATTCTCAACATCAACATCCCCCTTTTCTCCAATGTTATCATCGATTACTTTGTTGGAAAAAAGAACTATAGACCATTTCGTACTTGTCGGATCAGTGACATATAACACTTGTTTAGCTTGCGTGGCTAGAATAAAAGGCTCATCTTTGTACCCCACCTTATTAAGATCCACTTTCAAAAAACCTGATTTATCCATTCGTATGCCACTATTATATTCAACCCACTTGCATCCAAAGATAAGAATCTGAAACTTCTCATAATCAAACACCCAAATGCGCTCGATAACCCCATAATACGAGGAAATGTGCATTGCTTCGGCAAGCACGGTGACACCACTATTTTGCATTGTACTTTTATCATCTTGTTCCTTGGTATAAAATGTGTATCCATTAATTGCGTATGCGCTATAAGAAAACACATGCAAACTTGGACCATATGCTAAACATCTCAACCTTTCTGTTATTGAAACGGGATCAGAATAAAACTTTGAAAAAATATGCTCCTTGAACCATGTTATAAAACTTCGATTGTGCTCACGTACTATTCAATTTTCATTTCTATTCAGATTTAAACCTCAGAGAACGTCCTTGTGCATTTCAACATACGGCTCAACCTCAATGTCATTGTGCAGAACATACAAATGCACTTGCTCCCGTTCATCCCTTGAAACTGTCACAACTTTATTTCTAATTAATTGTTTACCTACTATTTTTTCAACAACATGAGATTTTGGGAGGCCAATGGATTAAACGTTGGACAAATATTTAGTACAAAACTCAATAGCTTCTTCAACAATGTATCGTTCAACAATACATCCCTCTGGTCGACTTTGGTTTTTCACATACCCTTTCAATATTTTCATATAACGTTCAACAGGGTACATCCATCTCATATAGGCAGGTCCACACAGTTGTGTCTCTTTCACAAGATGAACAACTAGATGTACCATTATGTCAAAAAATGATGGAGGAAAATACATTTCAAGCTCGCACAAAGTAATAACTATTTCTCTTTGAAATGTTGGTAAGATCGCAGGATCTATCACCTTACTACAGATTGACCTAAAGAAAAAACACAATTTAGTTATTGCGCCTCTCACTTTTTCTGGCAAAATAGAACGTATACCTATTGGTAGAAAGTGTTCCATTATAACATGACAATCATGTGTCTTTAAACTCTTTAACTTGAGGTCTTTCATAGAAACAAGTCTTCTAATATCTGAAGAGTATCCTTCTGGAACTTTAACTTCACTCAGAAACTTACACAGTATCTTTTTCTCCTTTCTAGATAAAGTATAAGTAGCAGGTGGTAGATATGTGCGATTTCCTTTCTTCAAGGGTCCTAATTCATTTCTTATTCCCATTGCTACCAAGTCATTTCTTGCTTTAAGGCCATCCTTATACTTTCCTTGTATATTGAGTAACGTACCAATAACACTTTCAAATACATTTTTTTCAATATGCATAACATCAAGAAAATGTCTTACATACAACGACTTCCAATACGACAACTCAAACAAAATGGACCTCTTCTTCCACCCACGCGTGACAAGCGTATGAGCAAAAGGCTTGCCAAACTTAGTACTCACATCTTTCACCTTTTCAGAAATTTGTTCGCCGGTCAATGTAGGTGGAGCTTTACGTTGTTCTGAATTTCCATTGAATGCTTTTCTCCATCCATGGTAGTGATGAATAGAATTTAAGAATCTACGATGACCAAGAAAGACATTCTTCTGACCAAATTCCAACCGCGTCCAATCTGTGTTTTCTTCACAGATAGGACACGCACATTGACCTTTAATGCTATACCCCGGTAGATTTCTGTATGCTGGAAAATCATTAATTGTGCCAAACAACATCGCCCTCAAATTGAAACTTTCTTTCCTATATCCATCATAAACCTCCACACCGTTCTCCCACAAACTCTTTAAGTCTTCGATTAGAGGTGTCAGGTATACGTCTATGTCATTCCCTGGTTGTTTAGGGCTAGAAATTAACATAGATAACATCATGTACTTACGCTTCATACATAGCCATGAAGGTAGGTTATAAATCATAATAATTGCAGGCCAGGTGGAATATGAGATACTCTGCAGACCATGCGGATTCATTCCATCATTCGATAATACCAAGCGAAGGTTTCTAGCTTCTTCTCCAAAATCAGGATAATCATTATCAATTTTCATCCACTGTGGTGAATTTGCCAGATGTCGATACTTCCCATCTACAATTCTATCATCTGCATGCCAAGTCAGGTGTTTTGCATCTGTTTCACTATGAAACATGCGTCTGAATCTCGGAATTATAGGAAAATACCATAATACTTTTGCTGGTGACAATTTTTTCTTATACCGAGATACACCGCATTTAGGACACTCGTTTAATGATGCATATTCATTTCGAAACAAAATGCAATCATTTGGACAAGCATGTATCTTATCATAGCTCATACCAATAGAGCATAACATTTTTTTAGCTTCATAGGTTCGATTGGGAAGAACATTATCCTCCGAAAGCATCTCTTGAAGTAGGGCTAACAACTCTGTGAAACTTTTATCCGACCATCCATTACCCGCCTTTAAATTGTACAACTTTAATACTGCGGACAATCTTGTGAAAGTAGTGCAACCTTTATACAACGGTTTCTCTGCATTGCTTACCAACCTCTCAACACATCTTGGGACAATCTTGAATATCTTCTTCAAGTGCTTCTGCAATCTCTTCGACTCGATCACAATCATATGTATCCCTGCCATTGTCCTTTGAAGCACATGTCGTATTATTCCGGGGTTCAACATTCTTGTTACTTATCTCACCATGTAATGTCCAACATGTGTAACTTCGATCAATTTCATGTCTCATTAAATGAGATTCCAACTGAACAGCGTCAACTCGATGCCCATAACAACATCCTAAGCAAGGACTTGTGATCCTACTGAGGTCTTTGGCGTGTTCAACAATAAACTTAACGAATTTCGATACCCCATTCTTGTACTCTTTTGACAATCGATTACCAGACATCCATTTTTTATCCATACTAATTGAGTAATCTACACTAAACTATAAAAGTTAAACAAAACAGAGAATACCTGTAAGGAAATCACTAACTTCTAAGAATGCTACACAATAGGATGCTTGGAAACGATCACAACTTTGCTCTTCACAGGTAACCCCTATAGCAGACAAAATATAAATTTTATTAAAATCATATTAATAATTAACCAAGACAAAAATACTAGATAATCCACCAAAACAAATCATATTAAAAATACTAGATAATCCTTAAACCAAAATGACACCCTTACTAAACATTAAGAAATCCTAACTAAACATATAAAACCATAATAACATATAAAACCATATCATATAAAACCATATTCATGTTGGCCATACACACACTCTACTCTATGATTGTTATCCATAAATTATTAAAGAAACTGGTCCTTACACACACTCTACTCTAACTTTACTCTATGATTGTTATCCATAAATTATTATCATTAACAACTATTAATTAATATTGCTCACCCACTCTAATAAAACTTTGAGGACACCATACATAAACAAACAACGAAACATTGCATTTTCATGACCAAACAGTTATCACAAACAAAACTCTCTTATAATCTCTCTTATAAACTCTCTTAAAACATACAAAATATAAACTCTCTTAAAAAATATAAACTCTTGTAGAAAACATATTCAGTTCAAATACTTAACTTGATTCTGGTTATAAACTCTCAAATATAAACTCTCGAATATAAACTCTCATATAAACTCTCAAATAAAACTCTCTGTTCTACTTAAAGATTACAGCAACAATGGTGAAAACATATTCAGTTCTACTTAACTTGATTGCATTCAAATAATAAAAACATATTCAGTTCTACTTAAAGATTACAACAACAATGGTGAAAATATATGTAAAAAAGAAAACCAGAGTAAAACTTCAAATACCGTAACAATGGCGGAAATGCAATGCAGACGAGCAGAGGGACGGTGAACGACGGAGAAATGCAACAAAGGAGGGCGACGGTTGGACGATAACGGTGGGTTTATAGGGCAACGTTCTTTGTTCGCGAGAGAAAAAGAAAGAAAGAAATACGTAATGACTGTTCTGTTTCTCATAAAAATTATGGTGGGTATTTTAAATTAATTCTAACTAAACCTATAGCAGCACTTTTTAATGGCTTTAGCAGCGCTTTAAAAAGCGCTCTCAAAGATCTTTTTATGTACCCCATATAGCAGCGCTTTATGGAAAAAGCGCTCTCGTAGACTAGACCTACAGCAGCGCTTTAGAAAAGCGCTGTTTTTGGGCTGTCTTAGACCCCCCATTTAGCAGCGCTTTTTGGAAGCGCTATCTTAGGACCCCCCTTTAGCAGCACTTTTTAAAAAGCGCTGTCTTTGGGCTGTCTTAGACCCCTCTTTTAGCAGCGCTTTTTAGAAGCGCTGTCTTAGGACCCCCATTTAGCAGCGCTTTTTGAAAAAGCGTTGTCTTTGGTTATCAATTTTTTTCTTTTTTTTTTTAATTCCTCTTTAGCAGCGCTTTTTCTAAAAGCGTTGTCTTTGTATGCGCTGCTAAATATCAATTCTGGCGTAGTGATTCTCCTAACTATCAAGTTTCTATTCAAGCCTATAATATTCTCACACATTTCCCTAAACACAAAAGGTCTTATTTCTAACAAAGTGGCATCAGAGCTTTAAGGTTCTCAAAAGATGGCGAATGGAGGTTTTCCTTTTCAAATATCGATGCTCACAAAGAACAACTATGACAATTGGAATATCAAGATGAAGACGCTATTAGGAGCTCAAGATGTGTGAGACATCTTTGAGAAAAGCTTCAAGGAGCAAGATGAAGTCTCGATAAGCCAAGGTGTAAAGGAGACATTGAAGGAGTCACGAAAGAGAGACAAGAAAATTCTCTTCCTAATTTATCAATCGGTGGATGAAGATACATTTGAGAAGTTCTTCAATGCAACGAAAGTCAAAGAAGCATGGAACAAGCTTCAAACTTGTTACAAAGGAGTGGAACAGGTGAAAAAGATTCGTCTTCAAACTCTTAGAGGTGACTTTGAAAGTTTATTTATGGAAGAGTCAGAGTCAATCTTTGATTATTTTTCTCGAGTATTGATCGTAGTCAATCAACTTTAAATAAATGGTGAAGATGTTGATGAGGTGAAAGTCATGGAGAAAAGACTTCGCACTTTAAATCCAAGTTTTGACTTCATTGTTACCAACATTGAATAAAATAATCATTTAAAGACCATGACTATTGAGCAACTCATGGGTTCCTTACAAGCATACAAAGACAAACAAAAGAGAAAAGTTAAACAAAAGGAGGCTATGGAGCAACTACTACAACTCAACGTAAAGGAAACAACTATGTGAATTATAAGAGGCAAAGAGGACGATGTCGTGGCCAAGATCGTGGACGTGGACGAGGACATGCAGGAGAAGGAAGAGGCGATTACAACAACTACTCCAACAACTTCAACAATGGAGAAAGAAGTTGGAATCCACAAGCAACAAAAGGTCGTGGAAGAGGAAATTCATGGTCGAGGTGCGATAAATCACAAATCAAGTGCTTCAACTACAACAAGATCGGTCACTACACATCTGAAGGTAGATTCTCGAAGAAGGTTGTGGAGAAAGCTAACTTTGTATAAGAAAAAGACGGAGAAGAAGAAACTTTGCTGCTCGCGTGCCAAAACTAAGTTAAAGAGAAAAGAAACAAGTGCGGAGATCAAAGCATGTTTGTAGAGATTAATGAAGCGACAATTCGAAGTGTCTCATTTGGAGATGACTCAAAGATACCGTTCAAAGGCAAAGGTAAAATTCCCATACGCTTGAAGGATAGGAGTCATCAATTCATATCCAATGTCTACTATGTTGCTAACATGAAAAATAATATTTTGAGCTTGGGACAATTATTAGAGAAAGGGTATGACATCCACTTAAAAGAAAATAATCTTTTCTTAAGAGATTGTGGACATAACTTGATTGCTAAGGTGCCTATGTCAAATAATAGAATGTTCCTCTTGAACATCCAAATGATGTGGCAAAGTGTCTCAAGGCTTGCTATACCGACTCTTCCTGGCTATGACATCTACGATTCGGATACCTCAACTTCAACAGTCTAGAACATTGTCAAAGAAGGAGGCGTGAGAGGCTTGCCTAGTATAAACCATCCAGACCAAGTCTGCCAATGATGCCTAATTAGGAAGCAATTTCGAAAAAGCTTTCCAAAGGAATCAATGTCAAGAGCGACAAAATTGCTAGAGCTTATACACACTGATGTCTGTGGACCAATCAATCCAAACTCTTTTTGAAAGAGTAAATACTTTCTCCTCCTTATTGATGATTATTCCAGAAAAATATGGATTTATTTCTTGAAGGAGAAGTGAGAAGTGTTTGAAAACTTTAATAAGTTCAAAGCCCTTATGGAGAAAGAAAATGGTATTTCCATTAAAGCCATGAGGTTTGACCGAGGAAGAGAGTTCACTTCAAATGAGTTCCACAAGTATTGTAAAGACCATGGAATCTGCCTCCCACTAACAGTGCCAAGATCTCCATAACAAAATGGAGAGCAAAGAGAAAGAAACAGGCCATACTTAACATGGTGCAAAGTATGCTTAAGAGCAAGAAGATGCCAAAAGAGTTTTGGGCCAAAGCAGTGGCATGTGCGATTTACCTGACAAACTATTCCTCAACAAGAAGCATGCATGAGAATACCCCATAGGAAGCATGGAGTGGAAGGAAGCTCGGGATCTCTCACCTGAAAGTGTTTGGAAACATTACTTATACCTACGTTCTAGATGAAAGGAGAACAAATCTTGATGATAAAAGTGAAAAGTACGTATTCGTGGGTTACGACTCAGGCTCCAAAGGGTAAAATCTCTATAATCCAAATAGTGAAAAGATCCTTATAAGTCGTGACGTGGAGTTCAAAGAAGAAGATTGTTGGGATTGGAGTGTTCAAGAAGACATGTACAATTTTCTTCCTTACTTTGAAGAAGAAGACGAAATGGAACAACCAGTGATAGAGGAACATATTACACCACCTGCCTCATCGACACCAAGGTTGGATGAAATAAGCTCAAGTGAGAGGACACCACAACTAAGGAGCATTGAAGAGCTTTATGAGGTAACCAAAAACCAAAATGACATTAACCTCTTTTGTCTTTTTGGTGATTGCGAGCCTTTAAGCTACCAAGAAGCTGTTGAAAACGTAAATTAGAGATATGCCATGGATGAAGAAATCAAGTAAATCACGAAGAATGATATGTGAGAATTTACTACACTTTCACGAGGACACAAAACAATTGGAGTAAGATGGGTGTACAAGGCGAAGAAGAATGCAAAAGGAAACGTGGAGAGATACAAAGAAAGATTGGTGGCCAAAGGCTATAGTCAAAGACAAGGAATTAACTATGATGAGGTATTTGCCTTCGTTGCTTATCTTGAAACTATTAGACTAATTATTTCTTTGGCAGCTCAAAATGAATGGCAAGTCTATCAAATGGATGTGAAGTCGTCCTTATTGAATGGTTCTCTCAAAGAAGAAGTTTATATCGAGCAACCACAGGGATGTGAAGTAAAAGGGCAAGAAGAAAAAGTCTTGAAGTTGAATAAGGCGTTGTATGAACTCAAGCAAGCACCGAGAGCTTGGAATGTTTGAATGGACAAGTACTTCCAAGACCATAACTTCATCAATTGTCCATATGAGTATGCACTCCATATTAAAGCGCAAAGTGGAGATATTTTGATTGTGTACTTATGTTTTGATGAATTGATCTTCATAGGGAACAATCTAAGCATATTCGAAGAGTTCAAGAAATACATATCAAATGAATTTGAGATGGCGAATATGGGGCTCATGGCATATTATCTCGGCATTGAAGTAAAGCAAAAAGACAAATGAATTTTTATCTCCCAAGAAGGCTATGCCAAAGAAGTCCTTAAGAAGTTCAAAATGGATGATGCCAATTCAATTGGCACCCCGATGGAATGTGGTAGCTAGTTGAGTAAGCATGAGAATGGAGAGATTGTGGATCCAACTCTTTATAAAAGTTTGGTTGGAAGTCTACGTTACTTGAAAAGTACAAGGACACACATTCTCTATGTTGTAGGAGTCATAAGTCGCTACATGGAAGCTCCAACAACAACTCACTTCAAGGCAACAAAGAGAATCTTTCGATACATCAAAGGTACAACAGACATTGGCTTGCAATATTACTCTTCTAAAAATTATGAGATTGTTGGCTATAGTGATAGCAATTGGAGTAGAGACTTAGATGATAGAAAGAGCACTAATGGTTTTGTGTTCTTTATGGGAGATACTGATTTCACTTGGATGTCAAAAAAGTAACCTATTGTCACACTGTTAACTTGTGAAGCCGAATATGATGCCGCCACATCATGTGTTTTTTATGCAATTTGTCTAAGGAACTTGTTGAAAGAGTTAAACGTGCCACAAGAAGATTCTATGCAAATATGTGTTGATAATAAATCAACACTTGCTTTGGCAAAGAATCCTGTATTTCATGAAAGAAGTAAGCACATCGACACCCGTTACCACTTCATAAGATAATTCGTTGAGAAGAAGGAGGTGAATTTGAAGTATGTGATGTTACGAGATCAAGTTGTCGACATGTTCACCAAGCCCCTCAAGCTGAAAACTTTCGTGAAGATAAGGAGTATGCTTAGAGTTACAAATCAGTTTTAAGGGGGGATGTTGAAATATTAAACTTGATATGGGCCTAACTTTATTATTTGTGTTTTGATTTTTTGGGCTTAGTTATTTTGGGTTTAGGTAATTTTGAGTAATGTTTCTAAAAAAACTCTTGTAGTGTTTAAAGTGTCTAGATACTTTTTAGAGTTGTAATATTTTTTAGAATACTCTTGGAATTTCTAGAGTTGAGAACTCTCTAGAATTAGTGTGTCTAGAGTTCTTCTTAGAGTACTATAAAAAGAGATGTAATCCTACACTTTTGAATCAAGCAAAATACAAAGTTCTCTCTTCCATAAAGAATTCTCATATCTATCAAGTTTCTATTCAAGCCTCTAATATTCCCACACATTTCCCTAAACACAAAAACCTTATTTCCAACAAGTACGACTATAATGTAGGAGCAAAACAGAAACAACATGTCTTTAGAGATAAACAAGATCAATGATATATTTGTGGAGCAAAGTTATTTTTCTAACCATATGGATAAGTATGAGCGGTCCTTGCAATATTTCATGTTAATCTGCGCTAACATCATACTTGTTGTTGATTACGATAAAGAACATGATTGTCTCTCTCTACAAGAAAATATTTGTTGTTGTATGGCCCAACTGAGTTAATTTGTGCATTTATAGAGTACAACAAAGACATGTATTTCGTTTTTTTAAACATGTTTAATTTTATTATGTAAAAATAAAAGGTTTTTTTTTAGGTTGCCTTGACAAAAAGATGGGTAAATGATCCATTATAGCATGGAGCCATTTATAAATAGACATGTGTAAATGGAAAAAAAATGTACTCTTAAATTAATAAACCAATATTAAATAGCTGTGTGCTGTTAAAATCTTTAATGTTTTTTATTATTAAAATACATGTGCCATTATTTAATTGAATATATATCAAATGGATAAATTACCCATATTTTTTATGGGGTAACCTAGGCCTCACCCAAAAAAAAAGTTAGTTTTTAATTATGTTTGTACTTGTTTTTAAGGGTTGAGTTAACTCATTGACAAAAAAAAAAACATGCTGCAAAATAATAAAAGACATCTTTAAAAAAGAATGGATGGTGTAAACAATATGTTGAAGTTGTAACTGAGGGACATCAAAAGATCATTTCAAAAAAGCATCATCAACATAGGCCATCGTGATAATACTATGTTGTATGAAAAATTGTATGGTTTGTGTCAGAAGAGGCATACAATATATTGTTAAGGAGCTTGAACAAGTGAAAACATTAGGTGTTAATAAGGTAACATATAATTTTTATATAAAGACAAGTCATGTCTTACCTTGTGTTTGTGAATTTGCAAGTCTTCATATAGAAGGTACTCATGTTCTATTGGATATCACTCACTTGTTTTGGAAATTAAATTTGGATGTGCATGGACTTCATGATGATGAAGAAACAAGGACACAATGGACTTGACTTAAGAATGATAGGCATTGTTGAAAACAAATAACTTAGATATTTTTGGGTATAGAGTGTTGAAGAGAAAAAAGCATCTACAAGAATGGTTATCATCTGATGATCAAATGAGCTAATATGTGTAGATTAAGGAGGTTCGTGGTTCATGAATTGAATTGAACCGAATCATATTAGTGGTTTAATGTAGTTTTTAAAAAACCACTTTAACAAAAAGTGATTAATCTATTAAACCAATTCAATTCGGTATAGAATCAGTTCATAATTTTAAATCAGTTTTAATTTATTTTAACCAGTTTACAACGGTTTAGATTAAGTAGTTTTATTATTTAAGCGAACTAATACACTTAGTCCGTAGTATGACCAACATCATGAGTCACAAGGCAAAGTGTTTGAGCACTCACAAGCAGTTCAACAAGGCTCAAAATGACATGCACGAGCAGATGATGAAGTCTGTGATTTTCTAGGAAGGGGTGTTGATGAGGTATCAGAACCACACAACATCTGTATCCTACTCAAATTATTTAATATAACTAAAATATTTTAATTAATTATTAATCATATTGGATTTATCACTTATTTCATCAGAATCGCAACTTATTGAAGTTGCCCACCTGTGGATATATGCGAGGCCTGTCATCTGGCTATGAGGGTATATGACCATGTTATAACTATAAAATTTCATTATTATCTATCATTGTTCAAGTAAATCAAATTTTTGTAGTTTTTATTTTTATTTTTTTAATGTAGTAACAAGTTTGTGAGAATTTTTTGAGCTTATATGATAAAATGGATGTTAAATGTAATTCATTGTTTTGATTTGATATGATTAAATTTGATTTGAATATTTTGGCCCTTTTATGTTTTGGGCTTTTGTAAACCTAAAACTATAAATAGGGTGTCTTGCTTTGTATTCAATTACAACATAGAACAGATTTCACAGTTGCAGTTTGAGCAAGTGAAAGTTCTATAAGCAATAAGAAATTTCACAGTTGTGGGTAACACATTCTCTCCAAATATTTCTTCTCTCATTCTTCTCTTTCTTGTTTGTTCTTCTTTTCTTTTGTTGTTCTTGATAATTACTTGTTATTACCATTACTATCATATTGTGGGTTTGTTCATCAATCTTGAGATCAAGATTGAAGGGAATTCTTCATAGGGTGTGAGGTGAATTTCCAACATCTGGTATCTAGAGCTCCGGTTGAGAGATTCAAGGAAGGAAGATAGTGATGGCGATGCACTATCCGAACGACAACTTTCCGGCGACCCTGTCAATTCTCAAGAAAGACAATTATGAGAATTGGTGCAAGCAGATTAAGGTGATTTTCTGTTATCAAGATCTTTGGGATCTTGTGAAGGACGGAGTAACATCGCTTGGGGAGAACGCAACGGAGGCAGAAAAGGCTGTGCACAAAAAATTGAAGAAGAAGGATTATAAAGCACTTTTTATAATTCATCAGTGCGTTGATCCTGATAACTTTGAAAAGGTTAGTGATGTTGATTCAGCAAAAGAAGCATCGAAGATTCTTGAAAAGTCGTTTGGAGGCGCAGAGAAGGTGAAAGAGGTGAGGTTACAAACTCACAAGAGAACCTATGAGTTGCTTCAGATGGAAGACAACGAAAGCATTACAGATTTCTTCACCAGAGTTACAAAGTTGGTGAATCAAATCAAAGTATGTGGAGAAGCGCTGACAACGAAAGCAGTTGTCTCAAAGATTTTGAGATCGTTGGCTCCAAAATTCGACCACGTGGTAGTTGCCATAGAAGAGTCGAAAAATCTACCAGTGTTGACGAAGGAAGAGCTTCAAGGGACTTTTGAGTCTCATGAATAGAGGATGACTGAGAGAGTTGCAGGAAAGTCGAAAGATATGGCTTTACAGGCGCAATCAGAAAAGGCAAGAAAAGGCAAAGGTAGCTGGAATGGCAACAAAGGAGGAAACCAGTCGAATTAGAAGAAACCTTGGAACCAAGGCAGACAAAGAGGTGATGCTGCATGTAAAGGAAGAGGTGGTGGTCGAAAGACAGACAAAAGCCACATTCAATGTTTCAATTTCCAGAAGTATGGTCATTATGTTAGTGATTGTCCAGAAAGAAAGAGAAATCAAGAGACTGATGCAAAGCTGGAGAAACATGAAGAAGAAGAAACATTGCTAATGGTCACAACAAAAGATGAAGAAAGATTTCAAGATCAGTGGTACTTGGACTCAGGATGCTCATCACACATGACTGGAAGTAAAGATTGGTTTGTCAACATGAAGCCCTCGTCGAAGAACACATTGAAGTTTGCAAATGACAATACTCTAGCAGCCGAAGGTGTTGGTGATGTTCTGATTATGAGGAAAGATGGCAAAAGGTCAACAATTTACAATGTGTTGTACATACCAGGCATGAAGAGTAATTTGCTCAATATAGGGCAGCTTGTCAAAAAGAACTACAAGGTAGTTGTCGAAGACAAGATGATGAGAGTTCTCGACGCAGGTGGTAGATTAATCTTGAAGGCTCCAATGTCTCAGAATAAGACCTTCAAGATTGGACTCAATGTGATGGAGCACAGATGTCTGGCAATTGCAGCCAGCAGAGATGAGTGGTTATGGCATTTTCGACTAGGTCATCTCAACTTTAATGACATCAGAGAACTGAAGAGAAGAAATATGGTTTTAGGATTACTAGAAATCGACATTCCAAGTGAAGTCTGTGAGGAGTGTGTTCAGTCGAAACAACACAAGAATAGCTTCAGCAAGGATGCAGGAAGGAAGTCGAAGGCAATAACTGAAGTCATATACTCTGATGTATGTGGTCCAATCCAGGTGGATTCGATTGGTGGCAATAGATACTTTGTCACGTTTATAGATGATTACAGTCGAAAGCTGTGGACTTACCTCATTAAGATGAAAAGTGATGTGATTGAGGTATTTTCCAGATTCAAGTCCATGGTCGAAAGACAGAGTGGCCGAAAGCTGAAAATTCTGAGGACTGATGGTGGTGGAGAGTATGTGTCGAAAGAGTTCGATACACTATGTGTAAAAGAAGGGATTGTGCATGAGGTGGTGCCACCTTACACTCCACAACAAAATGGCATTGCAGAATGCAAGAACAGAACCATCATGAATATGGTGAGAAGTATGTTGAATGGAAAGCATCTACCTAAAGAATTATGGGGAGAAGCAGTTTCGACAGCAACATATATATTGAACAGATGTCCGACGAAGAAGCTTGAAGGAATCACACCAGAAGAATTTTGGTCTGGTGTCAAGCCTAGTCTCAGTCACTTGAAGGTGCTTAGATCTATAGAACATAGACATGTGCCAGATCAGTTAAGAAGGAAACTTGATGATAAGTCGAATCATATGATCTTGATAGGGTATCATTCGACAGGAGGGTACAAGCTGTTCGATCCGGTGAATAAGCAGGTAGTGATCAATAGGGACGTGATCATAGATGAGAATGCCAAGAAGGATTCATTGAGAATCTCTTGTGAAGAACCAACCACTGAAGTCGAAATAGAAATTCGACAGGAACCAGTTGCAAATGAAGTAGGTTCAAGCAGACCTCGACGAACAAGACACATGCCTGCAAGGTTGCAAGAATGTGTAATTACATCAGATGATGTAGTCGATGAAGAGGGTGAGTTGGTACATTATGCTTTCTACGCAGATGTCGAACTAGTCAATGCAGCTGAAGCATTGAAAGATTCGAAGTGGATGAAAGCAATGACTGAAGAGTTGGAGTCCATCGAAGTCAATGATACCTGGTCACTTGTCGAATTGCCGCAAGGCAAGAAGGCAATTGATGTAAAGTGGGTTTACAAGGTAAAGGTAAATCCTAAAGGAGAAGTAACTCGACACAAGGCGAGACTTGTGGCGAAAGGATTTCTTCAGAAGGAAGGAATCGACTTCGATGAAGTATTCGCACTTGTTGCTAGAATCGAAACAATCAGGTTGGTTGTTGGTCTAGCAAATATGAACAACTGGCACACATGTCAGATGGACGTGAAGTGTGCATTCCTTAATGGCCCCTTAGACGAAGAAGTTTATGTTGCACAACCAGCTGGGTTTGTGAAATAAGGCGAAGAAAGAAAGGTGTACAGGCTTCATAAAGCCCTGTATGGACTTAAGCAAGCTCCAAGAGCTTGGAATAAGAAAATCGAAAGCTTCTTAAGGGAGAAGGAATTTGTGAAGTGTACAACTGAGCATGGAGTATATGTAAGAAGAAGCAATGGTGAATTGCTTATACTATGTCTCTATATTGATGATTTGTTGATAACAGGGAGTTGCAAGAAGGAGATCGAAGATTTCAAACATGACCTGAGTGAGGAGTTTAAAATGTCAGACTTGGGAAATCTCTCATATTTCCTTGGCATCGAATTCTACACGACAAGTAGAGGTTTGATGATGAATCAAAGAAGATATGCAGGCGAAATACTCAAGAGATTTGAGATGCAAGATTGCAACCAAACTTCGACTCCAGCTGAGCCCAGATTGCAACTGTCAAAGGATTCAGATGTAGATGATGTCGACCCAACCCAATACAGAAGACTTATTGGGTCACTTAGATACCTTTGTCACACAAGGCCTGGCTTAGCATACAGTGTTGGTATGGTAAGTAGATTTATGCAGAAGCCAAAGGTATCACACTTAGCAGCGACGAAGAGGATACTGAGGTATTTGAAAGGAACTCTCGACTATGGTATTTTATTTCCAGCAGCTGATGAAGAAAAAGAATGCAAGTTAGTGGGATACACAGACTCCAGTTGGTGTAGTGATGCTGAGGATCGAAAATCCACAGCTGAGTATGTGTTTATGTTAGGTGGTGCACCAGTTGCTTGGAATTCAAGAAAGGAACCAATAGTGGCATTGTCATCATGCGAAGAAGAATATATAGTTGCTTCTCTTTGTGCATGTCAAGCAACTTGGATGGTGAACTTGGTCGAAGAAATCATAGGGAAGAATCATGGAGCAATTACCATGAAGATAGACAGCATGTCAGCTATCAACTTGGCGAAGAATCCAATAGCTCATGGTCGAAGCAAGCACATCGAAATGAGGTTCCATTATCTTCGAGAGCAGGTAGCAGAAGGGAAGATGAAGTTGAAACACTGCAGAACTGAGAATCAGATTGCAGATATCATGACGAAGGGAGTGTAGGTCGAAGCCTTCAGAAGACTAAGAGCCATGATGAATGTAGACAATTTAGATACAATGAATTAGGTGGTGTGTTAAATGTAATTCATTGTTTTGATTTGATTTGATATGATTAGATTTGATTTGAATATTTTGGGCCTTTTATGTTTTGGACTTTTGTAAACCTAAAACTATAAATAGGGTGCCTTGCTTTGTATTCAATCACAACATAGAACAGATTTCACATTTGCAGTTTGAGCAAGTGAAAGTTCTATAAGCAATAAGAAATCCCACAGTTGTGGGTAACACATTCTCTCCAAATACTTCTTCTCTCATTCTTCTCTTTCTTGTTTGTTCTTCTTTTCTTTTGTTGTTCTTGATAATTACTTGTTATTACGATTACTATCATATTGTGGGTTTGTTCATCAATCTTGAGATCAAGATTGAAGGGAATTCTTCATAGGGTGTGAGGTGAATTTCCAACAAAGGATAATGGGCATTTAGGTCTTCATCAGGACATGTTATCTAGGTCTTCATCAGGACAGGTTAATCCATCTATACAAGGGATGTTCAAAAATTTGATTAACTAATTCAAATAAAGTAAATTACGCAATTTAAAGTAACATGCGAGGTTTTTATATTAATTTTTGCGAAAAATAATTATATAAATAAAATTTAAGAAAAGTTATTATAACGTCAATTTTATGGCAAAATAAGAATATCAATATATCTTATTTTTTAGTGTACAACTCACTCATTTAGACATAACTCCTTAATTTTTTAGACAAATTCAAAATAAAATTAGGCGATTTAAATACGTTAATTTTCTATCTACAACTAATAATTATCTATTCTTAGTTAACTAGTATGTTGAACAATTGATTTATGTCTGATCGGTATAC
The DNA here is from genome assembly GCA_963859935.3 of Lathyrus sativus. Classification (NCBI taxonomy): domain Eukaryota; kingdom Viridiplantae; phylum Streptophyta; class Magnoliopsida; order Fabales; family Fabaceae; genus Lathyrus; species Lathyrus sativus. The sequence continues at coordinate 452,001,636 of OZ012738.1, read as the reverse complement.
TTATGATCAATAATCTCTACTCATCTAAATTCACTTTGTGCGCTTCTCAACATACAAAGAGAATTAAGAATAAAAGCAATGGAATAATAATTATAAATTTAAAACATTTAAATAACATCAAACAATCATATGATCCAACAGAGTAAAATCAAGTTCATCTTTTAAGACCTAATCAAGATAGATCTAGCTATTCATAGTTAAACAATGGATTACCATGAGTTGATATGAAGAGTACATTAAAGTCAATGAAGAAATATGTCTCCAATGGCTCTAAACCTCCTCAAATTCGTCCTGGAAGAGCCCTTGTCGTCACTTTCTAGCATAAAATTCAGAACCCTAAAAAAGTAGCCTTTATTTTCTATTTAAAGCTGCAAATAATGTGTTAGGTTTTCGCTCCATCGCGACCAAGGTGGCTTGTATTGCAACCGTTTTACTTTTACATGGTGCCCACGTTGAGAGCATTGCGGTCGCGAGAATTTTGGGGGCAAATATTCCTTTTTTTTAACTTGTTAATTTCAATAGAACCAAATATTACCCTTACCAATAAACATCACCTTTCTATTTTTTCCTGATCAACACACTCGTTTATTGCTTCAAATCAAATGATTTCGAAAAGGTATTCCAACATCACAAGTACTCAACTCATCTCTCATCTCACCTTTGTCCACTCAATTTGACAGGGTAATCACATATCAACGTACAAAAGCATTTTACCATGAGTTTGTAAATTTTTTAACAAAATCAATTAAAGTCATATTTAAACACATACTTTTGAGGTCTTTTCAAGGTTGTAATATGGTTTATGTTAGGGTAAGATATTTTGGGATAGTAGGATTATATCTTTGGACTTAGTTACCTAGTTTTCCTTATGTTACTTAGTTCCTTTCATATCAATCTTTTTTCTGTTCAATTAGTACTATAGAATGCACTTTGTTGGTCTTATTCGTGTTTCTTTTCCTTTTCACAAATATTTTTGAAGTTATTTTAACTTCTTATTTTCTTTATTTCTCTTTTCTTTTTATTTATTTTGACCATTATTTTCTCTTATACTCCAACCCCAAACTTAAACATTGCTAACTTTCAAAAGCAACCCCAAACTTATTCTTTTGCATAAGGTAACTAAACTTTCTACCTAACTCTAAAAAGGATGGAAAGATTAAAAATTTCAAGTTAAACAGCTATATAAGCTATATAACAGACCATGTCACTGAAAGAAAGGACTTAAGATCAAAGTGGTTAAATAACAGATATAAACATTTCATACAAGTTTGCTTAAAAGCTCAATGTTTCCACAAGCAAGTGCCTCAGTGTGTATTTATTATACTAATAGACTAAGCAGAAGCAGAGAAAAATCTAGAAAATAACAATTGTATGAATACCTTCATAAGAAGAAAAAGTAAACAGTGGAATTTTTGGGTCAAACCTTACTAGCTGTGGTATCTAGAGATTGGGTACAATTCAGTTAGTGGCCCATTCTCTTCATCAAATGTCAATCTGCATTAGGAACTTTTATGTTGATAAAAAAATTTTGTTCACTATTTTTTGGTGATTTGTTTCTTTTTACTTTTCATATTGTCATTGGTAACATAGAAAATCATTACAGAAAGAAACAAAAACAATAAACTTGTTCATTAAGTAAATCATATAAAAGTATTACAAAGGGGGAAAGGTATCCACCAACTAGATATTACTCTTTATCAGGTAGAAGTACAAAAAGCGAAATACTAAAAGCAAACTAAAAATGAAACTCCTAATTCACATGCTGTCAGAGTTGAAGTAGTTGTGCATATCATCCATGACATGCCAGAAATATTGATGTTTACCGGTTCAAGTTGTCCTTATCTCATCTCTTCGGTGTGTTAAGGCTTGGTCTTGCTCTCTTAAGTTCTAAATCGGCATGTGATCTCAGGACTCATTATAGAAAGCATGAAAACCCAGTCTAAATCTGAGGGGGTTGGCATAAATTTTGGGTAAAATTTCAGTGGCCCAACTTGCCATACCAAGCATGCCTCCTTCAACCTTTGCAAACAATTAGATGCTTGTTGTTGTTGAGGATATCATTCTGAGTTTTTATATCTTTGGATGATAAAATTGATCTTGCTCTTCATTTTGTGCTTCTTCTTATCCACATCTATAAATAGGATGTGCTGATATCTTTCTCATGGCACTTTGGTTGATTGGAAGCATCAGACTGATTGTCTCGTCATCAGGGAAACTTTGGATTCTAGCTAACATTCACAATTCATTAATAAATACAAAAATATCCACAAGCTCGTTGTGGTGTGTCAACCATGCATTTTATATGTTCAACTATTAATCACCTAACATCTATGGGTTCATGGTTTAGGATGGACATAATGGCCATACACTGCTTCACAATTAACTCAGATTGGTCAGAAGCGACTTCTAGAGTTTTCACAATAAAAGATGCCATGCTTTTGGTATTGGGTGCACTTGCCTAGTTACAAGCCTCAATAAAACACCTCTCTTAATAACCCACTATGGGTTGACAAAATATATTTTTCATTAATTTACACATTTGATCATCATCCTAATATTCCTTCAATTTCGGATGCCACACTTCCTTGGTGGTTGTAATTTAAGTAAAGCATTGATAAAATAAAAGCTATAGTTAATACGTTTACCTCACACATATGACGTGAGCTCGTTATGTGGATGAAAAGCATTAATAGCGAAAAATTCCAACCCAATAGACTTGTTGGTTTCTTGAATCAAGATATTAAATCTCATTCATCCCCTTTCTTTCAACATTGCCACTAATTCTTCATAACCAACCAAATTTTCACAATCAAATGCCCCTTTGTGTAACACTTTATAATCTTTGACCTTGAGATTCTTGTCTGTATTATCTTGCAAAAGAAATTGGTATTTTAGGAAAATCAGGGGGTCTTGAGCGGCTGGTGCAGATGATGTTGTTGCACGAGAAACACGACTTCTTTTAGGGGCCATTTTTGCAGCAAAAAGACACAAAAACAATGGCATAGTGCAAAGAATTAGATATGAAAGTGAAGTTTAGAGATTTTTAGGAGTAGGAGGATTGTTATTGAGTGTGTTGTACGGAAAAATTGCCTCAAATTGCATTCAATAAGGACTCTTACAGAGCTGTCGCGGCCATAATTACTTGTGTCGTGGTCATGATACCAAAGGCTATGTCTAACGGTCAAAAACCTCCAATGTTTCTTTATAAAAACTCTATCACGACCGCGAGGAGATCCAATGCAATTGCGATGCAGGTATAACATGCACATGATAAACCATCACGATAACATCAATTCCAAGGGATAAAACTCCTCCTCTTTGCTTCACTTCTTCCTTTTCTCTTATTTTTCCTTTCACTATTTTTCTACCTTTTTCACACCACTTCATTAAACAACATACTATAAAATAAAACACAATTAAATGAAATAACATGAAATATAAATTGTAATTGGAATAAAAATTATATCTAATAGGTTGCATCCCATTAAGAGCTTCTTTAAAGTCATTAGCTTGACTTTAGCGTCTAAGGCTCTATGAGTATTAGAGACACCTTTTCAGTTGGTATCTCCCCTCCCGAATAAATCTTCAACCTTTGGATCTTCACAGTAAAAGTGTGAGAATGTCCAGTATCATGTATCTCTACAATATCATTCACAAACACTTTATTAATAATAAAAGGACGAGACCATCTATATTTTAACTTACCTATAGTAAACCTCAGTCAAGAGTTGTATATCAAAATATTTTGCGTTATTCGAAATTCTCGTCAGACCAGGTTCTTATAATGATACCTACTTGTTTTATCCTTGTATATCACAACATTTTCATAAGATATAAGTCTTATCTCTTCTAGCTCATCCATCTTCAACAACCTATTTCTTTCAACAACTTTTTCATCAAAGTTTAAAAACTTAATTGCCCAATATTGGGCATGGTAACATAACCCATACCGTAGGTATCTACTCAAACTCATCCCAAAATTGACGGGGAAACCCTGTTTTGACAGTGTTTAGGTTTTCCCCAATTAAAAAATACGGGGACACATTAGGTAATGGGGACACTAGTACCCATCCCCAAACTCACCCCATTTATCTCATTATATATTTTACTATTTTGTTTAGTTAATTTAGAATATTAAATATGTGGTTAATGTTTTAATATTTGTATTTATTATTTAAAATATTTGTAATGTATGCATGATATTTTTTTAGTTTGTTTTATTTTAATATTTTCAATGTAATTTGATTTTGGAAAAAAATTAATAATTCAATTAAAAATATTGATTTCACTAAATGGATGGTGGCGGGGCAGGGATACCCAAACCTGTTTGGGACGAGTTTAGGTTTTAATTCTCCATATATGATGGGTTTGGGGCGGGGAACAGGGATTGCTTGGGGATTCAGGTTTGGGTTTAGGGGAGGTAAGAATTATTCCAGACCCGCCCCATTGCCATGCCTACCCAGTATACTTTATGTTCCAGCTCAACCAGTAAGTGACGAGCCTTTCCATAAACCCATTTATATGAGGAAAATCCTAAATGAGTCTTGATTATATGCCCAGAATGCATCATCTAACTTCTTGGACCAATCCTTCCTGGATGTAGCAACCGTCTTTTCCAAAATCCATTTCAACTATCTGTTCGACACTTCTACTTTCCCACAAGTTTGGGGATGATAAGGTGTTGATAGTTTACGTTTCACATTTTAATTTTCCAAAACACTTTCCAAATATTTATTGCAAAAATGCGTCTCTCACCACGAATAAAAACTCTACGGACTCCGTGTAACACTTCAAATTCAATTAATTTACTTAATTGAATTTTTGCCACTTTTATTTAATTATTCATGTGATTTAAAGTGTTTTTACTCGTTTAATTGGTGATAATATGCGTTATGTGGTGTTTGGGGGTTATTAGAATTTTAATTAGTTTATTTAATTAAAATAGTAGAATATTAATTAAATAAATAAAAAGATAAGAGAAATAGTGATATTGGGGCAAAAGTAAAATTATTAGAAAAATAAGGGAAAGTGGTTAAAGTGGAGATTAGTGGAGGGGTAAAAATGTGAAGAAGAAAATTAATATAATTTAGGTCATTATTTGGTTGAAAGTTAGTCTTAAAACTCTATTTCCTTGTATAAGGATGTTTGTGGGCACATTCTTCTAAAAACCTCAAGTTTATTAGATATTCTCAAGAATAATTTTTGGGGACAAAAGTAGATCAATTTGGGCTGAACTTGCATAAATCTCTGGTGTTTCTATTTATCCCTTATCTATTTACTTTATTGTCTTTCCTTTGGTTTTCCATTGCTTATTTACTCGTTTGGTTTTAAAATGTTTTTAAACTCTAATTTTTCAAAATATTTTGTTTTCAACCAAAGTTTTCGAACCTCCACAATTCACTTATCTTGTGTATGGAGTCAATTGTCCAACATAACTAACCTATTGTGGAAGGTTTCAAGCTGAATGCAGATGGGTATCCCATAGTGCGGACACTACCTCAACAACTCTTTAAATCTCTCCCAAGCATTAAGTAAGGATTCATCTTTCCCTTTCCTAAATCATGTGATTTCCTTCCTTATATTATCATTCTTAAAAAGAGGAAAATACTTGGCTAAGAACTTCTCAGCCAAATCATTTCATATGACTATGGAGTTTGGATCCAAGGAATTCAGCCAACTTTTAGATCTGTCACTTAGAGAATATGGAAACAACCTCAACCTAAAATCATCATATGTGACTCCAGGGATTTCGAAATTCCTACCAACCTCCAAAAATTTCCTCAAATGGAGATGAGAAACATTTGTAGCATCACCAGAGTATTCACCAATACCTTGTAGCATTTGGAACATCATTGGATTGAACTCAAGTTGAGCTACAATGATCTTTGGTATGATGATTCAAGTATTCATGGAATTTAGATCAAAGACAATACAGTCTGTAATATTTCTCTCCCTATTATTGGCTATGCTAATGATGTCATTTTAATATATGACTCATTCTTGTCCTTGTTGATTCTCTCTAATGTCTTACTCAAGATCCTCAAACAATAGAGCAAGTATAAAGGTTCCTAATTATTAAGTTGAAAACTAGTATCTCATCAAAATTCTGAATGTTTTTTTCATCAGTAACGTCAAAAGCTTAAATACAATTTTCATGAATTTTAATGAAAATAAAACTGTTAGTGACATAACTCCTTACAACAGGGCTAACAATTTGTTATGAAATTTCTCTTTATGTGAAAATATACACAGTCCAAATGGCATCATGTGATAAAATTAAGAGTATCGTCCCACAAATATTTTATTAACTTAAGTATATTTCCAATTCAAAAGTTATGAGTAGTCTTGGACCCATCAAGACAAAGGAGACAATCCCAAGGTGAGGGCAGCAAAGATGTGCGCCCACACACTTAACACTAAAGAAAGAGGATTCGTCGGGGACGGGGAGACTTTCTATGTCCGTAGAAGGTACGTTATCTAAATTCTGAATATAGAAGACCTCTCTAATATTGAAGGTGAAGGTGAGACAAAGACTCTAGAAGCTGCAATCACCTTCTTTAAGAAACATGCAACTGATATCCACCCTTATAATAATCACCTCATGGTCATTACAGTTAGATGTGATGAATGAGAGATTGAGAGAGTCCTTGTGGAACAAAAAAGTTAGACATATAATCTATAGTAGAAGGCGTTTGAAAGACTTCGCCTCAACCCAGAGGATCTGAAACCCTTCAAGGGCTCACTAGTTGGATTCTCTGGGGAGCAGGAGAAAGTAAAATGATACATGATGCTTAAACCACCTTCAGAGAACCAGTTCAAATAAATTAAGGTTAGATATTTGGTTATTGATCCCCCTCTTCTTACAATATGATTATAGGGCAATCAACTTTTAACCAGCTAAACGTCGCCTTATCCATTTTGTATTTATGCATGAAGTACCCTTTCTCTAATGGTCGAGTGGGAGTTATCCAAAGAGGTCAAAAGACTGCCATAAAATATTATGTAGAGAGATTCAAGCTGAAAAAGGGTCCACACTTTAGGCGTAAAAGCTGGGAAAGTGGACCAGGAATAAATCCGTTGGGAGAAGCCTACAAAGGAGAAGAGGCTTCCCCTCCAACCTACAAAGAGACCAAAGATTGAATACTCATAAGGAATGATATTTGGATCCACTTGCATCATTTCCTTTTAGTTTCTCTCTTTACTATTGTTTGGTTATTTTGTTATTAATTGTTATAGGTGAGTATTGCATCGTCCGTTTGTAAGGACATGTTATTTTATGGGGCACACTCTTTTCTCTTGTGCATTACATAGGGTGAGAGTTTTTAATGAGGCCACTCTTTTTATTATTTCATAGAATTTGCGTTTGCTAGATATTCCCTTTTTTGCAAAAAAATATATAAGCTCGGTAGAAGATCTCCCTATGAGGCGATACAATTGATGGATCCAAAGGTGGGGTCCTTGCCACCCTCCGAAGAGATCAAAAAGTTGGATCCCTAAATGGGATCTGTAATACCCCAAATTTTGCCCTAACATTTAGTCGAATCTTCTCGCATTCCATTTTATTTTTGCATTGCGTTTAACTAATCACTAACAGGTTTGTGTAGTTGGTTGACTATTGCAGGAAAAGTCACATTTGTGCGCTCTTTGATTCATGAAGGGTAAAATGGTCATGTGTTTACAGTGGGCTGTCAATTTGTGAATTTGAGTTGTCATCGGGGAGTTTGAGCCGTTTGAGCCCGTTGATGAGAATCAGGGAATTTGATCATAGGACTTGCTTCGTTTGGTTTAATCAGGAATTTCATTTGATGATAATTTAGTTGGAAGAGCGCGATCGTCAGACGAATTGAATTTTATTCTGATAGGGTTGTTCACTTGATTTGTCGGAAGTTTAGTCGAAAGCTATATTGGAAACGGAATTAGTCGGACAATTTGGAAGAATTGGGAATTAATAAAAAATAGATTATTGGTATTTGATCTCATTTTTAAATAAAAAACAAAAATAGTTCATATGGTGTTTAGTTTTCTTTTGTCTATTTCATTTCTTAATTGAATTCTAATATATATATATATATATATATATATATATATATATATATATATATATATATATATATATATATATATATATATATATATATATATATATATATATATATATATATATATATATATATATATATATATATATATATATATATATATATATATATATATATATATATATATATATATATATATATATATATATATATATATATATATATATATATATATATATATATATATATATTTCTTTGTATTTGTTATTTGATTTTTTTTCTTCTCTCATTCCATTTTCTTTAAACTTAAAAGTAGCTATAATATTTCTTTTTTGAAAAAACTTTATTCCATTTGTATTATTTTTTATATCATTTAGAGATAATTTGATTTCATTTTATGTCAGGTTAATGTCGTTTTTCAGGTTATATGCATATTAATTTTTGTTTTTTTTCATTTGCATATCAAAATAAATAAAGATGATAAGTAAATAAAAATGAGGAATTTTATTGATGATATTAATGTTTTTTCAAAATACAAATAAATGAAATTACATTTTAAATAAAAAATTCCTAAAAGGTCCTAAAGGCCTTCGACTTCCGATTCCGACTCCCGTTTCTTCGATTCAACCAACTCTTCCGAACCTGCGAAAATAAACAAACAAGTAAAAAAAATAATCGGTTGGTGTTTTCCGACGCCCTCAGAACAATGTCATCATCAGGCGTGTCGGAAGGGTAACAGATTTCTTCGTCTCTGACTCCCGACTTATTCCGATCGAAAGGCTAAAGTCAGACAGTTTTTGTTCTTGTTTCCGAGGTAACAGAGAGAAAGAGAGATAAAAAGCTGGTTTCAGAAAAGTGATTAAGAAAAAAAGGTGTTTTCACAAAAGTGCTTATTGGAAAAGCACTTATTTGAAAAAGTGTTTTTTCTTAGAACATAGGTTTGCCAAACAGGCCTTAACGACAATGTTCTAGAAAAAAGCACTTACCCAAAAAAAGAGCTTATCCAGAAAAGCACTTTTGAGGAAAGCTCATTTGAATAAGCACTTATTCAAAGTGATTTTCGGACAAACAGCTTTCCAAAAATTCCAACAAAACACAAATCCAACCGAAGCCCAGCAAGCATCAACAAACGGTTCGTCAAAATCAACAACGAAATCAACGCCAACAAATTCGTTCGAAAAGCAACAAAATATCCAAAAGAATCTCCAGCAACATCACTTTCGGAAAACAACACAACAATTTCTCAGCAAACAAGTTCAAGCAAGAAACTAGCCAACGAAATTGCACAGCGAATCCAGAAAACCAAAATCCCACGAAGCAAACTCAAACTGATATAAAATCATCAAATGGAGTCCAAAAACCCTAAGAAGTCAGCGACGGATTCAGAAGCTTTGGCTTCATCATCATCCAAACCCAGAAGGGATAAACGAGAACCAAAAAACGGAGACCAACAATGAAACCCAAAACGGCGCCGAGGTTCAGAAAGATCCAATCTCCTTCGTCACGACCTCAAATCGAAAGAAGAAGTGAAAATCCAAAATCGACGAACCCTATCAGTTGCCATCATCGGGAACTCGCGAGCTTCAGTGCATGCAACAAAACAAGATCGCAGAAACCCAAACGACGACCAGCAAAGTTTCAGAGGATTCTCTCGCCTGCTTCATCATCCTCCACTGAAGAGGAAGCGGACCAAAACGAATCCGAAACCCAGAAGAACCGAAGCAAAGATCCAACCTCCTTCATCAAGAAATCATTAACCGTAAGCGTTCATCATGAGTAAATGGTTTCTTTTCACTATTGTGTCTCAGGTGATATTGAAGAAGAAAAAACAGACATACAAGTAAAAGAGAGACGGCAAAACTTCAAGATGGAAGCAACAATGAGGGAAAACCATGGAGGTGGTCTCGGCGCCGTTTTGAAGAAGAGGAATGAGGGTTTTGTGAAAACCCTAAGCTGATTATTCCCACCGTTGCCCCTTCCCTTTTATTTCATTATCATTATTTTATTTCATTATCATTATTTTATTTCATTTGTTATTCATTCTCATTTTATCTTATAGTCAGATAGGGGGGTCTGTAATTAAGATTATGTGGAAAACCACTCCACTTGCTAACGTAGTTGATTAGGGGTTTAAGCATCTAATTAAATCACTTCTTATTTTATTTCAAAACCTTTTTCTAATTAAGAATTGAAACCTTTTTTAAGAAATTTTAAAGCAATCGTTAATGATTTAAATAATTTGGTTAAAATATCTCTAATATCTAATTTGGAGAACATTTTAATTTTCACCTTTCACTAATCTAAAAAGAATCCATTTTAAAGTCAAAACTTTTTTCTAAATTAAAACAAGTTTTCAGGGAAATTAAATAAGTGCTTTTTATAAATACCATTAGATTAGTTTTTTTCTTTAAATAAAAATTCAAAAATAAATAAAGTTTCTGTTTAACCGTTTCATTTTCGTCTACCCCGTTTTGTTCGTTGCAGCCCCTCAATATTTCATTTGTTCGTACTATTTTTTTGGCATGGATGTAATTTATGCGAGGCCATGATCGCAGTTATTTTTTATTTTCGCATTTGTTTTAGGATTTGTAATTTTCGCATTTCTTTACCGCTTTCATTATTTTCCCGCACTTTATTTCTGTCGTATGATAATTTACTATATCTTGCATGTTTTTTTTACCGTTAATCACCCTCCGAAGGAACTAGGTCTAGCCGTTTGACCGCGGAGTCAACAGTCCTAACCTTGACCATTTCCAAACCCTAATAGCCTAGGCGTCCCTCCGTGGACAAAAATACCATTTACCCTAGCTTTAGGTCAAAGAGTCGATGTACTCTATTTAGGGTTTCCCGCCGTGGAATCCTAATTTCAACCCTAATTTAACCCTAATTTCAATTAACAACTTCAACGTAGAAATAGGAGTTTCAAAACTCCAAGTAAGTTTATCCTTAAGATACACTTACTCCCCATTGAAACCTTGACCACAGTCAAGATGTTTCTAACCTCCCTTTCGAGGGGAACTACAATTACTCTGATTCCATTCCCGTCAGGATATGTAGGCACAAGATGCGACGTCTTGCCGAGTAAACTTAGGACTAACCCTTAGGTCTTTTAGGTCACTCCATCCCTTAGCTCAATATATGTTAAAACAGATAATAAAATAAAAAACCATACAATAAGCAAAACGTTCCTGCAGAGTACTACAGAAGTTTAGGGTGCTAGTACCTTCCCTAACCTTAACCAACCCCTTACCTAGGTCTCTCCCCGCATTGTGTTTACGATGCAAAAATAGGTTTTCCCTCTTTTGACCTTTTCCTTCGGATAAATCAAAGAGCGGTTGTGAATCAAGAATTGTGATTCAAACTAATTAATAGTTTGATATCCTATTTCTACCGCAACAGGAAATGGCGACTTCACTGGGAATTATCCTAACTTTTAAGGGTTGCCCCTATTTTTTTTATTGTATGATATTTTATATTATTAATTATCTGTATATATTATTGTGCCTTGCTTGGGGGATACCTGTTATTATGAGATAAGTCCTAACCCGGACTTGAGTGACCTTATTATAGGATGGTGATATATTCAATAAGGCTTGTAGGGAGTGAGTCCCGACCAAGCCGACTTGAGAATCACCGCTCGATTGAGACCCTTCCATGAGATAGTTCTGTTTAACGAGTAGTCGTGAAAACTTTTACTATTTTTGGAAAGGAGTCTATGATATTGAGGACCGCAGTACCTTAATACCACCTTGGCCTTATATAGGACGTAGTGCGGGAATTATGAGGGAGTAGTCCCAAAATAATTGCTACGCGATACTACCCTCAAAAGAGGTTCTCTTGAGAATATTATCGACCCCCTGTTGCACCCCAAAATTTGACCAACCAGTTTTAGCAATTTGGCTTATATTTCGTTCCATTTGCATTTTGCATATCATTTCTCGCATACGGTGCATTTTGTCAGTCAGGACGAATTATCGGGATCACAACCCCTTTTCTCGCGTTTCAGGCGATTTAAACCAGTTCAAATAGGGAGTTTTATTTTGAAATCGAGCGGAGATTGCTCTTTCTGATGGTCCAGTCCGTGCTGTTTTTTTTTCCGATGACATTTCGGTGTTCACCCGATCTTTCCATTTTTATTTACTGTTTTATTTTACTTATTTTATTAATTCTTAGCATAGTTTAATTTATTTTTAGCATAGAATTTAATTTTAGATTTTTATTTTAGAATTTTGATAATTTAATATAGATTTTATCTTTCTTTTAGAATATTTTGTTTTAGAAGATATTTTTTTTATTTTTAATTAAAATTTATTTTCTTTTATTTATTTAATTGTTTATTTAGATTAGTAATTAATTTATGTTTTGAAGTTAATCGTGACATTTAGCATCAGCTTTTTCACTAATCATCATTATCATTAATCAACCATCATCTAATCAAAACATGATCCCAGCTGCCACGTGTCACGTTTCTGCTATTTAAACTACTATTCATTGTCTCCCTCTTGGAGACCTAAACCTAGAATCCGCCGCTACAGTGCTAAACATCAACAATCTATTTTCCATCAGCTTCACCATCAGTATGAAAAACACCTCTCCACAACACTTCTTCCTCCATAACTCAAAGCATCTTCGCAACCCAGAACAAAACCAGCAACTTCAACCAATCTTAAACCATAAACCAATTTCGAACCTCATAGACCCATCTCAAATTTTCCACTCATGTTAACCCATTTCCCTCACAGCCGCGGCCCATACTCTCCGAACCCAGCTTCGAACAAACCACTTCAATGCAATCTTCATCAACAAACTCACAAAACGAAAAAAAACCTTTTGACATAATCAAAACAGCAACATTCATCATCTTCACTTCATCCCCAACCTCAAGATTCCTCCATCCACCTTCATCATAAAACCATCATTTTCGAACCACCAAACAACACCATTTCCTTCGATTCAAAAATAACCCACACAAACAACATCACCTGTAACTTCATCATCAATTATGTTTTGAATCCATAAGAAAAAACTCTGAAAACCCACACGACGAAACCCAGTAAAACCCATCCCAAACATTTTTCTTCCAACCTCCTTTCACCTTGCCGATTTCAAGCTCAACCATAAACTCCCCATAAACGAAACCCAGACAACCTCAAAATCCAACAACCTTCTTCTTTTCCTTTAGATCCAGACGCCTCTCACCATCTCCATGACCAAACGAAAACCATATCATCTTCTCTAAACCGAAACCTCACACTTCCTCATCATCCGCGCAAACCAGAACTACCACCATTCAAACCTTCTTCAAAACAAACCAAACCCATTTTTGACTTTACAAAGCACAAAAACGAAGCCTTTGAAATCAAAATGGGTAAAAGAATGGAAGAAATCGGAAGAGGATGGAGGCTCTCAATCTCACTCAGCTCTCTCAATCCCTTCACGAATCATCTTTCCCATTTCAAAACCCTCGTCGTCCAGAAAGAGCTCATCGTTATTCGAAAATCTGGCCGTGTCGCAAACTTACCTGCTCCGGATGATAAAGAAATTCTTATTGATATAATATCTGGAAATAGATCTTCAAGAGGTGGTTCGAAGCGTGTGTATGCTTCCGATGAAGCTCGAGTGGAAGCATCGGACAAGAAGATGGAGATCGGTTATGCTGTTTTTAATTTTGTTCAATTTATTACTGGCTCGGGCTTTCAAAGCTCGTAGAACTTTGGCCCATTCCAGCTTTTCGCACCCCCTCCCTTGTTTCATTTTTTTTATGTAATGTATTTGGTTTTAATTTTTTTAGCTTTTTTTATAAAAAAAACAGGTTGTAAAGTATTTTATATATTTTTTTGTTTTAAGTTTTGTTTATATAAAATTTAGTATATATTATAGTTAACTTATGTTAAGATCTAGAATATACTTTTTTTTAAAAATAGATTTTTCTTTCTAAAAATTGTTAATATATTATTTTAAGCTTTTATATACTCTTAATATCTTCTTTTTAGAAGTTGAATTTTATTTTTTATTTGTCACATTTTTAGGTCGATGACAAAGTTTCCATAAATCGATTACTAAGTCAATATATTGATAAGTATCGTTGGATCCGAGACCTACCTCCTTTCCATTTCGTATCTTTTATTATAATTTTATTTTCGAACCGATGAAGTCTCTGATTCGTCAAACGTTAATTCTCGAGGATGTTGAAACCTTCGTTATTTCAAATCTAAAGAGAATGACCATTTGGGTCATTTTCCTTACTTTGGGATCGTGAGAGGTTCCCTTCGATTAAATTAACTTAAAGTTTGCGATTAAGACGATGTTTGAGTTTTCTCGACTTTCTCTCCTCCTTCTCATTTTTGACTTGATGTCATTTCATCTGTTTTGGTCAATGATGAGACCTCCGTAATTCGTTATTAATCAATTTGTTGATGGATAATGTAGGATATGAGACCACTTTCTTTCTCTCCTCGTTTCTTTTCATCTTTCGATTTTATTTTGACTTTTGGTGATCAATGAAGTCTTGTAAGACGAGATCCCACTATTTTTGGTCCGTGCGACATGATTCAATTGGAGAGCGATCCTCAATATCGTTTCTCTGTCTTGTCCGTAGCGCGGAAATCGATACGCAGCCTCCTATAGCTTGATTTCCTTATAAGTCGAGTTACAACGGTCCAGCGTCACATTGTTCCCCATTCAAAGCATTATCAAGGACCAAAAAAGGAGAAGATTGGAATGGAGCTTGCGCACAATATCAAGGGTCAACGGAACCACTCCGTTCGGTAACATCTACCTAATTCAAATCTTTTAATCAACCGTCGAGCGTTGTGAGTTTTAAGCAATAGATACGTAGGAAATGGTGATTGAGGGGTTTCCCCTTAATGGCCTAGAGTGTTTAGTATAGCACCCTTTGGGTGATATGCGACGCATTCACTCCTACGCTTTAGGTTCTTGCGTGTGTGTCCCGAGTTCCTTCCCGTTTAGGCGTGTTGGGCCTGCTTCCTCTTTTCCCTCGCCCTTGTGCGATCGAAACTCTCTTTCTCTCGTGTCCTGGCGATTGAGATCCCCCCTCTTGCCTCCGTGCAATCGAGAATCCCTTTTCTCTCGTTTCCGTGCGATCGAGATCGTTCCCCGTAGTTAGCCGAACTACGGCTGCTCTGATCTCTCATACTTGTTGAGAGTACGTAGGCATAGGATGCGATATCCTAGCGAGCACATTAACAACTAACTTCTCTGTTCTCTCGCTGCCGTGCGATCGAGACTTCCCCGCTGACGACTAATCTTTCCCTTTCTCTTGCCCTAGCGCAATTGAGACCAGACCGTAGTTCTAGAACCCGTAGGTTCCCGTACCTGTAAACCCCGACATACTATGTTCGTTCTACCGCAAACAGGTAACGCCTAAGTCTCCTATGGTCGAGCAGCATACACCTAACTGCTAGAATGCACACGCTAGTATCGTCAATCCTTTCTCTCACCCCTGTGTGATCGAGAACACCCTGTTTACCCGTAGTTAGCCTGAACTACGTTTTGCTCTGATTTCTCGTACCAGATGAGAATATGTAGGCACAAGACGCGATGTCTTGGCGAGCAATCCCCCCCGTAGTTCCCAAACTACGTTGACTCTGACTTTCCCATTGCACAAGGGAATACGTAGGCATAGAGCGGCGACGCTCTATCGAGTCAGTTCTTTCCATTCTTTCCAGTTCTTCCCGTTTTAGCTTTAGCAGCCGTAGATAGTTTGTTTTTCACCCATAGACTAGACAACAAGCGTGGATCCCGTCGAGTACGACGGACGTGAGGGGTGCTAATACCTTCCCCTTGCGTAACCGACTCCCGAACCCGAGATTTGGTTGCGATGACCGATCTTATCCCCCTTTGCGTTAGGTTTTCTCTGAGCGTTTCCTTTCCCTCTCTTGGGATAAATAACGCACGGTGGCGACTCTTCTGTCATTTCCGGCCTCGATTTTCAGAGTAGCGACAGCTGGCGACTCTGCTGGGGAATTCCCATCCTCTATGCGAGTCAATCCTAGCGTTTGTTTGCTTGTCTTTGGGTGTGTTTATTTGTGTGTCGTATTTTGTACATTGTTATGTTTACATTTTCCGCACCTTATTATTATCTGTTGTTGTTGTGCTGTGGGAGGGATTGTTCCATTGAGAGATAAGCCAGACCCAGGCTTGAGTATAGACTTAGCATTAGAAGTGGAGATTAGTGGTGAGTCTGTATGCTTTGCATGCACCAGCTAGCCATGAAATTCACGCTCAGACGAGATTCTCTTTAACGACTTTCTTTCTGGCCCTTTGGGCTCGAAGGAATTTTGGATCTGAGGATTGTCGACTCTGGGAACCGATCACTTGGGAGTCAGCTAAGTGAGGCCTCTTAGGAGATGATGATGCCAAACCAGAAATGGTGAACGTATCATCGTTTCTCGAAAGTCTGTGATGCTGACGACTGCATAGGATGCCGAACCTTATCAGAGATAGGTCCACACCTGTGAGTGGGGGTTTTTATGCAGGAAAACTTGACCTTCAGCCAACCCGGTATTCTAGTTTTCTCTGCAGAGCGGACTTTTGAACTTATTCAGTCAGCAGCGCAACAGTATTCAGAGATTTGTGGGGGTTGTGATCTCGTGTTTGTCGCATCTTGCATTGCATTTGCATAAG
Source organism: Lathyrus sativus (assembly GCA_963859935.3). Classification (NCBI taxonomy): domain Eukaryota; kingdom Viridiplantae; phylum Streptophyta; class Magnoliopsida; order Fabales; family Fabaceae; genus Lathyrus; species Lathyrus sativus. Next base: position 451,984,951 of record OZ012738.1, on the reverse strand, counting down.
CATCTTTGCATCATTTTGCATATCATTCTCCAGCTGGCCAGAGCTCTTATCCAACCTTTGTTTTGATTCAGAAGGTGATTCCCCGGTGCCCGTTCTGAGCAAGTGGTGATTATTGGGGGACGACTAATTGGTTGAAGCAGAATCAAGCAGTGGCGAGAAGTGAAGTCAAGTTGAGAATTGTTGTTAGCTATGTCAGAGAACGACTTCCAGAATGTTGATAGCCTACCGGGTTTTACTGTGATGATCAATCCTTTGTATGGTTCTCTGACTGATGAAAACTTTCCACAAGTGAACAACCTGACTGAAGCTCAGCCTGTGCAGCCTTCTGTTGAAGACCAGGAACTACATGAACAGTTTGTTGTCCGAAGTGAACGTTCTTCTTCTCCTGATGCTACAAATAATCATGACGTTGCTTTCTCTGTGCCGAATTTCAGAAGAGAGGTTCCGATAATAAAGACCAAGGGCCCAAGGGCTCTCGTGTATGCCGAAAGATTTCATGCATTGGAGGAAAGATTCAAAGCCTTGGAAGTCAAAGATACTGTTGGTCTCAACGCTTCAGATATGTGTCTGGTTCCCGGCCTAGTGTTACCTCGAAATTTCAAAACACCGAGGTTTGAAAAGTATAAAGGGGATAGTTGCCCGAGGCAACATTTGGTGATGTTCTGCAGAAGAATGACTTCGTTTGTGCACGACGACAAGTTGATGATTCACTATTTTCAGGACAGTCTGATTGGGGCATCTCTGAGTTGGTATACACAGTTGGAGAGTAATCAGATCCGATCATGGGTGGATTTAGTTAAGGCTTTTCTGAAATAGTACGAGTATAATCTGGACATGGCTCCTTGTCGCATGCAGTTGCAAGAATTGTCTCAAAAGAACAACGAACCTTTCAGGAGGTATGTTCAGAGATGGAGAGAATTTGCTTCCACAGTGCAACCACCACTTCTAGATCAAGAGTTAGCAGACATGTTCGTAAACTCCTTGCAGAGCCCGTACTTTGAAAGAATGCTCAGAATTGCACCAAAATTCTCTGAACTGGTAATGGCAGGAGAACGTATTGAGAATGGCGTTAAGACTAGAAAAATTTAGAACATTTCAAGCAGTCAGGCCAGTGAAACTGAATCCCTCTATAGCTCTCAAACTGAAGAAGAAATTAAAATCAATGCAGCCATGGCAGATGTTGGTTATTCTCAAGATGAATCAGTGAAATCTTTTGGTTCTTCATCTTCTCAGCGGTCAGTATCTTCTGCGTCTAGTTATTCTGGACAGACAAATGTGCCTAGGGCACCACATCAGAAACTTCAGGTTGCTCCTCAAGCAAATCATCGAGCCCGTGGCCAAGGTTATCAGAATCAGCGTCAGAATCAGAACAGGCCTCATAATAACTTGGAAAGAATGACTGCTCCTTTTCATCCAGTTCCTATGTCGTACAGCCAGCTTTTACCGTATCTGATTCAAAACTCTTTGGTGGAGCCCAAAGCTCTTAAGCCTGTTCCAGAACCTTACCCTCCTGGGTACAATCCCCATGCTCAGTGTGGATATCACGGCGGATCCATGGGGCATTCAACCGAAGATTGCAATGCTTTTCAGGCGAGAGTGCAGCAGTTGATCGATGAAGGGTGCATTTCCTTTTCAGAAGGAGTTTTGGTTGTTCATGTCAACCTCTCAGCTGTCTAAGCCCGAAGATTCAGAGGGTCATTTCCAGAAGCCAATGGTCCAGACAGGCAGACGTCCTCAACATTGGCAGTCCTTGGACTTTTCATCATTTGCATTAGTAGTTTCTTTTCTGTTATTTACTACTTGCTGCTGAACATTGTTGTTTTGAATGGTAATATTAATGAAGTGAATTTGCATTTTTCTGGATTAATTATGTCGCTTTCGCTCATTTTTGCACATCACAGACACTTGCACTTTTATCCACTCCACTTTATCACTATGGTTAGCAAAGATTGGAGGGAGGATGACGAAAACTGAATACTCATAAATGATGATCGTATGCTTTCGGATAAAATCTTGCCAATGACGTACATGCATTGTTTCAAATCCCCTAAACACCGGAGATATAAGGAGTTAGTCCCTAGTCAACCACTTCGAGCCTAGAAGTAGGAGTTTCTTTCAGACTTTCAAATCCTCACATCTTAACTTGGGGCAGGGTAGTTGTCAGTTAATTTGACCAAGCGTTCGGATTTTATAGAAGAGTGTCTCTATTCGAGGACCAGTCACGTCTCATCCCTCTCAAGAGGTCATCACCTCATCAACCACAATGGTTAAGACCTCACTAATCAGGATTGGGATAGTTACAATCCTTTCGGAGAAATCAAGACAACCAGTGTCGCACGACTTGTTTCGAAAAATAAAAGAAAGAGAAAACAAAAAGCCCGCTAAGTAGAAAGGCTGGAAAGCTAATACTTAGGAAAAATTGGGGCATCACGCTGGACTTCGAAATCAGAAAATTCGAAGGAGTCAGTCTAGGCAAAAATTAGGGAATAAAAAAGGATCTCAGAACAAAAATACTCAAACAAGAACGAAGTCGTGTGATTATGGACACAAAGGACGAAAAGGGGTGACTGTCACTCCGAAAACCTTGTGAGTTCCTTAACTATCACTCCTACCATTCATTAAACCTTTTGAGGTGAGCGCTTGTGCCAAGTTAACTCAACATTAGGATTGGAGATCATCACGGAGAAGGGGTGGGTGCAAATCATACTTTGAGCCTAATTTCCTTTGTTTCAATAACCGGGAACTCGACCACGATACAACCCTTAAAAGACCTAATTGAGGCGGGGTTTATTCTGAAGGCGTACTTCAGTGAGGTTGAGTAACCTAACTCCTACATGATTTGCTAATCATATCCTTGCTTTGTTTTTCATTAATCAAATCAGCACTACGCTTGGACTTTCAGTCCATTCGTCTCACTATCACGACACTTAATAAGTGACATCTCTCTCAAAATCTGCATGAACACCATATTAAAATTACCATTTGTGAACAAACAATTTTAATTGCAAGTCAGTATTTGACATGGAGGAAATTCCAACAGGGAATAATCAAATAGGACTAGATCATTCAGCAGTCTGGATCAGGATTGAGTATACCTTGCAGCCCTGTGGATATGGGGCATTGACATCCAGTGAGGTTGGAATCAGTCAGTCTGAGGCAAGTCCCGGAGCATCAGCTGATTATGGGGCAAATCATTCAAGAAGAAGTTGGTCAGAAGTGAATCATCTCCAGACTACCAATTAGGGGCAATCACCTGAAGATTCTTTTGATTTGAGGGAAGTTCCTCCAGTGTTCATTCAGGACGAGTTAGGTCGCCTCAACGCTCATGCAGGGGCAAGCCACTTTAAGAGTGCATCGAGGCCAGCCATTCTGAGGGTTAGTCAATTAAGGATAAATCCTTTAATGGTACAGATTCTGGGGCAAGCCATCTCGAGGTCGTCTCATGGCAAGCTATCTTCTTTTCAAGGTAAACTTTCCCGAGGATCAGATTGGGGCAAGTTATTTAAGCGAGTTTATTTCTCCTCAACAAGAGCTGAGTGTCGGGGAATTATGCCATCACTTCATCAAATAACCTGAACCTACCGAAAAGGCCTTCCTGTCATTAGATCGCCATCTAACAACCTAAAACCTGTTACTTGTCAGAACCTCATTTCCAAAGCCTAGTTCTCGTCTGGCGAACCTCCAAAGCCCAATTCTCATCTGGCAAACCTTTAAACCAGTTCTCGCCTGGTCAACCTTTCACAAAACACCAGTTCCCGTCTGGTACATGTCAACTTTTAAACCAGTTCCCGTCTGGTCACCCTTTATGAATCCTACTGTTTAACCAGTTCTCGTCTGGCAAACATAGTTTTAAAGTCCAATTCTCGTCTGGCAAACCAGAAATCAGTTCCCGTCTGATACCTTAAGCCAGTTCTCGTCTGACAACTTAACCTTGTGCCACAAATTCTCGTCTGGTAGTATACCATTGAATGCTAGTTCTTGTCTAGTGATTCCCCTCTAAAATCCATTTTTGTTGGTAACTAGAAATAAATCCCTATCACCATAAACCTGGTCTTATCTAACCAAAAAGCCTAACCATATTTGGCATAATTATTTCCAGTGGCTCGCATGCTACCACAGTCCCCGATGCGAGGCTCGAGTGATCTCACTTCTCCACAGTAGAAGTTTGATATGCCCACAAGATGTTGATATCAGATCAGATTGAGTTACATATTTCCACAGCAGATTATGACTAGTTTTTTTCCCAGCAGATTATGGCTAGTTTCTCCCCAGCAGGTCGAGATTGATATCTCTGGCAAAGTAGGGTCATCCCCAGCAGATGGATCGTGTACAACCATCCTCAGTGGTTTGAGATTGAAGTTTTTCCTGATAGGCAAATTTGGGTTTATTTCCCCAACAGGGGGACGAGTGCAGTGTTGTTGCCCCCATAGAGTCCAAGTCTTTGGCTCCTTTCCTCTCAGAGTCTGGGTCATTATTTCATTCCCTAAGCTGAGGTCAATATTGTTGAGTGTTGTGCTCATTTTCCCTAAGCAGAGGTCGATGTCGATTCCCTCCTTACCTGATCCCCAGACAAGTCAGTGGAGTGGTTTTCTCCCCCGAGATTATTTATTCTCCATCCTCAACGGAGAGAGCTTGGGACGGTTCCCCAGTAAATCTTACTTCTTAGCGGATAGCGGATTAAATCTTCAGCAGAGCGGAATCTCCGACAGAATGAAGCTATTCCTCAGCAGTCTGCTTTATTTCCCCAGTAGGGTTGTCTGTTCCCCAGAATGTTATATTCTGGCAGGCCATCCAGGGCGCTTTCCTCAGCAGAGTTTGATTTTGATTACCAGCGGAGTGAGTTTATGCTTAGCAGAGCAGTTTTACCTAGAAGTTTTCTCAGAGGCCATCCAAGGCTTGTATTCCCCAGCTTGAGTCCATTAGCACTAGACGTGCCTAGTCACTCCCCCGCGGAGTTGTTTTCCTCTCTTCAGCATTTATTTTGCTGAAGTGGTTCCTTTGCATTTGCATCATGCATAGCATCCTCCCAAACGTGTAGCATTTCCATTTCGTATAGAGCATTACGCCATATTCAAACATATGCATGTGAAACATAAGCCAGGTTGTTACCTCTTTATTTTTGGGTGTATCACCAACAATTATCAATATATTTCTCAAGCCTGTGCGGTATCCAGGCCTCCAACAAGATCATTAACAGATGTGTTCATCTTATCATTCTCTCAAGCAGAGTCTATTTATTCAAGTTCATATTTCCCCAACGGATTTCTTCACCCTGACGGCGATGTCAGATGCTTTTACCGACTTGGTGTCGAGGCCTGACGGCGAAGTCAGATGATGTTGAGAGTTGACGGCGAAGTCAGAAGATTATTTTTTTTAGAATTTGACGGCGAAGTCAGATTATTTTGAGAACTGACGGCGAGGTCAGGTGTTTTACCAATTTTATATGGTTTTCTGACGGTGATGTTAGATGCTTATCAGAGTTATGTTTGTCTGGCGGCGATGTCAGAGGTTTATTAGCACCATGGTTGTCTGGCGGAGATGTTAGAGTTCTTTATCCCCACAAGTACTTGACAGCGATGTCGGGTGTTTCTCAGAGTTATAGTTAGCTGGCGGCGATGTCAGATGTTTGTCGGATTTATGGTTGATGACGGCGATGTCAGAGTTCTCTCACTAAGTTTTTGTTTTTCTGGCGGCGATGTCAGATGATTTGTTTTCCCAGCGGCGAGGTTGGATGTTTGTTACTGGAGGCGATGTCAGATGATTTGTTTTCCCAGCGGCGAGCTTGGATGTTTGTTACTGGCGGCGATGTCAGATGATTTGTTTTCCCAGCGGCGAGGTTGGATGTTTGTTACTGGCGGCGATGTCAGATGATTTGTTTTCCCAGCGGCGAGGTTGGATGTTTGTTACTGGCGGCGATGTCAGATGATTTGTTTTCCCAGCGGCGATGTTGGATTTTGTTCTGACGGCAATGTCAGAGAAATTTAATGTGGATAACTGACGGCAAGGTCATGATCAGTTCAGCTATCTTTCGAAGATTTTATTCCAATATATCAGAGTTTGCAGTTATGTTTTTGCAGTTGGCAAATTTCCGGGTTCTTTGGTATTCAATCGTCTTTTACCTTGAACGTTCGAAAGCAGTCGCTTTTCAACCCTTCAGGTCCAAGTCGCTTGAATAGGGGCAGTTGTTGCACCCCAAAATTTGACCAACCATTTTCAGCAATTTGGCTTATATTTCGTTCTATTTGCATTTTGCATATCATTTCTCGCATACGGTGCATTTTGTCAGTCAGGACGAATTATCGGGATCACAGCCCCTTTTCTCGCATTTCAGGCGATTTAAACCAGTTCAAATAGGGAGTTTTATTTTTAAATCGAGCGGAGATTGCTCTTTCTGGTGGTCCAGTCCGTGCTGTTTTTTTTTCCGATGACATTTCGGTGTTCACCCGATCTTTCCATTTTTATTTACTGTTTTATTTTACTTATTTTATTAATTTTTAGCATAGTTTAATTTATTTTTAGCATAGAATTTAATTTTAGATTTTTATTTTAAATAGGTTTTTATTTTAGAATTTTGATAATTTAATATAGATTTTATCTTTCTTTTAGAATATTTTGTTTTAGAAGATATTTTTTTTTATTTTTAATTAAAACGAAAAAAAAACCTTTTGACATAATCAAAACAACAACATTCATCATCTTCACTTCATCCCCAACCTCAAGATTCCTCCGTCCACCTTCATCATAAAACCATCATTTTCGAACCACCAAACAACACCATTTCCTTCGATTCAAAAATAACCCACACAAACAACATCACCTGTAACTTCATCATCAATTATGTTTTGAATCCATAAGAAAAAACTCTGAAAACCCACACGACGAAACCCAGCAAAACCCATCCCAAACATTTTTCTTCCAACCTCCTTTCACCTTGCCGATTTCAAGCTCAACCATAAACTCCCCATAAACGAAACCCAGACAACCTCAAAATCCAACAACCGTCTTCTTTTCCTTTAGATCCAGACGCCTCTCACCATCTCCATGACCAAACGAAAACCATATCATCTTCTCTAAACCGAAACCTCACACTTCCTCATCATTCGCGCAAACCAGAACTACCACCATTCAAACCTTCTTCAAAACAAACCAAACCCATTTTTGACTTTACAGAGCACAAAAACGAAGCCTTTGAAATCAAAATGGGTAAAAGAATGGAAGAAATCGGAAGAGGATGGAGGCTCTCAATCTCACTCAGCTCTCTCAATCCCTTCACGAATCATCTTTCCCATTTCAAAACCCTCGTCGTCCAGAAAGAGCTCATCGTTATTCGAAAATCTGGCCGTGTCGCAAACTTACCTGCTCCGGATTACAAAAAAATTCTTATTGATATAATGTCTGGAAATAGATCTCAAGAGGTGGTTCGAAGCGTGTGTATGCTTCCGATGAAGCTCGAGTGGAAGCATCGGACAAAAAGATGGAGATCGGTTATGCTGTTTTTAATTTTGTTCAATTTATTACTGGCTTGGGCTTTCAAAGCTCGTAATATATTATTTTAAGCTTTTATATACTCTTAATATCTTCTTTTTAGAAGTTGAATTTTATTTTTTATTTGTCACATTTTTAGGTCGATGACGAAGTTTCCATAAATCGATTACTAAGTCAATATATTGATAAGTATCGTTGGATCCGAGACCTACCTCCTTTCCATTTCGTATCTTTTATTATAATTTTATTTTCGAACCGATGAAGTCTCTGATTCGTCAAACGTTAATTCTCGAGGATGTTGAAACCTTCGTTATTTCAAATCTAAAGAGAATGACCATTTGGGTCATTTTCCTTACTTTGGGATCGTGAGAGGTTCCCTTCGATTAAATTAACTTAAAGTTTGCGATTAAGACGATGTTTGAGTTTTCTCGACTTTCTCTCCTCCTTCTCATTTTTGACTTGATGTCATTTCATCTGTTTTGGTCGATGATGAGACCTCCGTAATTCGTTATTAATCAATTTGTTGATGGATAATGTAGGATATGAGACCACTTTCTTTCTCTCCTCGTTTCTTTTCATCTTTCGATTTTATTTTGACTTTTGGTGATCGATGAAGTCTTGTAAGACGAGATCCCACTGTTTTTGGTCCGTGTGACATGATTCAATTGGAGAGCGATCCTCAATATCGTTTCTCTGTCTTGTCCATAGCGCGGAAATCGATACGCAGCCTCCTATAGCTTGATTTCCTTATAAGTCGAGTTACGACGGTCCAGCGTCACATTGGTCCCCATTCAAAGCATTATCAAGGACCAAAAAAGGAGAAGATTGGAATGGAGCTTGTGCACAATGTCAAGGGTCAACGGAACCACTCCGTTCGGTAACATCTACCTAATTCAAATCTTTTAATCAACCGTCGAGCGTTGTGAGTTTTAAGCAATAGATACGTAGGAAATGGTGATTGAGGGGTTTCCCCTTAATGGCCTAGAGTGTTTAGTATAGCACCCTTTGGGTGATATGCGACGCATTCACTCCTACGCTTTAGGTTCTTGCGTGTGTGTCCCGAGTTCCTTCTCGTTTAGGCGTGTTGGGCCTGCTTCCTCTTTTCCCTCGCCCTTGTGCGATCGAAACTCTCTTTCTCTCGCGTCCTGGCGATTGAGATCCCCCCTCTTGCCTCCGTACAATCGAGAATCCCTTTTCTCTCGCTTCCGTGTGATCAAGACCGTTCTCCGTAGTTAGCCGAACTACGGCTGCTCTGATCTCTCATACCTGTTGAGAGTACGTAGGCATAGGATGCGATATCCTAGCGAGCACATTAACAACTAACTTCTCTGTTCTCTCGCTGCCGTGCGATCGAGACTTCCCTGCTGACGACTAATCTTTCCCTTTCTCTTGCCCTAGCACAATTGAGACCAGACCATAGTTCTAGAACCCGTAGGTTCCCGTACCTTTAAACCCCGACATACTACGTCCGTTCTACCGCAAACAGGTAACGCCTAAGTCTCCTATGGTCGAGCAGCATACACCTAACTGCTAGAACGCACACACTAGTATCGTCAATCCTTTCTCTCACCCCTGTGTGATCGAGAACACCCTGTTTACCCGTAGTTAGCCTGAACTACGTTTTGCTTTGATTTCTCGTACCAGATGAGAATACGTAGGCACAAGACGCGATGTCTTGGCGAGCAATCCCCCCCGTAGTTCCCGAACTACGTTGACTCTGACTTTCCCATTGCACAAGGGAATACGTAGGCATAGAGCGGCGATGCTCTATCGAGTCAGTTCTTTCCATTCTTTCCAGTTCTTCCCGTTTTAGCTTTAGCAGCCGTAGATGGTTTGTTTTTCACCCATAGACTAGACAACAAGCGTGGATCCCGTCGAGTACGACGGACGTGAGGGGTGCTAATACCTTCCCCTTGCGTAACCGACTCCCGAACCCGAGATTTGGTTGCGATGACCGATCTTATCCCCCTTTGCGTTAGGTTTTCTCTGAGCGTTTCCTTTCCCTCTCTTGGGATAAATAACGCACGGTGGCGACTCTTCTGTCATTGTCGGCCTCGATTTTCACAGTAGCGACACCCCCGAGTCAGTCGGAAGGTTGATAATATCCGAAGGAAGGGCTGATGACTTTGGGCACTTCTTTAGAACCTTGTTCGGCAGGTACAACTAACCTTAGTACATACCCTATAGGGATGGGTAGACCCTAACTCCTTGCACATACCTTTAACCTAGGACGTGTATATATGTGTGCATTGCATCCATAAAGCATCACATTGCATTACATTTCATGGAATTCAAATTTTATGTATGGATATTGCAGGATACTACGAATTACAATAGAAGAAAAACCTTGAAATATACTTTTAAAAGTCCTAAGCTAGATGACCTAAGGAAGCTGGGATCTTTAGTCCAAGATCGAGAAGGATTTTGTAACCGGTATGGAAGGTTGTTACCTCTGTTGGAATTTAAAGTGAACGAAGGACTTTTGTCGGTTTTGCTACAGTTCTATGATCCAGACTACCATTGCTTCACCTTCTCCGATTATCAGCTATTACCTACTTTGGAAGAATATTCTCAGCTCATAGGGTTGTCTATTTCGGATAAGTCTTCTTTCCCTTTCTTGGAGAAGGACCCTAAAGAACAAGACATTGCTAAAGCTACATGTTTGAAGGTATCTGACATTAAGGAGAACATGACGCAGAAAGGTGAAACTTTTGGGTTACCTACGAAGTTCATAATTGAGAAATCCCAATATTATGCCGATCATTTGAGCATGCCTACCTTTGAGACGATCCTTGCTTTGCTTATCTATGGAGTGTTGCTTTTCCCTAGTTTTGAAGGATTTGTGGACCTTAACATCATCAAGACCTTCATGAAAAAGAATCCAGTACCAACCTTATTGGATAATACCTATCATTCTATACACCTCTGAAACTTTCATGGTGGAGGGATGATTACCTGTTGTGTGTCGTTACTGTACAAGTGGTTTATTTTGCACTTGCCTAAGTCCGGTCCTTTTTGGAGTCCCACTCAAGGATGTTGGTCACAAAATGTTATGGCCTTAACTCACTTCGATATTGATTGGTACAACTGTATGTATGATGGAATATTACTCATTGATGGTTGTGGAGACCTCACTAACATGCCTTTACTCGGTTTTAATGGAGGAATAAGCTATAACCCAGTCCTAGCTCGCCGATAGTTAGGGTATCCCTTGAAAGAATCTCCTAAAAGTATCTACGTAGAGAAGATCTTCTTCCAAGATAACAAAGAACTTCAAGATCAAATTATATCTTCCTGGAAACATCTGCATAGGAAAGGGCGAGAAAGTCTGGGAAAGTCGAATTGTGTGTCTATGGAGCCTTATCTTCAGTGGGTCCGAGAAAGAGTTATCAAATTGAAGATGCCCTATCCTCGCCAAGATCCTTTACCTCCAAGAGAGGAACCTGTTCAATATTTCATGTCCGAGGCCGAAATGTTGAAGGTCGCTTTGAAGAAAGCTCAACATGAAGCAGAAACATGGAAGAACAAATACCAGGTGATGGTCAGCGAGTACGATGAACTTCAAAAACAGCTTCAGTCGAGGAATAAAGAAGCACTTTCCGACAAGAAGAGAAGACTCTACGAGGATTTATTTTCCTCCGATTCTCCGCCTACTCGCCGAAGTTGTGGATAATGCTTCCTTAGGGTCATTGTTAGCTTTTGTTTAGCTGTTTCCATTAAAGACTTTATTTTTGTTTGTAATCCATTATTTTCAATTAATAAAAAAAATTTCGTTATTCAGCAACATTCGTAAATATTTTGAATTCCATGAAGTCATTTCATTCGCATTTTGCATCATATTTTGCATTTCATGTGTCTCCCGGTTTTCTCATACTCGGTTCTCTCGCCTTCCAGTTTTGTCACCCTGAGTCAATACAACACTAGAGCTCAAGCTCGAAGAAGGATGGAAGAGCATGCTCAAGAGATGGATCACGTTAACAATGAGCTAGCAGTCCTTCGAGGCAATGTAGGAAAAATTATGGAATTACTCCAGGTTATCAATGCAAAGATGGATACTCAGCCTACTGTGATTTCTGAGATCAACACTACCGCTGCCGTAGATCCTCCGGTTGTTTCAGTTGAGAACCCATTTCCTTATGGTCTTTCGCAGAGTTTCATACATCTTCCTGTTGTTACGTCAGTTCAACGAACTATGCCAGTTGCACAAAGTGGTCAACAAGCCATGCCTATTATACATAACGTTCAACAGACTGTGCCTTTGGTTCCCGAGCCTCCAAAGTTGGTCCCTACCTTCACACAAGCTAATGTCCATACTCGGGTGCAGCCTTATCTTAATGAGCCTGTTTATGAAATTCTGGATGATAATGAAGGGTACCAGCCACGTGATAGGCTCCTTGAGGAGGTTGTTACTATTGATAAAATATTAAGAAAGATGGAAGGAGACCAGATCTTTGGTGCTGCTGCTAGAGACATCTATTTGGTTTCCAGTTTAGTTATTCCGCCAAAGTTCAAGACTCCGAACTTTGACTGCTATGAAGGGACTACTTGGCCGAAAAGCTGTTTGATAATCTACTACCGCAGGATGGATGCCCACGTGGAGAATGACAAGTTGATGATCCATTGTTTTCAAGACAGTCTGAAAGGTGCTTTGTCGAAATGGTATTTGACATTGGACCAATCTCACATCAAGTCTTTTCAGGATTTGTCCGATGCTTTTATTAAGCACTATAAGTACAATATGGATTTGGCTCCCGACAGGAGACAAATGTTGAGTATGACTTAGAAGGATTCCGAGACCTTTAAAGAATATGCTCAAAGATGGAGGTAAATTGCTTCTCAGGTCGAACCTCCGTTGACTGATAAGGAACTAGCTGATTGGTTTGTTGACACCGTTCATCCCGAATTCTACGAGAGGATGGTGGGTAGTGTGACTACGAATTTTGCTGACATTGTTGCCATTGGGGTAAAGGTTGAATTGGCTATGAAAAGTGGAAAAATGTCCAGTGGATTTAGCAGTACGAGTTCGAAGGATCAAGCTAAGAAGACTTCCGTCAATCCTCAGAAAAATAAGGAAGGAGAGACTCATGCTATATCTTTAGGTAAGAGAAGGAATAGGCAGTATCAGTACCCGCGGTATGCTCAACCACAGGGTTACCCGGTTCAGTATGCTCCGCCTCTATATGTAGCTGCTGTTTCACCATCTTTTAGTCAACAGGCTCCTCAAGCTCCTGCTTATCAGCCTATGCAGCAGGCTCCTGTTTATCCGCCTCCGGTTTACCAACAACCTCCGCCTAACTATCAGCAAGCGACCAATCCTCCTGTTAATCAACAATAGAGGAATCAGGCACCTCGCCAAAATGCTTCGACTAGGAGACAATATAAGCCGTGTCCGCCGATTCCAATGACGTTCACCAATTTGTTTCCTTACTTAGTGCAACGAGGTCTGGTTACTACCCGAGCAATGGGTCCACCTCGTAATCCTTTGCCTTCCAATTACAACACCACCGCTCATTGTTTATTTCATGAGGGGGCGCCTGGACATGATTTGGAAGATTGTTATACTCTGAAGGATATTGTCAGAGAGCTGATGGAAAAGAAGATTTTATCTTTCAATGATCCGTAGCCCAATGTCAAAAGCAACCTTCTGCCTAACCATGGGGTTGTTAGCTCTGGTGACGACTCTTCCGTTGAAAGGTCTTCTTCTTGATGTAGCTCAGATCAACATGGTTGGGGCAAGCAAGACGACTCATTCCAGTAAGGCTCCGCCAGAGGAAACCACTACTATTGTGCCAGTCTCGGATATAAAGACTTCATAAACATTTAGAAGAATTTGTCTGACAATTCATTTGTTTATTTATATGTATTTTTCTTTGATTAAGCATAATTAGCATGTACGAACTTGTTTATTTTGGAATAATATTTTTTATAAACTTACAATGCCAATTTTACTCGATCTCTTGTTTGATAGAGAATTGGGAGGAGGATGATGAACCAAAAACGTCATATCTCTTGTCGTATGCTTTCGATTGAAACCTGCTAATGATGTTGTTGCACCCCAAAATTTGACCAACAATTATTTATTCATTGAGTGTTTGAAAGTGGATACCTTCATCAGAAAGTTCAAGAGATCCTCAGAGGAAGTGGATTGAAACCAGGGTTGTGTGCTTCATAGCTTGAGGGTTGTGGGTGCCCCTCAGATGATTCTGAGACTTTGAGAATGAACTTGATGTTTTGGGAAAGCCTATGAGATGTCTTGATAGCCTTCATGAAGCCCAGAGAAGTCATTATGCAAGAGTTCAGAGGATTCAACCATGAATGGTAGAATTAGGGTTTTGACTGGGTCAACCCTAGGATAACTGAAAATTTGGAGAAGGTTGAGACCTAATCCAAGGGCCATGAGATCATGGAATGATGCATAGAGATGATATAAAGATGATTCCTAGGCCAACTCATCATGAGTGGGGAGTTTGAGAAGTTTCAAGTCAGGGTCCCCAAGGATTGTCAGTGAAAAACCCTAATTTGATCCCTATCTTCCAGGCAGTTTTAGCTCAAGATGTGATTGATATCTCACCTTCCCCACAACATGAATGTTGTAGAGCTTGTTCTAAGCTTTAATTGGAGTGGTGGAAGTCCTTGATAGGAGCTACAGAGCTCAAGTTATGGTTTTGACAAATTACAGGTCAGCAGAGGTGTGTGAATCTGGGTCCTTGAAAGTCACCCAACTTGCAGACAACTTTTGCCCTAGTAGGAGGATTCCTATGACTTCTTGGTCAACATGAATGTTGAAGAGCATCTTCTTAGCTTTAATTTTAGTGGTAGAAGTCCTTGATAGGATTTGTGGAACTCAACTTATGGTTTGAACAAGACAGGGGTATTTTGGTCATTTGTCAATTATAGGTCATTTTAGCCAATGCCTAAAACTCCTATTTCCAAGCCTCAAATAGAAAAACTCAAAACATGAAAGTTGTTCAAAATGGGATTTTAAGTCTAGAAAGAAGGTCATGAATTGTTGGAAAAGCTCATAGCATGGATTTGCATGATTGGTCAAAAAATGAACTAAAGGGCATATAAGTTTGAAAAGTTGAAATTGGAAATTGGTTTGGAAGATCCACAAATCCAAAATAGGTCATCCAATATATCATTTTGATTGGAAACATCATTTTGAGAACATTGGTTTAGATAGAATTTTGATTTAAGGCTTTAAAATGGGTGATGCTTTGAAAACTTGTTACTTGAAAAAGAAGGCAACTTTGAAATAGCTTGCACAAGTGAAAGAAAGGGCTGATTTTCATTCATTCCTTCTCAATATCTCACATAAGGAGAATTTGACACAAGAATAAGGACTTGGTACATGAGATATGGATCATTCAAAATACCATCACATGATACTTTCCACACTTTTCTAGCACCTCCTAGATGAATCTAGAAATTTCCATCCATCATTATAAGAAGAGTGATCTTCATAGTGTTAAAGGTTGGTGATAGAAGGCAGTTTCAGAGGAGAGAGAGAGAGAGAGAAATAGCCATTGAAGTTCTTCCTTCAAGTTCAAGCAATCCAAGAAATCTTTCACTACAAGTCATCTCCTTCACAACCATTGCAAACAGAAACGTGTTCAACACCAAGGGATCATACTGAAGCCATTTCAAGCCTTGAACCATCCTCCACGAGCACCTACCATCATCACTTGACAGGTTTCTTTCTTTCCTTCTATCTCCTAATTTATGCAGTTTTAATTAGTTTTATAAATATAGAACTGATGCATTAGGTTAGAGGATGAAACCCTAGGAGTTATAGCACGATCCATGGAGTCCCATAACAGAGCCAAGAAACTTTAATCTTCAAGAATTGACTGGTTTGTTAGTCTTAGTTGTCAAAAATTGGTTTAGAATAGTTAGGTAGATGTGTAGAGTAGCTGTATGCCATTAGATTCGAGGATTATTGAAGGTTAATATCAGGTGAATTTCATTTGGACCGTGACCTTGTGGGCTTCTGTTAGGATTATCTAGGGAGAATTAGGAAAAAGTATGCGTGTAGTCTTGTTCCTCTTGATTAGTAGAGCAATTTTCGTGTTGGAATTTTAGGGTTTCGTGGCCTGAGCAGAGAGAACGAGTGGCTAGAATATTGGTGCATGGAGAAAGGGTTTTCTGCAAAACCCTAGAATCGTTTGGGACGATGAAGGTTGTCCGTTGGATTAGTCCCCAGGTTTGACATTTTAATCCCATCGCACGGCCCAGATCGCTCAGAAAAACGGAGGGAAAAGTTTAAAAAAGCCAAACGCAGCGTTTTGTTAAGTAACGCGCTTGGGCTTGCCTGCCTCTATTCGCACCCCCCTTTTACCTGGCCCAACTAAACTGAACTAGCGCGTATCACTATTTCCACCCCCCTCCCTTTTAATTGTTTTAAATTCTTTTTATTTCTTTTAATATTTTTCTTGTCTTTAAAAATTCATAAATAAATGAAAAATAACTCTTTTTTGTTCATTCTTTTTTCTATGTTGAGATAATTTTGTGTAGAAAAATATAAAAATAAAAATGGAATTTTATTTTTAATGTAGAATTTTTAGTGGTATTTTCTTTAATATAGTGTATTTTCTTTCTTTTAGTTGATACCTCATTTTGCAAAAATTGTTTTAGGACCTTCCTTTAGTCTTTTTAACCCATTATTTTTTGTGTAATTAGATGATGAATCATAGTTCCCCATAGGATTTATTCTAGAATTTTAGAATTAAATTTTGATTAGTTTAATTAGGGTAAATTTAGGGTATCCTAATTAGGGTTTAGGTTGTGCATAGGTAAAGAGATCCATTTTATTTAGATAGTTTTGTCTTGATTTTTGGGTGGAGGCCCATATGGATGTTATGGATAGATGTTGTAGACCCTTGTGAATGATTGATAGATTTTTCCCTCTTGTTTTAGTATTTTTAGGTATTTTCTAAAGTTGCCTATTGATTTTGTCTGTCCTGTGGTTATCTGTTCATCTCTGGGGGCTGTTTTGGGGAATTTGTTGTGGGGCTTGTGTTGTCTTGAAGAGCTTGTTAGAGAGCATCATGAAGTGAAGATTGAATATCAAGATTCAGAGACCCAGAGCTTGGCTTTTTCCCTGTCTGTGAGGTTTGAGATCCTGAAGTTTGAAGGAAGTTCATGGTACTTTCCTGAGGAAGGCACTATGAATGACTTTCATTCTTTCTTCTCACCTCTTTCTTAAGTATCCAATGATGTTGGAGCCAACTTGTGAGTTTAATTTCTCCTGAGGAGGAATGTAAACTGATCACATGTTGTTGAGCCACATGGGATACAACTCCTAAGTGGAAGCCTCCTAGTACTTTCCTGAGGAAGGTCCTATGGGTCTATTCACTTAGTTCCATTAGTTTGTCTAGGATTTCTTAAGTATCCAGTGATGTTGGAGCCAACTTGTGAGTTTAATTTCTCCTGAGGAGGAATGTAAACTGATCACAGTTGTTGAGCCACATAGGATACAACTCCTAAGTGGAAGCCTCCTAGTACTTTCCTGAGGAAGGTCCTATGAGTCTATTCACTTAGTTCCACTAGTTCAGATAGGATTTCCTAAATATCCAGTGATGTTGGAGCCTGCTTGTGAGTTTAGTTTCTCCTGAGGAGGAACGTAAACTGATCACAATGGTTGAGCCACATAGGGTATGACTCCTGAGTATACACCTCCTAGTGCTTTCCTGAGGAAGACACTATGAGTCTGCTTACTTAGCTCCCTTTCTTTGGCAAGCTTGTTCTGAAGCTTGAAGACTGGGATTGATTTCTCTTGTTTAGGGTTTTGCTTTAGTGCTTAGATTTGATTCAGATTCTGTGTTAGGGTTAGGATTAGATGTAGATCATTTCTTTCTCAAGCATGTGTTTTGTTTGCCTGATGGCACTTCATTTCTTTTACCTATTCATTGCTTGATAGCATGTTGTTTATTTTCAGTATGATTACTGTTATTTCATGACTGGCTTGAGGTTGAGACGAGCTTGTGGAGGCTGAAGCCCCACACACATTTCCTCCCTCACTTGCATTGCATGCATTTTACTGTTAAAGCTGATGCTTTTGTCTGTTTTGGTGTATCATTGACATGATCCCTTAGGACTCTCATTTCCTCTGATGAGGATTTGATGATAGACTTTTAGGTTGAAACCTATGTATGACAACATCTAGGAGTTCCCTGTTTAAACCTGAACCATATGATGAATCCATGGCATGATAACAATAGGACTTGATAGTCTCCCTCCTAGTTGGGCCTGCTCTCTTCTCATCTCAAAGCAGTTGAAGATACAGTAATCATGAATGATTTCTTTCGTACGTTATGAGCCTTAAGCCATCTGAGGATGGATGTTTATTATGGTACCCTTTGGGTGACATGCAACGCATTCACTCTCAGGTCATAGTCTCTAGTACGGTTGAGATCGCAAACATAATAAAAAAACACTTCTTCTAGGAGATAACCCGTAGTTTGCCGAACTACGTTTGCTCTGATCTTTCATACCAGATGAAAGTACGTAGGCATAGGATGCGACGTCCTAGCGAGCAACCTTCCCCACCTTAACCCGTAGTTAGCCGAACTACGTTGACTCTGATTTCTCGTTCCAGACGGGAATACGTAGGCATAAAGCGCGACGCTTTGCCGAGTCATTTTTCTTTTCTTTTTCAGCCAGCCTTGATAGGTAGATAGATTATAACCAACCCGTCCAAGTAAACAAACAAGCGAGGATCCCGTCGAGTACGACGGACGTGAGGGGTGCTAACACCTTCCCCTTGCGTAACCGACTCCCGAACCCAGACAATGGTTGCGATGACCTTGTCTTACCCTTATTCGTCAGGTTTTTCCGATCGTTTCCTTTCCCGCTCTGAGGGATAAATAACGAAATGTGGCGACTCTTCTGTCATGCCGACACCTTATTTTCGCGCAAGCGACAGCTGGCGACTCTGCTGGGGACCGAACCCAGAATCTCTGGTTCTCCGGTTCCCTATGAGAGTCAATCCTATCGTTTGTGTGTTTGCTTGCTGGGTTGCGTTTATTTATCGCATTTTTACTTCCCGCATTTTTACTTCCCGCATTTTATTTCCCGCATTTTATTTCCAGTTGATATGATTATCTGTGCTGCTGTGGGAGAGGGATGTTACTGTGAGTGAAAAGCCGGACCTGGGCTTGAGTACACACCTAGATATAGTTGCGGAGAAGTAGTAGACGAACCTGTCTGCTGAGCAGGCACAGTTCCCTACGAAAATCTGTGCTCAGACGAGATTCTTGCAGAGGTGCTCCTTTCCGGTCCTGAGGATCTGAGGGGAGTCCAGACGTGAGGATTGTCGACTCTGGGGACCGATCATTTGGAAGTCAGCTAAGAGAGGCCTCTTCATGACTTGATGATGCCACTCCTTCTGGGAATCGTATCGTCACTCATGAAAGTCTGTGACGCTGATGACCGCATAGGATGCCGTACCTTTGTCCGTGGATTAGGTTCATACCTGTGAGTGGGGTTGGGATATTGCAGGAAACTTTGACCTCCAGACTACCTAGTTTTCTCGACAGTGAATCAGTTATGTTGGGTTCTCAGTTGCAGTTATGTTCTTGATAGAGCAAGGGTTTGATCAGAGGATCTTATCATCGGGTGTTTGTCCGTTCTTGATAGAGCAGGCCTTGATCAGTGTATTATCATCAGTGGTTTGTTCTGGATGGAGCAGATTTTTGAGTAGGGTCTGAAGATCTCGTCGGCAGTTGTTATTTGTTCTTGATAGGGCAGATTTTGAGTGGGGTCTGAAGATCTCATCAGCAGCTGTGTGTTTGTTCCCGACAGGGCAGATTTTTGATTTGGGGTCCGAAGACTTCATCGACAGATGTTACTTGATCTTGCATCCGGGGTCTTTATTATCAGGCCTTCGTTCTTGTCAGAGCAGAATTTTGATCTCGATCCCTATCAGATGGTTATTCTCAGCAGATCAGATCAGTAGTTTTACACCGGGGTCTCCTTCTCATCAGTGACTGTTGATACCGAATCTCCACAGCAGCCACCTGGATATATTGTTGCATGCCTGCATTTTGCATTAGCTTGCATAATCATTCGCATTCCATTGGCGTGTGTCTGTGACAGGTACCGGTTCCCCGATCCAGGGTCTCTCGCCTCTTACTGTGCTACTGCAGCCTCTCTCAGGAAGACTGATGCGTACGAGGTCTCGGTCCTTGATGTGTCGAATCTGACTATCGCTATGTGAGGTTACTATTTCCATGATTGGGCCTGGATTCCTCCCCTTATTATTGTCAACAGGTGCCAGGATCAGGGGATAATCTCTCAAGCACACAGACACACGCATGCATCTGCATAAAGCATTTTTGCATGACATACATTCTGTTGCTTTTCCTAACCTTTGATATTGACAGGTTTTTCAGGTACTCAGGTTCCGAGCTGCTTTCGATCTACAGGATTGATCAAAGACTCATCCACCGCTACTCAACTCGCGCCAATCAGACAAGGATAATGGACCAGGTACAGTCAGATGTTCAAGAGCTTCGTGAACGAATGGATCGTTTTATGGAGCTGATGCAAGTAGTTGCGAATGGGCAAGACCAGCTTCGTACTTTGGTTCAACCTCTCATCTCCAGGGTTGACAGTAATGGAATACTTCACGGCGGGGCCGTGCCCACTCCTCCTCAAGGGGATACTCCACAGAACGTTGTTCCTGCTGCCGGGGGCAACGGCAGTGCTAACGGCAATCTTATGACTAATCTCGGACTCAACGCGGCTGGCGCCGTCAATGGTAGTTTGGGAGCCAATGTTAACATGGGGCCGGTCAACGGCAATGCTGGTGCAGGAAATCTGGTGGTGCCTCAACCGTGGCTGGAGGACCATCAGGATGATATATTCTCTCAAAGAGGTGTAGAAGCAGAGTTGAATGCTGAAGCTCGACTCAGGTTCAAGGCGCTGGAAGACAAGATGAGAGATATAGAAAATCAGAACACATTGGGCGTTGACATGTCCAAACTCGGGTTGATTGCTGACTTTAAAGTGCCTCACAAGTTCAAGGTGCCTACCTTTGAGAAGTATAGGGGCACTACTTGTCCCCGTGTTCACCTCCGATCTTATTATAGAAAGATGTCCGCTTATTCTGACGATGAGAAGCTGCTGATGCACTTCTTTCAGGATAGTCTTTCTGGTCCATCGCTCGAATGGTATATGGGTTTGGAGCCCGCTACTGTGCGCACCTGGAAAGATCTTGCAGAAGCGTTTTTTCTCCACTATCAATATAATAGCGACTTGGCTCCCAACCGAGTTCAGCTTCAGAATCTCTCGCAGCGGAACAATGAAAGCTTCAAAGAGTACGCCCAGCGGTGGCGTGAATTGGCTGCTCGGGTTCAACCACCGATGGTTGAGCGTGAGTTGGTGCAAATGTTCGTGGCTACCCTTCCTGGAATCTATTATGAAAAGCTGGTCAGTGGCATGTCTGGAACATTCTCGGCCCTCATCACTTTGGGCGAGCATGTTGAGAACGGTATAAAGATCGGAAAAATTCAGGGCGAATCATCCTCAGCTGGAGGAGCTAGCAAGAAACCCTATACTGGCAAGCGTCGAGAGGGAGATGCCAGTGCTGTCACTAATGCTAGGAGAAAAGGCAAGGGCCCTCAGCCTCAGATTGCTAGCATAAACATCCCGGCTGCTCCCCCGCAGCCGCAGCAGCAGCCCCAGCAACAGAATAATCAGGGATATAAGAGATATCAGAATCGGGGTCCCCTGGCAAACCGTCATCTTGAAACTCCACCTATGTCATATGCACAGCTTCTGCAAACGTTGCTTCAGCTCCAATTGGTTCACAAGAGGACAATGGCTCCCTTAACAGGGGCACCACCACCAGGGTATGATGCTAATGCTACTTGTGAATTTCACTCTGGGGCACCTGGCCATACGGTTGAGAATTGTAAAGCTTTTAAGCACAAAGTCCAGGACTTGGTGGACGCCAAGGTTATCAACTTTTCTGACAGCGTGCCCAACGTCACCAAAAATCCAATGCCTCATCATAAGGGGGGCGGAGTGAATGCTGTTATCACTGAGGAGAGTTCAGACTTACTGACCGATGTCAAAGATTTGAAGACGCCGTTGAGTTTTGTTAAGGCTAAGTTGCTGAATAAGGGCTTCTTTCCTGGATGTGGAGAGTTATGTATGGCTTGTGCTACACTTCCTGATGGGTGTGAGCAGTTGATCGAAGGTATCCGAAGTCTGATGTCCGAGGGTATTTTGCAATTCAGCCGGAGCATTGAAAGTGCATCGGGGGAAGTCGTACTGAAGCAGGCGGACGAAGTTGCTACCATTACTATTCCTCGTCACCCTATTACTATTTCTGCGCCCCGTCCGCCTTCTATCACCATCACCAGGGCCGGACCAATCCCATTCGAGAGTACCAATGCCGTTCCATGGCATTATGGCGCCGAAGTTTATTGTAATGGTCAGAAGATAGAGCTTGAGCCATCCGGATCGACTGCGCAGAATCTTACCGAAGTCAGCGGTATCACTAGAAGTGGAAGAGTGTTCGCACCAGCAGAGGTTGCAGCAGAGAAAGTGGTCCGAGCTGACACTGTGGATAAAGGTAAAGGTAAAGCTGTTGAAGAGGTCCCTGCAGGGGCAGAGAAAGACTTGCTGGTTAAAGATGCTGAAGAGTTCATGCGACTAATCAAGAAAAGTGACTACAAAATTGTAGATCATCTTCATCAGACTCCGTCGAAGATCTCTATTCTTAACCTGTTGCTGTGTTCTGAAGCGCACCGCAACGCGTTGCTGAAAGTATTGAATGCTGCATACGTGCCACAGGAGATATCAGTAAATCAACTCGAGGAGGTGGTGGCCCATGTCAATGCTGGTAATGGGCTGGGATTTACGGATCTGGAGCTGACTCCTAAGGGAAGAGATCACAATAGCGCCTTGCACGTCTCAATAGAGTGCAGAGGCACGATTATGTCGCATGTCCTAGTAGATACGGGCTCCTCGCTTAATGTGCTTCCGAAAAAAGCACTGATGAAGTTGGATACCCGTGGACTGCTGTGCACGCCCAGTGATCTGGTCGTGAAGGCCTTTGACGGAACCAAGCGCCACGTCTTCGGAGAATTGACCCTGCCAATTCAAGTTGGTCCAGAGACGTTCAATGCGGTTTTCTATATCATGGATATCATGCCCGCCTATAGTTTCCTCTTAGGCCGGCCATGGATCCATTCTGCTGGTGCCGTGACGTCCACACTGCATCAGAAGCTTAAATATGCTGTCGGGGGCAGCATAGTCACAGTCTGTGGAGAAGAGGACATCATGGTAAGCCACCTATCGTCCTTTAAATACGTTGAAATGGATGGTGAGATCCATGAGACTCTTTGCCAAGCATTTGAAACCGTCAGGGTGAAGGAGGTAGCTCCCGTTGTTGCAGAGAAGCAAGAGTTGAACCTCTCCTCGTTTAAGGAAGCTAAGGCCGTTGTCGAAGCCGGTTCCACCTCAGGATGGGGGCATGTCTTGGATATACCAATCAAACAGGATAAGTTTGGATTAGGGTATTCTCCTGAAGCTGAAGCTTCACCTTCTTCCGGCAGCTCATCTCGTGGGAAAGGGCCGATCCTATTCACCAAAGGGGGAGTAATTTTCGAGAGCATCAACGCTGCGTCGGAGGACAGCGGAGACAGTGATTGCGATTTTGACGCCTGGATTCAACCGAGCAAGCCAGGCGAGCGCCTCCACAATTGGACCATCAAGGAGATTATCAAGCTAACAAGTGAAGAGTAATGATTTGCTTTTTACAATCTTTGTACAACCCTATGTCCTGCCCGGGGCATAGTAGTTTTACTGTCAAGGCCTTGTTGGATTATGTGTATGCATTTTGTTAATAAATAAAAGGCGTTTTCTTCGTAATCAAATATTGTGTTCTCTGTTATTCCTATTTTATGTTTATTTCGAAAAACAGCAAAATGGCAACGAGGTTCGTGCTAACCTGCATATTCCTGCTTTAAACTTAACCCTTGTTATTGCAGGATCCACGTAACAGACGACATCGACTCTGGACCCTCTACGGCTCACTACGACTTTGATTGCCCGATCTATCAAGCCGAGGATGAGATTGATGAAGACGAAGACCTTCCGGAAGAATTGGCCCGCTTGTTGAGACAAGAGGAGAAGGTTATTCTGCCTCACGAGGAGGATATTGAGATTGTAAATCTGGGTTCTGAGGAGCTCATCAGAAATGTCAGAGTTGGGGCTGCGCTGCAGAATGATGTCAAGCATAGACTGGTCGAGATGCTTCGAGAGTATAGTGACGTCTTTGGTTGGTCATATGAGGATATGCCCAGACTTGACACTGATATCGTGGTTCATCGCTTGCCGTTGCGGGAAGATTGCCCTCCAGTCAAGCAGAAGCTCAGGAGGACGAGACCAGACATGGCTGTAAAAATCAAAGAAGAGGTCCAGAAGCAGTTGGACGCAGGATTTCTAGCCGTTACCACTTACCCTCCGTGGGTCGCCAACATAGTGCCTGTACCGAAGAAGGACGGTAAGGTACGCATGTGCGTCGATTATCGGGATTTGAATAGGGCGAGCCCTAAGGATGATTTCCCGTTGCCTCATATCGATGTGTTGGTCGACAATACAACCCAGTTTTCCGTGTTTTCGTTCATGGACGGCTTCTCCGGTTACAATCAGATTAAGATGGCACCGGAGGACATGGAGAAAACAACGTTTATCACCCCCTGGGGAACGTTTTGCTACAAGGTAATGCCCTTCGGTCTGAAGAACGCAGGGGCCACTTACCAGCGAGCAATGGTAACTTTGTTTCATGATATGATTCATCATGAGATCGAGGTCTATGTTGATGACATGATTGCAAAGTCCCAAACGGAGGTAGAGCATCTGGTCAATTTGTTGAAGCTGTTTGAGAGACTTAGGAAATTCAGGCTGAGGCTGAATCCTAACAAATGCACTTTCGGAGTGCGGTCCGGAAAGTTATTGGGGTTTATCGTTAGTGAACGAGGTATTGAAGTTGATCCTGCAAAAATAAAAGCTATTCAGGAAATGCCAGCGCCGAAAACAGAAAAAGAAGTTCGTGGTTTCCTGGGCCGAATAAACTACATTGCAAGGTTTATCTCTCAGCTCACGGCCACTTGTGAACCGATGTTCAAGCTTTTAAAGAAAGATCAGGCGATTACTTGGAATGAGGATTGCCAGAAGGCATTCGACAAAATAAAGCAGTATCTTCAAGAACCTCCAATCTTGATACCCCCAGTGGCTGGACGGCCATTAATCATGTACCTGACGGTTCTGGAGAATAGTATGGGGTGTGTTCTCGGTCAGCACGACGAGACGGGCAGAAAAGAGCATGCCATTTATTATTTGAGTAAAAAGTTCACTGAGTGTGAATCTCGATACTCGATGCTGGAGAAGACGTGTTGTGCACTAGCTTGGGCTGCCAAACGTCTACGACAGTATATGCTCAATCACACCACTATGCTGATTTCGAAGATGGATCCGATCAAGTACGTCTTCGAGAAGCAGGCTCTTTCGGGCAGGATTGCCAGATGGCAGATGGTGTTAACAGAATATGATATTCAGTACGTCTCTCAGAAAGCCATTAAGGGGAGCGTATTGTCTGATTACCTTGCCGAACAGCCAATCGAAGACTACCAGCCGATGAAGTTCGAATTCCCTGACGAGGACATTATGTTTCTCAAAGCGAAGGATTGCGATGAGCCATTGCCCGATGAAGGGCCAGATAGGAAGTCTCAGTGGAAGTTGATATTCGACGGAGCGGTTAATTCCTATGGGAGGGGTATCGGGGCTATCATTACGACTCCTCACGGATCCCATATCCCGTTTACTGCAAGACTGACGTTTCCAGTTACCAACAACGAAGCCGAGTATGAAGCATGTATTATGGGTCTAGAAGAGGCAATTGATTTGAGAATCAAGAATCTAGACATATATGGTGACTCAGCGCTTGTAATCAATCAGATTAAAGGGGAGTGGGAAACTCGTCAAGCGAATTTAGTGCCGTACATGAACTATGCCAGGAGGCTGCTTCCGTTCTTTGACCGAGTGGAACTTCATCATGTGCCCCGGGCTGAAAATCAAATGGCTGATGCTTTAGCCACGCTGGCTTCAATGTATAAAGTCAACTATTGGAATGAGGCTCCAAGAATTGTGCTTTCGCGGCTTGACAGACCAGCGTTTGTGTTCGCAATCGAAGATGCCACTGACGGCAAGCCATGGTTCCACGACATCCAGACCTTCCTTATGACCAAGGAGTATCCTGCGGGTGCGTCAACCCAGGATAAGAAGACTCTAAGGAGGCTATCTGGAAACTTTTATCTCAATCCTGATGGAGTGCTGTATAAGAGAAACCACGATCTCGTGCTACTCAGATGTGTGGATGAAAAAGAGGCAAGTATGCTCATGGAGGAAGTCCATGAAGGCACATTTGGTACGCACGCCGGCGGGCACGCCATGACGAGAAAGATCCTGAGAGCAGGGTATTACTGGCTGACTATGGAGTCGGATTGCTTCAGATTCGCGAAAAAATGTCATAAGTGCCAGATTTATGCTGATAAAGTTCATGTGCCGCCGTGCCCATTAAATGTCATGTCCTCCCCTTGGCCGTTCTCCATGTGGGGCATTGACATGATAGGCAAGATCGAGCCCACCGCATCCAATGGTCATCGTTTTATTCTGGTAGCTATCGACTACTTCACCAAATGGGTGGAGGCAGCCTCGTACGCTAATGTGACCAAGCAGGTGGTAGCTAAATTCATAAAGAAGGACATCATCTGTCGCTATGGAATTCCCGAGCGGATCATTACTGATAATGGTTCGAATT
This sequence comes from Lathyrus sativus, assembly GCA_963859935.3. Taxonomy (NCBI): domain Eukaryota; kingdom Viridiplantae; phylum Streptophyta; class Magnoliopsida; order Fabales; family Fabaceae; genus Lathyrus; species Lathyrus sativus. The sequence continues at coordinate 451,958,634 of OZ012738.1, read as the reverse complement.
TGAACAACAAGATGATGAAGGAGCTGTGCCAGAGCTTCAAGATTGAACACCACAACTCATCTCCTTACCGGCCGAAGATGAATGGCGCTGTTGAAGCGGCCAACAAGAACATCAAGAAGATTGTTCAGAAGATGGTTGTGACGTATAAAGATTGGCACGAGATGCTACCGTTCGCCTTTCACGGTTATCGTACGACGGTGCGTACGTCGACCGGAGCAACTCCTTTCTCCTTGGTGTACGGTATGGAAGCTGTCCTACCGTTAGAAGTGGAGATTCCCTCTTTACGAGTTTTGGTTGATGTGAAACTCGATGAGGCAGAATGGATTACGAATCGCTTGAACCAACTCAGCCTGATGGACGAGAAGAGGTTAGCATCGATTGCATTTGGTCGCCTATACCAAAGCCGAATGAAGAAAGCTTATGATAAGAAGGTGCGTCCTCGAAGCTTTCAGACGGGTGATCTCGTCCTGAAGAAGATTCTTCCGCCACACTCCGATCACCGGGGCAAGTGGACTCCGAATTACGAAGGGCCATATGTCGTCAGCAAGGTCTTCTCAGGAGGAGCTTTGTTGTTATCCACGATGGATGGTGAAGATTTTGCATCCCCGGTGAACGCGGACGCAGTTAAAAAATACTTTGCTTGAAAGAGACCCGCTGGACAAAAAAGAAAGAGTCCAGGCAAAAAAGGGGCATCCCGGCGAACCAAAAACAGAATAAAAGGTTCGGGCAAAAATTAGGGATATATTGAAAAAATGTACACCCGCGAAGTCGAAAACCTACACTGGGCGGCTTCGGCAAAAAAGGGTATCCCGGTGAACTGAAAACCCTTAAAGGGCGGTTCACGCAAAAGTTAGGGATTTGAATAAGCAAATGACTGCGTTCCGCGTGTGGGCTTTCATTGTTTAGTGGTTTGGAATACCTGAGGGCCGTTTATCTGAATCAATCTCTTCGGAAGCTGAAGCATCGGAGAAGTATCGAAGTCGAGTGAGTCTTAGAGGGATCAACTCATGGTGTTCGTCTACGCCTCGTTGCCAACATTTGTATATACTGATGTATATTTATGTTTTCTTTTTGCGCGGCTTCCTCATTCCAGGAGCTTGCCTCTGTTGTAAAACATTTTTGCCCATTCAGGGGTTCATCATCAATAAAATGCACATTATTCAGCAATTCTGCTTGTCTGTTTAGCATTTATCTGTTTTGTTTGCGAATGAAAACGCCGATGTTTTTTGATAAAATGTGCATACATAAACCTGCGGGCCTAGGCCCATTGATTGTTGAAACAACTAATTAACTGAATATTGTCACGAGATAATAACCCGGATAGGCCCCTTTGAGGAGGGTATCTTGTCTGTTTGTTTGTGTTGTTGCAGGTGTAGCACTTGCCAGAAGATGTGTCGCGCGTATCCCCGAAGCAGGAAGTTCCCCAGCACCGGGTCACAAGTGCAGATTTCAGAGAAGTGCTCGGATGCCGAGGCTCGTGTTTTCCCCAGTAAAGTCGCCGAAGCAGGTGTCGTCCCCTGCACCGGGTCACAAGTGCAGGTTTCGCAGGAGGTTGTTCGTATACCGAAGGATGCAATAACTGATGGTGCCAGACTGAAGTCTCCAGCGGAATTGAGACTCCTCACCAGAGTCATGCTCTCTCCTGAGGTTGGATAATTCCCTCCTCCCCAGTAGAGTGCTGGAACAGCTGATGTTGTATTCCCCTGCAGAGTTGTACTCTCCCCCGAAGTTAGATGATCCTTTCTTCCCCGGCGAAATTGAAATTCCTCAGCAGAGTCGTACTCTCCAGTGAAGAAGAATGATTTCACTCCCCGGCTGAGTCCGCAGAAAAGCAGAATCCTTGGAAGTTGATCAGATCATGATCAATTTTCCCCAGCAGAGCGTGGGGCAGTTAATGCTGTGTTTCCCCAGAGTCGCACTCTCTCCATCGAAGCAGAATGATTTCTCCTTCCTCAGCCGAGTTTGCAGATGTCCAAGAGATCCGAATCCTTGGAAGTTGATCAGATCATGATTGGTTTTTCCCCAGTGGAGTGTTGAGCAGCTGAAGTTGGTTCCCCACAGAGTGGTCATCCCCAGAAGAGTAGCCGAGACGGCTACACAGTTATTCTCGCGATCGATATCAGCAGGTCCAAGTTCTCGTAGAGTTTCGTTCCCCTGCAGCAGTCAACTGAAGTTGTTTGCCCTACAGCAGTCAACCGGAAGATCAATTCCCCAGACGGAGGCCGATTGATATTGGCATGTCCACGTTCTCCTCAGCAGGATGATTCCTCTACCTGAGCAGTTCTTCCTCCTCGACAGGAGGACTTCCCCTCGGCATTTATTTTGCCAACGGGATCGCATCGTTGTGCATGACTGCATAGCATTTAACACTGCATAGCATTTAACACTGCATAGCATTTAACGTTGCACAACATCGTGAATGATTGCATGGCATTTAGCATAAACGCATAGCATTCCCACCGTGTGGGGCATGGCGCAGAAGCATACGCATCATAAGCATGATCTAGGTCATTATCATCCTTGTTTTACAGGTGTTCCACCAAAAGACCGGTTGCTCAGGACGATTCCTGATATTCCCCCCAGCAAGGTTGCTTTTGAGATGATTCTTAAAGACCCCGGTGTAATCCCCACGGTCGCTCGCTCGAGACGATTTTCGAGATCCCCAGCGAAGTCTTCAGTTCGAGATGATTCTCAAATCCCTCAGCAGGGCCGTTTGCTTAAGGTGATTCTTAATACCTCAGCGCAGGTTCCCGAGTTGTTTGCCTAGGGTGATACTTGAGCTCCCCAATAGCGTCCCCAGCAAGAGTTGCCCAGGAAGATTCCTGGAATACCCAACAGAATGTTTGCTCCAGAAAGGTTATCAGTTCAGGACGATTCTTGAAGATGCCCGACAGATCTGTTTGTTTAAGATGATTCTTGAAGTCCTCAGCAGCGCGATATGTCTGCTCCAACAATGATGTCTAATCTGAAGATGGATTTCGTAAGCGCCTGAAGGCGATACCAGAAGGGTCCTGTGAGTTCAGATTTCCGTGTTGATGAATCAACGGGTGGCTGAAGACGAGGTTCCAGAGTTTGTAGATATCACAGAGTGATTCGTGCGGGTCTGAAGACCAAGTCAGTTATCCTGAGGTGATGATTGATTGCGATCAAGTGAATGATATTTCTTCTGACTGAAGTCGAAGATAGTTCTCCAGCAGTGACGCAGGGTACTTCGATCGTCCGACGGTGATGTCAGGTTTAGTTCTCCAGCGGTGACGCAGGGCACTTCGATCGTCCGACGGTGATGTCAGGTTTAGTTCTCCAGCGGTGACGCAGGGTACTTCGATCGTCCGACGGTGATGTCAGGTTTAGTTCTCCAGCGGTGACGCAGGGTACTTCGATCGTCCGACGGTGATGTCAGGTTTATTTCTCCAGCGGTGACGCAGGGTATTTCGATCGTCCGACGGTGATGTCAGATTTAGTTCTCCAGCGGTGACGCAGGGTATTTCGATCGTCCGACGGTGATGTCAGATTTAGTTCTCCAACGGTGATGCGGGGTATTTTGACGGTGATGTCAGGTCGATATTTCTCCAGCTAGTTGTTGAGCAGCTAGTGTCGCAGTATTCAAAGATTTGTTCCCCGCAGAGTACTGTGTGCTCGTGCAGTTGGCAAATTTTCGGGTTTACCGATATTCAACCGTCCCGTACCTTGATTGGTTGAGAGCCGTTCGCTTCTCACCCAGTCAGGTTCAAGCCGTTTGAATAGGGGCAGCTGTTGCACCCCAAAATTTGACCAACAATTATTTATTCATTGAGTGTTTGAAAGTGGATACCTTCATCAGAAAGTTCAAGAGATCCTCAGAGGAAGTGGATTGAAACTAGGGTTGTGTGCTTCATAGCTTGAGGGTTGTGGGTGCCCCTCAGATGATTCTGAGACTTTGAGAATGAACTTGATGTTTTGGGAAAGCCTATGAGATGTCTTGATAGCCTTCATGAAGCCCATAGAAGTCATTATGCAAGAGTTCATAGGATTCAACCATGAATGGTAGAATTAGGGTTTTGACTGGGTCAACCCTAGGATAACTGAAAATTTGGAGAAGGTTGAGACCTAATCCAAGGGCCATGAGATCCTGGAATGATGCATAGAGATGATATAAAGATGATTCCTAGGCCAACTCATCATGAGTGGGGAGTTTGAGAAGTTTCAAGTCAGGGTCCCCAAGGATTGTCAGTGAAAAACCCTAATTTGATCCCTATCTTCCAGGAAGTTTTAGCTCAAGATGTGATTGATATCTCACCTTCCCCATAACATGAATGTTGTAGAGCTTGTTCTAAGCTTTAATTGGAGTGGTGGAAGTCCTTGATAGGAGCTACAGAGCTCAAGTTATGGTTTTGACAAATTACAGGTCAGCAGAGGTGTGTGAATCTGGGTCCTTGAAAGTCACCCAACTTGAAGACAACTTTTGCCCTAGTAGGAGGATTCCTATGACTTCTTGGTCAACATGAATGTTGAAGAGAATCTTCTTAGCTTTAATTTTAGTGGTAGAAGTCCTTGATAGGATTTGTGGAACTCAACTTATGGTTTGAACAAGACAGGGGTATTTTGGTCATTTGTCAGTTATAGATCATTTTAGCCAATGCCTAAAACTCCTATTTCCAAGCCTCAAATAGAAAAACTCAAAACATGAAAGTTGTTCAAAATGGTATTTTAAGTCTAGAAAGAAGGTCATGAATTGTTGGAAAAGCTCATAGCATGGATTTGCATGATTGGTCAAAAAATGAACTAAAAAGGGCATATAAGTTTGAAAAGTTGAAATTGGAAATTGGTTTGGAAGATCCACAAATCCAAAATAGGTCATCCAATATATCATTTTGATTGGAAACATCATTTTGAGAACATTGGTTTAGATAGAATTTTGATTTAAGGCTTTAAAATGGGTGATGCTTTGAAAACTTGTTACTTGAAAAAGAAGGCAACTTTGAAATAGCTTGCACAAGTGAAAGAAAGGGCTGATTTTCATTCATTCCTTCTCAATATCTCACATAAGGAGAATTTGACACAAGAATAAGGACTTGGTACATGAGATATGGATCATTCAAAATACCATCACATGATACTTTCCACACTTTTCTAGCACCTCCTAGATGAATCTAGAAATTTCCATCCATCATTATAAGAAGAGTGATCTTCATAGTGTTGAAGGTTGGTGATAGAAGGCAGTTTCAGAGGAGAGAGAGAGAGAGAGAGAAATAGCCATTGAAGTTCTTCCTTCAAGTTCAAGCAATCCAAGAAATCTTTCACTACAAGTCATCTCCTTCACAACCATTGCAAACAGAAACGTGTTCAACACCAAGGGATCATACTGAAGCCATTTCAAGCCTTGAACCATCCTCCACGAGCACCTACCATCATCACTTGACAGGTTTCTTTCTTTCCTTCTATCTCCTAATTTATGCAGTTTTAATTAGTTTTATAAATATAGAACTGATGCATTAGGTTAGAGGATGAAACCCTAGGAGTTATAGCACGATCCATGGAGTCCCATAACAGAGCCAAGAAACTTTAATCTTCAAGAATTGACTGGTTTGTTAGTCTTAGTTGTCAAAAATTGGTTTAGAATAGTTAGGTAGATGTGTAGAGTAGCTGTATGCCATTAGATTCGAGGATTATTGAAGGTTAATATCAGGTGAATTTCATTTGGACCGTGACCTTGTGGGCTTCTGTTAGGATTATCTAGGGAGAATTAGGAAAAAGTATGCGTGTAGTCTTGTTCCTCTTGATTAGTAGAGCAATTTTCGTGTTGGAATTTTAGGGTTTCGTGGCCTGAGCAGAGAGAACGAGTGGCTAGAATATTGGTGCATGGAGAAAGGGTTTTCTGCAAAACCCTAGAATCGTTTGGGACGATGAAGGTTGTCCGTTGGATTAGTCCCCAGGTTTGACATTTTAATCCCATCGCACGGCCCAGATCGCTCAGAAAAACGGAGGGAAAAGTTTAAAAAAGCCAAACGCAGCGTTTTGTTAAGTAACGCGCTTGGGCTTGCCTGCCTCTATTCGCACCCCCCTTTTACCTGGCCCAACTAAACTGAACTAGCGCGTATCACTATTTCCACCCCCCTCCCTTTTAATTGTTTTAAATTCTTTTTATTTCTTTTAATATTTTTCTTGTCTTTAAAAATTCATAAATAAATGAAAAATAACTCTTTTTTGTTCATTCTTTTTTCTATGTTGAGATAATTTTGTGTAGAAAAATATAAAAATAAAAATGGAATTTTATTTTTAATGTAGAATTTTTAGTGGTATTTTCTTTAATATAGTGTATTTTCTTTCTTTTAGTTGATACCTCATTTTGCAAAAAAATTTTTAGGACCTTCCTTTAGTCTTTTTAACCCATTATTTTTTGTGTAATTAGATGATGAATCATAGTTCCCCATAGGATTTATTCTAGAATTTTAGAATTAAATTTTGATTAGTTTAATTAGGGTAAATTTAGGGTATCCTAATTAGGGTTTAGGTTGTGCATAGGTAAAGAGATCCATTTTATTTAGATAGTTTTGTCTTGATTTTTGGGTGGAGGCCCATATGGATGTTATGGATAGATGTTGTAGACCCTTGTGAATGATTGATAGATTTTTCCCTCTTGTTTTAGTATTTTTAGGTATTTTCTGAAGTTGCCTATTGATTTTGTCTGTCCTGTGGTTATCTGTTCATCTCTGGGGGCTGTTTTGGGGAATTTGTTGTGGGGCTTGTGTTGTCTTGAAGAGCTTGTTGGAGAGCATCATGAAGTGAAGATTGAAGATCAAGATTCAGAGACCCAGAGCTTGGCTTTTTCCCTGTCTGTGAGGTTTGAGATCCTGAAGTTTGAAGGAAGTTCATGGTACTTTCCTTAGGAAGGCACTATGAATGACTTTCATTCTTTCTTCTCACCTCTTTCTTAAGTATCCAATGATGTTGGAGCCAACTTGTGAGTTTAATTTCTCCTGAGGAGGAATGTAAACTGATCACATGTTGTTGAGCCACATGGGATACAACTCCTAAGTGGAAGCCTCCTAGTACTTTCCTGAGGAAGGTCCTATGGGTCTATTCACTTAGTTCCATTAGTTTGTCTAGGATTTCTTAAGTATCCAGTGATGTTGGAGCCAACTTGTGAGTTTAATTTCTCCTGAGGAGGAATGTAAACTGATCACAGTTGTTGAGCCACATAGGATACAACTCCTAAGTGGAAGCCTCCTAGTACTTTCCTGAGGAAGGTCCTATGAGTCTATTCACTTAGTTCCACTAGTTCAGATAGGATTTCCTAAATATCCAGTGATGTTGGAGCCTGCTTGTGAGTTTAGTTTCTCCTGAGGAGGAACGTAAACTGATCACAATGGTTGAGCCACATAGGGTATGACTCCTGAGTATACACCTCCTAGTGCTTTCCTGAGGAAGACACTATGAGTCTGCTTACTTAGCTCCCTTTCTTTGGCAAGCTTGTTCTGAAGCTTGAAGACTGGGATTGATTTCTCTTGTTTAGGGTTTTGCTTTAGTGCTTAGATTTGATTCAGATTCTGTGTTAGGGTTAGGATTAGATGTAGATCATTTCTTTCTCAAGCATGTGTTTTGTTTGCCTGATGGCACTTCATTTCTTTTACCTATTCATTGCTTGATAGCATGTTGTTTATTTTCAGTATGATTACTGTTATTTCATGACTGGCTTGAGGTTGAGACGAGCTTGTGGAGGCTGAAGCCCCACACACATTTCCTCCCTCACTTGCATTGCATGCATTTTACTGTTAAAGCTGATGCTTTTGTATGTTTTGGTGTATCATTGACATGATCCCTTAGGACTCTCATTTCCTCTGATGAGGATTTGATGATAGACTTTTAGGTTGAAACCTATGTATGACAACATCTAGGAGTTCCCTGTTTAAACCTGAACCATATGATGAATCCATGGCATGATAACAATAGGACTTGATAGTCTCCCTCCTAGTTGGGCCTGCTCTCTTCTCATCTCAAAGCAGTTGAAGATACAGTAATCATGAATGATTTCTTTCGTACGTTATGAGCCTTAAGCCATCTGAGGATGGATGTTTATTATGGTACCCTTTGGGTGACATGCGACGCATTCACTCTCAGGTCATAGTCTCTAGTACGGTTGAGATCGCAAACATAATAAAAAAACACTTCTTCTAGGAGATAACTCGTAGTTTGCCGAACTACGTTTGCTCTGATCTTTCATACCAGATGAAAGTACGTAGGCATAGGATGCGACGTCCTAGCGAGCAACCTTCCCCACCTTAACCCGTAGTTAGCCGAACTACGTTGACTCTGATTTCTCGTTCCAGACGGGAATACGTAGGCATAAAGCGCGACGCTTTGCCGAGTCATTTTTCTTTTCTTTTTCAGCCAGCCTTGATAGGTAGATAGATTATAACCAACCCGTCCAAGTAAACAAACAAGCGAGGATCCCGTCGAGTACGACGGACGTGAGGGGTGCTAACACCTTCCCCTTGCGTAACCGACTCCCGAACCCAGACAATGGTTGCGATGACCTTGTCTTACCCTTATTCGTCAGGTTTTTCCGATCGTTTCCTTTCCCGCTCTGAGGGATAAATAACGAAAGGTGGCGACTCTTCTGTCATGCCGGCACCTTATTTTCGCGCAAGCGACAGATGTAAAGCATTGTTTCAAATCTAACAAACTGGAGATATAAGGATGATAACCCCTCTTTACCCCCTTTGAGACTTGAAGTAGGAGTTTTCTTCTTTTCCAAATTAAAACCCTCATTTTAACCTGGGGTAGGGTAGTTTCAGTTAAACTGATCGAGCGCTCAGACTCTCAAAGAGGAGGAGTGAACACTCGAGAACCCATCTCATCTATCCTTAGCATCTTGGGAGGTAGAAGCACAATAACTATACCTCAATTACCTAAAGAGTGGAACAGTCACAAGCCTTTTAAAAGAGTCATACGACTTGTTCAAAAAATATAGAACCCGCTAAGTCAAAACCTATGAAGGAGACTTAGGCAAAACTGAGGCATCCCGCTGGACTCCAATGTCAAATCAAAAGACGCCGTCTAGGCAAAAGTTAGGGAATAAAAAAAACAAGGATTATCTTAAAGAATCCCCAATAAAGAACAAAGTCGGGTGACCAACCGACAAAAGCAAATAGGTGAGTGACTGCCATGTCCAAAGCCATTGATAAGTTCTCGACCATATCAAATCCGATTGAGATATGAGTGCTCGCATCCGGTTAACTGAATTAGGATTGGAGAACATAACGAAGAAGGGTGGGTACAAATAACTTGAGCCTTTATCCTTTGTTTCTTAAACCATGAACCAAGCCACGATACAACCATTAAAAGACCTAATTGAAGTAGGATTTCTTTCGAAAGCATACTCGACGAGATAACGGTTCCTGACTCCTATGAGCTATGCTCAATTTAATTTTGGCATTAAAAATTAAATTCATATCCTAACTAGTGATTCAATCACGAGTTATGGTGATCTTTTTCAAAACAAAAACAAAATTCTCAAGACAAATATATTGTTGCATTGATAGTTTCAGGATTAGCATTTCACGCATGTTGGTTTGCCAGATATCTTAGAAACTTCCATATAAATGATGTCAATAGAGCTCGAAGATCCTACTAGAAAGGGGTATGCGGGTTACCAAGTTGATTATTGATGCAAGCATGACGTTCTTGAGAGCTACTTCTTAAATGACTCGATCATGACACCGTCGATCTGAGCCAGTTACGTCGAGATCCGACCAAATCTCTCCAAGAGTTTGAAGACATTGGGGAAATGAGACTCCATGTCATTTGTAAAATCCTCTTGATATGACTCTTCCCCGAAGCAAGTGCTATGGGGCATTGTATTTTTCAAAATGGCGACTATCCTGAAGTCCAGTAAGATCAAAACTACTGTGTTTCAAAACATTCTTCATGCACCCGATGGATTTTACTCTCGACAGTCTTCGTTCCCCAGTAAATCTCATCGTCGCAGAAACATGTCTAAACCTTCACCTCAGAGCAGTCCCCAACGAGACTTTAAGCTACCATCCAGTCCCCATAGAGACTTTAAGCCGACACAGTCCCCGGCGAGACTTTGAACTGACATAGTCCCTAGCGAGACTTTAAGCTGACAACATTATAGACCGAGCCGGTAAACTCCAAGACAGTACCAGCATCTTCCCAGTAATAGTCCCCAACGAGACTTTAAGCTGTCCACACTTTTGGGATCCATCTGATAAATCCCCAGTGACTCTCAAGACTGCAGAGATATCCCCGGTGTCCTCTAAGTGATATATGTTCTGGAAGACCCATTTCTCAGTGGAATCATCAGTTCCTCAGTGAAATTGCCTTACTTTCCTCCGAAATTTTCCCCCAGGAGATTGCCATATTCTCCCAAGAAGTCGAGACACTGCCCTCAGAAATGTCTGTTGATTTCTTCCCAGTAAGCTCGACGAACTCTCCTCAGGGAAGTTTGATATACTTTATCCCCAGTCGGATGTACCTTCTCCACAGGAAACTGATGTACTATTCCCAGGAAGTTGCTACACTTATCTCCATAAAGCTGCCTAGCTCCACATCTTCCCATGAGCGGATATTTATTTTATCCCCGGAAGTCTCTGATCCAAGAGTTCTTGGGCTGATTATGGTTCATGATAGCAATCCCTCCAATGAAGTCATGACATTGCATCCCCGTGCGGAGGTCATGGATCCCCAGTTGAAACCATGATATCATACTCTCCAGTAAAGCCGTATCATATCTCCATGTGGAAGTCATGATATTTTCTCCCCAGGGAAGCCAGAACTTTGAAGCAAGATTTGGTTCTACCATTAATTCTTCTTATCCCTCGATAAATGTACTGATGCAGAGGTCGCCGGGTATTCCCGTCGAGATGTTTATTTCATCTCATTTTTCCTCCTCTCATTTGTTTTGTCAGCATATATGTAAACATAAGCATTGCATACTCAGTGCATGACATTTTCATACACCTGAACATACACATTAGTATGCACTTTGGTGTTGCACCCCAAAATTTGACCAACATTTATGTACCAAGCTTGTGTTCACTAGCATGATCATCTGCTTCTCATTGATATGGGTGCAGTAGATCAAGAGGTATGATTACCCAGCAAGAGTTGTATGAGACTTTGAAGCTAGCCAAGAAGGTTGTTCAAGTGTTCAAGGATTGATATCTTTGTCAGAGAAGTTGAGAGATCCTCAGAGAGATTGGTTGAAACCAAGGTTGTGTGCCTCACAACTTGAGAGTTGTGGGAGCTCCTCAGATGATTCTGAGGCTATGAGGATGGACTTGAAGCTTTGAGAGAGCTTATGAGATGTCTTGAAAGCCATCATGAGGCCTAGAGAGGTCATTGCACAAGAATAAGAAGACTCAGCCATGAGTGGTGGAATTAGGGTTTGACTGGGTCAACCCTAGGTCAACTGATGATCTGGAGAGGGTTGAGACCTAATCCAAGAGCCATGTGATCATGGATTGATGCATTGAGATGCTATAAGGATGAGTCCTAGATCAACTCATCATGATTGAGGAGTTTGAGAAGTTTCAAGCTAGGGTTTCTAAGGCTTGACAGTGTAAAATCCCCTAGTTTGATCCCTATCTTCAAGGCAGCTTATCTCAAGATGTGATTGTCATATCATCTTGCCCCCAACATGAATGTTGTAGAGTTTGCTCTTAGATTTAATTTGAGTACTAGAAGTCCTTGATAGGATTTGTAGAGCTCAAGTTATGACTTTGACAAGTTACAGGTCATTTGAGGTATGTGAATCTGGGTCCTTGAAAGTCACCCAACTTGCATCCAACTTTTTCCCTAAAAGGATGATTCCTATGGATTCTTGGTCAACATGAATGTTGTTCCTAATCTTCTTAGCTTTCTAGAGAGTACTAGAAGTCCTTGATAGGATTTGTAGAACTCAAGCTATGGCTTTGACAAGTCAAGGGCATTTTGGTCATTTGGATATTATAGGTCATTTCAAGCATAAGGCCATATCTCCTATTTCCAAGCTTCAAATGGAAAAATCTTCAACATCAAACTTTCTTAGAATGATGTTTTAAGGCTAGTAGGGAGGTCATGAGGTGTTGAAAAGGCTTGTATCAAAAAGTGATAAAAATGACCTAAAATGGAGGCATAAGTTAAATAAGTTGAAATTGGAAATTGGAAATCCCAAGTTACACATCCAAACCATGGCATATAATAGGTCATTTTGACTCTAAAAGACATTCTAAAAACAATGGTTCAGCCACAATTTTGATTTGAGGCCTAGATCATGGGGCTGCTTTGGAAATTGGTTGCTTGTATCTTAAGGTTCAAAGGCTAAACTTAAGAAAACTCAATGTACACGTTAGTTAAGGGTTTTAACACATCCTATTTCTCATTTAGGGATAATTTCAAGCCAAGGAAAGTTGATGCAAGGACTATGGCATGAGATGATATGTGAGATAAGATGAATTCATAATATCATGACATGAGAATCCCAATTTCTCATGAGAAGGTTCTAGATGGTTCTAGATGATTCTAAACCACTATATATAATGTGTAGAACTTGCTCAGATGCAAGGTTGGTGTAAGATTTGAGAGAAGAGAGAGTTGGCCATTTCACTTGCCTCCATTGCAAGTTGAAAGTGAATTCTATATTCTGAACCATTTCCATTCCTTTTGTCAATCTAAACACACTCCATTGATCATATTGAAGCTGTGCAGACCAATTTGAGAGCAAAACCATGGTGAATTGAGGAATTGGCATTTGGATTTTCAAGGTTGCAAGTCAGAATCGGATTCTGAGATTCAAGCATTCTCCATCCAATCTTTTGCAAACAGAAGCTCTATCATCATCCAAGGAAGGTTTCTGAAGAATTACAAGGCTTGAAGTGAAGGTTTCCTCCATCTATGAATCAAGAAATACCAGGTTTGCAAAATTCATTATACACCATAATTTATGCATAATTAGCAAGAATGGTTAGGTTAGAAAGGTTAGAGACCAGTAGGTGATCATTTCTGGAGAGTTAGGGATCATTTGATGAAGGTTGAGTTATGGACACCATTTCTTTGTTGAGCAAGAACTCGAGATATAGTGAGGAAGAATACAAGTTTGATAGCTTATTTTCACCAGTGAAGTGTGGTGATCATTTTAGTACCAAGAAATCCAAGAATTATTGAAGTTGAGGTTTTACCATTTCTTGGATCTACCATCGGGTTTTAAGATAGAGACCATTTCAATAAAATCTAAGGCCATGGGCGTGTTCTGCATTGAATTTAGAGTGGTTTAGTATTTTGAAATTTGAAATTTGATGATGATTTGAGGACATACGAATGGAGGGAAGTCTGGCATGTGAAGCTCTGTTTCCATGGAGAGCTGATACAAACCCTAGCTGAAGGTTGAAGATGACTCCTCATCCGTCAGATCAGGCTTGACTCGTTGACTACACCCAGATCCAGTGGCCACAATTGAACCTCAGCATTTAAGAGGGAAAATCTAAGAAAGAATGAAACGCTCTGTTTCATTAAACGGGGATGCTGGGCCTAAGTGCTTTGATCACTATCCACACCACCCTCACGAGCCCAATTGCGTTTTACACTGGAAATATTTGCTTTTTACACCGTGTGTTTTTATTTTTCTTTACATTTTTTAATTGATTTTCTTATTAGAATTGGGCCTAGCGCGCCTCACTATCCCCACCCCCATTTTGAGCCCATTCATGAAATGAACTATCTGGCATTGCTATCTGCACCTAGGTTTTCTCATTTTAATTTCATTTTCTTCCATTTTATGTTAATCTTTGAAAAATCATAATAAATAGAAAAATGATGATTTTTGCATGGGGATTTTTTCTCCCATTTCATGATAATGTCTAGAAAATTATGAAATAAAAATATTTGCATTTCATGCATTTTTAATATATTTTGTGTATTTTATCTTTTAATAGCATTTTAATTCTTTTATGTTGATACCTGAATTTGTAGAATTTTGTTTAGCTAGTTTCCTTCATATTTTTAGGCCATTCTTTTTAGGATAGTTAGATTAGGACTTTAGCTCCCCCTGGATTTATTCCATAATTTTGTGATGAAGGTTTGATTAGTTTTGCTTAGATGACATTAGGTTGTGTAAAATTAGGTTAATCCTTAACATAGGTCCACAATAACACTAGAAATCTGGGTTTCTAGGTCAAGATAGACATTGGGACATATAGGGTATTAAGGGTAGATATATAGAATCCCCTAGGAATTATATTAAGTTTTAATATAGTAGTATACTATTTTTAGATAATTTTTATAGTTGATGATTGTTTGTGTTACCCTTGGGGGCTTGTATTTTTGTTTGCTTTGCTTTGTGGGCTGGGAGAGCTTGGTATTGCTTTGAGGAGCATTTAGGAGCATAGTAGAAGACTTGGAGATTGAAGGAGGAGCTTGAGAGATTGAGAATCTTGCTTGTTTTGTTGTTGTTCTAGGGTTAGGGATTAGGAAGAGTTTAGACCTAGTTAAGTTCTTTCTTAAACATGGATGGTATCTTTCACCTCCATTCCTCCCCATGATTCAAAGTTCTTCCATGGTATTCACCTCTCTCCTTTGGAGGGATAAGTGATGGCACCTAGGAAGTAGAACTTTTGAGGGAACCATTCTTTTGATGTTGAACCCTTATAGCACCTTTGGTGGTCAATAAGCAGTTTAACATCCTAGCTTATCCAGTTAAGTGATTTCCTCTGGTTTGAATATCTTGAGAGATGTTGAGCTTGAGTTTGAAGATGAAGACTTCATTGAAGAGTGTAGAAGAGGATGATTCCTTGAGCATTGCCATTCCAGCTAAAGCTTGAAGAGCAACAAGAGCAAGTTGATACTTGAAGACCCAATGAAGATCCAGGGCGGAGGCTTAAAGGATTGAAGGATGAAGTTGATACTTCTAAGTGATCAAAGATTACTCTGAGCAGCTGAAGCTTGCAGGAAAAGAAGACCAAGTTGAGACTGGTAAAGCTGGTAGAGCTTGAGAGCTTGAAGACTAAGTTGATACTTAGGAAGAGGATTCAATTGAGATTGATTTTGAAGAGCTGAAGCTTGAAGATCAAAGGAAGTTGATACTTACTTTGAAGCTTGGAGATCCTGAAGGAGATCAAGTTGATACTTGTGGTTAACAGTGAAGCCTGAAGGTGGAGCTGATCAAGAAGCTGAAGCTCAGAGAAGATAAGTTGGAACTTATGTTGAAGGGTTGAAACCTGGAAAAGAAAATCGATATTTGTCAAGAGTGATGGAAGTCTGAAGACTGAATTGCTGTTGGAAGAGCTGAAGCTTGGAATTGAGAGAGGAGTTGATCTGCTTTCTTATCTTTTTCTTCTCTGTATTGATGTGTTTTGCTTGACTTGCTTGATGCATTAGAATAAGTTCATATCTAGACTAGGTAGAATCTAGGAGCATGATTGCACTAGAGGTTGAGTTGCTCCCTCTGCTTGTATTGTTACTGTGTGGCTTTGCTTGCGGGTATTCGGTAGAGCCCAGCTCCCTTGCCCATGTGGTTTGTTTGCTTGATAGCATTTTATTTCATTTCTTCTGTATGATTGGAGTCTCTTGTATCCTGCTTGATAGCATGTTTTTTTATTGTTGCAGTATGATTACTATTATTCATATCTGGCTTGAGGTTGAGATGAGCTTGTGGAGGCTGAAGCCCCACACACATTTCCTCCCTCACTTGCATTGCATGCATTTTACCGTATATCTGTTTACAGTTTGAGCTGATGCTTTATCTGTTTCTGTGTATCATTGACATGATCCCTTAGGACTCTCATTTCCTTTGATAAGGAATTGATGATAGAACTTTAGGTTGAAACCTATGCATGATAACTTCTAGGAGTTCCCTGTTTCAAACCTCAACCATAGGATGAATCCTTGGCATGACAACAGTAAGACTTGATAGTCTCCCTCCTAGTTGGACCTGTTCTCTTCTCATCTCAAAACAGTTTAAGATACAGTAATCATGAATGATTTCTCTCGTACGTTACGAGCCTTAATCTATCTGAGAAAGGATTGTGGGAGAGTTTCTTTTCCACAGTCTGGATGTTTAGTATGGTACCCTTTGGGTGACATGTGACACATTCACTCTCAGGTCATAGTCTTTAGTGCGATTGAAATTGCAAACACAATAAAAAATACTTCTTCCGTAAAAAACAGGAAATAAACCGTAGTCTCCCTAACTACGTAAGCTCTGATCTCTCATACCTGTCGAGAGTACGTAGGCACAATACTGATGTATTGGCGAGCTACCTTCCCCACAACCCGTCGTAGGTCGAACTAAGTTGACTCTGATTTCTCGTTCTCTGATGAGAATACGTAGGCATAAAGTGCGACGCTTTGCCGAGTCAGTTTCTTTTTTGTTTTAAGCCAGCCTTGATAGGTAGATAGATAAAAACCAACCCGTCCAGTAATCACAACAAGCGTGGATCCCGTCGAGTACGACGGACGTGAGGGGTGCTAATACCTTCCCCTTGCGTAACCGACTCCCAAACCCAGACAACGGTTGCGACGACCTTGTCTTACCCTTTTTCGTTAGGTTTTCCGATCGTTTCCTTTCCCGCTCTGAGGGATAAATAACAAAAGGTGGCGACTCTTCTGTTGCGCCGGCACCTTATTTTCGCGTAAGCGACAGCTGGCGACTCTGCTGGGGACTCTTCTGTTCCCATGCGAGAGTCAATCCTAGCGCTTGTATGATTACTTGTTGGGTTGCGTTTATTTATCGCATTTTACTTCTCGCATTTTATTTCCCACACTTTATTTTCAGTATGATATGATTATCTGTGCTGTTGTGGGAAGGGGCATTCTGATGAGTGAGAAGCCAGACCCAGGCTTGAGTGCACCATAGATTTAGTTGTGGAAATTAGTGGGCGCGTGCTTGCTTTGCAGGCACTAGTGTCTCATGAAATCCATGCTCATACGAGGTTCTCCTGGTTGGCTTCTCTTTCAACCCTTTGGGTTGAGACAGTTGCTGGTTTGGTGGATTGTCGACTCTGGGGACCGATCATTTGTGATTCAGCCGAGTGAGGCCGCTTCATGAGCTGGTGATGCCACACCTTCTAGGTATCGTATCACCCCTCTTGAATGTCTGTGACGCTGATGAACGCATAGTATGCCGAACTTGAGTCAGTTTAGGTCCATACCTGTGAGCAGGGTTGGGTTCATTGCAGGAAACTTTGACCTTCAGACCACCTGGTTTTCTTGGCAGCGAATCAGTTTTGTTGGATCAAAGGATCTTATCATTAGATGTGTATTTGTTCTTGATAGAGCAGGTTTTGATCAGAGGATCTTATCATCAGATGTGTATCTGTTCTTGATAGAGCAAAGTTTTCGTCATCAGTTGTTTGTTCTTGATAGAGCAGATTTTTTATTGGGGTCTGAAGATCTCATCAGCAAATGTATGTTTGTTCTTGATAGAGCAGATTTTTGATTGGGGTCTAAAGATCTCATCAGCAGATGTATGTTTGTTCTTGATAGAGCAGATTTTTTATTGGGATCTGAAGATCCCATCAGCAGATGTATGTTTGTTCTTGACAGAGCAGATTTTAGATTGGGGTCTGAAGATCTCATCAGCAGATGTATGTTTGTTCTTGACAGAGCGGATTTCTTGGTCCTATATCAGAGGTCTTTCTTATCAGACATTTGTTCTTGACAGAGCAGAATTATGATCCTATGTATATGGCCCTATCAGATGGTTGTTCTTGACAGAGCAGATTTGTGGTCTTACACCAGGGTTTTTCTTATCAGTGGTTGTTCTTGATAGAGCAGCGCTATGATTTTGTTGATACAGAATCTCCACAGCAGTTGCCTTGGTCTCCTATTGCATGATTGCATTTTGCATTAGTTTGCATACTCATTTGCATTTCATTAACGTGCGTCTGTGTTGCAGGTACCGTTTTCCCCGATCCAGGATTTCTTGCCTCCTATTGTATTGTTATGGGTTCTCTGAGGAAGACTGTGGCTTACAAGTTCCCGGCCCCTGATGTGGTTAAGTTGACTGGTTTGATAGCTCTAGCAGATGATTCTGTGAGGGATGAGTTCAGAAAATCTTACGGCAGGTTGCTCAGTTTGGTTCATAAACCTTTTGTGTTCGAGTTGAATGGGTTGCACACTCTACTGCAGTTCTACGACCCTCCGTTGAGATGTTTCACTTTCCAGGATTTTGTTCTCGCACCCACGCTGGAAGAATATGCTGATTTGCTAGGGGTGCCTATCAAGAGGCAGATGCCTTTTCTTAATATGGACGACGAGCCTGATCTGGCCGGTTTAGCTCCTTCACTTCATTTGGACGCCTCCGAATTGGTGTTGATTAGTTGGAACAAGGTTCCTGGGTTCTCCTTGCAGTTTCTAGTGGGTAAGGCTCAGCAGTGCGCTAAGGACGGATGTTGGGTCGCGTTCAATGCCATCCTCGCTTTGTGCATATATGGCATCGTGTTGTTCCCCAATATGCCCGATTTTGTAGACTTTGATGTGTTTCACATCTTTACTTCAGGGAATCCAGTCCCCACTTTGATCGGAGATGTCTACCATTCTATCCACTACAAAAACGAAAACAGGAGGGGAAAGAATGTCTCATGCTGTGTACCCTTGCTTTATAAATGGCTTGATAGCCATCTGCCCAAGAGGGGTCCTTTTGTTTCGTCTGCAGCCACAGCTGAGTGGTCCGAGCGTCTGATGAGTTTATCTGCAGAGGATATTGACTGGTTCGACAGAGATAGGTTGGGTACTGAGGTGATCTTCAGTTGCAGCGGGTTTCCAAATGTGCCTTTGATAGGCAGGAAGGGCTGCATAAACTACAATCCGTCGTTGTTGGTCCGACAGTTCACGTATGCTTTGAGAGCTCCGCCGAAGGATGAAGAGGTGCAGGAATCTCTGTACCTCATTGGTCTTCTAGAGGGGGATCTGTTATCCAAGCTTCAGCGCGCCTGGAATGGTATCAGTAAGCGAGGAAAGTCATTGCTGGCAAAAAGCAACAATCAAGCCTACCCTCCGTATACGACTTGGATCAGAGCCAGGGCAGATGCTATAGGGATGCCGTTTCCTCAGGCCAAGCCAGAAAGCCCTCCAATGATTGAAGAGCTTACTACTGTGCCCATTCAGCAGTATAATCAGGTGTTGGCTGAGCGAGATGAATTGAAGCGGGCGAACGAAGAACTGGAGAAGGAATTGGCTCAGCTCCGAAGCGAGAGGAACGAAGCCGTTCATTCTTTCAAAAGGCAGACAGAGCTGGTGAACCAGCTAGGTACAGACCTGACTAAGCAGATAGCCGAGCGTGAGCGCATGGGTCAAGACTTCAAAGCTGTCAACGACGTACTGGCTACGAAGAAGCAGCACTTGGACGAAGCATATCAGAGGATATCCAAGTTCAACCAGCACTGGAAGGCTTCCCTGGCCACCAGGAAAGAGCGGGAGGATAAGCTGATGCTACAGATCTCCAAGCTGGAAGCCCAGGTGAAGGATGTTGAAGAGAGGTTTGATGAAGAAACCGCCCGCAGATACGCCGCCGAAGGCCAGCTCAACAAAGCTCTCGCTAACCTGAAGGAGCGCAAGCTGACGTTTGAGTCCAAGAAGCGGAAGTTAGAAGATTGCTTCGGCGAAGGGGCATGGGAAGGTTCGGTTGAGGGACTTCAGTACACCATCGTGCAAAGGGAGCTACTCGTCGAGAGGTTGCTCACTCTGCCAGATCATCCAGAAACGAAGGAGTTGTTAGAAGAGTATCGCGCCCATGGTCGTACCTGACTATTTGTATTCCTTTTGTTTTGATCATTGTTGTATGCTAACCATCACCAGGCTTGTTGGCTGAGGTCACGCTGTTGATTCATCTTGTACTCGCTGATGCTTTGTACTGCCTTGATAGGCTTTCTTTATATATGAGATTGTTATTTCCATGATTGGATTCAGACTTCTTCTTATTATTATCGGCACCGGCACTCAGGCACTAGGATCGGGGGAAATCTCCCTAACACACAGACACACGCATGCATTTGCATGACGAGCATTTTGTTGTTTTTCCTAACCCTTTCGTGTTTACAGGTTGTCGCAGGTTTTTTCAGGTTGCTTCAGGTTGTCTCCGGTGGTTCCAGGATTGATCACAGACCGATTCACCGCTATCCAACTAGAGCTAATCAGACCAGAATCATGGAGCAAGTGCAAACTGATGTCTAGGAGCTCCGCGAAAGGATGGATCGCTTCATGGAGCTCATGCAAGCGGTTGCCAATGGCCAGGATCAGCTCAGAACTTTGGTTCAGCCTTTGATTTCCAGGGTTGATAGCAACGGCATACTCCATGGTGGGACTGTGCCCACTCCTCCACCAGTTGAAACTCCACAGAATGGTGTCCCCGTGGCCGGGGGCAACGGCAGTGCTAATGGCAATGTGATAGCCAACATCGGACTCAATACGACGGGAGTCGGTAACGGGAGTCTGGGAGCTAATGTCAATATCGGGTCGGGAAACGGCAATGCAGGCGTCGGGAATCTGTTTGTGCCTTAGCCATGGCTTGAGGATCATCAGGATGATGTGTTCTCTCAGAGAGGTGCTGAAGGGGAGCTGAATGCTTAAGCGCGGCTTTGATTCAAGGC
The DNA here is from genome assembly GCA_963859935.3 of Lathyrus sativus. Lineage (NCBI taxonomy): Eukaryota > Viridiplantae > Streptophyta > Magnoliopsida > Fabales > Fabaceae > Lathyrus > Lathyrus sativus. Next base: position 451,938,070 of record OZ012738.1, on the reverse strand, counting down.
ACTGGAAGATAAAATGAGAGATATCGAGAATCAGAATACTTTGGGCGTTGATATGTCCAAGCTGGGATTAATTGCCGATTTCAAGGTGCCTCCTAAGTTCAGGGTACCTGACTTTGAGAAATATAAGGGCACCACTTGCCCTCGTATCCACCTGAGATCGTATTACAGGAAGATGTCTGCTCATTCCGAAGATGAGAAGTTGTTGATGCACTTCTTCCAAGACAGTCTTTCCGGGCCATCCCTCGAGTGGTACATGGGTCTGGAGCCCACCAGTGTGCCCACATGGAAGGATCTTGCTGAAGCATTTGTGCAGCACTACCAATACAATAGCGACTTCGCCCCGAACCGAGTTCAGCTGCAGAATCTATCGCAGAGGAATAATGAAGGATTTAAGGAGTACGCCCAGCGGTGGCGTGAGTTGGCAGCCCGGGTTCAGCCGCCGATGGTTGAATGCGAGCTCGTGTAGATGTTTGTAGCCACCCTCCTAGGGGTTTACTATGAGAAGTTAGTCAGCGGTATGTCTAGGACGTTCTCAGCTCTCATTATCATGGGTGAGCACGTCGAGAATGGGATCAAGATCGGGAAAATCCAGGGTGAGTCATCCTCAGCTGGAGGAGGTGGAAAGAAACCTTATGCTGGCAAAAGGCGGGAAGGAGAAGCGAGCGCTGTGACCAACGCTCGAAGAAAGGGTAAAGGCCCTCAGCAGCAGGTGGCCAGTATAAATATCCCGGCAGCTCCGTGTTGCACCCCAAAATTTGCCCTCACAATACAAGACTTTGTGTTCTAAGAAGGTTCACAAGGTTCACAAGTTCTCCAACAACTTGCATAACCTTTCATGAAGTTCATAAAGTCCACAAGCTACTTTATGAAGGTTCACAAGGTTCACAAGTCCCACAGTGCTTTCAATACCTTTCATGAGGTTCATGAAGTCCATAGGTTGCTTCTTGAAGGTTCACAAGCTTCACAATACCTCCCATGAGTATCACAAGATATCTTATGAAGATTCACAAGGTTCACAAAGTTCACAATTGGTCAGAAGAGTTGACAATTCCCTCAGACAATGCACCTCCTAAGCAGTGCATCCAAAACTAGGGTTTTGACTCTAATCAGGCTAAATGGACTTCCAAGACTTCAAGTGAGCTTCATAACATCTTATATGTGTATAAGAACCCCCATGTCAAGTTTCAAGACTTTTCTCAAAAGTTTGCTCAGTCAGATGATCAGATAAGTCAAAAGCAGTCAATGCAGTTAAAAAGTCAAACTGAGGTCAACTGTGGTCAAACCAAAGTCAAACTTCATGATTTTTTGCCAAAATCAAAGAGAGATTTGGTCCCAGGGGTATTTTGGTCATTTTACACAAATTCTACCAATTCCTTGAAGACGGGCTGTTATTAAAATTCTGAGGCATTTGATGCGTTATGGTTTTGAGGCATTTATCAATCACCAGTTCTGATCATATTGAGATTTGGCATTTGGTCAGTGGAGTTTAATTACGATTAGTTTTGCTGTTGATGCTGAAAATGTTGTGACCATGGTGCCCATATGAGTTTGGTTATGAAACAATTGGTTAACATTTTAATCGGATGATGAGATTAGGATCACAAATACCACTTGGAAATATTTATGTTTTATGCCTATGTTAATGAATTAAATACTTGTGGATTTATTCACATTTGTTTATATTTTTTAACTAAGAATAGAATATAAATAAATTCAAAACTTCGAGGATTTTATTTCATAAATAATGCTATCATACAAGAATGGGGATGTTGCTTCATGCAAAGTACTGTTACAAGGAAGTACATTAAAATTCTCAAATCCTAAGGGATTACATTAAAGCATCTATCCTAAATCCTAAAAGTATCTAAAGGTCCTCATGTTCGTATTTGAACTTCTCCATGAATCCTCAGCTAACCTGCACATCAAAAGAGAACAGACAGTACAGAAAATGTTAGAATTTTTTTCGACACTCTCAGAACAATGTCATCATCGAGTGCCGGGAGTGGCACAACCGAAGCTGCGTCCTACCCCCGTTACCAATCCGCGCCGTTGGCGTCAGATCAAGTAACATTCGTTCTTATCATGCGGAACATCCGAGAGATAGAAGTGATAAAAGAAGCGGGACTGATTCGCTTTTGCCGCAATTGGATTTCCAAACTGATACAAAGGTAAATTTGGACTCAGACCCGGATGCCGGCAGGTCTGAATCACTTTTGTTTTCGAAAGTTTCCAACACCTGAAATTCCACAACAGCATCAGTACAAAATTGATAACAGTTCATAAGCTGCAGCAACTGGTAATTGGAAATTCAAACTAAAAGTGCACAACTGCATCAAGTCTGAACCACATAAGTGAGTTCATGAACACCAAGTTCAAACAGAACAGAAAAATGAAACACAAAACAAGCTGCATCAAATTGCATCAAACACTGTATCCAAAAGTTCAGAAGAATCAGAATTAAGGTCAAGTTTCAGTTTGATATCACAGCCAAAACACCTCAAAAGGTAGTCAGTTCCCAAGTCACAAAAAACGTGAATGTAAGTCATAAGAATATACCATATCAAGAGAATTAGATCAGAGTCCATATTACCATTTGGAAAAACAGCATTCAAAAGGACTGTTCTTGCAACCAAACAGGATATCAAGTGAAGTTATCAAACCACACCCACGAGCGAAACTATACCAGAGAAAGAACGAAGATAAGCTCACGTGCCGTAGACCGCTCAACTGCACAAGAAAGTCAAAAGTTAAAAGGTTGATAGTATTAGTAAACAGGTGGTTCGAGGACCCGAGGGGTCAAAATAACATCCACGGTGACTAAACAATGCCCTTGTTACCACAGAGAATCGAGTTCGAATAAGATCAGAGAAGAATCAGACTATCACAAAGCAGCACATAACGGATGGTTGGACTAATTGAAGCATACCGAATCCGAACCAGGCCTTCCAACTGAGAACTGCAAAACAACGAAGATATTCGAAGTTATATCAGCCCTCAGCTAACCATCATCGGGCATAAGCGTTCGAGTGGCTGGGAGAGCCACGGCCGAAGCCGTTACTAATTCCCTACCGAACGTCGAACGACAAGCATTAGTAACTTGGGACAAGAATATCAGCTCAGACCCGAAGGTCATCACTGCTAAGGCAACACAACCAAAACCGAAAGGTCGAAGGGCATCCCTCAAAGGTTCAGACCTAAGGTCATCATCACCGAAATCAAAAGCAACAGCATAATCAAAAGCAAGGATTATAGTATCCTGTTCCGACGGTTCAGACCCAGTGTCATCATTACCGCGTACCCTTCCCGGCAGCAAAGACCAATGCAAAGCATCCATCCTGAAAGAAGAAGAAGAAAAGTGAGTGTATGTTCCGAACTGATGTTCATAACCAAAGAAATTGAAATCCGAAACCGTATCAGCCACAAAGGGCTAAACCGAAGAAAGTAAGTTATCCAATTTCAAATGAGCGAAAATCCACATCTGCAAAAATCCAATCAGTGTATCAGAAAAATGATCAAACAAAATCGGATCAGATAAAGTGAATGAATCCAATCAAGTGACCCCAAAAATGGAAAGCTTCGAATCAAATCAGAAAAATCATATCAGATGGAAATCAAAAACCCCCAAACAAATCCTAAAAGAGGAAACAAGATTCAATCAGTATCAGATGACTCCAATCCGTATCAGAAAGCGTATCCAATTGGAATCCAATCAATATCTGAACAACACACTAAATCAAATCAGATAAAATCAAATCATACGAAGTTATATCTCAGTAAAAGCGAAGCACAAATCAGATATGGTCCAAGCCCAAAAGAGAAATCAGAGAAGATATAAAGGGACAATCTCACCATGGTGAAACGCGAACGAAAAATCGCAAGCAAAAACCCTAGGCGGCGTGAACAAGGGGCTAACGGCGAAGACGAAGGGACGAACCCTAACAAAGGGGCGAAGATCGATCGTGAATCCTCAAACATCAGATCGTCGATTTCTCCGTATCAGAGAGAATCAGAAGGCGTCATAAAGATCATTACCACCGTCTCCCCACAAAGAACAAAGCGAACAAATTTATTCAGGGATTCAGGAACTCCTCCGAGTCCATCATCATCATCCCTATTCTTTAACGGACGATATCGCCATCATCAAAGCCATAAGCTTCGGTTGCGATATTGCTGGCCATAAGTCATCGCGGATCAAATGTAAACCCTCACATTAACTCATTTTTTTCATTTTTTCATGTTTTGTAGAAGAAGATGCAGAGAATACGAGAGATGGAGGCAAGGAAGAAGAAGAACGGCGCCGCGAATGATTTTAGGGTTGTGAAACCCTAAAAAATCCTTTTTGTCACATTTACTTCCACCGGGTTGGGTCCGGAGGTAATGACCGGCCCAACCCTTTTATTTTTTTTTTACTTTCTTTATCAAATTTTTAAAAATATTTAAGTTGGTTCATTTTTTATAATATAAAAATTAAAAACATTTTCTTATAATATTAAAATAAAAAAAAAACATATTTTTTTTTATTTAAAATTTTATTTGTATAGTTTATATTAATTAAAATAATGTTATGTGATTATTAAAAATAAATTTTTGTATATATATAAACCCTAATTCTTACAAACCCTAAAAATTATTTTCTAAAAAAAAATAAAACCTAATTTTAATTTTCTATATAATTCTATGTATATATTTATTATAATTCTTGTAAATTTTTGTAAATAAAATTAAACCTTATAAATACTTAATGTAAAATTTTGTGAATGTAATTATTGATTATTTAAAATTTATTTTCATCATAATGTGTAAATATTTTTCTTAATAATTGTTAATATATAATTAGAGATAATTAAATTTTGTAAATGATTAAGAAATTTATAATTATGTTATATTTAGAACTTTATATTATAGTAATTATTTAATCATTTATGTTTCTAAATAAAAATCAAATCTTATGTTTAATCACGTTATTAATTAATTATTATTGCTAATTATATTTTGTTGCTTATTATTATTTTGAAATTTCTATCTTATTATTTTTTCTAACTTTGTCTATTTTTCTAATTATTATTGTTTCAACTAATTATTTTCACTAACTTTATATTTCTACTAACCTTATTTAATTTTTCTTATTATTTACTAACCCCAATATTTTATTTACTTATTTGTTATTTTTTTTATTATATTTATTTTGATTATATTTTACTATTTATTTTATTTATTATAATTTTGTAATTGCCTCTTGGATGTAAATTGTAATTATTTAATTATTATTATCATTATGGTTAGTAATTAGGGAGTGCTAATATGTATGATATTTAAAAAAATAAATTAGATCATTTTAATATAAGATAATTAAATTAAACATTTCACACACGTAAGTCGATTTTAATCGCCGTCTCACTTCCTAAGGATATCCCTCAAGTTGCCTATGAATATTGGTTAAGTGGGGTGTATAAAGCAAGTCCCTCAAAAAGAAAATCATCAAAGTCCCTTATGGTTGCCTTTACGAATCGAGTCCCTTTCGAAAAATGATGATAGTCCCTCCAGTTTGCTTATTACACCCCACAATGGCCTTCAAAAATCCAATTGTCCCTCACATGTCCCTTAACATCCAAAGTAAGGACTACCTACTCCATTATAGTAGGGATAGTCTTACTAAGGAAAGGATAAAGAATAAGAAAGACCTTAAAACATTAGGGTAGGCTACTCCTAGATACTTGCTCACTTCAAAACTTTTTCACACTTAAACAAATTTCCAACAAAATTTTCAAACAAGTTTTTTTTCACATCCATACACGGATTATTATTAAACTATTCTGAAATTTTTTGCTATTCACACACTACACTTTCAAAACAATTCAAAAGTGAGCTTAAGTACCTAAGAGCCCATGGATAACCATGGATGAAAAGGGTGCTAACACCTTCCCTTTTCATAACCTACCCCCCGGACCCAAAATATTCTCTAAGGTCTTTCCTGTTCTTTTATAACCTTTCCTTATGGATAAAATAAAAGTCGGTGGCGACTCTTGCTATCCGCAACATTGTTTAAAGTCAGTTCTCCCACCGTGTTACAGAACTGGCGACTCTGCTGGGGATTTATTTAAGAGGGGTACCCTTAGGAATTAAGATCACTTTAAATTGTTTGCCTTGTTTGCTTTATTATTATATTGTTGGGGTGCTCTTATGTGTGAAAGGTCCTAACCCGGATCTAGTGTACCTTAGGTAAATGGCAATAGACCAAGGAAACCGTACGACGTATATCGATATGGTTGATCTGGTGGCCATAGTTAGTGCGACTTCTTGGTTGGTGCTTATATTCCTTAAGTCAAGTTGAGGATAATATTGAGGCTGCCATATGTTGTCAATGCACTAACTGACTTTTAGAACCCTAGTTAACTCATCTTGGCCTTTAGAAAGTAGTGAGGTAACCGGCTTTGGTGCAGACTGAAGTTGGTTGACACTCGATACTACGCTCATTGAGATCTTAAACTTGGAGGGTTTTGGTTGGCAAGTAAGTTGCCTTCTGAACAACCACCCTTGTGAAGGATCAATGATATTGAGATCCCTTAGAACCTGGTTACTTTTGTAGGACAGGATGAACCATCTAACTTCAGGGGAGGGTACTTGCCTTTGAACCTCATGCAAGCCTTTAAACCTAGGGCTATGGTGTGACTTGTTTGTGTGTGCCACATGTTTGTGATTGAGCATGACATCATGACATCATCATGCATCATAAGCATATCATTTTCCCTAACCATTTCAAGGACCAAAGGATTTATCTTTGTTCTTTGTTGCAGTTCATGGCTTCTGCTCGTCGAAACACCATCAGGATCAACTTTGTAGGGATACCTGCTAAGCTCAAAGAGTTGGTTTCCCTAGTGCCTGATCATTCCCAGTTCAACAAGAGACATGGTCACTTATTGGATCTAGTTACTTTAGGGTTCAGTGAAGACATGATGAGTGTGCTGTTTCAGTTCTTTGACCCTAAGCACCATTGCTTTACATTTCCTGATTATCAGCTGGTTCCAACCATGGAGGAGTTCTCTAAACTTCTGGGTATACCTGTTCTTGATCAGAAACCATTCACAGGCTTAGAGAAGGAGCTTAAACCAGAAGTTATTGCTGCAGCTCTACATCTGAAGAAGTCTGACATTGTTCTAGAGACGAGAAGTGGAGTTAAAGGTATTCTTGCCAAGGTATTAGTGGATAAAGCTCAAATGTTCTTGAAGGCTATGAGCTACGATGCTTTTGAGGAGATCTTAGCCTTATTGATTTATGGCTTAGTGTTGTTCCCCAATCCTGATCAGTTCATAGACGTTCATGCCATCAACATATTCCTGAGTCACAATCCAGTGCCTACCTTACTTGGAGACATCCTACATTCTCTTCACACCCGTACTACAAGGGCAAGAGGAACTTTGATGTGCTGCATACCTTTACTTTCTAGGTGGTTTATCTCTCACCTTCCTCGCTCAGTAATGAAGAATGAGCAAGGGTTCAGATGGTCCAAGAGGATCATGTCACTTTCTCACTCAGACATCCATTGGTGCTCCAGATCTATGGAGAATGTCACCATCATTGACCGTTGTGGGGAGTTTCCTAATGTGCCACTTCTAGGCATAAGAGGAGGCATCACCTACAACCCATCTCTAGCTTTACGACAGTTTGGTTACGCCCGGAGCGATGGTCCACATGACATGTTGATTCAGGGCATTGTGTTTGATTACGACAACGATCTTCAGGGTTACCGTCAGAGATTCATCCGAGCTTGGGGAAAGGTAAACAGGATTGACAGCAAGACACTGGAGCCTAAGTACACTATTCCTATGGAGGCTTATCTCAGATGGGTACGATCTCGTGCTCAGACACTCATGATGCCATATCCTGCCGTCCTACCAGTTACCATGGAACCTGTTGCTGAAGGAGACACAGCTTATACCATCCTTCACCCAGACATGCCTACTGATATGGAAGACTTGCAGAGATCATGGATCCAACTGAAAGAGCAAAGGGATACTTTCGAGGCTCATTACAAAGCAAGCCAAGCAAGGATCCTAGAGCTAACAAAGCTACTTCATGAGGAACGAAACCTCAACTCATACCTCAACACAAAGAGGAAACGTCCATGGGAGACTTAAAACCCCATCTTTTGTACTTATTTCGTTTTCATTTTTTGTAAGCCTAAAAGGCAAAACAAGTTATTACTAATAAAAAGTTACTTTCTTGTTTGTTTAAGCAAATTTAAATCCTGCGGTCCTTGAAAACATTGCATATGCATTCCCATATCATTGCATCACAGGTTATAATTGTGCACAGGTTTCTCATCTTCTCGCTGTTTATTTCAGCAATGGCTCTTGAACAATCAGTTAAGGATCTCCAGGCACAGAATGCACAGTTCCAAGAGCTGATCCTGAACCTATCCAAGGGGCAGGATGAATTGAAGACACTGCTGGCCAAGAAGACTAAGAAGGCTAGAAGGTCTGCTGGGTTGCTCAACATGGGAAGAAGGTTCAAAGGTCCTGTCAAGACCAAGGAACAGGTTGAAGACTATGAATCTGAAGAATCTGAGCAGGAGAGAGGCAGTCTCCACAACACTATGGGGGACTCTGATTCTGAGGATAACTACTACCATGAGCCTAACGAAGACAAATTCAAGATGCTGGTGGATAGAATGGATGCTATGGAATTACAGAAATCATCTGGGCTGAATTTTGAGGATTTGAGCTTGATATCTGGGGTGGTCATACCCATTGGGTTCAAAGTTCCTACATTTGTTGTCTATGATGGGGTCTCTTGTCCCAAATTGCATCTGAGGTCTTATGTCAGAAGAATTCAACCCCACACTGCTGATAAAAAGTTGTGGATCCATTTCTTTCAAGAGAGTTTATCTGGAGCTCAGCTAGAGTGGTATTATCAGTTGGAGAGTGTCAACATCAGAGATTGGAATGACCTTGCTGAAGCTTTCTACAAGCAGTATCAATACAATGCTGACTTAGCCCCCACTCGCATGCAGCTTCAAAGCATGTCTATGGGTGTCAAAGAAAGCTTTAAGGAGTATGCTCAGAAGTGGAGAGACTTAGCTGGAAGAGTTCAACCCCCTTTGACTGATAGGGAGTTGGTTGATATGTTCATGTGTACGCTGAATGGTCCGTTTTACAGTCATCTCATTGGAAGCTCATCATCTGGCTTCACTGAGTTGATCATGACAGGAGAGCGAGTAGAGAATGGTATCAAGAGTGGTAAGATCCAAGTGGGCACTTCTTCATCAGGTGCTGCAAAGAAGCCTCCCACTGGGAAGAAAGAATCTAATGCTGTGTATGGTCAGCCTGATCGTAACAGAAGGCATCAGTCTGTTAGTGCAGTTCATATTTCAAATCCAACTCCTGCAACAACAGAGCAGCCTCAAGGCAACCAACAGAGGGCTAGAAGACAGTTCACGAAGATCAACATGTCAATGGCTCAGGCATTGCAACACTTGTTGAAGGCTGAACTTATTACCCTGAGGGAGGCTCCTCAGAATCCCAATGTTACCTCTCCCAAGTACAATCCCAATGCACGATGTGCATATCATTCAAACTGTCCAGGACATGATACTAATAACTGCTGGGTCTTGAAGAACAAAATTCAGGATATGATTGATGCTGGAGAAATTGAGTTTGATCCACCAGGTACTCCAAATGTGATTACAGCTCCAATGCCAAATCACGAGAAGACTGTCAACGCCATTGATGAAGATATTGATGAAGATCTGCATGTCTATTCAGTTATGGAGTTGAGCACACCATTGTCTGTTATCAAAAAGAGGTTAGTACAAGCTGGGATCTTTCCAGGTTGTCATGAAGATTGTCTATATTGTACCTATAAGCCGGATAGTTGCTTCATTTTGAGAGATGGGATTCAACGTCTCATGGATAAATATACTATAGTGTTTGAAAGAAGACCAGCATCTGTAGAAAGTATGGTGGATCATCTGACTCAGGGTAAGAAGATTGAAGAGGTTGACATGGTTGACAAAGTACCACTAAGAATCACTTCAAAGGGTCCCATTAAAATCACTCATCAGGGCCCAATCAAGATTACTGCTGAAGGTCCTGTGAAAGTTGTCGCTGAAGCCAGAGTAGCTCCTCTGATCATTACCACTCCTGGTCCTATTCCTTATACATCTGACAAAGCTGTGCCTTGGCACTAGGGGTCTGATGTTTACATCCATGGTGTCAAACAAGAGCCTTTACCTGATATGCCTGTTGACATTGATAATATTGCTGGATCTAGCAAGATCACTCGTAGTGGAAGAGTCTTCTCTCCTCCAGTTGCTTCTAAGAGTGCAGTTACTCCTGCTGTTACTTCCACCACTGATGCTCGGGGCAAGGGTCCTGTTATTGAGCCTGTATCTACTGATGTGCCAGCTGCTGATGACCTCTCTAAGCAGATGGAAGAAGTATTGAAAAACATTCGCAAGAGTGATTATGATATTGTTGATCAGCTGGGGCATACTCCCTCAAAGATTTCTATGCTCTCCCTGTTATTATGTTCTGAGGCTCATGCCAGGTCATTGATCAAGTTTCTAAAGATGGCTCATGTACCCAGTGCAATTTCTGTGGACCAGTTTGAGAATTGTGTTGCTCACCTGACCTATGACAACGGGTTAGGATTTTCTGATGCTGACTTGACCCCTGCCAAGAGGGATCATAACAGGGCCTTGCATATTTCAATTGAATGCAGGGGCACTACCCTGTCTCATGTGCTGATAGACAATGGTTCCTCTCTGAATGTGTTGCCTAAGGAAGTCCTGAACAAGCTGAGTCCTGAAGATACGGTATTGAAGCCCAGTAATATTGTGGTAAAGGCTTTTGATGGTTCTAGAAGAGTAGTGCATGGGGAAATTGATCTTCCAATCAAGGTTGGCTCTCAGGTGTTTACTGCTACATTCTATGTGATGGATATTCGTCCTTCGTACTCATGTCTGCTTGGTCGTCCCTGGATCCATGGGGCAGGTGCGGTGACCTCCACATTACATCAAAAGTTGAGATATCCGGTGAATGGAAAAGTTGTTACTGTCTTTGGAGAGGAAGAATACTTTGTCAGCCATGTAAACACTTTCAAGTATCTGGAAGTAGAAGGTGAATACATTGAAACTCCATGTCAGTCATTTGAAGTGGTTCCCTGGGCTGTTAAGGATTGTGTGACTCCTCCTGCTGTGAAGAAGGTTCCTGTGGTCATCAGAAACCCTCCAACAATGGCAATGGCCTCCCTCAATGATGCAAAAGCTGTGGTGGAAGAAGGTGGTTGTACTATTTGGGGTCAGCTTCCTGATGTTCCATACAAGTCTGACAAGTTTGGTTTGGGTTTCACTGCAGAGTCCCAGAAGGCTGTCTGTCGTGCCCGTGCTGTTCGTATCACCAATCAAGGGGTTATCAATGCTGTGGTAGATCAAGATGAAGACTACAACTTGGAGGCATGGATTTTTCCTACTGTGGGTGCTGGACTCAATAATTGGACAGCTGAAGATGTTATCCCTATCTCCTTTAGTCAGGAGTAAATACTATTACTGTGTTATGTTTTTAAATTTATGATTTCTGGAACAATTAAAACTTTCAAGCCATGTGCCTTACCCGGGGCACAATGGTGTGCTTGTTACGGGTTGTCATTTCATTTGCATACTTCATTCAATAAAATCAGTGGACGTTTCGTTTTCGTAAATATTGTGTTCCTTGTCTTTCTTTTTCTTTTATTTTTGCTTTATCAGCTATGTGTTCTTACACACACCCACGTCACTAAAATGCAGATCCTCATCCACTCTGGATCCAGTTGATAACAGTTCTACTATTGCCAATTACAATTTCGAGAATCCGATCTATCAAACTGAAGACGGAAACGAGGACGATTGTGAAATACCTGTAGAGCTTGCTAGGTTGTTACAACAAGAAGAGAAAGCTATACAGCCACATGAAGAGCCAGTCGAAGTTGTGAATCTGGGAACTGAAGAAAACAGAAAAGAGGTCAAGATAGGGGCTGATTTAGAGGACAGTGTCAAGAGCAGGTTGATTCAGATGCTACGTGACTATGTGGAGATCTTTGCTTGGTCTTATGAAGATATGCCAGGGTTGGATACAGACATTGTGGTTCACCGTTTGCCAGTGAAAGAAGATTGTCGTCCAAAGAAGCAGAAGGTTCGTCGTATGCGTCCTGAAATGTCAGAAAAGATCAAAGCAGAGGTAATGAAACAGTTCAATGCAGGGTTCTTGGCCGTAACTTCTTATCCTCAGTGGGTTGCAAATGTGGTACCAGTTCCTAAGAAAGATGGTAAGGTACGTATGTGTGTAGACTACAGAGATCTGAACAAGGCTAGCCCTAAAGATGACTTTCCACTTCCTCATATTGATACTCTGGTAGACAACACTGCTCAGCATAAGGTATTCTCTTTTATGGATGGTTTCTCTGGTTACAATCAAATCAAGATGGCACCTGAAGATATGGAGAAGACTACATTTGTGACACAGTGGGGCACCTTTTGCTATAAGGTAATGCCATTTGGTTTGAAGAATGCAGGGGCAACATATCAGCGTGCTATGGTGGCTTTGTTTCATGATATGATTCATCATGAGATAGAGGTATATGTGGATGATATGATAGCCAGGTCTCAGAATGAAGAACAACATCTTGATCATCTGCACAAGTTGTTTGAGAGGTTGAAGAAATACAGGTTGAGATTAAATCCAAACAAGTGTACTTTTGGAGTTAGATCTGGAAAGCTCCTGGGTTTCATTGTCAGTGGAAAAGGTATTGAAGTGGATCCTGCAAAAGTGAAAGCTATACGAGAGATGCCAGCTCCCCGTACTGAGAAGGAGGTTAGAGGTTTCTTGGGACGATTGAACTACATTGCAAGATTTATTTCCCAATTAACTACCATCTGTGAGCCAATCTTCAAGTTGTTGAAAAAAGATCAGGTGATGGAATGGAATGATGAGTGCCAGACTGCCTTTGATGAAATCAAGAGATATTTGCTAGAACCTCCAATTTTAATGCCACCAGTTGATGGAAGACCCTTGATTATGTATTTAACAGTATTAGACAACTCAATGGGGTGTGTATTGGGGCAACATGACGAGTCTGGTCGAAAAGAGCAGGCAATATACTACCTTAGCAAAAAGTTTACCGACTGTGAAACAAGATACTCACTGCTCGAGAAAACTTGCTGCGCTTTGGCATGGGCTGCTCGCCGACTAAGGCAGTATATGTTGACCCATACTACCTTGTTGATTTCGAAGATGGATCCAATCAAGTACATATTTGAGAAACCTGCTCTCTCCGGAAGAATTGCAAGATGGAAAATGATCTTGACGGAATATGATATACAGTATACTACTCAGAAGGCCATTAAGGGGAGTGTTGTTGCTGATCATTTGGCTCATCAAGCAGTAGATGATTACCAGTCAATGAATTTTGAGTTCCCTGATGAAGACATTATGTCTGTTACCAAAGAACCTGGACAATATGACGGACCTGAACAAGGATCCCGATGGACTATGGTTTTTGATGGTGCCTCCAATGCACATGGTAATGGTGTTGGTGTTGTGATTAGCTCCCCTGAAGGTTGTCATACCCCGATTACTGCCAGACTTTGTTTCTATTGTACCAATAACATGGCTGAGTATGAGGCATGTATCATGGGTATGCAAGTTGCTATTGATATGAAGATTCAGTTCCTTGAGGTGTATGGAGATTCAGCTCTGGTAGTAAGTCAGATTAAAGGAGATTGGGATACAAAGCATGATAATCTCATTCCTTACAGAGAACATGTGTTGTCTTTGATCCCACATTTCAAAGAGATTACTTTTGGACATATTCCACGAAGAGAGAATCAGTTGGCAGACGCATTGGCCACCATGGCATCTATGTTTGAGATCAGCTGGGATGATGAAGCTCCCAAGATTACCATTGATAGATTTGAGAAGCCTGCATACTGCAATGAGATTGACACTGAAGGGGCAGAGGAGAAGCCTTGGTTCTATGAAGTGAAAAACTATCTTGAAGCTCAGGAGTTCCCTGAAGGGGCATCTGTCAAAGATAGGAAGTTCCTGAGAAGGTTTTCTGCTAAGTTCTTTCTGAGTAATGGCATTCTGTATAAGCGTAATCATGATTCAACTATGCTTCGTTGTGTGGATAAGAAGGAAGCTACAGAAATTATGGAAGAGATGCATGATGGGACCTTTGGCACTCATTCTAGTGGTCATACCATGGCAAAGAAGATTTTGAGAGCAGGTTACTATTGGTCTACCATGGAAGCTGATTGCTATCAACACTCCAGAACATGTCACAAATGTCAAATCTATGCTGATAAAGTACATGTACCTCCATCTCCATTGAATGTGTTGACTGCTCCTTGGCCCTTCGCCATGTGGGGCATTGATATGATTGGTGAGATCAAGCCTACTGCTTCTAATGGGCATCGTTTCATCCTGGTTGCTATTGATTACTTCACGAAGTGGGTAGAGGCAGCTTCATTTGCATCTGTGACTAAGAATGTTGTGGCTCGGTTCATTAAGAATAATCTCATATGTAGGTATGGTATCCCTGAAAGGATTATCACTGACAATGGCTCTAATCTGAACAACACTATGATTACTGATCTCTGTACGCAGTTCAAGATTAAGCATCACAACTCTTCTCCGTATCGTCCAAAGATGAATGGGGCAGTTGAAGCTGCTAATAAGAACATTAAGAAGATTGTACAGAAGATGACTGTTACTTACAAGGATTGGCACGAGATGTTACCATTTGCTCTGCATGGTTATCGTACTACAATACGTACTTCAACAGGGGCAACCCCATTCTCCTTAGTCTATGGTATGGAAGCAGTTCTGCCTATTGAAGTTCAGATCCCCTCCTTGAGAATTATGAAGGATGCAGGCTTGGATGAAGATGAGTGGATTCAGACTCGACTTGACCAGATAAATTTGATTGATGAGAAAAGGTTAGCAGCAGTTTGTCATGGCCAGATGTACCAGAAACGGATGATCAAAGCTTTTAACAAGAAGGTTAAGCCAAAGGTATATCAGGCTGGTGACTTGGTAATCAAGCGTATCATATTACCACAGGGTGATCCTAGGGGCAAGTGGACTCCAACATATGAGGGACCATTTGTAGTCAAGACAGTGTTCTCAGGAGGTGCCATGATACTGACTACAATGGATGGTGAAGACTTCCCACAACCTGTAAACGCAGACATAGTTAAAAAATACTACGCATAAAAAGAGACCCGCTAGGTTGACAGGCCTAGGCAAAAATAAGGGCATCCCGGCAAACCAAAAGGGTTTGGGCAAAAATTAGGGATATATATATAAAAAGATGTACACCCGGCAAGTCGAAAACCTGAAAAGGCGGCTTGGGCAAAAAAGGGTATCCCGGTGGATTGAAAACCTGAAAGGGCAATCCAGGCAAAAGTTAGGGATTAAAGCGTATGACTATGTCTCGTTTGGATCACTCATGAAACTGCAACCAGTTGTACCACTTACTCAAGCTCAAACAAATGAAGCTCAATCCAATCGTTTCCGTCTCAACAGCAAGAAGATGAGATACTTGAGTGGCAATAGTAGAATTGAAACTCAATAGGATTATTTCCCACACAGCTGATTCTTTTTGTAAAACTTCATGACAAAATTCTCTTACTAGGGTTTATGTCTCCTTGTACAAACTTACCCGTGTATGGGTCACTTTTGATATAAATAAATTCCATCTTTTGAATCCAGATTTACTTTTACCCTATTTACATAAGCGAAACGTCCATTGGTTGTGTTTGAATGTATGTATGCCTTTGAATATGATTGATGTTTACCAGAAATGCATGTATGCTTTTAATATGATTGATGTTTACCAGAAATGCATGAAAATGCAGTAATAGTATTTACTAAGGACGAACGAGGGAAGGATTTCAACGAAGCTTCGCCGGTTCATCTTTACAAGACAGTTACAAACCATCAGTAGGACTAATCCATTTTCACAAAGTCTAATCTCCCCTGGAATTTATATCCATCTCTTTTATCCTCATACGGATATACGGGAAATTACTTTCCAATAAGGGCACGATGAACGAAGACGGGATGTTATACTTATCCTACTATCAAACGAAAACGAAGGTTATCTATACCCTACTATCCCCAACAACGGGAGGTTATCTATACCTTGTTATCCCCAACAACGGGAGGTTATCTATACCTTGTTATCCCCAGCAGACGGAGGGTTATATATTCTTCAACAACGAATCGGGATTTATTTTCCTTGGCCAGCAGTTGTTATACAAGGATATCCAGACACTTCCAGCAGTGTCATATCATACATACATCATTTACAT
This sequence comes from Lathyrus sativus, assembly GCA_963859935.3. Taxonomy (NCBI): domain Eukaryota; kingdom Viridiplantae; phylum Streptophyta; class Magnoliopsida; order Fabales; family Fabaceae; genus Lathyrus; species Lathyrus sativus. The sequence continues at coordinate 451,921,722 of OZ012738.1, read as the reverse complement.
CATACCATAACATATATGTCTATAGTACATTACCTAAGTGCATCATGTCATACATGCATACATAAAGCATAAACTAATGTTGTTATACAGAGTGCTACCTTGTTTTCAGGTTAATTATCCAACAAACAAGCTTAGGATCTTTGGGACTGCTTTATTGTAACCTCAGGGTTACTTTATCCTCCTGATGAGCTTCTTATTACTTTGGACTGCTTTATTGTAACCTCAGGGTTATTTTATCCTCCTGATAGCCTCTCATGACTTCAAGACTGCTTTAGAGCTACTGATTGCTCTATCCTCCTGAAATCATCCTATTACTTCAAGACTGCTTTAGAGCTATTCATTGCTCTATCCTCATGAGGTCATATTACTACTTCAAGACTGCTTTAGAGCTATTCATTGCTCTATCCTCCTGAAGCCATCTAATTATTTCAAGACTGCTTTAGAGTTATCCATTGCTCTATCCTCCTGAAATTACATTATTATTTCAAGACTGCTTTAGAGCTATCCATTGCTCTATCCTCCTGAAGCCATCTAATTATTTCAAGACTGCTTTAGAGTTATCCATTGCTCTATCCTCCTGAAATTACATTATTATTTCAAGACTGCTTTAGAGCTATCCATTGCTCTATCCTCCTGAAATCATTACTTCAAGACTGCTTTAGAGCTATCGATTGCTCTATCCTCCTGAAGACATATCACATTATTATTTCAAGACTGCTTTAGAGCCATTCATTGTTCTATCCTCCTGAAATCATATCATTGCTTCAAGACTGCTTTAGGGTTATCACTATTGATTGCTCTATCCTCATGAAGACATGCTGCTACATCATTATTATTCCAGACTCCTGACAGCTTTCATCATACACCCATATTTTGAACTGCTCCCCCCCTAGTGGCATCTTTAAGCCCACTCAATCATATTCAACTAGCCATCTGTACCACTCTAGTGCACTGGTGAGTGCAAATTTTTGGGCTTTTGTGTTCAATCCCCTTCAACCTTCCAGGTTACGACTGGCAAATATACCAATCTAACCCCTCAGGTTTCAGAAAATTGAACAGGGGCACTCCGCAGCAGCAGTAGCAACCGAATCAACAGGGATACAGGAAGTACCAGAATCAGACATCTTTGGCAAACCGTCACTTCGAGACACCGCCCATGTTGTACGCGCAACTCTTGCAGACTTTGCTTCAGCTACAGTTGGTCCAGAAGAGGACGATGACTCCCTTGACAGGGGCACCTTCGCCAGGGTACGACGCCAATGCCACTTGTGATTTTCATTCAGGGGAACCAGGCCACACAATCGAGAACTGCAAAGCCTTCAAGCACAAGGTGCAGGACATGATGGATGTCAAGATCATCAACTTCTCCGATAATGTGCCCAATGTCACGAAGAATCCTATGCCGAATCATCGGGGAGGCGGAGTGAACGCCATTATCGAAGAAGAGAGTGCAGATTTGTTGACTGACGTCAAAGATCTGAAAACGCCGCTTAGCGTTGTTAAAGCTAAGTTGTTGAAAAGAGGGTTCTTCCCGGGTTGCGGAGAGCTATGTATGGACTGTGCCACACATTCTGATGGATGTGAGCAGTTGGTAGAAGGAATTCAGAGTCTGATGACTGAGGGGATTCTGCAGTTTAGCCGGAGGGCTGAAGGTGGATCAGGGGAGGCAGTGCTGAAGCAGGCCGATGAAGTCGCCACCATCACCATCCCTCGCCGGCCGATAACCATTTCTGCGCCCAGACCGCCCACAATTACTATTACCAAAGCTGGGCCGATACCCTTCGAGAGCACTAACGCCGTTCCGTGGCATTATGGGGCTGAAGTCTACTGCAACGGACAGAGGTTGGAGCTGGAACCGTATGGGTCGACTATGGAGAACCTCGCAGGAGTCAGTGGTATCACTCGCAGCGGAAAAGTGTTTGCACCGCCAGAGGTCGTGGCGGATAAAGCGGTCAGAGCTGATGCGGCCGATAAAGGTAAAAGTAAATTCATTGAAGAGACCCCGCGTGGGGTAGAAACAGATTTGCTTGTTAAAGATGCCGAGGAGTTTATGCGGTTGATCAAAAAGAGCGACTACAAGATTGTAGATCATCTCCATCAGACGCCCTCGAAGATTTCCATTCTCAACTTGTTGCTGTGTTCTGAAGCACACCGCGACGCGCTGCTGAAGGTGTTGAACGCCGCCTATGTACCGCAAGAAATATCGGTGAATCAGCTAGAAGAGGTGGTAGCCCACGTAAATGCTGGAAATGGGCTAGGTTTCACGGACCTGGAGCTGACGCCGAAGGGGAGAAATCACAATAGCGCCCTGCACATCTCGATAGAGTGTAGGGGCACAATCATGTCGCACGTGTTGGTGGACACGGGTTCGTCACTTAATGTCCTTCCGAAGAAGGCATTAATGAAGTTGGATACTCGCGGATTGATCTGCACACCCAGTGATCTGGTTGTGAAGGCATTCGACGGAACTAAACGCCACGTTTTCGGGGAGGTGACCCTGCCAATTCAAGTTAGCCCGGAAACGTTTGACGCGGTCTTTTATATTATGGACATCATGCCTGCCTACAGTTGTTTCTTGGGCCGGCCATGGATCCATGCTGCTGGTGCCATGACCTCCACGTTGCACCAAAAGCTCAAATATGCTGTCGGAGGAAGCGTCGTAACCGTGTGTGGCGAGGAAGACATAATGGTGAGCCATTTGTCGTCCTTCAAGTATGTGGAGATGGATGGCGAAATCCATGAAACTCTTTGTCAAGCGTTCGAGGCTGTCAAGGTGAAGGACGTAACTCCTGTGGTCACTGAAAAGCCAGAGATGACTCTTTCCTCGTTCAAGGAGGCTCGGGCCGTTGTCTAAGCCGGATCTACCCCAGGTTGGGGGCGAATTTTGGAGATACCCAACAAGCAGGATAAATTTGGGTTGGGATATTCTCCTGGAGCTGAAGCTTCTTCTTCGTCTAGCAGTGCGTCTCGAGGTAAAGGGCCGATCCAGTTTACCAGCGGCAGAATGATTTTCAAGAGCATCAACGCGGTGTCTGAAGACAGCGGGGATAGCGATTGTGACCTCGACTCTTGGATCCAGCCAAGAAAGCTAGGCGAGGGCCTCAACAATTGGTCCATCAAGGATGTCATCCAGATGACAAGTGAAGAGTAATGATTTACTTTTTTCCAATCATTGTACAACCCTATGTCCTACCCGGGGCATAGTGGTTTTATTGTCAGGGCCTTGTTGGATTATGTACATGCATTTTGTTAATAAATCAAAGGCGTTGTCTTCGTATTCAAATATTGTGATCTCTGTTATTCCTGTTTTATATTTGTTTTGAAAAACAGTAAAATGGTAATGGGGTTTGTGCTAACCTGCACATCCTTCTTTTAAACTTAACCCTTGTTATTGCAGGATCCACATAACAGATGACATCGACTCTGGACCTTCTACGGCTCACTTCGACTTCGATTGCCCGACCTATCAAGCCGAAGAAGAGATTGATGAAGACGAAGACCTTCCTGAAGAGTTGGTCCGCTTGTTGAAACAAGAGGAAAAAGTTATTCTGCCTCATGAGGAGGAGATCGAGATCGTGAATCTGGGTTCTGAAGAACTCGTCAGAAACGTCAAGATATGGGATGCATTGCAGAATGATGTCAAGCAGAGATTAGTCGAGATGCTAAGAGAGTATAGTGACGTCTTTGCTTGGTCATACGAAGATATGCCCGGACTTGACACGGACATCGTGGTCCACCACTTGCCGTTGCGAGAAGATTGTCCTCCCGTTAAGCAGAAGCTTAGGAGGACGCGACCAGATATGGCCGTTAAGATCAAAGAAGAAGTGCAAAAGCAGCTTGACGCTGGCTTCTTAGCGGTCACCACTTACCCTCCGTGGGTCGCCAACATAGTGCCTGTACCGAAGAAGGACGGTAAGGTACGAATGTGCGTCGATTATCGGGATTTGAATAGGGCTAGCCCTAAAGATGATTTCCCGTTGCCTCATATCGATGTGTTGGTCGACAACACAGCCCAGTTCTCCGTGTTTTCGTTCATGGATGGCTTCTCCGGTTACAACCAGATCAAGATGGCGCCGGAGGACATGGAGAAAACGATGTTTATCACGCCTTGGGGAACATTTTGCTATAAGGTAATGCCTTTCGGTCTGAAGAACGCAGGGGCCACTTACCAACGAGCAATGGTAACTTTGTTTCATGACATGATTCATCATGAGATTGAAGTCTATGTTGATGACATGATTGCGAAGTCCCAAACGGAGGAGGGACATCTGGTCAATTTGCTGAAGCTTTTTGAGAGGCTTAGGAAATTCAGGTTGAGGCTGAATCCTAACAAATGTACTTTCGGAGTATGGTCCGGAAAGTTACTGGGGTTTATCGTGAGTGAACGAGGCATCGAGGTTGATCCTGCGAAAATAAAAGCCATACAAGAAATGCCAGTGCCAAAAACAGAAAAAGAAGTTCGTGGTTTCTTGGGCCGAATAAACTACATTGCAAGGTTTATCTCCCAGCTCACGGCCACATGTGAACCGATGTTCAAGCTCTTAATGAAAGATCAGGCGATTACTTGGAATGAGGATTGCCAGAAGGCATTCGACAAGATAAAGCAGTATCTTCAAGAACCTCCAATCTTGATACCCCCAGTGGCTGGACGACCATTAATCATGTACTTGACAGTTCTTGAGAATAGTATGGGGTGTGTTCTCGGTCAGCACGACGAGACGGGCAGAAAGGAGCATGCCATTTACTACTTGAGTAAAAAGTTCACTGACTGTGAATCTCGTTACTCGATGCTGGAGAAGACGTGTTGTGCACTAGCCTGGGCTTCCAAACGTCTACGACAGTACATGCTCAATCACACCACCATGCTAATTTCGAAGATGGATCCGATCAAGTACGTCTTCGAGAAGCAGGCTCTTTCGGGCAGGATTGCCAGATGGCAAATGGTGTTGACAGAATATGATATTCAGTACGTTTCCTAGAAGGCCATCAAGGGAAACGTATTGTCTGATTACCTTGCCGAACAGCCGATCGAGGATTACCAGCCAATGAAATTTGAATTCCCTGATGAGGATATCATGTTTCTCAAAGCGAAGGATTGCGATGAGATGTTGCCCGACGAGGGGCCAGATAGGAAATCCCAGTGGAAGTTGATATTCGACGGGGCGGTTAATTCCTATGGAAGTGGCGTTGGGGCGATCATCACGACTCCCCACGGATCCCACATCCCGTTCACTGCGAGACTGACGTTTCCAGTCACCAACAATGAGGCGGAGTACGAAGCATGCATCATGGGTCTAGAAGAGGCAATTGATTTGAGAATCAAGAATCTAGACGTATATGGTGACTCGGCGCTTGTGATCAACCAGATTAAAGGGGAGTGGGAAACTCGTCAATCAAATTTGGTGCCGTACATGAATTATGCCAGAAGGCTACTTCCGTTCTTCGATCGAGTGGAACTCCATCATGTGCCCAGAGCAGAAAATCAGATGGCTGATGCCCTAGCCACGTTGGCTTCAATGTATAAATTCAATTTTTGGAATGAGGCTCCAAGAATTGTGCTTTCTCGCCTTGATAGACCTGCATTTGTCTTTGCAATCGAGGAAGCCGCCGACGGCAAGCCATGGTTTCATGACATCCAGACTTTCCTTATGACTAAGGAGTATCATGCAGGTGCGTCAACCCAGGATAAGAAGACTCTGAGGAGGCTGTCTGGAAACTTTTATCTCAATCCTGATGGAGTTCTATATAAGAGAAACCACGATCTCGTGCTACTCAGATGTGTAGATGAGAAAGAGGCGAGTATGCTCATGGAAGAAGTCCATGAAGGCACATTTGGTACGCACGTCGGCGGGCATGCTATGACAAGGAAGATCCTGAGAGCAGGATATTACTGGCTGACGATGGAATCGGATTGCTTCAAATTCGGGAAGAGATGTCATAAATGCCATATTTATGCTGATAAAGTTCATGTGCCGCCGTGCCCGTTAAATGTCATGTCCTCCCCGTGGCCGTTCTCCATGTGGGGCATCGACATGATAGGCAAGATCGAGCCCACTGCATCTAACGGTCATCGCTTCATTCTAGTAGCTATCGACTACTTCACCAAGTGGGTGGAGGCAGCCTCGTATGCTAATGTGACCAAGCAGGTGGTGGCTAAATTCATAAAGAGGGACATCATCTGTCGTTACGGAATTCCCGAGCGGATCATTACTGATAATGGTTTGAATCTAAATAACAAGATGATGAAGGAGCTGTGCCAGAGTTTTAAGATTGAACACCACAACTCATCTCCTTACCGGCCGAAGATGAATGGTGCCGTTGAAGTGGCCAATAAGAACATAAAGAAGATTGTTCAGAAGATGGTTGTGACCTACAAAGATTGGCACGAGATGCTGCCATTTGCACTGCACGGTTATCGTACGACGGTGTGTACGTCAACCGGGGCAACTCCTTTCTCCTTGGTGTACGGTATGGAAGCTGTCCTACCGTTAGAAGTGGAGATCCCTTCTTTGCGAGTTTTGGTTGATGTGAAACTCGACGAGGCAGAATGGATTACGAACCGACTGAATCAACTCAGCCTGATGGACGAGAAGAGGTTAGCATCGATCGCGTTTGGTCGTCTATACCAAAGCTGAATGAAGAAAGCTTATGATAAGAAGGTACGTCCTAGAAGCTTTCAGACGGGTGATCTCGTCCTGAAGAAGATTCTTCCTCCACACTCCGATCACCGGGGCAAGTGGAATCCCAATTACGAAGGTCCGTATGTCGTCATCAAGGTCTTCTCGGGAGGAGCTTTGTTGTTATCCACGATGGATGGTGAAGATTTTGCATCCCCGGTGAACGTGGACGCAATTAAAAAATACTTTGCTTGAAAGCGACCCGCTGGACAAAAAAAAAGAGAGTCCAGGCAAAAATGGGGCATCCTGGCGAACCAAAAACAGAATAAAAGGTTCGGGCAAAAATTAGGGATATAAATTGAAAAAATGTACACCCGCGAAGTCGAAAACCTACACTGGGCGGCTTCGGCAAAAAGGGGTATCCCGGTGAACTGAAAACCCGCAAAGGGCGGTTCACACAAAAGTTAGGGATTTGAAAAAAGCAAATGACTGCGTTCCGCGTGTGGATTTTCTTTGTTTAGTGGTTTGGAAGACCTGAGGGCCGTTTATCTGAATCAATCTCTTCCGAAGCTGAAGCGTCGGAGAAGTATCGAAGTCGAGTGGGTCATAGAGGGATCAACTCATGGTGTTCATCTACGCCTCGTTGCCGACATTTGTATATACTGATGTATATTTATGTTTTATTTTGCGCGGCTTCCTCATTTCAGGAGCTTGCATCTGTTGTAAAACATCTTTACCCATTCAGGGGTTCGTTATCAATAAATTGTATACTATTCAGCAATTTTGTTTGCCTGTTTAGCATCTATCCGTTTTGTTTGCGAAAAAGAACGCCGATGTTTTTGATAAAATGCGCATACATAAACTTACTGGCCTAGGCCACTGATTGTTGAAACAATGAATTGCTTAAACATTGTCACAAGATGATAACCTTGATAGGCCCCTTTGAAAAGGGTATCTTGTCTATTTGTTTGTGTTGTTACAGGTGTAGCATATTCCAGACAGTGCGTCGTGCGCATCCCGAAGCAGGATGATTCCTCTTTCTCCAGCAAAGTTCAGCAGCCTCTCCCCGCAGAGTCTGAACACGAGATAATGAGCATTGATATGTCTCCCCAGGCAGAGATGATTCTCTCCCCAATCAGATGCGTCCTGAAGGAACGTCATCTCCTCAGCTGAGTCAGGCGCCGAAGCGCGTGTTTATCCCCCAGCACCGGGTCACAAGTGCAGGTTTCGTAGGGAACTATTCGTTCACTGAAGTGTGCAGCAACTGATAGTCCAGACTGAAGTCTCTAGCGGAATTGAAATTCCCCACCAAAGTCGTACTCTCCCCCGAAGTCGGATGATTCCTTCTTCCCCAGCGGAATTGAGATTCCCCCCCAGAGTCGTACTCCCCAGCGAAGCAGAATGATTTCTCCTTCCTTGGCCGAGTTTGCAGATCCCCAAGAGAGCCGAATCCTTAGAAGCTGCTCAAGCCATGATTGGTTCTCCCCAGCGGAAGGTTGAACAACTGATGCTGTTTCCCCACAGAGTCGCTATCTCCAGAGAAGTAGCCATGAAGGCCACGCAAGTTATTCCCGCGATTGACGTTGCTTTCCCTCAGCAGGTCCAAGTTCTCGTAGAGCTTCATTCCCCCGCAGTAGTCAACTGAAGTTGTGTCCCCTGCGGAGTCCAATTGAGATTGGCGTGACCTTGTTCTCCTCAGCAGGATGATTCCTCTATCTGAGTAGTTCTTTCTCCTTGACAGGAGGATTCTCCCTTCAGCATTTATTTTGCTGACAGGATCGCATCATTTTGCATGAACTGCATAGCATGTATCATGAACGCATAGCATTTCCACCGTGTGGAGCATTGCGCCATTGCCGAAGCATACGTATATTAAACATGATCTAGGTTGTTACCATTCTTGTTTTGCAGGTGTTCCGCCGCAGAATTGAGTGCTTAGGATGATTCCTGAAATTCTCCCCAACGAAGCCGCTTGCTCAAGATGATTCTTGAAGTCCCCGGCGGAGTTATTGGGTCAAGATGATTCTTGAATTCCCCAGCAGGGTCGTTTGCTTAAGATGATTCTTAAGATCCCCAGTGCAGTCGCCAGAGTGGTTGCTCAAGTTGATACTTAGAGTCCCCGACAGAGTGTTTGCTCAGGATGATTCCTGAAAGCTCCAGCGTGGTTATCGGTTCAAGATGATCCTTGAAGTCCCCGGCGGAGTTATTTGTCCAAGATGATTCTTGAAGTCCTCAGTAGAGTTGATTCATCCGGAATGATTTCTGGATCCCCGAAGCGGAGTTACTTGATAGTTCTCTAGAATCCCCAGCGGAGATGCGACATCCTCAGCAGGTTTTCGAACGGCGAAGTTGAAACCTCCCTTGAAGACTCCATGATTGAAGTCTGACCGTGTTAATGAAGCAGTTCTCTCAGCTGATGCGGAGTGCCTGATGGCAGAGGTTTAGATATTCCCGATTGGCTCATGATTGACCAAGGAGTCTATTCCCGACTTGCTGATAAAGTCCGGCTGATGCCCGACAGTTTTCTTTGAATGCCTGATGGCATGATCAACCTGATGGTTGACCTGATGGAGTCCAGCTGATGCCCGACAGTTTTCTTTGAATGCCTGATGGCATGATCAACCTGATGGTTGACCTGATGGAGTCCGGCTGATGCCCGACAGTTTTCTTTGAATGCCTGATGGCATGATTGATAACACGAAATCATATAGATATTTTTATGCATAAATTCAACTAAAGTTTAACCATTTTCGATCCGATTTCGGGTTATTTCCGTGTTATTTGTCTGATGTTTTGCAGGTATTCAACGATCACGTCTAAACAAGGCAACATGAAGAAAAGAAGCCATCTCAGATGAAATATGGACGAAAAAGGAGTGAAAACACAATGAAAAGCGCATGAAGCTGTTTTTGCTGATGTGACGACCGTCACAGCTCCATGACGACCGTCACACGGGTGACGACCGTCACACCTTGTGACGACCGTCATGCAGGCAAAAACGCCCCACTTCAATTACACGTTAAAGAATCAGTTCCAATTCCCACAGAGTGGACCATGACTCCCTAAATTATCTGCCTCAAAGTCCATCACCTTCAATGATAACCGTTGGAATTCCACTTCTATAAAAAGGGAAGCAGGGGACTTCAGAAAGTGTGTTGCATTCATACAACGAAGTGCTGCCAAATTTATTTTCCAGAGCATATTTTCCAGCAATATTCTTATTTGTTTCTCTTTACCTTTCCTGTATTCCATTTTTCATTCTTCTATAATTTCTACTTGTACTGTACGATCAAGTTGGCATTAGAGATCAGAATCCTGCCAACATCTGTGGAGGATCTGCCCAAAGGTCAATTGGCATATTTACAGGTTTCTCATTTCAATCGATTCCAGTTTTATTATAATGCAAATCATTATTTATTATTTTTATTTATATTTTATCTTTCCCAAATCCATGTCTAGCTAAACTTAGGTAATCGATATGTAGTAATAATTCGAATGGGATTTGATAACAACTGGTTGAAAAACTTTCTTTTCAAAAAAGTAATTTATGGTCTGAGTGTTTAAAATTGATTCACTGAATAAACTTCGTCGCGAAAGCGAGAACTTATTTAAAAGTAGTTTTGCCACGAAAGTGGGAAATTAATTAAGATACGAACCAACAAGCGAAAGCTGCGGTAAGGTCAGATAGTAAACACTAGTCATTCATTTTAATAACAGCGAAAGCACTTTAAAATGAATTAGAACTTAGAGATTTCCAAAAAGTAATTTTAACCCCGAACGGGATACGAAAGTGTACGTTTGGCCCTTAGGATTATGATTAGCGTCAATAACCATTGTGAGGCGAGAGTCTTCGAATCACCATTTTCTGCTTAAATAAACTTTGAAAATTATTTCATACACCAGTAACTTATCAAATCCCTGAAGAACACAATTACTACGTATCGATTCAATCATTTATAATCTAAATAGTATTCTTAGTTCCCTTTTAGTGACAATCTTATTCCCTTAAACATATTCTACCTAGCTAAACATAGTAACTCCCGAGAACACTAGTTTGATTACGAGTCCCTGTGGGATCGATATCTATTATTACTACGCGATAGACTGTGCACTTGCAGTTAGGTTGTATTAGACATAGAAAGTCGCGATCAAGTTTTTGGCGCCGTTGCCGGGGACCCGTTTAGTCAATAGTGTAACCTTCTGTTACGCCGTATAGACTAGGTTAACAATTTTCATTTTTCCTTTACTAGTTCTGTCGATTGTATGCCACGAAATCGCCCGCAAGGCGATATCGTAAAACCTTCAGTCGCAGAACTAGAACGCTTCTTACATTTAAGAAGTAGAATCATTGGGTACCAACTCAAACAACTCAAACATAACACTCCCGAACCTCTCACTTCCATTCCCAAATCAGAAGAAAAAGAACCAGAGATGGCTGAAGGACCTCCAAACAAACCGCTGAAGGCATACGCTACACCATCTCAGATGGAGCCTAGAAGTAGCATTGCTGCCCCAGCTATTACCCGAAATGATTTTGAGTTGAAACCATCATTGCTGTCGGCTGTACAACAAAACCAATTCTCAGGAAACGCGATTGAGGATCCGAACGAACATCTAACGAAGTTTGTACAATATGCAGACACAGTGAAAGCAAATGGAGTAACTCCAGACGCGATAAGACTTCGTCTTTTCCCATTCTCTCTTAGAGATAGAGCGTGGACATGGTTACAATCGTTACCATCCAACTCCGTTACGACGTGGGAGCAATTGAAGAACGTCTTCTTAGCGAGATATTTTCCGCCAAGCAAAACTGCTATGCTTAGAGCTCAAATCAACGGATTTCGACAGAAAGATACTGAATCTCTTTACGAAGCATGGGAACGATTCAAAGATATGATGCGAACATGTCCTCACCACGGTCTAGAAGACTGGGTGACAATCCATACTTTCTATAATGGGCTTCTATACAATACTAGATTAACAATAGACGCTGCCGCGGGCGGTGCACTTATGGATAAGCCATACGACGAAGCCTATCAATTAATAGAAAACATGTCACAAAACCATTGCCAATGGGGAGGTGAACGCACTCCAACTGAGAAAACCACAGCGAAAGGTGGGATGTACGAGATCAGCAGCCTTGAAAAGTTCAATGCTAAAGTAGATGCTCTAGCACAGAAGATCGATAGTCTGACCGTTAACCCCACTGCAACTGTCGCTGCAGTAACTCCAAATTGCAAGTTATGCGGAAGCACCACTCATAATGCACCCGAATGCCCATTGCTAGCCGGAATCCCACCAGACCAGGTAAATTATGCTCAAGGAAATCCCTACGCAAATACCTACAACCCAGGTTGGCGAAATCATCCAAACTTTTCTTACAAAAGCGAAAATACATTGCAAATGCCTACTGCTCCGCCAGGATATCAGAAACCTGCTGCTCAGAATACACCTAGGAAATCGAACCTCGAGTTGATGATGGAAAAGTTTATAGCTACTCAAGCTCAAACAAACAAAGAATTCCTGAATCAAAACATACACACTAGCGAGCAAATTAAACAGTTGACAGGAAAAGTAGACGCTTTAGCCACCCACAACAAAATGTTAGAAACTCAGATATCACAAGTGGCTCAACAACAAGCCTCTGCTGCCGCACCAGCTGGCACATTTCCTGGACAACCCGAACAGAATCCAAAAGGCCAAGCAAATGCTGTAATACTAAGAAGTGGAAAAGAATTGGACGAACCGATCGATCCGAGGACCGAAAACTCAGCCATGCAACAAAAACCAACTGAACAAGCAGAGAAGGAATCCGAGTTAGAGAAGAAGGAAGACAACGAGAAGGAGGATACCGCAAGTGAAAAAACTCAAGCACCTCCAGCGCCATATAAACCACCTATCCCTTATCCGCAAAGACTAATAAACTCCAAAACTTCAGGACAGTTTAAGAAATTTGTAGAGCTCCTTAAACAGCTGAATATTACTATTCCTTTTACAGAAGCGATAACTCAAATGCCGTCATACGCTAAATTTCTCAAAGAGATCCTGTCGAATAAGAGAAAGATCGAGGATAATGAAACAGTTACACTTACTGCAGAGTGTAGCGCTATTATTCAAAACTGCATGCCTCCTAAATTAAAAGACCCAGGTAGTTTCTCCATACCCTGCGTCATAGGAAAGTTCGTAATAGACAAAGCTCTATGCGATTTAGGAGCCAGTATCAGTGTTATGCCCTTATCTATATGCAAAAAGCTGAATATGGGAGACCTCAGACCAACCAAAATGTCCGTACAATTAGCTGACAGATCAATAAAATACCCAGTCGGAATACTGGAAAACGTTCCAGTACGCATAGGACAATTCTACATTCCAACCGACTTCATAATCATGGACATCAAGGAGGACACTGTAACCCCAATTATCCTAGGAAGACCGTTCCTAGCTACAGCCGGAGCGATTATAGATGTGAAGAAAGGAAGGCTAACATTCGAAGTAGGAGAAGAAAAGATAGAGTTCATTCTCACCAAGTTCTTACAAGCACCGGCAATAGACGATACCTGCTATTTATTGGACGAAATTGACAAATGCATAAGAGAACTTGAAAATGAAGAGACCACGTATTCAGAAATAATAAAGATTCAAATACCCGATATTTCTGAAGACGATAATTGGCGTAAACCGTATAAAGACGACAGCCTAAGCGAAAGCTTAGCACTGACCCCAAACCATATGCCTGGTCCGAAGAACCCATCTTTAGAACTCAAAACACTACCCAAAAACCTTAGATATGAATTTCTAGACGATGAACTAAAAAGACCAGTGATAGTCAACGCCGACTTAGGACAACCAAAAACCAAAAAGCTATTAGAAGTCCTAAAGAAGTACCCCACCGCGTTAGGCTATAACATAAGCGATCTAAAAGGTATAAGCCCATCGATCTGTATGCATCGAATTACAATAGAGGAAGACTCTAAAACCTCTCGAGAGCATCAGAGGAGACTGAACCCCATCCTGAGAACTGTAGTCAGAGATGAAGTAAAGAAATTGCTAGATGCAGGAATCATCTATCCGATCTCTGATAGTGAATGGGTCAGCCCAATTCATGTCGTACCAAAGAAAGGAGGAGTCACAATAGTTAAAAACGAAAAAGGCGAATCAATAACAAAAAGAGTCGTGACTGGAAGCAGGATGTGCATTGACTATAGAAAGCTTAACAAGGCTACGCGCAAAGATCACTTCCCGTTACCCTTCATAGACCAAATGTTGGAAAGATTAGCCAAACACTCATACTTCTGCTATCTAGATGGTTACTCAGGATTCTTCCAAATTCCCATCCATCCTGATGACCAAGAAAAGACTACATTCACCTGCCCTTATGGTACTTTTGCTTACCGCCGAATGCCGTTCGGACTCTGTAATGCTCCAGCAACCTTCCAAAGATGCATGATGGCAATCTTCGCAGATTTCATAGACGACATCATGGAAGTATTTATGGACGATTTCTCGGTATGTGGACAAAGTTTCGAAGGATGCCTACAAAACTTAGAAATGGTATTAGAACGTTGCGTAAAAGTAAACCTCGTCCTAAATTGGGAAAAATGCCATTTTATGGTCCGACAAGGAATAGTTCTAGGACACGTCATATCAGATAGAGGAATCGAGGTAGACAAAGCTAAAATAGAGATTATAAAAGATCTCCAACCTCCAAAATCCGTATGAGAAATACGGAGTTTTCTAAGACATGCCGGTTTCTACAGAAGATTTATAAAAGATTTTTCGAAAATCACAAAACCTCTGACCAGCCTGTTAATGAAAGATGCTGAGTTCGTCTTCGACGACGACTGTTTAAAAGCATTCGAAACATTGAAATCAACCCTTATCACCGCACCGATCATGCAACCACCCGATTGGCGACTACCGTTTTAAATCATGTGCGATGCGAGTGATTATGCCGTAGGCGCAGTTCTAGGACAAAGGAAGGACAAGAAACTCCATGCCATCTACTATGCCAGTAGAACCTTAGATCCTGCCCAAATGAACTACGCTACCACAGAAAAGGAACTTCTAGCAGTTATATTTGCGCTTGACAAATTCCGTTCTTACTTAGTAGGAGCAAAAATCATCATATACACAGACCACGCTGCCATAAGGTACCTAATAAGCAAAAAGGATGCCAAACCAAGACTATTGAGATGGATCCTGTTATTACAAGAGTTTGACTTAGAAATCAAAGATAAGAAAGGAACCGAGAACGTTGTTGCAGATCACTTATCCCGAATAGAAGGCATCAGACATGAACCAGTACCGATAAATGACGATTTCCCGTACGAACGTCTGATAGACAAATTAGAAAGTGACACACCCAACTCAATCTCGGAAGACCTAAAATTTGAAAAAGCCGTAGAAGCCGTCTATGCCCAAGTCACATTACCTTGGTATGCTGACATCGTTAATTACCTCGCTACGGGCGTGCTTCCACCGGATCTTACTTATCAGCAAAAGAAGAAATTCTTCCACGATCTGAAACACTATTATTGGGACGAACCTCTACTCTTCAAGAGAGGGGCCGACAACATATATCGTCGCTGTGTCCCAGAGGAAGAAATAGAAAATATTATTTCCCAATGCCATTCAGCACCATATGGTGGTCATGCTAGTACATCCAAGACGTGCGCTAAGATTCTTCAAGCCGGCTTATTCTGGCCTAATCTCTGGAAAGACGTTCACATCGCCGTACAAAAGTGCGATCGATGCCAACGAACTGGAAACATCTCGCGACGCGATGAAATGCCTCAGAAAGGAATCTTAGAGGTAGAAATCTTCGACGTTTGGGGAATAGATTTCATGGGACCATTTCCACCTTCTTTTGGTAATAACTACATACTCGTCGCTGTCGATTACGTGTCTAAATGGATAGAAGCCATAGCCGCTCCAATGAACGACGCACGAGTAGTAATCAAACTCTTCAAAAACACAATCTTTCCTAGATTCGGTGTACCAAGACTCGTCATTAGTGACGGCGAATCTCACTTCATATCACGAATATTCGATAAACTTCTCTCTAGATACGGAGTCCGGCACCGAGTAGCTACACCCGATCATCCGCAAACTAGCGGACAAGTAGAGGTCTCGAACAGAGAAATAAAACAGATCTTGGAAAAGACTGTCGCTACCTCAAGGAAAGATTGGTCGTCGAAGCTACAAGAAGCTTTATGGGCTTATAGGACCGCATTTAAGACACCAATAGGTACTACCCCCTATAAATTGGTTTACGGTAAATCCTGCCATCTCCCTGTAGAATTAGAGCATAAGACCTTTTGGGCCATTAAGACACTCAACTTCAACTACACCGAGGCAGGAGAAAAGCGAATCTTGAACTTACACGAGTTAGAAGAACTTCGATTAGACGCTTACGAAAATGCCCGTATCTACAAAGAATGAACTAAAAAGTGGCATGATAAACGTTCAATCAGGAAACAATTCAGTGTGGGAGACATCGTATTGCTCTTTAATTCACGATTAAAACTCTTCCCAGGTAAACTAAAATCTAGGTGGTCTGGACCTTATGAAGTGACTAAAGTACTTCAGAGTGGAGCTGTTGAAATTACCGATAAGACGAATGCACCATTTATCGTAAACGGGCAACGTCTAAAACATTACAATAAGAACGACAACAGTCCTCAAGTCAGCAATATAACATTGCTTGAGCTTCCAGCTCAGACACCCGAATAGCTTCTCACCAAGCTATCGTCAGGCTTTAGACGTTAAAAACAGCGCTTACTGGGAGGCAACCCAAATTTCCCTCGTTATTGCATTTCATTTTTCTTTAAAAGTCCACTTTGAAAATCCAACAAAAATTCTAAACTTATAATTACTACTACTTTCTACTTTCGTTTGTTTTCATATTCTATTTTATTTTTTTTCCTCTTTTGTCTTTTGTTTCTACCGCTTTTCGTTTCTAAAAATCCTGACTTCAATTTCCTGTTTTAAACTTTTCAAGATTTTTAAAAGCCTTCAAAACATTCCTTCTGTTTTCTCCGAATTACCTGCGAGTATGGCCGAATACGACTTCACAAAGGTTCACTTCCGAGGACTAGCTCAAAAGGCAAGATTTGCAGCACTGATCGAAAGAGAATTCGCCTTAACGCTGTATTATGATAAGGCTACTATGGACAAACTAGGAATCACGGATAGCATTCAATACCTGTTCAATCAACTGGGTTGGGAGAACACTGCTCTGAAAACACGTTTCGCTACATATAAGGATCTTACCTATGAATTCCTTAGTTCTTTCAGATACATACCCAATTATGGTTTTGGATCCAGCACAGAGCTGATTACCTTCCGATTGTTTGGAATGGACCAAACCCATAGCCGGATGTCACTAGCTAACCTCCTAGGATTTCCTAGCGGACCGCATGTGTTCATCAGTGCAGAAGATGACGATATCGATTTTCAACTCAATCAATTCTGGGGTAGAATCACAGGCGACTATCACCCTGAACCAGACAGAATCTATAATGATGACATTCATAACCCAGCCTTCAGATACTTCCATAAGATACTAGCTCACACCTTGTTTGGAAAAGAAGAAAATATTACTGCAGTATCTAAAGAGGAGTTATTCATCATGTTCTGTGCTTCTCAGGGACGGACAGTAAATACTGTGCCTTTCATGATGAGATCTTTCAAACGCCTAACGCTGGAACCTTAGACACCTATCCTTATAGGAGGCCTAGTAACAATGATTGCCCACGAGCTAGGCCTTAGATTCCACTTAAATGCCAACACTCGTTTTGGCACCATCCGACCCATGAACATACAATTCTGCTTTAACAGGCGCATCTTAGGAACTATGGGACCTGGACCGTATGAGTACCTTATTAACGAAAAACCAGTACAGCTATTCACACTGCCTGATCATCTGATGACAAGTATCCACAACAAGGACAACTGGCTCTATGAATTGGATGAGCCTATGGGACCTCCTTCACCACAGTCAACACCACAAAACTATATGTATGACAGTGACCACATCTCTGAGGCACACGACTATATGTACTATGAGGATGCTGTATCCGAAGCTGAAGTAGACCCGACGACTCCTCCGCACTACAACACCTATCCTGAGCCCATCCCTGAGGAGACCACCGACAAAATGGATGCCGTGTTACTCAGATTGGACGACGTTGATGCAGCTCTGACTAATGTAAAAGCTGACATCGCAAGCATGCACAGCGAACTGGTAGGCTTCATGGATATAGTCTGCGACCAACTCGACTACTACGCACGGAAGTTCGATGAGTTGAAGACACGAAAAGACTAGATACTAGTTCTTAGCAGTAGTTTTAGTTTAGTCTAGTTAGTTTCATTTAATTATTTAGATTTTTCGCATTGTTAGTTTTCTTTATGTACTACATACAATCATTTCAATTTTATGCTATTTCAATTCTAGTTTTTATTCAATTATTCTGTTTTCGCATTCTTCATTGTTTGTTAGCTGTTAAATTATATTGCCGTATCATTACTAAGCCTTAAAGTCACTACGAGTACGCCCTCAGAGCAAAATTATGCGTTCTGCAGATTTTGTTGCTGTGACGACCGTCACAGGACCCTGACGAGCGTCACGCGGGTAACGACCGTCACGCATTCAAAAACTGATATCTGATAAAACAGGGTTCGTGTTCTCTTCCACTTCCCCCATTACCACTTCCAATCATCCTAACTTCTACCCCACTACAAATTTTCGTCCTCCCCACATTGAACTCTATATTTCAACTTCAATCTCAACCTCCAAACCACACTTCTGTCAGTTCTTTCCTCTCTGCAAAAAAACCCCAATCTTCAGAAACCTCTCCATCTTCCAACAATGGCAAGGAATGCAGAAACCCCAGATATCAACAACATTACCTTCAGTGAAGGAGACTTAGGCGAAAGACAACGAGCAAACTACATCGCATTTCATCAGAGGTCGCTCCAGCCGACTCATTATCCGCACCTTCCATCGCTTACAGAGCTCGGACTCCTTGAAGGTGTAACCTGGATGCTTCAAAGAGCAGGCATCTGGAACCTCTGCACCAACCCACAGCCAACATACGAACAACTCACTCTTGAGTTCTTGAGTTCGTTCACTTACGTCACAAGCAGCGACGAACTTAACCAGCACTCAGGTGCCTCTTGCTTCCGGATGTTTGGTGTCAACTACCAGATGCACCAAAATTAGATTGCCAGCATTCTACAGCTACCTCGCGGCGACAACGCTCACCGCCGCATCACCGATCAGTTCCAGCACGAAGCTTTCGCGCTGTGGTATCAGTTGACCGACATCAATGTCGATGGTTGGGACTCCCTGCACGCCACTCATATCCATAACCCAACCATCCGGTACTTTCACAGAGCGTTGAGTAACACTATCTTCTCCAGAGACAGCAACCACAAAGTGAACTCGAAAGAGCTCTTCTTTCTTCATTGCGTCTTCAACAATGAGCCTGTCAACGCTGCTCCGTTTCTGCTGGCTCATATTCAGGCCAACTGCAACCGTGGCTCGAAGTCATTCTACTTTGGCGGGATTGTCACTGCTATTGCACTTGGGCTGAACCTTGGCGACCCCCTCCAGCACCTCCATTCCATCCCCTCGGTGTTCCTAGACACCGACCACTGCAGAGTCTCTCATCTTATCCGCTCCAGAGCTGACGGCAAATACCATCCGGTAGTGCGTGGCAAGACCGTCCGAAGCATCATCCTTCCGTCCCGCACCCGCACACACCCAGAGGACCGTACCAACTGGTTGTTCGACCTCACTGCCCCTCCTGCTGCCGCTGTTCCTACTCAGGATCACACTCACGGTTCTGACGATGAAATCCAAGCTGAGTTGGACAGGTCCGAGCAGCCAGAGGCATCGCAGCCTCCTCCTCCCGAAGGTACATCCTCTCGTCGCCGCCGCCATCTTCCCGTGCCAGACTACACAAAAGAGGACCTCCGCCGCTCCCTAGACCAGCAGGCACAGATACTCGCGATGCTGCAGCAGCAGAATCAGCGAGCTAACCAGTTCGAAGCTTGGCACCGGACTCAAATGCAACAACTTCACACCGGCCAAGCTACTATCACTGAGAGCCTGGCGAATCTGACCTTGCAGGTCGAAGGACTCCGAGACACTGTCTACCACACCGGAGCTATGAGTTATGAGGACAGAGTAGCCCTTGCCAGAGCCAGAGGACGCCAGCGCGGACGTGACAGAGGCCGTGACTAGATTTCCATTTTTTCCTTCATTGTTTACTATATTTCAGTTATTTGTATTTTCATTTTCAGTTGTATCTCCCTCTCGCATGCTTCAAGAATCAGTGAGGACACTGATCGAGATAGTGTGGGAGCGGAGCCTTTATTTCCATTCCACTGTACTCTGAATTTCCTTTATTTCCTTTATTTCCATTTCACTGCACTTTGAATTTTCGTAATTTCTATTTTAACACTTTCTATTTTTAGCAAATAAAGCTCGTCTATATATTTTTCCCGTTATGCAAACAATCCCCACATTATTCAACGTAAACAAAAATTTTAGTTCGTTCCTTAAAAGCAAAAGCATCACGAGAATGCAACCGAGTTCAAACCAAGTTTTGAAACTCCGAGGAAACGACAGTTCTAACAAAACCAGTACCGTCCTGACACCTTAGATCTCTAGTTTATGCGAGCCGGTTTCACTACCTACGTGTACCAAAGTCTCAAGTGTCTACGCAAACTCAACCCCAAGTAGTTTATACTAGCAGTCAGCACCATCCTAAAACACTTCTAAGCGAGCGATCGATGCAAATAAGTGTATGATCTCCAAAAAGATTGAAAATCATGAAAAGAGAGCTAAAAAGCCCAAAAATATAAGACACGTTTCCTTCTAAGTTAGGTGCTCCTCACCTGAGCATTTAGCCCAACGGCACGAAAAACTCATTGAAAAATCAATGACATAAGCTTATGATCAATGAAGAAGATCAAAAACAAAAATGAGATTATACTCACTAACAGGTCGACTTGCCATGAAAGTGTACGGACAACGGGCTTAATGTGATTGCGCTAGAACAAACAGGGTGAACTTGCCGCGAGAACCTTGACACCAAGCTACAGTAGCATGACTGGGACCAATTTGCATAAAAAGGAGACCTCCGAAGACTTGTAGTCCAGTGTCGTCATGATACTCGTCTTGTTCCTACCAAGAGTCCCGATTTTTCCAAACTCTGCGAACGAAGAAGCTGCCTCGTGCTTGCCGACTTTTTCATGTTTTACTTGAGGACAAGCAAAGATTCAAGCTTAGGGGAGTTTGATAACACGAAATCATATAGATATTTTTATGCATAATTCAACTAAAGTTTAACCATTTTCGATCCGATTTCGGGTTATTTCCGTGTTATTTGTCTGATGTTTTGCAGGTATTCAACGATCACGTCTAAACAAGGCAACATGAAGAAAAGAAGCAATCTCAGATGAAATATGGACGAAAAAGGAGTGAAAACACAATGAAAAGCGCAGGAAGCTGGTTTTGCTGATGTGACGACCGTCACAACTCCATGACGACCTTCACACGGGTGACGACCGTCACACCTTGTGACGACCGTCATGCAGGCAAAAACGCCCCATTTCAATTACACGTTAAAGAATCAGTTCCAATTCCCACAGAGTGGACCATGACTCCCTAAATTATCTGCCTCAAAGTTCATCACCTTCAATGATAACCGTTGGGATTCCACTTCTATAAAAAGGGAAGCAGGGGACTTCAGAAAGTGTGTTGCATTCATACAACGAAGTGCTGCAAAATTTATTTTCCAGAGCATATTTTCCAGCAATATTCTTATTTGTTTCTCTTTACCTTTCATGTATTCCATTTTTCATTCTTCTATAATTTCTACTTGTACTGTATGATCAAGTTGGCATTAGAGATCAGAATCCTGCCAACATCTATGGAGGATATGCCCAAAGGTCATTTGGCATATTTACAGGTTTCTCATTTCAATCGATTCCAGTTTTATTATAATGCAAATCATTATTTATTATTTTTATTTATATTTTATCTTTCCCAAATCCATGTCTAGCTAAACTTAGGTAATCGATATGTAGTAATAATTCGAATGGGATTTGATAACAACTGGTTGAAAAACTTTCTTTTCAAAAAAGTAATTTATGGTCTGAGTGTTTAAAATTGATTCACTGAATAAACTTCGTCGCGAAAGCGAGAATTTATTTAAAAGTAGTTTTGCCACGAAAGTGGGAAATTAATTAAGATACAAACCAACAAGAAAAAGTTGCGGTAAGGTCAGATAGTAAACACTAGTCATTCATTTTAATAACAACGAAAGCACTTTAAAATGAATTAGAACTTAGAGATTTCCAAAAAGTAATTTTAACCCCGAACGGGATACGAAAGTGTACGTTTGGCCCTTAGGATTATGATTAGCGTCAATAACCTTTGTGAGGCGAGAGTCTTCGAATCACCATTTTCTGCTTAAATAAACTTTGAAAATTATTTCATACACCAGTAACTTATCAAATCCCTGAAGAACACAATTACTACGTATCGTTTCAATCATTTATAATCTAAATAGTATTCTTAGTTCCCTTTTGGTGACAATCTTATTCCCTTAAACATATTCTACCTAGCTAAACATAGTAACTCCCGAGAACACTAGTTTGATTACGAGTCCCTGTGGGATCGATATCTATTATTACTACGCGATAGACTGTGCACTTGCAGTTAGGTTGTATTAGACATAGAAAGTCACGATCAATGATCAACATGATTGTTGACCTGATGAAGTCCGGCTGATGCCCGACAGTTTTCTTTGAATGCCTGATGGCATGATCAACCTGATGGTTGACCTGAAGAGTCCCGAGGAATCGTGATGCCTGATGGCATGATCGACCATGTATTACCGGTTACCGTGTGACCAATTCTCCAGCTAGTTGCCGTGCAGCTATTATTCCAGTTTCCGAAGATTTGTTCTCAGCAGAGTACCGTGTACTTGTGTAGTTGGCAAATTTCCGGGTATATTGGTATTCAACCGTCTCGCACCTTGATTGGCTGAGAGCCATTCGCCCCTCACCCAGTCAGGTTCAAGCCGTTTGAATAGGGGCAGTTGTTGCACCCCAAAATTTGACCAACATTTATGTACCAAGCTTGTGTTCACTAACATGATCATCTGCTTCTCATTGATATGGGTGCAGTAGATCAAGAGGTATGATTACCCAGCAAGAGCTGTATGAGACTTTGAAGCTAGCCAAGAAGGTTGTTCAAGTGTTCAAGGATTGATATCTTTGTCAGAGAAGTTGAGAGATCCTTAGAGAGATTGGTTGAAACCAAGGTTGTGTGCCTCATAACTTGAGAGTTGTGGGAGCTCCTCAGATGATTCTGAGGCTATGAGGATGGACTTGAAGCTTTGAGAGAGCTTATGAGATGTCTTGAAAGCCATCATGAGGCCTAGAGAGGTCATTGCACAAGAATAAGAAGACTCAGCCATGAGTGGTGGAATTAGAGTTTGACTGGGTCAACCCTAGGTCAACTGATGATCTGGAGAGGGTTGAGACCTAATCTAAGAGCCATGTAATCATGGATTGATGCATTGAGATGCTATAAGGATGAGTCCTAGATCAACTCATCATGATTGAGGTGTTTGAGAAGTTTCAAGCTAGGGTTTCTAAGGCTTGACAGTGTAAAATCCCCTAGTTTGATCCCTATCTTCAAGGCAGTTTATCTCAAGATGTGATTGTCATATCATATTGCCCCAAACATGAATGTTGTAGAGTTTGCTCTTAGATTTAATTTGAGTACTAGAAGTCCTTGATAGGATATGTAGAGCTCAAGTTATGACTTTGACAAGTTACAAGTCATTTCAGGTATGTGAATCTGGGTCCTTGAAAGTCACCCAACTTGCATCCAACTTTTGCCCTAAAAGGATGATTCCTATGGATTCTTGGTCAACATGAATGTTGTTCCTAATCTTCTTAGCTTTCTAGAGAGTACTATAAGTCCTTGATAGGATTTGTAGAACTCAATCTATGGCTTTGACAAGTCAAGGGCATTTTGGTCATTTGGATATTATAGGTCATTTCAAGCATAAGGCCATATCTCCTATTTCCAAGCTTCAAATGGAAAAATCTTCAACATCAAACTTTCTTAGAATGATGTTTTAAGGCTAGTAGGGAGGTCATGAGGTGTTGAAAAGGCTTGTATCAAAAAGTGATAAAAATGACCTAAAATGGAGGCATAAGTTAAATAAGTTGAAATTGGAAATTGGAAATCCCAAGTTACACATCCAAACCATGGCATATAATAGGCCATTTTGACTCTAAAAGACATTCTAAAAACAATGGTTCAGCCACAATTTTGATTTGAGGCATAGATCATGGGGCTTCTTTGGAAATTGGTTGCTTGCATCTTAAGGTTCAAAGGCAAAACTTAAGAAAACTCAATGTACACGTTAGTTAAGGGTTTTAACACATCCTATATCTCATTTAGGGATAATTTCAAGCCAAGGAAAGTTGCTGCAAGGACTATGGCATGAGATGATATGTGAGATGAGATGAATTCATAATATCATGACATGAGAATCCCAATTGCGTTTTATTAAACGAGGATGCTGGGCCTAAGTGCTTTGATCACTATCCACACCACCCTCACGAGCCCAATTGCGTTTTACACTGGAAATGTTTTCTTTTTTACACCGTGTGTTTTTCTTTTTCTTTACATTTTTTAATTGATTTTCTGATTAGAATTGGGCCTAGCGTGCCTCACTATCCCCACCCCCATTTTGAGCCCATTCATGAAATGAACTATCTGGCATTGCTATCTGCACCTAGGTTTTCTCATTTTAATTTCATTTTCTTCCATTTTATGGTAATCTTTGAAAAATCATAATAAATAGAAAAATGATGATTTTTGCATGGGGATTTTTTCTCCCATTTCATGATAATGTCTAGAAAATTATGAAATAAAAATATTTGCATTTCATGCATTTTTAATATTTTTTGTGTATTTTCTCTTTTAATAGCATTTTAATTCTTTTATGTTGATACCTGAATTTGTAGAATTTTGTTTAGCTAGTTCCCTTCATATTTTTTGGCCATTCTTTTTAGGATAGTTAGATTAGGACTTTAGCTCCCCCCCTGGATTTATTCCATAATTTTGTGATGAAGTTTTGATTAGTTTTGCTTAGATGACATTAGGTTGAGTAAAATTAGGTTAATCCTTAACATAGGTCCACAATAACACTAGAATTTTGGGTTTCTAGGTCAAGATAGACATTGGGACATATAGGGTATTAAGGGTAGATATATAGGATCCCCTAGGAATTATATTAGGTTTTAATATAGTAGTATACTATTTTTAGATGATTTTTATAGTTGATGATTGTTTGTGTTTCCCTTGGGGGCTTGTATTTTTGTTTGCTTTGCTTTGTGGGCTAGGAGAGCTTGGTATTGCTTTGAGGAGCATTGAGGAGCATAGTAGAAGACTTGGAGATTGAAGGAGGAGCTTGAGAGCTTGAGAATCTTGCTTGTTTTGTTGTTGTTCTAGGGTTAGGGATTAGGAAGAGTTTAGACCTAGTTAAGTTCTTTCTTAAACATGGATGGTATCTTTCACCTCCATTCCTCCCCATGATTCAAAGTCCTTCCATGGTATTCACCTCTCTCCTTTGGAGGGATAAGTGATGGTACCTAGGAAGTAGAACTTTTGAGGGAACCATTCTTTTGATGTTGAACCCTTATAGGTCACCTTTGGTGGTCAATAAGCAGTTTAACATCCTAGCTTATCCAGTTAAGTGATTTCCTCTGGTTTGAATATCTTGAGAGATGTTGAGCTTGAGTTTGAAGATGAAGACATCATTGAAGAGTGTAGAAGAGGATGATTCCTCGAGCATTGCCATTCCAGCTGAAGCTTGAAGAGCAACAAGAGCAAGTTGATACTTGAAGACCCAATGAAGATCCAGGGCTGAGGCTTAAAGGATTGAAGGATGAAGTTGATACTTCTAAGTGATCAAAGATTACTCTGAGCAGCTGAAGCTTGCAGGAAAAGAAGACCAAGTTGAGGCTGGTAAAGCTGGTAGAGCTTGAGAGCTTGAAGACTAAGTTGATACTTAGGAAGAGGATTCAATAGAGATTGATTCTGAAGAGCTGAAGCTTGAAGATCAAAGGAAGTTGATACTTACTTTGAAGCTTGGAGATCCTGAAGGAGATCAAGTTGATACTTGTGGTTAACAGTGAAGCCTGAAGGTGGAGCTGATCAAGAAGCTGAAGCTCAGAGAAGATAAGTTGGAACTTATGTTGAAGGGTTGAAACCTGGAAAAGCAAATCGATATTTGTCAAGAGTGATGGAAGTCTGAAGACTGAATTGCTGTTGGAAGAGCTGAAGCTTGGAATTGAGAGAGGAGTTGATCTGCTTTCTTATCTTTTTCTTCTCTGTATTGATGTGTTTTGCTTGACTTGCTTGATGCATTAGAATAAGTTCATATCTAGACTAGGTAGAATCTAGGAGCATGATTGCACTAGAGGTTGAGTTGCTCCCTCTGCTTGTATTGTTACTGTGTGGCTTTGCTTGCGGGTATTCGGTAGAGCCCAGCTCCCTTGCCCATGTGGTTTGTTTGCTTGATAGCATTTTATTTCATTTCTTCTGTATGATTGCAGTCTCTTGTATCCTGCTTGATAGCATGTTTTTTTATTGTTGCAGTATGATTACTGTTATTCATATCTGGCTTGAGGTTGAGATGAGCTTGTGGAGGCTGAAGCCCCACACACATTTCCTCCCTCACTTGCATTGCATGCATTTTACCGTATATCTGTTTACAGTTCGAGCTGATGCTTTATCTGTTTCTGTGTATCATTGACATGATCCCTTAGGACTCTCATTTCCTTTGATAAGGAATTGATGATAGAACTTTAGGTTGAAACCTATGCATGATAACTTCTAGGAGTTCCCTGTTTCAAACCTCAACCATAGGATGAATCCTTGGCATGACAACAGTAGGACTTGATAGTCTCCCTCCTAGTTGGGCCTGTTCTCTTCTCATCTCAAAACAGTTTAAGATATAGTAATCATGAATGATTTCTCTCGTACGTTACGAGCCTTAAGCTATCTGAGAAAGGATTGTGGGAGAGTTTCTTTTCCACAGTCTGGATGTTTAGTATGGTACCCTTTGGGTGACATACGACGCATTCACTCTCAGGTCATAGTCTTTAGTGCGATTGAAATTGCAAACACAATAAAAAACATTTCTTCCGTAAAAAACAGGAAATAAACCGTAGTCTCCCTAACTACGTAAGCTCTGATCTCTCATACCTGTCGAGAGTACGTAGGCACAATACTGATGTATTGGCGAGCTACCTTCCCCCACAACCCGTCGTAGGTCGAACTACGTTGACTCTGATTTCTCGTTCTCTGATGAGAATACGTAGGCATAAAGTGCGACGCTTTGCCGAGTTAGTTTCTTTTCTGGTTTAAGCCAGCCTTGATAGGCAGATAGATAAAAACCAACCCGTCCAGTAATCACAACAAGCGTGGATCCCGTCGAGTACGACGGACGTGAGGGGTGCTAATACCTTCCCCTTGCGTAACCGACTCCCGAACCCAGACAACGGTTGCGACGACCTTGTCTTACCCTTTTTCGTTAGGTTTTTCCGATCGTTTCCTTTCCTGCTCTGAGGGATAAATAACAAAAGGTGGCGACTCTTCTATTGCGCCGACACCTTATTTTCGCGTAAGCGACATTTGGCATACGCATTAGTTCCACATTGTTTTGCTATCCGTGTCATCCTTTGTCGTTACCAACAAGTAATTGGGTTTGTCCGCTCACTCCAAGTAGATTGTCAGCCCTAAGCATAAAATATTTTTTTGTTCCAAGTTTCTCCACAGAGTTCAACCCTCGTGGACGATGGTTATTTCTGTTACCTTTCCACGTTAGGATAAGGTAGTCCCCATTCGAGTTCGTTTCCTCAATGGAGTTTTGTTTGTCCGTTCTTTCTAGCCAAATTCTAGATCGAACTTCAGTCCCGTTGATCACTGAACCTACCTGGACGTGCATTTATTTTGCACTATCTTTCAAGGAAAGCATTTACAATCCTTTGCAGATATACAACAGTTCTCGCCTGAGAAGCTTATCACTACATTGCACAACAGACAAGCAACAGTTCCCAGCCGAGGAGCTTAGCACCTACATTACACTTTACATTACACTCTACAATTGACCTTCTCGTACAAGGAGCTCATCACAAATTTCTTTACAATTTACATTACCTGTTGCCACCTCTACGAGCAGTTCTCACCCGAGAAGCTTATCACTGCCACTCTTGCAAATAAGCGGTATTTCTCGCCTGAGAAGCTTATCCTATCTTCGTTATGACTTGTAGCAAATGGCCGTCTCCGTCGAGCATTTTGGTTTCCATTGCCCTTTCATCTTGAAGAGTGGGGAGGTTTGAGCTGAATCATATTCAGGAGAGCACAAAATCTTGAAGCATGAGGAAGTTCATTTTATCCTTTAGTAAAAGAAGGAGCTGAATCATATTCAAGAGAACACAAAATCTTGAAGCATGAGGAAGTTCATTTTATCCTTTAGTAAAAGAAGGAGTTGAATCATATTCAGGAGAGCACAAAATCTTGAAGCATGAGGAAGTTCATTTTATCCTTTAGTAAAAGAAGGAGCTGAATCGTATTCAGGAGAGCACAAAATCTTGAAGTATGAAGAAGTTTATTTTATCCTTTAGTAAAAGAAGGAGCAGAATCATATTCAGGAGAGCACAAAATCTTGAAGCATGATGAAGTTCGTTTTATCCTTTAGTAAAAGAAGGAGCTGAATCATGTTCATGGCGCCGACCTTGAAGTATGAAGAAGTTCGTTTATCCTTTAGCAAAAGAAGAAACCGAATCATGTCCAGGAAGCACAGACTTGAGACGTGAAGAAGTTTATATTATCAATCAATCAATTATCCACGATAAGCCGCAGTCTCGTCATTTGAGAGCTTATCCAGTTTGACATATAAGTCCCCTCTGACGATAAGTGGCAGTTCTCTCTCGAGAAAGCTTATCAGGGCGTTTCCCATTTAAGTCCATATATTTTGGCATACAGTCGGTTTTACCCTGTATATTTTCTATTGATTCCTGAAAAGTTCGTTTGATCCTGTCACGAGGGAAAGCTTACAGAAGCTCGGATGTTATTCTTTGCTCAATGCTCCAACATCTTATTAATCAATCCTACAGTTGTGCAGATCCAGTTTTATTTTTACTCTGGAGTATCAGGCGGTCACACCTGAACCTGTTGAATAAGTAGTCTCAGATATTCCCCAGTAGAGGCCGTCTCATCGGTGCCATCTCCATTTGAGGATCCCGTTCTTACCGTTCCCTAGTGCGTCATATTGCCCAGTGTTGGTTCGTTCATCGCATTTGTCCCATGTGTCGTCGTGTCGTCTGCACCGTTACAGTTATCATTCCAGCATACACATCATATTAGATTTATGGTATTGTCAGCCTTATCTCTTGGCTCGTTTGATATCCTATTTCCACCGCAACAGGATCCTTGCTACCATATGAGCCGATCAAAGCACTGGAACCCTAAGTGGGATCCTTACCTCCCTTCGAGGCGATATAAACGTCAGATCCCTAAGTGGGATCCTTGCCGCCCTATAGGGTTATCAAATTGCTAGACTCCTAAGTGGAATCCTTGCCGCCCTATGAGGCAATCAAAACGCCGGATCCCTAAGTGAGATCCCTGGTGCCTGGGTTTGAATTTAATTGCACTGCATTTGTGTTGGATTTTTGCATTTGAGAGTTGTAATATTGATGTAACGGTGTAAATAATTTATGTGTCTGCTACTATTTTTATTTCGTTACGTTTAAATTGGATTGAATCCGTAGATTCAACATGATTCATATGTTGTTAGTCTACTGGATTTTTGTTTGATGTTAAGATCTAATTTGTTGATGTGTCTGCAAGCTGTTTGGTCGTGTTTGGTGTTCTGTTTCGCACGATTCATTGTGTTACGTTACAACTCGCACGTTAACTTTTGTGCCACCGTGTTACTTTTCTTTGCATTACGTTAACTTTCGTTTTGTTACGTTAACTTAATCTACGCATTACATTTCGTATGCTTATTCTTGATTCGATTTCTATATCTGCATGCTAGCCATAATTTGTGTATTGTGTGTTCGTCGCTGTTATCTTGCATGCGGCGTGATGCCACATACTATTCATTGCGTTGCGTTAAGCCATTGTGTATGAGAGATCATTTCATTTCGTTCCGTTAACTTTTGTTATGCTACTTTTCAATTCGTGCGTTAACTTTGTGATGTTAGAATTCGTGTCCTCGCGTTAGAATTCGCGTCTTTGCGTGAGAACTCGAGACCTCGTGTTACAGTTCGTGCACCTTTGCGCATTTTAACCCTTTTACAATTAATTGGGAGAAAAAGGAACGGTTTTGTGTCTACCAATATTTTTCTCGAATACTTGGATACAAGTCGTATAGCTCGACCATTCGAGTATTTGTCTTCCATTCAAAATACCCTAATCATATTTAATACCTTTCACAATTAAATGGGTGAAAAATAAACGGTTTGGTGTCTACCATTCTTTTCCTCGATTGCTTGGATACAAGTCGTATAACTCAACCATCCGAGCTTTCGTCATCCACTCAAAAACATCTCAACCAATAAAATCATCTTTTTTTCTCGCTCCCGCACGATCGAAAATATTTTCTCAAACAAACAATATTTAGTCCATTCTACCGCGATACAAACAACACTTAAGTCTCCCATGCGCGAGCATACAAACAAAAGTTTAGCCGCTAGAATGTGACTTAAATATTTGTTCACTAAAATCAATCAACCAACGTTCATTTGCTACCAAGAATTACGTCACTTTGAATTTTCCATCGCACTTGGGGATACGTAGGAGCAAGGTTCATCGTCTCGTCAAACACTATAACAAAAACACCAAAAATACCTTTGTCTTGCCAGTACCACGTCACTTTGAATTCCTCATCGCACCTGAGGATACGTAGCAGCAAAACCCGCAATCTTGTCAAACATTCTAATAAAAACCTTTTTGCGATCCCTTTTCTTTTCCTTTTGAACTTTTAATCACTCGAAGAAAACAAATGACGAAAACTAATATTCTATTCGTAAATCTAACTAAATGTTTTTCGTTGAATACAACAGATGTGAGAGGTGTTAATACCTTCCCCTCACATAATCGACTATCGAACTCGAATTTAGTTGCGAAGACCATTTTATTTTTCTTTTAAAAGTTTTATTGATATTTGTCTTTTTTTAAATAAATAAAATTCTAAGACGACTCTATTATCATCTCAAACGTACGAATGCTCCGGATGATTTTTCACGCCGCAACACCCTTGATGAAGATTTTGTGAAACTATATTCACGTTACTAAACAATTAGCCTCAAGTCGTGTACTATTTGGAAAACCAAAGTCTGCATTTTCATTTCAATCAGGCAGATAACGATATGATGTACTAAGCCATTTTCGTTTTTCGTGCCCTCTTTCTTTTATAATCTTTTTTTACAATGCCATTAGGTAGATAATGATATGATATACTAATCCATTTCAATTAGGAAAAATTGAACCATCATTTGAATACTGATTCTGCTGCTACAGTTTTATCATTCAGTACATGTTTTGCTCATACAGTTTTATCATTCAGTTCATATTATATAGTATGTGTTAATAGAAGTGATATTTACATTAATAGCATACATTCATGTGTTTTTCTTCTTTCATATGAAATATTTTTGTTGTTTTATTTGGACAACAGATACTCCAAAATACATGTGCGTAATACATTTAATGCATGAAATTTATCTTCAATTATCGTTGTTGCATATGTTGTGCTTGAAAAATATGAATAATTACAAATAATTATTTCACTATGAACACAGTATATATAATTTGTAATTTCACTGTTTGGATAGATGATCATATTTGGATAGAATCATCTTCAATAATGGATGATCTTTGGACGATTATATGGATTTAAAATTTTATCTATTAATATATTTAATAATAGGAAAACAATTATTTGCCTTTTGAAAATGGGAACTCCATCCAAAAGAGATTGTGAAAACACAAACGTAAATTTAAAATGACTGAAATCACCAAAAAAAATAAGTTGAAAAATAAAACCAAAGTCACACAAAATAACATTTCTTATTTTCCTTGCTCATCCACCTTGATCAACCACTCCCTCCACCCCAACCCCAACCTTCACCACTTCCTCCACCACCACCACCACCACCCCCTCCACCACCTCCTCCTCCTCCTCCACCACCACCACCACCTCCACCTCCTCCTCCACTTCCTTCACCTCTTCCATGACCATGACCATTACCATTTCCTCCTCCTCCACCACCACCACCACCACCACCTCCTCCACCACTTCCCCCTCCCCATCCATGACCTTGTCCATTTCCTCCACCACCTCCTCCTCCGCCACCACCTCCACCCATCCCCTTTCTACTCCCCCTATTTCCACCTCTCCCATTTCCCCCTCCTCCACCACCACCACCTCCTCCTCCTCCACCGCCAGCACCCCCTCCTTTTCCGCCATTGTTCACACTAAACTTCCTTTCAACAACTACATTTTCAGATGAATACTCTTTCTCACTCCGGCCAAAATCTTCCACAATACTTTCCTCTCCACGAAAAACATCACCGGTAGAGTTGATGCCATTGCCATCCATTCTCTTCTCATGAAAACCACTTCTCCCATTAACCAAACAAGGACTTAAAACCATCACCACAACAACCAAAACCACCCCAAATACCACTCTCCTCATCATAACCCCCATTTCTTCCCAACAATGAATATATCACAATTCCTCTACACCACCCTTTTATATATACTCTTCACATTGCACTAGTTAGTTACAACCTAGTTTGCATTAACCTCCACTACTCCACTTGTTACAAAGTGATGATGAATAGTACTTTTATCTTCCTTCAACTCCAATCTGTCCCCACCATGTTCACCCAGCTCAAATGCCATAAACATAATGGTGCACTTAAGTCTTCCATTTTCCTGACCTAAGTGTTTGTTTCATGTGGTTGAAAAGATTTTGCTATTTTTGGAAATGCAATAATAAGTTAAGAAATATATGACCATACCATATATGTGTATAGCGTAAAGCACATGGTGGAGATGTTGGGAGTGGGGATGTTGTTGCCTTTAGCTTGACGATTTGATGTTTAGGAGAAGCTAGATATGTTAGTGGTGGGGTGATGAAGATTGCAAAATGGAAGGTGGATTAATAGCTGTTCATCACATCATTTTCTTCTTATTCTTCTTATTCTCTCTGCTTTTTTACTATAGCTTTCTTCTCAAGTTAGGTGTTCCTTTTGTTTTTATTTGTTTTATGGTACAATTTTTATTTTTTGTTGTGTGTTTGATTTTTTTAAAACATTCTTAAATATTTTTTGTTGTGTGTCAACTACATCTTCTTTATATGTCGTTATATTATTTCCTGCATCATTTTTATAAAATAAATCAATGCACATTTGATTTATATACCAGACAAATTTTAATTCATATTAATTAAATAAATCTGAAATATATTTTATATATTAAAATAAGAATAAGAAGTTATAATATAATGAGTTTAATTAATATGCAAATAATTCGTGAAATAAATATTTGTGATTAAACAATTTGTTAAAATTAAGGAGAAAACTTAGATTTAATTCTTTTGGTATTTTCAATAAAAATATGATAAATATATAATTTTTTCTTACACATATGTAATTTACTCATAAGTTTACTCCCTAAATGATGTATAAGTAAACTTGTCAATTTTCATTGAAAAATAGTAAAAATCTCTTATAAGAAATTGTATATAAAATTTCTCCTAAAATTAAATAAATTTAATATGAACAAAAAAAATTAGTAAAAAAGAATTGTAAGGACATTTTACATTGAACTCGGGTCAACTTTCTTAACTTTGGCAAATATTTAGTTGAGTATGTCGACAAATAGAGAAATAAAATAATCTGAATAAATATTAGTCACTAATCAATTAGATAATAAATTTAGTATGTTTTTTTTAATGATTTCTAAATAGTCAAAATATAAGAATTTGAAGTCAGAAGAAAAACAAAAGATAATAATTAATTCATAGTCGGATACTTTTTTTAATATTTTTAAATTGTGGTATCTATATTTTTTAATATTTCAAACACTATACTACTTTTTTTAAATAACAATGGATTAATAAAATAATAGTTTATTTTATGATTTCGTCCTAAACAATCATTAAGTAATTTTACTAAATGTCAATTTACACAGATAAATGACTTAGTTGTGTTTGGTTATCTTTACAATATATAAAAGAAATATTTTATTTTAGTGTGACTTATTTTTCTATTTCTTTTACCTTTACTTTATTATGTAATTTATTTAATAATTTCTTATTATTAACTTCCACTTAACTTCTTATTATTAACTTCTAAATATTGTGTTTTTTAAAATTTTTATTTAAACAAAAAGTATCGTTTATATCTATTCTATACAATATATAAAGGGAATACTTTATTTTGGTGTGGCTTATTTTTCTACCATTTTTACCCTTACTTTATTATGTAATTTACTTAATAACTTCTTATTAAGACAAGGTCATCGCAACCAAATCTTGGGTTCAGGAGTCGGTTACGCAAGAGGAAGATATTAGCACCCCTCACGTCCGTTGTACTCAATGGGATCCACGCTTGTTGTCTAATCAAAGGGTGTGTTTATCTATAAGCTACTGCTAAACGGAAACGAGAATAAAAGAAAAAAATAGAGAGAAAAAAGGACTCGATAGGACATCGTCGCCCTATGCCTAGTATTCCCTCGTGCAATGGGAAAGTCAAAGTCAACGTAATTCGGGAAATTACGGGTGATGGGGGGGGGGGGGGAGGTTGCTTGCCAAGACATCGTCGTCGTGTGCCTATGTATCCTCATTTGGTATGAGAAATCAGAGCAAACGTAGTTCGGGAAATGAAACCACATGTTGGTTAAGTATTTTTTATGAGTGACGTTAAGTTCCCATTCCAGCAGTTAGGATCGATGCCTGTTTGCGGTAGAACGGAAAAGTAACGTACTCTTTTCTAAAAATGAGTTTGAAATACAAATCCCGAAGGATAAAAAGGTTTGACTTCTGTTTGTGAGTTTTAGTGAAGTGAATTAGTTTGCTTTATGATTCACGGTGCACTAAAGACTGTGACATATGAGCGAATGCATCGCATATTGCCTCCAGACGGGACGTACACTAAACACTCTAGATGACCGAGAGGAGACCCCTCACTCATCATTTCCCACGTGCTTAAGGCTCGTAGCGTACAATGTTCATCGTATTTATTAGATGAGTTAGAATGTGTTTTGAGATGAAAAGAGATACGCACGAAAGGTCTAAGGGAAACTCAGCCCTAACGTTATCATGCAAAGTGGTCCTAAAGTTAGGATGAAAAATGAGATTCTATCCTAATGTTAGCATGCAAAAGATGGACCTAAGGTTGAGGTTAAAAGGGACTAACCTAATGTTATCATGCATGGATTAAACTCCTAATGTCTATCTTACTATAAATTTAATCAGAAATTAAATTGGAATGAGAACCCTAAGGGAACATGCAAAGGCAAAACAAAAAGCGAAGAAACAAGGCTAAAACAACAGCTACAACAACGCCTCTTGCATAAAGTAGCGACAAATCCAGCATACAAGCAAGCAAAGCAAGTGCTCATTCATCAACCAAGCACATTAACATGTTATGCATTTAAATGGAAACCGGAAGTTACGCTTCGAAGAATCGAGATCAAACATTCAAGAATGATGAAATATGTCAAAAACAATACACATAAATGCATTAGATCAATCCATGAAGATTACATGTGAAAAGGAGCCCAAACAAGCAAGAAAAAAGCAAAAATACAACATTCTGCTCAGTGGTAACTGGTTACTCAATATCAGGTAACCGGTTACCCATTGTAAAAACAACTGGAAACATGAAATTTGTACTGAGTAACCGGTTACTCTATATCAGGTAATCGGTTACTCTGAGCAGAAAACAGAATATTAACTTTTTAAAATCATTTTTCAGCATCTAACAGCTTATCCAATCACTCATATGAACATGCTATCAATTAAGCACAAATTTATCATCAAGAATCAGTGATCAAGCATCATGTAAACACAATCAAACAATCAAATCACAAATCACCAAGATCCAAATCATCAAAATGGATCAAAAAGCAACAAAATCCATGGATCTACATTATGATTATTCAAATAAGCTCAAAACATAATTAGATCTAGAATTACCAATCTTCAAAGCTGAGATTTGCTTTAGTGAGTGTTGATTCACTTGAAATTAATAGATCCAAGCTAGAAACCTAGAGAATCTTCTAGATACAAGAGCTTCCTTGTGATAGAAATGAAGAACAAGCAAGATCAAGCAAAATCGACTCAAAAAAGCACTTCCAATATAGCTTCCAAATTCAAATTCAAAATCAAATGAAAATTGAGGATAACGGAGACGAATGATGAAGGTTTAGCTTTAGAGTTCAAGGATTCCAATGAAGAATCAAAGAACTCAAATGAAAAGAGCTTTAATGGAGGTTTTGGGAGTGAAAAAAGTGGAGAGAAAGTTGAGAGCAAATTCTCAAGAATGAGTGTGAAATCTGAAAATGAAGGTTAATTGTGTGAGGTTTGGAGCAAATTCACTTAAATAAGCTCTAGGTTAGGAACCAAAGTGTGGTTTGGAGTATGGATTAGCATTTGGAATGGAAATTAGGAGTGGAATTAGGAATGGAGTGTTTGAAATTTGGAGGGAAATGGTGAAAATTGAAGTAATTCTAGATCCTTCCAATGATGATCATGTGAAATCAATGGTTGAGAATGATTGGAAAATTGCACATGCTGAAAATTTGAATTACATGGCAAAATTCGCTTGAAGTAACCGGTTACCCTGTATGTCGCAATCGATTACCACATTCAAAAATGCCCAAATTGGCGCCAAATGGAGGGAAATCTGCATAAGCTCTTAAACTTGCCCTTGGATATTATGATTGTGAGATAGCCTGTACACCGTCTCCTGAGCTGAAAATAACCTGGTGAAAAGAATAAAACCGACCGCTCGATCGCTGGGCAAAATAACTGTCGGAGCCCCTGACGCTCACTGTTTGAACTCTTACAACAAAAAGGAACTCTGAGCCACAGAAATACCTTGATCACATGTCCTAAGAGCCAAGGCTATGATATGCAGAAATGCAAAATACAAGGAAACATAATCCAGAAAACCAAGAAACGATGAGAAATTTTTGGGGGTGCTACAACTGCCCTTATTCAATCGACTTGAACCCGAAGGGGTGATAGCAACGGCTTTCAAATATTCAAGGTACATGGAGATTGAGTACCAAAAGAACCCAGAAATTTGCAACCTGCGGAGATGCAAAACAGCGAATACCAACCAAAAGTTGGTATGCGACACGCTGAGGATAACAATCCAAGATGAACAAAACTTCAACCAAAAGTTGGAACAAAACCGTCGTATACAAACCAAAAGGTACCAACCAAGAGTCAGGATAAACAACCGGAGGATACCAACCATGAGTTCGGATAACGATCAAAGGATACCAACCAAGAGTTGGGATAACGATCAAAGGATACTAACCAAGAGTTGGAATATACAACCAAAGGATACCAACCAAGAGTTGGAATAAACAACCAAAGGATACCAACCAAGAGTTGGAATAACGAGAATGTCAACCAAAGGATACCAACCAAGAGTTGGAATAACGAGAATGCCAACCAAAGGTAACCTTCTAGGGACAAAGAACAAATCAAGGACCTACAGAACGTATAATCAATGGACATACAAGTAAAAAATCCACCCTACTAGGGATGTCAGAGACTTCTACTGAAGATTCCATTATGACGAAGAGATGGAATGAACATCTACAGAGAACTCTGCTCTACTGGGGAATAAACTAACTCTGCTTAAACATCTGCTCTGCGGAAAATGAGAATACCGTCTGTTGGGAGCTTGTCCCAAAAACGATCCTAAAAGATGCCAATGATCATTGGACTTTGCTGGAGATACCAACCTACCGTTGATGTACCTATCGAGGGAATCAACATTAACCTCTGCTCATGGAAGAAGTTCATAAATACTGATCTTGTCGGGGAGAGACACCAGAGCGTTGACTCCGTTGGGGAAAGACGTCAAGGATGTTGCCTTTGCTGGAGCGTAACACTAAATTGAAATCTTCCCTACCACTGAGGGAATATGCCGAGAACAAATCCACCCTGATGGGGATTAGCTTTAGTGGGGAGCCAAAACCTATGCTCTGTTGGAGATACACTACACACCTCCACTGGTGACAACACTTCTGATTTGATAACAGGAGTCTGTGGGGAAGACAAAATATTTGCTATGGGGAAACAAAAAAGCCTGACTGCATCCTATCTGAAGTAGTCAACCCTCGAACACTCGCTGGGTAGTACTGTCGCTACTGCGAAAATCGGCGCCGGCTGAACAGAAGAGTCGCCACCGTGCGTTATTTATCCCAAAGGAGGGAAAGGAAACGCTCGAGGTAAACCTACCGCAAAACGGGGAAAGGAATGGTCATCGCAACCAAATCCTGGATTTGGGAGTCGGTTACGCAAGGGGAAGGTATTAGCACCCCTCACATCCGTCGTACTCGACGGGATCCACGCTTGTTTTCGGGTACGGATTGTTATTTCTATCTACACTAAAGGTCAGGGTTAAAAAGAAAAGAAAACGACTCGCCAAAGTATCACACTTTATGCCTACGTATTCTCGTCTGGAATGAGAAATCAGAGTCAACGTAGTTCGCCTACCTACGGGAAAGGAGGGGAAGGTTGCTCGCTAGGATATCGCATCCTATGCCTACGTACTTTCATACAGCATGAAAGATCAGAGCAAACGTAGTTCGGGCTACGCACGACACAAGCCTGTCTTGATTGATTTTATTCCTTCTGAAAAAGGTTTTTCTGATTAGCAGTCTAAGCGGACAAAAATGACGTTTTGATGGGTTCACATTCTTTTACGGAAGAAGTGTCTTTTATTGTGTTTGAAATCTTATTGTATTTTTCTGTTTGTTTTGAGGAAGAAGAGACAGAACTCTAACCTACGGTTGAAAAGGGAATCAAACTAACCTAATGTTATCATGCATGGGTTAAGACCTAGTGTCTATCATGCTCCTCTCTTGCGCAGAGAGAAACAGAGATCCTAAGGGAATAGACGGAAACAGAAACAATAGCAGATATATACAGTAAAGCAGTAAAATGCATGGATGCAACAATACAAGTGAGGCAAGGGAGTCCCACTCAACCTCGAACCTAGAAAACAATAAGCAAAAGTGAACAGGATTCACTTTCAACCCAACATGGTAAACAGCAAACAATACAGTCCAGAAAACCAATCAACACATCAGAAGTGAACAGCAAAAATAAACAGCCACAGCAGCTCTGCATCAACATCTGTCTTCAAGTCATCTCCAATCAGCTATAAGCTTCAGCAAGCCTCAATCTCCATCTCCACAGCCTTCCAGCAAGGTCTTTGTCATCAATCTTCAGTCTACAATGGCTTTTCTTCAAGTCTCAAACCTCCAGGATGAGGGATCAATCACAAGAGTGAATTGGGTGTTAAGCAATTAGTTGACCACCAAGGGTGGCAAACAGACTGCTAACAACACATAGGATATTTTCTCTCAAGAGTTCTATCCCTTAGACAGTAGCACCAAGCCTTCCAAAGGAAGGGGGTGAGTGTCTTAGAGAGACTCTGCATCACAGAGAAGAATGGAGGCAGTCAAGACCTTCCATGTTTGAGAATCAAGTTGACTACTCTAGGGCTCTGCCTAACTCCTAGATCCTACAAACTTCAACAGCTGCCAGCACAGAATCTCCTCATCAACTCTGGAAGTTGGTCTTCAGTCTCTGATCTTCAAATGGGCTTCATCATCTCAGATCTTCAGCTCTCCCCAAATCCCAAACAAACCCAATACCCACACAGACAAATTATAATCCCCAGAGAGGGCACACCACACCAGTCAAGCAAATGTAAGCAATATACCAATAGCAGTAGGGGAATCCTAATATTTTCTAAGGGATCTAATAACTACCCATAGTCCCTATAGTCCCATACCCCAGAAATTCAATCTCTAAGTCCTAAGGGAAATGAACTAATTTACCTATATTATCACCTAACCCTAATTTTGGTCATGTTGTTCACACCTAAACAAATCTCCTAAAATTAATTTCTAAAATTATGAACTAAATTTTATATACAAGATAAATGTCTACTCTAATCAACCTAAAAAGAATGGATTAAAAATATTAAAGCACCTATTCAAACTAAAATTACCAAATTCATGTATCAAACAAAATGATATTTACACCTATTTAAAAGAAAAATATGCCAAAAATATTAAAATAAAATGAAATATGAATTTTTTTTTGTATGATATTTTTCTTGACAAAATTATGAACAATGTAAAAAAACAACCAATGAAAATCATGCATTTTTCTATTTTTTATGATTTTTTAAAGAATTAATATTTTTGGAAGAAAATAAAATGGATTTAAATGGAAGGGGTGCAGAAAGTAGATGAAATCAGTTAAAACAATGAACTGGGCCCAGACTGGGGGTGCGCATAGCAAGCGCGTCTGGGCCCATATGCACTTAGAAAATAAACAAAAATTAAAAAAAACATAAAACGGTGTAAAAAGCAAATATTTCAGTTCATTTCCAATTGGGCCATTCGTTTGGGGGTGTGAAAAGCAGAGAATTGCCAAGCCCAGTTTGCCACCATAAGTGAAACGGTGCGTTTGATCATTTAAACTTCCCTCCGCTTTTCTTCTTCAATCGCGGCCGTTGGATTGGATTAATTAGTCAAATAACCAGGCTTGATCCAACGATGGATAGCCATCGTCCCCAACTTGAAAACCCTAACCTGAAATTCCTCATGCCATGCACAAACCTTCCACCCTCTGGTTCTTCCTCGTTTCTCCATGAAAACCAAAAATGTAAACACCAAAATTGCTCCACTTCTCACGTAGAACACAACTGTATCAATAGTTTTCAATATAACAGCCTAGAACCTCAAACCCGATAGGCATAACAATTCTGATCCACCATTTTCA
The DNA here is from genome assembly GCA_963859935.3 of Lathyrus sativus. Lineage (NCBI taxonomy): Eukaryota > Viridiplantae > Streptophyta > Magnoliopsida > Fabales > Fabaceae > Lathyrus > Lathyrus sativus. The sequence continues at coordinate 451,880,941 of OZ012738.1, read as the reverse complement.
CCTGTCATCACTTGCTTCAATTCTCACCAATTCTTACCCTAAACTGATCTATACTCCATGCTGATTAATCTAAGCCATTTATTCAAGATTTTCGTGCATTGAAACCTGAGTTACAAGCATTAACAGTTTTGACATGCCATTAACAACTTCCATAAAACTTCTCCAAACTCACCAAAATCAGTCATCTATCCTACCTTAACCTTTCTATGCCAACAAATCCCTATAATTCTAACTAAAACATGCAATTCGAATAGAAATCCAACCTGGTATAAAATGAAGAAAGCAGCTATGAGATTCTCTGATCTGAGGCTTGTAATGATTGGAAATGAATCAGGGGACTTGTTGAAGAATTCTGTATGCACTGGATCTTATTCAATTCCCTTGGATCTTGCAATTCCAAGCTTCTTGCTTCTTGGATGATGGAAGTGTGTGGCACGAGTTCTACTCCAATCTAACCAATCTTGATGTGAATTCTGATCTATGGAAAATGGTGATGATGATCAAATCAACAAATGTGAAAATTGATGAGAGTTTGATGAAGTTTTAGGAGCTTTTGCAAAAATGGAAGATTGGTATGAAACTTGTGTTTTGATCAATATGATTCACCAACCATGGCATGAAGCTCTTCATATCAATATATAGTTGAGGTTAGAAACTCCTAGAAGCTTGGAGAAACTTCCCATGCACACTTTCCCTTGAATTTTGATTATGTAACTTCCATTATAAGTAACCATGAATAACTTTCAAAACTTGAACCAAACTCAAAATTCAACTTTAGCCAATGTTTTCAAAATGATTTTTCCAATCAAAATGACCTATAATTTCACCTCATTTGGCCAAAGTATGAAAAATCTCATTTTTTAGGTCATTTTTATTCATTAAATCCACCAATTTTGAAACCTTGTGCTATGAATCTTTCCAATCTTTCCTGGTCACTTTTCTAGACTCAAAATGTCATTTTGAGCAAGTTTGATGTTGTGAAGTTTTCCATTTGAAGCTTCCTTGTATGAGTTTTGGGCATAGGCTTGAAATGACCTGTAATCCTCAGATGACCAAAATACCCTTTGCTTGCCAAGACCATAAGTAGAGTTCCACAAATCATATGAAAGCATACTATACCATTATAGAAAGCTAAGACAATGAGGAACAACTCTTATGTTGACCAGAAATTCATTTGAAATCTCCTTGAGGGGTAAATATTGCTTGGAAGTCAAGTCTCTTTCACAGACAAAATTTCAGATACCTCAGATGACCTGTAACTTGCAAGGACCATAACTTGAGTTCTATAAATCTCCTTAATGTCTTCCACCACTCAAATTAAAGGTCTTTAGATCCTCTACAAGTTTCATGTTGGCCAAGGATCCATTTTAAGCTTGCATTTTGACTTATCTTGCTTGGAAATTTGACCTAAACTAGGGGATTTTACACAGAAACCCTAATTTAGAAACTCCTCTTCTCCTTGATTTCTCTTGATTTCTTCTTAGCATATCACCATATCCTCTTATACATGTCAAATGATGAACCCCACATCTCTCCAATAGACCTTAATGCCTTTCAATCAAACATTTGACCTAGAGTTGACCCAAGGTTGACCCAGATGAAACCCTAGTTGACTGTCTTCAACTGCAATACTTGTGATCACATCAACAACTTGTCTCCTTCTCCAAATGACTTTCTAAGTCTCCCATGATGCCCACATACTCTCCATGCCCAGTCCACAGCTCACAACCTCTTTGATGATCCCCAGATGCCCTCAGCTAGGAGATAGATGCACTGCTTGATCCATTGACTTCTCAGCTTTCAAATTCTTTCTGATGACTTGAATGAGATTGAATTTGAATAATAACCTCTTGATAGGTTCATAGAGATGAGAATAGTGCTTGGTCCCCTGTTAGATGAATTGCTATGCTTATGTTATGCAGATGATTAGACCATGTACATGACTCCATATGCAAATGCTAATGATATTGAAACATAAACCAAGTGACTAAGGTTGAGCAAATTTTAGGGTGAAACAGCTGCCCCTATTCAAGCGACTTGGACCCGATTGGGTGAAGAGCGAACGGCCTTCAAACATTCGAGGTACGAGACGGTTGAATACTAAGAACCCGAAAATTTGCCAACCGCAGGAATAAACTGCACCACTGCTTGGGGATTATTTTCAACAGCCTGAAAAGCTTCTATCATTGCAAGAATAAAACTTTGTCCATGTTAGGACGCCTGTGTCGTCAACACAAAGAACTCTCAACTAAACTCGTCCACGTTAGGAAAAATCTCGACAACTTCACTGGGGCTGGCTCGTCTGCCTCTCGTCAGAAATAAATCGTCCATGTCAGGACTAACTCTTCCACGTTAGGAATAACACCGTCCACGTAAGGCATAACACCGTCCACGTTAGGACTAAGACTTCGTCTGGATCTGTCCATGTCAGGACTAAACTCTCTGGGTTATGAATACTTCGTCCACGTTAGGACTCATCCTTCCACATTAGGAATACATGTCCACGTCGGGACCCACCTTTCCACGTAAGGAATATATCGCTTTTCCACGTAAGGAAACCATCTATTGTCTTGATTTGTCCACGTAAGGACTCAACTTTTCCACGTAAGGAATGCATCTCTGTCCACATAAGGAACACAATTTCTTTCCACGTAAGGAATACCTTCTCAATCTGTCCCCGTAAGGACTCCAATCTTTCCACGTAAGGAATACAATTTTCCACGTAAGGAATACCATCTTTCCACGTAAGGAATCACAATCTCTTTTCTTTCCACGTAAGGAAACACAATCTTATCTTAGTTTGTCCATGTCAGGACTCCAATCTTTCCACGTAAGGAAACACAACCTCGATCTGTCCACGTCAGGACTCCAACTTGATATGTCCACGTAAGGACTCAATCTTTCCACGTAAGGAATCACATCTTTCCACGTAAGGAAACCACAATCTTTCCACGTAAGGAAACCACTCTTTCTGATTTGTCCACGTAAGGACTCCCATCTTTCCATGTAAGGAATTCGTCTTCTTTCCACGTAAGGAAACCAATCTTCTTCCACGTAAGGAATAAAATTCTTGATCTGTCCATGTAAGGACTCCAAGCTTTCCACGTAAGGAATACAACTTTGTTCGATCTGTCCGCGTAAGGACTCCCATTTTTCCACGTAAGGAATACTTCTTCATCTGTCCACGTAAGGACTCCCGTATGATAGGTCCACGTAAGGACTCAATCTTTCCACGTAAGGAATAAACTTGTCCACGTTAGGACTACATCGTCCACGTTAGGACCCACTTTTCCACGTAAGGAATACATTTTCTTTTGATTTGTCCACGTAAGGACTCAACTTTCACCTTGCTTTGTCCACGTAAGGACTCCATCGTTCCACGTAAGGAACACTCCTTTATCTGCCCACGTAAGGACTCCCATCTTTCCACGTAAGGAACGCTTTTTGTCAGGACTCACCTCTCGACTTGCTGAGGATAAAAACTTGCCCACGTCGGGACTTGCGTATCTTCGACTTGCTGGGGAAATAAAATTCGTCCACGTCAGGACACCCACACTTCGCCAACAACGCGAAGAAGGATACATTTGTCCATGTCAGGACTCTCGTATCTTGTCATCACGAAGAACTATAAACTTTGTCCACGTCAGGACGCCCATCTCACCATTACGAATAAAGATATCTGCTGGAAATAAATTGTCCACGTCAGGACACCAACACGAAGAGTAACCACTTTCGTCCACGTCAGGACTTCACACTCAATCAATACCGAGAACTCGAATCAGTCCATGTCAGGACTAACACATATCGCCACCTGGAAGAAATGTCCACGTTAGGACTCCACATAACAACAATTCTGAAAAAAATCGAACCTGTCCACGTTAGGACTAGTACATATCGTCAACTGAGGAAACCAATCTGCCCACGTTAGGACCCCTCACTTTTCTAGCACGAAGAAAACCTGTCAATAAAATTGTCCTCGTCAGGACTCATCCTTCCATTGGTCCACAAACAGCAACCTTGAGGCGGACTCTACTGGGGATATTTGGAAAACAAACTACCAGACGCCTGTTCTGATAACGGGCGGTGGCCTCTGAAATTCTGATTCCTGAAACCCGTTGATGACAAACAACTCTGCTTGGGAATGATGAGAAATTCTGCCTACTCACCATGGGCGAGGAAAACACGAGAAATTCACAAATAACTCTGTGGGGAATAATGTCGAAGGCGACGCTTCATTGAATGTCTCACGTCGAGACCTCGAATGTTTGGTGACTCACCTGAGCAAGAGCTCTCTCTACCTGCAAGAGAAATAATACTTGAAACAAACGGTTAGCCAACCTAGTTTATGTTTCAAAAATGCGTATGTTTGACAATGATGCAATGCTCCATTCGACATGGAAACGCTATGCAAGTATGACACTATATGCCGATGCCAATGCAGACTCGAACTGCTGGGATACAGGAGCTGCTCCAGCAAAATAAATGCTGAAGACAATGCTGACTCCGCTGGGGATAGCCAGATGCTACAGAATTATTCCAGTAAAATAAATGCTGGAAGAGTGAAGTCGACTCAGCTGGGAAATTGGGAACTTGAACCAAGCGCCTCATTGAAGTAACACCCTGCTGGGGAATACAACTCTGCTGGGGAGTAGCGGATGCGTCTAGTATGATTATACTTCTGCCGGAAAGTGAACGGATATCACATGGTATTCCGACAAAATAAATGCCAGGACACACGACCAACTCTGCCGGGGAGGGTCTTAATCTTCGAATTCCACTGGAAGGAATGAAAATACTTGCTGAAAAGAGAATTCCATTGGGGATGGAACGATCCTCTTGGGGAAAATCAACTGCTTCCGCCGGGAGAGAGTAAACGACCATGCGGGGACAAGGGTGAACTGTCTGACTACGGCTCGCAAACATTAACCTTCTGCGGCTAGACCACTCTGCTTGAGATGCACTGTCTGAACACAGCCCTTGATCTAGGAATCGCCAAACTCTGCTGAGGATAACCAACTTTGCTGGAGAATGTCCTTACGCCTAACTGGGGAATTCGATCCTTCTTCAGGAAGAACATGCATGACCTGCGTGGGGGTCGAATCTTTTGTTACTGCAATCTTTTGATCATCCTCCTCGTACGGCTATGAAACCTGCAACAACACAAACAAGACAAAACAAGCCTATGCAACCAAATCTATTCAGGTTAGTGACATCATTTTCAGTTGATTCAAAGTTTTAGCAATTGCTGGCAAGGGCCAGTAATGTTATGCACATGCTAGTTTCAGTAAACTTAGGCGTTTATCATGCACAAAACAGTAAAGAACCAGCATCAAATACTGAATAACATATTTTATTGATTGGGCCCCTGAATGGGCGGAGTTTTGTACACGGGATGTAACTCCTGAAAAGAGGAAGCTACGCAAAGCACCTATACAAGTATGCACAAGAAGCATAAATATATTGACAAACTAGATTTGTACACATGTCGGCAACGGGATGCAGACGAACACCACGAACTGATCCTCCTATGACTCGTCCGACCCTAATGCCTTCCTGGTATCCACACTTCCGAAGAGATTGTATCTGATAATCGACCCCTCAGGCATATTCTCCCGCACCAATGCTCAACGCAGTATCAAATTCGGACCGCAGTCATTTGCTTTTCAAATCCCTAACTTTTGCGTGAACCGCCCTTTACGGGTTTTCAGCTCACCGGGATACCCTTTTTTGCCGAAGCCGCCTAGTGTAGGTTTTCAACTTCGCGGGTGTACATTTTTTCATTTTATCCCTAACTTTTGCTCGAACCTTTCATTCTGTTTTTGGTTCGCCAGGATGCCCCATTTTTGCCTAGACTCTCTTTTTTCTGTCCAGCGGGTCAATTTTAAGCAAAGTATTTTTTAACTGCGTCCGAATTCACAGGCGACGTGAAGTCTTCACCGTCCATGGTGGACAACAATAACGCTCCTCCTGAAAAGACTTTTCTGACAACATATGGCCCTTCGTAGTTGGGGGTCCACTTGCCCCTGTGATCTGCCTGCGGCGGGAGAATCCTTTTCAGCACAAGGTCGCCCGTCTGAAAGCTCCGCGGATGTATCTTCTTATCATATGCTTTCTTCATTCGGCTCTGGTACAAACGACCGTATGCTAGAGAAGCCAGCCTCTTCTCATCCATTAAACTCAGCTGATTCAACCTGTCTTTCACCCATTCTGCCTCATCTAGTTGGACGTCTCGCAATACTCTCAGAGAAGGAATCTCAACTTCCAGTGGCAGCACTGCTTCCATTCCGTACACTAACGAGAACGGGGTTGCCCCGGTTGATGTGCGTACCGTCGTACGATAACTGTGCAAAGTAAAAGGTAGCATCTCGTGCCAATCCTTATAGGTCACCACCATCTTTTGAACGATCTTCTTGATATTCTTATTGGCCGCTTCGACAGCGCCATTCATCTTGGGTCGGTAAGGGGAGGAGTTGTGATGTTCGATCTTGAAATTCTGACAGAGCTCCTTCATCATTTTGTTATTCAAGTTTGAACCGTTGTCAGTGATTATCCGCTCGGGGATCCCATATCTGCAAATTATATCTCTCTTGATGAATCTGGCCACCACCTGCTTCGTTACATTTGCGTACGACGCCGCTTCCACCCACTTGGTGAAGTAATCGATTGCTACTAGAATGAACCGGTGTCCGTTAGAAGCTGTCGGCTCGATCTTTCCGATCATATCGATTCCCCACATCGAGAATGGCCATGGCGACGACATCACATTCAGAGGACTCGGAGGCACATGGATCTTATCAGCATAGATTTGGCACTTGTAGCACTTTCTCGCAAACTTGAAACAATCAGTTTCCATAGTCAGCCAAAAATAACCTGCCCGTAGCAGCTTCCTCGTCATAGCATGCCCACCAGCATGCGTGCCAAAGGTGCCTTCATGTATTTCCTCCATGAGCAGCTTTGCCTCTCTTTCATCTACACAACGCAATAGCACCAAATCGTGGTTTCTTCGGTACAAGACACCATCAGGATTCAAATAGAAATTACCCGCTAATCTCCTGAGAGTCTTCTGATCTTGACTGGATGCCCCATCCGGATACTCTTTATTCTTCAGGAAATTAAGGATATCAAAATACCACGGTTTATCATCGGATGCCTCGTCAATAGCAAACACAAAGGCAGGCCTGTCAAGCCGAGAGATAATGATTCTGGGAGCCTCGTTCCAGAAGTTGACTTTGTACATGGAAGACAAAGTGGCTAGGGCGTCAGCCATTTGATTCTCTGCTCGCGGTACATGATGCAATTCGACCTTTTCAAAGAAAGGCAACAATCTCCTTGCATAATTAATGTAATGTATTAAATTGGGCTGACTATCTCCCATTCCCCTTTGATCTGATTCACCACCAGAGCTGAGTCTCCGTATACGTCCAGATTCTTGATTCGCAAATCAATGGCTTCTTCAAGCCCCATTATACAAGCTTCGTATTCGGCTTCATTATTGGTAACTGCAAAGGTCAATCGGGCAGTAAACGGGATGTGCGACCCGTGTGGAGTAGTGATGATTGCCCCTATTCCGCTACCATAAGCGTTCACAGCTCCGTCAAATATCATCTTCCATTTGGAACCCAACTCCGGTCCTTCGTCTGGCAACGGTTCTTCACAATCTTTCATCTTTAGGTACATGATATCCTCGTCAGGAAAATCAAACCTCATCAATTGGTAATCTTCAATAGGCTGCTCTGCCAGGTACTCCGACAGCACACTCCCCTTTATAGCCTTTTGCGAGACGTATTGGATGTCGTATTCAGTCAAGACCATCTGCCAACGGGCAATTCTCCCTGATAACGCCTGCTTTTCGAATACATATTTGATAGGATCCATCTTCGAGATGAGCATGGTTGTATGATTCAGCATGTATTGCCTCAAACGCTTGGCGGCCCAGGCTAGCGCGCAACAAGTTTTCTCAAGCATTGAGTATCGAGATTCACAATCTGTAAATTTCTTACTCAAGTAATAAATTGCATGCTCTTTTCTTCCTGTCTCGTCGTGTTGACCGAGAACACAACCCATGCTTCCCTCAAGAACTGTCAAATACATAATCAAGGGTCTCCCTGCCATTGGGGGTATCAAAATAGGAGGCTCCTGCAAATACTGCTTTATTTTATCGAACGCCTTTTGACAATTTTCGTTCCACGCTACAGCTTGATCTTTTTTCAATAGCTTGAATAATGGTTCACACGTAGCAGTTAGGTGAGATATGAACCGGGCGATGTAGTTCAACCTCCCTAAAAACCCGCGCACCTCTTTTTCTGTTTTAGGCGTCAGCATCTCTTGAATTGCTTTTATTTTTGCAGGATCGACCTCTATTCCTCTTTCACTTACGATAAACCCCAGCAGTTTACCTGATCTCACCCTGAAGGTGCATTTGTTAGGGTTCAGTCTCAACCTGAACTTCCTAAGCCTTTTGAATAGCTTCAGCAGATTCACCAGATGCTCTTCCTCCGTCTGGGATTTGGCAATCATATCATCAACATAAACTTCGATCTCTTTATGCATCATATCATGGAAAAGAGTCGTCATCGCACGCTGATACGTTGCCCCAGCATTCTTCAAACCAAAGGGCATCACTTTGTAACAAAATGTTCCCCACGGAGTTATGAAAGTAGTCTTCTCCATGTCCTCTGGCGCCATTTTAATCTGATTATAGCCTGAGAAGCCATCCATGAAGGAGAACACGGAGTATTGAGCAGTATTATCAACTAGCACATCGATATGAGGAAGTGGAAAATCGTCCTTTGGGCTCGCCTTATTCAAGTCCCTATAATCCACACACATCCGAACCTTGCCATCTTTCTTTGGCACTGGTACGATGTTAGCGACCCACGAGGGATATTTTGTCACAGCTAGGAAACCAGCATCCCACTGTTTTTGAACCTCTTCTTTGATCTTCACTGCCATATCTGGTCTAGTTCTGCGAAGCTTTTGTTTGACCGGTGGGCATTCTTCTTTCAATGGCAGACGGTGCACAACCATGTCTGTATCGAGCCCTGGCATATCTTCATACGACCAAGCGAACACATCGTTATACTCTCGGAGCATTTCAACCAGTCTTCGCTTGATATCGCTCTGCAGCGCGGCTCCGATACGAATATTCTTCTCAACCCCTTCCGACCCCAAGTTGATAATTTCGATGACCTCTTCGTGAGGCAGAATGACTCTTTCCTCTTGTCTCACCAACCAAGACAGTTCTTCAGGAACGTCACTATCTTCGACAACCTCTTCTTCGGCCTGAAATATCGGGTGCTCAAAGTCGGGACGAGTCATAGGTGGTTCAAGGATGTCATCTGAAAATGTTATCCTGCAAAAGAATGGTTAAATGCTTCAAAATGCGTATACATCGAATAACCACGTTGCCATTTTATTGAAAAATACAAAACAAGAAAAACAAGGATCGCAATATTTGCACATGAAAAACGCCTTTTATTTAATGATAAACACGCAATGTTCATAACAACACAGCCCTAAGCAAATCATGATGCCCCGGGCAAGACATCAGATTGTTCAACAATTAATAAAACAAAGCATTACTGTTTAAGAGTCACAGGAACAAGCTCCTGGATAGACCAGTTGCACAATCCTTGTCCTGGCGTGCTTGGCTGAATCCAAGCATCCATATCACAGTCGCTGTCTCCTTCGTCAGACTCTGAAGCAGCGTTGATGGTTTCATGACATACTCCACTGGCAGAGATGGTTATTGGCCCTCTGAAACGGGGTGCTCCCACAGCAGGGGTTGACGACGACGGTTGGTATCCTAGCCCGAACCGGTCCATCTTCACAGGAATATCCAGCACTTTGCCCCAGCCCTTTGCTTCTCCTGCCTCCACCAGAGCTTGGGCCTCTTTATACGATGAGACGGCTATCTCCGACACTTTGCTCGGCCCGGGACCTTTGTCCTTGATACGCAACCCTTCAAATGCCTGGCAGGGTGTTTCGTGGATCTCTCCATCGACCTCCACATATTTAAATGACGACAGATGGCTGACCAGGATGTCTTCTTCGCCGCATATGGTGACTACGCTGTCTCCCACCATATATTTCAACTTCTGATGCAGGGTAGACGTGACTGCCCCAGCCCCATGAATCCAGGGTCGTCCGAGCAGGCAGCTATATGCGGGCTGGATGTCCATGATATAAAATTCAGTTGCAAACACCTCCGGCCCCACCTGTAGAGGCAATGTTATCGATCCAAAAACTGCTCTTCGCGTGCCATCGAATGCCCTAACTACCAAGTCACTGGGCGTGCACAAGATTCCTCTGACATCCAGCTTCATCATCGCTTTCTTGGGCATCACATTTAAGGATGATCCGGTATCGACCAGTACATGCGACATTACTGATCCTCTACACTCGACAGATACGTGCAGCGCCATATTATGATCTCTCCCTTTCGGGGTCAAATCGAAGTCGATAAAGCCCAAGCTATGGCCTGCATTTACATGTGCCAACACTCCTTCCAGCTGATTCACGGAGACGTCTTGGGGTACGAAGGAAGTATCCAGGACTTTCAACAAAGCATTTTTGTGAGCTTCAGAACATAATAGCAACAACAGGATAGATATCTTGGACGGCGTCTGTTGCAGATGCTCCACAATTTTATAATCACTTTTTCGAATCAAGCGCATGAACTCTTCTACCTCTTTCGATGCCGATGCTTTTTCGCTTGCCTGTACTGGGACATCTTCAACCATCTTTCCCTTCCCCTTTGCCAGTCGCTCAGCCTCTACTTCAGGCGATGTAAAGATCCTGCCACTTCTTGTCATACCTCCTGAACCAACAACATTGTCTACAGCCTCGGCTGGCTGCTTATTAACATTAATCTTTATTGCGTCACAATACACTTCCAACCCATATGACCATGGGACCGCCTTTGTGCTCTCGTACGGGACTGGTTCGGCCTTAGTTATAGTGATCGGCGGTCGCTGAGCCGGTGCTGTTATAGTGATTGTCTTTCGAGGAATCGTTATAGTGGCCACATCACTCTGATTATCTGCTACTGCCCCTGCAGGCTCTTCAATTGCTGCTCGGTCAAACTGCAATGTGCCGTCATCAATTAAAGCCTGAATGCCTTTCTTCAAATCGTCACACCCCCCAGCTAGGGTCCAGCATTCTAAGCAGTACTTGTCACAACCCGGATAGACACCCCCTTGTAATAATCTGCTTTTTATCTCGCTCAGCGGCGTCTTTAAATCATCCACTCTCGTAATCAAATTCAAACCTTCCTCAGTCAGAATGGCGTTTGCCCCATGATTGGGCATGGGCTTCTGCACTATATTCGGACCTGCCGTTCCGAAATTGATAGCCTTATTGTCCAGAAGATCCTGCACAACATGCTTAAAAGCATGGCAACCCTCTACATCGTGACCCTGAGCCCCAGAGTGGAACTCACAGTGCCTGCTTGCGTCATATTCGTATGGAGGAGTTCCCGTTATCGGTGCCAAAGTTCTCTTCTCTACCAGGTTCAAACCCAACAATGTCTGTAACAAATCAGCATACGTTGAGGGAGGCTTTTCAAATACTCTCCTTGGTTTAACACCCTGGAATCTTCGCTGAGCAGGCTGTGCCCCCTGCTGTGGCTGCTGCTGCTGCTGCTGCTGTTGTTGTTGCACTGGCTGCTGCTGAAACGGTTGTTGTTGATACGGAATAGTAACACTCGCCACCTGCTGCGGCTGATGATACTGATTTCGACCTCTGCCTCTGCCTCTGCCTCGGCCTCCAAACACTGCGGTTGCCTCGCCCTGACGGCGCCCACCAAAAGCCTTCCTATTACTGCCAGATGCAATTGATTCCTCAGCCTAGAACCTGCCTTGTTTAATGTTGTTTTCAATCTTTTCTCCCATCAGAATTAAGTCTGAGAAACTGGCCAAAGATGTGTGAAACAACTTGTCATAAAACATGCCTGTGAACGTTCCGATAAACATGTCATTCATTTCCTTGTCTTCTAAAGGAGGACGGACCCTGGCAGCCATATCGCGCCACCTTTGCGCATACTCTTTAAAGCTTTCACCCTTCTTCTGAGACAGCCCTGTCAATTGGACCCGATTGGGCGCCAAGTCGCTGTTATACTTGTAGTGAGCTACAAATGCCTCTGACAGCTGCTTCCATGTCTTTATATTAGTTGGCTCCAACCCCATGTACCACTCTAGGGAAGGGCCCGACAAACTATCTTGAAAGAAATGCATTAGCATTCTCTCATCAGTTGAATACGCAGACATCTTTCTGTAATAAGCCCGCACGTGCACTTTCGGACAAGTGTCCCCTTTATACTTATCAAACGTAGGAGCTTTGAATTTGATTGGCACCCTCAAGCCAGGTACCAAGCCCATTGTTGACATGTCTAAGCCCACAACACTTTGGTTCAGGACCCCCCTCATCTGCTCTTCTAGCATTCTGATCTTCTGTGAGTCATCCATCGGCCCTTCGAAACCTCCGCCGGAGAAAGCGTCCTCCTGCTGATCTTCTTGCCACATACCATTCCCAGCTCCATACCCATCGTATCCATTATTACGGTCAGCTCTGATCTGATTCATCACCGGGCCTCGCCCTCTGTTGCCGTACCCCTGAGCAGCTCCAGTAGGTCCAAAAGTCATTAACCCAGCGCTGTTACCATTTCCAAAACCTCCGTAACCCTGATTGGTCACACCAAAACCGTCCTGCCCAAAGCCTTGAGCATTGAAACCATATTTCCCAGCGTTATCGAAGCCCTGATCGTTGAACCCGAATCCAGCATTACCGAAGCCGTTGCCTCCCATATTATCACCCAAGTTGATATCACCAAGCCCAACGTTATGGACAGTAGTCTCGTTCCCAACCCCGACGTTACCGTTCCCAGCAGCGGTAGCGTTGTTGACATTAGCAGCAGGTATATTGACTACAGATGGAGCCACTGGTGTGGGAGTGTCATCCCCATGAACAATGTCGACTCGCACAGATTGATGATCCTCATTCCCATGACCAGCATTTCTGACCAACAGAGGCTGCACCATGGCTTGCAAATTCTCCTGACCTTTTGCAATAGCTTCCATGGTCTGCATAAAGAGAGCTAGCTTCTCGCGCACATCTTGCATCTCATTCTGCATTTGATCCATGATTCTTCGAAAGTTGGTGCGAGTGGAATATCTGTGCGGGCGCTGATCTGCAATCCTGAAAATACCGGAAAAATGGCAGGAAATAAGGTACTATCCAATGATCACCTGTAATGCAACATGAATATGAATGCAATGCAATGTGTGTCTGTGCGTTAAGGAAATTCATTCCCCGATTCTAGTGTGAAGGTGCCAGTGCAGTGAAAGTGCTAGCAATACAAAGATCGGAGTTGAATCATAGAAAGCCTCATATATTGTAGAGAAAACCAATAAGCCAAGAATACAATATCCGAGTGCGATAAGAAGGCATGACCTCAACCAACAATCCTGGTGATGGTCAGCACTATGCGAATAAAGCATACAGGTTACTACATGAAATGATCAAGCACTCCCATAAGTCCGGTACTCTTCTATTAACTTCTTGGTCTCTGGATGACCTGGTCTGGTAAGCAGCCCTTCAACAAGTTGGTTTCTTTTCTTAAGAACACGTCGCACGTCTCCAGCAGTTTCCTCCCATGCCCCTTCTCCGAAGCGATCCTCTAGTTTACGCTTCTGAGACACAGCTTCATCCCTGCCTTTGATGGCCTTGTTCAGTGCGTTCTGGAGACTATACCGAGTCATCACTTCTTCTTCACACTTCTTGCTGCTGGACTTCAACTGCTCTTCGAGGTCGGAAATTTGCTGCTTCAACTTATCTTCCCTCTTCTTATTGTTGGTGAGCGTAGCATTCCAAGTCTTATTGCAAGAAGAGATTTCTCGGTGAGCGATGTCAAGTGCTTTCTTTTTGGATTCCAGCATGTCATGGGAGCTTCTGAACTCTTGCCCCAGCCGTTCGCGCTTCTTCCTCTCCTCAGTCAACTCAGCCCCTAGTCTGTTTACTAGCTCGATCTGCTGTTGAAAAGCATGTACGGCCCTGTTTTTCTCACTGCGTACCTGAGCTAGCTCTTGCTCTAGCCCTTCATTGATCTTCATCAAGGCTTCTTTTTCTTTCACAACTTGCTCGTAGGCCTCCCTATAAACAGTAGTTGGCTCTTCTACCGGAACAGGAACAAGGACTGGTGCATCTGGAAATGGCATCCACAACTGGCTTGCTCTCTCCTGGATCCAAACTATGTATGGTGCATAATCCTGACAGTCATTTTTTCCTAACAACGGCTTCCCTCTTCGGTTAATACGCGTCCAGGCATGCTGCAGCTTGGCTAATAACTCTCCCTTCAAATCGCCGGTGAAGTACATAGATTCCTGTACTTCTTCCTCCTTTGGTGGGTTCTTCAGCGCATATCCGAATTGACGGACAAACAGAGATGGGTTGTAGTTGATACACCCCTTTCTTCCTATCAACGGAACATTATGGTACCCAGAACAACTGCAAATAAGCTCGGACCCCAACAGATCTCGATCAAACCATTCAATGTCTTCAGAAGTTAGCCTCATCATACGCTCTGGCCAGTCAGACGTGGTTGCACTATCCACGAAAGGTCCCCTCGAGGGAAGATGGCTCTTGAACCACATATACAGTAAAGGTACGCAACAAGAGACGTTCTTGCCTCTCCTGTTCTCATTCCTGTAGTGCATCGAATGGTAAAAGTCCCCGATCAGCGTTGGTACTGGGTTACCCGCAGCAAATAGATGAAATGCATCCATGTCCACGAAGTTTGGGAAGTTAGGAAACAGCACTATCCCATAAATGCATAGGGCCAAAATAGCGTTAAAGACCACCCAACACCCATTCTTGGCGTACTCTTGAGCCTTACCAACCAGAAACTGAAGAGAAAAACCCGGAACCCCTCGCCACGAAGTCATCAACAACTCCGAAGCATTCATATGCAGGGCCTTTGCTAAATCCTCCAACTTGGGCTCGGCGGCTGGGTGAATAAAAGGAACTGCATTCTGAACTGGCAGCTCAGTAAACTCTACATACTCCTCCATGGTAGGCCCCAAGATAAAATCCGCAAACATGAAACATCTCAAAGCCGGGTCATAGAATTGCATTAAGGTGTACAGCCCATTCAATTCATCATCGGTGGATTTGCGAACTAAACCCAACAACCGTCCGTAACTCTGCCTGAAGCTTCTACGGACATCCTCATCAGCAAGAGAAATCAGACCCAGGAGGGGAGCAATATCAGGAATAGGTAGCTTATAAGCAACTGTCATCCTCAAACCGGCCATGATCAAAACTCAGAAGTTCAGACACTAAAACCGGGGAATATGCAAATGTACCTGCAGCACAGACACACGTTAGTGGGATGCAATGATGATGAGTATGCAAATAGTGCAATGCAAGTGACATGCAACAGGGACCAAATGCCGCAGCCGAATAGCCTGAACCATATCAAGAAGTCTCAGATAGACTCTCTAGAAGTCCTCAAACATTGGTCTCAGATAGACCTCATACACAGCTCCAATACTGGTCTCTGATAGACCCCGTAATCATAACTTTGAATGGTCTCTGGCAGACCTCAAATCATATCTCCAACTGGTCTCTGGCAGACCTCAGAACTCTCCAAATGGTCTCTGACAGACCTCAGAACATATCTCCAACTGGTCTCTGACAGACCTCAGAACTCTCCATAAATATCCAGGATCTCAGATCAAGAAATAACCGGTATCTGAAGGTCTAGTTACCTGCATAACCCCAAACCCTCTCACAGGTGGATGTCCTAGTAACTGACAAAGGTATGGCATCCTATGCGGTCGTCGGCGTCACAGACTTTCAGGGTTGATGATACGATTCCCAGAAGGAGTGGCATCATCAAATCCTGAAGAGGCCTCACTTAGCCAACTTCCAAATGATCGGTCCCCAGAGTCGACAATCCAACTAACCAGCAACCCGAGCCACCCAAAGGGCAGGACAGGAGGCCAACCAGAAGAACCTCGTCTTAGTGTAGATTTCGCGGGACACTAGGACATGCAAAGCACGTGCGCGCCCACTAATCTCTACTCTAAGTCTAGGTGCACTCAAGCCCAGGTCCGGCTTATCTCTCAATCAAAGAACACCCGTCACACCCCATAATACAGCAATAATAACCAATATATATAATGCTGAAAATAAAGGTCAGAAATATAAATCCATACAAAATCCTCGACGAGAAAACAAGCGTTAGGATTGACTCTCTTAAGGGACGTTGGATCCCAAATGCATAAGAACTATCGCAGTCCTTAGCAGCCAGGGGACGTTGGATCCCCAGCAGAGTCGCCAGTTGTCGCTACTGCGAAAATCAGCGCCGGCTGAACAGAAGAGTCGCCACCGTGCGTTATTTATCCCAAAGGAGGGAAAGGAAACGCTCGAGGTAAACCTACCGCAAAACGGGGAAAGGAATGGTCAACGCAACCAAATCCTGGATTCGGGAGTCGGTTACGCAAGGGGAAGGTATTAGCACCCCTCACGTCCGTCGTACTCGACGGGATACACGCTTGTTTTCGGGTACGGATTGTTATTTCTATCTACACTAAAGGTCAGGGTTAAAAAGAAAATAAAACAACTCGGCAAAGTATCGCACTTTATGCCTACGTATTCCCGTCTGGAACGAGAAATCAGAGTCAACGTAGTTCGCCTACCTACGGGAAAGGAGGGGAAGGTTGCTCGCTAGGATATCGCATCCTATGCCTACGTACTTTCATACAGCATGAAAGATCAGAGCAAACGTAGTTCGGGCTACGCACGACACAAGCCTATCTTGATTGATTTTATTCCTTCTGAAAAAGGTTTTTCTGATTAGCAGTCCAAGCGAACAAAAATGACGTTTTGATGGGTTCACATTCTTTTACGGAAGAAGTGTCTTTTATTGTGTTTGAAATCTTATTGTATTTTTCTGTTTGTTTTGAGGAAGAAGAGACAGAACTCTAACCTACGGTTGAAAAGGGAATCAAACTAACCTAATGTTATCATGCATGGGTTAAGACCTAGTGTCTATCATGCTCCTCTCTTGCGCAGAGAGAAACAGAGATCCTAAGGGAATAGACGGAAACAGAAACAATAGCAGATATATACAGTAAAGCAGTAAAATGCATGGATGCAACAATACAAGCGAGGCAAGGGAGTCCCACTCAACCTCGAACCTAGAAAACAATAAGCAAAAGTGAACAGATTTCACTTTCAACCCAACATGGTAAACAGCAAACAATACAGTCCAGAAAACCAATCAATACATCAGAAGTGAACAGCAAAAATAAACAGCCACATCAGCTCTGCATCAACATCTGTCTTCAAGTCATCTCCAATCAGCTATAAGCTTCAGCAAGCCTCAATCTCCATCTCCACAGCCTTCTAGCAAGGTCTTTGTCATCAATCTTCAGTCTACAATGGCTTTTCTTCAAGTCTCAAACCTCCAGGATGAGGGATCAATCACAAGAGTGAATTGGGTGTTAAGCAATTAGTTGACCACCAAGGGTGGCAAGCAGACTGCTAACAACACATAGGATATTTTCTCTCAAGTGTTCTATCCCTTAGACAGTAGCACCAAGCCTTCCAAAGGAAGGGGGTGCGTGTCTTAGAGAGACTCTGCATCACAGAGAAGAATGGAGGCAGTCAAGACCTTCCATGTTTGAGAATCAAGTTGACTACTCTAGGGCTCTGCCTAAATCCTAGATCCTACAAACTTCAACAGCTACCAGCATAGAATCTCCTCATCAACTCTGGAAGTTGGTCTTCAGTCTCTGATCTTCAAATGGGCTTCATCATCTCAGGTCTTCAGCTCTCCCCAAATCCCAAACAAACCCAATACCCACACAGACAAATTATAATCCCCAGAGAGGGCACACCACACCAGTCAAGCAAATGTAAGCAATATACCAATAGCAGTAGGGGAATCCTAATATTTTCTAAGGGATCTAATAACTACCCATAGTCCCTATAGTCCCATACCCCAGAAATTCAATCTCTAAGTCCTAAGGGAAATGAACTAATTTACCTATATTATCACCTAACCCTAATTTTGGTCATGTTGTTCACACCTAAACAAATCTCCTAAAATTAATTTCTAAAATTATGAACTAAATTTTATATACAAGATAAATGTCTACTCTAATCAACCTAAAAAGAATGGATTAAAAATATTAAAGCACCTATTCAAACTAAAATTACCAAATTCATGTATCAAACAAAATGATATTTACACCTATTTAAAAGAAAAATATGCCAAAAATATTAAAATAAAATGAAATATGAATTTTTTTGTATGATATTTTTCTTGACAAAATTATGAACAATGTAAAAAAACAACCAATGAAAATCATGCATTTTTCTATTTTTTATGATTTTTTAAAGAATTAATATTTTTGGAAGAAAATAAAATGGATTTAAATGGAAGGGGTGCAGAAAGTAGATGAAATCAGTTAAAACAATGAACTGGGCCCAGACTGGGGGTGCGCATAGCAAGCGCGTCTGGGCCCATATGCACTTAGAAAATAAACAAAAATTAAAAAAAACATAAAACGGTGTAAAAAGCAAATATTTCAGTTCATTTCCAATTGGGCCATTCGTTTGGGGGTGTGAAAAGCAGAGAATTGCCAAGCCCAGTTTGCCACCATAAGTGAAACGGTGCGTTTGATCATTTAAACTTCCCTCCGCTTTTCTTCTTCAATCGCGGCCGTTGGATTGGATTAATTAGTCAAATAACCAGGCTTGATCCAACGATGGATAGCCATCGTCCCCAACTTGAAAACCCTAACCTGAAATTCCTCATGCCATGCACAAACCTTCCACCCTCTGGTTCTTCCTCGTTTCTCCATGAAAACCAAAAATGTAAACACCAAAATTGCTCCACTTCTCACATAGAACACAACTGTATCAATAGTTTTCAATATAACAGCCTAGAACCTCAAACCCGATAGGCATAACAATTCTGATCCACCATTTTCACCTGTCATCACTTGCTTCAATTCTCACCAATTCTTACCCTAAACTGATCTATACTCCATGCTGATTAATCTGAGCCATTTATTCAAGATTTTCGTGCATTGAAACCTGAGTTACAAGCCTTAACAGTTTTGACATGCCATTAACAACTTCCATAAAACTTCTCCAAACTCACCAAAATCAGTCATCTATCCTACCTTAACCTTTCTATGCCAACAAATCCCTATAATTCTAACTAAAACATGCAATTCGAATAGAAATCCAACCTGGTATAAAATGAAGAAAGCAGCTATGAGATTCTCTGATCTGAGGCTTGTAATGATTGGAAATGAATCAGGGGACTTGTTGAAGAATTCTGTATGCACTGGATCTTATTCAATTCCCTTGGATCTTGCAATTCCAAGCTTCTTGCTTCTTGGATGATGGAAGTGTGTGGCACGAGTTCTACTCCAATCCAACCAATCTTAATGTGAATTCTGATCTATGGAAAATGGTGATGATGATCAAATCAACAAATGTGAAAATTGATGAGAGTTTGATGAAGTTTTAGGAGCTTTTGCAAAAATGGAAGATTGGTATGAAACTTGTGTTTTGATCAATATGATTCACCAACCATGGCATGAAGCTCTTCATATCAATATATAGTTGAGGTTAGAAACTCCTAGAAGCTTGGAGAAACTTCCCATGCACACTTTCCCTTGAATTTTGATTATGTAACTTCCATTATAAGTAACCATGAATAACTTTCAAAACTTGAACCAAACTCAAAATTCCACTTTAGCCAATGTTTTCAAAATGATTTTTCCAATCAAAATGACCTATAATTTCACCTCATTTGGCCAAAGTATGAAAAATCTCATTTTTTAGGTCATTTTTATTCATTAAATCCACCAATTTTGAAACCTTGTGCTATGAATCTTTCCAATATTTCATGGTCACTTTTCTAGATTCAAAATGTCATTTGGAGCAAGTTTTATGTTGTGAAGTTTTCCATTTGAAGCTTCCTTGTATGAGTTTTGGGCATAGGCTTGAAATGACCTGTAATCCTCAGATGACCAAAATACCCTTTGCTTGCCAAGACCATAAGTAGAGTTCCACAAATCATATGAAGGCATACTATACCATTATAGAAAGCTAAGACAATTAGGAACAACTCTTATGTTGACCAGAAATTCATTTGAAATCTACGTGAGGGGTAAAAATTGCTTGGAAGTCAAGTATCTTTCACAGACAAAATTTCAGATACCTCAGATGACCTGTAACTTGCAAGGACCATAACTTGAGTTCTATAAATCTCCTTAATGTCTTACACCACTAAAATTAAAGGTCTTGATATCCTATACAAGTTTAATGTTGGCCAAGGATCCATTTGAAGCTTGCATTTTGACTTATCTTGCTTGGAAATTTGACCTAAACTAGGGGATTTTACACAGAAACCCTAATTTAGAAACTCCTCTTCTCCTTGATTTCTCTTGATTTCTTCTTAGCATATCACCATATCCTCTTCTACATGTCAAATGATGAATCCCACATCTCTCCAATAGACCTTAATGCCTTTCAATCAAACATTTGACCTAGAGTTGACCCAGGGTTGACCCAGATGAAACCCTAGTTGACTGTCTTCAACTGCAATACTTGTGATCACATCAACAACTTGTCTCCTTCTCCAAATGACTTTCTAAGTCTCCCATGATGCCCACATACTCTCCATGCCCAGTCCACAGCTCACAACCTCTTTGATGATCCCCAGATGCCCTCAGCTAGGAGATAGATGCACTGCTTGATCCATTGACTTCTCAGCTTTCAAATTCTTTCTGATGACTTGAATGAGATTGAATTTGAATAATAACCTCTTGATAGGTTCATAGAGATGAGAATAGTGCTTGGTCCCCTGTTAGATGAATTGCTATGCTTATGCTATGCAGATGATTAGACCATGTACATGACTCCATATGCAAATGCTAATGATATTGAAACATAAACCAAGTGACTAAGGTTGAGCAAGTTTTAGGGTGCAACAAGTACGAATCCACTTCGGCTGGGAAATACAACTCTAAACTCCTACTAGGGGAGGAATAGTTCACCATGCATTACTGTTAGAACTTCATCGCTGGGGAGAAAATCTCTACTGGGGAGAGGATCCTGCCATCCTGCAACAAACAAGAAGCAATAGGATGCCCCATGTGTGAAATGGCTATCTGGGTTACCATTCATGACACCCATCGTTCAAGAAAATCCATTGCTTTCATTATGCTCTGTAAAGCCTTATGTATTCACCTGTAATGTTCATCAAAAATATCAGACGTTTTTGCAAACAAAATAGTAAAAGTAAAAATAAGAAATGAAAAGCCCTTTGACTGAAATGAAAACTTTATTGATGAAAAGCCTGTAAATAGACAAATTACAATTCATATGCAATTCCTGAAAAGAGGTAATTGTGCAAAAAGCAAAAAGAATATATACAAGTGTCGGCAATATGGAAACAGACAACCACCATATGTCGATTCAACTATGACCTGTATGTCTTTGATGTTTCCCCATGTTTTGCCTTCTGAAAAAACTGATTTGACTGATTCCTTTCCTTCGAGATAACCATGTATAAGCTCATAGATCGAACGTAGACCGTAGTCGTTTGCTTTCAAATCCCTAACTTTTGCCTGGATCGCCCTTTCGGGTTTTCAGTCCACCGAGATACCCATTTTTGCCAAGGTCGCCTTTTCAAGTTTTCAACCTTGCGGGTTCATTATTTTCTGTTATCCCTAACTTTTTCCCGAAACTTTCCTTTTTATGGTTTGCCGGGATACCCTATTTTTTCCTAGACTTTTCTTTTTCTGTCCAACGGGTATCTCTTTTAAGCAAAGTATTTTTTAACTACGTCTACGTTCACAGGGGACGAAAAATCTTCACCATCCATGGTAGATAGTAATAAGGCTCCACCAGAGAAAATCTTTCTTACCACATATGGACCTTCATAGTTGGGAGTCCATTTGCCCCTGTGATCTGTCTAAGGAGGAAGGACCCTTTTCAGCACCGAAGACGCACTTTCTGATCAAAGGCTTTCTTCATCCTACTCTAATCCAACCTGCTATGAGCAATGGATGCCAATCTCTTCTCGTCAATCAGGCTCAACTGATTCAATCTGGTTTGCACCTATTCAACTTCATCAAGCTTCACATAAGATAATATCCTTAGAGAAGGAATCTCAACTTCTAATGGTAGGACTGATTCCGTACCATACACTAGTGAGAAAGGAGTTTCCTCGGTTGACGTACGCACCGAATTACGATAACCGTGAAGAGTAAAGGGCAACATTTTAGGCCAATCCTTATAGGTTATAACCATCTTCTATATAATCTTCTTGATATTCTTGTTAGCTGTCTCAACAACGCCATTCATCTTCGGACGATATGGAGAAGAGTTGTGATGCCTTAATCTTGAAACTCTGGCACAGTTCCTTCATCATCTTGTTATTAAAATTTGAACCATTATCAGTAATGATTCTCTTCAGAATTCCATAACAATAAATAATTTCCTTCTTTATGAATCGGCGACCACCTGTTTCGTGACATTGGCAAAGGAAGCTGCTTCTACCTATTTCGTGAAGTAATCAATCGCCACCAAAATGAAGCGATACCCATTGGAAGTAGTCAGCTCAATCTTTCCAATCATATCGATGCCCCGCATAGCAAAGGGCCAAGGAGATGTTAACGCATTCAGAGGGGTTGGTGGCACATGCACCTTATCAGCATAAATATGGCATTTATGGTATTTTCTGGCGTATTTGAAGCAATCGGATTCCATAGTAATCCAGTAATACCTAGCTCTCAATAATTTTCTGGCCATTGCATGTCCACCGACATGAGTACCAAAAGAACCCTTGTGGAATTCCTCCATCAACAAGCCTGCTTCATGTTCGTCAACACAGCGCAACAAGACCATGTCAAAGTTTCTCTTGTATAACACATCATCCTTGTTCAGATAGAAGTTATCGGCTAACCTCCTCAGAGTCATCTTATCTTTGTTAGATGCCCTAGATGGGTACTCTTGAGTCTTTAGAAAATGCTTGATATCAAAATACCAAGGTTTTCCATCTGATACCTTCTCAATTGCAAACACAAAGGAAGGTCTATCAAGACGCATGGTGGTGATAACTGGAGCTTTATTCTAGAAATTCACTTTGTACATCGATGAAACACAAAGTTACCAAGACACTTTCACATAATGTTGCAAACCAACCAAAGCAAGAGTGATTTTTAACACTTTCTTGAAAAAAAAGGAGTGAAAGATGCCCACATTTGATAGCTCAAATAAGCAAAGTTGGGGATCTAACAACTCTCCCCAACTAGATTTTTGCTTGCCCTCATGCAAAGTAAGCCTCTTGATGAAATAAGAAGATTTGCTCAAGAAAAAGATTTCTCTGAAATCGGATTAAATGGCTTAAACGTAAGGAATGAAACCAGACACAAGTTCCCAATGGTTAGAATAAAACAATACACAAGAACTAAAGTCTTAAAGTAATGCAAAACATATATCAATCCACAACAATGTTATCATAAATGAATCACCCTATCTCTCCTTTTCAAATAAGGATTGAAGAAATTACGCGTTTGCAACCGCGTGGACAATTTCACTCTCTAACAAACAATGCCAAAATTAATTCATTTTATACAACATCTAACAATTATAAATAAAAATATGGAAGCAAGGAGATCACTAAGGTCTTTTCCGGTTGTAGCTTGGTCGGGTTTACAAACAAGGGACATATCTAAAGCCAATGAAACGAAATTGCCGATGCAAATGAGACATTCATTGTACAAGTTATTCACACATCCCAACTTCATTCCACTTGTTCTCATTTAAAACATTCCCAACTCTTATTTCACAACTTATTTTTCACTATTTTTCTTCCAAGCAAGCATTCTTTTTCTATTTTTTTTACATTCATATTCACATAACAAATTTTCTTTTTTCAATGCTTGCTCGATTTTTTCACGACCTATGGCAACCTACCAAATTTCATTTCCGTTCTCCCCAACTTAAATTTTACTCAAACCTCAAGTGAATGCTCTTAATTTTTTTAAGGCAAAAAGAACAATTAACATCAAATTCCGGGGTTCAAGAAAAAAGTTTTTGGAATCTCGCACAATTTCAAGCCGAGATTCATATTGTTTAGCCTCAAGAGGTTTATGAATACTCTCTGCTCACGGGTAAGTTGGTTTTGGAACTGGTTGTGCTCGATAAAAAACAAGCGGCTTGATCATTTCTAATTGCTTCCACGAATTCACAATCATAAAATACAAAGCATGAATCAACACAGTTTATTAGAATCCAACATTTAGTGTACAATGGAGGTTTCCTCACAATTTGTTGTTCTAAGCCCTAGGTGAACCATTCATTCAACAATGTTTCAAAAAGAACAATATTTATTTATGACAAGATTAAAGTTCTTAATGATTTCTAAAATTCTAACCAAAGGTAACCATGTACCTTAGCATTATTCGCTTGTTTATTTTTATCATGCCATCCAAACTCGGATTCACCTTCATTGGATACTTCTTTTTGGAGAGCAACCAATCTAGAAGTTTCGACAGCTCAACAACTAGAAAATTATTAAAAATCACTTAAAAGAAACAAAATAATTTAAACAACATTACTTCAAACAAAATAAAATGTGCATGGGGGGAAAAACAACCCAAAATAGTACACAACCCAAATATCTGAAATAACAAAACAAAATATCTAAAATACAAAGCAATAAAATCAAAAGATCAAAGACTTAGTCCTCTTCGGACTCGGTCTCTTCCACACTCTTGGAACTAGAAGCAGAAGCATCATTAGCATCATCCTCATCATCCTCAGCATCCACCTCAACGCCACCATCACCAGGACCAGAGGCACCCGCCCCCTCTCCAAAAACAGGCCTGACCTCAGGCCAGCTCGCGTGCTGCATGAACTGCTCACGCGTCATCATAGTGTGCTCCACAGAAGGGTCACAACATTGCAGCTGGAGTACCTGCATGGAATCATGGATATCGATCATGGTGCGCTGAGTAGCCGCCATCCAATCCCAGTTGTAGTTGCAAATAGCCTGCTGGAATGGATCAAATCCCTGTGAAAAAGTAGCACCGGGACCATCAGTAGCCCCGGTATCTGCAGCAGCTGTATTTGCTCTGAAGTTCTTAGGTCGATAATACTTGTCCACGTATCGGTCATCGATCACCGCCAGAATAGTCACCTGTCTACGCAAGGTAATCGTACCCTCGCCTAAACACATAAGGCCATAATCAGATAGAGGAAAGCAAGAGGGAAATTAACTCGCGCTCCCGCTTTCAGGCCACTCTCCACTACAGACTTTAGCTCATCAACAATGATCCTAGCCATATCGATCTATACATTAGTTAGAATGGAGTAAGCCAAGTGTGCCACTGGGATTGGCACTGTTGACGTGTGAGATTTCGGTTTGATGTTTGTCAGAATCAGCATCAACACCAACTGAGGAAGAGGTTTCATGTCCTCTCGGTGATACCTCCTTGGAACCCTAGATGGGTTCAGCTCTACCGTCTTGCCCTCCATCAATATGGCCTCGGAAATGACATCAGTGTTCCTATGAAGCCTTAAATCACGGTGGTACTCATCGATTTCTTCCTCACCAAAGTTGAGAGGTCTTTCAAGCACCGTATTGATGGCATCCCTATTAAAACTCACTGGTCGTCCTGCTACCTGTGTGGTCCAAGAAAAAGGCTCATCATCATTTGGAAGTGCGTTAGCATAAAACTCCCGCACAACCTCGATATTGTAACTATCAGTAGGAGTCACCAATACGTCCCACTTTTTGCTATTGATGAGTCTGGAAAAAGTCATGTACTCTCCCTCTGGATGAATAAGAAACCTCTTTTCAAGAAGGATTTTGCACTTCTCCAAAGCCACATAGTGAGCGGCTTGTTTTGGACCCACAAATTGTTCGGTGTCGTACTGTATCGGTTGAGAACGAGAGGTGCTTCCCACTTTCGTCTTTTTAGATGCAAAAGACCTGGATGCCATCTGCAAACACAACACAGAAGGAAAACAAAACCATCCACAAAACAGATTAGCAATTAAAACAAAAAAACAAAATTTTGTCACGTTCGCTGCAAACTTCTCTTAGCGAAGACCCAGCGAATACTCGCTACAGGTTCGCCTAGGGAAGGTGCTAGCGAAGGCTGAAGGTTTTTGAATTCTCCCACTACTTTCAATCAAAATCCAGACAAACCAAGTTCTTTCTATCCTAATTCCTAAACCACAATAATTTTCATGCTAAGAACAATTCTACAACAACATGAAACCCTAAATTTTACATATCTGCAACTCACCCATAACAACCCACATGGTTTGTTCTCAAGCAATTTAGAGCACCCTAATCAAAGAAAAATAGAACAGAGACATACCTAATTGAAGAGAGTGATTGGGTTGTTGAGGCAATGAGAAGAGAACTAGGGTTTGCAAGGAGGCACAGTTGATGTGAGTGAGAGTGCAATGTGATAAGTGTGAAAGTGTAGTAGAGACCCTAAAAATCTTTCAGACTAACAAGAAAAAACGGTTTTGGGCCCAATTGGGTGGCCCACTAAAATAAAATAAACCAGCTTGTTTCGCTCTGTTCTCCTAGCGAACACGTTCGCTACTGTCTTCGCCTAGCGAAGGTGCTAGCGAACATGACAGGTTTTTGCTTTTTAAAACATCCATGCACAACATATTTCAGCCAAGTTCCACCATATCAAGCACCAAATTTACCAACAAAAAGCAATAAATACTTACAATGTTGGGGTGCCTCCCAACAAGCGCTTTGTTTAACTTCGTTGGAGCTCGACGGTCCGATGTGATCACAAATTGCCGAAATGCAGGGAGGTGGTGTCCCGCTCGAAATCACCACCTAAGTAAATCCTCAACCGTTGGCCATTGACCATCCAATTCTCTTTGGTCTTGATATCTTCAATGATAATATCCCCGTAACTCAAAATGTCGTGAATCCGAAACAGACCCGACCACTTGGATTTTAACTTTTCGGGAAACAATCTCAACCTCGAATTGAATAGTAACACCATTTGCCCTACCTCAAATTTCTTGGTTATAATCTTTTTATCATGATACACCTTCACTCGATCCTTGTAAATCTTGTTCAACTCATAAGCTTGAAGGCGAATTTCTTTCAATTCATGAAGTTGGTTTTTTCTTTTGTCGCCACTCAAGTTACGATCAAAATTTAGTAACTTCAATGTCCAAAAGGCTTTGTGCTCCAATTCAACTGGAAGGTGACAATTTTTACCGTAGACCATTTTAAATGGTGTAAGACCAATCGGGGCTTTGAAAGCAGTACGATAGGCCCACAAGGCATCGTCAAGCTTACTTGACCAATCCTTCCTTGAGGTAGACACGATTTTTACCAATTTTTTTTAATCTCTCGGTTCGATACCTCCGCTTGTCCGTTAGCTTGCGGATGGTATGGTGTTGTAACTCTGTGTCGCACACCATATTGCTCTAAAGCTTTGGCTAACTGAGTGTTACAAAAGTGCCAACCACCGTCACTTGTTAACACTCTCGGAGTACCGAAACGAGAAAATATGTTTTTTTTCAAAAATTTTATTACGGTTTTCTCGTCTGCCTTAGCGCTAGCTACGGTTTCCACCCATTTGGAGACGTAGTCCACCGCAACAAGAATGTATTCATTTCCAAACAACGGTGGAAATGGACCAACAAAATCAATGCCCCAACAATCGAAAACTTCGACTTCTATCATGTTTTGCAGTGGCATTTCATTTTGTTGCGTTATTCCACCGATCCTCTGACATTTGTCACAACTTTTTGTGTGCGTGTACACATCTTTGAACAAGGACGGCCAATAAAATCCCGATTGAAGGACTTTAGCGGTCGTTCTTGTATTTTTAAAATGACCTCCATACGGATAGTTGTGACAATGCCATAAGATATATTTGGCTTCCTCCTCAGAAACACATCTCCAGAAAATGTTATCGGCACCAAGTTTAAAAAGATGTGGTTAATCCCAAATAAAATACTTGGCGTCAGACAATTTATTTTTCCTTTGGTGACTAGTTAGAACTCCCGGCATCAATCCAGTGGCTTTGTGGTTAGCCATATCAGCGAACCAAGGTCTAACCTTCACCATATACAAATTTTCATCGGGGAACTCCTTCCTCACCTCTTTCTCATGTTTTGTGACTTCATCATTCACAAGTCGGGACAAGTGATCTGCTACCAAATTCTCGGACTCTTTTTTATCACGAATTTTAAGATCAAATTCTTGAAGTAAAAGAATCCAACGAATTAACCGTTTCTTAGAATCCGACTTGGTAAGCAAATACTTGATCGCCGC
Organism: Lathyrus sativus; assembly: GCA_963859935.3. Lineage (NCBI taxonomy): Eukaryota > Viridiplantae > Streptophyta > Magnoliopsida > Fabales > Fabaceae > Lathyrus > Lathyrus sativus. Next base: position 451,852,581 of record OZ012738.1, on the reverse strand, counting down.
ATGATCGGTGTATACCACAAATTTTGATCCAATCAAATAAGACCTAAATTTTTATAATGTGTACACTATAGCAAACAATTCATTTTCCGTTGTTGCATAATTAATTTGAGCCTCGTTCAGAACCTTGCTTGCATAATGTATCGCATGGAAAATTTTTATTTTTCTTTGGCCTAAAATTGCACCAACCGCATAATCGCTTGCATCGCACATAAGTTCAAAATCATTTTTCCAATTCGGGGAGACGATTATGGATGCTGTTATTAGGCTTTGTTTCAAAGAATTAAAATTTTCCATGCAAGAATTATCGAAAAGAAAAGACTTATCTTTATTGAGCAGGTTGCTCAATGCCTTTGCTATCTTCGCGAAGTCCTTAATGAATCTTTGATAAAATCCCGCATGACCCAAAAAACTTCGAATTCCCTTCACATTCAGAGGTGATGGTAGCTTTTCAATCACTTCCACTTTATCTCTATCAACTTTAAGTCCCTTTGAAGAAACCTTGTGCCCGAGCACAATACCTTCCGTGACCATGAAGTTGCATTTCTCCCAATTAAGCACTAGATTAGTATCCACACACCTCTCCAAGACAACGTCAAGATTTTTCAAACAAAGGTCAAACGACAGTCCAAAAACTGAGAAATCATCCATAAACACCTCGATCGTCTTCTCAATCAAGTCCGAGAATATAGCTTGCATACACCTTTGAAAAGTCGTCAGTGCATTACACAAACCAAACAACATCCTCCTATAAGCAAAGATTCCGAAAGGACAAGTGAAAGCTGTTTTTTCATGATCTTTCGGGTTGACAATGATTTGATTATACCTGGAGTATCCATCCAAAAAGAAATAATATTCTTGACCGGAAAGTCTCTCGAGAATTTGATCCATGAAAGGAAGAGGAAAGTGATCTTTTCTCGTAGCTTGATTGAGCCTACGGTAGTCAATACACATTCTCCATCCCGTTACGGTTTTTGTTGGAATCAACTCATTCTTTTCATTATGGACAACTATCATTCCACCCTTCTTCGGCACCACTTGAACTGGACTCATCCACGGACTATCAGAAATAGGATAAATCATGCTGGCATCCAACATTTTTACAACTTCTTTCCTCACCACTTCTTTCATAGTGGGATTCAATCTTCTTTGTGGTTAAGCTACCAGCTTGAAATCGTCCTCCATGAATATTCCATGCATACAATAGGAAGGACTTATACCTTTTAAGTCGGAAAGAGTCCAACTGATTGCCTCTTGATTTTTCTTCAACACAACAATTAATTTCTTTTCTTCATCCATGGTTAACTCTGAATTTATGATCATCGACTTGTTTTTCTCTTCATCAAGGAAAACATACTTAAGATGAAATGGTAACAACTTCAACTCAAGCTTGCCTTCCTCATTGTTGTTTTTTTTTTCAAATTTTCCACCCTTTCTTTCGAAGGTGGGATTTCCTCTAACTCTTCAAGTTCCCGCAAACAATTTTCAATTTCTCTTTCTTCTTCTTCATTTACTTTTGAAAGAGCATTGGTAAGAACTTGTTGTAATGGTGTGGGAACTTGCAATAATTCTTTGACTTCTTCAATTCCCACTTCCGTTGCATCAATTCTGAAACAATTGGTTTTGTCCTTAGAAAGCTTCATGGCTTCAAAAATATTGAAGCAAATCTCCTCATCAAGAACTCTTACTTTCATGAGACCATCATCCATATCAATCGCCATGCACACGGTCTTCATAAAAGGTCGATCAAGAATCAATGGAGAGTCTTCATCTTCTTCCATATCAATTACTACAAAGTCAATTGGGAACAAAAATTTATCAACCTTTACCAACACATCTTCGGCTACACCATGAGGGCGAGTGGTAGATTTGTCGGCATGTTGTAAACTCATTTGAGTAGATTTCAACTCCATGTATCCCAACCGCTTCACAATAGATAAGGGTATCAAATTTATGCTAGAGCCCAAATCAATCAACCCCTTGCCAACATAAGTATTTCCAATTGTAATGGGCAAATTGACTCGTCTCAGATCACTTTCTTTCCTCGGGAGAGTACGTCGAATAATTGCGCTACAACTAGCATCCACCATGATTGTTTCTTGATCCGTATACCGCTTCTTCTTCGTGAGAATGTCCTTCATGAATTTAGCATACTTTGGCATTTGCTCCAATGCTTCGGAAAATGGAATATTAATTTGCAATTGTTTGAATATATCCATAAACCGAGCATAGTGTCTAGCATTGTCTTTCCTTGTCGGAGCATGGGGATAAGGCAAATTTTGAATCGGTATAGTGTTCACTTGCTCTTTTCCTTTTCTCGACTTCTTCACTCTTTCTTCTCTCTTACTTCTCTCTCATTCCTCACTTTTTTTCACTTTCTCATTTTCAACTAAATCTCCCTCAACATTTTTTTCTACTGTTTTCTCAACATTTTCGATTTCTTTTTCAACTATAACTTCCTCCGCCACTATCTCCTCACCTACGCCCATGTCAATTTCTTTACCACTTCTTGTAAGAATTTCCTTGTAATTCTCCTTAGGATTTGGAGTAGCGTTATCCGTGAAAGACCCTTTTTGTTGATCGGCCAATTGTTTTGATAATTGGCCCACTTGTGTCTCCAAATTCTTTATAGCCGCATCGGTGTTCTTTTGATTCGACATTGACATTTTCATGAATTGAGTAAGAGCTTCCTCCATCTTTGACGGTGCACTTTGAGTTTGTGGAGGTTGAGTGTAGTTTTGATATTGTTGACGGTTTGAAGTTCCGGCTTCTTGCGGCCTCCAAGGTTGTTGGTAACCTTAATTAGGTCTTTGATAACTTTGATTTGCTTGTTGATAAGGTGGTCTTTGTTGGTATCCTTGATTTTTATTTCCGGCATAATTGGCTTCTTCCAAAACGGGAGGACAATATCCGATAGGCTGGTCACCTTTACACAATTCGCAACTCGCCACTTGAACTTGAGTAGGAACTTCTTGCATCTCTTTGATTTGTTATGGAAGCTTTGACATTTGTTGAGTTAAAAGCTCCACTTGTTGCGTAAGAAGTTTGTTTTGGGCAAGAATAGCGTCATTCGTACCTAACTCGAGCACGCCTGGTTTTCTTTGAGCTACCCCACGATTATGATTCCCTTGGTGATCATTAAGTGTCATCTTGTCAATAACTGCAATTGCATCATCGAAGCTTTTAGACATCAAAGAGCCTTCCGCCGTAGCATCCAATAAGGTCTTGTGAACCAATAGGAGACAATTGCGGAAAATATGAACTTAAGTAAGTTCATCAAAACCGTGTCCTTAGCATTTTATCAACATAGACTTAAATCTCTCCCAAGCTTCGTTGAGGGATTCACTAGCTCCTTGTGAAAACACAGCTATCGCAGTTTTAGCTTCCTTGTGAACTTCGCCTAGCGAATTTGTGGCCCTTTCCTTGCTGTTTTAAGTCTGGGAGTGTTTGTTGGCTACTCGCTATCTCTTCGCCTAGCGAGTGCTTCGCTGTCTCCTTCGCCTAGTGATTTTATGGCCCTTTCTTACTGTTTTGTTTTCCTGGCCTTCGCTACATAGTTCGGCTATCGAACTTTGTGAAGTTTGGGTTGCAGCTTCGCTAGCAAGTTCGCCTAGCGAACTTGCTGTTGTTTGCATGTTGTCTTGGTTTCTTTGCCATCTTTCTTTGTGTCTTAATTTCCACTCCTTCATACCTAATTCCTACACAATAACACACTAATCAAAGGTACCAAGACACTTTCACATAATGTTGCAAACCAACCAAAGCAAGAGTGATTTTTAACACTTTCTTGACAAAAAGGAGTGAAAGATGCCCACATTTGATAGCTCAAATAAGCAAAGTTGGGGATCTAACAACTCTTCCCAACTACATTTTTGCTTGCCCTCAAGAAAAGTATGCCTCTTGATAAAACAAGAAGATTTGCTCAAGAAAAAGATTTCTCTGAAATCGGATTAAATGGCTCAAGCGCAAGGAATGCAACCAGACACAAGTTCCCAATGGTTAGAATAAAACAACACATAAGAACTAAAGTCTTAGAGCAATGCAAAACATATATCAATCCACAATAATGTTATCCTGAATGAATCACCCTATCTCTCCTCTTCGAATAAGTGTTGAAGAAATTACGCGTTTGCAACAGCGTGAACAATTTCACTCTCTAACAAACAATGCCAAAAGTAATTTAATTCATACAACATCTAACAATTATAAATGAAAATATGGAAGCAAGAAGATCACTAAGGTCTTTTCCGGTTGTAGCTTGGTCGGGTTTACAAACAAGGGACATATCTAAAGCCAATGAAATGAAATTGCCGATGCAAAAGAGACATTCATTATACAAGTTATTCACACATCCCAACTTCATTCCACTTGTTCTCATTTGAAACCTTCACAACTTATTTTTCACTATTTTTCTTCTAAGCAAGCATTCTTTTTCTATTTTTTTTTACATTCATATTCACATAACAAATTTTTTTTTCAATACTTGCTCGGTTTTTTCACGAGGTATGACAACCTACCAAATTTCATTTCTGTTCTCCCCAACTTAACCTTTACTCAAACCTCAAGTGAATGCTCTTAATTTTTTTTAAGGCAAAAAGAACAATTAACATCAAATTTCGGGGTTCAAGAAAAAAGTTTTTGGAATCTCGCACAATTTCAAGCCGAGATTCATACTGTTTAGGCTCAAGAGGTTTACGAATACTCTCTGCTCACGGGTAAGTTGCTTTTGGAACTGGTTGTGCTCGATAAAAAACAAGCGGCTTGATCATTTCTAATTGCTTCCACAAATTCACAATAATAAAATACAAAGTATGAATCAACTGAATCAACACAGTTTATTAGAATCCAACATTTAGTGTATAATGGAGGTTTCCTCACAATTTGTGGTTCTAAGTCCTAGGTGAACCATTCATTCAACAATGTTGCAAAAAGAACAATATTTATTTATGACAAGATTAAAGTTCTTAATGCATTCTAAATATCTAACCAAAGGTAACCATGTATCTTAGCATTATTCGCTTGTTTATTTTTATCATGCCATCCAAACTCGGATGCACCTTCATTGGATACTTCTTTTTAGGGAGCAACCAATCTAGAAGTTTCGACAGCTCAACAACCAGAAAATTATTAAAAATCACTTAAAAGAAACAAAATAATTTAAATATAAAAATTTAATATTACTTCAAACAAAATAAAATGTGCATGGGGAAAAAACACCCCAAAATAGTACACAAACCAAATATCTGAAATAACAAAACAAAATATTTGAAATTATGAGCTTTTTGACCATTATTGTCTTCTCCTTCTCCGTTAGGGCAACATCCAACTTCTCTGATCCTTTTAACGCTTCTAACGAACCCTTTTGAAGAAGAAATGCTTGCATCTTTAAGCGCCACAAACCGAAATCGTTCACACCGGTGAATTTCTAAATCTCATAATTTGTTGACGACATCTTCTTCTCCATGCTCACTGCACCAGTTTATTGTGAATTTATGTTGTCAATAACAGAACAAAGTTATGAGATAAAGATTTAGTTTCTTGAACAAATACATGAAACCCTATTAGGTTTAACAAAGGAAAAGATAAGCAAAAAGAAGAATAGAGAATTGGTTAAATTTGTTTTACTATTCACTTTCTCAATAGAGGTTCAAAGGTTACAAGTGAATACTAACAATTAACCTCTCTCAATAACCTGAGAGAACTAGTCTATTTATAAACTACTAAGCTAACTTAGATTACAAACTAACTTGACAATTTGACTTTGAAACAAGGCTTAATTTGACATACTAACTTAAATTACAAGTTAACATATTTCGACAGTATGCTCGAATAGACTTCAACTACTGCATACACAACTCCTATCAAACCATGAAGCTTCTCTTTTCAACACTAGAGTTTGATCTAAAATACCATAATTATGTTTATATGTGTGGAAGTATCAGAAAGAATGTCATTTTATGAAATTCAAGGAAACCTGATATCATATTTAACTGGATCACCCAAACAGACCATTGCATCAGCATCTAAAAATGTGAACATTTGGGTTATAACAGCTTCTCTTTTTCCTCTCTTAGGTGCTTTCGTCGGTGATTCTTTTCTTGGATGATACCAGACAATCACAATCCCTTCCCTCATCTATATTTTGGTTAATTCAATTCTTCACTTATAAGTATCAGAGTTCAAGCTTCATAGGTTATAAGGCTGAATTTTTTCATATAATTAATATATGATAACTATATTGGCTCATTGTTTTAATGTTGGTTATTGACTTATAAATTATAGGAACTTGGCTTGTTAACATTATTAGCTAAGCTTCACTCTTGCACCAAACCTAAACACCAAGTTGATAGTAAATTCTTATTAAGCTCCCAACATTCACAAGTAATTTTTTATTATACTCCCAACATTCACAACTAACCTTATTCTTCATCTCACTCTATTTAGTAGGCATTGGACAAGGTGGAAATAAACCTTGTGTTAAGGTTAGAGGAATTCTAAAAAGAGAGTATGTTACTAGCTTATATTAAAAAAATAGACGGCATCTTATTTGTTATTTGGTTTTAAAGTAATTTACGTCTGTAATACTAATTTATTATACTTTACTAGGTGGTCTCTTAAAGTTTTATCTATGTAATGCAATACAACATGCTAGTTTTCTCGATGGTTATGTCCAAGCCAAAATTTCTTATATGGTTGCTTAATTAATGAAAAGGGGTTGGTAAGTAGTGCATTCTGTTAATTTTTCAGCTAAAGAAAATGATTTGAGTATTAAACTACATAGATACACGTTATAGAGCAAATGGTTACAAGAGGTTAATCCCACCACTTGAATTTGTAAGTTGTGACCACTCAGTCATACAACAATAGCACCAAGTATTGACAATGTTTGGTTTTGTGAAGACTTGGAGTTGCACAAAAGGATGAAAGCTATTGGTGAACTTGTTCAATTGCATTCCCCTGATTTTATCTGTTTCCAGGTTTCATTTTCATACTACTTATATCTATTACAATACATTTTTTGTATTTGTGTAGCTTGGTTTGATTTTGTTAAGTTGTGTCTCATGAGGTTACCCTTGATACATATATGACATTTTATAGTGATCCTCCATGTGGATTGTTTATCATTGTTCAGTTTTTTCTTAGAAGGCTCATCAAGATCCTACTTTTGTATGCTGGTAAATTTTGTAACCTTTTTTTTTTCATTTGAACTTATGTTTCACAATCTTTGTAATTGACCTCATAATTTGATGATCATAGTCAACTTTTTAAAAAACTGTCTGTTACGGAAAAAATGACCACGAAAAAACAGTATCAAAAGGTACCAATATTGATATCAGTGGGAATGAAAATTTTATTATTAATTAGCATCTGGTTTGGATAAGTTAATAATTTATAAATATCTCTAAGTTATTTCATAATCAATTTACTACATACAAAGTAGAAATAGCTTTGAGTTCTGAGTTCTACTTTGTACTTCAGAGACATAAATTTGTGTCGATATAAAAAATAGGTTAAACTAAATTCAAGGGAAATATCAATCCACACACAAAGCTTAGAATCAATTAGAATGAATGAAATATGAAACTTATGTGAACAGAAGTTGTCTCGTAACCTATCTAGTGAGAAATTCTGGAAGGATCCCTAATTTTCCTTAGAAAGATGTCAGCAATGTGCAGTGGTGTCGTTCGATTCTGTTTTTAGGCAAACATGTCAATAACCGAAACTGTCGTGGAGTGACCGATATCTTCATCGTTCTCATTAGAACCTCGTGGCATAATCCCACCAGTTAACTGTTATTAGTTGTCGTGGGTAGTAATTTCCAATGTAAATCTTTTGCCGATGGCCATTAGCTAATTAACTTCAGTGTGTTATGGTGGCGTCATTCACTCCCTGATTTCCTCAATTCATACAAATATAGTGAGAACAAAATCCATCTCCTTCATAAGCAGAATTTAACCAAGATCATACATTTGTAAGAATAATTAGCATGAAATAAAAAGAATAACTTATACTTACGATTTGTAATGAGCAAGTCGATACGTAGATCCCAAATTTTAGGTTGTCAATTCTAAAACCGTTCTTTATCAAAATATCGACAATTTTGGAGCCAAATTCGTCCTTGCCAATTTTACCTTGTCGTTTTACTTTGATAAAGGAGATTGTCGGCATAGTTGGATCTCTTATGTAATCTATTTTGTAGGATGTTTAAACATATCATAGCTTGTTGCTTGCTGCTTGCTGGAGAATATCAACAAGCCTCTCCATTTTGGATTTGAGTTCTCCACCCTTTTGCTTTATTGAATTTAATCCACCTGCTGCCTTATTGCTTAATCTGCTAAATATGATCAATTTTGCTAGTTGGCCTTGCCGGCTTGGTAATTGTCTTGGGAACGTTTAACCCCAACTTCATCAAAAACATTTTGTAAGTAGAGTAACTTAGAAACAACATTAGAGTTTGCATCTTGACGATCTGGAGTCGAATTCACTTCAATCAGAGTTGATAAACCGTGAGATTTGTGCTCTTCTTCTCTCTTCTCTTTGTACCCTCTATTTTTTGGGGTTTTGTATGTAAGTTTATCTTGATTGTATGTGTATTTATGGATCTTTGTATAAAATCTCTTCTACAACTCTTAATCGATGTCCTCTGTGATTTAATCTCTATCTTAATGGGTTTGATTCGCTATAGATATATACTTTTTAAACTCGACCTAAGATAAACTTCTATTGGTTGTGGGAAGCGGTCTAATATTAATATGTATGTGTCAGATATTAATGCTCCATGTTGTTTAGTTGCGTGAGACATCACTTTCGAGAGAATGAGGTTGATCTCCCGAACTTTGCGTTAGACGTAACCTCTGTTTGTGAACGATACGTGGGGGTTTTGACGAGTGATTTATAGGTTGTGTGCATTTGATTCATATATTTTTTAGAACATAATGAGTAGAATGAAATACAATTCCTGACAAGTTTTCTCATATCTAAAGGATGTATGTATTTCTTGTTTTATGTTTTCCTTTTGCACTTTTATCCCAAACCATTTAAACCCAAGCTTAGAGATATAGAGATCTCTGAACGCATTCTTTCCCTTGCATCGATCCCTATGGAAACGATATAAATCCCAGAGGGAATTCTTCCGAAAATAAATTTTGTTTGCTGCTTTACCGCATCCAACAAAATGACGTCGTTGCTAGGGATTAATTTTGATATTGAATTGCATTGCGATAGTTTTTATGTTTTTAAAGTTTTGTGTATACTTGTTTATAGTTGTTTTCCATAAGTAATTGTACATTTTTATTTTTCATCATGTTTATGTGTGTGTGCATATTTTTGTTTTTTGTTTATGTTTGCTTAAGTGTTACAGGTTTTATTTTGTATCTACTGGTGAACGAAGCAACATGGAGGAGCTTGTACGTAAATAAGGTGTCGAGCTAACGACGTGAAACAAGCGCTAGTTGGAAGGTAACCCAACATTTTTTAATTTTGTACAATTTTATATTTAGTAGTATAGTTAATATAAAGTGAGAATTGATGGGTTTCACGTGAGAAAGAACTTGAAAACTAAGCATGCCTGTTCGCGCTTAACGCGCCATGTTTTGTGTAGAAAAATATCTCATTTTCCATCCACTTTCACCAATTTTGGTCTTTTTGTTTAGTTATTTTTAGTTCAATTTTGTTAGGTTTTTATAATAATGTTTGTATTTGCTCTCAAGTTTGTTTTTGATTAGCTTGAGGATGCATTTTATGATTTTTCAAGTTTGATCGTTTCAACTTACGAATGTATGGTTTTGATATTGTTTGAAGTTGGTACTTTACAAGGTGCTTGTTTATTTCTTTCTAGAACATACATGATTAGGAGACATTTCATTTGTACAATTTTCATTTCATTCATTCTTTTGCCATACTTGTTCAGTTTTGAATCACTTTAGAACAAAATCCTTTTTGTGAGGAGCTTTCTATTGTTTACTATATGCAGGAGACCAACATTCTTATTTAACTCGATTTTATTATGTTTAATCTTGTATTTGTGTTGATTTGTATGATATCACTAAAATGATCAAGGCATTTTGTTTGATTTTGAGTATAACCATTTGACCAAATAGTCAATCTACCTTGTGAGTGAGTGAAAATTTGCTTACCCCTTTGAGCCTTTGTTAGAATCCATGTTGGTGTTAAGTTCATTTTTGTATGGATTCTAATGCTTTTTCTTGAACTATAACCATAACTTGTTATTTGAATTTTTTTTTACCTTTCCCTAATAAGTTTGGGAGCATTCATGTCACTATGTGTGGTTGCATATAAGCTGGGGAGAAGAGGTTGGTTGCTAAGAGGTTGAGAAAAAGAAAAATTTTGAAAAAGAAAGAAAAGAAAATAGTGAAAAGAAAAAAGAAAAGAAAAAAAGGAAAAGGAATTGAAAAAAAAAGGAATAATGTTGTGCTAATAAGTTGTGTGGAATGATGTAACAATTTGGAAAAGAGAAAAAGGTGATAGGGATTTGTGAGTGCTTGAGATTGTGAGAAATGATCACTCTCATTTGATTAGACATGTTTTTTTTTTCTTTTATTTGGAGAAAAACAATTGTTTGTTACCCAAGCCACATTACAACCCTTAAAACCCTTGTGATTTTTGCTTTTATACTGTTCAATATGAGTTCTTTCTTGATGAATCAATAATTTTACTTGTTGTTAGCTTGATTGTTGGGTGAGAGTTAAGTCATTCATGTTTTTTTTATTCATCTACCAATGAAGTGTGTGCTAGGTGTGATTCATGTTTGAACATTGTATTGTCCTAGAATTTTTGACATGTGTTTTGTATTTCTGAGTTGTTTCGTTTTCATGTTATCGTTGTACTTTAGTGGTAAGTTTTGCTTTGCATGTACGTTTTTATTATAAACCATACATCTGTTTTTGTTTTTCGAAACTTCTTGAGTCGTGATTGCTTGGTTGTTACTTTTGTTTCTTAGAGTTGATTGATTCTTGTTTGAGGACAAATAATTTTAAGTTGGGAAGAGTTGATAAGTGCGAAATTGTACTGATTTTAAGTGTGAATGATTGGCACTTATTGGCTTGATTAGTTGGTTTTCCGTTAATAATTCCCCATATTATTTTGTATATTTTGTATAGTTTATATATTTTTGTATATATTGCATTTTCATGTACATGTCAGTAAGTTTGATAGTTTTTCATCTATTTGTATACGTAATAATGCATGGTTGACATATGGATCCATTTGAGCCAACATAGATGCTTCAAAATACAGTTTTAACCAACAAATTGGTGGCATTCGCGCTTAGCATGGATTCAATGCGTTTTTGATGAAGAGGCAATAGCTATGGACCCTTGAGCATGACTAGCGCGAGTAAGACCGTGCTTAGCATGCTTTAAGACACTTTAAGGGTATTTTAAGTGAGATCACGCTTAGCGCGATCTGAGCGTGATTGTAATAAATTTCATTCTTTCTAATTTTAGTTTATCTCATTTTTATAGGTATTCAAGCAAGGATATTTTGTCATTGTTGTATAGAGCATTGAATAAGTTTTCCAATGCTTTCGACTGTGCGTCAATCGAAGCTACAGTTTGAAAGTTATGAAGAAAATAAGAATTGTGATTTTGTTGATGATGCTAAGTGCCCTCATAGCGCGCTTAGCGTAGTTCGCGTCATTCCAGCCCCTATTTAAGTCACTTTTCAGTATTCTTTAGGTTATTTTGTTGGAAATTTTTAACCCCAACTTCATCAAAAACGTTTTGTGAGTAGAGTAGCTTAGAAACAACATTAGTGTGCGCATATTGATGATCCGAAGTCAAATCCACTTTAATCGGAGTTGAAAAACTGCGAGATTTGTGTTCTTCTTCTCTCTTTTCTTTGTAACCTCTATTTTTTTGGGGTTTTATATGTAAGTTTATCTTGATTGTATGTGTATTTATGGATCTTTGTATAAAATCTCTTTTACAACTCTTAATCGATGTCATCTTTGATTTAATCTTTATCACAATGGGTTTGATTCGCTATAGACATATACTTATCAAACTTGACCTAAGATGACCGTCTATTGGCTGTGGGAAGCGGTCTAATATTCATATGTGTGTGTCGTATATTAATGCTCTGTGTTGTTTAGTTGCGTGAGACATCACTTTCGAGAGAATACGATTGATCTCCTAAACTTTGCGTTAGACATAACTTGTATTTGTGAGTGATATGTGGGGGGTTTTGACGAGTAATTTAGGCTGCGTGCATTTGATCCATATATTTTTTAGTACATCATGGGTAGAACAAAATACAACTCCTGACGAGTTTTCTCATATCTAAATGATGTATTTATTTTCTTATTTTATGTTTTCTTTTTGCACTTTTATTCCAAACCATTTAAACCTAAGCTTAGAGATGTAGAGATTGTCGAACATAATTCTTTCTCTCACACCGATCCTTGTGGAGACGATATAATTCTCAGAGGGAATTCTTTCAAAAATAATTTTTGCTTGCCGCTTTACCGCATCCAACAATGTGGGTTTTCACGTTTTAGTAACTGTTCCCACTCCTCATTAATGCGCATCTTCGAACTCCACGAAATCTCTTCAAATTTTCTAAATACATTAGAGAAAATGGTGTTCACCTTTCTAGACAATTGGGTAACAAGACCATCTAATATATTGACAATTATCTTTGAAGATAGGTGACTTTATAAGAAAGTTATATGGCCTCTAAACCCTAAGGAATCTAATATAAAAACAAGAGAACATGTTCATTTGAGGTACACACAATTCTAATATAAAATTCTCACACTTACGACAATCACATATATGTGTATCCGAGTAATTAAAATACCACTCTGATGCTAGACCGAAGTAGCAATCCACCAAGATTCACTATTTGATCTTTAGCAGACAAAAACCCTTTAAAACAAAGGTTGGAGTCTATATCACCTGGCTCCTTGTTTTGGAATCTCCCTTTAATGTTTCCACTATATTTTAGTTCAATGGGGAATTCTAGTTGCATGGCTCCTTGTTTTGGAATCTCCCTTTAATGTTTCCACTATATTTTAGTTCAATGGGGAATTCTAGTTGCATGTTGGTCAGAGACTATTGTCTAAAGGAGACATAAATGATTTCTTGAAGAATATTTGTGATGCACTATTCTCTTAAGAAATATTTTGAATGATGTAAAAAATAGGAGACTTAGTATTTGTGTACACTGGATCTTATTTTCTATGTCTAGATGTGCATTTTCCTATTAGGACACTTAAAATTAGGTTAGATATGCTATTACAAGTCAAAATTATGATTTTTCATGAAAAACAAGTCTATGGGTCAACATCAAACTTATGGGTCAATACATACTAAAGGCTTTTTGAAATAAAATATAATGCCTTCAATGTATCGATACATAAATATTTTTGGGTTGATACATAATTTGTATGGGTCGGCTCATCTTGGGTTGAAGTCGACTCCTGCTGAAGGTTCACTAGTGCAAAATGAAGTATATAATTTTAAAATTTACACCCATTATACTAAAAACATGTGTAAATAAGAAACATTGTGACAATTTTGTAAATAAAGTGTTATTTTAAGTATTGACATGTAACAATAGACACCCTATTTTTTTAAAATGTATGTAAATTTAAAATATTATTATAATCAATTATCTATTACTCTCGTTAAATTTAAAACGGGTGTAGATTTTAATGACCCAAAAAAAATTGTTTAATTTTATAACTCAAAATATTAATTCTAGTAAATAAATAATGGGTGTAAATCTTCTTAAGAGAAAATATCATTGATTATAAATAAATAAAAATAATTTAATAAACTAATTAACTTAAATTTGTCGGTTAGATTTGTATATTAAAATATTTTATTAAATTTTGTTAAATCGATTCTTTGGCCGTAACTTAAGAATTTTTATACTAAAAAAACAAATAAAACATTCTAAGCCCCAAATTAAGTGGCTGATTTTGCTTCTCTCGTAGTCGGGAGCTCCACCAGCACGTGTAGATTGAATACAACGGTAATAGAACGGTCCAATTGCAGCATCTTGGTGACTCCTGTGCTAGATAAGGCTTTTACAGCTTGAACGAGTCAATGATTACCCATTAATAGAAGAAGAGTTTGTTGCTTATCAAGAGCGCTTGAAACCCTAAGAACAAAAGTCAGAATAAGATAGATCTAAGGTTGAGGATCTTTAAGGTTCACCTTGAGTATGGGTGATCTTGAAGGACTCATGCTATTGTTTCATATTATGTTGGAATTTTATTTTTTTTATAAGGATCAATTTTGATGCATAATAAGGTATTTGTAAGAGATTAGAATCATGGCTCTAGGTAATGGATTTAGAGGATACAATATTTGTTTCTGAAGGGGCTAATTTGTTTTTTTTATATTTTAATTTTGTTGGAATTTTATGCATATGTAGAAGGATACCAGGTTCTATGATAATGATTTTCATTATAAACCTCGTTTTAGGTTATGGATTTTGATTGATATTGATTTTTTTTTGAAGTTTTGAAGTGTTCATTTTGCCAAAGTTAGTGTCACACTGATTCTAACAAATTTACCTTCAATCCATATGTCATGGAGTATTGTTATGAACCATTGGCTGAACCCTTAAAGAAATATATTTTTAAAATTTTTGTGAAATGACGCATACTCTATGCTTGAAGAACAAAAAAAGAATTTTCATGGGCTCGATCAATGAATGGATGAATCTACGAAGGGACAATTTTTTTCACAGCTCGACTATTGATTGGACGAACCCATTTTAGTGTTTAAATTTCATATTTGTGACAGAATAATAAAAAAATCTAAGTGTAATAATACATTCCTAAATTAGACTTAGACTAGAAAAACATAATAGAACACAAATTAAATTTTACATCACTTTGGTAGATAGCTCAGTGTGAATCAGTACCTGAAAATCATTTAAAACTCCAACGACGAAAAACCCAACTTCTAGAAGTAGAAGTTCTTGCCTCCTTGTCCTCAATACTGAGACCCAAACTTGATGAGTGTCCCTTTGATAAATAAAAGTGAAAATATGTATGGAGGACCATGAGCTTCCACTTCCAATAGGCGTTGTCGACAGTCATTAGATTTTCAAAGTGATTTTTAAGGTGGTCTACCGTAGAAGCCACATAAAGTATACTATTTAAGGTTTTGTTTCATGAAATTGTACATACTAGAATTTGGGTGCAATAAAGACTAGGAGAACCCACACTCCATTTCTGACTCAGTGCATGGTCCTTATATACAGATCATTTGTCCAACTGTATCGTGACAACAACAACTAGCTATACAATCTCATGATTACTACAATTTTATTATTTATACAAAATGATAAAATGATAAAACAAAATGTTCAAGTAATCAATCTATTCAGGTAATACAAAATGATAATGAAAGCATGCTTTAGAAGAGTAATATAACTATTAATGATATTATATAAATAATTATCAATATTAAATTTAATGAAAAAGCTGGAAACATATTCTCTTTCTGCTAATTTTTAAATAGAACCTAAATATTTTAGTTGATTCGATGTCAATTTCAATCTGTCAAGAATAGTGTTAAAAGAAATATGTTAGAGAATATATTACCATCATTCACCGTGATTTATTAATTTGAATTGTAACTATACACTGTTGGTGCAAAGGTGAATAAATGATGATCAAAGGAAATATTCTATTAAGAATGACGGCTACAAAACATGATAAAAGTTACAATGATTGTCACCCTATTTATAAGCTAAAACCAGGGTTACTAGAATAAGATAAAATACTAAAATACCCTCTAACAAACTTAGGGGCTAAGAAAATAGTACAACTAAATAAATATGAATTACTATTAATATTCTAATACCATCCCTTAATTCATATTCCATCAAAACTTGTAACACCAATTTCATCCCTTAGTCTGAGAAATTGATCCGTCTTGATAGCTTTCGTCAGAACATCTGCCAACTGCTTCTGAGTGCTGCAGTGTACAACTTCTAACACTCCACTCTGAAATTGATGTCTCAGAAAATGATACTTGGTCTCAATATGCTTGCTTCTCCCATGCAACACTGGAAACATTTGTTGTTGTTGTTGTTATTCTAAATTTCAGGTATATTATGGCCAGCAACGAGGAAACATCACATGATGGAAAAGAAACACCCAAAGACGTTGAAGGCGAAATTAAAAGAGGCATAACGATAATGAAAAGTATCATCCGTGCGAGAGATAGAGGTGTAAAGTACGATGTCCATTGGAATGAAAGAGATCAGTTGGTTGAGCCTAATGGTGCGCTGCTGACAAGTTATATTGGAGCAGTTGTACGTTCGCAAGTTCCGATTACTTGCGATAACTGGAGAATTCCTGCATTAAAAGCGGCTAAGGATAAAATTTGGACCGAGATTCAAGTATGAGATTTGATCATTTTTAATTATGTTGACAGTTACATCTTTAAATTAATTATATTAACATGTTATATGTATGTGTATTTGTTTGCAGAGATCTTTTAATATTGAGGATTCTAGGAGAAAATATTGTATTCAGTTGGCCGGAAAACGCTTGAGGGGATTTAGAGCGTTTTTAACCAACAAATATCTTAAAGATTCTGATGGCAACTTTGTAGAGTCGGAGCGTCCAGCGAAGTACGCTGATTTGATTTCGGATGCAGAATGGGAGACATTTGTTGCAAAGCGAAGAACCAAAGAATTTGAAGTAAGTACAACTTATCATGTACAATGTATAGTATATATACCTATTCCACAAACAAACTGATATGACTTAAACTTGTTTTTTCAGGTTAAGAGTGGCGTAAATCGGGAACGGGCATCAAAGCCTGTGTATCCATATAGAAAGGGGCGTTTGGGATATGCACGCTTAGAACAAAAATTAGTAAGTGCATATATATGCTTTAATATGATCTATTTACAAAAAATAGTAAGTATACATAATAGGATATAATGCTTTATTGTTCGTCTTAATGCGTAGTTGGAAGAGGAGAAAAGTGATGCGACATCTCTTCCGGACCATGTCGTATGGAAGGCTGCCCGGGTGGGAAGAGATGGAGCCGTCCAAGAAGAAGTTCAACAAGTGTTTGAACAATGTGTAAGTACAACATTAGTTTTTGAACAAAGTGTTTGAACAAAGTGTATAAAATATTTAAATATGCTTTTATCTATATTTCAGGAGTCCCTATCCCAGACTATAACTCCTGCTGAAGACGATGATTGCAGGAGTTTATTGAGTCGGGTGTTGAATATTCCTGAGTACTCTGGGCGTGTGAGGGGCAAGGGATTTGGTGTCACTCCATCCAAACTGAATAAGCAGCCAAGGAAAAAAAATCCAACCAATAAAGAAGTGATGGCTACTTTGGAGGAAATGAAAGCTCAAATTCGTGAATTACAGAAGGATAAGGAGAGATACATGTCCGAAAGGCGCGCTCCAGAGGCCGGTAAAGCTACTAGTGACAAAGATAGTATCGGTTGTCCGCAGAAGCTTCCAGAGGTAATTGTATATATTACATTGAAATTAATTTAGCACATTTTTCTTAATTGACACATTAACTGATCATTATTTGTTTAGGGAATTTCACCTTGTCGACTATATTTATCGTCGTCGACTTATCGCATGGTTGGCAAGGGAAAGGTGCATAACACCCTGGGAGACTTACTTCACCATAAACCCCTCCCTGCTGGATTTTTGAAAGTATCTGTTGATATTGCATTAGAGGGGGGGCATTGTTGCCTATGCGAGACGATGTATCAGACGCAAAAGTGGTGGAAGACGCGATAGGAGCTTATGTAGCATGGCCGGCGAATCTCATTTTCATGGATGATGAGGTAGGTTGAACCTTGTAATATTCCAATGTTTTATTACCCATACATGAAAGTTATTCTGACATTTACACTTTCTTATTGACATGATGATCTTAGACTCCCACAAAATCCAAAACAAAAGATGATAAAATTATTGTGCGGGATACCGATTCAGCTGCATCAAAGTTACAGGTACTAGTAATACAGTTTAAGTGATTATTTTATTATAAATTATTTACTGAACTTATATATGACTTTTAGGTTCTTGATCAGCAGTCGCAACATGTCAGCAAGGGAAACATGCCTGAAACTTCCAAGGTGCCCAAAAAAAAGGTCGAGACAAAAAGAGCATTTGTTCCTCAATTTAGGTTGTGCCTTCAAACGTATGTAGGGACAACAGACGTGCCTGAGGGCGACATCCGTCTAATACATATGGAACAAGGTATTTTCGGTTTTGAATATTCTGAAACACTTGCTAAGGAGGATTTCGACCAGGTTTTCAAACATTTAGAATTGGGCGTCGGGGTTATGCATACCTACATTAGGTACTTCGATCCATTTTAATTAGATAATTGAACATTTTAAAATTCGCTCGTTTAACTGAATAATCTAATGTTGATTATATTTTTTTTAGGCGCTTGTATGACAAGATGTTGGTCCCCGTTGATTTGACTTCAGTATTCGCATTCTTATCTGCTAGCAGTGTCAACTCACGGACAATAAACCAGACACCAGAAGCAGTCAAAGAGTACACAGTCCAGAGATTTATGGGTGCGAATACGGAGAAGTTGTTTATGTTGCCATATAATACTGGCCATGGGTTAGTTTTTATTCTAAATTCATTTATTATAATTGTTCTATTTTTGCCATATTATATAACATTTTCGTCTAAACTGTTGTCTTATTTTATAGTGGTCACTGGTTGTTGGTCGCAATTAATCCGATTAAAGAAATAGTGTATTATATAGATTCATGGGATGGCGATACAAACAAATATGAAAATCTGAAGAACATGGTTGATACGTAAGTGATGATGTATAGTGTTCTGAATAATTATATATGTTTATTTATTATGTGACATTGTTCTAAATATGTGTTTATATTATGTTAGAGTTATACAAATATACAGAGCACAGAGAGATGCAACAGTGCCAAAAAGCAGGGCTAGCAACATCAACTGGATCAGAGTGGAGGTATATTTTCCCATGTTTGACTGTTATAGTGGTTCTACTTATAAAACTATTTAAACTATATATCCTGATAAATGTTCGTTCGCTTTTTTCCTAATACAGTGTCCTCGTCAGCGTGGTAGGATTGACTGCGGATATTTTGTACTGCGCTTTATGAAGGAAATCATTCTTTCTGGTCAATTAGAGATTCCAATCATGGTATGGATCAATTCATGAGTTATATGATTCATTTTGATAATTAACTAATATTTCATCTGAGTAATTAGTATTAAATCGTGCTTGTTCTGTTATATTATGTAGTATTTTGATGAATTCAGATGCGCTACGTACTCGAAAGTAAAACTGGAAGAAATTAAGGAAGAATGGTGTCAATTTATGATTGAGTTAAGAATTCTATAATGTATATTGGATTTGTAATTATGTGTAAATTGTATATTGTATATTGTATAATGTACAATGTTTAAATTATGTGTAAATTATACTTGAGTTAATTATGTGTAAATTGCAAAGTGTTATTGTATAATGTACAATGTTTAGTTATATTGTGTTGAATTAAAGGCCAAGTGTTGAATTACAATGTTTAAAGGCCAAGTTATGTTTAAAGCCTGAATTATAAGCAGGGAATTTAATTGTTATAAGCAGGTTTGTCTAAAAATATAAAAAAAATGTGATTTTTCAAAAAAAAAAAATTTTAAAAAACGTGAGGTATAGACAGCGCTTTTACAAGAAAGCGCTGCTAAAGGGAGAAAAATAGGCATAAAAAAGCGCTGTTATAGGTTAGGAAAGGAGGGGTCTAAGAAAGCGCTTTAAAAAAGCGCTGCTAAAGGGTGGCCTACAAAAGCGCTTTAATAAAGCGCTGCTACAGGGGGGAGGGGGGGGAGAATAGGCAGCGCTTTGAAAGCGCTGCTAAAGGGGTAAAAAAGCGCTGCTAAAAGTGATACCTTTAGCAGCGCTTTTTCCATAAAAAAAAAGCGCTGCCTTTACCTTTAGCAGCGCCACTTTAGGCAGCGCTTTAAAGCGCTGCTAAAGGCCATTTTTGGCATAGTGCAAGATTCACTATTTGATCTTTAGCAGACAAAAACCCTTTAAAACGAAGGTTGGAGTCTATATCACTTGGCTCCTTGTTTTGGAATCTCCCTTTAATGTTTCCACTATATTTTAGTTCAATGGGAAATTCTAGTTGCATGTTGGTCAGAGACTATTGTCTAAAGGAGACATAAATGATTTCTTGAAGAATATTTGTGATGCACTATTCTCTTAAGAAATATTTTGAATGATGTAAAAAATAGGAGACTTAGTATTTGTGTACACTGGATCTTATTTTCTATGTCTAGATGTGCATTTTCCTATTAGGACACTTAAAATTAGGTTAGATATGCTATTACAAGTCAAAATTATGATTTTTCATGAAAAACAAGTCTATGGGTCGACATCAAACTTATGGGTCAATACATACTAAAGGCTTTTTGAAATAAAATACAATGCCTTCAATGTATCGATACATAAATATTTTTGGGTTGATACATAATTTGTATGGGTCGGCTCATCTTGGGTTGAAGTCGACTCCTGCTGAAGGTTCACTAGTGCAAAATGAAGTATATAATTTTAAAATTTACACCCATTATACTAAAAACATGTGTAAATAAGAAACATTGTGACAATTTTGTAAATAAAGTGTTATTTTAAGTATTGACATGTAACAATAGACACCCTATTTTTTTAAAATGTATGTAAATTTAAAATATTATTATAATCAATTATCTATTACTCTCGTTAAATTTAAAACGGGTGTAGATTTTAATGATCAAAAAAAAGTTGTTTAATTTTATAACTCAAAATATTAATTCTAGTAAATAAATAATGGGTGTAAATCTTCTTAAGAGAAAATATCATTGATTATAAATAAATAAAAATAATTTAATAAATTAATTAACTTAAATTTGTCGGTTAGATTTGTATATTAAAATATTTTATTAAATTTTGTTAAATCGATTCTTTGGCCGTAACTTAAGAATTTTTATACTAAAAAAACAAATAAAACATTCTAAGCCCCAAATTAAGTGGCTGATTTTGCTTCTCTCGTAGTCGGGAGCTCCACCAGCACGTGTAGATTGAATACAACGGTAATAGAACGGTCCAATTGCAGCATCTTGGTGACTCCTGTGCTAGATAAGGCTTTTACAGCTTGAACGAGTCAATGATTACCCATTAATAGAAGAAGAGTTTGTTGCTTATCAAGAGCGCTTGAAACCCTAAGAACAAAAGTCAGAATAAGATAGATCTAAGGTTGAGGATCTTTAAGGTTCACCTTGAGTATGGGTGATCTTGAAGGACTCATGCTACTGTTTCATATTATGTGGAATTTTATTTTTTTTATAAGGATCAATTTTGATGCATAATAAGGTATTTGTAAGAGATTAGAATCATGGCTCTAGGTAATGGATTTAGAGGATACAATATTTGTTTCTGAAGGGGCTAATTTGTTTTTTGTTTTTTTATATTTTAATTTTGTTGGAATTTGATGCATATGTAGAAGGATACCAGGTTCTATGATAATGATTTTCATTATAAACCTCGTTTTAGGTTATGGATTTTGATTGATATTGATTTTTTTTGAAGTTTTGAAGTGTTCATTTTGCCAAAGTTAGTGTCACACTGATTCTAACAAATTTACCTTCAATCCATATGTCATGGAGTATTGTTATGAACCAGAAATGGAGGAGGTAACTGCTACTTGCATTGTGATGTGTAGTTTCCATATTTTTTTTATTTAACTTATATTTTAAAATGTCACACATTTAATAAGGACTCGTCCAATCAATGGCCGACTGTTAAATATTTTTTTTTCTTTCATAGGTTCGTTTATCCATTGGTTGAACCCTTAAAGAAATATATTTTTAAAATTTTTGTGAAATGACGTGCAAACTCTATGTTTGAAGAACAAAAAAAATTCTTCATAGGCTCGGCCAATGAATGGATGAATCTACGAAGGGACAATTTTTTTCACAGCTCGACTATTGATTGGACGAACCCATTTTAGTGTTTAAATTTCATATTTGTGACAGAATAGTTAAAAAATCTAAGTGTAATAATACATTCCTAAATTAGACTTGGACTAGAAAAACATAATAGAACCAAATTAAATTTTAGATCACTTTGGTAGATAGCTCAGTGTGAATCAGTACCTGAAAATCATTTAAAACTCCAACGACGAAAAACCCAACTTCTAGAAGTAGAAGTTCTTGCCTCCTTGTCCTCAATACTGAGACCCAAACTTGATGAGTGTCACTTTGATAAATAAAAGTGAAAAAAGGTATGGAGGACCATGAGCTTCCACTTCCAATAGGCCTTATAAACAGATCATTTGTCCAACTGTATCGTGACAACAACAACTAGTGGTTACGTCTTGTTGTCTTTATTGCAATGACAATAAGCCTGTTTTGAAAACAAAATAATAAAACAATATGATGTTTTGAGGGAATACAAAATAATAAAAATATTCTCAACTAATACAATCTTATTAATGAAAGCATGCTTTAATTAATATTAATCTTCTTTCAACAATAACTAGTTATACAATCTCATGATTACTACAATTTTATTATTTATACAAAATGATAAAATGATAAAATGATAAAGCAAAATGTTCAAGTAATCAATCTATTCGGGTAATACAAAATGATAATGAAAGCATGCTTTGGAAGAGTAATAACTATTAATGATATGATATAAATAATCCTCAATATTAAATTTAACGAAAACGCTGAAAACATATTCTCTTTCTGCTAATTTTTAAATAGAACCTAAATATTTTAGTTGATTCGATGTCAATTTCAACCTGTCAAAAATAGTGTTAAAAAAAATATGTTAGAGAATATATTACCATCATTCACCGTGATTTATTAATTTGAATTGTAACTATACACTGGTACTTGACATGCTTCAGGTTAGAGGATCGCCGATTTCATTTTATTCTTCATTTCACTCTATCTAAAAGCTAAATTAGGTGATTTTGTAGATGATCTTGTTAACTATAATGGTTACGCAACTATTAGATCCAAATTTGGTTATTGGAGATCCTCTTGGTTTATCATAGGTATTTCATTTTCTTACTACAACACAAATTCATTTATTTGATTTGTTTTTTGAGTTTGCAAATGTTATTGTTGTGAATTGATGTCGTCAATAACAAAACAAAGTTATGAGAAAAAGATTGAGTTTTTCGAACAAACACAAGAAACCCTATTAGGTTTCACAAAGGAAAAGATAAAAAAGGAAGAAGAATAGAGAATTGGTTAAATTTGTTTTACTATTCACTTTCTCAATAAGGGTTCAAAGATTACAAGTGAATACCAACAATTAACTTTCCCCAATAACCTGAGAGAACTAGTCTATTTATAGACTACTTAGCTAACTTAGATTACAAGCTAACTTAACAATTAGACTTTCAAGCAAGGCCCAATTCTACATATACTAACTTAAATTACAAGTTAACATATTTCGACAATATGATACCCTTGTCAGCACTAGAGTTCGATCCAAAATACCACAAATCGCCACCTTGGAACAAGCTCTACACAAAACAAGGGAACAAACTAGCTTTCATTATGCAACTTTATCAACTGCATACAGTGGAAAAACTTGTTACTCGGCAATGTCTCGGTGGTCATATCAGTAGCATTGTCATCAGTCGAAACCTTCAGCATTTGAACTTCTCCATGTTCGATTATCTCTCTGACAAAGTGCAGCCTCGCATTGATGTGCTTGGTTCACTCATGATAGGTTGAATTTTTTGACAGGTGTATTGCATTTTGACTATCATATTTAACAGTGATAACTCGACCTTGAAGTTTCAGCTCCTTAACAAAACCTTCAAGCCACAATGATTCTTTCACAACTTTAGTGAGGGAAATATATTATGCTTCAGTGGTTGATAAGGCAATAACCTTCTAAAGTGTCGCTTTTCAACTTATTGTTGTGCCGAACATAATGAACACATATCTAGAAATAGATTTTCTGGAATCCATACAACCTGCATAAATCAAAGTCGACAAATCCTTCAATTTCGACTTTGCTATCATTACCACAGGCTCCACCATAAATCAGGACTCTTCTCAGAGACTCACAGTTGTACCTAAGAATCCACTTTAATGTTTTTCAGTGTGCCTTTCCAGGATTGGTCATATACCTGCTTACAAGGCTCACTCCATATGTTATGTCTGGCGTCATATAGACCATATCATACATCAGCATATGGGATGTTATTCATATAGGCTTTTTCGACTTTAGTACTAGGACTTTTAGTCGTACTTAGCTTCTACTGAGAATTAGTCGGTCTTAGAACAGGCTTTGAATTCGACATACCAAACTTGTTGAGAATCTTCTTCAAGTATGTCTATTGAGATAAGCATAATCTCGACTATTTTCTATCTCTCAGGATGTTGATCCTAAAAATTCTGGAGGCAGCTCCCAAATACTTCATGTCAAACTCCTTATCGAGTTCAGCCTTTACCTTCATAAAATCTTCAACATTGTTCCTTGCTATGAGGATGTTATCCATATAAAGAAACAAAATAACAAGTGAGCTTTTAGGTCGAAAACTGAAGTAAACACAGTGGTCAAACTGGCTCCTAGTGAAACCAATGTATGCCATGAACTTGCCGAATCTCCTATTCCATTGTCGAGGAGATTGTTTCAGGCCATGCAAAGACCTATTTAGCTTGCACACATAATATTCATTTCCCTTTTCTACATACCCTTTAGGTTGCCTCATCAGGATCGTTTCATCTAGATCACCATACATGAAGCTTATGTTTACATCCATCTGTTCAAGTTTTAGGTCGAACTTTACCACCATGGCTAACAACATGATAATGGATCTATACTTTACAATAGGTGAGAACACATCATTGAAGTCGACAACTTCTTTTTGAGTGAACCCCTAGCAACAACCCTTGCCTTCAAGCGCTTCGACATCACTCATTCGGTTCCTTCCTTAACCTTAAAAATTTACTTACAACTGACTAACCTGGCTCCTACAGGTTCCTCAATCAGCTCCCAAGTGTTATTATCATGAAGAGATTTCATCTCATCATTCATGGCTTTCATCTATTCAGTCTTGTCTTGACTCATCATAACTTCTTTATAATCTTTAGGTTCTTCATCAAGGACCTCACTTGCATAAATTAAGGCATAAGCTATGAGATCTGTATAACCAAGTCTATGAAGTGGCTTAATGACTCTTCTCGACCTGTCTCTTGCTAGCAGGTCGTCATTATCAGTCTCTTTATCTATGACAACAGTTTCTATTTCTTCTTCGACTTCATCTGGGTCATGCAATTCAGCATCACTATGCTCCACCTCAACAGGAATCTCTCCTTGCTCCAGCTCTTCTTCAGAAATCTTTGAACTTTGACCAATGTCATCAGTTTTCTTGAAAGCCATCTCAACTTCATTAAAAACTACATCTCGACTTGTGATACACCTTCTATGACCTAGCTCTAGGCACCACAACCTATAAGTTTTGACTTCTTCAGGGTATCCAAGGAACATATATTTCAGAGCTCTAGGTTCGACCTTGTCTTGCCTAACATGAGCATAGGTTAAGCATCCAAATAATCTAAGTCAGTCGAGACTAGGTGGATGTCCCGGCCAGACTTCTTCAAGTGCACTCACAACAACTTCTGCCCAAAACACCTTCTTCAATCCTGCACCTACCAACATGCACCTCACCCTTTCTAGAATGGTTCGATTAAATCTTTAATCCAAACCATTTTGTTGAGGAGTCCCTATAGTAGTTATGTGCCTTGCAATACCAGACTCCACAGAATAGTTGTTGAATGCCTCATTGCAAAATTCAAGACCATTGTCGGTCCTCAATGATCAGCATGAATGTAATCAAGGGATTCGTGTGTTTTTTATTTACCTTTGTTAAACTTCATTCTACATGATTTACCAAATACACAAGGTTCACAAAACTCCAGTTTTTTGACCTTGTCACCACCCAACAGATTTTGTTTTGACAATTCGACCATGCCTTTTTCATTGACATGGCTAACTGTCTCCAGTTGGTCCTCTCAAAACTACCTTTACCAAGGAAATATCTTTACCTCGAAGTTGCTTCACTTCTTGTTTATCAATCCGTACTGGAAATGCCTCAACAGTCAAATTATCTCTCACTTGTACATCATCCATCTGAATCACATGTGATGGATCTGGAATGTACTTCCTCAACTGAGACACATGAAACACATCATGCAATCTGGTATGTTACTCCTTCCACCTTTTGTAAAATCTAATACAGACCAACAAAATGTGGTGTGAGCTTTCGAGACTTCAAAGCTCGTCCAACACCAGTTACAGACGTAACTCTCAAAAACACATGATCTCCCTCTTGAAACTCAAGTGCTTTCCTCCTCTTGTCATGGTAACTCTTCTGACGACTCTGCAAAAATTTCATCTTTTCTTGGATCCTCTTGATCTTTTCAGTCGTCTGGTGGACAATCTTAGGTCCGAGTATAACACTCTCGCCTGACTCATACCAACACAAAGGAGTCTTACATCTCCTACCATACAATGCCTCATACGATGTCATTCTAATACTAGAATGATAATTGTGATTGTAGGTAAACTCAATCAACTGCAAATGACTATCCCACGATCCACCTTGATCCAACACATAGGCTCTCAGCAAATCCTCTAAAGACTAGATAGTTCTCTTTGTCTGCCCATCCGTCTGTGGATGATAGGAAGAACTCAATCTCAACATGGTACCTAAAGCGTCTTGCAAACTCTTCTATAATCTCGATGTAAATCTCGGTTCTCCATCTGACACAATACTCGACGGTATCCCATGCAACTTCACAATTTCCTTAATACATCTCAGCTAGCTTAAGCATAGAACGATTAATCCTCATTGGCAAGAAATGAGTTGATTTAGTCAATCTATCCACAATCACCCAATTAGAATCATTCCCCCTCACAGTCTTCGGCAAACCCGACACAAAATCCATGGAAATACTATCCCATTTCCACTATGGAATATTCAACGGTTGTATTAGACCCAACGGTCTTTGATGTTCAATCTTCGACTTCTGAAAAGTCTAACCAGCATACACAAACTCAACCACTTCTTTCTTCATCCCTGGCCACCAAAACAATTTCCTCAAATCTTGGTACCTCTTCATAGCACCGGGATAGATACTCAATCTACTTCGATGTCCTTCCTCAAGAATACTCTTTTTCAACTCAACAATATCTAGAACACAAACTCTATCACGACATCTCATGATATCATTTTCATTAATCTGAAAATCAGCTATTCGACTTTGATTCATCAAATTCAACCGATCTACCAACTCAAATCAGATTTCTGACCTTCTCGAATCTCATTAAGAATACCACTAGTAAGCTTCAACATATCAAGCTTAACTCCATAAGAAGTCTCTTCATAAACCAAACTCATATCATGAAATTGCTCAATTAGTTCTAACTCTTTTACCATCATCATCAGTATATGCGAAGATTTCCTACTCAATGCATCAACTACCACGCTTGCTTTATCTGAATGGTAATTCAAACCAAAACCATAATTCTTCAAAAGTCCCAATCATCTCCTTTGCCTCGCATTCCATTCTTTCTGATCAAAGAAATACTTCAAACTCTTATGATCACTAAACATCTCAAATCTCGAACCAAACAAATAATGCCTCCAAAGCTTCGACACAAACACAACAACAACCAACTCTAAATCATGTGTCAGATAATTCCTCTTATGCACTTTAAGTTGCCTTTAAGCATAAGCTAAAACTTGTTGATGTTGTCTTAACACACCTCTCCATCCCAGCAACGAAGCATCCCAATATACAACAAATAGTTCTGCTGGATTCGGCAAAATCAAAACATGAGCTGTTGTCAGCCTTGTAAAAAGCTCTTGAAACTTTCTTCACACTTTGCATCCAAACAAAATCTTGAACCTACCTGGCCTACCGCATTAATGGCAAAGATAAATTGGAAAAATCCTTCAATGAATTTTCGATAATAACCTGCCAACCCAAGAAAACTTCTAATCTCAAAAACAGGTTTTGGAGCTTCCCATTGCGATACAACTTCAACCTTCGACATATCAACCGCAATAAATCTACTCAAGATCACATGACCAAGGAAACTCACTTCCTTCAACCAAAACTCACAGTTTGACAGTTTTGCATACAAGTGCTTCTCTTTCAACGCTAATAACACAATTTTTAGCTGCTCAACATGATCCTCTTCACTCTTCGAATATATCAAAATATCATCAATGAACACAACCAAAAACTTGTCCAAATAAGGATGGAAAATCCTGTTCATATACTCCATAAATACACATGGTGCATTAGTCACACCAAATGGCATCACGAAATACTCATAATGTCCATACCTTATTTTAAAAGCAGTCTTCTGAATATCTTCAGCCTTCACACGAATCTGATGATACCCAGATCTCAAATCTATCTTACTGAACACACTTGCAACAACCAACTGATCCATCAAATCATCAATCCTTGGAAGTAAACACTTATTCTTGATAGTCACCTTGTTCAATTGTCTATAATCCACACAAAGCCTCACAGAACCTTCTTTCTTCTTAACTAACAAAATTGGTGCACCCCACGGTGACACAGTCGGACAAAAGAACCTCTCCTCAAGTAGATCTTCATATTGATTCTTCAACTTCTTCGATTCCAGTATGGACATACGATATGGAGCCATCGATACCTGACTAGTTTCAGGAACTAAGTCGATCGTAAGCTCAACTTGATGTTCTGGCGGTAAATCACTTATCTCATCAGGAAAAACTTCCGGATAATCACAAATAATTGGCACACCACCAAATTCCCCACTTTATTAACACTCAAAGTTTCCATCAAAATAAAAATCTCAGTATCATCCTGCACCGACTCACCAAAACAATCTGTAAGCACTTAGCTTAACTCAAAACAATTCACTGCACACGCCATCTAAGCTTGCAAGACACGTCTATCCCATCCAACATGACTCTGTCTACTATCAACAAGAGATTAAGGGTGATCAGTTCCTCAATTTATCAATAGACAGCCGAAAATCATGATGGGGCATAAACCATCTTTACCAAACTATAAGAGCGTTCATCGACACACTAAGTCACCACTCCACACTTGAAGCATCCTGGAGAAGTACAAGCTTCTCCCCCACTTGTTTCATTCCCACTTCTGCAGACAAAGGTTAGAAAACAAACGTGTACCGACAGTGTTTTCACACACATGTCGTATACTATGGAATAAATAACATTAGACAACTTGGCCTAACGGACCGACCTGCTCTGATACCACTAATGTAACACCCTTTTATACTCCACAAATACGATTGACAAATCAATCACATTTATCAGAGTAAAATATTTAACACAATAAAAATCACCTCAAAGGGCATACATTTCTCAATAACTCGAATAAAAGTCAATGCTCCGTAAACAACGGGTTTTCCCAAAATTACTCAAAAATTGCTCAAAAGGCAGCGAAACTCAAAAAGGAAAAATCCAAAGTTTTCCTTGCGCAGCAACATAATCAAAATAACAATAATTAATAAAACATGGTTTAACTCAAAGACCCAAACCCGATGTTACACTATCAGAGCAAGACCCTCTAAGTAAACCAAAAGTCAAAAACTCCAAAAAGTCATCGACGACATCCACGGCTAAACCTGGTCATTTACACGTTGCCCACGTGGAGGTAACATTCAAACAGGCAGGGTGAGTAAAATGATTCATAATAATCAATATAGGAATCAATATATAAAATAGTGTCATTTTCGTATTCAACATCATCATAATCATCAAGGAAACATCAAAACGCCATAATATCATAAATTACACCAAATTGTCACATAAATGCAAATGCAACAAGACTCATGCATGTGGTACCAATTCATTAAAGTTCGATAGACACTAGGCCATCAACCCTCCATAGATCCCCATCAATAGGATCGATTATACACAAGAACCGGAGCATAACAAAATACTTCACATCTGCACAATGGGACTGAAGCCACAAGAATCAAACACTAGAGCGAAGTCCGGAATGCATATGAATGCATGATGCACACGTCAATATCATCCTCATAATAAACTCATTAGGTGCATCATCATTCATCAAAACCATCGTAATAATCATGTCATCATATAATCATCAAAAACTCATGGAATCAACATCATAACTCATCATCATTACTCATAGGAATCATCATACAATCATGTATTAATTACATATGAATCACAATCATACTCAAGGTAATTCATCTAGAAAATCACAACATCAAAGCATCAAGACAACACTGCACAAGAACACAATTCACGAAACTCTGCTACGTTCGCTGGACAGTTCGTCGTGCGAGTCTGGGCGATAATTGTGATTACAGTCAATCGCTGCTATGCAACAGTAGCAAAATCAGCCCAAAAATCTATACGAATTCCTTCCCCAACGCCCAAAAACATTCCCAAATAATTCCTATGGTATTACGACGATAAAGGCACAAAATCTACGACTTATTAGGCCAATCCCATATCATATTTACGCATTCGATTCCCATAAAATTCTTATAATTTTCTCACATTCATTAGAGTTCCCATAATCAATTACCCTATATGGTTAAAACCTCAACAACAGATTTTGGCCACGAAGGCCTAATTTCACTTACTCCCAAATTAGCCTCAAATCTATCAGACCATCAGTTCAAATCTCTCAAACTCATTAAACTCACCAGGAAGGCAACAACAATTCAACACTCAAAATCCCTAAACCTTTAAATCGGCTTTAAACACATTGACTCACATAAATTCCCATAAATTCTCAAGGTCGTCATAGTTCTCACAATCACTTACCCTACAGTGTTAAACAACCTCAAAAACAAATTTTGCCAGAAGACCTAATTTCCTCAAACTCAAAACCTCTTAAATCCTTAAATCGTTTTTAAATACATTGAATCATATATTGAAAACAATGAAGGTAATACTCCCTATACCTTAATTTGCCGACTCTAAACCTTTCTTCTTTGATTCTTGAAAACCTCACGAAACTTTTGCCTCAATACTCTTCCTCAGAGCTCTATCATCTATTTCTTCCCTTTTTACATCTAACAAGAATGAATCCTAATTCCCTTAAAATCTCTCTTTGTTAAACCTAACTTTGCGTCTTTAAAATGGACTTTCCAATTTCACTCTCACTAACTCCTCCTCAAATGTCCACTTTACCCTTAAATTAACTTATATTTATTTAAATTAATAATAATACCAATATATTCATATTATATACTATTATTTAAATAAATAACTCAAAATCTATAATTCTTAATACTTCATACCAACCACTGGAAATCACCAAAAATACGAACATTCCTATTTAAATAAATTAAATAAATATTTCAATAAATTTGGGGTGTTACATCTAAGGGCTCAATATTGAACTGGACAAGGATGACACGACATATGTCTTGTGTTCAATATAGAGATAAGGGCAAAAGGGTAATTGTACACATAAGTATTATCACAAAAGGTTTTATCATATCACATGACATTCTCGTGACTTGGGTAGCAGTGATGTGTTTCTAGATACCGCTCACTGTTGATTATATTAAATATATGATTTAATATACTTGTCAACGTCACAAGAACCTACAGGGTCACACACATAAGGGCAGATTGATGAGAAATAAAATAAATAAGAACACCGTAAGGTACGATGTACTTAAGTGAAATATGGAACATCGTATGATATAATAATAAGAGTTAATATTATTATTATTATAATAGTTATTATAATATAATAATAATAAAATATGTTTATTATAATAATGATTATAATAATAATAATAATAATAATAATAATAATAATAATAATAATATTATTATTATTATTATTATTATTATTATTATTATTATTAGCGTTCAGACGGGCACTCCCGTGTCCGTCTGTCCGCTTTTTTTAATGCGCACAACATAAAAAAAAATAAACGTGTGTATATTTTAAGGTAATATTGAAGGAAAAGAAATAGTGTAAGACTCTTTGCTTCCAAGTTATCTACCCAGTATCTAAAGAGAATTAAAATTAGTTTCTATTTTTCATAGGAGTTTTCAGTATTACCCTTATGAAAAGAAAGAATATATTACTAACATTTATACGGACACTCTCCTGTGTCCGTTTATCTGCATTTTTAATGAACACACGTTAAAATATAAATGAATATTTTTTTGTTTAATTATGCTTTAAATTTTAATTTTTTAGGTACTCTCATGTTGGTAAGAAATTTTAAAATATCATTTTTTTAATTAATTTAAATTTAAATTATTTTTTAAATTAAATTTTTAACTCATATGACATTTATTTTGCATGTCTCTAACACAAAAAGTAAAAATTGTAAATAAAAAATTAACAATAAAATTCAACTAATTTAAGAAAGTGAATGGTTAGTGTTTCAAATTTTCAATAATTCACAATAAATTTTGTTGTTAATATTATTATTCTTTTTTTTCTCATGGTTAAAGATGTGTTTAATATGAAGGTCACACGTATAGAAATAAAAAATAAAATACTGAAATCATGTTATCCCTCTTTTTTATGTGTTTTATTTTATATATATATAAGTTGAATGAGTGGAAAGTTACTCAAGCAAATAGATACGGGAGTTATTTAATGTTGTAATTGTCATTGTATATAATTGTGTATACCTATTCCATTGAAAAAAATCTTCCCATTTATAATATAGATCAACACTTTGAAAAATATAACAACAAAATATGTAAATTTAAATGACAACTCATTCAATTATAATCAAACATCAAAGAAGAAAGATTAGAAACAAAAAATTTACCACGAAAAAATATCACTAATTATAATCAAAATTAAAATAAATAAAAAATAAGTATATGTAATGGAAAACGATAACTTGAAAGAAAAAAGATGATGATTGAAAAAGAAATGAAAAGAGAGAAGAATTGTCCTTTAGAGATGATCAGGGGTCCTAGTAATCTAGAGTTCGGGCTGAGAGATCATAAGTTTGACCAAACATTGTTCCCACCAAAATAACAAATACAAATTATTTTAAAAATAGAGTAAAATAACATCAAAACAATGTTCTAAATAATTCATTTGAACACAAATTATTCTTAACTATATGAAATAAGTGATGAACAACAAAAATTGAAACTATACGAATCAAGCATGCATGAAATCTACAATAATAATATAATTGTAAATTTGAGATAAATTATTCCATAGTCAAACATAAAGAATCAAAAAAATTATACACAACAAAAAACATACATAAAATAAAATTGTATCAAAGTAGGATGTAAAATTTAACATTTTTGTGTAATATAATTTCTTCAAACATTTATAAGATTGAATTATCCCAACATTTAAATGATAAATAGTAACATAATTGGTTAAATGACAAATTTTAAGTATAAAATAGTGATATATTTTAGATTGAGGTAGATCTCAATTTTCCTAGATAAGATGGATATTACCTTTTTTTTCTTTCAAATTTGCTGCTTGAAATTCTATTGTACATGCAAGTTTTGTTGGTAAAGTCTTTTCCTCATCGGTTGCTACCATATGAGAAGGAAAAGTGACGGATAAAAATGAAGCAAAAGATTTCAAATGAGGGAAGTTATTCAATTATCTCATATTTTGTTTTTTAAATATGAAAACGGTAACAAAATGACTTAAAAATGATGTAACCGTCTTTCACTTATTATAATTTATCTTTGAAAATAATAATTTGAATACATAAAGGGTAACATAGGAAAGAAAATAGGACTATGTGTAGTGTTTGGGGTTTGTTGTAGTTTTGAGGAAGTACCCTGGGTTGGTTCCTGATATGAATTTGATGTTTGATTGTATGGATAAACCTAGTATTAACAATGGAGATAGAAATAGAAGATGATTTTTAACAATGGAGATAAACTTAGTGTCAAAACAAAATAATTAAGGGAAGTTATAAATGTGAAGTTTTTTTGTAAGAGCAACTTTAGTGCAGGGTTGTTAAACCAAAATTCTTTATAGCTTACGTTAGTAATAAGGAATTTGCATTATAGTAGTGCTGACATGGCATATGGGATGCTCTAAAACTAGTTTACGTGCTCTACACAAGCAACGTACTCTAACTCATTATTTAACATAAATAATAAATTTTTATTAATTATTTAACATAAATAATAGATTTTTATTAACCATTTAATACCATGTGGGGTCAAGTTTTGGTTTCTTATAGACAACCACCATTAAAGTAAAAACTACTCAAATCAACTATAAATTTTTTAAATCCTACAAATCACTTTGGTCCCACAAAAAGTATCTTAGTTTACCCATTTAGTTTACTCCCACTAAAGATGCTCTAAGAGAGGGAAGTTAGTTTTTTAATTGGTAACAAACAAAAGTTACCAACAATTAAAGTTATTTATAAAAATAATGAAGGTTAATTTTGGAATAAAAATAGGTCACACCAAAAACTTGTATCCCCTTTATATATAGTTATAGATTATTATTATTATGTAGTGCACTTAAGTTGAGCTTTTTAGCTTGTAGCCCACACAAGTGGTTCTATAAATACAACCCTTGCGTGGAAGCTTTCTGATCTTGATGAAATTCAGTTGGTGAAACCCTGACTGTCTCTCTCTCTCTCTCTCTCTCTCTCTCTCTCACTCACTCACTCACTTAAAGTCTTCACTCGTAGCAGCTAGCACTGAGATTGAAGACATTTTGTTCATGTGGAATGAGTAGAGGCATTATTCTTCATTCACCGCTCGTGATCATTCATCCAGATCTGCGTCAAGATGGTTAATCACCATAAGAGGTAACCATTTCTATCACTGATCATGCTCATTCATAAGGATCACTAAAGGGAAAATTTTAATTTCTTATGCGTTTTGGATCGCAATTTCCCTTTCACATAAATCATAAAATCACTCATCTCAACAGGATCTTCATTTGAGAAATTAACACAAAAATATGCAAAGATCTTGGGAAAAAATGCATAAGGAAGCTATATAGAATCCTTAGAATATGCAACCATGTGTTCAAGAATCATTTATTCCTAATTAACTTGAAGACCTTGTTTGATAGCAAAGAAAAGTTTCATCTCGGTATCTTTGACAGTAGAATTATTTGAAAAGTTGGGAACTATGACATATCCTAGGATGTAATGCAACAGTCTGTCATCGATATAAAAGATTCCAACTGACCAAGAGTTTCTATCTGGGATTTTACCACCAAGAATTTTCTTACACTTCTGGAAAAAAATCATATACAGTAAGCCTAACAATCCCATAGTAATAATAATCCTTTTTGACATATCATGGAAATGAAGCAGACTTATTCATCCTAATCTCTAAACCTTCAGGTGGAATATCTAAAATTTGACCCAACTCAACAGCAGAAAAATTAGTTGGAATTCCTTTGACAAATGAACTAATTGCTCCATTTTCATAAGTCATATTGGTGTGAAAGGCTTTAACAAATTCAGGATAATACATATCATGCATGCTAAATAATCCATCAATCTTTTGACGTCTTAAATCCTTAACAAAAGGTAAATCATGGGTATGGAAATGAGCCTAAATCCATATAACTTGGACCAAACAAGGGTTTGGGGAAGAAGTAATCAATATACCATTTTTGTTGTTCCTGAGTAGGAAACTATCAATTTAGATTTGAATCCACTGAAGATGGTCTTGGTGTATTGGAGGATGTTGCTTTTTCTTTTCCCTTCGGTTCCTACCAATTGTAAGTATTGAATGCACCTAAGGGGGGGGGGGGTGAATTAGGTACTTTAAAATTTTCTAGATTTTAGAGTGAGTGTTTCTTTATTTTCTAGTTTAGTGTTAGGTGATGAAATCAGTAAAGTGTAGAAAGTAAAGAACACCAGAAATTATACTAGTTCCCCTCACAATTTGAGTGTATGTCTAGTCTCCTTACACACCGTAAGAGATTTCAATATTTGTTAGAACTTTGTATAAGCATATACCTTGCTTCTATACACAATTTTCTAACTAAATCACTCAGGCAAACCACCTTGTGATTTTACAACACAGAAAAATAAACACTTTCTTTTTCCAACCTTCTTGTTTCCAACAATCCTAGATAACAAGATGCAGACACAATATTGTGTTTTTTATACAAATAAGTTTTGTGTTGTAGGATAGAAAAATTCCTTATAGAAGAATTTCTTCCCTTTCAAAAATATGGTATATCACATATATCTTTAAGTTCTCAATAGATTTCACGTTATTTGAATATGATAATAATGCACAAGCTCTCGAAGATTGAAAATGACAAATGCAGTGAAATATTATTAAATACTCAGGAAATAAATTTTTGAAAGAGGTGAATTTGATCAGAGAAAATACTATCTATAAATAAGGAAACTTACACCTTTTGAATTAAGACATGACTCTTGATAAAATATGATAAGGTGTGATTTTTATGTGAAAGGATGTAAAATAAGGTGCCATGAAAAGATGCAATGCGTAAAACTATTTTTCTGAATTTCACCAGTGTCTATCAATTGAGAGGGATGGTCAATCAATTGCTTCTTCAAAACGTTTGAAAAAGTTTGAACTTTTAACTAGTGCTAATCGATTTCCCATCCTATGCAATCGATTGATGGCCTTCAAAAATTTACAAATTTAAATGATGACAATCAATTGATGCGTCCATGCAATCGATGGTTTTTCTTAAAAAATGGTTTTTTTCATTTTAAAGACTATGCAAAAATTTCTAAGTACAAAATGCAAAGACATGAATTTATATGAAATGTCATGGATTTATTTTAGATAGATTGAGCACTTAAGTTTATATAAATTATATAATACCATATTTGTAACACCCCCTTTCTATACCCCCAAATAATACAATTAATCATTTAGGCACAAATTCAAAATTTCATCAGAGTAAGTTTATAAAACGGTATAAAAGGGACATGCCACATTATCCGAAAATCACACATATAAAACACCTGCTCATATATAATGATATGCAACAACGGGGTAACACCCACGAGAAAATATCTAGAACAAAGGCGGAACATCCAAATATTTCATAATTCTCTAACACATGTATTCATATATACAAATCATCAACCAACATGGTTACATAACTTTCATCAACAGATACATATACACATGCATCACAAAAGAAACAAAACAACTCCTAGCTACCCGGTGCTACATATCAGAGCCGACCAACTAAAGGATGAAGCCACGCCTCACAAAAGATCTCCAGCAATCTAATCTGCAATGCCTCATAGAGCATTATAAAACAGCAGAAGGGTGAGAAACAATATCATAACAAATAATGCATAGAGGCATATATATATATATATATATATATATATATATATATATATATATATATATATATATATATATATATATATATATATATATATATATATATATATATATATATATATATATATATATATATATATATATATATATATATATATATATATATATATATACATCATATCCACAATCATGCATCTTATGCTTTCTCACCACGACTCACATCGTACATCGCAATGTATCCACTAAAGTCTATTTACAAATAGAACATCAAGCATAAACAATATGCATCATTAAGGTTTATATCCATTCAGGAACATTCATACATGTTACACACATATACATATATACATATATTCATTCATACATACATATATATATATATATATATATATATATATATATATATATATATATATATATATATATATATATATATATATATATATATATATATATATATATATATATATATATATATATATATATATATATATATATATATATATATATATATATATATATATATATATATATATATATATATATATATATATATATATATATATATATATATATATATATATATATATACATATATATATCTTCAAGCATTTCATTATGTCATTCACACCTTTCACATTATTCTAATAAACATACACAACATGCTTATTTCGCCATACATCATGCACAGATGTCAACACGCAAACCATAGAGGCCAACTCGCTACTCTACGCAAATGCAACACATTATCGACTTAATCGTCCGTCAGATTCTCCTAAGAATCAATTCACTCCCACCCCTCATGGGTATCCTATAACTCATCAGATCTTCCTAGAAATCACATCACTCATCAGACTTTCCTAGGAATCACACCATTCATCAAATTCTTCGAGGAATCACACCATTCATCAGATTCTCCAAGGAATCACACCGTTCATCAGATTCTCCAAGGAATCACACCGTTCATCAGATTCTCCAAGGAATCACACCGTTCCTCAGATTCTCCGAGGAATCACACCGTTCATCAGATTCTCCGAGGAATCAAGTCATTTAGCAGATTCTCCGAGGAATCACATCTTTCATCAGATTCTCCGAGGAATCAATTCGTTCATCAGATTCTCCTAGGAATCACTTCATTCATCAGACTCTCCTAAGAGTCACACCACTCATCAGACTCTCCTAAGAGTCAACAGCACAAGAATGTACTTCATACACTTCTTGAAATGCAACCACGTTTGCGAACATGCTCATGCATTCTTCACATTCATTGCATATATTCATTATGCATCCACTATATATACATATCACAATACATACATACATACAGTCATCGTATAATCTCATCATGCATTTCTATTACATTCAAGTAATGCACCAAAATGCCAAACGGCCACATTCCACACTTCATAATTCATAAACTAGGATTCACGCCATACGGCTACCCACAACACATCATAACTAGCATACAAGCTACTCAAATCAAGAAGAGGTCGATCGCAACCGAAACCCCAAGCCAAAATAGCACGAAGCAACAGGGAAGGCTCATCCTGCTACGTTCGCTACACGCTCGCCTAGCGAGCTGCTAGCGAGCGTTCACTACCTGCTCGCCTAGCGAACTGCTAGCGAGCATAAACAGAAGCTCCAAACTTCGTTCGCTACCTCGTTCGCCACAGCGAACCATCAGCGAGTCATTCGCCACTCCCTTCGCCTCCAGCGAAGAATGCCAAAACCTTACTGTCCCAAGTCTGGAACCATTCGCTACGCACTCGCCTAGCGAGCTGCTAGCGAGTGCTCGCGGCCTGCTCGCCTAGCGAGTCGCCTGCGAACAGCAACATTCAGTTCTGTCCTAGCACTTCCAAACTCACCAAAATCACCCGATTAAATCCAATGTCATTCCAGTAGCCTTAGTCTAACATATATCGACTAATCTACATCATCTAAACACGATTCTAACCGTTAAACAACGATTTCTATCGATTAATCCAATTTCGACCTAAAAATGGAAAGTGTAGAAACTACCAAACAAATCCAAATCTAGTACATATATGATCTTATACATTATTAAGATGATAGAACTTCTCACCCTTACCTGATTAATCGCAAGCTTTGGTTGATCTTGAAGAATCTAGGTTTTCTCTTCTTTCTCTTCTCTTTCTCCTCTTCTTCTTTCTTTTCCCTTTTCTTTCCTTTCTATTTCCTCTTTTATATCTTTCTCATTATTTTCCAAAACATCAACTAATTCCATATCTCATAAAATATCTCACTTAACATTAAATAGGAAATGTCCAAAATACCCTCCAAACTATTTTCTCCGAAAACTCCCAAAATCGGTTAAAATAGAATAATATGCAAACTTAACATATTTCCACACAAATTCCACATTCAAATAATATTCGCCCAATTAAACCAAAAAGGACTCAACGAAAAAGGAATAGTCGAAATCGGGGCGTTACAACTCTCCCCCACTTAGGAATTTTCGTCCTCGAAAATATCACCTGGTTCAAACCATACCGGACACGACTTTCGCGCCCTCTCTCCATTTTCCAAGTTACACATGATCTCTTACACGCATACTTCCATACCACAATCATAGTCATACTGCATGACTCAAATAAGATCGTCAATCCACGTCAATCTCCATTGGAGGTTACAGGCACACCGCATACCCTCCACCAGGAACAACATCACGGTTGTTCTACCCCGGCGATCTCTTCACTAGGAACGACACATAGTCATTCTACCCTAGCGAACACAACCCTAACACTTATACCTCATCAGGAATGACATACTAGTCATTCTACCCCAATGAGCTTGAATCTCGGATACAAACTTTCATCCAACATCATCATCTTAAAGTCTTCATTCTCATTCACCATCAAATCAACGGAATTCAATCCAACTCCTCTCTTCGGCGGTACATCCTCAACACCTTCCAGAAATACTTTTGGGAAGTCACGCACCACTGGAAACACGTCCAGTTCAACCTTACCCTCTGCTGACACTTATGCAGCCAAATTAAACACTCGAGTCCCGTCCACTAGAAGTTTCTCCAACTCTTCCATGGGCAAGAAACTCTCATCCTCTCCAACAGGGGATAACAATCTACTCTAGTTCCATAACTAAGTCCTTACCATACATAGTCAAGAGACAACTTAATCATACCAAAGACGTAGTTACCGACCGCGAAGCGGGCGTCTCAATAACCATATTACCATCACAAGTAAATATACAAAAATCTCAAACACTTAACGTACTCAAAGAATATTGTCAATAAAGCACGTACCTCAAATCAACGATTCGTTTTGGTAGTGTCTGACTTCACCAATGCAAATACTTTCCCATTTACTGAAGCTTGCTTCGGTTTAGGACACTTAGCACTGATGTGACCTACTTCTCCACAATTGTAGCATTTCACTACATCCATTCTACAATCCTTAGCATCATGCCCAAGAACTCCACAGTTAGAGCACTTGATCTTGGGTTTTCCACACATGAAAGACTTATGACCCATCTCGCCACACTTGTAGCATTTAATGGATCCAGAACTCTCTCCTCCAGATCTCTTAACAAAGTTTTCCCTATGCTTGCCCTTATCAGCTGGCGTCACATAAGGTTCACTCCTTACTTGTCGCTTTTCTTTCTCCTCCTTCAAACTCTTGTAGTGAGTGGAACGAGCTTTACGATCTTCTTCAAAAATTCGACAACATTCGGTCAAGTCCGAAAATCTTCTAATCCTCTGGTAGCCCACCGCTTGCTTGATCTCAGGACGTAAGCTGTTCTCGTACTTAACACACTTAGAAAATTCCGCCGTCACCGCGTCATAGTGAGGATGAAATTTTACTAACTCCATAAACTTAGCCGTGTAATCCACCACGGACATATTGCCTTGTTTCAACTCAAGGAATTCCATTTCTTTCCTTCCCTTCACACTCTCAGGATAATACTTTCTCAAAAATTCAGCACGAAATAAATCCCAAGTTATATCCTCGTCATCTACTTCAAGCACTTGTCTCATACCGATCCACCAGTCATCGGCTTCTTCCTGTAACATGTGAGATCCAAGTCTCACCTTATTGCCTTCAGCACATTTCATAACTCTAAAGATCCTCTCGATCTCCTTCAACCAAATCTGGGCACCGTCCGGGTCAAACCTTCCTTTGAATACCGACGGCTGGTTCTTTCTAAACTCATCATTAGCGTTCACATTCGGCGCACCCTGCACCACTCTAGCCATCGCCTCCAATGCCGCAGCCATAGCATTGTCATTACGACCTGCCATATTCTGATTACTCGCAAAATAACAACAAGGTTAAACAACCGTTAACCAATCAAAACAACGAGACAGACACAACTGAATCAACACTGGCTCTGATACCACTTAATGTAACACCCCCTTTCTATACCCCCAAATAATATAATTAATCATTTAGGCACAAATTCAAAATTTCATCAGAGTAAGTTTATAAAACGGTATAAAAGGGACATGCCACATTATCCGAAAATCACACATATAAAACACTTGCTCATATATAATGATATGCAACAACGGGGTAACACCCACGAGAAAATATCTAGAACAAAGGCGGAACATCCAAATATTTCATAACTCTCTAACACATGTATTCATATATACAAATCATCAACCAACATGGTTACATAACTTTCATCAGCAGATACATATACACATGCATCACAAAAGAAACAAAACAACTCCTAGCTACCCGGTGCTACATATCAGAGCCGACCAACTAAAGGATGAAGCCACGCCTCACAAAAGATCTCCAGCAATCTAATCTGCAATGCCTCATAGAGCATTATAAAACAGCAGAAGGGTGAGAAACAATATCATAACAAATAATGCATAAAGGCATATATATATATATATATATATATATATATATATATATATATATATATATATATATATATATATATATATATATATATATATATATATATATATATATATATATATATATATATATATATATATATATATATATATATATATATATATATATATATATATATATATATATATATATATATATATATATATATATATATATATATATATATATATATATATATATATATATATATATATATATATATATATATATATATATATATATATATATATATATATATATATATATATATATATATATATATATATACACACATCATATCCACAATCATGCATCTTATGCTTTCTCACCACGACTCACATCGTACATCGCAATGTGTCCACTAAAGTCTATTTACAAATAGAACATCAAGCATAAACAATATGCATCATTAAGGTTTATATCCATTCAGGAACATTCATACATGTTACACACATATACATATATACATATATTCATTCATACATATATATTTATATATATATATATATATATATATATATATATATATATATATATATATATATATATATATATATATATATATATATATATATATATATATATATATATATATATATATATATATATATATATATATATATATATATATATATATATACATATATATATCTTCAAGCATTTCATTATGTCATTCACACCTTTCACATTATTCTAATAAACATACACAACATGCTTATTTCGCCATACATCATGCACATATGTCAACACGCAAACCATAGAGGCCAACTCGCTACTCTATGCAAATGCAACACATTATCGACTTAATCGTCCGTCAGATTCTCCTAAGAATCAATTCACTCCCACCCCTCATGGGTATCCTATAACTCATCAGATCTTCCTAGAAATCACATCACTCATCAGACTCTCCTAGGAATCACACCATTCATCAGATTCTCCGAGGAATCACACCATTCATCAGATTCTCCAAGGAATCACACCGTTCATCAGATTCTCCAAGGAATCACACCGTTCATCAGATTCTCCAAGGAATCACACCGTTCCTCAGATTCTCCGAGGAATCACACTGTTCATCAGATTCTCCGAGGAATCAAGTCATTTAGCAGATTCTCCGAGGAATCACATCTTTCATTAGATTCTCCGAGGAATCAATTCGTTCATCAGATTCTCTTAGGAATCACTTCATTCATCAGACTCTCCTAAGAGTCACACTACTCATCAGACTCTCCTAAGAGTCAACAACACAAGAATGTACTTCATACACTTCTTGAAATGCAACCACGTTTGCGAACATGCTCATGCATTCTTCACATTCATTGCATATATTCATTATGCATCCACTATATATACATATCACAATACATACATACAGTCATCATATAATCTCATCATGCATTTCTATTACATTCAAGTAATGCACCAAAATGCCAAACGGCCACATTCTACCCTTCACAATTCATAAACTAGGATTCACGCCATACGGCTACCCATAACACATCATAACTAGCATACAAGCTACTCAAATCAAGAAGAGGTCGATCGCAACCGAAACCCCAAGCCAAAATAGCACGAAGCAACAGGGAAGGCTCATCCTGCTACGTTC
Source organism: Lathyrus sativus (assembly GCA_963859935.3). NCBI lineage: Eukaryota > Viridiplantae > Streptophyta > Magnoliopsida > Fabales > Fabaceae > Lathyrus > Lathyrus sativus. The sequence goes on along the minus strand of OZ012738.1, from coordinate 451,808,748 downwards.
GCTACACGCTCGCCTAGCGAGCGTTCACTACCTGCTCGCCTAGCGAACTGCTAGCGAGCACAAACAGAAGCTTCAGACTTCGTTTGCTACCTCGTTCGCCACAGCGAACCATCAGCGAGTCATTCGCCACTCCCTTCGCCTCCAGCGAAGAATGCCAAAACCTTACTGTCCCAAGTCTGGGACCATTCGCTACGCACTCGCCTAGCGAGCTGCTAGCGAGTGCTCGCGGCCTGCTTGCCTAGCAAGTCGCCTGCGAACAACAACATTCAGTTCTGTCCTAGCACTTCCAAACTCACCAAAATCACCCGATTAAATCCAATGTCGTTCCAGTAGCCTTAGTCTAACATATATCGACTAATCTACATCATCTAAACACGATTCTAACCGTTAAACAACGATTTCTATCGATTAATCCAATTTCGACCTAAAAATGGAAAGTGTAGAAACTACCAAACAAATCCAAATCTAGTACATATATGATCTTATACATTATTAAGATGATAGAACTTCTCACCCTTACCTGATTAATCGCAAGCTTTGGTTGATCTTGAAGAATCTAGGTTTTCTCTTCTTTCTCTTCTCTTTCTCCTCTTCTTCTTTCTTTTCCCTTTTCTTTCCTTTCTATTTCCTCTCTTATATCTTTCTCATTATTTTCCAAAACATCAACTAATTCCATATCTCATAAAATATCTCACTTAATATTAAATAGGAAATGTCCAAAATATCCTCCAAACTATTTTCTCTGAAAACTCCCAAAATCGGTTAAAATAGAATAATATGCAAACTTAACATATTTCCACACAAATTCCACATTCAAATAATATTCGCCCAATTAAACCAAAAAGGACTCAACGAAAAAGGAATAGTCGAAATCGGGGCGTTACAATATTTACCATCTTATTCAATTATCCAGATCATAGCCATTTAAGTATCTTTTCCATCCTTATGCATTTTATCATGTCTTCACACTATGGATTGTGTTCATCAAAATCATCTTCATTGAAGGCTTGACTTCACATAACCTTATTTGAGAAAAGTTTGAAATGAATTAAAAAAAATCTTCTAAGAGAATGGTGACTGAGCTTTGTCTCCTTTGTGTTATAGGATTAGAACTTGCTTGAATCTTGTCGATGGCTTCCTTAGCATTATGGTGATACCTCTTGGCTTCTCATTCTCTATGATTCTAGTATTTTCCTTTCCATCCCCTTCCCCAAATATATTTTTGTTGTTTCTTTCCCCTTTTAATTTGGTACTTTGTTGGAAGAAATCACTTGGTTAGACCTTCATCTCATGTAGAGCAACCTCTATCCACATCACTTGATGATGTGAGTGTACTGCAAAAGATATCAAGGTTAACTCAACGACAATTGTAATGGTGGGGTTTATGGGTTTATCAATGGTGTGTATTTTTGTCTAGACTATTCTTTATACTTTATTAGCGTTCAGACGGGCACTCTCGTGCCCGTCTGTCTGTTTTTTTTAATGTGCACAACATAGAAAAATAAACGTGTGTATATTTTGTATGAAGTTTTTATCATACTTAGGATTAAAAATAATGTTTTTAGATATCCTCGAGTAGTCTTAAAATGTGCGCATGTTTTTTTAGTGCGCATACGTTATGGGTAAATCACTCCTTTATCGGAAGAGTCTATATAGTATAACCTTCAAAGAGAGAGAAGTTTTCCTTCTGATTATTGTTATCTCATGTCAAAGGTCCAACTAATTGGAAATATCTTACAAATAATGACAATTCGTTTAATACATTTAAAATATCAGTTGAGGATAAAGGATTTCTAGAGACTGGTCATAATATCCGTGATTGTTTGGTTGAGACTACCGCTCTTCAAATGCCATATGCTTTAAGGAGGTAATTCGTGACAAAATATTTTGTGAACCTAGCCCTATATCAATCAAAGTATGCTTAATTTTAATAACTTTTTCCAATCAAAAAAATCGCCTATATATTTTATTATTATTCTAAAACGTGTAAGATATCAAAATTATTTGTTGAAAATTTTACAATTACTTTGAATATTCATAATGCAGATTTAAATTAGTATGAACATCATTAAAATAAATAAACACATTTTCAACATATTAGAGGCAACGGTGACATCAAATGTACAAATTCTAACTATAAGCATAAAGTCAATATTTAAAATAAGTGATTTACTTTGATTCGATAACTAAATTTTGTAATTAATTTTTAATGGGTAGTTGAAATGAAATTGGAGGCCATATTTATTTATTTAATAAAAAACAAAAAATAATCTATTAATTTATAAATTGTTATAAAGATAGATATATATATATATTTTAAGAATAATTATTGCAAACACATAATTGTGGAAACTTAGAAAGAAAATCAACACCTTAAAATAAATTTTAAATTATTGTAGACCAATAAGTACACAATTAATCTCCACTAAAATTAATATATATATATATATATATATATATATATATATATATATATATATATATATATATATATATATATATATATATATATATATATATATATATATATATATATATATATATATATATATATATATATATATATATATATTTGTGAAGTGAAATAAGATGTCAAGTGTTCCATTACAATTATTTTTTGCCAAAATAATTTGTAACGCCTAGCCATTTCTGTATCTTTGCTAAACTCTCTCATTTTCCTTGAATATACAAAGCTGAAAGTAAACAAAAAATATGATAAATACATAATTGAATAGTATTTTACATGAGCAAATTGGTTTTAGGGTGAGTGTCTCACCCAATTTGAAAAATTATGTCACTACATTTCGAAAAGTATCCTATGACCCTGGCTTTTTCAGAATTGTGTCATCAGCTTGTCTACGTGGTAGCATTTCTATGTGATAGCATTCCCATTATTGTTTTGGATATATGTGCTCCCTCACTTCCTTCTTATATAACACTTTCCATTTTACTTACAATCCAAATAAATTTAAACTCATTTTTATCTTCACCCTATTTCAACATTTGATCACAGTTCATTATTTTTCTCTCATTTTCTTAACCTCTCTCCTCTTTATGACAAATCAATAATAATAAAATTGAAAAGACACAAAATCAAATTTAAAAAGGATTGTTGAGACAATTTCTCTACATAGACAACTTTCTTTTTGACTCTTTCTCTCTCGACTTGAATACCATTCACAGTCACAAAAATTGTACATAATAAAAAGAATAAGTCAATAAATTAAGAGTACAAAAACATAAGACATATTCGAAACTAAATGGAACAAACATATACAAATTTCAACATCAAAACAATCAATTAAAATACCCTGACATAAAAAGAACGAAAGTTATGATAGAGATTGCAACCATAATATAGAAGACAAAAAAAAAGGAGAAAAAAAAGAGATGTGAGAAGAATTGGAAGTTCCATAAACCTTAGCAACATGAGCGCTCTTATAAATTTTCATTTGTAAAAACTGGTTATGTTTAATCCAGAGAGAAAATTGTCCATTAGATCTTTGTTTTCCTTTATGACATTTATGTTCTTGTCTTTCTCTTTTTTATAATTTTCAGATAGTTATTGTATATCTATCTCTTCCACAATAACCTTTAGGTGGTTATTGTATGTGGAAATTACTTAAACTAATTCTTTGAATCGTAAAATATAGTATGTTGATTGATTGGAAATATGCTTCATCTCTCTTCAAGAATAAAAAGATCATTGATCAAAATTAAATAAATGAAAAAATTATAGAATGGAATTAAAAAAAAATAGTATGTTGATTGAGAAAGAGATAGAATTTAAAAAAACAAATAGAAGATGTTTATTAACTTGTGTCACAATTGAAGGTTAATGTAAGTTATAGATGTAAGTTTTTTTTAGAGATAGAAGTTAACTATTCAATTGGTAACCAACAAAAGTTACCAACTACTCAAGTTATTTATAAATAAGATAAAGGGAAATTTTGGAAAAAAAATATGCCACGCCAAAAACTTGTATCCCCTTTATATATAGTTATTGATATCCTATTTCTAGGGTTTAAAGGTCCTAAAATCTTCTTTAAAGATAGTTGTATCAAGAGATATGTGTCAAATATTCTACTAGTAGTAGTTATATGATAGTGTACAAGGACCATCTAGCCTTGATTAGGTGCGCCTTTAGGGTGTATTCATCTCTGAGTCCATCCTACTCCTTAAGACATGAGTGACCCTATTTCTTGTGATCTGGGTCTTAGCCTAGACCATAATAGGTGGATCTTATCACCGATTAAAGACAACAAATAAAATTTGTCTCTAATATTTTGATGGAAAAAATCAACAATGAAACTGAATTTTTCTCTAATGTGTCTCTTAGTATTTTAATGATAGAAGTTTCGTGTTTTAAAGATGAATTTTGCTTGTGTTTTGGACTGGGATAATTTATTTGGGCTTGAATAAGGCATGTTCCATGACAAAATATCTTATGGAAAAACTGAGCTAGGGGAAGGAAGGGGATTAGACGTCCGAAATGGGATAGTTGCACTACTAAGTTAAAGCCATTTCACAACGGTTGGAAAAGGAATACCACCACGCTTGGCCAACTATTGTGAGGTAGGGGTGGTTATAAGTATGATGTTTTCCACCACAATCATTCGACCGTTATTATAAACTAGGTAGGTTCTACCTATCACAACAATTACTTTAAACAATTGTTCTGATATTCTTAACGCATAACATTTAACAACCATATTGCTAAAAGCTGTTGTGGTATATACACTGAGTTTATTTTAGATTATTACTTATTTCGCCAAAGCTCATTAAACATATAACATTTCAATCTGATATAGAACATTATAATATGACAAATTAAGCTATATTAGAAGAACAAGTCACACTGTTCAATACTAGACAAGAATATTTCATCCCATTATCCGCATTTCGCTCTTTAACTTTGTTTCAATGCTCCTAGTTTTTCAACCTCTCCTTCCTTTGACTCTAGTTAATTTTTCAAAATATTATTACTTTTCATACAAAGTTAGTGGTGGAGAAATGGAAAGTTGAAGAACTAGAAGTATTAAACCAAGTTCTAACTATTAAAGAGCGAAATGCAGACAATGGGTTGAAGAATTATTGTCTATTATTGAAAAATGTAACTTGTTTTCTAATATAATGTTATATATCATATTATAATTTTCTAATGCATTCTGAAAAGTAATATATTCGGTAAGGGGTTGGAAAAACACTCAAACCACATAAGGTATAATAAACTCATCTTCTAAACAAACCTTAACAACAACATTCATCAACAACAAACCTTAAACAACATACAAGATAAAACAAACAACTATTATTAACAACAACAAAATCATCAACAACATAACATAAACTACATACAACATACAACTTTCTTTTATTAACAATAACAACAACATATCAACTCATAAAATATTTTAGAAATGTACCTGTCACAGAATGGCATCCACAAAGAAAGGAGGATGAAGATGAAAACTTGTGTTAAATTTGAATGGATGTCATTTTGGGCCATTAACACAAGTTTTCAGTGCTCACTTTAACTTCATCCTCATTAATTTTTTTTCATGCACCTTCCCCACCTACAAGTCAAAATCAGTAGAAAGTTCACTCATCTTAAATTATACATGTCATATTATCCTACAAACATTATGAAACAAACTATTGAAACGTAAACAATGATACATAAATAACATAGTTTACGTCTTAGATTATACATTCACTCATATTAAGTTAATTTCTAAATAAGTTTTTAAACATAAATTATTGTGAAGACGAACCTGTAATGTAGTCATTTCCTGCAACAATGGTAACCCTTCAAAGAAGATGAGTTCAATGCATTTGTTTGTGGGTTCTATTTTGAATTTTTGTGAAGAAAGGTTTTCGAATCGTTAATGGATTTTAGGATATATGAGAGAGACGAGTGAAAGATATGTTAGGGTTTTGTTTTGAGAGAGACGATTGTTATGTAGTGAAGCGAGAGATAATTTTGCTTATATATAAATATGTAAAACCTTTCACCACGGTTGATAATATTGTAAGAGCAAGATTTGTCTCTACAGGATTATCTCTATGTTTTGATGATAACAATTGAGTATTTGTGAAAGAACCATTTTATGGTTTAATGTTTGTTATGTGCAGGTCATATTAAATTAAATATATTAGACCAAACAAACAAAAGCAACGTGTGCAGCTAGTAATATATGGAATTACTATGTGTAACTTCATGAAGCGCTTGGGAGAAGCTAGTTTGCTTATGTATCTGATCACCATCAGTAAGGAACCAAGGATGTTGTATATTGCAGTTGCAATGCTCCTGTGGTTTATGATCTGAAGAAGTGCATCTGATCTAAAAGCAAATGAAGCTCAGTAAAGAAGCAAGTTTGTTTCTGCATCTGATCATGTTCAATAAAGAATCAAGGATGCTGGATATTGCAGTTGCAATGCATCTGTGGATTCTGATCTGAGTTGTGCATCTGATCTGGAAGCTAACGAGCGTCTCTGAAGAGTGAGCCCTCTAAAGAACTGAAGTGCTGAAGAATCTGATGACTTGAAGTTCTGAAGGCTGAAGGCTCTGAAGACCAAGTGCGTCAAGATTCTGAAGACATGTTCTGAAGGACAAAACTCTGAAGACTCTGAAGACATGTTCTGAAGGTCAAGACTCTGAAGACTCTGAAGACATGTTCTGAAGGTCAAGACTCTGAAGATATAATCATCTGAAGAAGTTTGTGCTGAAGACTCTGATGACTTGAAGTTCTGAAGGCTGAAGGCTCTGAAGACCAAGTGCAAAAGACTCTGAAGACCAGACTCTGAAGAAGAAAGATTATGAAGCTTCACCAGACAAGACGTGTTCAATCAGATGAGCTGTTGCTATCAACTCTGATGAACAAAGTTCTGAAGTCAGAATCTGATGTTTACTGCGCTATCAATTCCAAAGTAGTTTATGAACTACTCATCTGTAACATCATCAGAAGAACCAAGCCAGAAGCAAATTTGTCCAAGCTGTTAAATGAAATATTACCGTTGCAAGAAAAGGACAAGAAAGTGATGTCATCCAACACGTGCTTATCTATCCGTTGAAATATGACCGTTGGAAATAGAAAGGACTTTTCTATCCTCACAACGTCATTCTTGGAAGCACTATAAAGGCAGAATCATTTGATTATTCAAATGTTGCTTGGTGAGCTGAAGTGGTTACTAAGTGGTTGGAGCTGTTGCTCGTATTTGCTACTTACGCTGTTGTGCTACTGTTGCCATGAAGAAAAGCTCTTAAGTAATATAAAAACTATGTTTTAATAATCTCTTAGAGAGTTATTATTAGATTTAGTTTTTATATTAGAAAGCAAGGAGTTGTTGCTCAATACTTGCTAGGAACTTAATTAGGAGTAATCTGCTTATTTGAGAAGCATTTATGTAATCTCCGGCAACACAAATTCTTTTTAGAATTAAGTGGTTCCTCAAGTGATCTTGTTAAGATCAGTATACTTGAGATGACAAGTGACAGTAGTCATTTGTGGAAATCCTAATAGGAGATCTTTAGTGATCGGATTCTATTAAGGTGTCAATGAACGTTATATCCTTAGGGATCCCTGAACGTGTCATTGTCAAGTTGTTAGTCACTTGCAGTTAGCTTGTGCATCTGTAATCAGTTCGGTTATAGTGGATTAAGTCCTTATTTGATTAAGGCGAAATCACCTTGGAAGGGTGGACTGGATTAGCTTGAGAGTTGCTCAAGTGAACCAGGATATATGTTGTGTTCTTTACTTTCAGTATGCTTTGTTATTTATGCTTCCGCAATATATTTAATATAAGCGCATAAAAGCATCAAGTTAAGAAGAAGACAAGAAATCAAAAAGGTTTATAAGAAGGCATAAACCCAATTCAATCCCCCCTTTCTTGTGTTTATTTCACACCTTCAATTGGTATCAGAGCTCCGGTTCTGTTATTGATGGATATCAAACACCTAACAGTGTCAGATAAAGATCCATAGGCTGTGTGAAGAAATACTTTTGGGGATATTTCACCGTTCTTACAATTTCAGTCTCATATCAGTTTTTGAGGATAATGAGTACTAAAATTGTAATCTATTGAGTTACCTTTAGCAAGTCACTGATTCTATGAAGTTTGAAATTTGAAGTGTTGAAGCCTTCAACAGCAAATCTCCTCCAGAAGATTCTGAAAGAAGAATGAAGAATCAGTTGACAGGATAGATTCATCAGATAAGAAGATATATCTGTTGAATGCTGATCTGAAAATACGTTTGGATTTACAACATATTTGCTCAAAGATAAATCTTCTGCAAGCAATAATTCTTGATCTCTAAAGATTAATTCTGGTGAGTATGAGATGTTTTCAAGAAACGGATTAGTCCACACTTGACTTTCTCATGACAACTCATTGGGATTTATCTTAAGTAAGAAAAGATATATTGTTGGCTAATGAATCCTATTCATCAGAACGCCAGAATGAAGTCTGCAGAAAAGGGTAAGTTTAGAAAAATATTCAAATCTGGAAGAAATGATTCTTCAGATCCAAAACATTTGAAAGTTTCTCTCCTTGAAGAGCTTCAAAGAATTCTGCAGAGGTTTCTAGAAAGGCAGTGTTTCTAACTCATCTGGATTATGATGATATGATGAATTCAGAAGATCTCATTAGAAGTAGCATGGACAATTAAGTTCTATTAACTCGAGATGTTGAACAAACTGAAATTGGTCAGATGCTATCAGACATTATTTTTCAGAAATTCATAATGAATGTTTTGAGAAATAAAGATATGAGGAAAGATACAATGACAGTAGTCATTCTGTCAAATGTAAAAAGGATTTAAGTTTCTGGGGTTATTCAATTTGAATAAGTCAGTAAACAATTTTTTTTCAAGAGCAGATGTTATGTCAACTCTGATAATCTAACTCCTTACATGTTAGCTCAGCATTGTAAGAGCAAAATTGTCAGTCAGACTGTGTCTTTTGATGCATCTAAGTTTGATGATAACTGTATCTAGATTGGATCTGTATTTGTTTCAAGCAGAAAAATTCAGAAGATGAAGCCTGATGGAAGCTAGATTCTCTCTACACATGAAGATCAGATTATCTGTGCTCTGAGGATGTCTCTCAAGAATCAAATGGATGTTGTTGTGTTGATGAAGATGCTGCAGAATGCTAATAAAGGAATTGAGATCTGTTCAAGAAGAGTTATTCAGAATATTCTACTTTAGTTGCTGTTACTAGTTTGTCTCACAAGATGTTGGAGAATCAGAAGCAGAATGTGTTCCAGCTGAAGAATCAGGAGCTACTCCAGATGCTATTCAATTAGCTGTTTCTGAAGAATCAGCTCTGAGAAGTTTCCCCCAGAATCAAATCTTCTTTTCTAGAAGAGACATTCATTGGAAAGAAGGATGATTCCATAAGAACAAGATTCTTTCTTCTCAAAGATTGTCAGCAAGAAATTCTTGACTATACAGAAGACATATGCTTTTGTGACAAGGTTAGAATTCATATTCTTTTCATCTCGTTCGTTGATCAGTATAACATCAATATAAATCAGATGAATATTAAAAATACTTTTAAATGGTTTTATTGAAGAAGAAGTATATGTTTATCAACTTCCCAGGTTTCTTTTTGAAAATTATTTTGTCAAAAGTAAAGTTGTTACTACTCTTCTTCTTAAAGACTATTAAGGAAGATATTTTAAATCTGTCAGATTTATTTACATTGATGATACTTCTATTTAGAACCATATACTTCACTTGGAAAGGAGTTTGCTGAGTGTATGCAGGCAGTAGCTAAAACTAGCATTCTAGAAGAGGCTAGTGAAGTCAGATCAGTAGCTGTACAGAAGGTTCTGTAACACTGATTTTGTAAGAGGCTCTGTCAATCAAGACATCTCTCCTTCAATTGTTGGTGACTCTGAAGCAAAGCTATAGAAGATAGTTCAAAGCATCAGAAGCAAAGCAACTGAGGCAGGATACTGAAGACACTTAAGTTGGTATCAGTATAGACTCAGAAGAAAAGCTACAGAGGCAAAATTATAGAAGAATCTGATGAAGCAACGCTAACAGGAGATTCTGAAAGTTTGTTGAGAAGCAACTCTATAAAAGACTCTGAGCAGTTGGTTGATATGTCAGCAACATAGCTCACTTCTGGATAATAAGGACACCTGAAGAATGAAGATCTGGTTTGATCTGAAGCATACCTCTGGATGAACGGTTGGTTGAATCATTCTCTAGAGCTAAGCTGCATAGATCTGAAGCAGAGGATCTAATGCAAGGAATCATTTCCATAGTTGTTCACTTAATAGATGTTGATCAAGATAAGTTGGGTTGCAACTTCACTGTCAGAAGAGTCTACTTTGGATATCATAAAGTTGGTATCAGACTCTTATCAGTCTTTAACCTTCTGAAGAAGCACTTCTGGGTTTGATGTTATTAATTGAGCTAACATCTGTTGATTAAGTGCTTTTGGGCAAAGGCTGATTGTTGATGATTAGAAGAACTTACTAACATAACAGAAATAGTTATGGTTAGAAAGTTTGGTGTAGAGAATCTCTTCAGAAGATTAGAGCAGAAGCTTTGAAGATTTCTGAAGCTAATTCAGAAAGGAAACATTGTCTCAATTGTTATAAGGTATTATCTAATGAAGCACTGATGCTAAGATTCAAGTTTTGATAACAAGCTTGGAATCAGAAATCAAAGGTGGAGAAACCTAAGGTGATTTAGCAGAAGATCCTACTCCTTCTATTGGTACTCAGAAGTTCTCACACCTTCAGTTGGTACGAGAATTCTAGAAGAAGAAGTCACCCTCAGATACTGATTGATAAGAACAAGATTGTCATTCAAATCAGTTCAAGAAATTCATCTTGGTTTGATGATAATTTATGATGATCAACCACGTCTGTCCAAAGGATAAATTCTTGGTGCAAGAAGATATAGCTTTCATCTGGAAACAAGTCATCTTGAAGATAAAGAAGCATGATCATCGGCATCCAAAGATGGATGATCAGAAGATGAAGACCAAAGGAGGAATCAGATAAAGAATGTAGCAGATAGAAGGATAATCTGTTAGAGAGTAGCCATCTAAGACTCTCATGTTTTTAACATACACTCTGAGAAAGAAAGAGGTTAGTAAAATGGTAGATCAGAAGCTCTACAAAGGTATGAGTTGTAATCTTCTGTATTTTACTGTTTCTAGTCCTGACATTCTTTTCAGTATATGTGTATGTGCTTGATTCCAATCAGATCCTAAAGAATCTCATTTAACAGTTGTTAAGAGATTTCTGAGGTAGCTGAAAGTTACTACTAACGTGACTCTGTGTTGCAGAAAACCAGATAACTATTTTTAGTAGGTTTTTGTTATGCTGATGATACTGAAGTCAGAGTTAGTTGCAAAAGTACCTCTGGTTAGCACTATCCCTTAAAGAAGCAAAATACATCAGATGCTGATTGAAGTATCAGATGCTCTGGATGAAGTGTCAAATGAAGGACATTCATGTACAGAAGATTGAAGGATCATATGGCACATCACCTTCAATTGATATCAGATGATATCTAAAGATCTGAGCAAATCTGAAGTCGTAGACTATCAGAAGATTTGGATTATCTGGAACTCTGGATAAAAGATTCTATTAGAAGATGGTTTGTTAAATCAAACATTGATACTTCTGTAGTATAGTGTTTTGATGTTGAAGAAACGAGCTGAAATAATTTCATTATTTCACACCTTCAATTGGTATCTTACATCTTAAATTGGTATCATGTCTCTGACATCCAACCAGAAGCAAAGTGTCAGATAACTCTGAGAAAAACTTCAGAAGATGTTTGAGTGAAGATACAGAAGGTTCTGGGCGCAGAATCAAGAATCAAAGCAAAGGCCAGAACAAGTACTTCAACTCTGGAACTTGAGACTTCTTGAGATATTTTTCAGAAGTAATTAGACTCTGAAATTGGACGTATTTCAAGTTTCTCTAAGGACTAGAATTATTGGTATCAAGATCAAGCCAAAAGGAAGAATAATTTTCAACCTTCTTGTCTAAATCTAGCAGAGGAAGATTCCAGAAAAGAAACTTCCAGATTAGTACAAGAAGCTGAAGATGCTAAGAAGACTAAGGAAAATGTTGTAGTTGGATTTTCTTGTGAAACTACTTTTGTACGTTGAGAACGTGACATTAGTAAGTTTAGAGGAGATCAACAAGCTATGAAGGATGTACAACAAGTTGTCAGAGAAAGTTCTGCTGAACAGACACCTGTCAACAATCCTCGTCAGAGCATGCTTCTACAAACTCTGAAGAGTTGTCACTCTCCAAGAAGCAGGGGGAGATATAGAAGATGCAATCTGAGAAAAGATATCAACCTACATTCAATTGGTATCAACCTGTAAGAATTAGGTTCTCAGGTGTTATCTCTTAACTCTTATCTTTTTAATTTCTGACATTAAAGAGAGAGAGAAATGATTTTTTTAAAAATTTTTTTTTAATGAAAAAAAAAACTCAAACTTTTTGATGATGTCAAAAAGGGGGAGAAATGAAAGATGATTTTGATATTATCTGGAAGAATAGAATATAACTTGGGGAGAAATGGAAAATGTTTTTGAGAAATAGAATATAACTTTGATATATTCTATAACCTGAAAGAGAATGCAAAAACATATAAACTGCGTTTATTACTAATTATTTGTTTGATGTTTTCCAAGGAACTTTGAACAAGTTCATAGGCATTCTAAACAGGATAAATGAAAGAAATCTGAGTTCAAATGAACTGGTATCATATAATAGAAGTTATACACTTCGTGAACATAGATTCAGAATCAGATGGACTCAATACTGTTCAGAGATCTGAAAGTTAAAGTTATCTGGAATCATACTGTTTAGAAGATGTAAATTGTCTGTGAATATGATAATCAGAGCATAAAGAATCAGAAATCTTCATAGAAGCAAGATTTGGATTTAGACACAGAATCATGAGTATCATGTATTGGTATCTGTCTTAGAATCAACATTGGTATCAGATTCATAAGTAAACATTCTACTAGTTTCTTTTGGTATCAGACTACTTCAAGAAATCAAGAATCTATCAAGAATCTGAGAAGAAAGCAAGTTTGAAAAAGCAGAATCAAGACTGTATCAAGATCAGAAGATCCAAATATCTGACATATTGTAATCAGGGGGAGTTCTCCCAGGAAGGTTCACAAGTCAGGATATTTGATTTTCACCCAGTCTGAAACTCAGGGGGAGTTTCTCATCTGAAGGATGTTCTAAGGAATAAGAGAAAATGCTTTAGAAGATTCTGAAGTTATATGACCCTGATACAATGCTTAGAGAAGATAAGTTCTAAAGATCTGAAGATGGAAGTTCTGATTGAACTAGTCCAGATGCTGAAGACTCATGCTCTCTTATATTGTAGGGAAGTATTCCTTCTATTCTATTCTATTTGATTGTGTTTTATCAAATTTATATTTTGTAAGTCTTGGGATCAGAGTATGTCTCTGAACAAGCATAAAAATGTGTTTAAGGTTAACACATTCAGGGGGAGCAGTTGCTTAGAACTCTGAATAGGTTAATGCTTGGTGATTACCCTGTATAAAATGTTTTATCAAAATACATGTTTTTGTCATCATCAAAAAGGGGGAGATTGTAAGAGCAAGATTTGTCTCTACAGGATTATCTCTATGTTTTGATGATAACAATTGAGTATTTGTGAAAGAACCATTTTATGGTTTAATGTTTGTTATGTGCAGGTCATATTAAATTAAATATATTAGACCAAACAAACAAAAGCAACGTGTGCAGCTAGTAATATATGGAATTACTATGTGTAACTTCATGAAGCGCTTGGGAGAAGCTAGTTTGCTTATGTATCTGATCACCATCAGTAAGGAACCAAGGATGCTGTATATTGCAGTTGCAATGCTCCTGTGGTTTATGATCTGAAGAAGTGCATCTGATCTAAAAGCAAATGAAGCTCAGTAAAGAAGCAAGTTTGTTTCTGCATCTGATCATGTTCAATAAAGAATCAAGGATGCTGGATATTGCAGTTGCAATGCATCTGTGGATTCTGATCTGAGTTGTGCATCTGATCTGGAAGCTAACGAGCGTCTCTGAAGAGTGAGCCCTCTAAAGAACTGAAGTGCTGAAGAATCTGATGACTTGAAGTTCTGAAGGCTGAAGGCTCTGAAGACCAAGTGCGTCAAGATTCTGAAGACATGTTCTGAAGGACAAAACTCTGAAGACTCTGAAGACATGTTCTGAAGGTCAAGACTCTGAAGACTCTGAAGACATGTTCTGAAGGTCAAGACTCTGAAGATATAATCATCTGAAGAAGTTTGTGCTGAAGACTCTGATGACTTGAAGTTCTGAAGGCTGAAGGCTCTGAAGACCAAGTGCAAAAGACTCTGAAGACCAGACTCTGAAGAAGAAAGATTATGAAGCTTCACCAGACAAGACGTGTTCAATCAGATGAGCTGTTGCTATCAACTCTGATGAACAAAGTTCTGAAGTCAGAATCTGATGTTTACTGCGCTATCAATTCCAAAGTAGTTTATGAACTACTCATCTGTAACATCATCAGAAGAACCAAGCCAGAAGCAAATTTGTCCAAGCTGTTAAATGAAATATTACCGTTGCAAGAAAAGGACAAGAAAGTGATGTCATCCAACACGTGCTTATCTATCCGTTGAAATATGACCGTTGGAAATAGAAAGGACTTTTCTATCCTCACAACGTCATTCTTGGAAGCACTATAAAGGCAGAATCATTTGATTATTCAAATGTTGCTTGGTGAGCTGAAGTGGTTACTAAGTGGCTGGAGCTGTTGCTCGTATTTGCTACTTACGCTGTTGTGCTACTGTTGCCATGAAGAAAAGCTCTTAAGTAATATAAAAACTATGTTTTAATAATCTCTTAGAGAGTTATTATTAGATTTAGTTTTTATATTAGAAAGCAAGGAGTTGTTGCTCAATACTTGCTAGGAACTTAATTAGGAGTAATCTGCTTATTTGAGAAGCATTTATGTAATCTCCGGCAACACAAATTCTTTTTAGAATTAAGTGGTTCCTCAAGTGATCTTGTTAAGATCAGTATACTTGAGATGACAAGTGACAGTAGTCATTTGTGGAAATCCTAATAGGAGATCTTTAGTGATCGGATTCTATTAAGGTGTCAATGAACGTTATATCCTTAGGGATCCCTGAACGTGTCATTGTCAAGTTGTTAGTCACTTGCAGTTAGCTTGTGCATCTGTAATCAGTTCGGTTATAGTGGATTAAGTCCTTATTTGATTAAGGCGAAATCACCTTGGAAGGGTGGACTGGATTAGCTTGAGAGTTGCTCAAGTGAACCAGGATATATGTTGTGTTCTTTACTTTCAGTATGCTTTGTTATTTATGCTTCCGCAATATATTTAATATAAGCGCATAAAAGCATCAAGTTAAGAAGAAGACAAGAAATCAAAAAGGTTTATAAGAAGGCATAAACCCAATTCAATCCCCCCTTTCTTGTGTTTATTTCACACCTTCAAATATGAACCATGATGAAATGCTATCACCTTAAACCACGACTTATAATATGAACCGTAATGATATACAAGGACAAGCCCATTTTGTAACAAAAAATAGAAAATTGTTAGTGTTGAGATTCAAACCCTTTCACTCCACGTACATTTCACTGCGGTTGTTAATTATGACTGTAGTTAGATTTCCTTTGTAAATAGAAAAAAAAAAGCACCCAAAAAGATTTAGTACCACAATTAACAGGAAGTCTATCGTAATATGGTGTTACAAAAGGTTTATTTTCTAGTAGTGTTGCCCGAAATGGGTATGGGCATCTGAAAGGATTAGGTCGTTGAAGGGTATTGCAAGTCACCGAACAATGCTAGAATCTACTACCCATAATATTTCTCACTTATCACATGTGGAATAATGGTGGAAGGATGTCAGTGAAGCAGGAAAATCGTCTCCCGATGGTTTAGGGGAGAACAAGTCTTCTTTGCCCCAATGTTTTGATGAATGAACTATGGAAATTTCTATAGCTAAGCCCATGGAATCTTTATAAATTCCCTAACATTTAAGGTTAGAGGGATACACAAAAATTTCAAGAAGAAAACACAGGTATCTCACAATCACCACTTGAGCAGATTCTCCTTATTCCATTATTGCACTTTCAATAAGTACAATTGGCATTAACTGTAGGGATTTGGTAAAACTAACCTAAGCCACACCTATATTCACTTTAGAAACCACTTTGATAGAAACCTTTGAGATGCTACAAACACAAGGTGTCACGTCAGTTTGTAGCAGTTCAGACAATGACCACTAGGCCATAGTAAAAACACAAGTTGTAATGGGAGAGTTGTGCCCCCACAATCAAGCTTTGAAGGATAAGATCATCAGCCTTCAGCAATGCTAGCAAGAGGTCTATCTATTTGAGGAAATCGAAATTTTGGACCCATAACCTCTTTTTTACAAAATTTGAGGGGCCCGTGCCATTAAATTTCAAAACTCCTTAATTGACAAAGTTTGACGAAAGGAGCAACATTCAATAGCATGTCGATTCCATCAATACCCAAATGGCTATCATCGGCGCCAGCGAATCCTTTCAGTGAAAGTTACTCTGTAGAACTTTTAAGGGAAGCGCGCTGAGATGGTACATGAAATTACCACGCTTGTCGATCACTAGTTACTAGGACCTGGTGAAGAAATAAATCCACCAGTTTTTCGCAGGAAAGCATTACAAGGTGTCAATAACAAACTTCTTCAACGTCCGCAAGGGTTCCTCTAAGTATTTGAGGGATTGCCTCCTCATTTTTAATGAAGAAACCAAAAAAGTCGTACATTTGAACTAAAACAATATTTGTAGGGGCTTTCCATAATATTTTGAGGGTCAGGCACTTCAATGAGTCACTCACTCAGAGGTCGGTGGCTTCCATAGAAAAAATCATGGTGCGATTCAAATTCTATATCAAGGGCGGAAAGAGTAATGCAGAGAAAAAGGAGAGATACGCTAAGGAATGAACATTCAACACTCTTGATGTATCGGACCAACAATACACGAGTCACTACACCTCACTTGTAAGAGCTTGGACTACCTTCAAGCGCAGTGGGAGACCTACTAATAACTCCACATCGCTCAATACTCGTCGAGAATAGATATGGCATGAAGTGTTCCACACATGCAACATCTCGCCTCCATTGGCCCCTAAGCCTGACACTATGAGGTGTGATCCTAGTAGATTGTGCAAGTACCATAAAGTGAAGGGTCGCCACACAAAGGCTTGATATGCTCTAAAGAAGAAGATATAACGACTCATTTAAAAGGGCCATCTCAGGGAATACGTTTGAGACGAATCCCACCAGTCATGATCCGAATACAAATCTCAGGGGCGAGAGGCACTAGAAAGCCCAAGATCAAGAATGGGTAATGAACACGGGGTAGAGAAAAAGGTTCGTTAGGGGTGGTGAATCTAGCACCTCTCGAAGAAGGTGTGAACAACAAGTTATGACCATAGAAGATTCTTCTGCTACTTTCAAATTGAGTCTATAAAATGCTCTAGAGCCTGAGATCACATTCTTTTAAAGGATTTTATCAGGATTCATCCCTATGACAACAATTCCATGGTCATAATTGTTAGTTTGATGATCGGGAGATCAAGCGAGTGTTGATTGATCAAAGGATTTCTTTATATATTCTCTATTAGAGCGCATTCGAAAGCCTTAAGTTGACTCTAGATGATTTATAAACGTTCCAGGGTTCAGTAGTTGGCTTCTAGGGCAAGTAGGTACGTGTAAAGGGTTACATCACCCTCATTACGGTGTTTGGGCTGAATGAAAATGCAAATAGGTAATAAGATATCACACATAATGTTGAGACAATTTGCGAGTCAATGCGATGAAGTAATAATAAATAACAAATAAGCAAAGTAAATATCATAAGTAATTGTAAACCAAGTTCGGTGCAATGTCACCTATGTCTGAAGGACATCAACCCAATATGATAGGAAATTCACTAATCAGTAGTCAATCGTACACGACAACCTCATTTAAATTCCTTAGTCCAGTGCCATTTTCCTAATACTTCTTGTGAATTTCAATCAAGACTCCCCCAAAATCTGTAACCCCACTCACTTTTACTCAAACACTCTTCCAAACGTTTGCACTATTACAGAAATATGAGGCGTGATAAATAACAGTTACAATCAAATACTCTATCCTTCTAACATAAAAAAGATACTCAAGAATAGAGAACTAGAAAAACATAAGACTCAAAGGATACAAGAAAATGAAAAACTCAACTCAATTCTTCGAGCTTCAAGTCTTTAAACAAAGAAAATCCTCTTCTTAAATAACGACTAAATCTAGTCGAAAATTCCAGTAGAGTTTTGACATAAAACTGATTGATTTTCAAAAAATACAAAATTAATCTTTTTTCATTAAAATCAATTATAAATCTTAAAGTAATAAAATCTAATTAAAACAAGCTCGGGTGACCAAGCTAAAAGAAATGAAGCCTTCGCATTTGAAAGAAAAAATAGAACCAACAGGTAAAAAAATGCACATGTACCGCCATTAATTATACATTTTGACTCTTGTCTCTTTAACAAATTCAATATTTTTATCATTTGCTTTTATAGGTTGTGAGACTTGAGTATTATGGGGTATTCAAGTTTAACATGCAGTAGTATATAGGGATGGCAACGGGGCGGGGCGGAGGCGGGTTTAACTATACTCGCACCCGCACCCGCATCCACGTAAAACATCTGTCTCCGCCCCCAAACTCAACTAGGTGTACAAATTTACCACCCAAACTCGCCACCGGTGGAGAACGGGTGCACCCGCACCCGCCCCGCCCCCACCCACAAAAATAATAATTTTTTTTAATTGTAATAAAAATTAATAATTTAATTTAAAAATTATTTATTTTAATAAATTATTTATTTATTTAATTAAAAATTTAATTAGTAAATGAATATTAACTTGATTAATTTAATTATTTTAATTGCAATAAGAGGATTAATAATTTAATTAAAAATATAATTAATAAATGAATATTAAAATAAGTAAAATAAGAGAATTAAACTAAAATGCATTATTCGAGGGCGGGGGCGGGGGCGGACGGGTCTTAGTGTCTCCCCGCACCCGCACCCGTAGTTAAAAACTGGATTTCTCCCACACCCGCATCCAATTAAATCGGATTTTCTCCGTTAATTTCGGAGCGAGCCCGGGCGGGTGTCCGCAGGTTCGAGTTTTTTTGTCATTCCTAATAGTATAGAAGGCTTGAAAAAATATTTAAGGGGTCGGTTCGGTTTTTCTAAATGTTTATAATTTAAAGTTTATCTATCTCATACTTGCGCCTAATACTCCCACTGATTTTTTTTATAAAAAATATTTCGTATTTTTAAATTTATTAAATAATTAATATATCTTATCTGATTTATATTATAGATCAGATATACTAATTATTTAATAAATTTAAAAAGATGAAGGGTATTTTATAAAAACGATAGCAGGGAATATTAGTTAACACTAGTTATCTAAATGTATCAAAGATTTGTGACATTAGTCATAAGTTGAAAAAATTAAGGTTTGAAAAAAGTTACTCATAAAAGGTTCTTAAAATGTAAAATGAAGTTTCTCCTTCAATATTCGTCCTGGTTTGGTACAATGAGAAAATTGAACATTTAAATATTTGCCACAACAGTTCAGAAAAACTGAACCAAACCGTTAAATATTCGTCATAACAGTTTGGTTAGTCAATTCTATCTCTTCTACCCCAAAACCAAAACCATGTCAGAATTGTAGCAATTAGTTAATTTGTTCCAAAAACCATACCAAAACAGAATAATAATTTGTATCAATTAGTTGAAGAATTTGATCACAACCTTCTGAAAAAACATCCAAAATCACATCAATACAACATTGTAGAAATTTCTAAACATTCTCTTACAGAATTCATTATGCATGCGTGTGTGAATGGGATATTGTTACCATATGTGAACTCCTTACAAAGTCATTGAGCCCTTAATTTCTTTAATGGAGTTAGTGTATAACATCATAGTTAGTGTATAATTTCATGTCATCATCATCACATATTATGTAATTATTCATTCACAAATGCTCCACCCGTTGCTCTTATTTTGTGGCTTAATGTTTATTGGTTTGGGTTAGATGTACAAATATTGATGGTTTTTTTTAAATAGATAATGTTTTAAATGATAATACTTTAATTCAATTATTTATATATTTATTTCAATTATAAAAAATTGTTGCCAAAAATATAAAACCATTTAAAAAGATAAACATCAACTTTTTAAAACAAATTCTATAAAATCAATATTTAAAAAACATATATAAACATTAATATTTTTATTGATATTGTACCCTTTAAAATAAACAAATAACAGTATTATAAATTTACATTTAAGACGGTTAGCAATTGTCGCAATAAATCTTCAAATATAATTTAATTGATACACTTAAAACTGTTGCAATTATATTTTGGAGGCAGTTTCAAAAGTATTACGGTAGAAAATATCATCAATGAACACAACCAAAAACTTGTCCAAATAAGGATGGAAAATATTGTTCATATACTCCATAAATACACATGGTGCATTAGTCACACCAAATGGCATCACGAAATACTCATAATGTCCATACCTTGTTTTAAAAGCAGTCTTCTGAATATCTTCAGCCTTCACACGAATCTGATGGTACCCAGATCTCAAATCTATCTTACTGAACACACTTGCAACAACCAACCGATCCATCAAATCATCAATCCTTGGAAGTTGACACTTATTCTTAATAGTCACCTTGTTCAATTGTCTATAATCCACACAAAGCCTCACAAAACCTTCTTTCTTCTTAACTAACAAAATTGGTGCACCCCACGGTGACACAGTCGGACAAAAGAACCTCTCCTCAAGTAAATCTTCAAGTTGATTCTTCAACTTCTTTGATTCCGGTGTGGATATACAATATGGAGCCATTGATACCTGACTAGTTCCAAGAACTAAGTCGATCGTAAGCTCAACTTCATGTTCCGGCGATAAATCACTTATCTCATCAGGAAAAACTTCCGGATAATCACAAATAATTGACACACCACCAACTTCCCCACTTTATTAACACTCAAAGTTTCCATTAAAATAAACATCTTAGTACCATCTTGCACCGACTCACCAAAACAATCTGTAAGCACTTAGCTTAACTCAAAACAATTCACTGCACACACCATCTAAGCTTTCAAGACACGTCTATCCCATCCAACATGACTCCATCTACTATCAACAAGAGATTAAGGGTGATCATGTCCTCAATTTGTCAATAGACAGCCGAAAATCATGATGGAGCATAAACCATCTTTACCAAACTATAAGAGCGTTCATCGACACATTGAGCCACCACTCCACACTTGAAGCATCCTGGAGAAGTACAAGTTTCTCCCCCACTTGTTTCATTCCCACTTTTGCAGAGAAAGGCTAGAAAACAAACGTCTAAAGACAGTTTTTTCACACACATGTCGCATACTAGGGAATAAATAACATTAGACAACTTGGCCAAACGAACCGACCTGCTCTGATACCACTAATGTAACACCCTTTTATACCCCACAAATATAATTGGCAAATCAATCACATTTATCAGAGTAAAATATTTAACACAATAAAAATCACCTCAAAGGGCGTACATTTCTCAATAACTCGAATAAAAGTCAATGCTCCGTAAACAACGGGTTTTCCCAAAATTTCTCAAAAATTGCTCAAAAGGCAGCGGAACTCAAAAAGGAAAAGTCTAAAGTTTTCTTGCGCAACAATATAATCAAAATAACAATAATTAATAAAACATGGTTTAACTCAAAGACCCCAACCCGATGTTACACTATCAGAGCAAGACCTTTTAAGTCAACCAAAAGTCAAAAACTCCAAAAAGTCCTCGACGACATCCACGGCTAAACCTGGTCATCTGCATGTTAAACACGTGGAGGTAACATTCAAACAAGAAGGTTGAGTAAAAAGATTCATAAAAATCAATATAGGAATCAATATATAAAATAGTGTCATTTTCGTATTCAACATCATCATAATCATCAAGGAAACATCAAAAAGCCATAATATCATAAATTACACCAAATTGTCACATAAATGCAAATGCAACAAGACTCATGCATGTGGTACCAATTCATTAAAGTTCGATAGACACTAGGTCATCAACCCTCCATAGATCCCCATCAATAGGATCGATTCTACACAAGAACCGGAGCACAACAAAATACTTCACATCTGCACAATGGGACTGAAGCCACAAGAATCAAACACTAGAGCAAAGTATGGAATGCATATGAATGCATGATGCATACGTCAATATCATCCTCATAATAAACTCATTAGGTGCATCATCATTCATCAAAATCATCGTAATAATCATGGCATCATATAATCATCAAAAACTCATGGAATCAACATCATAACTCATCATTATTACTCATAGGAATCATCATACAATCATGTATTAATTACATATGAATCACAATCATACTCAAGGTAATTCATCTAGAAAATCACAGCATCGAGACATCACTGCACAAGAACACAATTCGCGAAACTTTGCTACGTTTGTTGGACAGTTCGTCGTGCGAGTCTGGGCGAATGTTCGCCTTGCGAAGAATTGTTTGCTTTGCGAACTCGCAATAACTGCTATTACAGCCAATGGCTGCTACGCAACAGTAGCAAAATCAACCCAAAAGTCTATATGAATTCCTTCCCCAACGCCCAAAATCATTCCCAAATCATTCCTATGGTATTACGATGATAAAGGCACAAAATCTACGACTTATTAGGAAAATCCCGTATCATATTTATGCATCTGATTCCCATAAAATTCTTATAATTTTCTCACATTCATTAGAGTTCTCATAATCAATTACCTTATACGGTTAAAACCTCAACAACAGATTTTGGCCACGAAGGCCTAATTTCCCTTGCTTCCAAATCAGCCTCAAACCTATCAGACCATCAGTTCAAATCCCTCAAACTCATTAAACTCACTAGAAAGGCAACAACAATTCAACACTCAAAATCCCTAAACCCTTAAATCGGCTTTAAACACATTGACTCACATAAATTCCTATAAATTCTCAAGGTCGTCATAGTTCTCACAATCACTTACCCTACAGTGTTAAACAACCTCAAAAACAGATTTTTCTAGAAGACCTAATTTCCTCAAACTCAAAACCTCTTAAATCCTTAAATCGACTTTAAATAAATTGAATCATATATTGAAAACAATGAAGGTAATACTCTCCATACCTTAATTTGCCGACTCTAAACCTTTCTTCTTTGATTCTTGAAAACCCCGCGAAGCTTTTGCCTCAATCCTCTTCCTCGGAGCTCTAACCTCTATTTCTTCCCTTTTTACAGTCTAACAAGAATGAATCCTATTTCCCTCAAAATCCCTTTTTGTTAAACCTAACTTTGGGCGTTTAAAATGGGCTTTCCAATTTCACCTTCACTAACTCTTCCTCAAATGTCCACTTTGCCCTTAAATTAACTTATATTTATTTAAATTAATAATAATACCAATACTTTCATATTATATACTATTATTTAAATAAATAACTCAAAATCTATAATTCTCAATACTTCAGACCAACCACTGCAAATCACCAAAAATATGAACATTCCTATTTAAATAAATTAAATAAATATTCCAATAAATTTGGGGTGTTACATCTAAGGGCTCAATATTGAACTGGACAAGGATAACACGACATATGTCTTGTGTTCAATATAGAGATAAGGGCAAAAGGGTAATTGTACACATAAGTATTATCGTAAAAGGTTTTATCATATCACATGAAATTCTCGTGACTCGGGTAGCAGTGATGTGTTTCTAAATACCGCTCACTGTTGATTATATTAAATATATGATTTAATATACTTTTCAACGTCACAAGAACCTACAGGGTCACACACATAAGGGCAGATTGATGAGAGATAAAATAAATAAGAACATCGTAAGGTACGATGTACTTAAGTGAAATATGGAACATCGTATGATATAATAATAAGAGTTAATATTATTATTATTATTATTATTATTATAATAGTTATTATAATATAATAATAAAAAAATATGTTTATTATAATAATGATTATAATAATAATAATAATAATAATAATATTATTATTATTATTATTATTATTATTATTATTATTATTATTATTATTATTATTATTATTATTATTATTATTATTATTATGTAGTGCGCTTAAGTTGAGCTTTTTAGCTTGTAGCCCACACAAGTGGTTCTATAAATACAACCCTTGCGTGGAAGCTTTCTGATCTTGATGAAATTCAGTTGGTGAAACTCTCTCTCTCTCTCTCTCTCTCTCTCTCTCTCTCTCTCTCTCTCTCTCTCTCTCTCTCTCTCTCTCTCTCTCTCTCTCTCTCTCTCTCTCTCAAAGTCTTCACTCGTAGCAGCTAGTGCTGAGATTGAAGACATTTTGTTCATGTACACTGAGTAGAGGTGTTATTCTTCATTCACCGCTCATGATAATTCATCCAGATCTGCGTCAAAATTGTTAATCACCGCAAGAGGTAACCATTTCTATCACTGATCATGCTCATTCATAAGGATCACTAAAGGGAAAATTTTAATTTCTTCGTTTCACTTATTGTTGCATACCTTCACATAAATCATAAAATCACTCATCTCAACAGGATCTTCATTTGAGAAATTAACACAAAAATATGCAAAGATCTTGGAAAAAATGCATAAGGAAGCTATATAGCATCCTTAGAATATGCAACCATGTGTTCAAGAATCGTGTATTCCTAATTAACTTGAAGACCTTGTTTGATAGCAAAGAAAAGTTGCATCTCAGTATCTTTGACAGTAGAATTATTTGAAAATTTGGGAACTATGACATATCCTAGGATGTAATGCAACAACCTGTCATCGATATAAAAGATTCCAACTGACCAAGAGTTTCTATCTGGGATTTTACCACCAAGCATTTTCTTACGCTTCTGGAAAAAAATCATATTCAGTAAGCCTAACAATCCCATAATAATAATAATCATTTTTGACATATCATGGAAATGAAGCAGACTTATTCATCCTAATCTCTAAACCTTCAGGTGGAATATGTAAAACTTGACTCAACTCCACAGCAAAAAAATTAGTTGGAATTCCTTTGACAAATGAACTAATTGCTCCATTTTCATAAGTCATGTTGGTGTGAAAGGATTTAACAAATTCAGGATAATACATACCATGCATGCTAAATAATCCATCAATCTTTTGACGTCTTAAATCCTTAACAAAAGGTAAATCATGGGTATGGAAATGAGCCTAAATCCATATAACTTGGACCAAACAAGGGTTTGGCAAAGAAGTAATCAATATACCATTTTTGTTGTTGCTGAGTAGGAAACTATCAATTTAGATTTGAATCCACTGAAGATGATCTTGGTGTATTGGAGGATGTTGCTTTTTCTTTTCCCTTTGATTCCTACCAATTGTAAGTATTGAATGCACCTAAGGGGGTGAATTAGGTACTTTAAAATTTTCTGGATTTTAGAGTGAGTGTTTCTTTATTTTCTGGTTTAGTGTAAGGTGATGAAATTAGTAAAGTGTAAAAAGTAAAGAACACCAGAAATTATACTAGTTCCCCTCACAATTTGAGTGTATGTCTAGTCTCCTTACATACCGTAAGAGATTTTAATATTGTTAGAACTTTGTATAAGCATATACCTGGCTTCAATACATAATTTTCTAACTAAATCACTCAGGCAAACCACCTTGTGATTTTACAACACAGAAAAATAAACACTTTCTTTTTCCAACCTTCTTGTTTCCAACAATCCTAGATAACAAGATGCAGACACAATATTGTGTTTTTTATACAAATAAGTTTTGTGTTGTAGGATAGAAAAAATCCTTATAGAAGAATTTCTTCCCTTTCAAAAATATGGTATATCACATATATCTTTAAGTTCTCAATAAATTTCACATTATTTGAATATGATAATAATGCACAAGCTCTTGAAGATTGAAAATGACAGATGCAGTAAAATATAATTAAATACTCAGGAAATAAATTTTTGAAAGAGGTGAATTTGATCAGAGAAAATACTATCTATAAATAAGGAAACTTACACCTTTTGAATCAAGACATGACTCTTGATAAAATATGATAAGGTGTGATTTTTATGTGAAAGGATGTAAAATAAGGTGCCATGAAAAGATGCAATGCGTAAAACTATTTTTCTGAATTTCACCAGTGTCAATCAATTGAGAGGGATGGTCAATCGATTGCTTCTTCAAAATGTTTGAATTTTTAACT
The DNA here is from genome assembly GCA_963859935.3 of Lathyrus sativus. Taxonomy (NCBI): domain Eukaryota; kingdom Viridiplantae; phylum Streptophyta; class Magnoliopsida; order Fabales; family Fabaceae; genus Lathyrus; species Lathyrus sativus. The sequence continues at coordinate 451,782,422 of OZ012738.1, read as the reverse complement.
AGTGTCAATCGATTGCCCATCCTATGCAATCGATTGATGGCCTTCAAAAATTTACAAATTTAAATGATGACAATCAATTGATGCGTCCATGCAATCAATGATTTTTCTTAAAAAATTTTTTTTTTTTTTCATTTTAAAGACTATGAAAAATTTTCTAAGTACAAAATGCAAAGACATGAATTTATATGAAATGTCATGGATTTATTTTAGATAGATTGAGCACTTAAGTTTATATCAATTATATAATACAATTTTTACCATCTTATTCAATCATCCAGATCATAGCCATTTAAGTATCTTTTCCATCCTTATGCATTTTATCATGTCTTCACACTATGGATTGTGTTCATCAAAATCATCTTCATTGAAGGCTTGACTTCACATAACCTTATTTGAGAAAAGTTTGAAATGAATTAAAAAAAAATATTCTAAGAGAATGGTGACTGAGCTTTGTCTCCTCTGTGTTATAGGATTAGAACTTGCTTGAATCTTGTCGATGGCTTCCTTACCATTATGGAGATACCTCTTGGCTTCTCATTCTCTATGATTCTAGCATCTTCCTTTCCACCCCCTTCCCCAAATCTATTTTTGTTGTTTATTTCCCCTTTTAATTTTGTACTTTGTTGGAAGAAATAACTTGGTTAGACCTTCATCTCATGTAGAGCAACCTCCGTCCACATCACTTGATGATGTGAGTGTACTGCAAACAATATCAAGGTTAAGTCAACGACAGTTGTAATGGTGGGGTTTATGGGTTTATCAATGGTGTGTATTTTTGTCTAGACTATTCTTTATACTTTATATCCTATTTCTAGGGTTTAAAGGTCCTAAAATCTTCTTTAAAGATAGTTGTATCAAGAGATATGTGTCAAATATTCTACTAGTAGTAGTTATATGATAGTGTACAAGGACCATCTAGCCTTGATTAGGTGCACCTCTAGGGCGCATTCATCTCCAGCCCATCCTACTTCTTAAGACATGAGTGACCCTATTTCTTGTGATCTGGGTCTTAGCCTAGACCATAATAGGTGGATCTTATCACCGATTAAAGACAACAAATAAAATTTGTCTCTAATATTTTGATGGAAAAAATCAACAACGAAACTGAATTTTTCTCTAATGTGTCTCTTAGTATTTTAATGATAAAAGTTTCGTGTTTTAAAGATGAATTTTGCTTGTGTTTTGGAGTGGGATAGTTTATTTGGGCTTGAATAAGGCATGTTCCATGACAAAATATCTTATGGAAAAACTGAGCTAGGGGAAGGAAGGGGATTAGACGCCCAAAATGGGATAGTTGCACTGCTAAGTTAAAGCCATTTCACAACGGTTGGAAAAGGGATACCACCACACTTGGCCAACTATTGTGAGGTAGGGGTGGTTATAAGTATGATATTTTCCACCACAATCATTCGACCTTTATTATACACTAGGTAGGTTCTACCTATCACAATAATTACTTTAAACAATTGTTCTGATATTCTTAACGCATAACATTTAACAACCGTATTGCTAAAAAAACTGTTGTGGTATATACGCTGAGTTTAATATAGATTATGTGAAATACTTATTTCGCCAAAGCTCATTAAACATATAACATTTCAATCTGATATAGAACATTATAATATGACAAATTAAGCTATATTAGAAGAACAAGTCACACTGTTCAATACTAGGCACGAATATTTCATCCCATTATCCGCATTTCGCTCTTTAACTTTTAGATTTTGTTTCAATGCTCCTAGTTTTTCAACCTCCCCTTCCTTCAAATCTAGTTAATTTTTCAAAATATTATTACTTTTCATACAAATTTAGTGGTGGAGAAATGGGAAGTTGAAGAACTAGAAGTATTAAACATAGTTCTAACAGTTAAAGAGCGAAATGCAGACAGTGGGTTGAAGAATTATTGTCTATTATTGAAAAATGTAACTTGTTTTCTAATATAACTTTATATATCATATTATAATTTTCTAATGCATTTTGAAAAGTAATATATTTGGTAAGGGGTTGGAAAAACACTCAAACCACATAAGGTATAATAAACTCATCTTCTAAACAAACCTTAATAACAACATTCATCAACAACAAACCTTAAACAACATACAAGATAAAATAAAACAACTCTTATTAACAACAACAAAATCATCAACAACATAACATAAACTACATACAACATACAACTTTCTTTTATTAACAATAACAACAACATATCAACTCATAAAATATTTTAGAAATGTACCTGTCCCAGAATGGCATCCACAAAGAAAGGAGGATGAAGCTAAAATGAAAGCTGAAAACTTGTGTTAAATTTGAATGGATATCATTTTGGGCCATTAACACAAATTTTCAATGCTCACTTTAGCTTCATCCTCATTAATTTTTTTTCATGCACCTTCCCCACCTACAAGTCAAAATCAGTAGAAAGTTCACTCATCTTAAATTATACATGTCATATTATCCTACAAACATTATGAAACAAGTTATTGAAACGTAAACAATGATACATAAATAACATAGTTTACTTCTTAGATTATACATTCACTCATATTAAGTTAATTTCTAAACAAGTTTTGAAACATAAATTATTGTGAAGACGAACCTGTAATGTAGTCATTTCCTGCAACAATGGTAACCCTTCAAAGAAGATGAGTTCAATGCATTAGTTTGTGGGTTCTATTTTGATTTTTTGTGAAGAAAGGTTTTCGAATCGTTAATAGATTTTAGGATATATGAGAGAGACGAGTGAAGGATATGTTAGGGTTTTGTTTTGAGAGAGACGATTGTTATGTAGTGAAGCGGGAGATAATTTTGCTTATATATAAATATGTAAAACCTTTCACCACGATTGATAATATGAACCATGATGAAATGATATCACCTTAAACCACAACTTATAATATGAACCGTAATGATATACAAGGACAAGCCCATTTTGTAACGAAAAAATAGAAAATTGTTAGTGTTGAGATTCAAACCCTTTCACTCCACGTACATTTTGATGCGGTTGTTAATTATGACCGTAGTTAGATTTCCTTTGTAAATAGCAACAAAAAAAAGCACCCAAAAAGATTTATTACCATAATTAACAGGAAGTCTATCGTAATATGGTGTTACAAAAGGTTTATTTTCTAGTAGTGTTGCCCGAAATGGGTCTGGGCATCTGAAAGGATTAGGTCGTTGAGGGGTATTGCAAGTCACCGAAAAATGCTGGAATCTACTACCCATAATATTTCTCACTTATCACATGTGGAATAATGGTGGAAGGATGTCAGTGAAGGAGGAAAATCGTCTCCCGATGGTTTAGGGGAGAACAAGTCTTCTTTGCCCCAATGTTTTGATGAATGAACTATGGAAATTGCTCCTAGCTAAGCCCATGGAATCTTTATAAATTCCCTAACATTTTAGGTCAGAGGGATACACAAAAATTTCAAGAAGAAAACACAGGTATCTCACAATCACCACTTGAGCAGATTCTTCTTATCCCATTATTGCACTTTTAATAAGTACAGTTGGCGTCAACTGTAGGGATTTGGTAAAACTAACCTAAGACACACCTATATTCACTTTAGAAACCACTTTGATAGAAACCTTTGAGATGCTACAAACACGAGGTGTCACGTCAGTTTGTAGCAGTTGAAACAATGACCACTAGGCCATAGTAAAAACACAAGTTGCAATGGGAGAGTTGTGCCCCCACAATCAAGCTTTGGAGGATAAGATCATCAACCTTCAGCAATTCTAGCAAGAGGTCTATCTACTTGAGGAAATCGAAATTTTGGACCCATAACCTCTTTTTTACAAAATTTGGGAGCCCCGTGCCATTAAATTTCAAAACTCCTTAATTGACAAAGTTTGACAAAAGGAGAAACATTCAACAACATGTCGATCCCATCAATACCCAAATGGCTATCATCGGCGCCAGCGAATCCTTTTAGTGAAAGTTACTCTATAGAAATTTTAAGGGCAGCGCACTGAGATGGTACATGAAATTACCATGCTTATCGATCACTAGTTACCAGGACCTGGTGAAGAAATAAATCCACCAGTTTTTCGCAGGAAAGCATTACAAGGTGTCAATAACAAACGTCTTCAACGTCCGCAAGGGTTCCTCTAAGTATTTGAGGGATTATCTCCTCATTTTTAATGAAGAAACCAAAAACGTCGTACATTTGAACTAAAAAATGTTTGTAGGGGCTTTCCATAATGTTTTGAGGGTCGGGCACTTCAATGAGTCACTCACTCAGAGGTCGGTGGCTTCCATAGAAAAAATCATGGTGCGATTCAAATTCTATATCAAGGGCGGGGAGAGTAATGCGGAGAAAAAGGAGAGATATGCCAAGGAATGAACATTCAACACTCTTGATGTATCGGACCAACAATACATGAGTCAGTACACCTCACTTGTAAGAGCTTGGACTACCTTCAAGTGTAGTGGGAGACCTACTAATAACTCCACATCGCTCAATACTCGTCAAGAATAGATATGGCATGAAGTGTTCCACACATACGACATCTCGCCTCCATTGGCCCCCAAGCCTGACACTATGAGGTGTGATCCTAGTAGATTGTGCAAGTACCAAAAAGTGAAGGGTCGCCACACGAAGGCTTGTTATGCACTGAAGAAGAAGATATAGCGACTCATTCAAAAGGGCCATCTCAGGGAATATGTTTGAGACGATTCCCACCAGTCATGATCCGAATACAAATCTCAGGGGCGAGAGGCACTAGAGAGCCCAAGATCAAGAATGGGTAATGAACACGGGGTAGAGAAAAAGGTTTGTTGGGGATGGTGAATCTAGCACCTCTCGAAGAAGGTATGGACAACAAGTTGTAACCATAGAAGATTCTTCTGCCACTTTCAAATTGAGTCTATAAAATGCTCTAGAGCCTGAGATCACATTCTTTGAAAGGATTTCATCAGGATTCATCCCTATGACAACAATCCTATGGTCATAATTGTTAGTGTGATGATCGGGAGATCAAGCGAGTGTTGATTGATCAAAGGATTTCTTTATATATTCTCTATTAGAGCGCATTCGAAAGGCATAAGTTGACTTCAGATGATCTTTGAGCGTTCTAGGGTTCAGTAGTTGGCTTCTAGGGCAAGCGGGTACGTGTAAAAGGGTTACATCACCCTCAATACGATGTTTGAGTTGAATGAAAATGCAAATAGGTAATAAGATATCACACATAATGTTGAGACAATTTGCGAATCAATGCGATGAAGTAATAATAAATAACAAATAAGTAAAATAAATATCATAAGTAATTGTAAACCATGTTCGGTGCAATGTCACCTATGTCTGAAGGACATCAACCCAATGATAGGAAATTCACTAATCAGTAGTCAATCGTACACGACAACCTCATTTAAATTCCTTAGTCCAGTGCCATTTTCCTAATACTTCTTGTGAATTTCAATCAAGACTCCCCCAAAATCTGTAACCCCACTCACTTTTACTCAAACACTCTTCCAAACGTTTGCACTATTACAGAAATATGAGGCGTGATAAATAACAGTTACAATCAAATACTCTATCCTTCTAACATAAAAAAGATACTCAAGAATAGAGTACTATAAAAACATAAGACTCAAAGGATACAAGAAAATGAAAAACTCAACTCAATTCTTCGAGCTTCAAGTCTTTAAACAAAGAAAATCCTCTTCTTAAATAACGACTAAATCTAGTCGAAAATTCCAGTAGAGTTTTGACATAAAACTGATTGATTTTCAAAAAATACAAAATTAATCTTTTTTCATTAAAATCAATTATAAATCTTAAAGTAATAAAATCTAATTAAAACAAGCTCGGGTGACCAAGCTAAAAGAAATGAAGCCTTCGCATTTGAAAGAAAAAATAGAACCAACAGGTAAAAAAATGCACATGTACCGCCATTAATTATACATTTTGACTCTTGTCTCTTTAACAAATTCAATATTTTTATCATTTGCTTTTATAGGTTGTGAGACTTGAGTATTATGGGGTATTCAAGTTTAACATGCAGTAGTATATAGGGATGGCAACGGGGCGGGGCGGAGGCGGGTTTAACTATACTCGCACCCGCACCCGCATCCACGTAAAACATCTGTCTCCGCCCCCAAACTCAACTAGGTGTACAAATTTACCACCCAAACTCGCCACCGGTGGAGAACGGGTGCACCCGCACCCGCCCCGCCCCCACCCACAAAAATAATAATTTTTTTTAATTGTAATAAAAATTAATAATTTAATTTAAAAATTAATTATTTTAATAAATTATTTATTTATTTAATTAAAAATTTAATTAGTAAATGAATATTAACTTGATTAATTTAATTATTTTAATTGCAATAAGAGGATTAATAATTTAATTAAAAATATAATTAATAAATGAATATTAAAATAAGTAAAATAAGAGAATTAAACTAAAATGCATTATTCGAGGGCGGGGGCGGGGGCGGACGGGTCTTAGTGTCTCCCCGCACCCGCACCCGTAGTTAAAAACTGGATTTCTCCCACACCCGCATCCAATTAAATCGGATTTTCTCCGTTAATTTCGGAGCGAGCCCGGGCGGGTGTCCGCAGGTTCGAGTTTTTTTGTCATTCCTAATAGTATAGAAGGCTTGAAAAAATATTTAAGGGGTCGGTTCGGTTTTTCTAAATGTTTATAATTTAAAGTTTATCTATCTCATACTTGCGCCTAATACTCCCACTGATTTTTTTTATAAAAAATATTTCGTATTTTTAAATTTATTAAATAATTAATATATTTTATCTAATTTATATTATAGATCAGATATATTAATTATTTAATAAATTTAAAAAAAATAAAGGGTATTTTATAAAAAAAGGATAGCACGGAATATTAGTTAATATTAGTTATCTAAATGTATCAAAGATTTGTGACATTAGTCATAAGTTGAAAAAATTAAGGTTTGAAAAAAGTTACTCATAAAAGGTTCTTAAAATGTAAAATGAAGTTTCTCCTTCAATATTCGTCCTGGTTTGGTACAGTGAGAAAATTGAACATTTAAATATTTGCCACAACAGTTCAGAAAAACTGAACCAAACCGTTAAATATTCGTCATAACAGTTTGGTTAGTCAATTCTATCTCTTCTACCCCAAAACCAAAATCATGTCAGAATTGTAGCAATTAGTTAATTTGTTCCAAAAACCATACCAAAACAGAATAATAATTTGTATCAATTAGTTGAAGAATTTGATCACAACCTTCTGAAAAAACATCCAAAATCACATCAATACAACATTGTAGAAATTTCTAAACATTCTCTTACAGAATTCATTATGCATGCGTGTGTGAATGGGATATTGTTACCATATGTGAACTCCTTACAAAGTCATTGAGCCCTTAATTTCTTTAATGGAGTTAGTGTATAACATCATAGTTAGTGTATAATTTCATGTCATCATCATCACATATTATGTAATTATTCATTCACAAATGCTCCACCCGTTGCTCTTATTTTGTGGCTTAATTATTGGTTTGGGTTAGATGTACAAATATTGATGGTTTTTTTTAAATAGATAATGTTTTAAATGATAATACTTTAATTCAATTATTTATATATTTATTTCAATGTTACATATGATTGTTTAAAAAATATTAAATTATAAAAGATAAAAAACTGTTGCCAAAAATAAAATAATTTAAAAAGATAAACATCAAGTTTTTAAAACAAATTTAAATAATCAAAATTTGAAAAAAAAATATAAATACAAATATTTTTATTAATATTGTACACTTAAAAATAAACAAATAATGGTATTATAAATTTAATTTAAGACGGTTAGCAACTGTCGCAATAAATCTTCAATATAATTTAATTGATGATAGTTAAAACTGTTGCAATTATGTTTTGGAGGTAGTTTGAAAATTATGGCACTGAAAAAGTTTTATCTCATACCCCAATCATTATTTATCTATTCTTATATTTTTTTTACAATATTTCAATTCTACTATTTTCACTCATCAAATGATTTTATTTAATATTTACCATTTTACACCCTTACCAAAATATATTGGATAACTTTGTTTAAAATTTACAATATAATTTTTTTTATCCAATAACTTGCAATCAAATTTTTTAGTATGTGATTTTTTTTCACTAGGTGATTTGTAATCAAGTTTTCTGATATGTATTTTTTCTTCACCGGATAACTTACAATTAAGTTTTCTGATATGTAATTTTTCTTCACCGGATAACTTACAATCAACTTATTTTATATGTAACTTTTATTCATGGAATAACTTGCAATCAAGTTTTTTGGTATCTATTTTTTCTTCATCGAATAACTTGAGTTAGGAAACAATGAAAAACATGGTCTAAAATAAATAAAATCGTGGTCTATTTTAATAGACATGGATTTTGCAACTTATGAAAAATTATATATCCCCATGCATGATGCATGCCTAGTACTTTAGACAAAGATTTTATTTACTTTATGCCACAATTTTTACTTATTACCTAAACTCTTTTTTTTTTAATTTTCGGATAACTTGCTGATGAGTTATCGTTAGACAACTATTTTCAGTATTTTAGGTCACGATTTTTCATTGTTACTTACCGTGCATTTGCGAGTAATAGAGTAATTGAACAAAGTTTGAATAAGGAAGTGCTCGAATGAAAAACAAACTAACTTTAAAATTATAAATAAAAAAAACGATAATAGCTTCTCAATATTATATGAAAAAAATAAAAATTAATATATTGTAGGCTAAACTCTATTATTTGCATTTACTTGTAATAGAACAAATGATTGATAGAAAAATTATTATTATATATTTAATTAAAAATAGATGAAATATAGTTCATTAAAGAAGAAAAGCGACAAAAAAAAGAGAAAATTTGCATTCTTCTTTATATCTTAATTTATAATCTTTTTGTCCTGGTGCATCTCTTTTACATTTTAAAAAAGTCTGAAATCTTAGATTACTAATTGGTGTAATACGAAAGGATCAAAATTTTCTTTGAATATTATTGAAAAAAGTATTTTAAAGAAATTTCTATAGTTTGAGGATCGATTCCTCTTGGATGAAATGCTAAAGGAATATCCGAAAACACATTTACAAAACTTTCGTATCAAAATCTACAAAATAAAACCATACAATTGATCGAGACGAACAACCAAGATTGTATCCATACAATTTTACATTTATGTAAAAATATAATATATATTTTTATTCTAAGTGATTATTCTTTTAAAAAACAATGAAAACATGTTATCTAAAGGAAATAAAATTGTTGCTTAAGGTAAAAAATTAGATTATTGATAAGTTATTCGGAAAAAAATAGCCTTTAGGAAATTGTTGCTTAAGGTAAGTTATTCGGAAAAAAATAGCCTTTAGGAAACAAGAAAAAACTATAAAATAAATAAAAGTGTAGCCTAAAGTATTAGGAAATAGTTTTTTATGCATGAGATATGCAATTTTTGATAAGTTGCAAAAACCATTTCTATTAGAATAAGCTACAGTTTTATTTAATTTAGATTAGGATTTTTCGTTGTGTCTAAACTCAAGTTGTTCGATGAAGAAAAATTACATATTAAAAAACTTGATTGCAAGTTATTCGATGAATAAAAATTGCATACTAGAAAATTTGATTATAAATTATTTAATGAAGAAAAATTACATACCAAAAAACTTAATTGCAAGTTATCAAATGAAGAAAAATTACATACCAAAAAACTTGATTGCAAGTTTTTCGGTGAAGAAAAATCACATACTGTAAAATTTTAGATAAAGTTATATGGTACACTTTAGTATGAGTTTGAAATGGTAAATATTAAATAATAAAATTATTTAATAAGTGAAAATTATATAATTAGAATATTTTAAAAATTTTAGGGTATGGATAGATGAATAATTGCAGCGGTATGAGATAAAATTTACTTGCGGCTGTTGGCCGACATTTTCCAAACCGTCACAAAACAAGCTCACAACACATAGTTTTGGATAGAGCTGTCAAAATGGGCTAGCCTATATGGGCCAGCTCGCCAGACCCGAAACATCATAGGGTTTGGTCTTTAAAATTAGAGCCCATATTTTTCTATTTTTTTTAACTCGATCCTAAAAAGTTCGCTATCCATTAGGGCTAGCATGTATGGGTCGTGGGTAGTTCATTAGACCTACATAACTATAAATTTTTTTAAAAAAATATTAATAGTTATATTCAATCTTTTTCTTTTGAATCTTATACACTAATATCATAAACATTATTTTATCGTATTTTATTAATTTCTCTTATGCTAAATATTCGATTATTATTTTATACAATTTAGATATGTGTTGTATTTAAAAACACATTATAGTGTTTATAAAAGATAATATAGTATTTAAAAATGTATTATATTTAAAAAAATAATATAATTTTTAATTTTATTTATAATAAATATTATGAAGTTTTTATTTTCATTTTTTATTTTAAAAAATCATATAGGGCTGCGTAGCTTGAAGCCCATCTACAACTGGGTTCGGGTAGTAATTTTTTAGCCATATTACAACAGAATTTTTTTGGCCAGTCCTAAAAACCCGAGTCCTACTAGGGCTAGATAACCCATTTTAACAGCTCTATTTTAGCAACTAAACATCCAGTAGTTAGATTTCCTTTGTAAATAGAAACAAAAAAAAAGCACCCAAAAAGATTTATTACCACAATTAACAGGAAGTCTATCATAATATGGTGTTACAAAAGGTTTATTTTCTAGTAGTGTTGCCCAAAATGGGTCTGGGCATCTGAAAGGATTAGGTCGTTGAGGGGTATTGCAAGTCACCAAACAATGTTGGAATCTACTACCCATAATATTTCTCACTTATCACACGTGGAATAATGGTGGAAGGATGTCAATGAAGGAGGAAAATCGTCTCCCGATGGTTTAGGGGAGAACAAGTCTTCCTTGCCCCAATGTTTTGATGAATGAACTATGGAAATTGCTCCTAGCTAAGCCCGTGGAATCTTTATAAATTCCCTAACATTTAAGGTCAGAGGGGTACGCAAAAATTTCAAGAAGAAAACACAGGTATCTCACAATCACCACTTGGGCAGATTCTCCTTATCCCATTATTGCACTTTTAATAAGTACAATTGGCGTCAACTATAGGGATTTGGTAAAACTAACCTAAGCCACACCTATATTCACTTTAGAAACCACTTTGATAGAAACCTTTGAGATGCTACAAACACGAGGTGTCACGTCAGTTTGTAGCAGTTTAGACAATGACCACTAGGCCATAGTAAAAACACAAGTTGCAATGGGAGAGTTGTGCCCCTACAATCAAGCTTTGGAGGATAAGATCATCATCCTTCAGCAATGCTAGCAAGATGTCTATCTACTTGAGGAAATCGAAATTTTGGACCCATAACCTCTTTTTTACAAAATTTGGGGGCCCCGTGCCATTAAATTTCAAAACTCCTTAATTGACAAAGTTTGACGAAAGGAGCAACATTCAACAGCATGTCGATTCCATCAATACCCAAATGGCTATCATCGGCGCCAACGAATCCTTTTAGTGAAAGTTACTCTGTAGAATTTTTAAGGGCAGCGCGCTGAGATGGTACATGAAATTACCACACTTGTCGATCACTATTTACCAGGACCCGGTGAAGAAATAAATCCACCAGTTTTTCGCAGGAAAGCATTACAAGGTGTCAATAACAAACTTCTTCAACGTCCGCAAGGGTTCCTCTAAGTATTTGAGGGATTTTCTCCTCATTTTTAATGAAGAAACCAAAAAAGTCGTACATTTGAACTAAAAAATGGTTGTAGGGGCTTTCCATAATGTTTTGAGGGTCGGGCACTTCAATGAGTCACTCACTCAGAGGTCGGTGGCTTCCATAGAAAAAATCATGGTGCGATTCAAATTCTATTTCAAGGGCGGGGAGAGTAATGTGGAGAAAAATGAGAGATACGCCAAGGAATGAACATTCAACACTCTTGATGTATCGGACCAACAATACACGAGTCACTACACCTCACTTGTAAGAGCTTGAACTACCTTCAAGCGCAGTGGGAGACCTACTAATAACTCTACATCGCTCAATACTCGTCGAGAATAGATATGGCATGAAGTGTTCCACACATACGACATCTCGCCTCCATTGGCCCCCAAGCCTGACACTATGGGGTGTGATCCTAGTAGATTGTGCATGTACCAAAAAGTGAAGGGTCGCCACACGAAGGCTTGTTATGCACTAAAGAAGAAGATATAGCGACTCATTCAAAAGGGCCATCTCAGGGAATACATTTAAGACGATTCCCACCAGTCATGATCCGAATACAAATCTCAGGGGCGAGAGGCACTAGAGAGCCCAAGATCAAGAATGGGTAATGAACACGGGGTAGAGAAAAAGGTTCGTTGGGGATGGGGAATCTAGCACCTCTCGAAGAAGGTATGGACAACAAGTTGTGACCATAGAAGATTCTTCTGCCACTTTCAAATTGAGTCTATAAAATGCTCTAGAGCCTGAGATCACATTCTTTGAAAGGATTTCATTAGGATTCATCCCTATGACAACAATCCCATGTTCATAGTTGTTAGTGTGATGATCGGGAGATCAAGCGAGTGTTGATTGATCAAAGGATTTCCTTATATATTCTCTATTAAACCACATTCGAAAGGCTTAAGTTGACTCCAGATGATCTTTGAGCATTCTAGGGTTCAGTAGTTGGCTTCTAGGGCAAGCAGGTACGTGTAAAGGGTTACATCACCCTCAATACGATGTTTGGGTTGAATGAAAATGCAAATAGGTAATAAGATATCACACATAATGTTGAGACAATTTGCGAGTCAATGCGATGAAGTAATAATAAATAAAAAATAAGTAAAATAAATATCATAAGTAATTGTAAACCATGTTCGGTGCAATGTCACCTATGTCTGAAGGGCATCAACCAAATGATAGGAAATTCACTAATCAATAGTCAATAGTACACGACAACCTCATCTAAATTCCTTAGTCCAGTGCCATTTTCCTAATACTTCTTGTGAATTTCAATCAAGACTCCCCCAAAATCTGTAACCCCACTCACTTTTACTCAAACACTCTTCCAAACGTTTGCACTATTACAGAAATATGAGGCGTGATAAATAACAGTTACAATCAAATACTCTATCCTTCTAACATAAAAAAGATACTCAAGAATAGAGAATTAGAAAAACATAAGACTCAAAGGATACAAGAAAATGAAAAACTCAACTCAATTCTTTGAGCTTCAAGTCTTTAAACAAAGAAAATCCTCTTCTTAAATAACGACTAAATCTAGCCTAATATTCCAGTAGAGTTTTGACATAAAACTGATTGAATTTCAAAAAACAAAAAATTAGTCTTTCTTCATTAAAATCAATTATAAATCTTAAAGTAATCAAATCTAATTAAAACAAGCTCGGATGACCAAGCTAAAAAAAAATAAAGCCTTCGCATTGGAAAGAAAAAATAGAACCAACAGGTAAAAAAATGCACATGTACCGCCATTAATTATACATTTTGACTCTTGTCTCTTTAACAAATTCAGTACTTTTATTATTTTCTTTTATAGGTTGTGAGACTTGAGTAATATGGGGTATTCAAGTTTAACATGCAGAAGTATAGAAGGCTTGGAAAAGTATTTAAGGGGTCGGTTCGGTTCTTCTAAATGTTTATAATTTAAAGTTTATCTACCTCATACTTGTGCCTAATACTCCCACTCATTTTTTTTATAAAAAATATTTTGTATTTTTAAATTTATTAAATAATTAATATATCTTATCTGATTTATATTATAGATCAGATATATTAATTATTTAGTAAATTTAAAAAGATGAAGGGTATTTTATAAAAAGGATAGCAGGGAATATTAGTTATCTAAATGTATCAAAGATTTGTAACATTAGTCATAAGTTGAGAAAATTTAGGTTTGAAAAAAGTTACTCATAAAAGGTTCTTAAAATGTAAAATAAAGTTTCTCCTTCAAGTGTAACATTTTCCTGGTTTGATACAAAAAGAAAATTGTGTGGGGTCCAGCCATTGCCACATGGCCACCATACATTTGACAAAATGGAAGGTTGCATGTGATGGCAAGTAGCAAGGTGTATGATTTACACATGTTGTGGTGCATGAGTAACACATGGTGTGGTGCATGTATTGCAAGGGACACTTGGTGTTTTGCATGAAAGGCAAATGACAAGTGTCTTCATGCATGTAAGGCAACTTTGGCTTGCCTCTCCTATAAATAGGATCATAAGCAAGCATTCACAACACACCACAAGAGAAGAACAACAAGTAGCAAGAGAGAAAGAGAGTCTTGTTCAAGAGAGAAAATCCTCATAGAGAGTTTCTTTGTGAGAGAAATAGTGAGCCAATTTGTGAGAGTGTTTCTTACAAATTGAGAGATACATTGTAGTGAGATCCACCTAAGGGTGAAGTTGTTGTATTCCCATTATCATTATAGTGGATGTTTTAAGAGGCCCAAGGGTCCCGTGGTTTTTCCCTTCCTTACATTGAGAAGGTTTTCCACGCTAAAAATTTTCTTTGTGTCATTACGCTTTTATTTCACATTTCCGCTAAGTGCCTATTTTGAGTTCACGGAGGAGGGAAACTATGCAGGCATTTCCCAACAGTGGTATCAGAGCACTCGTTGCTCTGGGACTCTGAGGTGTCGTATCTGCAAGATAATTCTTAGTATGCTCTGTGGCTGCAACATTGTTTGATCTTCCACATCAGAAAAGAAATATTCTTGTCGCTAGAAATAAAAGTGAGGTAGTGATATATTGCATGTCTAGGAAAGTTCTGGCAAGGAAAGACTTGGTATTTAAGCGTGTCTATTGACCCACCTCTCTTACCTGGGAACTTTCCTGGTGCACTATTCATGAACTCATTTATTCTAGTATACGATACTAGTCACGTTGGTTAAAGAAATTGTTTCCTGTGTAACTCAAGATGGAGGGTTCAATCAGCCATGATGGTGATATGTTCAAGCTAACTGCTGACAACTACTCATATTGGAAGCCAATGATGGAAGACCATTTGTATTGCAAAAACTTTCATGAGCCAATCACCCAAAAGGATAAACCCGAGAAGAAGACCGATAAGGAGTGGGAACTTCAAAGCCGGAAGGCAGTAGCAATGATCAGAAAATACATAGACAGAAGTTTGTTCGAGCATGTGTCAACTTATACTAATGCGTATGAGTTGTGGACGAAACTTGATTCCTTGATTCAAAAGAAGACACCAAGGAACAAAGCCCACCTTGTCAGACGACTAGTGAAATTGGAGTACTCTGATGGCCAAAACATGATCGAGCATTTAAATACCTTCAAAGGTATTGTGAATCAACTAACGAAAGCCGACATGAAGATAGATGATGAGTTTCAAACTCTTCTACTCCTAAGTTCTCTACCCGAGAGTTGGGACACTCTAGTCGTCACTCTCAGTAACTCTGCTCCAGATGGAAAACTTGTCATGGATTCTGTTACAGATTCCTTGCTAAGTGAATAATCAAGACGGATGGAAAGAGGCTTCAACAACCAGTTCGAAGCAAATATTGTTGATAATAGAGGAAGGAGTAAGAATCGTGAAAGAGGAGGTCGTGGGAGATCATAAGCTAAATCAAAGTCTCGCTCTAAACTAATTTGTTATTATTGTGGCAAGCCAGGCCATAGAAAGTTTGAGTGCAGATTCTTTAAGAGAGATCAGCAGGCTGGAACGATCCATCCTGATAAAATCGATCCAAAGAAGAAGGAAGATGGAACAACGACAACAGTCGTAGCAACTAACGAGAATTTTTTTCTTGTTGAAGAGGAAAACTATCTAAATGTAGCGTCTGATGATTGCATTTGGATAATTGACTCAGGAGCATCCTTTCATGTAACCCCTCATGAAGAATTCTTCTCATCATATCAAAAAGGAGATTTTGGTATGGTGAAGATGGGCAATCAAGTCACAAGCAAGATTGTTGGCATTGGTGAGGTGACTATGGTTACAGAGAATGGTTATAAGCTCGTGTTGAAGGAGGTTAGACATGTTCCAGACATGTGTCTAAACCTTATCTCGACAAGAAAGTTAGATGATATTGGGATGATAAACCAATTTGGATCCGGTAGATGGAAGCTCATTAAGGGAAGCATGATCATTGCTCGTGGTAAAAAGGAAGGCTCTCTGTATATGATGCAGGGAAAGATAAACAAGGGAGATATCAATGTATCTCAAGACATGAGCAAAGAATAGTGGCACAAACGACTTGGCCACATAAGCGAGAAAGGTTTGGATATTCTTTCTAAGAATCATCTTCCAAACATCAAGGGTCAACCACTTGAATCCTGTGAAGATTGTCTAGCAGGAAAACAAAATAGAGTATCCTTTCAAAGATCAGATGATGCAAGAAGAAGAAAGCATATCCTAGATCTTGTTCATTCAGATGTTTGCTCTACATCTGAAAGGTCCCTTGGTGGTTCACAATACTTTGTTACCTTCATTGACGATCACTCTAGAAAAGTGTGGGTGTATCCATTGAAGACAAAAGATAAAGTTCTTCAAGTTTTCAAAGAATTTCATGCCTCTGTAGAACGGGCATCCGGAAGAAAACTGAAATGTTTAAGGACAGATAATGGTGGAGAGTATATAGGCCCATTTGCAGCCTACTGTAGATCTCATGGAATAAGACATGAGAAGGTACCTCCTAAGACTCCTCAAATGAATGGAGTAGCTGAAAGGATGAATAGAACGATTGCAGAAAAAGTCAGAAGTATGCTTTCTCATGCAAAACTTCCCAAATCATTTTGGGGTGAAGCAGTGAGAACTGCAGTTGATTTGATTAATTTGTCTCCTTCAAAACCATTAAATGGAGAGATACCAGATGAAGTATGGTATGGAAAGAAAGCCTTCTATGGTCATTTAAGAGTTTTTGGATGCAGGGCATTTGTTCATGTTCCAAAAGATGGAAGAGCAAAGCTAGATGCGAAGACGAAGGAGTGCATATACCTTGGTTCACCAAGAGATGAACTTGGCTTTAGATTATGGGATCATGCTACTAAGAAGCTTGTTCGAAGCCGAGATGTGGTATTCTATGAAGATCAAACAATCCACAACATTAAATCTAAGAAGCCAAAGACCATTGTGGTACACAACTCAGGGGGAGATATTCCTCAAATGAATTATGATCGTGATCATCCAACACAACCCGATCAGATGAATTATCCTGATCAGATAGAACAAAATCAAGCAATACATGAAGAGCATATGGTAGATGATGATGTTGATGATGAGATAAATCAAGAACCTCAATTGAGAAGATCAACAAGATCCAGACAACCATCAAAAAGGTACTTCTCAGATGAATATGTGAATTTCACCGATGAAGGAGAACCTCAAAGCTTCATGGAAGCCATTGAGACTGATGACAAGGAGAAATGGATGCAAGCCATGCAAGAAGAATTACAGTCGCTGAAGGAAAACCATACATATGACTTGGTAAAATTACCAAAGGGAAGAAGAGCGTTGAAAAACAAGTGGGTGTTCAAACTCAAGTCTGAAGAGAACAACCCAAATCCCAGATACAAAGAACGAATTATCGTGAAGAGGTGCCATCAGAAGAAAGGCATAGACTTTGAAGAGATATTCTCACCGGTGGTAAAGATGACATCCATTAGAGCAATCCTTGGTCTAGCTGCAAAACTAGACTTAGAGATAGAACTACTTGATGTTAAACAACATTCTTGCACGGAGACCTAGAGGAAGAAATCTACATGGAGCAACCTGAAGGTTTTATTGAACCAGGCAAAGAACACCTTGTGTGTCGCTTGAACAAAAGTCTATATGGCTTAAAGCAGGCTCCAAGACAATGGTACAAGAAGTTTGATCTCTTCATGACCCAACACAATTTCACAAAGACGTCAGCAGACCATTGCGTGTTTGTGAAGAACTATGAAAATGGGGAATCCATCATACTTTTGTTGTATGTTGATGATATGCTTATTGTTGGAAAAGATAAAGCAAAGATAAATGCTCTCAAGAAAGCATTGAGCAAATCTTTTGCTATGAAGGATCTGGGTGCAGTGAAGAAGATTCTTGGAATGAAGATTGTTAGAGATCGCTCTAAAAGAATGTTGTGGATGTCACAAGAAGACTATATCATGAAAGTTCTTGAAAGGTTCAACATGCATAATGCAAAACATGTGTATGTTCCGCTACTTGGACATTTGAAACTTAGTAAGACACAATGTCCAAAGAATGACCAAGAAAAAGAAGAAATGAGCAAGGTGCCCTATTCTTCAGCTGTGGGTGGCCTTATGTATGCAATGGTTTGCACAAGACGAGACATTGCTTATGCGGTAGGAGTTGTGAGTAGATTCCTATCAAACCCAGGAAAGGAACACTGGAGTGCTGGAACTGCGAAAAAGTGCTTATGTTTTGGCAATGAAAATAAAATGCTCACTGGATATGTGGATGCTGATATGGCCGGAGATGTAGATTCAAGAAAATCTACATTTGGATATTTGATTACTTTTGCAGGGGGAGTTGTCTCATGGCAATCGCGACTACAAAAGTGTGTTGCTTTAAGTACCACAGAAGCAGAGTACATCGCAATCACTGAAGGTTGTAAGGAGATGATGTGGATGAAGAAGTTCCTGCAAGAGTTAGGCCAGAATCAAGAAAGTTATGTTCTCTATTGTGATAGTCAAAGTGCAATTCACCTCAGCAAGAATTCGACATATCATTCAAGGTCAAAACACATTGATGTGAGGTATCATTGGATATGTGACGTGTTAGAGAATAAACTGCTGCAAATAGAGAACATTCACACCAATGACAACGGGGCAGACATGATGACAAAACCTCTACCAAAAGAGAAGATAGAGTTCTGCAAACAAGCTGCTGGATTGGCGGCAACCCCAAACTAATCAAGGCATTCCCCTATGGCTGGAGGGGGAGAAATGTGGGGTCCAGCCATTGTCACATGGCCACCATACATTTGACAAAATGGAAGGTTGCATGTGATGGCAAGTAGCAAGGTGTATGATTTACACATGTTGTGGTGCATGAGTAACACATGGTGTGGTGCATGTATTGCAAGGGACACTTGGTGTTTTGCATGAAAGGCAAATGACAAGTGTCTTCATGCATGTAAGGCAACTTTGGCTTGCTTCTCCTATAAATAGGATCATAAGCAAGCATTCACAACACACCACAAGAGAAGAACAACAAGTAGCAAGAGAGAAAGAGAGCCTTGTTCAAGAGAGAAAATCCTCATAGAGAGTTTCTTGTGAGAGAAATAGTGAGCCAATTTGTGAGAGTGTTTCATACAAATTGAGAGATATATTGTAGTGAGATCCACCTAAGGGTGAAGTTGTTGTATTCCCATTATCATTATAGTGGATGTTTTAAGAGGTCCAAGGGTCCCGTGGTTTTTCCCTTCCTCACATTGAGAAGGTTTTCCACGCTAAAAATTCTCTTTGTGTCATTACGCTTTTATTTCACGTTTCCGCTAAGTGCCTATTTTGAGTTCACGGAGGAGGGAAATTATGCAGGCATTTCCCAACAAATTGAACATTAAAATATTCGCTACAACAGTTCAGAAAAACTGAACCAAACCGTTAAATATTTGTCCTGAACCGAACCAATTTGTCATAACAGTTTGGTTAGTCAACTCGGTCTCTTCTACCCCAAAACCAAAACCATGTCAGAATTGTAGCAATTAGTTAATTTGTATCAAAAACCATACCAAAACAGAATAATAATTTGTATCAATTAGTTGAAGAATTTGATCACAACCTTATGAAAAAACATTCAAAATCACATCAATACAACATTGTAGAAATTTCTAAACATTCTCTTACAGAATTCATTATGCATGCGTGTGTGAATGGGATATTGTTACCATATGTGAACTCCTTACAAAGTCATTGAGCCCTTAATTTCTTTAATGGAGTTAGTGTATAACATCATAGTTAGTGTATAATTTCATGTCATCATCATCACATATTATGTAATTATTCATTCACAAATGCTCCACCCGTTGCTCTTATTTTGTGGCTTAATGTTTATTGGTTTGCGTTAGATGTACAAATATTGATGGTTTTTCTAAATAGATAATGTTTTAAATGATAATACTTTAATTCAATTATTTATATATTTATTTCAATGTTACATATGATTGTTTAAAAAATATTAAATTATAAAAGATAAAAAAATTGTTGCCAAAAATATAAAAATAATTTTAAAAGATAAACATCAACTTTTTAAAACAAATTCTATAAAATCAATATTTAAAAAAAAATATAAACATTAATATTTTTATTGATATTGTACCCTTTAAAATAAACAAATAACAGTATTATAAATTTACATTTGAGACGGTTAGCAATTGTCGCAATAAATCTTCAAATATAATTTAATTGATACACTTAAAACTGTTGCAATTATATTTTGGAGGCAGTTTCAAAAAGTATTACGGTAGAAAATTTTTACCTCATATTTCTATTATTATTTATCTACTCTTACATTTTTTTAAATATTTTAAATCTACTCTTTTTACTCATCAAATAATTTTATTTAATATTTATCATTTCACATCCCTACCAAAGTATATCGGATAACTTTGTTTAAAGTTTATAATATAATTTTTTTTATCGAATAACTTGCAATCAAATTTTTTAGTATATGATTTTTTTTCACTGGATGACTTGTAATCAAGTTTTTTGATATGTATTTTTTCTTCACCGGATAACTTGCAATTAAGTTTTCTAATGTATAATTTTTCTTCACCGTATAACTTACAATCAACTTTTTTGATATGTAACTTTTATTCATGGAATAACTTGCAATCAAGTTTTTCGATATCTATTTTTTCTTTGTCGAATAACTTGAGTTAGGCAACAATGAAAAACATGGTCTAAAATAAATAAAATCGTGGTCTATTTTAATAGACATGGATTTTGCAACTTATGAAAAATTATGTATCCTCATGCATGATGCATGCCTAGTACTTTAGACAAAGATTTTATTTACTTTATGCCACAATTTTTACTTATTACCTAAACTCTTTTTTTTTAAAATTTTCGGATAACTTGCTGATGAGTTATCGTTAGGCAACTATTTTCAGTATTTTAGGTCACGATTTTTCATTGTTACTTAGAGTCCATTTGCGAGTAATAGAGTAATTGAACAAAGTTTGAATAAGGAAGTGCTCGAATGAAAAACAAACTAACTTTAAAATTATAAATAAAAAAAGCGATAATAGCTTCTCAATATTATATGAAAAAAATAAAAATTAATATATTGTAGGCTAAACTCTATTATTTGCATTTACTTGTAATAGAACAAATTATTGATCGAAAAATTATTATTATATATTTAATTAAAAAATAGATGAAATATAGTTCATTAAATATGAAAAGTGACAAAAAAAAATTTCATTCCTCTTTATATCTTAATTTATAATCTTTTTGTCCTGGTGCATCTCTTTTACATTTAAGAAAAATCTGAAATCTTAGATTACTAATTGGTAGAATACGAAAGGATCAAAATTTTCTTTGAATATTATTGAAAAAAATATTTTAAAGAAATTTCTATAGTTTGAGGATCGGTTCCTCTTGGATGAAATGCTAAAGGAATATCCGAAAACACATTTACAAAACTTTCGTATCAAAATCTACAAAGAAACCATACAATTGATCGAGACGAACAACCAAGATTGTATCCATACAATTTTACATTTATGTAAAAATATAATATATTTTTTATTCTAAGTGATTATTCTTTTAAAAAACAATGAAAACATGTGATCTAAAGGAAATAAAATTGTTGCTTAAGGTAAAAAATTAGATTATTGATAACTCGTAAGTTATTCGGAAAAAAATAGCCTTTAGGATACAAGAAAAAACTATAAAATAAATAAAAGTGTAGCCTAAAGTATTAGGAAACAGTTTTTTATGCATGAGATATGCAATTTTTGATAAGTTGCAAAAACCATTTTTATTAGAATAGGCTACAGTTTTATTTAATTTAGATCAGGATTTTTCGTTCTGTCTAAACTCAAGTTATTCGATGAAGAAAAATTACATATTAAAAAACTTGATTGCAAGTTATCCGGTGAATAAAAATTGCATATCAGAAAATTTGATTATAAATTATTTAATGAAGAAAAATTACATACAAAAAAACTTTGCAAGTTATCAAATGAAGAAAAATTACATACCAAAAAACTTGATTGTAAGTTTTTCGGTGAAGAAAAATCACATACTGTAAAACTTTAGATAAAGTTATATGGTACACTTTAGTATGAGTTTGAAATGGTAAATATTAAATAATAAAATTATTTGATAAGTGAAAATTATATAATTAGAATATTTTAAAAATTTTAGGGTATGGATAGATGAATAATTGTAGCGGTATGAGATAAAATTTACTTACGGCTGTTGGCCGACATTTTCCAAACCGTCACAAAACAAGCTCACAACACATAGTTTTGGATAGAGCTGTCAAAATGGGCTAGCCTATATGGGCCAGCTCGCCAGGCCCGAAACATCATAGGGTTTGGTCTTTAAAATTAGAGCCCATATTTTTCTATTTTTTTTAACCCGATCCTAAAAAGTTCGCTATCCATTAGGGCTAGCCTGTATGGGCCGTGGGTAGTTCATTAGACCTACATAACTATAATTTTTTTAAAAAAAATATTAATAGTTATATTCAATCTTTTTCTTTTGAATCTTATACACTAATATCATAAACATTATTTTATCGTATTTTATTAATTTCTCTTATGCTAAATATTCGATTATTATTTTATACAATTTAGACACGTGTTGTATTTAAAAACACATTATAATGTTTATAAAAGATAATATAGTATTTTAAAATGTATTATATTTAAAAAAAATAATATAATTTTTAATTTTATTTATAATAAATATTATGAAGTTTTTATTTTAATTTTTTATTTTAAAAAATCATATAGGGCTGCGTAGCTTGAAGCCCATCTACAACTGGGTCGGGTAGTAACTTTTTAGCCATATTACAACAGGATTTTTTTGGCCAGTCCTAAAAACCCAAGTCCTACCAGGGCCAGATAACCCATTTTAACAGCTCTATTTTAGCAACTATTGTCAAACCATCACAACCAAGTGTTAACGTGCTAGAGTTGTCCAACACCTCTAAAAGTTGTCGCAAAATCCTTTTTCTTGTAGTATCCATGTTTCGCTCGAGGGATTTGCCTCATGCTTTACTTAAGAAGTTCGCAAAATTTCAAGATGGCAATACAAAAAAATTAAATCACTTAATCATTTTTAAGGTCTCGCGATTGAGGGGCTGCAGACTATGATAATTAATATGGTCCTGAATAAAGGATGGTCCTTAACAAAATAGCTTATGCCGACCTGAGCTAAGGGCAAGATATGACTTAAATGCTTGAAGTAGGCTAGTTGCACATAATGGGCTTTAGCGCCCGAAGGGATGTGGTCACCGGAAGGGTATGGCGAGCCGTCCAACATAATTTATATCCATCGACCATAAATATATTTAAGAAATATATGTGTATATATAACTTTTTTTGCAAAATGAAACCGAGTTCAACAAACTAATTAAAAATTCAGCAGCACACATAAATTGTGTTAGCAAGCAATGCATTGTTGAATTTTGACTTCAAAAAGAGGCCCTAAACCCCTTCAAGCACATACCTGCCTGCCTCTGTCCCAGCTTGACTGTTACTTTCTGTTTACAACACTAAAATAGTATAAATACAAATCTGTCCATATATATTTTTAAAAGAACCAGTGACTAAAGTTTCGTCCAATATTGACACTTTGTAAATATTTAATTAAAAATATAACTAGGCGATAAATACGCATTTGTTAAAATACTAAGATATTATATTTTTTTTCAAACGCAAAATGTATTAAAGGTCACATGGAGGTTTAAGTGAATAAATATAATCCTTTGGGTTGAATAAAATTAATAATCTAATAAATGGATCTGAACTCCTGAGATAAGTCTTTTAATTAATAACAACAATGCCGAAAATTTCAAAAGAAAAAGAATAAGCAAACAAAAGAGCTGCATAAATTGACCATGTAGGATTTATACAAATAATGTAAAAGTAAGACCTTGTGGATTTTATGTTTGCTCTCGAAATTTGTTTCATGATATTAAATAGGCTTAATTAATTTTTTCTTTTAACTATTTTGGTTTTAGTTACTAAAATTAAAATCTATAAAAAAATTTAAAGATACGAGTTTTAATTTTAAAAACAAAAATCAAATAAAATTTAAGATTTTATCTAAAATTAGATACAAGAACGAAAAAAAAAATATATCAACTTAAAGAGATTCAAAAATTATTTAAATCTATTAAAAATTTAACAATGAAGATAAAACAACAACTTAAGCCAGAGACTCATTCCTTATGAGATTAGAAGTTTTTTCCCGATAGCCTTCGCCATAGTTGAAGGAGAGACTGCTGGGGGTTGAAGTTTTTTCTTAAAAAACCTACGCTCTTACGTGTCTCCCCAACCTAACTTATGTTTGATATCCGATCGATACCCATCCATCGAGAGTGCTTACAACAACCATGACAATGGTTGGCAGGATCCTCCATCGACCCACGTCTATTGCATAAGGCATATTGCCCAAAATTTCATGAGGGAGATCAAAGACAGGACGCTGCGGAAGAAGGTTATGAACGCGGGGTATGCACTAACTGAACCAACATTCAGATACTACCGTGACGAGATCAGACTGAACAACACGGATGCATTAAGATGGATTGATGGCATTGATAGGGAGAAATGGACGTGGACATACGACAATGGGGTGCGATGGGGCCACATGACAACCAACCTCGTCGAGTCAATGAATTCTGTTTTCAAGGGAATTCGAAACCTCCTAATAACTGCTTTGGTAAAGGAAACCTATTTTAGGATGGGATCACTTTTTGATAGCAGACATGCGAAGTGGGGTTCGGTATTACAATCGGGTCAGCTGTACAGCGATACTGCAATGAAATTCATGAAAGACGAAGCTGGCAAAGCCAACACCCACGTGGTCACAATATTTGACCGTACAGCTGGTTGGTTCAGTGTTGTCGAGGCTATAGATCACAATGAAGGAAGGCCCAGGGGATGTTACCGTGTTGAATTAGATAAGAGCTGGTGTGATTGTGGAAAGTTTCAAGCATTCCGTATGCCTTACTCTCATGTCATAGCAGCTTGTTCGAAGGCGCGCCAGGACCCAACCAACCTTCTTTCTGCAGTTCACCAAGTCATAAGTCTATGCAATGTCTACTCATGCAGTTTTCAGGTGTTGGCAAAGGAAGACTATTGGCCGGAATACGAAGGCCAAATTGTTTGGCATAATGACTTGATGCGCAGAAAAAAGAAGGGTCGGCCTAACAGCACGCGCATACGAACAGAGATGGATACCTCGGATAAGCTAGTGAGATTGTGTAGTTCGTTTCGGCAACCAGGACACAATCGTACGACATGTCCAAACGTAGGACCAAGCAGCAGATCATATTTTCATTTGTAAACGTGTCCATTTAATTCAATAGTAACTTTCATTTGATTAAAATCAAATTTCATTCTATTACAAGCAGAGGTAACTACAAATTTCCTTCTATTACAAGCACAATTAACTTTCATAAATTAAACAAACATAACAACAAAGTAAAGACATAAAACAAAACACTGGAACAGAGCGTCTACGATATCACGACCATCAGATTTATCTCCTTTGGTGTCAACATCATCACAAAGACGCCGGCATCATTTTCCACTTTTCTCCATTCACGAGTAACTCCGTTTCTATCAGTCTTCTCCACCAACCTCTCAATTTTCCTAATCTTTTCTCCTGGAGCAATATCCCCTTCTAGCCAGCGGTTCAGTTCCCTGTGCAAGTGCTCCAACGTCTGCGTATTCCACAGGAGCACCTTCATCGGAGGCTTTGTTGCTGAAAACACCACAAGGGCGCGGTTCAGTTCCCTGTGCAAGTGCTCCAACGTCTGCGTATTCCACAGGAGCACCTTCATCGGAGGCTTTGTTGCTGAAAACACCACAAGGGCATTTCTTTTCATTATATCAAACGTTGGAAAAGGTTCCTCCGATGCTGATGGCGAAGAAGAAGAACGTTGATTTAGAAATGCAGACATTATGGACTCCACTCAACTCAAACCGCACTACCACTTTAGTCTTTTAGAAAATAATGTTGTGAAAACAAACATGTGTTTGAGCTCGTATTTATAGCAAAAAAAAATGATAATTAAAAAGTGATAAGTTAGTGCGCAAATAAATCACAACAAGTGAAAATAAAATGCAAAAAAAAGCAAAAACATAATATACAAAAGGATTGATCCTCCTCAAGGATTGAACCCAGGCTAGTAAGGTGAAATATGCATTTGATGACAAAGTGATTACCACTGGGGTGGCTATACATCCATTGATGAATGCCACCCCAAAAATATATAAGGGAAGTTTAAAACCCAAGCTGGGCAATTTAGCAAGCAAACAAATTTATTTTAAATTTATAATTTCATAAATTAATTTAAACTTTTAAACTTAATTTTTTTAAGTTTATTAATAATATAAAAATAATTAAAATCAAAATCAAAATATAAATACATTAAAAAATTTTCAAACTTAAATTAAAATTATAAAATGTATCAAATTATAAAATGTATAAAATGTATCAAATTGAAAAACGAAACAAACCCTAAAAAAACAAAGCTGATTCGCCAATTGAATGGGCGAATGCCCACGAAGAAAATTCTGCAAAGCCCATTCGCCACTTCATTTGGCGAATTGGTTCAAAGCCAATTTTGCCTATTTCGCCAATCCATCTGGCGAATGCACGTTGAACCAAATCCAAACCTTGTCATTTTGGTAATATTTTTGAAACAATAATTTGTTTGGTAAATAAAAATTATAACATTGCTACTTTAAAAAAAAATTTCCGATTCGGTTCTTCTAAATGTTTATAATTTAAAGTTTATCTACCTCATACTTGTGCCTAATACTCCCACTGATTTTTTTTATAAAAAATATTTCGTATTTTTAAATTTATTAAATAATTAATATATTTTATCTAATTTATATTATAGATCAGATATATTAATTATTTAATAAATTTAAAAAAAATAAAGGATATTTTATAAAAAAAGGATAGCACGGAATATTAGTTAATATTAGTTATCTAAATGTATCAAAGATTTGTGACATTAGTCATAAGTTGAAAAAATTAAGGTTTGAAAAAAGTTACTCATAAAAGGTTCTTAAAATGTAAAATGAAGTTTCTCCTTCAATATTCGTCCTGGTTTGGTACAGTGAGAAAATTGAACATTTAAATATTTGCCACAACAGTTCAGAAAAACTGAACCAAACCGTTAAATATTCGTCATAACAGTTTGGTTAGTCAATTCTATCTCTTCTACCCCAAAACCAAAATCATGTCAGAATTGTAGCAATTAGTTAATTTGTTCCAAAAACCATACCAAAACAGAATAATAATTTGTATCAATTAGTTGAAGAATTTGATCACAACCTTCTGAAAAAACATCCAAAATCACATCAATACAACATTGTAGAAATTTCTAAACATTCTCTTACAGAATTCATTATGCATGCGTGTGTGAATGGGATATTGTTACCATATGTGAACTCCTTACAAAGTCATTGAGCCCTTAATTTCTTTAATGGAGTTAGTGTATAACATCATAGTTAGTGTATAATTTCATGTCATCATCATCACATATTATGTAATTATTCATTCACAAATGCTCCACCCGTTGCTCTTATTTTGTGGCTTAATTATTGGTTTGGGTTAGATGTACAAATATTGATGGTTTTTTTTAAATAGATAATGTTTTAAATGATAATACTTTAATTCAATTATTTATATATTTATTTCAATTATAAAAAATTGTTGCCAAAAATATAAAACCATTTAAAAAGATAAACATCAACTTTTTAAAACAAATTCTATAAAATCAATATTTAAAAAATATATATAAACATTAATATTTTTATTGATATTGTACCCTTTAAAATAAACAAATAACAGTATTATAAATTTACATTTAAGATGGGACATTAATATTTTTATGTCCAGATAAGTGGACATAAAAATAACCCTATTAATAAAGGTAAGTACAAGATCTTTCAAATGTACCCATTTGTATGTGATTAAATTTATTTAATCCAATTTAATTTTTATTTTTTGTTTGAAATTTATTAATGAAAATATTAATTATTATTTATTTATAAATTGTTAAAAATATAAAACATTAAAAATATTAAAATATAAATTGTTAAAAATTATTCACAAATTATTATTTACAAAATTATTATTTTTAAAATTTTTTTAAATTATTAAAAATTATTTATTAAATATTTTTAAACTAATTAAACATTAAAAATAATTTTGAAAATTTCGTTTAAAGGAGGCTCCATGGGGCATGGCGCCCCCCTTTAGGGCATTTAAGGGAGGCTCCAAGGGGTATGGCGCCCCCTTTATAATTTGTAGGGTGGCTCCAACCCCCACGGCGCCCCCATACAAATTATAAGGGAGACTCCATCACCCATGGCGCCCCCTTATATAAAATTAAAAAAAAAAAAAACCAAACATGGATAGATTGGGATATATGAAAAAATGTTGGATAGTTTGAGATTTAGGTGGGAAAATGTAGGGTATATGGGTGAAAAATTCTATAAATTGTGTTAGCAAGCAATGCATTGTTGAATTTTGACTTCAAAA
Source organism: Lathyrus sativus (assembly GCA_963859935.3). Taxonomy (NCBI): domain Eukaryota; kingdom Viridiplantae; phylum Streptophyta; class Magnoliopsida; order Fabales; family Fabaceae; genus Lathyrus; species Lathyrus sativus. Next base: position 451,753,714 of record OZ012738.1, on the reverse strand, counting down.
AGAGGCCCTAAACCCCTTCAAGCACATACCTGCCTGCCTCTGTCCCAGCTTGACTGTTACTTTCTGTTTACAACACTAAAATAGTATAAATACAAATCTGTCCCTGTTACGTACCTGCCTCTGTCCATATATATTTTTGCCTATATTTTTAAAAGAACCAGTGACTAAAGTTTATTGACACTTTGTAAATAAATTTAATTTAAAATATAACTAGGCGATAAATACGCATTTGTTAAAATTCTAAGATATTATATTTTTTTTCAAACGCAAAATGTATTAAAGGTCACATGGAGGTTTAAGTGAATAAATATAATCCTTTGGGTTGAAGAATTCAACATAGATCAATGTAAATTAATTCAATAAGAGTACAAGACATGCACGATTTTAACAGGATTATTATTTTATTATTTTGCCAAGACGTCTCTTTGGCAGTAATATATATATTAATTGCTTATTGTAACATTAAATTAAATTAATATTGAACCAAATTGTTTCATTAAGTGTGTTTAATTGATAGTTATGTAAGGACATTAGATACAAAGATCCGGATTGAAACATGTAAATCTCATTTGTTTATTTTTAAATGGTAAATTTTAATCACTAATTTGTTTGACAAATAAAATATTGAACTAAATACGTCTAAATTGTAACGCTAAAGATTAAATATGTCTAATTGGCTAGTACTCTAAGAAAAATTCGACATGAGAAATCGATCAAAAAGAATTGTGAGATTATTAGATCGAACTTTAGTTCTTTCGATTGGAATGTTGTCGACATGGATAACTTTCAGGTTTCGACAGGGGACAAGCATGAAGTCAAAGATGGTTCACATGTTTGTCTAAGTGTTACATATTGTAGTCGAAGTCAGTTCTAATATGTGTTGTCGAAATTGTAATGTCGAATTGGACCTTATGTTAAGGATCCAATTGTTTAGTTAGCTTGTAATGTAAGTTAGTTGGTTAATGTATAAATAGGCTAGATCTCTTAGGTTGTTGAGAGATGCTAATAATATTGTGTTATTCACTTGTAATAATTTGTAAACCCTAAATGAGAAAGTGAATATAAAACAGTTGCCAAAAATTCTATTCTCCCTCTTTCTTCTCTCTCTTTGTTCTAATCATTTCATTGTTCACCCAAGAAACTTTGTTTCTCAATAAAAAATTTGTTAATTGGTATCGTTTGTTACAACAAGAATGATATGTCGTTTGAGTTAGCTCTGAAGTCATATTCAGATGGATCCTCTATGAAGGTATGTATAGCGATTTACAACATATGGTGTCATATTTTTAAGGTTAATTGCACTACTACAATTAACGCATATAACGATGGTCACGAATTGCATATAACCTCAGCTACATAGATGAGGTAATGGACGACGCCATGAAAAACAATAACTTGTCACCTCGATTAATATAAAGCAGTGGTTAGAAATTAAAAAGTTGCGGGTTCGATCCCCAACATCAGCATTTTCAAAACTGGATGGTACGCCAATATTTTTACCTCGGTTTTATTTAACTCCGAGGTAATATCTCAATGTTATTATCTTGGTTTTATGAAAAATCAAGGGGTGTTTTTTTTGTACTGTCGTTTTCACATGTATTACATAATCATATTTTTAGAATTAATTATAGGATTATAGAACCATATTTTTGGAACATGTATCACATAACCAATTACAGAACCATTTCCAAAACTAAAACAAAGGATTATGAAACAAAAGCAATAAGCAAAATTGAAAGTTGTGTAGTCTGTCAAATAGGATTTGTCACTAGTCCTTAAGCACCTATAGTTTGAACAACATTTGAAACTAATTAGGTTAATTAACAACAACTTTAAATATATAGTACAATGATTAAAAAGGAGTAAAACGATTAATTATAAATTTCAAAGGGATATAAAACATTTACTTACTAGTTTTCCCATATCCCCTCTTCATGATCACGACGAATAGCACACACATCATCTGAATCATTTTCTTCAGGTGCTTGGCGTACATGTGTTGCTAAACAAGATGTCTCATAGTTAAAATCTTAATTTTCATCATTACTATCGAGAAGATGTTTACCTTGAAGAACAATTGATCATCTAGTGTTAGAAGGATCAATGACATAAAAAAAACTTGTTTTACATGGGATGACATGATGAAAGGTTCGTCCTTATAAGTTGCCTTATGAATATCAATCCGCATGAATTCCAATTCATCGGTTTCTACACCAGTGTTATTGTCAATCCACTTGCACTTAAATAAAAGCACTTTAAAAGAAACATAGTCAATCTCCAAAATCTTCTCAATAACCCCAAAGTACGCCCTAGATGCTATTACATGATTGTTATTTTTGCATGGTGCTACGATCATCCTTTGATTTTATATAGAATGAATATTTAGAAATATCGTATGCACTCCAAGTAATTACAGTAAACTCAGGCATACGTGACAACCATTTGCAAATATCTGATCCACTACTCTCTTTAAAAATACTTCCATTAAACCAATTTATGAAAGTTTTGTTATGCTTTGTCAAGAACCATTTTTCATTCATCCGGGGAAAATTTTCCTTTAAAAGACTTTTGTGAGCGATCAAATAAGGTTGAACTTCACTTAAGTTATTCAATATATGCAAATGTGCTTGAAGAAATACATCTCGAGAAAATCCTTAACATTTAAACCGTTAATACCTCTACCATCATAAAATTCATTATGATAAAACTCAGGAATTCCTATAAAGGAAGCTTTTGATATATAGTTTGTACAAAACTCAATAGCTTCTTCTATGATGTACCTTTCTACGATCGAAGCTTCCGGACGATGATTATTCTTTGTATACCCTTTAAAAATCTCCATATAACGCTCTACCTGATACATCAACCATAAATAAACTAGATCACAAATTCTAATCTCCCTTGCTAAATGAACAACTAAGTGAACCATAATGTCAAAGAATCATGGAGGTAAAACTATATCTAATTGGCACAAGATAACTGCAACTTCATGTTCCAAGTTGTCACTACTCGAAAAATGCAATGACGGGGAAGGCGAGAATGAAAGACAGAAGAGTCGCCATCGAACTTTATTTATCCCATGAGGGAAAGGGAAAACATCGAGAAAACCCTAAGAGAGAAACAGATAAGATGGCCTCACGACTAAAGAACGAATTCGGAACCCGATTATGCAAAGGGAATGTATTAGCACCCCTCGCATCCATCGTGCTCGATGGGAACCATTTGTTTGTCTATGTGTGAATATATCTACTAAAATATATTGCTTTCTATGAGTGTTCCAAGGGAGAGAGAAAGGTTAGAAACAGAGAAAGGAGGGATAACAGGGAAGAGGTGACTCGGTAGGACTTCGTGGTTCTAGGCCTACGTATTCTCAACAGATATGAGAAAGTAAGAGTCAACATAGTTCGGGAAACTACGGGTGATGGGGTGGAGGTTTCTCGCCAAGACATCGTCGCCTTGTGCCTACGTATCCTTATCTGGTATGAGAAATCAGAGCAAACGTAGTTCGGAAAACGGTTAACCGGTGTTTTGTGGATAATGTTATCGCGCACATTCTAGCAGTTAGGTGTATTGTTGCTCGGTCGTTGGAGACTTAGGTGTTACCTGTTTGTGGTAGAACGAACGTAACATATCCTTTTCGAAAGATTAATTTTCGCCATTCGAGGCTAGATGTCACGTTTGATTTGTGGAATTGTTTTTTAGGGGTGAAATAGGTTCTCAGATAGTAACCCCTTGCGAGTAGTACCCAATTCTTTATCTCAAAGTTTTATTATGAAAAGATGTGGCGAATACAGTTGCGTCTTTGTATTGAAAGACGAGTTTCAAGACCACACACTCTACAGTGAGTATTCTGGCACTCGGAGAGGAAGAAGTCTACACTTAATCCTTTCTCTTTAGTTCAATACAAAGAACTTCATTCTCTTATTAAAGATTTTTTTTTGATCTTGAATGGTAAGCGCTTAGCGACAGTGAACCCTAACGATAATGTCAAGCACTCGGGATAGGGGAAGGCCTATGCCTAACCGCTCCACAACCATTCAAGTTTTATTGTGAAAAGAGTTTTTGAAAATGGGCTTGGCACGAGACCAAGGTTTTTAGGAGAAAAGTTTTAAAAAAGATGTGAATAAGATAGGAAATGAATACGAATATATACAGGATATATAACCAACAGTCCACCAATTTAGGATTTTAGGGTTTCGATAATTTTACTGTGTTTTTGGTATTTTGAATGAAATAAACGAGGAAAAGGTTAGATGACAATATGCATAATATGACAGGATGAAATATGCACAATGAAGATAATATGAACAAGATAATGGACAAGATAATATCAACAGAAAATGTAAACAGAAAATGTGTACGGGAATATAAAACAATGAGATATTAACAGAAATTAAAGTCGGGAGTTAAGTAATTAGTGAAATGATGAAAAAGGTTAAAAGGAGTAGGATCTCGTCTTAATCATAAACTCGTGTCAATTAAATCGAAGGTAATCTCTCACGATCCCAAAGTATAGAAAAATAATCCAAATGATTATTTTCTACAGATTTGAAATAATGAAGGCTAGCAACTTCGGTAGGCCGACATTTACGAATGTAAAGACTTCATTGACCGACAAAAATGGGATAAAATCGAGATGAAATTTAAAAATAAGGTTAAACATCGTCTTAATCGCAAACCTCATGCTAACTAATCGAAGGGAACCTCTCATGATCCCAAAGTAGAGAAAATGATCAAAATGGTCATTTTCTATATATTTAAAATAATGAAGGTTTCAACATCCTCGAGAGCTAACATTTACGAATCGGAGACTTCGTCGGTTCGAAAAGTAAAGCGAAATCGAAAATGAAGAAGAAATGAAAATAGAAAATAAAGTGGTCTCGGACTCATTAGCATCTATAGTGAGATGAATTGTTAAAACATTATGTCAATATTCAAATATAGTGAGATGAATTTGAAAAAGTTCCTTAAGTCTCACATTATGTGTTAGTTGAAAAAACTCTTTAGTCTCACATTTCTTAGGTGAGATATCTTAGCTAGCTCACTTCATTATATAAGGAAATTTCCTATTTCATTCCAAAACACATCAAAAACTCCTTTTGTTAAGTTTTTCCTTTCTCATTCTTATAACTCTATGTCTTTCAAATTGTCGAAACGCCAATTTCTCCCCTTTTCTTTCTACTCGCTAAATTTTTCAAGTATTTTCTTGAATTCTCTTTAGAAAATTATATTAATTTCTCTTCGATTGTTTGAGAAATTATAACGACTGATTGTTATACCACATACTACGAGTGATGTTTATACCATATTTAAATGATATTTGTACCATTAGAGGGTGTATTTCTAGACCGATTATCTACCGTACAAATAGTAATCGTATAATATAGAACTGAGTTGTTTCTATAACGTTTAAATATTATATGTATGACCCAATTTTTAACAATCTACTCTTTCTTTTTTTTTCTTCTCTTTTACATCTTTTTCACTTCTCTATTTCATATCACAACTTTAACACAGCTTTAAAATAATTATTTTTTAAAAAAATAGAGAAATGATTGTTTTTTCTTTTTGGTACAAAAGGAAGGATTATCATAATGGTGGAGATATTCACCATGGAGAAATGAAAAGAAAGTTCCATTTGAAACATTCCAAACCTTATTGGAATAGAATAATGTCATTGTCTTATACTTCACTTTCAGTTTGTTGAATTTATCGAAGAATCCAAAATTTTCAACTTTAGTTTGCTATGCCATAAACCTGTTGCTGACTTTATATAAAGTTCACTCTCATCCAAGTGAAGAGGTAAACGTGTCTTATGATTAATTGGGAAGATTTTGATGAGTTAACTACTCATTCCTATCCTATAAATAAATATATGATCTTAGTTTAGTTTATAAATTGGTAAAGAAAATGATGAGTTAGAAAAAATTATTTTAAAATATAGAAATCTTGTTAAACTTTTCGAGAATGAAAATAAAAAAATTATAGATGAATTGAATGAACTTTTATAAAAAACTATTGTGAAGATTCTTAATTGTAAAACGTATGAATCTCTTAAAAATGAAGTAGATGATTTGTATGAAATTTTAAACAAATTTATGGAAAAAAGAGAAAATTTTGATATCATTCTATTTAGTCAAAGAGCTACCTCTAATAAAGTCGATTTAGATTATAAGCCTAAAATCAACTGTTTTTAATAATATTTTTAATTTAAATAAGTCCTCCAATATATAATGTAATTAAACATAATTACTATGATCATGTTCCTTTATTCTATTTTGTTATGTTTATTCTTCTTCTCATTTTTATAAAGAATATTGAGAAAAGAAAATGAAAAATATCTTACTTCTATTATTATAATTTCAGTTGGAAATCTAAAGCAAAATTCACTACACAATACTAAAGAATCCAAAAAGATTTGAATAATAACGTGAAAACTTAACTTTTTTTTGTAGGAATATTTCGTAACATCAAAATCTAGTTGTAAAAGTAGAAAAGGTTGTCCAATGTATATATCCAAAACTTTCTTATTTAAAAAAAGAAATGGTTCTACTTTTGAAGAATTCTTTAAAAATAATCTCACTAAAAAAAGAAATGACTCCAAAATTGTCTCTCGTGTCAAGAAAGCTTCAAAAAGAAAAAAAAATAGAATTTTACTATCTAAATTTGTTTATGATTGGTAAAGAGGTATATCACTTGTTAAAAAATAAATTTGAAAATTTTCGGTTATTTCTCTAACAAGTGCGAAATTATCATATTTATTTTATTTTCACTAATTATGTGCTTAAGATGTATCTCGTAAGAAAATGAACGTAAAAAAAAAGGTGGAGATCTTAAAAGAAATCTATGCCCAAATGTTCTTTTAGGTCCAAAAGAGCCAAAGAAGCTGGAAATTTTGCCTCATACACTATAATAAAAAACGCCTTTTACCTCGGTTGAAAAAAAGGTTTTACCTCGATTTCACAGGCGAGGTAACGAAGGGTGTCATGAAAAGTACACATTTTTCCTCTCAGTTTTTTTAAAAAATCGACGAGTATGTGTAAAGGTCATGGGTTCGATCCCTAAGGAAACTTTTTTGAAAATTTGAAATGAAAAAAACACATGCTCTGTCAGTTTTGATATTTTACCGACGAATATACCACATTTTCAGCTCGATTTTCTCATAAAACCAATGGGTAAAATGATTTTGAGTTTATTAAATCTATTGTGGATTGCTTATTTCACCAAACTCAATATTGAACATATAACTTCTTAAAATTTGTTAGGAAAATAATTATATGAACAATTGTGTTATATTTAAAGAACAACTTACATTGATTAGTGATTTTGATGCATCCTTTAACTCATCATTCATCTCATACACTTTTATAGTTAAAATCTCTTCAATGTTTCAAGTTTTTTATTCAACACTTCCTTTTCTACTAAGTCATTCTTGAAAGCATAAAATTTGATGCTTTAAAAAATGAACAAATATGAAAGAAAGTTGAACGAAAACTAGAAGTATTGGACATATTTTAACGATAAAACAACATGAGATAAATGATAAATTGCAAAATGCTAGAAAATCATTAATCAGTGTAAGATAAGTTTAACATATAACATAACTTTTCATATAAAGATTTTCAAAATATATTTAATAGGTTATATGTTCAAAAATGGATTAGTGAAACAAACAATTGACATAAAATATAATAAACTCAACTCAACGGAATAAGAAGAGAGTTACACAAAGAATCACAAAAAAATGTAATCTTAATATCAATATCAATGCAAAACTCAAACAGAATAACAACAACTAAAATACAACATATAGATTTAATAAACTCTACTAAAAAACAACAACTTACATTAAACAACAACACACAAAAAATCAACAATGTCAATAAACAATCTATAGGATTTAGGGTCTCAACAACAAGAACAACAACATCGACAAAAACAACATCAATAAACCTATAACATAAATTTGTTTAATTAGCATAAACAACAACAAGATTAAGCCTCTAGGGTTTACGGTTTCAACAACAAGAACAAAAACTTCAACAACAACAATATCAATAAACCTATAACATAAATTTGTTTAAACAGAAAAAATAACAAGAGAAAACCTATAGGGTTTCAGATCTCAACGATACACCACCACCAACAACAATAATAATATGACAACAATATGAGTAGTGATGTTTGACGTATCAGATCTCTGAAGAAGAAGTAAAAGGAAATGATATGGATCTTAGAAGAAGAAACAAGAGCACTAAACACATAACCTCTTTATATTGAAGATAATATGTGTTTATGGCTCTCGTTGTTTAGGGCTCTTTGTTAGGAATCTGTTTGTGTTGTTTAGACAACTGAAACTAAATAATACAAGCTAAAGCTATATATATGAGAAACATATTCACCTTGGTGTGAAAGAAAATTGAGGTGAAAAGTGGTATACTTTTAGATTAAAAATAAAACATTCTATAATATGAAGTTGTTGGGATTTGAAGCATGTAAACCGAATAAGTTTATCCCTCAGTTTTTAAAATAATCGACGAAATATATTGTATTTTTTTACCAAAAAAAATAGGGCGTGTCCAGGAATTTTACCTCGATTTTTCGATATGTGAGGTGAAATCGTTGTCATATAAAGTATTTTTTCTTGTAATACTAATACATTAGACCTTAAAGTTAATCGATTAAGACAAAATAGAATTCAAATTTGGCGCCCTCTAATTGACTAGACCTAGGATCTAATCGATGAGAAACTCAAAAGCTACATTTGTTTCTCTCAACCAATCAAAAATCAATTATCATTAAAGACATAATCGATTAGATGAGCCTTTAATTAATTAGAAATATAACTATAAATAAGTAACATCTTTTTCTCTCTTCTTCGTCTCTCAAATCTTCATATTTTCTATTTTTTTCTCTTGATTTGCTTATTTTTTCTACTTGTGTGTTTCTTTGATCATTATGGTCACCACCAAATGGCATATAAGAGAATTTGTACTGCTGAAAGTTCTTCATCTTGAGCCTATGTATCTAAAGATTTTTCATTAGAAGCTCAAGAAAACTACTTCAATAAAATCTTCATCAATCATCCTCTCATCACACCTCAATATGTTGATGAAAGTTACTTTGAGAAATTTGAATTTTTTGAAGCTGAGCAGGTCTAAGAAAAATGTGAAAGCTCTCTTGATCTTTCGCTTAATTTTTATCTTGTTAGTTTTACCAATTAAATATAAATGAATCAAAATTAAGTACTAAAAAGGTGCACACTCAACAAAAATATTTCAAACTCTTCATCTTTTTCTTAAAAATTCTTAAAAACCAATCCATACAAGTATCTTAATCTACTAAGAATCCTTCTAATCAAATACGAAAACAAAACTTAATTGTCTAATTGATTAGGCTTTTCATCTAATCGATTAAAGCAAGAGTAACGTCTCTTAATAGATTAGGTAGCCTTGTTAATTGATTAAGAAACATATTAGATTATGGTTTCCTTTCTTGGGTTAACCTAATGGATTACATAGGTGTTCTAATCGATCAAGACACACCAAAACCCATGAGTTGTTGCCTTTTTGAGCAAATATTTCTGCATATATAAAGGAGTTTGTCTTCGCTCATAAACACAACAATTTACTAATTTATCAACTCTTCTATTTCTCTTATTCCCTTTCTTTTATAAGTTTTGTTCAGTAGTCATTGTCTTAGTGCTGAGAGAGTGAAAAACTTCATCTAAAAATTATGGTGTTCTATGCTTATGTTGGATTTGTCTATTCGAGAGTTTAGTTCCATTGTATTAGAGTTTGGCCTAACACAACCTTACAAAATTGGCTAGTAAGGTGAGGGGTACCATTCTATAAAAACTATTTCAATGCTCTATCTACAACCAATGCGGGACTTTAGGATCTTCCTAACGCACACCCTCACGCCCAACACTCTTTTTTTGGGCTTGGTGCATGGATTTAAACGGTGGGCTGTCCAAGGTCCGATCTCCAACCAATGTGGGACTTTAGGATCCTCCTAACACATTGTGATCTTGTAATTGATTTTAAGTTTGCAATCTAAACTTGTAAAATGCTTAGTTTAAGGTTGTTAGGTTGAACTTGTGTAAAAGCTCAAGTTGTTTAAGTTTGTTCGGCTGGACCTATGTTAGAGCTCAAGTATTTTAAGGTTATTTGGATGATATTGTGTAAAAGCTCAATGTTATTTTTAGTGAAAATCACAAGAGGAAACTCTTGGGGACTAGAGTACACCACATGATTTAAAGTCGAACTAGGATAATCTTTAGTGTGATCTTTCTTATCCCATCTCTTTATATTTCTATCATTTATCTTTTATGTGCTTATTCTTTGCTTTTATTTCTTTTTTATATAAATATTTTTAAAATTAATCAATTTTATATAAAGTTTTAAATCACAATCAATTCCACTCTGACAAATCAAGCTGGAGACTATACTATTTTTTTTCAAAAATATAGGAAATGTTAAGATTTTTTTAAAAAGTTAAATTTGTTTTTAAAAAAATTATATCTACATGCCATAAAAACCTTGTAAATCTACTAAGTTGGACTATTTATAAATAAAAATAATATTTTTATGTTAATATCATATTAAACTTTGTAGTTTTTATTAAATTACAATCTGTCAGTCTTTGCAACAATATAAGTGTGTTATTTTACATTAACTTTATATTTATTTAAATATATTATTATAAACTAGAATTATAATATAATATTATAAATATCTTTAGCTAACTGCCAAGAGATAATAGATCTTTTATAAAAATTTCATACTTATTAATATTGTGTCTCTTTATAATTTTGTGGGTTAAATAAGTTTTTGTCTCATCAAATATGGTTAATTTTATTTTTAATTTTTTTAAAAAAAAATTTTAAAAATAATTCTTCTAATATATTTTATTCACATTTTTTATCCCTTCTGCTAACGGTAGTTAATAGAAACTAACGTGACACGTCACGTGAAAGTTTTTTTGTGACTGAGCATGCATATGACAGTGACAACGTGACAAAATGCTAATGTGACATATCACATGACTAAAGTTAATATTGTTCATAAACCTAAAAATTTTTGTAGTTAATATCAACTAAAATCGCAACTAATCTGGAATAACTTCAATTTAATTTTAGAACGACTTCCATATATTGCAGATACTCAACCCATACTAATTTTTTCTGGAGTCCGTATAAAGAAAAACCATAAAAAAAATGCACAAGATTTCTACTCCTCCCATTCCCCCTATTAGAACTGTGAAAATGGACTATCAAACCTTAAATGGATCGATCATGGCGGATCTCGAACTTTTAAGGATGGGCCAAAAAAGTCCTATTATATAAAATGAGTTCGAAAATTACTACTCGAGCCCGCCTTTAGATGAGCTTCAGACTACCCGATCCTAACAAACTTTCTTTAATAAAAAAATAAAATAAAAACCCCATAATATTTATTATAAATAAAATTAAAAATTATATTATTTTAAACATAATACATTTTTAAGTACTATATTATTATAAATACTATAATGTATATTTAAATACAATACTTATATAAATTGTATAAAATAATACTCGAATATTTAACATAAGAGAAACAAATCAAATACGAGAAAAGAGTGTTGATTATATTAATGTATAAGATTTAAAAGAAAAAAATTCAATAGAATAGATATAAAATTTAGTGTGGCGAGAAAAATCAATGTGTTATTTTATAATTTGGCAATATAAATACTAGTATAATTTTTTTAAAATTTATAACTATGTAGGTCTAACAGACTACCCACGACATATACAGACTAACTTTAATGGATAGCGGATTTTTTAAAGTTTAAGTTAAGAAAATTTGAAAAATATAAAATCTATTTTTAAAATCCAATCCATATAATTGTTTAAATTTGACTGATGGACCCATATAAGTTAACCCTAATTCCCGCGAACAAGTGCACAAACTTAATATATCTTCTTTTCTTTAGAGTGTGTTTGGTTCGGGGTAGATGGAGGGGAGAGAAAATTTTTAATTAAATATATTTGGTTCAAATCTTAGGAAGGGAGGGGAGGAGAGCAAAATCCCTCCAAAACACACTTTTTGGTTCCCTTCGAATTGGGGGAATTTGGAGGGGAGGGGAGAGAATATGAGTTTTGATATTTAAAAATTATTATATTTACTAAAATATCCTTAGTTTAATTTCAGTATTTCAAAATTATTCATTTTTTTCCATGTTACTGTTTTTTCTCGATTGTTTCCATCAACTTATTATAATTGTTCTCCATCTTCAAATTATTTTATAATTTCTATACTTAAGATAAATCATAATCATTGTCATTTTTTTATAAATAAAAATTATGTTTAGTTATATTCGTTTTTTTTCTTTTAATTTTGTTATGTATTCTATCATATTTTCTTTTATATCAAATTGTAAACCATTCATTTTATTTATTTTTGCTTATTCCTTTTATTAAATATTTTGAACCATTAATATTTAATTATAAGTTATTTTATATATTTGTTTTGTTATATGATTCATCACAATTTAAACGATGTTATTGGCATATAGTTTAATTTAGGTTGGAAAGTTATAAGTCGAATCAATTGTACTCAATTTTTTAACTTTATGTGACAAATAAATACTTTTTTAATTACTAAATATTAGAAATTTTATTACCAACAAAAAAACGCATAAATTTTTCAAATTTTAATATCATATGACTTGTATAAGATCATAAGTATAAAAATATAAATTATTAGTAAAACATCTCCCCTCCCCTTCTGAACCAAACACATTTTTAATTAAAATTTCTCCCTTCTCCCTCCCCTCCTCTCTTTTGAACCAAACACTTATCTGATCAAAAAAATCCTTCACTTCCCCTCCTCTACCCTTCCCTTCATTAAAATCCCTCCCCCTCTTCTCTCCCTCATTTAAATCAAACAGACTCTTAGGAAAGACATTAAACAATCTTTCAATCTTCAAGAGTTGTTGTTTTCGTCATTATACAATCATTTATAAAAGCTATTATGACTTTTTTTTTTCCTTTGTCTTTCATTTTGATGTAATCCAATTTAATTAATCAGAATTTAGTTTGATTACACCTTATTTTTAAAATAAAAAATAAAACTTAATTTTTTTCTATTAATTTGTTGGTTTATCTTATAAACCTAAATCAAATTATTTATTTAAACATATTATATAAAATAAACCCTTTAATAAGCTAACGCATCTTATCAACACTTTAGAGTCTCACCTAAAAACAAACTTACATAATATAACTTAAAATATTATGATCTTACAAAAAGACATATATTGTCCATGATTTGATAAGTACCATAATCAACCCCACTAAACTAAGTTACTTATCAAATGTAGTAATAGTATGCATGTCATAGTCACCTAGATTAGACTCCATTTTAATACTTATCCAATGTAGTGAGGTCAGACTGACCAATGCATGAACCCAAAAGTGTTTTTCTAAATTATAAAAAAAAAAGTGTTTAATGTGTTTAATAGGTAGTCAAATTTATTACAAAACTCAAATTACAAATAATGAATACAAATTAGTGGGCATTTAATCTGGTTGATATAAACTTACATTTTATCCTTTTCTACCCTCTTAAAAGAATTATACCCACAAGTAAAAACAAAACCAAAATATTAGATCCAAAAAAATGAGTTTAACACGATTTACTATGTGGTTGATTTTACGATTTTATCCTTTTCTACCCTCTTAAAAGAATTAAACCCACAAGTTAAAAAGAAAATAGAACTAGAAAAATGAGTTTAATACAATTTACTATGTGTATGGTTGATTTTGCGATTTTATCCTTAAAAATTAGACTCGCAGGTCAAGAAAGAAAGTTTAAAACGATTTACTACGTGTATGGTTGATTTTGCGATAAAATTTTGATTTAGAGTGAATTGTTTAGAAAATAAAATATGATTAAAAATAACTGAATTTAAAGTGATTTATAGTTAGATAATCTTAAGTAAAATTGGTTGGTGCACAAGAAGAAATAAGATGAAGATGATAAGATGGAAGAGAGAGAAAAGAGAGAGAATTGTAACTAACTTTTCAACGGAAAATGATTACAAGATTGTGTTACAACTAAAACTCAGCTTCTATTTATATACACGCATTCGACCTAAATGCAATTCAAAGTAAACTCAAATGAAACTTAAATGAAATGCTAACTGAATTGTGATTACACTTCAATACCATCTCTTAATCCATATTTAGAACTATAATCAACAACACAAATTTCATCCCTCAATTGGATAAAATGTCCAGTCTTGATTGCTTTGGTCAGCACGTCTTCCAGCTGCTTCTGAGTGTTACAATGAATAACTTCAAGCACTCCATTCTAAACATGGTTTCTTAGAAAATAGAACCTCATGTCAATGTACTTGCTTCTTTCATGCAGCAGTGGATTCTTGGCAATGCTTATAGCTGATTTGTTATAAATAACCAACTTCACAGGCATGTTCACATTGACCTTCAGACCCTGCAGCAAGTTCGAAATCCATATAGCTTGACAAGCAGTCAAAGCACTTGCAATGTACTCAGCTTCACAGGTTGACAATGCAATAACTAGTTGCTTCTTGAAGCACCAAGAAATAGAACCTCCCAGATACCTGAAAAAATATCCATAAGTACTTCTTTTGTCAACTCTATCACCACACCAATCAAAGTATGAATAACATATCAACTCTGAATTAGATTTAGCATCAGAGGGGAACAAAATTCCATACCTCAGAGTCCCTTTAATGTACCTCAGTATCCTGATAGCAACTTGGTAATATGATCACTTTGGTTTGTTCATAAACATACTCACCATTCCAACTACATAGCAAATGTCAGGTCTGGTATTACATGGATATCTCAATGAGCTTACTAACTGTTTGAAACTTGTATCATCTACATCATCACCCTCAACACCAGAACCTAACTTGTGATTTATTTTAGCAGGTGTGATTGCAGATTTGTAATTCATTAGCTTAAATCTCTTCAGAAGCTCAAGTTCATACTTCAGATGATGTAAGATTATACCCTTATCAGAGTACAATATCTCTATCCCTAGAAAATATGTCATATTTCCTATATCAATCATCTCAAACTCATTCACGAGCATCTTCTTGAACTTAGTTATCTCATGTGAACAACTCCCTGTTAGAAATATGTCATTAACATATAGACACACTATAATCATATTGATATTAGATGTATGGTGAACATAAACACCATACTCCATCTCACATTTTCTGAATCCTTGAAACTTGAAAATGAACCAACTTTCAGATTCTAGACTCTAGAAGCTTGTTTTAGTCTGTACAAGTCTTTATGTAACATGTACACCATCCTTTCCTAATTCTTTTTCACAAATCTAGGAGGTTGTGATACATAGATTTCTTCTTATAAAGGACCATTAAGAAATGAAGATTTCACATCTAAATGCATCAGAGGCCAATTTCTACTAGCAACTATAGCAATCACCAATCTAATTGTTTCATGTCTAGCTATAAGTGCAAACACTTTTAAAATAGTCTAATTTAGATTTCTGTAGAAATACTCTAGCTTCTAACCTTGCTTTATGTTTTCCAATTGATTCACCTGGCTTTAATTTCACCTTGTAAACTCATCTTACGTTGATAGCTTTCTTGTTCTTTGGAAGCTTAGTCAACTCCCAAGTCTAGTTTCTTTCTAAAGCCTCAAGTTCTTCTTTCATGGCCTTCAGCCATAATTTATTCTTTCGAGCTTCTTCAGTACTTACTAGTTTAAAGTCTACCAACATGGCACCCTGAATGACTTATCCTTCAGAGTTTATCTCAGTATCTTGCAACATGTCAAACTCTGTAAATCTTCTTGGTATTTGTCTAATTCTTTGTGGTCTCTAAACTTGTTCAGAATCTTCTTCAGATGCTTGAACAATATCAGATGTCGGGCTACCTTCAGATTCCAGTCCACCTTCAGAGGCATGATTACCATCAAATGCTGGATCATCATCAGAATCTGGATCAAAATTAGATTCACCTTCAGAATCAGTCTCGTCTCCAGCATTAGAGTCACCTTCAGACTTTAACTCATCTTCAGACGTAAAATCTTCTTCAAAGGCAGATTCTCCTTCAAAATTTGGATTGAGACTTGTTCCAATCCCACGCTTCTTATTCTTTCGTAATGGTATCTCTGCTGAACTCAAATTTTTTAGTGACAGTACAATAGAACTTATAAGCACCTATACTGAGGTACCCTACAGGTAACATTACTATGCTTCTGTCATCCAACTTCCTTTTGTTAGCATCTGGAACATGTTTATAACAAACTGAATCAAACACATTTATATGGCTCACAATTTGCTTATCTCCAGCCAACTTCTCTAAAGGAACAATTTCTTTCAGCTTCTTGGTTAGACACATTTTTAGCACATATGCTGTAGTGACAATAACTTCTCCTCACAAGGTGCGAGGGAGATTCTTCGTCTTCAACATGCTTCTTTTCATATCAAGCAAAGTTTTGTTTCTTCTTTCAGCAAGACGATTGTGCTGAAGAGTGTATGGAGAAGTAACCTCATACTAAATTCCATTCTCCTCACAGAACCTTCTAAACTCTGTAAAATTGTACTCACCTCCACCATCAGTCCTGAGAATTGTTGGCTTATTACCACTTTGTTTTTCAGCCTTCACCTTGAACTTCTGAAACTCAACAAACACCTCATGCTTAAACTTTACTAGTGCTACCCATGTCATCCTTGTGAACTTAACCACAAAAGGCACAAAGTACTTGTTTCTTCCAAGTGAAGGTATTTCAAATGGTCCACATACATCAGAATGCCCCAATCTCTTATGCCACAGCTTACTGTCACCTTCAGTACCTCAGCACTATCGTACCTCGAAAAATATGATCCTTCACGAAGCTTATCGCACGCTCGCAGAAAATGATATCAAACAAAGTCTCCAGCAAACTTTATTTATTCCAAAGAAGTAAAGGGGAAATATTGATACAACCCTTTAAAAGAAAAGAAGATCGTCGTCACAATAAAATTTGAATTCGGTAGTCGATTACGCAAGGAAAAGGTATTAGCATCTCTCACGTCTGTTGTACTCAAGAGGAAGATTTTAGTCAAATTTGTGATTGAATGTTAGCTCATGTCAATTGTTTTCTTCGAGTGATAAAATGTGCAAAAGGAAAAGAAAAGGGGTCACAAAAATAATTTTTATCAGGGTGCTTGACAAGATTGCGGATCTTGCTCCTACGTATCCTTAGGTACAATGAGGAACTCAAAGCTTCGTAGTTCGGTGTAAGACAAAAGATGTTTTTGGTTTTTTTTTTGTTATAGTACTTGATGAGACATTGAATCTCGCTCCTACGTATCCCCAGGTGTGATGAGAAACTCAAAGCTATGTAATTCTTTGAAGAAAATGAGTGTTGGTTGATTGATTTTAGTGAGCAAATGTTTATGTCACATTCTAGCGATTAAATATTGGCTTGTGTGATCACACATGGGAGGTTAAACGTTTGTTTTTTTTGAGGTAGAAAGGATACTGTTTGATCTCGTTCTAGTAGTTTAAAAGTTGATGGGTGCTCGCGCATGGGAGACTTAAGCGCTAGTTTATGTCACAGTAGAATGGACTAAACATTGTCTACTTGTTAAAAGGTTTCGAACGCACGGGGCCGGAAAAAGGCATGTTTGACGTGTTAAGTGTTTTGTTGGATGAAAATTGCTCGAATGGTCGAGTAAGGAAACTTGTATCCGAACAATCGAGGAGAGGAAAAGAAGGCTCTAAACTATCTCCCTTTTCATCCTTAATTGCAAAAAGGTTTAGATATTGTTAAGGTATCTTGGATGGACGAAGAATACTCGAATGGTAGAGTAAGGTAACTCGCATCCAAGTACTCGAGGAAGGAAATAGAAGGCTCTAGACCACCTCTTTTTTCGTCCAAGTTATTATAAAAATGGGTTTAATTAAGATTTAATTATGAAAGATATTTTAAGTGAGTCGGATTAGAAATTTGTAATGGATGACGATTGATCGAATGGTCAAGTAAGGCAACTCATATCCAAACAATCGAAGAGAGGAATAAATGACTTTAGACCATCTCCCTTTTCACCCTTTGAAATGATGTTTAAGTATGATTAAGTGATTTGACTTTGAATTTGGAAAAGGAGCTCCATGTTGATCAAGGTTTTTATTCGCATTGAATCAAAACAGGAAGAAATGATTTGAGGGTTTGAAAATGATTGAGAAGTTGGGATAGTGGAAATGGTTTTGATTTGAGAAAATTGCTCAACTTTAGATCGAGCATTTATTTTTTTTCTTTTTTGAAAGTGGTTGATTTTAATCTTGAGTTAGAAGTTAACTAAGATAAAAAAATAAATCAAAAGGAAAGCGATAAAATTATTACAGGTTATTGGAATGAGGGTACATTTTTTCAAATGAGGATATAATAAAGTGATTAAAATACAAGCCCATTAACACAAGTATATGTAAATAAAAAGGAGCTCGTTGTAAAAAGATCCAAGAGAAAGCCACGGGACCGAAAATAGACCGAAATCTAGGGTAATGAATTTAGATATAATCTAACTTAAAGTGGATTCATGTAGGAATCACTCTATAAGAAACCGAGCAAAAAGGATATTACAATGTTGAATTTGCAACGCAATGAAAAATTCAACACCACGATAAACTATATACAATATTTACAAAGGAAAAGTAAACCAAAACTTAGATTATTTAATTTAGATCTAAGCTAAATTAAGATGGATTCATGTAGGAATCACTCTATAAGAAACGGAGAAACCAAATATCTATGCATCCAAAAGATTTTCGAAAGCTAAATTGGACTTAAACTTCCAAAATCGCAACGCAACAAACAACACCCAAAAATAGATATATTTCCATTATTTCAAGCAGTATTACATCAATTCAATGTAATTTAAACAAAATTCCACACACCAATACACTTAAACAAATAAAATACAATCGAGAGAAAAAAGTGAAAATAAAAGCAAGAAAATATAAGTTAAGGCATGGATATGGGCGGTGTTAGAAACAACATGCCAAACATGGGCCTAAGGCCCATCCGAAGGAAAAAAAATCCCTAGTAATAATAATACAAAATGATAATGAATAGGTAATAAATAATAAATAGAAAGAAAGAAAAAAAGAACTAGTAAGGGTGAGACTAAGAGGTACAGTGCCCCCACTTGTTAGACATTGCTACACCAATGTTTTCAAAATTCAACTATAGCCAACCAAATTATAACACATGGCATGCACTAAATTAAATAAATGAAACAAAAAATAAATAAAAGATACATGAAGTAAACTCTTCTCTCTTCAGTAACACATCTTTTCTTTTGTGAAAACAAGAAGAGAACCCATGAAAATGCGGTGGTCATGAGAAGGCTACAACGACGATCTAGTTGAGATTTTTAAGGTGGCCTGGTGATGTGTGAGTGCTTGAACAAGAAGAGTTCATTTTAGTGGTATGGTGGTGGTGAGTCCGTAACACCGAGTTGGTCTCTAACGTGTGAGTGAGAGAGATGCGTTGGTGCATTGTTTTGTTCACTAGTACAAATAAAACTTTTTATAACGAATCTTTCACCTCGAAACACTAAAAACTGAGAGTAAATTTCTTGGTAGTGTCATGCTAACAATGTTTTACCTTGGTTATCCATAAAATCGAGGGAATATATCTATAAGGAGCATTATTGTATTTTTAGTATAACCTAATACCGCATTCTTTTCAAAAACCGAGGGAATACAAATATTAGGGATGCTTCATACTCCTGTTACTACAATTTTATGTTTTTTTTAATGGTTTAATTAGTATTTCTCACTTTGGTTCCTTTCCATATTTCATTTCTTCTTTGTTATATTTTTTCTTTATTTTATTTTTCTCAAATTAATTAGTAAAACACAGATTCTTTGTTATCAATAAAAAGATTGCACAAATTCTTTGAAAAGGAAAGGAAAAATTTCATTGATAATCATGACAATAGATGACAAAATAACAGAATAGCAGATAACAAAATAACAGGATAACAGATAACTATTCGACATATTCAAAATTCTAACTCAACTTAACTTCAACTTTTAGTCTTGCTCTTTTTACCCTTTTAACTATCCCAAAATGAGAGAAAAGTTCATAAAGAACTCTTCCATATGGTACGAGGAAAGTTATTTCCTCGCAAGAGGTCTCAACATTTTCCATTAAGAAGTTAAAAATAGTAAGAGGAAGATTAATTTTGACTTTTTGAAAAAGGAATTACATAAGATGTTTGTCATATGAAGTAAGCGTTTCTAATTGTTTCTCTCTTGGACAGAGATTTGACACTAGAGGTTAATGAAAAACTTTTGTAATTAGGATAAGAGTAGCAGGACTTGTGAGGTTATTATAGTTGGCATAAATTAGGAGAATATGGTTTGAGAAGCCATTTTTGAATCTATATTGTTCAACACAACTATCTTTCTCTTTACAATTTATTGTTTGAGCAATAACTGATGGAGTAATGCTGATAGAAAAGTCATATACATTTGACTATATTGACTTAGTATCCTCACCAGATTTCCTAATGAAGGAATTTAACTAGAACTTTGTTATGAGATTAGTGTAAATAGGTCCATGAATAATATCAAAGTAACCTTTCAACTTATGTTTAGTAATAGTTTTCATTAGATCGATTCCTTGGTCTTTCAACTCTTCGAAATCAACAAACTTTTCATTGATAACGAACAAAAGATTTTCATTTCCATTGAAGGTTTTTTTGTAGACATTTTTTTGAATAAAAATAAAATAATTTAAAAATAGATTTGAATGTTTTTGTTAACAAAGAGATGGAAATTAAATGAGACCTTAATAGTGTATAAATAAATTGGAAAAGAGGAAGTCAAATAATCAGATAAGCTCGAACGTCCCCTTGAAAATCCAAAAGATATGTTACATTTTGAATAGGGATGATCATTACTATTCTAGTGTGTCATACCACAAATTTTTACCCCTAGATTCAATTATCATTCTAGGATCATCAAGCATTTTTCCTAAGACTAACTTTGTTTCAAGCTTGTTGTTGTTGAAGTTCATCTGAATTAGGGGTTTGCATTTGTGGAATCAAGAGGATTATTGTTTGATCAGTCATTATTTTGGATTGATCGTCATCAATTAAAGTTCCCATACATTCAAGAAGCTCATATTAAACAAGAATCAAGTATTAATTGATCTCACTACAAGTCAATTGAAGCTTAATTTCATCTGACCCCAAATTTAGGGTTTTGTCAAGAAAAGTCAACTGTGCCTTTGACTTTTGATCCAAGCATGATGCCAAGCCTTGGAATATGATTTAACATGATCATATAAATCATTTAAGCCTACTTATGATGTTTGAGAAGTCTTAAGATGCAATTTCATTGAAGATCACACAGTTGAATTCATTTGATTCAAAATTCATTTGACAAAGTCAACTTTTTTACTTTTAGGGTTTTTGGTTCAAATTGGAGAATCCAAGCCAAATTTCATCAAGATATTCTATATCCATGAGTTTGATCATGAGAAATCAAGATTTGAGAGGTTTCTTGCAAAAGAAGAAAACTTAGACAACTTGAAATTTTTCTGTGTGTGGAAAAAACCCTAATTTTGGTGCCAACTTTGAAAGGCCATAACTTTCAATTTGTACATCCATTTTATGCGTTCCAAAGATCAATTTGTAGATCTCCTCATGTACTAAAAAAGTGTCTGTGATTGATGAGCAAAAGATTCTTAGATTTTGATTTATGAAGCTTCAAAGTTTAGGAAAATTTCAAAACACTTAGAAATTTTTCAAGACAGCTTTTTTACTCCAATTTCCAGTCAACTTCAAGGCTAGTGTTCACCATGATCCCTTGAGATTCAAGAAATTCTCAAAACATGGAAGTTTTAGGGAATTTTAGGGCTTTCCAAAAAGTACAAGAACTCCTTCATAGCATTTGTGAGCTAGGAGTTTTGAAGAGAAGAAGTTGAGGTCCAAAACTTGATTTCTAGATCATGACCTCATGAGTTCAATTTACAAAACCCTACAAATATCCAAGATCTCATGTGGAAGACCCTATTACTTGTTTAATTTTCTTAAATAGATAAGTACACATTACTTTGGTGCATTATCCAAAAGGTTGAAGCTTGATTTCAAGGTTTTTTTCCTTCCATTTTTGGCATAAAGGCATGACTTCCATTTTGATAAAGGTAACTTTATGCACAAAACCAACTTCTTGAGCCTCTAACTTGTCCTCTTTGCACTCAAGCATTTTCAAAGTCAGAAGAAACATCTCAAACACTCAAGATCTCATGGTACTTTGCCTTGAAACCATGGAAAACCACAAAACTTCAAGTTGGAATTCAACTAAAACATGGAACTACCAAGTTACAAATGCTGCATAACTTGATCTCAATCCTTGCCGTATAAATAGAGGTGCAGTTCATGCTTGAAAAGGAGGAACATGAGTTTGAAACCAGAAAAAACACCCTTAAACCAGTATCTTGCAAACCAAACACCATTTGTGTAAAAAATCACCACTTTGCACAAAACTCCTCAAAATCATTTCCTAACACTAAACCACCAAACCAATCATTCTAACACATCATAAAACATGTGTTAGAAGTGTTCAAATCATCACAATTATCAAAAGACCAGTAAATCCAAAAGTTAACTCTCAAACCTCATCTTGTTGACTTTCTGCATTTTGATATCCAAAACCTCATCCAGTCTATTTTCAAACCTTCAAACACTTCAAATACACACCATAAATCATCCTCAAAATATTCCAAACCTGTTTTTCCAACTGCAACTTCATTCACCTAAGGTTTCATTTTGGTCATTTTCACATTTTGCAAGAAGGAAAAAATATTATGTTCCAAGTGTTTCCATTTGGTCCCTAAGCACTCAAAGAGATCCTTGAAGGTATATTGGAGTTATTAAAATAAATAAAGCACTTCTATAAGCAATTCTCTTAAAGATTCCAAGTTTTCTCCAAGAGGTAAGTTCACTTGAACTTGAACTTTTCAAACCATGCTATGCTTTGATGTACACTGACCATGGACATGTTTGGTATGATATTTATCATATGTTTGAACTATTATTTGATGCTACTCATAATGATATGATGTTGTGATGTTGAAATTGAAAATTTAAGCTATTTGAAAACTTACTATCAGGTTTTTAAATAGAAACATTATTAGCAAAAATCATTGGTGTAAGTGCTCTTGATTGGCTGCATTTTATGGCAAGACATTAGAGTATGTATGTATGTCATAACTGATGGTATTACATACATAATATGGACTATTCAGGGAAAGTTAACTTGCTAAATGTTAGTTAAGTTGAATGTCATACAGAATGTCATGACTCTGATTGTATGACATCCAGCGAGCAGATTAGTTTTTCTGGTAGCTAGAAATCAGAAAACTTATTAGAAGCTCAAGCTGAAAGACATGAGACATTTTAAAAGCCCTAAAGCGAAATAAAATGTTCCTGAATTAAATGGCAAGTGCACATATTATTGAAGAAAGTTTTTGTTATGGATAAACCTAATTTATGCGCCCAGGCTCAAGGAATGACAGCTGCTATAAATAAAGGGAGGAGCAATCCTAAAAACGCAGCTCTTAACAGAATATTAGAGAGTGCATATTAAGAGTCCTTGTGAGTGAAGAAGGTTGGTCTTCACGTGTGAATTGTGTCTTAGGAATACTTGTTTACCAAGCAACTATATGTTGCATTGGTTAGGTAGGTTCTAAGCTGTGTCTCACTCAAAGCTGTTAAGCAAGAGTGTGTGATTCTTGATCAAAGCTTTGAAGCAAGATCAAGGTGTGTATGAAGTGTTTCTTCATCTTTATTTTGTAATTGTGAATTGTATATCACTAAGGTGATTGAGGGGGAGTGAGTGGGTATACTCAGGTTTAGAGTGCCTCTAGGAAGAATTGTCATTGGGTAGGTTTTAAGTGAGGAGTGCAAACTGAGTTATTTGACTCTGAATTAATTCTGCTGATAGTGAATTTCCTCCCTGGCTTGGTAGCCCCCAGATGTAAGTGTTGTTGACACTGAACTGGGTGAACAATTGTTGTGTTATTTACTGCTTTCTCTTTACAGCTTTTTAATTATTCCAATAGTCTGTGTTACAGTGGATATTATAACATCCGTAATAACATCCATCGCGTGCTAGCCAGAATTTTAATTGGCATCAGAGCAGGCACCCTGCCTGTTATATCTGGGTGAGATCTAGGGAAGATAAATTCTTGTACTATGGATAAAGATATAGGATTCACAAATAGACCACCAATTCTGGATGGCTCTAATTATGACTATTGGAAACTTAGGATGATTGCCTTCTTAAAGTCTTTAGACAGCAAGGCATGGAGAGCTGCAAACTCAGGCTGGGCACATCCAATGAAGACTGATAAAGATGGACTATCTGTGCTTATACCTGAAGAAGAATGGACCAAAGAGCAAGAAGCTCTGGCTCTTGGGAATTCTAAAGCTTTGAATGCATTATTCAATGGTATAGACAAGAATATCTTCAGACTGGTGCATCATTGTGAGCTGGCTAAAGAAGTGTGGGATACTCTCAAAACAACTCATGAGGGAACCTCTAAAGTCAAGATGTCAAGACTTCAAATGTTGACAACCAAGTTTGAAAGTCTAAAGATGAAGGACGAGGAAACTATTCATGAGTTCTACATGAATGTCCTTGAACTTGCAAACACCTCAGGAGCTCTGGGAGAACAGATGTCTGAAGAAAAGCTAGTGAGGAAGATCTTAAGATCACTGCCTAAGAGATTTGCCATGAAGGTCACAGCCATTGAAGAAGCTCAAGACATATGCAACATGAAGGTGGATGAACTCATAGGTTCTCTCCAAACATTTGAGATGGGCATGTGAGATCAGGATGTGGAGAAAAAGAACAAAAGCAATGCTCTTGTTTCAAACACTGCAGATGACTCTGAAGAAGAGGAAGGAGAAAAAGAGGAGAACTTGTCAGAAGCAATAGCCTTGCTTGGTAGACACTTCAATAAACTGATCAAAAGGATAGATGTTAAATCTAAGCCTTATACCAAGAGCATGCCCTCTGATAGAGGGAAATCTGAAGATAAAGTCAGCCAAAGCAGAGGAGCTCAATGCCATGAGTGTGAGGGATATGGACACATCAGAAAGGAATGTCCTACATACCTCAAAAAGAAGGGAAAAGGCATAACTGCCACCTAGACTGATGAGGACTCTGAAAGTGAATCAGAAGAAGAATCTGCCAAACATGTCAATGTTCTAGCAAGTGTGTGCATGTCTGATGATGATTCTAGTGAAGAAGAGGTAACCTTTGATGAACTGGCTGCCTCATATAAACAGTTGTGCATGAGAAGTGCTGAGGTATGCAAACTAGGGGAAAAGCAAAAGACAATCATCAAAGAGTTGGAGGATGAGAAAAAGGAGCATCTGGAAACTATAGACTCTCTCAACAAGGAGGTCAGCTTGTTGGAATCAAAAATGGATCAGATGTTAAAATCCATAAGAATGCTCAACCCTGGAACTAACACTTTAGAATTTTTTTTTACAGAGTGGTCAAAAGGCAGGCAACAAGTCTGGACTAGGATTTGTTGGTGAACAAAAGCCTAGCTTGGGGCTCAAGAAGACAAAGCCAAAATTTCAGAGGACTAACCTGATGTCACGACCAATGTCACAAAATCAGGGTCACAGAAGTACACACCAGAACCAGAGGAACTTTCAAAGGAAAAGATGTTACTACTGTGGAAGGTTAGGTCATATACAAGCCGTCTGTTATTGGCTACATGGATTTCCCAGGCATCCTCATCAAGGTAAATTCAAACAGAGTGCTCATATCAAGAAACAACATCCGGCTAGACCAAAAAGGAATGTTCCTGTCAAGGAGAAACAATGGATTACCAAAGTGTCTGCCCTGGTAGCTCATAAATCTCTTAGAATGCCTACCAAAGATGACTGGTACTTTGACAGTGGTTGCTCCAGACATATGACTGGAATTGAGGATCTCTTGATAAACCTCAAAAACCATTCCTCTAGTCATGTAACTTTTGGTGATGGAGCTAGAGGAGAAATCACAGGGGCTGGGCAACTTGACAGTCCTAAAGCTCCAGAATTAAGGAATGTCTTGCTGGTTAAAGGACTAACTGTAAATCTAATAAGCATCAGTCAACTATGTGATCAAGGTTTAAAGGTCCAATTTACCAAGGGTAAATATATGGTTACTAATCAAGAAAGTGAGGAAGTCATAAGGGGATCCAGAGCAAAGAATAATTGCTACTTGTGAGAGCCCAAAAGTAACCTCAATGACTTGGTTAAAAAGGAAAATAAGGACCAGTTTTGGCTGGAAAAAGAAAGACAGCCTCCAAAAATAGAAGGGATCAGGTCCAAAACATCTGCAAGAAGAACTTCAAGGTATGCTTCAGAGAGAAGAACAAGATATAGTACAAGTCATGTGGGTAAGCAAGCCAAGAAGGTTCATCAGGGAAAGCTAGATAGGCTATATTGGAACCTGGTAGAGTCCATGGAAACTACTCAGCATATAGAGAGCAATGTCACTCAGAATGTTATAACATCGTTCTGTGACAATCTCAGGAACATGAACTAATATCCTAGTCATCCAGAGAAAATGGACATGCATCACCTTGGGAAAGAATGTGTGGAACTAAGAGACTCAGGAGCATACAGTGATCACAAGGTTACAAGGGAGCTCAAGGCTACTAAAATTGAAAATTCACAAAACCTTGTGAGAACACGTTTGAATGAGGAATTATAGCAACTAATAGGGAATTATGTTCTGAAAAGTCATCATAATCTGATTGGTCAAAATATTGAATTCCCTCCACTACGTCTAACCAACCCTTCTAACCCTATGTACGTCTGCAAATTCGTCTCAGTCCTTACTTTACATTCTATCAAAAGAAAATCACTTTTGATACAACCTAAATCTACCACAATATCTCAACATCACACCTCCATCCCTACCGAGCCCGACTCTGCTCAGCACAAGAGTATCTCTCTGGATGATGTGATGGAGGTCATTCCCCTAAGCATGAGTTTTGGAAAAAGTAGTGAAGGCCAAACTTCAGCTCCTCCACATGCAGAGCAACATGGTAAGAATTATGGAACTCACATGAGCAACAATAACTCCACACATGAGGACAGGTATGTAGATGATCTAGTCTCCAAACTGTTCAATGAAGGTTGTGAAGTACAAGGGATAACCATTCCCCTGTCTAGGGTAGATCCATCTCCACATCACAATGCAAGCCATGAGGATGATTCTGAGTATTTCTCTGTTAAGTATAACCCTAACACTGAGAAACTAGAAAATCTGGCTAATTCTGTGGTACAGGAGGAAGGTCTGGGTAATAACCAACCTAAGAAAACCAAAAGCTCAAAATATAAAAAGGTCATGGATGAAGAACTCTACAATAAGGTAAATATTAAAGATGTGTCTTCAGACGATGAACTCATCAAGAATGCTGCTCCCGAGTTAGCCAAAAAACTAGTAACCAGGAAAGGAAAAGTTGTTCTGAACGAAGAACCCTTCAAACACCTAAGAAAAGGAACTCCTGTGGGTCCTTCTAAACCTTGGAGCAATGTATCAACTACCTCCAAGAAAAGAAAAGTTGAGGTGAGTAGCTCTGAGTCGGAAGGGGATGTTATAAGAGATGTTCCTAACATCTTCAATGTCAAGAAATCTTTGGGTAAAAGACCTATAAAACCCATGCCAGCGGCTCCTCTAGACAATGTCTCATTCCATTCCATTCACAGTGTGACAAAATGGAGATATGTATACCAAAGGAGAATAGCTCTTGAGAGAGAATTGAGGAAGGATTCCCTATAAATCAAAGAAGTAATGGATTTGATACACAATGCAGGTCTGATGAATACTGTTACTGGTTTTTCAAACTGCTATGAAGGACTGGTAAATGAGTTTATTGTCAACATACCTGACACAATTTCAAAGAGAAACAACAAGGAATACATGAAAGTGTTTGTCAGAGGACAAGGTGTTCAGTTCTCACCTTCTGTAATCAACAGATACTTGGGGAGAGCAAATGATGGTGCAACAGAATTGGTTGCCTCAGACAATCAGGTGTGCAAAGTGATCACTCAAATCAAGTCACTACCTGGCCATCCAAAGGAAAGTTATCTTCAGCACTGCTAAGTGTAAAGTATGCAATTCTTCATACAATTGGGGCTACAAACTAGGTGTCTACCAATCATACTTCCACTATTATTGTTGGACTTGGCAAGATCATCCATGCCATAGGAACTAAAGTTAACTTTGACTTTGGTCTATACATTTTTGATCAAGTTGTTAAACACTCCACAACCAATGCTATTAAGCTACCAATTGCCTTTCCATCCCTCATCTGTGAAATCATTCTTAGCCAATATCCTGGAATCTTGAACTCTAGTGATATAGCCAGTAAAAGGGAGCCTGAACTGTTGCACCCTAAAATTTGACCAACCGGTTCTCCTATCTGGTTCATGGTTCGATTCGTATTCGCAAATCAGATGCATGACATTTGTGCACAGACAGAGGATGTCAGGGTTACAGCTTGGGTTTCATTTACCGGATATTTCATATCCAGTCTAGATAATCAGGGTTTTATTTTCGGGAAATTGTGCGCTCCTCGGTGTTTGCAGCTCACATGGTGGTTTTTGGGATATTCTGATGCCCGGGGTTTACTGTTCGCTTCGATCTGGTCTCGCGCTCTCTTTTATGTTGGTCATTTGCATTTGTCTGCATTTTTTCAGAATTTAATAGCCTTTTGTGGATTTTAAATAGGCTTTTTAGATTTTTCAGGATTTAAATAGATTTTTTATATTTTTAATAGCTTTAAATCTTTTTTAGAATTTAATTTGTTTTTATAGATTTTAGAATAAATTTCTTTTTAGGTATTAAGTTTTAGATAAATAGAATAATAGGATTTTCTTTTAAATAATTGGTATAGATTTTATTAGAGATTTAATAGGATTTTAATAGTTTTTTTTAATAGAAATTCTTAGAGTTTTATCCTAGAGATTAGTGGAATTGTTAGAGAGTTATTAGAGTTTTTTATCATTAGTCTAGTGGTTAATATAGGTTAATAGTTTTTGTAGAGATGTTAATTGATTTTAGTTTAATATAGGGTTTAACTAGATGATAATTCTTCTTTTAGATTTAATTAGGTTTTTTAATTTGAATTTGTTGGAATTAATTAGGATTAGTTTAAGTGTCATTTAGATTTAATTGTAGTTTAATCATTTTCATTAAT
This sequence comes from Lathyrus sativus, assembly GCA_963859935.3. Lineage (NCBI taxonomy): Eukaryota > Viridiplantae > Streptophyta > Magnoliopsida > Fabales > Fabaceae > Lathyrus > Lathyrus sativus. Next base: position 451,724,433 of record OZ012738.1, on the reverse strand, counting down.
TAGGTTTAAGGTTTTAATTAGTCTAATTAGGATTAATCTCTTTTTTTAATTCAGTTTTGTTCAGTTTTTTGGTCCAAAGTTGTTTTTTCGTGGGCCCAGATTGTGCAGGTTGGAGGCCCAACATCCCAATCTTTTCAGTCCAGTTTTTTTGGTCAGTTTTTTGTCCAGAAACGCCACATGTCGACTATATAGATGGGCCACGCGTTCATCAGTGGAGGACCCCACATCTGCCACATTTCAGACTCCACTTTCTCCCACTCTGCCAGCACACAGGCCACGCGTTGCCTTCCTCTCACTCCTCAGAGACACGCGTCTCACTCTCCATCGCCCCACCGCATGTGCATGCCAGCTAGCCCCCTCGCCTGAGCTCTGATCACCGGAGTACATGCACGGCCACCGGAGATGCTCGTAGCCGCCGCAACTAACCGCCGGAGTCTGGTAAACCCGCCGGAAACTGCGTTTTCGCCAGAAATTCATCCGGTCCCCTCCGATCTCTTCCGTCCACCTTCATCTGTTATCCACCGGAATCTTCATCCGTGGCCGAAAACTTCATAGACCTTCATCAATTTTCCAGAAACTCTTCAAACCTTCATTGTTCTTCACGTTTCCAGCAACCTTCAAGATCCATCTGCTCCCAGAATCATCATCTTCATCGTGTTCCTGTTCAGTTGTCCAGATACTCCTCCGTTCATCTTCGTCTACACGGTGGTCATCAATTTCCAGAACGTTCAAGAAGCTCCACCAACGGATTATTTTCCAGATCTCCGTTGAAGGCCTCAAGAACTTCATCGTTAGCTTCGTCTTCAAGAAGCGTTCTCCAGAAGCCTCGTCGTCTTCGTTGCTTCATCCAGGTTTGATTCTTTTCGCCTCCTAGTCGATTATTCAGATGAATTAGGGTTTTCGTTTGAGATTTGCGTGTTAGTTTTGTTGAGGAAGATACTTTAGGTTAGGGCTTGAGTTGAGCGAATTTGTGTTTAGGTTCGGTTTCAGATCTGAGGGAGATTGTTTGAGAATTCTTGAGAGTAGTTGCAGAGAGGGGCTTGGGGACGAACACAGCTAGGGTTTGGATGAACAGTAGCCAGCGTTGGGGAAGAGGGTTTGGTTTTGTTAGTCAGTTACTTGGATTAGGGTTTGGGTTGGGTCCAAGGCCCAAGTTTGAAATTACTGAAGCGCACCCTCCATTTGCTCATTGTCCCCCCCCCCCTGCGTGAGAGAATGCTGGTGGATTTTGGGTTGGGCTTTGCCCCAAGTGCTATTCGCCCCCCCCTCTGTATTAGGGCCCAATGTGTAAACAACTGGCGTTTTGCTATTAATGCACCCCCCCTGTTTTGTTTCTTTTTATTTTCTTTTTAATTTTCTTTGTTTGTATCATGTTAGAAATAATTTCATAAAAAATAGTAGGAGTGCCCAATTAATTCCATTCTTTTTTCTGTAGGTTCCTAATTCAATTTAGAATTTTAGGATGCAAAAACATTAATTTGATCATGCATTTTCATTTTTATCTGCATTTTTGTATTTTAATTGATATTGAATAATTGGTTTGTGGTGTGTCGCCTTGTTGATTTTAGTTCTCTCATTTGGTAATAAATTTTGTTCTAGTTTTTTAGTATGTTGTACTAGACTAATGCTTGCTCCCCATAGGATTTGTGTGGATTTTTTTGGAGATTGATTGATGTTGTTTTAGGGTTAGAACACAGAGACCTCATAACTTGCCGGTTAACCCTTGACCATTCACATGTTAGGGATTGTTTAGTAGCCTTAGAAGTTGACTTAGGCATTGAGATTTGATCTTGGGATCATAGAGACATGTAGTTTTCCCCTAGATTTTTGATAGATTTTTATAGGGTGTTATGTTATTTTTGTTTGAGCCTGAGAATAGGAGAAGTCTTGAGGGCTTCTGACTTTGAAGTTCAACTGTGGTTGAACTTTAGAGATAGTTTCTTGTGGTTTGAGGGCCTCTGGTTTCTTCTTAAAGATGGAGGTTGGTTGAAGTCTTGATGGAGCCTGCAAGGATGCATGGATTGAGGTCCTAGTCTAGGAGCTTGTTCTCTGTTTGTGAGGTTTGAGATCCTGAAGTTTGAGGGAAATTTATGGTACCTTCCTGAGGAAGGCACTATGGATGTCTTTCATTCTTTCTTCTCACCTCTTTCTCAAGTATCCAATGATGTTGGAGCCTTCATGTGAGTTTAGTTTCTCCTGAGGAGGAATGTAAACCGATCACAGTTGTTGAGCCACATGGGATACGATTCCTAAGTGGAAGCCTCCTAGTACTTTCCCGAGGAAGGCACTATGGGCCTGTTCACTTAGTTCCCTTAGTTCATCTAGGATTTCCTAAGTATCCAATGATGTTGGAGCCTTCATGTGAGTTTAGTTTCTCCTGAGGAGGAATGTAAACCGATCACAGTTGTTGAGCCACATGGGATACGATTCCTAAGTGGAAGCCCCCTAGTACTTTCCTGAGGAAGGCACTATGGGTCTGTTCACTTAGTTCCCTTAGTTCAGGTAGGATTTCTCAAGTATCCAATGATGTCGGAGCCTTCATGTGAGTTTAGTTTCTCCTGAGGAGGAATGTAAACCGTTCACAGTTGTTGAGCCGCATAGGATATGATTCCTGAGTGGTAACCTCCTGGTACTTTCCTGAGGAAGGCACTACGGGTTTGTCTGCTTAGCTCCCTTTCTTTGGTAAGCTTGTTTTGAAGCTTGAAGACTGGGATTGATTTCTCTTGTGTGTAGGGTTTTGCTTAGAGATTTGATTAGGGTTTTGCTTAGGGTTTTGCATAGGGTTTTGTTCAGGGGTAGATCAGGGGTTTGTTTCAGGGTTGTTTAGGGTCTTGCTCAGGGGTAGTTTCATGCTTTTGGATAGGGGTTTGTCAGGCTGGTTCGCCTTCTCTTTGTGTTGTTTGACTTATGTGGTGCTGTGCTGCATTAGACTTAGGGGTTCATCTAGATATTTCTGAGGTAGGTGCATCTTAGAAGTAGGCTTTGTGTGCATGAGAAGTTGAGGTGGGCCTCCTTCTGCTTGTTTGTTATTGAGTGGATTTGCTTGCTGGTATTTGGTAGAGCTGAGCTCCCTTACCTCTGTGGTTTGCGGCCTTTGCGCCTTGTTTGTTTGGTTGTTGCATTCATGCATATTTCCAGTATTTCTTTACTTTGTAGTTGATTCCTGTTTGTTGTGTAGTCCTGTTGCCATGATCCCTTAGGAGCTCTAACTTCTCTGCTATGGAGGAGTTATGATAGACATTAGGATGGTCAACCAGGCATGATAACAGTAGGTAGATTCCCCTTTTCAACCATAGTTTTAGGGTTTCTTTTTCCTTTCTCAGCAATAGAAAAACACTTGAATAGCTTGTGTCGTAGTTAGCCGAACTACAGCTGCTCTGATTTCTCGTACCAGACGAGAATATGTAGGCATAGGATGCGATATCCTAGAGAGCACACTAACAAATAACCTTTTGTTCTCTTGCGGCTGTGCGATCGAGACTTTCCCGCTGACGACTGATGTTACCCTTTTCTCTTGCCCGAGTGCATTTGAGACCAGACCGTAGTTTTTCCCATAGGGTCCCGAACCCTCAAAACCAGTTTGATTTCTCACTGCTGTGTGAGAACACCCTGTTTAGCCGTAGTTAGTCGAACTACGTTTGCTCTGATCTTCCATGCTGTGTGGAAGTACGTAGGCACAGGACGCGATGTCCTGGCGAGCAACCTTCCCCCCGTCTAGACGTAGGTAGTCGAACTACGTTGACTCTGACTTTCCCATTGCACGAGGGAGTACGTAGGCCTAGAACACCGTATGTTCTGTCGAGTCCTGTCCTTTTCTTTTCTTTTCAGACTGACCATTAGCGTAGATAGATAAACACACCCTTTTCCTTATAAACACCAAGCGTGGATCCCGTCGAGTACGACGGACGTGAGGGGTGCTAATACCTTCCCCTTGCGTAACCGACTCCCGAATCCAGGTTTTGGTTGCGATGACCATACCTTTTCCCGTCTTTGCGTTAGGTTTACTTCGAGCGTTTCCTTTCCCTCCTTTGGGATAAATAACGCACGGTGGCGACTCTTCTGTATTGCCGGCGCCGATTTTCGCAGTAGCGACAGCTGGCGACTCTGCTGGGGAACTTGTAGCATCTAGGGACTTTTCCCATCCCTTATGCTGGGACCGTTTCCCATCCCCTACGCGAGTCAATCCTAGCGCTTGGGTGTTTATCTGTTGGGTGTTGTGCATATGTGTTTTATCTTTCCGCACTTTACTTTTCCGTACCTTTACCTTTCCGCATTTACTTTCAGCACTATATTATTATGATTATTGCTGTGGGAGAGGGAGGTTACTATGAGTGAGAAGCCGGACCTGGACTTGAGTATGCACCTAGACATAGTTGCGGAGAGTAGTAGACAGACCTGTCTGCTGAGCAGGCACAGTTCCCTACGAAATCTGTGCTCAGACGAGGTTCTCGCAGAGGTGCTCCTTTCCGGTCCTGAGGATCTGAGGGGAGTCCAGACGTGAGGATTGTCGACTCTGGGGACCGATCATTTGGAAGTCAGCTAAGTGAGGCCTCTTCATGATTTGATGATGCCACTCCTTCTGGGAATCGTATCGTCACTCATGAAAGTCTGTGACGCTGATGACCGCATAGGATGCCGTACCTTTATCCGTGGATTAGGTCCATACCTGTGAGGGGGATTGGGTTATTGCAGGAAAACTGTCCTTCAGAAACCATGATTCAGTATTTATTAGACGGTGTTCTTGATTCATCTCCAGGTGTGTTGTTTGGATCAGATGGGTTTCTTGTTTGAGGTTGATACTATTATCAGATGGTTTTCTCGTCAGATACAGAGGTTCAGATGGATTTCTTACCAGGGGATTGGTATTTTGAGTATCAGATGATAGTTAGTGTCATGAAGTTCTGGTGACTGTGGTGGTTTTCTGCTCTTGACATCACAGAGATGTTCCTCTTCGGGCTACAACATGGCTCTGGTGTTCACTGATTGCATCATTTATCATATTGCATTATTGCATCACCATTTGCATCCAACTAACGTGTGTGTATTGCAGGTACATATTTTCCCTCCCAGTTCCGGTGTTTGTTTCCTAGCAAGACATGGAAGCCATGAAGAGAGTGTTACCCTACAAATTCCCGTCTCCAGATATCAGTCTGCTGTCAGAGTTAATTACTATTGCTAGGAAGAAGGTGATGGGAGACTTCAGGAAGACATATGGGAGGATCCTGACTTATGTTTACCAGCCCTCGGCTTATGAGATCAGCGACATTACACCCTGTTGCAGTTTTATGATGCTGAGCTCAGGTGTTTCGTATTTCCTGATTTTGTCTTGGCTCCTACCCTGGAGGAGTATTCTGCACTCTTGGATATACCGATTCGCGAGCAGATGCCTTTCTATCACACGGACGCTAAGCCTGATCTGGCTGAGCTTTCTGCTATTCTGTACTTAGGAGAGTTTGAGCTGACAGGGAAGATGATCAGAAGAGGAGATGTGTGGGGATTTCCGTTGGATATTTTGGTGGAGAAGGCTCGGGAGTATGCCAAGAAGGGTGGCTGGGTTGTTTTTGACGCCATCCTTGCTGTGTGTGTTTATGGCATTGTATTGTTCCCAAACTTTCCTGATTTTGTTGACGCAGATGCTTTCTATATTCTGGCTGCAAAGAACCCAGTTCCTACCTTGCTGGGAGATATCCACCATTCCACTCACTACCAAAATGAAAAGCGACGAGGAAGGAATGTCTCTTGCTGTGTACCTCTACTGTGCCGGTGGTTTACTAGTCATATGCCGAAGTCAGGGCCTTTTGTCACTTCTATTGATTCTTTAGGATGGCCTGAGCGCTTGACGGGGTTGACTTCTGAGAATGTGGTGTGGGTTAATGAGGAGGTGTTCGGAGTTGAGGTCATATACAGATGCGAAGGATTCCCTAATGTTCCTTTGATAGGAAGGAAAGGGTGTGTCAATTATAACCCTTCCTTATTAATCAGGCAGTTTGGGTATGCACTTCAGGAAGCACTGAAGCCCGAAGAGATACAGGAATCTCTGTATCTCACTGGGGCAATAGAGGAAGAGATGTTGATCAAGCTTGAGAAAGCATGGAAGAACCTGCATAAGAGAGGGAAGCCTTCAGGTAGCAGAGGGGGTACTCGAGTTCTTGGTCCGTATGTGGAATGGATTCGTGAACGAGCTACGAAATTCCTTATGCCTTACCCTGCAGTTCAGCCATTGTATCCTTCTCCGGTGGAGGAGCCCACCACTATAGACATGCAGGTATACAAGCAGCTGATGGCGGAGAAAGAAGAGTTAGAAAAGGCTAAAAAAGCTTTAGAGAAAGAGAATGCCCAGCTTCGTCATGAAAAGATTGAAACAGGATATTTTTCCAAGCAACAGGCCGAGACTTTGAAACATCTGAAGACTACTTTATTGGAGTTGACTGAAACCAAGAAGCGTCTGGAGTTAGATGTAGACTCAGTTAGCAGTGTATTGGCTACTAAGAAACAAGAGCTGGAAAGGGCCTACACGAAGTTAGCCAAGTTCAGAGAGCATTGGGACCTCACTATGGCCAAACGCAAAGAACGGGAAGAAGAGCTAAAGACACAGGTTGCTCAGTTGGGAGAACAGGTTAGAGTGAAGACTGAAGAGCTTGAAGAAGAAGCATGCCGTCGATACGAGGCCGAACACCAACTGATTGATGCCTTGAAGAATTTGGAAGATTGTCAGCGCAGAGCAGACATCAAGAGGCCCAAACCTGAGGATGGTGCCCAGGATAAGGCTTGGGAAGATTTTGTCAGAGACATCCATGGAACGGTCAGGAAAAGGGACCAGTTGATAGAAGGCTTGATTTATCGACCGGATCACGCAGAGACGAAGAAGCTGCTCGAGGATTTCTGCGACCGTACCCGCACTTGATTTCTCTCTTGTATTCTGTGTGTTGAGATCACCACCAGGCATGTTGGTCGGGATCCTCCTTTATCATATCAGTTGTAAGGAACATAGTTGTGTAACGTCTTGACAAGACTGTCATTCCAATAAATATATGAGGGTTTTTCTAAATATTGTCTTTATGGTTTATCTTGTCTTGCTACCTTGACACTGGAATTGGAGGGGAAATATCCCCAAGGCACACATGCACGTTAGCATTTTTTGTGTGTTTCTGTCTGTATAAATCATATTGCATAGCATTTCTCTAGCTGGCCAGAGCACTTATCCAGCCTTTGTTTTCACCAGAGGGTGATTCTCGGGGGATTGTTCGAGGCAAGAGTGGAGTGTTGAAGACGACCAAGGGGCTGAAGCAGATTTGAGCAGAATCAAGCAGTGTAGTCAGTTACAGGTAATTGGTAGCTATGTCTGAAGGCAATTTCCAGTCTCCTAATACTTTGGCAGGGTTCACTATAACGTCCAATCTTCGGTATGATTCTATGGAAGACTTCCCGCAAGCGAACAACCTGACTGCAGACCAGGTTGTACAGCCTACTGTTGAGAACCGAGATCGACATGAGCGGTTTGTTGCCCGACATGAACGTTCTCCTCCTGTTAGCAATCAAGGTGCTGTTTTCCCTGAGAGGAATCCGCGCAGAGATATCCCGGTAGCCAGGGCTGTAAACTCAAGAGCTCTTGAAGGTGATAGGAGGTTCCGAGGATTGGAAGAAAGAGTTAAAGCTTTGGAGGTCAAAGATGTTGTTAACCTGAATGCTGCAGACATGTGTTTGGTTCCTGACCTGGTGTTGCCTTATAAGTTCAAAGTGCCGAAATTCGAGAAGTACACGGGAGATAGCTGTCCGAAGCTGCATTTGATGATGTTCTGTCGAAGAATGACTGCGTTTGTGCGAAATGACCAATTGATGATCCATTGCTTTCAGTATAGTCTGACTGGGGCGTCTTTGAGGTGGTATGTGCAGTTAGAGAGTAATCAGATTCGATCATGGGTGGATTTAGCCAGAGCTTTCCTGAAGCAGTACAATTACAACCTGGATATGGCTCCTAGTCTCGTACATCTGCAAGAATTATCTCAGGCGGAGAATGAATCATTCAGAGGGTATGTGCAAAGATGGAAAGAATTAGCCGCTAGTGTTCAACCACCGCTGCAGGAAAGAGAAATGGTTGACATCTTCTTGGGTACTCTGAAAGGCCATTATTATGACAAATTGTTCGGCTGTACAAGCTTTGTGGGCCTGATGAGAATGGGTGAGCTTGTTGAGAGAGGACTCAAGAGTGGAAAGCTTCGAGATGCTCCTTATACCCCAGTTGTTAAGAATGAGTCAGTTGTCAGTTCTCAAGGAGAGTGGGAAGAAGGAAATGACGTCGTCTCAGAATCTCTAGCATCTCAGGATCGGTTTTCAGACATTTCAAGTCAACGGTCATCCTGTCGTCGATCGCGTCAGCACGCCCAACGAAGACCAAGGAAACCTGAAAGGCAGTTTACTCAGCTACCGGTGTCGTACAGTCAGTTGTTCCCAGATTTGGTTAAAAGTGGATTGATAGCGCCGAAAGAGACTAATCCAATGATTCCACCATATCCTCCAGATTTTGATGCCAGCGCCCGCTGTGAGTACCATGTTGGGGCACAGGGGCATTCAACAAATGATTGTAAGGTGCTTAGAAGCCAGGTTCAGGATCTGTTAGACTCTAACCGGATTTTCATCACACCTCAGAGCTTTGTTCAGATTAACGATTCTCCGGCATCCAGTTGTGTGGGTTCGTCAGTTAACGTCAGGGAAGACTCCACGGGAAGTGTGTGTTCTGAAGAATGTCAAGTGGAGAGTTCAGTTGGATAAGGGAGAAGTTTCTAGAGTTTTCTGTGCCGGGTGCCACATTTGTTTTCTCTGCTTAATCCGTTTAGCTTTTGTGCACTATTGTTGGCTGACCACCACCAGGATTGTTGGCTGGGGTCATTGTATTCGTACTCATTTGTGCTTACGTGCTGCTTCTGTTGGTTGTACATGTGTGGGAGATGTTCGTCTGTGTGCTTATAGTTTGAGTTTCTCTTTGTCTTGTCACGAATATGTGTTTGCTTTCTGCATTGTATTATCGTTTAACAGGTACATCAGAACCGTGGGTCTTATTTCCTCATCGTCCAGTTTGTTGCAGGAATTCCTTCAGAGATATGGAACAGAATCAGGCTGAATTGATTGAAGTCCGAAGCCAGCTGGGGCAGATGATGAGAGACATGCAAGAGATGCGTTTGGAGCAGAAGATCCTCAAGGAGGAGAATAGTCAGCTGAAGACCCAAATGAGCTTGATCATGGAAGTAGTAAAAAATGTGCTTAGGAAAGAGGATGATCAGCTATTTGAAGCCGCAGTGAAGAAGCTCGTGCCACCTGTGCCTGTGGAACTTGAGCAACAACAACAAAGGGTGCATCCGGCTCAACAGAGGGTTCAGGAGGGGAGGCCAAAGAGGGTATTTGAGGCGCCACCTTCAACGTATGCTGAGCTCTTGGAGACACTATTGAGGTTCAAAAAGGTTGAAAAGAGAATGTTGGGCCCACCCACAGGAGCGCTTCCTTATGGGTACGATGCCAGTAAGCAATGTGAGTTTCATTCTGGGGCACTCGGACACGACATCGAGGGTTGTCATGCTTTTAAGCACAATGTTCAAGACCTGATTGACTCACAAGATATTGAATTCACGCCGAGCGGTGTAGCTGTACGTATTGCTCCTATCCCAGTTGATGCTAAGATGATGGATGTTTCTAAAGCCGCAATAGGTCAGAAACGTATCCTGGACTCCATGGTGTCAGAATCTCCATGCCCACAACTGTTGCCTATTCCTGGGGCAGATCTGAGAAAGAAGATGGCTAAGCATAAGGAGTGCCTTAATCAGTGCGGTGAAAGTCAAGAAACAGATGTTGTATTTGCTACAAAGATTGTTCAACAGTCAACCCGATACCAGCAACGACAACAACGATCTCAGCAGTGGCAGAATCCCAATCAGCGAGGAGCTCAAAATCAGAGGCCATTGAGGGTATTTAAGGTGCCTCCGATGCCGTATGCCGAACTTTTTCAGGTGTTGCTACGATTGCAGTTGGTTGAGAAGAGGAAGTTGGCTCCGCTGACAGGTACGCCTCCAGCAGGGTACGATATCAAGGAGCGCTGTGATTTCCATTCAGGAGCACCGGGGCACAACATTGAAGATTGTCTGGCGTTCAAGCACAAGGTGCAGGACCTACTGGATAGTGCAGCGATCAACTTCGGGCAGAAAGGGCCCAAAATCATCTGAATGAGGAGGAGGGGCTCTATAATTTGGTTGGGTCGCCGAAAGCAGATCAGGACAGCATCGAGTTGCCTTTAATAACTGATTGAGAAGATGGCTGGGTCAGCAGCAGGACAAATGTGAAAGCCCGGTTCTTGGAAGCTGGCATTTTTCTTTGTTTTATCTTGTCATTTCTTTACGTTTGTAGTTTCTTTCATGTTTAAATTGCAATCTTGTTCGTAAAACTTGTTGTTTTCATTCAATTGATGATAATGGAATAAGTATGCATGTTTTGATTAAATCCATTCGTGTTCACTAATTGTTTTTACAAATGTCCAACGCCTGGTTAAGAAGAATCTGGGGAGGATGACGAAAATGAACGACGTGCAAATTCCGCTATTGTATGCTTTTGAAATAAAACCTGCTGATGATGTACATGCATTGTTTCAAATCCCTAAACAGCGGTGATATAAGGAAGATAATCCCTTGTCAACCCCTTTGAGCCTAGTAGTAGGAGTTCTTTCTGAAAACAAAAAACCCCCCATCTTTAACCTGGGGCAGGGTAGGTGTTAGCTAATTTGGCCGAGCGTTCAAGTTGCAAAAGGAGTGTCCGTTCGAGGATCAATCACACCTTTAGAGGCCGTGCCTAAAAAGCCGCAGTGGTGAAGCATCAAGAGTGAGACAGTCACATTATTCTCCAATGAGTCAGGCAACCAGCGTCACACGACTTGTTCGAAAAAAGAGAAAGCCAAAAGAATCAAAAGCCCGCTAAGTCAAAACTTCAAAACGAATGACTTAGGCAAAAATGAGGGCATCCCGCTGGACATAAAGAATCAAAAGAAACTCAAAAGGAGTCAGTCCAGGCAAAAGTTAGGGATATAAGAAAAAAGATGAAAGGATGACAAAAGAAAAATCCTCGGACAAATACGAGTCGTGTGACCTCAAGTGCCAAAGGCGAAGAGTGAGTGGCTGTCACTCCAAAAACTCATGGTTTCTCGAACTATCACTCCTATCTTTCAACCTCTGAGAGGTGAGCGCTAAGGTCGAATTAGCTGAACGTAGGATGGGAGAACATCAAGGAGAATGGGTGGGTTAAAATAAACTTTGAGCCTTTATCCTTTCCTTCAAAACCGTGAACCTGACTGTAATACCCCAAATTTTGCCCTAAGATTTGTCGTCGCATTTCATTGCATTTAATCAATTACTAACAAATTTGTGTAGTCGTTTGACTTTTTGCAGGTGAATATCATATGGCATGTATTTTTTTTCTAAAAAGTAAAAATGGCACAATTGGCAAGAGGACATGTGTAAGGAGTTGTGAGTGTGAGAGGTTGAGAGTTCAAATCTCACCTTAGTCACTTTTTGTTTTTTATTATTTTTACTCTAAATGTTTCTATCTCTCATTAAAAAATAACAAAAATAGTTTTTTATTATTATTTAATTATTATTTTCGTATTTTAATTAAATCATTTTTTAAAATATTATTTTTTTCACTTTTTTCTAAATTATTCATAAAAATATCCAAAAAAACATAAAAAATATTGGAAAAATTTTATTCTTTTTATAATATTTTTGATTTTAGGAATCAATAGGATTATTAGTTTTTATTTTTAAGTTTATTTTAATTATTTTAAATTATTTAAATTTTATTTTTTCTTAACTAATTATTTAGTTTGGGCTTTAAAATGGGCTTTAGGGACATTATTGACAATTTGGTGTTAACCCTAATTTGTTCCCTATATATACATGTGTTGCCTTGTTGAAAAGGGGGTCAGAAGGTTTTCTTCAGAAAAGAGGAGAGAGAAAGGGAGAAACAAAGGAGATCCCCAGAGAAGAAAGGCGGTCGTTCCCACAACTCGTCAGAAGGATTGGAGCTCTCCAGTGTTCCCTTATTCAAACCTTTTTCATATTTACCGAAGCAAACCTCCGCTTCGTAGGTTAAATTACTAAACCTTTTGCCTTTTCATGTTTATATGCATATTTTGCCATGTTAATGTGTTTAGGTCCGTTAAATTACTAAACCTTTTTCTTTTTCATATTTATGTGCATATTTTGCCATGTTAATCTCCATGTGTATTTAGGTCCGTAGATTTTAATATCAAAACCCTTTCTTAACAAAACCTTTTTTTAATATCAAAACCCCTTTTTTAACAAAACCTTTTTTTAAAATCAAAACCCTTTTTTTTTATTTTTTATTTATTATTAAAACCCTTTTTTAGTAAGACTTTTTTTTAAAAACTGAAAAGCCTTTTTGTTCCGAAGAAAAAAAAAACCTTTTTGTTCCCAAAAACCTTTTCCCAAAAAAACTGAAAAGCCTTTTTCCCAAAAAACTGAAAAGCCTTTTTTTGGGATGAAAAACCTTTTTTGTTCTAAAAAAAACTGAAAAGACTTTTCCCCCAAAAACTTTTTTTTATAATTTAAACTTAATTTTTTTTTATAATTTTAACTTAAATATTTTTTATTAAAAAATTAAAACTTTTTTTTATAATTAAAAAATTAAAAAATTAAAACCTTTTCGTAAGGAACTCCTGATGTTTGATGTTTGTCGTGTCATTTTATGTACCCTTTTATTACTTTTCTTTCTTTTGGCATTTCATGTGCATGCTCGAGGTTGAGATGTGCTTGTGGTGGCCACAGCCCCACACTATTTTCCTCCCTCACTTCATTCTAAGTGTCATTACATATTTTCATGTTCTTCATGTTTTCAGAAATGTTTCTTTGTTTCTTTATACCCTCTGCCTTTATTACTTTTCTTATTTCTGTACCTTAATCATTCCTCCATATAATGATTTGTCATATTTTCACATTTTTTACAGTTTTATCCTTCCGAAGGATTAAGTCCAGCCTTTTGGCCGCCGAGTCAATAGTCTTACCCCTTTAATGGATCAAACCCTGTTTAGCCTAGGTGTCCCGCCGTGGGCAAAATTGCTTTTATCCTAGTGTTAGGCCAAAAGAGTCGTCGTACTCTGTTTTAAATCCTATTTTAATTTTAATTAACATTTTTTTAACATAGAGATTGGAGTCTCTGAACAAACCTTGGCCACAGCCAAGACGTTTCTAACCTCCCTTTTGAGGGGAACTACAGTTACTCTGATTCCATTCGCGTAAGGATATGTAGGCACAAGATGCGATGTCTTGCCGAGTAAACTTAGAATTAACTCCTAGGTCTTTTTTAATTTTCAATCCTTTGTATATACCCTTAAGCAAAATAATTAATGAAATAAATAAAAAAAATAATAAACAAAAGGTTCCCGTAGAGTACTACGGAAGTTTAGGGTGCTAATACCTTCCCTAAATTTAACCAACCCCCGAACCTTAGATCTCTCCCTTTTAGGTTTTTCCTTTCTTTAACCTTTCCTTCGGATAAATCAAAGACCGGTTGTAAATGAATTAAGATTCAAGTTAATCAATAGCTTGACATCCAAATTTCACCGCAACAGAAAATGACGACTTCACTGGGGAGTCCTAACTATTGAGGGTTATCCCTATTTTGTTTATTTTTCTTTATATATTTGTTTTATTATATATTTTGCTCACTTGTATGTATATATTGGGGTACCTTACTTGGAGTTACTGTGTTGTGAGATAAGTCCTACACCCGGACTTGATTGACATTATTATAGGATGGCGATATATTCGACGAGGCTTATAGGGAGTGAGTCCCGACTAAGCTAAATCGAGAATCACCGCTCAGTTGAGACACTTTCGAAAATAGTTCGGTTGATCGAGTGTAGTCGTGAAAACTTTTACCATTATCGATTGGAGTCTGTGATACTGGGAACCGTAGTACCTTTACACCATCTTGGCCTTATCTAGGACGTAGTGCGGGAACCATGTGGGAGTAGTCCTACAATGGTTTCTACGCGATACTACACTCGAACGAGGTTCTCTTGAGAATATTATCGACCCTTGAGTAAGTCGAGAAGTTGATAATATCCAAAAGATGGGCTGATGACTTTGGGCACTTTTTAGAACCCTTGTTCTGCAGGTACAATTAATCTATAGTACACACCACTTTGGGAAGGGTAGACCTTGACTCCATTCATTGTTCCTCTAAAATTAGGACCTTTGTTTGCTTATGTGCGTTTGTGCTTTGCATCCATAAAGCATCATATCATTTCTAGTTTCAAGGAATTCAGCAGTCCTTTGCAAATTCGAAAAGCCTTACATTTTAAAGTCTAAATTTTTTTCCAACTTTCTTAAAAAGCAATATTCGCAATCGACCGTTGAAATTCTTGAAACCATTGCATGGCATCAGCATCACATTTTTGCATTGCATTTATCCCCGAGTTTCTCCTTCTTGGTCCTATCGTCTTCTAGTGTACCTTTGAGTCGTCAAGCTGATTCCTCGACACAGATATCAGACCAGAAACGGAACAGGAGTCACTTTGATCCTATTCTCATGACTTACACAGAGCTATATCCTGACTTAGTCCGGCAAGGACTGATTACTACAAAGGCTTTACCACCTCATCTTAATCCTCCGGCTGGATTTAGGGCTGATCTCCATTGTGCTTCCCATGAGGGTGCCCCAGGCCATGACTTGGAGCATTGTTTTGCATTGAAGGCTAGAGTATGTGAATTGGTTAGAACTGGAATACTTGATTTTACAGACAGTCATCCGGATGTTCAGAAAAATCCCTTGCCAGTACATCAGAAATGAAGTTTTGTCACTAGGCCTTTTGTTTCTCGTTGTTTGCACTTTCCTTATTTTGTTTAAGTTGTTTGCTTTTAATTATGTTTGTACTTTCATTAATGAAATAAGCATTGCGACTTTTGATTCAATTCATTTCCGTCCATTTATTTGCATCTTTATACTTTATTTTTCAAATGTTTACTTCTTGTCCAAAATTTTGATATGCTAAGATCGGAGGGTGGATGACGAAAATGTTATACCCATAACTGCTGTCAGTATGCTTTCAATTAAACCTTGTTGACGATGTAAGGCATTGTTTCAATTCCCAAACACTGGAGAAATAAGGAAGTTAATCCCTCATCACCCCCTTCGGGCCTAGAAGTTGGAGTTTCTTTCGTTACAAAAAACCCACAATTTTAACCTTGGGATGGGTAGTTCTCAGTTAACTTGGTTGTGTGTTCATACGATACACCTTTCATTAACAAACTTTCCTTCGCACACGTCAAATAAGTGTCGAAGATGTTTTCTAATCAAAAGGTCGATGATGGTTCACCGTAATCATTAAAATCAAACAGTCACTTTCCTTCACACAAAAAAATAATATAAAAAAAGCAAAAGAAGCCCACTAAGTCAAAACCTATGAAGGAGACTTAGGCAAAACTGGGGCATCCCGCTGACTGTAAACTCTAAAATAAACAGTTCAGGCAAAATTTAGGGATAATACAAAGAGATTTTTAAATCCTTATCTTGAAAATCCTCAATGTCAAAACAATCAAATGTTATAGGGGAGTAGTGGCTGCCTTTTCATAGGTCCCTTTGACTTCTGAATCATCACTGCGACGATCAATGAAATCCCTAACTTATGGGAACCTGAATGCATAGTATGAGTTAACTGAGCATAGGATTGAAGATCATCACGTAGATTGGGTGGGTACAAATAACTTTTGAGCCTTTATCTTTTGTTTCATAAACCGTGAACCAAGCCACATTACAACCCTCAAAAGACCTAATTGAAGCAAGGTTATTTTGAAAGTATACTACAGCAAGGTTGCGTAACCTGACTCCAAAAGATCCTTGCGAATCATTTATTTTGGCAATACACTTTTATTTTAAACTTTGAGTGTCTTGAACCGCCTTGTTCTGACTAACGACTCATGTATTTTCCATCTTTCAAAAATAATTTTTCAAAAATCGCATGAACTTTGCATTACCATGTTTGTATGAATATTTTTGTTTGCAAACTGGCTTTCCTCTAAGGAATTTTCAAACAATGAGAAACTTGGTCAAGTAATCTTATCAGGGGCAAGTTCCTTTTACATCCTGTCAAAGAATTAGTTCAAGATTTGTTCAAGGCAATATCTTCTCAGATTTGGTTTATCCAGAGAATTGTTCAAGACCCAGACTCGGGCAAGCCCTCAGAGGATACAGCAAAACAGTAGATTCCATGAATCAGACAGCTGAAGCAATTATCAATTCATTTGACCTGGGGCAGTTTACTTGCATAATCCCCAAGCAGTTATTCATCATTCCTACAGTGACTATCAACTTGATACAGTTTAACAGAATGACAGTGATCTCCGTGTTGAGGAATCAGTCCTCCAGTTTCGTCATCTCACCGAAAGAGTCGAGCCTTGTCGTCGATGTCTGCATTTGCATTTGATCATATGTCATAGCATAATTCCTATACATGTGCATATCTTGGGTGCTTTATTCCCCATTTACATTTCTATCTTGGGTGCTTTACTCCCCATTTACATTTCTATCTTGGGTGCTTTATTCCCCATTTACGTTTCTATCTTGGGTGCTTTACTCCCCATTTACATTTCTATCTTGGGTGCTTTACTCCCCATTTACATTTCTAGCTTGGGTGCTTTACTCCCCATTTACATTTTTATCTTGGGTTCTTTACTCCCCATTTACATTTTTATCTTGGGTGCTTTACTCCCCATTTACATTTTTATCTTGGGTGCTTTACTCCCCATTTACATTTCTATCCTGGGTGCTTTACTCCCCATTTACATGTCTATCTTGGGTGCTTTACTCCCCACTTACCTTCTATCCTTGGGTGTTTTATCCCCCATGTACCTTTATCCCGGGTGTTTTATTCCCCGTTTACCAGATATTCCTGAGTTTACCTAACATCATGGTGTTTTACCCCCATTTGCTTTTTTTTTTCTCCCTGAGGTCGTGTTTTACTCGTGTCTTACCTTGTGGGAAAAGTCCATTTTTACTCAGCATCATGGGTGCTTTATCCCCATTCGCCTTCTTTCTCCCTGAGGTCGTGTTTTACTCGCGTCTTACCTTGTGGGCAAAGTTCATTTTTACTCGGCATCATGGGTGCTTTATCCCCATTCGCCTTCTTTCTCCCTGAGGTCGTGTTTTACCCGCGTCTTACCTTGCGGACAATTTCTAATTTACTTGGCACCTAT
This sequence comes from Lathyrus sativus, assembly GCA_963859935.3. Lineage (NCBI taxonomy): Eukaryota > Viridiplantae > Streptophyta > Magnoliopsida > Fabales > Fabaceae > Lathyrus > Lathyrus sativus. The sequence goes on along the minus strand of OZ012738.1, from coordinate 451,707,184 downwards.
CAACAATTCCGTGTCGTGTCTACCCGACGTTCTTCCAGATATGACATGTCTTCTTCCCTAGTGCAATTCCTCGATGGGCCGTCCCCTGTGACGTTGTTTCGTCTGTATCCGTGCATTTGGCATTTTTCATCATACGCATCATATCAGATTCATATCATATTTAGCATTATAGTTTGTTTTGTTTTGTCCATATCATTGCATAGCACTGCGTCTAAAGGCAAAATTTTCGGTTATCTGTATTTAAATCCCTCCACCACGATTTCTCGAGTCTCCGTTGCTCGAATCACCCGGTGAAGTTATTTAAATAGGGGCAACTGTAATACCCCAAATTTTGCCCTAAGATTTGTCGTCGCATTTCATTGCATTTTTATTGCATTTAATCAATTACTAACAAATTTGGGTAGTCGTTTGACTTTTTGCAGGTAAATATCATATGGCATGCATTTTTCTAAAAAGTAAAAATGGCATAATTGGCAAGAGGACATGTGTAAGGAGTTGTGAGTGTGAGAGGTTGAAAGTTTGAATCTCACCTTTGTCACTTTTTGTTTTTTATTATTTTTACTCTAAATTTTTCTATCTTTCATTAAAAAATAACAAAAATAGTTTTTTATTATTATTTAATTATTATTTCGTATTTTAATTAAATCATTTTTTAAAATATTAATTTTTTTTTCACTTTTTTTCTAAATTATTCATAAAAATATCCAAAAAATCATAAAATAAAAAATATTAGAAAATTTTTGTTCTTTTTATAATATTTTTGATTTTTAGGAATCAATAGGATTATTAGTTTTTATTTTAAGTTTATTTTAATTATTTTAAATTATTTAAGTTTTATTTTTTCTTAACTAATTATTTAGTTTGGGCTTTAAAATGGGCTTTAGGGACATTATTGACAATTTGGTGTTAACCCTAATTTGTTCCCTATATATACATGTGTTGCCTTATTGAAAAGAGGGTCAGAAGGTTTTCTTCAGAAAAGAGGAGAGAGAGAGGGAGAAACAAAGGAGATCCCCAGAGAAGAAAGACGGTCGTTCCCACAACTCGTCAGAAGGATTGGAGCTCTTCAGTGTTCCCTTATTCAAACCTTTTTCACATTTACCGAAGCAAACCTCCGCTTCGTAGGTTAAATTACTAAACCTTTTGCCTTTTCATGTTTATGTGCATATTTTGCCATGTTAATGTGTTTAGGTCCGTTAAATTACTAAACCTTTTGCTTTTTCATATTTATGTGCATATTTTGCCATGTTAATCTCCATGTGTATTTAGGTCCGTAGATTTTAATATCAAAACCCTTTTTTAACAAAACCTTTTTTTAAAATCAAAACTCCTTTTTTTATTTATTATTAAAACCTTTTTTTTAGTAAGACCTTTTTTAAAAAACTGAAAAGCCTTTTTGTTCCGAAGAAAAAAAAAACCTTTTTGTTCCCAAAAACCTTTTCCCAAAAAAACTGAAAAGCCTTTTCCCAAAAAAAACTGAAAAGCCTTTTCCCAAAAAACTGAAAAGCCTTTTCCCAAAAAAAACTGAAAAGCCTTTTCCCAAAAAACTGAAAAGCCTTTTTTTGGGATGAAAAGCCTTTTTTGTTCTAAAAAAAAACTGAAAAGACTTTTCCCCCAAAACTTTTTTTTTATAATTTAAACTTAATTTTTTTTATAATTTTAACTTAAATATTTTTTATTAAAAAATTAAAACCTTTTTTTTATAATTAAAATATTAAAAAATTAAAATCTTTTCGTAAGGAACTCCTGATGTTTGATGTTTGTCGTGTCATTTTATGTACCCTTTTATTACTTTTCTTTCTTTTGGCATTTCATGTGCATGCTCGAGGTTGAGATGTGCTTGTGGTGGCCACAGCCCCACACTATTTTCCTCCCTCACTTCATTCTAAGTGTCATTACATATTTTCATATTCTTCATGTTTTCAGAAATGTTTCTTTGTTTCTTTATACCCTCTGCCTTTATTACTTTTCTTATTTCTGTACCTTCATTATTCCTCCATATAATGATTTGTCATATTTTCACATTTTTTTACAATTTTATCCTTCCGAAGGATTAGGTCCAGCCTTTTGGCCGCCGAGTCAATAGCCTTACCCCTTTAATGGATCAAACCCTATTTAGCCTAGGTGTCCCGCCATGGGCAAAATTGCTTTTATCCTAGTGTTAGGCCAAAAGAGTCGCCGTACTCTGTTTTAAGGTTTTCCGCCGTGGAATCCCTAATTTAACCCTATTTTAATTTTAATTAACATTTTTTTAACATAGAGATTGGAGTCTCTGAACAAACCTTGGCCACAGTCAAGACTTTCTAACCTCCCTTTTGAGGGGAACTACAGTTACTCTGATTCCATTCCCGTAAGGATATGTAGGCACAAGATGCGATGTCTTGCCGAGTAAACTTAGAATTAACCCCTAGGGTCTTTTTTAATTTTCAATCCTTTGTATATACCCTAAAGCAAAATAATTAATGAAATAAATAAAAAAAAATAAACAAAAGGTTCCCGTAGAGTACTACGGAAGTTTAGGGTGCTAATACCTTCCCTAAATTTAACCAACCCCCGAACCTTAGATCTCTCCCTTTTAGGTTTTTCCTTTCTTTAACCTTTCCTTCGGATAAATCAAAGACCGGTTGTAAATGAATTAAGATTCAAGTTAATCAATAGCTTGATATCCAAATTCCACCACAACACTGACCACGTTATAACCTTCAAAAGTCCTAATTGAAGCAGGTTGTTTCGAAAGCATACTTCGGTAAAGGTCGCGTCGATTCTGACTCCTAAAAGGGTTCCTCTTACCATGTTGGTACTGATGTTGATATTCTTGATAAATGTTTTGTGCATTTTATGCCATAAACTGTGTTTTTCCTATTCCCAGTGAACAAATTGGATGTCAAAGCTGTCATATGTGTTGCATTAATACATCTTTCACGCAGAACAACTTGTTTTACTCGCGAGTAAGCGCTTGACAGCAGGAGAGTTTTCTACAACGGAAAGTATGGTTAGGATAGAATACAGAACGACCGAATGTTCCGAGAGCAGGGGCAAGCTATTATCGTGATCCCCAGTCAGGTCAGCCTTTCGAAGTCAGTTATCCTGGGGCAATCAGGTTGAGATTCGGTGAATATCTTGTAGTCAGGGGCACTACTTGGAATCAGATAATCAGGGGCAAAGTCATTGCAATCAGGGGCAGGCCATCTCAAGAGCGCAAAAGTTATTCTTTATTCGAGAAGCATTTGATGTGAAGTATCTTTCCGAAGTTCAGAATGCCGGGGCATTTCATCTCAGACCATCAGGGATTTTCAGACTTCCTTTCGAGGACTATCCCCCACCGAGGTCCCGCGGGCTGGGGCATATCAGAGGCGAAGGGATTGTTCTTCTCCGTATCATCCAGGGTTATCAGGGCTATTCGAGCAGATTCGGCCAATTTTCGAGTGCGAGGCGAATGTTGGGAAGTCGTGTTACTATCTGTGGCTCTTCAACCAGAAGACGGTGTATTCAGACAGATTGTTTTCCAGTGTCAGTTGTACCTGACCCATCACAGATAGCCTAAGAGCCCAAATCCATGTTGGCGGTCACTGTGAGGCCTATCCGTGTTGGCGCATCAGTTTCCAAATCCGAGCTTCATGAGTATGCAGGAAGACTCCGTCTGATTCTCTCCAGCAAAGTCCAATTTTTCATTGGCACGGGTCAGCTATCCCCAGAGAAGTCCAATCATACTTGGCACATCTGCAATTTCCCCAGCAGAGTTATATTCCCCAGTAGGGTGTTCCTTCAATGAGGTGCGTGGTTAAGTTCCCAATTTCCCCAGCGGAGTTGATTTCACTCTTCCAGCATTTATTTTGCTGGAATAATTCTGTAATATCCGGTTTATCCCCAGCGGAGTTGGCTTCGTCTTCAGCATTTATTTTGCTGAAATGGTTTTCTGTGCCCAACTTTCTCTAGCAGCTCGAGCCTGCATTAGCATGTTGCATATCATCATATTTGCATCATACTTGCATTTCATTTTCAAAATGCGTAGCATTTCCATCCCGAATGGAGCATTACGTCATAGAAAGATTCAAACATATGCATATGCATACGAAGCATAAGCCAGGTTTTCTATCAGCCTCATATGGCGCGTGAATTACTCTGGGATCAGTTCGGGGGGCATTAATCCAGCAGCCGTGTTCAGACAGTTCAGCAGATTATTCGTATTTCAGATTATACAACGGTTATGCTTTGATCAATCAGTCATCTGGTATCGACAGACTTTTCTTCCCGTCAGTTCATATTGACGATGTGTTCCTCCGATAAGTGGATCTCTCCGTCTATCATTAGACGTCTTGAGTTCGAGTATGGCTTTCTTTCCGTCTAGCAGTAGACGACGTGAAGTTTCGGGTTTTTTCCAGTGGGGTTTCAAGATGGGGTTCTCTAGCATATGGTTTTCTTTCCGTCTATCAGTAGACGATGTGAAGTTTCAGTTGATCTTTCAGTGGGGTTTCAAGACTGGGTTCCTCTAGTGGTTTTCTTTCCGTATAGCAGTAGACGATGTGAAGTTTCGGGTGATTTTCTCCAGTGGGGTCTCAAGACGGGGTTTCTCTAGCAAGTGGTGTTCTTTCCGTCTATTAGTAGACGATGTGAAGTTGCAGGTGATTTTTCAGCGGGTTTCTTATCGTCAGATCATACGGATGGTGTGTTTTCCCCAGCAAGCTTCCCGTCTATCATTAGACGATGTGAGTATGGATTTTGGGGTGTCTTCCCGTCTATCTTTAGACGATGTGAATATGGATTTTGGGTGTCTTCCCGTCTATCTTTAGACGATGTGAGTACGGATTGGGTGTCTTTTCGTCTATCCTTAGACGATGTGAGTATTGAAGTTTTTCTTTGGATTTTGGGTGTCTTCCCGTCTATCTTTAGACGATGTGAGTATGGATTCAGGGTGTCTTCCCGTCTATCCTTAGACGATGTGAGTATTGAAGTTTTTCTTCGGATTTTGGGTGTCTTCCCGTCTATCTTTAGACGATGTGAGTATTGATGTTTTTCCTTCGGGATTATGGGTGCCTTTCCGTCTATCTTTAGACGATGTGAGTATCGATTAAGGGTGTCTTTCCGTCTATCATTAGACGATGTGAGTATTGAAGTTTTCCTTCGGGATTATGGGTGCCTTTCCGTCTATCATTAGACGATGTGAGTATTGAAGTTTTCCTTGAAGCAGGGTGTCTTCCCGTCTATCTTTAGACGACGTGAGTATCGATTTGGGTGTCTTTTCGTCTATCCTTAGACGATGTGAGTATTGATGGTTTTCCTTCGGGAGGGGTGTCTTCCCGTCTATCATTAGACGATGTGAGTATAGTTCTCTTCCTGTCTATCAGCAGGCGGTGTGAGAGGATCAGGTGTTTTGTTGCAACCCTCGGGTTTGTTATATGGGGTATCACGCGGATAACTGGCATTCAAATCAGGAGTTCTTTACCAGATGATTGATCAGTTTGTTGCCGTGACGGCTGGGTTCGGTTCTGGATTTCGTTCCCCAAGCAGTTTGCAGTATATTCTTGCGGTTGGCAAATTTTCGGGTTTATTGGTATTCAACCGTCTCGTACCTCCGAATGTTTGAAGGCTGCGTGCTCTTCATCCCTTCAGGTCCAAGTCGCTTGAATAGGGGCAGCCAAGTCACTACCTGGCCATCCAAAGGAAAGTTATCTTCAGCACTGCTAAGTGTAAAGTATGCAATTCTTCATACAATTGGGGCTACAAACTAGGTGTCTACCAATCATACTTCCACTATTATTGTTGGACTTGGCAAGATCATCCATGCCATAGGAACTAAAGTTAACTTTGACTTTGGTCTATACATTTTTGATCAAGTTGTTAAACACTCCACAACCAATGCTATTAAGCTACCAATTGCCTTTCCATCCCTCATCTGTGAAATCATTCTTAGCCAATATCCTGGAATCTTGAACTCTAGTGATATAGCCAGTAAAAGGGAGCCTGAACTATCAGTTCACTTTAAGCTATTTGAAGGGAGACATGTTCCCGATATGGTGTTTACATCTGCTGAGAAGGTCAAGATCTCGAAAAGAATACTGATTGCAGAATTGAAGGATACATGTAGGGAGTTAGGAGAAACTATCAGCAAAGCTACTGCCCGAAAAACCAAGCTAGAATCCCTTATCCAAAGGCTAGAAAGAGATGCTGATGCTATTAATAGTGGAGCTGTGTCAGGAGAAGAAGCAGATGACAGTAGTAAGAATGTCCCAACCGGTGTCCATTACAGTAGTTACAGTTCTAGTGCAGAGGGAGAAGATTAGAGAACTATTGTGTGACTCAGACTGTTGCTGAGGTGATAAAATGTGTTGTTGATCTAATTCTGTTTGAACTTGTGTTCTACTTGTCTTAATAGAACAACTTGACTTTGTAATGCTCTTTATGAGCAGTTTGTATAATTTTCCCTTAACAATTGGAATGTTACAACATTCTGATCTATGCTAGCTTATTAGTTGGATCTTAATTTGTGGCTAAAAAGGGGGAGAGAAATATAGAGTGATAATAACAGCAGGTGGAAGAACAAGTGGTGTGCAGAACAGGTGGATAGCTTGAAGAGCATATATGCTATTGTGTGCACATGGTATAATCATGCTTGCTGCACATGGTATAATCATGCTTGCAGGTGTGACCACAGGTGCTGCTGAGGATATGTGTGATAACAGCTGCCTAGTGTTGTTAGTAATGTGTTGATGTTATATGTGTGTGAATTCCTATGGTGTATAGGAATGTATGTTAGAACTGAATGGTTGATTGTGTATGTTGCTAACCATGTGTGATTCTAGAAGTGCTTAGGTGATCCTAGAAGTGCTTGGGACTGTATGTGTATGTCTGTAGGATAGTAGCAGAATGTGAGTGGAGTGCATCTCTTCAGGGGAAGTAGCACAGGAGTGTGTAACTTCAGGATGTTATTCTGAAAGTCATGACATGCAGAACAGGTTGGATGTTTTGTATGTGACTGCAGGGTGTGCATGTTAAGGGTGTGTGTGACTGCAGGGTGTACAGGTTAAGTTTCAGCTGTTGAGATGCATCATTTGAGGGGGAGTAACCCAGTGTGTTACTCAGCAAAGTATAACATCTGTAGTGGTGACTAACAGATGGCTAACAGGGTGAGTTATAACTGTTGTGTAGCTAGTGACTATCCTGCAAGACAGGGCATATGATAAGTCTTCTACTGTGTGTAAATCTCTGGTATAATAACAGAGTGTTTTAGCCAAAAAATTTCCAAAGGGGGTGTTTGTAAGTGCTCTTGATTGGCTGCATTTTATGGCAAAACATTAGAGTATGTATGTATGTCATAACTGATGGTAGTACATACATAATGTGGAATGTGCAGGGTAAGTTAACTTAGCTAAATGTTAGTTAAGTTGAATGTCATACAGAATGTCATGACTCTGATCGTATGACATCCAGCGAGCAGATTAGTTTTCTGGTAGCTAGAAATCAGGAAACTTATTAGAAGCTCAAGCTGAAAGACAAGAGACATTTTAGAAGCCCTAAAGCGAAACAAAATATGAAGGTGAGAAAATACTTAGAAGGGGGGGGGGGGGGGGAGTTGAATAAGTATATAGAAAAACTTATGGCAATAAAAACTCAAAGATTTTTATCCTGGTTCGTTGAACTCAACTACTCTAGTCCACCCTATCAAGAGTGATTTGCCTTTCTCAATAAGAACTTAATCCACTATTAATCAACTGATTACAATAGCAAGCACTAAGAGCAACTGTTCTTAGTCTTCTTAAGAACTAATGATCCCAACTGGATCTTCTTAAGGATCTTTTACAATCAAATGTAAGAATAAAACAAGTGTTTAAATGCTTCTAATTAAGCTATATCACAACTTTGATTTTACACTTAAGATTTAAGAACAATGAAATAAATTCAGCAAGATAATGATTTGTATGAGAGCTTGTAATGAATTTCTTTCAATATTTCGTCAACTGAAGAAGAGTGATGGAGTCTTGCTTTTATAGGCACAGAGGTCCAAGAAGTCTTTCACGTTGAAGGTTGTGTATTGAAAATGTCTGAGCCTTTTTGTTTTCACATCACATGACCTTTCCTAGAAGTAGAATGCATAGATAAATCCTTTTTGTCTGTGTTCTTGTGTCTAGCATAAATGAGGAAAGAGTCGTTTGGCCAAACCAACAGACATATCTTTGAATTATTCTTCAACAAGTTTCAGCAAAAATCATCAGAGTCTTGAGCAGTCAGAGCCTTTTGATGTTTATCAGAGTTTGCTGAATCAGAGCAATGCAGCAAGTGTGCTATCAACGTGTAATTGTTCAGAGTAGAGTTTGGGATCAGATCCTCAGTACTGGCAGCATAGTACTATCAGAGTCTTCTGAATAACTGTGCTTGAAACTCTTCATACAGAAATCTTCAATGCTTCAGATGCTTCTGGCTTCTGCTTCAGATTCTTCTGTAGCTTCTGCTTCAGAATCTTCTGTAGCTTTTGATTCAGAATCTTCTAGGAGATGCTTCTGACGCTTCAGAGCCTTGCATACTTTCATGTTCAGATCTAATTTGCTTTCAGAATAAGATTCACTTTTAATATCTGCAGCAAACATACTTAACCAAATTTTAGAGTATATAATTCTTTAATACAAAATTTCATAAGAGTTATCATCAAAACATAGAGATATAATTAAGAACCAATCTGTGTTCTAACAATCTCCCCCTTTTTGATGATGACAAAAACATAAGAAATTTGGTTCAATAAAAATATAATTATAACTCCCCATGAGATTAAGAATTTCCCCCTGAATTGAATACTTAGAAGAAATAGAAACTTCCCTTTTTACATGAGTATTCTTTACAGAATCAGAGCCTAATTGTTCCAAAAATTAGATCTTGACTTGGAAGGTTGTTTCAGAATCAGAGCCTGATAGGTTAAAGCTTGATCTGGGGATCTCAGAGTTACTTTTAAAGAATTTGTCAGATTTTTCAAATGTTCTGAAATGCTAAGAATTCACGTTAGTTATAATTAGATATGTCTGAGTTTCATTTAGGTAGAGTTTATTTGAACAGTCAGATCCATTTTCTCCCCCTATTTATCATAATCAAAAAGTAAAACTTTTAAAGACAAATAAAAGGAAATACATAAAAGATTCATTCATGTAGAGAAAACAACAGAGTCATTCATTCATATTAAAAACAAACAGACACATCATCAGATAGTAAGTTCAAGTACATATGCACAGACATCAGATACAGAAAACATAAACTAGGTTTGCTTGGACAGAATCATCTTCAGAAGTTGAGTGATCTCAGATGAAGACTCTTCTTGCTTTGTCATCCACTTTGCCATGTTGTCATTCTTCTGATCTTGCTTGGGCATCCATTGTGCCATGTCTTCAGTCTTCTGGTCTTGCTTGGCCATCCATGACTTGATCTCAGATTGTCCAACTTCCAATATTGCAATCTTATCTTCTAGATCTGGATTCTCTTTCTTGATTTCAGATGAAGAAGGTGGGGGCAGATTCTGAAGCAGGAACATAGTCAATTTCCATTTGGGATGCAGAGTCAGGAGCAACAGATCCAGAGGGATTTTCCACAATTGTCATAGCCAGTGGATTTTCTTCAGAAGCAGATTCAACAGAAACTTCTGTAACAGATACTTCAGAAGATGAAGGTACATCTTCAAGAAGCAAAGGTGCAGGTCTTTTTACATTCCATATCATGCTTCTGGCAGTCTCAGCAAATCTTAGCTTCGCATCATCAGAACATACATTCTTTAGATTTGAGGCTACAGTATTGAATCTGGTAATGAAGCTATTCCAGATAGCATCAGATTCATTTGCATCCATGGTTGAAAAGCATTTCTTCTTAACAGAGCATAAATGCATCTTTATTTCTTTCATAAAAGTTGCAAATAAATTATCAACATTTAGCCTAGTTTTTGGTTTCAGAAGGGTTTCCAAGGTGAATGGCTTAGGTTGAGGTGGATGTGGAATGGTAAATTCTAGAATAATGATCAGAGGGCTAGGATATACTGGTTTCTTCTGAGCTGGCATAATACGAAAGAACTGTTTGATTATACAAATGGAAGGGATGAAAGCTTTTGGATTATCAAAATAAGGAACAAACGCAGATTGTTTTGGCTTATCAAGGCAAGGAACAAAAGCTGATTGAGGTGGTTGATCAAAAAAACGTTCTATTTCAAGTCCATATGGAAGGGGATCAGATGGAAACGGTTTAGAAGAAGCAAATGAAACAAATTCAGATGTTCTTGGTATAGGTTCAGGAGTGGGTTCAGGAATGATAGTATCAGATGTAATGGGTAGATCTGGTTGGTTAGATTCAAATACTCTGAGGGAAGGGTGTGAGATAACATCTGGATGGATATTAGATTCAGATGAATCAGATGATGTGGTTGGGGTACAAGATGTAGAGGATACAACAAACATAGTCTTGAGAGGTTGAACATCCAGAATCTCAGAGTCAGGTATGTTTGCTTCAATAGGATTTGATGGTCCTAGTTGAGGATCAGAAGGTTTGGATGATGGTGGTTCAGATACAACTGGTTCAGATGCAAGTTGTTCAGATGCAACTTGTTCAGGTGCAACAGTTTCAGATGCAACTGTGTCAGATTGTATGGGTTCAGATGCAGCTGGTTGTTGTATTTCAGGTGGTTGTTATTGTGTTGTAGGTTGTTTTGTTGGTTTTGTTTGTGGTTCTGATTGTAGAATATCAGATGATTTAAATGGTGTAGTGGAAACAGGATCAGATGGAATTTGTGATGTAGGAATTTTTCGTGGATCAGATGTTTGAGATGGAGCAGGAATAGTTTGATTTTGAGTGAGAGGAGGTTCAGGCATAGAACTATTTGTTGATATATTTACAGCAATTTTAGTAAGAGAAGATAAACATGATTTAGTACCTTTAGTCTTTATGCGCTTGGTAGGAACAGAGGGAACTTCTCCAGAAGCTTTTCTCTTGATCTGCTTCTGTGGTTTATCAACAACTCTTTGTTTCTTCTGAGCAGCAACTTCTTCTGCTTCTAATTGTTTTCTTTTCCTCATGTTCTCATCATACACATCTGGCATAGGTTCTCTTGCTCTTATCAAAATATCAGCAGGAATAGGTGTTCCATCTGCTTTGCACGCATCAATATACCAAACAATAATCTCCCTAGGTTCTTCAGCACCAAAGAGTGGAAAGTTTTGAATTGGAATCCTCTTCTAACTAACTTCAGAAACATTTAGCTTCTTGGGAACAACTGTGAGTTCATCCACAATCTTTAGCCTCTGAAGACTCTTTGCATTCAATGGTTTTCCAACAATTGATTCAAGCTCATCTTTAACTCCAGCTTCATAGAGAGCAGTTACCAGACCATTCTCTGTTAGAATGTCTGAGATCAACCTTCCAAAAGGAATCCACGTCCTGATCTTCTGTCCCTTATCCTTTATGGTTTCTCTGGATGCATTGATGTGATGCCACCGATGCATAAAGAGAATGTATGGAAGATCTACTTTTGTACTTTGACTCAAGCAGTACATGAAATAGAGCTGTTCATTATTCACATAATCTGGAGAATTAGTTGATTTTCTGTGATTGATGCATCCCAGAAAAATCTTTGCCCAGATTTTGTAGTCAGGTTTCAGATCCTTAAATTTGTTAGAAGCCTGTCCATATGCAATCACTTTCTCATACACTTCTTCCATGTCAACACGCCGAGTTGGCAGATGACATACTCCATCAGTCTCCTCATACCCTATGAGTTTTCTGATGAGATCTTCAGTGATGATGATCTCCTGTCCAGAATAGAAGAGAGGATGAACTTTGGATAAACAGAAGCATGAATCCAAAATTCCTTCACCAAGTGTGGATATACTGGACCAAACAACCTGTCAAAATACTTAACCCAGCCTTGTGCATCAATAATAGAGCGTAACTCAAACCCATTTTCAGCCAGAGAATCAAATTCCACCATGGATTCACAAAGAACTTCAAGCTTGTCCATTGGGGTTAACAAAGTTCTCTTAGGTTCCTTAAATGGAGTAACACCCATGTTTGCTGACGTAACTTCAGCCATAGATGATTGAAACTGAGCTGATGTTGAGGATGATGTTGCCATTGTTGAAGATGAAGATGATTTGGACGAAGGTTTAAGGTTTTTGTGGAGAGAAAATAGCAAGCAGAAATGCATAAATTGTTTGTGAAGTGAAAAGTGTGAAATGGTGTGATTTGTGGTATTTATAGAGAAAGAAATTAGGGCAATCAAAAAGACACATTCAACATGTTCTCACAAAGCAATTAATGGCATTTAATGAAAAGAATAAAAATCATTTCAAAGCATTAATTGATTATAACAATTTGGGGGGAAAACCAAGATTTCACTATTCAAACAATACCTCAAATGTCTCTTCAGTAGTGTGCACGCCATCTTTTCAGATTCAGGGTGACACGTGTTTGCTTGCATGTGCTTCTGAATTCTCTTGAGAAATGAAACGTTAGCCAATGTTCAGATCCTCTAAGATTGGTTAGTTCAGATACACACAAATAATAATAATTCAATAAATCAAATAATTGACAAGTGAAATACTTCAGAGTTTTAAGCATTTTGCATCTGAGAAGTTTTGCTTCTGATAAATATCATTCTGGACAAAAATCCATACCAATATTTTTCAGAATAAACTTGAACCTATCTTCAGCAAAGGGTTTTGTGAAAATATCAACCTACTGATGATTTTCAAAGATCTGGTAGTCTTCTAGATGACTTTTCATCTAGAGCATCTGCGTGCTACATCCAGCAACAATAATATATTCTGCCTCTGTAGTTGATAGTGCAATTATAGGTTGCTTCTTGCTGTACCAAGAGATTAAATTTCTTCCTAGAAATTGAAAACTTTCAGAAGTACTTTTTCTTTCCACTCTGTCTCCAGCGTAGTCAGCATTACAGAATCCAACTAATTTGAAATCATCATATTTTCTGTAACACAAACCCACATTAGAAGTACCTTTCCGATACCTTAGAATCCTCTTAACAGCTGTTAAGTGTGATTCTCTAGGATCTGATTGGAATCTTACACACAAGCATACACTGAATAAAATATCAGGTCTAGAAGCAGTTAAGTAGAGAAGAGATCCTATCATACCTCTGTAGAGTTTCTGATCTACTTTCTTACTTACCTCTTCCTTACCAAGAGTACTTGTTGGATGCATAGGAGTCTTTGCCATCTTACTATCAGTCATGTTAAACCTCTTCAGAAGCTCTTTAACATATTTGGTCTGATGAATGTAAGTGCAATCTGAAGTTTGGTTTACTTGAATTCCCAGAAAGAATCTCAATTCTTCCATCATGCTCATCTCAAATTCAGCCTGCATACATTGAGCAAACTCCTTTCCCAGCATAACATTGGTAGATCCAAATATAATATCATCCACATATATTTGGCAAATTAACAGATCTTTCTTAAATGTTTTACAAAAGAGAGTTGTGTCCACTTTGCCTCTGATGAAAATTTTCTCCAGAAGAAAATTGCTTAATCTCTCATACCAAGCTCTAGGAGCTTGTTTTAAACCATAAAGAGATTTCTTTAGTTTGAAAACATGTTCTAGAAATTTTTCACTTTCAAAACCAGGAGGTTGGTGAACATAAACTTCTTCTTCTATAATTACATTTAGAAAGGCACTCTTAACATTCATCTAGTATAGAGTGATGTTATTTTGTGCAACAAAAGAAATGAGTAAACGAATAGACTCTAACCTGGCTACAGGAGCATAAGTCTTTGTATAATCAATTCCTTCTTGCTGGCTATAACCTTGAGCAACAAGCCTTACTTTATTTCTTTCAACTTCTTCTTTTTCATTCAACTTATTTCTGAAGACCCATTTAGTTCCAATTATGTTGAATCCCTTTGGTCTTGGAACCAAATCCCAAACATCATTTCTTGTGAACTGATTGAGCTCTTCTTGCATGGCAATTATCAAGTCATTGTCTTGCAGAGCTTCATCCACAGAAGTTGGTTCAATAACTGACACCAACCCAAATAATGATGCTTTAGATGATCTGAGGATGGATCTTGTTCTTATAGGGTCATCCTTCTTTCCAATGATCACATCCTTTGGGTGAGAGGCCTTGATTCTGGAAGATGATCCTCTAATAGTTGATTCTTCAGAAATGTTTAAGTTGTTCATTTGAGAAGCTAAAGGAATTGCATCTGGTGTTGCTTCTGGTTCCTTCACTTGAGCTTTGTCTGCCTCTGAGCCTTCAGAGTCTGTGAGAATTACTTCTCTATCTGCAGAACCTTCAAACTACTTTGGCTTTTCAATGCCAAGCTTATCATCAAATCTAACATGTATAGATTCCTCCACAATCTGTGTTTCAGTATTGTATACTCTGTAGCCTTTAGAGCATTCAGAATACCCAAGCATGAAACACTTCTGTTCTTTAGAATCAAACTTGTTAAGATTCTCTTTAGTGTTCAACATATAGCAAATACATCCAAAAGGATAAAAATATGAAATGTTGGGCTTTCTGTTCCTCCACAATTCATAGGGAGTCTTTTCTAGAAGAGGTCTTACAGACACTCTGTTCTGAATGTAACAAGCTGTGTTTATTGCTTCTGCCCAAAAGTGCTTTGCCAGATTAGTCTCATTGATCAAGGTTCTGGCTATTTCTTGCAGAGTTCTATTTTTCCTCTCTACAACTCCATTCTGTTGTGGAGTTCTAGGACAGGAAAAATCACGAGTAATGCCATTTTCATTAAAATATTTTTCAAAATATTTATTTTCAAATTCACCAATATGGTCACTTCTGATTTTAATAATTTTAAAATCTTTTTCATTCTGGACTTGTTTGCAGAAGTCAAAGAACACAGAGTGTGACTCATCCTTGTGTTTTAGAAACTTTACCCATGTCCATCTGCTGTAGTCATCAACAATGACTAACCCATACTTCTTGCCTCTGATGGATGCAGTTTTTACTGGTCTAAACAGATCAATGTGAAGTAATTCTAATGGTCTTGAGGTTGAAACAACATTCTTAGATTTAAAAGAAGATTTTGAAAATTTTCCTTTTTGACATGCTTCACAAAGAGCATCTGAGTTGAACTTCAACTTAGGAAGTCCTTGACCAGATTGAGTTTATTAATCTGAGATATACGTCTCATATTAATATGCCCCAATATTCTGTGCCAGACCCATTGCTCATCATTAACAGACAAGAGGCATTTAACATTTTGAACCTTAAGTTCTGAAAGATTTATTTTGTAAATGTTGTTTTTCCTCTTCCCATTAAATAGAATTGATCCATCCTTCTGACTAACAGCCTTACAACATTGTTGATTAAAGATTATATCATAACCATTGTCACTTAATTGACTTATGGACAATAAATTATGCTTTAATCCTTCTACAAGTAAAACATTAGATATAAAGGGAAGGTTACCATTGCCAATAGTACCAGAGCCAATGATCTTGCCCTTCTGATTCCCTCCAAACTTCACTTCTCCTCCAGATTTAAGCTCCAGGCTTTGGAATATAAACCTTTCTCCCGTCATGTGACGTGAGCAGCCAGAGTCCAGGTACCATGACTGGCGTCTTGACTTTTCTGCTAAATACATCTGCAACAGGGATTATCTTATCCTTAGGTACCCAGATCTTTTTGGGTCCTTTTGGATTAGTTGCCTTGAAAGTTGATATGAACTTCTGTCTTTTTACAACAGTTTTGTTCTGACTTACTTTTGGCTTAAACACAGGAACGTTCTGATCAGAACGTGTGTGTTTAATTTCATTCAGATGACCAAACTTAAAATGAGAGTATAAGGGAGTTTTCTTGATTACAAGTTTATCAACAGGCATTGGATTTAAATCCTTTCCAGAGGAAGATTCATATCCAATTCCTTTCCTGTTGTTTCTGCTAACCCCATAGATCATTGAAGCCATCTTGCTTCTATCTATGCTTTTAGCTAGAAACTTCTGAAAGCTGAAGTCATATTCTTCTAAAATGTTTTTGCATTTAGACTTAGTTTCAGACTCAGAGTCTTGTTGAGCTTTTTCAAAATTAGTTTTCATTTTTAAATTGTTTTCTTTTAGCTCAGCAACTTCTGACTTTAACAGATTATTCTCAGATTCAAGATTGCATTTATTCTTCTTGCATTTGAGCTTAATCTGATTGTAGTTTTTCAGGACTTCTGATAAAACTTTAATAAGCTCTTCCCTAGTCAGATCAGAAAGTACCTCTTCAGAGTCAGATTCAGAATCAGACTCAGATCCAGATGATCCTTCATTCTGATCTTCAATGCCTGCCATCAGAGCCATGTTGGCGCATTCATCTTTAGATTCTAATGAAGATCCAGATTCATCTGAATCATCCCATGTTGCCATCAGAACCTCCTTCTTGTGCTCAGGCTTTCTTCTGGGCTTTTCTTTCTGAAGCTTTGGACACTCGTTCTTGTAGTGGCCAGGTTGTTTGCATTCAAAACAAACAACTTCCTTCTTTCCAGATCTTTTTGGTACAGAGGACTCCTTGCGCTGATCTGGCTTCTTGAAGTTCTTGAACTTCCTCTGCTTGTGCTTCTAGAGTCTGTTGATTCTTCTGGACAGCAAGGATAGTTCATCTTCTTCTTCAGAAGAAGACTCTTCAGAACTCTCTTCTAACACCTGCAAAGCTTTCACAGATTTGTTAGATTTTAAGGCAATTGACTTACCTTTCTTTTGAGGCTCATCTTCCTCAAGTTCAATTTCATGGCTCCTTAGTGAGCTGATTAGCTCCTCCAAAGTGATCTTGTTCAGATCCTTAGCAAGCTTCAGAGTAGTGACCATAGGTCTCCATCTGATAGGCAAGCTTCTGATGATCTTCTTCACATGATCAGCAGTTGAGTAGCCTTTGTCCAGAAGTTTTAGACCAGCTGTGAGGATCTGGAATCTAGAGAACATAGTTTCTATAGACTCAGATTCTTCCATTTTGAACGCTTCATACTTCTGTATTAGCGCCAGAGCCTTGGTCTCTTTAACTTGAAGGTTTCCTTCATGTGTCATCTTTAAAGACTCAAACATGTCAAATGCAGTTTTTCTATTTATGATCTTCTCATACTTAGTATGAGATATTGCATTTAACAAGATTGTTCTAGTCTTGTGGTGATTTCTGAACTCCTTCTTTTGGGCTTCAGTCATTGATTTTCTATCAACTTTCTTCACATCCCCATCAGTGGGATGAACATACCCATCAATGACCAAGTCCCATAAATCAGCATCATAACCAAGGAAGAAACTTTCTATCATGTCCTTCCAATAATCAAATTTCTCCCCATCAAACATAGGGGGTTTTGTGCTGATTCCCACTCAACCTTCATCGTCATTATATCAACGACCTTCTCATACACATTTGTATCCATACACTGATGGATATAGAACGACACCTTCTGATCCTTCTTCCTTATTTCTCTATGTGTGTTTCTTTATGCTTCAGTTTCATCTGCTGAAACCATTTCGTAACCGTCATTGACGATATCAAGAACATCTAGAAGACCAAATAACACACACATCTGAATCATTCATTGATTCCAATTCTTTCCATCAAAGACTGAAAGCTTCGTGTTCAAGCTACCGTTTCCACCATTCACCTTTGTTCTTGTGCAAATTCACTAAAATCTAACCCAACACTTATATTTCCTGATCCCTCAGAATCAAGAAATGTGATTACATTTCGATTTTAAACTTCAATTAACTGTGAACTTAAGAACCAAAATCAATCACACACACCTCGCGTTCACTCGTGTTTCCCTTTGTGCATCCCGTGGATCCAAACCGAAGCGTTAGGTACCAAATGTTGGTGCACAAGAAGGAAGATGGTCAAGATGATGAAGATGAGAGAGAAAAGAGAGAAAAGTTGTAACTAAATTTTCAACTGAAAATGATTACAAAATTATGTTACAACTAAAATTCAGCCTCTACTTATATACACACATTAAAGCTAAATGCAATTAAAATTAAAATCAAATGAAACTTAAATGAAATGCTAACTGGATTGGTATTACACTTCAATAGAATTGTTTTGAATAATAAATTTTAATATAAAAATTACTAGGGGTGTTTGCGGTGCGGTTTGGGCTGTTTTGACATAAAAGTCATCTGAACCGCAAGATAAAAAAAGCATGCAGTTTGGTTTGGTTTGGTCGGCTATTATAAATAAAACTAAATCAAAGCAAACCAAAACAATGTGGTTTTGGTTGGTTCAGTTATTTACAAGATTTTTATTTAGTCATACATACACATAATAACTTTATATTTAGTCATTCATACATTATCAAATAACAACAAAATTCATCATATTTGGACAACAATTTCCATTTAATATACAAAAATAAAATTAGACAAAAGTGGAATAAAAACACATAAAATAGTAGCATATAATATAAAAAAACATTACAATGAAACAAAAAAATAGAGGGTAAAAGATATTAAAGAATATGAAAAAGAAAGAATATATGAGATGAGAGATTAGAGAAGAGAGGTACAATAAAAACATAATTGGAAGAGAAAATAATAACATAAAAAAGAGAATATGAAAAAGAATTAACCTAAGAGAGGAGATATTAGGGAAGAAGAGACGAGATGTACCTAGCAAAGAAGATGAAAAGAAGGTGTGGTAATGCTAGGAGGGATTTGAGAATGATGGAATTAAAAATCTAATTGTGAGGAAGAAAAAACCGTCTATAATTATAAGACTAAGGAATAATAGGTTTGGATTTGAGTTGAATATGGGTTAAGTGAAGTTTGGGCTATAACATAATGCGGTTTGGTTTGATTTGAAAAATACAAACCGAAAATCAAACTGAACAACACATTTTTGTTAAATAATGACCCAAACACATCTGAACCAAATGCGGTTTTTGGTTTGGTTTAGTTCGGTTAACGGTTCTCTATTGTTCCTGTCCGGTTTTGAACGCCCCTAAAAATCACGTTTAAACTCAAAAGGTATAAATTCCAACTTCAAGTAGAATTAATTTTACTTTAGAAGAATCAACATCTCAAAATCATTTTAAAATCAATTATACATTGCTAGAATTGTTTTTGCCTCTTCCAAAAGCAAATCAAACATATACTACATGTAATGAATGAATCTCTTTCTTTTTTTTGTTAAAGAGAGTAGTTAAGAGAACTATTCCTTTCTGTTGGGGATAATAGTTTATAAAAAAGATAAGAATAGATAAGATTGTAATTGCATTGAACTTTATAAGTTGTTTATATATAAGGTAGTTGTTACTTGCTCAACAAATAACTATCTCATAACCGACTAAAAATTAAAACAAACTACATCTAACTAACTACTATTAGAAAAACTAACTTCTACTAGGATAGCTTGGAATAAACTCAGCATCCCTTCTTAGTTTAAGTTATCAAAAGCTATGAATCCAAGTTCCCTTCTCAACTTTATAAGATACAATATTTTAATGGCTTTAGAGAGCACATCAACCACTTGTTTTTTTTGTCGGACAATACATCACTTCAAGCTTCCCCTTGGTGACTTGGTCCCTAAGAAAATAGAACATGGTTTCTATATGTTTTCTTTTCCCATGTTTAATGGGATTTTTGGCTAGGTTGATTGTTGATTTGTTGTCTATTAGCATCTTAGTTGGTTTCTTTAGCTTGATCATCAAGTCATTCAACTAGGATTGGATTCAATTTGCTTGACATAATGTAACACCCAAAATTAATTTAAAATATTATTGTTATTATTATTTCAATATTATCATATATTGATGATTTTATTATTCATATTGTTATTATTGCTATTAATATTATTATTATTAGGACTTGTTATTATTATTGATATGATTATTTGTAAGTAATGTTATAAAGTAAAATTAGTAGAGGGAAAAGGAGAGAAATAGGGGAGGAAAGAAGTAGATAGAAAATAGAGAGAAATAGGGAAGAAATGAAATAGAGAGAAAAAGAGAGAGAAATAAAAAGAGAGAAAGCCTCAAATTCACCAAGGAGACTGCAGTAGAGATTGAGAAAAGAAGAGTTGTCGCCATTGTTGAGAGCTTCACAAAATATTTTCTGCAATAATGAGGTTAGGGGAGAATCGTTCTATAAATTGGTATTTTTGTCTAGGGTATAGGGGTTTTTCTTAAAACCCTAAGTTCTATGAAATTTTATATGGATTCATAGACCTTAAGTCATGATTCTCTCTCTTATCACCTTGGGTTATGCATGAAATTAAGGTTAAGGTTTATGAGTTGTGATTGTATGTTGTTTTGAGTTATGAATTGTGTGATTATTGCCTTACCATGTTTTTTTACATGGTTATGAATGATTTATACTTCTAATTGCCATTATGAATTCATATGCCTGATTAAACTTCTAAGAACTAAGAAAGGAATCCCATTACTTGAATATTTTTCCACTATCATCTTGTAAAGATCACAAATTAATCTTGAGTGATACTTGTGTAATATCGTTAAGATGTAGGATTTGAATACTATATTGAATTGGACTTACACTGTGTGAAATTGTTGGAAAAATTGGTGATTTTCAAGTCCCAAGTGTGAAAAATTGCACTTTAAGATAAGCCTTTTCAATGGGCTCTGCTACAGCTCGTAATGGCTGCTATATGAGGGCATAGCAGCTCTCTGGTTTTTTTTTATAGAAAATATTTTTTCCTGCTATGGTCGTAGTAGCTACTAAAAGTACTCGTAGCAACCCTCTAATTTCAATCATCTTGTGTGATTTTGAGACCATAACTTGAGTTCCGCATATGACTTTGTGGATTCTATCTAATATTCTAGCTTCAGTTGTATTATGATTGAGTATCAATCATTCTCACTTTTAATGCAATTTCATTGTTTATAAAAACATTCTCTCAAATTTGTAATTTTAATATCTTTATTTGTTACAATAAAAAAATAAGCTTCAGAATCTCGATTCTAATGTTGTTTCTTCGATCCAGACATCTTTTCAAAATGTGATGATGTTTCCATTTCCCAATTTATAAGATAAATGATTTCACTTTTTTCTAATGATACACAAATGAATGTAATTCTACCCGAGCAAATTTGAAGCTTTAAGGTTGTGCTCTTTAGTATTCATTAATTTCGCCTTCACATAAGACTTTATCCCCATTTGTTGAGTAATAAAATATTAAACAAAGCTTAGTTTTTCACTCCAAGTTAGCCTTCTTCATTTTGTAAGAATATCTTATTCCACTTCATCCAACAAATCATATTATTCTCATTGTTTCTGCCCCTATAAAAATTAAATTTGAATTTGAGTGTGTTCCAAAAATACAATTTTTTGGAACTTTGTAAAATGAAATGAAGAATATTGATAAGATGTTGAGCATTTATTTAGAGAATTTCTTATTTCATCTTAGATGTTTCTAATGCACCATGTGAATTTCTACATATGTCCCCTTATTTCGGAGATACATCTCCGAACACATCTATTTCTAAATAAACGTTGATATATTCCAGAGATATATCTCCGAAACCATTTTAAAAATTCAAAACATGTCACTCAGAAGCCATTTACATTTGAATTGTTCTGGAGATGCATCTCCGACAATATTCCAGAGATACATCTCCGAAGTGTATCAGAATATATGTTTTTTGCTATAAGTTGTGTATTTGTGTTCAGATGAAGTATGAAGCACGGTCTTAAATAAAAAATAGACGTACAAAATAATAAGAGACTAATATTGGATGTGTCAAAAATGATATAAAAATATATGTGAAAATGTCGTAAATTCGAGATCCAAAATGTAACAAAATCGTAAAAATAAAGTAGAGAGTATAGTAATACAATAAAATAATAACAGACTACTACTGTGTGTGCCTGACAACATCTCATTTACATCCTCTGCCTCCTTGTCCATCAATCCCCCCATCCTTCAGCGATGTCTCTAGTACAATAGTGCCCCCATGTGCCTCCTCCATGATGCCATCCAGAACTCGCCTGACATCAGACCCATCAAGGAAGATACCCTCATCAATGCCTACCTCTGCAATCTCCACTATGCGACGACTCCTAGGCAAGACATCATCAGTTTGATTTAGCTGATCCTGCTCCTCCTCTAGTATCTCCTGATGAGCTAGTCTCGATGGATCTCCTGGAGCAGTCTGCACCATGTACAGATATGACACTCTGAAGAACTATGTGATGTAGCCCTCGACGTAGCTCCATTCGTTCGGTGCTATGGTGGCTCGTGCCTCCTCCGGTACTAGATGACTCTCATAATCAGGAAACATCTTATCTATCTGTTTACGAGACAGGGCAAGAGAAGTAGAGACAACAGGGTGTCTAGGTTTGGCCTGGGTGTACCCGAACTGCCACATGACTAGATTAGGCAGATGAGGGGCACGATCTATATTGTCAAATGGCCGCGTCTGATGGTGATCCACATAGCTGTTGAAGTGCATGTCCTCAGCAACCAAACAACCTAGATAGACTCTAAAAGGATGGACTGCCTAGTTCCCTTTGAGTAGGATAAAAGCACAGGCATGTGACATATCCTTATTATACTCATCCACACTCGCCGACCCAATGATGCACGGGTAATGTTAGAGGATCCAAGCTTGAAATGAAAATAAATAAAAAAGGATCAAGAGTTATTGATAATACGTTTACAAATATGAAATGAAAATGCAAAAAAACATTCAAGGATCAAGAAATATTACCACCAGTAGTGTCATGCTGCCTGTGACATGCTTCGTCTTCCATCGACATCCCTCCCTCAACTTAGAATAAAGATAGGCTAGGAAAGCCACCCTTTAGTTGTACTCATGGGTCTGAGTGAGGTCCAACAAGTACCAGAGGTATGCAATGTCAGTACAAGTGGCACTCGTGTCCACAAAAATGCAAGTGTCAACAAAAAAAAAGAAAGTATACACCATGAGCATGTTGTTCCCTAAGGATCTCGTCATCATAGATCTTCCTTAGGAACTCAAATTTATCATAAGCACCTCTGGTTCTATCCACCTCCTTCATTGCCTTCTCTGAATCAGCCCCTAGATGATCTACCATTATCTCGACTACCTCGTCTTTCGTCATTCTCCCATGATCGATAAATCACCCCCTGATTGAAAGATGTAACAAACACGAGACATCTTATAGTGTGATAGACATCTCACCATACAGGAGATGAAATGACAAGGACTCAGAGTGCCATCTTTCCATGAATGCATTAAGCATCCCGTGGTTGACCAGAGTGTACCCAGTCATGCATAGGCCCTTCAGGCCATATAAGGACATAATCGTCTAAAACCAATCCTTATATGGCTGAGGCAAGCCAACAATATTCCTCCATGGTTAAGAAACTTTTGGAGATCATGCTCTTGAAATTATCCGGAAATTATCACTGTCAGTAATAATCAATGTCAGAAATAATCAATGTCAACCATTAAAATTTAACGCATAAAAAAATAAAAAATGTAACTAATGCTACCTATCTATTACAAATATGTCTGGTTGTATGGTCTGGATACAAAGGAAGTAAGGAAAAATCATATGGACCTCCTCCAATACCCTCTAGCTCGGCATCCGCAGCAGCCTCACGCTCTAGAGGTGGCACTGGATCAGCAGGATTATCAACGGGAGGTGATACTAGAGTCGTAGAAGGTGGCACTGGTGAATACTGACACCTGCATAAGGATGGGGAAGTGAAGCGTCAGATGGTGAATCCCATCTCCTACGTGTCATACCCCAAATTTGTCCTAGTATACTTTATCTTCACTTGTATTTTCGTCCACTAACCATCGTTCAAAAATTCAAAAATATGTTGTTCATTTGAGGTCAAACAAGAAAGTGTCTCATGATCAGGCTAGGGTATGCTTGATCTGAGTGGTGTGTGTCTGAAGTTTCAGTTTGGGTTTTTGTGCCATTTCAGGTTATCCGTATGTGGATCATCAGAAATCATTTCCTTTTCAATCAGACCCTAATGAATTTGAAGATCCATATTATTTCATGGTCATTATCTTAGAACTGATGATTTCAGGGTTGATTTTTGGTAAGTCAGGCAGGCCAATTATTCAAAATAATTGCAAGTGTGATTCAAGAATGTCAGATTCAATGTTATTTCAAATCTGGTCGAAGGCGTTGTTCAAGAATTATGGAGGGTGTGAAGAGTATTATGAGTTCAAAGTCCATATCACAACAATAAAAGTCCATACATTCATGCTCAAAAAATAAAGTCCATTAGGCCTATTACCAAAGAAATCCACACATTGCAAGATTTATACAACAGAAGTTCATAATTCCAAATTCAAAAAAAAAGGAGAGTGAAAAGCCCATCCATAGAACTCATTATACATTAACACAATTGTTACAAAGTCCATACATTAAATAAGATCCCATTCATGGAGGCCCATTTGGCAATGCAACAAGAAATAAAAACCAAGTCAAAAGCTTATCCAAATACATTCCTAACACAATACGAGCAAGCCATGTGCCTACACATCTTGAGATATCCGACCCACATCATACCAGCCATAACCATTTTTTCCTAGCCATGTTATACATTCCACTACCACGTCACACAACATCACAACCTTGATTCACCAATACACACACCACCAAACCGTCATACCACTCCTTGCGTAAAACCTGCAAAAACACATACACAAAACAATTAACAACAAACAACACAAGATGCCACAAATGAATTTGAAAAACCAATGCGCACCAAAACTGTACCTTTGCCAAACTAAATGCAGCCACAAAATTTCATACACAAAACCATTTACCTGCAGTCACAAAACCAAAACCAAAACACGCACATGATCCTCCAAAACTTTGCAAACCATAACAATATGACCTCCAAAACACAACCAACTCTTCAGCCCATAATTCATAACCAGCCAAGCTTTGTACATACTCAACCAAAACACGAAACGATAACATAGAAATTACGCACGCATCAAAACCGGTCACAACACCAAAAGTTTCCCAAATACGCACAAGCCAAAACATTTTGCTACATGACTCAACAACCTATAATACACCATGCTACACAATACACAAAATCAGTTGACCCCACAACCAATTCACGACATGAACAACAATTCAAAAACCGATTTCGTTTAAAAAAACCACACATTAATTCTTCCCAAAACACCCTAAATTCTCTCTATATAAACACCCTTCTCACCTTATTCCTCAAGCTCCAACGCCAAGTAAACCCTGCTGAAATCTCTCCCCAAAACCCTTCGAACCTTCCTCCATCCTTTCTCTAACCTCCATGTTCTTCCATCCAAATCAAACCTCACAAACCTTTTTTTGACCTCCATTCTTCCACAAACCTTCAATCATCACCTAAGTCACCCACAAACCGAGACACACAAAAAAACATATCCAACAAAACCCAAAACAACGCAGAGAGATTAGAAGAAGAGAATTTGAGACGAAACGAAATAAATACGAAACGAATCGAACCTGAATGAAAGAGTAAACACAATAAAAAAAGGACTGAGACTAACCGGGGTCGAACAAAAGAAGGTTGGATTATTGGTTCTTGTTGATGTAGACGCTGATTTCTTTGTGCTTTATTTGTTTGTTAAACTTAATTTTCATTTTAAAGAGAGAACTTGCCATGCCTTTTCTCTCATTCTGTTTTGACCTGCTCTCTTTCTTAAAGATTATGTTTTGCCTTAAAAAAATAAAAACCAGATGCTATTATATTGCTACTATTATTTTGTTTTGAGATGAAAACATGCTGCTGTCATGTCGACCGTGATTGGTTTTGGTTTTTTTTTTAAGCTTATGTCAATAGTTCATTTTATCTCCACCCTTCTTGCTTTCTTCTACCGTGTTTCATTTTTGTCAGGATGATGGGCTTTAGCCCATATGATTCCACTCCTCACACTTAACTAGCTTCAAGCCGCCTTTGTCTTATTTTTTTTTACTTTCTATTTTAATTTGTTTTTCATCTAGTTTACCTTTTAATTTTTCCTTTTTTCTTTCTAAAAAAGGGTCATTTATTATTTTTTATCAATTGATTTATTTTTGATATTTTATTATCACTTTCGTTTCTTTTCATTTTGATTTTCTTTTCGATTCATTTTTTGTTCGATTAAGTCTTTTAAATCATAAATGTTGGTTATCGAAGTTGTTAACCTTCATTATTTCAAATCTATATGGATTGATCCTTTGGATCATTTTCTATACTTTGGGATTGTGATAGGTTACCTTCGATTAATCGACGAAAGTTTATGATTAAGACAAGACCGTTTTTTTTCTTTTCGTGTGGCATGATTTCTTTGAGAGCGGCCTCTTATAGCATGACGTTCCTCATACATCGGGCTACGATTGCTTGGCACTAAAGTAGACCCGATTCGAAAGGTGATCATTCAATCAATAAGAATTAACGACTAACAACTGACTTTAATTTCTGTTCAATATTATCTTGCTTTACCTTTTTTTCAATATATCCTTGATTATATTATTACTGTTCATATTATACTATTCATATCATATTGCCATATTACTCTTATCTTGTTCATCTTATCTGATTCAAAACACAAATTATGATAAAATTATCGAAACTTTAAAAAACTTTCAATTGGTTGACTGTGGTTACTATCCTTTGCAAGGATAGATGGATATGTACTCTTGCTTATTGCCTAGTTTAGGACACCTTGCATACACATGGCTTCCTCTTGGGCTACCTGACAATGACCCCATTTATATCTTGCAATCTTGTGTACTTTACACGTACCCCGCTCCCTTTTCAATGTATGCACTTTAGTCGCTTTTCGTTGATTGTGGTTGGTTTACTAGAAGCACCCTTAGGGACTAGCATAGACTAAACCATTTTCAAACTGATTCTAGATTCGATGTCGAGCTATTTTTCAAAACACCCTTGTAAGTCGATTGCTCGTTAGCATCGCCATCAACCTAACGCACACACTTGCACTTTTTCTTTGGTCGTTACTAGGAGGACCTTAGGGACTAGGATCGATCCAAACTATTTCGCAAACCCTTGATTGAACGTCAAGTGGCATTTTCTTCAAACTTGTAAGTCGAACGCCTTTTGCCTCGCCATCAACCTCTTCACATATAATCAAACCCTTATCCAACATCAAGTGGATTTTCTCAAGCAAACTTCAAAAACACATAACAACTATCAAAACACTAATTTCATTAAAGGTAAAGTGAGGGGGATAGAATCTTCAATCCTTTTCCTCAATTGTTTGGGTGCGAGTTCCATTACTCGTGTGTGAATAATTTTCACCTATAAAAGCTAACAAACTGTAGTTCACGAACTACGAACGCACTAATTCTTAATTCTTGCCCGAATAAAGATACGTAGGCACAAGGACCTCAATCCTTGGTGAGCTACCTTCTTTATTTTCCATCTTTTGCGTCAACCTTTCCTCTACTTTTTTCTTTTTCCACCGTCTGCATCTATCTTTTTCTTTTTCCACCTTTTTCGCTGTTTCTGTCCAAACCCGTTTACCCGTAGTCCGAACTACAAATGCTCTGATTTTTCATTCTCGTCTGAATGAAAATACGTAAGCACAAGGGCCCCAATCCTTACCTAGAACTCTCTCATAAAACCACCTCTTTTCCCTTAGCAATCGAATTCTTTTATTGTACCTTTTGCTTTATCTCGCTTAGAAGAAAATAAATAAAATTAGTTAACTTTCATCACAAATCGAACTAAGAGGTTCCTGTTGAGTACAACGGACGTAGAGGGTGCTAATACCTCCCCTTTATGTAATCGAATCCCAAACCCAGGATATGGTTGTGATGACCATGTTATTATCTCTTAAAGGTTTTCTCGATATTTTCCTTTACCTCTTTGGGATAAATAAAGTTTGGTTGCGACTCTGTCCGAGCCAATTCTTCTGCACCTTTTGTGCAAAGGTCGTATTTTTTCTCTCCAAGGTGAGACAGCTGGCGACTCTACTGGGGAACACATTGCTCCATGCAAGAAAGAGTCAAGCTTATCTTAGTTCAAATTGTGATGCTCGTTAACTTCGCTTATTTGTTTTATTCTCATTTGTTTATTTGTTTACTTTCCTATTCCTTATCTATGTTACTATTGTTTATTTGGTTTTGGGTGCTGTGTGAGATGGCTCTATACCTGAGTCTGAGAAAAAACATAGGATTAGGGTGGTGGTTGTGTAGTAAAGGCTTGCGTTGAATCTTCTGCGTGAGGTCGATACGAAAACCCCAATTGGAGTAGATTCACTTGGAAATGTTATTATTTTGATGAGTCTTCGTTACAATGATAATGTTTTCAAGCATGAATTGTTGACTCCAAGGACCATTAACTCGTTCAATCCATGGTGGTTGGTAGTGTTAACTCCTTTTGGGTTAATACGAAAGCCCCAACCAAATGTGATTCCTTGAATGTATTACTTTATGACAGTAATATTTTTAACCTCGATCTATGACTCTGAGATACCTTCTTAGAACCCGTTGTCGATGGTTCTGTAGTTAAAGCCTTTGAGGAGTCTTTCTCGTGGGGAAGATACGAAAACCTTACCTAGAGGAGATCATTTCAAGGATGTTATCGTATGATGAGGCTTCATCATGGCTATAATGTCTTTGAAAGGCATCCATGACTCTAGGAACCTACCCATTTTAGAATCCACCGTGGGGCTTCTTTGATCAGAGACTTTGATTATTGACGTGTTACTTTGACCAACCTCAAAATCGATTGAACCTGTGATCCTGGAATCTTGCATCTTGTATTTCATCCATGTCATTTCATTGCATTGCATTGCATCAGTTATGCATCTTGCATTTCATTTTAAAATCTGAAACTCATTTCACCTTCATCTCTAGTAAATCAAACTGATTCCTCGACACCAGTATGTAACTCGAGCCAATACTAGGCGAATGATGAAGCAGATTCAACAAGAGAAAGTCGCATTAAGAGAGGAGTTTGACTCTATCAAAATCAAGATCGACCAGATTCTCGAAGCCATAACCATAGCCAGAAAGGAGGAAGAATTGCGTGAGGCCGCTACCGCTAACAATAAGATCCCTGTGCAAGGGTCTACCTCAAGGCTCTCAGTTTCTATTCCCAACCCTATCATCTATGAGATGCCTCTGAACTTCATTTATGCCGTTGAAGGAGCCACTTCTCAACCATTTCCAACATCTGGAGTTACTGTTGGGGCTATCTCACAAGCCCAACCTACTATTATTCAGATTTCCATCCCTCATGCTGAAGAAGATCTGCAAGATGAGTATGACGTTCAAAATTGTCATACTGTTGTTCCAATTGCTAATCCTGCTACTACTCAGGATTCTGAAGCTATCAAGATGTTTCGTGATTTAGCTGAGAAACTCCGAGTCATGGAAGGACATAACTCGACCTCCTTGAACGCCTTGGAAATGTGCTTGGTGCCTAATGTTGTAATTCCACTTGAGGGTCTCAGCTGTCCCAATAGTCATATGAAGATGTAATATCGCAAAATGGCTGCTTATGCCATAGATGAAAAGCTCATGATGCATTGCTTCCAAGATAACTTGTTTGGAGCAACTCTCAAATGGTATATGCAACTAGAGCGATGTAGTGTGCGCACTTGGGCTGATTTAGCTAAAGCCTTTGTCAAGCAGTATAAATACAACAAAAACCTTGCCCCGAATCATACTCAACTTTAGAGTATGGCTCAGAAGGACAACAAATCCTTTAAGGAGTATGCCCAACGCTGGAGAGAGTTAGCTGCAAGAGTGAATCCACCACTTTTTGACCGTGAACTGGTTGACATCTTCATGGGCACCTTGCAAGGCTAATACTATGAAACGTTGATCAATAGTGTTTCTTCTGAATTTTCTCTGACTTGGTGATCATCGGTGAGAGAATTGGAAAAGGTTTGAAGAGCGGAAAGATCCAAGGAGGTTCTAGCAGTCAGGTTGTTGCTAAGAAGCCTTTCAATGGATACAAGAAAAAGGAGGGCGAAACAAATGCCATCTCTGCTTAAAAGGGACAAGCTCAACACGGAGCTCCTGCTCTAATGCCTACCCAAATTACTTATTTTCAATATCCATATGTTACTGCTGCACAATATGCTCCAATGCCTTATCAACAAGCTGTTCAAGCTCCAATTCTTGCTCAGATACCTCAGCAACAGGCTCCTCAGCAACAGTCATATCAGCAACAAGGGTATCAATATCCGCAACAGAATTAACAACAACAACCTCCACAACAACGTCAACCTAATCAACAAAGGATGAGAAGGCCAGAGAGAAAATTTGATCGTATACCTATGTCATATGCCCAGATCTTTTCTGAACTGCTAAAGGATAGGGAAATTACCCTGAGAGACCTAGCTCTGCCAATTGTTATCCCTCCATATTATGATGCTAATGCTCATTGCGAGTATCATAAGGGTGCTCTAGGGCACATAATTGAGAACTGCAGAGCCTTCAAACATAAGGTTCAAGACCTGGTTGATTCAAAAGATTTCACATTCATTATGAGGAGTGCAAATGTCACAACCAACCCTATGTCGCTGGCAAGCTAGTGCCAGCATAAAGTTAAAGAAAGGAAGTACATTTCCTCAAAGAAGGTAGTCATCATGCCATCTCATCATTTACATTCTTGTATTTTGTCTTTATTTATTTAAGTATTGTTTGCTTTAAACATTGTCGTTTGTATTTGGTTTTATTACTGTAGTGATTCTGCATGTTCTGAATTACTTATGTCGTATTCACTCATTAATTCCATTTACTGCAAAGCATAAACACATATTTATCCACTTCACACTCTTTATCAAACTGTTGTTTTAGCGAAGATTGGAGGGAGGATGACGAAAAACGAATAATCATAATTGCAAACCGCATGCTTTTGCATGAAATCTTGTCAATGATGTATATGCATTGTTTCAATTCCCCAAACATTGGAGAGACAAGGAGTTAATCCATAGTTAACCACTTCGAGCCAAGAAGTGGCAGTTTCCTTCAGATCCATAAACCTTTACACTCAACTTGGGGAAGGGTAGTGTTCAGTTAACCTGAATACACACCCAAATGACAAAGCAAAATCCAAAAGACATGACAATTGTTATTTAAAGATCCATGACTTGGCAGTCATAATCCTCCAACAAAATTAAAAAAAAATCAAAATCAAAAGCCTGCTAAGTCGAACACCTCAAAAGGAGACTTAGGCAAAAAAATCAAGGCAATCCCGATGGACTCGAAAAGCGAAATCAGTCCATGCAAGAGATAGGGATCAAAAGCAAAATCAAAAGAGGTTTGTAAATCCTCAGTAAAAACAAAATAAGATCCAGTGGCCACCATGTCAAATTCGAAGGTCATTGACATCCACCAAAATAAAATAAGGTAACTGCCATTTCTAGCAAACCTGGAATCATCACCATTACACCGTCAATCCTTTTGGAAGACAAATATGTGTAGAACTAACTGAACGTAGGACTGAAGATCATCATGAAGAAGGGGTGGGTACAAACCATGCTTTGAGCCTAATATTCTTTATTTCATGAACAGTGAATCAAACCATGTTACAACCCTCAAAAGACCTAATTGAGGAAAGGTTGTTCTGAAAGCATACTATTGCAAGGTTGCGTAAACTGACTCCCCACATATTTGCTAATCTTCAAGATTTGTGTCATTCTTCTTGCTATATCTTTCATACACTAGCAAAATCAGCACAACGTCTACACTAACGGTCCATTCGTCTCACATTATCACAACACTCCAATAAACGACTTTTTCAAAAACTTGCATGAACATTGCACTAAGATTACCATTTATGAATGAACAATTCTAACTGAAAATCAGTGCTTGACATTAAAGAAACTCCAACCAGGGGCAACCAGAGAGGAACTTGAACTTTCAGTGGTGTCGACCTGAGTCAAGACTACCTTAAAACCCGTAATCTGGGGAAAATTCTTCAAAATCTTAATCAGGGGCAAGTCATCTCAGAATCGCATCAAACTTAACTTCCAAAGGTCACACTATTTCAAGAACTAGTTAATCAAGGGCATATCATTACCATGTTCAGACATTGGGGAAAATAATGTCATAGAGTTTCTGTTCAAAGAGACTTCTTTCAAAAGACCCTCCAGACCGGTGCAAGACTAGTTGCAGAAGGTGAAACGAATTCGCAAAACCAATGTGCACCAAAACTATACTTGTGCCAAACTAAATGCAACCACAAAATTTCATACACAAAACCATTTACCTGCAGTCACAAAACCAAAACGACAACACGCACATGGTTCTCCAAAACATTGCAAACCATTACAATATGACCTCCAAAACACAACCAACTCTCCAACTCACAATTCACAACCAGCCAAGCTTTGTACAATTTCCTCTGAGCCATACGGACAACATACTCTGCCATAATACGAAACAGAAATGTGCAAATTATGCACGCATCAAAATTGGTCACAACACCAAACCTTTTCACATATACGCACAAGTCAAAACATTTTTCTACATAACTCAACAACCTGCGGTACACCACACTACGCAATATATAAAATCAGTTGACCCCACAACTAATTCACGACATGAACAACAATTCACAAAACGATTTCGTTTCACAAAAATCACACATTAATTATTCACTAAACACTCTCAATCATCTCTATAAATACACGCCCTTCCTCACCTCATTCCTCAAGCTCCAACGCCAAGTAAACCCTGATGAAATCTCTCCCCAAAACCCTTCTAACCATCCTCCAACCTTTCTCCAACCTCCATATTCTTCCACCCAAATCAACCTTCACAAACCTTTCTTATGACCTCCATTCTTCCATAAACCTTCAATCACCACCTAAATCACCTATAAACCGAGACGCATAACAACAACCATATCCAACAAAACCCAAACCAACACAGAGAGAGTAGAAGAAGAGAATTTGAGACAAAACAAAACAAATACGAAATGAATCGAACCTGAATGGAAGAGTAATCACAATGAAAAAAAGGACTGAGATGAATCAGGATCAAATGAAAGAAGGTTGGATTGATCGGTTCTTGTTGATGTAGACGCTGACTTTTTTGTACTTTGTTTGTGAAACTTAATTTTCATTTTAAAAGAGAACTTGCCATGCCTTTTCTCTCATTTTGTTTTGACCTGCTCTCCTTCTTAAAGATTATGTTTTTCTTGAAGAAATATAAACCTAATGCCATTATGTTGTTGCTATTATTTTGTTTTGGGATGAAAACATGCTGTTGTCATGTGGACCGTGATTGATTTTGGGTTTTTTTAAAGCCCGTGTCCATAGGTCATTTTATCACCACCCTTCTTGCTTTCTTCTACCATGTTTTCTTTTTGTGTGGATGATAGTCTTTAGCCCACATGATTCCATTCCTCACACCTATCTAGTTTCAAGCCCCCTTTGTCTTGTTTTTTTAACTTTCTATTTTAATTTGTTTTTCATCTAGTTTACCTTTTCTTTTTTCCTTATTTTTTCTTAAAAAGGGTCCTTTATTATTTTTATCAATTGATTTAGTTTTGATCTTTTATTATCACTTTCGTTTCTATTCATTTCAATTTTCACTTTGATTTTCTTTTTGATTTATTTTTTGGTCGATGAAGTGTTTTAAATCATAAATGTTGGTTATTGGAGTTGTTAACCTTCATTATTTCAAATTTGTAGGGATTGATCCTTTGGATGATTTTCTATACTTTGGGATCATGATAGGTTACCTTCGATTAACTGATGTAAGTTTATGATTAAGATGAGACTGCTTTCTTTTCTTTTCATGTGGCATGATTTCTTTGAGAATGATATACATATCATTTCTCTATCATGTTTTAGCACAAACATCGTTATAGAGTGGCCTCCTATAACATGATCTTTCTTATCACTAAAGTAGACCCAATTCGAAAGGTGATCATCCGATTAATAACAATTAATGACTAACAACTGACTTTAATTTCCATTCAATATTGTCTTGCTTTATTTTTTTTGCCAATATACCCTTGATCATATTATTACTCTTCATATCATTATTGTCATATTACTCTTATCTTGTTCATCTTATCTGATTCAAAATACAAAACATGATAAAACTATCGAAACTTTAAAAAACTTTCAATTGGTGGACGGTGGTTACTATCCTTTGCAAGGAGAGCTGGATTTGTACTCTTGCTTATTCCCTAGTTTAGGACACCTTGCACACACATGGCTTCCTATTGGGCTACATGACAATGACCCCATTTATTTATCGCAATCCCGTGTACTTTACATGTATCCTGCTCCCTTTTTGATGTATGCACTTTACTCGCTTTTCTTTGATTGTGGTTTGTTTACTATGAGCACCCTTGGAGGCTAGCATAGACTAAACCATTTTCAAACTAATTCTTGATTCGATGTCGAGCCATTTTTTAAAACACCCTTGTAAGTCAATTGCTCATTAGCATCGCCATCAACCTAACGCACACACTTACACTTTTTCTTTGGTCGATATTAGGAGCACCCTTAGGGATTCAGATCAATCCAAACCATTTCGCAAACCCTTGATTTGATGTCAAGTGGCATTTTATTCAAACTTGTAAGTCGAGCGCCTTTTGCCACGCCATCAACCTCTTCACATATAATCAAATCCTTGATCCAACATCAAGTGGATTTTCTCAGGAAAACTTCAAAAACACATAACAACTATCAAAACACTACTTTCATTAAAGGTGAATTGAGGGGGATAGAGTCTTTGATCCTTTTCTTTAATCATTTGGGTGTGAGTTTTCTTACCCGTGTGTGAACAATTGTCACCTCTAAAAGCCAATAAACCGTAGTCCATGAACTACAAACGCTCTTATTCTTCATTCTTGTTCGAATGATGATACGTAGGCACAAACGCCGCAATCCTTGACGAGCTACCTTCTTTCTTTTCCATCTTTTGTGTTAAGCTTTCCACTACGTTTTTCTTTTTCCACCGTTTGCGTCTACCTTTTTCTTTTTCCACCTTTTCCGTCGTTTCCGTCCAAACCATTTTCCCCTAGTCCGAACTATGGATGCTCTGATTTTTCATTCTCGTACGAATGAAAATACGTAGGCACAAGGGCCCCAATCGTTGCCGAGCACTCTCTCACAAAACCACCTATTTTTGCTTAGTAATCAAATTCTTTTTTTGTACCTTTTCTCTTTATCTCACTTAGAAGAAAACAAATAACATTAGTTAACATTCATCACAAATTGAACTAAGAGGTTCCCGTTGAGTACAATGAACGTAGAGGGTGTTAATACCTTCCCTTTACGTAATCGACTCCCAAACCAAGAATGTGGTTGTGATGACCATGTTCTTATCTCTTAAAGGTTTTTTTTCCATATTTTCATTTCCCTCTTTAGGATAAATAAAGTTCGGTGGCGACTCTGTCTCAACCAATTCTTCCGTGCCTTTTGCGCGAGGGTCGTATTTTTTTTTTTTGAGGTGCAACACTACGGGAAGAAGAAGCAAGTGGAATGGCCTGAGATGGAGTGACCTGAGGTGAAACACGACTCCCAAAAGTAGACGGCTCCCCAGAAGTCAACACATCTGCTTGGCCAGAGGTACCTGATGCCTCTGGAACCTGTTGGCTCCGCTCCCTCCAAACGGATACATGCTGAGAAACCCTGCCATGTCCTAGTCTGTCGACTATGTCAGCCATTATGCTCGTAAGGTATAGTAAGGAATATTAGTAGTGCACACAAACAAAACACACAAATTAAAAAATTTAAAAAGAAAACATATTGTAGGAAATTCTAGAGATGCATCTCCTGAAACACCATAAAACTATAATGTTGAACAATTATGTAGATTCATCTCTGGAAACACCATAAAACTATAACGTTGAACAATTCCGGAGATGCATCTCCAGAATTTCCCAAAGTATATGAAACGCTGATCAATTCATGAGATGCATCTCCAGAATATTCTGTAACACATAAGTCACATAAATGGCGAATCACTATAATAAATAACATTTTTATGACGAAGATTTCACAATGAACAATATAAACCAAGGGTGTATGTAACAGGAGCGCCTTATTTTAAAAAACATAATTAATCTGTTACCTCAGTTATATGTAAAGGCGACATAACAATATGCTTAGTGTTTGAGATTCAATTCCTAGCTCTTGCAGTTTTATGTTTTATATGTAACAAAAAATGAGCCTTTAATTGTCATATATTTTACATCTCATATGTTACCTCGGTTTTTAGGAAAACCGATATAAATAATCTCTATTTTTTAATTCTTTTTGGAACCAAAAAGGCGCCTTTATTTTTAAAGTTTTACGTCGGATATGTTACCTCGATTTTCAGTATAACTGCGATAAAAATTATTTATATTTTCTATTCACTCATTGTCTACCTTATTCACTTCTCGAGCCCTAAAAGAATACTTCTTATCCAGCCAACAAAAAGCTCTCTCACCATTATTCTTCGATATGCTATTAGTGTTGTTGTTGTTCTTGTTATTTTTCATTACTGTTATTCTTGTTATTCTCTTTATATTTTTAATTCCCTCTGTGTCTACCTTATTCACTTCTCGAGCCCTAGCAAAATAACACGTATTCTTCAAGGAGCCCTAGCGAACGAAAAAACTCTCTCACCATTATTCTCTGGTATATTATTATTGTTGTTGTTGTTCTTGTTGTTGCTTTGATCCATTACTATTTTTCCATTTATTCTCCATTACTGTTTTTCTTTATGTGATTATGGATCGTAGTTGGATGAAAGCTAATAGATTAAGTGTAGAGTATGAGAATTGATTGAAACAATTTTTTGATTTCGCTGGAAAAAAACCTTCCTGACACTAATGAGATTTTTTATTGTCCTTGTAAAAACTAATTTAATACGAAAAAAACATCATAGGGATGTTATGTTCAATCATTGTGGTTGTTATGAAATTATTCATAATTACACGAAATGGGTATGGCATGGTGAAGCGACAAAAAAGGGACCTCTTTCACATACAGTTGAAGATGATGAAGTTATCAATCATACTCTAGAAGACAACATTCATGATATTGGAGTTGATGCTTTCAAGAAAACATCATTGATAGATACTTTGCGAAGAGACATGAGATATTCCTTGTATCTGGGATTTAAAAGTTTTACAAAATTGTCGGTTTTGTTAAAACTATTTAATCTTAAGGCAAGAGGTGGGTGGACAGATAAAAGTTTAACTGAATTGCTATAATTATTGAAAGAAATGTTTCCCGATGGTAACACGCTGTCGAAAATTTCTAAGACCAATCATCCATATCGTAGATTGTGGAAGGATTTTAATGGAGAGCAGAAGTTTGATATTGCTCCAAAGCCCTTAACTGGGAAGGAAGTTTATAGAAAATAACAACACATTAAGGTTTTCTTTGGAAAGAAACAAAAAAAAGTGTGTGAAGAAAAATATTTGGAAAAAGAGGTCGGTATCCATACTGGTCTAGTCTTGATGTAAGATATTGTCTTGATGTGATGCATGTGGAGATGTATGTGATAGTCTGATTGGAACACTTCTCAACATTAAAGGCAAGACAAAATATATTAAGAAATCCAGAGAAGATATGATTGTGATGGGTATACAGCAAGAGTTATCCTCAAAAGAAGTAGGAAATAGAATCTATTTGCCCCTAGCATGTCACACTCTTCTAAAAAAGAGAAAAAAATTTGCGATTGTTTGTAGGGTATCAAAGTTCCCCAATGGTACTCATAAAATATGAAGAAACTTGTGTCAGAGAGTGATCACAAATTAGTTGGCTTTAAATCTCATGATTGTCATGTCTTGGTGCAACCTCTACCAGTGACTATCCGTGGCATTTTACCAAGTAATATAAGGGTTACTATAACCAAATTATGCTTATTCTTCAATGTTATATGTATTAGAGTTATTGATTTTGGAAATTTAGATGACTTGGAACACGAAGCTGCAGTTATCTTGTGCCAATTAGAGATGTTTTTCCCTCCATCATTCTTTGACATTATGGTTCACTTAGTTGTTCATCTAGTAAGGGATATTATAATTTATAGTCCAATTTATTTATGGTGGATGTATCCGGTAGAGCGTTACAAGAATATTTTTAAAAGGTAAACAAAGAATCATCACCGCCCGGAAGCTTCAATTGTATAAAGGTATATTACAGAAGAAGCTATTGAGTTTTGTACAAACTATTTATCAGAAGCTTCCTTTATAGGAATTCTTGAGTCTGAACATGATGGATGCCAAATAGGGAAACAAACAAGCATGTCTCATCAAAAGATCCAACATCTCACCACTTCTAAGGTGCTGGAACTTCTTCACATGGACTTAATGGGACCTATGTAGGTAGAAAGTCTGCGTGGAAAGAAGTATGCTTATGTGGTTGTGGATGAATTTTCAAGATACACATGGGTGAAGTTTATAAGTGAAAAATATGAAGTATTTGATGTTTTTCAAGAACTGTATCAGAAACTGCAAAGAGAAAAAGAAAGTAAAATTGTCAGAATAAGAAGTGATCATGGGAAGGAATTTGAAAACCAGAAGTTTGCTGAATTTTGCTCCACTGGAGGAATTAACCAAGAATTATCTTCTCGTATTACCCCTCAACAAAATGGAGTTGTGGAAAGAAAGAATAGAACCATCCAAGAATCAGCTAGAGCAATGATTCATGCTAAGAAACTACCTTATCATTTCTGGGCTGAGGCCATGAACACTGCCTGCTATGTTCACAACAAAGTAACCCTAAAAACAGGAACTATGACCACTTTGTATGAAATTTGGAAAGGAAGAAAACCTACTGTTAAATACTTTCATGTGTTTGGTAGCAAGTGCTACATTCTCTCTGATCGTGACCATAGAAGAAAGATGGATCCTAAGAGTGATGAAGGGATATTCTTGGGCTATTCTACCAACAACAGAGCCTATAGAGTATTTAACTACATGACCAATACAATGATGGAATCTATCAATGTTGTCATAAATGACATGCATAAGGAAACTGATGTCCCAGAAGATGTTGGAACATCATTTGATATCACAACTGAATCTGAAGACAACAACAATGACTCTAATCCCACCATCACTGAGGCTAAACCTATTAATAAAGGACCTTCCATCAGAATTCAGAAAGACCATCTTATTAATCTTATCATAGGTGATCCAAACAAAGGGGTAACCACTAGATCTAGAGAAATTGTCTCAAGCTCCTGCTTTGTGTCAAAGATTGAACCTAAGAACATCAAGCAAGCTCTAACTGATGAATTTTGGATAAATGCCATGCAAGAGGAATTGGGGGAATTCAAGAGGAATGAAGTTTGGGATCTTGTGCCAAGGCCTGAAGGAACAAATGTGATTGGAACCAAATGGGTTTACAAGAATAAAACTGCTGAAAAGGGAGTGGTCACCAGGAACAAATCCAAATTGGTTGCTCAAGGATATACTCAGATTGAAGGGATTGACTTTGATGAAACCTTTGCACCTGTAGCTAGACTTGAATCCATCAGACTCCTTCTAAGAGTTGCCTGCATTCTGAAAATCAA
This sequence comes from Lathyrus sativus, assembly GCA_963859935.3. Taxonomy (NCBI): domain Eukaryota; kingdom Viridiplantae; phylum Streptophyta; class Magnoliopsida; order Fabales; family Fabaceae; genus Lathyrus; species Lathyrus sativus. The sequence goes on along the minus strand of OZ012738.1, from coordinate 451,667,800 downwards.
GCTGCTTCAAATGGATGTCAAAAGTGCCTTTTTAAATGGTTATCTAAGTGAAGAAGTCTATGTGGAACAGCCTAAAGGATTTATTGATCCAACCTTTCCTAATCATGTCTTCAAGTTGAAAAAGGCCATGTATGGCTTAAAGCAAGTCCCTAGAGCTTGGTATGAAAGACTAACAAAGTTTCTTGTTGAGAATGGATACAAAAAAGGTGGCATAGATAAGACACTGTTTATCAAAAAAAAAGAGGGAAAACTCATGATTGCCCAAATTTATGTGGATGACATTGCCCAAATGCAATCTGAATTTGAAATGAGCCTTGTTGGTGAATTAACATACTTTCTTGGTCTTCAAGTTAAACAGATGGAAGAATCCATATTTCTATCTCAAAGTAAGTATGTCAAGAACATTGTTAAGAAGTTTGGAATGGAAAATGCAAGCCACAAAAGAACTCCTGCACCAACCCATCTAAAACTGTCCAAAGATGAAAAAAGAGTTAATGTGGATCAAAGTCTGTACAAAAGCATGATAGGGAGCTTGTTATATCTTACAGCAAGCAGACCAGACATTGCCTTTGTTGTGGCAGTTTGTTCCAAATATCAAGATGAACCCAAGATGAGCCACATCAATCAAGTCAAAAGAATTCTTAAGTATATCAATGGGACAAGTGAGTATGGGATATTATACACTCATGGATCTAGTTGTGTGCTAACTGGATATTGTGATGCTGATTGGGCTGGAAGTGATGATGATAGGAAGAGCACCTCTAGATGATGCTTCTTCTTGGGAAACAACCTCATCTCATGGTTTAGGAAGAAACAGAATTGTGTGTCCCTGTCTACTGTAGAAGTAGAGTACATAGCTGTTGGAAGTAGCTGTTCCCAACTTGTATGGATGAAGCTCCTTACAGAATATAATGTCACACAAGATGTCATGACATTATACTGTGACAATCTGAGTGCTATAAATATCTTCAAGGATCCTATTCAACATAGCAGAACTAAGCATATTGATATTAGACACCATTTCATTAGGGAGCTGGTTGAGAATAAAATCGTCACTCTTGAGCATGTCACTACAGCAAATCAATTGGCTGACATCTTTACCAAAGCCTTGGATGCTAATCAATTCGAGATTTTGAGAGGAAAGCTAGGTATTTGTATTTATGAAGACCTATAGCAATTACTGTTTAGAGGGATTTTTGAGTTTAAAAGAAGTGATTCTAGAATAAAGATGTTTCAACATCCCTCTTTAATGCATAACACTCCCTTGACTACTAAAGCTCATTATTCCACACAAACATTTCTCTCTAACTGCACCAACAATTCCCACACCTTCTCTAATTTTCAAAATACCTCTCACACTCTGAACTTTGTGACTTATCTCCATCCTTCTCTAAACTTTCCTTCTCTCAACATCAAGATGTCTCCTAAATGTGATGCTTCCCAAACTAATGCTCCTGAGGCAGCACCCCCGCATGCAAACAAGTCTCAACAACCTTCCAAAGGTAAAACTTCTGATTCCTCTAATGACTACATCACTAAAATGAAAAACAAGGAAGGTTCTACTTATGTGGACAAATCCATTAGGGAACTTGTCACTAAGATTCTCCAGAAAGGTCGTATTGTGCATGGTATTTCCACTCCTCTTGCCCACATAGATCCATCCCCTAGCTTTGATAATGCTAGTGGAAAAGATAGTGAGGCTGTGTCAGGGGAAGAATCTGAAGATGGTGAAGTAGATGTCTCAAATGATGTCGAAGAAGTTGCCTCCAGTTCTACTTCTGAGGATGAGGATTAGGTTGTCTGCTCTGGTGGTTTGCTAGTTGTTTTGGTTCATGTTTGAATTTGTTTTGGTTTGTTTTTGACTGGGTTGTTGGTAATGTTGTCTGCATTGGCAGAATGGATTTATTTTGTTGCTCTACATGAGCATTTTGGGTTGTAATATTTTTGGGGTCTCCATGCCCTTAACATGTTTGTTTCTAACTATTCTGATAAATGTTATTCCATTAGTTTATGATCTATAAATTATGGCTAAAAAGGGGGAGAAGATTGGTTGTATGGTTGTATTCTATATACAGCTTGATGTATGTCTCTAACAGGTGTAGCTGGTTAGATGCTTGAAGTTGGTGGTTGGGTTGTTGCTCTGATTGTATACATTGGTGTATACCTTGGTTTGGCTGGTTGTGCTAGTTGTGCTGGTATGCTTAGCAGGTGTGAAGATGGTGGTTGCTGCTCTGATTTGGTTGACAGGAGGCTGATCCTGTTAGATATGTGTTTGTTCCTCCTAGGGACTATTGTGTTCTACAGATTAGATTGTTGATTGCTGTAGTAACTTAGTTGATTGTATGCCAGTGTATTTGGGATTATGCTTTGCAGGTTGCTGAAGGATGATAGGCTGATGAGTTTGTGGGCTGCTTTGATTTTTTCTTGGGCTGATTGATATTGTGTGTTTTGCATCTGTTGAGGGGGAGTTTTGTTTTTACCCTCCTTGATATGGTTTTTTCTATTGAGCTGTACTCTTTAATGTTGTTTTCTCTTGTGATTTGTTTTAGCCAAAATTTGCCAAAGGGGGAGTTTGTTAGTTCTTGATTGACAGAAATTTTGGTAAAACTAGAAGTAATCACAACATGTCCTACAGGCTGTCGTGACATCTTTCGGTTAGGAACAACAGGTTGCTTTATGTTTTGTATCTGGTAGTTTCTTTATGATGTCAAACAAGATGTCTTGACATTCATGGACTAAGCATACAGTATGAATGGTTTTGTGTGCCCATATCTTTTTGTGCAAGTTGGCTGCACTTTTTCAGTACAGAATCTGCGTGCTCCTTGAGATTTACCTCAGGCGTTTCTGTTCATTTATTGAGGATCAGATTGGATATGATCTACTGTTATTTTCAGAAGAATGTTTGAATATTGGAAGATTGATTTGATTGGATCTGATTGTATCTTATCAAATCTGGATAATTGCTGTTGTTTATGAAGATTGTTGCGGTTGCTTTTGGCACAACCCAAGCCCATCGTGTACTAATATTTAAGGAGGCTGAAACCCTAGCTTCAAGATCAGAGAAGAAAAGATTAAAAACCGTGTGCATCTGATTAGAGTTTAGGCTTCTTATGTGTTAGTTTTGTGAGCCATTCATTCATTGCTTAATGTGTGAATTGGACTAGGTTGTTAATTGTAATTTGTTAATTGTTCACTCAAAGCTTTTAAGCAAGAGTGTATTGTACTTGATTGAAGCTTTTAAGCAAGATCAAGTTGTGACTTTGAAGAGTGTCTTCTAAAGTCTTTTTATTGTGTATTGAAAGTTATCACTGCTGTGATTGAGGGAGAGTGAGAGGTGTCTCTTGTCTAGTGGATTCTAGGCAGAAATTGCATTAGGTAGAGATTAAGTGAGGAGTTGTAAACTCGGAGTTTAGATCTAAATTAATTCTGCTGATAGTGAATTTCCTCCCTGGCTTGGTAGCCCCCAGATGTAGGTGTATTTCACCGAATTGGGTTAACAATTATTGTGTCTCTTTTAATTGTTATTTGTTTAGCTGTGTTCTTTTTTCTTGACAAACAGATATTTGTGTCGTGAACATCTCCTTCGACATCTAATATCTGATACCAGAATTTCATATCAAAACCCTAAAAACCTTAAGTTGGTGGATTGTTGATCATTATCTTAGGCTTTGAAGGTTAGCCTTTGTACATAAGTCCTAGTCTGTTTGCTTTGTCCGAACTTTTCTATGTTGAGTCTTAAAACCTTGGTCTCGTACCAAGTGCATTTTCAAAATTCTTTTCATAATAAAATTTGAATGGTTGTGGAGTGGTTAGGCGTAGGCCTTCTCCTATCTCGACTTCTTGACATTACCTTTAGGGTTCACTGTCGTAAAGCACTTACCATTCAAGATCAAAACATTTTTAATAAAGAGAATGAAGTTCTCTTTGTATTGAACTAAAAAGAGAGGATTGAGTGCAAACTTCTTCCTCTCCGAGTGTCAGGATACTCACTGTAGAGTGTGTAGTCTCGATACTCGTTTTTCAATACGAAGACGTGACTATGTTCGCCATACCTTTTCACAACAAAACTTTGAGATAAAGAATTGGGTACTACCCACAATGGGTTACTATCCGAGGACCTATTTCACCCCTAAAAAATAACTCCCACAAACCAAATGTGACGTCTTGCCTCGAATGGCAAAAATTAATCTTTTCAAAAAGGATATGCTACATTCGTTCTACCGCAAACAGGTAACACTTAAGAATCCCCAAGCGAGCTGCAATACACCTAAGACTCCATAAAATCCCTCTCATAAATAAAATGAGGATAAGAGTCAGCACATACAAAGCACCAAGGAATACAACAGAGTGATCAATACGACCTCATCCAACAATCCTGGTGTGGTCTGAATACAAGATAATAACAAATACAGAAGAACAAATGAAAACTGCATCAGCCACGACAAAGAGTCTGGAAATCCTCTAACAACTTCTTCATATCCGGATTCTCATGTCGTGCAATCAGCGCCTGAATAAGAAACTCTCTCATGATAATGACATCCTTCAAGTCTTGAGCATACTCTTCCCAAGCACCTTCCTCGAAAGCGTCTTCAAGTCTGGGCTTCTTCAACTCTGCTTTCACCTTGTATTCCTCCAACGTTGCAAGAGCTTCTCGTAGCTTACGGTCATTCTCGTACTGATGAGATGATTCTCCTGGATCTTTTTCATCTTTCATCCGGAGCTGAGCCTTTAACCTAACCGTCTGCTGATGAAGCTCATCTTCTCTTCTCCTGTTATTGGTCAAAGCTGCATTCCACTAATTATTGAACTCTGATATCTCCAGGCACACTTTCTCTAGCTCTTTCTTCTTGCCTTTGAGGACATTACCCATGCTTCTCAAGTCTTGATCTAGTCGTTCTCTGACGTGAATTTCTTTAGTCAATTTTCTTACCCCATCTTGTTCAGAGTCTCTGTCTTCATCTTGGACAGGTAGGTGGCTTCGCTCTTTTCACTTCTCAGCTGAATGATCTCCTTTTCCAACCCTTCATTCGCTTTGCGTAGTTCTTCCTTGTCAGCCCACAGTTGGTTAGACTTCTGAATGTCAATTGTTGTTGGTTCTTCATCTACCAAAGGATATAAAGGCTTTCTGACTGGGAAGGGTAAAACCATTCTCTCAACCCTTTCTTGGATCCACTCAACATATGGTCCATAGGCTTTACAGTCACCTTTACCCAAGGAAGGCTTTCCTCTATGATGAATGATACTTCAAGCTTTCTTCAAACTGGTTAGAGTATCACTATCAGCCAACCCCGTGAAATATAGAGATTCTTGTATTTCCTTCTCCTTCGGGGGTTCTCTCAAGGCATAACCAAATTACCGAACAGCGAGAGCAGGATTATACTTGACGCCACCTTTCCTTCCTATCAAAGGAACATTGGGAAAACTTCCACAGCTGAAGATAATATCACTACCAAGCAGATCCCTGTTGAACCAAACAATATTCTCTGACGTCAAGCCCATGAGACTTTCAGACCAACCAACTGTGTCTAAGGTATCAACAAAAGGTCCAGCCTTAGGAAGATGTGACATAAACCATATGTAGAGAAGTGACACGCAGCAGGAGACATTCTTCCCTCTTCTGTTCTCATTCTTATAGTGTACAGAATGGTAGACATCACCTAGGAGTGTAGGCACAGGATTTCGAGAAGCGAAAATATGAAACGCATCCAAATCCATGAAGTTAGGTATATTGGGAAACAAGACTATTCCATAGATGCACAAAGCCAGAATAGCGTTGAAAACGACCTAACATACCTCCCTAGAAAAGTGTTGAGCTTTGCTCACCAAGAATGACAGCGGGAAACCAGGGACTCCATTCCTTCACACCAACTTGTCATCCAACTCAGAGACATCCAGATGAAGAGCTCCAGCCAACTTGGTCAAATCAGGTTCCTCTTCAGAGTGCACAAAAGGAAATTCCTCCAAGACTAGGACTCCCACCAAGTGAGCAAACGCCTCCAAAGTTGGCAACAAAACATATCCCGGGAAAGTGAAGCAACACAATTGAGGATCATAAAACTGCAGCAGCGTGTGAATACTTCCTAACTCAAATTTTGAGACCTTGCGGACAAAGCTCAGAATCTTTCCATATTCCTTCCTGAAATCTTCCATGACACTACGATCAACCATATAAATGAGGCCAATCAGAGGTCCTAACTCTGGCGTCGGGAACTTGTACAGAACATTCTTCTTCAGACCAGGCTCCATAACAATGGTGGGTTAGATTACTAGAATCAAGGAGAAAATATGCACCTAAAACACAAATACATGCAAATGTTAAAATGCAAATGAAAATGCAGATGCAAACATGGGATCAAGATTGTTGTGCTACTGACTAAGCTGAAGCAAAATTCTGCCTCGGCGAGAAAATACCAGAACATCAGGACTGAAGCAATAGAATCCCCAAAATATCAGATATCAAAGGTCCGCACTGATAAGAAACCAGAAATTCGGGTAGGTTGGAGGTCAATTTTCCTGCATAACCCTCCCACTCACAAGGTATGGACCTAATATCTGATAAGGTACGACATCCTATGTAGTCGCCAGCGACACAGACTTTCGAGAAATGATGATACGTTCACCATTTCTGGTTTTGCATCATGGTTAAACGAAGAGGCCTCATTTAGCTGACTTCCAAATGATCGATCTCCAGAGTCAAAAAATTTCAAATCCAACATCTGCTCACTTTCTCAACGCACAGGATTGGATGCCATCAAAGAAAACCTCGTCTGAACGTGAATTTCGTGAGGAATAGTGCATGCCAAACATACAGGTCCTCACTACTCTCCACACTAATGCTATGTGTATCCTCAAGCCTGGGTATTGGGCTTATCTCTCAATGGAACAATCCTACCCAACAACATATCAATATCATGATAATAAAGTGCGGAAAATAAAAATGCAAACGCAATACTGTACAGATACAACACATATGCACACAAATACACACCCAAAGACAAAAACACACAAGCGCTAGGATTGACTCACATAGGGGATGGGAAAGTTCCCCAGTAGAGTCGCCAACTGTCGCATCACTGCGAAAAAGGGAGTCTGGAAAACTAGACAGAAGAGTCACCACCATTTTTTATTTATCCTAGAGAGATGGAAAGGAAATGATCGAAGAAAACCTAAGAGAAAAAGGAAAAGACAAGGTCATCGCAACCAAATATTGGGTTCGGGAGTCGGTTACGCAATGGGAAGGTATGAGCACCCCTCACGTCTGTTGTACTCAACGGGATCCACGCTTGTTGTCTAATATATGGGTGAAAACTATCTAATGCTACTGCTAAACGGGGGTGAACGGAAAGAACAAACTCGATAGGACATTTTCGCCCTATGCCTGCGTATTTCCTCGTGCAATGGGAAAGTCAGAGTCAACGTAGTTCGGGAAACTACGGGTGATGGGGGGAAGGTGGCTCACCAAGACATCACCGTCTTGTGCCTACGTATCCTCATCTAGTATGAGAAATCATAGCAAACATAGTTCGGGATGACACGGCCACTGGTTGGTTCAAGTGTTTTACTGAGTAGGGTTAAATCTCCATTCTAGAAGTTAAGGACGACGTTTGTTTGCGATAGAACAAAAACTTAACACACTCTTTCTAAAAATTAATTTTGAAACAAATCCCGAAGGATAAAAGGTTTGATTTTTTTGTTTGTGTTTTTTATGAGAAGAAGTGAATTGAGTTAGATTTGAAACTCATGTTGCACTAAAGACTACAACTTGAGAGCGAATGCGTCGCATATCTCCCAAAGGGCATACGCTAAAAACTCTAGACAGTGTGAGAGGAGGCCCCTCACCCATCATTCCTCAAGTACTTAAGGCTCATAGCATACAACAATCGTCTTTCTTTATTAAGTGTCTTAAGAAAGTTTTGGAGATGAGAAAAGAAGATACAAGACTCTTAGGGTAACTGATCAACCCTAATGTTATCATACAAAGTGGTCCTAAGGTTGAGATTGAAAGGGGAACTACCTAATTTTACGATGCAAAGTATTGAAAGCCTAATGGCTCTCTTACTCCCGTCTTAAACAGAGGGATTAGGAATCCTAAGGGATCATGGCAATAGAGCACAAGTAAACACATAGCTATTCAATCACAGATGAAAAGAGATGAGAGATGAAAGTGACTTAAACAAGTCAATGCAATATGAGATACAAACATGAAATGCAAACACAAATGCAGGTATGAAAAGATGCAATAAGACTCAACAAACAAAAGAGACTCAAACACAAGAGATGACTTGAACAAGTAAAAAAGGATGAGATGAAATGGGAGAAGTAAACTCCTACAACCATTTACCATCAATCATCAAGGAAGAAAAGTTCTATCCTAAGATGCACACACAAAGAAAAGAGGGACGAAAGAGTGTGGGGAAGCCACCAACACAAACACATCTCAACCACACATATCTTAAAGATCAAGTAAAGCAAGTGCAAAACAACAATGCAAAAGAAGCACAATTGTTCATGACAAACTCAAAGTGTATGCATCAATACCAAATCATCATAAACAAGAGACAAACCAAAGAGGGAAGAAGTGAATCACACATGGAATGATCCAAATTCAAAGTAAAAATGAAATGCAAGCACAAGGATGATCATGCACAAGTGGAAGAACCAAAGTTCAAGCATAAACTCACACTTAAGCAAGTGGAAAAAGCATGATCAAAAGATGACTTGTGACACAAGTTACACTCACATTGGACCTCTAACCAAGCAAAGCAGCATCCCAAGCATGTTAAAAAGGTGTAACAAAGCTTAAGATATGCTCAAGGGATCACTCATGATCATATCCCAAAGATTAGGTCAAACTAGTATGTGTAAACATGGCAAAAGGTGACTTGAATTTGAAGCAACCACTAAAAATAGAAGGTAAGTCCAATAAATCTCAAATAAATCATCAAACTCAAGTTGAAACAATTGCAAAATAGAATGCAAAATCTCATGATCCAATTCAATTCAAAGCACCATCAACTAAGTCCAATAAGACATGATGTTCCACTTTATCGAGTGTATGTCTAGGGTCAACAAAAGTCAAAGGAAAACCAAATGAAAAATGATCATTGGCCACTCAAATTCACCCTCAAAAATACCTCAACCAACCACCTAAATAAGGGAGAAGTATTGGTCATAGGGGATTTCAAATTGAGCTCCTAATGATCAAGTTCAAATTAGGGTATAAGCCAAAAACACATTAAATTATTAATTCCAAATAAAATACTAAAATTAAATGGAAAATAAAATAAAAATATTGAAAAATTAAATAACATTTCAAAATGTCAGAAAACAGTTTTTTTGGGATTTTTTAGATGCATAAAACTATTTTTAAAACATTTAAAATGAAATAATAAATAAAAGAAATAAAATGAAGAATGAACAAGGGGTATGATCAGCAAAACCCAATAAACTAAAATGCTTCACAACGCACTTGGGCCTCTAAAACTGGGGGTTCCAAAAGCAAGTAGCTAGGCCCAAAACCCAAAATGAAACCTGGCTAAATGAAACACAGCGTTTCATTTATCCAGTCAGATTCCACGCACCACATAGGCAAGGTCAAACCAATGCTTGCGTGACAAGTCCCTCAGTCAACAAGTCCAACTCATCCACATCAGCTTCACTTGAGAATGGACCAGACACCGGAGCTAGGGCTCCGGTCATCTTCTCCGGGAGACCTCGCCGGAGACCAAGGATGAAACCACCATAAAAATCCTAAAACCTTACACCATTCTACAGGTTTTCAAGAAATCTCAAAGAAATGGCCGATTCGAAGAGAGGATTAGAGCACTGGTTTGCAAGAAATCTCAAAGAAATGGCAGATTCGAAGAGAGGAAATTTTGATGAAATTTGAAGTGGTTCTCTCTTTCTCACGCAGCAACACCAACCCTGATCATTAGGGAAACATTTAGAGCTTAAATATGGTGGGTTTAAACATTCCATGCAGGCCCACAATGCTTGTATCATGTCATTTCAAAAATTTGGCCAAAAATTCCACTTTAACACATACACGGGTTATGGCTCCTTCTCACTTTTTTTGATCAGCAAATGGCCCATTTAGAGGTATGGAAATGAATTGGAAAGGTTTGAGTCATTGAAAAACAAGTTTGTACCAAGTTTTGGTTTATGGCTTTTATGGTATGGAATTTGAAATAAGTGGTATGAAATGTGATTCTTGTTGGTCCAAAAGAGGTAAACATAGGCAAGGTGATGTTAAGGTGTGAAAAATTCCAAAACAAAATCATTTAGTAGCTTGAAATGCAAGAAACACCTTAACGATGATGTACAAACCCAATTAATGAGTTCTTGTACTCAAAAGAAAGCTTGAAAGATGATGAACAAATCTAATGTTTATTGGAAAATGAGATTAGACTTGAATCCTAGGGACAAATGTCCTTGAAGTTAGGCACCAAAGAAGGGGATTTGACACTGAAATCAACTGAAACCCTAATTTAGTAACTCCTTGAACTTCTTAATCTCCTTGATTTGATCTCAACATGACATCCTAGTGTTGTACCCCAAAATTTGACCAACCCCTTCTTTTGTTTTTGGCTTATATTTCATTGCATTTTAGCATCTTGCATTGTTTGCATAACATTCTTCTTACAGGGGATCAAGTGATTGTGTGTGTGTGCCATTCAAGAGGAGAGCCTTATGGGCTTCAAGCTCAAGCAAAGGCATTGGTAAAGGTTATTGTATGTGTGTGTTATCATCATGAGGTTATCAGAGCTTCTAGAGAGGAGAGATGTGCCACAGCTCATTGTCAAAGAATCATCAAAGGGTTTTTGTCAAGGGTTCATGAGGACCTATCATTGGTGAAAGCATGAGGTAGAAGCTTTTTGAGTACCTCAGAGGTTATTGTGGAGTTGGAATGGTCACTCAGCTCATCTGCATAATGCCTAGGCAAAAAGGATGAAATTAGGGTTTCACTTATAATCAGGTTAAACTTGTTTCTTGGAGAAAAAATGTTTCCATGGTCTTCCATATGTCTTAAGGTGTTTGGGGATAGGAGGTTGATCATCAATTTTAATCAGAAGAGCTTCAATTGATTAGTCAACTGTGCAGTGAAAAAGTCAATTCCTGACTTTTTGAGGTCAAGATCATGTTCCTCAAGTTTAATATGGCCAATGGATGGAATTTAATCAAGAAATTTCAAGGGAATCATGAAAAATCAAGAAATGTTGAAACCTACCATTTTGGGAAAATTAGGGTTTTAGAACTTTCCATTTATGGAAAGTTTCATGGTTGAATCAACCATCTTCAAGGCCATTTTTCCTTCATGATCAAGGTTTCAAATGAATTTTTGTCCAACATAAAACTTGTTCCTCGTGTTTCAAGCTTTCTTTTGAGTACCAATTCATCACCATATGATACTTGGAGCTCATGTTATGATGATTCAAAGTTGGGGATTTCAATGATTTCAACATTGGCAAGTTTGGACAGATTTTTGCACTACTTTTCCAAGCCAATTTTCAGCACTTTCTTGTTGTCAAATGAAACTTTGTCCCATATGAAAGTTGTAGATCCTATTCCAAGCTTTCCATCCATTACTATAAGTCTCTCATAGGATTCTTGAAGTTCAAGTTATGATGGTGCAAAGTTGGGGTTTCAAATGGTTCAAAGTTCATAACTTAGAATTTTTCTAAGTTACTTCTAGGCAGCTTGCATGACATGATTTTCAACATCATTTTACATAGTCTTCCAAGTTGTAAATCAATATGGATCCAACATCAAATATGTTCCATACCATGCACGCTTTGATTAGAGCTCAAGTTCTAGCCAAAATGATCCTTGTACACCAAGATACCATTGCTCAAAGTTGATGATTTGAACATTTTCACAAGGCATGATATTTAGTTCATTTTGGCATGTTTTGCAATTAGTCATGCAGCATACTTGCCTTGCTCTTTTCATGCGCATAGAGTGGCATTTTGTGCACAAGAAACATTTCTCAAACAAGACAAACCAAAGCATGTACCACTTGTATACCATTTTGAATCTCTTGCCCAAAAAAGGAAAAGACAAGTTGCCTCTATTCTGAATTCATGCAGTTCATCCAACTTGTTCCATCCACTCAAACAAAACCAACAAAATGCAAGCATGCTCGTGTCCTTGCTCTATCATCCACCATTGATTCAAAAATCCGAAGATATGTAACATCTGCTCCCTCCAATTTTTACCACTATAAAACCTTCATTTTCATGTTTTTCACCTCATATATAAGCTTAACTTAAACCCTAGATCAAGCCAGCCACCATTTGAGTAAAAACACCATAACTTGATATTTGGCAACCTCTGAAAATCCTCCGAATCTCTCTCCTCACTGAGCCATTCCACAAGATCTTCATCAAAACATCATCACCACAACACACTCTTTCTTCTGTTTTCCTTGAAAACCAACTGTAGACACTTGGCATTTCAACTGTTCAAATCTGTTTGGGAGGATTAAGGAGCTCACAAAGTCATTCAGCCTTAGCTTCAGCATTTACAAGCATCAAGAAGTGATTTTGCATCCTTTAGTGAAGTTTCAACTCGTGTGAAAGGGGCAGTGGACCATTCTTCACTAGGTAAGAATCTTTGAACTTGTCTCTATTTCTACTCATGTTTGCATTGATTCAAGATGTGATAATCATGTTCATGCTTGGTGTTTGAAGTTCTTAAAGTCTTTGCTTTGTTTCTGTTTGACATCTGTTTGGTTTGTATGTTGGGTTTTCATTTGAACCCGTGACTTTGAAGCAACTTTTCCATGCCTTAGAGTGCTCTATACTGAATATTGTTGGCATGAGGTTGATCGTTGTGTTGTGGAGACCATTTTTGGTCTTTGGATTTTTGAAATCCATTGAGTAGATAAGGAGTTATGATGATGAAAAGATGAGGGTGCCACACGGTTTTTTCCTCGTGCATGGCTGGTTTTGTTTGGAGTTACATGAAGAAGATGATGAGGTGGCAGCTTTTTGCTCGCGTGGCTTGGCTAGGGCTGAGGTGGACGCTGATGGGTTTAATGAAGCACATTGTTCCACCTCCAGGTTTTATTTTATTTGGTTTGCTGAAGGACTTAGGTGATGGGCCTTAGTGATTCTGCTTTTCATGTCCCCACGCTTTGGGCCCAAGTGCGCGTGTCAACTAACCTCAGTTGAACTCTCAATTGCTACTACACCCCCTTTTACTTATTTGTTTTATTTTTTATTTCATTTATTTGCTGTTTAGCTTTTAATTATTTTAAAATACTTCTGGTCATGTAAAAAATACCCAAAAATATTTTCTTGATAGTTTAACATGTTATTTAGTTTTCAAAATTTTTATTTTGCATTTATTATCTATTTTATTATTTTATTTGGAATTAAAGATTCAAGGTGTATTTTGGTGTTTAACCTAACTTGAATGGATCATTTAGGACCTCAATTTTAAATCCCCTATGACCATGGCTTCTCCCTTACCTAGGTGAGGGATTTAGGTTCCATTGAGGGTTGATTTGGTCATTTGTTGATCATTTTTCAATTGGTTTTGAATTAGTTTCTCTTGCCCCTTGATGAACCTTCGATAAGGTGGAGCACCTCTAACAATAAAATTGTTTGGTGATGCCTTGAGGTGAGTTTCTTCTTAATACTTTGGATTGTGTTTGCCATTGATCTTGGCTTGTTTGTGTAATTTAATTGGCATTTATTGAGCTTTACTCCTATTTTTGGTGATTTTTGCAGTTTAGGTCTTTTAAAAAGGTGTTTACACATGCTAGTTTTGACCTAATCTTTGAGATATGATCATGAGTGATCCCTTGAGCACCTCTTAAGCCTTGTTAGCTCATTTTAACATGCTTGAGGTGCTGCCTTGCTTGTTAGAGGTCAAGAGTATGTGTAACTTGCATCACAAGTCACTCTTGAATCATGTTTCTCCACTTGTTTAAGTGTTGAGATTGTGTTAGAGCTTTGGTTCCTTCACTTCATATGATTGTGCTTGTGCTTTGCTTCTTGCTTGCTGCTTGAATTTGAATCTTTTCCTTTGATTTTTACTTCTGCCCCATGTGGTTTACCACTTTTTCATGATAATTTGGTGTCATTTGTTATACTTTGAACTTGTCATGAAGATTAGTGTTTGTTGTGCATTGTTTGCTTGCTTTGTGTTTGCTTGAATCTTAAGAATGTCATGGTTGAGATGCGCTTGTGGTGGTGGCTGTCCCACACTGTTTCCTCCCTCTTTTCTTTGCATCTCATATCCCTTGTTTGCATTGCATGTTGACTTGTTCAAGTCAATTTCTTTTCTTTCTTCATTTCATATGTAAGTGAATTATTTAGTGTTTACTTGGCCTTTTTCCATGATCCCCCTAGGATTCCTAGTCCCTCTGTTTAAGATGGGAGTAGGAGAGACATTAGGTGTTCAATCCTATGCATGATAACATTAGGATAGTTTCTTCCCTTCATTTCAACTTTAGGAGCATTGTGTATGACAACATTAGGGTCAAGTTTCCCCTTAGTTTGTGTCTTTCTCTTCTCATCTCCTAAACAATTCAAAACCCCTAATAAAGGATAACATGTGTTGTACTCTACGAGCCTTAAGTACTCGGGAAATGATGGTTGGGTGGCCTCGTCTCAACTGTCTAGAGTGTTTAGCGTATGCCCTTTGGGCGATATGTGACGCATTCGCTCTCAAGTCATAGTCTTTAGTGCAACATGAGTTACAAATCTTAACTCAATTCACCTCTTTCATAAAAAACATAAAACAAAAACATCAAACCTTTTTATCCTTCGGGATTAATTAAAAACCATTTTCAGAAAGAGTGTGTTAACTCTTGGTTCTACCGCAAACAGGTAACGCCTAAGTCTCCCATGGTCGAGCAGCAATACACCTAACTGCTAGAACGGAGGTTTAACCCTACTCAGTTAAAACACTTGAACCAACTGTGGTCGTGTTAGCCCGAACTACGTTTGCTCTGATTTCTCATACCAGATAAGGATACATAGGCACAAGATGGCGATGTCTTGGTGAGAAATCTTCCCCCACCTTCACCCGTAGTTTTCCGAACTACGTTGACTCTGCTTTTCCAATTGCAAGAGGGAATACGTATGCATAGAGTGACGATTCTCTATCGAGTCTCTTTTATTTTCTTTTGTCCCCGTGAGCCTGTAGTTTAGATAGTTTTACACCCTTTTAGATAGACAACAAGCATGGATCCCGTTGAGTACAACAGACGTGAGGGGTGCTCATACTTTCCCCTCGCGTAACCGACTCCCGAACCCAAGATTTGGTTGCGATGACCTGTCTTTTCCCTTTTTCGTAGGTTTTCTATGATTGTTTCCTTTCCCTCTCTTTGGGATAAATAATGAATGGTGGCGACTCTTTTGTCCTTGCCGGCACCTCCTTCACAGTGATGCAACAACTGGCGACTCTGATGGGGACTTGTCTTCCCATCCCCTATGCGATTCAATCCTAGCGCTTGTGTGTTTTATCTTTGGGTGTGTATATATGTGCAGTATGTGTTGCATTTGCATTTTTATTGCTTTATTGCATTTTACTTTCAGCATTGTTATATATCATTATTGCTGTGTTGTGGGGGGATGTTCCATTGTATGATAAGCCAGAACCCAGGCTTGAGAATAACCATAGCATTAAGTGGAAAGTAGTGATGGACCTGTATGGCAGCATGCACTAGTCCTCATGAAATTCGCGTTCAGACGAGGTTTTCTTTAAAGATATCTCATCCTGCTGGTCAGGACGAGGATGTTGGATCTGGAAACTGTCGACTCTGGAGACCAATCATTTGGGAGTCAGCTAAGTGAGGCCGCTTCGTTTGACTATGATGCCAAACCAGAAATGGTGAACGTATCATCGTTTCTCGAAAGTCTGTGACGCTGATGACCGCATAGGATGCCAGACCTTGTTAGAGTAGGTCCATACCTATGAGAGGGATTGGGTTATGCAGGAAACCTTAACCTTCAGCCTACCCGGTATTTCTTGTCAGTGTGAACCTTTGGTCTTTGATACAATGGGTCCTTACACTAGTGTTGTACTATTTCCTCGTTAATGCAAAGCTCTAGTTCATCTCGGTCAGCAGCACAACAATCTTGATCCTCTGTTGCATTTGCATACTCATTTGCATCTTTACATTGACATGTATTTGTGTTTCAGGTGCATATTTTTCTCTTGATTCTAGTAAGCCAATCCATTGCTAATATGGAGGTTTGTTTGAAGAAGACTGTGGTGTACAAGTTTCCTACTCCATATATAGGGTCCTTGCTCAATCTGATCTTTGTTGCTGGTCAAGTGTGATGGAAGATTTCAAGAAGGATTACGGGAGGCTTCTGAGTTATGTCTACAAAGCTTCAGTATTTGAATCGGAAGGTCTTCATACCTTGCTCAAGTTCTATGATCCACAGTTGAGATGCTTCACTTTCCCTAGATATATGTTGATGCCTACTTTGGAGGAGTTTGCCATGCTGCTAGGAGTTCCTATCCTGGATCAGATGCCTTTTTATCATTCTGAAGAAGAGCCCAACTTGACGAAGCTGGCAAATTATCTTCATTTGGATGCCTCTGAGTTGGAAGGAAAGATGATTTGGAGGAATGGAATGCCTGGTTTCCCATTACTTTTCTTGGTGGGTAGAGCTCAACATTTTGCAAAAGAAGGATGTTGGATTGTCTTCAATGCCATCTTAGCTCTTTGTATCTATGGCATAATATTGTTCCCGAATATTCCAGATTTTGTCGACTTGGATGCCTTCCACATCTTTGTTTCCAAGAATCCTGTGCTGACACTTTAGGAGAAGTGTATCATTCTATCCACTACAAAAATGAGAACAGAAGAGGGAAGAGTGTTCTTTGTTGTGTGCCTCTCTTATACAGATGGTTCGTTTCGCACCTGCCCAAGTCCGGTCCTTTTGTTGACATCTCTGGCAATGCTGATTGGTCAGAAAGGTTGATGGGTTTAACTTTCGAGAACATTGTTTGGTTCAATAGAGATCTCTTGGGCGTGGAGTTTATTTACAGTTGTGGTCACTTTCCCAATGTTCCCTTGATTGGGAGGAAAGGTGGCATTAACTACAACCTTGCTCTCACTATCAGGCAGTTTGGTTATGCTCTAAGAGAACCTCCAACGGAAGAAGAAATATAGGAATCTCTATACTTCACTAGTTTAATCAACAATGAGACCCTAATCAGAGTGGAAAGAGCTTGGACTAAAATTCGCCGTGAAGGGAAGTCTTCTTTGGGCAGGAGCAATTCTAGAGCTTATGGACCTTACATGGAACAGATTCAGGAGAGAATCAAGAGATTGTTGCTACCCTTTCCAGTAAGGGAACCTTTGTATCCTTCAGTAGTTGCAGAACCTACGACAGTTGATGTGCAGAAGTACAATCAACTATGGGCTGAGAAGGAAGAACTGCATAAGGCTAACGAAGAGTTGGAGAAGGAGATCTCCCAACTTATGAGCGAGAAAAGTGAAGCCATCCTCTTATCTAAGAAGCAGACAGAGGTAGTGAATAAGATGGGTAAGGAATTGATAAAGGAGATTAGTGCCCGAGAACGAGTGGGTAAAGATTTGAAGAGCGTCAGTGATGTCCTTAAGGGAAAGAAGAAGGAGCTAGAGAAAGCCCATTTAGAGATATCCAAGTTCAACGCCCAATGGAACACTTAACTAACAACAAAGAGAGAGAAGATAAACTCCATCAGCAGATTGACAGTTTGAGAACTCAGCTTCGAGTCAGAATTGAGAAAGCTCCAGGTGAATCCATGCGCCAATATGAAAATGAACGCAAACTCCGCGAAGCTCTTGCAACATTGGAAGAATACAAGTTGAGAATATACTTGAATAAACCCAGACTTGAAGATGCCTTTGGGGAGGGTGCTTGGGAAAACTACGTTCAAAGTTTGCAAGCCACAATCAGTAAGAGGGATTTTCTCGTTCAGGGGTTGATTGACAGACCAGATCATCCGGACAAGAAGAAGTTACTAGAAGAGTTCCAGACTCGATGCCGTATCTGATGTATTTTCTCTTATTTGTTGTTATTATACTGTATTCCGACCATCACCAGGATTGTTGGATGAGGTCGTGATGACTATGTTGTATTGATACTCTGTGCCTCATTTTATTTATGAGAAGATCTTTCTGGCTACCTCTGTTGGGTTTTCATCTTCTTATCTTGCTCGTGGAACTAGAATCAAGGGGAGAGTTTCCCTGAAACATATTTGCATGTCTGCATTTTTGCATCATTTCTCATTTGCATAACAGGTGTCTTGGTTCTGTTACTTTAGTTCTTCCTGTGGTTTTCTCTACTAGTTTGTTTCAGGATTGAAGACCAGGAAATTCATCGCTACTCTACACGGGGAAATCAACAAAGAGCTATAGATCAGATTCAGAACGAGCTTCAGGAGTTCCGCAATCGTATGGCCCAGTTATGAACATGATGCAAGGGGTCGCCAATGGCCAAGAACAATTGAGGACATTGGTCCAGCCTCTGGTAGCAAGGGTTGACGGAAACGGAGTTCTGCATGGTGGGACTGCTGTTATCCCTCCTACGACAGACGATGGCATTCCTCATGCAACTACCATCCCAACAACTGTTATTCCTCCGGGTGGAGATAATCAGAACGGAATTCATATCCCAGGTGCAACGGGCGTTTTACCCGACAACAATGGTCCCCAGTGGGAACAAGATGAGCAAGATGACGTCTTCTCCATGGGAGACCTTGGGGCAGGATTACAATCTGATGCGGATAGAAGATTCAGGGAAATCGAAGAAAAGATGAGAAATTACGAGAACCAGAACTCTATGGGTCTTGACATGTCGAATCTAGGACTGATTCCATGGCTGAGGATTCCACCGAAATTTAAAGTTCCCGATTTCGACAAGTATAAGGGGACGACATGTCCAAGGGTGCACCTTCGCTCTTATTATAGATAAATGTCAGCTTACTCCGATGATGAGAAGTTACTTATGCATTTTTTCCAAGATAGTCTGTCAGGGCCATCCCTAGAGTGGTACATGGGCTTAGAGCCAGTTAACATCAGGAGTTGGAGGGATTTAGCAGAGGCTTTTCTCAAACACTACTAGTATAATAGTGACTTGGCGCCGAACCGAGTACAACTGCAGAACTTATCTCAGAGGAGTAAAGGATGTTTTAAGGAGTATGCCCAGAGATGGCGTGAACTTGCCGCAAGGGTTTAACCTCCCATGGTGGAGAGAGAACTTATTAACTTGTTTGTGGCTACGCTGCCTGGAGTTTACTACGAGAAGTTGGTAGGCAACATGTCTGGTAGTTTTTCGAATTTGATCATTACCGGCGAAAGGGTCGAAAATGGGATTAAGTTGGGGAAGATACAAGCAGGGGAAGGGACCTCATCTGGAGGTGGTAGAAAGAACTTTGGTACCAAGAAAAGGGAGAATGAGACAAATGCAGTATCCAGTTTTAAGAATCGAAATAGGAATCAAAATCAGCGTCAACAACAACCATACTATCAACAACAACCACAAGTGGCTAGTATTGCCATCCTGGCAGTACCACCTCAGCAACAACAACCACGTCAGCAACAGCAACAACAACAACAACAGAACTACGCGCCGAGGCAGTTTCAGGATCGCAGAAGGACAGTGAACAGGAACTTTGACGCACCGCCGATGCCTTACACCCAATTGTTATAGCACCTGATGCAATTACAGTTAGTCCAGAAAAGGACGTTAGCACCTTTGACAGGCCCACCACCACCATGATATGATGCTAATGCTCGATGTGACTTTCACTCTGGCGCTCCTGGCCATCACATTGACAACTGCAAGGCCTTCAAGCATAAGATACAAGACCTTATCGACAGTAAGGCTATCAACTTTACTCATGATGTGCCCAATGTTGTCCAGAATCCCATGCCTAATCATGGAGGGGCTGGTGTGAATGTTGTTGTCAGCGAGGAAGGCTTGAATTTGGCGTCAGACGTGGAAGATCTGAAAACTCTGTTGAGCTTTATGAAGAGCAAGTTGTTGGAAGGTGTAGTGTTCCCTGGTTGTGGAAGAGACTGTGAAGATTGTGTAGTTTGTCCTGAGGGATGTACAAATCTGAAAAGTCATGTACATCGTATGATGGATGAAGGTATTCTGCAGTTTGATAGGATTGATAAAAAGAATGACGAAAGGGTAATCAGTGAAGAGAAGAATGAGGTGGCCACCATCTCCATTCCCTATAAAACAATTAATATTTTTGCGCCTCCGAGGCCACCCACTATCGTAATTACTAAGGCGGGACCTATGCCCTATGAAAGCACCAAGGCGATCCCATGGAATTATGGGGCCGAGGTCTATTGTAATGGGCAGAAGCAGGAACTGAAGGGTACGCCATTTGATTCTGTTGACAATCTGGTAAGGACCGGTGGGGTAACGAGAAGTGGGGGGTGTTTGCGCCTCCGAAAGCGAATGTGGAAAAATCTGATAAGGGTAAGGGGAAGGTCGTAGTTGAAGAGGGCCCTCAACGTGGTAAAAGAGAAACTTTTCTGAAAGATGTGGAAGAGTTTATGCGCTTGATTAGGAAAAACGACTATAAGATCATAGACCATTTGTAGCAGACTCCATCGAATATTTCCATCTTGTCATTCTTATTGTGATCTGAGGCACATCGGAATGCCTTACTGACGATTCTGAACAATGCTTATGTACCACAGGAAATATCTGTGAATCAACTTGAAGGGGTGGTGGCCCATGTTAACGCTGGGAATGGGCTAGGATTTACAGATCTTGACTTGACGCCCAAAGGAAGAGACCATAATCATGCTCTGCATATCTTCATTGAATGCAGAGGGGCTGTGTTGTCGCATGTGCTGGTAGACACTGGGTCTTCACTAATTGTGCTGCATAAGAAAGCTATGATGAAGTTGGACACACAGGGAATAATCTGTACCCCAAGTGATTTAGTTGTGTGAGCGTTTGATGGGACAAGAAGGTCCGTCTTCGAAGAATTGACTCTTCCAATTCAGGTTGGTCCAGAAGTTTTTGATATCGTGTTCTATATAATGGATATCCAGCCGGTATATAGCTGCCTATTGGGTCGGCCTTGGATACATTTGGCGGGAGCTGCGACGTCAACCCCGCACCAGAAATTGAAGTACTTGGTGGATGGCAACATTGTGACTGTTTACGGTGAGGAAGATATCATGGTGAGCCATCTGTCCTCGTTTAAGTATGTAGAGGTTGATGGCAAGATTCACGAAACTTTATGTCAAGCCTTTGAGACCATTCAAATCAAGGAGAAAGCGCCCGCGGAGGTCAGAGCACCAGAGGTTGCTATGTCATCGTTCAAGGAAGCACAAGCCGTAGTGAAGTCCGGGTCAACACAAGGGTGAGGGCAAGTGGTAAGTGTCCCCAACAAACAAGATAAGTTCGGATTGGGATACATCCCATATTCATCCTCTTCACAGAGCGCTCTGCACTACAAGGGACCTGTCCAGTTCACCAGCGGTGGGGTGATATTTGAGCGAATCAATGTCGTGTCTGACGAAGAAGGAGACAGTGACTGCGACATGGATGCATGGATCTAGCCGTGCATTCCTGGCCAGGGATTGAAGAATTGGACCATCGAATAAGTTATCTCAGTGACTTATGAAGAGTAATTACTTTGTTTTGATTAATATACTGCCCTATGTTCTGCCCGGAGCATAGTGGTCTTTATTGGTAGGGCCCTATCGTTTATGTCTGAACAATCGTTTTAATCATTAATCAAAAAGGCATCTTTGCATCAAAATTTTTGTGATCCTTATTTTTCTTTTTTTTATTTTAACAATAAAATGGAAATGTGGTTTGTTTTTGTTTGTTTGCATATCATTTAAGCATTAAATCATCATCATTGCAGGTTTCACATTTCAGATGCCACCGACTCAGACTCGTCTATGATTCGGTATGACTTTGATAACCCAATCTTTTAAACGGAAGAAGAGATCAAAGAAGATGAAGACCTTCCTGAGGAGCTTGCCAGATTGTTAAGACAAGAGGAAAAGGTCATTCTGCTTCACCAAGAGGAAGTTGAAGTCGTTAACTTAGGTACAGAAGAGGCTAAGAAGGAGGTCAGAATAGGGACTACCTTAGAGGATGATGTCAAACAAAGACTGGTAGAACTACTCCGAGAGTATAAAGATGTCTTTGCTTGGTCATATGAGGATATGCCCGGACTTGATATAGATATTGTGGTTCATCGCTTGCCTCTTCGTGAAGAGTGCCCACCTGTCAAGAAGAAGCTAAGAAGAACCAGGCCAGATATGGCGGTAAAGATCAAAGAAGAGGTCTAGAGACAATTGGACGCCGGATTTCTCGCCGTAACAAATTATCCTCCGTGGATTACTAACATTGTGCCTGTAACCAAGAAGGATGGTAAGGTACGAATGTGTGTAGATTACTGTGATCTAAATCGAGCGAGTCCAAAAGATGATTTCCCACTTCCCCACATCGATGTACTTGCTGATAATACTGCACAATACTCTGTGTTTTCCTTCATGGATGGTTTCTTCGGTTATAATCAGATTAAGATGGCACCGGAGGACATGGAGAAAACAACGTTTATCACACCATGGGGGAAAGTTTTCTATAAGGTGATGCCTTTTAGGTTGAAGAACGCAGGGGCAACCTATCAGCGGGCGATGGTCACTTTGTTTCATGACATGATTCATCATGAGATTGAAGTCTATGTTGATGACATGATTGCAAAGTCGCAAACGAGGGAAGGACATTTGGTGAATATTCTGAAGTTGTTTGAGAGGTTAAGGAAGTTCAAACTAAGGCTAAATCCGAACAAGTCCACTTTTGGTGTACGGTCAGAAAAGCTGTTGGGGTTCATTGTCAGTGAGAAAGGTATTGAGGTCGATCCTGCGAAAATAAAAGCGATTCAAGAAATGCCAGTGCCGAAGACGGAGAAAGAGGTTCGTGGTTTCCTGGGTAGATTGAACTACATTGCTAGGTTCATATCTCACCTCATCGCCACGTGTGAGCCAATGTTTAAACTGTTGAAGAAAGATCAGACGGTGGTCTGGAACAAAAATTGCCAGAGGGCATTCGAGAGAATAAAGGAGTATTTGCAGGAACCTCCAATACTGATGCCCTCAGTGGCTGGAAGACCGTTGATAATGTATTTAATGGTTCTTGAGAATTCCATGGGTTGTGTTCTCGGTTAACACGACGAGACCGGAAGAAAAAAGCATGCCATTTACTACTTGAGTAAAAATTTTACAGATTGTGAGTTCACATACTCAATGTTGGAAAAGACTTGTTGCGCACTTGCTTGGGCCGCCAAACGCCTAAGGCAGTACATGCTAAACACACAACCATGCTAATTTCGAAGATGGATCCGATTAAGTACGTGTTTGAGAAGCAAGCACTTTTGGGAAGGATTGCCAGGTGGCAGATGGTCTTGACAGAATACGACATTCAATACGTCTCCCAGAAGGCCATTAAAGGGAATGTTCTGTCAGAATATCTCGCAGAGCAACCAATTGACGACTATTATCCAATGAAGTTTGAATTTCTCGATGAGTACATTATGTTCTTGAAGATGAAGGAATGTGATGAGCCATTGCTTGACGAAGGTTCTGAGTTGGGTTCCCAGTGGAAATTTATCTTTGACGGTGCTGTTAAATCCTACGGTAGTGGAATTGGGGCAATCATTACAACTCCCCACGACACGCGCATACCATTCACCACTAGGTTAACATTTCCATGCGCCAACAACGAAGCCGAATATGAAGTATGTATCATGGGTATTGAGGAAGCGATCGATTTGAGAATCAAGAACCTTGATATTTATGGTGGTTCAGCTTTGGTGATCAATCAGATCAAGGGAAAGTAGGAGACCCGGCAGCCTAATCTGATCCCTTATATGAACTATGCCAGAAGGTTGCTACCTTTCTTTGACCGGGTAGAGTTTCATCATGTGCCCAAGGCATAGAACCAGATGGCAGATGCCTTTGGAATGATGCTCCCAGAATTCTCATCTCACGCCTTGGCAGGCCGACATTCATTTTCGCAATAGAGGAAGCTTCTGATGGCAATCCATGGTAATACGACATCCATAATTTTCTCATGAACCAAGAATATCCGCCTGGGGCATCGGCCCGGAATAAGAAGACCTTGAGGCGCTTGGTGTTGCACCCCAAAATTTGCTCAACCTCATTTGTATGGTTTATGTTTCATTACATTATCATTTGCATAGTTC
This sequence comes from Lathyrus sativus, assembly GCA_963859935.3. NCBI lineage: Eukaryota > Viridiplantae > Streptophyta > Magnoliopsida > Fabales > Fabaceae > Lathyrus > Lathyrus sativus. The sequence goes on along the minus strand of OZ012738.1, from coordinate 451,643,596 downwards.
TATCATTTGCATATCATGGCATATCATTCATCCAACAGGGGATCAAGTGTGAGAAGCCTAGCAAGAAATCTTATCCAAGCTTGAGAAGTCATCCAAGTCATTAGGAGGTGGTGGAAGGTCTTGATCAGCTGAGGACCATCAATGGGATGTGAAGCATGAGGTGTGAATATGAGATGTGTATAGAGCTCATGGAGTACCTAGAGAGCCATGTTGGAGCTAAATCAAGTCATTGTGCCAAATGCAAGAGCCACAGTTGAAGTGCAGACAATTAGGGTTTCATCTGGATCAACCCTAGGTCAATTATGAAATTGAAGAGTATCAAAGCCTACTTTTAGGTCATGGAGTTCATGGAATGATGTGATAAGACATTTGTGGTGTTGTGCCAAGATCAAATCAAGAAGAATCAAGAATGTGGGAAGTTGCTAAATTAGGGTTTCAGTGCAAATTACCCTGTTTAGTGCCTAACTTCAAGGCCACATAAGTCCATATACAAGTTACAAATGGATCTTTGGCCAAAATGAAACTTGTAGAGCATCTCAATACCTATAATTTGAGTACTCGAAGTCCTCAAAGGGGTTTATAGAACTCAAGTTATGGTCAAGACAAGTTACAGGTCCTCAGATGATTCTGAAATTTGTCTGTGAAAATCATCTGACTTCAAGGCTATTTTTGACCTAGAAGGAAGTTTCACCTGAACTTTTGGTCAACATTAAAGTTGTTCCTCATGATCTTAGCTTTCTAAATTGTACTAGAAGTCCTCCTTCGGATTTGTAGAACTCAAGTTATGAGGTTTACAAGTCAGGGGTATTTTGGGAAAGTGAGATTATAGGTCATTTTCAATCATAGGTCCATATCTCCAACTTGCAAGCTTCAAAGGGAAATTTGTTCAACATGGAACATGCTTAAAATGATGTTTTGAGTGCAACCAAGTGGTCATGAGAGTTTGGTTTGGCTCATATCAAAAAGTCATTTGAAATGGCTTGAAAATGAAGGAAATTCAAATATGGAAAGGAGTGAAAATGTGATTTTGTGCTAGATGCCTCAAACCAAGCAAGTGGGTGCATTTTCTGATTGGAAATCACATTTCAAACACTTTGGTTTTAACAGAATTTTGAGTTTAGTTCAAGTTTTGGAAGTTGCCATGTGGTTGCTTCACTTGTAAGTAACATTGCAAAATCAATGCACAAGGCAATTCAAACCAATCTCTCCATTCAAACTCATTCTAAATGACATGTGCAAGGTGTGAGAACCTTCTAGAACCAATACAAAGCTTGCAATACACGAGTGTCATAGTGAATTTGGATGAAAAACCAGAAATTGCAATGCACTGTTTTGGGCTTCAATTTGGATCCAAAAGCCCATGAAACTCTTCTATATATTGATTAGAATGAGTTCAGATCAAGGTTGAACCTCATTTCGCGCCAGAACTAGAGAGAGCATTTGAAATTCCACAACTGCAAATTGAAATCGTGTTTTGTGATTCAGACCAATTCAAGCCAAATTGAGGTGTACAATCTCTTCCTTGTGGATCATTGAAAGTTTCTGGAGCTTTTTGAAGCAAGCCACGAGTTCTAACTACATCTATTTCAAGATCTATACCAGGTTAGCATCTCTCAAAATTCAACATGATTTAGCATGATTCAGATAGCTTTAGACTTGTGGTTAGGATCTAGACATGACATAGATCGTTTTAGGCTTGATTTGGACTCAAATGGTGATGTTTGAAGATGACATAGCAGATCTGTTTGGACTTGAATCTCTTGACTCATGAGGTTTTATAGCAAGTTGTTTAGATCAGGATGATCAGTGCAACATGAGTAGGATTTCTATGTATTTAATTTAGCATTTGGTGAGAGTTGATTTGGATGACATCTCTGAACATTGCTTCGTGTTTGCTTACCTATTGAGAGTTAGATCATTTTGACTAAAGATTTGGAATCTACATTGAAAACTGAGTGGAATTGGTGTAGAGATTGTTATTTTTGGTTACCTGAACCTGGACCCTTGCCGGAGAAGATGACCGGAGTCTTCTCCGGCCACCACCAACCACCACACTCAATCTCACTCAGGTGAACTGGAAATGTGAAGAAGATGATGTCTGAACCCTTAGATCTAGGTTGGACCATTGACTGACCTGAAGATCCAACGCATGTGACTTAAAGTTGGTTTGGAAATTCTGAGATCAAAACGCAGGCGTTTCACTTAATGCGCTGGTAAGCTCTAGTGCATTGGATCAGCTGACTGGTCTCTTCATCTTGTGGCTGTGTTTTATTCTGAGTTTTATTATTTCTTTTATTCATTTTGTTTTATTTTAAATGCTTTATTGATTCAAAAAATCATAATAAATTCATTCTTGATCCAAAAATTATTTTAAAAATATCTCCATGATCTTGAAAGAATTTGTGATTTTCTAAAATCAATAAAATGCATTTTCATGCATTTTTCAATTTAATTTGATTTTTCTTATTTTGTTTAATTCTTTTAATTTTGCATATTTGGCCATCTATTTTGCTGAATTTTGTTCTTTCAATTGGTGATGATTTTGGCTTTGATTTTTTAGTATGTTTTAGGGTAGATATTCGTGTTCCCCTAGAATTTTTATTAGAATTTTATAACAACATTAGGTTCTGTTTTAGGTGTTGAGATTAGGACCCCCCCAAAATTGTGGATCCCTTTGACCTATCTCAATGTAGGAATTGTTTAGATAACTTAGAAGTTGATTTAGGCTTCAATATTTTTACTCTAGGTTGTTCAAACATGTATGTTCCCCTAGGAAATTTATTATAATTTTACAACTTGGTTTTGTATTTTAGTTGTATTTTGCAAGTGGCTTGTATTTGTGGGTTCCTCTCTTGAGTGCTTTGGTTTGTTTGGTTTGGTTGGTTGCTTTGGAGCGGGTTTAGGCTTGAGTTCTTTTTGTTGGAGCTTCTGGATTCATTGTAGATGCTTGGGATTGAAGATTGGAGCTTGGAGTTAAAGGATTTTCCTCTTGGGGAGGTTTTTTTAGGAGCTTAGGAAATTAGGGTTTTAGGAAGTGCCTTAGACCTAGTTTTGATTCTTTCTTCAAACATGGAGTGAATTGTTTGCCTCTATTCTATCCAATGACATAAAGTCATCCTTGGGAAGCTCCATCTCTCCTTAGGAGGGATGAGTGGTATGCCTAAGTGAGTAGAACTTTGAGGATACCTTTTCATTTGCAATGTTGAGTTCTTAGTGATTTCCTTTGGTTGTCATTAAGTTCCTTAACATTATAACTTGATCTTGATGTTTAATCCTCCTCTTGGAGTGTGTTTGTTGGAGCTTGAAGATTAATGAAGCTTGAAGATAGAAGCTTGCTTGAGGATGAAATCTTGCTGTCAACTTTGTTGTCTATCCAACTTTGCTGTTTAGAGCTGCTGGAGTTTGGTACTGCTGCTTGGGCTTCCCCCTCTGTGTCTTTTGTTTTTATCTGTATTGTTTGTTGGCTTGTGTTGCTTGCCCTATAGGTTTAAAGTGAAGTTGATTTACTTTGCCTGTTGTTTTCTCTAGGTTTGAGGTGGAGCTTGTAACGCCCCATATTGCTTTTAGGATTACTGACTGACCCCACAAACCAACACGAGTCTTTTCAGCATGCTTTTTCCTCACTCACATGCTTTCCGGGAAACTTCCCAGAAGGTCACCCATCCCAGAATTGCTCCAAGTCAAGCACACTTAACTGTGGAGTTCTTATGAACGGGCTACCGAAAAGAAGATGCATCTTGTTGGTATAGGTAGTACCAATTAATCCTTATAAGCCTTTATTCAACAATGCAGTCACATACCTGCATAGCCTCAGGATCCCTCTCATTCGGATGTGAATTCGGTTTTTCCCTAGAAGCTGCTAGGAGTGTCCCATTGTCATGCCTCATGACACCGACAACCACTCCCTCGCCCACGGGTGTTACATGTAACCACCATCCTCTTTCACCTCAGGTGTTACATGCCCACCAGCTTCCGCTTGGTTCGTCCCCGAACCACATCGTACTGGGAGAGGTATGACTCTTATACCATTTGTAACGCCCCATATTGCTTTTAGGATTACCGACTGACCCCACAAACCAACACGAGTCTTTTCAGCATGCTTTTTCCTCACTCACATGCTTTCCGAGAAACTTCCCAGAAGGTCACCCATCCCAGAATTGCTCCAAGTCAAGCACGCTTAACTGTGGAGTTCTTATGAACGGGCTACCGAAAAGAAGATGCATCTTGTTGGTATAGGTAGTACCAATTAATCCTTATAAGCCTTCATTCAACAATGCAGTCACATACCTGCATAGCCTCAGGATCCCTCTCATTCGGATGTGAATTCGGTTTTTCCCTAGAAGCTGCTAGGAGTGTCCCATTGTCATGCCTCATGACACCGACAACCACTCCCTCGCCCACGGGTGTTACATGTAACCACCGTCCTCTTTCACCTCAGGTGTTACAGAGCTTGTCTCCTCTTGCCTATTGTTTTCTCTCTTGCCTCTCTGGTACTGCTGCATTGCATGCATTTTACTGTTTACTATAATTGCTTGCTGTCTTTTGCTATTTATCCCCTAGGATCTCTAATTTCCTCTGTGCAAGAGGAAATTATGACAGATATTAGGTTTTGACCCATGCATGATAACATTAGGCTAGTTTCCCTTTCAACCATAGGGTTTTTAGAGCGTCTTTCTCCTCTCATCTCAAAACAATTCAAAAATACAGTAATAAGGATAACGCGTGTTGTACGTTACGAGCCTTAAGCTATTTGAGAAAAGGTTGCTAGAGGGTCACTCTTCAGTAATCTGGCTGCTTAGTATGATACCCTTAGGGTGACATGCGACATAGTCACTCTCAGATCACAAGTCTTTAGTGCAGTACAAGTTGCAAACAGACTAAAAAACTTTTCTTTCGTAAAAAACTCAAACAAACATTCAAACTCTGCTTTTGTCCTCTTGGACCTTTAATCCGGAAAACCCTTTTCAGAAGGAGATAAAAACTGTCAGACAAGCTTGTGTCCTTCGTCGCTCGAACTACATTTGCTCTGATCTTTCATGCTGTATGAAAGTACGTAGGCACGAGATGCAATATCTCGACGAGCAACCTTTCCCTTCTTTCCCGTAGTTAGGCGAACTACATTGACTCTGATTTCTCGTTCCAGACGGGAATACGTAGGCATAAAGTGCGATACTTTGTCGAGTCATTTTCTTTTCTTTTAAACCCAGACCTTTAGAGTAGATAGAATAACACACCCTTAGATAGAAAACAAGCGTGGATCCCGTCGAGTACGACGGACGTGAGGGGTGTTAATACCTTCCCCTTGCGTAATCGACTCTCGAATCCAGGATTTGGTTGCGATGACCATTCCTTTCCCTCTTTGCGTTAGGTTTACTCTGAGCATTTCCTTTCCCTCTGGTGGGATAAATAACACACGGTGGTGACTCTTCTTTCATAGCCGGCGCCGATTTTCGCAGTAGCGACAACTGGCGACTCTGCTGGGGACTCCAATGGTTCCCTATGCGAGTCAATCCTAGCGCTTTTTTTCCCGTCTGGGGTTTTGTATGTATTTACCTTTCTGCCTTTACTTTCAGTACTCTATTATTGTTGTTGTGTTGGGTAGAGGGTTAGATTGAGAGATAAGCCGGACCTGAGCTTGAGTTTGCACATAGACTTAGAAGTAGAGAGTAGTGGTTAGCCTGCTTGCTTAGCTCGCACCAGCTAGCCGCGAAATCTGCGCTCGGACGAGATTCTCTTTGATGCTTCTTGCCTGGCCCTTAGGGCTCGACAAGTTGTCTGACCCGAGGATTTTCGACTCTGGGGACCTATCAATTGGGATTCAGCTAAGTGAGGCCGCTTCAAGGGATGATGATGCCACACCTTCTGGGTATCGTATCATCGCTCTTGAAAGTCTGTGACGTTGAACCCGCATAGGATGTCGTACCTCGTCTGCGAGTTAAGTACATACCTGTGAGGGGTAGGTAGGTCTGTTTGCAGGAAACCTTTGACCTCAGAGTACCTGGTTTATCTCTGTCAGTGAGATGTGGTTACAGGGTTCTTTTGAGTGGTTGGTTTGGTTTGAGGCTAAGATTTGATGGTTCTCAGGCTTCAGTACAGAGCAACACAGTTCATCAGCATTGCACTTGATCTCCTGTTTGCATATGCATGTGCATTTTCATGTTTGCATTTTATTAACGTGTATTTATGTTGCAGGTGTGATCATTCCCCTCTAATTCTAGTGTATCTTCTGGCCAGACATGAAGTCCATGAAGAGGACAGTTTCTTACCAGTTGCATTCTCCAGATATCAGTTCCTTGCTGAGATTAGTTGCTCTAGCAGATGAGAGAGTGAGGCCTGAATTCAGAGTATCTTATGGGAGATTTCTTAGTTTGTTGTACAAACCTTCAGCATTTGAGACGACTGGGGTGTATACTTTGATGCAGTTCTATGAGCCTCAGCTGAGATGCTTCCTGTTCCTCGACTATATTCTGGCACCCACTTTGGAGGAGTATTCTGCTATGTTGGGAGTTCCTGTGTTAGACCAGATGCCCTTTATACATGATGATGATGAGCCTGAGATGGCTACACTTGCTGAGATTGTCAGTTTAGACTCTTCTGAGTTCCCTGGAGGTTTGGTCAAGCTGAACGGAGCCTATGGTTTTCACCTGTCTGTCCTGGTTGAGAAGGCTACACAGTGCGCGAAGAGTGGATGTTGGGTTGCCTTCAGTGCCATTCTAGCTGTCTGCATCTATGGGATTGTTTTGTTTCCCAATGTGCTAGATTTTGTTGACTCAGATGCCTTCTCGATTCTTGCCTCGAAGAATCCAGTTCCTACTCTCTTGGGCGATGTTTATCATTCTATTCACTATAAGAATGAGAAACGTCGTGACAAGAATGTTTCCTGCTGTCTTCCTCTGTTGTACAGGTGGTTCCAGGGACATCTTCCGAAGAGAGGGCCTTTTGTTGATGCTATTGATACTTTGGATTGGTCTTCCCGGTTGATGGGGTTGTCTGCTGAGAACATCATTTGGTTTGATCGGAGCATGCTTGGCACTGATATAATATATAGTTGCAGTGGCTTTCCGAATGTCCCTTTGATTGGACGGAAAGGCTGTATCAACTATAACCCTTCTCTGTTGGTGAGACAGTTTGGTTATGCCTTGAGAGATGCTCCTATTGAGGTTGAGATACAAGAATCTCTGTATCTCACGGGCTTATTAGACGAGGCTGTTTTGATCAGGTTGAGACATGCATGGGCTAACATCCATAAGAGAGGGAAAGCTTTGCTAGGTAAGAGCAATAACAAAGCTTATGATCCTTATTTGGCTTGGATCCATGAGAGAGCTAGGATTTCCTTGATGCCATATCCTGCTGTGGAACCTTTGTATCTTCCAGTGATTGAGGTACCTACTTCGGTAGAGATTGAGAAGTATAACAAATTATTGGCTGAAAACGAAGAATTGAAAAAATCCAATGATGAGTTAGAGAAAGAGATCTTCCAGTTGCATCATGAGAAGAATGAAGCTACCTTCACTGTGAAGGAACAAATTGAGTTGATTAATAGGTTGGGTTCAGATTTGACTAAAGAGACCAACAAGAGAGAAAAAGTGGGAGTAGCCTTGAACGGTGTTAGCAAGGTGCTTGCTTCTAAGAAGGAACTCTTAAACAAAGCTTATTCCTGACTCGGCAAGTGGGAAACATTGTGGAATACCACGCTTACCAAGCGGAAGGAGCGTGAAGATGAGCTGAAGCTGCAGATTGCCACGCTAGAGGCGCAGATTAAAGCCCAGGATGCGAAAATTGCTGAAGAGGCATCACTTAGGAGCGCTGCTAAGCTTAGAGTGAGGGACCTTGGCAAAGAGCTGAGAGGTTGTGAAGTGAAGGCCGACTTCAAGAGATGCAGACTCGACAAGTGTTTTGGCGAAGGAACCTGCAAGGACGATGCCAAGAAGCTAAGATCCACTGTTGAGCGACATGCATTACTGATACAGGAGCTAATCTCCAGACTAGTTCATTCGGAGACGTTGAGGATATTGGAAGATGTCAGAGCGCGCCATTTGGCCTGATTTATCTTTGATTTGCTTTTGTTATCTGTACTTGTATTTTGACCATCGCCAGGCTTGTTGGCCGAGGTCTTTTCAGTTGTATTCTTGTACTTTTCCTCTTGGCATTTCTTTATGTATGAGGTTTTTCTGATTCCTCGCTTGCTTGATTGGGACTCCATTGTCGTGATGGCCTTCTCTCTGAAACTAGAATCGGGGGGGGGGGGGGGGGATATAACATGTGGCATACTTATACATTTGCATCTGCATACTCATATTGCATGACCAGTATTTTTTTGAATCTGTATCTTATTTCCTGCATCTCACAGGTTTCAGGATTGACAACCAGAGAATGCATCGTTATTCTACCAGGAACAACGGCAAGAGAATCATGGATCAAGTTCAAGTCGAGATGCAGGAAATTCGTGAGAAGTTGGCACTTTTCATGCAAGCAATGGAAACCGCTGCTGGTGCGGGCGAATGGAAATATTGATTATCACTCTGTTGGAACTCCTCGCAGGGAGGATGGGATACCTACAGTGGTCGTTCCCACAAGTGGTGGAGTTGGTGCCGGTGATGACAATGGCAATGGAAATACTGGCACTGGTGCTGGTAATGGTAACACTGGTATTGGTAACACTGGTACTGGAAATGCTGGAAATGGTGATGGGAATGTTGTTAATGATACTGGCAATGCTGGAGATGCTAATCAAGGGTTCGGTGACAACAATGGTTTCGGAAACAATAACCAAGGGTTTGGCATTGGTAATCATGATGGTAATTTTGGTTTAAACAATCAAGGCTTTGGCTACGATGGCTATGGTAACAACAATCAAGGGTATGGATATGGCGATGTTGGCTTTGGTAACATGAACAACAACGGTGCTGGGATGGTGCCTTTCAACACTGGTTATAGACTAGGTGGGGTCAATCAAGGATTCGGTAACAGAGGACGGGATCCTATTTTCAATCAACAGGGATATGGCCGTAACGCTGGTTACGAGGGATATGGCAATGAGAATCTGAACTGGGGTGAGGATCGCCAGGAAGATGCCTTCTCCGGACAAGGTGTGGGATTTGAAAGGCCTAATGATAACGATAGGAGGTTCAAAATGCTGGAAGAGCAGATCAAAGGGATAGCCAATCAGAATTTTGTTGGGTTAGATATGACTACCATGGGACTAGTGCCTGGGCTGAGGGTGCCTTTGAAATTCAAAGCTCCAACATTTGACAAGTATAAGGTGGATACATGCCCTAGAGTTCATGTACGTTCTTAATACAGAAGAATGTCTGCATACTCTGACGACGAGAAGATGCTTATGCAATTCTTTCAAGACAGTTTATCGGGACCATCGCTGGAATGGTACATGGGACTGGAGCCCACCCAAATTAGAAGTTGGAAAGAATTGGCTGATGCTTTTGTTAAGCATTACCAATATAATAGTGACTTGGCGCCAAACAGGGTCCAGCTGTAGAGTTTGTCTCAGAAAAATGGTGAGAGCTTCAAGGAGTACGCGCAGCGCTGGTGTGATATTGCGGCTAGGGTTCATTCCCTTTTGGTTGAAAGAGAGTTGATTGATATGTTTATTGGAACATTCTCTGGAATGTATTACGACAAATTGCTTAATGTCTCGATGGGTAGTTTCTCCGACATGATTCTCATGGGAGAACGGATTGAAAACGGAATTAAGATTGGGAAGATTCAGGCAGGTGAATCCACCTCAGCTGGAGGTGCAAGGAAAGCCTTTGGTGGAAGGATACAAGGCGACGCCAGTGCGGTATATGGTGGTCGAGGTCGTGGAAGAGGTAGGAATCAGTATCAGCCACATCAAGTTGCTAGTGTTACTATCCTGATACCTCAGCAAAAACAACAACAACAACAACAACAACAACAACGACAACAATAGCCGCAGCAACAGAGAATGCACCTTGCTCAACGTAGAATTCAAGAGGGTAGGCCAACGAGAGTATTTGAAGCACCTCCTTCAACTTATGTTGAACTTCTTCAAACGCTGTTGGGTTTGAATCTGGTTGAAAAGAGAACGATGGCCCTGTTGACGGGCACTCCTCCATTTGGTTTTGACGCTGGTAAACATTGTGATTTTCATTCCGGGGCGCCCGGACATGATATTGAAGGTTGCCATGCTTTCAAACATAAGGTTTAAGATTTGCTTGATAGTAAGGCCATTAACTTTGGTCCGGATGGTCCCAATATTGTACAACAACCCATGCCGAATCATGGAGTGAATGCTATCCTAATGGAAGAGAATTTGAACTTGGTTATGGATGTGAATGAAGTGAAGACACCGTTGAGTTGTGTTAAAAGCAGATTGTTGAAAGGGGGTGTATTCCCCGGATGTGACGAATATTGTCTGGATTGCTGGACCCAACCAGAGGGTTGCACTGATTTGAAAAGAGGTATCCAAGCCATGATAGATGAGGGGATTTTTCAATTTGATCGGACTACTGTTGAGAAGCCTGTTGAGGCATTGTTTAAAAAGCAGGATGAGATTGCAACGGTTACGATCCCAAGGAAGACTATTACGATATCAGTGCCCGCCAAGCGGCCGACTATCACAATAACAAAAGTAGGACCCGTTCCTTTTGAGAGTATAAAAGTTGTTCCATGGACATATGGGTTAGAAGCATACTGTAATGGGGAAAATATTGAGGTGAATAGCCGGCTGGCAAGGGCAGTTGACAATGTTGTTGGAATAGGAGGCATGACCCGTAGTGGAAGAATCTTCACCGCACCTGAAGTTGAAGCAGAGAAGATTGCTAAAGGCAAAGCCAAGGTGAATGAAAGTGGACCATCTCAGTTGAAAGAGAAAGACACGTCGCTCAAGGACGTAGAAGAGTTCATGAGGCTAATTCGCAAGAGTGATTATAAAATTGTTGAGCACTTACAACAGACACCCTCAAAAATTTCAATCATATCTTTGTTGCTTTGTTCTGAGGCTCATCGAAATGCTTTGTTGAAGATATTGGACACGTTATTTGTATCTCAGGAGGTTTCTATCAACCAGCTAGAGGGGGTACTGACGCATGTCAATGCTGGACATAGTTTGGGTTTCACTGATTTTGATCTGACACCCAGAGGCCGAGAGCATAATATGGCTTTGCACATATCGGTGGAATGTCGGGGCACCGTAATGTCGCACGTTCTTGTGGATACCAGATCATCTATGAATTTATTGCCTGAGAAGGCTATGATGAAGTTAGATATCCGGAGAATTATTTGCACGCCAAGTGACTTGGTTGTGAGGGCGTTTGATGGAACGAGAAGGTCGGTGTTTGGATCGATAACATTGTCGTTGCAGGTCGGGCCGGAAATATTCGACACTGAATTTTATATCATGGATATTCATCCAGCTTATAGTTGTTTACTTGGGCGTCCATGGATACACTCTGCAGGGGTTGTGACGTCCACGCTGCATCAGAAGCTTAAGTTTGAAGCCGGCGGTGGCATCGTTACCATTTGTGGGGAAAAGGACATCTTGGTCAGTCATCTCTCATCATTCAAGTATGTTGAAGTGGATGGGGAAATCCACGAAACGCACTACCAAGCCTTCGAAGGGTTGCAAATCAAAGACAAGTCCAGTGTTGCCAGCAAAGTGCCAGAGGTTGCTGTGGCTTCGTATAAAGACGCTCAAGCGTTGGTTCAGACTGGTGAGACCAAGGGTTGGGGTCAAGTGCTGGAAATTCCTGTCAAGATGGACAAGTTTGGTTTGGGGTATCGCCCTACATCGTCACCTTCCGCATCAGGCGCGCCCAAGTTCAAAGGACCGGTGGTAATTACTCCAAAGGGAGTCTGCTTTGAGACGATTAATGCTATTTCCGACTCTGAAGACAGAGATAGTGATTGCGATATGGACGCGTGGATCAAGCCTAGCGTGCCAGGACAAAGTCTCTGCAACTGGTCCATCAGGGAAATTATCCCAGTGACTACAAAACAGTAATGATTTGTTTTCTCAATTATTGTATAATCCTGTGTCCTACCCGCGGCACAGTGATTTTGTTTTAGGGCCACCTACTTATGTGTATGCACTGTTTAATCATTGAATAAAGGCGTTTTTCTCATAAAAATTTTGTGTTCCCTGTTTTTCCTGTTTTTATTTTAAGAATAAATGGCAACGTGGTTATGATCTTTGTTTGCACTCATTTGAAGCATTTAACCATTTCCTTTGCAGGATTCATATTTCAGATGACACCGAACACGAACTTCCTATGACTCGCTTTGACTATGAGCACCTGGTATTTCAAGCTGAGGAAGAGATTGTTGAGGATAGCGACTTGCCAGAAGAGCTGACTCGACTGTTGAAACAGGAAGAAAGAATCATTCTGCCTCATCAGGAAGAGATTGAGATTATCAACGTGGGGTCCGAGGGAGTTGTCAGGAACATCCGGATAGGGGCTGCACTGCAAAGCGACATCAAGCAAGGTCTGATTGAGATGTTGCAAGAGTACAGTGATATCTTTGCTTGGTCGTACGAGGATATTCCAGGATTGGATACTGACATGGTTGTTCACCGTCTGCCATTGCAAGAAGAATGTCCGCCTGTTAAGCAAAAACTCATAAGAACCAGACCAGATATGTCTGTGAAGATTAAGGAGGAAGTTCAGAAACAGTGGGATGTTGGGTCCTTGCTGTAACACCCCACTTCCCCGTATTAAATAAAATATAAATATTATAATAATAATCAGAGTTTTCACCAAAAAGTGGGATATCACATCTCCAAATTTTATAAAAATACTTTATTCATTCTTTTCAAAATAATACAGCGGAATTTGTTTAATAAAATAAAATACATCAAATTCATGATACGTCACAGGATTACAATAAGTTTGACATAAAACAGTTAAAACACCCATATCCCGTGTTACGTATCAGAGCATCCTACGACTCGACTGTCACACCACTATCCAAGTTAGCTAAGCACCTGGATTATCTGTACTTCCGAAGAAGCACGGACCACAGCAACAACAAAGGGGTGAGAAATAATGATCAGAATATAATGGTAATGTAATACATGTAAATAAGGTAGTACAACACACCAACACACCAATATTCACCCCTAACAACACCATATGACGAACCTACTGTTCAAATTTCAATATAACATATTATAATGCAAAATGCAACTCAACACCATGCATGCGGTACCGACTCGTTGGTTCATTCAATCGAACCTGGATAGATCACTTACGCTCCTCCTGAGACATGATCTATCCCCCACCATTCTCCACAAAGGAGTACGGATGAATCACTTACGCTCCTCCTGAGACATGATTCATCCCACCAAAACACCATGATATGCACACACCAATGCATAACTAATATATTTAGGCACTCAACGTGCATACGATCCTCCTGATCATATCATCATACATCAATGCATATATGTACAGATATAACATACGCCAACACCATATAAATCAACCAGATAGTAAACAAGTTCATACTTTAACACCAAGATATAAACATATCCCACCACTCGGGGTACACGATCCTACTGATCACTACATACATATACATCAACTAATTGTCCGCCAGTCATTATTACGGGAAACATGCATTATCACCAAGTACACAAGTTAGTTCCCACACTCATCATTCTTACAGTGCATCAAGGCCAAAGGGATCACACAAGCCCAAGCTCAAGGCCAAAACATCACAAAAATCACATTCTGGTTCTGCTACGTTCGCTGGCATTCGCCAGGCGAACCTGCTGGCGAAGCCCTCATTTCACTATCGTGCACTCGCCAGGCGAGCCTTCATTCGCCAGGCGAACCTTCGCTGGCCACACTCGCCAGGCGAAGTTCCTACCCTTTAGGTCTGGGACTTAATTCTGAATTATTCGCTGCCACTCGCCTCAGCTCTCCAGGCGAACTCTCGCCTCCCTTCGCCAGGCGAAGCTTCGCCAACACTCGCCAGGCGAAGCCCAGCGAATGCTGCGATTTACCAATTTCCTCACAGTTCAGCAGAGCTATTCTAAGCCGAACTCAGCCTAACTGCTCACTTCCAATTCACAGCTTATGACCAGTACCAACAATATACGATATCATAACTTATTGGTTTCTAAGCCACATTCCCAAATCAACTCTTAGACATTCTACCGATGCCTCAAAGGGTCACACAGAGTCTCCCTAAAAACCGTAAACCCGGCCTATACGCCAATTAACCAAAAACAACAATTCATCAACATTGACCTATACTCCATCACTATCAATTACTAGTTATCATCAAACACAAACACGCCAATAAACATCATACTTACCAATTATCCTATACTTCCTACTCTAGAACCAACATTACGGTACCTTACCGACACTTCAGAGTCACTCTGAATCTCACCAAGGTCCTATCCATAGTCATTAACGACACTATAGGGAAACAACACATAATGTTCCCCAAAGCTATAATCATGGTCATTACCCACACTACAGTAACAACACAGAATCTCACCAAAACTCTATTTATAGTTACTATCAACACTGCAGTAACAACATATAATTTTCCCCAAAGCTATAATCATGGTCATTACCCACAACAGTAACAACACAGAATCTCACCAAAACTCTATTTATAGTTACTATCAACACTGCAGTAACAACATATAATTTTCCCCAAAGCTATAATCATGGTCATTACCCACACTACAGTAACAACACAGAATCTCACCAAAACTCTATTTATAGTTACTATCAACACTGCAGTAACAACATATAATTTTCCCCAAAGCTATAATCATGGTCATTACCCACACTACAGTAACAACACAGAATCTCACCAAAACTCTATTTATAGTTACTATCAACACTGCAGTAACAACATATAATCTCACTAACATCACCATAATATATATACACCAAATTCACCAATACCAATCAACAATTCATCAATGTCAAGCATCAATTTATCATCAGCAACAATAATAACAAGCATGCCAATATAAAACTTCATAGATCGGAATTTTCCTACGGGGTTAAGGAATCCCCTCTACCCTATACATGTATATACCATCCCAAATCAAGTTTCTCCCCCCTTACCTTGTTAGTCGGTTGATCGATGAAAGAATCCTTCAAGGTTTGGCCAATTCTGATTTCCCCTGTTCCTTCGTTCTTCGCTCCCTTTTCCGTTCCCTTTTCCGTTCTCTCCTTTCTATCGTTCTTTTTCCACTTTCTCTAACTTCTCACAATGTATCGTAAAACTACTAACCCCTCACGTTCTCTATTTTAATTCTCTAATACCAATAATAATAATAACTTAATAAAATAATAATAATAATAATAATCTTAATAGTAATACTAATATAATATTACTAATATAAATAATAACACTTAATAATAATAATAATAATATTATTTCACCAAAATAATAATATTAATAATATTAACAAATATAATAAATATAATAATAATAATATTAATAATAATAATAATAATAACACCCCCACCAATGTCGCTATTATTTTTATATTATTATATTCCACACCAAAATACCACCAATAGTCCTCCCACATTAGGGACACCCACGAAACATCACCAAATACACCCCCACCAAAGGGCACACCAACACATAATATTTAAAATAATAGTAAAATGACTAAATAATTAAAATGGGTGTTACAACTCTCCCCTACTTTAATTATTTTTATCCTCGAAAATTACCTGATGGAAATAGCTCCGGATACGCTTCTCGCATCCTGCTTTCCAACTCCCAGGTCACACTGCCTCCTGCAGCACCTCCCCAAACTACCTTCACCAAAGGTATCTCTTTCCCTCGGAGTTGTTTCATCTTACGGTCCTCGATCCTCAACGGCATCGTCTCAACAGTAAGACTCTCCCAAATCTGAACATCATCTCTCTGAATCACATGAGATGGATCAGAAACATACTTTCGCAATTGCGACACATGAAACACATCATGTAAGTTTGACAACTCAGGCGGCAACGCCACCCTATAAGCCACATCAACAATTCTCTGCAAAATCTCATAAGGTCCAATGAACTTAGGATCCAGCTTCTTGGACTTCAATGCACGACCCACACCGGTCATCGGATTAACTCTTAGGAATACGTGATCACCTACACAGAATTCCAACTCTTTCCTCCGATTATCATGATAGCTTTTCTGCCTACTCTGAGACACTTTCAATTTCTCACGAATCATTTGAATTGTCTCAGTAGTCTGCTGTACAATTTCTGGCCCAAGCACCATATTCTCACCAGTTTCATACCAACACAGAGGAGTCCTACACCTCCTCCCATACAAAGCTTCAAACGGTGCCATTCCAATACTCGAATGGTAACTGTTATTGTACGTGAACTCAATCAATGGTAGATGAGTATCCCACGCACCACCCTTTTCTAACACACAAGCTCTCAACAAATCTTCAAGCGACTGAATAGTCCTCTCCGACTGACCATCAGTTTGCGGATGATAAGCTGAACTCAATTTCAACTTAGTTCCCAAAGCTTCCTGCAAGCTCTTCCAAAATTCCGAAGTAAACCGCGGATCTCTATCCGACACAATACTGGACGGAACACCATGTAACTTCACAATTACCCGAATATAAATCTCCGCCAGCTTCGTCAACGGAAAACTAATATTGATCGGCACGAAGTGTGCAGACTTCGTCAATCGATCCACAATCACCCATATCGCATCAAAACCTCTCGCCGTATTCGGAAAACCTGTCACAAAATCCATAGTAATGCAATCCCATTTCTAAACCGGAATCTCGAATGGTTGCATAAATCTCAAATTCAGTTACTTCTTCATAGCACTGGGATGGATACTCCATCTACCCCAATGTATTTCTTCACGAGTACTTCTACTCCCCTCAACAACATCTGGTACACATACTCTATCATAACACCTCGTGGTATTATTTCCACAAACCCGACAATCCACTCTTCGACTCTAATTTATCAATTTCAACTAATTCACTACTCAACCCAGATTTCTGACTTTCTCGATTCTTCTCAAGGGTATCACTAGTCAGATCTTAATAATAAAAGCTTAACTCCATAAGAAGTATCCTTACTCACAAAACGCATATTATGAAATTTCTCAATCAGTTCTACCTCTTTTCACCATCATCTTCGGTAAACACAAACATTTCCAACTCACCGCATCATCTACCACATCCACTTTACCCCAAAGGGTAATTCAACTCAAAGCCATAATCTTTCAGAAGTCCCAATTATTTCCTCTGCCTTGTATCCCACTCTTTCGAATGCAACAAATACTTTAAGCTCTCGAGAATAACAAATATCTCAAATCTCAACTAAACAATTGTAGCCTCCAAGCTCCGGCACAAACTCAACAATATTCGACTCTCCATCACTTGTCAGATAACTCCTCTTATGTACTTTAAGTTGCCTCAAAGCATAACTACAACTTTCCGATGTTGCACTCAACATACCTCCTAATCTTATCAATAAAGCATCACAAAATACAACAATAGTCCGGTCAGATTCGGCAAAAGTCCACACACGGGCTGTTGACGGCTCTCCCAAACTCTCCGAAACTTTCTTCACAATGGCATATATTGCTTCTTCTCCAATACTGATAAATCAAGTTCCTAATGCTCAACATGATCCCCTATACTAATCCAATATATCCACACATCCTTGATTAACGCATCCATTGACTTACTCAAATAAGTATGGAACATCCCATGACAGACCGACACTCAATTCATGAGTTACGGCGGGAACACGAACCACACGCTCCGCGTCTACTACAAAGTCCAAATATAGTTCATCAAAAATTAACTTATCTCCATGCCACTACTGCACCATCACATAGAGCATTTCAATAGCTTTCCAACGCTTCGAACCGGGCGTCATTCCGAGTTACGGTTCTCCCGTTACGACACAAATACCACAACAACATTTTTCTGCTCAGGGCACTTCGCCAGGCGAATCTCGGCGAACATGACAGTCCCGAAATTCTATTTTCGACCGTTACCTGACTTCCGAGTGTCCGATTTCAATTCCGTAAAAAGCTGCGATCTCGGAATTCAACGTATAACCGCAATTTCATACCTAGGAGGCCGTCCAACACACTTTCAATCTTTAAATATTTTAAAACCCGATTACTTCCAATCTCAACAGCAGATCGTGGAACCTCCTATTATGATACCACTTCAACCTTCGACACCACAACACAATAATTCTACTCGCGATATCACGAACACGGAACTCACGTCCTTCAATCAATTGATCCATCAAATCATTAACTCTTGGAAGCGAACACTTATCCTTGACAGTCACCTTGTTCACTTATCTATAGTTCACCCAAAGCTTCACAAAACCTTCTGTCTGTCTAACCAACAAAAATTGGTGCACCTTACGGTAACACACTCAAACAAAAGAACCTCTCCCCCAGCGGGTCTTCAAGTTGACTCTTCAACTTCTCCAATCCCAACGTAAACATACAATATGGAGTCATCAATATCAGACTCGTCCCAAAAACAAAATAAACGTGTAAGCTTTACTTCACACTCCGATAGTAAATCGCTTACTTCCTCATGGAACCTCCGGCAATTTCGACTAATTGACAAATCCCAATTTTCTCACTTTCCTTCTCATTCGAAGTTTCCGTCACAATAAACATCTCAACACCGTATTACGCCAACTCCTCAAAATAATCCCTTAAACACTTAGCTTAACTCAGGACAATTCACTGCTCACGCCACACAAGCTTGCAAGACACGTCTATCCCATCCAACACAATCCCGTCTACTATTAACAAGAGATTAAGGGTGATCAGTTCCTCAATTTGTTAATAGACAGCCGAAATCATGATGGGGTACAAACCATCTTTACCAAACTATGATAGCATTCCTCAACACACTAAGCCACCACACCGTAGCATTCCGGAGAAATACAAACTTCTCCCCCACTGGAATCATTCCTCTCCTGCCAACGAAGTTAGTCAACAACATGTACCGACAGTGTTTTCACACACATGCCGCATACTAGGGATTTAAACCATAACACCAGGTTAAACAACACACAGTCTCCATCCCAAGGGACAGACTCAAATCAACTCAACAACACTGGCCGGACGGACCGACCTGCTCTGGTACCAATTGTAACACCCCACTTCCCCGTATTAAATAAAATATAAATATTATAATAATAATCAGAGTTTTCACCAAAAAGTGGGATATCACATCTCCAAATTTTATAAAAATACTTTATTCATTCTTTTCAAAATAATACAGCGGAATTTGTTTAATAAAATAAAATACATCAAATTCATGATACGTCACAGGATTACAATAAGTTTGACATAAAACAGTTAAAACACCCATATCCCGTGTTACGTATCAGAGCATCCTACGACTCGACTGTCACACCACTATCCAAGTTAGCTAAGCACCTGGATTATCTGTACTTCCGAAGAAGCACGGACCACAGCAACAACAAAGGGGTGAGAAATAATGATCAGAATATAATGGTAATGTAATACATGTAAATAAGGTAGTACAACACACCAACACACCAATATTCACCCCTAACAACACCATATGACGAACCTACTGTTCAAATTTCAATATAACATATTATAATGCAAAATGCAACTCAACACCATGCATGCGGTACCGACTCGTTGGTTCATTCAATCGAACCTGGATAGATCACTTACGCTCCTCCTGAGACATGATCTATCCCCCACCATTCTCCACAAAGGAGTACGGATGAATCACTTACGCTCCTCCTGAGACATGATTCATCCCACCAAAACACCATGATATGCACACACCAATGCATAACTAATATATTTAGGCACTCAACGTGCATACGATCCTCCTGATCATATCATCATACATCAATGCATATATGTACAGATATAACATACGCCAACACCATATAAATCAACCAGATAGTAAACAAGTTCATACTTTAACACCAAGATATAAACATATCCCACCACTCGGGGTACACGATCCTACTGATCACTACATACATATACATCAACTAATTGTCCACCAGTCATTATTACGGGAAACATGCATTATCACCAAGTACACAAGTTAGTTCCCACACTCATCATTCTTACAGTGCATCAAGGCCAAAGGGATCACACAAGCCCAAGCTCAAGGCCAAAACATCACAAAAATCACATTCTAGTTCTGCTACGTTCGCTGGCATTCGCCAGGCGAAGAGAAGCGAACCTTCGCTGGCATTTGCCAGGCGAACCTGCTGGCGAAGCCCTCATTTCACTATCGTGCACTCGCCAGGCGAGCCTTCATTCGCCAGGAGAACCTTCGCTGGCCACACTCGCCAGGCGAAGTTCCTACCCTTTAGGTCTGGGACTTAATTCTGAATTATTCGCTGCCACTCACCTCAGCTCGCCAGGCAAACTCTCGCCTCCCTTCGCCAGGCGAAGCTTCGCCAACACTCGCCAGGCGAAGCCCAGCGAATGCTGCGATTTACCAATTTCCTCACAGTTCAGCAGAGCTATTCTAAGCCGAACTCAGCCTAACTGCTCATTTCCAATTCACAGCTTATGACCAGTACCAACAATATATGATATCATAACTTATTGGTTTCTAAGCCACATTCCCAAATCAACTCTTAGACATTCTACCGATGCCTCAAAGGGCCACACAGAGTCTCCCTAAAAACCGTAAACCCGGCCTATACGCCAATTAACCAAAAATAACAATTCATCAACATTGACCTATACTCCATCACTATCAATTACTAGTTATCATCAAACACAAACACACAAATAAACATCATATTTACCAATTATCCTATACTTCCTACTCTAGAACCAACATTACGGTACCTTACCGACACTTCAGAGTCACTCTGAATCTCACCAAGGTCCTATCCATAGTCATTAACGACACTATAGGGAAACAACACATAATGTTCCCCAAAGCTATAATCATGGTCATTACCCACACTACAGTAACAACACAGAATCTCACCAAAACTCTATTTATAGTTACTATCAACACTGCAGTAACAACATATAATTTTCCCCAAAGCTATAATCATGGTCATTACCCACACTACAGTAACAACACAGAATCTCACCAAAACTCTATTTATAGTTACTATCAACACTGCAGTAACAACATATAATTTTCCCCAAAGCTATAATCATGGTCATTACCCACACTACAGTAACAACACAGAATCTCACCAAAACTCTATTTATAGTTACTATCAACACTGCAGTAACAACATATAATTTTCCCCAAAGCTATAATCATGGTCATTACCCACACTACAGTAACAACACAGAATCTCACCAAAACTCTATTTATAGTTACTATCAACACTGCAGTAACAACATATAATTTTCCCCAAAGCTATAATCATGGTCATTACCCACACTACAGTAACAACACAGAATCTCACCAAAACTCTATTTATAGTTACTATCAACACTACAGTAACAACATATAATCTCACTAACATCACCATAATATATATACACCAAATTCACCAATACCAATCAACAATTCATCAATGTCAAGCATCAATTTATCATCAGCAACAATAATAACAAGCATGCCAATATAAAACTTCATAGATCGAAATTTTCCTACGGGGTTAAGGAATCCCTTCTACCCTATACATGTATATACCATCCCAAATCAAGTTTCTCCCCCCTTACCTTGTTAGTCGGTTGATCGATGAAAGAATCCTTCAAGGTTTGGCCAATTCTGATTTTCCCCTGTTCCTTCGTTCTTCGCTCCCTTTTCCGTTCCCTTTTCCGTTCTCTCCTTTCTATCGTTCTTTTTCCACTTTCTCTAACTTCTCACAATGTATCGTAAAACTACTAACCCCTCACGTTCTCTATTTTAATTCTCTAATCTCAATAATAATAATAACTTAATAAAATAATAATAATAATAATAATAATAATAATCTTAATAGTAATACTAATATAATATTACTAATATAAATAATAACAATTATTATTATTATTAATAATAATAATACTAATATTATTATTTCACCAAAATAATAATATTAATAATATTAACAAATATAATAAATATAATAATAATAATAATAATAACACCCCCACCAATGTCGCTATTATTTTTATATTATTATATTCCACACCAAAATACCACCAATAGTCCTCCCACATTAGGGACACCCACCAAACATCACCAAATACACCCCCACCAAAGGGCACACCAACACATAATATTTAAAATAATAGTAAAATGACTAAATAATTAAAATGGGTGTTACACTTGCTATTACAACTTATCCCTCATGGGTCACCAATATAGTACCGGTACGAAAGAAAGACGGTAAGGTACGTATGTGCATAGACTATCGTGATTTGAATAGGGCGAGCCCAAAGGACGAGTTTCCGCTTCCTCATATCGATGTGCTGGTCGATAACACTGCTCAATTCTCCGTGTTCTCCTTCATGGATGGCTTCTTGGGTTATAATCAGATAAAAATGGCGCCAGAAGACATGGAGAAAACAACCTTCATTACCCCATGGGGAACATTTTGCTACAAAGTGATGCCCTTTGGTTTGAAGAACACTGGGGCAACATATCAACGTGCAATGACGACGCTCTTCCATGACATGATGCATAAAGAGATCGAGGTTTATGTTGATGATATGATTGCCAAATCTCAGACGGAGGAAGAGCATTTGGTTAATCTGCTGAAATTGTTCAAGAGGCTTAGGAAATCCAGGCTAAGGCTGAATCCTAACAAGTGCACCTTCGGGGTGAGATCCGGTAAACTATTGGGGTTTATTGTGAGCGAAAAAGGAATTGAGGTTGATCCTACTAAAATAAAAGCAATACAAGAAATGCCAACGCCGAAAACAGAAAAAGAAGTTCGTGGCTTTTTAGGGAGATTGAACTACATTGCCTGGTTCATATCTCATCTAACGGCCATGTGCGAGCCATTATTCAAGTTGTTGAAAAAAGGTCAGGCTGTGACCTGGAATGAAGATTGTCAAAGGGCGTTTAAAAAAATAAAAGAATATTTGCAGGAACCTCAAATATTGATACCCCCAGTAGCTGGGAGACCATTGATTATGTATTTGACGGTTCTTGAGGAAAGTATGGGTTGTATTCTCGGTCAACATGACGAGACTGGACGTAAAGAGCATGTGATTTATTACTTGAGTAAAAAGTTCACAGATTGTGAATCTCGTTACTCAATGCTCAAAAAGACGTGTTGTGCGCTAGCCTGGGCTGCCAAACGTTTGAGACAGTACATGTTAAACCATACAACCATGCTAATTTGAAAGATGGATCCGATCAAATACGTATTTGAAAAGCAAGCACTCTCCGGGAGGATTGCTCGATGGCATATGGTGCTGACAGAATATGATATTCAATATGTTTCTCAAAAGGCTATCAAAGGTAGTGTTTTGTCAGAGTACCTAGCGGAGCAGCCGATTGAAGATTACCAACCAATGAGGTTTGATTTTCCTGACGAGGATATCATGTACTTGAAAATGAAAGATTGTGATGAGCCGTTGCCGGATGAAGGTCCAGATTTGGGTTCCAAATGGCAGTTGATATTTGATGGCGCTGTTAACTCCTACGGTAGTGGAATAGGGGCAATTATTACTACTCCTCAAGGGAAGCACATTCCCTTTACTGCCAGATTGACCTTTCCAGTTACCAATAATGAGGCTGAATATGAGGCGTGCATCATGGGTCTTGAGGAGGCTATTGATATGAGAATCAAATATCTTGATGTATACGGGGACTCTGCTCTAGTGGTCAACCAGATTAAAGGAGAATGGGAGACGCGTCAGTCCAATCTGATACCCTATATGAATTATGCAAGGAGATTGTTGCCTTTCTTTGACAAAGTAGAATTGCATCACGTGCCACGAGCAGAAAATTAGATGGCCGACGCTCTTGCGACGTTGTCTTCAATGTATAAAGTTAACTTTTGGAATGAGGCTCCCAGGATTGTTATCTCCCGCCTTGATAGGCCCGCCTTCATATTCGCCATTGAGGAAACATCCGATGGCAAACCGTGGTATTTCGATATCCAGAATTTCCTGAAGAACCAAGAGTATCCGGCTGGGGCGTCCAGTCGAGATCAGAAGACTCTTAGAAGATTGGCTGGCAATTTATATTTGAATCCGGATGGCGTCCTGTACAAGAGAAACCACGACTTGGTGTTGTTGCGATGTGTGGACGAGAAAGAGGCTAAGTTGCTCATGGAAGAGATCCATGAAGGTACATTTGGTATGCATGCTGGTGGACATGCAATGACGAGAAAACTGTTGCGGGCAGGTTACTTTTGGCTAACGATGGAAACAAATTGTTTCAAGTTCACGAAGCGGTGTCATAAATGTCAAATTTATGCGGACAAAATTCATGTGCCTCCGAGCCCTCTGAATGTTATGTCATCACCATGGCCTTTCTCGATGTGGGGTATTGATATGATTGGAAAGATTGAGCCCACGACATCAAACGGACACCGGTTCATTTTGGTAGCTATTGATTACTTCACCAAATGGGTGGAAGCAGTGTCATATGCTAATGTCACCAAACAAGTGGTAGCCAGATTTATCAAAAGAGATATTATCTGCAGATATGGAGTCCCAGAGCGGATTATCACCGACAACGGTTCAAACTTGAATAACAAGATGATGAAAGAGCTGTGTTAGAATTTCAAGATCGAGCATCACAACTCTTCTCCTTATCGGCCCAAGATGAATGGCGCTGTCGAAGCGGCCAATAAGAACATAAAGAAGATTGTTTAGAAGATGGTTGTGACTTACAAGGACTGGCATGAGATGTTGCCTTTCGCATTGCACGGTTATTGTACGACGCAGTGTTACCATTGGAGGTTGAGATTTCTTCTTTGAGGGTTTTACACGATGTCCAACTTGATGAGGCAGAATGGGTAAAAGATAGACTGAACCAGCTCAGTTTAATGGATGAAAAGAGACTGGCTTCTCTCGCATATGGTCGGTTGTATCAGAGCCGGATGAAAAAAGCTTATGATAAGAAGGTATGCCCTCGAAGCTTTCAGACGGGCGATCTTCTGTTGAAAAGGATTCTCCCACCACAATAAGATCACATGGGCAAATGGACTCCCAACTACGAGGGTCCATATGTCGTCAGAAAGGTTTTCTCTGGAGGAGCCTTGTTGTTATCCACCATGGATGGTGAGGACTTTACGTCTCCTGTGAATTCGGACGCAGTTAAAAAATACTTTGCTTAAAGTGACCCGCTGGACAGAAAAAAAAAAAGAGTCCAGGCAAAAATGGGGCATCCCGGCGAACCATAAAAAAGGAATAAAAGGTTCGGGAAAAAGTTATGGATAAAATTGAAAAGATGTACACCCGCAAAGTCGAAAAACTGAAAAGGGAGACTTCGGCAAAAAAGGGTATACCGGTGAATTGAAAACCCGCAAAGGGCGATTCACGCAAAAGTTAGGGATCGAAAAAAAGCAAATGACTGCGGTCCGAGTTTGATACCGCATTGCTTGGTGGTTTGGGAATACCTGAGGGTCGTTCATCTAAAACAATCTCTTCCGAAGATCGAGTACCGAGAAAGCGCCAGAGCCGGGCGAGTCATAGGAGAATCAACTCATGGTGTTTGTCTGTACCATGTTGCCGACATGTATATCAAATTTGTTTTGTATCTTTCTTTGTGCTTCTTGTGCATATATTGTATTTTGCTTGTGCGTAACTTCCTCTTTTCAGGAGTTACATCCAGTGTACAAAGCTTTTCCTATTTACAGGCCCATTCAATAAAGCATGTTATTCAGTACTTGATGCTTGTTCTTTACTGTTTTGTTTGTGAAAAACGTCGATGTTTTTGATGAACTTGCACTTACATAAACTTGCTGGCCCTTGCCAATAATTGCTAAAACTTCGAATTGACTGAATGAACTTCACGGATATTGACTCGGATAGATTTTGTTGTGTAGATTTGTTTTGTCTCGTTTGTGTTTTGCAGGGTCCTTACCTTTGAAGCAAACGGTCAGGAATTGTATTCCCCAGCCAAAGTCTCTTGACGTAGGGCCTGACTTCAGTTGATGTCGTTCCTTAGCAAGTTGTATCTTATCCCTAGAGAATGGAGACGATGCTTATTCCTACCAGATGTGGAATTGTCCTCCCCGAGAGAGTATCATCAGGAATGTCGCCTGAACAGTATCCTCATGAAAGTGGTCCATAGGATATCCTCAGCAGGTCAAAATCAATATCCCCGGCAAAGGACGCCTCCCCAGAGGATGGTTATCCCTTTCCCCGCAGGTCGTCATTCTTTCGTCAGGATGATTGTCCTCAGCAGAGTTTGTAGCTTCGAGTTTGTAGGCTGTGTCCCAATAGTGTAGTTCTTCCCCCAGAAGGGTCGCATCTTTCCCCAGCAGGGTTTGTGTTTTCTTCCCAAATGTCTGATCTCTCCCCAGCAGAGTTGGTTGTTGTTTCTGGCATTTATTTTGTCAGAATACTTTGTAATACCCGTTCATCCCCAGCGGAGTTGGTTTTGTTCTTAGCCATTTCATACCAAAGTGTTTCTCAGCAGTTGGAGCCTGCATTAGCATTTGCATATATCGTCATATTTGCATCTACCCAAACGCGTAGCATTTCCATGTCGAATGGAGCATTACGCCATTGTCAAACATATGCATTTTGAAACATAAGCCAGGTTGGTTAACCTTCTGTTTTCAAGTGTTGTTTTCCCTGCAGGTGGAGGGAGCTCTTGCTCAGATTAATTACCAAATAAGCAAGGTCTCAGCGTGAGACGTGTAATGCAATGTTTGTCTTATTCACCAGAGAGTTGCTTGGATTGGTTTCTCTTACCCTTCCAGCGGAGTATTTCTTCAAAATTGTTGTTATGACAGTATCAAAAGATTTCATGAATCAATTTTTGGAAGTTGCCGCCTATGTCGAAGTAGGTGTCTGGCAGTTTGGGTTCAGAAAATCCCCAGTAGAGTCCTTCTCAGATATGTTGCCATGTCCGCGCTAAAAGTTTGAAGATTGGACCAGTATTTTGTTACCCATTTGATTGATGGAGTTAGCTACTACAAAGATAGGCAGAGAAGCTGTATTCAGAGTTACTTCCCGTAGTGGTGACGGAGTTATTTTCCTGTATCAGACAGAGTTATTTCCCGTAGTGGTGACAGAGTTATTTTCCTGTATCGGACAAAGTTATTTCCCGTAGTGGTGACGGAGTTATTTTCCTGTATTGGACAGAGTTACTTCTCGTAGTGGTGACAGAGTTATTTTCCTGTATCGGACAGAGCTATTTCCCGCAGCGGTGACGGAGTTATTTTCCTGTATCAGACAGAGTTATTTCCCGTAGTGGTGACAAAGTTATTTTCCTGTATTGGACAGAGTTACTTCCCGTAGTGGTGACAGAGTTATTTTCCTGTATCGGACAGAGTTATTTCCCGCAGCGGTGACAGAGTTATTTTCCTGTATCGGACAGAGTTATTTCCCGTAGTGGTGACGGAGTTATTTTCCCGTAGTGGTGACGGAGTTATTTTCCCGTAGTGGTGACAGAGTTATTTTCTTGTATTATTGGCGGAGTTATTCCCTGTGTTGTTGGCAGAGTTATTTCTTATTTGTTGATAAAACTATTTCCTCAGTGGAAGCCGCCAAAGTTATTCCCTGTGTTGTTGGCAGAGTTGTTTCCCTAGTAAAAGCGTCAGAAAAGATGGTATTCTGTTAACAGAGATATTCATACCCATTTGAGTGATGGAGTCATGTGATTAGGAAAAGATACTGTGATTAGACAGAGAAGTTGTGTTTGCATTGAAGGATAAGCTGCTGTAAATAGACAGAGACGCTGTATAAAGTGAGTTTCCAGAATCAAGTACTGTTATGATAGGCAGAAAAGTTGTATTTTTGTATTGACAAACCCCATAGCAAAGATGGAGTATAATTTGGGGGATTTTGTTCTCCAAATAGTTTGTGCAGTTCGTGTCTGCAGTTGGCAAATTTCCGGGTTTCTTGGTATTCAACCGTCTTTTACCTCGATTGTTTGAAGGTCGTTCGTTCTTCACCCAGTCGGGTCCAAGCCGTTTGTATAGGGGCAGTTGTTGCACCCCAAAATTTGCTCAACCTCTTTTGCCTGGTTTATGTTTCATTACATTATCATTTGCATAGTTCTATCATTTGCATATCATGGCATATCATTCATCCAACAGGGGATCAAGTGTGAGAAGCCTAGCAAGAAATCTTATCCAAGCTTGAGAAGTCATCCAAGTCATCAGGAGGTGGTGGAAGGTCTTGATCAGCTGAGGACCATCAATGGGATGTGAAGCATGAGGTGTGAATATGAGATGTGTATAGAGCTCATGGAGTACCTAGAGAGCCATGTTGGATCTAAATCAAGTCATTGTGCCAAATGCAAGAGCCACAGTTGAAGTGCAGACAATTAGGGTTTCATCTGGATCAACCCTAAGTCAATTATGCAATTGAAGAGTATCAAAGCCTACTTTTAGGTCATGGAGTTCATGGAATGATGTGATAAGACATTTGTGGTGTTGTGCCAAGATCAAATCAAGAAGAATCAAGAATGTGGGAAGTTGCTAAATTAGGGTTTCAGTGCAAATTACCCTGTTTAGTGCCTAACTTCAAGGCCACATAAGTCCAGATACATGTTTCAAATGGATCTTCGGCCAACATGAAACTTGTAGAGAATCTCAATACCTTTAATTTAAGTACTCGAAGTCCTCAAAGGGGTTTATAGAACTCAAGTTATGGTCCAGACAAGTTACAGGTCCTCAGATGATTCTGAAATTTGTCTGTGAAAATCATCTGACTTCAAGGCTATTTTTGACCTAGAAGGAGGTTTCACCTAAACTTTTGGTCAACATGAAAGTTGTTCCTCATGATCTTAGCTTTCTAAATTGTACTTGAAGTCCTCCTTCGTATTTGTAGAACTCAAGTTATGAGGTTTACAAGTCAGGGGTATTTTGGGAAAGTGAGATTATAGGTCATTTTCAATCATAGGTCCATATCTCCAACTTGCAAGCCTCAAAGGGAAATTTGTTAACCATGGAACTTGCTTAAAATTATTTTTTGAGTGCAACCAAGTGGTCATGAGAGTTTGGTTTGGCTCATATCAAAAAGTCATTTGAAATGGCTTGAAAATGAAGGAAATTCAAATATGGAAAGGAGGGAAAAATGTGATTTTGTGTTAGATGCCTCAAACCAAGCAAGTGGGTACATTTTCTGATTGGAAATCACATTTCAAACACTTTGGTTTTAACAGAATTTTGAGTTCAGTTCAAGTTTTGGAAGTTGCCATGTGGTTGCTTCACTTGTAAGTAACATTGCAAAATCAATGCACAAGGCAATTCAGACCAATCTCTCCATTCAAACTCATTCTAAATGACATGTGCAAGGTGTGAGAACCTTCTAGAACCAATGCAAAGCTTGCAATACACGAATGTCATAGTGAATTTTGGATGAAAAACCAAAAATTGCAATGCACTGTTTTGGGCTTCAATTTGGATCCAAAATCCCATGAAACTCTTCTATATATTGATTAGAATGAGTTCAGATCAAGGTTGAACCTCATTTCGCGCCAGAACTAGAGAGAGAATTTGAAATTCCACAGCTGCAAATTGAAATCGTGTTTTGTGATTCAGACCAATTCAAGCCAAATTGAGGTGTGCAATCTCTTCCTTGTGGATCATTAAAAGTTTCTGGAGCTTTTTGAAGCAAGCCACGAGTTCTAACTACATCTATTTCAAGATCTATACCAGGTTAGCATCTCTCAAAATTCAACATGATTTAGCATGATTCAGATAGCTTTAGACTTGTGGTTAGGATCTAGACATGGCATAGATCGTTTTAGGCTTGATTTGGACTAAATTGGTGATGTTTGAAGATGACATAGCAGATCTGTTTGGACTTGAATCTCTTGATTCATGAGGTTTTGTAGCAAGTTGTTTATATCAGGATGATCAGTTCAACACGAGGATGATTTCTATGTATTTAATTTATCATTTGGTGAGAGTTGATTTGGATGACATCTCTGAACATTGCTTCGTGTTTGCTTACCTATTGAGAGTTAGATCATTTTGACTAAAGATTTGGAATCTACGTTGAAAACTGAGTGGAATTGGTGTAGAGATTGTTATTTTTGGTTGCCTGAACCTGGACCCTCGCCGGAGAAGACGACCGGAGTCTTCTCCGACCACCACCAACCACCACACTCAATCTCACTCAGGTGAACTGGAAATGTGAAGAAGATGATGTCTGAACCCTTAGATCTAGGTTGGACCATTGACTGACCTGAAGATCCAACGCATGTGACTTAAAGTTGGTTTGGAAATTATGAGATCAAAACACAGGTGTTTCACTTAATGCGCTGGCAAGCTCTAGTGCATTGGATCGGCTGACTGGTCTCCTCATCTTGTGGCTGTGTTTTATTCTGAGTTTTATTATTTCTTTTATTCATTTTGTTTTATTTTAAATGCTTTATTGATTCAAAAAATCATAATAAATTCATTCTTGATCCAAAAATTATTTTAAAAATATCTCCATGATCTTGAAAGAATTTGTGATTTTCTGAAATCAATAAAATGAATTTTCATGCATTTTTCAATTTAATTTGATTTTTATTATTTTGTTTAATTCTTTTAATTTTGCATATTTGGCCATCTGTTTTGCTGAATTTTGTTCTTCCAATTGGTGATGAGTTTGGCTTTGATTTTTTAGTATGTTTTAGGGTAGATATTCGTGTTCCCCTAACATTTTTATTAGAATTTTAGAACAACATTAGGTTCTGTTTTAGGTGTTGAGATTAGGACCCCCCCAAAATTGTGGATCCCTTTGACCTATCTCAATGTAGGAATTGTTTAGATAACTTAAAAGTTGATTTAGGCTTCAATCTTTTTACACTAGGTTGTTCAAACATGTATGTTCCCCTAGGAAATTTATTAGAATTTTACAACTTGGTTTTGTATTTTAGTTTTATTTTTCAAGTGGCTTGTATTTATGGTTTCCTCTCTTGAGTGCTTTGGTTTGTTTGGTTTGGTTGGTTGCTTTGGAGTGGGTTTAGGCTTGATTTCTTTTTGTTGGAGCTTCTAGATTCATTGAAGATGCTTGGTATTGAATATTGGAGCTTGGATTTGAAGGCTTTTCCTCTTGGGGAGGTTTTTTTAGGAGCTTAGGAAATCAGGGTTTTAGGAAGTGCCTTAGACCTAGTTTTGATTCTTTCTTCAAACATGGAGTGCATTGTTTACCTCTATTCTATCCAATGATATAAAGTCCTCCTTGGGAAGCTCCATATCTCCTTAGGAGGGATGAGTGGTATGCCCAAGTGAGTAGAACTTTGAGGATACCTTTTCATTTGCAATGTTGAGTTCTTAGTGATTTCCTTTGGTTGTCATTAAGTTCCTTAACATTATAACTTGATCTTGATGATTAATCCTCCACTTGGAGTGTGTTTGTTGGAGCTTGAAGATTGATGAAGCTTGAAGATAGAAGCTTGCTTAAGGATGAAATCTTGCTGTCAACTTTGTTGTCTATCCAACTTTGTTATTTAGAGCTGTTGTTGCTATTTGCTGTAGGAGTTTGGTACTGCTGCTTGGGCTGCCCCCTCAGTGTCTTTTGTTTTTATCTGTATTGTTTGTTGGCTTGTGTTGCTTGCCCCATAGGTTAGAAGTGAAGTTGATTCACTTTGCCTGTTGTTTTATCTAGGTTTGAGGTGGAGCTTGTCTCCTCTTGTCTATTGTTTTCTCTCTTGCCTCTCTGGTACTGCTGCATTGCATGCATTTTACTGTTTACTATAATTGCTTGCTGTCTTTTGCTGTTTATCCCCCAGGATCTCTGATTTCCTCTGTGCAAGAGGAAATTATGACATATATTAGGTTTTGACCCATGCATGATAACATTAGGCTAGTTTCCCTTTCAACCATAGGGTTTTTAGAGCGTCTTTCTCCTCTCATCTCAAAACAATTCAAAAATACAGTAATAAGGATAACGCGTGTTGTACGTTACGAGCCTTAAGCTATTTGAGAAAAGGTTGTTGGAGGGTCACTCTTCAGTAATCTGGCTGCTTAGTATGGTACCCTTAGGGTGACATGCGACGTAGTCACTCTCAGATCACAAGTCTTTAGTGCAGTACAAGTTGCAAACAGACTAAAAAACTTTTCTTTCGTAAAAAACTCAAACAAACATTCAAACTCTGCTTTTGTCCTCTTGGACCTTTAATCAGGAAAACCCTTTTCAGAAGGAGATAAAAACTATCAGACAAGCTTGTGTCCTCCGTAGCCCGAACTACGTTTGCTCTGATCTTTCATGCCGTATGAAAGTACGTAGGCACGAGATGCGATATATCGGCGAGCAACCTTTCCCTCCTTTCCCGTAGTTAGGCGAACTACGTTAACTCTGATTTCTCGTTCCAGACGGGAATACGTAGGCATAAAGTGTGATACTTTGCCGAGTCATTTTCTTTTATTTTTAACCCAGACCTTTAGAGTAGATAGAATAACACACCCTTATACAGAAAACAAGCGTGGATCCCGTCGAGTACGATGGACGTGAGGGGTGCTAATACCTTCCCCTTGCGTAACCGACTCCTGAATCCAGGATTTGGTTGCGATGGCCATTCCTTTCCCTCTTTGCGTTAGGTTTACTCTGAGCGTTTCCTTTCCCTCTGGTGGGATAAATAACGAACGGTGGCGACTCTTCTGTCATAGCCGGCGCCGATTTTCGCAGTAGCGACAGTTGGCTGGGAATTTCTATCTGGACCAAGATGGTGTGCTCTATCGAAGAAACTTTGACTTGGTGCTGCTAAGATGTGTGGACAAAAAAAAGCGAGTTTGCTTATGGAAGAGGTCCACGAAGGTGCCTTTGGAACACATGCAGGAGGGCATGCCATATCTCGAAAGCTGTTGAGGGAAGCGTATTATTGGCTAACTATGGAGTCTGATTGCTTCAAGTATGCGAAGAAATGCCATAAATGCCAGATTTATGCCGATAAGATTCATGTGCCGCCGAATCCTTTGAACATTATGGCGTCTCCATGGCCTTTCTCCATGTGGGGAATTGATATGATTGGCAAGATAGAGCCAGCCGCATCCAATGGACACCGATTCATTTTTGTGGCGATTGACTATTTCACCAAGTGGGTCGAAGCAGCCTCTTATGCTAATGTCACCAAACAAATGGAAGCCCGATTCATCAAGAGGGACATCATCTGCCGTTATGGAGTACCTGAAAGAATCATTACTGATAATGGTTCAAATTTGAATAACAAGATGATGAAGGAATTATGCCAGAATTTCAAGATTGAGTATCACAATTTTTCTCCCTATCGTCCGAAGATGAATGGCGATGTTGAAGCGGCCAATAAGAACATAAAGAAGATAGTGCAGAAGATGGTGGTAACCTATAAAGATTGGCATGAGATGTTGGCCTTCGCATTGCATGGGTATCGTACCTCGGTGCGTACTTCAACTGGGGCAACTCCTTTCTCTCTGGTATATAGTATGGAAGCAGTCCTACCATTGGAAGTCGAGATTCCTTCTTTGAGAGTTCTGGTTGACGTCAAACTGGATGAGGCAGAATGGGTGAAGAACAGATTGAATCAGCTCAGTCTGATGGACGAGAAGAGGTTGGCATCTATTGCATATGGCCATCTGTACCAGAGCAGAATGAAGAAAGCCTTTGATAAGAAGATGCGTCCTCGGGGCTTTCAGACAGGTGATTTGGTATTGAAGCGGATCCTCCCTCCACAGACAGATCACAGGGGCAAATGGACTCCCAATTATGAAGGTCCATATGTCGTAAGGAAAGTCTTCTCCGGAAGAGCCTTATTACTTTTAGCGATGGATGGTGAAGATTTCACGTCCCCTGTGAACACAGACGCAGTTAAAAGATGCTTTGCTTAAGATATACCCGCTGGAAAGAAAAGAAAAATCCATGCAAAAATGGGGCATCCCGGCGAACCATAAAAGGATGGGTTCGGGGAAAAAGTTAGGGATAAAAATAAAAATGCAAACCCACAAAGTTGAAAACCTGAAAGAGCGACTTTGGCAAAAATGGGTATCCCGGTGAATCGAAAACCTGCAAGGGCGATTCAGGAAAAAGTTAGGGATTTGAAAAAAGCAAATGATTATGGTCTGCGTATTGATCTTCAAAGCACAGTGGATTCTGGGAGGACTCGAGGGTCGATCAACCAAATCAATATTTTTAGAAGACAAAGCATCAGAGAAGCATCGAAGTCATGTGAGTCATAGTTGAGTCATCCCATGGTGGTTGTATGTACCACATTGACGACATGTTGTATATATTTGTGCATTTTTGTATATTTCTTGCGCAACTTTCTCATTTCAGGAGTTGCATCTGTTGTATTTTTGCCTATTTACAGGCCATCAATCAATAAAAATATACTATTCAGAAAGGTTTTGTTTTTGTTTCAACTTTTTACCGTTTTGTTTGCAAATGACGCCTGATATTTTTGATGAAACTTTGCATACATAAACTTGTGGGCTCTGCCAACTATAACTGAAACATTGTCTTTGCTTGAATAATGTCACAAGAGATGATTAAGATGGTGCCCGCTGCACAGAACATGTTTGTTTGTTTATCATTTGCAGGACTCTCATCCTCGAGACTTTTCTAGAAGTCCCCCACCTGAAGAAGGTGTGCAGGTTAAGACTGTTTTCATCCCCAGTAGATTGGAATTATATGCAGTCAAGGTTATCCTCAGCAGGTCGAGATTGAAATCTCCGGCAGAGTAGGATCATCCCCAAATAGTAGGTATGGGATTATTCCAAGCAGCGGAACGAGTTCAGAGTTTTGTTTCCCCACAAAGTATGAATGATTGACTCCTTTCTCCTCCGAGTCTAGGTCGTTGGCTCATTCTCCAATCAGAATCTGATATTGATGAGTTTTACTTCTCACTCCCCAAGCAAAGGTTGATGATGATTCCCTCATTACCTAATCCCCAACCAGGTCGGCAGAGTAGTTTTCTTCCCCACAGAGTGGGACTAACTCAGAGATTGTTTTTCTCTGTCCTCAGTAGAGAAAGTGCAGGATAATCTCCCAGTAAATCTTATCCCTAGCAGATAATGGATTCGACCTCCAGCAGAGTGGAACCTCTGATAGAATTGAGCTATTCCGTAGCAGTTTGCTTTGCTTCCCCAATAGAGTTGTCTGTTCCCCAGAGTGTGATACTCTGGCAGGCCATCCAGGGCTGATTTCCCCGGTAGAGTGGAGTTGTTGTCTCTAGCTGAGCTTTTTGTTCCCCAGAAGAGTTGTATTCTGGTAGGCCATCCAGAGCGCTTTCCTCAGAAGAGTTTGATGTGATCCCCAGCGGAGCGGATTTGCTCTTAGTAAAGTAGTTTACCCAAGAGAGTTCTCTTCCAGGAAGCCATCTAGGGCTTATTTCTCCCAGCATAAGTCCAACCATACTTGGCACCCGGTCATCCCCAGCGGAGTTTGGTTTCCCCTCTTTAGCATTTATGTTGCTAGAGTGGATCCTTTGCATTTACATCGTGCATAGCATCCTCCCAAACGCGTAGCATTTCCATTTCATATGGAGCATTACGCCATATTCAAACATGTGCGTTTGAAACATAAGCCATGTTGTTACCTCTTATTTCAGGTGTATCTCCAGCAGACAATGGTAGTGGCTCAAGCCCGTGTGGTATCCAGACCCCGACTTCCTCCAGTTATTTCAGTTAGCCCGTGTGGTATCTAGGCCCCGGATTCCTCCGGTTATTTCAGTAAGCCCGTGTGGTATCCAGACCCTGGCTTCCTCCGGTTATTTCAGTAAGCTCGTGTGGTATCCAGACCCCGGCTTCCTCCGTTTATTTCAGTTAGCCCGTGTGGTATCCAGACCCTGGATTCCTCCGGTTATTTCAGTAAGCCCGTGTGGTATCCAGACCCTAGCTTCCTCCGGTTATTTCAGTAAGCTCGTGTGGTATCCAAACCCTGGCTTCCTCCGGTTAGAGTGCTCTATACTGAATATTGTTGGCATGAGGTTGATCCTTATGTTGTGGAGACCATTTTTGGTCTTTGGATTTTTGAAATCCATTGAGTAGATGAGGAGTTATGATGATGGAAAGATGAGGGTGCCGCATGGTTTTGTCCTCGTGCATGACTGGTTTTGTTTGGAGTTACATGAAGAAGATGATTAGGTGGTGAGCTTTTTGCTCGCGTGGCTTGGCTAGGGCTGAGGTGGACGCTGACGCGTTTAATGAAACGCAGCGTTCCACCTCCAGGTTTTATTTTATTTG
Organism: Lathyrus sativus; assembly: GCA_963859935.3. NCBI lineage: Eukaryota > Viridiplantae > Streptophyta > Magnoliopsida > Fabales > Fabaceae > Lathyrus > Lathyrus sativus. The sequence goes on along the minus strand of OZ012738.1, from coordinate 451,607,372 downwards.
GTTTGCTGAAGGACTTAGGTGATGGGCCTTAGTGATTCTGCTTTTCACGCCCCCATTCTTTGGGCCCAAGTGCGCGTGTCAACTAACCTCAGTTCAACTCTCAATTGCTACTACACTCCATTTTACTTATTTGTTTTATTTTTTATTTCACTTATTTGCTGTTTAGCTTTTAATTATTTTAAAATACTTCTGGTCATCTAAAAAATACCCAAAAATATTTTCTTGATATTTTAACATGTTATTTAGTTTTCCAAATTTTTATTTTATATTTATTATCTATTTTATTATTTTATTTGGAATTAAAGATTCAAGGTGTATTTTGGTGTTTACCCTAACTTGAATGGATCATTTAGGACCTCAATTTTAAATCCCCTATGACCATGGCTTCTCCCTCACCTAGGTGAGGGATTTAGGTTCCTTTAAGGGTTGATTTGGTCATTTGTTGATCATTGTTCAATTGGTTTTGAATTAGTTTCTCTTGCCCCTCGATGAACCCCGATAAGGTGGAGCACCTCTAACAATGAAATTGTTTGGTGATGCCTTGAGGTGAGTTTCTTCTTAAGACTTTGGCTTCTGCTTGCCATTGATCTTGGCTGCTTTGTGTAATTTACTTGGAATTTATTGAGCTTTCCTCCTATTTTTGGTGGTTTTTGCAAGTTAGGTCTTTTAAAAAGGTGTTTACACATGCTAGTTTTGACATAATCTTTGGGATATGATCATGAGTGATCCCTTGAGCACCTCTTAAGCCTTGTTAGCTCATGTTGACATGCTTGAGGTGCTGCCTTGCTTGTTAGTGGTCAAGAGTATGTGTAACTTGCATCACAAGTCACTCTTGAATCATGTTTCTCCACTTGTTTAAGTGTTGAGATTGTGTTAGGGCTTTGGTTCCTTCATTTCATATGATTATGCTTGTGATTTGCTTCTTGTTTGTTGGTTGAATTTGAATCTTTTCCTTTGATTTTTACTTCTGCCCCATATGGTTTACCACTTTTTCATGATAGTTTGGTGTCATTTGTTATACTTTGAACTTGTCATGAACATTAGTGTTTGTTGTGCATTGTTTGCTTGCTTTGTGTTTGCTTGAATCTTAAGAATGTCATGGTTGAGATTTGCTTGTGGTGGTGGCTGCCCCACACTTTTTCCTCCCTCTTTTCTTTGTGTGTGTATCTTTTCTTTGCATCTTATATCCCTTGTATGCATTGCATGTTGACTTGTTCAAGTCAATTTCTTTTCTTTCTTCATTTCATCTGTGAGTGAATTATTTAGTGTTTACTTGACCTTTGGCCATGATACCCCTAGGATTCCTAGTCCCTCTGTTTAAGATGGGAGTAGGAGAGACATTAGGTGTTCAATCCTATGCATGATAACATTAGGTTAGTTTCTTCCCTTCATCCCACCTTCAGGAGCATTGTGTATGACAATATTAGGGTCCAGTTTCCCCTTAGTTTATGTCTTTCTCTTCTCATCTCCTAAACAATTCAAAACACCTAATAAAGGATAACATGTGTTGTACACTATGATCCTTAAGTACTTGGGAAATGATGGTTGGGTGGCCTCCTCTCAACTGTTTAGAGTGTTTAGCGTATGCCCTTTGGGCGATATGCGACGCATTCGCTCTCAAGTCATAGTCTTTAGTGCAACATGAGTTACAAATCTTAACTCAATTCACTTCTTTCATAAAAATCATAAAATAAAAGCATCAAACCTTTTTATCCTTCGGGATTAATTAAAAACCATTTTCAGAAAGAGTGTGTTAACTCTTGGTTCTACCGGAAACAAGTAACGCCTAAGTCTCCAATGGTCGAGCAACAATACACCTAACTGCTAGAACGAAGGTTTAACCCTACTCAGTTAAAACACTTGAACCAACCTGTGGTCGTATTAGCCCAAACAAAATTTGCTCTGATTTCTCATACCAGATGAGGATACGTAGGCACAAGACGGTGATGTCTTGGCGAGCAACCTTCCCCCACCTTCACCCGTAGTTTTCCGAACTACGTTGACTCTGACTTTCCCATTGTACGAGGTAATACGTAGGCATAGAGCGGCGATGCTCTATCGAGTCTCTTTTCTTTTCTTTTGTCCTCGTGAGCCTTTAGTTTAGATATTTTTAGATCCTTTTAGATAGAAAACAAGCGTGGATTCCGTTGAGTACAACGGACGTGAGGGGTGCTCATACCTTCCCCTCGCGTAACCGACTCCCGAACCTAAGATTTGGTTGCGATGACCTATCTTTTCCCTTTTTCGTAGGTTTTCTCATATCGTTTCCTTTCCCTCTCTTTGGGATAAATAACAAACGGTGGCAACTCTTCTGTTCTTGTCGGCCCCTCCTTCGCAGCGATGTGACACCTAGATGCTTCAAGATGACTTCCCATGGCTTGTATGACTTAGAACTAAGTCTTGAAACCTCACAAGTCCATAGTTGACTTTGGGTTGACCAGATGAAACCCTAGTACCATATCCTTTGACTGAGGCTCTTGCAGATGAATTGAATGACCATACAAGCTTCATGAAGACCTCTCAAGATACACACTGATCTTTTGAACCAAGACTTGTACAAAATGGTGACCTCATGACCCTCTGATGATCCTCTGATGATCCTCAAGCTAGGAGGTGACACTCATACACTAACCTCTCCCCTTAAGGAGCTTTTGAAACCCAACTCTAATGGAAATGTACTTTTGATAGCTTGCAAATGATACTCTTGCTTGAGCTTGAACATGAAGCTTTTTTTCTTGAATGGCAAACACAACACCTCTTGATCCCCTGTAAGAACCAATGTTATGCAAATGCAAATGCTAAAATGAAATGAAACATAAGCCAAGCTAAAAGAAAAGGTTGGTCAAATTTTGGGTACAACAGTTGCCCCTATTCAAACGAATTGGACCTGAAGGGATGAAAAGCGAACGGCTTTCAAACATTCAAGGTAAAAGGTGGTTGAATACAAAGAACCGAGAAATTTGCCAACCGCAAAATAGCAAACTGTATAATAGTCCACCGGAGTTGAATTAGAATCACCGGAGAAATGTATCTGATAGTTGTAGGAAAGTGAGCTAACCCACCACCAATTAGAAATCATCGACACGTAGTCAGAAAAACATCTGCTAACATGCAGGCTCGGCATCCGCCGGTAAAGTCATATGCTAGACAAAGCAGGCAACGACACTAATTCGGCTCGACTCGCAGTCGATAAAACATCTGATTTCATAATCAGGCATCTATTAAATAAAAACAGGCTCAGCCTCGGCTGTTAAAAACATCTGCTACGCAAGCAAGCTCGGCATCCGCCGGTAAAACATCTGCTAATTAAAGCAGTCAACGAACCCTAAGGTCGGTTCTACACGAAGTCGGTAACATCTGCTATCCAAAGCAGGCATCCGTTAATTAAAACAGACAACAAAACCTAAGGTCGACTCAACACGAAGTTGGTAACATCTGATTTCTCAATCAGACATCTGTTGTACAAACAGGCTCAGCATCCGCCGATAAAGACATCTGCTAAACAAAGCAGGCAACGACACTAAGTCGGCTCGACACACAGTCGGTAATAGAATTCACAATCTGAAGGAGAATTCCATTGGGGAAGAATGAACTTAACCAAATAAAATCTGTTGGAGAGAAAATGATAAGATGAACACATCTGTCAAAGATTTTGCTGGGGTCTGGATACCACACAGGCTCATGAAATACACCGATATCTGCTGGAGATACATCTGAAAACAAGAGGTAACAACCTGGCTTATGTTTCGAGTGCATATGGCGTAATTCTCCATACGAAATGGAAATGCTACACGTTTGGGAGGATGCTATGCACAATGCAAATGCAAAGGAACCACTCCAGCAAAATAAATGCTGAAGAGATGAAGCCAGATCCGCTGGGGATGATCGGGTGCCAAGTACGATTGGACTAATGTTGGGAAAACAAGCCCTGGATGGCCTCCAAGAAAAGAACTCTCCTGGGTAAACTGTTTTGCTGAGAACAAAATCCACTCCGCTAGGGATCAAATCGACCCTGCTGAGGAAAATGCCCTAAATGGCCTTCTAGAATACAACTCTTCTGGGGAACAAACCCACTTGACTGGGGGGAAAATAACCCTGGATGGCCTTCGGAGGATACGACTCTACCGGGGAGTAGGCAAACTGCTGGGGGAATAAATCCACTTTGTCGGGGATACCACTCTGTTGGAGATTAAGTCCAATCTGCTAGGGATTAAGAATAAAATTTACTGGGAAGTTATCCTAAACTCTCTCTACTGAGGATGGAGAATAACATTCTTTGGGGACAATCCCACTCTATGAGGAAGAAAACCCACTCTGAGGAGAATTAAGAAAGACAATCCTTCTACTGGGGATAAGATCTGTTATGCTGAGGATAAAAATCCGCTCTGCTGAGGATTGAGAGAAACAAACATCGGGGAATCATCCCAAAACCTCGCCATAAGGAGAACCAATAACCACTGGATTCTACTGCGGGGAACATTTTCACCTGGGAATACTCATCGAGGGAATCAACATCAACCTCTACTTGGGTAAATGAGAATAAACTCAACAATATCAATCTCTGCTTGGGGAATTGATTCTTAGACTCTATGGGGAAAACAACACTGAATTCGTCCCACTGCTGGGGGAGTGGTCCCAGATCTACCTGCCAAGGGATAGGTGAACACCACTGTCGGGGAATCTCAATCTCGACCCGTTGTGGATAAGTGCAATCTCAACCTGCTGGGGAGAAACTAGTCTTAAACTGCTGGGAGAGACTAGTCTCAACCTGCATATCATCGTTGGCGAGATACTTTCGATCTGACATCTACACCTTGTGGGGATAGACACATGGTGACTCCACTGGGGATACACCTCTGAAACAAATCTCAATGATGCGAGCCCTGCAAATGACAAACAAACAATGTGTCATGTATGCAATAAAGACCATTTCGGTCATCGTCCATGACATTTATTCAAGCAAATCAATGTTTCAATTATGATTAGCAAAACCCTAAAAGTTTATGTATGCAAAGTTTTATCAAAATGTCAGGCGTCTTTTGCAAACAAAACAGTAAAAACTAAAACAAGAAAAGAAAGCTTTCTGAATAATATACTCATTGATTGAAAATGGCCTGTAAATAGGAAGATTTACATCAGATGCAACTCCTGAAAAGAGAAAGTTGCGTAAAAAGTACAGAAATGCAACAAATATATACAACATAGTGGCAATGTGATACATACAACCACCATGTATCGATTCGACTATGACTCGTATGACTTTGATGCTTTCTCCAATACTTCGTCCTCTGAAAAGACTGACTTGTTAACCCTCGGGTCCTCCAAGAATCCACTATACTCATGGGATCAGACGCGGACTGCAGTCGTTTGCTTTTAAATCCCTAACTTTTTCCTGAATCGCCCTTGCGGGTTTTCGATCCACCGGGATACCCATTTTTGCCGAAGTCGCCTTTTCAGGTTTTCAACTTTGCGGGTTCACATTTTTCCTTTTTATCCCTAATTTCTGCCCGAACCCATTCTTTTTATGGTTCGCCGGGATGCCCCATTTTGCCTGGATTTTCTTTTTCTTTCCAGCGGGTCTCTTTTAAGAAAAGTATTTTCTGACTATGTTTGCGTTCACAGGGGACGTAAAATCTTCACCGTCCATAGTTGAAAGTATTAAGGCTCCTCCGGAGAAGACTTTCCTTACCACGTATGGATGCGCTTCAGCACTAAGTCACTTGCCTAAAAGCTCTGAGGGCGCACCTTCTGATCGAAAGCTTTCTTCATTCTGCTATGATATAATCGACCATGGGCGATAGCTGCCAATCTCTTCTCGTCAATCAAGCTAAGTTGATTCAATTTGGCTTTCACCCATTCTGTCTCATCAAGTTTCACATCAACCAACACCCTCAGGGAAGGAATCTCGACTTCTAATGGTAGGACAACTTCCATACCATACACTAGCGAGAAAGGAGTTTCCCTAGTTGAAGTACGTATCGAAGTACAATATCCATGTAATGCATAAGGCAACATCTCATGCCAATCTTTATAGGTCACAACCATCATCTGCCTCAACAACACCATTCATCTTCGGGCGATAAGGATAAGAGTTATGATGTTTGATCTTGAAACTCTGGCACAGTTCCTTCATCATCTTGTTATTCAAATTTGAACCATTATCAATAATGATTTGTTCAGGCACTCCTTAACGACAGATAATGTCCTTCTTGATAAATCGAGCCATGACCTGTCTGGTCACATTGGCGAAAGAAGCGGCTTCAACCCACTTAGTGAAATAATCAATTGCCACTAGGATGAATTGATGTCCATTGGAAGCGGTCGGTTCAATATTATCGATCATATCAATGCCCCACATAGCATAGGGCAAAGGAGATGCCATGACATTCAGAGAACTTGGCGGCACATGCATCTTGTCAGCATAAATTTGGCATTTATGGCACTTTCTGGCGTATTTAAAACAATCAGACTCCATGGTCATCCAATAGTAGCCTGCCCTTAACAATTTCTGGGACATTGCATGTCCGCCAGCGTGGGTACCGAAGGAACCTTCATGGACTTCTTCCATTAGCAAACCCGCTTCCCTTTCGTCCACACATATCAACAACACCAAGTTGAAGTTTCTTCTGTAAAGCACATCATCCTTGTTCAGATAAAAGTTTCCCGCCAACCTCCTCAGAGTTTTCTTATCCCTACTTGATGCCCCAGGCGGATACTCCTGATTCTTGAGATAATTTCTTATATCATAATACCATGGCTTCCTATCAGATGCTTCCTCTACTGCAAAAATGAAAGTCGTCCTATCGAGGCGTGAGATGACGATCCTCGGAGCATCATTCCAATAATTCACCTTATACATTGAGGATAAGGTTACCAAAGCATCTGCCATTTGATTCTCGACCCTTGGCACATGGTGAAACTCTACTCTGTCGAAAAAAGGTAACAACCTCCTTGCATAGTTCATGTAAGGAATTAGGTTGGGCTGACGAGTCTCCCATTCTCCTTTAATCTGATTAATGACCAAAGTTGAATCACTATATACATCAAGGTTCTTGATTCTCAAATCAATTGCTTCTTCAATGTCCATGATGCATGCTTCGTACTCAGCTTCGTTATTGGTGCAGGAAAATGTTAACCGAGCGGTGAACGGTATGTGGGAACCGTGAGGTGTTGTAATGATTACCCCAATTCCACTGCCATAAGAGTTAACAGCACTGTCAAAAATCATCTTCCACTAGGAGCCTATCTCGGGACCTTCGTCAGGTAGTGGCTCGTCATAATCCTTCATCTTCAGAAACATGATGTCTTCATCAGGAAATTCAAACTTCATCGGTTGCTCTGCAAGATATTTTGACAAAACACTTCCCTTTATGGCCTTTTAGGAAACATACTGAATATCGTATTCTGTCAGAACCATATGCCACCTTGCAAATCTTCCCAAAAGTGCCTGCTTTTCGAACACGTACTTGATTGGATCCATCTTTGAAATCAACATGGTTGTGTGATTCAACATGTACTACCTTAGACGATTGGCTACCCAAGCGAGTGCACATTACATCTTTTCTAACATTGATTATCTGGACTCATGATCTGTGAACTTCCTACTCAAGTAATAGATAGCAAGTTCTTTTCTGCCCGTCTCGTCGTGTTGACCGAGAACACAACCCATGGAGTTATCAAGAAGCCTTAAGTACATTATCAAAGGTCTTCCTGCCACTAGAGGTATTAGTATCGAAGGCTCCTACAAATATTCTTTTCTTTTTTCAAATGCCCTTTGGAAATTTTCATTCGAGACAACCGCCTGATCTTTCTTTAACAGCTTGAACAACGGTTCACAGGTGGCTGTTAGGTGAGATATGAACCTTGCAATGTAGTTCAATCTCCCTAGAAAACCACGAACCTCTTTTTTTGTTTTAGGCGCTGGCATTTCTTGTATTTCTTTAATCTTTGCAGGATGTACCTCAATTCCTTTTTCACTGACTATGAACCTCAATAGCTTTCCTGACCTTACACTAAAAGTGCACTTGTTTGGATTCAACCTCAATCTGAATTTCCTCAACCTTTCAAACAGCTTCAAAAGATTAACCAGGTGCTCTTCCTCCATCTGTGACTTTGCGGTCATGTCATCAACATAAACCTCTATCTCATGATGAATCATATCATGAAATAAAGTCACCATCACCCGCTAGTAGGTTGCCCCTGCATTTTTCAATCCAAAAGGCATCATCTTATAGCAAAAAGTCCCCTACGGTGTGATAAAGGTTGTTTTCTCCATGTCTTCTGGGGCCATCTTAATTTGGTTGTACCCAGAGAAGCCATCCATGAAGGAAAACACTGAATATTGAGCTGTATTATCAACTAGCACATCAATGCGGGGGAGCGGGAAATCGTCTTTCGGGCTCGCTCTGTTCAAATCTCTGTAATCCACACACATCCTGACCTTTCTATCCTTTTTAGGTACAGGAACGATGTTAGCGACCCACGGAGGATAGTTCGTAATAGCAAGAAAACTGGCGTCCAACTTCTTCTGGACCTCTTCCTTAATCTTAACTGCCATATCTGGTCTAGTTTTTATCAATTTCTACTTTACAGGTGGACACTCTTCTCGAAGAGGTAGACGATGAACCACTATATCTGTATTCAATCCTGGCATATCCTCGTATGACCAAGCGAAGACGTCTATATACTCTCGAAGCATCTTTACCAGTCTTCTCTTGACATCATCTTGCAACGTTGCCCCTATCCTGACCTCTTTCTTATCTTCTCCGGTGCCCAGGTTGACAACTTCAATTTCTTCTTGGTGAGGCAGAATGACCTTCACTTCTTGTCTTAGCAATTTGGCAAGCTCTTCAGGCATGTCTTCGTCTTCATCAATCTCTTCTTCGGCTTGAAAGATCGGATTATCAAAGTCAAAACGAATCATAGATGAATCTGGAGCGGTGGCATCTGGAATGTGAAACCTGCATGATGATGTTTTGATGCTTAAAATGATATGCAAACAAGCACAAACCACATTGCCATTTTATTGCCAAAAATAAAAGCAAAAAAACAGGGACCAAAACATTTGAATACATAAAGACGCCTTTGATTAATGATAAAAATAGAGTTCAAACATAAACAAATAAGGGCCCTACAAAGCAAAGTCACTATGCCCTGGGAGGAATGTAGGACCACACATAATCAAAACAGATAAATTACTCTTCAAATGAAACTTGAATGACTTCCTCGATAGTCCAATTGCACAAGCTTTGGCCAGGAACACACGTCTGAATCCACGCGTCCATGTCACAATCACTATCCCCTTCGTCTTCAGATACGGCGTTGATTCTGTCAAAGATCACTCCACCGCTAGTAAACTGCACTGGTCCTCTATACTTTGGAGCACTCTGCGAGGAGGAAGATAGGTTGTATCCCAAACCAAATATGTCCTGCTTGTTGGGGATACTGAGCACCTGACCCCATCTTTGTGAAGAACCAGACTCCATCACAACTCGAGCTTCTTTGAAAGAAGACATAGAAATCTCAGGAATACTGTCCATAATAGAGGGTTTCTCTTTAACCTGAGCAGCTTCGAACGCCTGGCACAAGGCTTCGTGGATCTCTCCATCCACCTCGACATACTTGAAGGATGATAGTTGGCTAATCATTATATCTTCTTCACCGCACACGGTGACAATATTCCCTCCAACCATGTACTTCAACTTTTGATGCAAAGTCGATGTAACTGCGCCTGCAGAATGAATCCAGGGTCGACCAAGTAAACAGTTGTATGCAGGCTGAATGTCCATTATGTAGAATACAACATTGCAAATCTCCGGACCTACTTGAATAGGGAGAGTAACTTCACCAAAAACCGATCTTCTCGTTCCATCGAACGCTCTTACAACAAGATCACTAGGAGTACATATCACACCTTGGGTGTCTAACTTCATTAGAGCCTTCTTGGGTAACACGTTAAGTGAAGACCCAGTATCTACCAATACATGTGACAAGACAGCCTCTCTGCACTCAATAGAGACGTCCAAGGCATGATTGTGATTTCTCCCCTTGGGAGTTAAGCCTAAATCTGTAAACCCCAAGCCATTGCCAGCATTCACGTGGGCCACAACCCCCTCAAGCTGATTCACAGAAATTTCCTGCAGCACGTATGTTGTATTCAGAATCCTCAACAAGGCATTATGGTGTGCCTTCGAGCATAATAACAAAGATAAAATTGATATTTTGGATGGAATTTGCTACAGATGATCAACAATCTTATAGTCGCTCTTTCGAATAAGACGCATGAACTCTTCGGCGTCTTTCATCAGAGACTCTTTCTCTCCTTGCTGTGAACTTTCTTCCACTACTGCCTTTCCTTTTCCTTTATCAGGCCTCTCCACATTAACCTCTAGAGGTGAAAACACCCTACCTCTTCTTGTTATACCAACGACTCCGACCATATTGTCAACGGATGACCCTTCAGACGATGTTCCCATCAACTCTTGCTTCTGGCCATTACAAAATACCTCTTCCCCATAATTCCATGGGATTGCCTTGGTACTTTCGTATGGCACTGGTCCGTCTTTAGTGATTATCACAGGTGCTGGCCTTGGAGGTGCTGATATATTAATAGTTCTGAAAGGGATCGAGATCGTAGCAGTCTCATCCTGCCCCTGATTAATCACCTTCACACCTTTCTCTTCTGCAATCCTATCAAACTATAATACACCTCCATTCATCCAACATTGAATGTGATTCCTCAGATCTTCACAACCCTCAGGGTGAGCAATACAACATTCACAACTTTCCACACAACCTGGAGAAACTCCGCCTTTCAATAACCTACTTTTAACAAAGCTCAACGGTGTTCTCAACTCGGCCACGTCAGTTATTAAATTCACCTCTTCTTCTTCTTCACATTAGGAGTATCGATTGGTAAAATTAATTGCCTTGTTGTCAAGGAGGTCTTTCACCTTGTGCTTGAAAGCCTTGCAATTATCTATATTGTGACCTGGAGCGCCTGAATGAAAGTCGCATCTGGCATTGGCATCATAACCCGGAGGTAGCACGCCTGTGAGAGATGCCATTGTTCTCTTTTGAATTAGCTGAAGTTGTAAGAAATGATGTAGAAGTTGAGAATATGGCATATGCGGTGTTTCAAACTGCCTATTCATTGTTCTTCCTCGATCCTGAAACTGGCGTGGTGTATAATTTTGTTGTTGTTGTTGTTGTTGAGGTGCTGCAGGAATAGTGATGCCCGCAACCTGTGGTTGTTGTTGCTGATATTGCGGTTGGCGCTGAACCCTGTTCTTGTTTCTATTCCTGAAACTGCATTGGTATCACCCTCCCTCTTCCTAGAGTTACCAAAAGTCTTTCTTCCTCCACCAGATGTGGATCCTTCTCCTGCTTGAATCTTACCCAACTTGATACTGTTCACAACCCCCTCACCAGTAATAATCAAATCTGAGAAACTACAGGACATGTTGTTAGACTATGGCATGGATCTAGAAAGGGGTTGAATAGATCCCCAATTAAAATTTGAGTCGGCGCTACCAATTTTAAATTGGTTTTAAAAATGTTTTAAGTGCGGAAGCGGCTGAGGAAAAATATAGTCTAAAACGAACGGTTATTGGAAAACCGTATATACGTAAGCCTATGGATTAATGAAAATTCGGAAAAATAGAATCACAACACAAACTACACTTATCAATTATTTAATTCAACTTTAAGGATTCCTAGTTCCAATGATTCAAAATCAAACCAAAACTAGATACAGAAGTAAGATAATTTTGGTTCAAGCAATATGTCAAACACTTGGTGTGCAAAAACACTCCAAGTGATGTTTATGTTGAGTAAGTGATTTCAACCAGCCTAGTACAATGTATTGTTGTACTTTAGAGTTAAAAACAAAGTTTTAACCTCTTACTCAATTGATATCACAATTTTGACAATAGAGCTTATACAAAAATTACTTATTTGAGCTGTAACGTAAATGCTGAAAATAGAGAAGACAAGTAATTTGGTGAGGCAGTTCCCCCGTCATCCTCGCTTCGGGGTACGTCTGCCCTCAATTCTAAAACTAGAATTGAGATATATTGTATAGATATCACCTGTTTGAATGAACAGTTTATACAAGGATTGAGCAGCAAATATACAACAAAAATCTCAGTGTGTTGAAAGTTGCCTTCACTCCTTGCCCCTTGATTCAAGCTGAATCAAGTTCTTCGATTTGTGTTGATGGACCTACGACTCCATCCACCTTATTGAAGAACACGTTGTTGTTCAAACCTTTGGCTCCGGCTGATCTCAACAGCACCAAATCGAACCCGAGATCTTCCCTTCAAAAATCACCGAATCCGCTACTAGACTTGTGAAGACCACCTCTTCACAATCACCTTCGCTCGATTGATCGTTGATGAAGAATCTCGTCCAAAAACCCCGAAAATTCGAACCAATCTTGGAGGGCAAAACCCCAATGGTTTTATTCAAGAAAGAACCTGTCGCAATCTTCAACCCGAGCTTGATTCTCCAATCTAAGCCTCGAACCTTATCACCTTGAATCTCTCACAAATGCATTTCAAAAATGATTGTGTGTAATTGAAATGTTGTGAGATGTTGAAGATGAAGATGATGAATCTTGGACACCTATTTCACTCTTTCTTGTTTTTGAACACATGAATCAAAAGAATATCAAATATTAGTAGACACAAGTGTTTAAGCAAGTATATATAGTGCCAACATAATTCAGGACATAACAGTATTTCAAATATGAGAGGGAAGTATTTTAAAAGAGATTTTCCGCGCGAACGGTCGACCATAACAGGTCTGTGCGTCGACGCATGGCCTGTGTTGTTTTGGATTTCTAGAAATTTCATCAGTGTGCGTCGACCATACAGTCGGCGTGCGCTGACCCGTTGAAATTCATTTCCTTTGTGCACCGACCCTATGGTCGACCCATGCCCTTACGCGCTGACCCGCTGGAATGTTATTCCTTCATACGCTGGCCCTATGGTCGACGCATGCATTGTGCGCTGACTAATTTGGACCTTTTTGATGACTACGCCGACCCTATAGTCGACCCATGCACTGCAAGCCTGCAAAAATTCATTAGTTTGAAGTTTTTCATGCCTTTAGTCATGATTGCATTTTGTCAACACAAAGTATATTCATTTCAGAAATTTTTAAGATAAGCGAAAGAAGGATATGGTGGGTGATACGTTGCATCTGGTTTAGTGGATCTGGAATTCATACTTTCCAGTCTATCCTGGGAATTTGTCATCATCGAAACCTGCATTTACCAATGTCTTACAGACTTGTGTGATATATGGCGATTTGCCTCCACAATCTCCCCCTTTTTGATGATGACAACTTGTATACAACTAAAACACCAAATATGCAATGTACACGAGTATATACAAGCTCCCCCTTTCTTTTGCACTATAAGGCTGTAGAACAAACAGCCATCAAATGTTATTAATATCCTGAACTATTAATATCCTGACTTGGTTTTGGTGTTTGCTTGCTACATTGTCTTCTCCCCCTTTGACACCATCAAAAAGAGAAGAGGAATGCATCAATTAACAGAGAACATACAATAGGTGATAGTTAATTACCAAACTTCACACACAAGCATTATAATGAACAAAAATATCGTGAATTAATAGATAATGGCAAAAACATGTAATGAAAGTTCAGGCACACATAATACAGAAAAAAAAAATGAAAAGTACACAGACGAAAACAGATAAGAAAATATGAAATATGCAACTATAAATCTAATAACCACGACCCCGTCCTCGTCCTCTCCCTCGGTATGCAGCATCTGGATTGTGGTAAGGATCCGAGAAGTCCAAAAAGGCTTCGACGGACATGTTGAGATGACTAAGAGAGTTGGTGATTTCCCAATCTTGCCGCTCATGTGATTCAACCAGAGAGTCAATACGGGCGTCCATCCGAGTAGAAAATGAATTGAACCTTTCATTTTGGGCACGGAGCTCAGCTCTAATCTGCTCCATCTGAGTGTCTTGACGCCTCATGAAGTTTTGTTGTTCTAACTGCATTGACTGCATCATAGTAATGACTTCAGAGTTATCCGAAGGCGAAGGAGGTGATGAGTGCTGAGAGGGTTGATAGTCTTGAGGGTAGTCGTGATATGGGTCATAGAATCTACCCAAGGTAGTCCAGCCTGTATATTGCCAATCTCCCCAGCCTTGATTTACAGAATCGCCTTCTTGTTCTTCTGATGGATATGAGTACTGGACCCAATCGGTATGATGATAATCTTGAGTCCCATAGATAGGTTCTTGTATCTTTGCATCTGTGTTGTCTTCTGCATCGTCTTCTTCACCTTCCTCGTCACTTTCTTCTTCACCTTGTTCTTCGCTTTCTTCTTCACCCTGCTCTTCACTATCTTCTTCATTAGAATCGTTACGAGGCACCGGAGGAATATTGGCCCGGCGGACAAATTTGTATGAACATCGTTCAACACACCAAAAATACCCCATCATTGCAAGGGTTTTGGTGCTAAATTCTTTATCCGAGGGAACTGATACACATGGAAATGTTGGATACACAACATTCGCAGCAGCAAGAATTTCCGAGATGAACGATCCATAGGCTAAAGCAGTGCCTCTACTTGAGTCTCTCAGAGCAAACATCCTGCTAGCAATATAGTAAGGCCAATTTATTTTGATCCTGTTTTGCAGTATATAGATAAGATGTACCTTAGCTTGTTCGACACGCGACAGGCCACCCTGTTTCGGTCGTAGTATACGAGCGACAATCCACTGAAGGATGCGCTCCCCTGTATTGAGTTTCCCGGCTGTGACCGATCGAGGAAAAGCATCGCTGTTGACAATTGCCAATGGATAGGGTCGTTTGAGCATTCCATTCAGAGCCCTCTTAAATTCATAACCCGGCACCGTACGAGTGTCAGATACCTCATGAAGAGGTAGTGCATCAGCATCAACAGTCATATCAAAATATTTGTTCCATACTTCAGAATTGATATTAACCAGTCTATTTCCTACAGAGGTGTGAAAGTGCTGATCTTGAAAGTTACCTCGCATATTTGTGTAAAACACTCTGACCAAATCTTCACTGTACTTTGTATTACATTCCAGGAAATTGACGAACCCTTGAAAGTCCAACATGGACATAAGCCGAGTGAGATGCAAGCGCTCACTTGTTGCATGGTAGAAGGCATGTTGTGGAACTATGGTTCTTTTGCTGAGACTTTTGTTGAAGTTTTCAACAGCAGGAGGATGAACAAGTGAAATAGCAGAAACCAGAACTGAAGCAGAGGATGAAGAAGCTCTTGATCTCTTACCGTTAGTTTTGCAGAGAGAGGAAGCCATTGATGATGAGTTTTGGAGGAGTTTGAAGATGAACTTTGAAGAGAATGATTTGGGAATAATGTTGGAGAAGAAGAATACTTAGGTCTTTAATAGAGGGAGGTGTTAGGGTTTTTGGGAAGAGGGAGGAGACAAGGAGACATATTAGGTGTCTAGATGCAATTTACAAGATGAATGTCATATCAAAACATCATAAGAGTTGTCTGCACATTTAATGTAGGGGAGAGGGAATTTGGAACGTTTTTCAAAAGAGAAAATTTCTGGGTTTTCAAGCAAGCCGTCGACCATAGCCCTGCATGCGTCGACGCATACTGTACAGTTTTTGATAATTTTGAAAGTTTACAGCATGTGTCGACCACTGTCTTGTTTAGGTCGACTCAAACCTTAAAAAATCTCAAAATTTTCAATTTTATGTTATACAGAATGTCACACTTGCCTATTTATCATGCCTATTCATTTTTTCACAATATGGCATGCATTCAACACACATAGTATCAACCAACAACAGTCATATACATATATAAGTACCATGATTGTAGAACGATATAGTTATTTTCAAGTCATGAATGCTAAGAGAGAGAGAAGAAAAAAAAAGGAGAAAGGAGCAATATCACCTCTATACCGACCACTCTTGTTAACCATAGATTTGCACTTGCAACAAACTCAAACGATTGTTAGTGGTACAAAAACATAGTTGTAAATATATTAAATTTGAACGTAGTAATTGTTAAACCCGATCAGAAATATTGAGAATACCAAGTTCTCGACGGATATGAAAGAAGGGTTCATTGGCTAGCGGCTTTGTGAAAATGTCCGCTAGTTGGTTTTTAGTATCGACGTGTTCAAAGACAACGTCACCCTTCTCTACATGGTCCCTAAGAAAATGGTGTCGAATTTCTATGTGTTTGGTACGCGAGTGTAACACCGGATTCTTGGTAAGATTTATAGCACTGGTGTTGTCACAAAATATTGGAATACGTTCTAGTTTCAAATTGAAGTCCAATAGTTGTTGTTTAAGCCATAAGACTTGCGCACAACAACTACCGGCGGCTATGTATTCCGCTTTGGCGGTTGACAGAGCAACAGACACTTGTTTCTTGCTGTGCCAACTAACCAAGGAGTTTGAAAATAAGTGACATGTACCACTGGTGCTTTTCCTATCCGATTTGCAACCGGCAAAATCAGAATCGGAAACTTACCAATGAACAATCATTACCCTTAGAATACCATAATCCATACTTCGGAATACCAAATAGGTATCGAAGT
Organism: Lathyrus sativus; assembly: GCA_963859935.3. Classification (NCBI taxonomy): domain Eukaryota; kingdom Viridiplantae; phylum Streptophyta; class Magnoliopsida; order Fabales; family Fabaceae; genus Lathyrus; species Lathyrus sativus. Next base: position 451,590,774 of record OZ012738.1, on the reverse strand, counting down.
ATGCGTTTGATAGATTTTAGGTGGGATTCCTTAGGACATGATTGGTATCTGGCGCACATACACACGCTAAACATAATGTCGGGATGCGAAGCAGTGAGATAGAGAAGCGAGTCAATCATACCTCTGTACCTTTTTACCTCAACATCTTTGCCACTTTCATCTTTACTCATTTTGCACATGTTGGCATAGGGGTGTCTATGGCTTTTGCGTTTGCCATGTCAAATCTCTTGAGAAGATCCAAACAATATTTTGTTTGGCTCACGAATGTTCCTTCCTTCAGTTGCTTGATTTGTAACCCGAGAAAATATGTGAGTTCACCCATCATACTCATCTCGAATTCACCCTGCATAAGCTTAGCAAACTCTCTTACGAGATTCATGTTAGTGGATCCAAATATGATATCGTCAACATAAATTTGTACAAGAATTAAGTGTTTTCCTTGATGTTTAATAAAGAGAGTAGTATCAACCTTTCCTCTTGAGTAGCCTTGATCAAGTAAGAATTTTCTTAGTCTCTTATACCAAGCTCTAGGAGCTTGTTTGAGACCGTACAAAGCTCTTTTCAGTTTATAGACATGATTAGGATACTCATGAGACTCAAAACCAGGTGGTTGAGCAACATAGACTTCTCCATTTATAAACCCGTTAAGGAACGCACTTTTGACGTCCATTTGAAATAACTTAAAATCTTTCGCACAAGTGAAAGCAAGTAGAAGGCGTATAGCCTCGAGTCGGGCAACCGGCGCATAAGTTTCCTCATAGTCGATGCCTTCCTCTTGGTTATACCCTTGCGCAACTAAACGCGCTTTGTTGCGAGTTATTAGTCCGTTCTTGTCCAGTTTATTTCTAAACACACATCGGGTACCGATTACTCGATGACCTCGTGGAGGAGGGGCAAGATCCCAAACCTCATTTCTAGTAAACTGATTCAGTTCCTCCTGCATTGACAAATACCAATGTTCATCGAGTAGGGCTTCCTTAGGGTTTTAAGGTTCCATCTGTGACACGAAAGCGAAGTAATAACAGAAATTACTTAGCTTAGCTCGAGTTGTTACAACCTTTGTGATGTCTCCAATAATGTTTTCAATTGGATGGTCTTTAGATGACTTCCATTCTTGAGGAAGATCATCGTTTGAAGGCGGATGAACTTCCTCTGTTGCATCACGGTGTGCATCCTTATCCTCCTCAGTTTTGGCTTTGTCAGGTTGATCAATCCCCATCTCGCCACTTTTGAGTATGTCTTCAGTGGATGTACCTGCACCATGAACAACACTATCCTTTCCGACATTTCTCAGGTAGGACTCATCAAAGGTAACATGCACAGACTCTTCTACAACAAGTAATCGTTTATTATATATTCTATATGCTTTACTCGAGTGAGAGTATCCGAGAAAGATACCTTCATCGGCTTTGGGATCAAATTTGCCCAAGTTTTCCTTTCCATTGTTTAATACAAAGCATTTACATCTAAACACGTGCAAGTGAGAAACATTAGGCTTTCGCCCTTTTAAAAGTTCGTACGGTGTTTTGTTTAGAATGGGGAAAATAAGTACCCTATTCAAAACATAGCACGCCGTACTAATGGCGTCGACCCAAAAATATTTAGGTAAACCACTTTCGTTAATCATTGTTCTTCCCAATTCTTCTAAAATACGATTTTTGCGCTCCACAACCCCGTTTTGTTGAGGAGTGCGTGGAGCGGAGAAGTTATGATCAATACCATGGTTACCACAATATTCTTCAAATAAGTGATTTTCTAACTCACCTCCATGGTCGCTCCTAATAGACACTATGTTTGTATTTAACTTATTTTGGGAAAGCTTAGCAAACTTTTCAAAAGCGTCGAATGTATCACTTTTACTTACTAAGAAGATGGTCCAACAAAACCTAGAAAAGTCGTCCACTATTACGAACCCGTAATAGTTTCCTCCTAGACTTTTGATCCTAGACGGCCCAAACAAGTCCATGTGTAGAAGTTCAAGAGGTCTCGTTGTTGAAATTATCTTTTTGGATTTAAATGAGATCCTCGTTTGCTTCCCTTTTTGACAAGCATCACAAAGGTGATCCTTGGTGAACTTTATTTTGGGAAGTCCTAAGACTAGGTCTTTTGAGACTACCTTATTGAGTAATTCAAAATTAACATGCGCTAAACGCATATGCCATAGCCATGAGTCTTCACTCATAGTTATGAGGCATTTGTCGCTTGTTAATGATACTTCATTTAAGTCAAGCATATATACATTGTTTACTCTACAACCATTAAACATATTCTTATTATCATTTTCATGCACAATTTTGCAACAATCTTTTGAAAAGGATACATTGTATCCTTTGTCGCACAATTGGCTAATGCTAAGCAGGTTATGTTTAAGGTTTTCGACAAGCAATACGTCGGAAATCATAGTAGAGGCGGGATTACCTACACTACCTTTACCTAGTATTGCTCCGCAGTTGTTATCATCATAAGTTACATACCCTTTCTTCTTAGCCACAAATTCTATGAATAAGGATATGTCTCCAGACATGTGTCTTAAGCACCTACTAATGAGAACCCATCTTCTCTCGGTGGTTTCAACACATTTCACCTGTCAACACATAATTAGCACAAGGAGGTACCCAATGGCATATTGGGTCCTAATAGGTTAGCGACAAAATGGTTGCGTTTGGGCAACCATTGGTAGATGCCTTTAGGAACCAGAAATCTCCTAAACCGGCATTTACCAATGGAGTGGCCTTTCTTGCAACAATATAAGCAAGCAAAATCAACTTTAGAGACACTTTTACTTGCTTGATCCCTAATTACATATGCATATCTTTGGTATGGGTTAATCATACTTTTTCTAAAATCCTTTTTATCAATAGCAAATGTAACTTTAGGCTCAAGTGCCTTGTTTAATTTGGCCTTGAGGTTTCTAACCTCACCTTGCCAAATATGACAAGTGCCACACCCGAAGTTGAAAGGATTTCTATTGTCTTTATAATCCGATTCATTGCCTTTCACAATGGAAGCCTTAAGGTCCTCTAATTTATTTTCGGACTCTTTAACTTTATGCTCTAAATACGTAAAGATTTTCTTATTAGAAGCAAGTTTCTTGAAGGCTTCAACTGCTTCATTATGTAAGGCATGAAATGCGGTTTGTAATTCTGAATGCGACATATTTGAGGACTTATCATATTTAGAGTTACGTACCTGTTTTTTCTTATTTTTCTGATTGGCGGAGAGGCATAGATTCACGGACTCTTCTTCATCACTAGAACTTTCATCAGAGGAGGAAGAGTCGCTGTCACTTTCCCATGCTATGTATGCTCTCATAGGCTTTGATGATTTCTTGTGTGATTTTGATGATTCCTTGTCCTTTCCCTTTTTATTCATTGGACAGTCCAGTTTGTAGTGACCGGGCTTTCCACACTTGTAGCACGTCCCTCTAGTCTTTTTACCTTTCGAGTCATCATCCTTGGAGTGTCTCGATTGTTTCCGGAAGTTTACCAAGTTCTTCTCGGAATGTTGGATGCCGTTCTTTCTCACGTAACGGTTATACCGTTTAACAAACAACCCCATATCTTCGCTTGTGTCCTCTTCTACTTCGTCGCTCGAGGAATAATCATTTTTCTCTTTTGCTTGAGACTTCGAGGAGGAAGTCTTGGGAGCTATCGATTTCTTTTCACTCACCTTCGTTTTGTCTTTCTTTTCCATCTTTTCGCGTTGGTCTAAGCTCAAGAGTACATGTTCATGCTCTTGTAATTTGCCAAACAATGTTGTTAAATCTAATAAGGTAAGATCATGTGCTTCTTTGATGGCAGTCACTTTAGGCTGCCATTCCTTGTTTAGACATCTTAAGATCTTATTAGTAGCAATATCATTGGAAACAGGCCTACCTAATGAATGTAAACGATTGATGAGATGAGTAAATCTCTTTTGCATGTCAGCAATGGTTTCCCCTTGCTCCATGAAAAAGAGATCGAACTCTTGAGTTAATGTATTGATTCTAGCCAACTTAACATCGTTTGTCCCCTCATGGGCTATTTGTAGTGAATCCCACATGGCCTTAGCGGTAGGACAATGGGATACACGATAGTATTCATCTACACCTAATGAGGAAATTAAGATGTTTTTAGCTTTCCAATCATAATTGTATTTTTTCTCATCGTCATTGGTCCATTGTGCTTCAGGCTTTGGCACAACTACGTTATTCGCATTGGTCATACTAATTTCTTTTGGACCATTAAGGATAACGTTCCATATTTTCTGTCTATGGAGTTTATATGCACACGCATACAGTCTTTCCAATAACTATAATTTTCACCGTTGAAAACAGGAGCCCTATTGTATGCCCCTTTAGGTTCGTTTGCCATTTTCTATCTTGTTGTATTTGAAGCACCGAATAACCGGAGCTCTAGATACCACTTGTTAGACTATGGCACGGATCTAGAAGGGGGGTTGAATAGATCCCCAATTAAAATTTGAGTCGGCGCTACCAATTTAAAATTGGTTTTAAAAATGTTTTAAGTGCGGAAGCGGCTGAGGAAAAATATAGTCTAAAACGAACGGTTATTGGAAAACCGGATATACGTAAGCCTATGGATTAATGACAATTCGGAAAAATAGAATCACAACACAAACTACGCTTATCAATTATTTAATTCAACTTTAAGGATTACTAGTTCCAATGATTCAAAATCAAACCAAAACTAGATACAGAAGTAAGATAATTTTGGTTCAAGCAATATGTCAAACACTTGGTGTGCAAAAACACTCCAAGTGATGTTTATGTTGAGTAAGTGATTTCAACCAGCCTAGTACAATGTATTGTTGTACTTTAGAGTTAAAAACAAAGTTTTAACCTCTTACTCAATTGATATCACAATTTTGACAATAGAGCTTATACAAAAATTACTTATTTGAGCTGTAACGTAAATGCTGAAAATAGAGAAGACAAGTAATTTGGTGAGGCAGTTCCCCCGTCATCCTCGCTTCGGGGTACGTCTGCCCTCAATTCTAAAACTAGAATTGAGATATATTGTATAGATATCACCTGTTTGAATGAACAGTTTATACAAGGATTGAGCAGCAAATATACAACAAAAATCTCAGTGTGTTGAAAGCTGCCTTCACTCCTTGCCCCTTGATTCAAGCTGAATCAAGTTCTTCGATTTGTGTTGATGGACCTACGAATCCATCCACCTTATTGAAGAACACGTTGTTGTTCAAACCTTTGGCTCCGGCTGATCTCAACAGCACCAAATCGAACCCGAGATCTTCCCTTCAAAAATCACCGAATCCGCTACTAGACTTGTGAAGACCACCTCTTCACAATCACCTTCGCTCGATTGATCGTTGATGAAGAATCTCGTCCAAAAACCCCGAAAATTCGAACCAATCTTGGAGGGCAAAACCCCAATGGTTTTATTCAAGAAAGAACCTGTCACAATCTTCAACCCGAGCTTGATTCTCCAATCTAAGCCTCGAACCTTATCACCTTGAATCTCTCACAAATGCATTTCAAAAATGATTGTGTGTAATTGAAATATTGTGAGAGTTGAAGATGAAGATGATGAATCTTGGACACCTATTTCACTCTTTCTTGTTTTTGAACACATGAATCAAAAGAATATCAAATATTAGTAGACACAAGTGTTTAAGCAAGTATATATAGTGCCAACATAATTCAGGACATAACAGTATTTCAAATATGAGAGGGAAGTATTTTAAAACAGATTTTTCGCACGAACGGTCGACCATAACAGGTCTGTGTGTCGACGCATGGCCTGGGCTGTTTTGGATTTCTGGAAATTTCATCAGTGTGCGTCGACCATACAGTCGGCGTGCGCTGACCCGTTGAAATTTATTTCCTTTGTGTGCCGACCCTATGGTCGACCCATTCCCTTACGCGCTGACCCGCTGGAATGTTATTCCTTTATACGTTGACCCTATGGTCGACGCATGCTTTGTGCGCTGACTGATTTGGACCTTTTTGATGACTACGCCGACCCTATGGTCGACCCATGTCCTGCAAGCCTGCAAAAATTCATTAGTTTGAAGTTTTTCATGCCTTTAGTCATGATTGCATTTTGTCAACACAAGGTATATTCATTTCAGAAATTTTTAAGATAAGCGAAAGAAGGATATGGTGGGTGATACATTGCATCTGGTTTAGTGGATCTGGAATTCATACTTTCCAGTATATCCTGGGAATTTGTCATCATCGAAACCTGCATTTACCAATGTCTTACAGACTTGTGTGATATATGGCGATTTTCCTCCACACATGTTTCCTATCAACTTTTCATAATAAATTCCTGGCAACGTCGCCACGAACATATCAATGAGCTCCCTTTCCACCATTACAGGCTGAACTCTCGCAGCTAGTTCATGCCACCTTTGGGCATACTCTTTGAATCCCTCGTTACCTCTTTGAGAAAGATTCTGCAATTGAACTCGGTTGGGCGCCAGGTCACTATTGTACTGATAATGACGGACGAAGGCCTCTCCAAGATCCCTCCAGCTTCTGATATTGGTCCCCTCAAGGCCCATGTACCATTCTAATGAAGGCCTTGACAAGCTATCTTGGAAAAAGTGCATCAACAACTTTTCATCGTCTGGGTAGGCAGACATTTTCCTGTAATATGACCTGAGGTGTACTCTAGGACAAGTTGTCCCTTTGTACTTATCAAAGTCAGGCACTTTGAACTTCGGTGGAATCTTCAAACCCAGAATCAGCCCCAAGTTAGACATATCAAGCACTAGAGAATTCTAATTCTCCAAATTCTTCATCTTCTCCTCGATCATTTTAAACCTTTTATTTGCATCAGTCTGGAGACCTACACCCAAATCTCCCATAGAGAAAACATCATCTTGTTCATCATCCTCTCACTGAGGACCTGCTGCCCCATGTGCAACGCCCGCTGCACTTGGAATATGAGCTCATGGTCGATTACCTCCGCCCAGAGGAATAACAATAGTTGGAATGGCATTAGCTTGAGGAGTACTCCATCAGCCGGGGGAGGAACTGCCGTGGTTCCACCATGCAAAACTTCGCTTCCATCCACCCTAGCAATCAAAGGTTGGACTAGTGTTCTGAGCTGCTCCTGACCATTAGCAACCCCTTGCATGAGATTCATGAACTGGGCCATACGGTCCCTTAACTCTTGCAATTCTAGTTGAATCTGATCCATAGCTCTCTGTTGATTCCCTCTGGTTGAGTATCGGTGAAACGTCTGGTCTGCTATCCTGAAATAATGCTGAGAGAAAACCACAGAGAGAATAAGGTTAATGGCACCAAGAACACCTGCAATGCAATATGATAATGATGCAAAATGCAAACATGTAAATGTGTTTCAGGGAAATTCCCCCTTGATTCTAGTTCCACAGAAGAAGCAACAGAAGGCAAAAGAACCACAGATAGGACCATAAAATCCCTCTCATAAATAAAATGAGGATAAGACTCAGCACATACAAAGCACTAAGGAATACAACAGAGTGATCAATACGACCTCATCTAACAATCCTGGTGATGGTCTGAATACAAGATAATAACAAATACAGAAGAACAAATAAAAACTGCATCAGCCACGACAGCGAGTCTGGAACTCTTCTAACAACTTCTTCGTATCCGGATGCTCAGGTCGTGCAATCAGCTCCTGAATAAGTAACTCTCTCCTGATGATGAAATCCTTCAAGTCTTGAGCATACTCTTCCCAAGCACCTTCCCCGAAAGCGTCTTCAAGTCTAGGCTTCTTCAACTCTGCTTTCACCTTGTATTCCTCCAACGTTGCAAGAGCTTCTCGTAGCTTACGGTCATTCTCGTACTGACGAGATGATTCTCCTGGATCTTTTTCATCTTTCATCTAGAGCTGAGTCTTCAACCTAACAGTCTACTGATGAAGCTCATCTTCTCTTCTCTTGTTATTGGTCAAAGCTGCATTCCACTGATTGTTGAACTTTGATATCTCCAGGCGTGCTTTCTCTAGCTCTTTCTTCTTGCCTTTAAGGACATTACCCATGCTTCTCAAGTCTTAACCTAGTCGTTCTATGACGTGAATTTCTTTAGTCAATTTTCTCTCCCCATCTTGTTCAGAGTCTCTGTCTTCATCTTGGACATGTAGGTGGCTTCGTTCTTTTCACTTCTCAACTGAATGATCTCCTTTTCCAACCCTTCATTCGCTTTATGTAGTTCTTTCTTCTCAGCCCACAGTTGGTTATACTTCTGAATGTCAATTGTTGTTGGTTCTTCAGCTACCAAAGGATATAAAGGCTTTCTGACTGGGAAGGGTAACAACAATCTCTCAACCCTTTCTTGGATCCACTCAACATATGATCCATAGGCTTTACAGTCACCTTTACCCAAGGAAGGCTTTCCTCTCCGATGAATGTTACTCCAAGCTTTCTTCAAACTGGTTAGAGTATCACTATCAGCCAACCCCGTGAAATACAGAGGTTCCTGTATTTCCTCCTCCTTCGGGGGTTCTTTCAAGGCATAACCAAATTTCCGAACAATGAGAGCAGGATTATAGTTCACGCCACCTTTCCTTCCTATCAAAGGAACATTGGGAAAACTTCCACAACTGAACATAATATCACTACCAAGCAGATCCCTGTTGAACCAAGCAATATTCTCTAACGTCAAGCCCATGAGCCTTTCAGACCAACCAACTATGTCTGAGGTATCAATAAAAGGTCCAGCCTTAGGAAGATGTGACATAAACCATCTGTAGAGAAGTGACACGCAGTAGGAGACATTTTTCCCTCTTCTGTTCTCATTCTTATAGTGTACAGTATGGTAGACATCACCTAGGAGTGTAGGCACAAGAATTTGAGAAGCGAAAATATGAAACGCATCCAAATCCACAAAGTCAGATATATTGGGAAACATGACTATTCCATAGATGTGCAAAGCCAGAATAGCGTTGAAAACGACCCAACATCCCTCCCTAGCAAAGTGTTGAGCTTTTCTCACCAAGAATGACAGCGAGAAACCAAGGACTCCATTCCTCCACACCAACTTGTCATCCAACTCAGAGACATCCAGATGAAGAGCACCAGCCAACTTGGTCAAATCAGGTTCCTCTTCAGAGTGCACAAAAGGCAATTCCTCCAAGACTGGGACTCCCACCAACTGAGCAAACTCATCCAAAGTTGGCAACAAAACATATCCCGGGAAAGTGAAGCAACGCAACTGAGGATCATAAAACTGTAGCAGCATATGAATACTTCCTAACTCAAACTTTGAGACCTTGCGAACAAAGCTCAGAATCTTCCCATATTCCTTCCTGAAATCTTCCATGACACTACGATCAACCACATAAATGAGGCCAATCAGAGGTCCTAACTCTGGCGTCGGGAACTTGTACAAAACATTCTTCTTCAGACCAGGCTCCATAATGATGGTGGATTAGATTACTAGAATCAAGGAGAAAATATGCACCTGAAACACAAATACATGCAAATGTTAAAATGCAAATGAAAATACAGATGCAAACAGGGGATCAAGATTGATGTGCTGCTGACTAAGCTGAACCAGAATTCTGCCTCGGTGAGAAAATACCAGAACATCAGGACTGAAGCAATAGAAACCCCAAAATATCAGAGATCAAAGGTTCGCACTAATAAGAAACCAGAAATCCGGGTAGGTTGGAGGTTAATTTTCCTGCATAATCCTCCCACTCACAAGGTATGGACCTAATATCTGATAAGGTACGACATCTTATGCGGTCGTCAGTGTTACAGACTTTCGAGAAACGATGATACGTTCACCGTTTCTGGTTTGGCATCATGGTCAAACGAAGAGGCCTCACTTAGCTGACTTCCAAATGATCGGTCTCCAGAGTCGACAGTTTTCAGATCCAACATCCGCTCACTATCCTAATGCACAGGATTGGATGCCATCAAATAAAACCTCGTATGAACGTGAATTTCATGAGGACTAGTGCATGCCAAACATACATGTCCTCACTACTCTCCACACTAATGCTATGTGTATCCTCAAGCCTGGGTATTGGGCTTATCTCTCAATAGGACAATCCCACCCAACAGCACAGCAATAACATGCTAATAAAGTGAGAAAAATAAAAATGCAAACGCAATATTGTAGAGATACAACACATATGCACACAAATACACACCCAAAGACAAAAACACACAAGCACTAGGATTGACTCGCATAGGGGATGGGAAAGTTCCCCAGCAGAGTCGCCAGCTGTCGCATCACTGCGAAAAAGGGAGGCCAACAAACTAGACAGAAGAATCACCATCATTCGTTATTTATCCCAGAGAGAGGGAAAGGAAATGATCAAAGAAAACCTAAGAGAAAAAGGGAAAGACAAGGTCATCGCAACCAAATCTTGGGTTCACGAGTCGGTTACGCAATGGGAAGGTATGAGTATCCCTCACGCCCGTGTTACTCAACAGGATCCACGCTTGTTGTCTAATCTATGGGTGAAAACTATCTAATGCTACTGCTAAACGGGGGTGAACAAAAAGAACAAACTCGATAGGACATCGCCGCCCTATGCCTATTTATTCCCTCGTGCAATGGGAAAGTCAGAGTCAACGTAGTTAGGGAAACTACGGGTGATGGGGGGGAAGGTTGCTCGCCAATACATCGCCGTCTTGTGCCTACGTATCCTCATCTGGTATGAGAAATCAGAGCAAACATAGTTCGGAATGACACGACTATTGGTTGGTTCAAGTGTTTTATTGAGTAGGGTTAAATCTCTGTTCTAACAGTTAGGATGCGATAGAACAAAAACTTAACACACTCTTTCTAAAAATTAAGTTTGAAACAAATCCCGGAGGATAAAAGGTTTGATCTTTTTTTTTTTGTTTTTTATGAGAAGAAGTGAATTGAGTTAGATTTGAAACTCATGTTGCACTAAAGACTATGACTTAAGAGAGAATGCGTCACATATCTCCCAAAGGGCATACGCTAAACACTCTAGAAAGTGTGAGAGGAGTCCCCCCACCCATCATTCCTCAAGTACTTAAGGCTCGTAGCGTACAACAATCATCTTTCTTTATTAAGTGTCTTAAGAAAGTTTTGGAGATGAGAAAAGAAGACACAAGACTCTAAGGGTAACTGATAAACCCTAATGTTATCATACAAAGTGGTCCTAAAGTTGAGATTGAAAGGGGAACTACCTAATGTTATCATGCAGATGATTGAAAGCCTAATGTCTCTCCTACTCCCATCTTAAACAGGGGGACTAGGAATCCTAAGGGATCATGGCAAAATAGCACAAGTAAACACATAGCTATTCAATCACAGATGAAAAGAAATGAGAGATGAAAGTAACTTAAACAAGTCAATGCAAGATGAGATACAAACATGAAATGCAAACACAAATGTAGGTATGAAAAGATGCAACAAGACTCAACAAACACAAGAGATGACTTGAACAAGTCAAAAAGGATGAGATGAAATGGAAGAAGTAAACTCCTACAACCATTTACCATCAATCATCAAGGAAGAAAAGTGTTATCCTAAGATGCACACACAAAGAAAAGAGGGAGGAAAGAGTATGGGGCAGCCACCAACACAAACACATCCCAACCATACAATTCTTAAAGATCAAGTAAAACAAGTGCAAAACAATAATGCAAAAGAAGCACAATTGTTCATGACAAACTCAAAGTGTATGCATCAATACCAAATCATCATGAACAAGTGACAAACCAAAGAGGGCAGAAGTGAATCACACATGGAATGATCCAAATTCAAAGTAAAAATGAAATGCAAGCACAAGGATGATCATGCACAAGTGGAAGAACCAAAGTTCAAGAAAAACATCATCCCAAGCATGTTAAAAAGGTGTAACAAAGCTTAAGAGATGCTCAAGGGATCACTTGTGATCATATCCCAAAGATTAGGTCAAACTAGTATGTGTAAACATGGCAAAAGGTGACTTGAATTTGAAGAAACCACTAAAAATAGAAGGCAATTCCAATAAATCTCAAATAAATCATCAAACTCAAGTTGAAACAAGTTCAAAACAGTATGAAAAACCTTATTATCCAATTCAATTCAAAGCACCATCAACTAAGTCCAAGAAGGCATGATGTTCCACTTTATCGAGTGTATGTCGAGGGTCGACAAAAGTCAAAGGAAAACCAAATGAAAAATGATCATTGGCCATTCAAATCCACCCTAAAAAATACCTCAATCCATCACCTAAATGAGGGAGAAGTTTTGGTCATAGGGTATTTAAAATTGAGGTCCCAATGATCAAGTTCAAATTAGGGTATAAGCCAAAAACACATTGAATCATTAATTCCAAATAAAATACTAAAATTAAATGGAACATAAAATAAAAATACTGAAAAATCAAATAACATTTCAAAATTTCAGAAAAAAATTTTTTGGGATTTTTTAGATGCATAAAACTATTTTTAAAACATTTAAAATGAAATAATGAATAAAAGAAATAAAATGAAGAATGAACAAGAGAGGGCGTATGATCAGAAAAACCCAATAAACTAAAATGCTTCACAACACGCTTGGGCCTCTGAAATTGGGGGTTCCAAAAGCAAGTAGCTAGGACCAAAACCCAAAATAAAACCTGGCTAAATGAAATGTAGCGTTTCATTTATCCAATCAGATTCCACGCACCATATAGGCAAGGTCAAACCAATGCTTGTGTGACAAGTCCCTCAGTCAACAAGTCCAACTCATCCACATCACCTTCACCTGAGAATGGACCAGACGCCGGAGCTAGGGCTCCGGTCGTCTTCTCCGGGAGACCTCGCCGGAGACCAGGGATGAAACCACCATAAAACTCCTAAAACCTTACACCATTCCACAGGTTTTTCAACAAGGATCACGAATATGCTATTGGTTTTGTAAAAAGGTCCCTCTAAGTAGGGTAAAACAGGCCACGATTTTAAAAGGCTCAAACTAAAAATGCATCAAACACTCGTACAAATGAATCAAACATGGCCTACCAAGTGTAGGGCTTCAGATGCACCCAGAATGGTCCTATAAATGTGCCTATAATTAGGGTTTAAAGGTTGAGAAAATACCTAACGGAGCTGCTCCGTTGGCTCTTGAAAATAGATACAAGCTTCTGGTTAATGATGTTGAACTCTTCCTTGAGCTTTGATAAATATGATTGGAGCACTAGTTTGTAAGAAATCTCAAAGAAATGGCATATTCGAAGAGAGTAAGTTTTGATGAAATTTGAAGTGGTTCTCTCTTTCTCACGCAGTAACACCAACCCTGATCATTAGGGCAACATTTAGAGCTTAAATATGGTGGGTTTAAACATTCCATGCAGGCTCATAATGCTTGTATCATGTCATTTCAAAAATTTGGCAAAAACTTCCACTTTAACATACACACACGGGTTATGGCTCCTTCTCACTTCTTTTGGTCAGCAAATGGCCCATTTAGAGGTGTGGAAATGAATTGGAAAGGTTTGAGTCATTGAAAAAACAAGTTTGTACCAAGTTTTGGTTTATGGCTTTTATGGTATGGAATTTGAAATAAGTGGTATGAAATGTGATTCTTGTTGGTCCAAAAGAGGTAAATATAGGCCAGACCAAAATTTGGTGATGTTAAGGTGTGAAAAATTACAAAACAAAATCATTTAGTAGCTTGAAATGCAAGAAACACCTACCATGTTCAAATGTCAAGTTTTCCACCTTTAATATGACATAAATGATCACATGAGCCATCAAACATCATGGTTTTGAGTTCATTATGAATTTAAGGCCATTGGAAACAAGTTTCATGTTGGACAAAATTGGATTTGAAGCCTTGAAGTTCATGAAAATGACCATTGAAAAGAATGACCTATAATGAAGTTTCCAAAAATACCCTTTCCTTGTGAAGACCATAACTTGAGATGCACACATGATAATGAGGACTTCTAGGACTTTTCGGAAAGATAAGTTAATGAAGAATAACTTTCATGTTCACTTGAAAGTGATAAGAAGCTTAGTTCCATGTGTAAAGTGCCTTGGAAGTGAGTTGACTTTGTGTTGACCAAACTTATTTTCATCTGATGACACCAATTTGTTGACACCATAACTTGAGATGTACAAACACAATGGATGTGTTCTTGTACTAAAAAGAAAGCTTGAAATATGATAACAAGTCTCATGTTTATGGGAAAATGATATTAGACTTGCATCATAGGGAAAAATGTCCTTGAAGTTAGGCACCAAAGAAGGGGATTTTACACTGAAATCAACTGAAACCCTAATTTATTAACTCCTTGAACTCCTGAATCTCCTTGATTTGATCTCAAAATGACATCCTAGATGCTTCAAGATGACTTCCCATGGATTTTATGACTTAGAGCCAAGTCTTGAACCCTCTCAAGTCCACAGTTGACTTTGGGTTGACCAGATGAAACCCTAGTACCATATCCTTTGACTGAGGCTCTTGCAGATGAATTTAATGACCATACTAGCTTCATGAAGACCTATCAAGATAAATATTGATCTTTTGAACCAAGCCTTGTCCAAAATGGTGACCTCATGACCCTCTGGTGATCTCTAATGATCCTCAAGATAGGAGGTGACACCCATACACTAACCTCTCCCCTTAAGGAGCTTTTGAAACCCAACTCTGATGGCAATGAACTCTTGATAGCTTAAAAATGATACCCTTGCTTGAGCTTGAACATGAAGCTTTTTTTCTTGAATGGAAAACACAACACCTATTGATCCCTTGTAAGAACCAATGTTATGCAAATGCAAATGCTAAAATGAAATGAAACATAAGCCAAACTAAAAGAAAAGGTTGGTCAAATTTTAGGGTACAACACACGCGTAGATGGCCGAACTACGGCTGCTCTAATTCTTCACTTCTTTTAAGTGAAGATACGTAGGCACAAGGGCCATAATCCTTGTTGAGCAACCTCCCCCCGTCACCCGTAGTTTCCCGAACTACGATTGACTCTGACTTTCTCATACCTGTTGAGAGTACGTAGGCATAGGACTGCGAAGTCCTACCGAGTCTCTTCTCCCCCTCTACCTTTTTTTCCCCGTTTCTATCCTTTCTCTTTATCCCTTGGAACACTCATATAAAGAAATAACCTTTAGCAGATATCTTCACACATAGACAAACAGATGGTTCCCATCGAGTACGATGGATACGAGGGGTGCTAATACCTTCCTTTTGCATAACCGGCTTCCAAACCTATTCTTCGTTGCGATACCATCTTATCCGTTCTTCCTTAGGGTTTTCTCGATGTTTTCCCTTCCTCTTATGGGATAAATAAAGTTCGATGGTGACTCTTCTATCTTTTCATTCTTGCCACTCCGTCGTTGCATTTTTTCGAGCAGCGACAACTGGTGACTCTGCTGGGGACATCCTAGCAAGCTAACCCTAGTTTGTTTGTCGCAGGTTTGATTTATTTGCTCTTATCATTTATTGTGTTGTGTTCCTCTTACCTGTTAGGTTCATTGGGGATGGTTTGTGAGGATAAAAGCTTTCTACCCGAGCTTTCTAGTATACATTAAGATTAGGAAGTGGTTTCTTTCTAATTTGCGAGAATTAGGACTCATCGAGTTGGTTTGAATTCCACCGCTCTGTTGAGGCCCCTTTGGGATGATTATGCCTTACGAGTAGTCATAACGGCATCTTTATTTCCGACCAGGGAGTCCATGATTTTGAGGACCTTTTGTAGAACCTTATTCCAAAAGTTACTAAAACATAACTTTGTGCTCATCCTTTGAAGCAATTACCGTCTTATGAATCGTCGTTATGATGGAAAACCTTTGAGGGTTAGTGTATGGGACCTTGTTTGAAAACTCTTGGAATGCCTTGTTACAAACTAATAGATTGCCCACCCGAGGTGAGGGATATCTTGTTGCGATACCTTATAGGACCTGTGAACTTGATCAGTGTGTTGTTGTTCTCATATGCATTCACAAAGTATTGCATTGCATAGCATTTTTTCATATCAAGGGACTTAAGAGACTGTGATCATCTCAGGTATTGGTGCACAAAATGAAGGATCAAAGAAAAAGAAGCACAAATTCCTTGAAGTTCAGAGAACCAAAGTTGGGATTGATTCAAGATATTTTGATTGATGTGCCAAAGGCTATCAAGATCAATTTTCAAGGGAAGCATGGGAAACTACTTGATTTTCTCAGTTCTAGATTGGACACTTGGGCTTTGTTCACTATGGCTCAGTTTTATGATGCTCCACTCAGATGTTTTACCTTCCAAAATTATCAGTTGGCTCCTACTATTGAAGAATATTCTCACCTGTTGAATATGAAGATTAAGGATCAACCTATCTACACCGGTCTGGAAGAAGAACCGAAGCCTTCCGCCATCGCTCTTGCTCTCCATATGACTAAGGAAGAGGTTGAGGTTGGTCTAGCCAATAAGGGAGGTACTCAAGGATTTCCTTTGAAGTTTATACTCGACAAAGCCGCCTAGTACAAGACCATTAAGGATTGGGAAAGGTTTGGTGTTGTTGTTGCTCTGATGATCTATGGGATTGTTCTCTTCCTAAATATAGACAATTTCATAGACATCGCTGTCATTACTCTCTTTATAGAAAAGAATCCCATTCCTACTCTCCTTGTCGATACCTACCACTCTATTCATTTGAGAAGTGATAAGAAGACAGGAATGGTCTAGTGTTGTTCTCATTTACTGTTCAAATGGTATGCCTCTCATCTGCCGAAGGATGGGCCGTTTGTGGAAAATGAGGAGAAGCTGAAATGGTCTCGATGCATTATGTCTCTAGTAGCCGATGATATTTCTTGGTATTCCCATGAATACTATGATGTGGAGATCATTTTTAGCTGTGGAGAGTTTGGTAATGTGCCTCTGATTAGTAGGGCTAGTTGCATCAACTACAACCCCGTCATGGCATTACGTCAGTTGGACTATGTTATGGAGGATGAGCGCGAAGCGGAGAAAGTTCAAAGCATCTTTTTGCTCACCACAACTGAAGATCATGCGTTTGTCAGGAAAATTGCTAAAGCATGGACCAAAATCCATACGAAGGGGAGGAGAGAGTTGAAAGCAAAGAACTGTGTGGCTAAAGAGCCATATAACCAATGGTTGCTAGCTATAGTGGCTGAAAAGTTGCTGACATTTCCTCCAGAACCCTCCATGCAAGAAAAACCTCCTAATCCCACTCAGGTATCTATGGAAGAGTATGAGAATCTGAAGCTAGTGGTAAAAAGGTTGACCAAAGAGAATCAAGACCTTCAGGCTGAAATTCACCAAGCAGGTGTGGAGAATGGCCAATACAAGAGGAAGATAGAGGTTGAGCAAGACCAAGTGGCTGAGAGCAGCAAAAAGTTGAAGCTAGAGATGGATCTGAGGGCCGTGTATCAAAATGGTTTTGAAGGAGCTGATGCATCAATGAAAACTCTCCAAAAACGCTTGAAGGAAGCTAAAGAGTCTTGTGAAAGAGCGTGGCATTTCTTTGAGCTACCTTCTGCCGAAAAGAAGAAAACAAGGGAGAAACTTGAGGCTGACATTGATGACCTTAGAGAGCAGTTGAGAGGTGCGTAACTCTAGCCAAAGATGAGCGATAACTCAAGGAAGAAGCATTAAGAGCTTCATATGTTACCCCTGGCATGTGGAACAACAAATGCTTAGAGTTGGAAACCGCTCAGGAAACAACCACCTGTTGCACCCCAAAATTTTCCGTTTCGTTTTAACTTTGACTGGCTTTTGCTTCGCATTCATCTGCATATCATCTAGGTCGATCATTTCTCGCATACTGTCCATATTATCATCCAGAATGAGTTTATCGGGATTACAACCGCTTTGTTCGCATTTTAGACAGTTTAAACCAGTTCAAATGATAAATTTTATTTCGAAATAGAACGAAGGTCATACTCTTCTTGGTGGTTTATTCCGTGCTGATAATTTTGGTGCGTTAGTTCCTCGCTTTCAAGCATTTCGGTGTTTGACCCTTTTATTTGTTTTTTATGTCGTGGCATTTTGTGATTTATTTTTATTTTTGTTTTATAATTTCATTTTTATAATTTGTTAATATAATATAATAGTAAAGTTTTTGTATTAATTAATTAGAATTAGAATTAATTAGTTTTTAATTAGATTTGATTAGAATTTTAATTAGAATTAAGAATTAGAAAATAGTTTTTTAATTAGAATATAATTTTAGATTAGAATTTTGATTTAAGAAATAGAATTAAGATTTAGAATTTAGAATTAATTAAGAGATTAAAAAAATGAAATTAAAAAAAAACACGTTGCTCTTTCTTCAGAATAAAAGGGGGGAACTATTCATTGTCTTCCCCAATCGGAAACCTTAGCCGCCACACGACCCTTCTTCCTTTCTCCCTCATTTCTTCCTCTCACAAACCCATTCTGGTTGGGTAATTCTCAGGATAACTTCAATGAATTTATTTTGTCAGATGAAACAATAGAATTTGAAAGACTTAAATTCAAAGATAGTTAATAATATGTCTGAATTTCGTTTTAGTATTTGCTTATGGATTGAACAATCAGATTCTTTTTCTCCCCCTTTTTGTCATAATCAAAAAGATGTGTAAAGGCATAAAAGATAATAGAAGAAAATCAAAGCAAACATTTTCATTCATTCAGATGGTTCACATAACAGATGATAAAAAAAACAAGCAAAAGAAAAACAGATGCAAACAACAGTGCAAAAAAAAAACATGAAAAGAAACTAAGGTTGGCGAGATGCAATCAGGGTCAGAAGATCTGTGATCTTTGCAATAGACTCTTCTTGCTTGGCCATCCAAGTCTTAATCTCTTCAGTGGTTTGTTCTTGTTTGATCATCCAGGACTTGATTTCCTTAACCTCTTTCACAAGTTCTGAATTGTCAGTCTTCACTTCAGATTCAGACACATCAATGTCCATATCAGATGCAACATCTTTAGATGGAGAGTCTTCAGCAGGAGCAGCTTCCAGAAGCAGCACTGGTGGTTTGGGAATGCTCATCAGAGTCTGTCTGACCAATTCAGCAAACTTTGCCTTAGCATCTTCAGCACAAACTGCTTTAAGATGAGAAGCCACAACGTTGAACTTAGAGATAAATTTATCCCAAGCAGCTTCAGACTTAACAGGATCTATACTGAACAGACACTCTTCTTCCACACGTGCAATCCCCATACGAACTTCCTTTTTGAAATTCTCAAACAGTTTATCAACATCTGATCTAGGAATGGGGTAAAGGTATTCCTCAAGAGTCACCTTTTTAGCAGATTCAGCGTTTGGCTGAGGTTGTTCACAAGTGGTATTAGGAGGTGTTGGATCAGATGGTGGTTGTTCAGATGGTTGAGGTGAAGATGGTTGAGGTTCAGATGGTTGTGGTATGGTGAGTTGAGGTGTAGGGGCTGGTGAAATTTCAGCTTCAGATGATGAAGGTTGAAAATCTGAGAGGTTGAATTTTGAGCGAAGTGAAAGTCAGAAAATGTAGGTTTGAATGGATCAGGAATGTGTAAACAGGAGGGTGAGTGAACTTCTGATTGCAAGTGGTTCCAAATCAAGAATGTCATTGGATGAGTTAAAAATAGAGGGTTTTGGAGTGGCATGAGGTGGATGACAAGACAGCCATGGTTGCAAGTGGTTCCAAATCAAGAATGTCATTGGATGAGTTAAAAATAGAGGGTTCTGGAATAGGTAACGATTGTTCTATTATTGAGGGTTGTTCAGATGGTTTTGGTTGGGGAGGTTCAGATAAAATGGGTTGAGATTGATGTTCTTGTGGTTGTTGTTGTTGTTCTGGTTGTGGTTGTTGTTATGGTTGAGGTTCTGGTTGAGGTTGTTTTGGTTGTTGATGTTCTGGTTGTGTTTCTAGTTGAGGTGGTTCAAATGGAGTTTGTACAGACGATGGTTGAGAATGTGTAGGTTGAGATGGAGAGGGTTCAGATGAATGAATCGTAGATGATGGTGGTACAGATGATTGTGGTCTGGAAGGTGATGGAGGAGGTGAAGGTAATGGAGAGTGAATGGTTGGTGTTGGATCAGATGTTAATACTTGTTTGATAGTTTCTCTAATGTCTTCCAGACTTGCTTCTGGAGGAGTTGGTTTCACTTTCTTTACCTTCTGAGGCTTAGCAGCAGCTTTAGAGGCTTTTCTCTTAGGTTAAGTCTCAGATCCTTCTTCAGCAATCTTCTTTGAACGCCTTTCTCTAAGAAGATTAGGAAGAACTTCTCCTTCCTTCTGGACGATGTTAACAGGCAGAGGAACACCATTTAACAAACAATCAGCTATGTAGGATAAGATGATCTCCCTTGGTTCGTTAGCACTGAACATTGGAAAATCTTCAACAGGAATCCTTCTGTTGCTAACATCCTTAGTAGAAATTTTCTTAGGTTTGCTGGCAAGCTCTGTGATGACCTTCATCCTCTTTAGAGTATTCCCATTTATGACAGATCCTATAACATAAGACAGATCCTCTATCACCCCAGTGTCGTACCTCGAAAAATACGATCCTCGCGATGGACGCGGAAAATACTGTTTGAAACAGAGTCGCCACCAAACTTTATTCATTCCAAGGGTGGAATAGGAAAATATCGATAAAACCTTTAAAGGGATAAGAACATGGTCATCGCAACCAATATTCTAGGTTCGGGAGTCGGTTACATGAGGGGAAGGTATTAGCACCCCTCATGTCCGTTGTACTCAACGGGAACCTCTCGATTCGATTCGTGAGAGAAAGTGGATACACTTGTTTATCTTCTAAGGAATTGCTTGCTAAAGGGGAAATGAGATGGTTAAGATAGGGTGCTCTCCAAGGATTGGGGCCCTTGTGCCTACGTATATTCACTTGTAAAAAGTGGAAAATCAGAGCATTCGTAGTTCGTGGGACTACGGGAAAAAAGAGAGGATTGTGGAGAATTGTGGGGAAATGTGCTCGCTAGGATTATCGCAATCTTATGCCTACGTACTCTCAACAGATATGAGAGATCAGAGCAGCCGTAGTTTGGCTAACTACGGTAAAAGGTTTGTGTTTGGAATGAACGAGAGTTTAGGTCGCATTCTAACTGCAAAGCGTTGGCTTGTTTGCTCGCTAGGGGAGGCTGAAGCACGAGTTTGTTATGCGCGGAAGAAGGGACTAAACAATGTTCTTGGTAAAAGATGGGTATGAGTTGAACGAGAGTTTAGGTCACATTCTAACTGCTAAACATTGGCTTGTCTGCTCGCTAGGGGAGGCTGAAGCACTAATTTGTTATGCGCGGAAGAATGGACTAAACAATGTTCTTTGAGAAGAGTTGTGGATCGCACGAGGGCGAGGAATAGAGTTTGATTGGTTAAGTATTTGGTTTAGAGAAGAAGATAAGTTTGAATAGGTTTTAGGGTATTGGTCGCACGGGGGCGAGACAACAAGGTTAGGTTTGATGTATTGGATGTTTAGCTAGAGGTGACGATTACCTGAAGCTTAAGAAAGACTTCTTGGACCCAAGTAATCGGGAGAGTGAACCAAAGACTTGAAACTCTCTCTTTTTCAACCTCAATTGCAAAAGGATAAGATATGGTTCGAGTGAGTTAATTGGATGACGATTACTCGAAGCTCGAGAAAGACTCCTCGGTCCCTAAGTAATCGGGAGAGTGAACCAAAGACTTAGAGCTCTCTCTTTTTCATCTAAGTGTTAATGGAATTGGATACGAGTGAGTGGATCGGATGACGATTACTCGAAACTTAAGAAAGACTTCTCGGACCCAAGTAATCGGGAGAGTGAACCAAAGACTTAGAGCTCTCTCTTTTTCATCCCAAAGAGTGGTTGTGTTTGGAAGGCTTTGAATGGTGGAATGTGGTTAAAGTATTTTAAAGGATGAGGATTACTCGAAGCTTAAGAAAGACTTCTCGGACCTTAAGTAATCAGAAGAGTGAACCAAAGAATTGGAGCTCTCTCCTTTTCTCATATAATATTATGAGAGATGTTTGATATACTTAGAGTGTTTTAATCAGATGACGATTACTCGAAGCTTAAGAAAGACTTCTCGGATCCAAGTAATCGGGAGAGTGAACCAAAGACTTGGAACTCTCTCTTTTTCATCTAAGTGTTCAAGAAAATAAATTTGAATTCGTTTATCATTTTTAGAAGACAATTGTTCGAGCTTAAGAAAGACTTCTCGGACCCAAACAATTGGGAGAGTGAACCAAAGACTTGGAACTCTCTCTTTTTCATCTTTTATTAAAATTGTAATTGAATAGTTATTAAGTATTTTAATTTGATTTGAAGAAAATGCTTGATGTGAATCAAGATTTGAAATTGAGTTTTAACGTGTATACTAGCAAAGTGGACTAGTCTTCTAAATGACCAACTAAAAATAATTGATCAAATAGGTATCACTGAAAGAAAGCCCAGGATTAAGCTTTAAAATGTTGTGTCGGTGACCAAAAGGTTGATGGCGAGGCTTTGAAAGCACTCGACTTACAAGGGTAGAAAATGGCTCGACTAATCGAGAATTTATTTTTGAAAATGGTTTTAAAATAGTAAAGCATAATTAAGATAAAGGCGATAAAAATTATTACATTTTGTGGGAGTTGGGGTACATTTTGTCAAATGGGGATAGGAGAGAAGATTAAAAGCAAACTCATCAAAAGGTTCATGAAAATAAAAGGTATTCATTGTAAGAAGGCCCAAGAGTAAGCCGCGGGACTCGAAAACTGACCAAAATCAAGGGTAACTGAATTTAGCTTTAGGATAACTTAGAATGGCCTCTTGTATGAATCACTATGTAAAAAACTGAGCAAAGATATATGCATCCAAACGTGTTTGAAAGCTAAATTGAATTTTTAACTTCCAAAATCGTAAGGCAATGGAATTTAATTAATCAAATAATTTATTCAAAGCATGTAAGAGAAGAAAAAAAACCAAGAATCTAATTACTATGACTAATTAAAATATTAATAATAACAGTAATAATAAATAAAATAAAATTACATAAAATAAGATGATAAGAAATAAGAAATAATAAGGGTGCATATGTGTAGGATAAGCAAATTTGACTAACACATCAAACAAAACTATTTAAAATTGTATAATTATTTTGAACTTACATTAGTAGAACTATACAAGTATATTTCTATAGTTAAAACAAGACAAATTTAAAAAGACGGTATGAACTTACTAACACATTTAACTATATCAATAAAACTATATAAACATATTAAAACAAAACAAATTTAAAATCATAGTAGGATTTAACAGATATACTCAACTATATAAAAATATACAATTATACTACTATAGTTAAATAAAAACCAAACAATACATATAGAACATGTGAATTTAAATAGGTAAAGAATAAGAATGCAAAAATAATAAAAAGAAAAAGTAAAGAAGAATTAACCTTCTGCCTCTCATATTCCTTTCTAAATAGCAACAGTCACACAAATATTGATGTCGCTGTTTTCCATTGCCGGTGAGTTTTGAGTCACTTGGTGTTGTTGTTTGCTCGTGGGAATTGGAGCAAGCGTTATTGTTCTGGATGTTTGCTGCTTTTGCCAGAAAAACCGAAACGGGTTGGAACTACATATAATAAATCTATTTCCGCTGCTGAGTTCAAAAGTGTTGTGTTGTTGTTGAACCATAAGCTTTTGAGGGAAGGTATGCTAAAGCGAAAAGTTACAGTGTTATAATATTGGAAATGGAGGATCCATCGGTAGTTCCTTTAAATTTCACGGCGGAGTGAGAGTGACACGGTTTGGGATTTGAGGATGCGGTTGTGTTTAATGGTGGAAGAGAAACAAACAGAGGGAGTATGTGGTTAGTGTGATGGTATTTACAGCGGAGATTTGAGGAGGGAAAAGAGGGAGAAGGCCTTTAGGGTTTCGGCGGCTGGGTCCTCTTCCAAGAAGGAGATGAACAGTCTCCTTTATATCCACCCTTTTTGTCCTTTTTTTTTTATTTTATTAAACTTTTAATTAATTTTTCTGCTAACTAATTTGAATTAACTAACTAATAACTTAAACTCAACTCTAATTAAGTTTTAATTTAAATTTAATATTAAAAAAACTATTCTAATTTTATAATTAAATAAAATTTTAACTTAATTATTAATTCTAATTCTAATTTAATTTCTAACTAAAAAACTAATTAAAATTATATTATATTTACATATTATAAGAATTAAATTATAAAGCAAAAATAATAAAATAAAATAATAACAAAATAAAATAAAAAGTGCCACGTGTCACAAATTTATTGGGCAAAAAAGTGAAATTAATCATTTTCGCTAAAAAATATGTTACAGTGTACAAGCGATGCAAATAAAAAATAAAATCAGGCGGAGTGAAAATTCAAAATAGGTAGGACAAATTTGGGGTATGACACTCAGCATCATACAGATGTTTCACAAGACCATTCTCTGTTAGAATGTCTGATATCAGTCTTCCCATAGGAATACAATTCCTAACTTTTCCAGTTTTGACTCTTAATTCTTCTCTTGTTTCCTTTATATGATTCGGAAGGTGACTAAACAGAAGATAAGGCAAGTCCACCTTCTTTCCCTTGCTCATATAGAACATGAAGTAGAGTTGTTCAGCACTGACATAATCTGGAGAATTTGATGATTTTCTGTGAAAGATGGAACTCATGAAAATCTTGGCCCAGATCCTGTAGACTGGCTTCAGTTCCCTTACTTTGCTAGTTGGTTCCCTAGAAATACTAACTTCTTGAAACACATCAGCAAGATCCACACGAGCAGATTGTAGGCTGGTTTCACCATTAGTTTCAGAGTACCCAATAAGTTGTCTGATCAGCTTCTCAGTAATCACAATCTCATTTCCAAGGACAGAAGAATGGATGAATTTAGAGTACGCCTGAGCATGTATCCAGAATTATTTCACCAAAGTTGGATAAACAGGACCCATAAGCCTGTCAAAATACTTTGTCCAACTCTGAGTTTGAATGGTTGAAGAAAGATTAAACCCATTTTCTTCAATGGAATCAAAATCTACAAAGCATTCACTCAGAACTTCCAGATCTACAGTTGGAGCGAGAAGGGTTCTCACAGGTTCCTTGTACGCTTCAGCAGTGGTTGATTGCATCTGTGCAGATGTTGATGAAGAAGATGCCATTGTTGTTCTTGAGTGAGAGATTTTAGGTTTAGGGTTTAGATGAAGAGCAAAGAGAAGACAGAAATGCATAAAAGATTCGTGAGGTGAAAAATGTGAAATGGTGTGATTTGTGGTATTTATAGATAAAATCAAACACACAAACAGTCACATAAGCACGCTTCGCATAGCATTAAATGAAAAAGTAAAAAAAACATCATTGCACAGCAATTATGATTCTGACAGATGGGGGGAGAATCAAGAAAAATCAGATTTTCAAAGCAGTACTTCAAACGTTAATTCAGTAAAGTGCACTCTACCTTCCCAGTTTCTGAGCTACACGTGTTTGCTTGCATGTGCTTCTGAAATCTGTTGAGAAATGAAACGTTAGCCAACGTTCAGATCCTCTGAGCATTGTTAGTTCAGATTTACACAAATAAAATAATTCAAGAAAATGAATAAATTGACAGATGAAATACTTCAGAGCATTAAATATTTTGCATCTGAGAAGTTTGCCTCTGATAAATATTATTCTGGACAAAAAGCCATACCAATATATTTCAGAATAAACTTGAACCTATCTTCAGCAAGGGGTTTTGTAAAAATATCAGCCCATTGATGATCTGAATCAACAAAGGCTAAGTTTATAATACCCTTCTGAACATAGTCTCTGATGAAATGATGCTTAATTTCTATATGTTTTGCCTTAGAGTGTAAAATTGGATTTTTAGACAAACATATAGCAGAAGTATTATCACAGAAGATAGATACATTACTCTCAAAGATCTGATAGTCTTCTAACTGACTTTTCATCCAGAGCATATGCGTGCTACATCCAGCAGCAACAATGTATTCTGCCTTTATTGTAGAAAGTGCAATTGTGGGTTGCTTCTTGCTGTACCATGAGATCAGATGACTTCCAAGGAACTAACAGCTTCCAGAAGTACTTTTACGCTCTACTCTATCTCCAGCATAGTCAGCATCACAGAATCCAACTAATGTATATTCATCAGATCTTCTGTAACACAGACCCGCGTTAGTAGTACCTTTCAGATACCTTAGAATCCTCTTAACAGTAGTTAAGTGAGATTCTCTAGGATCTGATTGGAATCTTGCACACAAGCATACACTGAACAAAATGTCAGGTCTAGAAGCAGTTAAGTAGAGAAGAGATCCTATCATACCTCTGTAGAGTTTCTGATCTACTTTCTTACTTACCTCTTCCTTACCAAGAGTACTTGTTGGATGCATAGGAGTCTTTGTCATCTTACTATCAGTCATGTTAAACTTCTTCAGAATCTCTTTAACATATTTAGTCTGGTGAATATATGTGCATTCTGGAGTCTGATTTACTTGAATTCCTAGAAAGAATCTAAGTTCTCCCATCATGCTCATTTCAAATTCAGCCTGCATAGACAAAGCAAACTCCTTTCCCAGCATAATATTGGTAGATCCAAAAATAATATCATCCACATAAATTTGACAAACTAGTAAATCTTTCTTAGATGTTTTACAAAAAAGAGTTGTGTCCACTTTGCCTCTGATAAAGTTCTTTTCCAGAAGAAAATACTTAATCTTTCATACCAAGCTCTGGGAGCTTGTTTCAAACCATAAAGAGATTTTTTGAGTTTGAAAACATGATCTGGAAATTTATCACTTTCAAAACCAGGAGGTTGATGGACATAAACTTCTTCTTCTATAATACCATTTAAGAAGGCACTCTTAACATCCATCTGATAAAGAGTGATGTTATGTTGTGCAGCAAATGAAATAAGAAGGCGTATAGATTCTAACCTTGCCACTGGAGCATAAATTTCAGTGTAATCAATACCCTCTTGTTGACTGTATCCTTGAGCTACCAGCCTTGCCTTGTTCCTTACAACTTCTCCTTGCTCATTTAATTTATTTCTGAATACCCACTTTCTTCCAATAATGTTGAAACCTTTTGGTCTAGGAACCAGATCCCACACATCATTTCTTGTAAATTGATTTAGCTTATCTTGCATTGCAAGAATCCAATCATTGTCACTCAGAGCCTCATCCACAAATGTTGGTTCAATAATAGACACCAACCCAAGAAGTGATGTTCCAGATGATCTGATAAACGACCTTGTTCTTATAGGGTCATCTTTCTTCCCAATAATCATTTCTTCTGGATGAGAAGCCCTGATTCTAGATGATCCTTTAACTGTTGGTTCTTCAGAAATATTCATGTTATTCATCTGAGCAGCTAATGGAGTTGCATTTGGCGTAGCTTCTTCTTGAGCTTTTTCTGCCTCTGAGCCTTCAGAGTCTGTGAAGACTACTTCTCTATCTGCAGAACTTTCAAACTGCTTTGGCTTTTCAATGCCAAGCTTATCATCAAATCTAACATGTATAGATTCCTCCACAATCTGTGTTTCAGTATTGTATACTCTGTAGCCTTTAGAGCGTTCAGAATATCCAAGCATGAAACACTTTTGTGCTTTAGAATCAAACTTGCTAAGATTCTCTTTAGTGTTCAACATATAACAAATACATCCAAAAGGATGAAAATAAGCAATGTTGGGCTTTCTGTTCCTCCACAATTCATAGGGAGTCTTTTGCAGAAGAGGTCTTACAGTCACTCTGTTCTGAATGTAACATGCTGTGTTTATTGCTTCTGCCCAAAAGTGTTTTGCCAGATTAGTCTCGTTGATCATGGTTTTGGCCATTTCTTGCAGAGTTCTATTTTTCCTTTCTACAACTCCATTTTATTGTAGAGTTCTAGGGCAGGAGAAATCATGAGCAATACCATTTTCATTAAAATATTTTTCAAAATATTTGTTTTCAAATTCGCCACCATGATCACTTCTGACTTTGATTATTTTAAAATCTTTTTCATTTTGAACTTGTTTGCAGAAGTCAAAGAACACAGAATGTGACTCATCCTTGTGTTTTAAGAACTTTATCCATGTCCATCTACTATAGTCATCAACAATGACTAATCCATACTTCTTGCCTCTGATGGATGCAGTTTTCACTGGTCCAAACAGATCAATATGAAGTAATTCTAATGGTCTGGAAGTAGAAACAACATTTTTTGATTTAAAAGAGGATTTTGAAAACTTCCCTTTTTGACATGCTTCACAAAGAGCATCTGAGGTGAACTTCAACTTAGGAAGTCCTCTGACAAGATTAAGTTTATTAATCTGAGATATACGTCTCATATTAATATGCCCCAATCTTTTGTGCCAGACCCATTGCTCCTCATTAACAGACAAGAGGCATTTAACATTCTGAACCTTAAGTTCTGAAAGATTTATTTTATAAATGTTGTTCTTCCTCTTTCCACTAAATAGGATTGAGCCATCCTTTTGACTAATAGCTTTACAACATTTTTGATTAAAGATTATGTCATAACCATTGTCACTTAATTGACTTATGGACAATAGATTATGCTTTAATCCTTCTACAAGTAAAACATTAGTAATAGAGGGAAGGTTACCATTTCCAATAGTGCCAGATCCAATGATCTTGCCCTTCTGATTCCCTCCAAATTTCACGTCACCTCCAGATCTAAGCTCCAGACTTTGGAACATAGACCTTTCTCCTGTCATATGTCGCGAGCATCCAGAGTCCAGGTACCATGACTGGCGTCCTGACCTTGCTGCTAAGAACATCTGCAACAGGAATTATTTTACTCTTAGGTACCCAGATCTTCTTGGTTCCTTTTGGGCTAGTTGTTCTGAAGGTTCGTCTAAACTTCTGTTTTTCAACATAAGGTTTATTCTGACTAGCCTTAGATTTAAACACATGAATGTTCTTTTCAGAACGAGTGTGTTTAATATCATTCAAGTGATCAAATTTAAAATGAGAATATAAAAGAGTCTTCTTGATGATAATTTTATCAACAGGTTTTGGATTTAAATCCTTTCCAGAGGAAGATTTATATCCAATTCCTTTTCTATTATTTCTGCTAACTCCATAGATCATAGAAGCCATTTTGCTTCTGTCTATGCTTTTAGCAAGAAACTTCTGAAAGTTGTAGTCATATTTTTCCAAAATATTTTTGCATTCAGACTCAGTTTCAGAATCAGAGTCTTGTTGAGCTAATTCAAAATCATTTTTCATTTTTAAGTTCTTTTCATTTAGCTCAACCACTTCTGATTTGAGAATATTATTCTCAGATACAAGATTGCTTTGACGCTCCTTGTATTTGAGCTTAATATTGTTATAGCTCTTCAGAACTTCTGATAACACTTTGATAAGTTCATCTTTAGTGAGTTTAGCCATTACCTCTTCAGCGTCAGAGTCAGATTCAGATCCTGAAATTCCTTCCTCCTGATCTTCTATGTCTGCCATCAATGCTACGTTGGCACATTCCTCTTCTGATTCAGATTCAGATTCAGATGTATCTGAATCATCCCAGGTTTCCATTAGAACCTTCTTCTTCTTATCAAATTTTCTTTTAGGCTTTTCTTTCAAAAGCTTTGGACATTCATTTTTGTAATGCCCAGGTTCTTTACATTCGTAGCAGACAACCTCCTTTTTGCCAGATCTTCTGTGTCCAGAAGATTCTTTTCTTTGGTTAGGCTTCCTGATGTTTCTAAACTTCTTTCCCTTATGCTTCCAGAGTTTGTTTATTCTTCTGGACAACATGGATAATTCATCTTCATCTTCAGATGAGGATTCTTCAGAGCTTTCCTCTATTACCTGCAACGCTTTAGCAGATTTATTAGATTTTAAGGCAATTGACTTACCTTTCTTCTGAGGCTCATCTTCCTCAAGTTCAATTTCATGACTCCTCAGTGAGCTGATTAGTTCCTCCAAGGAGATCTGGTTCAGATCTTTAGCCATTTTCAGCGCAGTCACCATAGGTCTCCATCTGATGGGTAAGCTTCTGATGATCTTCTTCACGTGATCAGCAGTAGAGTAACCTTTATCCAGAACCTTTAGTCCAGCTGTAAGTATTTGAAATCTTGAGAACATGGCTTCAACAGATTCAGCTTCTTCCATCTTGAAAGCTTCATGCTTGTGAATTAGAGCCAGAGCCTTTGTTTCCTTGACTTGAGAGTTTCCCTCATGAGTCATCTTTAGAGATTCAAAATATCACATGCAGTTTCTCTATTTGTGATCTTCTCATACTCAGTATGAGATATTGCATTTAACAATATAGTTCTAGCCTTGTGATGATTTATGAA
Organism: Lathyrus sativus; assembly: GCA_963859935.3. NCBI lineage: Eukaryota > Viridiplantae > Streptophyta > Magnoliopsida > Fabales > Fabaceae > Lathyrus > Lathyrus sativus. Next base: position 451,560,642 of record OZ012738.1, on the reverse strand, counting down.
TTCCTTCTTTTGAACTTCAGTCATAGATTTTCTTTCTATTTTCTTGCCATTCCCATCAATGGGATGAACATACTCATCTATGACCAAATCCCATAAATCAGCATCATAGCCCAGGAAGAAACTTTCTATTCTGTCCTTCCAATAATTAAATTTCTCCCCATCAAACATAGGGGGTTTAGTGTTGATTCTATCCCTTTCTTCATATTTGTTGTTAATGTTAGATATTGAAGTATCAGCCATAGTAACAACCAAATATATATATATCAAAGTTTTTCTCACTGGATCTTTTCTGTCACTGTGAAGTGGTAGCACACACAGAACCGGAGCTCTGATGCCAACTGAAGGTGAGAAAATACTTAGAAGGGGGGTTGAATAAGTATTTATAAAAACTTATAGCAATAAAAACACAAAGATTTTTATCCTGGTTCGTTAAACTTAACTACTTCAGTCCACCCTATCAAGAGTGATTTGCCTTTCTCAAACAAGGACTTAATCCACTATTAATCAACTGATTACAATAGCAATCACTAAGAGCAATTGTTCTTAGTCTTCTCAAGAACTACTGATCCCAACTGGATCTTCTCAAGGAACTATTACAATGAAATGTAAGATAAATACAAGTGTTTGAATGCTTCTAACAAGCTTTATCACAAGAGTGATTTTTCACTTAATGTTAAGAACAAAAGAATAAACTCAGCAAAGAGAATAAGAATATTTTATGAGAGCTTGTAAGAGTTTCTATTAAAGATTAGTCTCTTGAAGAAGATGAGGAAGACTTGCTTTTATATGCACAGTAGTCCACAAAGTCTTGACGTTGGAGGCTGTGTACTGAAAAGGCCTGAACCTTTTTGTCTTCACATCACATGACCTTTCCTGGAAGTAGAATGCATAGAGAAATGCTTTTGGTCTGTGTTCTAGTGTCAAGCATGAAAGAGGAAAGAGTCGTTGAGCCAAATCAACGGATATGACTTTGAATTCTTCTTCAAGTATTTCACTTCAGCAAAGTAAACATCAGAGTTTGCGTGATCAAAGTCTTGGATGCCCATCAGATTTTGCTGAATCAGAGTAATGCAGCAAGTGTGCTTTAGCATGTAGTTCTATCATAGCAGAGTTTTATGAATCAGATCCTCAGTACATGCAGCGTGAAGTACTCTCAGAGTCTTCTGAAAAACTGTGCTTCTTAACTCTCATACAAAGATCTTCAATGCTTTAGAGTCTTCAGATCTTTCAGAGTCTTCTGCTTCAGATCCTTCTACAACTTCTACTTCAGATTCTTCTGTAGCTTCTGCTTCAGAATCTTCTACAGGCAGCATTCAGATTCTTCTATAAGATGATTCCGACTCTTCAGAGCCTCCCATAGTTCCATGTTCAGATTAATTTTCTCTTATATATATATATATATATATATATATATATATATATATATATATATATATATATATATATATATATATATATATATATATATATATATATATATATATATATATATATATATATATATATATATATATATATATATATATATATATATATATATATATATATATATATATATATATATATATATATATATATATATATATATATATATATATATATATATATATATATATATATATATATATATTTTAACATCTGCAACAAATATTCATGAACAAATTTTAGAGTATATAATTCTTTAATACAAAATTTCATAAGAGTTATCATCAAAACATAGAGATATTACTAAGAAACAATTTGTGTTCTTACAATTATTAGCCGACTCTGGACATGTACCGTGCTAAATACAATGATCTAGTGGAGCATTGCAACCTCATAATTCGTGATATTCCATGGAGGTTGGAGAATGCGATTCAAGACTTGGAAGGGAACGATTTTCCTCCTTCAGTCCATCTCTTCATCCAGCTTTGCGATCAGATGGTTAGTAGATTCATGTTTGAGTCGAAGAAGCTTGAAGAGCGTCTCTGAAAGAAGGCTTTTTAGTTATTCAGTTCTTTCTCTTGTTACATGAACTATTGTATTCAGCCTATTGAACAAACATTTGTATTGGATCTTCTCTTAAAATTAATAAAAGTTGCTTTTTGGTCTCAATTGTGCATGCTTTACTATTTATTCGCAGTTCTATAATACCGTTGATAATCATAAGTCTTGAAAGTCTCTTGAACATCATTCGAGCATTGCATATACCTGCACATCATTTTTTGCATTCCCTGAAACCCGACCTTACACGCCGCTTTCCCTTTCAGAAGTAGAGCAAGCTAACTTCCAGACATTCGTACGACACAAGAGGGAATCAATGAAAAGTCATGGACCAGGTACAACAAGAGCTACAAGAGTTCAGAGACAGGATGATGCAATTTATGGAAATGATGCAAGGGGTAGCCAACGGGTAGGAACAATTGAGAACTCTAGTCCAATCACTGATAGCACGGGTGGATGGAAACGGTGTCTTACATGGAGGAACTATTGTTATTCCTCCATTTGATGGTAGCATTCCTCATGCCAACGTAGTCCCAACTGTTGTTAACCCTTCGAGCGGAGGTCAATAAGGAGAAGTTCATATAACTGATGCAGGAGGCGGTGTGGGTGCTGCCCATGGAGCTGCAAGTCCCCACTGGGAAGAAGATGATCAAGACGGCGTATTTTCGATGAGAGACTTGCATATGGGTCTCCCCACAGAATCCGACAAGAGATTCAAGATGCTCGAAGAGAAAATGAAAAGCCTCGAGAACCAAAATTCTTTGGGACTCGACTTGTCAAATATGGGACTAGTACCAGGGGTCAAAATTCCCCTTAAATTCAAAGTACCAGATTTCGAAAAGTACAAAGGGACGACCTGTCCTAGAGTACATCTTAGGGCTTACTTTCGGAAGATGTCAGCTTATTCAGACGATGAGAAACTTTTAATGCACTTTTTTCAATACAGTCTCTCAGGTCCTTCTCTGGAATGGTACATGGGTCTAGAAGGGACGCATATAAAGAGTTTGAGAGATTTGGGAGAAGCCTTTGTGCGGCACTACCAATACAATAATAATCTGGCAACTAAAAGGGTACAATTACATAATTTATCACAGAGAAATAATGAGGGATTCAAGGAATAAGCCCAGAGGTGGAGGGAATTAGCGGCTAGAGTTCAACCCCTAATGGTGGAACGTGAACTAAATGACATGTTCATGGCAACCTTTCCAGGGACATACTATGAGAAATTAATTGGGTACATGTCTGGGAGATTTTTAGACTTAGTCATGACAGGGGAAAGAGTGGAAAGTGGAATAAAGACAGGGAAGATACAGAGTGGAGAGGGGTCAACATCAGGAGGAATTAGGAAAACATATGGGAACCCGGAGAAAAGGGAAGGAGACATGAATGCCGTATCAACCTACAGGAACAGAGACCGAGTGCAACATCAACGTCAATACCACCTCAGCATCAGCAACAAATTTCTAGTATAGTTATTCCAACTGTACCTTAGCAACCGACTATTGCGCCTCGCCGTTATCAAGACAGAGGAAGAACGACCAACAGGCAGTTCGACACACCTCCCATGCCTTACTCTCAATTATTGCAACATCTGCTACAGTTGAAACTTATTCAGAAGAGGACTTTGGCACCGCTTACTGGCACACCTCCACCAGAGTATGACGCAAATGCTTGGTGTGATTTCCATTCTGGTGCTCCGGGCCATAACATTGATAAATGTAAAGCTTTTAAGCATAAAGTGCAGGATTTGCTTGACTCCAAAGCAATCAATTTTATGAATAAGACCCTGAATGTGAATCAAAATCCTATGTCGAATCATGGGGTGGCCAGAACTAATGTTGTTATCGAGGGAGAAAGGTTAAACCTGATAACTAATGTTGCAGATTTAAAGACGCCATTGAGCTATGTGAAAGACAGATTGTTGAAGGATGGTGTTTACCCTGGTTGTTTAGAAGGCTGTGAAGAATGTGGTGAGCATCCAAAAGGATGTGTTGCGTTGAGAAGTCATATTCAAAGTTTGATCGATGAAGGAAGTTTACAATTTGACCGAATAGTGGGGGAGGAAGACACGAAGGAAGTCGACAATGAGCGGGATGAAATTGCAACGATTTTGATCCCATACCGAATAATTAATATTTCAGCGTGTCGAGGCCAGCTCCTGTTATCATTACTACGCCATGACCGGTACCCTATGAGAGCACCAAGGCCATTCCATGGAACTATGGGGCAGAGGTGTTCTGCAATGGGAACAAACAAGAGTTGGTGGAGACATCATTTGGAGGTACGTCTGTTGACAATATTGTTGGATCAGGAGGCATAACTAGGAGTGGCAGAGTGTTCTCTCCACCGAAGACTAATGTGGGAAGGAATGACAAAGGTAAAGGTAAAGCGGTGGTAGAAGGAGACGGTCAACAACAAGGGGAGAAGGATTCTTTGGCTAAAGATGCTGAAGAATTCATGTGACTCATTCGCAAAAGTGAATACAAGATTGCAGATCACTTGCATCAGACACCTTTTAAAATCTCAATCCTATCATTGTTGTTATGCTCTGAGGCACATAGAAATGCTTTGTTGATAATTTTGAATACGTCTTATGTACCACAAGAAATTTCTGTTAATCAACTAGAAGGAGTAGTGGCTCATATCAATGCTGGTAATGGCTTGGGTTTTACTGACTTGGATATAACTCCTGCTCGGAGAAACCACAACCATGCTCTACACATATCCATAGAGTGTAGAGGAGCTATTATGTCCCATGTGCTAGTTGACACAGGATCGTCTCTCAATGTGTTGCCGAAGAAAGCGCTGATGAAGCTAGACACCCTAGGTTTAATCTGTACCCTAAGTGATATGGTGGTGAGAGCATTTGATGGGACTAGGAGGTTAGTATTTGGTGAAGTCACGTTGCCAATTCAAGTGGGTCCAAAGATCTTCGATGCAGTTTTCTATATCATGGATATCCAGCCTGCTTATAGATGTTTACTCGGTCGGCCGTGGATACACTCTGCTGGGGCAGTCACCTTGACATTGCACCAGAAACTGAAGTATATGATGAAGTAAAATATTGTTACAGTATGTGGAGAGGAAGATATCATGATCATTCATTTGTCATCTTTCAAGTACGTAGAAGTGGATGGTGAGATTCATGAGACGTTGTGTCAGGCTTTTGAAGCAGTGCAGATTCAGGAGGCCTCTTGTGGAAGACAAAATTCCAGAGATTTCGATGTCCTCGTCTAAAGAGGCCCGTGCTATTGTAGAATCCAGTTCTTCGTAGAAGTAGGGCCAAGTTCTCAATGTTCCTAACAAGAAAGACAAGTTTGGCCTGGGGTATAGCCCATCTTCTTCTCAAAACGCTCCAAAGTACAGAGGACCTATTCAGTTCACTAGTGGTGGGGTTATTTTTGATAGGATTAATGTTATTGAGGATAATGAAGAAGATAGCGATTGCGATATCGATGCTTGGATTCGTCCACGTGTTCTCGTACAGAAACTTTGCAGTTGGATTGTGGAGGAAATCGTCTAAGTCACTTCAGAAGAGTAATTTCCATTGTTTTTTATTATGTCTGGTCCTACGTTCCGCCCAAGACGTAGTGGCTTTTCCTTGTAAGGCCCCTTTGTTTAGTTTTCAAACTTTTTATCATGAATGAAAGGCGTTCTTTTTGCATTGAAATATTTTGATCCTTGTTTTTCTTTTTATATTTTTAACAAAACAGAAAAATGGCAATGTGTTTGTGTCTGTTTGCATATCATAAAAAGCATAAAAACATCAATCATGCAGGTTTCACATCTCAGATACCATCGATTCAGATTTGGCTATGACTCGATATGATTTCAACAATCCTATTTATCAAGCCAAAGAAGAGACTGATGAAGATTGTGACTTACCTGAAGAACTGGCCAGACTTTTGAGGCAAGAGGACAAAGTTATTCTGCCTCATCAGGAGGATGTTGAAGTCGTCAATCTGGGCACTGAAGACGACAAGAAAGAAGTCAGAGTCGGGGCTACATTGGAAGACGACGTCAAAAGAAGATTGGTAGAAATGCTCCATGAATACAGAGATATTTTCGCTTGGTCGTCTGAAGATATGTCAGGGTTGGATACCGACATAGTGATGCACCGTCTACCTCTTCGATAAGAATGTCCGCCTGTGAAGCAAAAGTTAAGAAGAACCAGATCTGATATGGCAGTCAAGATCAAGGAAGTCTAGAAGCAGTTGGATGCTGGTTTTCTTGTCGTTACAAATTATCCCCCATGGGTTGCTAATATTGTTCCTGTGCCTAAGAAATATGGGAAGATCAGGATGTGCGTCGACTATCGAGATCTGAATAGAGCAAGCCCAAAGGATGATTTCCCGCTCCCTCACATTGATGTTTTAGTTGATAACACTGCTCAATATTCTGTATTTTCCTTCATGGATGGCTTCTCTGGGTATAACCGAATCAAAATGGCCCCAGAAGACATGGAGAAAACTACTCTTATCACGCCATGGGGAACTTTTTGCTACAAAGTTATGCCTTTTGGATTGAAAAATGCATGGGCAACTTATCAGCGGGCAATGGTGACTCTCTTTCACGATATGATTCATCATGAGATCAAAGTATATATTGATGACATGATCGCGAAGTCACAAACAGAAGAAGGGCATCTGGTCAATCTTCTCAAGTTGTTTGAAAGGTTAAGGAAGTTCAAGCTGAGGTTGAATCCTAACAAGTGCGCCTTTGGGGTGAGATCTGGGAAGTTGTCGGGTTTCATCGTCAGTGAAAGAGGAATTGAGGTCGATCCTGCAAAGATAAAAGCTATTCAAGAGATTCCAGAGCTGAGAACGGAGAAAGAAGTTTGTGGGTTCCTTGGAAGACTAAACTACATTGCGAGATTCATATCTCACCTTACAGCCACTTGTAAGCCTATTTTCAAGCTGTTGAGAAAGGATCAAGGGATTGTTTGAAATGAAAATTGTCAGAAGGCTTTTGAAAAGATAAAAGATTATTTGCAGGAACCTCCAATATTGATGCCTCCAGTTGCAGGAAGGCCTTTGATTATGTATTTGAAGGTTCTTGAGAATTCAATGGGCTGTGTGCTCGATCAACACGACGAAACAGGCAAAAAAGAGCACGCTATCTACTACTTGAGTAAAAAGTTCACAGAGTGTGAGTCGAGATACTCGATGCTAGAGAAGACATGTTGCGCACTCGCTTGGGAAGCCAAACGCCTAAGGCAATACATGTTGAATCATACAACCATGTTGATTTTGAAGATGGATCCGATCAAGTATGTATTTGAAAAGCAGGCGCTTTCCGGGAGAATTGCTAGATGGCAGATGGTTCTGACAGAGTATGACATTCAATATGTTTCCCAAAAAGCCATTAAAGGGAGTGTTTTGTCAGAATATCTTGCGGAACAACCAATTGAGGATTATCAGCCAATGAAGTTTGAGTTTCACGACGAAGACATAATGTTTTTGAAGATGATGGACTTTGACGAGACTCTACCAGACGAAGGTCCCGAAATCGGTTCTCAGTGGAAGTTGGTTTTCAACGGTGCTGTTAATTCACATGGCAACGGAATTGGGGCAATTATTACAACTCCTCACGGTTCTCATATACCGTTCACCGTCCGATTAACATTCGCTTGCACCAACAATGAAACTGAGTATGAAGCATGCATCATGGGTATAGAAGAAGCTGTTAATTTGAGAATTAAGAATCTTGATGTGTATGGTGATTCGGCTTTAGTCGTCAATCAGATCAAAGGAGAGCGGGAAACCCGTCAAGCCAACCTGGTGCCTTATATGAATTATGCAAGAAGATTGTTGCCTTTCTTTGACAAGGTTAAATTTCATCATGTACCGAGGGCTGAAAATCAGATGGCGGACGCTTTGGCAATGTTATCATCGATGTATAAAGTGAATTACTGGAATGAAGCTCCAATGATCACTATCATGCGCCTCGATAGGCCAAGTTTTATATTTGCAGTAGAACAAGCGCCGAATGGGAAGCCTTGGTATTTTGACATCAGAAATTTCCTCAAGACTCAAGAATATCCGCCTGGGGCATCAAGTAGGGATAAGAAGACTTTGAGGAGGCTGTCGGGAAACTTTTACTTGAACAAGGATGATGTGCTATACAAAAGAAATTTCAACCTGGTATTGTTGTGTTATGTGGATGAAAATGAAGCAAGTGTGCTGATGGAGGAGGTCCACAAAGGTTCTTTTGGTACTCATGCTGGAGGGCATGCAATGTCTAGAAAACTATTGAGAGCAGGGTATTATTCGATGACCATGGAGTCCGACTGTTTTAAGTATGTCAGGAAATGCCATAAGTGTCAAATTTATGCTAACAAAATGCATGTACCACCGAGTCCTCTGAATGTATTAACGTCTCCTTGGCCCTTTGCAATGCGGGGCGCCGGTATGATCGGCAAGATTGAATTGACCGCCTCTAATGGGCATAACTTTATCTTGGTGGCAATTGATTATTTTACCAAATGGGTAGAGGCGGCTTCCTTCGCCAACGTGACCAGACAAGTAGTTGCTCGCTTTATAAAGAAAGACATCAGATGCCGATATGAAGTGCGAGAACGAATCATTACTGATAATGGCTCGAATTTGAACAATAAGATGATGAAAGAATTGTGCCAGAATTTTAAAATTGAACACCACAACTCTTCTCCGTACCGTCTGAAGAGAATGGTGCCTGTTGCACCCCAAAATTTGCCTAGCATTTCTTTACCTAACTTATGTTTCATTTCATTCACATTAGCATTATCATTTGCATTTCATTGATATGTATGCAGGAGATCAAGAGGTATGATTACAAATTAAGGGCTACACAAGACTGTGAAGATAGCTAAGAAGGTTATTCAGATGTTCAAGGGTTGATATCCTTGTCAGAGAAGTTAAAAGATCCTCAGGGAGAGTGATTGAAGCCAAGTGTGTAGGTCTCCTAACTTGAGAGTTGTGGGAAGTCATCAGATGATTCTGAAGCCATGAAGTTGGACTTGAGATCTTGAGAGAGCTCATGAGAAGTGTTGAAGATCACTTTGAGGCCTAGACAGGTTATTGTGCAAGATTAAGAAGCCTTAACCATGATTGGTGCAATTAGGGTTTGACTAGGTCAACCCTAAGTCAACTGATGATTTGAAGGAAGTTGAGACTTAATTCAAGAGCCATGTGATCATGGAATGATACATTGATATGTTATAAGGATGATTCCAAGGTCAAATCATCATGATTGAAGAGTTTGAGAAGTTTCAGGCTAGGGTTTCTAAGACTTGACAGTGTAAAATCCCCTAGTTTGACCCTTGTCTTCAAGGCAATTTAGCTCAAGATGTGATTGTCATCTCATCTTGACCCCAACATGATTGTTGTAGGGCATGATCTTAGCTTTAATTTTAGTACTAGAAGTCCTTGATAGGGTTTATAGAACTCAAGTTATGAGCTAGACAAATTACAAGTCATCTGAGGAATGTAAATTTGGAGCTTGAAAGTTACCCAACTTACATGACACTTTTTCCCAAGAAGGATGATTCCTATGAACTTTTGGTTAAAATGAATGTTGTTCCTTATCCTCTTAGATTTCTATAGAGTGCTATAATTCCTTGATAGGATTTGTAGAACTCAAGTTATGGCTTTGACAAGTCAAGGGTATTTTGGGAAGTTGTGATTATGGGTCATTTTTGGTTATGGGTCATTTTCACCAACTTAGACATCTCAAATGAAATTTTGTGCAACTTGAAAGTTGCTCAAAATGAGGTTTTAACCTTGACCATGTATCAAGGAGGCATTGAAGTGGCTCAAGGAGAGACTTGGTTCAAGAAATTGTGAAAAAGGAAGAATTAAAGAGAATTAAAGGCCAAAAATTCAAAATTAATGATAAGTGTGCAAATGAGGCAAAATAATAGCATTTTTTTTAATGGAAAATGCATTCTAGAAACTTTGGCATTATTAGATTTCTGATTTGAGTCCAATATCATGCCCTTTTTCTTTGTTTCTTCATGATGAAGTAACATATCAAACATGAGCCATTGGATGGAAACAAGGAGTGAATCACCACCATACAGATTCAATATCTCATGAGGAGTGCAAAGCAAGCATTTTGAAGCCAAAACAGAGTGCATATCGTGACTGGTGTGGAAGAGATTTTGAGGAGAATTTGAAAATTGAAAATCTCATTCTGAAGCTTTGAGAAGTTTCTGGATCATTCCATCAAGTTCTATATAAGCCATTGAGTGTGTTCAGATCGTTTTTTGGAAGAGTTTGAAGCTGGTAGCAGAAGGTGAGTTTGAAAATTCAGAGTTGCAAGAGAGAATCGAGTTCTGAGTTCCAGAAGAAATCAAGGCAAATTGAAGGTGGCATTGGCTTCAGAAGGAGTTTTGGAGTGTATCTGCATCATCTTGAAGGTTGAATTGATCAAGAACCTCTTCTGTTACACCTCTGAACTCAGGTTGGTAACTTTCATCCTTGTGCATAATTTAGGAGGAGATAGATAGAAATTAATAGGTGGTTAGGATCCTGGCAGTGTGTAGTTAGATTCTAGATCAGAAATTGGTGAATTAGAGACAAACTAGGATGTGGATCATTTTCTGTTGAGGCTGAATTCTAGAGATTCTTGGACTGATAATCAAGATTGGATAGTGTAAGATGATCACCATGAGATGAGGATTACTTTTGTGCATTTAATTGAAGTTCTGATGAGATTCAAGATTGAGGTATATTTTGAAAGAGCTATCGGGTTTGAAAATCCATAGGGAGTTATATGATTCTAAGGTTAGATTCGTGATCAGCATTAAAAACTGAGTGGAATGATGTATAATTTTGTGATGTTTGATGACATGTGGAAGATGACTCACCGAAGAAGACGGTGGTGCCACTGCTCAGGCCACCGTCTGTAAACTCCCTCCATCTGAATTCAAATTGGGGACGATGCATCTGGTTCGTTAGATCATATGAGGACTTTGACCAAGTAAGAGCAACACACGGCCACGATTGCTTTGAATACTCAGAATTTGACTTGAGATTGATACGCACCGTTTCATTAATTGGAAGCATTGGGCTTAAGGATCTGATTGATACTTGCACCCCCCATCTGGCCCAACCCACATATTGAACTGAGATAAATTGCTATTTGCAACGCATGTTTCACCAATTTCTTTGAATTTCTTTTATTTTCTTCATTTCATACTGGTTGGATAATAATTCATAAAAAATAGAAAAATAGGTCAATTAATTCCAGGTTTTTTCCCCCTGATTCATGATTGAATCTAGAATTTTATGGAATAAAAATATTAGGAAAACCATGCATTTTTATTTTATGTGCATTTTTTACATTTTATTTGATAATAAAATTACCATGGTTGATACCTCTGTTTGATGAATTTAGTTTGATCACTTGGTATGTAGTTTTTGCTTGAGATTTTTTTGCGATTAGTTTAGACATGTATTCTCCCATAGTATTTTTCTCACATTTTTGTGATGAAATTAGGTGATGTTTCTAGGTTGAAACCTTAGGTGCTCTCTTTTAGGGTTTAAGTTTAGTACCTTGTAGTTTAGAGTTTATTTCTAGGTCTTATTTGAGGATTTGATCTCTGGAATTAACATGGTAGAGTCATGATTGACATAGGTTCCCATAGTTATTTTTGTAGGATTTTATAATTGATTTTAGTATTTTAGTTAGCATTAACTTTAATACTAGGTTTTAGGTGATCCTAACTTGCTAACTCAACTAGAATGACTTCATTAGTTCCCTTAGACTAGGGTTTTGCTTCTCTTGCTTTTGGATGACGATGAAGACTTGTGTGGGCTGCTGTGGAATGCATGATGGAGCTTGGACTTGAAGATTTCTCTCCCTTTGGTGTAGTTTGTTTAGGGTTAAGGATTAGGGTTTTTAGGGAGATCTCTTAGAATAGATTTTCTTCCTTCATGAAACATGGAAGGTGTTGATCACTTCCATTCCTCCCTATGATGTAAGGTCCCATTGTGAAGGCCTCATCCCTCCTTTGGTAGGATGTGTGGCTCTTCACAAGTTGGTAGAACCTTTGAGGGTTCCTTTCTTTGATGGTGGAGTGCTTAGTGGTGACCTTTGGTCTTCACCTTGCTTCTTCCTATCCCACCTTGCTCTTGTTAGATGAATCTTTCTCCCTTGCTAGAGGATGGAGTTCCTTGCTAGAAGATTGAAGATGCTAGAGGTTGCACTTCCCCTTTGTTTGAAGACTGCCATTGAAGCTGAAGCTTGAAGATCAAGAAGAACAAGTTGATACTTGTGTGAAGAAGATCAAATTGAGATTGAAGAAAGAGCTAAAGCTTGAAGAAGATGAAGAACAAGTTGATACTTATGTTTGATGCATTGAAAGCTTGAAGAAGCAAGTTGATACTTGCTATTGAGGATGAAAGCCTGAAGGTGGAGTCTACCATGAAGATTGAAGCTTGAAGATGGAGTACCTTTCATTCTCTTGAAGAGGATAGACTTGAAGAACAGTTATAGACTGAGGACTGAACTGCTGTCAGAGGATTGCTTTGCTGTGAAGCTGTGGAAGCTGTTGATTTGCTTTCTTTCCTGTCTGTTTTCTTTCTGTGCAACTGTATTGATGTGACTTGTGTGATTTTCTTGATGCATTAGAATAAGTTCATGTTTAAATTGTTTTAAGCTAGGAGCATGATTGCATTAGAGGTTGAGTTGCTCCCTCTGCTTGTATTTTTACTGTATGGCTTTGCTTGCGGGTATTCGGTAGAGCTCTGCTCCCTTGCCTATGTGGTTTGTGATTTGCTTGATGGCATTTTATTTTTCCTTCATGATTGCAATTATTCATATCTGGCTTGAGGTCGAGACGAGCTTGTGGAGGCTGATGCCCCACACACATTTCCTCCCTCACTTGCATTGCATGCATTTTACAGTCGTTTACTGTTTACTGTTTAAGCTGATGCTTTATCTGTTTCTGTATCATTGACATGATCCCATAGGAATCTCACTTCCTTTGATAAGGAAGTGATGATTAGAACTTTAGGTTGAAACCTATGCATGATAACTTCTAGGAGTTCCCTGTTTCAAACCTCAACCATAGGATGAATCCTTGACATGACAACATTAGGACTTGATAGTCTCCCCGTAGTTGTCCCTCCCTCTTCTCATCTTGAAACAACAGTAAAAAACATAATAAAGGCAAGTTAGTATAAGCGCAATACGAGCCTTAAGCTACTTGGGTAATGATAATTGAGCGGCCTCCTATCAATCGTCTAGAATGTTTAGTATACGTCCCTTGGATGATATGTGGCGCATTCGTTCCCAAATCATAGTCTCTAGTGCTGTACAAACTACAAACAACTAAAAAACAGTTCTTCCGTAAAAGACAGAAAACAAACTTCAAACCTTTTTGCCCCGTGGGCCCATAATTCAAAGGAAGCTTTTCTGAAGAAAAGAGTGTCGTTAACTCCCAGTTCTACCGTAAACGGTAACGCCTAAGTCTCCAAGGGTCGAGCTACATACGCCAAACTGCTGGAACACTTTGTTAACCCTACTCGAAAAAAACAGATGAATCTGAATTCCCGTAATCTGTCTTATCCCGAACTACGTAAGCTCTGATCTCTCATGCCTGTTGAGAGTATGTAGGCACAATACTGATGTATTGGCGAGCCACCTTCCCCCGTAACCCGTAGTTAGCCGAACTACGTTGACTCTGATTTCTCATTCTCTGATGAGAATACGTAGGCATAAAGTGCGACGCTTTGCCGAGTCATTTTCTTTTCTTTTTAAGCCAGCCTTGATAGGTAGATAGTAAAACCAACCCGTCAGATAAACACAAACAAGCGTGGATCCCATCGAGTACGATGGACGTGAGGGGTGCTAATACCTTCCCCTCGCGTAACCGACTCCCGAACCCAGACAATGGTTGCGATTACCTTGTCTTATACCTTTTCGTCAGGTTTTTCCGATCGTTTCCTTTCCCGCTCTGAGGGATAAATAACGAAAGGTGGCGACTCTTCTGTTTTGCCGGCACCTTATTTTCGCGGTAGCGACAGTGCCGTTGAGGTGGCAAATAAGAATATCAAGAAGATCGTGCAGAAAATGATGGTGACTTACAAAGATTGCCATGAGATGTTGCCCTTCACTTTACATGGTTATCGTACTTCAGTGTGTACATCGACTAGGGCAACCCCTTTCTCGTTGGTGTATGGTATGGAAGTTGTCCTACCATTAGAAGTCGAGATTCCTTCTCTGAGGATATTGTCTAATGTGAAGCTTGATGAAGCATAATGGGTAAAGGCTAGGTTGAATCAACTTAGTCTAGTTGACGAAAAGAGATTGGTAGCTATCGCCCATGGCGGGCTGTACCAGAGCAGAATAAAGAAGGCATCGATCAGAAAGTGCACCCTCGATATTTTCAGGTAGGTGACTTAGTGCTGAAGAGGATCCTCCCTCCACAAACAGATCACAGGGGAAAATGGACTCCCAATTATGAAGGTTCATACATAGTTGTCGTACCTCGAAAAATACGATCCTCGCGATGGACGCGGAAAATAATGTTCGAAATAGAGTCGCCACCGAACTTTATTATCCCAAAGAGGGAAAGGAAAATAACGATAAAACCTTTAAGGAAATAAGAACATGGTCACCGCAACCAATATTCTAGGTTCGGGAGTCGATTACATAGAGGGAAGGTATTAGCACCCTCTACGTCCGTTGTACTCAACGGGAACCTCTTGATTCGATTCGTGAGAGAAATTAGATATGCTTATTTATCTTCTAAAGGAATTTCTTGCTAATGGGAAAAGGGTTAGTTTTTTAGGATAGGGTGCTCGCCAAGGATTCGGGACCTTGTGCCTACGTATCTTCACTTGTAAGAAGTGGAAAATCAGAGCGCTCGTAGTTCATAGGACTACGGGTAAAGGTTTGGGAATTGTGCTCGCTAGGATTATTGCAATCCTATGCCTACGTACTCTCAACAGATATGAGAGATCAGAGCAGCCGTAGTTCGGCCTACGGTTTTCTAAAAGGTTTTTGTTTGGAATGAACGAGAGTTTAGGTCGCATTCTAACTGCTAAACATTGGATTGTCTGCTCGCTAGGGGAGGCTGAAGCACGAGTTTGTTATGCGTGGAATAAGGGACTAAATAATGTTCTTGGTAAAAGGATTATTTGAATGGTAGGTCGCGCGAGGGCGAGGAATAGTGTTTATAAGTATTGGGATATTTCACTAGAGGTGACGACTACCTGAAGCTTAAGAAAGACTTCTCGGACCTAAGTAATCGGGAGAGTGAACCAAAGACTTGGAGCTCTCTCTTTTTCAACCTCAAAGGCGAAAGGATAGAATTGAGTATGGTTTGAATAAGTTGAACGAATGACAATTACTTGAAGCTTAAGAAAGAATTCTCGGACCCAAGTAATCGGGAGAGTGAACCAAAGGCTTGGAACTCTCTCTTTTTCATCTAAGTGTTTAGGAAAATAGATTTGAATTTGTTTATTGTTTTTAGAAGACAATTGTTCAAGCTTAAGAAAGACTTCTCGGACCCAAACAATTGGGAGAGAGAACCAAAGACTTGGAACTCTCTCTTTTCATCTTTTATTGAAATTGTGTTATTAAGTATTTTAGTTTGATTTAAAGAAAATGCTCGATATGAATCGAGGTTTAACTTTGCGTGTGGAACGAGCAAGGTTGAACTAATGGATAGGAGGTCCTATGGGCATAGGATAAGGTTGATGGCGAGGCCAAAGCACTCGATTTACAATGGTATTTGGAAATGGGCTTGACATTAAGTCAAGATATTAGTTTGAAATGGATTTGAACAAATAAGTATAGGGTGGCATCAAAGTATGAAATCAAACATATAAGCGTAATATATAATCCTCACACAAGCAATCATCAATTCAATCAACAGGGTAAGAAAAAACAAGCAAAATCAAATGATAACTTAATTAAATATCACATAGAATATCAAAAATATTTAATAAACCAATTATTTACTATTAGAAAAACATAAGCTAATGTGCTTTCTTATAATTAAATTAAGTTAAATTTTTTTAATAAAATAAATTATCAAAATTAATTAGTGAAATAACTAAAGGAATTAGGTAGTCCAAAAAGAAATTATGAATTAATTAGTGAAAAGAAATTTTATATTTTTAGAATTAAGGAAAAAGAACAACTTAATTGATAAAAAAAAATTAGTTGAAGATAAAATATTTTGAGTTTTTTAGACTTAATATATATATTTAATTAATAAAATTGAATATGGTTCTCTAATTAATTCATTAAGAAAATAATTAATTGTAAAATAAAAGTAACTAAATATTTATGGGTTAATCAAACTAAGTTAAATATATACACTTAATTAAGAATAATAAATAAATAATCAAGTTTAAAAAAAGAAAAGAAAAATGAAAAGCTAAATGGGCTAAGATCAGTAATGAAATGGGGGTGTATCCAGCATAGGGCATTAAGCCCATCACAACTCAAGCCCACTCGTTGAGGCTCCACATAAACCCTAGTCAAACGGTTGACTGTGGGAAATAAAATGGCGCGTTGGATGGGTGGACAGTTAACTCTGACTCCTAATCCAAAGGTGGAAAACGCGTGTGCACAGATGGAGACAAAGGGATTACATAGGGTCACATAAAAGGTCCAGGCCGGTGACACCTGTCATCGGCTCCACTTACCACCGCCCAACCATTACACGCGGCCTTGGGAATCAAAGAAACACACATACCTAAGCTGGACTTCTCATATTCTCAACAAACTCTTACTCCAAAAATAAATTCAAAACTAAATCTCTTCCCTAGCCCCTTTCTTCCGTCTCTCAACATTTCCCTCAAACCCAATCCATTTTCGAAAATCTTAATAACAAACTTTTCTCGACCTCATTGTATACGGGTAAAAGGTGTTCCAAACGCGGTCATGAAAACAAAATCATGGCGAAAATAGGAAGCACGAAGTAAACAGCAAGAAAGATAAAGCACGAATCAAACATCAAGCGTAAATCAAGCATCAGACAGATCCAAAACCCTATCCCCAATCAAACCCATGAGCCCTCGATTTCATACATTTAAGAAATCAGAACAAAAATGCAGAAGACAGAAAGTTCAAAGGTTTACCAACGTCACGATGCTTTAGAGCTAATTCCACAGGTACTCTGTTTTACTTGATTAAATCCTCTTCCTTCCCTTTTCGTTACTCTTTTTGCGGGTTTTCGGCCTGAATGAGTTTCAAGGTGAAAACTCAATCATCTTTGTAGAGAAACAAATGGTGGTTTTAGCGGCACTTCATTAAGGTTTTTTTCTTCTTTCTCCGCCTCCTTGAACGAACAGTGTCAAATATATAGGGGCTTGATACGTGTGAATTAGGGTTTATTTTAGAGTAAAACCGTGTGAAATTTTGGGTGCAAATTGGGTTGCTTTTTGGTAGTAGGAGTAAAAATCGTATGATTTATGACTCCTTTCTTACAATTTTTTTGTCTGTTAGCAGCTTTTGGAAATATCTGTTTTTACCCTGATTTTCATCATGTAAATTCCTGGGATTTTTACTGTGTAAATTATGGTTTTTTACTGAGATGAAATTACTGATGCGTAATTCTTTGTTTTGGTTGTTAAACTTTGCTGCTATAATCAAACTGTTTCTAGAATTCTTACTGTTGGTTTCTTGTTCCTGCAGAGTATATGAGGACAATGCCCATTCTTACAAGTATTATATGATGGCCTGGGCAAGATGATGTATTCATCGTTCATTAAAGATTCTTCAACCAATTACCATGAACTTTCAACTAAAATCCAGGGTAATGAGTCAAGGGACTTTTCTCTCGGTTATTCTTGTATAACATTTAAAACTTTAGTGTTCTTTCAATATGCTTTTCATTCCTTTAGATATTATTTCCACTTCAATATCTAAATTCTGCATCTTATGACAGGAACATTGATCACCTTAACATGATCTGTAGAATTTGACCACTGGTTATAGGTGAACAGGTTGGCCATTAGGATATTTATCAGCATATATATTCTGCCTTGAGTCAACGACTGCATTTGCGACTCGAGGGGCCGACATTTTGAGCCACCAAGAGTGCATGACGACCTCTTATGGAAGAAACAAGGCAGGATCCTCCCTTTTGCTATGGAAGAAGCGTAGGGATCAAGAGGCCTTTTGGTATATGTAATTCCCAAGTCTTTGACAAATTCAGGTCATGACATGTTAGTTAACATAGGTTTAGTGCCTGGTAGAATTTGCTGCACAAATTTGAGTTAATCTACATTCGTTGGAGTTCGCGAGTTTCTCGCATATACCAACATTGATTCTTTTTTTGACCTGTTACTATGAGGCTTGAATGTATTCTTTGTACCACTTTATAACTTGTATATATTTTGAACCATGAGAAGATATGTAACAATTACTTTCCTTGTTCAATGTTGTATTTACAGCTTATTTGGAGTAATCCAAGCCTTGAATATTCTGCAGTGCCATGACCTAAGGGACTTTTGTTTTAAACTTCAAACCATGTAATAGTTTTCAAAAAGTTTCTTAACTTTCTTTTTCTGCATTAGGATAAGGTATCATGTTCATAATACAGCTAGACTCTAGAAGTGCCAAAAGCTAAAATGGCTCGTGGCTCAATGAATTGTCCATGCCTTGAAGGCAATGATCTCTAACAAATTGTTTATCAAGTCATGAAGACTTAAAAGAGTTTTGATAATCTCACAACTACTTCACAATAATGACCGAGGCATACTTCCCATGGCATACCAGGCCTGAAGGCAGTCCTTGAAGTAGAAACCTTAATCATGGTCTTGAACCCGTTTGCATTATAACTTGATAAACATAGTTTGGCCCTTTACACATGATCTTGATGTCACTTGAGAGTTTAAATCCTCTAACTTGATTACTTTTAAGATCATAAAGAAAATAAATAAATTGGGGTCTACCACTTACCCCTATGGCATAACATATTAGCTTGAACTTTATTCCAATTTTGAAAGGCATATCCCAAAAAAAATGACTTGAGAATCAATCGAAACGAGGCTTGAAATTATTTTGAAATCAATTGACCTTATCTTGAATAATTTGATCCCATGACCTAAAACCATCTTGGAATAAAATAAATCATACCTCGAGATGACCAAATCAAACAACTGGGACAATTGTTTATGAATACATATCTACCAAAACTTGCAAAAAAAATATGTAATCACCATAAGCACGAACAAAAACCTCCATACCCTGTATTCAAAGGAACAAGGCCAAGCTTCACATGATTATCTTAAGAACGGTATTGAAGTAGCAAGACACTCAGTATGAGTAGGTAGGACAAATTTGGGGTATGACAGATGCCCCTATCTAATTGCCTTGAAACTGAGAGAATGAACAACTGCACGACTTTCATTTTAGGGTGGAAGTCAATTAGATACAAGAAAGCCCCGAAATTTGTCCGACAAGCGAGTAAAATGCAATGAGATATACTAGCACGGGGTAGCAGGATACGAAAGATGAACAAGATAATCTGAAGTTCTCTGGGTGGTCGAAGCAGTCCCTTATCCATTAAGGTCCTTCACGATACCAGAGTAGTACAAACGATCTTCTTTGGGTGGTCGAAGCAGTCCCTCATTCGTTAAGGTCCTTCACGATACCGAAGTGGTATAAACGAGCCTCTTTGGGTGGTCGAAGCAATCCCTCATTCATTAAGGTCCTTCGATGATACCAAAGCGGTATAAACAATCCTCCTTGGGTAATTGAAGCGGCCTCTCATTCGTTAAGGTCCTTCGATGATACCAAAGCGGTATAAACGATCCTCCTTGGATGGTCGAAGCGGCCCCTCATTCGTTAAGGTCCTTCGATGATACCAAAGCGGTATAAATGATCCTCCTTGGGTGGTCGAAGCGGCCCCTCATTCGTTAAGGTCCTTCGATGATACCAAAGCGGTATAAACGATCCTCCTTGGGTGGTCGAAGCGGCCCCTCATTCGTTAAGGTCCTTCGATGATACCAAAGCGGTATAAACGATCCTCCTTGGGTGGTCGAAGCGGCCCCTCATTCATTAAGGTCCTTCGATGATACCAAAGCGGTATAAACGATCCTCCTTGAGTGGTCGAAGCGGCCCCTCATTCGTTAAGGTCCTTCGATGATACCAAAGCGATATAAACGATCTTCCTTGGATGGTCGAAGCGGCCCCTCATTCGTTAAGGTCCTTCGCGATACCAAAGTGATATAAACGCATGAGATTCTTCGGGTGGTCAAAGAAGCCTCTTATCCAATAAGATTCTTCGATGATACCAAAGATGTATCTCTGAAAACTTGAGATTTCTTCGGGTGGTCGAAGCAGCATCTTTTCCAATAAGATTCTTCGATGATACCAAAGCAGTATCTCTGAACACAAATTTGTTGGGGAATAGTTGAGCCAAAATTCCTATTAGAGGAACATTGTTGTCTAAACTCTGTAGGGGAAAGCCTTCAAGAAACTTTTTATGATAATCTCTTCTTGGGGAGTCATAGGAGCAGCGGTCGCTGGGGACTATCATTATCAACTGCATGGTTGACGAATGACTTGTTGGGGAGTAGAATTCCTTCAGACTCGCGGGGTATTGACTCTTTTCGGAGCCATACTGTAAATTTTGATGAAGGACTGGCCAAGATTCTTGTGAACTGATCATGATCCTGCTATGCTGTTATGCCATGCTATGTTAATAGAGATAGCAATGCTATGTGTTACGATGCACCAACATGCAACTAAAAATGCAACTGCTAGGGAGTGTAAGATGTGTATGCAAATGATGTGATAATGCTTTAAGTGATTATGATATGATGTTGTATGTCATGCTTATGACAATGCAAATGAACAGGTACGCTGGGGATAATTCTTGTGGGAATACCACCAGGGGCTAGATTTGGTAATGGCCAAATGGATTTGGACTTTAGTTACTGTAATTTCCAAATGAGATTGGACTTTGGTTATTGAGGATGTCATCGAGGGTGGACTTTAAAAGGGTTTGCCAATGAAAACTGGACTTTAAAATGGTTTGCCAGACGAGAACTGGACTTTAAAATGGTTTGCAAGATGGGAACTGGACTTTAAAATGATTTTCCAGACAGGAACTGGACTTTAAAATGGTTTTCCAGATGGGAATTGGACTTTAAAATGGTTTTCCAGATGGGAACTGGACTTTAAAATGATTTGCCAAACGAGAACTGGACTTTAAAATGGTTTGCCAGATGGGAACTGGACCTTAAAATGGTTTTCCAGACGGGAACTGGACTTTAAAATGATTTGACAGACGAGAACTGGACTTTAAAAAGGGTTTTCCAAACGGGAACTGGACTTTAAAATGGTTTGCCAGATGAGAACTGGACTTTAAACAAGGTTTTCCAGGTGAGAACTGGGCTTTAAAGGGTTTGCCAGACGGGAATTGGACTTTAAAGAGTTTGCCAGACGGGGACTGGACTTTAGAGATAAATGGTTACACGGTTTTGACAGGTAACAGGTCCGGGCCGTGGGGATGAAACCCAATGGCAGCGATGCCCTTTCAGGAGGTTAAGATTATTTGGTGGGGTGATGGCACGATTCCCCGACACTCAACTCTTGCCGATGCGAATAAACTTGCTTGAGTAACTGCCCCAGTGTAGTTCATCTTGCCCTAGTCTGGGTCTATGAATAAATTTTCCTTGAACAGAAATTGGAAGCAGTGGTACCATGAGATGAACTCGAGATGGCTTGCCCCAACGTTCCAAGTCGTGAAAGGAATTTGGAAACAGTTGTACCATGAGATGAACTCGAGATGGCTTGCCCCAGCATTCCACATCGTGAAAGGAAGTTGGAAACAGTTGTACCATGAGATGAACTCGAGATGGTTTGTTCCAAAACTCCGAGTCATGAAAGGAATTCGGACGCAGATATACCATGAGATGATCTCGAGATGGTTTGTTGCAAATTTTAGTCAGGAAGGGTTTCGACCTTGATTAACTGACCCTTGGAGTAATTATTCCTGAGGTATTCTGTCACAGAATGAGTGTTGAAGCGACGTAACTTGTGTTGATTGAGCGTTGGAGGGACTCTCCCTTAATCAAAAGAAACTTCGGGTAGCCTGCCTCTAGTCGGACCCTTTGCAGAAGTGGTATACTCGTTCTGGTAAGAACCTAGCTTCTAGCTGATATGTCATGACGGCTTACAAATGTTGAGCGTAGCGACTCATCCAAAGCATTTTGACTGTGTGAGCCTAGCGACTTAACCAACG
The DNA here is from genome assembly GCA_963859935.3 of Lathyrus sativus. Classification (NCBI taxonomy): domain Eukaryota; kingdom Viridiplantae; phylum Streptophyta; class Magnoliopsida; order Fabales; family Fabaceae; genus Lathyrus; species Lathyrus sativus. The sequence goes on along the minus strand of OZ012738.1, from coordinate 451,538,462 downwards.
CGTGTTAGTCGTGCGAGCGTAGCAATTTAACCAATGCATATGGATTGCGTGAGCGTAGCGACTTAACCAATGTGTGTTAGTCGTGATTTTGCTCTGCCCTAAGGCTTTTGACGTTTGTTGACCTCAACCATTGCTGGTCTCTAGCATGGTCAGCTTGACCAATTTGAAAGCATAAAGTGAAATGACCCATGTTCAACTAATATGCCCCTGTTCAAATGGTCTGCCCCAGTTCAAATGGTTTGCTCCAGTCTGCCAAGTATTTGAAGGATTTCTTTTGGGATGAGAACTTTAGGAGTGACGGTGCCAAGACAAAGCTTGAGCCCATTTTCCCCAGCATCTAGATTTCGCAATGCTTTTCCCCTGTTTGAACTTCAGAAGAATTTTCCTCAGATCGGTTACGAGAATTCCTCTATTCAAGCCAGTATCAGTGAATGATCAAGTTCTTCTTTGGTCTGCTCTTTGTTGGGATTTCCATTATGTCGAGTACTAATTTGTAGTTTAAAATTGTTCATTCAAAAATGGTAATTTTAATGCGACATTTATGCGAGTTTTGAAAAAGCTCGTTTATTAGCATGATGTGAAAGTGTGTGACAGACGGACTGTTGGTCCAAACGTACTGCTGATTTAATTGGTGTGAAATATATAGCAAGAATACGAAACCAATATAGAAGATTAGCAAATATCTAGGAGTCAGTTTACGCAACCTTGCCGTAGTATGCTTTCAGAATAAACCTCGCCTCAATTAGGTCTTTCGAGGGTTGTAACGTGGTCTGGTTCACGGTTATATAAATAAAGGATACTAGACTCAAAGTATTATTTGTACCCACCCCTTCTTCGTAATGATCTCCATACCTACGTTCAGTTAATTTCGCACCTGCTTGACGGTGTAAACTTGATGGTTCAAAGTTTGCTTGAAATGGCAGCCACCTTATTTTGATGGATGTCAGTAACCCCTTGATTTGGGTGGCCACTGAATCTTATTTCGTTTTTGTTGAGGGTTTGAGGACCTCTTATGATTTTTATTTTGATCCCTAACTTTTGCATGGACTGATTTCGCTTTTCGAGTCCATCGGGATTGCCTTGTTTTTGCCTAAGTCTCCTTTTGAGGTGTTCGACTTAGCAGGCTTTTGATATTTTTTTGAAGGATTGTGACTGCCATGTCAAGGGTTATTGATGAACAACCATCTTGTATTTGGGTTTTCTTTCGTGATTCGAGTGCGTAATCAAGTTAACTGAATACTACCCATGCCCCAGGTTAAGAGTAAGGGTTTAGTAATCCGAAGGAAACTCCTACTTCTAGGCTTGAAGTGGTTAACTAGGGACTAACTCCTTATCTCTCCAGTGTTTGGGGATTGAAACAATGTGTTGCACCCCAAAATTTGACCATCCGGGTCTCGTATCTGGCTCGAGGTTTCGACGCATAATCGCATTCGCATCTGCATATTGCATACAGTGCATTTTTCATTTTTGTTTTGATTTTATTGGGATCACAGCTCTCGTCTCGTGTTTCAGGAGTTTTTATCAGTTTAGATAGATAGAATCGATTTTTGGGATATTTCGGTGCCCGTTTATTTTTACCGGCTATTTTGGTGCGTTCTCGCAGTGTTATGTGTCGTTCGGTGCTTATTTTGTTCCTCTGGGAATTATTGTGATTTTTCTGGATTTTATTGGTCATTTTTAGGGTTTAAATAGATTTTTAATCATTTTAGGATTTAATAGATTTTTTAGAATAATATAGATTTTCTTTTAGAATATTAATTGATTTTTGAATATTTTCTTTTAAATAGTATAGAATTTAATAGTTTTTTTATATATAGAAATAAATAGATTTTTTCTTTTTAGATATTATAGAATAATATAGAGTTTTCTTTTAATAGATTTTCTCTTATTAAATAAATAGGGTTTTAGCATTTAATATACTTTCTTTTAATAAATAGAGTTTTAGCAGATTTTATAATAGAATTTAATATAGTTTTATTAGAGGTTTATTAGAATTTTATTAGTGGGTTTATTAGATTTTTTTTAGAGTATTATTAGTTTAGGAGTTAATTAGATTAATTGAGTTTTAGAATTAATTAGGGTAGTATTCAGATTTAATTAGGTTAAATGGGCCTTAGTTAATTAGTATCAGTTTTAATCTTTTTTTTTTTTCAGATTTTTGAATGGGAGGTTATTGTCATTTTGTGGGCCTCAGCATCAAAATTCGCAGGCCCAATTCAATTCGTAGTCCATTTTCGTCCAGTTTGTGTCCAAATTTGTCCAGAGCCTTCTAGAACGTTCCAGAAAGTCTCAGTGTTATAAAAGCTCAGCTCGCCACATGTGAAGAGGAGAGGACCCCACATATCTCATTTCCCACGCTGACACATCACTTTCATCATTTCCCATCTCTCTGCCACGCGCACACACGTGGCGTGCATGCACTCCACCCCTCCACTACCGTGACACCTCACCGTCCACCCCCTTCCGCATGTGCTCCACCTGTTTCCCACCATCTCCCTGACACGCCACGCGTCCCACCTCACCTTTCCCTCTCCGGCCATGCAAACACCGGCGACGACACGCCGGAGAAATTAGACGGCAGTCCACGCGGTGGTGCAACTCACCGGAACCTACAACCGTCGCCAGAACTCAAGAACACTCATCAATGAAATTCCGGAACCCGATCCATCTTCATCTTTTCCGATCTCCCTTCATCCAAGCATCATCAACCATCAATGGACTCTAACATTTTCCAGATTGTTGCTATTTTTTCTTCAGATCCGTCAGCAACTTTCGAAGAAGTTCATCATGGATCTTCATGCGTTTTTTCCAGAATCGCTCCACAATTCGTTTTCCAGAAGAACTATATGAATCTTCATCTTCTTGCTTCGCTCCTTCATCGTCGTTTTCCAGAATGGCTTGAATCTTCAACACATGTTCATCCCTAGATCCAGAAATCTTCAGGTCCTTTAAGATCGCCAGAAAAGCCATGAATCTCTTCATCAAGATCTCTCAGAAAGACTTCAAACAGGTTCTCTAATTTTCTTCGTCGTTTGTCACATCTTTTCCAGAAGGTTCCACCATATCTTCGAATCACATCACGCTTCAACGATCTTCCATCGTCTACCAAATCTCAACCACAAGAAACATGCAACAATCTTCACCAATCATCTAGTCTTCAACTTCGTACGATTTCCAGAAAGTTCTCCAAATCATCAACAAACAATCATCCTTCAACTCTCCTCAATAACATTCATCAACACACGGTCATTCTCCAGAAAATCCTCCTCGTTCTTCAACAATGACTTCAAGAAACTTTCATCTCCGATCTTCATCGTCTTCTGAACCTTCGCCTTCCAAGAACTTTCAAGATCTCCTCGCGAGTGCATCAATAAACGCAACCAGGTGATTCAAATCGTGTCAGTTTGCACCGCGTTCAGTGGATCTTCAACGTGTTTCTGGAGAGTTTGTTCGTGTCCGCCATGATGTTCATAAGCTCCATCGAATTTGCATCAAGGACAGGAAAGAGAAGAAGAGTTTGAAATGATGAGGGTTTGTTTGGATTGGGGAAGAGATTGAGAGAGTGACAAGAAAGGATTCAGAAAGAGAGGAGGTGGAACGGCGGCGGCTGTGAATAGTAGAAGGAAAGAGTCTAGGGTTTTTGGTTGCTCTGAGAGTGAGGAAGGGAGAAGGAAGCTGGGTTGGGTCGTGGGACTCAGGCCCAACAGTTTTTGGGGACACCTCCCCTCATGTTTTTTTGCTGAGAATGGGCTGGGCCCAACGAAACCCCTTCTGCCTGCACCCCCACGTCTTACTGTTTTCCCCCCTCCCTGTGTGTATTCTGTGTGACTGGGCCGGGCCCAGTCTGTTGTGTTTTTGTTTATTTTCTTTTACCTCCCCCTTGTAATTGTAAACCCCCCCCCCCCCCCCCCTTTTGTATTTTGTTTTCTTATTTTCTTTGTTGAGAAAAAGAAAAGAAAAGAAAAGAAAAGAAAAGAAATATTATGGAAAATAATAGAAAAAGAATGTGAAAAATATATTGAAAATAAGAAAGAAGAAAAAGCAAAAGAAAAGTGAAAAAACAATATGAAAAGAAATATAGAGAAAAATAAAGAGATAGATATATTGAAAATAGAAAAATAAAGAGAGAATATTTTGAAAAGAAAGGAAGGAAAAAAGGAAAAAATATTAAAGTAGAGTTAATATTTTTAAAGTACATTTTCTTTTAGGATATATTTTCATAGAGATTATTTTACGATTTTAGGGACAGTTTAGAAGCCCACTTGTTAGGGGGCTATTTTCCATTCGATTTTTTCAGGATAGGATAGGATAGTATTTCCTAGGAGATTTATTTCCAGTATTCATTCATTGTAACCATTTTTCAGAGATTAATAAAACGAGATTTGAGTTGTGGTCCCGAAAGTAGCCGAACTACAGCTGCTCTGATTTCTCGTACCAGACGAGAATATGTAGGCATAGGATGCGATATCCTAGCGAGCACACTAACAACTAACTTGTGTTCTCTCGCTGCTGTGCGATCGAGACTTTCCCGCTGACGATTAATTGTAACCTTTTTTCTCTCTTGCCCCAGTGCATTTGAGACCAAGCCGTAATTTTGCCCATAGGTTCCCGACCTGTGAAACCAGTTGTTTTTCTCACTGCTGTGTGAGAATGTTTTGTTTAGCCGTAGTTAGCCTGAACTACGTAAAGCTCTAATCTTCCATACAGTATGGAAGTACGTAGGCACAAGACGCGAGGTCTTGGCGAGCCATTTCCCCGTAGTCCCGAACTACGTTGACTCTGACTTTCTCTCTTGAGAATACGTAGGCATAGAGCGCGACGCTCTATCGAGTCAATTCCCTTCCGTTTAGATTTAGCAGCCGTAGATAGATTGTTTTGCATCCTTTAGACAACCCAAGCAAGCGTGGATCCCGTCGAGTACGACGGACGTGAGGGGTGCTAATACCTTCCCCTTGTGTAACCGACTACCGAACCCATGTTTTGGTTGCGATGACCATACCTTTCCCCGTTTTTTGCGAGGTTTACTTCGAGCGTTTCCTTTCCCGCTCTGAGGGATAAATAACGCACGGTGGCGACTCTTCTGTCAGTCGGCGCCGATTTTCGCAGTAGCGACAGCTGGCGACTCTGCTGGGGACTGCGATAGTTCCCTATGCGAGTATCTGCTGGGGATCCAACGTCCCTGGCTGCTAAGGACTGCGATGGTTCTTATGCATGTGGGATCCAACGTCCCCTAAGAGAGAGTCAATCCTAGCGCTTGTTTGCTTGGCAATTGGGGCTTATTTATTGATATTATCTGTTGCTGTTGGGGTGTTACGGGTGTTCTATGATTGAGAGATAAGCCGGACCTAGGCTTGGAGTGCACCTTAGACTTAGAGTAGAGATTAGTGGGTGCGTACCGGCTTTGCTTGTACTAGTGTCCCGCGAAATCTACACTCGGACGAGGTTCTTCTGGTTGACTTCTTTTTCTACCCTTTGGGTCGAGGGGGTTGTTTGGTCAGTTGGATTATCGACTCCGGGAACCGATCATTTGGAAGTTAGCTAAGTGAGGCCTCTTCAGGACTTGATGATGCCACTCCTTCTGGGAATCGTATCGTCAGTCTTGAAAGTCTGTGACGCTGACGACCGCATAGGATGCCGTACCTTGTCAGATATAGGTCCACACCTGTGAGTGGGGGGTTTTTTTTGTGCAGGAAACTTGACTTCCAACCTACCTGTTATTTTGGTCTCTCTTCAGAGCAACCATCTCCGTCAGCAGCACAGTAGTATTCAGATTGTGTGGGGGCTGTGGTCCCGTTGTTTGCTGCATTTTGCATATCCTGTGCATATCAGTGTTGCATCATATTGCATACCATTCGCCAGCTAGTCAGAGCTCTTATCCAGCCGTTATTTTGATTCTGAAGGTGAATATTGAAGACGACCAAGAGGTTGAAGCAGATTTAAAGTAGATTTGAGCAGAATCGAGCATCGAAGTCAGCTGAAGACCATTGGTAGCTATGTCAGAGAGCAGCTTCCAGTTTGTTGATACCTTGTCAGGTTTCACCGTGACGTCCAATCCTCTGTATGGATCTCCGCACGACGAAGACTTTCCACAAGTGAACAACCTTACTGCAGCTCAGCTTGTGCAGCCATCTGTTGAAGACCAAGGTCTGCGTGAGCAGTTTGTTGCCCGAGGTGAATGTTCTCCTTCTGTTGATGTCTCAGACTACCAGGGTTTTGCCTTCCCTGTGCCAAAGCCCCGAAGAGAGGTCCCAACAGCAAAGAATGAAGACACATTAGCTCCCGTGTATGCTGAAAGGTTTCGTGCATTAGATGAGAGATTCAAAGCCTTGAAAGGTAAAGACGCTGTTACTCCTAGTGCTGCAGATATGTGTCTGGTTCCTGGCCTAGTGTTACCTCCGAAGTTCAGAATGCCGAGGTTTGAAAGGTACAAAGGAGATAGTTGCCCGAAGCAACATTTGGTGATGTTCTGCCGAAGAATGACTTCATTTGTGCACAACGACAAGCTGATGATTCATTGCTTTCAAGATAGTCTGACTAGGGCACCTCTGAGTTGGTATATGCAGTTAGAGCGTGATCAGATCCGATCATGGATGGACTTAGCCAATGCCTTTCTGAAGCAGTACGACTATAATCTTGACGAAGCTCCTACTCGCGTGCAACTGCAAGAATTGTCTCAAGGGAACAATGAATCTTTCAGAAAGTATGTTCAGAGATGGAGAGAATTTGCTGGTAGAGTGCAACCACCACTCCTAGACCAAGAGCTAAAAGGCATGTTCGTAAACTCCTTGCAGAGCCCGTACTTCGAAAGAATGTTTGAAACCGCACCAAATTTCTCTGAGTTGGTAAGGACGGGAGAGCGCATCGAGTATGGTGTAAAGACTGGAAGAATCCCGAATGTTTCAAGAGGTCAGGCCAGTGAAACTGAATCTCTCTATGGCTCTCAATCTGAAGATGAAACTATGATCAATGCGGTCCTGACAGATGTTGGATATCCTCAAGTCGAATCGGTGAAATCTGTTGGTTCTCCGTCTTCTCAGCGGTCAGTATCTTCTGTGTCTCGTTATTCTGGACAGACAACTGTGCCTGGGGCACCCCATCGGGAACCTTATGTCGCTCCTCTTGCAAGTCCACGAGCCCGTGGCCGAGGTTATCAGAATCAGCGTCAGAACCAGAACCGACCTCGTAACAACTTGGAACGAAGGAACGTTCCTTTCCATCCAGTACCTGTGCCGTATAGCCAGATTCTTCCGCGTTTGATTCAGAATTCTTTGGTGGAAACAAAAGCTCTCAAGCCCGTGCCAGATCCTTACCCTCCAGGATACGATCCCCACGTTCAGTGTGGTTATCATGGTGGATCTCCAGGGCATTCAACTGAAGATTGCAAAGCTTTCCAGGCGAAAGTGCAGCAGTTAATCGACAAAGGGTGCATTTCCTTTCCAGATGGAGTTTTGGTTGTGCATGACAACCCCTCAGTTGTCTGAGCTCGCAGATTCAGAAAGCTAGTGATCCAGACAGGCAGACATCCTCAGCCTCGGCAGTCCTCAGGCTTTTATATCATTTGCATTTGTAGTTTCTTTTCTGTTAGTTACTACCTGCTTTTAAACATTGTATGTTTCGAATGGTGATAATAATAAAGTGACTATGCATTTTTCTGAATTAATCATGTCGCTGTCGCTCATTTACTGCATTGTACTGACACTTGCATTTTATTCACTCCACTTTATCACCGTGACTAGCAAAGATTGGAGGGAGGATGACGAAACTAAACTCATAACCGATGATCGTAGGCTTTCAGATAAAACCTTGCCGATGACGTATAAGGCATTGCTTCAAATCCCTAAACACCGGAGAGATAAGGAAGAGAATCCCTTGTTAACCACTTCGAGCCGAGAAGTAGGAATTTCTTTCGGACTTTTTAACCCTTACATCTTAACCCGGGGCAGGGTAGTTGTCAGTTAGCTTGATCGAGCGTTCAAGTCTTATAGAGGAGTGTTGTCCTTCGAGGACCAATCACATCCTATTCCTCGCCAGAGGTCGTACCTCATCAACCACAATGGTTAAACCTCACCAATCGGGAGTGAAACAGTTATAATCCTTTCGGAGCAATCAAGACAACCAGTGTCACACGACTTTGTTCCAAAAGAAAGAAGAAAGAAAGCCCGCTAAGTAAAAAGAAAGAAAAGCTGAGAAAGCTAATACTTAGGCAAAAATTAGGGCATCCCGCTGGACTTCAAAAGAAATCGAAAAAATCGAAAAGAACTCAAAATGAGTCAGTCCAGGCAAAAATTAGGGAATCAAAAGAATGAAAAAGAGGGGTTAAAAAGAAAATTTTCCCCAGCAAATCACAAAGTCGTGTACACAGACACCGAAAGCGAAGAAGGAGTAACTATCACTCTAGAAGAAAAGCTTGTGAGTTCCTTAATTGTGGTTCTTACCATTCAACATACTTCTCGAAGAGGTGAGCGCTTGTACCAAGTTAACTGAACCTTAGGATCGGAGATCATCACGTAGAAGGGGTGGGTACAAATCAAAATTTGAGCCAAATATCCTTTGTTTCACAAACCGTGAACCCGACCACGATACAACCCTTAAAAGACCTAATTGAGGTAAGGTTAGTCTGAAACGCATTACGATAAGGTTGAGTAACCTGACTCCTTCTTGACTTGCTAGTCACATCTTTGTTGTGTTTTTCACTGACCACGTAAGCATTACGTTTGAACTTTGGTTCATTCGTCACTCACAATCATGCATGTAAATGAGTGACAGCTCAAATTTTTTTCAAAATCTGCATAACGCTGCATTAAGATTACCATTCGTGAACAGACGATTCTAACTGCAGGTTAGTAGTTGACATGAAAGAAATTCCACCAGGGAGTAATCGAACAGGACTGAGTAATTCAGCAGTCTGAACCAGAATGGTGTATGTTGTGAAGCCCAATGAATCAGGGGCATTATCTTCCAGTAAGTTCGGAATCAGTCAGTCTGAGGACGAGTCCCGAAGCTTCAGTTGATCAGGGGCGTTTTGTTTGAAAAGCAGTTAATCAGAAATGAGTTTTCTCGAGAACCAATCAGGGGCAATTATGCAGAATGCGGACATTTGAAAGCAGAACCTTCCAGTGGATAATCAGATCGGGTTAAGTCACTAGAACGCTCATTCAGGGGCAAGTCATTGCAGAGAATGTTGAAATCAACTGGGTTGTTAGGTGTTTAATTGGAGATTGAATTCTTTTGTCGTGCAGATGCCGGGGCAAATATTCTCGAGGTATTCTCGAGGCAAGCTGTTCAGAGCAAGTACTCCCAAGAGTTAGATTGGGGCAAGTTGAATTGTACTGGGGCAAGTTGTGAAAACCAGTCTTTTTATCCCCAGCTGAGTGTATTGGGGCAAGTGGTGCAAACCAGCCTGTTTATCCCCAGCCGGAGTTGAGTATCGGGAAATCATGTCAGTACCCTTATGTTGCACCCCAAAATTTGCCCTCACAATACAAGACTTTGTGTTCCAAGAAGGTTCACAAGGTTCATAAAATTCACAATTGGTCAGAAGAGTTGACAATTCCCTCAGACAATGCACCTCCTAAGCAGTGCATCCAAAACTAGGGTTTTGACTTTAATCAGGCTAAATGGACTTCCAAGACTTCAAGTGAGCTTCATAACATCTTATATGTGTATAAGAACCCCCATGTCAAGTTTCAAGACTTTTCTCAAAAGTTTGCTCAGTCAGATGATCAGATAAGTCAAAAGCAGTCAATGCAGTTAAAAGGTCAAACTGAGGTCAACTGTGGTCAAACCAAAGTCAAACTTCATGATTTTTTTTGCCAACATCAAAGAGAGGTTGGGTGAGAAATATTATCATAATAACTGTAATACCCCAAATTTTGCCCTAAGATTTGTCGTCGCATTTCATTGCATTTAATCAATTACTAACAAATTTGTGTAGTCGTTTGACTTTTTGCAGGTAAATATCATATGGCATGCATTTTTTTTCTAAAAAGTAAAAATGGCACAATTGGCAGGAGGACATGTGTAAGGAGTTATGAGTGTGAGAGGTTGAGAGTTCGAATCTCACCTTTGTCATTTTTTTTGTTTTTTATTATTTTTACTCTAAATTTTTCTATCTTTCATTAAAAAAATAACAAAAATAGTTTTTTATTATTATTTAATTATTATTTTCGTATTTTAATTAAATCATTTTTTAAAATATTATTTTTTTCACTTTTTTCTAAATTATTCATAAAAATATCCAAAAAATCATAAAATAAAAAATATTGAAAAAAATTTTGTTCTTTTTATAATATTTTTTATTTTAGGAATCAATAGGATTATTAGTTTTTATTTTAAGTTTATTTTAAATTATTTAAATTTTATTTTTTCTTAACTAATTATTTAGTTTGGGCTTTAAAATGGGCTTTAGGGACATTATTGACAATTTGGTGTTAACCCTAATTTGTTCCCTATATATACATGTGTTGCCTTGTTGGAAAAAAGGGGGAGAACGAAAAAAAACCTAAGAGGAGTGAGTGCCGTTTGCCGTTATTTAGTTTTCTTCTTCATCCATTACTATTGTTTCTTTTTCTTCATCGTTTACCGTTATTTCTTTTTCTTCATCTATTACTGTTGTTTCTTTTTCTTCATCTTTTACCGTTATTTCTTTTTCTTCATCTATTACCGTTATTTCTTTTTCTTTATCTATTACTGTTACATTTATATATATAATTTTTAAATTGTTAGAGTTTATATATATAAGATTTTTGATCGAATTATGTCGATACGATGTTTGCACATTTGTGTGCATGACGCGTGACATTTGTGTTAGTTCGATCTGGTTGCGATGATCGCATTTTTGTGTGAGCAATAATACTATTTTTTGCTTAATTTCTTTTTCTTTGCGATAAATTTTGTTTCGTCCGATTTAGATCTGGTTGCGATGAGCGCATTTCTGCGTTAGCAACATTGTTGGGTTATTTGGCACATTTAAAATTCATTATTGCTTTATTATTATTATTATTATTATTATTATTATTATTATTATTATTATTATTATTATTATTATTATTATTATTATTATTATTATTATTATCATTATTTATTATTATTATCATTATTATCATTATTATTACCATTATTATTATTATTGTTATCAATAATTTATTAAAATTTGTTATAATATAAAAATCTGTTTTTTAAAATAAATAACATTAACATCTTTTCCAAATTAATATGAAAACCTATTATTTTTAAGAAAAACTTTTTTTTAGATAAATTTAAAATAATAACTAAAATCTTTTTTTTAAAATAATAACTAGAACCGTTATTTATTTTATTTTATTATTGTTCAATTCAAATTTCATTATCATATTGTATCTGCTCCTCTCATGTAACCTCGCGAACTTAACAATCGCTCTTTAAATTCTGCCTTTAAATTTCTGCTTGCATGGTTTAAATTATGACATTATCTCTCTGTTTGCATGATTCAATTATCTCACGCGTTTACTATTATTCCTGTCACATTGCACACATCCGAAGGTTAGGTCTAACTGTTTGGCCGCCGCGCCAATAGTCCGTAAAACTTCACACATTCAATTTCAAATCCTCAAAACTACAAACTACAAACTACAAACCCTAATTTTCACAAATGCCTCGCCGCAGGCAAAATTACAATTTTACCCCTAGCATTAGGTCAAAGAGCCGCCGCGCTCATTTTAGGGTTTCCCGCCGTGGAATCCCTAATTTAACCCTAATTACAATTTAACAATTCAACGTAGAGATTTGGAGTTTCTACACTCCGCGTAAGCGTGTCCTTAAGATGCGTTTATTCCCCTTGAGACCTTGACCACAGTCAAGAAGTCTCTAACCTCCCTTTTGAGGGGAACTACGATTACTCTGATTCCACTCCCGTAAGGATACGTAGGCACAAGATGCGATGTCTTGCCGAGTAAACTTAGAATTAACCCCCTTTATTATTTACTATTGCTTATTTATATTTTATTTATCTTTGCTATTTAATTATTTTGCTTATTATTTTGTAATTGTTTCTTGGATGTAAAGTTGTTTAATTATTTAATTATTATTATGGTTAGTAATTAGGGAGTGTAACAACATGTATGTAATATTAAAATAAATTTAGATCACTTTTAAATAAAGATAATTAAAATAAACACGTCACACACGTAAGTCGATTTTAATCGCCGTCTCACTTCCTAAGGATATCCCTCAAGTTGCCTACGAATAATGGTTAAGTGGGGTGTATAAAGCAAGTCCCTTAAATAGAAAAATCATCAAAGTCCCTTATGGTTGCCTTTACGAATCGAGTCCCTTTCGAAAAATGATGATGGTCCCTTATATGTGCTTATTACATCCCACAATGGCCTTCAAAGTCAAATTGTCCCTCACATGTCCCTTAACATCCAAAGTAAGGACTACCTACTCCATTATAGTAGGGATAGTCTTACTAAAGGAAAGAATGAAGAATAAGAAAGACCTTTAAACATTAGGGTAGGTTACTCCTAGGTGCTTGCTCACTTCAAAATTGTTTCGCACTTAAACAAATTTTCAACAAGTTTTCAAACAAGTTCTTAACACATCCTTACATGGATTATTTATTAACTATTCTGAAAATTTTCTATTCACACACTACAATTTCAAAACAATTCAAAAGTGAGCTTAAGTACCTAAGAGCCCATGGATAACCATGGATGAAAAGGATGCTAATACCTTCCCTTTTCATAACCTACCCCCCGGACCCAAAATATTCTCTAAGGTCTTTCCTGTTCTTTTATAACCTTTCCTTATGGATAAAATAAAAGTCAGTGGCGACTCTTGCTATCCGCAACATTGTTTAAAGTCAGTTCACCGGGTTACACCTTATCAAAAACTGAACCTTTCAAATAAGGAAAAAGCCGTGTTGTCGTTGGATCATTATCCTGCAGTCTAAACTTGTTGCGTGTCAGTAACCAGTCGTTTCCAAAGTCCAGTTCTCGCCTGGAAAATCGGTAACCAGTTCTCGTCTGGCCCACCCTACCGTAAGCATCAGTCCCGTATGGTGCAGTTTATTGTAACCAGTTCTCGTCTGGTCACCGTTTCTTCAAGTGTTGTATCAGTTCTCGTCTGGTACATGTCGTCGTGTAACCAGTTCTCGTCTGATCATCGGGTGTTTTAACCTATGTGTTATACCAGTTCTCATCTGGTGTACGTCAGCTTTCAGCCAGTTCTCGCCTGGTTGTCTATACCTCAGTCTGTTATCCAGTCAGCCTGTCTGATGTCCAAACCAAATCAATTCCCGTCCGATATCCAGAACCCGTAAGTCAGTTCTCGTTTGACAACCTAACATGTTTCGCTATCAGCTCTCGTTTGGTAGTCCACCCTGAATGCTAGTTCTCGTCTAGTATTTTCTATATCTTCCACTGTGTACATAATCCGTGTTTACCCTAAACCAGAAAAACGAAAAAAAAAAAACTAAAGGTATCTGACACAGTATTTCCCAATGACCCGCATGTTGTCATGTTCCCCGATACGAAGCTCGACGGATGCCAGCGCTCCGAGTAATGTTTGAATTCCTTGTGGATGTTGTTAAATCAGAATTGCCACTCTTCAGCAGATGAAAGTTGCTTATTATCCCCGAAAGAGTTGAGATCATATTTTACCCCGTATCAGAGTAGGATCAGAAGGATCCTCAGTAGGTTAAGATCGACATCCTTGATAGTAGGGGCATTTCCAGCAGTGTGCCGCGCGCAATCAACCTCAGTTTAGGTCGATCCCCGCAGAGTACAATCAGTTGTCAATGGTTTGAAGGAAGCATCCCCAAGCAGAGTTGTTTTCTTTCCCCAGTAAAGTCACCAAAGCAGAATGACTTCTCCTTCCTCCGCCGAGCGTGCGGATGTCCAAGAGAGCCGAGTCCTTGGAAGTTGATCAGACCATGTTTTCCCCAGTGGAGTGTGGAGCAGCTAGAGTTGTTTCCCCACAGGGTTGTTATCCCCAGAAGATTAGCCGAGACGGCCACGCAGCTCATTCCCGCGATTGATATCAGCAGCAGATCAACTGAAGTTGTTTTCCCTGCAGCAGTCAACCAGAGGGTCGTTTCCCCAGGCGGAGTCCGATTGGTATTGGCGTGCCCACGTTCTCCTCAGTAGGATGATTCCTCTGTCTGAGTAGTTCTTTCGCCTTGACAGGAGAATTTTCCCCTCAACATTTATTTTGCTGACGGGATCGCATCATTGTGCATGACTGCATAGCATTTAACACCGCATAGCATTTAACACTGCATAGCATTTGACATTGCCTAACATTTGACATTGCATAGCATTTAGCATAAACGCATAGCATTCCCACCGTGTGGGGCATGGCACCGAAGCATATGCATCATAAGCATGATCCAGGTTACTATCATTCTTGTTTACAGGCGTTCCACCAAGAGACCAGTTGCTCAGGACGATTCCTGATATGCTCCCCAACGAGGCCGCTTTCTTGAGATGATTCCCAAGACCCCGGTGTAACCCCCGCAGGCGTTCGCTCAAGATGATTTTTGAGATCCTCAGCAAAGTCTTCAGTTCAAGATGATTCTTGAATTCCTCAGCAGAGCCGTTTGCTCAAGATGATTCTTAAGACCTCAGCGCAGTCTCCTGAGTTGTTTGCTTAGGATGATTCTCGAGCTTCCCAGTAGCGTCCCCAGCAAGAGTTGCCCAGGAAGATTCCATGAATACCCAGCAGAATAAAAGTCTCCAGAATGGTTATCAGTTCAGGATGATTCTTGAAAGTGCCCGACGGATTTGTTTGTCCAAGATGATTCTTGAAGTCCTTAGCAGCGTGATATGTCTGCTCCAACAGTGATGTCTAATCTGAAGATTGACTTCGTAAACGCCTGAAGGCGATATCAGAAGGTTCCTGTGAGTTCAGATTTCTTGGTTGATGAATCAGCGTGTGGCTGAAGACAAGGTTCCAAAGTTATCAAGATGATCCGTGTTGGCCTGAAGACCAAGTCAGTTGTCCTGAGGTGATGATTGATGGCGATCAAGTGAATAGTTTCTCTTCTGACTGAAGTCGAAGATGTTTCTCCAGCTGAAGCGGAGTTTTTCCTGAAGGCAAAGTGTTTGAATCCCCGTAGAGTCTTGAATGGCTCAGGATACCATTTCTTTGACTGAAGTCATAGATTTCCCAAACTGAAGCGAAGGTGCCTGAGGGCAAGGTTATCCCCAAGGTCATGAATGACCTAGGATTCATTTTTCGGACTGAAGGCCGAAGTATATCCCTGACTGAAGTCTCGGATACTCTATGGCAGAGGTGGAGTTGCCTGAAGGCAGATCCATGTATCCTTGAAGGCCAAGGACCATTTCTTCAGACTGAAGTCGAAGATACCTCCTGCAGAGTTGCCGACGGGCAAAGTTTACATCCTTGAAGGTCAAGGATGTTTATCTTCAGAAGTACTTGAAGATTTTTCTAGCTGAAGCTGGAAGTGGCCAGGGGCCAGGGTTTCAAATATCTCTAATGTCGAGGTTCTACGATGGGCAGTGTGCAGCAGTATTCCGATGTTCGTTATGGTTCTGAGGGTGAACCCCAGATCAGAGTGTGCTCGGTTAAGTCTCTCATTCCCGGCGGAGTAGTTTCAAATACGCAAGTGTACCTTTTGTTCCATTTACCAGGGGTGAACCCCAGATCAGATCATGTTTGTTCGACGGCGAGGTCAGATCATCAGTTGTCCGGCGGCGAGGTTGGATGTTTGTTCGACGGCGAGGTTGAACGTTTGGATTTGACTTTTAGAACCCTAGTTAACTCATCTTGGCCTTTAGAAAGTAGTGAGGTAACCGGCTTTGGTGCAGACTGAAGTTGGTTGACACTCGATACTACGCTCATTGAGATCTTAAACTTGGAGGGTTTTGGTTGGCAAGTAAGTTGCCTTCTGAACAACCACCCTTGTGAAGGATCAATGATATTGAGATCCCTTAGAACCTGGTTACTTTTGTAGGACAGGATGAACCATCTAACTTCAGGGGAGGGTACTTGCCTTTGAACCTCATGCAAGCCTTTAAACCTAGGGCTATGGTGTGACTTGTTTGTGTGTGCCACATGTTTGTGATTGAGCATGACATCATGACATCATCATGCATCATAAGCATATCATTTTCCCTAACCATTTCAAGGACCAAAGGATTTATCTTTGTTCTTTGTTGCAGGTCATGGCTTCTGCTCGTAGAAACACCATCAGGATCAACTTTGTAGGGATACCTGCTAAGCTCAAGGAGTTGGTTTCCCTAGTACCTGATCATTCCCAGTTCAACAAGAGACATGGTCACTTATTGGATCTAGTTACTTCAGGGTTCAGTGAAGACATGATGAGTGTGCTGTTTCAGTTCTTTGACCCTAAGCACCATTGCTTTACATTTCCTGATTATCAGATGGTTCCAACCATGGAGGAGTTCTCTAAACTTCTGGGTATACCTGTTCTTGATCAGAAGCCATTCACAGGCTTAGAGAAGGAGCTTAAACCAGAAGTTATTGCTGCAGCTCTACATCTGAAGAAGTCTGACATTGTTCTAGAGACGAGAAGTGGAGTTAAAGGTATTCTTGCCAAGGTATTAGTGGATAAAGCTCAAATGTTCTTGAAGGCTATGAGCTACGATGCTTTTGAGGAGATCTTAGCCTTATTGATTTATGGCTTAGTGTTGTTCCCCAACCCTGATCAGTTCATAGACGTTCATGCCATCAACATATTCCTGAGTCACAATCCAGTGCCTACCTTACTTGGAGACATCCTACATTCTCTTCACACCCGTACTACAAGGGCAAGAGGAACTTTGATGTGCTGCATACCTTTACTTTCTAGGTGGTTTATTTCTCACCTTCCTCGCTCAGTAATGAAGAATGAGCAAGAGTTCAGATGGTCCAAGAGGATCATGTCACTTTCTCACTCAGACATCCATTGGTGCTCCAGATCTATGGAGAATGTCACCATCATTGACCGTTGTGGGGAGTTTCCTAATGTACCACTTCTAGGCATAAGAGGAGGCATCACCTACAACCCATCTCTAGCTTTACGACAGTTTGGTTACGCCCGGAGCGATGGTCCACATGACATGTTGATTCAGGGCATTGTGTTTGACTACGACAACGATCTTCAGGGTTACCGTCAGAGATTCATACGAGCTTGGGGAAAGGTAAACAGGATTGACAGCAAGACACTGGAGCCTAAGTACACCATTCCTATGGAGGCTTATCTCAGATGGGTACGATTTCGTGCTCAGACACTCATGATGCCATATCCTGCCATCCTACCAGTTACCATGGAACCTGTTGCTGAAGGAGACACAGCTTATACCATCCTTCACCCAGACATGCCTACTGATATGGAAGACTTGCAGAGAGCATGGATCCAACTGAAAGAGCAAAGGGATACTTTCGAGGCTCATTACAAAGCAAGCCAAGCAAGGATCCTAGAGCTAACAAAGCTACTTCATGAGGAACGAAACCTCAACTCATACCTCAACACAAAGAGGACACGTCCATGGGAGACTTAAAACCCCATCTTTTGTACTTATTTCGTTTTCATTTTTTGTAAGCCTAAAAGGCAAAACAAGTTACTACTAATAAAAAGTTACTTTCTTGTTTGTTTAAGCAAATTTAAATCCTGCGGTCCTTGAAAACATTGCATATGCATTCCCATATCATTGCATCACAGGTTTATAATTGTGCACAGGTTTCTCATCTTCTCGCTGTTTATTTCAGCAATGGCTCTTGAACAATCAGTTAAGGATCTCCAGGCACAGAATGCACAGTTCCAAGAGCTGATCCTGAACCTATCCAAGGGGCAGGATGAATTGAAGACACTGCTGGCCAAGAAGACTAAGAAGGCTAGAAGGTCTGCTGGGTTGCTCAACATGGGAAGAAGGTTCAAAGGTCCTGTCAGGACCAAAAAACAGGTTGAAGACTATGAATCTGAAGAATCTGAGCAGGAGAGAGGCAGTCTCCACAACACTATGGGGGACTCTGATTCTGAGGCTAACTACTACCATGAGCCTAACGAAGACAAATTCAAGATGCTGGTGGATAGAATGGATGCTATGGAATTACAGAAATCATCTGGGCTGGATTTTGAGGATTTGAGCTTGATATCTGGGGTGGTCATACCCATTGGGTTCAAAGTTCCTACATTTGTTGTCTATGATGGGGTCTCTTGTCCCAAATTGCATCTGAGGTCTTATGTCAGAAGAATTCAACCCCACACTGCTGATAAAAAGTTGTGGATCCATTTCTTTCAAGAGAGTTTATCTGGAGCTCAGCTAGAGTGGTATTATCAGTTGGAGAGTGTCAACATCAGAGATTGGAATGACCTTGCTGAAGCTTTCTACAAGCAGTATCAATACAATGCTGACTTAGCCCCCACTCGCATGCAGCTTCAAAGCATGTCTATGGGTGCCAAAGAAAGCTTTAAGGAGTATGCTCAGAAGTGGAGAGACTTAGCTGGAAGAGTTCAACCCCCTTTGACTGATAGGGAGTTGGTTGATATGTTCATGTGTACGCTGAATGGTCCGTTTTACAGTCATCTCATTGGAAGCTCATCATCTGGCTTCACTGAGTTGATCATGACAGGAGAGCGAGTAGAGAATGGTATCAAGAGTGGTAAGATCCAAGTGGGCACTTCTTCATCAGGAGCTGCAAAGAAGCCTCCCACTGGGAAGAAAGAATCTAATGCTGTGTATGGTCAGCCTGATCGTAACAGAAGGCATCAATCTGTTAGTGCAGTTCATATTTCAAATCCAACTCCTGCAACAACAGAGCAGCCTCAAGGCAACCAACAGAGGGCTAGAAGACAGTTCACGAAGATCAACATGTCAATGGCTCAGGCATTGCAACACTTGTTGAAAGCTGAACTTATTACCCTGAGGGAGGCCCCTCAGAATCCCAATGTTACCTCTCCCAAGTACAATCCCAATGCACGATGTGCATATCATTCAAACTGTCCAGGACATGATACTAATAACTGCTGGGTCTTGAAGAACAAAATTCTGGATATGATTGATGCTGGAGAAATTGAGTTTGATCCACCAGGTACTCCAAATGTGATTACAGCTCCAATGCCAAATCACGAGAAGACTGTCAACGCCATTGATGAAGATATTGATGAAGATCTGCATGTCTATTCAGTTATGGAGTTGAGCACACCATTGTCTGTCATCAAAAAGAGGCTAGTACAAGCTGGGATCTTTCCAGGTTGTCATGAAGATTGTCTATATTGTACCTATAAGCCGGATAGTTGCTTCATTTTGAGAGATGGGATTCAACATCTCATGGATAAATATACTATAGTGTTTGAAAGAAGACCAGCATCTGTAGAAAGTATGGTGGATCATCTGACTCAGGGTAAGAAGATTGAAGAGGTTGATATGGTTGACAAAGTACCACTAAGAATCACTTCAAAGGGTCCCATTAAAATCACTCATCAGGGCCCAATCAAGATTACTGCTGAAGGTCCTGTGAAAGTTGTTGCTGAAGCCAGAGTAGCTCCTCTGATCATTACCACTCCTGGTCCTATTCCTTATACATCTGACAAAGCTGTGCCTTGGCACTATGGGTCTGATGTTTACATCCATGGTGTCAAGCAGGAGCCTTTACCTGATATGCCTGTTGACATTGATAATATTGCTGGATCTAGCAAGATCACTCGTAGTGGAAGAGTCTTCTCTCCTCCAGTTGCTTCTAAGAGTGCAGTTACCCCTGCTGTTACTTCCACCACTGATGCTCGGGGCAAGGGTCATGTTATTGAGCCTGTATCTACTGATGTGCCAGCTGCTGATGACCTCTCTAAGCAGATGGAAGAAGTATTGAAAATCATTCGCAAGAGTGATTATGATATTGTTGATCAGCTGGGGCCTACTCCCTCAAAGATTTCTATGCTCTCCCTATTATTATGTTCTGAGGCTCATGCCAAGTCATTGATCAAGTTTCTAAAGATGGCTCATGTACCCAGTGCAATTTCTGTGGACCAGTTTGAGAATTGTGTTGCTCACCTGACCTATGACAACGGGTTAGGATTTTCTGATGCTGACTTGACCCCTGCCAAGAGGGATCATAACAGGGCCTTGCATATTTCAATCGAATGCAGGGGCACTACCCTGTCTCATGTGCTGATAGACAATGGTTCCTCTCTGAATGTGTTGCCTAAGGAAGTCCTGAACAAGCTGAGTCCTGAAGATACGGTATTGAAGCCCAGTAATATTGTGGTAAAGGCTTTTGATGGTTCTAGAAGGGTAGTGCATGGGGAAATTGATCTTCCAATCAAGGTTGGCTCTCAGGTGTTTACTGCTACATTCTATGTGATGGATATTCGTCCTTCGTACTCATGTCTGCTTGGTCGTCCCTGGATCCATGGGGCAGGTGCTGTGACCTCCACATTACATCAAAAGTTGAGATATCCGGTGAATGGAAAAGTTGTTACTGTCTTTGGAGAGGAAGAATACTTTGTCAGCCATGTAAACACTTTCAAGTATCTGGAAGTAGAAGGTGAATACATTGAAACTCCATGTCAGTCATTTGGAGTGGTTCCCTGGGCTGTTAAGGATTGTGTGACTCCTCCTGCTGTGAAGAAGGTTCCTGTGGTCATCAGAAACCCTCCAACAATGGCAATGGCCTCCCTCAATGATGCAAAAGCTGTGGTGGAAGAAGGTGGTTGTACTATTTGGGGTCAGCTTCCTGATATTCCATACAAGTCTGACAAGTTTGGTCTGGGTTTCACTGCAGAGTCCCAGAAGGCTGTCCGTCGTGCCCGTGCTGTTCGTATCACCAATCAAGGGGTTATCAATGCTGTGGGAGATCAAGATGAAGACTACAACTTGGAGGCATGGATTTTTCCTACTGTGGGTGTTGGACTCAATAATTGGAAAGCTGAAGATGTTATCCCTATCTCCTTTAGTCAGGAGTAAATACTATTACTGTGTTATGTCTTTAAATTTGTAATTTCTGGAACAATTAAATCTTTCAAGCCATGTGCCTTACCCGGGGCACAATGGTGTGCTTGTTAAGGGTTGTCATTTCATTTGCATACTGCATTCAATAAAATCAGTGGACGTTTCGTTTTCGTATTGTGTTCCTTGTCTTTCTTTTTCTTTTATTTTTGCTTTATCAGCTATGTGTTCTTACACACACCCACGTCACTAAAATGCAGATCCTCATCCACTCTGGATCCAGTTGATAACAGTTCTACTATTGCCAATTACAATTTCGAGAATCCGATCTATCAAACTGAAGACGGAAACGAGGACGATTGTGAAATACCTGTAGAGCTTGCTAGGTTGTTACAACAAGAAGAGAAAGCTATACAGCCACATGAAGAGCCAGTCGAAGTTGTGAATCTGGGAGCCGAAGAAAACAGAAAAGAGGTCAAGATAGGGGCTGATTTAGAGGACAGTGTCAAGAGTAGGTTGATTCAGATGCTACGTGACTATGTGGAGATCTTTGCTTGGTCTTATGAAGATATGCCAGGGTTGGATACAGACATTGTGGTTCACCGTTTGCCAGTGAAAGAAGATTGTCGTCCAAAGAAGCAGAAGGTTCGTCGTATGCGTCCTGAAATGTCAGAAAAGATCAAAGCAGAGGTAATGAAACAGTTCAATGCAGGGTTCTTGGCCGTAACTTCTTATCCTCAGTGGGTTGCAAATGTGGTACCAGTTCCTAAGAAAGATGGTAAGGTACGTATGTGTGTAGACTACAGAGATCTGAACAAGGCTAGCCCTAAAGACGACTTTCCACTTCCTCATATCGATATTCTGGTAGACAACACTGCTCAGCATAAGGTATTCTCTTTTATGGATGGTTTCTCTGGTTACAATCAAATCAAGATGGCACCTGAAGATATGGAGAAGACAACATTTGTGACACAGTGGGGCACCTTTTGCTATAAGGTAATGCCATTTGGTTTGAAGAATGCAGGGGCAACATATCAGCGTGCTATGGTGGCTTTGTTTCATGATATGATTCATCATGAGATAGAGGTATATGTGGATGATATGATAGCCAGATCTCAGAATGAAGAGCAACATCTTGATCATCTGCACAAGTTGTTTGAGAGGTTGAAGAAATACAAGTTGAGATTGAACCCAAACAAGTGTACTTTTGGAGTTAGATCTGGAAAACTGTTGGGTTTCATTGTCAGTGGAAAAGGTATTGAAGTGGATCCTGCAAAAGTGAAAGCTATACGAGAGATGCCAGCTCCCCGTACTGAGAAGGAGGTTAGAGGTTTCTTGGGACGATTGAACTACATTGCAAGATTTATTTCCCAATTAACTACCATCTGTGAGCCAATCTTCAAGTTGTTGAAGAAAGATCAGGTGATGGAATGGAATGATGAGTGCCAGACTGCCTTTGATGAAATCAAGAGATATTTGCTAGAACCTCCAATTTTAATGCCACCAGTTGATGGAAGACCCTTGATTATGTATTTAACAGTATTAGACAACTCAATGGGGTGTGTATTGGGGCAACATGACGAGTCTGGTCGAAAAGAGCAGGCAATATACTACCTTAGCAAAAAGTTTACCGACTGTGAAACAAGATACTCGCTGCTCGAGAAAACTTGCTGCGCTTTGGCATGGGCTGCTCGCCGACTAAGACAGTATATGTTGACCCATACTACCTTGTTGATTTCGAAGATGGATCCAATCAAGTACATATTTGAGAAACCTGCTCTTTCCGGAAGAATTGCAAGATGGCAAATGATCTTGACGGAATATGATATACAGTATACTACTCAGAAGGCCATTAAGGGGAGTGTTGTTGCTGATCATTTGGCTCATCAAGCAGTAGGTGATTACCAGTCAATGAATTTTGAGTTCCCTGATGAAGACATTATGTCTGTTACCAAAGAACCTGGACAATATGACGGACCTGAACAAGGATCCCGATGGACTATGGTTTTTGATGGTGCCTCCAATGCACATGTCAAAGATAGGAAGTTCCTGAGAAGGTTTTCTGCTAAGTTCTTTCTGAGTAATGGCATTCTGTATAAGCGTAATCATGATTCAACTATGCTTCGTTGTGTGGATAAGAAGGAAGCTACAGAAATTATGGAAGAGATGCATGATGGGACCTTTGGCACTCATTCTAGTGGTCATACCATGGCAAAGAAGATTTTGAGAGCAGGTTACTATTGGTCTACCATGGAAGCTGATTGCTATCAACACTCCAGAACATGTCACAAATGTCAAATCTATGCTGATAAAGTACATGTACCTCCATCTCCATTGAATGTGTTGACTGCTCCTTGGCCCTTTGCCATGTGGGGCATTGATATGATTGGTGAGATCAAGCCTACTGCTTCTAATGGGCATCGTTTCATCCTGGTTGCTATTGATTACTTCACGAAGTGGGTAGAGGCAGCTTCATTTGCATCTGTGACTAAGAATGTTGTGGCTCGGTTCATTAAGAATAATCTCAGATGTAGGTATGGTATCCCTGAAAGGATTATCACTGACAATGGCTCTAATCTGAACAACACTATGATTACTGATCTCTGTACGCAGTTCAAGATTAAGCATCACAACTCTTCTCCGTATCGTCCAAAGATGAATGGGGCAGTTGAAGCTGCTAATAAGAACATTAAGAAGATTGTACAGAAGATGACTGTTACTTACAAGGATTGGCACGAGATGTTACCATTTGCTCTGCATGGTTATCGTACTACAATACGTACTTCAACAGGGGCAACCCCATTCTCCTTAGTCTATGGTATGGAAGCAGTTCTGCCTATTGAAGTTCAGATCCCCTCCTTGAGAATTATGAAGGATGCAGGCTTGGATGAAGATGAGTGGATTCAGACTCGACTTGACCAGATAAATTTGATTGATGAGAAAAGGTTAGCAGCAGTTTGTCATGGCCAGATGTACCAGAAACGGATGATCAAAGCTTTTAACAAGAAGGTTAAGCCAAAGGTATATCAGGCTGGTGACTTGGTAATCAAGCGTATCATATTACCACAGGGTGATCCTAGGGGCAAGTGGACTCCAACATATGAGGGACCATTTGTAGTCAAGACAGTGTTCTCAGGAGGTGCCATGATACTGACTACAATGGATGGTGAAGACTTCCCACAACCTGTAAACGCAGACATAGTTAAAAAATACTACGCATAAAAAGAGACCCGCTAGGTTGACAGGCCTAGGCAAAAATAAGGGCATCCCGGCAAACCAAAAGGGTTTGGGCAAAAATTAGGGATATATATATAAAAAGATGTACACCCGGCAAGTCGAAAACCTGAAAAGGCGGCTTGGGCAAAAAAGGGTATCCCGGTGGATTGAAAACCTGAAAGGGCAATCCAGGCAAAAGTTAGGGATTAAAGCGTATGACTATGTCTCGTTTGGATCACTCATGAAACTGCAACCAGTTGTACTACTTACTCAAGCTCAAACAGATAAAGCTCAATCCAATCGTTTCCGTCTCAACAGCAAGAAGATGAGATACTTGAGTGGCAATAGTAGAATTGAAACTCAATAGGATTATTTCCCACATAGCTGATTCTTTTTGTAAAACTTCATGACAAAATTCTCTTACTAGGGTTTATGTCTCCTTGTACAAACTTACCCGTGTATGGGTCACTTTTGATATAAATAAATTCCATCTTTTGAATCCAGATTTACTTTTACCCTATTTACATAAGCGAAACGTCCATTGGTTGTGTTTGAATGTATGTATGCCTTTGAATATGATTGATGTTTACCAGAAATGCATGTATGCTTTTAATATGATTGATGTTTACCAGAAATGCATGAAAATGCAGTAATAGTATTTACTAAGGACGAACGAGGGAAGGATTTCAACAAAGCTTCGCCGGTTCATCTTTACAAGACAGTTACAAACCATCAGTAGGACTAATCCATTTTCACAAAGTCTAATCTCCCCTGGAATTTATATCCATCTCTTTTATCCTCATACGGATATACGGGAAATTACTTTCCAATAAGGGCACGATGAACGAAGACGGGATGTTATACTTATCCTACTATCAAACGAAAACGAAGGTTATCTATACCCTACTATCCCCAACAACGGGAGGTTATCTATACCTTGTTATCCCCAACAACGGGAGGTTATCTATACCTTGTTATCCCCAGCAGACGGAGGGTTATATATTCTTCAACAACGAATCGGGATTTATTTTCCTTGGCCAGCAGTTGTTATACAAGGATATCCAGACACTTCCAGCAGTGTCATAGCATACATACATCATTTACATCATACCATAACATATATGTCTATAGTACATTACCTAAGTGCATCATGTCATACATGCATACATAAAGCATAAACTAATGTTGTTATACAAAATGCTACCTTGTTTTCAGGTTAATTATCCAACAAACAATCTTATGATCTTTGGGACTGCTTTATTGTAACCTCAGGGTTACTTTATCCTCCTGATGAGCTTCTTATTACTTTGGGACTGCTTTATTGTAACCTCAGGGTTATTTTATCCTCCTGATAGCCTCTCATGACTTCAAGACTGCTTTAGAGCTACTGATTGCTCTATCCTCCTGAAATCATCCTATTACTTCAAGACTGCTTTAGAGCTATTCATTGCTCTATCCTCATGAGGTCATATTACTACTTCAAGACTGCTTTAGAGCTATTCATTGCTCTATCCTCCTGAAGCCATCTAATTATTTCAAGACTGCTTTAGAGTTATCCATTGCTCTATCCTCCTGAAATTACATTATTATTTCAAGACTGCTTTAGAGCTATCCATTGCTCTATCCTCCTGAAATCATTACTTCAAGACTGCTTTAGAGCTATTCATTGCTCTATCCTCCTGAAGCCATCTAATTATTTCAAGACTGCTTTAGAGTTCTCTATTGCTCTATCCTCCTGAAATTACATTATTATTTCAAGACTGCTTTAGAGCTATCCATTGCTCTATCCTCCTGAAATCATTACTTCAAGACTGCTTTAGAGCTATTGATTGCTCTATCCTCCTGAAGACATATCACATTATTATTTCAAGACTGCTTTAGAGCTGTTGATTGCTCTATCCTACTGAAGCCATTCTATTACTTCAAGACTGCTTTAGAGCTATTGATTGCTCTATCCTCCTGAAGCCATTATTACTTCAAGACTGCTTTAGAGCTATTGATTGCTCTATCCTCCTGAGGTCAGATTTATCACTTCAAGACTGCTTTAGGGTTATCATTATTGATTGCTCTATCCTCATGAAGACATGCTGTTACATCAGTATTACTCCAGACTCCATACAGTTCTCATTATACTACTGAAGAACTTTCCCCTAGTGGCATCTTTAAGCCCACTCAATCATGTTCAACCAACCATCAATATCACTCCATGCACTGGTGAGTGCAAATTTTTGGGCTTTTGTGTTCAATCCCCTTCAACCTTCCAGGTTACGACTGGCAAATATACCAATCTAACCCCTCAGGTTTCAGAAAATTGAACAGGGGCAGCTGTTGCACCCCAAAATTTGCCCTCACAATACAAGACTTTGTGTTCCAAGAAGGTTCACAAGGTTCATAAAATTCACAATTGGTCAGAAGAGTTGACAATTCCCTCAGACAATGCACCTCCTAAGCAGTGCATCCAAAACTAGGGTTTTGACTTTAATCAGGCTAAATGGACTTCCAAGACTTCAAGTGAGCTTCATAACATCTTATATGTGTATAAGAACCCCCATGTCAAGTTTCAAGACTTTTCTCAAAAGTTTGCTCAGTCAGATGATCAGATAAGTCAAAAGCAGTCAATGCAGTTAAAAGGTCAAACTGAGGTCAACTGTGGTCAAACCAAAGTCAAACTTCATGATTTTTTTGCCAACATCAAAGAGAGGTTGGGTGAGAAATATTATCATAATAACTGTAATACCCCAAATTTTGCCCTAAGATTTGTCGTCGCATTTCATTGCATTTAATCAATTACTAACAAATTTGTGTAGTCGTTTGACTTTTTGCAGGTAAATATCATATGGCATGCATTTTTTTTCTAAAAAGTAAAAATGGCACAATTGGCAGGAGGACATGTGTAAGGAGTTATGAGTGTGAGAGGTTGAGAGTTCGAATCTCACCTTTGTCATTTTTTTTGTTTTTTATTATTTTTACTCTAAATTTTTCTATCTTTCATTAAAAAAATAACAAAAATAGTTTTTTATTATTATTTAATTATTATTTTCGTATTTTAATTAAATCATTTTTTAAAATATTATTTTTTTCACTTTTTTCTAAATTATTCATAAAAATATCCAAAAAATCATAAAATAAAAAATATTGAAAAAAATTTTGTTCTTTTTATAATATTTTTTATTTTAGGAATCAATAGGATTATTAGTTTTTATTTTAAGTTTATTTTAAATTATTTAAATTTTATTTTTTCTTAACTAATTATTTAGTTTGGGCTTTAAAATGGGCTTTAGGGACATTATTGACAATTTGGTGTTAACCCTAATTTGTTCCCTATATATACATGTGTTGCCTTGTTGGAAAAAAGGGGGAGAACGAAAAAAAACCTAAGAGGAGTGAGTGCCGTTTGCCGTTATTTAGTTTTCTTCTTCATCCATTACTATTGTTTCTTTTTCTTCATCGTTTACCGTTATTTCTTTTCCTTCATCTATTACTGTTGTTTCTTTTTCTTCATCTTTTACCGTTATTTCTTTTTCTTCATCTATTACCGTTATTTCTTTTTCTTTATCTATTACTGTTACGTTTATATATATATATAATTTTTAAATTGTTAGAGTTTATATATATAAGATTTTTGATCGAATTATGTCGATACGATGTTTGCACATTTGTGTGCATGACGCGTGACATTTGTGTTAGTTCGATCTGGTTGCGATGATCGCATTTTTGTGTGAGCAATAATACTATTTTTTGCTTAATTTCTTTTTCTTTGCGATAAATTTTGTTTCGTCCGATTTAGATCTGGTTGCGATGAGCGCATTTCTGCGTTAGCAACATTGTTGGGTTATTTGGCACATTTAAAATTCATTATTGCTTTATTATTATTATTATTATTATTATTATTATTATTATTATTATTATTATTATTATTATTATTATTATTATTATTATTATTATTATTATCATTATTTATTATTATTATCATTATTATCATTATTATTACCATTATTATTATTATTGTTATCAATAATTTATTAAAATTTGTTATAATATAAAAATCTGTTTTTTAAAATAAATAACATTAACATCTTTTCCAAATTAATATGAAAACCTATTATTTTTAAGAAAAACTTTTTTTTAGATAAATTTAAAATAATAACTAAAATCTTTTTTTTAAAATAATAACTAGAACCGTTATTTATTTTATTTTATTATTGTTCAATTCAAATTTCATTATCATATTGTATCTGCTCCTCTCATGTAACCTCGCGAACTTAACAATCGCTCTTTAAATTCTGCCTTTAAATTTCTGCTTGCATGGTTTAAATTATGACATTATCTCTCTGTTTGCATGATTCAATTATCTCACGCGTTTACTATTATTCCTGTCACATTGCACACATCCGAAGGTTAGGTCTAACTGTTTGGCCGCCGCGCCAATAGTCCGTAAAACTTCACACATTCAATTTCAAATCCTCAAAACTACAAACTACAAACTACAAACCCTAATTTTCACAAATGCCTCGCCGCAGGCAAAATTACAATTTTACCCCTAGCATTAGGTCAAAGAGCCGCCGCGCTCATTTTAGGGTTTCCCGCCGTGGAATCCCTAATTTAACCCTAATTACAACTTAACAATTCAACGTAGAGATTTGGAGTTTCTACACTCCGCGTAAGCGTGTCCTTAAGATGCGTTTATTCCCCTTGAGACCTTGACCACAGTCAAGAAGTCTCTAACCTCCCTTTTGAGGGGAACTACGATTACTCTGATTCCACTCCCGTAAGGATACGTAGGCACAAGATGCGATGTCTTGCCGAGTAAACTTAGAATTAACCCCCTTTATTATTTACTATTGCTTATTTATATTTTATTTATCTTTGCTATTTAATTATTTTGCTTATTATTTTGTAATTGTTTCTTGGATGTAAAGTTGTTTAATTATTTAATTATTATTATGGTTAGTAATTAGGGAGTGTAACAACATGTATGTAATATTAAAATAAATTTAGATCACTTTTAAATAAAGATAATTAAAATAAACACGTCACACACGTAAGTCGATTTTAATCGCCGTCTCACTTCCTAAGGATATCCCTCAAGTTGCCTACGAATAATGGTTAAGTGGGGTGTATAAAGCAAGTCCCTCAAATAGAAAAATCATCAAAGTCCCTTATGGTTGCCTTTACGAATCGAGTCCCTTTCGAAAAATGATGATGGTCCCTTATATGTGCTTATTACATCCCACAATGGCCTTCAAAGTCAAATTGTCCCTCACATGTCCCTTAACATCCAAAGTAAGGACTACCTACTCCATTATAGTAGGGATAGTCTTACTAAAGGAAAGAATGAAGAATAAGAAAGACCTTTAAACATTAGGGTAGGTTACTCCTAGGTGCTTGCTCACTTCAAAATTGTTTCGCACTTAAACAAATTTTCAACAAGTTTTCAAACAAGTTCTTAACACATCCTTACATGGATTATTTATTAACTATTCTGAAAATTTTCTATTCACACACTACAATTTCAAAACAATTCAAAAGTGAGCTTAAGTACCTAAGAGCCCATGGATAACCATGGATGAAAAGGATGCTAATACCTTCCCTTTTCATAACCTACCCCCCGGACCCAAAATATTCTCTAAGGTCTTTCCTGTTCTTTTATAACCTTTCCTTATGGATAAAATAAAAGTCGGTGGCGACTCTTGCTATCCGCAACATTGTTTAAAGTCAGTTCACCGGGTTACACCTTATCAAAAACTGAACCTTTCAAATAAGGAAAAAGCCGTGTTGTCGTTGGATCATTATCCTGCAGTCTAAACTTGTTGCGTGTCAGTAACCAGTCGTTTCCAAAGTCCAGTTCTCGCCTGGCAAATCGGTAACCAGTTCTCGTCTGGCCCACCCTACCGTAAGCATCAGTCCCGTCTGGTGCAGTTTATTGTAACCAGTTCTCGTCTGGTCACCGTTTCTTCAAGTGTTGTATCAGTTCTCGTCTGGTACATGTCGTCGCGTAACCAGTTCTCGTCTGATCATCGGGTGTTTTAACCTATGTGTTATACCAGTTCTCATCTGGTGTACGTCAGCTTTCAGCCAGTTCTCGCCTGGTTGTCTATACCTCAGTCTGTTATCCAGTCAGCCCGTCTGATGTCCAAACCAAATCAATTCCCGTCCGATATCCAGAACCCGTAAGTCAGTTCTCGTTTGACAACCTAACATGTTTCGCTATCAGCTCTCGTTTGGTAGTCCACCCTGAATGCTAGTTCTCGTCTAGTATTTTCTATATCTTCCACTGTGTACATAATCCGTGTTTACCCTAAACCAGAAAAACGAAAAAAAAAAACTAAAGGTATCTGACACAGTATTTCCCAATGACCCGCATGTTGTCATGTTCCCCGATACGAAGCTCGACGGATGCCAGCGCTCCGAGTAATGTTTGAATTCCTTGTGGATGTTGTTAAATCAGAATTGCCACTCTTCAGCAGATGAAAGTTGCTTATTATCCCCGAAAGAGTTGAGATCATATTTTACCCCGTATCAGAGTAGGATCAGAAGGATCCTCAGTAGGTTAAGATCGACATCCTTGATAGTAGGGGCATTTCCAGCAGTGTGCCGCGCGCAATCAACCTCAGTTTAGGTCGATCCCCGCAGAGTACAATCAGTTGTCAATGGTTTGAAGAAAGCATCCCCAAGCAGAGTTGTTTTCTTTCCCCAGTAAAGTCACCAAACCAGAATGACTTCTCCTTCCTCCGCCGAGCGTGCGGATGTCCAAGAGAGCCGAGTCCTTGGAAGTTGATCAGACCATGTTTTCCCCAGTGGAGTGTGGAGCAGCTAGAGTTGTTTCCCCACAGGGTTGTTATCCCCAGAAGATTAGCCGAGACGGCCACGCAGCTCATTCCCGCGATTGATATCAGCAGCAGATCAACTGAAGTTGTTTTCCCTGCAGCAGTCAACCAGAGGGTCGTTTCCCCAGGCGGAGTCCGATTGGTATTGGCGTGCCCACGTTCTCCTCAGTAGGATGATTCCTCTGTCTGAGTAGTTCTTTCGCCTTGACAGGAGAATTTTCCCCTCAACATTTATTTTGCTGACGGGATCGCATCATTGTGCATGACTGCATAGCATTTAACACCGCATAGCATTTAACACTGCATAGCATTTGACATTGCCTAACATTTGACATTGCATAGCATTTAGCATAAACGCATAGCATTCCCACCGTGTGGGGCATGGCACCGAAGCATATGCATCATAAGCATGATCCAGGTTACTATCATTCTTGTTTACAGGCGTTCCACCAAGAGACCAGTTGCTCAGGACGATTCCTGATATGCTCCCCAACGAGGCCGCTTTCTTGAGATGATTCCCAAGACCCCGGTGTAACCCCCGCAGGCGTTCGCTCAAGATGATTTTTGAGATCCTCAGCAAAGTCTTCAGTTCAAGATGATTCTTGAATTCCTCAGCAGAGCCGTTTGCTCAAGATGATTCTTAAGACCTCAGCGCAGTCTCCTGAGTTGTTTGCTTAGGATGATTCTCGAGCTTCCCAGTAGCGTCCCCAGCAAGAGTTGCCCAGGAAGATTCCATGAATACCCAGCAGAATAAAAGTCTCCAGAATGGTTATCAGTTCAGGATGATTCTTGAAAGTGCCCGACGGATTTGTTTGTCCAAGATGATTCTTGAAGTCCTTAGCAGCGTGATATGTCTGCTCCAACAGTGATGTCTAATCTGAAGATTGACTTCGTAAACGCCTGAAGGCGATATCAGAAGGTTCCTGTGAGTTCAGATTTCTTGGTTGATGAATCAGCGTGTGGCTGAAGACAAGGTTCCAAAGTTATCAAGATGATCCGTGTTGGCCTGAAGACCAAGTCAGTTGTCCTGAGGTGATGATTGATGGCGATCAAGTGAATAGTTTCTCTTCTGACTGAAGTCGAAGATGTTTCTCCAGCTGAAGCGGAGTTTTTCCTGAAGGCAAAGTGTTTGAATCCCCGTAGAGTCTTGAATGGCTCAGGATACCATTTCTCTGACTGAAGTCATAGATTTCCCAAGCTGAAGCGAAGGTGCCTGAGGGCAAGGTTATCCCCAAGGTCATGAATGACCTAGGATTCATTTTTCGGACTGAAGGCCGAAGTATATCCCTGACTGAAGTCTCGGATACTCTATGGCAGAGGTGGAGTTGCCTGAAGGCAGATCCATGTATCCTTGAAGGCCAAGGACCATTTCTTCAGACTGAAGTCGAAGATACCTCCTGCAGAGTTGCCGACGGGCAAAGTTTACATCCTTGAAGGTCAAGGATGTTTATCTTCAGAAGTACTTGAAGATTTTTCTAGCTGAAGCTGGAAGTGGCCAGGGGCCAGGGTTTCAAATATCTCTAATGTCGAGGTTCTACGATGGGCAGTGTGCAGCAGTATTCCGATGTTCGTTATGGTTCTGAGGGTGAACCCCAGATCAGAGTGTGCTCGGTTAAGTCTCTCATTCCCGGCGGAGTAGTTTCAAATACGCAAGTGTACCTTTTGTTCCATTTACCAGGGGTGAACCCCAGATCAGATCATGTTTGTTCGACGGCGAGGTCAGATCATCAGTTGTCCGGCGGCGAGGTTGGATGTTTGTTCGACGGCGAGGTTGAACGTTTGGATTTGACGGCGAGGTCAGATCATGTTTTGTCCAGCGGCGAGGTTGGATATTTGGATTTGACGGCGAGGTCAGATCATGTTTGTTCGACGGCGAGGTTGAACGTTTGAATTTGTCGGCGAGGTCAGATTGTGTTTTGTCCGGCGGCGAGGTTGGATGTTTGTTCGACGGCGAGGTTGAACGTTTGAGTTTGACGGCGAGGTCAGACTCTTTAAATCCCCAGCAGAGATGATGTTTGTACGATGGCGATGTCGAGTGTCTCTCAGAGCGATGTTTGTTTCCGACGGCGATGTCAGATTCAGTTTTCCAGCGGCGATGTTGGGCATGTCAAGTTGATCCAGTCTTCTGACGGCGATGTTAGATGATGCAGATCCTTTAGTTCTCCAGCGGTGATGCGGGGTATTTTGTTCAGTATTGTATTTTCTCCAGCGGCGATGCGGGGTATTTTGATTGTTCGACGGCGATATCAGGTTTAGTCTTCCAGCGACAATGTTGGGTGTTGTGGTTGTCTGAAGGCAATATCAGAAGAATTTAATATGGATGACTGACGGCGATGTCAGATCAGTATGTCTCCAGATAGTTGTCGTGCAGCTATTATTCCAGTGTTCGACGAGTTGAGCAGTTGGCAAATTTTCGGGTTTACCGGTATTCAACCGTCTCGCACCTTGATTGGCTGAGAGTCGTTCGCTCCTCACCCAGTCAGGTCCAAGCCGCTTGAATAGGGGCAGCTGTTGCACCCCAAAATTTGACCAACCGGGTCTCGTATCTGGATCGAGGTTTCGACACATAATTGCATTCGCATCTGCATATTGCATACAGTGCATTTTTCATTTTTGTTTTGATTTTATTGGGATCACAGCTCTCGTCTCGTGTTTCAGGTGTTTTTATCAGTTTAGATAGATAGAATCGATTTTTGGGATATTTCGGTGCCCGTTTATTTTTACCGGCTATTTTGGTGCGTTCTCGCAGTGTTATGTGTCGTTCGGTGCTTATTTTGTTCCTCTGGGAATTATTGTGATTTTTCTGGATTTTATTGGCCATTTTTAGGGTTTAAATAGATTTTTAATCATTTTAGGATTTAATAGATTTTTTAGAATAATATAGATTTTCTTTTAGAATATTAATTGATTTTTGAATATTTTCTTTTAAATAGTATAGAATTTAATAGTTTTTTTATATATAGAAATAAATAGATTTTTTCTTTTTAGATATTATAGAATAATATAGAGTTTTCTTTTAATAGATTTTCTCTTATTAAATAAATAGGGTTTTAGCATTTAATATACTTTCTTTTAATAAATAGAGTTTTAGCAGA
Source organism: Lathyrus sativus (assembly GCA_963859935.3). Taxonomy (NCBI): domain Eukaryota; kingdom Viridiplantae; phylum Streptophyta; class Magnoliopsida; order Fabales; family Fabaceae; genus Lathyrus; species Lathyrus sativus. The sequence continues at coordinate 451,504,439 of OZ012738.1, read as the reverse complement.
TTTTATAATAGAATTTAATATAGTTTTATTAGAGGTTTATTAGAATTTTATTAGTGGGTTTATTAGATTTTTTTTAGAGTATTATTAGTTTAGGAGTTAATTAGATTAATTGAGTTTTAGAATTAATTAGGGCAGTATTCAGATTTAATTAGGTTAAATGGGCCTTAGTTAATTAGTATCAGTTTTAATCTTTTTTTTTTTCAGATTTTTGAATGGGAGGTTATTGTCATTTTGTGGGCCTCAGCATCAAAATTCGCAGGCCCAATTCAATTCGCAGTCCATTTTCGTCCAGTTTGTGTCCAGATTTGTCCAGAGCCTTCTAGAACGTTCCAGAAAGTCTCAGTGTTATAAAAGCTCAGCTCGCCACGTGTGAAGAGGAGAGGACCCCACATATCTCATTTCCCACGCTGACACATCACTTTCATCATTTCCCATCTCTCTGCCACGCGCACACACGTGGCGTGCATGCACTCCACCCCTCCACTACCGTGACACCTCACCGTCCACCCCCTTCCGCATGTGCTTCACCTGTTTCCCACCATCTCCCTGACACGCCACGCGTCCCACCTCACCTTTCCCTCTCCGGCCATGCAAACACCGGCGACGACACGCCGGAGAAATTAGACGGCAGTCCACGCGGTGGTGCAACTCACCGGAACCTACAACCGTCGCCAGAACTCAAGAACATTCATCAATGAAATTCCAGAACCCGATCCATCTTCATCTTTTCCGATCGCCCTTCATCCAAGCATCATCAACCATCAATGGACTCCAACATTTTCCAGATTGTTGCTATTTTTTCTTCAGATCCGTCAGCAACTTTCGAAGAAGTTCATCATGGATCTTCATGCGTTTTTTCCAGAATCGCTCCACAATTCGTTTTCCAGAAGAACTATATGAATCTTCATCTTCTTGCTTCGCTCCTTCATCGTCGTTTTCCATAACGGCTTGAATCTTCAACACATGTTCATCCCTAGATCCAGAAATCTTCAGGTCCTTTAAGATCGCCAGAAAAGCCATGAATCTCTTCATCAAGATCTCTCAGAAAGACTTCAAACAGGTTCTCTAATTTTCTTCGTCGTTTGTCACATCTTTTCCAGAAGGTTCCACCATATCTTCGAATCACATCACGCTTCAACGATCTTCCATCGTCTACCAAATCTCAACCACAAGAAACATGCAACAATCTTCACCAATCATCTAGTCTTCAACTTTGTACGATTTCCAGAAAGTTCTCCAAATCATCAACAAACAATCATCCTTCAACTCTCCTCAATAACATTCATCAACACACGGTCATTCTCCAGAAAATCCTCCTCGTTCTTCAACAATGACTTCAAGAAACTTTCATCTCCGATCTTCATCGTCTTCTGAACCTTCGCCTTCCAAGAACTTTCAAGATCTCCTCGCGAGTGCATCAATAAACGCAACCAGGTGATTCAAATCGTGTCAGTTTGCACCGCGTTCAGTGGATCTTCAACGTGTTTCTGGAGAGTTTGTCCGTGTCCGCCATGATGTTCATAAGCTCCATCGAATTTGCATCAAGGACAGGAAAGAGAAGAAGAGTTTGAAATGATGAGGGTTTGTTTGGATTGGGGAAGAGATTGAGAGAGTGACAAGAAAGGATTCAGAAAGAGAGGAGGTGGAACGGCGACGGCTGTGAATAGTAGAAGGAAAGAGTCTAGGGTTTTTGGTTGCTCTGAGAGTGAGGAAGGGAGAAGGAAGCTGGGTTGGGTCGTGGGACTCAGGCCCAACAGTTTTTGGGGACACCTCCCCTCATGTTTTTTTGCTGAGAATGGGCTGGGCCCAACGAAACCCCTTCTGCCTGCACCCCCACGTCTTACTGTTTTCCCCCCTCCCTGTGTGTATTCTGTGTGACTGGGCCGGGCCCAGTCTGTTGTGTTTTTGTTTATTTTCTTTTACCTCCCCCTTGTAATTGTAAACCCCCCCCCCCCCCCTTTTGTATTTTGTTTTCTTATTTTCTTTGTTGAGAAAAAGAAAAGAAAAGAAAAGAAAAGAAAAGAAATATTATGGAAAATAATAGAAAAAGAATGTGAAACATATATTGAAAATAAGAAAGAAGAAAAAGCAAAAGAAAAGTGAAAAAACAATATGAAAAGAAATATAGAGAAAAATAAAGAGATAGATATATTGAAAATAGAAAAATAAAGAGAGGATATTTTGAAAAGAAAGGAAGGAAAAAAGGAAAAAATATTAAAGTAGAGTTAATATTTTTAAAGTACATTTTCTTTTAGGATATATTTTCATAGAGATTATTTTACGATTTTAGGGACAGTTTAGAAGCCCACTTGTTAGGGGGCTATTTTCCATTCGATTTTTTCAGGATAGGATAGGATAGTATTTCCTAGGAGATTTATTTCCAGTATTCATTCATTGTAACCATTTTTCAGAGATTAATAAAACGAGATTTGAGCTGTGGTCCCGAAAGTAGCCGAACTACAGCTGCTCTGATTTCTCGTACCAGACGAGAATATGTAGGCATAGGATGCGATATCCTAGCGAGCACACTAACAACTAACTTGTGTTCTCTCGCTGCTGTGCGATCGAGACTTTCCCGCTGACGATTAATTGTAACCTTTTTTCTCTCTTGCCCCAGTGCATTTGAGACCAAGCCGTAATTTTGCCCATAGGTTCCCGACCTGTGAAACCAGTTGTTTTTCTCACTGCTGTGTGAGAATGTTTTGTTTAGCCGTAGTTAGCCTGAACTACGTAAAGCTCTAATCTTCCATACAGTATGGAAGTACGTAGGCACAAGACGCGAGGTCTTGGCGAGCCATTTCCCCGTAGTCCCGAACTACGTTGACTCTGACTTTCTCTCTTGAGAATACGTAGGCATAGAGCGCGACGCTCTATCGAGTCAATTCCCTTCCGTTTAGATTTAGCAGCCGTAGATAGATTTTTTTGCATCCTTTAGACAACCCAAGCAAGCGTGGATCCCGTCGAGTACGACGGACGTGAGGGGTGCTAATACCTTCCCCTTGCGTAACCGACTCCCGAACCCAGGTTTTGGTTGCGATGACCATACCTTTCCCCGTTTTTTGCGAGGTTTACTTCGAGCGTTTCCTTTCCCGCTCTGAGGGATAAATAACGCACGGTGGCGACTCTTCTGTCAGCCGACGCCGATTTTCGCAGTAGCGACACAATGCCTGTACATCATCGGCGAAACTTTATCCAAAAACATACTATCATCAATTATGGGTATTTAGCTTTCGTCATCCTCCCTCAAATCTTTGCTATATAGCAGTGCGATAAAGGAAGTGGAGTAAATTTTTTACTTTTTTTTTGATATTTTTGTGATAAATGAGAAAATGTGAGTAAATACGAATGAATTTGATCAAAACATGCATAATTATCACATTAAAAATACCATTAATAAACGTCAATGTCTAAAAGCAAATAGCAATTAACAGAAAAGAAACTACAAATGCTTTAAAAAACATGATCTAAAAATGTCAGCATGGAGGAACTGGGCTTTTCTTCCTTGATCAGTTGGCTTGAGAAGATGCATCTTGAAGTCCCCAAACTCATTCAGGTGTGAGGCGAATACGCACAACCAAACTCCCTTCTCGAAAGGATATGCATCCCTCGTCAATCAATTGTTGCACCCTGGCCTGGAAAGCTTTGCAATCTTCGGTTGAATGCCCTATTGATCCAGCATGGTATCCACAATGTGCCTTGGGATCATACCCAGGAGGGTATGGTTCTGGAACTGGTTTGAGAGACTTAGGCTCCACTAGTGAATTTCGAATCAAATGTGGTAGAAGTTGAGTGTAAGACACAGGAACTACATGGAGAGGAGGGTTCCTTCTTCCCAAATTATTGTGAGGCCTATGTTGATTTGCATAAGGAGCAACCCAAGGTTTCTGACATGGTTGCTTACATATTATTGGTTGTCCTCTCGGGATCCAAAGGTGGATGTCGTCATCTTCCTCAACGTCGTTAGGATGCTTTCCCAAGTGACTTTTCAAAGTCTCTTCAGCAGATACAACCCTTTTAGACTTCTCTTCCATCTCATCTCTTGAGATCATGGTCTCCACATGATTATCAGAGGATAAAGACATCTCATATGCAAAAAAACTCAACCTTTTCCTTGTGGTACCGAATTCTGATTGGTCCACAAAACTCTTGTACTTCCTCTTTTCCAGATCTTTGAGTTGAACCATTTGGGATATGGCCTTCCTTTCTGGTCAATCTTTGCAACTTATTTCGAAAGCTTTCACATTCTTCAACAGCATGCCCTATGGTTCCAGTATGATACCCACACTCTGCCCCTGGGTTGTCTTCCTCGAAGATTATGCGCTTGTTGTTAATTAGCTCTCAAACTTTATTCTTGAATGACCAACAACCTTCAATAGAGTGCCCTCTCGCCCCCTTATGGTATTCACACTGCGCATCAGGATCATATCCAGGTGGAAGAGGAGTACGAGCTGGCCCGAGGGATATGGGTACCACTAATGAACTCTTAATCAGGTATGATAGTAGTTGTCCACACGGTATAGGAATAAGGTCCAGAATAGGACGTGAATGAGACTTCTTACCGCCTCTTTGGTTTAAATTTCCCTGTTCTTGGGATACAACAGGTGATGACCGTTGATTCTGAGGCTTTGGAAGAAACAGTTGGGGATAAAGACCAAGAGGAGCCACACACGATAGGCTATTCACTGCAGGTTGTGGAGTGGTAGGAACTGTGGGAATAAAACTCCTAGTTGTGGTACCTTCTTGAAGCTTTTCCTTTCTTCTTCCCATTTCTGGCGTCTGCTTCATCTTGCCTTCCCCGCTATTCTCATCTTTTCTCAGCTCAACTTGATTCTGCCTCAAGTGTTCCATGGTCTTCCAGCACTAAGTCAAGTTCAATACTTGTGTCGGGAAATCAACTGCGGATTATGGACAAAGGATCGATAAACTTTCTGGTTTAGGAAGATGATGATATGCAATGCAAATGAAATGAAAATGCAATGACATGCGAATGCAATGCAATACACAAACAGGATCACAGGTGCTATCACGTTCTGAGGTCAGACAGAAGAACAGATATCTCCGATCAAAGGAACCCCATAGGTAGGCTCTAAATGGGTAGGCGCCCAGAGTCATGGATATTTTCAAAGATATTATTACCATGACAAAGATTCATCTGATAATAATACCTTTGAAGGATCTCTTCTAGGTGAGGTTTTCGCGTCGTCCCACGAGGAAGACTCCTCGCGAGTCTCTACTACACAACCATCGAGTCCAAGGTTTCTTAAAGGGACCTCAGAGTCATAGATTGAGGTTGAAAATATCATTGTTAGAATAATGATACGTTCAAGGGATCTCATTTGATTGGGGCGTTCGCATCAACCCAAAAAGGAGTGACCCTCATGAGTTAACACTACCAACCACCATGGAAAAGGGGTAAAAGGTCCTTAGAGTTATGGATTCAACCTCAAAACACTACTGTCATGGCAAAGACTCACCACAACAATAACATCCTTAAGGGATTCCACTACACAACCACCATTCTAATCCTCGAGGGATTCCACTACACAACCACCATTGTAATCCTATGTTTTTCTCGGACTCGGGTATAGAGCCATCTCACAAAGTTCCCACAATCAGAGAACCCCCAATAGTATCAGAAGGAATAATAATAGGATATATAAAAGAAAACAAGCAATTAAATAATAAGAGAAGATAAATACGCAAACGAATCTAACTCTCGCGAATCGAGTCAAGTTAGGCTTGACTCTCTCTAGCATTGGGCTATGCAATTTATTCCCCAACAGAGTCGCCATCTGTCGTACCTCGAAAAATACGATCCTTGCGATGGACACGGAAAATACTGTTCGAAACAGAGTCACCACCGAACTTTATTTATCCCAAAGAGGGAAAGGAAAATATTGATAAAACCTTTAAGGAAATAAGAACATGGTCATCGCAACCAATATTCTAGGTTCGGGAATCGATTACATAGAGGGAAGGTATTAGCACCCTCTACGTCCGTTGTACTCAACGGGAACCTCTTGATTCGATTCGTGAGAGAAATTAGATACGCTTGTTTATCTTCTAAAGGAATTGCTTGCTAATGGGAAAAGGGTTGGTTTTTTAGGATAGGGTGCTCGCCAAGGATTGGGGCCCTTGTGCCTACATATCTTTACTTGTAAGAAGTGGAAAATCAGAGCGTTTGTAGTTCATAGGACTATGGGTAAAGGTTTAGGAATTGTGCTCGCTAGGATTATTGCAATCCTATGCCTACGTACTCTCAACAGATATGAGAGATTAGAGCAGCCGTAGTTCGGCCTACGGTTTGCTAAAAGGTTTGTATTTGGAATGAACGAGAGTTTAGGTCGCATTCTAACTGCTAAATGTTGGCTTGTCTGCTCGCTAGGGGAGGATGAAGCACGAGTTTGTTATGCGCGGAAGAAGGGACTAAACAATGTTCTTGGTAAAAGGATTATTTGAGTGGTAGGTCGCGCGAGGGCGAGGAATAGTGTTTATAAGTATTGGGATATTTAACTAGAGGTGACGACTACCTGAAGCTTAAGAAAGACTTCTCGGACCCAAGTAATCGGGAGAGTGAACCAAAGACTTGGAGCTCTCTCTTTTTCAACCTCAAAGGCGAAAGGATAGAATTGAGTATGGTTTGAATAAGTTGAACGGATGACGATTACTTGAAGCTTAAGAAAGACTTCTCGGACCCAAGTAATCGGGAGAGTGAACCAAAGGCTTGGAACTCTCTCTTTTTCATCTAAGTGTTTAGGAAAATAGATTTGAATTTGTTTATCGTTTTTAGAAGATAATTGTTCAAGCTTAAGAAAGACTTCTCGGACCCAAACAATTGGGAGAGAGAACCAAAGACTTGGAACTCTCTCTTTTTCTTTTATTGAAATTCTGTTATTAAGTATTTTAGTTTGATTTAAAGAAAATGCTTGATATGAATCGAGGTTTAAGTTTGCGTGTGGAACGAGCAAGGTTAAACTAATGGATAGGAGGTCCTATGGGCATAGGATAAGGTTGATGGCGAGGCCAAAGCACTCGACTCACAATGGTATTTGGAAATGGGCTTAACATTAAGTCAAGATATTAGTTTGAAAATGGATTTGAACAAATAAGTATAGAGTGGCATCAAAGTATGAAATCAAACATATAAGCGTAATATTTAATCCTCACACAAGCAATCATCAATTCAATCAACAGGGTAAGAAAAAACAAGCAAAATCAAATGATAACTTAATTAAATATCACATAGAATATCAAAAATATTTAATAAACCAATTATTTACTATTAGAAAAACATAAGCTAATGTGCTTTCTTATAATTAAATTAAGTTAAATTTTTTTAATAAAATAAATTATCAAAATTAATTAGTGAAATAACTAAAGGAATTAGGTAGTCCGAAAAGAAATTATGAATTAATTAGTGAAAAGAAATTTTATATTTTTAGAATTAAGGAAAAAGAACAACTTAATTGATAAAAAAAATTAGTTGAAGATAAAATATTTTTTGAGTTTTTTAGACTTAATATATAAATTTAATTAATAAAATTGAATATGGTTCTCTAATTAATTAATTAAGAAAATAATTAAGAAAATAATTAATTGTAAAATAAAAGTAACTAAATATTTATGGGTTAATCAAACTAAGTTAAATATATACACTTAATTAAGAATAATAAATAAACAATCAAGTTTATAAAAAGAAAAGAAAAATGAAAAGCTAAATGGGCTAAGATCAGTAATGAAATGGGGGTGTATCCAGCATAGGGCATTAAACCCATCACAACTCAAGCCCACTCGTTGAGGCTCCACATAAACCCTAGTCAAACGGTTGACTGTGGGAAAGAAAATGGCACGTTGGATGGGTGGACAGTCAACTCTGACTCCTAATCCAAAGGTGGAAAACGTGTGTGCACAGATGGAGACAAAGGGCTTACATAGGGTCACATAAAAGGTCCAGACCGGTGAAACCTGTCATCGACTCCACTTACCACCGCCCAACCATTACACGCGGCCTTGGGAATCAAAGAAACACACATACCTAAGCTGGACTTCTCAGATTCTCAACAAACTCTTACTCCAAAAATAAATTCAAAACTAAATCTCTTCCCTAGCCCCTTTCTTCCATCTCTCAACATTTCCCTCAAACCCAATCCATTTCCGAAAATCTTAATAACAAACTTTTCTCGACCTCATTGTATACGGGTAAATGGTGTTCCAAACGCGGACATGAAAACAAAATCATGGCAAAAATAGGAAGCACGAAGTAAACAGCAAGCAAGAGAAAGCACGAATCAAACATCAAGCGTAAATCAAGCATCAGACAGATCCAAAACCCTATCCCCAATCAAACCCGTGAGCCTTTTGATTTCATACATTTAAGAAATCAGAACCAAAATGCAGAAGACAGAAAGTTCAAAGGTTTACCAACGTCGCGATGCTTTAGAACTAATTCCACATGTACTCTGTTTTACTTGATTGAATCTTATTCCTTCCCTTTTCGTTACTCTTTCTGCGGGTTTTCGGCCTGAATGAGTTTCAAGGTGAAAACTCAATCATCTTTGTAGAGAAACAAATGGTGGTTTTAGCGGCACTTCATTAGGTTTTTTTTCTTCTTTCTCCGCCTCCTTGAACGAACAGTGTCAAATATATAGGGGCTTGATACGTGTGAATTAGGGTTTATTTTAGAGTAAAACCGTGTGAAATTTTGGGTGCAAATTGGGTTGCTTTTTGGTAGTAGGAGTAAAAATCGTATGATTTATGACTCCTTTCTTACGATTTTTTTTTCTGTTAGCAGCTTTTGGAAATATCTGTTTTTACCCTGATTTTCACCATGTAAATTCCTGGGATTTTTACTGTGTAAATTATGGTTTTTTACTGAGATGAAATTACTGATGCGTAATTCTTTGTTTTGGCTGTTAAACTTTGCTGCTATAATCAAACTGTTTCCAGAATTCTTACTGTTGGTTTCTTGTTCCTGCAGAGTATATGAGGACAATGCCCATTCTTACAAGTATTATATGATGGCCTGGGCAAGATGATGTATTCATCGTTCATTAAAGATTCTTCAACCAATTACCATGAACTTTCAACTAAAATCCAGGGTAATGAATCAAGGGACTTTTCTCTCGGTTATTCTTGTATAACATTTAAAACTTTAGTGTTCTTTCAATATGCTCTTCATTCCTTTAGATATTATTTCCACTTCAATATCTAAATTCTGCATCTTATGACAGGAACATTGATCACCTTAACATGATCTGTAGAATTTGACCACTGGTTATAGGTGAACAGGTTGGCCATTAGGATATTTATCAGCATATATATTCTGCCTTGAGTCAACGACTGCATTTGCGACTCGAGGGGCCGACATTTTGAGCCACCAAGAATGCATGACGACCTCTTATGGAAGAAAGAAGGCAGGATCCTCCCTTTTGCTATGGAAGAAGCGTAGGGATCAAGAGGCCTTTTGGTATATGTAATTCCCAAGTCTTTGACAAATTCAGGTCATGACATGTTAGTTAACGTAGGTTTAGTGCCTGATAGAATTTGCTGCACAAATTTGAGTTAATCTACATTCGTTGGAGCTCGCGAGTTTCTCCCATATACCAACATTGATTCTTTTTTTGACCCGTTACTATGAGGCTTTAATGTATTCTTTGTACCACTTTATAACTTGTATATATTTTGAACCATGAGAAGATATGTAACAATTACTTTCCTTATTCAATGTTGTATTTACAGCTTATTTGGAGTAATCCAAGCCTTGAATATTCTGCAGTGCCATGACCTAAGGTACTTTTTAAACTTCAAACCATGTAATAGTTTTCAAAAGGTTTCTTAACTTTCTTTTTCTGCATTAGGATAAGGTATCATGTTCATAATACAGCTAGACTTTAGAAGTGCCAAAAGCTAAAATGGCTCGTGGCTCAATGAATTGTCCATGCCTTGAAGGCAATGATCTCTAACAAATTGTTTATAAAGTCATGAAGACTTAAAAGAGTTTTGATAATCTCACAACTAATTCACAATAATGACCGAGGCATACTTCCCATGGCATACCAGGCCTGAAGGCAGTCCTTGAAGTAGAAACCTTAATCATGGTCTTGAACTCGTTTGCATTATAACTTAATAAACACAGTTTGGCCCTTTACGCATGATCTTGATGTCACTTGAGAGTTTAAATCCTCTAACTTGATTACTTTTAAGATCATATAGAAAATAAATAAATTGGGGTCTACCACTTACCCGTATGGCATAACATATTAGCTTGAACTTTATTCCAATTTTGAAAGGCATATCCCAAAAAAACGACTTGAGAATCAATCGAAACGAGGCTTGAAATTATTTTGAAATCAATTGACCTTATCTTGTATAATTTGATCCCATGGCCTAAAACCATCTTGGAATAAAATAAATCATGCCTCAAGATGACCAAATCAAACAACTGGGACAATTGTTTATGAATACATATCTACCAAAACTTGCAAAAAAAAAATGTAATCACCATAAGCACGAACAAAAACCTCCATACCCTGTATTCAAAGGAACAAGGCCAAGCTTCACATGATTATCTTAAGAACGGTATTGAAGTAGAAAGACACTCAGTATGAGTAGGTATGACAAATTTGGGGTATGACAATAGTAAGGAAAGTTTTCTCTGTGAACGCATACGTAGTCAAAAAATATTTTGCTTAAGAGACCCGGTGGACATAAAAAGAAAAGTCCAGGAAAAAATGGGGCATCCCAGCGAACCAAAAATAATAGGTTTGGGAAAAATTTAGGGATAAAAGAAAAATGAATAAACCCGCAAAGTTGAAAACCTGAAAAGGCGACTTTGGCAATAATGGGTATCTCGGTGGATCGAAAACCCGCAAGGGCGATTCAGACAAAAGTTAGGAATTTAAAAGCAAACGATTATGGTCTGCATCTGACTTGTAAACACAGTTGGACTCTTGAAGAACCCGAGGGTCAATGAATCAGTCTCTTCAAAAGACAGAGCATTAGTGAAGCATCGAAAACATGCAAGTCATAGTCGAATCGACACATGGTGGTTGTTTGTTTCCACATTACCGACATTTGAATATCTTTGTCATTTGTACGTTTTGCGCAATGTTCTCTTTTTAGGAGTTGCATCCGTTGTAATTTTCCTATTTATAGGCCCATTTTAATCAATGAAGTATTTTCCACAAAGAGCTTTCCTTTTCTTGTTTTTGCTTTTACTGTTTTGTTTGCGAAATGTCTGAAATTTTTTATAAACTTTGCATACGAAAACTTTGGGGCTTTGCTAATCATATTTAAAAACGATGTTTTACTTGAATGACGTCATGGATGGTGACCGAAATAGCCATTATTGCATACAGGACACGCTATTTGTTTGTTATTTACAGGGTTCCCTTCACCGAGTAATGTTCCCAGATCAGAAATGTCTCACAAGCAATGATGGGTATGTATCCACAACACGGTAAGATTGAGCTCATTCCCCGGAAGCAGCGAAAGCTCAGCGTTGTTCCCCGACAGGATCTATGTCATTGACTTCACTCCTCAAGCAGAGATTAATGTTGATTCCCTCGACGAGTAATTCAGAAATGGTAGACATCCGCAGCAGAGTCCAATGGTCATTGGTCTTCTTCAAAGTGAGATCTTTGGGACAACTTTCCGATGGATGTTTTTCTCGATTCCCAGCAGATTGGAATTGTCCCTGGAAGAGTTCTTTTCCAAAAGGCCATTAAGGGCATTTTTCTTCAACAAGTTTTCTTGTCGTTCTTCTCGGCACCTTTTCTTGGTGGTGTTTCTCCTCATTTACATTTTTCATAGCATCCTCCCAAATGCGTAGCATTTCCATTTCATATGGAGCATTACGCCATATTCAAACATATGCATGCAGAGTATAAGCCAAGTTTGATACTTTTGTTGCCAGACATCTCTCCAGCAGTTAACGACATAATTCATGAGACTTTGTGGTACTTTACCTCAGCAAAAAATCATCGATGGATGCTTTTGCTCCCCAACAGGGTTTGCTTGTTTAAGTTTCTCTTTCCCCAACGGAGTTCTCTTTTCAGGTTGTAAATCGGTCGATTCTACTTCCTGCCTATCCTGGATGTTATCTCGACTTTTGGTTGGTAGTCTGTTGTTTTGTGGATGTTATCCCGACTTTTTGTTGGTAGCTCGTTGTTTTGTGGATGTTATCCCGACTTTTGGTTGGTAGCCCGTCGTTTTGTGGATGTTATCCCGACTTTTGGTTGGTAGTCCGTCGTTTTTTGGATGTTATCCCAACTTTTGTTTGGAAGTTCGTCGTTTTGTGGATGTTATCCCGACTTTTGGTTGGTAGTCCTTCGTTTTGTGGATATTATCCTGACTTTTGGTTGGTAGTCCGTCGTTTTGTGGATGTTATCCCGACTTTTGGTTGGTAGTCCTCTCTTGTTCCCCTGCAGAGTCGTTATCCCAACTTTTGGTTGGTAGTCTCCTTTCTTGGTGATCCTAACTTTTGGTTAGTAACCTTTACCCTGACTTTTGGTTGGCGGGTCTTCTTTCATCCCCCGCGGAGTCGTTATCCTGAATTTTGGTTGGTAGGCTTTGTTTTCGGTCAAGCACGCATTCAATAGACGTCTTGGTGATTCTGACTTTTGGTTGGTATTTTTTTTCTTGGCGATCCTAACTTTTGGTTAGTAGCTTTTATTCCGACTTTTGGTTGGTAATCTTCTGGGTAATCCTAACTTTTGGTTAGTAACCTCTTCCTCACAACTCTTGGTTATAATTCTCTGGGTGATCCTAACTTTTGGCACCTCTTCCTCATAACATTCGTACATAGTTCTTCGGCGATCCTGACTTTTGGTTAGTAGGCATTGTTGTCTTCTTGACCAGTTACCTTTTCGGTTTCCCAACTTTTGGTTGGTACCCGCTGTTTTTAAGACCACATTCGGATGGTAATCTCATCATTATGTACATCCACGTAGTTTGCAAATTTTTGGATTCTTTTTGTATTCAATCACCTTTTACCTTGAATTTTTGAAAGCGGTTGCTTTTCATACCTTCAGGTCCAAGTCGATTGAACAGAGGCAGTTGTTGCACCCCAAAATTTGTCCACACTCTTTCTAAGCTCGGCTGGCTTTTGCTTCGCATTCATATGCATATCATCTAGGTCGATCATTTCTCGCATACTGTCCATGTTATCAGCCAGAATGAATTTATCGGCATTACAGCCGCTTTGTTCGCATTTTAGATAGTTTGAACCAGTTCAAATGATAGGATTTATTTCGAAATCAAACGAAGGTTGTATTCTTCCTGGTGGTTTAGTCCGTGCTGATAATTGTGGTGCGTTAGTTTCTCGCTTTCAAGCATTTCGGTATTCGACTCTTTCATCTGTTTTTTATTTCGTTGCATTTTGTGATTTGCTTTTATCAGTTGTTTGGTAATTTAGGTTTAATTTTGATTTGTTTAGATTAGTTAGGATTTTATTTATCTTTTTTAATATTATTTTTTTAATAGTTAATAATTAGTTTAAGATTTAGTTATGTTAACATAATATAATAGTAGGGTTGTAATATTAATTAGAATAGGTTTTTAATTAGAATTTAGATTAGAATTTAAAAATTAAAATTAGATTTAGAATAGAATTAATTAATTAGAATTAGAATTATATTAGGGATTTTAATTAGAATATAATTAATTAGTTAATATTAGAATTATTACAAGAAAAATTAAGAAAAATAGAATGTAACAGCAGTGTTCAAAATTTTTTGTACGTTCCCTCAACCCCAATTGCCCCAAGCTCCACTCCCCTCTCCAAGGCAGCCTGCACACATCCCATACACGACAAATCCACAGACCTCAACTGTACCGCACCATAGAAAATCTGCTACAGCAGTGATGTACCGTTGCACACCGTTTGCACAAAAACGGCCAAAAACGCTTGCAACAATTCGCTGGCTTGTATCGCAACAACAACACATATCTGCTACAAAAAGGAGAAACCAACGGATCCCAAAAAAAAGGAAAAAGGAGCGAAATTGTTCTTCTTTTTAAAAACTCACTTTCTCCAACTTATCCAGGGAGAAACCATGAACCCCTTCCAAAACCCCTGTAGCCTCTTTCAAACTCAAATCTCACCTTCAATATTAAAAAAAAAAAACAAATCAAGATCATCTCTTAAGCTCCCAACTATGTCTTCAAACCGGAGCCCTTTTTTTCTCTGGTTTTCTTCACCCATTCAAACCCCAACAACTCACCCTCTTTTTCTTCTTTCAACCCACTCTTCAACTCAGAAAAAAAAACACAATCCTCCAGCAAACCCAAACCCAAACCCATTTAAGTCCAACAAATAACGACCCATTTCATACCCAAAATAGAATAGCAAAGAGAGTAGAAGAGAGATCTGAGAATGAATACGAAGAATATTGGGATCGAGCAGCGAAAAGGTTAGAACGAACGTTCATCCTTTTCAATGTGTGGCTTGCAACTTTTTTTGTTGATTTCGTGGCCATTGTTTCTTTCTCTATTCTTTTCCATTGATGTGTTCCTTTATTGGTGTGTGTTGGTTTATTAGATTGATGATTGGACCGTGCAAGCTTGATGACCCATTTGCTTCAACCGTTTTTTAATAAGCTGATGCTTTTTTTTAAGTGGGGATGTTAAAGTTTTCTGAAGTTGCTGGTTGTTGCGGTTGGGCCTGCGACCCATGGTATGTGTTACACACCATCCTCTTTTCTTTGACCCCTCACATTTTGAGGTCCTCGCTGGATATAAGGGATGATGGACTTAATTTGAAGCCCACATGAGTTCCTAAACCACAATCCGTTTTTGGCACCTCCCGTTTTTTTTTGTTTTTTTTATTATTTATTATTTTACTTTTTATTATTATTATTATTATTTTCTAGATTAGTATTAAACAAGTTTTTTCTAAAGTTTTGTAAATATATTTTTTAAATAAATTTTAAGAGTTTTTTTTAATATCTATTCTAAATAGTTTTTTTTAGAGTTTTAATATATTTTCCTAGTTAGATTTTAGAGTTTTTGTCTATCTTTGAGGTCTTATTTTCATATTATGTCGTTTAGGGTCGATGAAGAGACTTCGAAGTTATTGTTTGTCAAATTATTGACGAATAATAACAAGTCCGAGACCAATTTTTGTTTTAACTTTTCATTTTCATTTTTTATTCTTTTTATTCATTTCTATCGCTTTTGGGTCAATGACGAAATTTTACAAGTTGTTATCGGTCAAACTATTGATATATGACAATTTATCCGAGACTATTTTATTTTCTATTTCATTTCTTTTCATTTTTTCATTTTCATTTTATTTTTTGAACCGATGAAGTCTCCGATTCATAAACGTTATTTTTTTGAAGTTGTTAAAACCTTCATTATTTCAAATCTATAGAAAATGACCATTTGGGTCATTTTCTCTACTTTGGGATCGTGAGAGGTTTCCTTCGGTTAGTTAACATGAAGTTTGCAATTAAGACGAGGTTTAACTTTATTTTCGAATTCATTTCAGTCTTATCCTATTTTTAGTGTTCAATGAAGTCTTTACATTCGTAAATGTCAACTTATTGAAGTCGCTAATCTTCATTATTTCAAATCTGTAGAAAGTGATCATTTGGACCATTTTTCTATACTTTGGGATCGTGCGAGATTACCTTTGATTAATCAACGCGAGTTTATGATTAAGACGAGATCTCACTCCTTTTGACCTTTTCCACTTCACTAATTATTAACCTCCGACTTACATTTCTGTTAGTATCTCACTGTTTTTATATTCCCGCACATATTTTTTCTGTTTACATTTTATGTTGATATTATCTTGTTCATATTATTGTTATTGTTCATATTTCATCATGTCATATTATACATACTGTCATCTAACCCTTCCCTTGTTTATTTCATTCAAAATACCAAAACATGATAAAACTATCGAAACCCTAAAAACCTAAAGTTGGTGGACTGTCGATCATTATCTTAGGCTTTGAAGGTTAACCTTTGTACATAAGTCCTAATCTGTTTGCTTTGTCTGAACTTTTCTCTGTTGAGTCTTAAAACCTTGGTCTCGTACCAAGTTCATTTTCAAAATTCTTTTCATAATAAAACTTGAATGGTTGTGGAGTGGTTAGGCGTAGACCTTCTCCTATCCCGAGTGCTTAACATTACCTTTAGGGTTCATTGTCGCAAAACACATACCATTCAAGATCAAAACATTTTTAATAAAGAGAATGAAGTTCTCTTTGTATTGAACTAAAAAGAGATGATTGAGTGCAGACTTTTTCCTCTCCGAGTGTCAGGATACTCGCTGTAGAGTGTGTAGTCTCGATACTCGTCTTTCAATACGAAGACGTGACTATGTTCGCTGCACCTTTTCACAACAAAACTTTGAGATAAAGAATTGGGTACTACCCGCAAGGGGTTACTATCCGAGGACCTATTTCACCCCTAAAAAACAACTCCCACAAACCAAATGTGACATCTTGCCTCGAATGGCGAAAATTAATCTTTTCAAAAAGGATATGCTACATTCGTTCTACCGCATACAGGTAACACCTAAGACTCCCCAAGCGAGTTGCAATACACCTAATTGCTAGAATGCGCATGTTAGCATCATCCATCAAAAACATCGGTTACCCGTAGGCCAAACTACGGTTGTTCTGATTTCTCATGCTGTTGAGAATACGTAGGCACAATATTGCAACAATCCTAGCGAGCACTCTTCTTTCTTTTTCACCCTTTCCCCGAGAAGGACATGCTATGTCCGTTCTACCGCAAATAGGTAACGCCTAAGACTCTACAAGCGAGCTGCAATACACCTAACTGCTAGAATGCGTATGTTACCATCGTCTACCAAAATTTCCCAGTCAACCGTAGGCCCGAACTACGATTGCTCTGATTTCTCATACCAGATGAGAATACATAGGCACAAGACGGCGATGTCTTGGTGAGCACACTTTCCCATCCTTCACCCGTAGTTTCCCGAACTACATTTGCTCTGATTTCTCATACCAGGTGAGAATACGTAAGCACAAGACGGCGATGTCTTGGTGAGCGCACTTTTCCACCTTTCACGCGTAGTTGGCCGAACTATGGCTGCTCTGATTCTTCACTTCTTTTAAGTGAAGAAACATAGGAACAAGAGCCACAATCCTTGCCGAGAAGCCTCCCCCCGTCACCCGTAGTTTCCCGAACTACGATTGACTCTGACTTTCTCATACCTGTTGAGAGTACGTAGGCATAGGACTGCGAAGTCCTACCGAGTCTCTTCTCCCCCTCTACCTCTTTTTCCCTATTTCTCGCCATTCTCTTTATCCCTTGGAACACTCATAGAAAGTAATAACCTTTAGCAGATATCTTCACACGTAGACAAACAGATGGTTCCCATCGAGTACGATGGATGCAAGGGGTGATAATACCTTCCCTTCGCATAACCGGCTTCCGAACCCGTTCTTGGTTGCAAGACCATCTTATCCGTTCTTTCTTAGGGTTTTCTCGATGTTTCCCCTTCCCCGTATGGGATAAATAAAGTTCGATGGAGACTCTTCTGTATTTTCATTCTCGCCTCTTCGTCGTTGCATTTTTTTGAGCAGCAACAGCTGGCGATTCTGCTGGGGACATCCTAGCAAGCCAAACCTAGTTTGTTTGTCGCATGTTTGATTTATTTGCTGTTATCATTTATTGTGTTGTGTTCCTCTTACCTGTTAGGTTCATTGGGGATGGTTTGTGAGGATAAAAGCTTTCTACCCGAGCTTTCTAGTATACATTAAGATTATGAGGTGGTTTCTTTCTGATTTACGAGACTTAGGACTCGTCGAGTTGGTTTGAATTCCACCGCTCAGTTGACGCCCCTTTGAGATGATTATGTCTTACGAGTAATCGTAACGGCGTCTTTATTTCCGACCAGGGAGCCCATGATTCTCAAGACAGGAATGGTTCAGTGTTGTTCTCATTTACTATTCAAATGGTATGCCTCTCATCTGCCGAAGGAAGGGCCGTTTGTGGAAAACGAGGAGAAGTTGAAATGGTCTCGACGCATTATGTCTCTAGCAGCCGATGATATTGCTTGGTATTCCCATGAATACTATGATGTGGAGATCATTTTTAGTTGTGGAGAGTTTGGTAATATGCCTCTGATTAGTAGGGCTGGTTGCATCAATTACAACCCAGTCATGGCATTACGTCAGTTGGGCCATGCTATGGAGGATGAACCCGAAGCGGAGAAAGTTCAAAGCTTCTTTTTGCTCACCACAACTGAAGATCCTGCGTTTGTCAGGAAAATTTCTAAAGCATGGACCAAAATCCATATGAAGGGGAGGAGAGAGTTGAAAGAAAAGAACTGTGTGGCTAAAGAGCCATATAATCGATGGTTGCTAGCTAGAGTGGCTGAAAACTTGCTGCCATTTCCTCCAGAACCCTCCATGCAAGAAAAACCTCCTAATCCCACTCACGTATCTATGGAAGAGTATCAGAAGCTGAAGCTAGTGGTAAAAAGGTTGACCAAAGAGAATCAAGACCTTCAGGCTGAAATTCACCAAGCAGGTGTGGAGAATGGCCAATACAAGAGGAAGATAGAGGTTGAGCAAGACCAAGTGGCTGAAAGCAGCAAAATGTTGAAGCTAGAGATGGATCTGAGGTCCGTGTATCAAAATGGTTTTGAAAGAGCCGATACATCAGTGAAAACTCTCCGACAATGCTTGAAGGAAGCAAAAGAGTCTTGTGAAAGAGTGTGGCATTTCTTTGAGCTAGCTTCTACCGAAAAGAAGAAAACAAGGGAGAAACTTGAGGCCAACATTGATGACCTCGGAGAGCAGTTGAGAGGTGTGTTAACTCTAGACGAAGATGAGCAAAAACTCAAGGAAGAAGCATTAAGAGCTTCATATGTCACCCCTGGCATGTGGAACAACAAATGCTTAGAGTTGGAAACCGCTCAGGAAATAGCCACTTGTTGCACCCCAAAATTTGCCCTTTCGTTTTAACTTTGACTGGCTTTTTCTTCGCATTCATCTAGGTCGATCATTTCTCGCATATTGTCCATGTTATCATCCAGAATGGATTTATCGAGATTACATCTGCTTTGTTCGCATTTTAGACAGTTTAAACCAGTTCAAATGATAAGTTTTATTTTGAAATCGAACAAAGATCATACTCTTCTTAGTGGTTTAGTCTGTGCTAACAATGTTGGTTGTTTGTCCAAGTGACGGGTCATTGGACTTTGTCAGAAACCCTAATTTGGAGTTGTGTTCAACTTTTTCTCAAGGCTCAGTTTAGGACACATTGCACACACACAGCTTCCTCTTGGGCTACTTGACAATGAGACCTTTTATTTCGTGCAATCCCATGTAACTTGCATGTATCCCTCTCCCATTTTCGATGTACTCTTTCATATTTCTTTGATTATGGTTTATCTTCTAGGAGCACCCCTAGGGACCAGCGTAGATTAAACCGTTTTCAAACTAATTCTCGATTCATCATCGAGCCATTTTCAAACACCGCTTTGTAAGTCGAGTGCTCGTCCACATTCTCCATCAACCTATCGCATACATTGTCACACTTCATTGTGGTTTCGATATTAGAAGCACCCCTAGGAACTAGTATCGTTTCTCACACCTTAACCCTTGATTCGTCGTCAAGTCGGTTCCGTTTTTCAATCCAGACCCTCGACTCGTTGTCGAGCCACTTTGTCAAACCCACTTCCATTCCACCACGGTTTTGCATGCAAATATAAGTCAAACCCTTGATCCAACATCAAGTGGATTTTCTCATCAAACTGTTAAACTAATTCACCACAATTTCTTTTCAAGCTTTTCTCTATTTCTTTTGTTTCTTTGAGCCTAAAAACCTTGGTCTCGTACCAAGTGCATTTTCAAAACTCTTTTCCTAATAAACTTGGATGGTTGTGGAGTGGTTAGGCGAAGTATCCTGAGTGCTTGACATTACTTTTAGGGTTCACTTTCGTAAAACACTTACCATTCAAGATCAAAACATCTTTAATAAGAGAATGAAGTTCTTTTTATATTGAACTAAAGAGAAAGGATTAAGTGTTGACTTCTTTCTTTCTGAGTATCAGGATACTTATTGTAGAGTATGTGGTCTCAATACTCGTCTTTCAATACAAAGACATGACTGTATTCGCCACACCATTTTCACAATAAATCTATTGAGATAAAGAATTGGGTACTACCCGCAAGGGGTTACTATCCGAGGACTTACTTCATCCTTAAAAATAACTCTCACTTTCTAGTCTTGTATCCGTAGTTTTCCGAACTACGTTGACTCTAACTTTCTCATATATGTTGAGAATACGTAGGCATAGGACCGCGAGGTCCTACCGAGTCTTTTTTCCCTGTTTCTAAACCGGTATCTTTCCCCTTAGAACACTCTTTATAGCAGTATCTTTTAGCAAATATCTTCACGCATCGACAAACAAATGGTTCCCATCGAGTACGATGGATGCGAGGGGTGCTAATACCTTCCCTTCGCATAACCGGCTTCTGAACCCTCTCTCTTGGTTGTGAGACCATCTTATCTGTTTCTTTCTTAGGGTTTTCTCCATGTTTTCCCTTCCCCTTATGGGATAAATAAAGTTTGATGGCGACTCTTCTGTTCTTATGTTTTCGTCTCTCCGTCGTTGCATTTTCGAGTAGCGACAATATGAAAAATTAAAATAAGTAAATAAATAAAGGTCTAAACAAATGAATTTATGAATTCTAGCATTTTCTTGTGTATAAGAAATTATTGTTCCTTGAATTTTTCCATAATTTGTCACCAAATTTCAGTGCAATCAAATAAGTTAACTGAAAATCAATATTTTTTTCAACTTCAATGCAAAATCTGACGTCAAAACCTGAAACAATGAACGACAAAAACGACTTAAAAATGATCTGAAACATAATAATAGCATATAAAGAGCAGTTGTTATAGTGGTTAGTAGGTTCTTCTACTGGGTATCCTTAAACAGTGATTCCTAACAACGACCAAATTTGATCGTTGACGTTCGCGGTCCAAATAATTTAGAAAATATAGTACAGGGTAAGTAACTTTGTCCATATCAAAAACCCTTGAATTAATAATAACCAAAAATTAGAAAAACGACAATAAGTAAATTTTGGGGATTTTGTCTTTAGAAAAGAACGAGCAATTTAACGAAATTAACAATCAAATTAAAACATTGATTCACTGATTATGAAGATGCTTATGGGGTATATCATCTGTTCAAAGATTTTTTTTCCCTTTTATGATTCTAATCTAATTTGATTATAAGAATAACCAATTATATGATGATGAATCTTATACGAACTCTGACTGAGACAAATTACAACCCTTAAATAGTCATAAATTATGACTAATTTAAATTATTGCAAACAGTTACAAAAATACAATTAATTTAAAAATTGAATTCAATCAAACTCTATAACTACCATGATACATTCAAACAAAATCTATTCATACCAATACAAGCAATCATTTAGATTAATTTGAATAATCTTGATTCTAGATTAAAATCATCAAGTGGTCTTATCAAAATAGATTAAAGCAATAATAATTTTTGTGTGTTAACCAATAATCAAAAATTGAAATTACAAGACTAAGGTTTGAAAGAAAAGATATAGAATCATAAATTAACATTATAAGTCAAACCTCAATATCCTTAATGAAAATTTTGAAATCAACTAGAGCTTTAAGCTTCCATGGAATAGGTTTTGCACAATTCAAAATATGTAAATAATGGTTGAATAAAAAGAAGATGTTTCTGGCTGTTTGCAACCATATTTATAGGTATAAACATTAACTTAGTTTAGTAAAATGATCTTGAGCAAAAGTAACGTTTAAAATTAGCAATTGGGGTCATTATAAAAGATTAAGTGGCCTAAAAACCCGCAATCAGCTATATTGCTTTCTATATTCATATTTTTACCGTGAAGAAATCTGAATTGGGCTTTCCATTCAATATGAAAGTTGTATTTATACTCATTAGCTTTTCAACACTTATTTGAACGCCTTTATTGGGTTAACACGACCAAAGTTATGGTATGCACGATAAACAGGGGTCAATATGCAGATAATTCATAAAACCAATCAAAGAAATATATTAATGCTTGAGAAAGACTCAAGTTTAGGAAAAAAAATCTAAATTTGGGACTTAAAAAATTTGTAAGCGTCCAAGTACAATGCTAAAAAGAATGTGCCAAAATGCAATCATCAGTTTTCCAAAAAAAACACAGCAACTAAACTCAATATGACGGTAAAAAAAATGATTTTGAAAGAAAAATGTGGGAATTGTAGCACATGTATCCAATCCTATTTTTGTTAAATCAAAAACCTAATGGTTGTTATAAATTTATTCTAAGTTAAATGGATCAAGACAAGAATAGTGTATATGAACCCTTTCCTAGTATTTCAAGTACTTTATAATTTTTCTTATACTCGACACACATAAATAATCAGGATAATACAACATGTTTCGAGTTTGAACAAGACAGATGAAAACTCGAATGTAGGGAAGATAGAAATCTAGAATTTAAATAATAAAGAGGAGAGTTCAATTGTATGTGTTTTCTGAATCTGAAATAGTCTATTTATAGACCGAATGGTGTTGTTTCATAAGGTTGTGACCCTTAATAAACACACCATTTCACCAAGTAATGAAACCATTCCCACTAAGTACTTCAACTATTTGAGTTCAACAATAACAAATTGGAGTAACGACCACTGCCGTGCGTGGCGGTTTGCCACCACTAAGTGCTCAAGTGCCACATACAAGCCTTCACTAGCGCCTTTACGCCCGCGCCCTTGACATCAATCCCAAAGTCTGAGTTAGTGTCGATGATGATGACATCGAAGAGTGGGTTTGAAGGTTACAAGTGGCATAAGACTTGGGATCGCCACACTCATCCATGTGGCACTCTCTACTCTTTAGCTCCTTGATAAGTTAATGGGTATAACTCTAAAGAGTATTAAAGTGAGTTAAACTTTCAATGTGGAACTATTTCTTATACATTTAATGCTCGTTTAAGAGGTGTCTTATTATTATGGAATACACCAATGGTTATGCTTTTGATTAATATCTTAATTAATCACAACAATCATTTATTGTTCTAATAATGACAAAACCAATTCTAGAAAAGGAAACAAATTATGCTAATGCAGGTAAGCAGTTTTCAATTTGAACTTAAACTTAATGAAAACAACACAAAATCCAATCAAAATTTTAGATATCAAAGTTTTGAACATGTTATTCCATGTAATTATATCGATGTTATCTTGCACACTCTCTTTAATGGTTCTTTGTTAGGGGTGGAAATAAGCTGGGTCGAGCTAGGCTTTACCAAGCCTGAGTCTGGCCTACTAAAAAATTCAAAGCCTAAGCCTGGCCTGTAGCCTATCATAGGCTTATTTTTAGGCCTAAGTCTGGCCTTTTCGAAGGCCTGATTGGGCTACTAGCCTATTTAAAAGCCTACTTCATTTGAACGTTTGTAAATAAGAAATTAAACTAATGTTAAATAGACTAACATATTAAAATATCATTGAGACTAAATGTTTGTTTTCATTGTCTCATTCAAGTTTGTTTACCTATTATCATAAGTTTGATGATACTATTTGTTGGAGAGAACTTATGGGGGGAAAAAACTTATGACAACAACTTATGACATTGTTTATAATTATTTTTCTTATTTTCATAATTTGTTCAAAATAACTAAGCTTTATTTTCGTATTTTGATTCAAAGTACAAAATACAATATAATAATATTAAATTTATTGAATTTTTTATAAATAGGTCTGCCTTATAGGCTTAAAAGGCTTTTCTTACGGCTTGTGACCTAGCCTCTTTATCTAAATAGGCTTATAAAAAATCCTAGGCATTTTCTATTTAAGAAAAATCCTGACCTGGCCTGGGCCTATGTAGGCTAGGCCGTAGGCCCCTGTTAGTTGGCATCGCCTATTCTCTTTGCCTACATCTCTCACCTGGCACTTTTATGGTCATGTAATTTTTTTGTCTCGTGAATTTATCGTGAGAGAAACTCCAACTCTTACTTTGAGATGGCTGTAACACGGTGGGAGAACTGACTTTAAACAATGTTGCGGATAGCAAGAGTCGCCACCGACTTTTATTTTATCCATAAGGAAAGGTTATAAAAGAACAGGAAAGACCTTAGAGAATATTTTGGGTCCGGGGGGTAGGTTATGAAAAGGGAAGGTGTTAGCACCCTTTTCATCCATGGTTATCCATGGGCTCTTAGGTACTTAAGCTCACTTTTGAATTGTTTTGAAAGTGTAGTGTGCGAATAGCAAAAAATTTCAGAATAGTTTAATAATAATCCGTGTATGGATGTGAAAAAAAACTTGTTTGAAAATTTTGTTGGAAATTTGTTTAAGTGTGAAAACGTTTTGAAGTGAGCAAGTATCTAGGAGTAGCCTACCCTAATGTTTTAAGGTCTTTCTTATTCTTTATCCTTTCCTTAGTAAGACTATCCCTACTATAATGGAGTAGGTAGTCCTTACTTTGGATGTTAAGGGACATGTGAGGGACAATTGGATTTTTGAAGGCCATTGTGGGGTGTAATAAGCAAACTGGAGGGACTATCATCATTTTTCGAAAGGGACTCGATTCGTAAAGGCAACCATAAGGGACTTTGATGATTTTCTTTTTGAGGGACTTGCTTTATACACCCCACTTAACCATTATTCGTAGGCAACTTGAGGGATATCCTTAGGAAGTGAGACGGCGATTAAAATCGATTTACGTGTGTGACGTGTTTATTTTAATTATCTTTATTTAAAAGTGATCTAAATTTATTTTAATATTACATACATGTTGTTACACTCCCTAATTACTAACCATAATAATAATTAAATAATTAAACAACTTTACATCCAAGAAACAATTACAAAATAATAAGCAAAATAATTAAATAGCAAAGATAAATAAAATATAAATAAGCAATAATAAATAATAAAGGGGGTTAATTCTAAGTTTACTCGGCAAGACATCGCATCTTGTGCCTACGTATCCTTACGGGAGTGGAATCAGAGTAATCGTAGTTCCCCTCAAAAGGGAGGTTAGAGACTTATTGACTGTGGTCAAGGTCTCAAGGGGAATAAACATGTCTTAAGGACACGCTTACGTGGAGTGTAGAAACTCCAAATCTCTACGTTGAATTGTTAAGTTGTAATTAGGGTTAAATTAGGTTAGGGATTCCACGGCGGGAAACCCTAAAATGAGCGCGGCGGCTCTTTGACCTAATGCGAGGGGTAAAATGGTAATTTTGCCTGTGGCGAGGCATTTATGGAAAATTAGGGTTTGTGAGGTTGTAAGGGTTTGAAGTTGAGGACTATTGGCGCGGCGACCAAAAGCTAGACCTATCCTTCGGCTGTGTAGTGTGACAGAATAATAGTGATGGAAGCGTGAGACCTTTAAATCATACATCAGCAGAATTTTAAATGCGAAAACGTAAATGTGATTGTTAAGATTCGCAAGGTTACCACCGGGAAGCAGTTACAAAATAATGAAACTTAAATAAAACACCACGCAAGAGTAGAGCTGCAAAAGATGAACACCATTAGTAAACAAAGCTAGACAGTAATTGGACAAGAATACAATATTGAAGGTTTTTATTGTTCTTAAAGGAAAGATGTTAATTAAAATTATAAAAGAAAGAGCAATGTTTAACTTTAAAATATTTTAAACTTAATCTAAAAAAAAACTTTAACTTACATATTTTAAAATGATTTTTAAATTATTTATTTTGAAAAAGGTTTTTTATTTTATTATATATATAAAAAAAATTTATTTGCGTTATTTATTTTAAAAGAAGCTTTTTAACTTTATTATAAAAAGAAGTTTTTTTTTTTGATTTATTTATAAAAAGGTTTTTTTTTTTATAAAATAAAATGGTTTTTTTTTAAAAAACAACAAATTAAAAGTTAAAAAAAAACAGATTTTTAAAAAAACAAAAAAAAACAAAAATAAAAGAAAGAGGGTTGGGTCGGTCATCACCCCGGACCCAACCCGGTGGAAGTAAATTGACAAGAACATTTTTAGGGTTTCACACCCAAAGACCATTCGCAGCGCCGTTTCACCTTTCTTCTTCATCTCTCTCGATTGATCCTCTCCGATCATGTTAAGAAACCTGAAATCACAGAATGAATGTTAAACATGGTGGTATTACGCTCCTGGCTTACATTCTTCATTCGCGATTAGTGACGAACGGAGGCGATGATGTTGCTGAGCCTCCTAGGCGTTTGCCCGTCGTTGAATGAACGGCGCTGGTGAACTCGTCCCACTGAGCTCGTCTCGTTCCGATTTCTCTCTCTCTCTCTCTCGGATACTAGGGTTTGCTCGCGATGGTGGCTTCGCCGTTCTGTCTCTGTTAGGGTTTGCGATTTTGTGTGTTCTCTCTCGCGGCTACTCGTTAGGGTTTGCGCGATCTTCGTTAGCCTTTTCTCTGAGGTGAGATCGTCCCTTTATAATTTCTCTTTTTGGGCCTTGGATTTGTTGTTGGATTTACGCTACTTTTGGCTGAGATTTGATTCGATTTGATTCTATCTGGGATTTTTGGAACGTATGTCCTTGTGATTGAACTTCTTTCCAATTTCGGATTTATGCTGATTGGATTTGCTTGGTACTGATTGAATCTTGTTTCTTCTTTAGGATTGGATTGGGATTTTTTTGATACGATTCTGATTTTATCTGATACTGATTGGATTTCGATTTGTTTGAGTTCATCTGATTACTAACACCTACTTTTCTTCTTCTTCTTTCAGGATGGATGTTTTGCCTTGGTCTTTGCCGCCGAGAAGGGTACGCGGTAGTGATGACATTTGTCTGAACCGTCGGAACAGGATACTACAATCCTGGCTTTTGATTATGTTGTTGCTTCTGATTTGTCTGATAACTGGACATTGCTGATTTCGACTTGCTTTTATCTGGATTCACGTTGGCTTTTTGATGCAGGCCTTTTATTATGGCTTTGATGTTCATGACAGTTTTGTCGTCCACATGATTACGAACTTGGTTCTGATTGTTTAATTCATGATGGTTTCAATTACCCCTTGGCTGTGACTGTGAGCTGGGCCATGATGTTGATTAGCTGAGCCGCGATGACTGATATGAACTGCTATGGTTTTGTGCACTCATTTATCTTATGAACTGATATGTTTATGTTTGTTCTGAACTGGTTTGGTTTTGACGGACTTGGTTCATTCAGTTTGGTTATCAGTTGGAATTCACTTATTTTTCCTCTTCTTTTTCAGTGACCTGAGGCTGATATGAAATGGTTCTGCTGTTTGAACTTGTCCTTGTCACTTTACCGAACTGCACCGTATTTCTGGTTTCTTTCTGCTGAACTTGTTTCTTGAATTGATGCTTTTGAACTTTTTGATACATTGCAGTTTGGTTTGTATCTCATTTTTCTGATAAGGATTGGTAGCAGCTTTTCTGTTCTTATGTGGTGCAGTTTGAGATCCAGCAGCATCCTTTACTTCTATTCGTGTTTGGGACTTGGTTTTTGTGAACTCACCTATGTGGTTCAGAATTGATGCTGCTTATGAATTGTTTAGGTTTTGAGTTCTGAATTCTGAACCTAGTACTGATGCTGTTGTGATTTTCAGGTGTTGGAAAAAACTTAGAGCACAGAGTGATTTAGACCTGCCGGCATCCGGGTCTGAATCCAGATTGACTATGTTGCCTTACTCTTGTATCAGTTTGGAAATCCAATTGCGGCAAAAGCGAATCAGTCCCGCTTCTTTTATCACTTCTATCTCTCGGATGTCCCGTAATGATAAGAACAGGTGTTACCTGATCGGACGCCAACGGCGCGGATCGGTAACGGGGGTAGGACGCAGCTTCGGTTGTGCCACTCCCGGCACTCGATGATGACGATGTTCTGAGAGTGTCAAAAATAATTTCTAACCCCTTCTGTACTGTCTGTTCTCTTTTGATGTGCAGGTTAGCTGAGGATTCATGGAGAAGTTCAAATACGAACATGAAGACCTTTAGATACTTTTAGGATTTAGGATAGATGCTTTAATGTAATCCCTTAGGATTTGAGAATTTTAATGTACTTCCTTGTAACAGTACTTTGTAAAATATGAAGCAACATCCCCGTTCTTGTATGATAGCATTATTTATGAAATAAAATTCTCAAAGTTTTGGATTTATTTATATTCTATTCTTAGTTAAAAAATATAAACAAATGTGAATAAATCCACAAGTATTTAATTCATTAACATAGGCATAAAACATAAATATTTCCAAGTGGTATTTGTGATCCTAATCTCATCATCCGATTAAAATGTTAACCAATTGTTTCATAACCAAACTCATATGGGCACCATGGTCACAACATTTTCAGCATCAACAGCAAAACTAATCGTAATTAAACTCCACTGACCAAATGCCAAATCTCAATATGATCAGAACTGGTGATTGATAAATGCCTCAAAACCATAGCGCATCAAATGCCTCAGAATTTTAATAACAGCCTGTCTTCAAGGAATTGGTAGAATTTGTGTAAAATGACCAAAATACCCCTGGGACCAAATCTGCAACACAAAACCCCTCTCTTTGATGTTGGCAAAAAAAATCACGAAGTTTGACTTTGGTTTGACCACAGTTGACCTCAATTTGACTTTTTAACTGCATTGACTGCTTTTGACTTATCTGATCATCTGACTGAGCAAACTTTTGAGAAAAGTCTTGAAGCTTGACATGGGGGTTCTTATACACATATAAGATGTTATGAAGCTCACTTGAAGTCTTGGAAGTCCATTTAGCCTGATTAAAGTCAAAACCCTAGTTTTGGATGCACTGCTTAGGAGGTGCATTGTCTGAGGGAATTGTCAACTCTTCTGACCAATTGTGAATCTTGTGAACCTTGTGAACCTTCATAAAGTAGCTTGTGGACTTTATGAACTTCATGAAAGGTTATGCAAGTTGTTGGAGAACTTGTGAACCTTGTGAACCTTCTTAGAACACAAAGTCTTGTATTGTGAGGGCAAATTTTGGGGTGCAACAATGGCACCATCTAGAAATTCACACATGTGAAGTTCATATTGTTTCTACTTTACTTGAGATACACATTCTCAACATTTAACTTCATTAAGAGTTTGAAAAAATCAACCCTCCAAATGCAAGGGTCAACATTATTACATAATGTTGCACAGACATCCAAATCAAAAGTTTTTTATTATCCATTGAATCTAAGATTAATGTTTTCTCAACTTTGGATTGGATTTCTACATTTATTGGAACTCTTACTCAAGGAGTTTCAATCATATACCTCTCAAGGTAGTCTTTACAAAATCTCTGGTTAGTAGTTTAGTAAATGCATCAAATAAATTATAGGTTGAATGTATATATGTGAGTGAAATGATTTCATCCTTAATCAATTTTCTCATGAGGAAATATCTAAGACCTATGTGCCTACACTTTCCATTATAAACTTAGTTTTATACTAAAGCTAAAGTATCTTGACTATCACAATGTATCAACATCTTCGAAACATTTTTTAGCCAATAGAACTTCCAACATAAGTTCTATAAATTGTTCAGCTTCTTGACCAATATAAGTAAGGTCCAAGATTATGGTTCCATGGTTGAGAGAGTGAGACACTTTTGTTTCACGCTCTTCCGAGAAATTGCACCCCCCCCCCCAACTAGTGTAACTATCTACTAAGTTGTAGATTCATTATCTCCAACACTCGATATCCAAGTTGCATCGGTATATCCTTCTATTATGGAAGGAAATAGACTATAGTGGAGGACAAGATTTTTATTTTTCAAAAGATAAGAGAAAATCCTTGTGATAGCCTTCCAATGTTAACCATTTGGATTGCTGGAAAGTCTACTCATTTTACTAATTGCAAATGTTATGTTGGGTCTAGTCATTACATCAAATACATTAGACAACCAGTTGCACTTTTATATTCCAATTGAGCTACAATTCTTCCATCATTCTTTTTAAGCTTGACACTAGGATCAAATGGAATATCACTTCCTTAAAATGTAAGTATTTGAACTTATCAAGCATTTTTTTCAACATAGTGTGTTTGGCTAAGCCCATAACCCCCACTGTTTTTATTTACTTTGATCCCTAAAATAGTATTAACTAGTCCAAGATTTTTCAACTTGAATGTGGAGTTAGAAACCTCTTTGTTTCTAAAATTCCATTCATCTTGTTGTTAATGATTAACATCTCATCAACATAGAGACAAAGGAATATCATAATCTTATCACGCACCTTCGTGTACAAAAACTAGTCACAAAAATTAGGAACAAATCCATTTGAAAAAATGAGAGTCAAACTTTTATGACATTGTTTCGGTGCTTGTTTTAATCCTTACAAGGATTTGACAAGATTGCACACCTTTTGTTCATTACCAAGAAGCACATAACCTTCTGTTTTCTCCATGTAAATCTTTTCATTGAGATTTCCATTTAGGAATTGCATTTTTACACCCATTTGATGAATTATATGGTCATGCAAAGAAGTTAATCCAAAAAATACTCTAATTGTCATCGTCCTTGCTACTGGTGCATATGTGTTAAAATAATCAACACCATCCTTTTTTCTGAAACCCTTGGCTTCTAATATAACATTATAGGTGTTTAGTGTACCATCATTATGATACTTTATTTTAAACACCCATTTGCACCCAATGGGTCTTGATCTCTTAGGTAGATCAACAAGCTTCTAGGTGTGGTTTGACATTATTGAGTCCATTTTGTATTGGACAACATCCTTCAAAAGGAGGAGTCTCTTTAAGCTACTTCTTCCTTATAAGTCTTAGGATCATCTTCTTGAAGAAGAAGAATAGGAACTTTATGAACAAACTTCACTATCTCCTTCTACTATATAAAAGTCGATAATCGATTTTGTTTGGTCCTAGATCCTTATTATTTCGAACTCTCTTACTTATCCTAGTCTCAGGTTTTGTTTCAATAATATATGGAGAACTTTTTAGTTATGTTTCAACAATCTATGGAGAACCTTCGGTTTGTGTTTCAATAATCCATGGAGAGCCTTCCTCGCAAGGTTCTTCATTTATGGGAATCTCATATTCATTAACCTTTGTGATAAGGTTCTCAAAGAATTCCACTTCTCAAGATTTAATAATTACATTAGACTCCAAATTAAAAAGTCTATATGATTTACTTTTAGGTGTATAGCCTACAAAATCACATTTGATCCCTTGAGGACCGAACTTAGTTCTTTTAGGATCCATTTTCTTAAAATAAGCTACACACATCCACGCTCTAAAATAAGTGATATTTGGCGCTCTCCCTTTCCATGCCTCGTATGGATAAATACTAGTTTTTTTTTCAAAGGAATTAATTCATTATATTACAAGCAAATAACAATCCTTCACCCCATAAATTCAATGACAATTCAAAATGCATTAACATGGAATTTATCTTTTCTTGATATGTCATATTCTTTATTTTGACTAGAACATTTTGTTGTGGTGTACATGGTGCAAAACATTCATGTATAATATCATAGTCTTCACAATATGCATCAAACTCAGTAGAAAAATATTCATTGCCTCTATCACTCCTAAGGACTTTAATACTTCTACTTAATTGATTTTCTACTTTTGCTTTATAAATTTTAAATGTCTTAAAAGCATCATCTTTATGCTTTAAGAATTATACATGTATGAATCTAGAGCAATAATCAATAAAAGTAATGAAATACCTATTTCTCCCACGGGTTAACATGCCATTGAATTCACATAAATGTGAATGCACAAGATCAAGCAAGTTGGTATTTATTTTTACACTATCTAAATGTTTCTTAATTATTTTCGATTTAACACATATTTCACATTTTTCAAAATTATTAATATCACATGAAATTAGACCAAATTTAATTTATCTTTTCATAGTGATAAAACAAACATGAGATAATCTACTATGCCATACAGAAACGGGTTCAATCATATAAGTAGAAAAAGAGACTTTATTAATGTTGACAATAGTACAAAGCTTAAATATTCCCAGAGAGGAATAACCCTTTCTCACAAATATATCATTATGGGTCAATATTAACTTTCCCGATTCATATACAGATTTAATACTCGATTTTCCCAAAAGATATTCACTAACAAGGTTCATACTCCTGTCAAGAACATGAAGTACATTAATAAGAGTAACTTTCTTACCAGAAGTGAAGTTGAGTTCCACGATTCTCATTCCATCAACCCTCGGACGTCCTTATGTTTTCATTGAACCTCTTGTCCATCGATGACTTCCGTAGGTTTTGAATCTCATTTTATCATAGAAAAAGTGGATAGTATCAAAAGTATCATAACACCATCCTTGTACCTTGCCTTTAATCTCCATAATTTTGTTCACAATATCAATTATGTTATCATCGACATGAACAACATTTGCCTAGTTTTGGGATTTATTGTGCTTGCAATCTTGAGCATAATGATTGTGCTTTCCACACACCAAATAGCCTCCTTTGGGGCCATTTGAACCACCAAAATTCTTGAAATTATTTTGATCCTTCTTAGGACCAAGATAGTTCTTCTTATCATCCTGTTTCTTCTTACCTTTTATGCTCACTACATTGGCCTTAGAATATCAAGCAACCTTAAATTTCTCTTTACCTTTCGATTGCTCCTCGATTCAAAGATGTTTCTGGATTTTCTCTAGTGATAAGTCCTAGGAATTATGAAGAAATTTTTTCCTATATCATTTCCAAGAAGATGGAAATTTCACAATAATTGCACAAACTTGTAAATCTTTAGGAATATCGATCTTTAGAGCCCTCAGTTTATTTACAAGAACTTGTAACTCGTACACTTGTGCAAGTATAGGCTTTTAATCCAACATTTTAAAATTGAAATACTTTGAAATCAGAAACTTTTTAGTACCTTCCTCTTCAGCATGAAATTTGAACTTAAGTGTCTTCTAGATTTCTCTAGCCGATTGGTTGCATGTGTAGAGATCGTAGAGACGATTGGATAATGTGTTCAGAATGTGTCCATGGCACATTTGTTTGTCCTTATTTTATTTCTTTCATTATGACTTGAGTTCCATAGAATCATTGTCTTATGGTTCTGGAATTGATGCCAATTTAATGCAGCCAAGAGGAAGATCATCTTGTCTTGCCAGTGAGTGAAGTATAACCCATTGAAATGGTCCAACTTCACAAGGTCTTAGTTCATTACTTTGATACTTGAAACGGAAGCCTCAGTATCCATTATTTGAGATATTATTAGACTATTAAAAATTGTTTCTACGTTAAATGGATCAACGCTAGAATCATGCATATGAACACTTTCTTCATAGTATTTAACCACTCTCTAATTTGTCTTAGAGTCTACACGCATGAATACTCAGGATAATTTAGTATGTTTTGAGTTTGTACAAGACACATGAAAACTCAAATGTATGGAAGAGAGAAATCTATAATTTAAACAATGAAGGGGATACGTCAATTGTATGTGTTTTTTCAGAAGCATAAGTTTTCATGCACACAGCGAGTAGCCTGATTTCTCTGATGTGTCATGCCCAAGTGCTCAAGTGTCTCCTACAAGCTTCCACTAGCACCTTTATTCCCCCATAGTTAGAGTCTCCGGTGACGACAAGACCAGCAAAAGTGAGTGTGAAGGTGACAAGTGACATATGACTTGGGAACACCACACTCATCCATGTGTCACTATCTCCTTTTTAACTCCTTGATAATTTAATGAGTCCAACTATATATAAGAAGTTGTCATACACGTCACGAGTAGCCTGATTTCTATGATGGTTTGTGTCCAAGTTCTCAAGTTCCACCTACAAGCTACCACTAGCGCTTATACGCCCTCTCGGAGCCGGAGTCGTCGGTGTCGAAGAGTGTGAAGGTGGCAAGTGACATAAGACTTGGGACCAACACACTCATTCACGTGGCACTCTCTACTCCTTAGCTCCCCCATAAGTTAATGAGTGCAAATCTATATAAGAAACATTAAAGTGAGTTAAACTTTCAATGTAAGACTATTTTCTATACATTGAATGCTCATTTATTGATTTTAATGTGTCTTGTTATTACTCCCTCTGGTCCTTTTTATAAGAGACACTTCACCTTTTTAGATTCATTGAACAATCAATCTATTTTGTCTGTATTATATACCAGATATAATAATTATTTAATAAATCTAGAAAGGTGAAGTGTTTCTTATAAAAAGGATGGAGTATTACAAGACATTAATGGTTATGCTTTTAATTACAAGAATAATTGTATGTTGATATGGGTACATGGACATGTAATCAATGGATATTTTGTTTCTTTTTGTCAGATGTTGGGATTAATGAAGCTTCCCACAAACAACTTATTAAGTTGTAGATGATTATACAGAGAACTAAACCAAGTAGTTCATTCCAAGATAAATTCATATGAATTCATGATAGAGCAAACAAATTTATGATATAATATTATTATAAAGAATTTATTCTATTAAGGACATCAACAAAACGGGGAGGTAAATAAAAGGAAGCAATGAAATCTATTTTGGAAGATTAATATACCATAAAAATTCAAATCCTTAGCTTGAGAGTTTTACTATGGCATGTGTCAACTCACAATAAATTGCATATGAGAAATGTTGTAGTTAATAACAATAAATACACATGGGTATATTTTAAAATGTCAAGAAAGTATGCAAGTAAATAAAAAATAAACATATAGTAAATAGTCTCACGCATAAAGTATCATTCACTTTTAAAGTCTTTATAAAGAGTTATATTCATTAACTTAACAAAATAACAAAAAAGTTAAAGAGGATAAAGTGTCGCATGGACAAGTGTGGTGGTCCCAAGTATTATGTCATTTGTCTCCTCCATACAATCTCTCAACGATGTCACCGGTGCTCTGGCTCCGAGACCTAGCTTGAGGGCGTGGGCATAGAGATGTTAGTGGTGGCTTATAGGCGGCACTTGAAAAGTGTTGTTATAGGTGTGTGTTTCATCAAGGGTCGCAACCTTAGGAAACAACACTATTTTGGCCTATAAATTGAGCATTCCGGATTCAAACACATTACAAAAACATATCCTCTTCGTACAAAATTTTATTCGAATTTTCATCGATCTTGTGCAAACTCGAATATAGGAAAGTAATTTCATTCATGATTCAAATCAGGATCCATTCGAATTTTAAATTTTATTTAACAAGAGACATTTCATAAGGAGAACACATGTTAACATCGTCTGATATGGAAGGCAGACTACCACATAGAGTTTAAAATTTAACGTTTTTGTGAAAAACGATGTCGGAATAACAAAGTATAATCGACTTCTTGATCGGCAAGAAACCCACAAGGGTAGAAAAGAAGGAAGCAAGAAGAACACAATGAAATTGGTTATAAACTTCTATTCTTTACTTTCTCTTTGAAACAAGATTACAAGCGTTACAAAATAACAAATAACCTCTCTCACCTTAATTAGGATTTTTCTTGTATGTAAGATGAGAGACTAGCATGATATTTATAAGAACACTAACATATTAACCTAATGGGCTTTTACACACAGTCTCATTACACAAGCTACCTTAGGGAACAAACTAACTTAAACAATTGGGCATAACAAACGGGCCCAATTCGACATGCTAACACTCCTAGCATACTTCGACTATAGCATGTGAACAAACTTCGAGGGCATGCTAAGATCCTGTCGAACCAGAAAGCTATTCTTCGACCATACTAGAGTTCAATCCAATATCTCACAAATCTTCACCTTAAAACAAACTTTATAATATCAAGGGAACAAACTAGTTTTCTTCATGTAGCTTTATCATTTGCATACAGTGGAAAAACTTGCAACTTGGTAATGTCTTGGTGATCATATCAACAACATTATGATCTATCAAAACCTTCAACACTTGGACTTCTCCACGCTTGATTACCCCTATCACAAAATGCAGCCTTACATCGGTGTGCTTGGTTCACTCATGATAGGCTGAATTCTTCGACGGGTGTATAGCACTTTGACTATCACATTTAATATTGACAACTCAACCTTGAAGTTTCAGCTCCTTAGCATAACGTTCAAGCCACAATGCTTCTTTCACAGCTTCAGTGAGGGCAATATATTATGCTTCAGTGGCCGATAAGGCAACAAACTTCTCAAGTGTTGCTTTCCAACTAATTGTTGTGCCAAACATAATGAACACATATCGAGAAATATATTTTCAAGAATCCATACAACCTACATAATCAGAGTTGACATACCCTTTGATTTATGCTTCACTATTTTCACCACATGCTTCACCATAAATATAGACTTTATTCAGAGACCCGTTTATGTACCTTAAAATCCACTTTGATTCTTGCCAATGAGCTTTTCCAGGATTTGCCATGTAGCTGCTTACAAGACTTACTGCATATGTTATATCGGGTCTAATATAGACCATTACATACATCAAAGAACCTATTATTTAGCATATTGGAGGCTATTCATATAAGCTCTTTCGACCTCAGTATTGGGACATGATCTGTACTCAGCTTGAATTAAGGGTTTGTCGGAGTCACAACAGGATTTGAATTCGAAATACCAAACTTGTTGAGAATCCTCTTCAGATATGCCTCTTAAGATAAGCATAATCTCTATTGCTTTCTGTCTCTTCAGATGTCAGTCCTAAGAATCTGGAATACAGCTCCCAGATCCTTCATATTCAACTCCTTATTGATTTCAGCCTTCACCTTCATTACATCCTCAATATTGTTGTTTGCTATGAGAATATCATCCATATAAAGCACCAAAATAACAAATGAATTTCCAGGTCGAAATCTGAGGTAAACATAATGGTCGAACTAACTTCTAATGAAACCTATGTGTGTCATGAAATTATCGAATCTCCTATTCCACTATCGAAGAGATTATTTCAGCTCATATAACGATCTATTCAGCTTGCACACATGATCTCCCTTTCCCTTTTCTGCATACCCTTATGGTTGCCACGTCAGGATTGTTTCATATAGATCTCCATACAAGAAAGAAGTCTTCACATCCATTTGCTCCAGTTCTAGGTTGAATTGTGCCACCATGCCAAGCAACATTTGATTGGTCATGTCTTTCACAACAGGAGAGAAAACATCATTGAAGTCGATACCCTATTTCCAAGTGAAACCCCTTGCGACCAGTCATGCCTTGTATCTCTTTAACGCCACTCCTTTGATTCCTTCCTTAACTTTGAAAATCCACTTACAACTTACTAATCTAGCTTCAACAAGTTTCTTGATCAGTCCCAAGTGTGGTTATCATGAAAAGACTTTATCTCATCATCCATGACCTTCAGCCATTCAGTCTTATTTCGACTCCTCATAACTTCCTTATAGTTTATAGGTTGTTCATCTAGAACCTCACTTGCAGAGATTAAGGCATAAGTTATGAGATCTATATACCCAAGTCTTTGAGGTAGCTTGATGACTATTCTCGGCCTATCTTTTGCCAACAGGTAGTTGTTGACAATTTCCTTAACTTCCTCAATATCTTCAACATCTTGTGCTTCTTGTTCGACTTCATCTGGGTTATGCAATTCAGCATCACTATGCTCCACCTCAACAAGAATATCTTCCTGTTCTAGCTCTTTTTCAGATATCTGCGCACTTCGACTAACATCATCATTTTTCTTGAAAGCCATCTCAACTTCATTGAAAACTACATCTTGACTTGTGATACACCTCCTATAACCTGGATCTAGGCACCACAGTCTATAAGCTTTGACTCCTTTAAGGTATCCAAGAAACATACATCTCAGAGCTCTATGTTTGACCTTGTCTTACCTAATGTAAGCATAGGCTAAACAACCAAATACTCTGAGTCTGTCGAGACTAGGTGGATTTCTCGACAAGACTTCTTCAGGTGTCTTCATTCCCAAGGCTGTCGAGGGACATCTGTTAATGAGATATGTTCTTGTTGAGATAGCCTCTACCCAAAACACCTTCTTTAACCTAACACTAGTCAACATGTATCTAAACCTTTCCAAAATGGTTTTATTAAACCTTTTAGCCAAACCATTTCATTGGGGAGTGTTGCGGTGAAAATCATGATACCAAGCTATTGATTAACTTGAATCTTAATTCTTAAATTTACAACCGGACTTTAATTTATCCAAAGGAAAGGTCTAAAGAGAGAAAGAACCTTTTTTGCGATGTAACAACAACGCTAAGAGATTCGGGGATCGGGGGTTGGTTATGCCTAGGGTAGGTATTTCACATCCTAAACATCTGTAGTACTCTACAGGAACCTTTTGTTTGTTTGCATGCTAAGTTTGTTAAATGTTTGCTAAGGTTTGGGATTGGGTAAAAGGGTGAAGGTTATGATAGATGAAGACCTAAGATTGTTTCTAAGTTTGCTCGCAAAGACATCGCGTCCTCTGCCTACGTATCCTAACTAGGATAGAATCAGAGCAATCGTAGTTCACCTCACTAGGGTTGAAGAACGCTTGATTGCGATCAAGGTTCAAAGGGGAACAAACATAATAATGTTTGTGTAGAGTTTCGCAAAACTCTCTATGTCTATGTTGTAACACTCAAAGGGGGAAGTAAGTGATCATATCCATGATCCTTACATAGAGTTAACAACTCCATCCTAGGGTTCTAGTTGAGGAGCACTCCTAGTAAAGGTGGGTCTTTTAGACTTAAGCAAAGTCCAACGGCCTATGAGTTTTGATCTTAACTAAAGTTCAAGGTGACTTTTCAAAGTCAAAGGCAGAGGTAATGAGTTATTCAAGTATGAGGAATACAGAAGACAAAGATTACAATCAAAGAGGTGTAAGCACGTTATAATGAGCAAGTAATTCAAGTTAGATGAATGATTTCAACTGATAAATACAAGCAGTGCTACAAATGGCATATCTTAACGAAGATAAAGTCATGCTTTAGCAAGGATTGTAAGTATGATGAAGGTAACAACCGTATAAACCAATGACAATTGAAAGTAACAACTATGCCTAGATAACAATATCACACAGTTAAATTAGTTTAGCCTCGTAGTTTAGGAGGTATGAACATTCATGGTAACAACCAACAAAAGAATGAAGTCTCAATATGCTAACAATCATAAGTACATACCCATAAATCTTACAAGATAAACATGGTATAAAGGGTAAATTAAATCGAGACACGAGGTAACGACTTGAGAGTGAATTTATTAACAAATATCCAAGTATTGTTGAGATAATCAATCATGAGATTTTAAATTATTAAACAAAACTAGATGTTGTAAGAAAGATTTTGCAAAAAGAATGGATTAAATCTAACAAAAAATAAATAAGTTATGAACGTTTGAAAATTGATATATTTCATGATAATAAAACAAACCAATAAAAGAATGGGCATAGGTGGGGATTGAACCCACGCCCTAGTGCATTCAAACACGCACATTTACCACTGGGGCGCGCACGCGCGTGTGATAGAGAAACGAGAGGAATGGATAATATGGTTTATTAATGGAAATTGAAAAAAATAAAAACAAAAGGGTTCGACCTCCACCCGGATCGAACCCTTGTCATGCTGGTAGAAGGTTATAACGCGCGCAATGGTCTGCCACTGGGGTGGCTGTTACATCCATCAATTGGATGGAAACAAAAAACATACATAGGTTGCTGGGGTAATTTCTGGGCAAAACAAACATCAAACAAAACAAGGCAAATGCAGAATGGGTTCAAACTACATCAAAACCAAACCAAAGTTTACAAACTCCGTTTTTTACCCTGCTTACAATTCAATGTGGAAAAGGGTGGTAATAAACATGTTCCAAAATAATGCCCGCATCACATAATTGGAATGAACACAAGTGTGAATTTTTTTGAAAAGCGTTTTGAAATTATAGTTATAACCTGAGGTGTTTAACAACAAAATAACAAAATCTGAATAAATTTGAGATAAGTTGCTCATGGATTAGACTCAAACAGATGTGTATCAATTCCTCCAAGAATTTATTTGTGAATATGAAGTGGCAAGACATGAATCATGACAGTTTGCAAGGCCAGGGAAACCCAAAGTACACCCTCAGAATTGATTCATACAGATGCAATGCAAGGTATGTACAAGCTTCAAAAATACAGTTCATGGTTATGCTTCAAGTGATGGTCTCAGATACCTACTGAAATATGCAGCTACTGCTAAAAATGCAACATGGCAGTTGATGGAAACCGTATCATGAATTAAGTAAGTCATGGATCAATGCACCCTTGATAAAAAGAAAAAAAAACTTGAGTTGCATTGATTATAGCACAGATCCAACACAGTGCTGCCTTCAAACTACTCTACACTAAATGCAAGTTTCATTTTAATGCATCAAATGGAGAACTAGACATGATGATAATTAAGAACCAATCAAGCATGGACAACAAAACAACAGCCAGCACATATGTTCAGTACTAAGAAGGATGACTGACCCAATCATGAACTTCAAAACATGCTTATGACAGTGTTAATTAAACTTGCCATAACCTAGTAGTACACAATTAACTCAAGTCTACTGTTATGAAGATGAATTAATGGCCATACTAAGCATCAACTAGTCACAAGAGATCAAACTTACTCACAACAAATCCTAGACAAACTAAAATACAGCATGATCAAAACTTACTCATCAAACCTGTCAATTAATGCTATGTCATCTAAATCAACCCTTCACAATGTACAAGAACAAGCTGGTTTAGCAGGTTCTGTGGCCACAGCCACATGTATCATTTCAAATGTAGCTTTAGCAACTTAAAAACATGATTTTTGAAGATAAGAAGTTAAAAGTCCTTAAGGCACCAGCTTGACAGCAGATCCAAACAATGTTCATCCACAATTTGTTCTTTCTAAGTATAATGCAGAAATGATATGAACAGTTGCAATGCAAACAACATATGGTGAGTCAGTATGAGTTGGACAGAAAGATGGTTAGTTCAAGAAATCCAAGACAAATTGAACAAAGAAATGGTATCACCATGCACATAATCATGCAGAAGTCTTATTCATGAGTCAAAGAAAAACAACTGTAATTAAACCTCTTCAAAGTTAGTCTAAACAGAAATAGCAATAGATTCACAAATGAGAATGATGAGTATAAACCCAATGCAGACTTCACATGATGATCAGGCATTTCTACAAACAGCTTATAGGCATGATGAGTGTCTTGATGATTTTGAAGCATGAAGCAATGAATTTAATCCTGTACATACCTAACTAACAGCAAGCATTCACCTAGTATACTGATACATTCTAAAACAGGTGCATATGCTAGAATCAGTTCTTCAATGTGTTATGCAGAAAGTGAATGTCAACTGCTATGATTCCTCTTGGCAACAATGTAACAACATGGCAAAGCAACATGGTTCAGTGCAGATTAATTTTAAGCAGGCTTTGAACATTATCAGGTATGCATACATCAATTAACCAAGACTTTAATGATTCTAAAACTCAAAAGGAGCCAGCAGAAGGTCAATGTGAAAACAGATTCCTGAAGTGCAAGTTGTTTCCAAAATATGAGCCATATTGAGATGTATCATTTATGTATTGGCAATGTGGTGGACAGTGAGTATGAGTTTTATGCACAAACTATACAAGGTGAACATGCAAGCAGGTTTTCAAATACACAGTGGAATATGCTTGAAAGATAAAGTCAAGTCTTTTAATTCTCTATGCAAAAATGAAATTTCAGTGGCTATGACTAGTTTTGGTCAATGATGCATATGAACAACATGAGCCAACATGACAGCATCGCAGGGATCAATCAAGCAAATTCTTCAGCATGATAATGATGTTTAACATTTAATGAACTTGCACATCACATTTAAGGACAAGAAATCAATGGAATCTACCAGTTACAGGATCAACTAGCACAGAGGGCAACTAGTGTTAGGAGGAACACAAACTGACTTCAAAACTAACTTCTAGAATCTCATAACAGTTGGAACATTGGGTAGTTGTAAACTCTAGGTACACACAAGGCAGGGTAAGTATGTAGGCAGGTCTTATATGCACATTAGGATCTGTATGCATGATGAAATTTGATGTTCAATGTTTTATGCCTAAAATGAGTTTTCAATTTGCAGTTTGTTCTAGTGTAACAGTTCCCTAGCAGACAACCATGGATCAAATTAAGTGGCTCTCAAAACCAAACTTTGAAATTCATGACAGCAGGTTAGAGGGTCTGTTCAAAGCTAAGAACCAATGCCACTTTGAATATCAGTCATAAACCTTGACAGCAATAGTTACCAGACAGTAATCACAAAAAGGGAGACCTCAATAACATGGTGAGCAACATGATGCTCAATCTGTCATAGCAGGGTAAAACATTGTGGTATAATAAACCTGTTAACTAAAAAAAAGCCTTTCATTGATGTATTCCCCAAAAGAAATTCCTCATGTAATTATCTACTGAAACTGCAGCAGGCATACCCTAGGTCTAAAAAATAAGATGGTCTTCTTGGCTGTTCACAAGACCAAGACTAGTATAGGCCTCAAACAGTAACAGACCTAGCTTTGTATTATAGGCAAGTTGCATAATATCACACAGTAGACAGCTACTTAAACAAAAGATGGTGAATTATGAAGCCACAAATAAGGCATCACATTTTGAGTGTGATGACACTCCACAGCCTTATGTTCTAACAGCATTCACACATAACATGAAATCAAAAAAAAAGACCAACTTGACCACAAGTTTTGAGGCAGCATCACAATTGGTTTTAACACACTGATATGACAAAACAAATTGAACTGCCTAAGCTAACATTGGTGAGAAATCCCCATTATCCCCAACAGCAACAATCATGAAAAGTAACAAAGTGTTCCTAATTCAAATTCCATGAAAATACTCAAGCATGATAAATCATGAAATATGATACTAAAGTCAACAAGGACAAACCACATACCTCTTGATGAACCTTGAATATGCTAAGATAGCTGAGAAAAACCAAAGGTTGCTTGCTCTAATTCTTGCCCTTTTGAAGTTTCTTCCACTTTAAGCCACAATATACTCTCAATGCCAAATGAAGAAATGTGAACTTCTAATGATTGGTGAGTGTTTGAACAGTTGTAACATGATAATGTTGAGGTGTATGAATGATCAAAACCTCAAGAAAATGTTTAAAACAGGATTTGGTGATTTTTGTAGCTTTGGTCAAAGCATAGTGGAATGAGAGTTGACTTTTTGATTTTTTGAGGTTCTTGATGTTTTAGTGAGTCATACACCTTCTATGTGTGATTTAGAAGATGTGTGGATGGTTGTGAGAGTGTTGATAAGGCTAGAAATGAAAATGGCATGAAAGTTGTAAAATGCCGGTTTTCGGCGTTTTTAAGCTTTTCTTCACTTACTAGCAAAGAGAGAAAGAGAAAGAGAGCTGTAATGCTTGGTGCTTTTAAGCAACTCTGGTGTGGTTTGAAGATGGTGAGAATGCCCCTATTTATAGGAGGAATGAGGGTGAGGACAACTTGGTCACTTCCAATGTTGGAGAGGTTTTCATGATGTTTCTTTGAGAAATCTTGCAAGATCTTTGTGGCAGCCCTCTTCACACCAGTTGCAAGGCTCAATGCAAGAAAAATCAGCCTATATGAGTTGTAGGAAGTGACCTTATAGTGAGAAAGGACAAGCCTCCATGTTGCAGCCCCCCCAACCTTCTCTCTCTTGTTGTACCTTTTGTACTTTCTTCTATTAAAGTAATGGATTTTGCTCAAGATCTTGTACTTGCTTGGATTCCTTTCTGAATTTATCTATTCCAACCTCTAAACTTATCATATCAGATGTCCATCCATGGTTGGAGATGAAGTGTATGGTTGGGAACCAAGTTTATGTTGGATTTAAGCAAGTTAATACACTAGTGCACAGGCCCATCTTTCACACTTCATAACTCTCAGCTCCTAACTCCTCTTGGGGAGTTCTTGTACATTTTGGAAAGCCCTTATGTAGCTCTACAACATTCATGTTTGCCAAAAGTTCCAAATCTATGTGAATCTTGGTTGAAAAGTCCTTCAAAGTCAGCGAAAAACAAGTTTTAGTGCTGCCAGATTTTCAAAATTTCACTAAGTGTTTTGTACTAAGAATCGATTTTGATGATAACTTCAATTCCATGCATTTTCTGAGTGTGACCTAGTATAGGACTTTTGTAGGACTTATTAAGAGCTTTCCGACGAGCTTTGAACCACTTCAATCGGGTGCGCGGTTAGGGAGTTAGGGTTTAGCCCCTTTCGAAACCCTAATTTCCCGTTTTTCCAATTACTCTCACGTCTTTGATCCGATGATCATGAAAATTGATATGTAGGTCCCCTATGACATAAGGAACAACTTTGCTTCACCACTTGAAGTTCAATTCCTAAAACTTGAGGGGGTTGACTTTCCGGTCAACCGAACGATCGATCGGCGATTACCGAACTGTCTGTTCATGTTTCGGAGCTTCCAAGACTTTGAAACCCTTTGAGGGGACTTCACTAAGTCTTGTAAACTTGTTGGACCAAAGTTGCATCATTGAACCTTCCTTTAAATCCAAAGTCAAACTACGGTTGACTTTTCCTGCTCGAAAA
Source organism: Lathyrus sativus (assembly GCA_963859935.3). Taxonomy (NCBI): domain Eukaryota; kingdom Viridiplantae; phylum Streptophyta; class Magnoliopsida; order Fabales; family Fabaceae; genus Lathyrus; species Lathyrus sativus. The sequence goes on along the minus strand of OZ012738.1, from coordinate 451,459,959 downwards.
CCCTAATCGGGTACCCTGAACTGTACTGCACCTCATCTGTGGGTGATCACTGCAAATTGAACTCACACATGGTCCAATATGATACTCTTGATCTTATTTCATGAATGATTCATCCCAAAGCGATGGTTACCCAATCCTCGAATCCTTCGATTTTATCAGTCCGGAGCCCCGTTCCATCTGTGTCTTGACAAAATACACTCTGAAACTGGTTAATGTTAGACAAATAAATGCATATGATATGAAGAGGATATAAGGGGTCAAAATTTGGGGTGCAACAGATGCCCCTATTTAAATATCTTCACTAGATGGTAATGAGAGATGACAATCCTCATCGAAATCGTGTGAAAGGTATTTAAATATAGCAAACCAGAAATTTTGTCCCTTAGATCCGATGATATGCAAAAGGACAAATGCGATCATGCCATGAATCTAAATGATGTCATATGATGCTTGAATGTAATACAGGTGCGGACACACGAGTAAAAATAAAAAACGGCGAAACGACGAGTAACCACTCACGAGGACCCAACACACTGGGGAAAGATTCCGAGCGGAGTAAGCAAGATAGTTCAAACATGACTAATGATGCTTATCAAGGAAATCTTTCACACAGGGGACACAAATTCCACCAGGGAAGACACATCTTCATTGGGGAAAGGAGAAACGAATCTCACTGGGGATAACCAGATGAGGAAGTCCACCGGGGAAGATAATAATTCTTCACTGGGGAAACGGAAGAAAAGAAACGCAAACCACACTGGGGAAGAAACCCAATGGGGAAAACTTCGTTGGGGAATAAATTCACTGGGGAAGCACAACTTCAACAGGGAAAAGACAGAATGGAGACACGAGTCTCACTGAGGATAACCAGATGAGAAATTTCCTATAATGAAGAGTTCAAACGGGATCTTCAAGAAAAGGTTAGAAACAAGACCGGACGTGCCGGGGAAACTAGTACCCACTAGTTCTCCGAGACTCGACTGGAAAAGCAAAAGCTTCAACCGGGGAAACTGGTGACGGCCAGAATAACAAATAGCTTCCAATAGTGCTAGTTACCACTAGACTTCCTGAGGGTGATGGTGACAACCAAACCAAAGTTCCAATCACAGTTGGGAATTTCGGACAAAACAGGACTTCAGCTGGGGAAATTGGTAACAACCAAACCTCACGGTACTAATATCGATTAGTTTTCAAGAAATGCCAGTAACCACTGGACTTAGAAAGAACCGGTGACTACCAAATCAGTGTTCCAAATACGATTGGTTATGATAATGCTAGTAACCACTAGACTTAACTGGGGAGATTGGTAACGACCAAAATCAAACGGTCTTTTTCCAAGGTATTAGTTACCACTAGACTTCCTGGGGTAATGGTGACGACCAGAACCAAAGTTCCAATTACAATTGGGAATTCCAAACGATATTGACAAAAACACAGGACTTCGGTTGGGGAAGTTGGTAACAATCAACTTGTAACAATTAGCTTTCAAGCCATGCTAGTGACTACTGGACTTAGAGGAGACTGGTGATGACCAAATCAAAGGGTACCAATCACGATTGGATTTTAACAGAGTTTGGTAACGACCAGACCAAAGTGGTGATAACAATCTGATTTAAACAATGCCAATAATCATTGGGCTTATGGTAACTGGTGACAACCAAGTCCAGTGGTATACCAATAACAACTGGTACTGGACACGGCTAGTGAAAACTAGATTTTCCAAGCAATGCTAGTGACCACTAGACTTAGAAAGATTGGTAATAACCAAATCAAAAGCCACCAATAACAATTGGGTCTGAAGGTAACACTAGTAACTACTAGATTCAAAAAGACTGGTAATAACCAAATCAAACAGGTACCAATGACTATTGGACTCCAGGCGATGCCAATAATTATTGGGCTTTTCAGGGAATTTTGGTGGCGACCAACTCAAGTATCAGTGACCATTGGTTTTAGAAGGCAATACTAGTAACCACTAGATTTCTTGGCACAGATTGGTGAAAACCAAATCAAAAGGACTCCAATAACAATTGGTTGGCCTTATAACCGAATTAGTGACGAACGGGTTTGGAAACCTGCTGGTGAAGACCAAACTACTATACCAAACATAGTTAGTTCTGAATACGTGCTAGTGACCACTAGTCTTTCACAGTTTGTTAGTGATAACCCAATCGAAGGTGAAAATTGGTAATAACCCCCTGTTTGTATAAACCAAGCATTGCTAGTCACCACTGCTCTCCCAGAACAAAAATAAGGAAATCCCAGGGTGTCAACTCTAAACGGACTTGTAACAACAAAATAAAGATAAAGGTAACGACCAAAGGACCTCAATGGTGGGAATGCAAACAAATGCGTATGCTAGCATGATGCTGTATGCAAGACACAAAACGACCCGGAGGGACAAAAGAAAATCCAATAAAGCGGGAACTTATCACGCTGAGCTTCAAAATGCCTCAAATCAGGCGACACTTCCTTCTTTGATACAGATAACGATTTTTTCCTCAGTAATGTCCCCCATAATCTTGCAAGGAAGAAGTCTAGCTAGAATTTCTATCGGACGTATTTATCTCGGTCAAAGACAACAGCGATTTCCACAACTTCAAGAACTGTGTAATATCATCATATTACCTTTGGAACTTTTCAATCATTTTGTCAAATTGTGCTTTCTCCTTCTTTCTTTTTAAATCAGGGCTTAGGTTTTTCAAAACACTTTGCTTTCAATAAAAAATTCTTATTAATAAATAAGTGAAATTGCATAACAAAAATAGCAGATCATAACAATGATTTGGCCAAAGAGAGAACTGATTTTATTGATGGACAAGAACTTTACAAAAGATAAAGCCTTGGGGACTTTAAAAGTTTTGAAAAATGGCAACAGAAAAGATTACAGAATCCCATAATAATTTGGTCCTTCCGACTATTAGTTCACTTGTTTTGCCGCTTCTGACGAGAACAACACGTTTTGACCCTTTCTTCTAATACTCTGCACAGGAGTCCGCCCCAGCGTCCGACATCTTTCAAACATTGGGTTTTTCTTGTCGAGGCATTGAAATTCTCTTTCTATGCATCCGTTTTCAGGCGTAGTATTTTCTTACTGCGTCCGAGTTGATGGGATACTTGAGTGATTCGCCATCCATGGTTTCGAGAATCAGAGATCCTCCGGAGAAAACAGTCTTCACAACGAAAGGGCCGTCGTAGTTGGGCATCCACTTGCCACGCATGTCTTTTTGTGTAGGTAGGATTTTTCTAAGCACCAGCTCTCCTTCCCTATACTCTTTGGGACGAACCTTCTTATTGAATGCCCGGGCCATCCTTTGTTGATAGATTTGACTGTGACACATGGCCGTCATTCTCTTTTCGTCGATGAGATTCAACGAATCAAATCTTTCTTTTATCCACTCGTCTTCATCCAACTCTGCTTCCGTCAAGATCTTCAAGGAAGGTATTTTGACTTCAATGGGTAGCACCGCATCCATCCCGTATACTAGGGAAAAGGGAGTTGCCCCTGTCGAAGTGCGTACTGATGTCCGGTAGCCGTGCAAAGCAAATGGTAACATCTCGTGCCAATCTTTATAAGTTACGACCATTTTTTGTATTATCTTTTTGATGTTCTTGTTTGCAGCCTCAACTGCGCCATTCATCTTAGGTCTGTAAGGGGACGAGTTATGATGTTTGATCTTAAAGTCGTCACAGAGTTCCTTCATTGTTTTGTTGTTCAGATTCGACCCGTTGTCAGTGATGATCTGGTTAGGGATACCATATCGGCAGACAATTTCCTTTTTAATGAAGCGTGCGACCACCTGCTTCGTCACATTCGCATATGACGCTGCTTCCACCCATTTGGTGAAATAATCAATTGCGACAAGGATGAAGCGATGACCATTAGAGGCTTTAGGCTCTATTGCCCCGATCATATCTATGCCCCACATTGCAAAAGGCCAAGGTGACGTCATCACATTGAGAGGATGCGGAGGGACATGCACTTTATCAGCATAAACTTGACATTTATGACACTTTCGAGCGAAGAGTATGCAATCCGTCTCCAAAGTTAACCAGAAGTAACCCGCTCTTAATATTTTCTTAGCCATGGCGTGGCCATTTGCATGGGTGCCGAAGGTCCCTTCGTGTACTTCGGCCATTATGAGATTCGCCTCACTTTCATCGACACATCGGAGTAAGACCATATCATGATTTCTCTTGTACAAGATGCCATTGCTGATGAAGAATTTAGATGACAACCTCCGTATCGCTCTTTTGTCAATTGTGGATGCGTCGGCGGGGTATTCTTGATTTTGAAGGAAATTCTTGATATCATAAAACCACGGCTTCTCCCCAAATTCTTCGTCCATTGCCATGACGTATGCGGGTACTGTCCTTCTTTCGATGCGAATCAGAGGTGCTTCGTTAACAAACTGGACTTTCCACATGGATGCCATCATGGCCAATGCATCGGCAATGTGATTTTCCGCCCTTGGTACATGCTTGAAGGTAATTTCATCGAAATACTCAGCCATCTCTAGGATGTGGGTCTTATAAGGAATCAATTTTTCATCCCTGGTTTCCCATTCCTCTTTGAGTTGGTATATCACTAAAGCAGAATCACCAATTACTTCCAAAATTTTGATACGGAGATCAATGGCAGCCTCCAACCCCAGGATGCAGGCTTCATATTCCGCTATGTTGTTTGTACAAGAGAAACAGAGTCGGGCTGTGACCGCAGTGTACCCTCCAGTTGGATTTTTTAGAACAGCTCCGATGCCATGTCCATTTTTGTTTGACGCTCCGTCGAACATCATCTCCCAACGGGACCCTGGCTCGGGGCCTTCCTCTGGACCAGGCTCTGGTTTCGTGCGCTGAATATACATCACATCTTCATCGGGAAAGTCGAACTTGAGCGGTTGATAATCCTCCATAGGATACTCTGCAAGGTGTTCTGACAAAATGCTCCCTTTGATGGATTTCTGAGCAACGTACTGGATATCATATTCTGATAGGAGCATATGCCATCGGGCTAATCTTCCTGTCTGAGCTGGTTTCTCAAAGATGTACTTGATGGGGTCCATCTTAGAAATCAGCATCGTAGTGTGGCAAATCATGTACTGCCTCAGACGTTTAGCAGCCCATGCCAACGCACAACAAGCTTTTTCCAGGGGAGAGTAACGACTCTCACAATCAGTGAACTTCTTACTTAGATAATAGATTGCATGTTCCTTCTTCCCTGACTCATCCGTTTGGCCCAAGACACAGCCCATCGAACTTTCTAATACGGTCATATACATGAACAAAGGCCTTCCAGGTACCGGAGGAATCAGCACTGGAGGTTCTTGCAAATACTGCTTGATTTTGTCGAACGCCGCCTGGCAATTTTCATTCCATACCACTGTTTGATCCTTTCGTAACAACTTGAAGATCGGTGTGCAGGTAGGAGTCAGGTTGGAGATGAACCTGGAGATGTAATTCAAACGTCCAAGGAAACCTCTAACTTGTTTCTCAGTTTTAGGAGCAGGCATCTCCTGGATTGCTTTAACCTTGTCAGGGTCTACCTCAATTCCTCGCTGACTAACGATGAAACCAAGTAGCTTGCCTGAGCGAACTCCGAAGGTGCATTTGGCTGGATTTAGTCTCAATTGATACTTTCGGAGTCTTTCAAATAGCTTTAGTAGATGATCCAAGTGGTCTTCTTCACTTTGGGATTTTGCAATCATATCATCCACGTACACTTCGATTTCTCTGTGCATCATATCATGAAATAGTGTGACCATAGCTCTCTGATATGTTGCCCCTGCGTTCTTCAAACCAAAAGGCATTACCTTATAACAATAGGTGCCCCATGGTGTGATGAAAGTTGTTTTTTCCATGTCTTCTGGATTCATTTTTATCTGATTATAGCCCGAAAACCCATCCATGAATGAGAACACCGCAAAGCTTGCCGTGTTGTCTACCAAAGTGTCAATATGTGGTAATGGGAAATCATCCTTCGGACTTGCTTTATTTAGATCTCTGTAGTCAACGCACATCCTGACCTTGCCATCCTTTTTTGGGACCGGTACAATGTTGGCTACCCATTCGGGATATTTGGATACTGCTAGAAAACCAGCATCTATTTGTTTTTTGACCTCATCTCAGATTTTAAGTGCCATATCTGGTCTCGACCTGCGAAGCTTTTGTTTGATCGGAGGACATTCTGGTTTCAGGGGGAGCTTGTGCATGACAATGTCAGTATCTAACCCTGGCATATCTTGGTAGGACCAAGCAAATATGTCAACAAAATCTCTGAGGATTATTATCAACTTATCTTTGATTTCTGGCCTTAATGACGCCCCGATCTTGACTTCCCTTTTGTCCTCTTCTGACCCCAAGTTAATGACTTCCGTCTGCTCTTTATGGGGCTGGATATAATCATCTTCGTGCTCAGCTATTCTCTTTAGCTCTTCTGGGACCTCTAACTCTCCTTCATTTCCTTCTTCAGCTTGAAAGACGAATGAACCGCTAATAGAAGGAACCGAATGATCATAGGATTCTGTGGTTGATGGGGGTATTCTGCATGTTTTATTTAGGAACAATCAGGCACTCACATACAGACATGCAGATGAAGGGTGTTTTTTATTATTTTCCAAAAGAGATTGCCATTTTTCCAAAAAGAGTGAAAATGATGTGCAAACAATAACAAGAGTTTTAACAAAAACACTTTTCATTAATGATTTTCAATTTTTGCAAAGTGGCCCAGTACAAAATAATTCACAAGTCTTGGGCAAGACTGAGAAATTTTTAAAGAAAGACACAAAGCTAACAGGCAGAATGAATTACTCTAAAGGTAAAAAGATGGGAACTTCCACAGCCTCCCAATTGCGCAATGCTCCTCCTCCTCTAATTATTAGATGATCCAGATTACCGTCCTCATTTTCAGAAATAATGGCATTAACTTGTACACCGCCGCTGGTGAATATCTCTTTTAATGATTTCTTCCTCATGGTGCTTTCTTCCGGCTCGCCTTCCGGAGTTGGTTTGTAACCCAACCCCTGTCGATCATTCTTGGCCCGAGCATTGACTTCGACGACCTCTCCCCAACCCAGTGGGACTCCGGCTTTCAGTGCCGCCTTAATACTTTGAGCAGAGGTAAATAATGGCCTTTGGGTTATGTCTGATTCATCTACTAGAACAGCGTGAGCTATTTCTAGTGCTTGGAAAGCTGTTTCGAGAGAGTCTTCATCAGCCTCAATATACCGGAAGGATGACAAGTTACTTACCATCAAATCCTCTTCTCCATGGACAATGACTAGTTGGTCATTTATGACAAACTTCATTTTTTGGTGGAGCGTGGAAGTGACAGCGCCAGCTGTATGAATCCAGGGTCTTCCCAATAAGCAGCTATAAACCGGATTTATGTCCATCACCTGGAAGGTGATTTCAAAGATTTGTGGTCCAATTAGAATAGGGAGATCAACTTCTCCTATCGCGGTTCTCCTGGATCCGTCGAACGCCTTGACTATAAGAGAAGTTGGTCTCATGGTAGCGCCTTGATATGCCAGCTTGGCCAAAGTTCTTTTAGGCATTACATTGAGCGCTGATCCGGTATCCACAAGAACTCGGGACATTGTGTCTGCTTCACACTTGACTGATACATGCAAGGCACGATTGTGCTTGCGCTTCTCAGCCGTTAGATCATTATCATCAAAGCTCAAGGTGTTGCAGGCAGTGATATTTGCTACAACGGAGTCGAACTGCCCCACTGTAATATCCTTAGTAACGTGAGCTTGCGTTAGGATTTTGAGTAATGCCTGGCGGTGTGCTGGAGAACTCAAAAGCAAAGCCATGACCGAGATCTTGGAGGGTGTCTGATTCAATTGGTCCACCACCCTATAATCGCTTCGTCGAATGATTCTCAAGAATTCTTCTTCATCGTTCTTGAGACTTTCTTTTCTTAAAGGCTCTTTGTCAGTGGTTGTCTCCGGAACAGGCTTCTGAGGAACGGGCGTCTTTTGAACGGGAACTGCTGGTGGAGGAGCCTCGTTGTATGTTCGAGGTTGATAGACACGACCACTCCGAGTCATTTTGCTTCCGCCGGCGATATTGGCCACACTTACTGGTTTCTTTTCTTTGAAAATCCCTTCACACCATGAATAATCTTGTTTTGGTGTCACGGTTCTTGGGCGAGGCTGGAATCCTCCTCTTGGCTCAAACCTAGTCTGTCCCCTCCCGAATTTCGGGGGTTCGTCATCATGAAATACTGGCCGAATATTCTTGTAGTTTTTGTTACTGTTACCATCTCTGGACCTAGCTCCTTTGTAGGATTCTCCTGGTATGTTAAACACAGGCTCGATGACTGCCACATCTTCTTCCTTTTTTCGGTTAGCGATTTCTATCATTCCTTGTTCAATCATAGCTCGAATATCCTTTTTCACAGCGTCACAACCCTCAGGATTCAGCATACATTCTTTGCAATCTTCGTGAGATGTCTTGAGTAACCATGCCTGAGCGAGGCGTTTGTGTAGGTCTGCTAATGGCACTTTGATCTCACCAATGGTGGTAACCTTCTTATCTTCTGACCCCTCCCCTTCTTCAGTAATGGCATTGACTCCACCATGATTGGGAAGAGGGTTGCTTTTAACATTGGGCGGATTATCTTCGAAGGATAGAGTTCCCTTTTCGATAAGCTCACGAACTAGGTGCTGAAGGGCGAAGCAACCTTCGAGATTGTGGCCTGGAGCATTCTCATGAAATGGGCAGCGAGCATTCGCATCATAATAGAACGGGAGTGGATTAGGTGGAGCACCCAATTTTCTTGTTTTAACCAACCCTCTTTCTACTAGCATGGGAAACAGGTCGGTGTAACTCATTGGAATAGGATGTATCTTTGGCCTATTTGCTGGATAATTTGCCCTTGGGGCCCTGTTCTGAGGTTGTTGACCCTGCGGCTGCTGGCTTTGTTGTTGATTACTGGTGCGATACTGTTGCTGACCGCCAGGCTGATACTGGTGTTGATTGTTGAATGCCCCAGGTTGGGGACCATGCTGCGAAGAAGGCTGAAAAACCGGGGTTACTGCCGCTACATATGATGGTTGGTACTGTTGGTGGAGGCTTCGAGAGCTTTGTACTTTCTTTCCATATGTGATTGCGCTCACTTCTCCCTCTTTCTTTTTGTGGAACGAGCTGACTGGCTTTTTTGCCGTGTTGGCGCTCGAAGTAACATTTGAAGTAGTCACTTTTCCGCTCTTCAAACCCGCTTCTACCTTAACCCCCACTGCCACAATATCAGAGAAATTTGTTGTAACGCTGCTGATCAAACGTTCATAGAATTCGGGTCGAACTGTATCCACAAACCAATCTGCCAACTCCTTCTCAGTAAGAGGAGGCTCTACCTGTGCTGCAGTTCCGCGCCACCTTTGCGCATACTCTTTGAAGGTTTCGGTATTTTTCTGCGTCATATTAAGAAGCTGACGGCGGTCTGGAGCTAGGTCCATGTTGTATTTGTACTGTTGAATAAAAGCATCTGAGAGGTCTTGGAAACTGTGAATCTTAGCTTGATCTAAACCGAGATACCACTTGGCTGAAGCTCCTTTCAGACTATCTTGGAAGCAGTGTACCAACAGTTTATCATTTTCAATATGCGGAGCCATCCGCCTACAGTACATGATTAAGTGCTCTTTAGGACAAGTAGTCCCTTCATATTTGTCGAAGACCGGTATTTTAAATTTCTGAGGGAACACTAATCCAGATACCAGACATAGATCCTTGGCATCAGATCCAAAGACATGATTTCCTTCAATGGCCCTCATCCTCTTGGCCATGATGTCCATCTCTACCCTTAACTTCTCGTGTTTTTCATCCTCAGCTTCGGATCCATCGGGTATATCAAAGATTGGCTGTTGATTGGCGAAGACTGGTCGTACCGTGGTGGGACCACCTGCTGTAGTAAAAATGGGGTTTCTGATCGTTGAGTCGAACAACGGATTGAGACCTGAAGACTGCATGCCGTTGAAAGGTGGTACAAAATCCCGGGACATGCCATAGGGAAACTCTGCTGAAGTAACAGGAGCCATCGTGACATTGGCTGCTGTTGTGGCAACTTCGGAGACCACTGTGGGTTGTGTATCCATTTTTGCTTTGATCATGTTGAGGGCTTCTAAGATCTGGTTGACGTCCCCTTTGATCCCTTCAATGTCATTATCCATTCGGTCGAACCTTTGATCGTTATCTGCCATCTTCTTTTGAGCTTGGGACCGTGTGTTGTATCGGTGAGTACTCAGCGTGACTCCTTCTCTCTCTCTCTGGACAAGAACAAAAGATGAGCTGCGGAACCCCAAATGTAGGATGACATGCAAATGCAGATGCATGAACCATTCAAGGAAACTCAAGATTTTCATTTACAAACAAAAAGTTAGACCAACATGTGACGACGTGCTTTAAAAAGCGTTTTTCATTTGATAGCTGGGAATCCATTACAATAGAGTGGTCTTTGCTTAAAAAAGCAAGACTTTTCTTACAATGAAAGTAAATGCAACAAGCAGGATTTCAATCCTTTTTTAGGGAAAGCAGGGAAATGACGAAACAAAAACCAATCTAACAAGACGACCCTTCTCCTTCTTGGACCCCGGCATGAACTTGATCCTGGCGGATAATCTCCCACAGGTCTTCATTTTCCCTTTGCGCTTTAACCAAAGCGTATTTCAGTTCTTCCCTAGTCGTGGGGACTTCAGGTTCCATAGTTATCTCGTAATCGTGAGTGTAGAACATGATTAAAGCTATTTCCTTTGACCATAGCAGGTACCCCCTGGTGGTTAGGCAACTTGCATTCTCCATCGGAGTTGGGCCCATAAGGTGTGGATCTCTTTGAGCGTATTCGGCGTTAGCTTCTAGCTCTTGGTTGCGACCTGTCTCACAGAAGCGGGGCCTCAACAGTTCTGGTTCAGGCTCTGGCCCGGTAGGATACCCGTGTTGACGCCTAGCAAGGATAGGATTATAAGTGATCACCCCTCCTATCCCAATGAGAGGCACATTGGGAAAATCTCCGTAACTGGAAATCATGATTTGGCCGCCGATGCTAGTGTCGTACCAAGTGATATCATGGTGTCTGAGAGTGACGAGTTTAGAAACCCAAGCGTTTTTGGTAGGAAGCCTCCAAAGGATATGGGTCCTTGGCAGATGAGAAGTAAACCATCGGTCGAGTAGTGCAAGACAGCATGAGTATCGCCCACAATCATACAAGGCAAAACGGTGAATGACCACATAAGTATCAGCCAGTATTGCGTTGACCGGACTCTTGAGGATGAAGAGACGTATTGCTTCCTCGCTGATGAAGTCGTAATTGCTTGGGAACAGATACAGTCCATATATTAGTAGTGCCAAAATTGCCTCAAAAATGCCCAGGTTTCGACTTTCATAGTGATACTCGGCCATTTCCATTAGAGGCCCGGCATCCATTCCATACCACCCTGCTTTCGCCCTCATTGGTGGTAAGTCTTCCAGCTTGATATGCAGGGCTTTAGCTAAGTCCTTCTTCTTTGGTTTTCCATAAGGGAGTGTAAGAGCCCATGGGATCTTCAAGTAAGCATTATACTCTTCGAGGGTCGGGAGTAACTGAAAATCCGGAAACACAAAGCAGTGGTAAGTTGTATGATAGAACTCCAACAAAGCTTGCAACATGGGCTCATTGATTGGAGCGCTTATTAATGGCAATAGGTCCCCATATTTGGCTATGAAAGCAGCAGGATTTCGAACAAGTCTGGTTAGCATTCTTAGACGACCCAACCTCAGATCCGGGACTCGAAGCATGCCTCTTCTTACCATGTTGTTGCCTGCAAAGAAAAAGTTGAATTTCCTTGAATGATTAGAAATAGTGTGAATGCAAATGCACATGGTTGTCACGGAACTCAGAGATTTTTGAACATCGGAAATCATCATTTCATTAATAAACAAAACAGATTACAAAACATCATTTCCTCTTACAAGAGTTTTAACTAAACAATTTGGCGCAATCTTTCAAGGTTCTCCTAACAGCCTGAGGTTGAGCTTCTCGATCTTTCTTTCCAACTGAGTCTTCTCAATGATGAGTCTGTCCACAATTATCTTCCATGGATTAGACTGAGGCTCATAAGGCTCCTCCAGTGCTTTCCCCTTCTTACAAGAGAGGATTTCTTCATCTTTTGACTGGAGTTGTCTCCGGAGCTCTGCATTTTCTTCAATGACTATCTGATACTTGTGCTTCCAAGCTTCTTCAGTTTGTTGTGCTTTGACCAAAGCAATTTTCAACTTTTCTTCTTCAGACATGAAGACCAACGGGCGTTCTTCTTTTAAGGCCATAGGCTTTTGTTTAGGATACGGCATCTTTAGTGTGACAGCTCTTTTCCGAACCCATTGGAGGTAAGGTTCTAAAGAAATACAGTTGAGTTTTCCAAGATCTTTCTTTCCTTTTTTATGCAGACGCTTCCAAGCTTCTAGAATTTTCTCTTTTAATCCCTGACTGTCTTCCCCTTCTTTGAAGAAGATGCTTTCTACTTGAACACTTTTGGGTTTGTCTTTTAGGGGGTATCCCAATTGTCGGCGGGCAAGTATCGGATTGTAGCTGATCCCTCCATTAATGCTGAGAAGAGGTACGTTGCTAAATTCCCCACAACTGTCAATGATCATTATCCCATCATAATCACGATTATACCAATCAACATCAGAATGGGTAAGAGCCATGATCTTTTGTGACCACCATCCTTTCTTTGGATCCCAAAAAGCGTTGGCTTTGGGTAAATGTGAAGTGAACCATTTGTACAATAAAGGAGCACAACAAGTGATCATTCCTCCATTATGGAAATTCCTCAGATGAACAGAATGGTACGCGTCTGCCAACAAGGAAGGCACAGGGTTCTTCTTTAAGAAAATTTTGATGGCATTGAGGTCCACGAAATTCTCAAAGCTTGGAAACAAGAATATACCATAGATGAGTAAGGCAAGGATAGCTTCGAATGCATCCATGCTTAAATGATCTGCGTAGTATTGAGCTTTCTCAATCAAGAATTCTGCTTTGAACCCAAAGACTCCCCCTTTTGTAATCAAATTCTTTTTTATGTCGTCCACTCCTAAACGTGTAGCTTTGGCGATATCCTGCTCTTTGGGGTCCTTCTCTACAATCGGAAAAGGAGATTCTTCAAGAATAGGCAACCCGATTAACTGAGAATACTCTTCTAGTGTGGGTACTAGCTGATAATCAGGAAATGTGAAGCAATGGTAGAGCGGGTCATAAAACTGGAGGAGGGTAGAGAGAAGTCCACTATCCATTTTTATCTTCAAGAGTAGCAACAGCTTCCCGTACCGGCTTTGAAATCCCTCTGAATCTGTCACCAAGGTGCTCAATCTTCTCAAATCGTCTAGGTTAAAACCCTTGTAAGTGTATTTCAAAGTTTTCTTTCTTTCAATGTTCATGACGACCTCTGATATTTACAAACAACAAAGTCTGAGTTCCATGAAACCATATGATGATATGATGATATGATGATATGAAAACATAAACAAGATGCATATGCACACAACACAGGTTTAGGGTTAAGGACAAGCATGAGTTCAAAGATCTACCCATCCCCAAAGATTGTGCTATGGATTGATTGTACCTGCCGAACGGGTTCTACAAAGTTCCCAGAGTCATCGACCCATCTTTCGGATATTAACGACTTCCCAAATTACTTGGTAATTGATAATATTCTCAAGAGAATCTTGTCTGAGTGTAGTATCGCGTATCGACTACTTCGGAAATACTTCCTTATAGTCATCGCACTACGTCCTAATAAGGCCAAAGTGGGGTAAAATGTAATCTAAAAGTCCACAGTGTCATGGGCTCCTTCGTCGAAAGTAGCATTGTTTTCACGAATACTCGATCAACAATACTAAACTTTCAAGAGGGCCTACACTGAGCGGTGGTTTCTCAAGTTAGCTTGGTCGGGAATCAACTCCCTATAAGCCTTCTTGAATATACCACCATCCTATCATAATTTCACTCAAGTCCGGGTATAGGACCGTCTCACCACTCAAAGCACCCAATACCCAACATTCAAACAAATATATTGACAAATATACATGTTAAGCAAATATTCACAAATATAGCATATAAACAAACAAAATAGGCTAAAACCTCAAGTTAAGTATCCCCAGTGAAGTCGCCATTTCTGTTGCGGTGAAAATCATGATACCAAGCTATTGATTAACTTGAATCTTAATTCTTAAATTTACAACCGGACTTTAATTTATCCAAAGGAAAGGTCTAAAGAGAGAAAGAACCTTTTTTGCGATGTAACAACAACGCTAAGAGATTCGGGGATCGGGGGTTGGTTATGCCTAGGGTAGGTATTTCACATCCTAAACATCTGTAGTACTCTACAGGAACCTTTTGTTTGTTTGCATGCTAAGTTTGTTAAATGTTTGCTAAGGTTTGGGATTGGGTAAAAGGGTGAAGGTTATGATAGATGAAGACCTAAGATTGTTTCTAAGTTTGCTCGCAAAGACATCGCGTCCTCTGCCTACGTATCCTAACTAGGATAGAATCAGAGCAATCGTAGTTCACCTCACTAGGGTTGAAGAACGCTTGATTGCGATCAAGGTTCAAAGGGGAACAAACATAATAATGTTTGTGTAGAGTTTCGCAAAACTCTCTATGTCTATGTTGTAACACTCAAAGGGGGAAGTAAGTGATCATATCCATGATCCTTACATAGAGTTAACAACTCCATCCTAGGGTTCTAGTTGAGGAGCACTCCTAGTAAAGGTGGGTCTTTTAGACTTAAGCAAAGTCCAACGGCCTATGAGTTTTGATCTTAACTAAAGTTCAAGGTGACTTTTCAAAGTCAAAGGCAGAGGTAATGAGTTATTCAAGTATGAGGAATACAGAAGACAAAGATTACAATCAAAGAGGTGTAAGCACGTTATAATGAGCAAGTAATTCAAGTTAGATGAATGATTTCAACTGATAAATACAAGCAGTGCTACAAATGGCATATCTTAACGAAGATAAAGTCATGCTTTAGCAAGGATTGTAAGTATGATGAAGGTAACAACCGTATAAACCAATGACAATTGAAAGTAACAACTATGCCTAGATAACAATATCACACAGTTAAATTAGTTTAGCCTCGTAGTTTAGGAGGTATGAACATTCATGGTAACAACCAACAAAAGAATGAAGTCTCAATATGCTAACAATCATAAGTACATACCCATAAATCTTACAAGATAAACATGGTATAAAGGGTAAATTAAATCGAGACACGAGGTAACGACTTGAGAGTGAATTTATTAACAAATATCCAAGTATTGTTGAGATAATCAATCATGAGATTTTAAATTATTAAACAAAACTAGATGTTGTAAGAAAGATTTTGCAAAAAGAATGGATTAAATCTAACAAAAAATAAATAAGTTATGAACGTTTGAAAATTGATATATTTCATGATAATAAAACAAACCAATAAAAGAATGGGCATAGGTGGGGATTGAACCCACGCCCTAGTGCATTCAAACACGCACATTTACCACTGGGGCGCGCACGCACGTGTGATAGAGAAACGAGAGGAATGGATAATATGGTTTATTAATGGAAATTGAAAAAAATAAAAACAAAAGGGTTCGACCTCCACCCGGATCGAACCCTTGTCATGCTGGTAGAAGGTTATAACGCGCGCAATGGTCTGCCACTGGGGTGGCTGTTACATCCATCAATTGGATGGAAACAAAAAAACATACATAGGTTGCTGGGGTAATTTCTGGGCAAAACAAACATCAAACAAAACAAGGCAAATGCAGAATGGGTTCAAACTACATCAAAACCAAACCAAAGTTTACAAACTCCGTTTTTTACCCTGCTTACAATTCAATGTGGAAAAGGGTGGTAATAAACATGTTCCAAAATAATGCCCGCATCACATAATTGGAATGAACACAAGTGTGAATTTTTTTGAAAAGCGTTTTGAAATTATAGTTATAACCTGAGGTGTTTAACAACAAAATAACAAAATCTGAATAAATTTGAGATAAGTTGCTCATGGATTAGACTCAAACAGATGTGTATCAATTCCTCCAAGAATTTATTTGTGAATATGAAGTGGCAAGACATGAATCATGACAGTTTGCAAGGCCAGGGAAACCCAAAGTACACCCTCAGAATTGATTCATACAGATGCAATGCAAGGTATGTACAAGCTTCAAAAATACAGTTCATGGTTATGCTTCAAGTGATGGTCTCAGATACCTACTGAAATATGCAGCTACTGCTAAAAATGCAACATGGCAGTTGATGGAAACCGTATCATGAATTAAGTAAGTCATGGATCAATGCACCCTTGATAAAAAGAAAAAAAAACTTGAGTTGCATTGATTATAGCACAGATCCAACACAGTGCTGCCTTCAAACTACTCTACACTAAATGCAAGTTTCATTTTAATGCATCAAATGGAGAACTAGACATGATGATAATTAAGAACCAATCAAGCATGGACAACAAAACAACAGCCAGCACATATGTTCAGTACTAAGAAGGATGACTGACCCAATCATGAACTTCAAAACATGCTTATGACAGTGTTAATTAAACTTGCCATAACCTAGTAGTACACAATTAACTCAAGTCTACTGTTATGAAGATGAATTAATGGCCATACTAAGCATCAACTAGTCACAAGAGATCAAACTTACTCACAACAAATCCTAGACAAACTAAAATACAGCATGATCAAAACTTACTCATCAAACCTGTCAATTAATGCTATGTCATCTAAATCAACCCTTCACAATGTACAAGAACAAGCTGGTTTAGCAGGTTCTGTGGCCACAGCCACATGTATCATTTCAAATGTAGCTTTAGCAACTTAAAAACATGATTTTTGAAGATAAGAAGTTAAAAGTCCTTAAGGCACCAGCTTGACAGCAGATCCAAACAATGTTCATCCACAATTTGTTCTTTCTAAGTATAATGCAGAAATGATATGAACAGTTGCAATGCAAACAACATATGGTGAGTCAGTATGAGTTGGACAGAAAGATGGTTAGTTCAAGAAATCCAAGACAAATTGAACAAAGAAATGGTATCACCATGCACATAATCATGCAGAAGTCTTATTCATGAGTCAAAGAAAAACAACTGTAATTAAACCTCTTCAAAGTTAGTCTAAACAGAAATAGCAATAGATTCACAAATGAGAATGATGAGTATAAACCCAATGCAGACTTCACATGATGATCAGGCATTTCTACAAACAGCTTATAGGCATGATGAGTGTCTTGATGATTTTGAAGCATGAAGCAATGAATTTAATCCTGTACATACCTAACTAACAGCAAGCATTCACCTAGTATACTGATACATTCTAAAACAGGTGCATATGCTAGAATCAGTTCTTCAATGTGTTATGCAGAAAGTGAATGTCAACTGCTATGATTCCTCTTGGCAACAATGTAACAACATGGCAAAGCAACATGGTTCAGTGCAGATTAATTTTAAGCAGGCTTTGAACATTATCAGGTATGCATACATCAATTAACCAAGACTTTAATGATTCTAAAACTCAAAAGGAGCCAGCAGAAGGTCAATGTGAAAACAGATTCCTGAAGTGCAAGTTGTTTCCAAAATATGAGCCATATTGAGATGTATCATTTATGTATTGGCAATGTGGTGGACAGTGAGTATGAGTTTTATGCACAAACTATACAAGGTGAACATGCAAGCAGGTTTTCAAATACACAGTGGAATATGCTTGAAAGATAAAGTCAAGTCTTTTAATTCTCTATGCAAAAATGAAATTTCAGTGGCTATGACTAGTTTTGGTCAATGATGCATATGAACAACATGAGCCAACATGACAGCATCGCAGGGATCAATCAAGCAAATTCTTCAGCATGATAATGATGTTTAACATTTAATGAACTTGCACATCACATTTAAGGACAAGAAATCAATGGAATCTACCAGTTACAGGATCAACTAGCACAGAGGGCAACTAGTGTTAGGAGGAACACAAACTGACTTCAAAACTAACTTCTAGAATCTCATAACAGTTGGAACATTGGGTAGTTGTAAACTCTAGGTACACACAAGGCAGGGTAAGTATGTAGGCAGGTCTTATATGCACATTAGGATCTGTATGCATGATGAAATTTGATGTTCAATGTTTTATGCCTAAAATGAGTTTTCAATTTGCAGTTTGTTCTAGTGTAACAGTTCCCTAGCAGACAACCATGGATCAAATTAAGTGGCTCTCAAAACCAAACTTTGAAATTCATGACAGCAGGTTAGAGGGTCTGTTCAAAGCTAAGAACCAATGCCACTTTGAATATCAGTCATAAACCTTGACAGCAATAGTTACCAGACAGTAATCACAAAAAGGGAGACCTCAATAACATGGTGAGCAACATGATGCTCAATCTGTCATAGCAGGGTAAAACATTGTGGTATAATAAACCTGTTAACTAAAAAAAAGCCTTTCATTGATGTATTCCCCAAAAGAAATTCCTCATGTAATTATCTACTGAAACTGCAGCAGGCATACCCTAGGTCTAAAAAATAAGATGGTCTTCTTGGCTGTTCACAAGACCAAGACTAGTATAGGCCTCAAACAGTAACAGACCTAGCTTTGTATTATAGGCAAGTTGCATAATATCACACAGTAGACAGCTACTTAAACAAAAGATGGTGAATTATGAAGCCACAAATAAGGCATCACATTTTGAGTGTGATGACACTCCACAGCCTTATGTTCTAACAGCATTCACACATAACATGAAATCAAAAAAAAAGACCAACTTGACCACAAGTTTTGAGGCAGCATCACAATTGGTTTTAACACACTGATATGACAAAACAAATTGAACTGCCTAAGCTAACATTGGTGAGAAATCCCCATTATCCCCAACAGCAACAATCATGAAAAGTAACAAAGTGTTCCTAATTCAAATTCCATGAAAATACTCAAGCATGATAAATCATGAAATATGATACTAAAGTCAACAAGGACAAACCACATACCTCTTGATGAACCTTGAATATGCTAAGATAGCTGAGAAAAACCAAAGGTTGCTTGCTCTAATTCTTGCCCTTTTGAAGTTTCTTCCACTTTAAGCCACAATATACTCTCAATGCCAAATGAAGAAATGTGAACTTCTAATGATTGGTGAGTGTTTGAACAGTTGTAACATGATAATGTTGAGGTGTATGAATGATCAAAACCTCAAGAAAATGTTTAAAACAGGATTTGGTGATTTTTGTAGCTTTGGTCAAAGCATAGTGGAATGAGAGTTGACTTTTTGATTTTTTGAGGTTCTTGATGTTTTAGTGAGTCATACACCTTCTATGTGTGATTTAGAAGATGTGTGGATGGTTGTGAGAGTGTTGATAAGGCTAGAAATGAAAATGGCATGAAAGTTGTAAAATGCCGGTTTTCGGCGTTTTTAAGCTTTTCTTCACTTACTAGCAAAGAGAGAAAGAGAAAGAGAGCTGTAATGCTTGGTGCTTTTAAGCAACTCTGGTGTGGTTTGAAGATGGTGAGAATGCCCCTATTTATAGGAGGAATGAGGGTGAGGACAACTTGGTCACTTCCAATGTTGGAGAGGTTTTCATGATGTTTCTTTGAGAAATCTTGCAAGATCTTTGTGGCAGCCCTCTTCACACCAGTTGCAAGGCTCAATGCAAGAAAAATCAGCCTATATGAGTTGTAGGAAGTGACCTTATAGTGAGAAAGGACAAGCCTCCATGTTGCAGCCCCCCCAACCTTCTCTCTCTTGTTGTACCTTTTGTACTTTCTTCTATTAAAGTAATGGATTTTGCTCAAGATCTTGTACTTGCTTGGATTCCTTTCTGAATTTATCTATTCCAACCTCTAAACTTATCATATCAGATGTCCATCCATGGTTGGAGATGAAGTGTATGGTTGGGAACCAAGTTTATGTTGGATTTAAGCAAGTTAATACACTAGTGCACAGGCCCATCTTTCACACTTCATAACTCTCAGCTCCTAACTCCTCTTGGGGAGTTCTTGTACATTTTGGAAAGCCCTTATGTAGCTCTACAACATTCATGTTTGCCAAAAGTTCCAAATCTATGTGAATCTTGGTTGAAAAGTCCTTCAAAGTCAGCGAAAAACAAGTTTTAGTGCTGCCAGATTTTCAAAATTTCACTAAGTGTTTTGTACTAAGAATCGATTTTGATGATAACTTCAATTCCATGCATTTTCTGAGTGTGACCTAGTATAGGACTTTTGTAGGACTTATTAAGAGCTTTCCGACGAGCTTTGAACCACTTCAATCGGGTGCGCGGTTAGGGAGTTAGGGTTTAGCCCCTTTCGAAACCCTAATTTCCCGTTTTTCCAATTACTCTCACGTCTTTGATCCGATGATCATGAAAATTGATATGTAGGTCCCCTATGACATAAGGAACAACTTTGCTTCACCACTTGAAGTTCAATTCCTAAAACTTGAGGGGGTTGACTTTCCGGTCAACCGAACGATCGATCGGCGATTACCGAACTGTCTGTTCATGTTTCGGAGCTTCCAAGACTTTGAAACCCTTTGAGGGGACTTCACTAAGTCTTGTAAACTTGTTGGACCAAAGTTGCATCATTGAACCTTCCTTTAAATCCAAAGTCAAACTACGGTTGACTTTTCCTGCTCGAAAACCCTAATCGGGTACCCTGAACTGTACTGCACCTCATCTGTGGGTGATCACTGCAAATTGAACTCACACATGGTCCAATATGATACTCTTGATCTTATTTCATGAATGATTCATCCCAAAGCGATGGTTACCCAATCCTCGAATCCTTCGATTTTATCAGTCCGGAGCCCCGTTCCATCTGTGTCTTGACAAAATACACTCTGAAACTGGTTAATGTTAGACAAATAAATGCATATGATATGAAGAGGATATAAGGGGTCAAAATTTGGGGTGCAACAGGGAGTACATGCACTAGTTTTTTGCCTTGTAATAGCAGAGGCTGCACACAAAAATTTGAACGCCTAATTGCAAAATTCAAGCCCATTGTCGGTTCTCAATCTCTTGACCTTTCTGCCAGTCTGATTTTCGACCAGAGTCTTCAAACTTTTGAAACTCTCAAAAGTTTCATCCTTAGTTTTCTAGATGAATATCCATAACTTTCTGGAATAATCATCAACTATGGATAGAAAGTACCTTGCTCCTGAATGTGATGGACACCTTGCAGGCCCCCAAAAATCAGCATGGATGTAATCAAAGGATCCATGTGTTCTTTGTTTTCCTTTATTGAACTTCACTCTGCGAAATTTTCCAAGTACACAAGGTTCACAAAACTTCAACTTTTCGACTTTGTCTTCACAAAGTAGATTTTGTTTCTCCAATTCGACCATACCCCTTTCACTGACATGGCCCAATTTCATGTGCTAAATTTTTGTCTTCGACAAAGGTTTCATGGATGCAACATCTGCAAAACCACTTATAACTTCAGCCTCAAGGGTATACAAGCCTTGTTTCTTCACACCTCTCAAGACTTCCTTTGACCCATTCATGACTCTTAGGATAGTTTCTCTCCTTTGAAAACATATCCTTTCTTATCAAATTCACCAAGAGAAATAAAATTTCTATTCAAATCAGGTATGTACCTGACTTCAGTCAACAACATTATTGACTCATCATGGAGCTTAAATCTCATAGATCCAACACATGCAATCTTGCAAGCTTTATTGTTTCCAAGCAATACAGATCCACCATCTTGATCACATAGTTCCTCAAACAAGTCTTTGTTTGAAGTCATGTGGCAAGTGTAATTTGAATCCATAATCCACTCTTTACTTGAGTCGCTGCTTGAAACCAATAGAACATCAAATGAGTCGAAATCATCTTGAACAATGGTTGTGTTGCCAATGTCCTTACCTCTACGATCTTTCAGGCGTTCAGGGCACACTTTTATTGTATGACCCTCCTTCTTACAGTGATAACATTGAATACCAGATGTCACCACTATAAGACTTCTGCTGACTTTTACCCTTCTTCTTGTCGAACTTGCCATCTCTCTTTGTGAACTTCGCCTTAACCGACAGGCCTTCACCAGTCGAAGATAGCTTGTGCTCTGTTTGTTCGTTAAAATCCTTAAAATACGGGGCTGATTGAAATTCTTCAAAGGTCAGAGACTTTCTTCCATACAAGAGAGTTTCTTTGAAGCGAGCATGTGATTTGAGAAAAGCAAAAAATAACAACAATGCTTGATCTTCATCCTCGATCTTGGCATCTATATTTTCAAGATCAAGAATCAGTTTGTTGAACATATCCAACTGCTTAGCCAGAACTTTGTCTTCACTCATCTTGAATGAGTACAAAGCTTTCTTCAGGTAGAGGTAATTGACCAACGATTCGGTCATGTATAAACTTTCGAGCTTCACCCATAACCCCGACGTCGTCGTCTCCTTTGAAACATGTCGAAGAACTTTATCACCAAGGCTCAATAAGATGGCGATGTGGGCTTTCTCTATCATATTCATTTTTTCTTTGTCTGTTAGTGCAGCGTCCATGGTTGTGGCTCCCTTCAATATTTCAAATCAACCCTGCTGAACCAGTAGGGCTTTCATCTTCAAGCACCATAGACCAAAGTCATTCACTCCAGTGATCTTTTGAATCTCATACTTTGTTGACGGCATCTTCTCCATGCTCACTGCACCAATTTATTATGAAAAACGATGTCAGAATAACAAAGTATAATCGGTTTCTTGATCAGCAAGAAACCCACAAGGGTAAAAAAGAAGGAAGCAAGAAGAACACAATGAAATTGGTTATAAACTGTTATTATTTACTTTCTCTTTGAGACAAGATTACAAGTGTTATAGAATAACAAATAACCTCTCTCATCCTAATTAGGATTTTCCTTTTATGTAAGATGATAGACTAGCATGCTATTTATAAGAAAACTAACACATTAACCTAATGGACTTTTACACACATGCCCATTAAACAAGCTAACTTAGGGAACAAACTAATTTAAACAATTGGGCATAAACAACATGCTCAATTCGACATACTAACACTCCTAACATACTTCGACTACAACATGTGAATAGACTTCGACGACATGCTAAGATTCTGTCGAATTAAAAATTATCATTCGACCATACTAGAGTTTGACTCAATATCGCATAGACATAATTATATCGTAGATAAACAAGGGCTAATAAAATATTGTAATAATTAACCTGTAAAAAAATAGGAAGTTTATTTATTTTTCTACAATTAAGTTAAATTTGTTAAAAATAATATATCAAGTGTGAGTTAGAGTCTCACATTGGTTATAAATTGGAGAGTTGAACATTTATAACTGGAAGAACCCATACACCTATCACCTTAAGGTTTTGGATGAATATGTGGTATCTCTCTCACTTGTGTTGCTCTTGACCCAATGTTTTGTTGGAATTCAACCACAACCTATGGAGAATTCATATTCATTCTCGATCTCAAGATTGTTATCAATCACGCAATGACAATGAAAAGATTGAGAAAGAAAGAAAGAAAGTTATGTTGAAGAAGAAGATGAAAAATCTGCAGAGTTCTCTCTGCCCACAAACTATGAAAATTATCTTATTCACTTGCAACTAAAAGTTGTGAATACAAAATATGAATTGTGTTATTTGCAAAAATAAGAGTTTCTCCCTATTTATAGAATTAAGTTAGCTTGCGCCCAAACCAAAAGCCTAAAACTATAAAAGGCCAAAATAACTAATATTACTAAAATAGACCTAAGTTGAAATTCTGTGTGAAACAACCCGTTTCGACACTTCGACACACTAATACAATTGGACACACACATTAGAATAATTCGACTAGATCTTATTTCTGTCGAGGTACACTGCTTTGACATAAAGAATTACAAACTCAACATATTCAATGATCCCTAATAATAAATTTTTTCAACAAAATTGTACCTAACCTAACTCCTTCAAAAACTCTTGCACATTATGTTTGAATTGATGTTTGTAAAGAAAATATGGGAATTAATTGGTGCGAGTAGCACTCTAAGTTACTAGTACTAGGTATGTTATTTAATAAACTTCATGAATCTTAATAATGGAAAGAATTTTAAAAAAAAATATTTGACATCTATAAATTTAAATAGGATGCAAATTGTTTTTAAATTTGACTTTATTTTAAAAGAAAATAAATTAAAAAGTGATGTTGAATTGTCATATTTAATTAATCGAAGATATTGATATCTGATTAAATTCCAGAGAATTGTATTATTCACCTTAAAACAAAACTTTATTATTTCATTAATTATGCTGTCAATGGTTGGTGGTTTCTTTATGAGAAACCATTAATTAAAATTTATGAGAAACTCAATCCCATCAACCATTAACTATTTCGCTACGTAAAGTTTTTGTATCCATCCTACTCCAAATTAATTATTAAACCTATCAATCCATAACAAATCACTATACATGCATTATTCAATAATAGATGGTTTCTTCAATAAGGTTCTACCAATATTTTTAAATTTTTAGACTGAAAAAGAAAAAACGTGTTAGGTCTCCACCCTAAACTAACCTTCTTTTAATAAAAACTCTCCATCCTCATATCTCTATATTATTTTTAATAAATGCTTTATTAGTTGCGTACACTTGCATTAAAAATATCCATTGACACATATTTTTCTTAAGCAACGTGATTTTACTTATCTATATATATATATATATGATCCCATAATATCCTCAAAATTCATCAATCCTTAGAGTTGCAATCTCACATCAATCACCCAACAACATTCATTTCTCTCCTACAAAGATTCTCCACCTATCTAAATAACCATTTCATAAACCAAAAACACAAACACAGTCACACACAAGTGAACATGGATTTACTTCACCAAGCAAAAACCACACTAGAACCATTCACAACACTATTATGGATTATTCTCCCACTCACTATGTTTCTACTAGTAAATTTCTCCTCAAAAATCTCCAAAAGATTATCATATCCACCAGGACCAAAAGGGTTACCCTTAATAGGTAACATGAACATGATGGACAAACTCACACATAGAGGCTTAGCAAATTTAGCAAAACAATACGGCGGCGTTTTGCACCTTCGCATGGGGTTTATTCACATGGTAGCAATCTCAAACGCGGAAGCAGCGCGTGAAGTGTTACAATTGCATGACAACATATTCTCGAATCGCCCGGCGACGATCGCCATAAGTTATCTCACTTATGATCGCGCTGACATGGCGTTCGCTCACTACGGTCCGTTTTGGCGTCAGATGCGGAAGCTATGCGTCATGAAGCTCTTCAGCCGTAAACGCGCGGAGTCGTGGGAATCAGTTAGAGATGAAGTTGACGTTGTTATCACCAATGTTAACGATAATCTGGGAAAATCAGTTAACATTGGTGAGTTGGTTTTTAATTTGACTAAGAATATCATCTATCGTGCGGCCTTTGGGTCGAGTTCGAAAGAAGGTCAAGATGAGTTTATTTCGATACTTCAAGAGTTTTCGAAATTGTTTGGTGCTTTTAATATTGCGGATTTTGTTCCTTGGTTGAGGTGGGTTGATCCTCAAGGTTTGAATGCTAGGCTCGTTAAGGCTCGTGGTGCGTTGGATGGTTTTATTGATAAGATTTTTGATGAACATGTTGAGAAGAAGAAGAGGAATATGAGGGGTGATGAAGATAGTGATATGGTTGATGAATTATTGGCTTTTTACAGTGATGAAGCTAAAGTGAATGATGAATCAGATGATCTTCATAATTCTATCAAACTCACTAGGGATAACATCAAAGCCATCATCATGGTATGGATTTTTTTTTTTCATTTTCAAGTGCACTAATAATTATTGATTGAATTATTTTTTTTAAACAAATAATAATAATAATAATAATAATAATAATAATAATAATAATAATAATAATAATAATAATAATAATAATAATAATAATAATAATAATAATAATAATAATAATAATAATAATAATAATAATAATAATAATAATAAATACAAAAATATTCCAATAACCATGTATTATATTCAATGTTTAATATTTAAACAATTTAATGACTACTATTTGTAATATATTATTATACAACAAAACAAAACAGAATTTAGTAATACATTTGTTTGAAGAACTTATTTTAAGAAGGGGTGTTCTATAAGTAGATCCTGCAAACAAATAAAATAGTTTGTTTTATTCTTTATCTTTTAATATATATATATAAAAAGTAAAACGTGTCAATATATGTGTGACATAAATTAAACCAAATTTTGTTTTATTCTTTATTCTTTTTAAGTGATAATGAAATCATAACCAACTTTTACGACGAAACCAAAAATTTTTTTAACACAATACAACCAAACTAATTTTTTGGGTTGTAAAAAATGTTATTTGACTGAAATATAAATAGTTTTAGTGATGTTATTTTTTTAAATAATGTCAACATAAAGGAGATATGAATGAACATGTAATTTTAAGTTTTTTGCACTACCACACTGGCAAATTTAATAACACCATTATAAATTTTATCATTGTATTGAAAGTTATAATTTCATAGATTATGTTGTAAAATATAATATTAATTTAAAATTATTTGATATGTCAATAAGATAAACGGAAACTAACATTCTATAAAATTTTATCAAAGAAATTAATTTTATGTGTCTTATTAACATAATCAAAAGAATTTCTCTTAAAATTATTTTTTTATAAATGAAAAGTATATATAAAAAAATATATTATTAAATGATTTCAAATTAATGTTAATGTTATAGATATAATCTATATAATAATTAAATTCAATAGTAAATTTTGGTATACACATGTAAAATTTTATAAATAATAGAAATATAATAATTTTTAATTAGAGTAAGATAAATACTTATTATATATGTTTGATATGTACATGATAACTAACTTAATAATATTAATTATTTTATAACATTATACGTTAACACTAATTAATTATTAGATAAGGTATATATTATAGGGAAGAGCAGCTCAATTGGTTTGAGTTATATAAGTATTAATATAGGATGTCAATTCTGACAAATGATTTTTATTTTTATTTTTATTTTTATAACATAATGTAATAACTTAATATTAAAAAAAAGTATATATTATAAATGATAACATTAATAACTTAATATTAAAAAAAGGTATATAGGATTTCAATTAATTGTCATTATTTAGCAACTAGATTTTCCGATAATATTTCTCCGTCAATAGTGGAAAAAATAAATGGTGTGAATTGAGCCTAAAAGATAAGAAATTCCCATTGAGTAATTTCAGTGGGTTAGTGTTAATCTCAATTATCTTTCAATCCATATCAAACACCAGTACCATATTTCATTTTCCATTTCCCATTTTATGTTTTTCTTTGAAACAACGACAAATGTATATTGACAACAAGTCACAACTCACACGGTGGTGTAAACAATACAGGATGTCATGTTTGGAGGAACAGAAACGGTTGCATCAGCAATGGAATGGGCTATGTCGGAGCTACTAAGAAATCCAGAAGAACTCAAGCGCGTGCAACAAGAACTCGCCACCGTGGTTGGCCTAGACCGGCGCGTGGAAGAATCAGACATAGAGAAATTAACGTACCTAAAATGCGTCGTCAAGGAGACGCTTCGTCTTCACCCGCCGATTCCACTTCTCCTCCACGAGACAGCGGAGGACGCAACAGTTGGTGGTTATTACGTACCCAAAGGCTCCCGCGTGATGATAAACGCGTGGGCTATTGGGAGAGATGGAGATTTATGGAAGGATGCAGAAGAGTTTAAGCCTTCAAGATTTTTAAATTCAAGTGCACCTGATTTTAAAGGAAGTAACTTCGAGTTTATTCCGTTTGGGTCGGGTCGAAGATCTTGCCCCGGAATGCAATTGGGCCTGTATGCATTGGACTTAGCTTTGGCCCATTTACTTCATGGTTTTACTTGGGAGTTACCAAATGGAATGAAACCTAATGAAATGGATACGAGTGATGTTTTTGGACTCACCGCTCCAAGAGCGAGTCGACTTGTTGCTGTTCCAGCTAAGCGTCTTGTGTGCCCTCTCTGACGACAATAAGAAACAAAAATAAAATAAGAAAAGTCCAAAGTATCCCTGAAGAAAAGGTGTGAAGTGTGTGAAGAGTTTTTGGGAAGCACTTTTTATTTTAGTTATTATTATTACTATTGATGTTTGGAAAGAAAATGTATAAAATAAAATGAAAGGAAGAAAAAAAAAAAGAATGTGTGAGGTGGATAAGGTAAAGTTTGTAAGTGTATGTTTGACATGTATTTAGTGTTTGGTTGTGTTATTATCCTTTGTATTTTGAATGTTTTAATAAACTTAAACCTTAATCAAAGTGAAAAGAATGAGCAATGTTGACGTTGGAAATTTTGTGATTGTGAGTGTTTTGTTTTGTTTTTAGATATTTATTACTCAAGTCGTTTGCATTTGCAGTATTAGTAACTACTAACTCACATATTGTATTGATTTGAAATGGACATAAATATATGGCTAAAATGTCGGCAGGGCGATTGAAGAACGCATTGATTCCACGTATAAATGATTCTATAAGTACTTTGAACTTGAAATTAGTTTATAAACAAGTTGAAATCAGCAACATGGTTTAATTAATCAAAATATAATCATAAAAAATTATCAAACTTCGAAAATATACATAGTAATCTCCACAAAACATAAATTAAAGACGAATAAGCATTTCACTCTCCTGTGTTACATATCAGACGTCGACTCAACAAAAACAATAAGAAGAACAATCTCTTCCACTCACATCTAAGCCTCTACTGCAGATTATCTGCACGGTACCCATGTAAATGCATCATTTAAATAGAAGGGGTAAGAAATCACAATCATATAAAAAAATGCATAATAATGTGTAAGCACACCAACAACATATGCATAAATCACCCAATCTGCAATTTACACTCCAAACAATCCAATTATCGTGTTACAACAATTATCAATGCAATGAGACTCAACAACACGACTCAATGCATGTGGTACCAATTTGTGAACTCTCAGGTTCACTCGCTCCAATCCTCACCTAGGATCAGAGCACACCAAAATTGTAACACCCCAAATTTTTTTGGAATATTTATTTAATAGGAATATTCGCATTTTTATTTTTTTGTGATTTTTGTTGGTTGTGTGGAATATTGAGAATTATGAATTTTTGGGTTATTTATTTAAATAATAGTACATAATATGGATATATTGGTATTATTATTAATTTAAATAAATATAAGTTAACTAAGGGCAAATTTGACAATTAAAGAGGAGTTAGTGAGGGTAATATTGGAAAAACCTAATTTATAGGCCCAAAGTTAGGTTTAACAAAAAAGGATTTGTGAGGGAATTAAGATTCATTCTTGTTAGACTGTGTAAAGAGAAGAAATAGAGGCCAGAGCTCTGAGGAAGAGGATTGAGGCAAAAGCTTCGCAAGGTTTTCTGAGAATCAAGGAGAAGGCTTCGAGTCAGCAATTAAGGTATGAGGAGTATTGCCTTCATTGTTTTCAATATGTGATTCAATGTATTTAAAGCTGATTTAAGGGTTTAAAGGGTTTAAGGCTGATTTGAGATAAAGGAAATTAGACTTTCGTGGCCAAAATCTATTATTGAGGTTTTTACCATAGGGATTTGAATTGATGATCTGATAGGATTAAGGTCGATTTGGGTTTGAGGGAAAGTAGGTCTTCGTGGCCAAAATCTGTCGTTAAGGTTTCAACCTTGTAGGGTAATTAGATTGTGAGAAACTCTAATGACCGTGGTGTAGTTGTAAGGAAATGATGGAAATTAGAGTTTGAATATGATACGGGATTGGCCTAATAAGTCGTAGATTTTGTGTCTTTATCGCCGTAAGACCTTAGGGATGTTTTTGGGTTATTGGGGAAGTGAATCATTGGACTTTTAGGTTGATTTTAGGTTTTGGTGCGTAACAGCGTTTTGTTGTAATCGCGTGTTCGCACAGCAAATAAACTCGCCCTAGACTCGCACAGTGAACTTGCTAGCGAACGTAGCAGAGTTTTGCGAATTTTGATTTTGTGCACTGATGCCTTGAGGTTTTGATGATATGGTTTCTTTGACGAATTAATATGAGTATGACTATGAATTCTATGTGATTTGTACATCATTATATGATGATTCCTATGATGTAATGATTGATGAACTATGACGATATTTCCATGAGTTTTGGTGATTCTATGACGACATGATGTATGATGATGATTTTGATGAATGATGATGCACCTATGATGTTATTATGAGGATGATTATTGACGTGTGCATCATGCATTCATGTGCATCCGGACTTCGGTTCAGGACCTTAATTTCTTCGGCTTGAGTCCCATTGTGCGGATGTGAAGTATTTTGATGTGCTCTGGTTCTCAAGTAGAATCGATCCTATTGATGGGGATCTACGAAGGGTTGATGGCCCAGTGTCCATCGAGCTGTGATGATTGGTACCACATGCATGAGTCTTGTTGCATTTGCATTTATGTGAAAATTTGGTGTAATTTATGATATTATGACCTTTGATGTACCTTGATGACTATTAATGATGTTGAATATGAAAATGACGCCATTTTGTATATTGAATTCCTATATTGATTATTATGAATCATTTTACTCACTCTGCCTGTTTGAATGTTACCTCCATGTGGGTAACATGCAGATGACCAGGTTTAGCCGTGGACTGTCGTGGATATTTTTGGAGTTTTGAGTTGTTGGCCATTTTGGTTAACTTAGAGGGTTTTCCTCTGATAGTGTAACATTGGGTTGGGGTCTTTGAGTTAAACAATGTTTTATGTGATTTTTTTGTTATTTTGATTATGTTTCCATACAAAGAAAACTTTGGATTATGCCTTTTTTGAGTTCCGCTGCCTTTTGAGAAATTTTTGATATCTTTTGGAAAAACCCGTTGTTTACGGAGCCTTGACCTATATTTGATTTATTGGAAAATGTACCCCCTTTGAAGTGTTTTTATTGAGTTTAATATTTTATTCTGATAAATGTGAATATTTTGCCTTTAAAACTGTGGGGTAGAAAAGGGTGTTACATTAGTGGTATCAGAGCAGGTCGGTCCGTCCGACCAAGGTTTTACGTTGTTAGTCCCCTGCCAGTCAATAGTGTGAGAACACTATTGGATGAGTTGTTTCTTCTAACCCTGTTGGTGGTTGCAGATGGCTGGAAGAAATGACCGTGCTATTGCTGATGCGCTGGAATCACTTGCCCAAGTGATGGCCCAGGATGGTGGACCTCCAGATGAGTTTCGTGCTTTGGGAAAGTTCCAAAGGAACAATCCGCCGACTTTTGTGGGCACTCATGATCCTGATGGTGCGCAGAAATGGCTGAAAGTGATTGAGAAGATTTTCTGAGTTATGGCATGTACTGATGCTCAACAAGTGCAGTTTGGTACGCATATGCTAGTTGAGGAAGCTGAGGACTGGTGGGATAACACCCGTCAGAGATTGGAAGGTGTTGGCATTGCAATAACTTGGACTGTGTTTAAGGAAGAATTTTTAAGGAAGTATTTTCCTGAAGATGTTCGGGGCAAGAAAGAGGTGGAATTCCTTAAGTTGAAGCAGGGGAATATGACTGTGGCTGAGTATGCGGCAAAGTTTGAGGTTTTAGTGAAGTTTTGTCTGCATTACAATCGTGCTAACGCAGAGACGTCAAAGTGTCTCAAGTTCGAGAATGGATTGAGACCAGAGATTAAGCAAGGAATTGGGTACCAGCATATTCGTCGGTTTGCGGAACTGGTGGACAAGAGCAAAATTTATGATGAGGATAGCCGAGCTCGATCTACTCACTACAAGCAGGTGAGTGAGAGGAAAGAGAAAGGTCAATATAGAAGGAAACTGTATGTGACTTCTGGTGATAAAGGGAAGCAGAAGGCTTCAAATGGGAAAAATTCAAGTGGGGGAGCGACTACTGCTCCAGGCAAGTGTTATAAGTGTGGTGAGCAAGGTCACCGTGCTGAGGTTTGTCGGATGCTGAGATGTCATCGTTATGGCAAGAGAGGTCATAGAGCTACTGACTATAAACATGAAGCTCCGACTTGCTTCAACTGTGGAGAGAAGGGTCATATCAGTACCCACTGTCAGTAGCCGAAGAAGACTGCTACTGCTGCTCAGACGAATGGCAGAGTGTTTGCTTTGAGCAGTGCGGAAGAATCTAAGACATATAACTTGATCACAGGTACTTGCTTTATTAATGATGTTGAATTGATTTCTATTATTGATATCGGTGCTACTCATTCGTTATTTCGCTTGAATGCGGTAAGAGGTTGAAATTGAAATTATCTTCTATGGTTGGGAGTATGGTTATCGATATCCCGACTAATGGTTTTGTGACTACAGCGTTAGTCTGTTTGAGTTGCCCTTTGACTATTTATGATAAGAATTTTGTGATGGACTTGGTCTGTTTACCTTTGCATCAAATTGATGTTATTCTTGGTATGAACTGGTTGGAGTTCAACTATGTTCATATTGATTGCTACAACAAGACGGTGAGGTTTCCAGAGTTTGGTGATTGTGGAGAGCTGATTTTTGTATCTGCTAAACAAGTAGAAGAACTCTTAGAATATGAGGCTCAGATGTTTGCATTGTTTGTGTCACTTCAAGTTG
The DNA here is from genome assembly GCA_963859935.3 of Lathyrus sativus. Classification (NCBI taxonomy): domain Eukaryota; kingdom Viridiplantae; phylum Streptophyta; class Magnoliopsida; order Fabales; family Fabaceae; genus Lathyrus; species Lathyrus sativus. Next base: position 451,427,361 of record OZ012738.1, on the reverse strand, counting down.
ATTATGAAGTAGTGAGCATGGAGATACCAGTTGCTCGGGAGTTCCCAGATGTGTTTCCTGATGATGTGAGTGACTTACCTCCTGAGCGTGAGGTAGAGTTTATTGTTGATGTGATACCAGAAACTAGTCCTGTGTCGATGGCTCCTTATCGGATGTCTGAATCTGAGTTAGGAGAATTGAAGAAACAGTTGGAAGAACTGCTTGAGAAGAAGTTTATTCGATCGAGTTTTTCTTCGTGGGGTGCTCCTATGTTGTTGGTGAAGAAGAAAGATGGTAGCATGAGATTGTGTGTGGATTATCGGCAGTTGAATAAGGTGACAATTAAGAATAAGTATCCACTTCCGAGGATTGATGATTTTATGGACCAATTGGTGGGTGCTTGTGTGTTTAGCAAGATTGATTTGAGGTCTGGTTATCATCAGATTCGTGTTAAGCCTGATGATATTCCGAAGACAGCTTTCAGAACGAGGTATGGACACTATGAATATACTGTGATGTCGTTTGGTGTATCTAATGCGCCTGGTGTATTCATGGAGTATATGAATAGGATTTTTTATCCTTATTTGGATCAGTTTGTGGTAGTGTTCATTAACGACATCTTGATATATTCGAAGTCCGAGGAAGAGCATGCACAACACCTAAGAGTGGTATTGCAGGTTTTGAGGGACAAGAATCTTTATGACAAGTTGTCCAAGTGTGAGTTTTGGTTGAAGTAAGTGAGTTTCCTTCGCCATTTGATTTCTAGTGGAGGAACTGTTGTTAACTCTTCGAACGTTGATGCGGTGTTGCAATGGGAGACTCCAAAGTCTGCTACTGAGATTCGAAGTTTCCTTGGATTGGCTGGTTATTATCGCAGGTTATAGAAGGCTTTTCAAAGTTAGCACTGCCATTTGTTGCACCCTAAAATTTGCCCAACCTTGTTCATTTGGTTTATGTTTCAATATCATTAGCATTTGCATATAGGGTCATGCACATAGTCTAATCATCTGCATAACAAGTCATCCAACAGGGGACCAATCATTATTCTCATCTCCATGAGCCTATCAAGAGGTTATTATTCTAATTCAATCCCATTCAAGTCAGTAGAAATAATTTGGAAGCTATCAAGTCAATAGATCAAGCAATTCATCTGTCTCCTAACTGAGGGTATTTGAGGATCAACAAAGAAATTGTAAGCTGTGAATTAAGAGCATGGAGAATATCTAGACATCATGGGAGGCTTAGAAAGTCATTTGGAGAAGGAGACAAGGCATTGGTGTGACCACAAGTATTGCAGTTGAAGACAGTCAACTAGGGTTTCATCTGGGTCAACCCTGGGTCAACTCTAGGTCAATTGGCTGATTGAAATGCATTAAGGGCTATTGGAGAGATGTGGGGTTCACCATTTGACATGTAGAGAAGGATATGTTGTTATGCTAAGAATAAATCAAGAGAAATCAAGGAGAAGAGGAGTTTCTAAGTTAGGGTTTCTGTGTAAAATCCCCTAATTTAGGTCAAATTTCCAAGCAAGATAAGTCAAAATGCAAGCTTCAAATGGATCCTTGGCCAACATGAAACTTGTAGAGGATCTCAATACCTTTAATTTGAGTGGTGGAATACATTAAGGAGATTTATAGAACTCAAGTTATGGTCCCTGCAAGTTACAGGTCATCTGAGGTATCTGAAATTTTGTCTGTGAAAGTGCCTTGACTTCCAAGCAATTTTTACCCCTCAAGGAGATTTCAAATGAATTTCTGGTAAACATAAGAGTTGTTCCTCATTGTCTTAGATTTCTAGAATGGTATAGTATGCCTTCATATGATTTGTGGAACTCTACTTATGGTCTTGGCAAGAAAAGGGTATTTTGGTCATTTGAGAATTACAGGTCATTTCAAGCCTATGCCAAAAACTCCTACAAGGAAGCTTCAAATGGAAAACTTTACAACATCAAACTTGTTCCAAATGACATTTTGAGTCTATAAAAGTGACCATGAGAGATTGGAAAGATTCATAGCACAAGGTTTCAAAATTGTTGGATTTAATGAATAAAAATGACCTAAAAAATGAGATTTTTCATATTTTGGCCAAATGAGGTGAAATTATAGGTCATTTTGAATGGAAAGATCATTTTGAGAACATTGGCTAAAGTAGAATTTTGAGCTTGGTTCACATTTTGGGAGTTATTCAAGGTTGCTTACAAAGAAAGAAACATAATCCAAAAGGTAAGGAAAGAGTGCAAGGGAAGTTTCTCCAAGTTTCTAGGAGGTTCTAATGACATGTATATATTGAATGGAGAGGGTTCATGCCATGGTTGGTGATCACATTTGCTCATAAACACAAGTTTCACACACTTTCTCTCATTTGCAAAATCAATCCAAATTCTCTCAAACTTTCACCAATTTGCACCATTATTGATTTGTTCTTCATCATCATCATCCATAGATCACAATTCATACAATCATTTGGTAGAATTGAAGAGGATTTGAGTTGTGCAAGTTAACCATCCAAGAATCAAGAATTTCTCAATCACAAGATCCAAGAGGTTTGAGTCAAATTCATTGCATACAGAAGTCAAGAACAAGTTCCCTGATCCATTTCCAATCACTGCAAGCATTGGATCGAGGAGTTCCATAGTTGTTTCTCCATTTTGAACCAGGTTGGTATTTCTGCTCGAATTGCTTGGTTTAGCTAGCATGTTAGGGTTTTGTTAGCATAGAATGGTTAAGTTAGGTTAGATGATGAATTCCACAAAGTTTGGAGAGATTCCATGAAGGTTGCCATTGGTGTGCAAGAACTGTTAGGGTTTATATCTCATAGGACATGGCAAGAAAATCTTAAATAAGTAGCTCAGGTTAATCAGCATGGAGTGTAGATCAGTTTAGGGTAAGAATTGGTGAGGTTTGGAGCAAGCGATGACAGGTGTTAATGGCGGATTCCAACTGTTATGTGTATCGGGTTCCATGATTGCTTGAGTGTTAGGATGAACTATGGTCATGGTTGTGTAGAGGCAAGTTTTTGGAGCAATTTTGCTCTTGGAGTCGAAGGCATCCATGGAGAGATAAGAGAGAACAGAACGGTGGAAGGATGCGTGCATGGGAAGGGAATCTCAGAGCTAGGGTTTTGCTGGAGGTAGACGATGACCTCAGGCCGTTGGATGGGTACTTTGACCTTGACTGAAGATCCAATCGTGTGGCTGGCGTTTAAAACGAAAACGGAGGGAGAATTCGAACGATGAAACGCATCGTTTCATTTATTTTGCCAGACTGGGCTCAAATAATCGTTGCTATTCGTACCCCCAAATAAGGCCCAATGATATAATGAACTAAAAAACCTGCTATCTGCACCGTTTCACCGTTTTTAATTTTTGTTTAATTTCTGATGATTTCTGGGCCTAGCACGCATTATTATTGACACCCCCACTGCCTGGCCCGTTTCCTCGTTTAACTGAATTTCCATTACTTTTTGCACCCCTTTCATATTAATTCATTTCATTTTATTTCAAAAAACATTAAATCTTTCAAAAATCATAACAAATCATAAAATGCATATTTTCAATTGGTTCTTTTTGCATTATTTTTTTAATTTGGCCAAGAAAATTATCATACAAAAAAATTAATAGTTCATTTTATTTTCTTATTTTTGGCATATTTTTCTTTTAATTAGGTGTAAATAATATTTTGTTTAGTACATGAATTTGATAATTTTAGTTTGCATAGTTGCTTTAATATTTTTTGTCCATTCCTTTTAGGTTGATTAATAGATAATGTTAGCTTGTATATACATTTAGTTCACATTTTTAGGACTTAATTTTAGGTGTTTAGTTTAGGTGTGAATAACATGAACAAAATTAGGGTCTAAGTAATGACTTAGGAGAATTGAATCATTTCCCTTAGGACTTAGAGATTGAATATTTTAGATATGGGACTATAGGGACTATGGGTAGTTATTAGATCCCTTAGAAATCACTAGGATTCCCCTACTGCTATTAATATATTACTGTCTATATTTGCTTGATTGGTGTGGTGTGCCCTCTGGGGATTATTGTTTGTCTGTATGGGTATTGGGATTGCTTGGGGATTGGGAGAGCTGAAGACTTGTGATGATGAAGCCATTGGAGATCCAGAGCTTGAAGACCAACTTCCAGAGTTGATGAGGAGATTCCTGCTAGCAGCTGTTGAGGAGATTAGGGTTTATGAGCTAGGCAGAGCTCTAGATTAGAAAGCTTGATTCTCAAACATGGAAGGCCTTGACTGCCTCCATTCCTCTCTGTGATGCAGAGTCTCTCTAAGACATTCACCCCCTTTCTTTGGAAGGCTTGGTGCTACTGTCTAAGGGACAGAACTCTTGAGAGAAAATATCTTATGTGTTAGTAGCAGTTGGTTTGCCACCCTTGGTGGTCAACTAATTGCTTAACACCCAATTCACTCTTGTGATTGATCCCTCAGCTTGGAGGTTAGGACTTGAAGAAAAGCCATTGTAGACTGAAGATTGATGACAAAGACCTTGCTTGAAGGCTGTGGAGATGGAGATTGATGCTTGTTAAAGCTTGTAGCTGTTTGATGATGACTTGAAGATAGGTGTTGATGCAGAGCTGCTGTGGCTGTTTATTTTAGTTGTTATTCATTTCTGATGTTTTGATTGGTTTTCATGACTGTATTGTTTGCTGTTTAACCTGTTGGGTTGAAAGTGAATGTTGTTCACTTTTGCCTATTGTTTTCTAGGTTCGAGGTTGAGTGGGACTCCCTTGCCTCGCTTGTATTGTTGCATCCATGCATTTTACTGCTTTACTGTATATATCTGCTATTGTTTCTGTTTCCGTCTATTCCCTTAGGATCTCTGTTTCTCTCTGTGCAAGAGAGGAGCATGATAGACACTAGGTCTTAACCCATGCATGATAACATTAGGATAGTTTGATTCCCTTTGCAACCGTAGGTTAGAGTTCTGTCTCTTCTTTCTCAAAACTAACAGAAAAACACACTAAAATTTCAAACACAATAAAAGACACTTCTTTCGTAAAAGAATGTGAACTCATCAAGACGTCATTTTTGTCCGCTTGGACTGCTAATCAGAAAAGCCTTTTTCAGAAGGAATAAAATCAATCAAGACAGACTTGTGTCGTGCGTGGCCCGAACTACGTTTGCTCTGATCTTTCATGATGTATGAAAGTACGTAGGCATAGGATGCGATATCCTAGCGAGCAACTTTCCCCTCCTTTCCTGTAGGTAGGCGAACTACGTTGACTCTGATTTCTCGTTTCAGACGGGAATACGTAGGCATAAAGTGCGATACTTTGCCGAGTCATTTTATTTTCTTTTAACCCTTAACCCTTAGTTTAAATAGAATAACAATCCATACCCGAAAACAAGCGTGGATCCCGTCGAGTACGACGGACGTGAGGGTGCTAATACCTTCCCCTTGCGTAACCGACTCCCGAATCCAGGTTTTGGTTGCGACGACCATACCTTTCCCGTGTTGTGCAAGGTTTAGTCTGAGCGTTTCCTTTCCCTCCCGTGGGATAAATAACGCACGATGGCGACTCTTCTGTTCAGCCGGCGCCGATTTTCGCAGTAGCGACAGCTGGCGACTCTGCTGGGGACCCAACGTCCCCTGGCTGCTAAGGACTGCGATGGTTCTTATGCATTTGGGATCCAACGTCCCTTAAGAGAGTCAATCCTAACGCTTGTTTTCCCGTCGAGGATTTTGTATGGATTTATATTTCTGACCTTTATTTTCAGCATTATATATACTGTTATTATTGCTGTACTGGGGTGTGATGGGTGGTTCTATGATTGAGAGATAAGTCGGACCTGGGCTTGAGTGCACCTAGACTTAGAGTAGAGATTAGTTGGCGCCCGCTTGCTTTGCTTGCCTTGGTGTCCCGCGAAATCTACACTCAGACGAGGTTCCTCTGGTTGGCCTCCTGCCCCTTCCTTTGGTTGGCGTGGGTTGCTGGTTAGTTGAATTGTTGACTCTGGGGACCGATCATTTGGAAGTTGGCTAAGTGAGGCCTCTTCAGGATTTGATGATGCCACTCCTTCTGGGAATCGTATCATCAACCCTGAAAGTCGGTGACGCCGACGACCGCATAGGATGTCATACCTTTGTCAGTTACTAGGACATCCACCTGTGAGAGGGTTTGGGGTTATGCAGGTAACTAGACCTTCAGACACCGGTTATTTCTTGATCCGAGATCTCGGGTATTTATGGAGAGTTCTGAGGTCTGTCAGAGACCAGTTGGAGAGTTCTAAGGTCTGTCAGAGACCAGTTGGAGAGTTCTGAGGTCTGTCAGAGACCAGTTGGAGAGTTCTGAGGTCTGTCAGAGACCAGTTGGAGATGTGATTTGAGGTCTACCAGAGACCAGTTGGAGTTATGGTTTGAGGTCTGTCAGAGACCGTTGTTGGAGCTTTGTTTTAGGTCTATCTGAGACCAGGGTTGAGGACTTCTAAAAGAGTCTATTTGAGACCTCTTGATATGGTTCAGGCTATTCAGCTACGGCATTTAGTCCCTGTTGCATGTTATTTGCATTGCATTGTTTGCATATCCATTATCATTGCATCCCATTAACGTGTGTCTGTGCTGCAGGTGCACTTGCATATCCCCCGGTTCTAGTGCCCAGACTCCTGAGTATTGATTATGGCTGGTTTGAGGAAAACAGTTGCGTATAAGCTGCCTACACCTGATATTACTCCTTTGCTCGGTCTGATATCTCTTGCTGATGAGGAAGTTAGGAGAAGCTTCAGAATGAGTCATGGGAGATTACTGAGATTAGTCTACAAACCCACTGCTGATGAGATGAATGGGCTGTACACCCTGATGCAGTTCTATGACCCCGCATTGAGATGTTTTACGTTTGCTGATTTTATTCTGGGGCCTACCATTGAAGAGTATGTGGAGTTTACTGAGCTACCCCTGCAGAACCAGGTTCCATTCATTCATTCTGGCGCTAAGCCCAAGCTAGAGGACTTGGCCAAAGCTTTGCACATGGATGCTTCTGAATTGTTGACTACTGTTTCCCGTGGAGTTCCAGGCTTCTCACTCCAGTTCTTGATTGGTAAAGCCCAGGAGTACGCTAAGAGCGGGTGCTGGATTGCCTTCAATGCCGTGTTGGCTCTGTGCATTTATGGCATAGTATTGTTTCCCAATGTACCGGATTTTGTGGACTTCGACGCCTTCTACTTGTTTGCTGCTGGTAATCCTGTACCTACCTTGCTCGGAGATTTCTACCACTCACTGCATTACAAGAATGAGAAGGGAAGAGGGAAGAATGTTCACTTCTGTGTACCATTGCTGGGTATGTGGTTTAAGAGCCACCTTCCCATGAAGGGATCTTTTGTGGAGAGTGCAACCACAGCTAGTTGGTCAGAGCGCCTGATGAGGCTATCTTCCGAAGACGTTGAATGGTTTGATAGAGATCTGCTGGGATCTGAGCTCATTTTCAGTTGTTCTGGGTACTCTAATGTCCCGCTGATAGGAAGAAAAGGGTGTATCAACTACAACCCATCATTGTTGGTCTGTCAGTTCGGATATGCGTTGAAGAACCCGCCAAGGGAGGAAGAAGTACAGGAATCTCTGTACTTCACCGGAGACGCGAAGGGGGAGTTACTAGCCAAGCTGCAGCATGCCTGGACGCGTGTTAACCGAAGAGGGAAGCCGTTGTTAGGGAAGAATGACTGTCAGGCTTACGCACCTTACAGAGTTTGGATCCAGGAGAGAGTAAGTCAGTTGCGGATGCCATTTCCGGATGCGCCAGTCCTTGTTCCTATTCCGGTAGCAGAGCCAACTACTGTTTCTAGGGAGGCCTACGAGCAAGCGGTTAAAAGAGAAAGAAGCCTTGATGAAGATCAACGAAGGGTTAGAGCAGGAGCTAGCCCAGATACGCAGCGAGAAAAACAAGGCCGTGCATGCTTTCCAACAGCAGATTGAGCTAATGAACAGACTAGGGGCTGAGTTGATTGAGGAGAAGAAGAAGCGCGAGCGTCTGGGGCAAGAGTTCAGAAGCTCCCATGACATGCTCGAATCCAAGAAGAAAGCGCTCGACGCAGCACACCGAGAGATCTCTTCTTGCAATAAGACTTGGAATGCTACGCTCACCAACAATAAGAAGAGGGAGGATAAGTTGAAGCAGCAAATTTCCGACCTCGAAGAGCAGTTGAAGTCCAGCATCAAGAAGTGTGAAGAAGAAGTGATGACCCGGTATAGTCTCCAGAATGCACTAAACAAGGCCATCAAAGGCAGAGATGAAGCTGTGTCTCAGAAGCGTAAACTAGAGGATCGCTTCGGAGAGGGGGCATGGGAGGAAACTGCTGAAGACGTGCGACGTGTTCTCAAGAGAAGAAACCAACTTGTTGAAGGGCTGCTTACCCAACCAAGTCATCCGGAGACCAAGAAGTTGCTAGAAGAATACCAGACTTATGGGAGTGTTTGATCATTTCATGTAGTAACTTGTATGCTTTATTTGCATGGTGCTGACCATCACCAGGATTGTTGGTTGAGGTCATGCCTTCTTATTGTACTCTCAGTGATATTGTATTCTTGGCTTATTGGTTTCTCTGCAATATATGAGGCTTTCTGTGATTCAACTCCGATCTTTGTATTGCTAGCACTGTCATTGCACCGGCACCTTCACACTAGAATCGGGGAGTGAATTTCCCTAATGCACAGATACACATTGCATTGCATTCATATTCATATTGCATTACAGGTAATCTTTGGATGGTGTCTTATTTCCTGCTCTGTACCAGGTACTTTCCAGGATTGCAGATCAGCACCCGCACCGCTATTCCACTCGCACCAACTGTCGAAGAATCATGGATCAAATGCAGAACGAGATGCAAGATGTGCGCAAGAAGCTAGCTCTCTTTATGCAGACCATGGAAGCTATTGCAAAAGGTCAGGAGAATTTGCAAGCCATGGTGCAGCCTCTGTTGGTCAGAAACGCCGGTCACGGTAACGAGGATCATCAGTCTGTGCGAGTCGACACTGTTCAGGGAGATGGCACTCCCACGCCAGTGGCTCCACCTGTAGTCAATATACCTGCTGCTAATGTCAACAACGCTACCGCTGCTGGGAACGGTAACGTCGGAGTTGGGAACAAGACTGTTGTCCATAACGTTGGGCTTGGTGATGTCAACTTGGGTGATAATATGGGAGGCAATGGCTTTGGCAATGCTGGATTCGGGTTCAACGATCAGGGATTCGATAACGCTGGGAAATATGGTTTCAATGCTCAAGGCTTTGGGCAAGATGGTTATGGTGTGGCCAATCAAGGTTACGGAGGTTTCGGAAATGGAAACGGCGCTGGGATAATGGCTTTTGGGCCTGCCGGAGGTGTTCAGGGGTACGGCAACAGAGGCCGAGGCCCGGTGATGAATCAGATCAGAGCTGGCCGTAATAATGAATATGATGGGTATGGAGCTGGGAATGGTATGTGGCAAGAGGATCAGCAGAAGGACGCTTTCTCCGGCGGAGGCTTTGAAGGGCCGATGGATAACTCCCAGAAGATCAGAATGCTAGAAGAGCAGATGAGGGGGGTCCTGAACCAAAGTGCTGTGGGCTTAGACATGGCAACAATGGGCCTGGTACCTGGCTTGAGGGTGCCAATCAAATTCAAAGCTCCTACGTTTGATAAGTATAAAGGGGACACCTGTCCAAAAGTGCATGTGCGGGCTTATTACAGAAAGATGTCTGCGTACTCAACTGATGAAAGAATGCTAATGCATTTCTTTCAAGATAGTTTGTCAGGCCCTTCCCTAGAGTGGTATATGGGATTGGAGCCAACTAATATCAAGACATGGAAGCAATTGGCAGAGGCATTTGTAGCTCACTACAAGTATAACAGCGACTTGGCGCCCAATCGGGTCCAATTGACAGGGCTGTCGCAGAAGAAGGGTGAGAGCTTTAAAGAGTACGCGCAAAGGTGGCGCGATATGGCTGCCAGGGTTCGTCCTCCTTTAGAAGACAAGGAAATGAACGACATGTTCGTCGGCACATTCACAGGCTTGTTTCATGACATGTTGTTTCATACATCTTTGGCCAGTTTCTCAGACTTAATTCTGATGGGAGAAAAGATTGAACGTAACATTAAGCAAGGAAAATTCCAGGCTGAGGAATCAACTGCATCTGGCAGTAGTAGGAAGGCTTTTGGAGGGCGCCGTCAGGGTGAGGCAAGCGCAGTATTTGGAGGCCGAGGCCGAGGCCGAGGCAGGGGACGAAACCAATATCATCAGCCGCAGCAGGTGGCGAGTGTTACTATTCCATATCAACCACAACCGTTTCAACAACAACAGCAACAGCAACAACAACATCAGCAGCAGCAGCAGCCACAGCAGGGGGCACAGCAAGCTCAGCGAAGATTCCAGGGTGGTAAACCAAGAAGAGTGTTTGAGAAGCCTCCCTCAACGTACGCAGATTTGTTGCAGACATTGTTGGGTTTGAACCTGGTAGAGAAGAGAACTCTGGCACCGATAACGGGAACTCCTCCGTATGGTTATGATGCAAGCAGGCACTGTGAGTTTCATTCTGGGGCTCCGGGCCACGATGTAGAGGGTTGCCATGCTTTTAAGCATGTTGTGCAGGATCTTTTGGACAATAAGGCTATCAATTTCGGAACGGCAGGTCCGAATATAGTGCAGAAACCCATGCCTAATCATGGGGCAAACGCCATTCTGACTGAGGAAGGGTTGAATCTGATTATGAATGTCGACGATTTAAAGACGCCGCTGAACGAGATAAAAAGCAGATTGTTGCAAGGGGGTGTTTATCCAGGATGTGACGAGTATTGCTTAGAATGCTGGACCCTAGCTGGGGGGTGTGATGATTTGAAGAAAGGCATCCAGGCTTTAATTGACGGCGACACATTACAGTTTGACCGAGCAGCAACTGAAGAGCCTGCAGGGGCAGTAGCAGATGATCAGAGTGATGTGGCCACTGTAACGATTCCTCAGAAGACAATCACTATTGCAGCACCGGTCCAGCGACCACCGATCACCATAACTAAGGCCGGACCGATCCCGTACGAGAACACAAAAGCAGTCCCATGGTCATATGGGTTGGAGGTGTATTGTGACGGGATAAAGATTGATGTTAATAAGCAGCCAGTCGAGACTGTAGATAACGTTGTTGGGTCAGGAGGTATGACAAGGAGTGGTAGGATCTTTATATCACCGGAAGTGGAGGTCGAAAGACTAGCGAAAGGAAAAGGGAAGATGGTTGAGAATGTCCCAGTGCAAGCAAGCGGCAAAGAAGCGGCATCGAAAGATGTAGAAGAGTTCATGCGCTTGATTCGAAAAAGCGATTATAAGATTGTGGAGCATCTGCAACAGACGCCCTCCAAGATATCTATCCTGTCGTTGCTACTATGTTCTGAAGCTCACAGAAATGCTTTGTTGAAAGTCCTGGATACTTCCTTCGTACCCCAAGACGTCTCTGTAAATCAGCTGGAAGGAGTGTTGGCACATGTGAATGCAGGCCACAGCTTGGGCTTTACCGACTTCGATTTGACCCCGAAAGGGAGAGATCATAATATGGCGCTGCACATATCTGTCGAGTGTAGAGGATCAGTAATGTCGCATGTATTGGTCGACACCGGATCGTCTTTGAATGTGATGCCCAAGAAAGCGATGATGAAGCTAGATGTCAGAGGAATCTTGTGCACGCCCAGCGACTTGGTAGTCAGGGCATTTGATGGGACGCGGCGAACAGTCTTTGGATCGATAACATTGCCTCTACAGGTGGGGCCGAAGGTGTTTGCCACTGAGTTTTATATCATGGATATGCAGTCGGCATACAGCTGCTTGCTCGGAAGACCCTGGATTCATGGGGCTGGGGCTGTCACGTCTACCCTGCATCAGAAGTTGAAATATATGGTCGGAGACAGCGTGGTCACCGTATGCGGAGAAGAAGACATCCTGGTCAGCCATATGTCGTCATTTAAATATGTGGAGGTCGACGGAGAGATTCACGAAACACCCTGTCAGGCATTTGAAGGGTTGCGTATCAAGGACAAAGGTCCCGGGCCGAGCAAAGTGTCGGAGATAGCCGTCTCATCGTATAAAGAAGCTCAAGCTCTGGTGGAGGCAGGAGAAGCAAAGGGCTGGGGCAAAGTGCTGGATATTCCTGTAAAGATGGGCCAGTTCGGGCTGGGATACCAACCGTCGTCGTCAACACCCGCTGTGGGGCCACCCCATTTCAGAGGGCCAATAACCATCTCTGCCAGTGGAGTATGTCATGAAACCATCAATGCTGCTTCGGAGTCTGACGAAGGAGACAGTGACTGTGATATGGATGCCTGGATTCAGCCAAGCACGCCAGGACAGGGATTGTGCAACTGGTCTATTCAGGAGCTTGTTCCTGTGACTCTTAAACAGTAATGCTTTGTTTTATTAATTGTTGAATAATCTGATGTCTTGCCCGGGGCATCGTGATTTGCTTAAGGCTGTGTTGTTATGAACATTGCGTGTTAATCATTAAATAAATGGCGTTTTTTCATGTGCAAATATTTCGATCTCTGTCTTTCTTGTTTTGTATTTTTCAATAAAATGGCAACGTGGTTATTCGCTTTATACGCATTTTGAAGCACTTAACCATTCCTTTTGCAGGATAACATTTTCAGATGACATCCTTGAACCACCTATGACTCGTCCCGACTTTGAGCACCCGGTATTTCAGGCCGAAGAAGAGGTTGTCGAAGATAGTGACGTTCCTGAAGAACTGTCTTGGTTGGTGAAGCAAGAGGAAAGAGCCATTCTGCCTCACGAAGAGGTCATCGAAATTATCAACTTGGGGTCGGAAGGGGTTGAGAAGAATATTCGTATCGGAGCCGCACTGCAGAGCGATATCAAGCGAAGACTGGTTGAAATGCTCAGAGAGTATAGTGATGTATTCGCTTGGTTGTATGAAGATATGCCAGGGCTCGATACAGATATGGTTGTGCACCGTCTGCCACTGAAAGAAGAATGCCCGCCGGTCAAACAAAAGCTCCGCAGAACTCGACCAGATATGGCGGTGAAGATCAAAGAGGAAGTTCAAAAACAGTGGGACGCTGGTTTCCTAGCTGTGACAAAATATCCCTCATGGGTTGCTAACATCGTACCAGTGCCAAAGAAAGATGGCAAGGTTCGAATGTGCGTGGATTATAGGGATTTGAATAAAGCAAGCCCAAAAGACGATTTTCCACTTCCTCATATTGACGTGCTAGTTGATAATACCACTCAATACTCTGTATTCTCCTTCATGGATGGCTTTTCAGGCTATAATCAGATTAAAATGGCGCCAGAGGACATGGAGAAGACCACTTTCATAACGCCTTGGGGAACATTTTGCTACAAAGTGATGCCCTTCGGCTTGAAAAATGCTGGGGCAACATATCAGCGTGCGATGACGACTCTTTTTCATGATATGATGTATAAAGAGATTGAAGTTTATGTTGACGATATGATTGCCAAATCCCAGACGGAGGAAGAGCATCTAGTGAATCTGCTGAAGTTATTTAAAAGGCTTAGGAAGTTCAGGCTGAGACTGAACCCTAACAAATGCACCTTCAGGGTGAGATCGGGTAAGCTGCTGGGGTTTATCGTAAGCGAAAGAGGAATAGAGGTCGATCCTGCTAAAATAAAAGCGATCCAAGAAATATCGACGCCTAAAACAGAGAAAGAGGTGCGCGGGTTTTTAGGGAGGTTGAACTACATCGCCCGGTTCATATCTCACCTAACTGCTACGTGTGAACCATTATTCAAGCTATTGAAGAAAGATCAAGCTGTAACGTGGAACGAAAATTGTCAAAAGGCGTTCGATAAAATAAAGTAGTATTTGCAGGAGCCTCCTATTTTGATACCCCCAGTGGCAGGGAGACCCTTGATTATGTATTTGACAGTTCTTGAGGGAAGCATGGGTTGTGTTCTCGGTCAACACGACGAGACAGGAAGAAAAGAGCATGCGATCTACTACTTGAGTAAGAAATTTACAGATTGTGAATCTCGATACTCAATGCTTGAGAAAACTTGTTGCGCGCTAGCCTGGGCCGCCAAGCGTTTGAGGCAATACATGCTGAATCATACAACCATGCTCATCTCGAAGATGGATCCTATCAAATATGTATTCGAAAAGCAGGCATTGTCAGGGAGAATTGCCCGTTGGCAGATGGTCTTGACTGAATATGACATTCAATATGTCTCGCAAAAGGCTATAAAGGGGAGTGTGTTGTCTGAGTATCTGGCGGAGCAGCCTATTGAAGATTACCAATCGATGAGGTTTGATTTTCCTGACGAGGATATCATGTACCTAAAGATGAAAGATTGTGAAGAGCCGTTGCCAGACGAAGGACCAGAGTTGGGTTCCAAATGGAAGATGATATTTGACGGAGCTGTGAATGCTTATGGTAGCGGAATAGGGGAAATCATCACTACGCCACACGGGTCGCACATCCCGTTTACTGCCCGATTGACCTTTGCCGTTACCAATAATGAAGCCGAATACGAAGCTTGTATAATGGGGCTTGAAGAAGCCATTGATTTGCGAATCAAACATCTGGACATATACGGAGACTCAGCTCTGGTGGTGAATCAAATAAAAGGGGAATGGGAGACGCGTCAGCCCAACTTGATACATTACATGAACTATGCAAGGAGATTGTTGCCTTTCTTTGACAAGGTTGAGTTGCATCATGTGCCGCGGGCAGAGAATCAAATGGCTGATGCCCTCGCCATGTTGTCTTTCATGTACAAAGTCAACTTCTGGAACGAGGCTCCCCGAATCATTATCTCTCGGCTTGACAGACCAGCTTTCGTATTTGCTATTGATGAAGCATCCGATGACAAACCGTGGTATTTTGATATCCTTAATTTTCTGAAGAATAAAGAGTATCCGGCTGGGGCATCCAGTCAAGATCAGAAGACTCTCAGGAGATTAGCGGGTAATTTCTATTTGAATCCGGATGGCGTCTTGTACAGAAGAAACCACGACTTGGTGTTGTTGCGTTGCGTAGATGAAAGAGAGGCAAAGCTGCTCATGGAGGAAATACACGAAGGTACCTTTGGTACGCATGCTGGCGGGCATGCTATGACGAGAAAGCTGCTGCGGGCAGGTTATTTTTGGCTGACTATGGAAACTGATTGTTTCAAGTTTGCGAGGAAGTGCCACAAATTCCAAATCTATGCTGATAAGATCCATGTGCCTCTGAGTCTGCTGAATGTGATGTCATCGCCATGGCCGTTCTCGATGTGGGGAATCGATATGATTGGAAAGATCGAGCCGACAGCTTCTAACGGGCATCGGTTCATCCTAGTAGCAATCGATTATTTCACCAAGTGGGTAGAAGCGGCGTCTTACGCAAATGTAACTAAGCAAGTGGTGGCCAGATTCATCAAGAGAGATATCATTTGTCGATATGGGATCCCCGAGCGGATAATCACGGACAACGGTTCAAACCTGAACAACAAAATGATGAAGGAGCTCTGTCAGAATTTCAAGATCGAACATCACAACTCCTTCCCTTACCGACCCAAGATGAATGGCGCTGTCGAGGCGGCCAATAAGAATATCAAGAAGATCGTTCAAAAAATGGTGGTGACCTATAAGGATTGGCATGAGATGCTACCTTTCGCTTTGCACGGTTATCGTACGACGGTACGCACATCAACCGGGGCAACCCCGTTCTCGTTAGTATACGGAATGGAAGCGGTACTACCGTTGGAAGTGGAGATCCCTTCTCTGAGGGTATTGCGAGACGTTCAGCTAGACGAGGCAGAATGGGTGAAAGACAGGTTGAATCAACTGAGTTTGATGGATGAGAAGAGGCTAGCTTCTCTAGCATACGGTCGTTTGTACCAGAGCCGAATGAAGAAAGCATATGATAAGAAGATACATCCTCGGAGCTTTCAGACGGGCGACCTTGTGCTGAAAAGGATTCTCCCGCCGCAGGCAGATCACAGGGGCAAGTGGACCCCCAACTACGAGGGGCCATATGTTGTCAGAAAAGTCTTTTCAGGAGGAGCGTTATTGTTGTCCACCATGGACGATGAAGACTTCACGTCGCCTGTGAATTCGGACGCAGTTAAAAAATACTTTGCTTAAAATTGACCCGCTGGACAGAAAAAAGAGAGTCCAGGCAAAAATGGGGCATCCTGGCGAACCAAAAACAGAATGAAAGGTTCGGGCAAAAGTTAGGGATAAAATTGAAAAAATGTACACCCGCGAAGTTGAAAACCTACACTGGGCGGCTTCGGCAAAAAGGGGTATCCCGGTGAACTGAAAACCCGTAAAGGGCGGTTCACGCAAAAGTTAGGGATTTGAAAAGCAAATGATTGCGGTCCGAATTTGATACTGCAGTGAGCATCAGTGCGGGAGAATATACCTGAGGGGTCGATTATCAGATACAATCTCTTCGGAAGTGTGGATACCGGGAAAGCATTAGAGCCGGACGAGTCATGGGAGGATCAGTTCGTGGTGTTCGTCTGTATCCCGTTGCCGACATGTGTACAAATTTAATTTGTCAAAATATTTATGCTTCTTGTGCATACTTGTATATCTGCTTTGCGTAGCTTCCTCTTTTCATGAGTTACATCCCGTGTACAAAAATTCCGCCCATTCAGAGGCCCAATCAATAAAATATGTTATTCAGTACTTGATGCTGGTTCTTTACTGTTTTGTGCATGATAAAACGCCTAAGTTTACTGAAACTAGCAGGTGTATAACATCACTGGCCCTTGCCAACGATTGCTAAAGCTTTGAATTAACTGAAAATAACGTCACTAACCTGAATCGATTTGGTTGCATAGGTTTGTCTTGTCTTGTTTGTGTTGTTGCAGGTTACATAGCCGTACGAGGAAGACGATCAAAAGTTTGCAATACCGAAAGACTCGACCCCCACGCAGGTCATGCATGTTCTTCCTGAAGAGAGATCGAATTCCCCAGCTGGTCGTAGCTTATCCAAAGGACATGCTCCAGCAAAGCCATTCATCCTCAGCAGAATTGGCAATTCCAAAATTGCAGGCTGTATTCAGGCAGTGTGGTGTCCCCCAGAAGGATTCCTTATCTCAAGCAGAGGGGTTTAGCCTCAGAAGATTAATATTTCAGATTGGTGAGCTGTATTCAGACAGTTTACCTTTCTCCACAGGGTCATTTACTCTCCCCCAGTGGAGTCAGTTGATTTTCCCCAAGAGAATCGTCCCATCCCCAGTGGAGTTCTCTTTTCAGCAAGTGTTTTCCTCCCAGTGAAAATCGAAGATTAAGGCTCTCCCCGGCAGAGTTGGTGCGCTCTGGCATTTATTTTGTCAAAATACCGTGTGATATCCGTTCACTTTCCAGCAGAAGTCCAATCATACCGAGCGCATCTGCTATTCCCCAGCAGAGTTGTATTCCCAGCAGGGTGTTACTTCAATGAGGTGCTTGGTTTAAGTTCCCAATTTCCCAGCTGAGTCGACTTCACTCTTCCAGCATTTATTTTGCTGGAATAATTCTGTAGCACCTGGCTATCCCCAGCGGAGTTGGCATTATCTTCAGCATTTATTTTGCTGAAGCAGTTTCTGTACCCAACAGTTCGAGTCTGCATTTGCATCGGCATATAGTGCATTGGCATATAGTGTCACATTGGCATCGGCATATAGTGTCATACTTGCATCCCCCAAATAAAACGCGTAGCATTCCCATGTCGATGGAGCATTGCGTCATTGTCAAACATACGCATTTTTGAAACATAAACTAGGTTGGCTAACCGTTTGTTTCAAGTATTGTTTCTCTTGCAGGTAGAGAGAGCTCTTGCTCAAATGAAGTATCAAGCATCTGAGGTCTCGACGTGAGACATCTCATGAAGTGTCAGCTTCGGCATTATTCCCCACAGAGTTATTTGTGAATTTCTCGTGTTTTCCCCGCCAGAGTTAGTAGGCAAAATTTCTCCTCATTCCCAAGCAGAGTTGTTTGTCATCAACGGGTTTCAGGGATCAGAATTCTCCTGACGTAGACAATTTATTTCCAGCAGATATCTTTCTTCGTAATGGTGAAAGGTGCGTCCTGACGTGGACAAGTTTGTAGTTCTTTGTGATGACAAGACGCAAGAGTCCTGACGTGGACAAATTTATCCTTCTTCGTGTTGTTGGCAAAGTGTGTGTCCTGACATGGACAAGTCTCACTTCCCCAGCAAGTCGAAGACGTGCAAGTCCTAATATGGACAGGTTCTATTATTTCATCAGAGGAAGATATGAGTCCTGACGTGGACAAGTTTTATTTCCCCGGCGGGTCGAAGATGCCTGAGTCCTGACGTGGACAAATCAAGACGAAACAGGGATCCTGACGTGGACAGATTCATAAGGAGAAGCTTCAGTTCCTTACGTGGAAAAGCAAGTTTAGTCCTGACGTGGACAGATTCAGAAAAGAAGTTGATTCCTTACGTGGAAAGAGAAGTTGTTTCCTTACGTGGAAAAGTTTAGTCCTGACGTGGACAGATCAAAGTTTGTGATTCCTTACGTGGAAAGTTTGCATTCCTTACGTGGAAAGATTGAGTCCTTACGTGGACATATCAAGATGAGATTCCTTACGTGGAAAAAAGATGTAGTCCTTACGTGGACAGATCAAGAAAGGTCTGATTCCTAACGTGGGAAAGATGGAGATTCCTTACGTGGAAAGATTGATTCCTTACGTGGAAAGATTGATTCCTTACGTGGAAAGATGATTCCTTACGTGGAAAGAAGCGTGTTCCTTACGTGGAAGAGAAAGAGAAGTTTCAGTTCCTTACATGGAAAGATTGAGATTCCTTACGTGGAAAGATTGATTCCTTACGTGGAAAAAGAAGAATTGATTCCTAACGTGGAAAGAGGGTGTATTCCTAACGTGGAAAGTGTAGTCCTGACGCGGACAAATCCAGACAAAAGTTTATTCCTAACGTGGAAGAATGTTATTCCTAACGTGGAAAATTTAGTCCTGACACGGACAGATCCAAACGAAGTCTTATTCCTAACGTGGAAATGTTATTCCTAACGTGGAAAAAATGGATTCCTAACGTGGAAAGGTTATTCCTAACGTGGAAAGGTGAGTCCTAACGTGGACGATGTTATTCCTAACGTGGAAAGGTGAGTCCTAACGTGGACGATGTTATTCCTAACGTGGACGATGTTATTCCTAACGTGGACAAGAGTTTATTCCTAACGTGGACGATTTATTCTTGATGGAAAAGACGAGTCATCCCCAGCACGGTCGCACGAGATCAGTGGGTTGCGGTAAACAGTCAGATTCAGTTGATGAATGTCGTTCCTCAAGCAGTGGTGCAGTTTATTTCTGCGGTTGGAAAATTTCCGGGTTCTTAGTATTCAACCGTCTCGTAGCGCGAATGTCTGAAGGCTCCGTGCTCTTCACCCAATCGGGTCCAAGTCGCTTGAATAGGGGCAGCTGTTGCACCCTAACATTTGCCCAACCTTATTCATTTGGTTTATGTTTCAATATCATTAGCATTTGCATATAGGGTCATGCACATAGTCTAATCATCTGCATAGCAAGTCATCCAACAGGGGACCAATCATTATTCTCATCTCCATGAGCCTATCAAGAGGTTATTATTCTAATTCAATCCCATTCAAGTCAGTAGAAAGAATTTGGAAGCTATCAAGTCAATAGATCAAGCAATTCATCTGTCTCCTAACTGAGGGTATTTGAGGATCAACAAAGAAATTGTAAGCTGTGAATTAAGAGCATGGAGAATATCTAGACATCATGGGAGGCTTAGAAAGTCATTTGGAGAAGGAGACAAGGCATTGGTGTGACCACAAGTATTGCAGTTGAAGACAGTCAACTAGGGTTTCATCTGGGTCAACCCTGGGTCAACTTTAGGTCAATTGGCTGATTGAAAGGCATTAAGGGCTATTGGAGAGATGTGGGGTTCACCATTTGACATGTAGAGAAGGATATGTTGTTATGCTAAGAATAAATCAAGAGAAATCAAGGAGAAGAGGAGTTTCTAAGTTAGGGTTTCTGTGTAAAATCCCCTAATTTAGGTCAAATTTCCAAGCAAGATAAGTCAAAATGCAAGCTTCAAATGGATCCTTGGCCAACATGAAACTTGTATAGGATCTCAATACCTTTAATTTGAGTGGTAGAAGACATTAAGTAAATTTATAGAACTCAAGTTATGGTCCCTGCAAGTTACAGGTCATCTGAGGTATCTGAAATTTTGTCTGTGAAAGTGCCTTGACTTCCAAGCAATTTTTACCCCTCAAGGAGATTTCAAATGAATTTCTGGTAAACATAAGAGTTTTTTCTCATTGTCTTAGCTTTCTATAATGGTATAGTATGCCTTCATATGATTTGTGGAACTCTACTTATGGTCTTGGCAAGCAAAGGGTATTTTGGTCATTTGAGAATTACAGGTCATTTCAAGCCTATGCCCAAAACTCCTACAAGGAAGCTTCAAATGGAAAACTTTAAAACATCAAACTTGTTCCAAATGACATTTTGAGTCTAGAAAAGTGACCATGAGAGATTGGAAAGATTCATAGAACAAGGTTTCAAAATTGTTGGATTTAATGAATAAAAATGACCTAAAAAATGAGATTTTTCATATTTTGGCCAAATGAGGTGAAATTATAGGTCATTTTGAATGGAAAGATCATTTTGAGAACATTGGCTAAAGTAGAATTTTGAGCTTGGTTCACATTTTGGGAGTTATTCAAGGTTTCTTACAAAGAAAGAAACATAATCCAAAAGGTAAGGAAAGAGTGCAAGGGAAGTTTCTCCAAGTTTCTAGGAGGTTCTAATGACATGTATATATTGAATGGAGAGGGTTCATGCCATGGTTGGTGATCACATTTGCTCATAAACACAAGTTTCACACACTTTCTCTCATTTGCAAAATCAATCCAAATTCTCTCAAACTTTCACCAATTTGCACCATTCTTGATCTGTTCTTCATCATCATCATCCATAGATCACAATTCATACAATCATTTGGTAGAATTGAAGAGGATTTGAGCTGTGCAAGTTAACCATCCAAGAATCAAGAATTTCTCAATCACAAGATCCAAGAGGTTTGAGTCAAATTCATTGCATACAGAAGTCAAGAACAAGTTCCCTGATCCATTTCCAATCACTGCAAGCATTGGATCGAGGAGTTCCATAGCTGTTTCTCCATTTTGAACCAGGTTGGTATTTCTGCTCGAATTGCTTGGTTTAGCTAGCATGTTAGGGTTTTGTTAGCATAGAATGGTTAAGTTAGGTTAGATGATGAATTCCACAAAGTTTGGAGAGATTCCATGAAGGTTGCCATTGGTGTGCAAGAACTGTTAGGGTTTATATCTCATAGGACATGGCAAGAAAATCTTAAATAAGTAGCTTAGGTTAATCAGCATGGAGTGTAGATCAGTTTAGGGTAAGAATTGGTGAGGTTTGGAGCAAGCGATGACAGGTGTTAATGGCGGATTCCAACTGTTATGTGTATCGGGTTCCATGATTGCTTGAGTGTTAGGATGAACTATGGTCATGGTTGTGTAGAGGCAAGTTTTTGGAGCAATTTTGCTATTGGAGTCGAAGGCATCCATGGAGAGATAAGAGAGAACAGAACGGTGGAAGGATGCGTGCATGGGAAGGGAATCTCAGAGCTAGGGTTTTGCTGGAGGTAGACGATGACCTCAGGCCGTTGGATGGGTACTTTGACCTTGACTGAAGATCCAATCGTGTGGTTGGCGTTTAAAACGAAAACGGAGGGAGAATTCGAACGATGAAACGCATCATTTCATTTATTTTGCCAGACTGGGCTCAAATAATCGTTGCTATTCGTACCCCCAAATAAGGCCCAATGATATAATGAACTAAAAAACCTGCTATCTGCACCGTTTCACCGTTTTTAATTTTTGTTTAATTTCTGATGATTTCTGGGCCTAGCACGCATTATTATTGACACCCCCACTGCCTGGCCCGTTTCCTCGTTTAACTGAATTTCCATTACTTTTTGCACCCCTTTCATATTAATTCATTTCATTTTATTTCAAAAAACATTAAATCTTTCAAAAATCATAACAAATCATAAAATGCATATTTTCAATTGGTTCTTTTTGCATTATTTTTTTAATTTGGCCAAGAAAATTATCATACAAAAAAATTAATAGTTCATTTTATTTTCTTATTTTTGGCATATTTTTCTTTTAATTAGGTGTAAATAATATTTTGTTTAGTACATGAATTTGATAATTTTAGTTTGCATAGTTGCTTTAATATTTTTTGTCCATTCCTTTTAGGTTGATTAATAGATAATGTTAGCTTGTATATACATTTAGTTCACATTTTTAGGACTTAATTTTAGGTGTTTAGTTTAGGTGTGAATAACATGAACAAAATTAGGGTCTAAGTGATGACTTAGGAGAATTGAATCATTTCCCTTAGGACTTAGAGATTGAATATTTTAGATATGGGACTATAGGGACTATGGGTAGTTATTAGATCCCTTAGAAATCACTAGGATTCCCCTACTGCTATTAATATATTACTGTCTATATTTGCTTGATTGGTGTGGTGTGCCCTCTGGGGATTATTGTTTGTTTGTATGGGTATTGGGATTGCTTGGGGATTGGGAGAGCTGAAGACTTGTGATGATGAAGCCATTGGAGATCCAGAGCTTGAAGACCAACTTCCAGAGTTGATGAGGAGATTCCTGCTAGCAGCTGTTGAGGAGATTAGGGTTTAGGAGCTAGGCAGAGCTCTAGATTAGAAAGCTTGATTCTCAAACATGGAAGGCCTTGACTGCCTCCATTCCTCTCTGTGATGCAGAGTCTCTCTAAGACATTCACCCCCTTCCTTTGGAAGGCTTGGTGCTACTGTCTAAGGGATAGAACTCTTGAGAGAAAATATCTTATGTGTTAGTAGCAGTTGGTTTGCCACCCTTGGTGGTCAACTAATTGCTTAACACCCAATTCACTCTTGTGATTGATCCCTCAGCTTGGAGGTTAGGACTTGAAGAAAAGCCATTGTAGACTGAAGATTGATGACAAAGACCTTGCTTGAAGGCTGTGGAGATGGAGATTGATGCTTGCTAAAGCTTGTAGCTGTTTGATGATGACTTGAAGATAGGTGTTGATGCAGAGCTGCTGTGGCTGTTTATTTTAGTTGTTATTCATTTCTGATGTTTTGATTGGTTTTCATGACTGTATTGTTTGCTGTTTAACCTGTTGGGTTAAAAGTGAATGCTGTTCACTTTTGCCTATTGTTTTCTAGGTTCGAGGTTGAGTGGGACTCCCTTGCCTCGCTTGTATTGTTGCATCCATGCATTTTACTGCTTTACTTTATATATCTGCTATTGTTTCTGTTTTCGTCTATTCCCTTAGGATCTCTGTTTCTCTCTGTGCAAGAGAGGAGCATGATAGACACTAGGTCTTAACCCATGCATGATAACATTAGGATAGTT
Source organism: Lathyrus sativus (assembly GCA_963859935.3). Taxonomy (NCBI): domain Eukaryota; kingdom Viridiplantae; phylum Streptophyta; class Magnoliopsida; order Fabales; family Fabaceae; genus Lathyrus; species Lathyrus sativus. The sequence goes on along the minus strand of OZ012738.1, from coordinate 451,404,008 downwards.
TGATTCCCTTCGCAACCGTAGGTTAGAGTTCTGTCTCTTCTTTCTCAAAACTAACAGAAAAACACATTAAAATTTCAAACACAATAAAAGACACTTCTTTCGTAAAAGAATGTGAACTCATCAAGACGTCATTTTTGTCCGCTTGGACTGCTAATCAGAAAAGCCTTTTTCAGAAGGAATAAAATCAATCAAGACAGACTTGTGTCGTGCGTGGCCCGAACTACGTTTGCTCTGATCTTTCATGCTGTATGAAAGTACGTAGGCATAGGATGCGATATCCTAGCGAGCAACTTTCCCCTCCTTTCCCGTAGGTAGGCGAACTACGTTGACTCTGATTTCTCGTTTCAGACGGGAATACGTAGGCATAAAGTGCGATACTTTGCCGAGTCATTTTATTTTCTTTTAACCCTTAACCCTTAGTTTAAATAGAATAACAATCCATACCCGAAAACAAGCGTGGATCCCGTCGAGTACGAAGGACGTGAGGGGTGCTAATACCTTCCCCTTGCGTAACCGACTCCCGAATCCAGGTTTTGGTTGCGACGACCATACCTTTCCCGTGTTGTGCGAGGTTTACTCTGAGCGTTTCCTTTCCCTCCCATAGGATAAATAACGCACGATGGCGACTCTTCTGTTCAGCCGGCGCCGATTTTCGCAGTAGCGACACCATTGACTCAGTTGACTCAGAAGGGTCAAGCTTATGTATGGGATGTTTCTTGTGAGAAGAGTTTTACAGAACTCAAGAAGAAGTTGACGACTGCTCCAGTGTTGATTTTGCCAAATCCGAGTGAGTCTTTTGTAGTGTATTGTGATGCATCGAAGATGGGTCTTGTGGTATACTGATGCAAAATGGTCAGGTCGTTGCTTATGCTTTCAGACAACTAAAAGTTCATGAAAGGAATTATCCTACGCATGACTCAGATTTGGCCACGGTGGTGTTTGTGTCGAAGGTTTGGAAACATTATCTTTTTGGGTCCAGATTCGAAGTGTTCAGTGTTCACAAGAGCCTGAAGTATTTGTTTGATCAGAAAGAGTTGAACATGAGGCAGATAAGATGGCTTGAACTTCTGAAGGATTATAATTTTGAATTGAGTTACCATCCTAGTAAGGCTAATCTTGTGGCTGATGCGTTAAGTAGGAAGTCCTTACATATGTTGATGCTTATGGTTCGAGAGTTAGGACTGATTGAGCAATTCAGAGATATGAGTCCTTACATATGACTAATCTTGAGGAAGGCCACAGAAGCGGGTTAAGTATTCATCCTGGTGCCACAAAGATGTATCAAGATTTGAAGAAATTGTTTTGGTGGCCAGGTATGAAGAAGGAAATTGCAGAGTTTGTGTATGCTTGTTTGACTTGTCTGAAGCCGAAGATTGAACATTAGATACCGTCGGGTCTGATGGAACCGTTGAATATTCCAGAATAGAAATGGGATAGTATTTCTATGGATTTTGTGTCAGGTTTACCGAAGACTTTGAAGGGATATGATTCGATTTGGATGATTGTTGATAAATTGACCAAATCGACTCATTTTATACCGATGAGGATCAATTATTTATTGCAGAAGCTTGTCGAATTATATGTTGATCAGATTGTGAAACTGCACGATATTCCTTCAAGTATTGTGTCTGATAGAGATCCGAGATTTACATCGAGGTTCTGGGAGAGTTTGCAGACAACTTTGGGTACTAACTTGAGGTTGAGTTTGTAGAAGCAAGCTTCAAGCTCATTAAAGTTTTGATGAAGACAACAAAATTAAGCCTTCTACGCAAACACATACATATGCAAAAAGCAAGAGTATTCAAGTAAACATCAAAGGATCAAGATAATGCTCTAACATGTGACAATTGTGATCAAGCTTCTCTTACAAGCTTCAAGTGATGACGATGTTCAAAGCAAAGGTATAACAAATATTACTTGGAAATATATATACAAGTGTTCATAATTCACATTTCACTTTACATATACCACAAACACTTTTAAAACATTTCTTAAATGATCTCTCATGTTAAAAATAATTATATTTTGAAAACCTTTCAGTGTTAACTGATTAACCCTTTGGTTAACCGGTTAACGGACCTTAAAATTAACTCATTTGTGATTTTGTTACAGCGTTAACCGATTAACACATATGGTTAACCGGTTAACATGTGTAAATTTTGAATATTTTTAAACGTTGTAAGGTGTTAATCGATTAACCCATTTGGTTAACCGATTAACACTGAAACAGCAAGCAAAAATGGCAGCTTTTCATGAACATATGCATTGGTTTCTATTTTTATTTCTGAATGTTTTTGCTGCACAAAATCACACCCTTTTGAAAAGGTTTTTGATCAATATAAATTGCTATCAAATTTCAAATTCCAATTCACCTCCAAGAAACAAAAAATCATAAAAATTACTCATTCTCTTCATCTCTCAATTTTTCATAAAGTGTTCAAAATCAGTTTTTGAAAAGAAGCTTTTTGAATAAACTTTCACACTATCACAACTTCATTTCATTTCTTTTTAAAAGAAAACTTGTATATCTATTTGAGTAATATTTTTTTCAAGGAGAAGATTGATTTCTCAAGATTGATATCATCACCATATTCTCAAGACATCAACTTATTTCAAGATTATTCTTTGTATTACCTTGTTATTCAGGATTGTTGGAAACAAGTGAAGTGTTTGAAGAGGATTGTTCTTCTACACTTGGATTACCTATAGATTAGATAGTAGGCTTCACCATTGGTGTGAATAGGCTGGGCAATAATTCTAAACTATAGTGAAATCTCTTTCGATTCGAAAGGGGAGTGGAGTACTCTCGGAGTGTGAGGGGAACCACTATAAATTTATTGTGTCTCTTTTTCTTTTCTGCTCTTTATTTTTCAAGTCCGAACATCATAACCGAAAAAGAACCATGAACCGAAAAAGATTGCAAATAATTTTTCAGAACCTAATTCACCCCCCCCCCTCTTAGGCGCATTTACAAGTTACAATTGGCATCAGAGCAGGTGATAGGTAACATGTTCCTATTCGATCCAGATGACTTCCGCAAATAACAATCTTGTATTCAAAGACGGTGACAGCAGTAACAAGCCTCCTTTGTTTTGTGGCGAATATTTCGACTTCTGGAAGATCCGCATGAAGGCACATCTAGAAGCACAAGAAAGTGAAATATGGGAGGTTGTTCAAAATGGTCCTTTTGTTCCTACAACGGTGGTCAACGGAGTTGGTTCATCAAAATCATAAAGATCATGGGATGATGATGATAAGAAGAAGGTTCTTTATGACAAAAAGGCGATAAATATCTTACAAAGTGCGCTTGGAATGGATGTTCGTATCCTAACATGTACAACGGCCAAGAAAATTTGGGACGCTCTTGTTGAAACTTACAAAGGAACCGCCAAAGTCAAACGATCCAGATTAAATACATTAAGTCAAGAGTACGGATTATTCAAAATGCAACCAGGAAAATCCATCCTAGACTTGCAAAAAAGATTTGTCCATTTGACAAATCACTTGAATGCACTTGGTAAGACACTAACAAATGATGAACTTAATCTTAAAGTGCTTAGGCCTTTATCAAGAGAATGGCAACCTAAAGTGACGGTGATTTCCGAAAAGAAAAGTCTATGAACAATGACATCCGCTACGTTATTCGGAAAACTCCAAGAATATGAAACGGGACTTGGACGATTGGAGAAACATGAAATTCAAGAGAAGAAATCCAAGAGCATTGCCTTAAAAGTTGAATCCAAAGAAGCCCGCATCAAGAAATTCTTAAAGACTTCCAGCACAATGCAGGAATAGGAATACTTCTTTCTACCTAGACCGCGTTCAACCGATTACTTTACTTGAGAAAGAAGACAATACCGATGAGGACGAAAATTTTACGCTTCTTGTAAAAAGACTAGGAAAATATTTTGGTGCAAAGAATAATATTAAAAACTCTAGTTATACAAGAAGAAAGAAGTTCTCAAAGAACAAGAAAAAAGAAACATCAACATCCAATGGGGACATTACATGCTATGAATGTGGAAAACAAGGCCACATCAAACCGAAATGTCCTAAACTCACACAGAATCGTGACCACAAAGGAAAGAAGGATTTCAAAAAGAAGGCATACATTGCTTGCAATGATAACGAAATAAGTTCCTCATCGGACTCCGATAATGATCAAAGCGCAAATCTAGCATTGATGCCATCACATCGTTCCAATGATGAAGACAATAAGGTTAGTAGTGATTTCTCTATTTTTGATAATGATGCTCAAGGAGCAATTGATGAACTTTTAAGTGAGTGCAAAATTCTATATAAAAATATTTCATCTCAAAAGAAACAAATATCAATTTTAGAAGAAAATATTGAGAAAATGGAAAAAAAATTTAAAGATGAAAAAGAAAAATTAATTAAGAGTTTTGCATGCACTAAATGTGAGTCACTCTCTTTTCAAATAGTCCAATTAAAAAGGGTCCTAGAAAGATATGAAAAAGGACAAATTGGATTGAAATGTGTTCTTAGTAATCAAAGATACTCTAATGATAAAAGTGGTCTTGGTTACTCAAAATTTTCTAAACAAACTTCTAACAGGACCATCTTTGTCAAAGCTAAAGAACAAATGCCATGGAAAAAGGTGACAATCATAAAAAGGTTCATCAATATGTCAAGAAGAAAAGAAACAATAAAAATAAATCTTATCCCCCTAGATATAAAAGCAATTTTGAGCCTACATGTTTCTATTGTGGTATAAAAGGACATACTCCAAATGCATGTTATATTAGAAATTTTAATGTTGCTTAAGGTTATTATGTATGGGTAAAGAAAGGAACTAACTTTGAAGGATCCAAGGAAATTTGGATACCTAATAAAACTTATCTCTTTTTTGTAGGTATGCTTGAAGACCTCTTCAAATGAATGGTATCTTGATAGTGGATGTTTGAGGCACATGACGGGTGACTTAAGCAATTTTTCACATCTAACACTTAAGGCCAAAGGATTTGTTACTTATGGTGACAACAACAAAGTAAGAATCCTTGGCGTAGGCATCATTGGTTCACCGCCTTCAACAACTATAAAACATGTCCTATATGTGGAAGGTCTAAAGCATAGTCTCCTTAGCATTAGCCAATTGTGTGACCGAGGGTTCAAAATTAACTTCACTAAAAATGAATGGTTGATTGAAAACGAAGTTACTCATGAAGTTATGCTAAAAGGTAAAAGAGTTAATAATATTTTCTTAATTTCCTTAGATAACTTGTCTTTGAATGTTAGGTGTCTCTTGGCAAGCAACAATGAATCATGGTTAAGGCATAAGAGGTTTTCTACATTCATATGGAGCACTTGAATAAATTGATCAAACATGACTTGGTTATCAGATTGTCGAAGATCAAATTCATCAAAGATAGGTTATGTGACACTTGTCAAAAAGGAAAGCAAACTAAATCAACTTTCACATCCAAGAATGTGGTGTCCACAACTAGGCCACTATAATTGTTGCACATGGATCTCTTTGGTCCATCAAGAACAAAAAGCTTCGGAGGTAATGTTTATGCATTAGTAATTGTAGATGATTTTTCTAGATACACTTGGACTTTTTTCTTAATGCAGAAAAGTGAAGCAATCAAAGAATTTAAGAAGTACGCAAAACAAAAATGAAAAATTAGTCAAAATTTTTTTTAAATGTGTGGTTAAGTTCTTTTTGGTACATGTGCTTTATGTGTATTATCACCCACTATCCTTGGGACTATTTTTCTTCTTTTTAACTCACATTAAAACCCCTTCCAATTTCTACCCACTCATTATACCAATAACTCTCCTTTAATATCCCACTCAAATATCTCTCTATATAAACATCCTCACTTTTTCCATATCCATCACAACATCCAAACCCTAAATCTAGAAAATCATCTTCAAAACCTCATAACTCCAAACCCTCATCCATGGCTCCAACCAAGAAGGGAAAGGGAAAAATGCCAGAAAGCAGTTCAGCGGTCAATGAGGATGCTGTTCCAATGGAATCGGCCAAGAAGAGAAGAATGGACTTCAAAGTTCGGGTTAGACAGCTCTTTAAGTTAAAATATGTCAACCTTAAAGCCTTCCAAGCTCCCACTTTCGATTTTCCAGCACTGTTAAAATATCAAAGAATATATAACTTTGTTTCTGATAATGGTCGTTGCTACCCGGATTTGGTGAAATCATTTATGAACAAATTATCTATTAATTTGAATGAGGCTGGACAACACATGCATGTCACTACTATTCGCGATTTTGAGTTGAACGAGGAACTGTCAAATATTGTCGCAACGCTCAAAATCCCATATACCGTCTATTTCCTCCGTAAAGGTGTCAACCACAGAGAAGGACCTTGGGCTAATCATGACAAGATGGAATACTACTACAGCATTTGCAGGTTTCCTCGAGAGGTTGTAATTGCTGGACAACGGACTGCTCGCACCTTATGTTATGTTAAAAATCTGTCGGTAAATGACAGTATGCTCCACTACATCATCTGTTATGTTCTGCTCCCAAAAGATTCCAATCATGCCTAGATCAATGATCTTGAGATGCAAGTGATGTTTGCCATCAAAAACAAAATCAAAGTTAATTGGATATTAACTATGATGTATCATCTCCAACAGCAGCTCACTCTCTCTACCCGACTCCCATATGGTCGCCTTATCTCTAGCATCCTGGAATTAGCGGATTTGGATCTCAACAGAGAACCATACATTGCCATGAAACCGACTGCAAATGAGATCAATGAAATAACCATCATCAAAAACACTGATATTGTGAAAAGTAATGATGGAACGTACAAGTATGAAGACGGATCATCTGCCTCCAACCATTCATTCCCAATCCCGGAAGGTGGCATTACAAATGAGTTTCTCTACATCACAATGATGACTCAACATAGAGAAACTACCCGGGCAATCAACTCACTTCGAAGACTTGTGATAAATTCTCAAAATCCCAATGCCGGAAATGACGAAGATGAGGACGGAAGTGAAGAAGAAGAGGATGGTCGCGAGGATATGTAGGATGATGACATCTAAAGCACTTGTATATGTTCCTTATTTCTTTTGTAGAATTTGTTTAACTTTATGTTTTTTTGTCCCGTATTCATAACTATACCATACTATGTGTGTCTGTTTCGTATCGTAAAAAACAAAGTTTTGTTTGTTGTGTTAAGTATATCTGTTGAGCCTATTCTATGTGTGTATGTTTTGTTTAATTTCATTATCATTTACTCCTCTTCCTTTTTGCTATTGACAAAGGGGGAGAAGGATTGGTCTCTCTAATGTTTCCTTATGCAGAAAAGTTATACTTCTCTTGTATTTAGGGGTAGCCTTAACTGTAGAGAAACCAAGTATCAAAGCAAAGATTTCAAATTCAAAGGTTGGTTGTCATCATCAAAAGGGGGGAGATTGTAGAAGCAGACTTCAAGCTCATTAAAGTTTTGATGAAGACAACAAGATCAAGCCTTCTACGCAAACACATACATATGCAAAAAGCAAGAGTATTCAAGTAACAATCAAAGGATCAAGATAATTCTCTAACATGTGACAATTGTGATCAAGCTTCTCTTACAAGCTTCAAGTGATAACGATGTTCAAAGCAAAGGTATAACAAATATTACTTGGAAATATCTATACAAGTGTTCATAATTCACATTTCACTTCACATATTCCACAAACACTTTTAAAACATTTCTTAAATGGTCTCTCATGTTAAAAATAATAATATTTTGAAAACCTTTCAGTGTTAACCGATTAACCCTTTTGGTTAACCGGTTAACGGACCTTAAAATTAACTCATTTGTGATTTTGTTACAATGTTAACCGATTAACACATATGTTTAACCGGTTAAAATGTGTAAATTTTGAATATTTTTAAACGTTATAAGGTGTTAACCGATTAACCCATTTGGTTAACCGATTAACACTGAAACAGCAAGCAAAAATGGCAGCTTTTTATGAACATATGCATTGGTTTCTATTTTTATTTCTGACTATTTTTGCTGCACAAAATCACACTCTTTTGAAAAGGTTTTTTATCAATATAAATTGATATCAAATTTCAAATTCCAATTCACCTCCAAGAAACAAAAAATCATAAAAATTACTCATTCTCTTCATCTCTCAATTTTTCATAAAGTGTTCAAAATCAGTTTTTGAAAATAAGTTTTTTGAATAAACTTTCACACTATCACAGCTTCGTTTCATTTCTTTTTAAAAGAACACTTGTATATCTCTTTGTGTAATATTTTTTTCAAGGAGAAGATCGATTCTCAAGATTGATATCATCACCATATTCTCAAGACATCAACTTATTTCAAGATTATTCTTTGTATTACCTTGTTATCCATGATTGTTGGAAACAAGTGAAGTGTTTGAAGAGGATTGTTCTTCTACACTTGGATTACCTATAGATTAGATAGTAGGCTTCACCATTGGTGTGAATAGGCTGTGCAATAATTCTAAACTATAGTGAAATCTCTTTCGAGTCGAAAGGGGAATGGAGTACTCTCGGAGTGTGAGGGGAACCACTATAAATTTCTTATGTCTCTTTTTCTTTTCTGCTCTTTATTTTTCAAGTCTGAACATCATAACCCAAAAATATTGCAAATAATTTTTCAAAACCTAATTCACCCCCCCCCCCTCTTAGGCGCATTTACAAGTTACAGAGTTCTACCTATCATCCGCAGACGGATGGATAGACAGAGAGACATATTCAGTCGTTAGAGGATTTACTGAGAGCTTGTGTGTTGGATCAAGATGAATCGTAGGATATTCATTTGTCATTGATTGAGTTTACCTACAATAACAGTTACCATTCTAGTATCGGAATGGCACCGTATGAGGCTTTGTATGGTAGGAGGTGTAGGACTCCTTTGTGTTGGTATGAGTCAGGAGAGAGTGTTGTACTCGGACTTAAGATTGTGCAAGAGACGACTGAAAAGATCAATATGATCCAAGAAAAGATGAAAGCATCGCAGAGTCGTCAAAAAAGTTACAATGATAAGAGGAAGAAAACGCTTGAATTCCAATAGGGAGATCATGTGTTTTTAAGAGTTACACTGGTAACTGGTGTTGGCCGAGCTTTGAAGTATCGAAAGCTCAAATCTCGTTTTGTTGGTCCGTATCAGAGTTTGCAGAAGGTGGGGGAAGTAGCATATCGGATTGCTTTACCATCGTCGCTTGCGAATTTGCATGATGTGTTTCATGTGTCTCAGTTGAGGAAGTACATTCCAGATCCATCGCATGTGATTAAGATGGATGATGTACAAGTGAGAGATGATTTAATTGTTGAGGCATTTCCAGTTTGGATTGATGAACGAGAAGTGATGCAACTGCGAGGTAAAGAGATTGCCTTGGTGAAGGTAGTTTGGGAAGGACCAGCTGGAGAAAGTTGGACTTGTGAGCGTGAAGATCAGACGAGGGAGTCGTATTCAACTCTGTTTTCTTGAGGTAATTTTCGAGGGCAAAAATTCTTTTAAGTGGAGGAGAGTTGTAACACCCCAAATTTTTTTGGAACATTTATTTAATAGGAATATTTGCATTTTTTTGTGATTTTCGGTGGTTGTGTGAAATATTGAGAATTATGGATCTTTGGGTTATTTATTTAAATAATAGTATATAATATGGATATGTTGGTATTATTATTAATTTAAATAAATATAAGTTAACTAAGGGCAAATTGGACAATTAAAGAGGAGTTAGTGAGGGTAATATTGGAAAAGCCCAACTTATAGGCCCAAAGTTAGGTTTAACAAAAAAGGATTTTTGAGGGAATTAAGATTCATTCTTGTTAGACCGTGAAAAGGGAAGAAATAGAGGCCAGAGCTTTGAGGAAGAGGATTGAGGCAAAAGTTTCGCAAGGTTTTCTGAGAATTATGGAGAAGGCTTAGAGTCGACAATTAAGGTATGGGGAGTATTGCCTTCATTGTTTTCAATATGTGATTCAATGTATTTAAAGCTGATTTAAGAGTTTAAAGGGTTTGAGGCTGATTTGAGATAAAGGAAATTAGGTCTTTGTGGCCAAAATCTATTATTGAGATTTTTACCATAGGGATTTGAATTGATGATCTGATATGATTGAGGTCGATTTGGGTTTGAGGGAAAGTAGGCCTTTGTGGCCAAAATCTGTCGTTAAGGTTTCAACCCTGTAGGGTGATTAGATTGTGAGAAACTCTAATGATCATGGTGTAGTTGTAAGGAAATGGTGGAAATTAGAGCGTGAATATGATACGGGATTGGCCTAATAAGTCGTAGATTTTGTGCCTTTATCGTCGTAAGACCTTAGGGGTGATTTAGGGATGTTTTGGGGTTATTGGGGAAGTGAATCGTTGGACTTTTGGATTGATTTTAGGTTCTGGTGCGTAACAGCGTTTTGCTGTAATCGCGTGTTCGCACAGTGAATAAACTCACTGCAGACTCGTACAACGAACTTGCTAGTAAACGTAGCAGAGTTTCACGAATTCTAATTTTGTGGAGTGATGCCTTGAGGTTTTTATGTTGTGATTTCTTTGACGAGTTAATATGAGTATGAATTTGAATTCTATGTGATTTGTACATCATTATATGATGCTTCCTATGATGTAATGATTGATGAACTATGATGATATTTCCATGAGTTTTGATGATTCTATGACGACATGATGTATGATGATGATTTTGATGAATGATGATGCACCCATGATATTATTATAAGGATGATTATTGACGTGTGCATCATGCATTCATGTGCATCCGGACTTTGGTTCAAGACCTTAATTTCTTCGACTTCAGTCCCATTGTGCGGATGTGAAGTATTTTGATGTGCTCTGGTTCTCAAGTAGAATCGATCCTATTGATGGGGATCTATGGAGGGTTGATGGCCCAGTGTCCATCGAGCTGTGATGATTGGTACCACATGCATGAGTCTTGTTGCATTTGCATTTATGTGACAATTTGGTGTAATTTATGATATTATGACCTTTGATGTACCTTGATGACTATTAATGATGTTGAATATGAAAATGACGCCATTTTGTATATTGAATTCCTATATTGATTATTATGAATCGTTTTACTCACCCTGCCTGTTTGAATGTTGACTCCACGTGGCTAACGTGCAGATGACCAGGTTTAGCCGTGGACGCCGTCGAGGATATTTTTGGAGTTTTGAGTTGTTGGCCATTATGGTTGACTTAGAGGGTCTTGCTCTGATAGTGTAATATCGGGTTGGTGTCTTTGAGTTAAACCATGTTTTATTTGATTTTTGTTAATTTGATTATGTTTTCGTACAAGGAAAACTTTGGATTATGCCTTTTTTGAGTTTCGTTGCCTTTTGAGCAATTTTTTATATCTTTTGGGGAAATTCGTTGTTTACGGAGCCTTGACCTATATTTGATTTATTGGGAAATGTATGCCCTTTGAGGTGATTTTTATTGAGTTTAATATTTTACTTTGATAAATGTGAATATTTTGCCTTTAAAACTGTGGGGTAGAAAAGGGTGTTACAAAAATCGTTACCATCACCATAGGTAATGCTTCACTAATCTCATCACCATAGGAATTAGCTACTCGCAACAAATCCCCACAATAAGATTGAGGCTCACCAAAAATGGATCACCGTCAAAACACCATGATGCGTAATTCATACAAGACATGCAACAACGACACCATGTACAATGACATTCACCTTAATCAATGTACTTCATCAATACTTTCCACCACACACGATACATATGCTATAAACATTCACCAACAACAGCATAATAATATAGCAAGCAACAATATAACATTCATGTATGTTCCACACTACAACACACAAACCACACCTCAATCAACACCATCACACAACATTTGAATCAACTCCATGTACTAGAAATATTTTTAAAGTAAAGTTCATTTTGTTAGCTTCCTAACGCTTCGAACGGGGCATCATTTGGACATAAGAATCAAAGTTTATGATCAAAACATTGGATGGGTCAAAACACTAGAGCAATAGATTGTTGTCAGAGGATCAATCGATTGGTTGACGTTGCTGTTACGTAATTCTTCAACAAAAAAAAGGAGCAATCGATTGGTTGCGCTACTGTTACGTAATTTTTTGAAAAGAAAGTGGAGCAATTGATTTGCATCTTGGAGCAATCGATTGGTTCTGCATATTTTTCCAAAAATTCCAATTTTTCAATGTTACAGGATTTTCGCCCAAATCTCCTCTTTAACCCCTAAACCACTCCCAATTTTATCCAAAATTATATCTATAAGTTGTCTAACAAGAACAACACATATAACATGGTAATTAACATCAATCTATCAATTTTTCTCATGATTCAACTACTTAGATTCATGCCCTATTTCACCCAATATTCTCTCGATTTTCATGGATTCACTTGATCTCAATGACACAAAACTAACATATCATCACACACAATCCACCAAATAAATCTCATAATTGCATTATTAAACAATTCAACTCAACACACACCACAATAGCAAGATCATACAACTACAAGGTTCATAGCATTGAGAAGAAGAATTCAATCAAGGAAAATCAAACACTCACCCACATGTTATCATGCATAACCCTATACAAAAGGAACTCCCATCCTTACCTTAGAATTCCTAGCAATGCTATCTTCAACCTCTAGCAATGGGGTTCTTCCTATGTTTCTCCTCTCTTGCCCTAGCCTTTTTCCTGCTTCTCTTTCTTTCTTTCACGTACTAACAATTTTGATCTCCACTCCCTTTTTTCTTTATTTTATTATATTATTATTATTTCTAAATAACTAGTATTCCAACTAAATAAATATTAATCCACTAAATATTTATTTAATATAACATCATAATAGTAATTAAAATAAATATTTAATTATTATTATTACTATTATTTTATTTATATAGTTCCAATTTAAATAATAATAATAATGCTCTCCCATCACCCCCCAAGTCTCTATACTTTTACTCACACACCCCCAAGTTCAACACTCTAAAGTCACTACCTTACACCAAAGGATCTTCTAACACACCAAAATAACAATCAACACATACAAGCACATAATTATTTACGAAAACTAATTAAAATAAATTGGGGCCTTACATCGGGGGAGTCAACACTTCCCTGATTCATCTCATCTGAAGTTTCGGTCGTCCAACCTAAACTTATACTTGCCAAGCACCAACTTGGTTAAACCATAAAGGACTTCAGGTTCACTAGTTAATGCGATAGTTTATGCGGACTGGAAGATTTATATCACCCGACCTAGTACTCGATGACTGCGAACCTGATAACGAGAAAACGCATCGATTATATCGCTAGATTTCATTGACGTTTTATCGCATATTCACCGTTTTAACACTCGATTTCCCGAGTTTTTCTTACCATTTTGCAGGTACATCATCATATGGAGCTAAATCATGAATTAAGAGCAAAAGAAACAAAATAAACCATAAAGAGATGAAGAAATGAAGAAGCCTGCAAAAAGACTGCATAATTTGTTGCAGCCACGATCGTTACAAGGGTGTCACGACCGTGACACCCCAATTTGGGCCATCACGACCGTAAGAGAGTGGTCACGACTGTGACACTTACAAACCTCAAATTACGAACGTGAAGACCTTGTCACGCCCGTGACAAGGATAAAACTTGGTTTTGACTCAGACTAGTCAAGGCACTACGTGAAGACCACTTCTCCTCTTATTTCTCCTCAAGGCATTACGTGAAGACCACTTCTCCCATTTTGTTGCCACGTTCCACCATTCCTTCAACAACTTCAGCAAGGCCCATGCAACAAAGGACCAAGAATCCAGCCCATTAAAGACTCTATAAATAGCACAAGCTCTGTGAACACAGGGGACAGACTTCTTTATTCAAAATTCCTGCGGAAGCTCTGCCAAACTGCCTTACGAACCAGCATTTCCATTCCAGCATTATTTTTAGTTTCTGTTTCGTTTTTATTTGTATCCAAACCAACCATATAACAATTTCCAACATCAGGAAATTGTTATACATTTATTTGTTTCTAAACCTTCAGCATTCGTTTATTTTTAATTTCCGCCTACTCCAAGCTTTCCGATCTGTGGAAGAAGGAGTCTGCTTGAATATTTGTTAACCAGGTTTTTATTATATTGCAATTTAATTTAGTTATAATGTCTATTTATTTTTCTGCCATGAGTACGTTATTATTAAATTCTCTGTTTCTGCCTGGTTCAACAACGATGAGTAGCTAAACACCTTAGGGCGGTATGTAGTTATAACAAACTCAACCGGTAAAATACAACTATAGGCTGAAAATAATTAATCACTTAACATTCTGGCTGATACTTTTTAATTGAAATAGACCTTTTCGTTACGAGAGTAAGGAAAGAGTATTAGGTTAGGTCAAGACCACGAGAGTGTGAGATTTTAACCAGATAGCTAAAGTTAGGCATTTAAATTAAACACAGCGAGAGCGCTTTAAGATAAATTAGAATTACTTAGTTTCCAAAAATTACCTCTAAACACTTATGGGCTAGCGAGAGCATGCATAGGGCTTTAGGGATAAGATCCGATATAAGACCACGAGAGTGTGAGTTGAGGGTATTTAAACTGGTAATCTCTACCGAATAGATTAAGTGAACATCTCTATAAGCCTAGGTTAGATTGACCCACCTAAGTTAATATAATTACATACCGACCACCTTAGTATTACTTTATTAAAAACTTAAATTTAATTCCGCCTTTAATAGTCTTAAAAACCAACAACAATCGTGACAACCATTCGCCTTAGCTAAACTAGAAGTTCATCTAGCACTAAGTAACAATAGAATCCCTGTGGATCGATAATCTTAAATATTACTTCGATAGGCTGTGCACTTGCAGTAAGATACCGCTAGACGCATAAGTAGACACGTCTTTAGCCCATCAAGTTTTTGGCGCTGTTGCCGGGGATGGTGCATTGATGGACAAAGAATATCGGGATGCCTATGCACTTATCGAAAGTATGGCTCAAAATCATTACCTTTGGGGAAGCGAGAGAGTCGCAACCGAGAAACCAACAAAGGGAGGTATGTACGAAGTAAGTAGTATGGACCAAGTCAATGCGAAGTTTGACCAACTAAGCCAAAAGATCGATAACTTGGCCATAACACCTGCAGCCACCGTGGCTGCAGTAGCACCTAACTGTGAGTTATGTGGAGTCCTAGGACACGAAGTTTCTGATTGTCAACTATTGGCAGGAACTCCCACTGATCAAGTGAATTATGCTCAAGGAAACCCTTACTCAAACACATACAACCCAGGTTGGAAGAATCATCTGAACTTCTCCTATAAGAATAACAATGCTTATTACGCACCAGGTCAAGCACCAGCTACATCACCAGGATATCAAAAGACTACTCCTAATATCCCTAAAAAATCGAACCTTGAATTGATGATGGAGAACTTTATAGCTAACCAATCTCAGACAAACAAGGACTTCTTAAACCAAAACATTCACACTAGTGAGCAGATTAAACAATTAGTGAGCAAAGTAGATGCATTAGCTACACATAACAAAATGCTTGAAACTCAGATTTCACAAGTAGCTCAACAACAAGCACCTACTGCTGCACCAGCTGGAGTATTCCCTGGACAACCTCAACCTAACCCGAAAGGACATGCTAACGCTGTAATATTAAGAAGTGGCAAGGAACTTGACGGACCTACCAATCCAAGACTTGACAATCCAGCCATGTACCAAAAACCGGATAAACCGACTGAAGTGGTGAATGATCCAGAAGAAAAGGAAGATGAAAGTCGAGAGGTAGTGGAGAAAGAACAACCTTATGTGCCTCCACCACCCTATAAACCACCAATTCCGTACCCTCAAAGATTAATAAGTTCCAAGACGACGGGTCAATTTAAGAAATTTGTCGAACTTCTGAAACAGTTGAATATTACTATTCCGTTTACAGAAGCAATTACCCAAATACCCTCGTATGCTAAGTTTTCAAAAGAAATCTTATCCAATAAGAAAAAGATAGAGGATAACGGAACAGTTACACTTACTGCCGAGTGTAGCGCCATAATTCAGAATAACATGCCTCCTAAGCTAAAAGATCCAGGAAGTTTCTCTATACCCTGTGTAATAGGAAAATTCGTCATTGACAAAGCTCTATGCGATTTAGGAGCCAGTATCAGTGTTATGCCCTTAACAATTTGCAAAAGGCTAGACATGGGAGACCTAAGACCAACTAAAATGTCTGTTCAACTAGCCGATCACTCTGTTAAATATCCTGTAGGCATACTAGAAAACGTCCCAGTACGTATAGGACAATTCTACATTCCTACTGATTTTATAATCATGGACATCTCTGAAGACTCCACTACACCTATCATACTAGGAAGACCATTCTTAGCTACCGCCGGAGCTATAATAGACGTAAAAAGAGGAAAGCTAACCTTTGAAGTAGGTGAAGAGAAAGTTGAATTTGTTTTAACACAATTCTTACAATCACCAGCTATAGAGGATACATGCTATCTATTGGACGTAATTGACGAATGTGTAAGAGAAATGGAACTGAAAGAGACCACTTATTCTGAAATAATGAAAATTCAAATCCCTCCGATTTTCGAAGATGATAATTGGCGAAAACCGTATCAGGATGATAGTCTAAGCGAAAGTTTAGCACTTACACCGGATCCCATGCCAAGTAAAGATAAACCTACATTAGGATTAAAAACTTTACCTCATAACCTAAGGTACAAATTCTTAGACGTTGAATGTAAAAGACCAGTTATAGTAAATTCCAGTTTAGGAGCTATAGAAACAAAGAAACTTTTAGATGTCTTGAAGAAATATCCAACTGCATTAGGATATAACATATCTGATCTCAAGGGAATATGTCCTTCAGTTTGTATGCATCGTATTCTGCTAGAAGAAGATTGCAGAACCTCCAGAGAATCTCAAAGAAGAATTAACCCAACCCTTAGCATTGTAGTAAAAGAAGAAGTTAAGAAATTATTAGATGCCGGGATAATATATCCAATCTCTGATAGTGAATGGGTTAGCCCAATACATGTGGTGCCAAAGAAAGGAGGTATAACTGTTGTGAAAAACGCTCAAGGCGAATCGATATCGCAAAGAGTAGTGACGGGATATAGAGTGTGCATAGATTATCGTAAACTAAACAAAGCCACTCGAAAAGATCATTTCCCACTACCTTTCATAGATCAAATGTTAGAACGATTAGCCAAGCATTCTTACTTCTGTTATCTTGACGGTTACTCAGGATTTTTCCAAATCCCTATCCATCCTGACGATCAAGAGAAGACTACATTCACATGTCCTTATGGAACGTTCGCTTATAGGCGAATGCCCTTTGGATTATGCAACGCTCCTGCAACCTTCCAAAGGTGTATGATGTCAATCTTCGCAGATTTTATAGACAACATCATGGAAGTGTTCATGGACGACTTCTCTGTATGCGGGCAAAGTTTTGAAGGATGCTTATCGAACTTAGAAATGGTGTTAGAAAGATGTGTAAAAGTAAATCTCGTGCTTAACTGGGAGAAATGTCATTTTATGGTCAACGAAGGAATAGTATTAGGTCATGTAATATCCGATAAGGGAATTGAAGTTGATAAAGCTAAGATTGAAGTAATAAAAGATCTTCAACCCCCTAAAACCGTTCGAGAAATACGAAGCTTTTTAGGACACGCCGGTTTTTACCGACGATTCATCAAAGATTTCTTGAAAATCACTAAACCTCTTACTGGTTTATTAATGAAAGACGCTGAGTTAATATTCAATGAAGATTGTCTTAAAGCATTCGAAACTCTAAAAACAGCCCTCATCACCTCACCAATCATGCAACCCCCTGACTGGAGATTACCTTTTGAAATCATGTGCGATGCGAGTGACTATGCTGTAGGCGCAGTCCTGGGACAGAGAAAGGAAAAGAAACTTCATGCGATTTACTATGCCAGTAGAACCTTGGATTCTGCCCAGATGAACTACGCTACTACAGAAAAAGAATTGCTAGCAGTTGTCTTTGCGCTTGACAAATTCCGCTCTTACCTAGTTGGAGCGAAAATAATCATCTACACAGACCATGCTGCTATCCGATATCTATTAACTAAGAAAGATGCTAAACCAAGACTCTTAAGATGGATTTTACTCCTACAAGAGTTTGATCTAGAAATAAAAGACAAGAAAGGTACTGAGAACGTCGTAGCGGACCATTTATCTAGAATAGAAGGTATTAAACCCGAACAAGTGCCGATTAACGATGATTTTCCGTATGAACAGCTGATAGCACAAATAGGAAGCGACCTAGCGCAGTTAGATATAAATGAACCAGAATCCGTGGAAACAATCCAGACAACTGTAGGACTGCCATGGTACGCTGACATTGTCAACTACCTAGCCGCAGGAGCTCTTCCACCCGATCTAACCTATCAGCAGAAAAAGAAATTCTTTCATAACCTGAAACATTACTATTGGGATGAACCATTATTGTTCAAAAGAGGACCAGATGGAATCTTTCGCCGATGTATTCCCGAAGAAGAAATAGAAGATGTCATTGCTCAATGCCATTCATCTCCTTATGGCGGACATGCAAGCACTTCCAAGACTTGTGCAAAGATCTTGCAAGCCGGCTTATTCTGGCCTAATCTATGGAAGGATGTCCACATCGCCGTTATAAATTGCGATCGGTGTCAACGCACTGGCAATATTTCAAGAAGAGATGAAATGCCCCAAAAGGGAATTTTGGAAGTAGAAATCTTCGACGTCTGGGGAATAGATTTCATGGGACCATTCCCATCACCTTTCGGTAATAATTACATACTCGTAGCTGTTGATTATGTCTCGAAATGGATTGAAGCCATAGCTTCTCCTACAAACGATACACGAGTAGTAATAAAGCTTTTCAAAAATATAATCTTTCCCAGATTTGGTGTGCCTAGACTCATCATAAGTGACGGTGGCTCGCACTTCATTTCAAAAATCTTTGACAAATTACTATCTAAATATGGAGTAAGACACCGTGTGGCTACACCATATCACCCACAAACAAGTGGACAGGTCGAAGTCTCAAACAGAGAGATTAAACAAATCTTAGAAAAGACTGTCGCCATATCTCGGAAAGATTGGTCATCTAAACTTAATGAAGCTCTATGGGCTTATAGGACCGCTTACAAGACACCCATAGGTGCTACACCCTTCAAACTAGTTTATGGAAAATCTTGTCACCTCCTAGTAGAACTAGAACACAAAGCTTATTGGGCGATCAGAACTCTCAATCTAAATATAATGCTGCAGGAGAAAAGCGAATCCTAGACATTAACGAATTAGAAGAATTAAGGTTAGATGCATATGAGAATGCTAAGATATATAAAGAAAGAACCAAGCGATGGCATGATAAACGCCTATCTAGGAAAGAATTTAGTGTGGGAGACGTTGTACTCCTCTTTAATTCAAGACTTAGGCTCTTTCCTGGAAAATTAAAGTCTAGATGGTCAGGACCCTTTGATATAACTAAAGTATCCCCGAGTGGAGCAATAGAAATTAAGGGAAGGAATAGTGAACCATTCATAGTAAACGGACAACGTTTAAAACACTATCATAAAGTTGAAAATAGAGATTATGAGAATAATCTAAAGCTTTTAGAATTGTCCACTAATTCCCCTGATTAATCTAAACCTAAGCATTACGTCAGGCTTTTGACAATAAAAACAGCGCTTAGTGGGAGGCAACCCATTTACTTATTTAATTATTTAAACTATTCTTTTCTTTTAGCACATTGTTATTTATCGTTTTTACTATTTGTTTAAATTATTTTGTCAGTTTTATTTTACATTACTATTATCGCCATTACATTATGCATTTCATTTTCTTATTTTTATCTTAAATCACTTTTTACAGATTTTCTAAAGTCTTTTCCACTGATTTGTTTCCCCCATATTTGCACTGACCATGGCTAACCAACCAATTAACTATATGGAAACCAAATTTAGAGGTAGGAACCAAAGAATGAAGTTTGAAGAGTTATCACAGAGGCAAATGGATTTGACCCTGTACCCAGATGATAAGACTATGGAAACCCTAGGTATACATGATAGTGTCATGTACTTGTTCAACCGACTCGGATGGGAGAATGCATTGATCCAACATAAGTTTGCGACTTACCGCGAGCTTACCCTTGAGTTCCTTAGCTCCTTACTTTACCTACCTGAGCGCGGTTTTGGATTTAGGAAAGGATTTATTAGTTTCCGCCTATTTGGAATAGAATATGACTTTAACCATAAAGAACTAGCTGACTTGTTAGGATTCCCTAGTGGACCATTTGCTTTTACTACCACACAGGTAGAATTGATGGATGTGGAGCTAGATTTCTTTTGGGGAACTCTAACCGGAAACTACCACCCTGAACCAAATAACATGAATAATGATGAGATCCATAATCCTGCTCTCCGTTACTTCCATAAATTCCTTGCCCACACCTTCTTTGGAAAAGAAGAAAACATTACCGGAGTTTCTAAAGATGAAGTATTTATTATGTCATGTTTCACTAATGGACAGTCTGTTAATGGTGTACCTTTCATGATGCAAACCTTCACCCGCATCCAAGAAGAACCTGAATTACCTATATTAGTAGGAGGTCTTGTAACCATGATTGCTGATGCCATAGGACTTAGGTACCAACTGGACAGGTGCAGCCGTCTAGGAACAATCCGCCCTATGAATCTTAAATTCTGCTTCAATAGACATATCATAAGGAATTTAGGACGCCCACCTTTTGAGTACCTAATCCAGAACGAAGTAGTAACCCTGTTCACATTGCCTAATCATGCTAGAGTAAGTGTTCACAATAAGGATAACTGGCTTTATGAGTTAAACCCACCTGATTATCCAGCTACTCCTGAAACACCTCAGTCTCACAGGATAAAAGATGATATAATGACCGCTGTTGAAACTGATCCTGAGACACCTCCTGGCTACCATGACATTGACCCAACTGACGAAGTACATGAAACCCCTGAAGTGAATCAAGGAGATTATGCTAACAACTTACAAATCATCATGAACACTCTCAATGCGTACCAAACTGACATTAATCTATTTAAAGAAGACATTAAGAGCATGCGATTGGACATTATAGGATTGACTGACATGGCCTGCGAACAATTCTATCACTTGGACTCCGCCATCGAAGACCTGAAGAAACGCTTTTGAAAATGCTATAAGTGATTTAGTTTATTATTTTTTCTCATTGTTTTCGTTTCTAGTTAGATTTATCTTTCGCAACAATTTCATACCGTAATTTCCGTTTTTGTAACTTCATTTTTAATTACTTTATGCAATGCACCTTTAATTCCAAATATTTCTCCATTTTTAGCAACTTATATATTTTTCTATATACTGTTATGCCTGCATTATTTCATATATACAATCTCTCATGCAAGTTCGTATAATACTGTGTTGCAAATTATATACAATATGGTGTATGAGTGTTAGTGAAGAAAATCAATTATTATTAATTTATGAATAACGTGAGAAAATGTTTTTTTCTGGAAATTATTCAGCAAAGCATGCCCTCACGGTCGTCACACCTATCTTACGATCGTGACGTGCTCAATTAGCGTGTCACGACCGTCACGCCCCTGTCACGACCGTGACTACCCCTATTACAGGAATCGTGAGAAACAGAACTGTTTCTCATCGTGCCCCTTCTTCTTCTTCCTCCATAACTTCCCCAAAAACTACCCATTCTCTCCATAACCTCCATAACCTCCGTAACACCCCCATTACCCTCATAACCCCCCATTATCATAACCCATCTCATTAACACTCTCCCTTATTTAACCCGAACCTCTATTTCCTTCATTCTACCATTTTTTCACAAAACCTCACAAAACCTTCTTCCCTCACTCTTCACTCTTGCATGCTATGGATTCCATCACTTTTAGAGAAGGTGATGTTGGAGTAACCCAGAGAGAACGTTTCATCCGATTCCAAAACCGCGGTGTGCAACCTACCCGCTACATTGCCACTGACTGTTTGAGGGAACTCGGAATGCTGGCCAGCATTCAAAGCCTGCTGCAAAAGGTCGGTCTGTGGGATCTCTGCAGTCAACCTCAGCCCACATTCGAACTTCTGACACTGGAGTTCTTAAGCTCTTTCAGTTACATCACCCCTCCCGGTTCTCAGAGTCAGCTCACCGGTATCGCAACATTCCGATTGCATGGCCAAGAGTTCAACCTTTCGCAAACCAGGATAGCCGAGTTGTTAGGCTTCGATCACGGAACTGAAGCCCACCGTCGCGTGCCCGATAATTTTAGTGAACAAGCTTTCACTTTATGGCACGACTTAACCAACACCCGTGCATCCACCTTCCAAAGCCTCAACGCCACACACATCCACAACCCGGCAATCCGCTATTTTCACCGGGTCATATGCAACACCATCTTCGCTAGAGAAAGCAACCATAAGCTCAACTCCAAGGAGCTTCTGTTCTTACACTGCGCTCTTAATGACGAGCCGATCAACGCTGCCCCTTTCATGCTTTATCATATCCAGGCCATTGCACACAGAGGCTCCTCCCCGTTCTTCATAGGCGGCATTGTCACCGCCCTCGCCATTCAGTTGGGGCTTGGTGACGCGCTCGTTAATCAGCCTCACCTAGCCGCCGAATTCCTCACCAAGAGCTATTGCCGGTCCGCCCACCTGATCGCGCAGCGAGAGGATGGCAGGTATAGCCCTGTTGTCAATGGCACCATTTTCCACCACATCACTCTGCCGTCCCGCAACCGCATCGATCCATCCAACCGAGCCAAATGGCTCTTTGTTTTACCTGCTGCTGCCGATCACGTCCCGGTTCATGATGATCAGGCAGACCCTCCAGCGGACGAGATGTAGGACGCTATGGATGCAGCTGAGCCTGTCCAGGATATACCAGAGACATCTACCCGACAGCCCCCTGCTCCCGCAGTTACACTTGACGAAGTCCTCCTTGCGATTCATCAGCAGAACCAGATGAACGCCGCACTGGAGCGAAGGCAGAAGGCGCAGTATGATGCTTTACTCGGCACTATTGCTGCAAACCAGGAGGCCACTAATGAGCGGTTTGGAGAAATTTTCAGCGAGCTAGAAGCGCTCCGCATTAGCATTACTGCTACCTCCGGCACCGATTCTGATCCTGACGCGACTCCTTCCAGACGCCGCTCTCGCACCAGAGGCCGAGCCCGCGGTCCTCAGCAGCCATAGTTTACTTTTATGTATGTTTTTCGTTTTAGTCTTGTACTGTATTTGTACCGCATTTATATCACAACATTGAGGACAATGTCTGATATAGTGTGGGAGAGGTACCTTTCATTTCCGCATTTTCCCTTATTCGCACTTTTCCATTTCGTTGTATTTTCAACCGTTGTATTTCTTTTAGCAAATTAATGAAATGAGCAAATCTTTGCGCTATTTTCTTTAATCTCGAACTTTCCCCGATTATTTAGCTGTACCAGAAAAAAAAACAAAAAATCTCTAATTATTCGCATTACCCGACTTACCTACGGAATCGTAACTAGGAAGCCGAGAACGATTAAACAAGATCAATACAATCTTGACATCTTTGACTCCCTACTTAAGCAATTCCATCCCGATTACCATTACGAGTACACTTTTAGTTTCAGTTCAAAAGTAACCCCTAGTAGTTTATACTAGCAGTCAGCACCGTCTGAATACAAACCACGTGGGGAGCCGATGAATATAAGCGTTTGATGCCTAATTAATAATGATCCTTCATATCTCGATGCAAAATGAAAAGAAATTGCACCAAAGTACACAGTCGCATATAAGAAACGAGAAATATGAGAAGGAATCCGTTGCGAGTTGGTTCAGAGGTACTGATTCTGAACTCGGTAGGGCGTGCTACGGCTCGATCCCCCACAACCTCCAAATCGGATAAAATATGTAGGGTTACCACACTCGTGTACCAGACCCCGAACTCAAAAAGGATCAAAATCGCTAACCGGCTACTCCACTACGTGCGTGCTAAGGCAAAGGGCTTAATGTGACTGCGCTGGAATGAAACCGGGCGAAACAAGATCGAAGAACTCCAGGTGAAATCGTAATGTAATTGCCGATTGTTTCGTTTAACGGGAAGTCGACGACATAGCTTGTTGCTTGTGTCATTAGTGTATCGGTAGTGTTCTATCAAATTACCAGATTATCCGACAAAACGATCCACCGTACGGTTTGGTATGAGTATGCGTGAATAAATTCTTGTCCGCCGATTTTCAACCGACTATTTGCTTGAGGACAAGCAAAGGTTTAAGTTTGGGGAAGTTTGATAACGAGAAAACGCATCGATTATATCGCTAGATTTCATTGACGTTTTATCGCATATTCACCGTTTTAACACTCGATTTCCCGAGTTTTTCTTACCATTTTGCAGGTACATCATCATATGGAGCTAAATCATGAATTAAGAGCAAAAGAAACAAAATAAACCATAAAGAGATGAAGAAATGAAGAAGCCTGCAAAAAGACTGCATAATTTGTTGCAGCCACGATCGTTACAAGGGTGTCACGACCGTGACACCCCAATTTGGGCCATCACGACCGTAAGAGAGTGGTCACGACCGTGACACTTACAAACCTCAAATTATGAACGTGAAAACCTTGTCACGCCCGTGACAAGGATAAAACTTGGTTTTGACTCAGACTAGTCAAGGCACTACGTGAAGACCACTTCTCCTCTTATTTCTCCTCAAGGCATTACGTGAAGACCACTTCTCCCATTTTGTTGCCACGTTCCAGCATTCCTTCAACAACTTCAGCAAGGCCCATGCAACAAAGGACCAAGAATCCAGCCCATTAAAGACTCTATAAATAGCACAAGCTCTGTGAACACAGGGGACAGACTTCTTTATTCAAAATTCCTGCGGAAGCTCTGCCAAACTGCCTTACGAACCAGCATTTCCATTCCAGCATTATTTTTAGTTTCTGTTTCGTTTTTATTTGTATCCAAACCAACCATATAACAATTTCCAACATCAGGAAATTGTTATACATTTATTTGTTTCTAAACCTTCAGCATTCGTTTATTTTTAATTTCCGCCTACTCCAAGCTTTCCGATCTGTGGAAGAAGGAGTCTGCTCGAATATTTGTTAACCAGGTTTTTATTATATTGCAATTTAATTTAGTTATAATGTCTATTTATTTTTCTGCCATGAGTACGTTTTTATTAAATTCTCTGTTTCTGCCTGGTTCAACAACGATGAGTAGCTAAACACCTTAGGGCGGTATGTAGTTATAACAAACTCAACCGGTAAAATACAACTATAGGCTGAAAATAATTAATCACTTAACATTCTGGCTGATACTTTTTAATTGAAATAGACCTTTTCGTTACGAGAGTAAGGAAAGAGTATTAGGTTAGGTCAAGACCACGAGAGTGTGAGATTTTAACCAGATAGCTAAAGTTAGGCATTTAAATTAAACACAGCGAGAGCGCTTTAAGATAAATTAGAATTACTTAGTTTCCAAAAATTACCTCTAAACACTTATGGGCTAGCGAGAGCAGGCATAGGGCTTTAGGGATAAGATCCGATATAAGACCACGAAAGTGTGAGTTGAGGGTATTTAAACTGGTAATCTCTACCGAATAGATTAAGTGAACATCTCTATAAGCCTAGGTTAGATTGACCCACCTAAGTTAATATAATTACATACCGACCGCCTTAGTATTACTTTATTAAAAACTTAAATTTAATTCCGCCTTTAATAGTCTTAAAAACCAACAACAATCGCGACAACCATTCGCCTTAGCTAAACTAGAAGTTCATCTAGCACTAAGTAACAATAGAATCCCTGTGAATCGATAATCTTAAATATTACTTCGATAGGCTGTGCACTTGCAGTAAGATACCGCTAGACGCATAAGTAGACACGTCTTTAGCCCATCAGAACCCCAATACTTCAGATACATATCGTGGTAGAATTGGTCGACCCATACTAGGTCGCCATCAATTTCTATAGAGAAAGAGGAGGAGCTGAAAATCCGCATATGTGAATATAGAAGATTTCTACACCTAAATGGAGCCAATGTCTGTCAATGACAATGATGAAGGTACAACAACTTTTCCTATAAATGTGATACGAAAAGGTCAAAGTTCTTGAATCGAAGAGAGTGTCATCGGAAGTACAATTGAGGTCAAATCCTTCAAAAATAGTCGAAATTACAATCGACCTACCAGAAGAGGTAAAGCACCAAATCATCCAATATTTATAGAAGAATGTAGATTTTTTCGTTGGACTGCTGCACTAATTCATGGCCTTGACTCGAAGGTCTTTTTCCTCTCATAATCCATTCAAAAGAATTCCTCATATATGGCCCAAAGTTGCAGGAGGTAGTCACCTGAGAAGAACAAGGCCCCTAGGAAGGTCGTAGATGACCTCTTATAAGTCGGTTTTGTAAGTGAAGCTAAGGAACGTTATTAAATGTTATCCTTGTAATAAGATATAATAATAAATAGAGGATATGTGTTGATTACTATGGTCATAAGAGGGTGTGTCATAAGAACACCTAACACATCCCAAAAAAAGAAAACTCCCTAACGATTGGTTCAGATTCACACTCATGTTGTTCATGAATGTTTATTTCAGTTACTATTATATATCTATAGGCCAAAAGGACTACACAAAGATGGACTTGTGACAAAAAACAATAATTTTTTGCTACAAATTAATGTCTTTCAGGCTAAAAAACTACAACGCCAAGTACCCGCAAATGGTGAACAATATCTTCAAGGATCTTATTAGAGAGATGATGGCCAAGATTGAAGGCGAGCTCTGAACTCCAAAGGCCATGATTGCCTTATAGGAGAAAGATCCAACTAGCATTGACCCTCATAATAAATATCCCATGGTCATTATCGCCAAATGCAAAGAATGGGAAATTAAAAGAGTTCTCAATGACCAAGGGAGTTCTGCAGACATATTATAATGGGAAGCGTTTGAAAGGGTTTGCCTCGACCCCGTAGACCTAAAGCCCTCTAGAGAATCTCTGGTTGGATTCTCTGGAGAACAGGTATAGGTAAAGGGATATGCCACATTGAGGATCACCTTTGGAGTATGTTATGGACACGATATCTAAGACAGTGGAAAGTGAATATCACCCTTCACCCTAGCAGTGACCAGAGAGGCCTTGCCTTTCCCTCTCACCTGCACGGACTTGTCTTTCCAATCCTCATAAGGGTTTCCGAAAGGTTTCAATTGACAGTCCCAATAAAATCCCTTTTTTCGTATTTAATCAATTGTTCTATTTTAATTAAATTTATGATGTATTGTAAATCATTTTATTTTATATGTTAAGGGGTAGATGGCCTAAGATGAGAGAGCAAACCCTTTAAGAATAAAATGAGATTTTTATTCAATTTTAATTGATTTAATTATTTAAATTAAGAAAAATAGAGTTTGGGGTAGAAATTAGAAATTTGGGGTGTGGGAGTAATTAAAAAGAGATGAGGGTATCATCACTAATATTAGAAACAAATAATTAGGTTTTATTTGTTTTGTTTAAATAAAAAATTAGGAGAAAAGTGGTTTAGTTTACAATACGTGAAATAAGAGAAATTTTGAGAGAAAAGGTAAACAAGGGTTTGGAAAAGGGAGAGCTAGGAGAAGACAACATAATCAAATCTTAGAGAATTTGAAATTCTAAGTTAATGGGGGAACTATTCATGTGTGGTGCTTAGGCCAAGAGGATAGAGATGGTTCCATACCCTCCTCCTTTGGGGTTTTCCCTTTTCACCATTGTTGAATGGTTTAGATCTAGAGATGAGTTTTCGTAGACTCTTACATGATCTCTGTGTTTTGATATCAATTTCGTGTACTTATTTCATGTCAATTTCGTGTGAATTTATCTGATTAAATTCTGAATTTTAATGTTCTTATGAGTTGTGTTGCAATTGTTGAAGGTGATGATGATTTTGAATCAAATTGATGTAATATATGTTAACTTTTGCCTATCCGATTGTTTTTAATACTTAATTAACATTTATGATTGAATTTAGTGTGTTTGGAATCGATTGGGGTCAAAATCGGATCTTTGATAGGGCTCAAATGGTGGAAAATTTGTTTTCTTGGTTCTGGTCTGAGAAATCTTGCCAAACGAGGATAAACTTTGCCCAACGAGATATGCAGAGTGAGACATTATGATTTTTGAGCTATAGGTCGCCCGACGAGGGTGACGGTGCAGAATTGAGTTGTTTTCGAGTTAATTTTTTGACAGTTTGATGTTTTGACGATTAATCGGTACTGCCATGTACTATTCAACATTATTTGGTTATGTTGAAGTAAATCGATGCATTTAATTGAATTGATAATGATTATTCCTGAAATGGTTGAGTTTATGTTGAGTTGTGATCAATCGATTGATAATGAGAATCATTGAGTCTCATGGTGAGTGACCATGAAAGAGTAATGGGTGAAATTTGATGAGTCTGGTTCAGAGAGGGGACCATGAAGAACATTGATAGAGTTGAGTTGCATTACATGCATTCATGAGTTGCAGAGTTGTCTGGCTCAGATATGGGACCTTTGGGCAGTGCAATTCAGATGTAAATTAATAGAAAACCTCCGATCATTCAAAACATTTGGTACCATATGCATATAGACTTATGTTGCGTGTCCGGTTTAGACAGTGGACCGTGACGAGTATTGGTAGAGTTAAGAAGTCGAGCATTGCATACATATCTGCATTGAGTTTGAGTTAGTTGTTTATATGAGTTTATGTGAATGAGTAATTGATTGTATGCATGGATTAAGGTGTTTTGTATGAGTTTATGTTATCGATGTTGTTCTGGTAGTTGATATAAGTTGTGAGACTGAGAACATGTTGCTTATTTATCCTTTTTGTTTATGCACACTATCTATATATGAATGTATTCTCTCCCCCTTTTGTTTGTTGTTGCGTCTGTGCTCCTTTCGGGGTGCAGACAATTAGGCACAAAAGTAGATGCTTGATTATAGAGGATGTTGATGTGCCTCTTTAGTTATTTATTGTTCGGGTCTTAGTGGATTCACTCTGATATGTAACATTGGGGAACAAGTTATTCTATGTTTTCGTTTGTTGCATGTCTTATTTCTTTAGGAGATTGTTGAACCATTTTCTCATTCATTGTTGTTGAGATGTTTACACTAAACTTATGGTTTTCCGCTGCTTATTTATGAAAGTGTTAATCGTAGTTCTTTTATGCTATGGTAAAGTATGTGTGACACTCTATTTGTTAAGTTATATTAAATTATTTTATTAAATTTCGAGTCGGGGAAATAGGGTATTACACCCCCTGAAGAGGGTGTAATATTACCCAACTATTACTTTGTAAAATATATGTCCGATAAAAATAGGGAACACCCCAACAGCGGGGCACATGCCCAGGCTACAACAAATTATTTGAAAGTCTTTGAGTAAGCATTCGGGGTAATCTGAAAAGGGGAAAACATTGATTACTATTAGAAAATCCATTTCAAAATATGTAAATGGAATCAAAACCCTTAGCTCATAAATGATGGGGAAGTGGACGTAAAAATAGAAAGCGGATGGTTCGCTAGAAGTATATGTATTGGCCCTTTCCTCCTTGGAATAGGATTCCATAATTACATCTTTTTCTCAACCCATATTGGAAAATCTAATGCCATTAAGAAACTTATTAATCATGCCTACAGTAGAGTACATGGATAGAATATCTCGAACATGAATAAGTTTGTTTTTCTTTCCCATGTTCGCTGAGAATAGAAGAGTGAAGAATATTAAGCTTTTACCATATGTGTTTCTAGAAAAAGAAGGAAGAAGTGAAAGGTGTTTCCTAAATATTATAGGGGAAACCCAATGGTACAAACTATGCAATCACCCAATGATGCAACTATCACAAGATGTGGGAAAGCCCCTAAACCTGGAAGACGCGTGTAAGAAATATAGAACATTGATTCTCCCAAGAAATGCCATCATGAGGTGCATTAAATGCCCTCCACGCTATTTTTCCCATAAAAACCTTCAAGCTTTTAGTAGTGATTGATGTTTTGACGTCTTAAGTGTTAGAACACAGATTGGTTCTTAATAATATCTCTATGTTTTGATGATAACTATTATGAAATTTTGTAATTAAGAATTATATACTCTAAAATTTGCTTAAGAGTGTTTGCTGCAGATATTAAAGTAATTATCACTCCAGAAGCAAATCAGAACTGAACATAAGAAATATGCTAGACTCTGAAGCGTCAGATGCACTCATTAGAAGATTCTGAACGCTGCCATCAGAAGATCCTGAGCGCTGTCTCCAGAAGGATCTGAAGCAGAAGCTCCAGAAGAATCTGAAGCAAGTCAGAAGCATCTGAACCAAAGAAGAATTTTGTATGAAGAGTTTTCAAGCATAGTTACTACAGAAGATTCTGAGAGTACTAAAGCTGCCAGTACTGAGGATCTGACTCAAATATGCTCTGAACTTATACACGCTAAAAGCACACTTGCTGCAAAGACTCTGATTCAGCAAAACTCTGACCAACATCAGAAGGCTCTGATCAAATTAGACTCTAATGATTCTTGCTGAAAATTGGTGAAGAATAATTCAAAGATTATGTCCGTTGGAATATCCAAACGACTCTTTCCTTATTTATGCTAGACACAAGAATACAGACAAAAAGGATTTCTCTGTGCTTTCTTATTCTAGGAAAGGTCACTTGATGTGAAGACAAAAAGGCTCAGACCTTTTGGTACACACTTCTCAACGTGAAAAGCTCTTGGACCACTGTGCCTATAAAAGCAAGTCTCCACCCATCTTCTTCAGTTGACGTTTTACCTGAAAAGAATTCAATATTCAAAGCTCTCATACAATTCACATTCTTTCTAAAATTAATTTCTTTGTTCTTAATATTAAGTGAAAAAATCACAGTTGTGATAAAGCTTTATTAGAAGCATTTTAAACACTTGTATTTGTTATTACATTTGATTGTAAGAAAACCTTAAGAAGATCCAGTTAGGATCAGTAGTTCTTGAGAAGACTTTGAACAGTTGTTCTTAGTGCTTACTATTGTAATCAGTTGATTAAATAGTGGATTAAGTCCTTGTTTGAGAAAGGCAAATCACTCTAGGAAGGGTGGACTGGAGTAGTTGAGTTCAACGAACCAGGATAAAAATACTTGAGTTTTATTTCTAAGTTTTTATCTTCATACTTATTCAACCCCCCTTCTAAGTATTTTATCACCTTCAGTTGGCATTAGAGCTCCGGTTCTGTGTGTGCTACCACTTCACAGTGACAGTAAAGATCTAGTGAGAAAAACTTTGATATATATTTGGTTGTTACTATGGCTGATAATTCAATGTCTAACATTAACAACAAATATGAAGAAAGGGACAGAATCAGCATTAAACCCCCTATGTTTGATGGGGAGAAATTTGATTATTGGAAAGACAGGATTGAAAGTTTTTTCCTTGGATATGATGCTGATTTATGGGATTTGGTCATAGATGGATATGTTCATCCCATTGATGGGAATGGCAAGAAAGTAGATAGAAAATCTATGACAGAAGCCCAAAAGAAGGAATTTAGAAATCACCACAAGGCCAGAACAATATTGTTAAATGCAATATCTCACACTGAGTATGAAAAAATCACAAAAAAAAGAAACTGCATTTGACATGTTTGAGTCCTTAAAGATGACTCATGAGGGAAACTCTCAAGTCAAGGAAACAAAGGCTCTGGCTCTAATCCAGAAGTATAAAGCATTCAAGATGGAAGACTCTGAATCTGTTAAAGCTATGTTCTCTAGATTTCAAATACTTACAGTTGGACTAAAGGTTCTGGATAAAAGATACTCTGCTGTTGATCATGTGAAAAAGATCATCAGAAGCTTACCTACCAGATGGAGACCTATGGTGACTGCGCTGAAAATGGCTAAAGATCTGAACAAGATCTCCTTGGAGGAACTAATCAGTTCACTAAGGAGTCATGAAATTGAACTTGAGGAAGATGAACCTCAAAAGAAAGGTAAATCAATTGCTTTAAAATCTAATAAATCTGCTAAAGCATTGCAGGTAATAGAGGAAAGCTCTGAAGAATCCTCATCTGAAGATGAAGATGAACTATCCATGCTGTCTAGAAGAATAAACAAACTCTGGAAGCATAAAGGAAAGAAGTTCATAAACTTCAGGAAGCCTGACCAAAGAAAAGAGTCTTCTGGACACAGAAGATCTGGCAAAAAGGAGGTTGTCTGTTATGAATGTAAAGAACCTGGACATTACAAAAATGAATGTCCAAAGGTGCTGAAAGAAAAGCCTAAAAGAAAATCTGATAAGAAGAAAAAGGTTCTAATGGCCACCTGGGATGATTCAGATACATCTGAATCTGAATCTGAGTCAGAAGAGGAATGTGCCAATGTAGCTTTGATGGCAGACATAGAAGATCAGGAGGAAGGAACTTCAGGATCTGAATCTGACTCTGAATCTGACTCTGATGCTGAAGAGGTAATGGCTAAACTCACTAAAGAAGAACTTATCAAAGTGTTATCAGAAGTTCTGAAGAGCTATAACAATATTAAGCTCAAATACAAGAAGCGTCAAAGCAATCTTGTATCTGAGAATAATATTCTCAAATCAGAAGTAGCTGAGCTAAACGAAAAGAACTTAAAATTGAAAAATGATTCTGAATTAGCTCAACAAAACTCTGATTCTGAAACTGAATCTGAATGCAAAAACATTTTGGAAAAATATGATTACAGCTTTCAGAAGTTTCTTGCTAAAAGCATAGATAGAAGCAAAATGGCTTCTATGATCTATGGAGTTAGCAGAAATAACAGAAAAGGAATTGGATATAAATCTTCCTCTGGAAAGGATTTAAATCCAAAATCTGTTGATAAAATTATCTTCAAGAAAACTCCTTTATACTCCCACTTTAAATTTGGTCACTTGAATGATATTGAACAAACACGCTCTGAAAAGAATATTCATGTGTTTAAATCTAAGGCTAGTCAAAATAAACCTTATGTTGAAAAACAGAAGTTTAGACAAACCTTCAGAACAACTAACCCAAAAGGACCCAAGAAGATCTGGGTACCTAAAAGTAAAATAATTCCTGTTGCAGATGTTCTTAGCAGCAAGGTCAGGACGCCAATCATGGTACCTGGACTCTGGATGCTCGCGACACATGACAGGAGAAAGGTCTATGTTCCAAAATCTGGAGCTTAGATCTGGAGGTGATGTGAAATTTGGAGGGAATCAGAAGGGCAAGATCATTGGATCTGGCACTATTGGAAATGGTAAACTTCCCTCTATTACTAATGTCTTACTTGTAGAAGGATTAAAGCATAACTTATTATCCATAAGTCAATTAAGTGACAATGGTTATGATATAACCTTTAATCAAAAATGTTGTAAAGCT
Organism: Lathyrus sativus; assembly: GCA_963859935.3. Taxonomy (NCBI): domain Eukaryota; kingdom Viridiplantae; phylum Streptophyta; class Magnoliopsida; order Fabales; family Fabaceae; genus Lathyrus; species Lathyrus sativus. Next base: position 451,370,638 of record OZ012738.1, on the reverse strand, counting down.
ATTAGTCAAAAGGATGGCTCAATCCTATTTAGTGGAAAGAGGAAAAACAACATCTATAAAATAAATCTTTCAGAACTTAAGGTTCAGAATGTTAAATGTCTCTTGTCTGTTAATGAGGAGCAATGGGTCTGGCACAGAAGATTGGGGTATATTAATATGAGACGTATATCTCAGATTAATAAACTTAATCTTGTCAGAGGACTTCCTAATCTGAAGTTCACCTCAGATGCTCTTTGTGAAGCATGTCAAAAAGAGTAGTTTTCAAAATCATCTTTTAAATCAAAAAATGTTGTTTCTACTTCCAGACTACTAGAATTACTTCATATTGATCTGTTTGGACCAGTGAAAACTGCATCCATCAGAGGCAAGAAGTATGGATTAGTCATTGTTGATGACTATAGTACATGGACATGGGTAAAGTTCTTAAAACACAAGGATGAGTCACATTCTGTGTTCTTTGACTTCTGTAAACAAGTCCAGAATGAAAAAGATTTCAAAATTATAAAAGTCAGAAGTGATCATGGTGGTGAATTTGAAAATAAATATTTTGAAAAATATTTTAATGAAAATGGCATTGCTCATGATTTTTCCAGTCCTAGAACTCCACAACAAAATGGAGTTGTAGAGAGGGAAAATAGAACTCTGCAAGAAATGGCCAGAACCATGATCAATGAGACTAATCTGGAAAAACACTTTTGGGCAGAAGCAATCAACACAGCCTGTTACATTCAGAACAGAGTGTCTGTAAGACCTCTTCTGGAGAAAACTCCATATGAACTATGGAAGAACAGAAAGCCCAACATTTTATATTTTCGTCCTTTTGGATGTATTTGTTATATGTTAAATACTAAAGAAAATCTGAACAAGTTTGATTCCAAAGCACAGAAGTGTTTCATGCTTGGATATTCTGAACGCTCTAAAGGCTATAGAGTATATAAAACTGAGACACAAATTGTGGAAGAATCTATTCATGTTAGATTTGATGATAAGTTTGGTATTAAAAAGCCAAAGCAGACTGAAAACTCTGCAGATAGAGAAGTAGTTTTCACAGACTCTGAAGGCTCAGAGGCAGACGAAGCTCAAGTAAAGGAACCAGAAGCAACGCCAAATGCCATTCCTTTAACTTCTCAGATGAACAATTTAAACATTTCTAAAGAATCAATTGTTAGAGGATCATCTTCCAGAATCAAAGCTTCTCATCCAGAGAATGTTATCATTGGAAAGAAGGATGACCCTATCAGAACAAGATCCTTTCTCAGATCATCTGAAGTATCATTATTTGGACTGGTGTCAGTAATTGAACCAACTTCTGTAGATGAAGCTCTGCAAGACAATGATTGGATAATTGCCATGCAAGAAGAGCTAAATCAATTCACCAGAAATGATGTGTGGGATTTAGTTCAAAGACCAAAAGGATTCAATATAATTGGAACTAAATGGGTCTTCAGAAATAAGCTTAATGAGAAAGGAGAAGTTGAAAGAAATAAGGCAAGGCTTGTTGCTCAAGGGTACAGTCAACAAGAAGGTATTGATTATACTGAAACTTATGCTCCAGTGGCAAGGTTAGAATCTATACGCCTTCTTATTTCATTTGCTGCACAAAATAACATCACTCTGTATCAGATGGATGTTAAAAGTGCCTTTCTAAATGGTATTATAGAAGAAGAAGTTTATGTCCACCAGCCTCCTGGTTTCGAGAGTCAAAAACTTCCAGATCATGTTTTCAAACTAAAGAAATCTCTGTATGGTCTAAAACAAGCTCCCAGAGCTTGGTATGAGAGATTGAGCAATTTTCTTCTGGAGAAAAATTTCATCAGACGTAAAGTGGACACAACACTCTTTTGTAAATCGTTTAAGAAAGATCTTCTAATTTGTCAAATATATGTGGATGATATCATATTTGGATCTACCAATACTATGCTGGGAAAGGAGTTTGCTCAATGTATGCAGGCAGAATTTGAAATGAGCATGATGGGAGAATTGAGATTCTTTCTGGGAATTCAAATCAACCAAACTCCAGAGTGCACTTACATACATCAGACCAAATATGTTAAAGAACTTCTGAAGAAATTTAACATGACTGATAGTAAGCTGGCAAAGACTCCCATGCATCCAACCAGTTCACTAGGCAAGGAAGAGGTAAGTAAGAAAGTAGATCAGAAACTCTACAGAGGTATGATAGGATCTCTTCTTTACTTAACTGCTTCTAGACCTGACATTTTGTTCAGTGTATGCTTGTGTGCTAGATTTCAATCAAATCCTAGAGAATCACACTTAACAGCTGTTAAGAGGATTCTAAGGTATCTGAAAGGTACCTCTAATGTGGGTTTGTGTTACAGAAAATCTGATGATTTCAAATTAGTTGGATTCTGTGATGTTGACTACGCTGGAGACAGAGTGGAAAGAAAAAGTACTTCTGGAAGTTGTCAATTTCTAGGAAGAAATCTAATCTCTTGGTACAGTAAGAAGCAACCCACAATTGCACTATCAACCACAGAGGCAGAATATATTGCTACTGCTGGATGTAGCACGCAGATGCTCTGGATGAAAAGTCAGCTAGAAGACTATCAGATATTTGAAAGTAACATTTCTATATTCTGTGATAATACTTCTGCTATATGTTTGTCTAAAAACCCCATTTTACACTCTAAGGCAAAACATATAGAAATTAAGCATCATTTCATCAGAGACTATGTTCAGAAGGGAATTATAAATTTAGCCTTTGTTGATACAAATCATCAATGGGCAGATATTTTCACAAAACCCCTTGTTGAAGATAGATTCAAATTTATTCTGAAAAATATTGGTATGGATTTGTGTCCAGAATAATATTTGTCAGAAGCAAATTTTACAGATGCAAAAATGTTTAATACTCTGAAGTATTTCTTCTGATTATCTATTCATTTCATTAAATTACTTTAGTTGTGAAAATCTGAACTAACAATACTCAGAGGATCTGAACGTTGGTTAACGTTTCATTTCTCAAGAGAATTCAGAAGCACATGCAAGCAAACACGTGTCACTCTAAATCTGCAAAGGTGGCGTGTACACTACTGAAGAGACGTTTGAGGTGAAGTTTGAATAGTGAAAATCTTGATTTTCCCCCCAATTTGTCAGAATCAATTAATGCTTGAAATGATTTTTATTCTTTTTCATTAATTGCTATGTGTGAACGTGCCATTATCTTTCTGTTTGTATGCCTAAGTGTTTACTATAAATATCTCATTTTTCACCACTTTCACACTTTTCACATCTCAAGAACTTTTATGCATTTCTGTCTTCTTTTCTCTCTTCACAAAAACCCTAAACCTTTGACAAACTCATCTTCAATGGCAACTTCATCATCCACTGCTGCATAATTTCAGTCAACCATGGCTGCAGTTACTTCTGCAAATATGGGTGTGAGTCCATATACGACACCAAAAAGAACTTTGTTAACACCTGTTGACAAATTGGAAGTTCTCTGTGAATCAATGGTGGAATTTGATTCACTGGCTGAAAATGGATTTGAGTTTCGTTCCATAATTGATGCTCAAGGATGGGTAAAATACTTTGACAGACTTTTTGGACCAGTTTACCCCCATCTGGTGAAAGAATTCTGGATCTGTGCTGTTGTATACCCTAAGTTTATCTTGTCTTCTGTTCTGGGTAAAGAGATAATCATTATAGAAGATCTGATCAGGAAACTCATTGGATATGAGGAGACTGATGGAGTATCTCATCTGCCAGCTGGGCGTGTAGATATGGAAGAAGTGTATGAGGAAGTCATGACTGCTGGACAGGCCTCTAATAAGTTTAAAGATCTAAAGCCTGACTACAAGATCTGGGCAAAGATTTTCATGGGATGCATTCATCACAGAAAATCTACAAACTCTCCAGATTACATGAACAATGAACAGCTCTACTTTATGTACTGCTTAAGTCAGAGCACTAAGGTAGATCTTCCCTACATTCTGTTCATGCACTTATGGAATCATATAAATGCCTCCAGTGAATCTGTGAAAGACAAGGGTCAGAAGATCAGAACATGGATTCCTTTTGGAAGATTAATTTCAGATATTCTGATAGAAAATGGATTGGTAACTGCTCTGTATGCTGCTGGAGTCAAGGAGGAACTTGAGTCTATTGTTGGGAAGCCTCTTAATTCCAAAAGTCTTCAGAGACTTAAAATAGTAGAAGAACTCACATCAGCACCCAAGAAGCTGAATATCACTGAACTCAGTCAGAAGAGAATCCCAGTAGAAGACTACCCTTTATTCTGTGCTGAAGAACCAAGGGAAATCATTGTAAGGTATATTGATTCTTGCATGGCAGATGGAACCCCAATCCCTACAGATATTCTGAAAAGAGCAAGGGAACCAATGCCTGATGGAGGAGAAGAAGTCACAAGAAAAAGAAGTCAATCAGAAGCAGAAGATGTGACTGTTCAGAAGAAGCCCAAAGTTGCTGACAAGCCTCAAAAGCTGATAAAGAGGAAAGCATATGGAGACACTCCTTCTGTTCCTGCAAAATGTATCAAGATTAAAGGTACCAAATCTTTTGTATCTTCTTTCAATAATACTGTTGTAAATGAGTCAACATTTAAGTCTATTCCAAAACCACCTTCTACTCAGAAACAATCTGTTCCTGCTCCATCTCATATATTTGTTCCATCCCCACAAAAATCATCTAATCCTGTTTCCATCTCACCTATAAAACCTTCTACTACACAATCATCTGCACCAAAACCAACAACAACAAAACCACAAAATCAGACTCCTCAACCAGAAAAACCAACAAAACAATTTGTATCACAATAACAACAATCAGAAAAACAACCTCAAACAGAAAAACCTACAGAACAATCTGAACAACAACCACAACAACCAGAAAAACAATCTGAACCACAACAAGAAAAAGAATCTGAACATCAACAACAAAAACAATCTGAACCACAACCACAACAACAAGAAAAACAACCACAACCAGAAAAACCACCATCAACCACATCTGAACCTATTGGATCTGCAAAAGTTACATCTGATCCTATTACATCAGAACCACCTACATCTGAACCCCCATCAAAACCTTCTGAAAATCCATCAGAATCAACCAACCCATATTCTTGAGACAGAGGTTATAAACATTACACCTCTCAAAACTGTTTTTGAAGTGTCCTCTACCTCTTACACTCCAACCTCATCATCCAATTCATCAGAATCTGATATACACCCAGATTTTCTGGTATCGCCCTCTCACAGAAATTCTGAAGTAAACCAACCAGAACCACCTTCTTCTTCTGAAGTTATTATTCCAAATCCTATTCCAACACCTAAACCATCTTCTGAAATTACCATTCCCAATCCTACCCTTGCACCCAAGCCAAGAACATCTGAGCATGTACCTTCTGCTTCGTGCAAACTATTTTCTTCTAACAAACTTCCTTCTGGTTTCACCTTGAAAATTTTCTACACCAGAATTGAACCATCTGACACTATCACTCCTCTCAAACCCAAACTTACCATCATTCTACCATTTGTGCTTCAGACATATATTAAAACAATGTCAGCAGTACCTTCATCAGATCCAAAACCATCCTCTGCTATATCTGGTAAATCTGATAAACCTGCTAAATCTGTTTTCAAACCTTACTCTGATAAACCATTTGATATGGTTTCCTATCCAACAAAAGCAAAACCAAATCTGATGAATGCTTTAACCAGATCAAAACCTGACAAATCATCTGAAATTCCATTCATACCCTACTACCCTCCTCCTCTGATCTCCATTCATAAATCCATCTTTCCACCTACTCCCCAACCCAAGCCAATAACCTTGGAAACTCCGTTACACCCAAGACCTAGACTGAATGTTGATCATTTATTTACAAGTTTTTTGCAAGAAATACAGATGTATTTAGGTTCTGTACAGAGAAAATGTTCATCAACAATGGATGCAAAGGAATCTGATGCCATTTGGAATGGCTTCATAAACAGATTCAACATTGTAGCATCAAATCTGAAGAACGTATGTTCTGATGATGCGAAGCTCAGATTTGCTGAAGCTGCTAGAAGCCTGTTCTGGACTGTTGATGGGCTAGAGACGTGTCTACTTATGCATCTAGCGGTATCTTACTGCAAGTGCACAGCCTATCGAAGTAATATTTAAGATTATCGATCCACAGGGATTCTATGGTTACTTAGTGCTAGATGAACTTCTAGTTTAGCTAAGGCGAATGGTTGTCACGATTTTTTTGTTGATTTTTAAGACTATTAAAGGCGGAATTAAATTTAAGTTTTAATAAAGTAATACTAAGGCGGTCGGTATGTAATTATACTAACTTAGGTGGGTCAATCTAACCTAGGCTTATAAAGGTGTTCACTTAATCTATTCGGTAGAGATTACCAGTTTAAATACCCTCAACTCACACTCTCGTGGTCTTATATCAGATCTTATCCCTAAAGCCCTATGCCTGCTCTCGCTAGCCCATAAGTGTTTAGAGGTAATTTTTGGAAACTAAGTAATTCTAATTTATCTTAAAGCGCTCTCGCTGTGTTTAATTTAAATGCCTAACTTTAGCTATCTGGTTAAAATCTCACACTCTCGTGGTCTTGACCTAACCTAATACTCTTTTCTTACTCTCGTAACGAAAAGGTCTATTTCAATTAAAAAGTATCAGCCAGAATGTTAAGTGATTAATTATTTTTAGCCTATGGTTATATTTTACCGGTTAAGTTTGTTATAACTACATACCGCCCTAAGGTGTTTAGCTACTCATCGATGTTGAACCAGACAGAGACTGAAAATTTAATAATAACGTACTCATGGCAGAAAAATAAATAAACATTATAATTAAATTAAATTGCAATATAATGAAAAACCTGGTTAACAAATATTCGAGCAGACTCCTTCTTCCACAGACCGGAAAGCTTGGAGTTGGCGGAAATTGAAAATAAACGAATGCTGAAGGTTTAGAAACAAATAAATGTATAACAATTTCCTGATGTTGGAAATTGTTATATGGCGGGTTTGGATACAATAAAAAAACGAAACAGAAAACTAAAAATAATGCAGGAATAGAAAGGCTGGTTCGTAATACAGTTCGGCAGAGCTTCCGCAGGAATTTGAATAAAAAATGCTCTGTCTCCATTGCTCATAGAACTTGTACTATTTATAGAATCCTTAATGGGCTGGATTTTTGGACCTTTGTTGCATGGGCCTTGCTGAATTTGTGGAAGGAATGCAGGAACGTGGCAACAAAATAGGAGAAATGGTCTTCACGTAATGCCTTGACGTAGTCTGAGTCAAAAACCTAATTTTACCCTTGTCACGGTCGTGACAAGGTCTTCACGTTCGTAACTTGTGGTTTTTAAGTGTCACGGTCGTGACCACTCTCTTACGGTCGTGATGGCTCAATTTGGGGTGTCACGGTCGTGACACCCTTGTGACGGCCGTGACTGCAACAAATTATGCAGTCTTTTGCAGGCTTCTTCATTTCTTCATCTCTTTATGGTTTCTTTTGTTCCTTTTGCTCTTAATTCATGATTTAGCTCCATATAATGATGTACCTGCAAAATGGTAAGAAAAACTCGAGAAATCGAGTGTTAAAACGGTGAATATGCGATAAAACGTTAATGAAACCTAGCAATATAATCGATGCGTTTTCTCGTTATCAAACTTCCCCAAACTTAAACCTTTGCTTGTCCTCAAGCAAATAGTCGGTTGAAAATCGGCGGACAAGATTTTATTCACGCATACTCATAACAAACCGTACGAGGGATCGTTTTGTCGGATAATCCGGTACTTTGATAGAACATTACCGATACACTAATGACACAAGCAACAAGCTATGTCGTCGACTTCCCGTTAAACGAAACAATCGGCAATTACATTACGATTTCACCTGGAGTTTTTCGATCTTATTTCGCCCGGTTTCATTCTAGCGCAATCACATTAAGCCCTTTGCCTTAGCACGCACGTAGTGGAGTAGCCGGTTAGCGACTTTGATCCTTTTTGAGCACGGGGTCTGGTACACGAGTGTGGTAACCCTACATATTTTATCCGATTTGGAGGTTGTGGGGGATCGAGCCGTAGCACGCCCTACCGAGTTCAGAACCAGTACCTCTGAACCAACTTGCAATGGACTCCTTCTCATATTTCTCGTTTCTTATATGCGACTGTGTACTTTGGTGCAATTTCTTTTCATTTTGCATCGAGATATGAAGGATCATTATTGATTAGGCATCAAACGCTTATATTCATCGGCTCCCCACGTGGTTTGTGTTCAGACGGTGCTGACTGCTAGTATAAACTACTAGGGGTTACTTTTGAACTGAAACTAAAAGTGTACTCGTAATGGTAATCGGGATGGAATTGCTTAAGTAGGGAGTCAAAGATGTCAAGATTGTATTGGTCTTGTTTAATCGTTCTCGGCTTCCTAATTACGATTCCGTAGGTAAGTCGGGTAATGCGAATAATTAAAGATTTTTTCTGGTATAGCTAAATAATCGGGGAAAGTTCGAAATTAAAGAAAATAGCACAAAGATTTGCTCATTTCATTAACTTGCGAAAAGAAATACAACGGAATTGAAAATACAACGAAATGGAAAAGTGCGAAAAAGGGAAAATGCGGAAATGAAAGGTACCTCTCCCACAGTATATCAGACATTGTCCTCAATGTTGTGATATAAATGCGGTAAAAGTACAGTACAACGACAAAAACGAAAAACAAACATAAGCAAACTAAAACTATGGCTGCTGAGGACCGCGGGCTCGGCTTCTGGTGCGGGAGCGGCATCTGGAAGGAGTCGCTTCAGGATCAGAACCGGTGCCGAAGGCTGCAGTGATGTTAATGCGGAGGGCTTCTAGCTCGCTGAAAATTTCTCCAAACTTCTCATTAGTAGCTTCCTGGTTTGCTGCAATAGTGCTGAGTAAAGCATCATACTGCTCCTTCTGCCTTCGCTCCAGTGCGGCGTTCATCTGGTTCTGCTGATGAATCGCACGGAGGACTTCCTCAAGTGTGATTTCGGGAGCAGGGGGCTGTCGGGTAGATGTCTCTGGTATATCCTGGACAGGCTCAGCTGCATCTATAGCGTCCTGCATCTCATCCGCTGGAGGGTCTGCCTGATCATCATGAATAGGGACGTGATCGGCAGCAACAAGTAAAACAAAGAGCCAGTTGGCTCGGCTGGATGGATCGATGCGGTCGCGGGACGGCAGAATGATATGATGGAAAATGGTGCCATGGACAACAGGGCTATACCTGCCATCCTCTCGCTGCGCAATCAGGTGAGCGGACCTGCAATAACTCTTGGTGAGGAATTCTGCGGCTAGGTGAGGCTGATTAACGACCAAGTCACCAAGCCCCAACTGAATGGCGAGGGTGGTGACAATGCCGCCTATGAAGAACGGGGTGGAGCCTCTGTGTGCAATGGCCTGGATATGATAAAGCATGAAAGGGGAAGCGTTGATCGGCTCGTCATTAAGAGCGCAGTGTAAGAATAGAAGCTCCTTGGAGTTGAGCTTATGGTTGCTTTCTCGAGCGAAGATGGTGTTGCATATGACACGGTGGAAATAGCGGATTGCCGGGTTGTGAATGTGCGTAGCGTTGAGGCTTTGGAAGGCTGATGCACGGGTGTTAGTTAAGTCGTGCCATAGAGTGAAAGCTTGTTCACTAAAATTATCGGGCACGCGACGGTGAGCTTCAGTTCCGTGATCGAAGCCTAACAACTCGGTTATCCTATCTTGCGGAATGTTGAACTCTTGGCCATGCAATCTGAATTTGGCGACACCGGTGAGCTGACTCTGAGAACCGGTACCGGTGATGTAACTGAATGAGCTTAAGAACTCCAGTGTCAGGAGCTCGAATGTGGGCTGAGGTTGACTGCAAAGATCCCACAGACCGACTTTTTGAAGCAGGCTTGTAACACTGGCAAGCATTCCGAGTTCCCTCAAACAGACAGTGTCAATGTAACGTGTAGGTTGCACACCGCGGTTTTGGAATCGGAGAAAACGTTCTCTCTGAGTTTCTCCAGCATCACCTTCTCTAAAAGTAATAGAATCCATTGCATGCAAGAGCTTAGAGTGAAGAATGAAGATTTTTGATGTTTTGTGAAAAAATGGTAAAATGAAAGAAATATTGATTCGGGATAAATAATGGAGAGTGAGAATGTGATAGGTTATGATAATGGGGGGTTAATGAGGTTTAAAGTTGGTAATGGGGAGGTTACGGAGGTTATGGAGAAAATGGGCAGTTTTGAGGAAGTTATGGAGGAAGAAGAAGAAGAGGCACGAAGAGAAACAGTTTTGTTTCTCACGATTCCTGTAATAGGGGTTGTCACGGTCGTGAGATGGGTGTGACGGTCGTGACACGCTATTTAAGCACGTCACGATCGTGAGATGGGTATGACGACCGTGAGGGCACGCTTCGTTGAATAATTTCCAGAAAAACATTTTCTCACTTAATTCACATATTTTATAATAATGTATTTTCTTCACTAACACTCATATTAAATTATAAACACCATATAGTATATAATTTCAACACGGTACTATACTAACTTGCATGGCATGAGAGATTGTATATAATATGAAATAATGCAAGCATAACAGTACATAGAATGAAAAATATATAAATTGCTAAAAATGGAGAAATTTTGGAATTAAAGGTGCATTGCATAAAGTAATTGAAAATGAAGTTACATAAACGGAAATTACGGTATGAAATTGTTGCGAAAAATAAATCTAACTAGAAACGAAAACAATGAGAAAAATAAACTAAATCACTTATAGCATTTTCAAAAGCGTTTCTTCAAGTCTTCGATGGCGGAGTTCAAGTGATAGAATTGTTCGCAGGTTATGTCAGTCAATCCTATAATGTCCAATCGCATGCTCTTAATGTCTTCTTTAAATAAATTAATGTCAGTTTGGTAAGCATTGAGAGTGTTCATGATGTTTTGTAAGTTGTTAGCATAATCTCCTTGATTCACTTCAGGGGTTTCATGTACTTCTTCAGTGTGGTCAATGTCATGGTAACCAGGAGGTGTCTCAGGGTCAGTTTCGACATCGGTCATTATATCATCTTTTATCTTGTAAGACTGAGGTGTTTCAGGAGTAGATGGATAATCAGGTGGGTTTAACTCATAAAGCCAGTTATCCTTATTGTGAACACTTACTCTAGCATGGTTAGGCAATGTGAACAGGGTTACTACTTCGTTCCGGATTAGGTACTCAAAAGGTGGATGTCCTAAATTCCTTATGATATGTCTATTGAAGCAGAAATTAAGATTCATAGGACGGATTGTTCCTAGACGGTTGCACCTGTGCAGTTGGTACCTAAGTCCTATGGCATCAGCAATCATGGTTACAAGACCTCCTACTAATATAGGTAATTCAGGTTCTTCTTGGATACGGGTGAAGGTTTGCATCATGAAAGGTACACCATTAACAGGCTGTCCATTAGTGAAACATGACATAATAAATATTTCATCTTTAGAAACTCCGGTAATGTTTTCTTCTTTTCCAAAGAAGGTGTGGGCAAGGAATTTATGGAAGTAACGGAGAGCAGGATTATGGATCTCATCATTATTCATGTTATTTGGTTCAGGGTGGTAGTTTCCGGTTAAAGTTCCCCAAAAGAAATCTAGCTCAATATCCATCAATTCTACCTGTTTGGTAGTAAAAGCAAATGGTCCACTAGGAAATCCTAACAAGTCAGCTAGTTCTTTATGGTTAAAGTCGTATTCTATTCCAAATAGGCGGAAACTAATAAATCCTTTCCTAAATCCAAAACCGCGCTCAGGTAGGTAAATTAAGGAGCTAAGGAACTCAAGGGTGAGCTCGCGGTAAGTCACAAACTTATGTTGGATCAATGCATTCTCCCATCCGAGTCGGTTTAACAAGTACATGACACTATCATGTATACCTAGGGTTTCCATAGTCTTATCATCCGGGTACAGGGTCAAATCCATTTGCCTCTGTGATAACTCTTCAAACTTCATTCTTTGGTTCCTACCTCTAAATTTGGTTTCCATATGGTTAATTGGTTGGTTAGCCATGGTCAGTGCAAATATGGGGGAAACAAATCAGGGGAAGAAGGAAAGTGGAAAAGACTTTAGAAAATCTGTAGAAAGTGATTTAAGATAAAAATAAGAAAATGAAATGCATAATGTAATGGCAATAATAGTAATATAAAATAAAACTATAAAATGACAAAACAATTAAACAAATAGTAAAACAATAAATAACAATATGCTAAAAGAAAAGAATAGTTTAAATAATTAAATAAGTAAATGGGTTGCCTCCCACTAAGCGCTGTTTTTATCGTCAAAAGCCTGACGTAATGCTTAGGTTTAGATTAATCAGGGGAATTAGTGGACAATTCTAAAAGCTTTAGATTATTCGCATAATCTCTATTTTCAACTTTATGATAATGTTTTAAACGTTGTCCGTTTACTATGAATGGTTCACTATTCCTACCCTTAATTTCTATTGCTCCACTCGGGAATACTTTAGTTATTTCAAAGGGTCCTGACCATCTAGATTTTAATTTTCCAGGAAAGAGCCTAAGTCTTGAATTAAAGAGGAGTACAACGTCTCCCACACTAAATTCTTTCCTAGATAGGCGTTTATCATGCCATCGCTTAGTTCTTTCTTTATATATCTTAGCATTCTCATATGCATCTAACCTTAATTCTTCTAATTCGTTAATGTCTAGGATTCGCTTTTCTCCTGCAGCATTATAGTTTATATTGAGAGTTCTGATCGCCCAATAAGCTTTGTGTTCTAGTTCTACTGGGAGGTGACAAGATTTTCCATAAACTAGTTTGAAAGGTGTAGTACCTATGGGTGTCTTGTAAGCGGTCCTATAAGCCCATAAAGCTTCATTAAGTTTAGATGACCAATCTTTCCGAGATATGGCGACAGTCTTTTCTAAGATTTGTTTAATTTCTCTGTTTGAGACTTCGACTTGTCCACTTGTTTGTGGGTGATATGGTGTAGCCACACGGTGTCTTACTCCATATTTAGATAGTAATTTGTCAAAGATTTTTGAAATGAAGTGCGAGCCACCGTCACTTATGACGAGTCTAGGCACACCAAATCTGGGAAAGATTATATTTTTGAAAAGCTTTATTACTACTCGTGTATCGTTTGTAGGAGAAGCTATGGCTTCAATCCATTTCGAAACATAATCAACAGCTACGAGTATGTAATTATTACCGAAAGATGATGGGAATGGTCCCATGAAATCTATTCCCCAGACGTCAAAGATTTCTACTTCTAAAATTCCTTTTTGAGGCATTTCATCTCTTCTTGAAATAATGTCAGTGCGTTGACACCGATCGCAATTTATAACAGCGATGTGGACATCCCTCCATAGATTAGGCCAGAATAAGCCGGCTTGCAAGATTTTTGCACAAGTCTTGGAAGTGCTTGCATGTCCACCATAAGGAGATGAATGGCATTGAGCAATGACATCTTCTATTTCTTCTTCGGGAATACATCGGCGAAAGATTCCATATGGTCCTCTTTTGAACAATAATGGTTCATCCCAATAGTAATGTTTCAGATTATGAAAGAATTTCTTTTTCTGCTGATAGGTTAGATCGGGTGGAAGAGCTTCTGCGGCTAGGTAGTTGACAATGTCAGCGTACCATGGCAGTCCTACAGTTGTCTGGATTGTTTCCACGGATTCTGGTTCATTTATATCTAACTGAGCTAGGTCGCTTCCTATTTGTGCTATCAGCTGTTCATACGGAAAATCATCGTTAATCGGCACTTGTTTGGGTTTAATACCTTCTATTCTAGATAAATGGTCCGCTACGACGTTCTCAGTACCTTTCTTATCTTTTATTTCTAGATCAAACTCTTGTAAGAGTAAAATCCATCTTAAGAGTCTTGGTTTAGCATCTTTCTTAGTTAATAGATATCGGATAGCAGCATGGTCTGTGTAAATGATTATTTTCGCTCCAACTAGGTAAGAACGGAATTTGTCAAGCGCAAAGACAACTGCTAACAATTCTTTTTCGGTAGTAGCGTAGTTCATCTGGGCAGAATCTAAGGTTCTACTGGCATAGTAAATCGCATGAAGTTTCTTTTCCTTTCTCTGGCCTAGAACTGCGCCTACAGCATAGTCACTCGCATCGCACATGATGTCAAAAGGTAATCTCCAGTCAGGGGGTTGCATGATTGGTGCGGTGATGAGGGCTGTTTTTAGAGTTTCGAATGCTTTAAGACAATCTTCATTGAATATGAACTCAGCGTCTTTCATTAATAAACCAGTAAGAGGTTTAGTGATTTTTGAGAAATCTTTGATGAATCGTCGGTAAAAACCGGCGTGTCCTAAAAAGCTTCGTATTTCTCGAACGGTTTTAGGGGGTTGAAGATCTTTTATTACTTCAATCTTAGCTTTATAAACTTCAATCCCTTGTCGGATATTACATGACCTAATACTATTCCTTCGTTGACCATAAAATGACATTTCTCCCAGTTAAGCACGAGATTTACTTTTACACATCTTTCTAACACCATTTCTAAGTTCGATAAGCATCCTTCAAAACTTTGCCCGCATACAGAGAAGTCGTCCATGAACACTTCCATGATGTTGTCTATAAAATCTGCAAAGATTGACATCATACATCTTTGAAAGGTTGCAGGAGCGTTGCATAATCCAAAGGGCATTCGCCTATAAGCGAACGTTCCATAAGGACATGTGAATGTAGTCTTCTCTTGATCATCAGGATGGATAGGGATTTGGAAAAATCCTGAGTAACCGTCAAGATAACAGAAGTCAGAATGCTTGGCTAATCGTTCTAACATTTGATCTATGAAAGGTAGTGAGAAATGATCTTTTCGAGTGGCTTTGTTTAGTTTACGATAATCTATGCACACTCTATATCCCGTCACTACTCTTTGCGATATCGATTCTCCTTGAGCGTTTTTCACAACAGTGATACCTCCTTTCTTTGGCACTACATGTATTGGACTAACCCACTCACTATCAGAGATTGGATATATTATCCCGGCATCTAATAATTTCTTAACTTCTTCTTTTACTACAGTGCTAAGGGTTGGGTTAATTCTTCTTTGAGATTCTCTGGAGGTTCTGCAATCTTCTTCTAGCAGAATACGATGCATACAAACTGAAGGACATATTCCTTTGAGATCAGATATGTTATATCCTAATGCAGTTGGATATTTCTTCAAGACATCTAAAAGTTTCTTTGTTTCTATAGTTCCTAAACTGGAATGTACTATAACTGGTCTTTTACATTCAACGTCTAAGAATTCGTACCTTAGGTTATGAGGTAAAGTTTTTAATCCTAATGTAGGTTTATCTTTACTTGGCATGGGATCCGGTGTAAGTGCTAAACTTTCGCTTAGACTATCATCCTGATACGGTTTTCGCCAATTATCATCTTCGAAAATCGGAGGGATTTGAATTTTCATTATTTCAGAATAAGTGGTCTCTTTCAGTTCTATTTCTCTTACACATTCGTCAATTACGTCCAATAGATAGCATGTATCCTCTATAGCTGGTGATTGTAAGAATTGTGTTAAAATAAATTCAACTTTCTCTTCACCTACTTCAAAGGTTAGCTTTCCTCTTTTTACGTCTATTATAGCTCCAGCGGTAGCTAAGAATGGTCTTCCTAGTATGATAGGTGTAGTGGAGTCTTCAGAGATGTCCATGATTATAAAATCAGTAGGGATGCAGAATTGTCCTATACGTACTGGGACGTTTTCTAGTATGCCTACAGGATATTTAACAGAGCGATCGGCTAGTTGAACAGACATTTTAGTTGGTCTTAGGTCTCCCATGTCTAGCCTTTTGCAAATCGTTAAGGGCATAACACTGATACTGGCTCCTAAATCGCATAGAGCTTTGTCAATGACGAATTTTCCTATTACACAGGGTATAGAGAAACTTCCTGGATCTTTTAGCTTAGGAGGCATTTTATTCTGAATTATGGCGCTACACTCGGCAGTAAGTGTAACTGTTCCGTTATCCTCTATCTTTTTCTTATTGGATAAGATTTCTTTTAAAAACTTAGCATACGAGGGTATTTGGGTAATTGCTTCTGTAAACGGAATAGTAATATTCAACTGTTTCAGAAGTTCGACAAATTTCTTAAATTGACCCATCGTCTTGGAATTTATTAATCTTTGAGGGTACGGAATTGGTGGTTTATAGGGTGGTGGAGGCACATAAGGTTGTTCTTTCTCCACTACCTCTCGATTGTCATCTTCCTTTTCTTCTGGATCATTCACCACTTCAGTCGGTTTATCCGGTTTTTGGTACATGGTTGGATTGTCAAGTCTTGGATCGGTAGGTCCGTCAAGTTCCTTGCCACTTCTTAATATTACAGCGTTAGCATGTCCTTTCGGATTAGGTTGAGGTTGTCCAGGGAATACTCCAGCTGGTGCAGCAGTAGGTGCTTGTTGTTGAGCTACTTGTGAAATCTGAGTTTCAAGCATTTTGTTATGTGTAGCTAATGCATCTACTTTGCTCACTAATTGTTTAATCTGCTCACTAGTGTGAATGTTTTGGTTTAAGAAGTCCTTGTTTGTTTGAGATTGGTTAGCTATAAAGTTCTCCATCATCAATTCAAGGTTCGATTTTCTAGGGATATTAGGAGCAGTCTTTTGATATCCTGGTGATGTAGTTGGTGCTTGACCTGGTGCGTAATAAGCATTGTTATTCTTATAGGAGAAGTTCGGATGATTCTTCCAACCTGGGTTGTATGTGTTTGAGTAAGGGTTTCCTTGAGCATAATTCACTTGATCAGTGGGAGTTCCTGCCAATAGTTGACAATCAGAAACTTCGTGTCCTGGGACTCCACATAACTCACAGTTAGGTGTTACTGCAGCCACGGTGGCTGTAGGTGTTATGGCCAAGTTATCGATCTTTTGGCTTAGTTGGTCAAACTTCTCATTGACTTGGTCCATACTACTTACTTCGTACATACCTCCCTTTGTTGGTTTCTCAGTTGCGACTCTCTTGCTTCCCCAAAGGTAATGATTTTGAGCCATACTTTCGATAAGTGCATAGGCATCATTATATTCTTTGTCCATCAATGCACCACCCGCGGCAGCGTCAATTGTCATTCTTGTATTGTACAAGAGTCCATTATAGAAGGTATGGATGACCATCCATTCTATTAATCCATGATGTGGACAAAGTCTCAGTAGATCCTTATAGCGTTCCCAAGCTTCGAATAATGATTCACTTTCTCTTTGCTTAAATCCGTTGATCTGAGCTCTCAGCATAGCTGTCTTGCTAGGTGGAAAATACTTATTCAAGAAAACTCTCTTAAGTTCTTCCCACGTAGTTACTGAGTTTGAAGGCAGAGATTGAAGCCAAGCTCTTGCTCTGTCTCGAAGCGAAAAAGGAAATAAACGTAGTCTAATAGCTTCTTGGGTAACTCCATTGGCTTTTACGGTATCTGCATATTGCACAAAGATCGAAAGATGAAGATTCGGATCCTCGGTAGGATTTCCGGCGAATTGATTTTGTTGCACGGCTGATATCAACGAAGGTTTTAGTTCGAAATCATTTCGGTTGATAGCCGGCGCTGCAATGCTTGAATGCGGTTCAGCTTGCGAAGGATTAGCGTAATACTTGAGTGGATGAGTCTGTTCTTCAGCCATCTCTGCGTCCTTTGATTTTACGACTGGTTTAGGCGGATCTAATTGAAGATCTGGAATATTGTAATTATTTTCGAAATCGAATATACGTCTTCTTACGTGTAAGAAGCGTTCCGATTCAGGGATTAGAGGTTGCAAGTCTTCGCTTTTAGAGCGAGTACTTGGCATACACTCGGAGATTAGATTAAATTAAATAGTTGATACCTTAGTCTAGACAATGCTACCTAAATGCACTAGTAATTAAATTAAGGAATCCCCGGCAACGGCGCCAAAAACTTGATGGGCTAGAGACGTGTCTACTTATGCGTCTAGCGGTATCTTACTGCAAGTGCACAGCCTATCGAAGTAATATTTAAGATTATCGATCCACAGGGATTCTATGGTTACTTAGTGCTAGATGAACTTCTAGTTTAGCTAAGGCGAATGGTTGTCACGATTTTTTTGTTGATTTTTAAGACTATTAAAGGCGGAATTAAATTTAAGTTTTAATAAAGTAATACTAAGGCGGTCGGTATGTAATTATACTAACTTAGGTGGGTCAATCTAACCTAGGCTTATAAAGGTGTTCACTTAATCTATTCGGTAGAGATTACCAGTTTAAATACCCTCAACTCACACTCTCGTGGTCTTATATCAGATCTTATCCCTAAAGTCCTATGCCTGCTCTCGCTAGCCCATAAGTGTTTAGAGGTAATTTTTGGAAACTAAGTAATTCTAATTTATCTTAAAGCGCTCTCGCTGTGTTTAATTTAAATGCCTAACTTTAGCTATCTGGTTAAAATCTCACACTCTCGTGGTCTTGACCTAACCTAATACTCTTTTCTTACTCTCGTAACGAAAAAGTCTATTTCAATTAAAAAGTATCAGCCAGAATGTTAAGTGATTAATTATTTTTAGCCTATGGTTATATTTTACCGGTTAAGTTTGTTATAACTACATACCGCCCTAAGGTGTTTAGCTACTCATCGATGTTGAACCAGACAGAGACAGAAAATTTAATAATAACGTACTCATGGCAGAAAAATAAATAAACATTATAATTAAATTAAATTGCAATATAATGAAAAACTTGGTTAACAAATATTCGAGCAGACTCCTTCTTCCACAGACCGGAAAGCTTGGAGTTGGCGGAAATTGAAAATAAACGAATGCTGAAGGTTTAGAAACAAATAAATGTATAACAATTTCCTGATGTTGGAAATTGTTATATGGCGGGTTTGGATACAATAAAAAAACGAAACAGAAAACTAAAAATAATGCAGGAATAGAAAGGCTGGTTCGTAATCCAGTTCGGCAGAGCTTCCGCAGGAATTTGAATAAAAAATGCTCTGTCTCCATTGTTCATAGAACTTGTACTATTTATAGAATCCTTAATGGGCTGGATTTTTGGACCTTTGTTGCATGGGCCTTGCTGAATTTGTGGAAGGAATGCAGGAACGTGGCAACAAAATAGGAGAAATGGTCTTCACGTAATGCCTTGACGTAGTCTGAGTCAAAAACCTAATTTTACCCTTGTCACGGTCGTGACAAGGTCTTCACGTTCGTAACTTGTGGTTTTTAAGTGTCACGGTCGTGACCACTCTCTTACGGTCGTGATGGCTCAATTTGGGGTGTCACGGTCGTGACACCCTTGTGACGGTCGTGACTGCAACAAATTATGCAGTCTTTTGCAGGCTTCTTCATTTCTTCATCTCTTTATGGTTTCTTTTGTTCCTTTTGCTCTTAATTCATGATTTAGCTCCATATAATGATGTACCTGCAAAATGGTAAGAAAAACTCGAGAAATCGAGTGTTAAAACGGTGAATATGCGATAAAACGTTAATGAAACCTAGCAATATAATCGATGCGTTTTCTCGTTATCAACTGTTAAAAGATCTGGACCATTGCTTCTTATAGATGCTCCTTCGTCATCAGAAAAGAATCCTGAATCTGCATCTGACGACAACCCTCTGGCTATGACTCTGATAGAACATCCTTCTGGCTCTACTGCTCCTAACTCAAAAGCCCCTATGGAAATTTACTCTGTTCAAGCTTCTGAAACTGTTCCACCTTCTTTATCTGAGATCAAGAAAGAATATCCAGATCTTGAAGATAAGATTGCAACTCTGGAAGCTGGTCAATCAGAAATCAAGTCCTGGATGGCTAAACAAGATAAGAAGTCTGAAGACATGGCTCAGTGGATGTCCACACAGGATCAGAAGAATGAAACCATGGCTAAGTGGATGTCAAAACAAGAACAGTCTTCTTCTGAGATCACGGATCTGTTGAAGATGCTTTTGTCAAAACACTCTTAGTTTATTTATTTTTTCTTCTGATGTTTGCATCTAATGTTTGCATATGTATTCGAATATCTTCTGATGTGTGTACTTTTGCTCTGAATGAATGAATGAATGTTTCAAAGTTTTCTCCACATGATTTATCTCATTTATTGTTTCCTTTTCTTTGTCTTTTCAACGTTATTACTTTTTGCTTATGACAAAAAAAAGGGAGAAAATAGATCTGAACTGTTTAATTAAACTTCACCAGAATGAAACTTCAGACATATCAATTTTATCTAACATAAAATCTGAGTATTTCAGAACATTTGATAAGTACACTCTGTAAAAGAAACTCTGAAACTCTCGGATCATTTGACAATTATCAGACTCTGACTCTGAAATATGCAAGACACTCTGACTCTCAAATGTTAAAGAACAATCAAGCTCTAACTCTGAAAAATACTCAAGACAAAAGGGAAGTTTCTATTCCTTATTTATATTTAATTCAGGGGGAGATTCATCATCTCAGGGGGAGTTATAATTATTCTATTTTCAATTAAACAAAATTTTTGATGTTTTTGTCATCATCAAAAAGGGGGAGATTGTTAGAACACAAATTGGTTCTTAATAATATCTCTATGTTTTGATGATAACTATTATGAAATTTTGTAATTAAGAATTATATACTCTAAAATTTGCTTAAGAGTGTTTGTTGCAGATATTAAAGTAATTATCACTCCAGAAGCAAATCAGAACTGAACATAAGAAATATGCTAGACTCTGAAGCGTCAGATGCACTCATTAGAAGATTCTGAACGCTGCCATCAGAAGATCCTAAGCGCTGTCTCCAGAAGGATCTGAAGCAGAAGCTCCAGAAAAATCTGAAGCAAGTCAGAAGCATTTGAGCCAAAGAAGAATTATGTATGAAGAGTTTTCAAGCATAGTTACTACAGAAGATTCTGAGAGTACTAAAGCTTCCAGTATTGAGGATCTGACTCAAATATGCACTGAACTTATACACGCTAAAAGCACACTTGCTGCAAAGACTATGATTCAGCAAAACTCCGATCAACATCAGAAGGCTTTGATCAAATTAGACTCTGATGATTCTTGCTGAAAATTGGTGAAGAAGAATTCAAAGATTATGTTCGTTGGAATATCCAAACGACTCTTTCCTTATTTATGCTAGACACAAGAACACAGACAAAAAGGATTTCTCTGTGCTTTCTTATTCTAGGAAAGGTCACTTGATGTGAAGACAAAAAGGCTCAGACCTTTTGGTACACACTTCTCAACGTGAAAAGCTCTTGGACCACTGTGCCTATAAAAGCAAGTCTCCACCCATCTTCTTCAGTTGACGTTTTACCTGAAAAGAATTCAATATTCAAAGCTCTCATACAATTCACATTCTTTCTAAAATTAATTTCTTTGTTCTTAATATTAAGTGAAAAAATCACAGTTGTGATAAAGCTTTATTAGAAGCATTTTAAACACTTGTATTTGTTATTACATTTGATTGTAAGAAAACCTTAAGAAGATCCAGTTAGGATCAATAGTTCTTGAGAAGACTTTGAACAATTGTTCTTAGTGCTTACTATTGTAATCAGTTGATTAAATAGTGGATTAAGTCCTTGTTTGAGAAAGGCAAATCACTCTAGGAAGGGTGGACTGGAGTAGTTGAGTTCAACGAACCAGGATAAAAATACTTGAGTTTTATTTCTAAGTTTTTATCTTCATACTTATTCAACCCCCCTTATAAGTATTTTCTCACCTTCATTAAGGGTCTAACCTAAAATAAGGTTAATCCCTCAATTCCATTTGCTAAAAGGAGATTCATCTTCGGCTGAGGGACTCTCCTCAAGCTGAGAGACTCGAATTTAAATATAATCACCTTCGACTGAGGGGCTTGCCTTTAAATATAGTCGCTTTCAGCTAAGGGACTCGCATTTAATTATAGTCACCTTCAGTTGAGGGACTCGCCCACCTTTTGCTAAATATTATAGCCTAGGGAACACCTCTTAAGGCGAGGGGCGCACTTCGGATAAGGAGCTTAAAAAAACTTCGTCCTTAGCAAAACCTTCGTGCTTGAGAGACTATGTAGTGTTATATTTGTAACAATATTAAATTAAGGCACCCTCTCCCAAAAAGTTGTATCGACCAGATGACATCTTAAGGAATCGCCCAGAGGTATTGATGATGTATAAAGATGTCAATCAAAGGAGAGATAATCCTTCAATATCTTATTTCCCAAAGAAAACCTTCTTCTCCAAAAACCTAAGATAAAGCCTTAAATTCACAAAGGAGATCACAATAGAGATTGTGCGGAGGAGAGTTACCGCCATTATTGAGAGTTTTGCGGAAGAATTTCTATAATAACATGGTAAGGGTGAGATTGTTCTATAACTTTGGTATTGTAGAGTTTAGCATTAGGGGTTTCCCTTGAGCCCCAAAAATAATAAGAAAATATGTAAAGGTCTTTAAGACTTTGGGTGACTACTTAAAAGAGATAAGTCTTTGAGGATTGTTCGACTTAGCAGCCTCTCAGATCAATGATAAATGTTGAAGAAACTGAAGTCACATTTTGATATTTGTAAATGATCATAAAGAAGTTGAAAAGCATGGATGTAAGATCAACAATTAGAATGTGAAGGCTCTAAGATTTGACCAAATTTTGGTAAAATCTGATGTTGCATAAGATGTTCTAACAAGAAGAATTCTATAAAGAACAACATGTCCTATCTTGAGGACTCGACATCTTGGTCTGATACAGCAGGTTTGTTGCAGATCTGTTCCAAGTTTTAAGGGCAGTCAGAACGTGGATCAAGGAAATATTGGACAGAGACTTCGAAATTCATTGATTGCTGAAGATTATAAAAGGAAGAACAAGACCTAGACCTAGAGCAATGTACTAATTCTTGTAAATTAGTTAGAAGGGTTTAGGGTTTTGAAAGTCAGGTGATTTTCTTGTGTTGTAAGTCACCCTTTGTATCAGTTGATACATTGTGGTTGACATAGTTTTACATATTCAGAAACCTGTAAGTAATGAATTATATATTTTTTTTGGATGAAGTTTTTAAGCAAATCCAAGTATTAATGTTAGTCAAGATTTTTGACTAAATTTTGTATTGAAAGGGGTGTCTTTCAATTGAACAGATTGATACAGTTACCGGAGGTTGTGACTGTTAGATATCACTGAGGTGATTTAGGAATTGAGATGGGTTTCTAGGTAGAAATTACATTGGGTAGGGATTAAGTGAGTAGTTGTAAACCGGAGGTTGTTTAGCTCTGAATTAATAATACTGATAGTGAATTCATTCCTGTCTTGGTAGTCTCCCAGATGTAGGTGTTGTTGTTCACCAAACTGGGTCGTCATATCTTGGTTTTATTTATCTTTTTGTTATGTTAAATTCATCCTGCTCTTATGTTCTGAAAGATATGTTTGAAAGATATTGAAACATTTGTTATGACACTGTAATGAACTTGCAGTATTTTGATGCACTTGTTTTTTGCCTTGTTTAGTTATGCAAAGATCAATGTATTGACATCTCTTAGGACATATGATATCTGTATATCAGAATTTCATAATGCAATTGAGAGTGCACTACAAACAAATCATTTATAAATTTCCTTTTGAAAGCCTCAAAAAAGAGTTAGAATTCCATCTCTCGAAAGATAATGTTGGGCATGGGGAAGGAGAAATCCAGAATCCTGCTACAAATGAAAAACCTATATGAAAGAATATACATAGGTTGATATGCATGGCTTCCAACATCCTCAAAAGAGTCACAGAGATACATGTCGACCAATCGAGAATAATTGAAAGGTTTTCCATATTAACATAACGATGGAAGGCATTCGTCCCTAAATTGATTATTGATATGTCATTAGAGTACTTGATAGTCACATTTATCTTCTATCTGTCTAAACTAAGAGAATGGATTATTTTGAGGGAAAATCATTTCTACCCTTTCATCTCAGGTGAAAGGGCTGAAGATTTTATTCCCTCCCTAAGAATTCAAAAGTCTAGATGAAATAAAAATCATAGAATTTACCATCATAAAATTTACAGATACTAGCATAGTCATCTCATATATTTTTCGAGACGACATAAGGGGGCACCACTGCTCACAAAGGCGGAGCAAACCAATGTTAAGTGGTTCATGACCACCAGTGATCACTATTAGAAGTAACAAATAGGGCATAATTTAAAATAATAATAAAAAAGCATGCTAGAAACAATGATTAATTAACCATAAATAAATAAATAAAACGAAGGTCAGATAGAAAAACAAACTGTTTGTGCCAATGTAGAGAAAGAGAAGAAGAGCATGTCAATATCAAAGATTTTGAAGGCGAAGAAAATAGAGCAGTTATGAAATTATTTTGCAATCCAATTTCTAGAAACTTTGGGATTCAGAAAGATAGAGAAATTGGAAAGAATGAATGTCAATCTGACTGTTATACATGTTTCCAAAAGATCCAATATTATCAAATGCATATAAATCTAACAATCGAGAAACTAAACTGCCAACAAACCATACACTAGCGCCATTGTCATCTAAAAGAAGACCATATCGCACAAAGGCCTTTATTGTGTCTTGGTTCTTATAGAAGAAAATAATGTGCGCATCGCCCTATGAGAAAGCATTCACTACATACAAGAGCATGTACGATGAGATAATTTGACGTGACATTCAGATCTTAGCGCTTTCCAAAGAATGAAGATCGTGTGTTGTCCAATGTGTGTGCCTCAAAGTGCATACGAAGAACTCCAAGACAAGCTATAATTTGATTCTACCAACTAAAATTTGGAGGGAAATCATTTCAAACAGAAAGATCCAATCCTTCCGAAATTTGGTCATCTAAGTCTCTGGAAGAAGAATGAACTAGAAAATAGACACATTGTATCTTAATCATCTTTCAATAAAAGGAACAAACAAATAGTGTTTTTGACTGCGACATCATTTGTGAAACTTCAACAACATTTATTTCCCCTGCTTCTTACTTCTCCATTTCTTTCATTTTGCAGACTTGTATATAACAAACTTTTGATCCTACGCCCTTTCATACTGTTAATATGTTCGATTTGAGGGAGGATATTAATCAGATAATTTGATAATTCTTTGGCTATGCAGTTAATACTTAATAGTTTGTTACTCACTTTCACTTAGTGTATTAGGTGATCTCCTAGTATTTTTATTATTCAATCTTAATAATAATGATAATAAAAGAATGACGAGGTTACTCAGAAGATTCTCTCTTCATTACTAAGTAACACACTTCATATTAACATATATAGCAGTAGATAATCATTACTTTATTGGTTAATCAATTAAGGATCACTTAATCAACAAGGAAATATAATGAGCATGCATGATACATGCAACTACAAGTGTGGAAGAGCAAAACGATTGACGGCAGCATGAGGGTTAGGTGAGATCGATATTAGGGGGACGTGACATTAGGCCTATTTCTTAAATTGAATTCAAAACCAATTTTCTCAATCATGAAAGAATTGTAACCCTTTGTGGGGCCTTGTTTTATAGCACTGTATTGTATTGGTGCTACTTGCTAGTAACTTCTCCGACCGTGATAGTTAGATAATGCATTTCCTAGTAGGCGTATATTGTATTGTATTGCTTGTCTTGTTTGAGTAATAATCAAAGAGTACCCTAAAAGCATTGCCAATGAATAATTAAAAGAATTTTACGAAAAACAACTGGGCTTAAAAAAAGGCCCAAAATTGCCTAATGAGGAGCTAATTTCTTCAGCTCTTCTAGTTATGTACTGTAAATTTGCAATTGTTTCTGACAGAACATACAACATCTTCCAAATAGCTACTCTTGATGCTTTTCCATCTGGTTTTATCGATGTTAACTGAGACATCGTATAATCTGTTCACATCAAGATACGGAGAACAGCAAGGCCGACAGCAGAGATTGAAACAAGTGTTCCTATGCAGTATTTTATGACCTCATATTTAGCTGCTTCCAGTTGTGCTCTTAAAGAATGAATCTCCTGAATAAGTCAATAACATGACACAAATTAACTAAGGCAAAAAAAAAAAAATAAATAAACCTTTCCGATGATCGGCATGAGGGGAGAAAGTTATACCAAAATTGATTTCTAAACATCATTCGTTTGTTTTGTATGTATTTCTTTGGATGAACATTTGATAAGCAATTTTTAAGTTTCGATGTTTGTACTCTTGAAGCAAATTTGATGGAAAACTTGGTGCAAAATTTTCAACTCAAAGCAAAAGCTACTTTTTATCACTTAAAGCCAAATCGAGGTTTGTACACAACATCAACTTTACCAAATGACCACATATTTGTAGGTTCACTAATGAGGCAAAATCAATTCTAACGGTTTCTACCATAAAATCAAGAGCAAACCTATTAGGTCAATGGTCACACACTGTTCTATTTGGTGTCATAATCTTTAGAAATAAAATTAATAGTCTCCAAAATATTCTCAATTCATCAAGTTAGTCCCTCGGTTACTTTCAGAATACGAGATAGTGATAGTTCAAAGGCTAACTTGATAGACTGAGAATAGTTTAGAGACTTTATTATATTGTTATAGCTCAATGAGTGATCAAATGAGAGAGAAAGTGATAGTCTAGAGATCAAATTGAAGTTTACTCTAAAATCAAACACACACTTACCCTATCTAGTTTGTTTGTCAGGTTGTTAGTTTCAGCACTCTGATTTGACAATTCCTCCCTAGTTCTCCTGCAAAAGCAGAAAACTATCAATTATAGCAGTGGAAACAAGAATTTCAACAAGTTCTGAAATCTTTGAAAAACGGCACATTTGCTCTTCACTTACCCCCTTTCAAGGTTCAAATCCAATCGCTGCCCAGCAGTGACCTTATCCATTTCATATCTGCATCACAAACCATATGAGCACACCTTAAAACTGATAACAAATCAAATCGGCAAGGGCTATGGTGGTTGATCAAGGTCAGTTGCTAAAACTAAAAAAAATATACTAGTACCTCAATTCACTGCGCATCTTTTCTATATCATTCCTAAGCTTCTCTGTCTCATGTTGCAACAGAGAAAAATGGTGCCCCTGAATCATAAGTTTTTCAGCATATACAGCACCAGGCAAACAAAACCAATCTCATCAATAAATCAAATGGATTAATGCAAACAAAAAACACAAGAATAAAGATAAATATAAAAGTGTGGCCAAGAAAAAAAATAAAGCATAAACCAACCAAACTTGCATAGTGTACACATTCTCCAACCATTAGATTTACTCTCCTAAATAATTGATTTAATAGATAAGCAACAGATGTGCGTTCTCCGCATATCTATGAAGCATTATTTTGATAAATATTATTAACACAAGGAGCATAGTACCGAGTTTCCAAAAAAAAAAAACATAAGGAGCATAGTTGGATCTTTCAATTTGGAAAACAATGTCATATTTTCCCATGATTAAATGAGATAAACCTTGAGGAGGATCACAATCAATGACCCAATAGTCCTATCATATCACAAACACACATGAATTGTTCTAATAGCACGGAGTCACAACAGCCCATTTGGCATGATGATCTTCAAATATAAAAGGTACCAGACAAAGAGATTTAATGAATTTTCACGTCTCTTCTCTTGATTAAAATTTTTGTTCAAATTCCTTTGCTTCCTATACTATATGGTTATACAAATATCAGATGTTAGCAAGCTTCTCCATGGAAGTTTGGAAAAAGTCATTGATTGTCTAAAGCAGCAGAAAGTTAATACTTAAGATGAATATAACATGATTAAAAAACACAGTAACAACAAACGTTTGAGCAAGAAGAATATCTCACATCAGAAATTTTGTCTAAATCCCAAAATTGAATTAGTTCAAGAAACCCAATAATGAATCATTTTGGGCTCGTTTACTTTATTTTCAAATTTTCATTCTGTTTCCAATAAAATAAACATATTACTACATGCATAGTCAAATAAATGATATCCAAAATGGAGATTAGTTGTGTGAGAAACAACAACATATTTGGAAATGGTGAAAACAACTTTGTATCATTTTCACCATTTCCAAATATGATACTTCTTGACTTTGTATATCTTCTTGTTTTGTATATTATCTCCTTGATTACATGTGCATTAGTATGTGTATATTACTGAAAACAGAAAATAAAAATTTGAAAACAAAGTAAACAGCCCCTTAGTATCAGAAGTGCTCAAAATACATTGTTTTGGAAGTTAGGCAGAATTTCACGTTCATCACATGCAATGCAATAAAAGAGAAACAATGAATGAAAGGGGAAAAAAGAATAGAAAGAGAAGCTGTCATCGCAAAAGATAGGGGGAAGACTGGTGAAGGAACTAAGCTATGATTACATTAGTTTCAAATAACTTAGCCAAATAGTGCCATTAGCCCATCAGCATGCTTTATGGTGTACAGAACAAAGATCATCATGAGTGTTTTGCTTTAACCTAATACTTTGCAAGTCATATCTTGATTTGGCACAAAACTGAAGTCAATTAATATGAATCTTTAGTGTGTATCTATTTAGACATGAAATCCCATTTTGAATATCGATATATTATGATGGCTCTCAATTCACTAATGAATCACTGCTTAAATTGAGTTTACACCGACACCTTTTTTATCAACTCCATATAATCAACCGCTTTTCTTTGACAATTAATGTATGACTTGAATTTTGAATTTTTTGAGGTTTGAAAATACCAAGCATATAATTTTGTTTTGTCACATGTTTTACTTAAAAATATCATAATTTTTATTAAAACCTTCTAGTTCATAATAAGATTTTATTCAGAAAATCAGTATAAGATTCACGATTTGAGTCTTGAGTTGATAACCACGTCACATTTTCCCTAAAATGTTGAGTTAGTGTAACTAGCTCATGAAAACACATAACATCATACTCATGGCAAGGAATCAGCAAAGTAAGATACCTCCTGCCTTCAATAAATAAATGCAGAATAAAAGTGTTCTGTGTAGCTGGAGCCTTAGCAAGTTCATTACTAGTACCAATTCCATATGTTTATATGCACCAAAATCATAAAGCATAAAATCCACACATAACAAACATTTCCTCATAAATCATAGTCAATTAATACCTGTGAGCTCTGTACTTCTGATTTGAATTTGGACAGGTTGGACTCTTGAATCATTTCAGTCTTTAAAAAAAACAAAATAGCTCATATTAGTACACACAATTTGCAACATTCTGGATTCAAAAATAAAGTCAACCATGAAATTTGGCAACACAAAGGCAAATTGTACAAATTTTTCTCATCGCATAACCAATCACATGCATAATTGATAGGTTTTCAATTTCACAGATCACTTAGAAACTTCATTAACCGCAGAGACTAAATTATTTAACTGCTACAACTTCATTGACAAAAATAGGCATTAAGGACTCTTACTTTCTGCATTTCTCCTTTTGATACCAACGCCTGAGAAACATTTTCAAGACTATCATTCAACACTTCCGTTATAGCAGCAGTTATAGCCTCCGCTTGTTTCGAAGGCACTCCTTGTCCTTCCAATCTCCTAACCTAGAAAACGCACAATTCAAAGCATAAGCATAAAATAGAATGCAAGCATTAAGCAAAAGCAACAGAAATAACGAAAAAGTGAAATTACAAGGGCCAATGTGTCAACAAGAAACAAGTGTTTCCCACTGGATTTGACAAGTTGAGAATGTGAAAAACATCTTGTGGTTGAAACTGAAGGTGAAAAACATGGATCGAATATTGGAGTTTGAAAGGAAGACGATGCTGCTCTCGAAATCCCTAAATCTCTTAGTCCAGAAAATTGCCGCATATGCCTACAAACCGCGGCCATGGATAAACTGTATAGGACGAATTTCAGGTTCCGAATTCGATTCCGTTTGTAGAAAACGTTCTCAGCAATTAAACTAGCACAAGAACAAAAGAAGAAGAATACAGATTTAGGGAAAAGAATGTGTAATTAAAATTGATTACAGAATAAATAATAATAATTATTATTATTATTATTACTATTATTATTATTAGACATTTTTCTATGTTTTTTTCTACCTTTAGTGCATTATTATGTACTTGTATTTTTTACCGTAATAACGAAACAGTTTAGTGCTATTCTATGAAGCATTGCAAATATCTTTTGCAAATAATCGTTATAAATTCACATAAACCCGTAGAGTCAGGGTTTTAATATTGGTTTTTGTCATTTAATTTTATATTCCTAAAAAAGATGATGGCTATTTTTTTTCAAATAACTTATAAATTTTTAAAGAGTTTAATTGGTATGTACTGAAAGTGTAAATAATTTTATACTTTTATTCAGTAGAAATTTATTAATCTTTTATGTCATGTTATTAACTTAAAGATTACATTCTGATGTGGCAGAATACATAAGGGGGATTGGTTGACCTCATGTCTAAGAACAACTACTTAGAGCATAAATATCAGTCCAATTTTTATGGTTCTACACACTTTACAAAGTGTTCTATGTCAGTAATAATGGATATTTGGTAAAATAATAAAGTTCTACATATGCCAACGTTGGCTGGTTTAGTAACGGTTCTACAAGTGTCATGCTGGACAAGAATAATAAATGTTGGACAATAATAATAAATGCTGGACAAGAATAATAAATGTTAGACAATAATAATAAATGCTGGACAAGAATAATAAATCTAACGGTAATATTTTGTTTTAGAATAATTCAACCGTATATTTGCATGCCAATATTAAATTAAAATATTTTAATATTAAATTGAAATACTTTGTAACGGTAATATTTTAATAAATAATTTAATAATTTAATCATTTAAATAATTCAACGGTAATATTTTAGTAAATAATTTAATAATTTAATAGTTTAAATAATTCAGCAGTAATATTTTAGTAAATAATTTAATATTAAATTGAAATATTAAATTGTAACGGCTATAAATTAATCACTATATTATTTATATTTTAGTAAATAATGGCAATATTTATCTCATAAATAGGTTATTAATTTATTAATATTTTAAATTAATCACTATATTATATATAAATTAATCACTATATTATTTATATTTTAATTTATTAATAAACTAACGGTAATATTTTTCATTCTTATAAATAGGTTATTAATTTTACTATAATTTTCATTTACAACTAATTTAACTTTGAACTATTGAATTTATCTCATCTTAAATTTTTTCTTCTACACATTTATCTGTCAATGGATCCCAATCAACATAACCCTTGGTCTAATTTTATGCAAAATAGTGGTAGCCCTCCTTCTATTCCAAATCAACAAAGTAATCCATATTTTAGAAATACACCTTTTATCTCAAATCCACACCATAATCCAAATTTTCAAAACTCACCTTTTATCCTAAATCCACAAAATAATCCACACTTTGGAAATTACTCATATCATCCACCACCTTATCCATATCAATATCAACAATTTACATCTCAATCAACTAACCCCATTATGCCTCATGGGGCTCAAATAGGTAGTAGTGATGCGCAACCAAATGATCAAGAAGATGAAACACCACAATTTTGTACTCAAGGTAGCTTAGAAACAGTTAACCTTGGTGAAGAAGTTGCATCCGTACGTGTTGTGAATATGCATAAACAAAGGTTCCAACAAAAAGAGGATGAAATTCTCATTCAATCATGGCTCAATGTTTCAAAAGATTCAATTGTTGGGGTTGATCAAAAAGGAGATAGTTTTTGGAAGCGGATCGGTGAAGCTTACAACAAGCATCGTGACATTAACTACAAAGAGAGGAAACCGACGCAACTAAAATGTCGATGGCATAAAATCAATCCATCTATTCAAAAGTTTGTTGGATGCTACAAACAAGCTGTGTCTACACAACAAAGTGGGAGTTCCGAGAGCAATATCATGCAAGCTGCATATAAAATCTATTTCCAAGATGAAGGTGAAAAGTTTACTTTTGAAGCTGCATGGAGATTATTGAAAGATGAACCTAAATGGCTCGCAGGTTCATCAGAAGCTTCTACAAAAAGAACAAAGAATTCAGCTTCAGGAGCATATTCTTCATCTTCTAATCCACAAATGAGCATCGAACACGATCCATCATCACCTACTTTGTCTCGCCGTCCAATCGGTCAAAAGGCAGCCAAAAGGAAGGAGAAAGAAAAGCTTATGGAAATGTCTTCTACTCCCAATGTCAAATATGATTCTTTGAAAGATGACTTTAAAAAAAAATTTGATCTGATGTCAATGTTTGCACGGGACTATGCACGCATTGAGGGTGAAAAAGTTGAGATAGAGAGAAAAAAGGTTGATGCAAAGATTAAGAAGGCTGGGAATGCTGAGGAGAGATTGAAGATGAATGATCTGCAAATACTCTCAAAAGATACATCAAATATGGATACAAGACAACTACAAGCTCATGATATGTTGTGCGACATGATTAGAGAAAAATATGGACTTAATTAGTATGATTATGTATTTTAGGCTTAATTAGTAAGATTATGTATTTTGGGATTAATTAGTAAGATTATGTATTTTAGGCTTAATTAGTAAGATTATGTATTTTGGGATTAATTAGTAAGATTATGTATTTTAGGCTTAATTAGTAAGATTATGTATTTTGGGATTAATTAGTAAGATTATGTATTTTAGGCTTAATTAGTAAGATTATGTATTTTGGGATTAATTAGTAAGATTATGTATTTTGGAATTAATTAATATGGACTTAATTAGTATGATTACGTATTCAAAATCAAATTAGCCGTTATTCAAACTAGCCGTTATTCAAAGTCAAACTAGTCGTTATTCAAAGTCCAACTAGTCGTTATTCAAACTAGTCGTTATTCAAAGTAGTCTTATAAATAGTATTAACATCTTGCATTTTTTACAATTTGTTATCATCTTCTACTAAATATCAAACTTCTTTTCACATGGATCCTTCCAATCCTTCCCACATTGCAAAAATGTTTATGGATTATATGAATGATGACATGGATGAAGAACTTGTGAGGTTGTTTATGGAAGAAGAAGCCTCAAGCTCTAGAAGGCCTAGGCGTCAAAGAAGGAATATAGAGAGGAATCGTGAAGAGGGACATGAACGATTGTTCAAAGATTATTTTTCAGAAACTCCGGTATACACAAATGAGCAGTTTCGTAGAAGGTACCGAATGCATAAACATGTGTTCCTTCGTATTGTTGAAGCTCTAGGTCAACATGATGAGTATTTTCGAATGATGGTTGACGCAACAGGTAGGGCAAGTCTTTCACCATTACAAAAATGCACTGTTGTTATCCGTATGTTGGCATATGGAACATCTGCTGATAGTGTGGATGACTATTTGAGAATTGGTGAAACCACGACACTAAAATGTGTTGATAAGTTTACACGAGGAGTGATCAACATCTTTGGTGCACAATATTTGCGAAGGCCAAACGCCGAAGACATTGAACGCTTAATGCAAATGGGAGAGGCACGAGGATTTCCAGGTATGTTAGGGAGCATTGACTGCATGCATTGGGAATGGAAAAATTGTCCTGTTGCATTGAAAGGACAATATGTTCGAGGCGATCATGGGAAACCAACTGTTATGCTTGAAGCAGTGGCTTCACAAGACTTATGGATTTGGCATGCATTCTTTGGGGTAGCGGGTTCAAACAACGATATTAATGTGTTGAACCAATCCAATGTCTTCAACGATGTTCTGCAAGGACGAGCTCCCGAGGTTCATTATACAATCAATCGTACTGAATACAACAAGGGCTATTATCTATCAGATGGTATTTATCCTGAATGGGCCACGTTTGTAAAAAGTATCTCGATGCCACAAGGGGATAAGAGAAAATTGTTTGCCCAACATCAAGAAGGGGCAAGAAAGGATATTGAACGAGCATTTGGAGTTCTTCAATCCCGATTTGCAATCATATGCAATCCAGCACGATCTTGGCACTTAGACACACTCCAGCGCATAATGAATACATGCATCATATTACACAACATGATTGTTGAAGATGAATGTGCAACATATGGTGGAAAATTTGATTTTTCTTATGATCATTTGAGTAATGATGCGACAATATTGTCGAACGATTCTAATATTGATTTTCAAGAGTTCATGCGTAGAAGATTTGATATTCGTGATAAACAAGTTCATCAACACCTTCAACAAGACTTGATAGAACATATATGGCAACGTTATGGACATGAGAATAACAACAATTGAAAAATATTTTAAATATATATTTTTATTGTATTTTGTGCTAGTAACTTATTTTAATAATGTATTTTTAATGTATTTTTAAATTAATTATCACACACATATATTTTTATTGTATTTTGTGCTAGTAACTTATTTTAATAATGTATTTTTAATGTATTTTTTAATTAATTATTTGTGTGATGTATTGTGTTTTTAATATATAATTTTTTAAATATATAATTTTTTAATGTATTTTGATATATTTCAATTAAATTGTTTTAATTATTTATTTATATAATTAAAATGTTGGATATATTGTGAGATTTGGTGGGACTCATTTTAGAGTTTTAGATGAGTTGCATGGATATTTGAAAAATGTAGTTGGGTTGTTTAGAAAATATTAAAGTGAAATATAATATAAAAAATTATGTGGACTCCATCTAAAGAACCAAAGTGGGGATAATGAGTGTGGATGCTCTTAGGGAATTTTTATTCTGGACTGGACGTGTAGTTGACTCAGCGTCGAGCACCGTTCAATCTAGTGCTACATCGAGGACGGCATAGAATGTATGCCAATTAAATTCATTCTAAAAATAAACACTTTAAATGTGTTTGGTTGCGAGAAGAAAGTGAAAGAAAAAAAAAAGAAAAAAAGACACGAAAGAATATGAATAGAGAAAAATAAATGAAAAATATAGTTGATTTGATATATTGATCGATATAAGAGGAATATTAAAAAATGGTAAAGAATGAAATATTTATTATATATAAAAGTTCTAAAATATCCTTAACTAAAATTAATATCAATCAACATTATTTTAATTTTTAATTTATTTTAATTAATTATCATAATTTAATACATCCTTCGGTCTTTTTTTATAAGAGACACTTCATATTTTTAAATTTATTAAATAATTAATATATCTAACTTATATTACAAATTAAATACATTAATTATTTAATAAATTTAAAAAATATAAAATGTTTTTATAAAAAAGCTAAACAAACTCACGAAAAAAAAAACTCATAAGAGTTATAACAATATTTTAATAAGTTAATAAATTTTAAATTGATTTCACCATTTTCCACAATATTATTTGACACGATAAAAAAATAATTTACCGCATCATATGTTATAAGACGTTTTACAAGGTTAAATTGATAAAATGAGAGAAAAAATTACATGTTTCTTTGCTTTTCTTCGCGTCATAGAAGAAAAATGATATTTGAATAGATCCACTTTCTTCCCTATTTCTTTTCATTAAACAAGATAAGTTCCACACCTCTCTCCAACTTCTCTCTTTACAATTCCTATCTTCTCAATTTCTATTAAAACAAACATGCCCTAGAGGAGAATAGAAGAGAGAATATTTAGTAAGGTATATTATAGAAAAAATATTATCTAAGTCTTTTTTTAAGTTGTTTTATTGTAACAAGGTATTCTTTTATGTTTTTTTCGCTACAAACCGATTCCATTTGTTTTTAAATTATAATAATCAGGTCTTCAAATTTAGTTTATTATACAAATTACAATCTTACTGTAACAAAACTCGTATAGAATTGCAACACAAAATAAATACCAAAAGAATAATCAATCATTGTTAACAAGTGTTAATAAAGGTACTAAAAGTCATGACTTACGACACTAACATCAAAATTAACAATGATCACCACTTCTGAACTAAAATACATATCAACACTACAAAAATCAAAATTAACAACATTGTGACATAGACTAACATCTTCAACATGTTCTTCATCATCTCCTTGTAAAAAAAGTCAACGGTGAACAAATTAGTTAGATAGAAATATGAATTGAATGGTTTGAATTGTCTGTTTTCTCATTACACGGTGATGTACTTATACACATTAGAATAAAGGGAACATTCTAGAATAAAGGAAACTTAATGTGCAAGCTACTAATAAGGTAACAAATAAAGACCAAATCAAATATTCTAATTACATATGATTTGTATGGTTAATACTATTAAGTCTGCATTAAGTGACTTGTCTAACTCCCCCCCCCCCCCCCTCAAACTTGTGGGTGATGCAATTACTCCAAGTTTGTCTCTTAATAGATTGAACCTTGAGTGAGTGAGAGCTTTAGTGAGGAAGTCTGCAACTTGATCTGTTGTTGGTACATAAGCAATTGTGACTTCATTTTGCAGTACTTTGTCACTGATATAGTGCATATCAATTTTAATGTGTTTGGTTCTAGCATGCATCGCTGGATTTGAAGCAAGAGCTTTGGCACTCAAATTGTCACACCACAAAGTAGGCTTTCTTAATTGGGGCAATTTTAACTACTGTATTAGTGAGCATGTCCACGTGATTTCAGCTGCCAAATCTGCCAATGGTCTATATTCTGACTCAGTTGATGATTTTGACACTGCCTTTTGCTTCCTTGAAGACCACGATACTAGAGTTTCACCAAGGAAAACACAGTGCCCTGCAATTGATTTTCTATCGTCTATGCTTGTTGCCTAATCTGCATCTGAGAACCCTGTGATGTCTAGATCAGTTGATGTTTTAATATGTAGGCAGTGATCAATGGTACCTTGAAGATATCTGGATATTCTTTTTATGCCTTGCCAATGGTCCATTGTAGGACAACTCATGTACTGACTTAATTTGTTAACAGAAAAAGCTATATCAGGTCTTGTGTTGGTTAAGTACTGCAGTGCTCTCATGGCTTGTCTGAATAGAGTTGCATCTTTCATTGGTTCCCCCTCAATGGTAAATTGTCTACCACTTACCATTGGTGTCAGACAAGCAGCGACTTTTTCAAAGTTAAATCTTTTGAGCAAGTCTCTAATGTATTTGGATTACTTTAAGTACAAGCCACTACTGTTTCTTTGTACTTCAATTCCCAAAAAAATAGTGTAATTTTCCAAGATCCTTTAATGAGAACACAGTGTTTAACTGTTTGATAAAAGCTTCCAGAAATTTGTTATTGTTACCTGTGATGATGATATCATCAACATAAATGAGGAGAAAGGTAGTGTGATCAGTACCTTTGAGAAAGAATAGTGAAGTGTCACTTTTGATGTTCTGAAATCCCCAACTTAGCAGTGCATATTTGAGGCTATCATACCATGCTCTTGGTGCCTGTTTCAGACCATAGATTGCTTTTGAAAGTTTGCAGATGTAATTTGGATGTGTGGAGTTGAGAAATCCCTCTGGTTGATGCATAAAGACATGTTCTTTTAGGTAGCCATTTAGAAATGCATTGTTTATTTCCAATTGTTTGATGTCCCAGTTGAGATGAATTGCTACTGATAGGATAATTCTGATTGTGCTAGCCTTTGCCACGGGACTGAATGTTTCATCATAGTTTAATCCAGCTGTTTGTTGAAAACCCTTAGCAACTAATCTCGTTTTTCTCCTTTCAATGGATCCATCTGCTTTGTATTTGGTTTTGAAGATCCATTTCGAGTCAATGATATTTTCTTGGCCTGTGTATGGTACTAGATTCCATGTGTGATTGGACATGAGAGCATTATACTCATTAGTCATTGCTTCCTTCCAAAGTGGACTAGTGAGTGCCTCCTTCACATTTCTTGGTTCATTTTCTTGTATTTCTGATTCACTGAGGCCAATGTAGGGTAACTTTGGTTTATGAATCCCTGCTTTGCTTCTAGTGCATATTTTGTGAGTTGTCACCACTTCATGTTGATCACTGATGTTATTACTTGTTTCAACAGTGTCTTCATTTGATGCCATGGTTTCAATGTTGTTTTCCTCTACATTGATTGAGCCACCTTCATCTTGAATAGTGATTTGTTGTTGAGTATCAGTACTCGTACTTGGTGAGTTGTTGTCTTGACTTGCAGCTGGTGTAGGAATTTCCTGATTTGCAGTTGCTTCTGTTTCATTTGTTGGACTCAGATTATCATTACCTGCACGACATAGAGGAAATAAACTGTGTAAATGGTCAATATTGTTTATCTCTTCCAATGTCCTTTTTGTATTTAGGAAGCCATCATGAAAAAGGAAGTGATTCTCATTGAACACAACATGTCTTGAGATAAAAACTCTTCCATGGGAGTTGAGACATTTATAGCCTTTATAAGAGTTGTTGTAGCCTAGAAAGACACATCTTGTGGTGTGGAATTGCATTTTATGTTGATTGTATGGTCTGAGACAGGGATAACAGGCACATCCAAAAGGTTTAAAGGCGTTATAGTCAGGCTCCTTTTTGGTGATTAGGGTGTAGGTACTTTTATCGAAATTTGTTGTTGAAGGCAGCCTGTTGATCAAGTAGACTGCAGTTGAGAAAGCATCCCACCAGAAGGACATTGGCATTTTGGCCTGAGCAAGTAGAGTTAAGCCTAGCTCAGCAATATGTCTATGTTTTCTTTCAGCTTACCATTTTGTTGGGATGTGTATGGACAAGACATTCTAAATTGTATGCCTGCTTCTAATGCTTGTTTCTGAATTGATTTGAATTCACCACCACCATCACATTGGATGGTCTTTATCTTTTTGTTCAGTTGATATTCCACCAAGTTTTTAAATTGAGAAAAAGCATGTATTGTTTCATATTTATGTTTTAAGGGAAAAATCCAAGTAAATCTGTTATAGTCATCTATGAAATGGACATAATATTTAAAACCAGAGGTGGAATTTATTGAGGAAGGACCCCATACATCAGTGTGAATCAAATCTAATGGCTCAAGGGCATGTGAGCTAGAAGACTTAACAGATGCATCTTCCCAAACTGACAAGCTTCACAGAAGGTAGGGTGGTCACTATCACTAGGCGGTGCCTTGATCTTGCAGTTCTTCAAGACTTTGTCTAGCACTTTATTGTTGGGATGTCCAAGTTTTCTATGCCAGCTTTCCTTGACTGAAGTGTAGGCACAAGGGTCATTGGACTTATTATCTGATCCTGTTAGTTGGTACAATCCATCTTTAAGTCTCTCTCTTAGGAGTGCCTTCCCTGTTATTTTTTCCTTCACAAAACAGGAATCAGCATCAAACTCAACAGTGATGTTATTATCATGAGTTAGTTTTGATATACTAAGCAGATTTTTGGTAATGTTTGGTACATACATCATGTTATGCAATTTAAGCGAATTTAGATTGGATGAACCGGTTCCAATAATATTCAGCTTAGCACCATTTCCAACAACAAGAGAATTCTTACCATTATGCTCAGTTAAAATTTTAAACTTGTCTGTTTGATGTGTGACATGATTGCTTGCACCACTGTCAAAGTACCACTCATAGTCTTGTGCATAGTGAGGTGAGGCCATATATGCAATGTGTGGATCACTTTTGTTTGCATCAGCTAATGAGTTTGAGTATGATTTGTCAAACTTGTGGAAGCAATTCATTGTTATATGACCTATTTTGTTGCACACTTGACATGTTGGTCTAAACATTCTTCCTTTGTCTCTGCCTCCTCTGTGATTTTTGAAATTGGAAGCTCTCCAATTTGAATTATGTGTGTTTGGGTTGAACTTGTTGCCTCTGTATTCAGTTTTGTTGGCTACATTTGCAGAAGCATTGAGAGACATGCTTGTGATTTTGTTGAGTTGATCGAGCCTGCTTTCCAAGGCTAAGAGTTGAGCTTATAGATCAACCCAAGTGAGTGATGATTGATCTGAGAGTTTGACTACTATAGGGTTGTAGTCAGAGTCTAAACCATTCAGGAATTGAATGATTAGATCTGAGATTGTGACTGGATTACCTGGAAGCTTCAGTTGGTCAGTTAGTTTTTTCATCTTAGTCAAATACTCCTCCATTTTTAGATTTCCTTTTCTTGTACCATGAAATTCGGATTTCAAGTATGTGATCTGAGATCTGGATTGAGCACCTGCCAAACTTTGAGCCTCATCCCAAAGTTGTTTGGAGCTTTCACAGTGCATCAACTGTGTTGCAATGTTAGTGGTCATTAAATTCAATAACCACCCAAGCATCATTTGATCATCTGCTATCCATTCTTCAAAGCTTGGATTTTTGGTTTTGTTTGAACCATCAGTGATGATGAGCTCTTGGGGACATTCATTTGTTCCTAGTATATAGCCATCTAGTTTACAACCCTTAATAATAGGTAGAACTAGTGATCTCCACAAGGGAAAATTATTTCTGTCCAGCTTGACAGAAACTGATGTTGGTAGATCATTTTTCTTTGAGTTTGCAACGGTTGTCATTTTGGGATTTTAGTGGATCGAGAGCTTTCAAAGCTTAAAGCTCTAATACCAAGATAGAAATATGAATTGAATGGTTTGAATTGTCTGTATTCTCATTACACGATGATGTACTTATACACAATAGAATAAAGGGAACATCCTAGAATAAAGGGAACTTAATGTGCAAGCTACTAATAAGGTAACAAATAAAGACCAAATAAAATATTCTAATTACATATGATTTGTATGGTTAATACTATTAAGTCTACATTAAGTGACTTGTCTAACTTAGTTAACATAAAGGAACAACTTGTAGCGAAAAAACATAAAGAATTGTCTTGTTACAATAAAATAACTTAAAGGACGATACGTATATTTTTGCATATATTATTTTTTTAGATATTTATGATTATTTAATATTATTTATATATTAAATCTATAATATAGGAACTTTATTGTTTTGGTAACTACAACACTAATTCTTTGCCTAATGATGCCACGTCACTAATTTAGGGATAAATTGTGTCTAAATCTAATCAAATTGAACTGAATTATAACATGGTTATAGGAAAACAACACGGTTTGCAGATAATAAACACCCTTTGTACCATAAAGTAACTGATGAGTACTAAATAAGTCAAAACACAACTACAATATCCTTTTGTTGTACAGTAAGATTTCTTTTTTGGAACAACTCCCAAGGTTGTTGCATTGAGAAAAGACATGGCCGGATTTTTCTTTTTCCAACACAATCGAACATTGTTTCTTGTGTTTTATTGCTTACTTCCTTATCACTTCCTTTTTTCCCAGAATATTGTCTTGGTTTGAACAAATTTTCCATAACTTTCTCTATTTCCATCCACAAACCCTTCATTCCATATCAAAAACATATTTCACAAGGAACAACTCACTTGGTCTAAAATAATTCTTCATAACTTTCTCGGAACAAATTACTTGATTCAAATCTTCATTACTCTCTCTGTCTCTAACCAAACCATTGTTTTACATTTTAACTTCAC
Source organism: Lathyrus sativus (assembly GCA_963859935.3). Classification (NCBI taxonomy): domain Eukaryota; kingdom Viridiplantae; phylum Streptophyta; class Magnoliopsida; order Fabales; family Fabaceae; genus Lathyrus; species Lathyrus sativus. Next base: position 451,329,420 of record OZ012738.1, on the reverse strand, counting down.
CATTGAAAGAGGTCACAGAGAAAATGCAAGAGAGTAAAGGGTATTTTTTTCTCTTTCCTTTATGAATAGACTTGTTTGGTTTTTTGTTGCGATTTTCAGATCTGTGTTGGGTTTCTGTTAATAAATCTACTTACCGAGTTTCTCATATTTTCTGCATTTCTGGAAATTTTTGGGTATTTTTTTTGGATCTGTTTTGGATTTTTGGATCTGTTTTGAATAGATGTTTTTTGGATCAGTTTTGACCGAAACACCGATCGCTCCAATTTTTAAAGACCTATTACCTTGACTCTCTCACCATAGAACAGATGACTGATTTTGGTGTTATTATGCAGAAGCACCCTAGATGGATTGGTAAGTATATAGAGCATGATTTGAATAAAGTAAATGTTATTGTGATTGTTCATGAACATGCTACTTGCTTATTTTCACTCATCTCTTAAAGAAATCTCACTATCATTGCAACAGAACCTGCATTTGTACCTCCTGATTCTGCAACATTGGTCACTTCAACAATGAAAATTTTATTTTGATTGTTTATGTGATATAACATTCTAACCTAATAATGTTATCGTCTAACCTAATAATGTTATCATCTGCAACATTAGTCACTTCGGCAATGAAAATTGCCAAATGAAATACGACAATTATAGATCTTGGCTTATTGGGGTAATAAAATACTAAAATACAGTACTTATAATTTTTTAGATTCAGATTATCTGGTGTAATAACTTATAACTGGATTTGAAAATCTCTTGTCTTTTTATCTTGCTATTGTTCATCTTTTAACATTATCAATGATTCTGTTGTAGGTGATGTTAGGGATATTGACCTCGGCAACCGACACAGCGGGAAGTATGGCGTATTTGGGTTTGAAGGGAAACAAACATACTAATGGGAATAAAATTTGTAACATATATGACAAATTTTGTAGGCATGTTGGCGCATTTGTTGCAATGGGATTGGTTGGTAGCATTGTTACACTTTTGTTCATTTGGATTTCAGCTTATAACATTCATAGCAGAGTTCCTAAGTAGATTCAAAGAATGTTGTGGATCATTTATAGATCTTAATTGTTAGATTATTTATGAAGTTAGTAGTTAGTGTGTTGTGTAATTTGTTAATGTGTATGACAAAGTTGAGACGAACACTGATGTTAATTTTGTTTTGGATGATGGAACTGGGCGGATCAAATGCCGAAGATGGTACTTGTTGCATGCTAAATGATGTTATGTTTTGTTGCGGTGGAAATAGGATATCAAACTATTAATTAGCTTGAATCACAATTCTTAATTCACAACCGCTCTTTGATTTATCCGAAGGAAAAGGTCAAAAGAGGAAAAACCTATTTTTGCATCGTAAACACAATGCGGGGAGAGACCTAGGTAAGGCGTTGGTTAAGCTTAGGGAAGGTACTAGCACCATAAACTTCTGTAGTACTCTACAGGAACCTTTTGTTTATTGTATGCTTTTTTTTTATTATTATCTGCTTTAATATATATATTGAGCTAAGGGATAGAGTGACCTAAAGACCTAAGGGTTAGTCCTAAGTTTACTCGGCAAGATTCGCATCTTGTGCCTACGTATCCTAGATAGGGAATGGAATCAGAGTAATCGTAATTCCCCTCGAAAGGGAGGTTAGAAACGTCTTGACTATGGTCAAGGTTTCAATGGGGAATAAACGTATCTTAAGGACACGCTTACGTGGAGTCTTAAACTCCTATTTCTACGTTGAATTTGTTAATTAAATTAGGGTTAAATTAGGGATTCCACAGCGGGAAAACCTAAACAGAGCATGACGGCTCTTTGGCCTAAAAGCTAAGGTAAAGGGCAATTTTGTCCACGGCGGGACACCTAAGCTAATTAGGGTTTTGAAATGGTTGAAACTAGGGTTATTGACTTGGCGGTCAAACTGTTAATCCTAATTCCTTCGGAAGGATGATTAACGGTAAACATGCAAACATGGCGAAATATGGCAGAAATAAAATGCGGAAAGTAAATAAAGCATCGCGACGATCACTCGCGTAAATTACAAGTCCCAAAAATATGCAAAATAAAATAAATCGCGACCATGGCCTCGCGTAAATTACAAATTCCCAAAAAATGCAAAAACTAACTAACTGCGACGATACTCACATAATTACAAACCGAGAATAATAAACAAGAACAATAATTGCGACGATGGCCTCGCATAAAGTTACAACCGAAAAATTAAAATACGAAAAATGCAGGATTAATAAAGGATCAATAAACTATACAACTGAGAAAAAAAAATGTTAGGAACGTTATAAAGTTAGACGAAAATTAAAGGGGCAAAGGTTAAGAATCAGGTTAAATTACAAATTAGGGGGAAAAGTGTTAAAAAAAAATTAAGTAAATGGAATAATATTATAGTTAGATTAAAATGTTAGAGATTAAATTTAAACAAAATGTAAGAAAATTTTGAATTAAAATGTTAGAGTTTTAAAAAGTGAATTTAGAATTTTAATTAATATTTAAAAAAGAAAGGAAATAATGTTAATAGAAAGACAAAGTTAGATTTTGATTTCTTAAAAAGGAAAAGACTAATTATACAAAAACAGTCATGAAACAGAATTAATTAAAATAAATGAATATAAAAACATTACAGGTTAATTGTGACTTTTTAAAAAAAAATTAATTATAAATTTAATTAGGATTTAATAGAGTAAAATAATAGAGTTAAAGAGATGGGATTTTGTGAGATTTTGTGAGATTTTGAGAAAAAATTTGAATTACAATAAAAAAGGAATAAAAAAAGTTAAAAACTTGGATTAAGAAATGTTAGCAATTTAAATTGAGAAAATGTTAAAATTTAAAATTAAAAAAAAGTGTTAGAATTTAAAATTAAAAGAAAATGTTAAAATTTAAAATTAAAAAAAAATGTTAGCAATTTAAATTGAGAAAATGTAAAAATTTAAAATTAAAATAAATGTTAGAATGTAACTATTTAGAATTTTAATTTAAAAAGATGATTTAGAGTTTTAATTTTTTTTTTAAAATGAATTGTTAGAATTAAAAAAACAAAAAATTAGAATTGATCTTAGACCTTTAATTTTTTTTTTAAGAAAAAGCTAATATTAATTAAAAGGAACGTTATCTAAAAAAGGTGTTGATTTTTAACTATAAAAAAATTTAAGACTTTTGTTTTTACAAAAAAGCTAGTTAGATTCAAAAAAAAAAATTAAAAAACATAATTAGTAATTACTTTTAAAAAAAAGTTTGGTTTTAATTTTAACATATGTTTTAATGGTTTTGAACAAAAGGAAGGTTTTAATTTAAATATAGTTTTATTAACCTAAATACTAAATTAAAAAAATTTATGCTAGAAATGGTGCTACCCAAATTTATGTTAAATGTTAATAATAACAGTAAAATAAATATCCATAAAAAATGGAAAAGGAAAATAAAATAAATAACAATTAATAATAAATAATAAAAAATAGAAAAGGAAAATAAAACAAAATAAAGTGAGAGAAAAGGCATCTCGTGGCTGGGACAAAGCATTAGGTTTGTCAAAAACCTCTTCTTCTTCCTAACGGCATCGCGGTACCCCCTTCACCATTGTTGATCCGTTTGAAGTTTTTCATCCTCTTCTTGTTCTTGCATGTCCTTCTTTCTGACCCTGAATCTGCAAAACAAACCATAAAATCCATTAATGATGAAATTACTCACCTCTGTTAGGGGTTTGAAGTGATTTCTCTAAGGGTGGCTATGGTTGTCCCGTTTGGTTGAGAAAGGACGGTGATGACGATGAAGGAAGCGGACAGTTCCACCTCTCTGAGTCCAGTTGTCCTTTTGACCGTAGTTGGATGTGGATGATGAAATTTTCGATAAACCCGTTTGTGTTCTTCACCAATGATGTTCTGGATTTTTTTCTCTTTTTTCTGACGATCATGATGGTAATGAAACCCTTCTATTTATTTATTCTTCTTTGTGTTTATGGGCTTTGCTACAATTCTGGTGAGTTTTTCTAGTGCGAGTTTTACTGTTTGTTTATGCGAAAATCTTGCATCTTTCAGGATGAGAGTTGGACTGCCGCGAACTCGCTGTTTTATTGTTGAACCCTCGCGGTTTTGTTGCAGAAACCCTCGCTTCCAAAATTTGTACCTCCTGCTGTGGCTTTTACCTCAAAGATTGGTTGATTGTTGGATTTGATTTTCTAGGAATGATGGGCTGGACCTGTTACGTTTAATTTTGATGGCTTGAGTTGAATTGTTTCAGGAATTTTGGTGCTGCTGTTTGATCCATGGCTTTGGAAATTTTGGGAGAAAATGTGTTAGGGAAAAAATGTAATTCTTATTTTTTTTGTTTTATTTTTTATTTTTGTATTTCCTTTATATATTTTTGTAAATAAATATTATTAATAATGAAATTCTTTATTTTTCCAAAATTAATGTAAACTAAAATATTCATGCTATTATTATTATTTTTATTATTTTTGATATCAAATGAAAAAGAAAAAAAAAACAATATTGAAAATAACCAATTTAAAAATAAAATCTGATCTAGAATGAAATGAAAACAAATGACAAAAATGAAATAAAATGATTGATTTTTTTTTTAATGAAAAATGATGGATTTTAAAAAATGAACTAATTTAAATGATGCCATGTGATTGAAAAAATGAAGTTAATTAGAAAAATGAAATGACATTGATTTAATCCATGAAATTAATCTAATCTATGAAATAAAATGATTTAACAATGTGAATGAAATAAAAATTGGTTTAACCATGAAATGAAATTAATTTAATTATGAAATAGTAATAAAAATCTAAAAAAATTGGAAAAGGGAAACACCACTAAAATCCTAAATTTTTTTATAATTCCCGACTCATCCGATTTGTCCGACAAATCCTGCTTCCAACATAGCTCAAATCCTCCTCAATCAAACAATTCCAACTACGCCTCGGCTCTAACTCACATCAACCAAATCAAACGGTCCAAATTTCCTGACTACCGCTCAAAATTCACAAATGGACAGCTGGCTGCGAACAAATGACCATTTTACCCTCCCTGGGCCAAAAGGCGCGCCACATGATATTTTCCTGCAAAAATCAACCAACTGCACAACCCGTTAGTGGTTAGTCAAACACAATGCGAAATGAAATGGAATGCGAGGTGAATCGATTAATCTTAGGGCAAAATTTGGGGTATTACATGTTTGTTTTCTTAAGAGTTGTTTAGGATATTTATTTACACTTGTTGTGTATAATACATTTAATTTTTATTTTGGTTGTTTAATTAGGATCACCGAGACTTTTGACACAAAGGAAATGGAGGAAGTATTGTAAGTTCTTAACTATGGATGAAAATGATATTGACTCGTGAGTCTGTGAATGTGATATTTCTCACCTTCTCTGATTATTCAATGGCAGGAATGGCATGTATGTTCGTGTTTATGGGAACTTGAAGAGCATCCAAGGTGTAAAGCAGTGAGTCTGTGAATGTGATATTTCTCACCTTCTCTGATTATTCAATGGCAGGAATGGCATGTATGTTCGTGTTTATGGGAACTTAAAGAGCATTCAAGATGTAAAGCAGCTTGGTGCCTTCTCTGTCAGGCATGTTGGCTAGACCCATTTTTTTCGCGTGAAAAACGTCTCGGTTATCCACATCATAAGAAAGTTGGTGCCATGAATGCTTTGGTAAGATCAAATACTTTATTTTGTTTTGTTTAGTTCCTGTAGAATTTAGATGTTAGAAACCTGATTATAACTTTTGTTTATCCTCGAAAGGTTCGAGATTTTGTTATGCTTATAAATGCACCATTCATGTTGAACCTTGATTGTGATCAATATATCAACAATAACAAGGCTCTTAGAGAGGCCATGTGCTTCCTAATGGATCCTCAGCTAGTGAAAAAATTCTGGTATGTCCAATTTTCTCAAATATTTGACGGTATTAATCGTCACGATCGATATGCTCATCGCAATATTGTGTTCTTTGATGTAAGTATCATTCGCCTTAACTTAAACTCGAAAAAATTTATGTATATTGCATTAAAAAATGACCCTTAAATGTTATCTTTATCACATATCAATATGAAAGGGCTTGATGGAATCCAAGGTCCAGTTTTCATGTAAATGCTGCTGAGGTTGTGAAAAAAATTATTACTTTTTTAGTTGTTAATGTTATTGATGCCTTTTTTAGTTCGTATAATTTTAATATGGCAGACACTTGTGAGATTTTACTCCATTCATTTTAACTTGGCTTTTTGTTTGTAGGATCTCCCTGATTAGCCTTTTCCTATAGATATGCCATGAGTTTGAAAGGTTCCGCACCTACTTGACTGATCTCAAGGTTGTTGTCTTCTATGGTGGTATCAATATTAAAGTTGACAAGGATCTATTGAAAAATGAATGCCCTCAGATTGTTGTTGGTGTGAGGGTAATCCTCATAGGTAGCTACACTTGTTTTAATGATGTCAAAACTTAGATAGGTAGAAAAATGTATTTTGGACGGTATCATTATGTCACATATGCATATCTTATCCCTCTTGAGTCAAACATCGTTCAGAAACATTGTTTGATACATATAGAAAGTGTTAAATGTATGTTTCATATAGGTTTGGTCAAGAGTGTCTAGCTTATCATGTGATAGAGTACCTCAAAAGTTGCATGATACATGAAAATATGCATTTTTGCATATTTTAGGTCTTTGAGTCGACTCAAATTTGTTCCGGTCTGTCGCGGTGAAATTTGGATACCAAACTATTGATTAGTTTGAATCTTTAATTCATTTTTTGCAACCGAACTTTGATTTGTCCAAAGGAAGGGATAAAGATCGAAATTCCCACAATGCAATGCAAATGCAAGCTAGATTGTTTAGGTTCGGGGGTTGGTTAAACTTAGGGAAGGTACTACCATCCTAAGTTTCTGTAGTACTCTACAGGAACCTCTTGTTTTATGTTTGTTTACTGCTATGTGTTTATCTGCTTAATGGTTTAAAGACCCTAGTGGTTTATTTCTAAGTATACTCGATAAGATGTCGCATCTTATGCCTACATATCCTTACGGGAGTGGAATCAGAGTATTTTGTAGTTCACCCTAGAGGGTTAGAGGAGTTCTTTGACTGTGGTCAAAGTTCCTTCGGGTTAGGGTAGTTGTTTTGATTGGGTTTAGGAGAAAAGACGAGTCTTCATGTTAAGGGAGATGTAACCACCACAAGTGAAAAAAAAGGGTTGTAGGAAATGGTCTTTGCATCGTCTTAAGAAAAGGTCTTAAATACTCGGATGGTAGCCAAGTATGCCTTTTGTCGCTCTTAAGGCAAAGTCCCTACATGTTTGATTGTGTTGTTTGTGGGGTGGAGATTATATCTCACTTAAGATGATTAACATCTATTCTCTAACGTGTTTGGAGAGTTTGTTTTTAAGTTGATTGTTTGTTTATTCTATGTTGTAAGATTAGGGTCCTTCATATGGGGTAGGTCCTAAACTTAAATGATCAACTTGAAGAATCAAGGATCGAGGGGAATATGATGCTTATGATATGCAACTACACACAACGTTGAATTATGTGTAGGTTTTTCCTTTGGACGAATGCGATGCATAAATATAAATATGCTGATGTAAATTGCGGAAGAATAAATTGCAGGAAGGTAAGCCATACATGTACGCATGAAAGCGCTGAGTGTAGGTGCATGTGTCGTGAGTGTATGATTGATTAATTTATTTGCGATGTTGTTTGATTGTTTTGAGAAAAGCTGTATTATTTTTAAGTGAAATGATTTTATTAGTTAAAAGTTTCAGATGATAAATTAATTTGAGAAAAGTTGTTTGACTTTACGAGAGGATAATTGCGAGATTAATTTTTAAAAAAATTATATTGGTTCTTTCTCTTGTTTTAGGTTAGAGAATGGATTAATTAGATTTTCTAAAAAAGACAAGGTTTTAAGTAAGAATTTAATATTAAATAAGAGGTTGCATTATTATTATTACCAAATGTCATCATAAAAAAACTCATCAAAAAAAAAAAAGGTTGATTTTTATTATTAAAGTAAGTAGATCATGAAGTGAATTTTTTTTAATAAAATAGTTCTAATATCATTGATTATAAAATAGTTTTATTATATTATAGATTTATAAAAAAAAACAAAGGCTCTTAATTATTATAAAAAAACTAACAATTAAATGGATTAAAAAAAAAAGGTTTGCTGTAATTTGTTTAAAACAAACAGGCACATTATCTTAATTAAAAAGGTTTATTAGTTTATTTCAAAAAGTTAGTTAATTAACGCTAAAGATTAATAGGTTAAGGTTGGTTAAGGGGTGTGATTAGTGTGATCAGTGGTGTGTGTGTAATTATTTGATTATAGTTTACAAAAAATAAAATTAAAAAAAAACGAAGCAGGAAACCCTAATTTCCCCCTCTTCTCAATTCCCTTTTCCGCCGCGCCGCTCTCCCCCCTCTCATCGATCGCGCTTCCTTCCCTCTTCTTCGATTTTCTTTCTAAACTCTCCCTCTTCACGCCTTATGTCTGAAACAGAGAAACAACACAAGTAAAAAATAATCAACACATTCAAAGAAACAACTCACACTATCGTGTTTTCGAAGGAGCTCGTCGGAGTTAGCGGCGATGGTGACGAGTGCAGAGTTTGAGGGCTTGGATCGGTCTCCGATGATGGTTTGGAATCGTGGTGGAGTCCGCGTGAGGGTTTGCTTCAGCTTCTCTAGCGATTTCGCGGTGGCGGATATGGGTTTCGGAGCGAACAAAGGGCTATTCGTGACGGTAGGATTGGACGGTAGCAGCCTCCGACGTCAAAACGAAGATGAGTTCCTCTTCTTTCTGTATGTTAGGTTTTTTTCATTCCCCTCTTTGAGTGTTGCCCTCCTCCATTTTATATATGCTCTTAGAATCAATCGTCTTAAAAGATGATTTAAAAGATATTTTGAAGACTTGATTAGGTTTCCTTTTCTGGGAAAAATCGAATTGCAAATTTCCTCTTTCGGTAATGGTAGTAATGGCTTGTTAAACTCCTGATTCGTGATTCAATTGGGAAGGGATTTGGTCTGAATGGAATAATCTATCTTCACAGAATATTCTAAAATCATTGTTTTTGGATTTGGGCAGGTACAGGTGGCGAAGGGTTTTGGGCTAAAGTGTGGATTAGAAGCCCAGAAGGGAAGGTTCGTGCTTGAGGTGACATTCACGCACTGATGACTTTCGAAAGTGTTAGCGAATTTGGAACGCGAGTTTGAGGAGAAAGGCATGAAGATTTGTCGTGTGGCTTCTCACAGGGAAATGATTTCTTCTTTTCTTTTGTGTATGTATGAGTATAATGTGAGTCGTTGCTATGAGGCTTTGTGTTTGATTTCTTGGTATAAATGAATTGATATCTTACACATGAATTGCTCCTAATGCTCCTCATTTTTTCAGATAGATGGACAGTTCATTATTCCCTCGTCAACTATAGTTCTTCCTCCACGACATCAAACGGTGCCCCTTCGAGAACTCGGTATGCTGTTACCGCGGTTGTTGAAGCATTGAGTAAGACTCCCTGTTCTTCATGTTCCACTTTCTGAACTTGGTGGAGAGTTGGCCAGAGGTATGGTGATGACATCTCTAAGGATATTGCGATTTGTTCTTACAGCTCACCAGCAACACTTAAACAAAGGTATCCACCAGTATCTGGGCATTTTAATTCTTCAGTTGATACTTTCCTGGCTGCTTTTTCAGGTAGTGGATGCAGTTCCCACTAAAGAATACAAAGACAGGGCATGTCCCTCGGTAGGAGATGTTGAAATCAAGTCTGAAACTGTCGCATTGTTGATGAGGAAGCTAGATTCACGCTGAGATTTAAACCAAAGCAAGCAGCAGCCTCTTTTATAGCATTGAATATTTTGTGTCCAGAGCCTCCGTCGCTGATTTCGTTTGGAATTAATACTCTTGACTCCTTCCCTGCTTGTGATGAAAATTATGTTCTTTGTAGGAGAGAGTGCGAGCTGTTGTGTTCGAAATAAAAACCGTATTTCTGACAGCACCTCGAAGTCTTTGGCAGTGTTCAAACCGACAGTTGCTCAGTAGCGGTCTGGTGATCTTGTTTGCGACGAAGGTTCTTGTATCTTGCAGGGATTTACCGAAGCCACTCATTTGCCCATGGTGAATGTATTGCTCTTGCTTGGGTATGTTGGACCGCTCCTATTTTATTCTTCCGTTTTCGTATCGCTGTTGTATTCATTGGTGACGTTGGTACAGAACATAGTCTGAATCTTCTTTGGCTAGCAATCGAAAACGCGTCATTATTTGTTATTGATGAACTCTCCATTATTTCTAACACACTCTTGCAGGAAGACAAAATATCAATTCGAAAGCGTCCTTGGGAAAGGTTATAGCCGACAGCAGGATTAGCAACATGTTGTCGTTTTCGCACACTTTGTTCCATTTTGTTAGTCAGCTCGTCTTGCGTTGGGGAATTCATGTGTCACGTAGCTTGGCAATGTGTAGAAGATGAAGCACAAAATTCTGCTATGGATGGAGGATGGAGCTTTTGGTTGGCAACAAAGGTGGTTCTCATGGGTAATTGCTTTCAGTCTGTCTCTGTTTCAATGAATCGTAACTTCATTCGATGTCTTTACAACATACTTGTTTTTTGCTTTTACCACCGTGTATAATCACCGCCTGATTTCCTTTTGCAGAGGCAACACCGTCAAAACAACAGGTCTTGTGGTTTTGCGGTTCATGTCTAGATCAAGACCGGAAGACGAAAGTGCAACAAGAGGGAAATGGTTCCTGTAGTTCATTAAAACTATTGTTACCAGGAGTGAAAACCAATTGTGCTTGAAATTGAGTTTAGGACCCTATTGTTATTTCTTTGAACCTTGTATGTCTTTAAAAAACAAGTGCAGCTCGTAATTTTCTTAATCCACTGAGTTGTTTAATTAATGTTATGGCCGCCGTTGTACTTCATAGCTTTTTATAAAGAAAATGAACACAACTCCCATGCCTTTTTGCGTTTTCGTATGCCAATTATTTGAGAAAGACTTACGTTGCTTCAACTAAACCCAACTCCTAACTAAAGCATTCCAAACATGGCTTTGCAAAATAATCCACACACATGCTCTATGTAAGATTTGATAGGCTGCACCATCTGGATTTTAAACACATATGAACTATCTTGAATTTAAATCCTCCTTATTTGCATTAGAATGCTACATAAAACTGGTCAGGGATGTCTCAACAACCAAAATGATCCTGCACACCTTTGTTAGTCCTGATAAATACGCATATAGGAACAAAAAGATAAAACGTAATAAAATGCAAAAAAAAGAGGTGGGATCTTACGGTCAAAAATTAGGGTGCAACAGATGCCCCTATTTAAGTTACTCCTATTCGGAGATATGGAGATTGAAATCTCCGTCTCGACGAGATAGGAGGGACTTAAATATAAACACTGCACGAATTTTTGGCCCTAAGAAGCCACCGAATGCAATATGATATGAAATGATAGACAGGGATCCTGTGGGGAAATGATGTCACAGGGGAACAAATAGACACAACAAGACTCCGCGGGGATGGGAAACCAACATCACTGGGGAATACTCGGAAGTAAAACAGTATCTCGTACACTAAGGACATGGTGATGGGAAATAAACTTTTAGTCGAAGGATATGTTTATTATCATAATGTTGCGGTTGGTAATAATCCAGATGAATTGAGTTGATGGTTCATCCTTATCTTTTCTTTTTCTTTTTTTTTTGTTTTTCTGTATATCTTTTCTTTTGGAACTCGACTTGAAATAATAAAATGTATGACTTCCCCGAGCATCATGATGAGGATACCATGAGCTGGTCTCGGTCTCTGATGTCATTATAGTTGTAGATGTTGTTGTAGTTGTTGTAGTGGTAGAGCTTCCCCGAGCATCATGATATGGGAATCATGAGCTGGTCTCGGTCTCTAATGTCGAACTTCCCCTTGCACCATGGTATGGGAACCATGAGCTGGTCTCAGTTTCTAATGTCGAACTTCCCCTTGCACCATGGTATGGGAACCATGAGCTGGTCTCGGTTTCTATTGTCGAACTTCCCCTTGCACCATGGTATGGGAACCATGAGCTGGTCTCGGTTTCTGAAGTCGAACTTCCCCTTGCACCATGGTATGGGAACCATGAGCTGGTCTCGGTTCCTGAAGTCGAACTTCCCCTTGCACCATGGTATGGGAACCATGAGCTGGTCTCGGTTCCTGAAGTCGAACTTCCCCTTGCACCATGGTATGGGAACCATGAGCTGGTCTCGGTTTCTGAAGTCGAACTTCCCCTTGCACCATGGTATGGGAACCATGAGCTGGTCTCGGTTCAACTTCTTCCCCTTGCATCATGGTATGGGAACCATGAGCTGGTCTCGGTTCCTTCCCGAAATGATGAAAACTCGTGAGAGCACCTTCCTAGGGGGTTGTGATCTGTAGATTGTAGATTGTAAATTCTCGGCTGTGGGCCATAATATCATTGTAGATTGTATGTTGGCGATGTAAATGTTGTGTAATCTGTAATTGTAGAATTTTGTAGATGTGATCTTGTACTTGCACTTGTAGATGCAATTTGTATTGTATTGGCAATTTGTAGAGCATGCACCAGGGATCTTCAAAGGAGTTGTAAACCGGTTGATTTGTGGAGTGCCCTCTGGTAAGGAGATATGTCATTGATGGTACTCATAATGAACTCTCCGGGGAAGATCATTTTTTTGAGGAGTATCTTTGTTGTAATTGTAAGATATGTGAGATTGTTGTAGCAGAAATCCTCAAATGGGGAAGTATCTGTAATGTACTTTGCTCTGACTTGATAATTTTGAAATAATCCACTGGGGAAGGACAGATTGTCTTGAGGAAATTGTTGTTTGTCGTTTTGAATATAAGTCAGCCCAAGACGAGTTGCTCAAATAAAGAGATCTTTTGTCATTCAGCTGTAAGTTGTCGAGTGGACCTTGTAATATTGTTGAAGAAACGTCACGTCTTCACTGGTGATCCTTATGATGTCAAAGTGAAAAATAAATGCACTCTTGATCCATGCTCAAAAGCTGGAGATGTTCATAGCGTGATTGCCAAAGACCGAAGTTCAATTCGGGAAATAACCGAAGAGAAACTGTCAAGCAAGACTCAACCATAGAGGCATAAACTCCAATGGGAAAGTACTGAAACAACTGTCTTCCACGAGGATCGAACTTCGTGGGGAAATAGAAATATTGAGTTTTTTCTGCTTAGGGCTGACAATTCTATTTGGAAGGAATAAGACACGCCCAAATACCCAAGGGTAAACGCGATCGAAGAAATAGAGTAAAACATACAAAGGATGCACAAATGCAAATGAGTATGCTATCTACTTATATGATATGTGTATGCTTATGCTGACAAGACAGACGAAAGCAACGACCGAAGACAGGATAAACGTCTCGAAACAAACATCCGGCCAATCTTCAAAGATAGAAGTACCACTGAGGGTCGATGGAGAACCAAATGTAGGGTCCCAATACTGCTTCAAAGCTTCAAAATTTCTCTTGAGGGAAAGTGATCAATCCAATTGGGGATGTATCATCTTGATAAGTTTGACGTGTTGTATGAAATTGTAGACGGAGGTACCCAAACCGAAGTTGCATAGGGGATAAAATAAATATCCTGGATCGTCGTAGTTGTTGAACATGTTGGGGTCGAGCTTCCTGAGGATGAAGTACACACCTTTTTGCTCCAATCTTCAAATGCCCCAAGTCACATAGTTAAGAGAAAAAACGTCTTGAGAGGATTTTATAGAAAACATGATGTCCCAATGCCCCACTATTTTCAAACTCTCTAGAGATTCGCCGAATCTCGACGTAACTGCCCCTGATTGGCGGTAAGTGAGTCCTTGAATTTCTTCTAGTTGAACCCAAGACCTGCGCGGATGGAATTTTCTTGGGAAGAATGACTTGCCCCAAGTCAGCAAGGTCTTCAAATATCATCATCAATGTCTGTATGTGGTCTTTCTAAGATGTCAAGTGTATTTAGTAAGTTAGAAATATCCATTTTGAAATGGTTAATGCAACACACGTTTGTCTTGAAGTTTTGAAAAGGGGTATCGCAATAACTTGTGATCGAAACCACTAGTTAGGATACAAATTGAACATTATTTATAAAGCCGATTTAATTTGAGCGCGGCTCAAGGAGTCAGGAAACAATACCTCATCAAGTATGCTTTCAAACTAAACCTTACTTCAATCAGGACTTTGAAGGTTGTATATGGGCTTAATTTGTGACTTGTAGAATGGAGGGAGAAAGGGTTAGTATATTTGTGCCCACCCAATTTTTGAAAGATGTTCATCATTTTTGATATTACCCTGCCCCAGGTTAAGAAAATGATGTTTCGGTTTGGGAGAAAGAGAACGGATCCTCAATCAAGGTTTAAAAGAAAGGGTTGACTATGTTGGCGTTTAGGAGGCTTAAAATAATGCCTTACATCAGTAGGGTTTTTATTCGAAGCATACAACAAGAGATCATGTGTTTTACTTCATCATCCTCCTTCCAATTCTCTGTCAGAGCAAGAGATCGGGTAAAAGTCGGCATTATAAATAATTTTGAAAAACTATTTGAGTGAAAACGAATGGATTTCTTCAAGACAAACAATTATTGCATTACTTATTCAAAACAGAAAGTTCTTACATGCCAAATATGCTTTTAACCAAAGAAATAAACACACAAACAAACAAAAGAAATAGAAAGTTCTTCTGGAGTTTTCGCTTATATCAGCGTAATGGTATTCCATTCATGATCGGTCTTTCTCCTTTGAAGGTTAGCACTTCATTATCGATTATTTCTTGAACTTTTCCTTGAAAAACTTTGCAATCTTCGATCGAATGCCCCAACACTCCATCATGGAATTCACAGCTGGTGTTTGGGTTGAACCATGGTGGGTGAGAGTTCATGGTTCTAGTCTTTCTAGGTGTCATTACCGAGTTTCGGATGAAATAAAACCATAATTGACGGTAGGTCAATGGGATAAGATCAAACCAATGGGTCTCTTCCTTCAGAGTATTCAGAGGTACTTTCTGATTCGGAAACTGCTTTCGAATATGTCGATGCTGATCTGGAGATGGCATCCTTCGCTTAGGAGGCAATTGCTGCTCGCGCCGAGCGGGCATTGCATACTCATGTTGAGGACGGGATACCGAAGCTGTGGATTCTCTGGGAGATCCTTTATCACCTGTTTTATCGGGAACTATTCCCAAACTGTAATTGTACTGCTTTATAAAAGCAACAGCTAAGTCTTCCCAAGACTGGATGTGATTCACTTGTAGCTTCATATACCATGTTAATGGTGCTCCACCCAAACTTTCTTGAAAGCAGTGAATCATTAGTTTGTCGTTCCCAAGGTAAGCGATCATCTTCTGACAAAACATCATCAAATGATACCTTGGACAGATTGTACCTTTGTACACTTCGAAGGCGGGCATTTGGAATCCCGGGGGGGTAACTAGGTTTGGAACTAGGCGCAGGTCACGAGCACGAAAATCAGGCGCTCGGTTCCTCTTCATCATTTTCCACCGTTCCTTGAAGTTACGAAACTCATTCTCGAATGCTGTAAGCTCTGGATCGTCCATTTCCTTTTCTTGCACAGGCTGAAGTTGCACAGGAACAAAGTTGTCGGAGGGACGGCGAAGTGTCGGATTAGACCTTACTCTGAAGCTAGTCATGCGATCCATGTCTTTGTTCTTCTCACTATCCTTTAATGATACTTCCGGCTTGGTCAGATGGTCGAGACGGCGACTGACAGCAAAAGATGGAAAACCGAAATGAGCCACAACAAAGGAAAGACACATGCACAAAATGTAAAATGCCATGTATAATGCAGATGCAATAGGAGACTTCAAGAAACTCAAAGTGTTTTTCAGTGTTATAGTGTAGAATAATTAAAAAACTTTTTATTCTTGAGAAACACTATAAAGAAACGTACTCTTTTAAGAGTTTATTACAATGAAAGCAAAAGAAAACTTAGAACTCTATCCCACAGTCTTCTCTTTTGTACGGAGCTCCTCGGTCAACTGGTCAATGCGATCCTGTAACGCCGCTTTCTCGATGATGAGTCGTTCCACACACTCCTTCCAAGCCATGGTAGTTGAGGGGGGATCATCATTGGTAACAGCACTTGAAGAGGCATGAGGAGAAAATAAATCTCCTTGTGCCTTTCTCTTTCTGGCAACTTCTATTTCCGGAGTCTTTTGAAGTCTTTCCTTCTCTACCTTGAGGGTGAGGAACTTGTTCTTCCAAGCAGTCCTCAATTTCCGGGCTTCATCTAAAACAATCCTTACTTGTTCTATTTCGTCCACATCGAACCAGTCGGGGTCATGAGGAGATAGTACCATAGGTTCATGGAAAGGAAAAGGCATTTTGAGATCGAGAGCCATTCTCGCACCCAATGCAAATAATCTTTGGAAACAACACAGTTGGGGTATCCTGAGGCAGCTGTTCCTTCCATATCAATATATTTCCATGCATAAATGATGACAGTCCTGAGATCTAGGTCCTCTTCTCCTTTGAAATAGATCTCTTCCAACGAAACTGGGTCAGGCACTTGAATCATAGGGTGTCTGAACTGTCTACGAGCCAAAGCGGGATTGTAACTTATACATCCCTCTCTTCCAATAAGCGGTACCTTGGGGAAACCTCCGATGCTAGGAATCATAGGCACGCCTCCATAGGCGGGATCATACCAAACAATGTCCGAATGGGTGAGGGCCATAAGTATCTCGGACCATCGAGGTGTTGCTACTTCGTCCCAAAGGGACGGATGCCAAGTCAAACGAGCGATGAACCATGAGTACAACAAGGCGGTACAGCATACAATGTGTCCTCCTCCTTCGGCATTCTTTGAGTGAATCGAGAAGTACGTATCAGCAAGCAAGGTGGGTACTGGATTCTTGAGTATGAACAACTTGATTGCATCCATATCAACAAAATCGTCAATTTTGGGGAACCAGAAAGTCCCATAGAACAACAAAGCGAAATTGGCTTCCAATATGAGAGCCTCCTTTCTTTCAGCATGGTAACAGACTTTTTCGATCAAAAAGTCGGCGGGGAACCCAAGGACTCCTTCCTTGGTGATCAGGTGTGCTTGAACATCTTCAAGGCTAAGATGAGTGGCATTTGCAATCTCTTGGTGACTAGGCGTGTCTTCCCTTCCGGTGAATAGAGGTCGAACAGTCACAGGCATCCTCAAAAGTTCTGAGTACTCTTCCAAGGTCGGCATCAATTGGTAGTCTGGAAAAGTGAAGCAGTGATACATCGGATCATAAAACTGAACCAATGTTTCCAACAGTCCTTCTTTCATCCTTAGCTCGAGGAAACGGAAAACTCCTCCATATTCTGCTGCGAAGGCAAAGCGATCCTCGACGAGTTCGGCTAGTTCTCTCAAGCTTTCGAGGTTGGGACTCTGAAAAGTGTACTTCAGGGTTTCTCTTCTGAAATCCATGATTACAACACCTACAGAACGAAATTGAGTTTCTTGAAGTGAACAATGGAAAAGAATGCAATGCAAGATGATTAGGACTTCATGGGGTTCCTCTATTTATGGGCATTGCGGTAAAAGGAAACGTTTTATTAAATTTGAAACGGACTACATAAATATTCTTTTAAAGAGTCCCAAATAAAAGCTAAATAAAAGCTAGTAAAGACACTAAAGAAGCTTCGAATGTTGCTGCTTGAGCTGCTCTTCTAGTTGCGCCTTCTCACGGATGAGGTTGTCCACAATTATTTTCCAAATATTGCATTGTGGGTCGGAGAAAAATAAATCCTCCATGACTTTCCTCTTCTTGCAGGGTGTCGCTACTGCGAAAATCGGCGCCGGCTGAACAGAAGAGTCGCCACCGTGCGTTATTTATCCCACGGGAGGGAAAGGAAACGCTCAGAGTAAACCTCGCACAACACGGGAAAGGTATGGTCGTCGCAACCAAAACCTGGATTCGGGAGTCGGTTACGCAAGGGGAAGGTATTAGCACCCCTCACGTCCGTCGTACTCGACGGGATCCACGCTCGTTTTCGGGTATGGATTGTTATTCTATCTAAACTATAGGTCAAGGGTTAAAAGAAAAGAAAATGAGAATAAAATGACTCGGCAAAGTATCGCACTTTATGCCTACGTATTCCCGCCTGGAACGAGAAATCAGAGTCAACGTAGTTCGCCTACCTACGGGAAAGGAGGGGAAGGTTGCTCGCTAGGATATCGCATCTTATGCCTACGTACTTCCACACGGCATGGAAGATCAGAGCAAACGTAGTTCGGGCCACGTACGACACAAGTCTGTCTTGGTTGATTTTATTCCTTCTGAAAAAGGTTTTTCTGATTAACAGTCCCGGCGGACAAAAATGACGTCTTGATGAGTTCACATTCTTTTACGAAAGAAGTGTCTTTTATTGTGTTTGAAATCTTTATGGTGTTTTTCTGTTTGTTTTGAGAAAGAAAGAGACAGAACTCTACCCTATGGTTGCGAAGGGAAACAAACTAACCTAATGTTATCATGCATGGGTTAAGACCTAGTGTCTATCATGCTCCTCTCTTGCACAGAGAGAAACAGAGATCCTAAGGGATAGGCAGAAATAGAAACAATAACAGATATAATAAAGCGATAAAATGCATGGATGCAGCAGTACAAGCGAGGCAAGGGAGTCCCACTCAACCTCGAACCTAGAAAACAATAGGCAAAAGTGAACAGACTTCACTTTCAACCCAGCAGGGTAAACAGCAAACAATACAGTCCAGAAAACCAATCAATACATCAGAAATGAAATACAGCAATAAAACAAACAGCTTCAGCAGCTCTGAATCAACATCTAGCTCCCAGTAATCTCCAATCAGTTACAGGCTTCAACAAGCATTAATCTCCATCTTCATGGCCTTCAGGCAAGGGCTTTGATCATCAGTTTCCTATAAGCAATGGCTTTTCTTCAAGTCTCCAATCTTCAGGGATGAACATTATTCAACAAGAGGAGAGGAATGTTAAACAGTAAAATGCCTACCAAAGGTGGCTCATTAACTGTTAACATTATGCAGACAGGTTTCTCTCAAAAGTTCTATCTTCCAAATACTTTCACTGATCCTTCCAAAGGAAGGAGGTGGATATTTGAAAGAGACTTTGAATCATAGAGAAAGGATGGATGCAGACAAGGCATTCCATGTTTGAGAAGCAAGCTTTCTAATCTAGAGCTCTGCCTAGCTCCTAAACCCTAGTCTCCTCAGCAGCTGCTAGCAAGAACCTCCTCTCCAACTCTGGCAGTTGTTCTTCAATCTCTGGATCTCCAATGGTCTTCATCTTCCCAAGTCTTCAGCTCTCCCAAGTCCCCAAACAATCCCAATACCCAAACAATCAAGCAATAATCCCCAGAGGGCACACCACACCAGTCAATCAGATATACAGTATATTAATAGCAGTAGGGGAATCCTGACTTTTTCTAAGGGATCTAATAACTACCCATAGCCCCTATAGTCCCATAACTAAACTAGTCAAACCCTAAGTCCTAAGGGAAAAGAATCAAATCTCCTAAGTCATCACTTAAAACCCTAGTTTTTATTCATGTTATTCACACTTACACTAAGCACCTAAATTTAATTTCTAAAAATGGGAACTAAATTGAATCTACAAGTTCAATGTCTAACCTAAACAACCTAAAAAAAATGGATGAAAAATATTGAAGCAATTAATAGAACAAAAAATAACAAAATCATGTATGAAATGAAATTATGTAAAATGTTATTTATTTAGAAAATATGGGAAAAATATCAAATAAAAAATAAAATGCCATTTTTATTTTTTATAATTTTCTTGACATCCTAAAGAAAAATATGCAAAAAGAATGAATTAAAAATGATGATTTTTCTATTTATTATGAATTTTTAAAAATGAATGAAAAATGAAAAGAAAATAATAAAGAAAATATAAAGAAATAGCCAGAGGGGGTGAGAATAGCAGGATACCCAAGTTCAGCGCGTTGGGCTTACTAAATTGGGGGGTGCGAATAGCTGTCTGAGCCCAATCCCCCCAATTAGTGAAACGGTGCGTTTTAATTTTTAAATTTTCCCACCAAACTCAGGCTACGCGTGGACCGTCCGATGCCACACTCCAGTCCAAGGTCAAACGTGCATCCTACGGCGTTGGAGTCATCATCAACCTTGGACTCCCTAGGGTTTCAGATATCCCCCATGCACGATTCCATCTTCAAGCATTCGGTTCTCCCTCATCTCCTCATGAAAATCAAAACTACAAACACCAAACTTGCTTCATTTTCTACGTAGAATGCAACTACATCATCAGTTCTTGCTAAAATTCGCCTAATCACTAAACACGATAGCTTTCCTTCCATGGCTGCTTCAATTCTGACCTTCACTAAACCCTAATTTCTTGCTAACAGAACACTCATCAACTATCACTGATCATGTTACACTAATCCAAATGAGTTATCACTCATTAATCTCTTAGTTATGGATCAAAACAGTTTCATGGCTCATGCAAGAATCTTCATCAATTCACACTAAAAGCTTCAGGATTACTCCTCTAACCACCTAGGTCACTATTATCCTAACAAACCTATGTCATGCTAACTACATCAGGCCAATTTGAATGGAGAACATACCTGGTATAATTTTGAAAAATAGAATGGTGAATCCTTCTCTTCGAGCTCAGCAATGCCTTAAACTTGATCAAGGTGCTTGGATCTTGATTCTGTATGCATCTACACTTGCTCAAACACTTTGGATTCTTGTAATGGATTCTTCTTGCACTTTTGAGAATGAACTTACAACACACGAATTTGGAACTATTTCCACTGGATCTTGCTTGAAACTGGTTATATGATGATTGTAGAGAATGATGGGATCAAGAATTTTGCAAAATGATCAAGATTTGTGGGGGTTTGAGTAGTTTATGCAAGAATGAGAAAATGGATGAAAATTGAGGTTTTTGCACAAATGGGAGCACCAACCCTTGCATGAATCAGCTTGTATGAATATATAGATGATGTTGGAACCTCCTAGAACATTGGAGAAATTTCCCTTGCATTTTTCCTTTTCAATTTGGATTATGTTACTTTCAATTCAAGCAACCATGGATAACTCACAAATTATGAACTAAGCTCAAAATTCCACTTTAGCCAATGTCTTTAAAATGCCTTTTCCATTCAAAATGACCTATAATTTTGCATCATTTGGCCAAGATATGAAAAATATCATTTTTTAAGCCATTTTCCTTCATTAAATTCAACAATTTTGAAACCTTGTGATATGATTCTTTCCAATCTCTCATGGTCACTTTTCTAGACTCAAAATGTCATTTTTAGCAAGTTTGATGTTGTAAGTTTTTCCATTTGAGGCCTCCTTGTATGAGTTTTGGACATAGGTTAAAATGACCTGTAATTCACAAATGACCAAAATACCCTTTGCTTGCCAAGACCATAAGTTGAGTTCCACACATCATATGAAGGCATACTATACCATTCTAGAAAGCTAAGACAATTAGTAACAATTCTTATGTTTACCAGAAATTCATTTGAAATCTCCTTGAGGGGTAAAAGTTGCTTGGGAGTCAAGTCACTTTCACAGACAAAATTTCAGATACCTCAGATGACCTGTAACTTGCAAGGACCATAACTTGAGTTCCATAAATCTCCTTGATGTCTTCCACCACTCAAATTAAAGGTCTTGAGATCCTATACAAGTTTTATGTTGACCAAGAAGCCATTTGAAGCTTGCATTTTGACTTATCTTGCTTGGAAATTTGACCTAAACTAGGGGATTTTACATAGAAACCCTAATTTAGAACCTCCTCTTCTCCTTGATTTCTCTTGATTTCTTCTTAGCATAACAACATATCATTATTCTCCATGTCAAATGATGAACCCCACACCTCTCCAATAGCCTTTAATTCCTTTCAATCAATCCTTTGACCTAGGGTTGACCCAGGGTTGACCCAGATGAAACCCTAGTTGACTGTCTTCCTCCACAACTCTTGTGACTACACCAATGACTTGTTTTCTTATCCAAATGACTTTCTAGGTCCTCCAAGATGTCTATATACTCCCCATGCTCAGCCCATAGCTCACAATTCTTTTGGTTGACCCACAGATACCCTCAGTTAGGAAACATACTCAATGCTTGATCTACTGACCTCTTCAACTTTCAACTTCTCTTCTGATGAATTGAATGAGATAAAATTAGGATAATAGCCTCTTGATAGGCCTCTAGAGATGATAATAATGATTGGACCCCTGTTGAATGACTTTCTATGCTTATGCTATGCAGATGAGTAACCTATGTACATGACTCTATATGCAAATGCTAATGATATTGAAACATAAACCAAGTGAATAAGGTTGAGCAAATTTTAGGGTGCAACAGCTGCCCCTATTCAAGCGACTTGGATCCGATTGGGTGAAGAGCGAACGGCCTTCAAACATTCGAGGTACGAGACGGTTGAATACTAAGAAACCCAGAAATTTGCCAACCGCAGAAATAAACTGCGCCACTGCTTGGGGAACGACATTCATCAGCTGAATCTGACTGTTACGACAACCCACTGATCTCGTAACGACCACGCTGGGGATAACAGATTGCTTACTTGTCCACATTAGGACTCTGTCTGTCATCAATACGAAGAAACCTCAACTAGAACCTGTCCACGTTAGGACTCCACTTGCTGTTAACCCAGAAAAATCTCGGCAACTCCGCTGGGGGATAGTTCGTATATATTCCAATAAATCGTCCACGTTAAGAATAGACTCTTCCACGTTAGGAATAACACCATCCACGTAAGGAATCATCTCTTCTGCATCTGTCCACGTCAGGACTAAACTTTCCATCTTTCCACGTCAGGATGCAATCCTCTTTTTCTGAATCCGTCCATGTAAGGGCCCCAATCTCTCCATGTAAGGAAACCAACTCTTTTCGATTTGCCTGCGTCATAACTACATTTTTCCACGTAAGGAATGCCATCTTAATCTGTCCACGTGAGGACTCCGCTCTTTCCACGTAAGGAATCCTCCTCCTATGTATCCGTGTAAGGACTCAATCTTTTCCACGTAAGGAACACGATCTCCTTTCCCCGTAAGGAGCCAATTCTCTGATTTGTCCACGTAAGGACTCCCATCTTTCCACGTAAGGACCTGAAGTTTCCCTCTTTCTTCCACGTAAGGAACACGCCTTCTTTCCACGTTAGGCATACTTCTTCTTCTGAATCCGTCCACGTCAGGACTAAATTTTCCACGTAAGGAATCTATCTTCTTCTTCCACGTTAGGAATAACTTCTTTGATGTGTCCGCGTCAGGACTCAATCTTTCCACGTAAGGAAACCCATTCTTTTCCACGTAAGGAATCTCATCTTTCCGCGTAAGGAATAAACTCGTCTTTCCACGTAAGGAGAACATCGTCCACGTTAGGACCCACCTTTCCACGTAAGGAATCACAATTTTAATCTGCCCTCGTAAGGACCCCCATCTTTCCACGTAAGGAATGAACTTGCTCTCCCATGTAAGGAACTGAAACTTCTTTTTCCACGTAAGGAATAGATTCGTCCACGTCAGGACTCATGTTTCGTCTTGATTTGTCCACGTAAGGACTACATCTTTTCTGCTGAGAAAATACATCTTGTCCCTGTCAGGACTCAGTTCTCCATTGATCCCAACTCACAAACTTCTTAGCACCGACGTGACAGCGACTTTGAGGCGGACTCTACTGGGGATATTTGGAAACCAAACTACCGGACGCCTGTTCTGATAACCGGCGGTGGCCTCTAAAATTCTGATTCATGGAACCTCTGATGACAACTAACTCTGCCTGGGAATAAAGAGAAACTTATCCTGATAACTCTGTGGGGAATACGGCCGAAACTGACATTATTATTGGATGTCCCATGCCGAGATCTTGAATGTTTAGTAGTTCATTTGAGCAAGAGTTCTCTTCACCTGAACTGCTAGAGTACAGAAACTGCTTCAGCAGAATAAATGCTGAAGATAATTCCGACTCCGTCGGGGATAGCCAGATGCTACAGAATTATTCCAGCAAAATAAATGCTGGAAGGGTGAAGTCGACTCAGCTGGGAAATTAGGACCTTAAACCAAACACCTTGTTGAAGTAGCATCCTGCTGGGGAATATAACTCTGCTGGGGAATAGCAGATGTGCACAGTACGATTGGATTTCGGCTGGAGAATGAACTGATATTACATGGTATCCCTGACAAAATAAATGACAGGATCCACCACCAACTCTGCTGGGGAGAGCCTTGATCCTCGATTTCCACTGGGAGGAAAGAACACTTGCTGAAAAGAGAATTCCGCTGGGGATGGGATGATTCTCTTGGGGAAAATTAACTGACTCCATCAGGGAAGAATAAATGACCTTGCGGGGAAAGGGAAACCGCCTGAATACAGCTCACCAATTTGGAAATATTAATCTTCTGAGGCTGCACCACCCTGCTTGAGATAAGGAATCCTTCTGGGGGACACCACACTGCCTGCATACAGCCTACAATCTTTGAATCGTCAATTCTGTTGAGGATGAACGACTTTGCGGGATAATCTTTTTGCACAAGCTACGACTAGCTGGAGAGTTCGATCCTTCTTCAGGAAGAACCTGCATGACCTGCGTAAGGGCTGAGTCTTTCGTTATTGCAATCTTTTGATCCTCTTCCTCGTACGGTTATGAAACCTGCAACAACACAAACAAGACACGACAAGCCTGTGCAACCAAATCAATTCAGGTTAGTGACGTTATTTTCAGTTAATTCAAAGCTTTAGCAACTGTTGGCAAGGGCCAGTGACGTTATGCACATGCTAGTTTCATCAAACTTAGGCGTTAATCATGCACAAAACAGTAAAGAACAGTGTCAAGTACTGAATAACGCATTTTATTGATTGGGCCCCTGAATGGGCGGAATTTTTTTTGTACACGGGATGTAACTCCTGAAAAGAGGAAGCTACACAAAGCAAATATACAAGTATACAAGTATGCCCAAGAAGCATAAATATTGACAACTTAAATTTATACACATGTCGGCAACGGGATGCAGATGAACACCACGAACTGATCCTCCCATGACTCGCCCGACTCTAATGCTTTCCCGGTATCCCCACTTCTGAAGAGATTGTATCAGATAACTGACTCCTTAAATGTATTCTCCCGCATTGATGTTTTTTGCAATTATCAAATTCGGACGGCAGTCATTTGCTTTTCAAATCCCTAACTTTTGCGTGAACCGCCCTTTACGGGTTTTCAGTTCACCGGGATACCCCTTTTTGCCGAAGTCGCCCAGTGTAGGTTTTCAACTTCGCGGGTGTACATTTTTCAATTTTATCCCTAATTTTTTCCCGAACCTTTCATTCTGTTTTTGGTTCGCCAGGATGCCCCATTTTTGCCTGGACTCTCTTTTTTTGTCCAGCGGGTCTATTTTAAGCAAAGTATTTTTTAACTGCGTCCGAATTCACAGGCGACGTAAAGTCTTCACCATCCATAGTGGACAACAACAACGCTCCTCCTGAAAATACTTTCCTGACAACGTATGGCCCTTCGTAGTTGGGGGTCCACTTGCCCCTGTGATCTGCTTGCGGCGGGAGAATCCTTTTCAGCACAAGGTCGCCCGTCTGAAAGCTTCGTGGATGTATCTTCTTGTCGTACGCTTTCTTCATTCGGCTCTGGTACAAACGACCGTATGCTAGAGAAGCTAGCCTCTTCTCATCCATCAAACTCAGTTGATTCAACCTGTCTTTCACCCATTCTGCCTCGTCCAGCTGAACGTCTCGCAATACCCTCAGAGAAGGGATCTCGACTTCTAATGGTAGCACCGCTTCCATTCCGTATACCAACGAGAACGGAGTTGCCCCGGTTGATGTGCGTACCGTCGTACGATAACCGTGCAGAGCAAAAGGTAGCATCTCATGCCAATCCTTATAGGTCACGACCATTTTCTGAACAATCTTCTTGATATTCTTATTGGCCGCCTCTACAGCGCCATTCATCTTGGGTCGGTAAGGTGAGGAGTTGTGATGTTCGATCTTGAAATTCTGACAGAGCTCCTTCATCATTTTGTTGTTCAGGTTTGAACCATTGTCCGTGATTATCCGCTCGGGGATCCCGTATCGGCAAATGATATCTCTCTTGATGAATCTGGCCACCACTTGCTTTGTTACATTTGCGTATGACGCCGCTTCCACCCACTTGGTGAAATAATCGATTGCTACTAGGATGAACCGATGCCCGTTAGAAGCTGTCGGCTCGATCTTTCCAATCATATCTATTCCCCACATCGAGAATGGCCATGGAGATGACATCACATTTAGAGGACTCGGAGGCACATGTATCTTGTCAGCATAGATTTGGCACTTGTGGCACTTCCTGGCAAACTTGAAACAATCAGTTTCCATCGTCAGCCAAAAGTAACCTGCCCTCAGCAGCTTTCTCGTCATAGCATGCCCACCAGCATGCGTACCAAAGGTACCTTCGTGAATTTCCTCCATGAGCAGCTTTGCCTCTTTCTCGTCTACACAACGCAACAGCACCAAATCGTGGTTTCTTCTGTATAATACGCCATCCGGGTTCAAATAGAAATTGCCTGCTAACCTCCTGAGAGTCTTCTGATCTTGACTGGATGCCCCAGCCGGATACTCTTTATTCTTCAGGAAATTAAGGATATCGAAATACCATGGTTTGCCATCAGATGCTTCATCAATAGCAAATACATAAGCTGGCCTGTCAAGCCGAGAGATGACGATTCGGGGAGCCTTATTCCAGAAGTTGACTTTGTACATGGAAGACAGAGTGGCCAGGGCGTCAGCCATTTGATTTTCTGCCCGCGGTACGTGATGCAATTCAACCTTGTCGAAGAAGGGCAACAATCTCCTTGCATAATTCATGTAATGTATCAAATTGGGCTGCCGTGTCTCCCATTCCCCTCTGATCTGATTCACCACCAGAGCTGAATCTCCGTATACATCCAGATTTTTGATTCGCAAATCAATGGCTTCTTCAAGCCCCATTATACAAGCTTCGTATTCGGCCTCATTGTTGGTAACAGCAAAGGTCAATCGGGCAGTAAACGGGATGTGCGACCCGTGTGGCGTAGTGATGATTGCCCCTATTCCACTACCATAAGCATTCACAGCTCCGTCAAATATCATCTTCCATTTAGAACCCAACTCTGGCCCCTCGTCTGGCAACGGCTCTTCACAATCTTTCATCTTTAGGTACATGATATCCTCGTCAGGAAAATCAAATCTCATCGATTGGTACTCTTCAATAGGCTGCTCCGCCAGATACTCAGACAGCACACTCCCCTTTATAGCCTTTTGCGAGACGTATTGAATATCATATTCAGTCAAGACCATCTGCCAACGGGCAATTCTACCTGACAACGCCTGCTTTTCAAATACGTATTTGATAGGATCCATCTTCGAGATGAGCATGGTTGTATGATTCAGCATGTACTGCCTCAAACGCTTGGCGGCCCAGGCTAGCGCGCAACAAGTTTTCTCTAGCATTGAATATCGAGATTCACAATCTGTAAATTTCTTACTCAGGTAATAGATCGCATGCTCTTTTCTCCCTGTCTCGTCGTGTTGACCGAGAACACAACCCATGCTTCCCTCAAGAACCGTCAAATACATTATCAAGGGTCTACCTGCCACTGGGGGTATCAGAATGGGAGGTTCCTGCAAATACTGCTTTATTTTATCGAACGCCTTTTGACAATTTTCGTTCCACGTTACTGCTTGATCTTTCTTCAACAGCTTGAATAATGGTTCACACGTGGCCGTTAGGTGAGATATGAACCGAGCAATGTAGTTCAACCTCCCTAAAAACCCGCGCACCTCTTTCTCTGTTTTAGGCGTCGGCATTTCTTGAATCGCTTTTATTTTAGCAGGATCGACCTCTATTCCTCTTTCGCTTACGATAAACCCCAGCAGTTTACCCGATCTCACCCCGAAGGTGCATTTGTTAGGGTTCAGCCTCAGCCTGAACTTCCTAAGCCTTTTAAATAACTTCAGCAGATTTACCAGATGCTCTTCCTCCGTCTGGGATTTGGCAATCATATCGTCAACATAAACTTCGATCTCTTTATGCATCATATCATGGAAAAGAGTCGTCATCGCACGCTGATATGTTGCCCCAGCATTTTTCAAACCAAAGGGCATCACTTTGTAGCAAAATGTTCCCCAAGGCGTTATGAAAGTAGTCTTCTCCATATCCTCTGGCGCCATTTTAATTTGGTTGTAGCCCGAAAAGCCATCCATGAAGGAGAATACGGAGTATTGAGCGGTATCATCAACTAACACGTCAATATGAGGAAGTGGATAATCGTCTTTTGGGCTTGCTTTATTCAAATCTCGATAATCCACGCACATTCGAACCTTGCCATCTTTCTTTGGCACTGGTACGATGTTGGCAACCCATGAAGGATACTTCGTCACAGCCAGGAAACCGGCGTCCCACTGTTTTTGAACTTCCTCTTTGATCTTCATTGCCATATCTGGTCGAGTTCTGCGAAGCTTTTGTTTGACCGGCGGGCAATCTTCTTTCAGTGGCAGGCGATGCACAACCATGTCTGTATCGAGCCCTGGCATATCTTCATACGACCAAGCGAATACATCACTATACTCTCGGAGCATTTCAACCAGTCTTCGCTTGATATCACTCTGCAGTGCGGCTCCGATACGAATATTCTTCTCAACCCCTTCCGACCCCAAGTTGATAATTTCGATGACCTCGTCGTGAGGCAGAATGGCTCTTTCCTCTTGCTTCACCAACCAAGACAGTTCTTCAGGAACATCACTATCTTCGACAACCTCTCCTTCGGCCTGAAATACCGGGTGCTCAAAGTCGGGACGAGTCATAGGTGGTTCAAGGATGTTATCTGAACATGTTATCCTGCAAAAGGAATGGTTAAGTGCTTCAAAATGCGTATAAAGCGAACAACCACGTTACCATTTTATTGAAAAATATAAAACAAGAAAGACAGGGATTACAGTATTTGCACATGAAAAAACGCCATTTATTTAATGATTGACACGCAATGTTCATAACAACACAGCCCTAAGCAAATCCTGATGCCCCGAGCAAGACATCAGATTATTCAACAATTAATAAAGCAAAGCATTACTGTTTAAAAGTCACAGGAACAAGCTCCTGAATAGACCAGTTGCACAGTCCTTGTCCTGGCGCGCTTGGCTGAATCCAGGCATCCATATCACAGTCGCTGTCTCCTTCATCAGACTCCGAAGCAGCATTGACGGTTTCATGACACACCCCACTGGCAGAGATGGTGATTGGCCTTCTGAAACGGGGTGCCCCCACGGAAGGAGTTGATGACGACGGTTGGTATCCCAGCCCGAACCGGTCCATCTTCACAGGAATGTCCAGCATTTTGCCCCAGCCCTTTGCTTCTCCTGCTTCTACTAGAGCTTTAGCTTCTTTATACGATGAGACGGCTATCTCCGACGCTTTGCTCGGCCCGGGACCTTTGTCCTTGATGCGCAAACCTTCAAATGCCTGGCAGGGTGTTTCGTGGATTTCTCCGTCGACCTCCACATATTTAAATGACGACAGATGGCTGACCAGGATGTCCTCTTCTCCGCATACGGTGACTACGCTGTCTCCGACCATATATTTCAACTTCTGATGTAGGGTAGACGTGACTGCCCCCGCCCCATGAATCCAAGGTCTTCCAAGCAAGCAGCTGTACGCAGGCTGTATATCCATGATATAAAACTCAGTTGCAAACACCTCCGGCCCCACCTGTAGAGGCAATGTGATCGACCCAAAGACTGTTCTCCGCGTGCCATCAAACGCTCTGACTACCAAGTCACTGGGCGTACACAAGATTCCTCTAACATCCAGCTTCATCATCGCCTTCTTGGGCAGCACATTCAAAGACGATCCGGTGTCAACCAACACGTGCGACATTACTGATCCTCTACACTCGACAGATACGTGCAGCGCCATATTATGATCTCTTCCTTTCGGGGTCAAGTCAAAATCAGTAAAGCCCAAGCTGTGGCCTGCATTCACATGTGCCAACACTCCTTCCAGCTGATTCACGGAGACGTCTTGAGGTACAAAAGAAGTATCCAGGACTTTCAGCAAAGCATTTCTGTGAGCTTCCGAACACAACAGCAATGACAGGATAGATATTTTGGACGGCGTCTGCTGCAGATGCTCCACAATCTTATAATCACTTTTTCGAATCAAACGCATGAACTCTTCTACGTCTTTCGATGCCGATTCTTTGTCACTTGCTTGCGCTGGGACATTCTCAACTGCTTTCCCTTTTCCTTTAGCTAGTCTTTCGGCCTCCACTTCAGGGGATATAAAGATCCTACCACTTCTTGTCATACCTCCCGACCCAACAACATTATCCACAGTCTCGGCTGGCTGCTTATTAACATCAATTTTTATTCCGTCACAATATACTTCCAACCCATATGACCATGGGACTGCTTTTGTGTTCTCGTACGGGATCGGCCCGGCCTTAGTTATGGTGATCGGTGGGCGCTGAGCTGGTGCTGCGATAGTGATCGTCTTCCGAGGAATCGTTACCGTAGCCACATCATTACGATCATCTGCCACTGCCCCTGCGGGCTCTTCAGTTGCTGCTTGGCCAAACTGCAATGTACCTCCATCAATTAAAGCCTGAATTCCTTTCTTCAAATCATCACACCCCCCAGCTAGGGCCCAACATTCTAAGCAATACTCGTTACATCCTGGGTAAACACCCCCTTGTAACAGTCGGCTCTTTATCTCGCTCAGCGGCGTCTTTAAATCTTCAACATTCATAATCAGATTCAACCCCTCCTCAGTCAGAATGGCGTTTGCCCCATGATTAGGCATGGGTTTCTGGACTATATTCGGACCTGCCGTTCCGAAATTGATAGTCTTGTTGTCCAAAAGGTCCTGCACAACATGCTTAAAAGCATGGCAACCCTCTATATCGTGGCCCGGGGCCCCAGAATGAAACTCACAGTGCCTGCTTGCGTCATAACCAAATGGGGGAGCTCCCGTTATCGGTGCCAGAGTTCTTTTCTCTACCAGGTTCAATCCCAACAATGTCTGCAACAAATCTGCATAGGTTGAGGGAGGCTTCTCAAACACTCTTCTTGGTTTACTACCCTGGAATCTTCGCTGAGCCTGCTGTGCCCCCTGCTGAGGCTGCTGCTGGACCGGCTGTTGTTGCTGGAGTGGTTGTTGTTGATACGGGATAGTAACACTCGCCACCTGCTGCGGCTGACGATATTGACCTCGTCCCCTGCCTCGGCCTCGGCCTCGGCCTCCAAATACTGCGCTTGCCTCGCCCTGACGGCGCCCACCAAAAGCCTTCCTATTACTGCCAGATGCAGTCGATTCCTCAACCTAGAATTTTCCTTGCTTAATGTTACGTTCAATCTTTTCTCCCATCAGAATGAGGTCTGAAAAACTGGCCAGAGATGTGTGAAACAACATATCATGAAACAGACCGGTGAATGTGCCAACAAACATGTCATTCATTTCCTTATCTTCTACAGGAGGACGGACCCGGGCAGCCATATCGCGCCACCTTTGCGCGTACTCTTTAAAGCTCTCCCCCTTCTTCTGCGACAGCCCTGCCAATTGGACCCGATTGGGCGCCAAATCGCTATTATACTTGTAGTGAGCTACAAATGCCTCTGCCAATTGCTTCCATGTCTTGATATCAGTTGGCTCCAACCCCATGTACCACTCTAGGGAAGGGCCTGACAAACTATCTTGAAAGAAATGCATTAGCATTCTCTCATCAGTTGAGTATGCAGACATCTTTCTGTAATAAGCTCGTACATGCACTTTTGGACATGTGTCTCCTTTATACTTGTCAAACGCAGGAGCTTTGAATTTAATTGGCACCCTCAAGCCAGGTACCAAGCCCATTGTTGCCATATCCAAACCCACAGCACTTTGGTTCAGGACTCCCCTCATCTGCTCTTCTAGCATTCTGATCTTCTGGGAGTCATCCATCGGCCCTTCGAAACCTCCGCCGGAGAAAGCGTCCTCCTGCTGATCTTCTTGCCACATACCATTTCCAGCCCCATACCCGTCATATCCATTATTACGTCCAGCTCTGATCTGATTCATCCCCGGACCTCGGCCTCTGTTGCCGTACCCTTGAACTCCTCCAACAGGACCAAAAGCCATAAATCCAGCACCGTTTCCATTTCCAAAACCTCCGTAACCCTGGTTGGTCGCGCCATAACCGTCCTGCCCAAAGCCCTGAGCATTAAAGCCATATTTCCCAGTGTTATCGAATCCCTGATCGTTGAATCCGAATCCGGCGTTGACAAAGCCGTTGCCTCCCATATTATCACCCATGTTGATATCACCAAGCCCAACGTTATGGATAGCAGTCTCGTTTCCAACTCCGACGTTACCATTCACAGCAGCGGTAGCGTTGTTGACATTAGCAGCAGGTGTATTGACTACAGGTGGAGCCACTGGCGTGAGAGTGCCGTCTCCATGAACAGTATCGACCCGTACAGACTGATGATCCTCGTTACCGTGACCAGCATTTCGAGCCAACAGAGGCTGGACCATGGCCTGCAAATTCTCCTGCCCTTTTGCAATAGCTTCCATGGTCTGCATAAAGAGAGCGAGCTTCTCGCGCACATCTTGCATCTCGTTCTGCATTTGATCCATGATTCTTCGACAGTTGGTGCGGGTAGAATAGCGGTGCGGGTGCTGATCTGCAATCCTGGTAAAATACCCGGTACAGAGCAGGAAATCAGACACTTATTCAAAGATTACCTGTAATGCAATATGAATATGAATGCAATGCAATGTGTCTGTGCATTAGGGAAATTCATTCCCCCAGTTCTAGTGTGAAGGTGCCAGTGCGGTGACAGTGCTGACAATAGGAATATCGGAGCTGAATCATAGAAGGCCTCATATATTGCAGGGAAAATCAATAAGCCCAGAGTACAATATCACTGAGAGTACAAAGAAGGCATGACCTCAACCAACAATCCTGGTGATGGTCAGCACTATGCAAATAAAGCATACAAATTACTATATGAAATGATCAAATCCTCCCAAAAGTCTGGTACTCTTCTATCAACTTCTTGGTCTCTGGATGGCTTGGTCGATCAAGCATCCCTTCAACAAGTTGGTTTCTCTTCTTAAGAACACGGCGCACGTCTTCAGCAGTTTCTTCCCATGTTGCTTCTCCGAAGCAATCTTCTAGCTTTCGCTTCTGAGACACCGCTTCATCTCTGCATTTGATTGCCTTGTTCAGTGCATGCTGGACACTGTACCGGGTCATCACTTCTTCCTCACACTTCTTGATGCTAGACTTCAACTTTTCTTCGAGGTCGGAGATTTGCTGCTTCAGCTTGTCTTCTCTCATCTTATTGTTGGTGAGAGTAGCATTCCAAGTCTTATTGCAAGAGGAAATTTCTCGGTGTGCTGCGTCAAGCGCCTTCTTTTTGGCTTCCAGCATGTTATGGGAGCTTCTGAACTCTTGCCCCAGACGTTCGCGCTTCTTCTTTTCCTCAGTCAACTCAGCCCCTAACCTGTTTAACAGCTCGATTTGTTGTTGGAAAGCATATACGGCCTTGTTTTTCTCACTGCGTACTTGAGCTAGCTCTTGCTCTAACCCTTCGTTGATCTTCATCAAGGCTTCCTTTTCCTTCACAACTTGCTCGTAGGCCTCCCTAGAAACAGTGGTTGGCTCTTCTGCCGGGACGGGAATAGTGACGGGTGCAGCGGGAATTGGCATTAATAACTGACTTGCTCTTTCCTGGATCCAAACCCTGTAAGGCCCATAAGCCTGGCAATCGTTCTTACCTAACAGTGGCTTCCCTTTGCGGTTAATACGTGTCCAGGCATGTTGCAACTTGGCTAATAACTCCCCCTTCACGTCACCTGTGAAGTACAGAGATTCCCGTACTTCTTCCTCCTGAGGTGGATTCTTCAGTGCATATCCGAACTGACGAATGAATAGAGAAGGGTTGTAATTGATACACCCTTTTCTTCCTATCAGCGGCACATTAGGGTACCCAGAACAGCTGAAGATGAGCTCAGATCCCAACAGGTCTCGATCAAACCACACAACGTCTTCGGAATATAGCCTCATCAGGCGCTCTGACCAACTGGCTGAGGTTGCACTGTCCACAAATGGTCCCTTCATGGGGAGATGACTTTTGAACCACATATTTAATAGAGGAGCACAGCAGTAAACAACTTTTCCCCTTCGGTTTTTGTTCTTGTAGTGCAATGAGTGGTAGAAGTCTCCGATCAACGTTGGCACTGGGTTGCCTGCAGCAAACAGATAGAAAGCATCCAGATCTACGAAGTTGGGCAAGTTAGGAAACAACACAATTCCATAAATGCATAAAGCCAAAATAGCATTGAAAACCACCCAACAGCCGTTCTTGGCGTACTCTTGAGCCTTGCCAACCAGAAAATCTAGAGAGAAACCGGGAACCCCAAGCCAAGAAGTCACCAACAACTCAGCAGCATTCATATGCAAGGCTTTGGCTAAGTCCTCCAACTTGGGCTCAGCAGCAGAGTGAATAAAGGGAACCTTGTTCTGCACGGGAAGCTCAGTAAACTCCACATACTCCTCAATGGTAGGCCCTAGAATGAAGTCAGCAAACGTAAAGCATCTCAATGCGGGGTCATAGAACTGCATCAAGGTGTATAGCCCGTTCATCTCATCAGCCGTGGGCTTGCAGACTAATCTCAGTAATCTCCCATGACTCATTCTGAAGCTTCTCCTAACCTCCTCATCGGCAAGAGATATCAGACCAAGCAAAGAAGTAATATCAGGTGAAGGCAGCTTATACGCAACTGTCTTCCTCAAACCAGCCATAATCAATACTCAGAAGTCTGGGCACTAGAACCGGGGAATATGCAAATGCACCTGCAGCACAGACACACGTTAGTGAAATGCAAGTGGTAATGGATATGCAGGCGATGCAATGCAAGTAACATGCAACAGGGACCAAAGCTGTAGCTGAATAGCCTGAACCCAATCAGGAAAGGTCTCAGATAGACCATCCAGAAGTCATCAAACCCTGGTCTCGGACAGACCTAAAACAAAGCTCCAATACTGGCCTCTGACAGACCTCAAACCATAATTCCCACTGGTCTCTGGTAGACCTCAAATCACATCTCCAATTGGTCTCTGACAGACCTCAAAACACTCCAACTGGTCTCTGACAGACCTCAGAACACCTCTCCAAATGGTCTCTGACAGACCTCCTAACTCTCCATAAATACCCAGGATCTCTGATCAAGAAATAACCGGTAGTCTGAAGGTCTAGTTACCTGCATAACCCCAAACCCTCTCACAGGTGGATGTCCTAGTAACTGACAAAGGTATGGCATCCTATGCGGTCGTCGGCGTCACAGACTTTCAGGGTTGATGATACGATTCCCAGAAGGAGTGGCATCATCAAATCCTGAAGAGGCCTCACTTAGCCAACTTCCAAATGATCGGTTCCCGGAGTCGACAATTCAGCTGACCAACAACCCCTTCGACCCAAAGGGTAGAAAAAGAAGCCAACCAGAAGAACCTCGTCCGAGTGTAGATTTCATGAGACACTAATGCAAGCAAAGCCGGCACGCGCCCACTACTTTCTACTCTAATTCTAGGTGCACTCAAGCCCAGGTCCGGCTTATCTCTCAATATCAGAACACCCGTCACCCCTCAATACAACAATAATAAACAATATACATAATGCTGAAAATAAAGGTCAGAAATATAAATCCATACAAAATCCTCGACGGGAAAACAAGCGCTAGGACTGACTCGCTCAAAGGGACGTTGGATCCCAAATGCATAAGAACCATCGCAGTTCTTAGCAGCCAGGGGACGTTGGATCCCCAGCAGAGTCGCCAGCTGTCGCTACTGCGAAAATCGGCGCCGGCTGAACAGAAGAGTCGCCACCGTGCGTTATTTATCCCACGGGAGGGAAAGGAAACGCTCAGAGTAAACCTCGCACAACACGGGAAAGGTATGGTCGTCGCAACCAAAACCTGGATTCGGGAGTCGGTTACGCAAGGGGAAGGTATTAGCACCCCTCACGTCCGTCGTACTCGACGGGATCCACGCTCGTTTTCGGGTATGGATTGTTATTCTATCTAAACTACAGGTCAAGGGTTAAAAGAAAAGAAAATGAGAATAAAATGACTCGGCAAAGTATCGCACTTTATGCCTACGTATTCCCGCCTGGAACGAGAAATCAGAGTCAACGTAGTTCGCCTACCTACGGGAAAGGAGGGGAAGGTTGCTCGTTAGGATATCGCATCCTATGCCTACGTACTTCCACACGGCATGGAAGATCAGAGCAAACGTAGTTCGGGCCACGTACGACACAAGTCTGTCTTGGTTGATTTTATTCCTTCTGAAAAAGGTTTTTCTGATTAACAGTCCCGGCGGACAAAAATGACGTCTTGATGAGTTCACATTCTTTTACGGAAGAAGTGTCTTTTATTGTGTTTGAAATCTTTATGGTGTTTTTCTGTTTGTTTTGAGAAAGAAAGAGACAAAACTCTACCCTATGGTTGCGAAGGGAAACAAACTAACCTAATGTTATCATGCATGGGTTAAGACCTAGTGTCTATCATGCTCCTCTCTTGCACAGAGAGAAACAAAGATCCTAAGGGATAGGCATAAATAGAAACAATAACAGATATAATAAAGCGATAAAATGCATGGATGCAGCAGTACAAGCGAGGCAAGGGAGTCCCACTCAACCTCGAACCTAGAAAACAATAGGCAAAAGTGAACAGACTTCACTTTCAACCCAGCAGGGTAAACAGCAAACAATACAGTCCAGAAAACCAATCAATACATCAGAAATGAAATACAGCAATAAAACAAACAGCTTCAGCAGCTCTGAATCAACATCTAGCTCCCAGTAATCTCCAATCAGTTACAGGCTTCAACAAGCATTAATCTCCATCTTCATGGCCTTCAGGCAAGGGCTTTGATCATCAGTTTCCTATAAGCAATGGCTTTTCTTCAAGTCTCCAATCTTCAGGGATGAACATTAGTCAACAAGAGGAGAGGAATGTTAAACAGTAAAATGCCTACCAAAGGTGGCTCATTAACTGTTAACATTATGCAGACAGGTTTCTCTCAAAAGTTCTATCTTCCAAATACTTTCACTGATCCTTCCAAAGGAAGGAGGTGGATATTTGAAAGAGACTTTAAATCATAGAGAAAGGATGGATGCAGACAAGGCATTCCATGTTTGAGAAGCAAGCTTTCTAATCTAGAGCTCTGCCTAGCTCCTAAACCCTAGTCTCCTCAGCAGCTGCTAGCAAGAACCTCCTCTCCAACTCTGGCAGTTGTTCTTCAATCTCTAGATCTCCAATGGTCTTCATCTCCCCAAGTCTTCAGCTCTCCCAAGTCCCCAAACAATCCCAATACCCAAACAATCAAGCAATAATCCCCAAAGGGCACACCACACCAGTCAATCAGATATACAGTATATTAATAGCAGTAGGGGAATCCTAACTTTTTCTAAGGGATCTAATAACTACCCATAGCCCCTATAGTCCCATAACTAAACTAGTCAAACCCTAAGTCCTAAGGGAAAAGAATCAAATCTCCTAAGTCATCACTTAAAACCCTAGTTTTTATTCATGTTATTCACACTTACACTAAGCACCTAAATTTAATTTCTAAAAATGGGAACTAAATTGAATCTACAAGTTCAATGTCTAACCTAAACAACCTAAAAAAAATGGATGAAAAATATTGAAGCAATTAATAGAACAAAAAATAACAAAATCATGTATGAAATGAAATTATGTAAAATGTTATTTATTTAGAAAATATGGGGAAAATATCAAATAAAAAATAAAATGCCATTTTTATTTTTTATAATTTTCTTGACATCCTAAAGAAAAATATGCAAAAAGAATGAATTAAAAATGATGATTTTTCTATTTATTATGAATTTTTAAAAATGAATGAAAAATGAAAAGAAAATAATAAAGAAAATATAAAGAAATAGCCAGAGGGGGTGAGAATAGCAGGATACCCAAGTTCAGCGCGTTGGGCTTACTAAATTGGGGGGGTGCGAATAGCTGTCTGAGCCCAATCCCCCCAATTAGTGAAACGGTGCGTTTTAATTTTTAAATTTTCCCACCAAACTCAGGCTACGCGTGGACCGTCCGATGCCACACTCCAGTCCAAGGTCAAACGTGCATCCTACGGCGTTGGAGTCATCATCAACCTTGGACTCCCTAGGGTTTCAGATATCCCCCATGCACGATTCCATCTTCAAGCATTCGGTTCTCCCTCATCTCCTCATGAAAATCAAAACTACAAACACCAAACTTGCTTCATTTTCTACGTAGAATGCAACTACATCATCAGTTCTTGCTAAAATTTGCCTAATCACTAAACACGATAGCTTTCCTTCCATGGCTGCTTCAATTCTGACCTTCACTAAACCCTAATTTCTTGCTAACAGAACACTCATCAACCATCACTGATCATGTTACACTAATCCAAATGAGTTATCACTCACTAATCTCTTAGTTATGGATCAAAACAGTTTCATGGCTCATGCAAGAATCTTCATCAATTCACACTAAAAGCTTCAGGATTACTCCTCTAACCACCTAGGTCACTATTATCCTAACAAACCTATGTCATGCTAACTACATCAGGCCAATTTGAATGGAGAACATACCTGGTATAATTTTGAAAAACAGAATGGTGAATCCTTCTCTTCGAGCTCAGCAATGCCTTAAACTTGATCAAGGTGCTTGGATCTTGATTCTGTATGCATCTACACTTGCTCAAACACTTTGGATTCTTGTAATGGATTCTTCTTGCACTTTTGAGAATGAACTTACAACACACGAATTTGGAACTATTTCCACTGGATCTTGCTTGAAACTGGTTATATGATGATTGTAGAGAATGATGGGATCAAGAATTTTGCAACATGATCAAGATTTGTGGGGGTTTGAGTAGTTTATGCAAGAATGAGAAAATGGATGAAAATTGAGGTTTTTGCACAAATGGGAGCACCAACCCTTGCATGAATCAGCTTGTATGAATATATAGATGATGTTGGAACCTCCTAGAACATTGGAGAAATTTCCCTTGCATTTTTCCTTTTCAATTTGGATTATGTTACTTTCAATTCAAGCAACCATGGATAACTCACAAATTATGAACTAAGCTCAAAATTCCACTTTAGCCAATGTCTTTAAAATTCCTTTTCCATTCAAAATGACCTATAATTTTGCATCATTTGGCCAAGATATGAAAAATATCATTTTTTAAGCCATTTTCCTTCATTAAATTCAACAATTTTGAAACCTTGTGATATGATTCTTTCCAATCTCTCATGGTCACTTTTCTAGACTCAAAATGTCATTTGGAGCAAGTTTGATGTAGTAAGTTTTTCCATTTGAGGCCTCCTTGTATGAGTTTTGGACATAGGTTAAAATGACCTGTAATTCACAAATGACCAAAATACCCTTTGCTTGCCAAGACCATAAGTTGAGTTCCACACATCATATGAAGGCATACTATACCATTCTAGAAAGCTAAGACAATGAGGAACAATTATTATGTTTACCAGAAATTCATTTGAAATCTCCTTGAGGGCTAAAAGTTGCTTGGAAGTCAAGTCACTTTCACAGACAAAATTTCAGATACCTCAGATGACCTGTAACTTGCAAGGACCATAACTTGAGTTCCATAAATCTCCGTGATGTCTTCCACCACTCAAATTAAAGGTCTTGAGATCCTCTACAAGTTTTATGTTGACCAAGAAGCCATTTGAAGCTTGCATTTTGACTTATCTTGCTTGGAAATTTGACCTAAACTAGGGGATTTTACATAGAAACCCTAATTTAGAACCTCCTCTTCTCCTTGATTTCTCTTGATTTATTCTTAGCATAACAACATATCCTTATTCTCCATGTCAAATGATGAACCCTACACCTCTCCAATAGCCTTTAATTCCTTTCAATCAATCCTTTGACCTAGGGTTGACCCAGGGTTGACCCAGATGAAACCCTAGTTGACTGTCTTCCTCCACAACTCTTGTGACTACACCAATGACTTGTTTTCTTATCCAAATGACTTTCTAGGTCCTCCAAGATGTCTATATACTCCCCATTCTCAGCCCATAGCTCACAATTCTTTTGGTTGACCCACAGATACCCTCAGTTAGGAAACATACCCAATGCTTGATCTACTGACCTCTTCAACTTTCAACTTCTCTTCTGATGAATTGAATGAGATAAAATTAGGATAATAGCCTCTTGATAGGCCTCTAGAGATGATAATAATGATTGGACCCCTGTTGAATGACTTGCTATGCTTATGCTATGCAGATGAGTAACCTATGTACATGACTCTATATGCAAATGCTAATGATATTGAAACATAAACCAAGTGAATAAGGTTGAGCAAATTTTAGGGTGCAACAGCTGCCCCTATTCAAGCGACTTGGACCCGATTGGGTGAAGAGCGAACGGCCTTCAAACATTCGAGGTACGAGACGGTTGAATACTAAGAAACCCGGAAATTTGCCAACCGCAGAAATAAACTGCGCCACTGCTTGGGGAACGACATTCATCAGCTGAATCTGACTGTTACGACAACCCACTGATCTCGTAACGACCACGCTGGGGATAACAGATTGCTTGCTTGTCCACATTAGGACTCTATCTGTCATCAATACGAAGAAACCTCAACTAGAACCTGTCCACGTTAGGACTCCACTTGCTGTTAACCCAGAAAAATCTCGGCAACTCCGCTGGGGGATAGTTCGTTTATATTCCAATAAATCGTCCACGTTAAGAATAGACTCTTCCACGTTAGGAATAACACCATCCACGTAAGGAATCATCTCTTCTGCATCTGTCCACGTCAGGACTAAACTTTCCATCTTTCCACGTCAGGATGCAATCCTCTTTTTCTGAATCCGTCCATGTAAGGGCCCCAATCTCTCCATGTAAGGAAACCAACTCTTTTCGATTTGCCTGCGTCATGACTACATTTTTCCACGTAAGGAATGCCATCTTAATCTGTCCACGTGAGGACTCCGCTCTTTCCACGTAAGGAATCCTCCTCCTATGTATCCGCGTAAGGACTCAATCTTTTCCACGTAAGGAACACGATCTCCTTTCCCCGTAAGGAGCCAATTCTCTTATTTGTCCACGTAAGGACTCCCATCTTTCCACGTAAGGACCTAAAGTTTCCCTCTTTCTTCCACGTAAGGAACACGCCTTCTTTCCACGTTAGGCATACTTCTTCTTCTGAATCCGTCCACGTCAGGACTAAATTTTCCACGTAAGGAATCTATCTTCTTCTTCCACGTTAGGAATAACTTCTTTGATGTGTCCGCGTCAGGACTCAATCTTTCCACGTAAGGAAACCCATTCTTTTCCACGTAAGGAATCTCATCTTTCCGCGTAAGGAATAAACTCGTCTTTCCACGTAAGGAGAACATCGTCCACGTTAGGACCCACCTTTCCACGTAAGGAATCACAATTTTAATCTGCCCCCGTAAGGACCCCCATCTTTCCACGTAAGGAATGAACTTGCTCTCCCATGTAAGGAACTGAAACTTCTTTTTCCACGTAAGGAATAGATTCGTCCACGTCAGGACTCATGTTTCGTCTTGATTTGTCCACGTAAGGACTACATCTTTTCTGCTGAGAAAATACATCTTGTCCCTGTCAGGACTCAGTTCTCCATTGATCCCAACTCACAAACTTCTTAGCACCGACGTGACAGCGACTTTGAGGCGGAATCTACTGGGGATATTTGGAAACCAAACTACCGGACGCCTGTTCTGATAACCGGCGGTGGCCTCTGAAATTCTGATTCATGGAACCCCTGATGACAACTAACTCTGCCTGGGAATAAAGAGAAACTTATCCTGATAACTCTGTGGGGAATACGGCCGAAACTGACATTATTATTGGATGTCCCATGCCGAGATCTTGAATGTTTAGTAGTTCATTTGAGCAAGAGTTCTCTTCACCTGAACTGCTAGAGTACAGAAACTGCTTCAGCAGAATAAATGCTGAAGATAATTCCGACTCCGCCGGGGATAGCCAGATGCTACAGAATTATTCCAGCAAAATAAATGCTGGAAGGGTGAAGTCGACTCAGCTGGGAAATTAGGACCTTAAACCAAACACCTTGTTGAAGTAGCATCCTGCTGGGGAATATAACTCTGCTGGGGAATAGCAGATGTGCACAGTACGATTGGATTTCGGCTGGAGTATGAACTGATATTACATGGTATCCCTGACAAAATAAATGACAGGATCCACCACCAACTCTGCTGGGGAGAGCCTTGATCCTCGATTTCCACTGGGAGGAAAGAACACTTGCTGAAAAGAGAATTCCGCTGGGGATGGGATGATTCTCTTGGGGAAAATTAACTGACTCCATCAGGGAAGAATAAATGACCTTGCGGGGAAAGGGAAACCGCCTGAATACAGCTCACCAATTTGGAAATATTAATCTTCTGAGGCTGCACCACCCTGCTTGAGATAAGGAATCCTTCTGGGGGACACCACACTGCCTGCATACAGCCTACAATCTTTGAATCGTCAATTCTGTTGAGGATGAACGACTTTGCGGGATAATCTTTTTGCACAAGCTACGACTAGCTGGAGAGTTCGATCCTTCTTCAGGAAGAACCTGCATGACCTGCGTGAGGGCTGAGTCTTTCGTTATTGCAATCTTTTGATCCTCTTCCTCGTACGGTTATGAAACCTGCAACAACACAAACAAGACACGACAAGCCTGTGCAACCAAATCAATTCAGGTTAGTGACGTTATTTTCAGTTAATTCAAAGCTTTAGCAACTGTTGGCAAGGGCCAGTGACGTTATGCACATGCTAGTTTCATCAAACTTAGGCGTTAATCATGCACAAAACAGTAAAGAACAGTGTCAAGTACTGAATAACGCATTTTATTGATTGGGCCCCTGAATGGGCGGAATTTTTTTTGTACACGGGATGTAACTCCTGAAAAGAGGAAGCTACACAAAGCAAATATACAAGTATACAAGTATGCCCAAGAAGCATAAATATTGACAACTTAAATTTATACACATGTCGGCAACGGGATGCAGATGAACACCACGAACTGATCCTCCCATGACTCGCCCGACTCTAATGCTTTCCCGGTATCCCCACTTCTGAAGAGATTGTATCAGATAACTGACTCCTTAAATGTATTCTCCCGCATTGATGTTTTTTGCAATTATCAAATTCGGACCGCAGTCATTTGCTTTTCAAATCCCTAACTTTTGCGTGAACCGCCCTTTACGGGTTTTCAGTTCACCGGGATACCCCTTTTTGCCGAAGTCGCCCAGTGTAGGTTTTCAACTTCGCGGGTGTACATTTTTCAATTTTATCCCTAATTTTTTCCCGAACCTTTCATTCTGTTTTTGGTTCGCCAGGATGCCCCATTTTTGCCTGGACTCTCTTTTTTTGTCCAGCGGGTCTATTTTAAGCAAAGTATTTTTTAACTGCGTCCGAATTCACAGGCGACGTGAAGTCTTCACCATCCATAATGGACAACAACAACGCTCCTCCTGAAAATACTTTCCTGACAACGTATGGCCCTTCGTAGTTGGGGGTCCACTTGCCCCTGTGATCTGCTTGCAGCGGGAGAATCCTTTTCAGCACAAGGTCGCCCGTCTGAAAGCTTCGTGGATGTATCTTCTTGTCGTACGCTTTCTTCATTCGGCTCTGGTACAAACGACCGTATGCTAGAGAAGCTAGCCTCTTCTCATCCATCAAACTCAGTTGATTCAACCTGTCTTTCACCCATTCTGCCTCGTCCAGCTGAACGTCTCGCAATACCCTCAGAGAAGGGATCTCGACTTCTAATGGTAGCACCGCTTCCATTCCGTATACCAACGAGAACGGAGTTGCCCCGGTTGATGTGCGTACCGTCGTACGATAACCGTGCAGAGCAAAAGGTAGCATCTCATGCCAATCCTTATAGGTCACGACCATTTTCTGAACAATCTTCTTGATATTCTTATTGGCCGCCTCTACAGCGCCATTCATCTTGGGTCGGTAAGGTGAGGAGTTGTGATGTTCGATCTTGAAATTCTGACAGAGCTCCTTCATCATTTTGTTGTTCAGGTTTGAACCATTGTCCGTGATTATCCGCTCGGGGATCCCGTATCGGCAAATGATATCTCTCTTGATGAATCTGGCCACCACTTGCTTTGTTACATTTGCGTATGACGCCGCTTCCACCCACTTGGTGAAATAATCGATTGCTACTAGGATGAACCGATGCCCGTTAGAAGCTGTCGGCTCGATCTTTCCAATCATATCTATTCCCCACATCGAGAATGGCCATGGAGATGACATCACATTTAGAGGACTCGGAGGCACATGTATCTTGTCAGCATAGATTTGGCACTTGTGGCACTTCCTGGCAAACTTGAAACAATCAGTTTCCATCGTCAGCCAAAAGTAACCTGCCCTCAGCAGCTTTCTCGTCATAGCATGCCCACCAGCATGCGTACCAAAGGTACCTTCGTGAATTTCCTCCATGAGCAGCTTTGCCTCTTTCTCGTCTACACAACGCAACAGCACCAAATCGTGGTTTCTTCTGTATAATACGCCATCCGGGTTCAAATAGAAATTGCCTGCTAACCTCCTGAGAGTCTTCTGATCTTGACTGGATGCCCCAGCCGGATACTCTTTATTCTTCAGGAAATTAAGGATATCGAAATACCATGGTTTGCCATCAGATGCTTCATCAATAGCAAATACATAAGCTGGCCTGTCAAGCCGAGAGATGACGATTCGGGGAGCCTTATTCCAGAAGTTGACTTTGTACATGGAAGACAGAGTGGCCAGGGCGTCAGCCATTTGATTTTCTGCCCGCGGTACGTGATGCAATTCAACCTTGTCGAAGAAGGGCAACAA
Source organism: Lathyrus sativus (assembly GCA_963859935.3). Lineage (NCBI taxonomy): Eukaryota > Viridiplantae > Streptophyta > Magnoliopsida > Fabales > Fabaceae > Lathyrus > Lathyrus sativus. The sequence continues at coordinate 451,284,512 of OZ012738.1, read as the reverse complement.
TCTCCTTGCATAATTCATGTAATGTATCAAATTGGGCTGCCGTGTCTCCCATTCCCCTCTGATCTGATTCACCACCAGAGCTGAATCTCCGTATACATCCAGATTTTTGATTCGCAAATCAATGGCTTCTTCAAGCCCCATTATACAAGCTTCGTATTCGGCCTCATTGTTGGTAACAGCAAAGGTCAATCGGGCAGTAAACGGGATGTGCGACCCGTGTGGCGTAGTGATGATTGCCCCTATTCCACTACCATAAGCATTCACAGCTCCGTCAAATATCATCTTCCATTTAGAACCCAACTCTGGCCCCTCGTCTGGCAACGGCTCTTCACAATCTTTCATCTTTAGGTACATGATATCCTCGTCAGGAAAATCAAATCTCATCGATTGGTACTCTTCAATAGGCTGCTCCGCCAGATACTCAGACAGCACACTCCCCTTTATAGCCTTTTGCGAGACGTATTGAATATCATATTCAGTCAAGACCATCTGCCAACGGGCAATTCTACCTGACAACGCCTGCTTTTCAAATACGTATTTGATAGGATCCATCTTCGAGATGAGCATGGTTGTATGATTCCGCATGTACTGCCTCAAACGCTTGGCGGCCCAGGCTAGCGCGCAACAAGTTTTCTCTAGCATTGAATATCGAGATTCACAATCTGTAAATTTCTTACTCAGGTAATAGATCGCATGCTCTTTTCTCCCTGTCTCGTCGTGTTGACCGAGAACACAACCCATGCTTCCCTCAAGAACCGTCAAATACATTATCAAGGGTCTACCTGCCACTGGGGGTATCAGAATGGGAGGTTCCTGCAAATACTGCTTTATTTTATCGAACGCCTTTTGACAATTTTCGTTCCACGTTACTGCTTGATCTTTCTTCAACAGCTTGAATAATGGTTCACACGTGGCCGTTAGGTGAGATATGAACCGAGCAATGTAGTTCAACCTCCCTAAAAACCCGCGCACCTCTTTCTCTGTTTTAGGCGTCGGCATTTCTTGAATCGCTTTTATTTTAGCAGGATCGACCTCTATTCCTCTTTCGCTTACGATAAACCCCAGCAGTTTACCCGATCTCACCCCGAAGGTGCATTTGTTAGGGTTCAGCCTCAGCCTGAACTTCCTAAGCCTTTTAAATAACTTCAGCAGATTTACCAGATGCTCTTCCTCCGTCTGGGATTTGGCAATCATATCGTCAACATAAACTTCGATCTCTTTATGCATCATATCATGGAAAAGAGTCGTCATCGCACGCTGATATGTTGCCCCAGCATTTTTCAAACCAAAGGGCATCACTTTGTAGCAAAATGTTCCCCAAGGCGTTATGAAAGTAGTCTTCTCCATATCCTCTGGCGCCATTTTAATTTGGTTGTAGCCCGAAAAGCCATCCATGAAGGAGAATACGGAGTATTGAGCGGTATCATCAACTAACACGTCAATATGAGGAAGTGGATAATCGTCTTTTGGGCTTGCTTTATTCAAATCTCGATAATCCACGCACATTCGAACCTTGCCATCTTTCTTTGGCACTGGTACGATGTTGGCAACCCATGAAGGATACTTCGTCACAGCCAGGAAACCGGCGTCCCACTGTTTTTGAACTTCCTCTTTGATCTTCATTTCCATATCTGGTCGAGTTCTGCGAAGCTTTTGTTTGACCGGCGGGCAATCTTCTTTCATTGGCAGGCGATGCACAACCATGTCTGTATCGAGCCCTGGCATATCTTCATACGACCAAGCGAATACATCACTATACTCTCGGAGCATTTCAACCAGTCTTCGCTTGATATCACTCTGCAGTGCGGCTCCGATACGAATATTCTTCTCAACCCCTTCCGACCCCAAGTTGATAATTTCGATGACCTCGTCGTGAGGCAGAATGGCTCTTTCCTCTTGCTTCACCAACCAAGACAGTTCTTCAGGAACATCACTATCTTCGACAACCTCTCCTTCGGCCTGAAATACCGGGTGCTCAAAGTCGGGACGAGTCATAGGTGGTTCAAGGATGTTATCTGAACATGTTATCCTGCAAAAGGAATGGTTAAGTGCTTCAAAATGCGTATAAAGCGAACAACCACGTTACCATTTTATTGAAAAATATAAAACAAGAAAGACAGGGATTACAGTATTTGCACATGAAAAAATGCCATTTATTTAATGATTGACACGCAATGTTCATAACAACACAGCCCTAAGCAAATCCTGATGCCCCGAGCAAGACATCAGATTATTCAACAATTAATAAAGCAAAGCATTACTGTTTAAAAGTCACAGGAACAAGCTCCTGAATAGACCAGTTGCACAGTCCTTGTCCTGGCGCGCTTGGCTGAATCCAGGCATCCATATCACAGTCGCTGTCTCCTTCATCAGACTCCGAAGCAGCATTGACGGTTTCATGACACACCCCACTGGCAGAGATGGTGATTGGCCTTCTGAAACGGGGTGCCCCCACGGAAGGAGTTGATGACGACGGTTGGTATCCCAGCCCGAACCGGTCCATCTTCACAGGAATGTCCAGCATTTTGCCCCAGCCCTTTGCTTCTCCTGCTTCTACTAGAGCTTTAGCTTCTTTATACGATGAGACGGCTATCTCCGACGCTTTGCTCGGCCCGGGACCTTTGTCCTTGATGCGCAAACCTTCAAATGCCTGGCAGGGTGTTTCGTGGATTTCTCCGTCGACCTCCACATATTTAAATGACGACAGATGGCTGACCAGGATGTCCTCTTCTCCGCATACGGTGACTACGCTGTCTCCGACCATATATTTCAACTTCTGATGTAGGGTAGACGTGACTGCCCCCGCCCCATGAATCCAAGGTCTTCCAAGCAAGCAGCTGTACGCAGGCTGTATATCCATGATATAAAACTCAGTTGCAAACACCTCCGGCCCCACCTGTAGAGGCAATGTGATCGACCCAAAGACTGTTCTCCGCGTGCCATCAAACGCTCTGACTACCAAGTCACTGGGCGTACACAAGATTCCTCTAACATCCAGCTTCATCATCGCCTTCTTGGGCAGCACATTCAAAGACGATCTGGTGTCAACCAACACGTGCGACATTACTGATCCTCTACACTCGACAGATACGTGCAGCGCCATATTATGATCTCTTCCTTTCGGGGTCAAGTCAAAATCAGTAAAGCCCAAGCTGTGGCCTGCATTCACATGTGCCAACACTCCTTCCAGCTGATTCACGGAGACGTCTTGAGGTACAAAATAAGTATCCAGGACTTTCAGCAAAGCATTTCTGTGAGCTTCCGAACACAACAGCAATGACAGGATAGATATTTTGGACGGCGTCTGCTGCAGATGCTCCACAATCTTATAATCACTTTTTCGAATCAAACGCATGAACTCTTCTACGTCTTTCGATGCCGATTCTTTGTCACTTGCTTGCGCTGGGACATTCTCAACTGCTTTCCCTTTTCCTTTAGCTAGTCTTTCGGCCTCCACTTCAGGGGATATAAAGATCCTACCACTTCTTGTCATACCTCCCGACCCAACAACATTATCCACAGTCTCGGCTGGCTGCTTATTAACATCAATTTTTATTCCGTCACAATATACTTCCAACCCATATGACCATGGGACTGCTTTTGTGTTCTCGTACGGGATCGGCCCGGCCTTAGTTATGGTGATCGGTGGGCGCTGAGCTGGTGCTGCGATAGTGATCGTCTTCCGAGGAATCGTTACCGTAGCCACATCATTCCGATCATCTGCCACTGCCCCTGCGGGCTCTTCAGTTGCTGCTTGGCCAAACTGCAATGTACCTCCATCAATTAAAGCCTGAATTCCTTTCTTCAAATCATCACACCCCCCAGCTAGGGCCCAACATTCTAAGCAATACTCGTTACATCCTGGGTAAACACCCCCTTGTAACAGTCGGCTCTTTATCTCGCTCAGCGGCGTCTTTAAATCTTCAACATTCATAATCAGATTCAACCCCTCCTCAGTCAGAATGGCGTTTGCCCCATGATTAGGCATGGGTTTCTGGACTATATTCGGACCTGCCGTTCCGAAATTGATAGTCTTGTTGTCCAAAAGGTCCTGCACAACATGCTTAAAAGCATGGCAACCCTCTATATCGTGGCCCGGGGCCCCAGAATGAAACTCACAGTGCCTGCTTGCGTCATAACCAAATGGGGGAGCTCCCGTTATCGGTGCCAGAGTTCTTTTCTCTACCAGGTTCAATCCCAACAATGTCTGCAACAAATCTGCATAGGTTGAGGGAGGCTTCTCAAACACTCTTCTTGGTTTACTACCCTGGAATCTTCGCTGAGCCTGTTGTGCCCCCTGCTGAGGCTGCTGCTGGACCGGCTGTTGTTGCTGGAGTGGTTGTTGTTGATACGGGATAGTAACACTCGCCACCTGCTGCGGCTGACGATATTGACCTCGTCCCCTGCCTCGGCCTCGGCCTCGGCCTCCAAATACTGCGCTTGCCTCGCCCTGACGGCGCCCACCAAAAGCCTTCCTATTACTGCCAGATGCAGTCGATTCCTCAACCTGGAATTTTCCTTGCTTAATGTTACGTTCAATCTTTTCTCCCATCAGAATGAGGTCTGAAAAACTGGCCAGAGATGTGTGAAACAACATATCATGAAACAGACCGGTGAATGTGCCAACAAACATGTCATTCATTTCCTTATCTTCTACAGGAGGACGGACCCGGGCAGCCATATCGCGCCACCTTTGCGCGTACTCTTTAAAGCTCTCCCCCTTCTTCTGCGACAGCCCTGCCAATTGGACCCGATTGGGCGCCAAATCGCTATTATACTTGTAGTGAGCTACAAATGCCTCTGCCAATTGCTTCCATGTCTTGATATCAGTTGGCTCCAACCCCATGTACCACTCTAGGGAAGGGCCTGACAAACTATCTTGAAAGAAATGCATTAGCATTCTCTCATCAGTTGAGTATGCAGACATCTTTCTGTAATAAGCTCGTACATGCACTTTTGGACATGTGTCTCCTTTATACTTGTCAAACGCAGGAGCTTTGAATTTAATTGGCACCCTCAAGCCAGGTACCAAGCCCATTGTTGCCATATCCAAACCCACAGCACTTTGGTTCAGGACTCCCCTCATCTGCTCTTCTAGCATTCTGATCTTCTGGGAGTCATCCATCGGCCCTTCGAAACCTCCGCCGGAGAAAGCGTCCTCCTGCTGATCTTCTTGCCACATACCATTTCCAGCCCCATACCCGTCATATCCATTATTACGTCCAGCTCTGATCTGATTCATCCCCGGACCTCGGCCTCTGTTGCCGTACCCTTGAACTCCTCCAACAGGACCAAAAGCCATAAATCCAGCACCGTTTCCATTTCCAAAACCTCCGTAACCCTGGTTGGTCGCGCCATAACCGTCCTGCCCAAAGCCCTGAGCATTAAAGCCATATTTCCCAGTGTTATCGAATCCCTGATCGTTGAATCCGAATCCGGCGTTGACAAAGCCGTTGCCTCCCATATTATCACCCATGTTGATATCACCAAGCCCAACGTTATGGATAGCAGTCTCGTTTCCAACTCCGACGTTACCATTCACAGCAGCGGTAGCGTTGTTGACATTAGCAGCAGGTGTATTGACTACAGGTGGAGCCACTGGCGTGAGAGTGCCGTCTCCATGAACAGTATCGACCCGTACAGACTGATGATCCTCGTTACCGTGACCAGCATTTCGAGCCAACAGAGGCTGGACCATGGCCTGCAAATTCTCCTGCCCTTTTGCAATAGCTTCCATGGTCTGCATAAAGAGAGCGAGCTTCTCGCGCACATCTTGCATCTCGTTCTGCATTTGATCCATGATTCTTCGACAGTTGGTGCGGGTAGAATAGCGGTGCGGGTGCTGATCTGCAATCCTGGTAAAATACCCGGTACAGAGCAGGAAATCAGACACTTATTCAAAGATTACCTGTAATGCAATATGAATATGAATGCAATGCAATGTGTCTGTGCATTAGGGAAATTCATTCCCCCAGTTCTAGTGTGAAGGTGCCAGTGCGGTGACAGTGCTGACAATAGGAATATCGGAGCTGAATCATAGAAGGCCTCATATATTGCAGGGAAAATCAATAAGCCCAGAGTACAATATCACTGAGAGTACAAAGAAGGCATGACCTCAACCAACAATCCTGGTGATGGTCAGCACTATGCAAATAAAGCATACAAATTACTATATGAAATGATCAAATCCTCCCAAAAGTCTGGTACTCTTCTATCAACTTCTTGGTCTCTGGATGGCTTGGTCGATCAAGCAGCCCTTCAACAAGTTGGTTTCTCTTCTTAAGAACACGGCGCACGTCTTCAGCAGTTTCTTCCCATGTTGCTTCTCCGAAGCAATCTTCTAGCTTTCGCTTCTGAGACACTGCTTCATCTCTGCATTTGATTGCCTTGTTCAGTGCATGCTGGACACTGTACCGGGTCATCACTTCTTCCTCACACTTCTTGATGCTAGACTTCAACTTTTCTTCGAGGTCGGAGATTTGTTGCTTCAGCTTGTCTTCTCTCATCTTATTGTTGGTGAGAGTAGCATTCCAAGTCTTATTGCAAGAGGAAATTTATCGGTGTGCTGCGTCAAGCGCCTTCTTTTTGGCTTCCAGCATGTTATGGGAGCTTCTGAACTCTTGCCCCAGACGTTCGCGCTTCTTCTTTTCCTCAGTCAACTCAGCCCCTAACCTGTTTAACAGCTCGATTTGTTGTTGGAAAGCATATACGGCCTTGTTTTTCTCACTGCGTACTTGAGCTAGCTCTTGCTCTAACCCTTCGTTGATCTTCATCAAGGCTTCCTTTTCCTTCACAACTTGCTCGTAGGCCTCTCTAGAAACAGTGGTTGGCTCTTCTGCCGGGACGGGAACAGTGACGGGTGCAGCGGGAATTGGCATTAATAACTGACTTGCTCTTTCCTGGATCCAAACCCTGTAAGGCCCATAAGCCTGGCAATCGTTCTTACCTAACAGTGGCTTCCCTTTGCGGTTAATACGTGTCCAGGCATGTTGCAACTTGGCTAATAACTCCCCCTTCACGTCACCTGTGAAGTACAGAGATTCCCGTACTTCTTCCTCCTGAGGTGGATTCTTCAGTGCATATCCGAACTGACGAATGAATAGAGAAGGGTTGTAATTGATACACCCTTTTCTTCCTATCAGCGGCACATTAGGGTACCCAGAACAGCTGAAGATGAGCTCAGATCCCAACAGGTCTCGATCAAACCACACAACGTCTTCGGAATATAGCCTCATCAGGCGCTCTGACCAACTGGCTGAGGTTGCACTGTCCACAAATGGTCCCTTCATGGGGAGATGACTTTTGAACCACATATTTAATAGAGGAGCACAGCAGTAAACAACTTTTCCCCTTCGGTTTTCGTTCTTGTAGTGCAATGAGTGGTAGAAGTCTCCGATCAACGTTGGCACTGGGTTGCCTGCAGCAAACAGATAGAAAGCATCCAGATCTACGAAGTTGGGCAAGTTAGGAAACAGCACAATTCCATAAATGCATAAAGCCAAAATAGCATTGAAAACCACCCAACAGCCGTTCTTGGCGTACTCTTGAGCCTTGCCAACCAGAAAATCTAGAGAGAAACCGGGAACCCCAAGCCAAGAAGTCACCAACAACTCAGCAGCATTCATATGCAAGGCTTTGGCTAAGTCCTCCAACTTGGGCTCAGCAGCAGAGTGAATAAAGGGAACCTTGTTCTGCACGGGAAGCTCAGTAAACTCCACATACTCCTCAATGGTAGGCCCTAGAATGAAGTCAGCAAACGTAAAGCATCTCAATGCGGGGTCATAGAACTGCATCAAGGTGTATAGCCCGTTCATCTCATCAGCCGTGGGCTTGCAGACTAATCTCAGTAATCTCCCATGACTCATTCTGAAGCTTCTCCTAACCTCCTCATCGGCAAGAGATATCAGACCAAGCAAAGAAGTAATATCAGGTGAAGGCAGCTTATACGCAACTGTCTTCCTCAAACCAGCCATAATCAATACTCAGAAGTCTGGGCACTAGAACCGGGGAATATGCAAATGCACCTGCAGCACAGACACACGTTAGTGAAATGCAAGTGGTAATGGATATGCAGGCGATGCAATGCAAGTAACATGCAACAGGGACCAAAGCTGTAGCTGAATAGCCTGAACCCAATCAGGAAAGGTCTCAGATAGACCATCCAGAAGTCATCAAACCCTGGTCTCGGACAGACCTAAAACAAAGCTCCAATACTGGCCTCTGACAGACCTCAAACCATAATTCCCACTGGTCTCTGGTAGACCTCAAATCACATCTCCAATTGGTCTCTGACAGACCTCAGAACACTCCAACTGGTCTCTGACAGACCTCAGAACACCTCTCCAAATGGTCTCTGACAGACCTCCTAACTCTCCATAAATACCCAGGATCTCTGATCAAGAAATAACCGGTAGTCTGAAGGTCTAGTTACCTGCATAACCCCAAACCCTCTCACAGGTGGATGTCCTAGTAACTGACAAAGGTATGGCATCCTATGCGGTCGTCGGCGTCACAGACTTTCAGGGTTGATGATACGATTCCCAGAAGGAGTGGCATCATCAAATCCTGAAGAGGCCTCACTTAGCCAACTTCCAAATGATCGGTTCCCGGAGTCGACAATTCAGCTGACCAACAACCCCTTCGACCCAAAGGGTAGAAAAAGAAGCCAACCAGAAGAACCTCGTCCGAGTGTAGATTTCATGAGACACTAATGCAAGCAAAGCCGGCACGCGCCCACTACTTTCTACTCTAATTCTAGGTGCACTCAAGCCCAGGTCCGGCTTATCTCTCAATATCAGAACACCCGTCACCCCTCAATACAACAATAATAAACAATATACATAATGCTGAAAATAAAGGTCAGAAATATAAATCCATACAAAATCCTCGACGGGAAAACAAGCGCTAGGACTGACTCGCTCAAAGGGACGTTGGATCCCAAATGCATAAGAACCATCGCAGTTCTTAGCAGCCAGGGGACGTTGGATCCCCAGCAGAGTCGCCAGCTGTCGCTACTGCGAAAATCGGCGCCGGCTGAACAGAAGAGTCGCCACCGTGCGTTATTTATCCCACGGGAGGGAAAGGAAACGCTCAGAGTAAACCTCGCACAACACGGGAAAGGTATGGTCGTCGCAACCAAAACCTGGATTCGGGAGTCGGTTACGCAAGGGGAAGGTATTAGCACCCCTCACGTCCGTCGTACTCGACGGGATCCACGCTCGTTTTCGGGTATGGATTGTTATTCTATCTAAACTACAGGTCAAGGGTTAAAAGAAAAGAAAATGAGAATAAAATGACTCGGCAAAGTATCGCACTTTATGCCTACGTATTCCCGCCTGGAACGAGAAATCAGAGTCAACGTAGTTCGCCTACCTACGGGAAAGGAGGGGAAGGTTGCTCGCTAGGATATCGCATCCTATGCCTACGTACTTCCACACGGCATGGAAGATCAGAGCAAACGTAGTTCGGGCCACGTACGACACAAGTCTGTCTTGGTTGATTTTATTCCTTCTGAAAAAGGTTTTTCTGATTAACAGTCCCGGCGGACAAAAATGACGTCTTGATGAGTTCACATTCTTTTACGGAAGAAGTGTCTTTTATTGTGTTTGAAATCTTTATGGTGTTTTTCTGTTTGTTTTGAGAAAGAAAGAGACAAAACTCTACCCTATGGTTGCGAAGGGAAACAAACTAACCTAATGTTATCATGCATGGGTTAAGACCTAGTGTCTATCATGCTCCTCTCTTGCACAGAGAGAAACAGAGATCCTAAGGGATAGGCAGAAATAGAAACAATAACAGATATAATAAAGCGATAAAATTCATGGATGCAGCAGTACAAGCGAGGCAAGGGAGTCCCACTCAACCTCGAACCTAGAAAACAATAGGCAAAAGTGAACAGACTTCACTTTCAACCCAGCAGGGTAAACAGCAAACAATACAGTCCAGAAAACCAATCAATACATCAGAAATGAAATACAGCAATAAAACAAACAGCTTCAGCAGCTCTGAATCAACATCTAGCTCCCAGTAATCTCCAATCAGTTACAGGCTTCAACAAGCATTAATCTCCATCTTCATGGCCTTCAGGCAAGGGCTTTGATCATCAGTTTCCTATAAGCAATGGCTTTTCTTCAAGTCTCCAATCTTCAGGGATGAACATTAGTCAACAAGAGGAGAGGAATGTTAAACAGTAAAATGCCTACCAAAGGTGGCTCATTAACTGTTAACATTATGCAGACAGGTTTCTCTCAAAAGTTCTATCTTCCAAATACTTTCACTGATCCTTCCAAAGGAAGGAGGTGGATATTTGAAAGATACTTTGAATCATAGAGAAAGGATGGATGCAGACAAGGCATTCCATGTTTGAGAAGCAAGCTTTCTAATCTAGAGCTCTGCCTAGCTCCTAAACCCTAGTCTCCTCAGCAGCTGCTAGCAAGAACCTCCTCTCCAACTCTGGCAGTTGTTCTTCAATCTCTGGATCTCCAATGGTCTTCATCTCCCCAAGTCTTCAGCTCTCCCAAGTCCCCAAACAATCCCAATACCCAAACAATCAAGCAATAATCCCCAGAGGGCACACCACACCAGTCAATCAGATATACAGTATATTAATAGCAGTAGGGGAATCCTAACTTTTTCTAAGGGATCTAATAACTACCCATAGCCCCTATAGTCCCATAACTAAACTAGTCAAACCCTAAGTCCTAAGGGAAAAGAATCAAATCTCCTAAGTCATCACTTAAAACCCTAGTTTTTATTCATGTTATTCACACTTACACTAAGCACCTAAATTTAATTTCTAAAAATGGGAACTAAATTGAATCTACAAGTTCAATGTCTAACCTAAACAACCTAAAAAAAATGGATGAAAAATATTGAAGCAATTAATAGAACAAAAAATAACAAAATCATGTATGAAATGAAATTATGTAAAATGTTATTTATTTAGAAAATATGGGAAAAATATCAAATAAAAAATAAAATGCCATTTTTATTTTTTATAATTTTCTTGACATCCTAAAGAAAAATATGCAAAAAGAATGAATTAAAAATGATGATTTTTCTATTTATTATGAATTTTTAAAAATGAATGAAAAATGAAAAGAAAATAATAAAGAAAATATAAAGAAATAGCCAGAGGGGGTGAGAATAGCAGGATACCCAAGTTCAGCGCGTTGGGCTTACTAAATTGGGGGGTGCGAATAGCTGTCTGAGCCCAATCCCCCCAATTAGTGAAACGGTGCGTTTTAATTTTTAAATTTTCCCACCAAACTCAGGCTACGCGTGGACCGTCCGATGCCACACTCCAGTCCAAGGTCAAACGTGCATCCTACGGCGTTGGAGTCATCATCAACCTTGGACTCCCTAGGGTTTCAGATATCCCCCATGCATGATTCCATCTTCAAGCATTCGGTTCTCCCTCATCTCCTCATGAAAATCAAAACTACAAACACCAAACTTGCTTCATTTTCTATGTAGAATGCAACTACATCATCAGTTCTTGCTAAAATTCGCCTAATCACTAAACACGATAGCTTTCCTTCCATGGCTGCTTCAATTCTGACCTTCACTAAACCCTAATTTCTTGCTAACAGAACACTCATCAACCATCACTGATCATGTTACACTAATCCAAATGAGTTATCACTCACTAATCTCTTAGTTATGGATCAAAACAGTTTCATGGCTCATGCAAGAATCTTCATCAATTCACACTAAAAGCTTCAGGATTACTCCTCTAACCACCTAGGTCACTATTATCCTAACAAACCTATGTCATGCTAACTACATCAGGCCAATTTGAATGGAGAACATACCTGGTATAATTTTGAAAAACAGAATGGTGAATCCTTCTCTTCGAGCTCAGCAATGCCTTAAACTTGATCAAGGTGCTTGGATCTTGATTCTGTATGCATCTACACTTGCTCAAACACTTTGGATTCTTGTAATGGATTCTTCTTTCACTTTTGAGAATGAACTTACAACACACGAATTTGGAACTATTTCCACTGGATCTTGCTTGAAACTGGTTATATGATGATTGTAGAGAATGATGGGATCAAGAATTTTGCAAAATGATCAAGATTTGTGGGGGTTTGAGTAGTTTATGCAAGAATGAGAAAATGGATGAAAATTGAGGTTTTTGCACAAATGGGAGCACCAACCCTTGCATGAATCAGCTTGTATGAATATATAGATGATGTTGGAACCTCCTAGAACATTGGAGAAATTTCCCTTGCATTTTTCCTTTTCAATTTGGGTTATGTTACTTTCAATTCAAGCAACCATGGATAACTCACAAATTATGAACTAAGCTCAAAATTACACTTTAGCCAATGTCTTTAAAATGCCTTTTCCATTCAAAATGACCTATAATTTTGCATCATTTGGCCAAGATATGAAAAATATCATTTTTTAAGCCATTTTCCTTCATTAAATTCAACAATTTTGAAACCTTGTGATATGATTCTTTCCAATCTCTCATGGTCACTTTTCTAGACTCAAAATGTCATTTGGAGCAAGTTTGATGTTGTAAGTTTTTCCATTTGAGGCCTCCTTGTATGAGTTTTGGACATAGGTTAAAATGACCTGTAATTCATAAATGACCAAAATACCCTTTGCTTGCCAAGACCATAAGTTGAGTTCCACACATCATATGAAGGCATACTATACCATTCTAGAAAGATAAGACAATGAGGAACAATTCTTATGTTGACCAGAAATTCATTTGAAATCTTCTTGAGGGGTAAAAGTTGCTTGGAAGTCAAGTCACTTTCACAGACAAAATTTCAGATACCTCAGATGACCTGTAACTTGCAAGGACCATAACTTGAGTTCCATAAATCTCCTTGATGTCTTCAACCACTAAAATTAAAGGTCTTGAGATCCTCTACAAGTTTTATGTTGACCAAGAAGCCATTTGAAGCTTTCATTTTGACTTATCTTGCTTGGAAATTTGACCTAAACTAGGGGATTTTACATAGAAACCCTAATTTAGAACCTCCTCTTCTCCTTGATTTCTCTTGATTTCTTCTTAGCATAACAACATATCCTTATTCTCCATGTCAAATGATGAACCCCACACCTCTCCAATAGCCTTTAATTCCTTTCAATCAATCCTTTGACCTAGGGTTGACCCAGGGTTGACCCAGATGAAACCCTAGTTGACTGTCTTCCTCCACAACTCTTGTGACTACACCAATGACTTGTTTTCTTATCCAAATGACTTTCTAGGTCCTCCAAGATGTCTATATACTCCCCATGCTCAGCCCATAGCTCACAATTCTTTTGGTTGACCCACAGATACCCTCAGTTAGGAAACATACTCAATGCTTGATCTACTGACCTCTTCAACTTTCAACTTCTCTTCTGATGAATTGAATGAGATAAAATTAGGATAATAGCCTCTTGATAGGCCTCTAGAGATGATAATAATGATTGGACCCCTGTTGAATGACTTGCTATGCTTATGCTATGCAGATGAGTAACCTATGTACATGACTTTATATGCAAATGCTAATGATATTGAAACATAAACCAAGTGAATAAGGTTGAGCAAATTTTAGGGTGCAACACAGGGGAGTAGCTCTTCATCCTTCAATTGCAGCTGCTTCTGGAGTTCCTCTTTCTCTTTCTGGAGTTCAGCCTTCTCCTTTTGAAGTTCAGCCTTCTGCTTTTGAAGTTCAGCATTCTGCTTTTGACACTCATCATTTTCTGCCATTGCTACATGGTACTTGTTCTTCCAAGATTCCAGCTCGTGTTGAGACTTCTTTAAGGACACCTCTAACTCCTCGGCTTTAGACATAAACACATAAGTGGTCTCTCTCCTTGGAGTTATGGGATCTTGACGGGAATAGGGCATCTTTAGCTTGGTTGCCCTTTTTCTGACCCACTGAAGGTATGGTTCTAAAGACACGCAATTAGGCTTCCCTAGGCTTCTCTTCCCTTTTTTGTGTACACTGCGCCATGCATGTAGAATCTTTCCTCGGAGTTCCATATCATCTTTGAAGAACATACCCTCTACTTGAACACTCTTGGGAGGTTCCTTCAACGGGTATCCCAACTGTCGACGAGCTAAAATAGGATTGTAGCTGATTCCCCCATCAAAGCTGAGCAACGGTACATTAGCAAAGTCACCACAACTATCAATGATCAATACTCCATCATACACTCGATTATACCAATCAATGTCGGAATGGGTCAGAGCCATAACTCTTGGAGACCAATGCTCTTTGCCAATGTTTGTAAAAGAGCTGGACTTCGGCAAGTGTGAAATAAACCACTTGTAAAGCAAAGGTACACAGCAAGTAATCATCCCTCCACCACAGAGGTTTCGGAGATGTATAGAGTGATATGCATTTCCCAACAGAGTTGGCACTGGGTTGTTCTTCATAAAGATCTTGAATGCTTTGAGATCAATGAAACCTTCAAAACTTGGGAATAAAAACAGCCCGTAAACAAGCAAAGCAAAAATTGCCTCAAACGGAGCCTTATTAGAATAATCAGCATAGAATGAAGCCTTCTCGATTAGGAAACCTGTCTTTAAACCAAGAATTCCATCCTTAGTAACTAGGTTGGCTTTGACGTCAGATACCTTCAAACAGAGGGCTTTAGCAATATCTTTCTTATCAGGGTCCTTTTCCAAGAAGGGAAAAAGATATTCCTCAAGGACAGGTAAACCAACCAAAAAGGAATACTCTTCTAATGTAGGTAGCAACTGGAAATCTGGAAAGGTGAAACAATGGTAGAGAGGATCATAGAACTGTAGCAGAGTGGCAAGAAGTCCTTCATTCACTGAGCAACCCAATAAAGATATCAGCTTCCCATACTTGTTCTTGAATTCTTCTTGATCTTTGATGAAACCCCACAACTTCTTTAGGTCGTCCAATTTGGGACTCTTAAAAGTATATTTCATAGTATGTCTTCTATCTGAAGCCATAGTGACCTACAATGTCCATAAACGAAAGTAAATCCCATGAAGTCCAATGCAGAATGATGCTATATGAATGCAGCAAACACAAATATTCACATAAGGACATAAAGATAAACAAACAAGGGGCACCCTAGGTTAGCAACGATCATGGAGTAAAGGTGTACCCTTCCCAAAGGTTTAAGGACTAAAGGTTGTTTTGTACCTGCAGAACAAGGTTCTAAAGGGACTCAGAATCATCAGCCCATCTATCGGATATTATCAATTTCCCAATTACTCGAGGATTAATAATATTCTCAAGAGAACTTCTTTTGAGTGTAGCTTCGCGTAGCACTATTTCGGAAGTACTTCCTCATAGTCTCGCACTACGCCCTAATAAAGGCCAAAGTTGGGTTAAGGTAACTACGGTCCTCAATATCATAGGCTCCAAAGTCGAAAGTAGTGAGTGTCTTCACGATTGCTCGTTCAACAGTACTATTTCAAAAGGGCCTCAACTGAGCGGGATTCTCGATTCAACTTAGTAGGGATTCAACTCCCTATAAGCCTCCTCGAATATATCCCCATCCTATCTTAATTTCTCTCAAGTTCGGGTGTAGAACTTTATCTCACCACTCAAGGACAACAATCCCAAAAGAATTACAAGAGAAAGCATGTAAACAATTAATCAAGTAGGCAGATATATAAAGCAGTAAACAAATAAAATAAGATAGGGAAACCCACTAGAGATTCCCCAGTGAAGTCGCCATTTCTGTCGCGGTGAAATTTGGATACCAAACTATTGATTAATTTGAATCTTTAATTCATTTTTTGCAACCGAACTTTGATTTGTCCAAAGGAAGGGATAAAGATCGAAATTCCCACAATGCAATGCAAATGCAAGCTAGATTGTTTAGGTTCGGGGGTTGGTTAAACTTAGGAAAGGTACTAGCATCCTAAGTTTCTGTAGTACTCTACAGGAACCTCTTGTTTTATGTTTGTTTACTGCTATGTGTTTATCTGCTTAATGGTTTAAAGACCCTAGTGGTTTATTTCTATGTATACTCGATAAGATGTCGCATCTTATGCCTACATAACCTTACGGGAGTGGAATCAGAGTATTTTGTAGTTCACCCTAGAGGGTTAGAGGAGTTCTTTGACTGTGGTCAAAGTTCCTTCGGGTTAGGGTAGTTGTTTTGATTGGGTTTAGGAGAAAAGACGAGTCTTCATGTTAAGGGAGATGTAACCACCACAAGTGAAAAAAAAGGGTTGTAGGAAATGGTCTTTGCATCGTCTTAAGAAAAGGTCTTAAATACTCGGATGGTAGCCAAGTATGCCTTTTGTCGCTCTTAAGGCAAAGTCCCTACATGTTTGATTGTGTTGTTTGTGGGGTGGAGATTATATCTCACTTAAGATGATTAACATCTATTCTCTAACGTGTTTGGAGAGTTTGTTTTTAAGTTGATTGTTTGTTTATTCTATGTTGTAAGATTAGGGTCCTTCCTATGGGGTAGGTCCTAAACTTAAATGATCAACTTGAAGAATCAAGGATCGAGGGGAATATGATGCTTATGATATGCAACTACACACAACGTTGAATTATGTGTAGGTTTTTCCTTTGGACGAATGTGATGCATAAATATAAATATGCTGATGTAAATTGCGGAAGAATAAATTGCAGGAAGGTAAGCCATACATGTACGCATGAAAGCGCTGAGTGTAGGTGCATGTGTCGTGAGTGTATGATTGATTAATTTATTTGCAATGTTGTTTGATTGTTTTGAGAAAAGCTGTATTATTTTTAAGTGAAATGATTTTATTAGTTAAAAGTTTCAGATGATAAATTAATTTGAGAAAAGTTGTTTGACTTTACGAGAGGATAATTGCGAGATTAATTTTAAAAAAAATTATATTGGTTCTTTCTCTTGTTTTAGGTTAGAGAATGGATTAATTAGATTTTCTAAAAAAGACAAGGTTTTAAGTAAGAATTTAATATTAAATAAGAGGTTGCATTATTATTATTACCAAATGTCATCATAAAAAAACTCATCAAAAAAAAAAAGGTTGATTTTTATTATTAAAGTAAGTAGATCATGAAGTGAATTTTTTTTAATAAAATAGTTCTAATATCATTGATTATAAAATAGTTTTATTATATTATAGATTTATAAAAAAAACAAAGGCTCTTAATTATTATAAAAAAAACTAACAATTAAATGGATTAAAAAAAAAAGGTTTGCTGTAATTTGTTTAAAACAAACAGGCACATTATCTTAATTAAAAAGGTTTATTAGTTTATTTCAAAAAGTTAGTTAATTAACGCTAAAGATTAATAGGTTAAGGTTGGTTAAGGGGTGTGATTAGTGTGATCAGTGGTGTGTGTGTAATTATTTGATTATAGTTTACAAAAAATAAAATTAAAAAAAAAAACGAAGCAGGAAACCCTAATTTCCCCCTCTTCTCAATTCCCTTTTCCGCCGCGCCGCTCTCCCCCCTTTCATCGATCGCGCTTCCTTCCCTCGTCTTCGATTTTCTTTCAAAACTCTCCCTCTTCACGCCTTATGTCTGAAACAGAGAAACAACACAAGTAAAAAATAATCAACACATTCAAAGAAACAACTCACACTATCGTGTTTTCGAAGGAGCTCGTCGGAGTTAGCGGCGATGGTGACGAGTGCAGAGTTTGAGGGATTGGATCGGTCTTCGATGATGGTTTGGAATCGTGGTGGAGTCCGCGTGAGGGTTTGCTTCAGCTTCTCTAGCGATTTCGCGGTGGCGGATATGGGTTTCGAAGCGAACAAAGGGCTATTCGTGACGGTAGGATTGGACGATAGCAGCCTCCGACGTCAAAACGAAGATGAGTTCCTCTTCTTTCTGTATGTTAGGTTTTTTTCATTCCCCTCTTTGAGTGTTGCCCTCCTCCATTTTATATATGCTCTTAGAATCAATCGTCTTAAAAGATGATTTAAAAGATATTTTGAAGACTTGATTAGGTTTCCTTTTCTGGGAAAAATCGAATTGCAAATTTCCTCTTTCGGTAATGGTAGTAATGGCTTGTTAAACTCCTGATTCGTGATTCAATTGGGAAGGGATTTGGTCTGAATGGAATATTCTATCTTCACAGAATATTCTAAAATCATTGTTTTTGGATTTGGGCAGGTACAGGTGGCAAAGGGTTTTGGGCTAAAGTGTGGATTGGAATCCCAGAAGGGAAGGTTCGTGCTTGAGGTGACATTCACGCACTGATGACTTTCGAAAGTGTTAGCGAATTTGGAACGCGAGTTTGAGGAGAAAGGCATGAAGATTTGTCGTGTGGCTTCTCACAGGGAAATGATTTCTTCTTTTCTTTTGTGTATGTATGAGTATAATGTGAGTCGTTGCTATGAGGCTTTGTGTTTGATTTCTTGGTATAAATGAATTGATATCTTACACATGAATTGCTCCTAATGCTCCTCATTTTTTCAGATAGATGGACAGTTCATTATTCCCTCGTCAACTATAGTTCTTCCTCCACGACATCAAACGGTGCCCCTTCGAGAACTCGGTATGCTGTTACCGCGGTTGTTGAAGCATTGAGTAAGACTCCCTGTTCTTCATGTTCCACTTTCTGAACTTGGTGGAGAGTTGGCCAGAGGTATGGTGATGACATCTCTAAGGATATTGTGATTTGTTCTTACAGCTCACCAGCAACACTTAAACAAAGGTATCCACCAGTATCTGGGCATTTTAATTCTTCAGTTGATACTTTCCTGGCTGCTTTTTCAGGTAGTGGATGCAGTTCCCACTAAAGAATACAAAGACAGGGCATGTCCCTCGGTAGGAGATGTTGAAATCAAGTCTGAAACCGTCGCATTGTTGATGAGGAAGCTAGATTCACGCTGAGATTTAAACCAAAGCAAGCAGCAGCCTCTTTTATAGCATTGAATATTTTGTGTCCAGAGCCTCTGTCGCTGATTTCGTTTGGAATTAATACTCTTGACTCCTTCCCTGCTTGTGATGAAAATTATGTTCTTTGTAGGAGAGAGTGCGAGCTGTTGTGTTCGAAATAAAAACCGTATTTCTGACAGCACCTCGAAGTCTTTGGCGGTGTTCAAACCGACAGTTGCTCAGTAGCAGTCTGGTGATCTTGTTTGCGACGAAGGTTCTTGTATCTTGCAGGGATTTACCGAAGCCACTCATTTGCCCATGGTGAATGTATTGCTCTTGCTTGGGTATGTTGGACCGCTCCTCTTTTATTCTTCCGTTTTCGTATCGCTGTTGTATTCATTGGTGACGTTGGTACAGAACATAGTCTGAATCTTCTTTGGCTAGCAATCGGAAACACGTCATTATTTTTTATTGATGAAATCTCCATTATTTCTAACACACTCTTGCAGGAAGACAAAATATCAATTCGAAAGCGTCCTTGGGAAAGGTTATAGCCGACAGCAGGATTAGCAACATGTTGTCGTTTTCGCACACTTCGTTCCATTTTGTTAGTCAGCTCGTCTTGCGTTGGGGAATTCATGTGTCACGTAGCTTGGCAATGTGTAGAAGATGAAGCACAGAATTCTGCTATGGATGGAGGATGGAGCTTTTGGTTGGCAACAAAGGTGGTTCTCATGGGTAATTGCTTTCAGTCTGTCTCTGTTTCAATGAATCGTAACTTCATTCGATGTCTTTACAACATACTTGTTTTTTGCTTTTACCACCGTGTATAATCACCACCTGATTTCCTTTTGCAGAGGCAACACCGTCAAAACAACAGGTCTTGTGGTTTTGCGGTTCATGTCTAGATCAAGACCGGAAGACGAAAGTGCAACAAGAGGGAAATGGTTCCTGTAGTTCATTAAAACTATTGTTACCAGGAGTGAAAACCAATTGTGCTTGAAATTGAGTTTAGGACCCTATTGTTATTTCTTTGAACCTTGTATGTCTTTAAAAAACAAGTGCAGCTCGTAATTTTCTTAATCCACTGAGTTGTTTAATTAATGTTATGGCCGCCGTTGTACTTCATAGCTTTTTATAAAGAAAATGAACACAACTCCCATGCCTTTTTGCGTTTTCGTATGCCAATTATTTGAGAAAGACTTACGTTGCTTCAACTAAACCCAACTCCTAACTAAAGCATTCCAAACATGGCTTCGCAAAATAATCCACACACATGCTCTATGTAAGATTTGATAGGCTGCACCATCTGGATTTTAAACACATATGAACTATCTTGAATTTAAATCCTCCTTATTTGCATTAGAATGCTACATAAAACTGGTCAGGGATGTCTCAACAACCAAAATGATCCTGCACACCTCTATTAGTCCTGATAAATACGCATATAGGGACAAAAAGATAAAACTTAATAAAATGCAAAAAAAAAGAGGTGGGATCTTACGGTCAAAAATTAGGGTGCAACACGGTCGACTCATACAGAAAGCATTTTGAATGGTCTACTGTCAAGAGTGCTCACGTCAACCCTCTGGTCGACTCATACTGTGTCCATTTCTATCTGTCAAAATCTGCATGCTTTGCGTTGATGCGTGACATGTTTCGATCGACGCAAAGTTCTGTTGCTTGCACAATATGAAATTCGGGTAAGCTCAGGTCGACTCCCCTTTCTGCATAGGTCGTTCGTTCGTGTGTTTTCAGTCAAAATTATGTTATGAGAAACTGTCTTTGTGGTTGTTATGTTGGTTAATTGTTTTTCACTTGTATATATAGTGAGTTTTGTTCTTTCATCAAAATACATATGAAAAACAAGAAAAGTAAAAATAGATATTGATTGTTCTCATCATCTTCATCATCTTCCTTGCATTTTCTCAACAACTACACATAATCATTTTTGTTGTGCATTCTGCTTGTTAGAGGTGATAACGTCCAAACATAGGATTGGTGTAATCGGGTTTGGGTTGAGAAATCAGTAGGTTTTCTTAAATAAAATTGGTAGGGTTTTGTCCTCCAAGAATATTGGATTTTGGGGGTTTTTTGCACGAATTTGTCCATCAAAAATTCAGTCGAGCAAAGGTAATCGAAGAACGGGTTGTTCTGTCGATTTAGTAGCTGTAACCGGAGGATTGTGAGAGGAAGATTCGGGTTCGAAGCGTTGGTGATTAAAATCATTCGAGAAAGATTTGAAGACTGTGGAGTTGTTCAAAGGGTGTTTCGTAATCAGAGGTTTATTCATCGCGTTCGAAGGACTTGATTCAATTTTAATCAAGGGAAGAGAAGGAATAGGCTCTGTATCAACAATTGTGTTTGATCGTTTGATTTCTATTTACTTCTCTTGTAAGCATTTACCAACAGGTTATATCTATATACAAGTCTCAATTCTATTTTTAAAATTGAGGGCAGACGTACCCTGAGCGAGGACGACGGGGGAACTGCCTCAACAAATTGGTGTTCTCTCTTTACTTTTCAGTTGCTTAAATTCTGAGTTTGTGTGCAAACAATTGTGTTAATCAAAATTCTGATGTGAGTAGTGTTGAACCATTTTTGAAGCCTATTACAATCCTTGATTGAAATTAAACACTTGATCACTTCACTCTCATATTGGAATTCACTTGTTGTGCCTTGCACACCAAGTGTTTGACCAATTGTGTTGTCTTTTCAATTTGACTATATTTTTCAAGAATTGGAAATAGTCAAACCTTATAGTGAATAAATTCTGGTTGATGTGTGTTCAAATTAGTGATTCTTAAATCTCGTTTTTATCGGATTCCATAGGCTTTGCACATATCCAGTTTTTTCGATAAAGGTTCGTTTTAGACGAATAAAATTCCTCAGTCGCTTTTGCCTAAAAACATTTTAAAACCAAATGTTAGTAGCGTCGACTCTGTTTTTAACAAGTGATCTATTCAACCCCCTTTCTAGATCCGCGCCATCGTCTAACAAGTGGTATCAAGAGTACCGATTCATTTCGTGCTTCACATATAACTTCTTAGAAAATGGCTAATGAACTAAAAGGGGCTTATAATAGAGCATCTATTTTCAATGGTGAAAACTATAGTTACTAGAAAGACTGTATGCGTGTGCATATAAATTCCATTGACAGGAAGGTATGGAATGTTATTTTGAACGGTCCTATAGAAATAACCATGATCGATGAAAATAACATGATTGTGCCTAAGCCTGAAGCACCATGGAATGATGAAGACGAGAAAAATTACAATTACGATTGGAAGGATAAAAATATTTTGATCTCCTCCTTGGGAGTTGATGAATACTATAGAGTTTCCCATTGTTTGACTGCTAAGGTTATGTGGGACTCATTACAAGTTGCCCATGAGGGAACAAATGATGTCAAACTAGCTAGAATCAATACTTTGACACAAGAGTTTGATCTCTTTCACATGGAGCAAGGGAAAACCATTGTTGATATGCAAAAGAGATTTTCTCACCTAATAAATAGACTAAATTCACTTGGTAGACCAGTTTTCAATGATGTTGCTACTAACAAAGTCTTAAGATGTCTTACTAGGAAATGGAAACCAAAAGTCACCGTCATAAAGGAAGTAAATGATCTTATGACCTTAGACCTTACAACACTCTTTGGGAAGCTTCAAGAACACAAGCAAGTACTTCTTAGTCTCGAACAATTTGAGAAAAGGGAAAAGAAGGAGAAAACCAAAAATGCGGAAAAGAAGTCTATAGCTATAAAGGTTTCTTGTTCAAAATCTTATGCAAAAGAGCTGAGTGATTGCGATTCGAGTGATGACGAAGATGACGAAAAGAATGAGGATATGAGACTGTTTGTGAAGTGATACAATCGTTATGTAAAGAAAAATGGCATCCAACATTCCGAAAAGAATCTAGTCAATTTTAGAAAACAATCAAGATCTTATAAGAATAAGGACAACAAAGGAAGTAGAGTTAGAGGGTCGTGCTTCAATTGCGGAAAAGCCAGGCATTACAAGGCAGATTGTCCTTTGATGAAAAAGGACAAAGGAATGGAGAGTAATCGGTCACACAAGAAGCAAGTTAAGCCTAGAAGAGCTTACATTGCATGGGAAAGCGATAGCGAGTCATCTGAGGATGATAGTTCTAGTGACGAAGAAGAATCTGTCAACCTTTGTCTCTCCGCTCAACAAAAGAAGAAAAACAAAAAGGTACAACATGCAAAATACGAAAACTCTACTAGATTGTCTCACTCCGAATTACAAACTGCCTTTGACATCTTACACAATGAAGCCAAGGAAGCCTTTAAACGGATGGCCTCAAACAAATAAATTTTTGCTCACTTAGAGCAAAAGATTCTCGATTCCGAAAGGAAATTAGAGGCTCTAAAGGCTTCCATAGTGGAAGGAACAAAGATGGACTGTGAGGAAGTAAGAAAAAGAGTGGTTAACTTTGGGTGTGATACTTGTTACATTTGGCAAAATGAGGTTAGAAATCTCAAGGCCAGACTTAACAAGGCTCTAGAATCCAAAATCACGTTTTCTATTGATAGAGCACATTTTAGAAAAAGTATGGTTAATTCTTATCAAAAATATACATATGTGGTCAGAAATTAAGATAGAAAAAGTAATACAAGAGTTAACTTTACTTGCTTGTATTGTTGCAAGAAGGGTCACACCATTGCTAAATGTCGCTTTAGGAGATTTTTAGTTCCTAAAGGGGTTTATCAATGGTTGTCTAAATGCAACCAATATTTCACTCACAACCAAGGACCTAATAAATAATTGGGTACCTATTTTCGTTGATTGTTTTTATAGGTACAAAGTCTTGAGACTACCGAGAGAAGATGGATTCTCGACAGTGGATGCTCAAGACATATGACAGAAAACATATCTCTCTTCATTAACTTTGTGGCAAAGAAGAAGGGATTTGTAACCTATGGAGACAACAACAAAGGACCAATACTTGGAAAAGGTAGTGCAGGTAATCCCTAATCTACTACTATCTCTAATGTATTGCTAGTCAAGGGCCTTAAACACAATCTCATTAGCATTAGTCAATTATGCGACAAGGGATACAAAGTATCTTTTTCAAAAGATTGTTGCTTAATTGAACATAATGATAAAAAGAAGGATGTGTTTAATGGCTTGAGGATAAATAATGTCTATATGCTAGACTAGAGTGAAGTATCATTGAGTAGCGACAAATGTCTCATGACAATGAGTGAGGACTCATGGTTGTGGCATAGATGTTTAGCGCATGTCAATTTTGAATTGCTAAACAAGATAGTTTCAAAAGACCTAGTTATTGGCTTACCCAAAATCAAGTTTACCAAGGATCACTTATGTGATGCATGCCAAATGGGGAAGCAAACAAGGATCTCGTTTAAATCTAAAAACATTGTTTCAACTACGAGACCTCTTGAACTTCTTCATATGGACCTCTTTAGGCCATCTAGAATTAAAAGTCTAGGTGGTAACTAGTATGGTTTTGTTATAGTCGATGCTTTTTCTAGGTTTTGCTGGACTATCTTCTTGTCTAGTAAGAGCGATACATTCTCCGCCTTTGAAAAATTTGCTAAACTTTCTCAAAAAAAGTTAAACATAAACACCATATCAATTAGAAGTGATCATGGGGTGAGTTCGACCTATTCTCAACAAGAATCCTTATGAACTTTTAAAGGGGCAAAAGCCAAATGTGTCTCACCTTCAAGTCTTCGGTTGTAAGTGTTTCGTGTTAAACAATGGAAAAGAGAGTCTAGGCAAATTTGACTCCAAGGCAGATGAAGGTATCTTTCTAAGATACTGTTGCGGTGAGAATAGGATATCAAATTATTAATTAATTTGAATCACATCTTTAGTTCATAACCGGTCTTTAATTTATCCGAAGGAAAGGTCAAAGAAAGGAAAACTTAATTTTGCATCGTAAACAATGCGTGGAGAGATCTAGGTAAGGGGTTGGTTAAGCTTAGGGAAGGTATTAGCATCCTAAACTTATGTAGCACTCTACATGAACCTTTTGTTTAAATTTACTATTTGCTTTAATTATTTGCTTGAAGATATATACTAAGCTAAGGGTTAGTCCTAAGTTTACTCGGAAAGATTCGCATCTTATGCCTACATATCCTAGGTAAGGAATGGAATCAGAGTAATCGTAGTTCCCCTCGAAAGGGAGGTTAGAAACTTCTTGACTGTGGTCAAGGTTTCAATGGGGAATAAGCGTTCATAGGGAAGCGCTTACGTGGAGTGCGACGACTCCTATTTCTATGTTGTAATAGTTGAATTAAAATTAGGGTTAGCTAGGTATTCCACGGCGGGAAACCTAATATGGAGTGCGGCGACTCCTTATCCTAAAGTTAGGGTAATGGGTAAAATTGTCCACGGCGGGACGCCTAAAAATATGAGTACGGTGACTCAAATTCTCTAGGTTGTAAAGTTGAATTGAAGTTGAAAAGGTAAAAGAGGTATTCCTCGGCGGGAAACCTAAAACGGAGTGCGGTGACTCATTAACCTAATGCTAGTATAATTCGGTCCACGGCGGGACGCCTATGCAATTAGGGTTTTGAAAGGGTCAAAGGTTAGGGTTATTGGCTCGGCGGTCAAACGGGTAGACCTAATCCTTCGGAAGGGGATTGACGGTAAATAACAACGAAAATAATTAAACGGCAGTACGTAAATATGGAAATGTAAGAAAACGGTAAAATATGCAAAGCGACGATAACCTCGCGTAAATTACAACCCCAAAATGTAAGAATAATAACGAAATAAGCAGCGACGACGTCCTCACGTAATTACAACCGAAAAAATAAAATACAGAAAAAAATTCACCGATTAGTAAACAGAGACAAACAAGACTTAAATGACGGTCAGACGGAAATTATAACGGCCAAGTTAGGAGCTCTTTATTTTTTGAAATTTTTATTTAAAAAAAAGAATAATTTATTTTAATTTTGAAAAAAAGAGTTAATTAAAATTTTTAAAAAACAATTGTTAGTAATTATAAACATTTTACTTTCATTTTAAAGAAAAGGATTTTTGCTAATACGAGTTATTAAAAACTATTACTAACTATAAGTTATAAAAGAAAATTACTAATTAGAAGTTATTACAAAAATTACTAATTAGAAATTATAAAACATACTACTTATTAGTTATTAAAATCATTAGTTATAAGTTAAAATATTAACAATTATAACTTAAAATATAAAACTAATTATAAGCTTATGAAAATAATAAAAGAAAATGAAAAAAAGAAAATGAAATAATAAAATGGGAGGGGGCTCTTTCACGTTCTATCTTCTAGGTTTTTTTCTTGAACCTCTCTTCTTCATTCAAAGGGCCGGCGACGGACCTTCCACCCTCCATGGATGACTTTTGAAGCTTTTCACTTCCTTCTTCTTTGTTCTTTGCATGGCCTATTCTCCTCTTTATTCTTTTCCTACAAAAAACAAAACCTGTTAGAATCAGTTGCTCACCTCTTTGGAGGTTAGAAGCGGCTGATACGGTGATGGTCTCCCTGAGCCTTTGGATCGTCCGCCGTTTTGAGATCTTCGAGCGTATTATTGAACGAACGATGATGACGGAGAACTTCCGTCTGAGTTCGCGGTGGTTGCGCGACGGTTGTTGGAGTTCTTCGAATCCTCCGTTCTTTGAGGAACACCGATGGATCTCTGGATTTTTCGCCGTTTAAATGAAGATATTCTTGATCCCCTTTTTTTCCGGATCCAAAATTCGCCCGCCTTTTCCTGATTTCTGGTGTTGGAACCTTATATCGTTGTTTTCTTGTGGGCTCGGGCGGAGGATTTGTTATGGTGGATTTACGACTGATTTTGTGGCTTTTTTGGTGGAACTTTTGTAGCGTTTTCACGGTTTGTTGGCTACGAAATTCACGGTTGATTCGTGGCTGTTTGATTTTTTGTTGCATTACCCCTTGCAACTTTTCCGAGATTTGTTGCTTGCATGTGGGTTGTTCGATCCATTTGAACTCAGATTTCTCAAGAAAATGCGTTTAGGCTGTGTTTGGCAGAAATCATTTTTTTGAGAAAAAGTGTTTTTTCCAAAAGTGCTTTTTCATAATCACTTCTTTCTAAAAATCACTTTCTCTCTCTCGGATGCCTTGAATTGAAGAGATTCTGCCGGATTTGCCGAGGTCGGAAAGTAAGTCGGGAGCTAGCTTCGACTTCGTCGTTGTCCTCCCGACGTACCCGATGATGACATTAAGCTGAGGGTATCAGAACCAATAAAACCGACTTTAATTCTAACCAATTAAAAATTGCTTGTTTGTGTATTGGTTTTATTTTACAGGTTCAGAGCAAAACCGGAACTCGAAGATTCGGCATCGAAGACGTCTTTTAGGAAAAATAGGAATTTTGTAGGAATTTAGAAAAATGTAATTTAAATTTCAATTCTTTTTCTTGTAATAAAAAATAACAGAATAAATAAAATTCTATCTTGCTCGTATGTTCTGCTCGACAACAAACTATACCGAAGAGGCTTCTCGGTCCCTCTCCTCAAGTGCGTTGACCAAACCCAAGTTGCGGCCATCTTGCAATAAGTCCATGAGGGCATCAACACGCAGCACCTCGAAAGAAGATCCTTAGCGAGGAAAGCTCTATGATCCAGGTACTACTGGCCGATGATGCAAGAGGACGCAAAAGAGCACGTCAAGAAGTGTGACAGGTGCCAGCGGCACGGGGACATGCACCTCGCACCTCCAAGCGAGCTCAAATCCCTCTCCTCCCCTTGGTCGTTCGTCTGGTGGGGGATGGATATCCTTGACCCATTCACCCTAGGCTCATATCATAACAAGTACCTGATAATAGGCGTCGACTACTTCACCAAGTGGATCGAGGCCGAAGCCCTCGCCAAAATCACAGCACACAATATACTCTGGTTCTACAAAAGGAACATCCTCGCCAGGTTCGGCGTCCCGCTCGCCATAGTCACCAACAAAGGAATACAATTCACCGACAGAAACTTCCGAGACTTCGTCACCAAACTCGAAACCAAACACCATTTCACCTCGGTCAAACATCCACAAATAAACGGCCAAGCCGAGGCCGTGAACAGAGTAATCCTCCGGGGATTAAAATGAAGACTCGGCGACGCCAAGAGAGGATGGGTCGAAGAGCTCCACAGCATGTTGTGGGCGTACCGTACAACGCCTCATTCGACCACTGGAGAAACCCCATTCCGCCTCACGTACGGAATCGAGGCGGTGATCCCAGTCGAGATCCGGGAACCATCCAGAAGAACGGAGGCGCCCCTCAAAGAAGAAACCAACGACGAAGCTCTCCGGGAGGAGCTCGACCTAGTCGAGGAGATCCGGTCAGGAGCCGCTCTCTGCAAGGCCAGGCTAAAACAAAAGATTGCCCTGTGCCACGACAGTAGAGTCCTAAAGCGCGAGTTCCAGGTCGGCGACCTAGTCCTACAAAGAAACCAGAAGGACTCACACGAGGGCAAACTTGCCGCAAATTGGGAAGGCCCTTATTGTGTTCGAGATAAAATAGAGCACGGGGCGTATTACCTCGAAAACCTACACGAGGACCAACTAGCTCAACCATGGAACGCTGAGAAGCTGAAAAAATATTATAGTTAAACACTGCCTGCGTCGACAAGTGTCGCAACTACAGGAGCGCGACGCGGTACCGTCGTGCCTTCTCAAAGCCAACGCCATAGCAAGCCTCTACCTTTGTGTACGCAGGCAGAAGGTTCTGCTCGATGGAGAACCCCTAGACCGAGACTCCCCATCGTTGTACCATGCTCGGCAGAACACCCAGCTCGCGATGGGACGTTCATGCCGCGGGGATAAAACGCCCCTTCTCCGACCAGGTAACCACCCCAGTCACCCGACCAGTTCCCTACACTACCGGGCACAATCATCGTCGAGCTACTCCCCCCAAAATTACTAGACAACATAGTAAACATACATTTCGAGCATACAAACATGCAGAAATAAAACAGGCATATCATCATGCAAACACAAACGAGTTCACACTTAAACAAAACAAAATATTGTATTATCAAAGCGGGAACCAGCCTAGTAGTCAATTACAAACCCAAAAAGGGCACGCAGGCCCGACAAAAACACTTAAGAAAAAAATAGCAAAGTATTGGTGCGCAGGCCCAGAAACCACGAGCATGCAGGCCCGGACAAATCTACATATCTTTTGAATAGTCCACCTTATGCTCGTCTTTCGGGGTAGAATTATCAGCAACTTCAGAGTTAGGATCGACCACCCGTCCATCAACGATCTGATGGAAGGGCTCGATCCCATCTACGACCAGGCTGACCGTGGGTTAACCACCTTGAGTTGGTCTACAGCACTGGAAAAAACAACCCTGACTGCCTCCAAGAAATCACTCTCCAACTCTCGGATCCTCCTCAGCAGATCCGCACGGGTGACCATAAACTTGTCCTCATCCGTCTCGTCATTGGTAGGACGGTGAAAGCCTTCCAGCTCCCCCACACGGGCCTTCAGCGCCTGCACCTCCTCCTCCGCAGCCTTTAGCTCCTCCTCGGCACTTTCCTCCCTCTTGCGCTGCGCGACGGCATCTTCTTGACTCTTCTCCAACTCCCCGGCCAGCTTGGTCAGCCACGACTGTGCGAAAGTGAGATCACTTTGCAGCTTGGTCAGCTCGGCTGAGGAGCAGCTTTCATCACTCAGGACCAAGGCCGTCGAGAATACCCGCATCATGGCAGCCAAATCCTCGGTCAAAACCTGCCTCCGAGTAGCCGGGTCAAACCGAGGACCTTCTTTGCCTCCCCGACCGGTACGGTTGGCGACCTAGCACCATGAAAGAAGCCAGGATGCTGATGGCACGGCGGGATTAGGAATCCCTCCTCGGCAAACCCTTTCGTCAAGTCGACGACACCCTCGGGCTGGTGAATCTTAGTCCGCTTAGCAGCCCCTTGAGACGACGGAGATTGGCTGCTCTGAGGCGACAAAGAGGAACCCCTGCCTCCCTGATCGGCAACAGCTTGCCCGGCCACCTGGGTAACTCGTGTCTTCCCGACCTTAGCAGCGAGTCTCGAGGTAGACAACTTCTTCACTCTCTCCTCGGCAGTAGACATGCTCCCTGCAAAACGAAAGAAAGATGTCAGCAAACGAATAAGAAACTGGGGAGTCAAGGGAAGGGGAGACGGTCACCACCTAGGTAACTAAGGGCCTCCGACGACGACGGACACTCGAGCAGAGCCTTCGTGCTAATCATCCTCTACTTCTGAAAAACATGCCCTTCATTGTCGCAAATATATCTACCATCGGGCGTCACCAGGTTCGACGGGGGCAGGCTGGCCACAAACGAGACTATCTTTTGGTAACCGGCCAAATCCTCTTTGTCCAGGGTCCCCGCCCGCACTATATATCGGTCGGTACCCTTCGTAAAATGTTTCTCTGTCCACTCCAAGGGCACCTTCGGTATCATGACAGCCTCCCGCTGCCCGTTCACTATTCGCTCCCCTCTTCTGTACAACGAGGAACACGCTCCGTGAGACACCGACCTGACGATGAAGAAGTGAGATTTGAAATCCCGGACAGAATCCATGTATGCCCGAAAAAGCTTCTTCGGCTGCTTCAACGAGACCCAGCCGTGTTGACCGTTCACCGTTTGCCTCTGCAGATGAAAAAGACGGAAGAAAAGCGGCAGCATGGCCCTAACCTCCAGATATCTACACACGAGCTCGAATGCCTGGACAAAAGTTATGACGTTGGGATACAGTTGCGAGGGAGCTAACCGCAACCAATCGAAGACCCCCAACTGGAAGTCCGTGAACGGAAGCCTGAGCCCGGCTTCCCGAAAAAAGAACTCATACATAGGGAACCGCATTTTCCCAAACACCGAGAAGATGTGGTGTTCCTCGCGAGGCCGGTACACCTGCCAGTTTAAGGGTTCGTCCGCACGTCTTTCCTCTACGGTGGCAAAAGCGTCGGTCTGGTCGTCTGCAAAATACAAGGGCGTAGTCAGAGGCTCCTCGGCTACCCATTTCGTGACAGGGCAAACTCTATCCTCGATTGTGGGTACTTCTGGCTCCTCGTCAACATCCATGGTCCCCGGTACCCACGACTCATTAACACCTGAAAAACAGAAGGAAACGGTGAATTTGATGTCCAAGATCAAATCTACCCTTCTACCGCAGGCCAAGTGAAAGGGCAACGGTGACAACACCCGCAACGATTACAAAAGCCTCCTGGACAGCCGTCCTCGGGAGATCATCCTGCATCCCTCATCGTCCCCGGGAAACGTCCGCGATCCTGTCACGCGTCCCCGTGGGGTTCGTCTAACCCCTATCATCCGTCCCCGGGGAAGTCATCTAACCCATATATCCTCCCCGGGGCACTCATGTAGTCCTATCATTCGTCCCCGGGACGTTCATCAAAAACAAGTATCTGTCCCCGGGGGATTCAAACTATCACTTCGCTCGTCCTCGGCGAATTCATCCTAAACCTAGAAAACCACCGCCTATCGTGGAGGAGATTCGTCTCCCTCCTCGGGGCGTTCAACACGCCTCGACCCTGACTTAAACACGCGAAATAAGAAAAGAACAAGGAAAGAGAACTTATTGATTTACTGGTAACGACGTAATACGCGGCAGCGGTTACGGCAGTGGTGACGAATGGACACAAGCAAGAGAATCATCGTGTGTGGGAGAAAGCAGAAGCGAAAATGAGGAATGGGCGGGGGCTCGCTTACTTATACCCCGGCGCGGGACTCGAAGCGCCCATAGGAACTTGAATGCCCTAGGGTAGCCGCCTCACATGGCTCATCTAACGTTTGACATGTGGCGTAGGCTAACAGTTGCGTCCCTTCATGTCTCCCCGCTACTAACATCTGTTAAGGACACGTCCTCGACCTGGACACTCGACCGCTCGAAGACGCTCATGCTCGCGCATATTCACGAAACACGCACGTGCAAGATCTCTCCCCGCGCATACCTCCTGCCTCGACAACGTCATCAAGTCCTCGCTTCCTCTCCTCGGAGCTACGACTTGGGGGGCTCCTGTTTTGGTCTGGGCCTCGGTCTGACCGGGCAGGCCCAACCCAATGGTACTTGGGAAAGGCCCAAGCAGGTCCATATCAACTACGTCGAGCACAAGGATCACCATCGACCAGACGCTGCCCTCGGCGGGCAAAACCTTCCTTCCTTCGGGCAAAACGACGTATCCTTCACACGTTCTCCACGTGCTCCCCTCCGCGGGGACACGTCCTCATCCAACAACCCACCTCTGCGAGAGTTGTTCAACCCACCTTCTGGGGATCACGGGACGGTTGAACTAGGGCGAAGACCACGTGCTGGTCTTCACTACGCCACGTAAGCCCTAACAGTCACCTGGTTGGGCCTGACAATCCAGCCCAACACAAGTGACCGTTGGCCTTGCACTAGGGTCTCTCTATAAATACCCTTTTTCACCAGAGGGTCAGGTATTCTATTCTCTACACCTTCTCTATGTATTGGCTTCACTATGGTCCTTTCTCATTTTGGCATCGGAGTGTCTTGCAGGTACACCCCTTCCTCCTTCTTACCACCGGTGAACAGACTGTAGATCAAAGCCGCGTTTCGCCAGCGAATAGAGAACCCATCGCGCCCTGGCTTGCTGTCGGCAGCGGCGGGATGCGACGTCTTCCTTGCTATTGATTCACAATGTCAATATCGAGTTTGAAATCAATGTTATTTCGCAATAAAGCAGGAATTACCATAATTCAAACAAAGCAAGAGAGCATCCAAAGATTTACCTGAAAACCGATTCGAGTTATGATGCGAAATTTCCGAATTTCAACTTTTCTGCTTCTGCGTACTGTCGTGTTCTATGTACGTGTGTGCTTGGATGATTTTGGTGATGATGATTCTCTTGCTGC
This sequence comes from Lathyrus sativus, assembly GCA_963859935.3. NCBI lineage: Eukaryota > Viridiplantae > Streptophyta > Magnoliopsida > Fabales > Fabaceae > Lathyrus > Lathyrus sativus. The sequence continues at coordinate 451,251,884 of OZ012738.1, read as the reverse complement.
AAATGCATGCTTTTTGTATGTGGATTTTTCTTCTCAATGTGTGTTGCTTATTTCTGTTTGTGATCACTCTCCTCCAATTTCTCTGCTTCTTTTTGTATTGTTTTTTCTGTGATTTTATGCTCTTGTGTGGTTTTGATGTTGCATGTGTGTCCTGAATTTCATGTGTGGATTGTGATTTTTCAAACCGTACCTTGCTTCCCTTTTTTGTGCATTGATGCCTTCTTATAAGCATATCCACATTAATCGTCATAATTTCGTAATAAGCTCTTATTTTGGAAACAAATCACTGCTGCTTTGAACATGTTGATAATCTGTTTGGAAAGAATTTGGGCTGCTGCGAACACGTCTTTATGATAATAACATTCTTTCTGTTTTGGCTTCAACATGTTGGCAACAAAATAACTCCTCTTGATTTTGTGTGGTGAAAATTGATGATGGTTGTCTGATTATACTTGGAAAGAAATGAATTAATTTTGATGGTTTTTTATTTGCCAGGTTTTGAAGCTCGCAACATATTTGGCCGTGAGGAAAGCTTGGAGCTGCATATGATGTTATTGTGTATATGAACTTTGGGTCGGTTGGAGAAGATGAATCATTGCAGAAAGATGGCTATCTAAGCTCATAAAAGTCTCAAAACTAAAGCATTTAGTAGCTAATCTCAAAATAAGGATATGGTATAGTCCGTCTACTAATCCAAAATAATCAAATGATTATTCTTTTGTTTTATCGATGACATTTGCACATTTGAAGTCCTTAAACGATTTTGACATTTCTCTTCTTTCACCACTTGCATTCGTACACCAAAAGTTGTTGGGTGATTTGGTGGAAACATTGTTTGGTGAAATGTTATTAAAGATTGCACCAAGGATAGATTTGCAGCTTTAGTTGAAGATATAACATTGTTGTCACCTTTCCCAGCATCTGTACAACAGCAATTAAAGTAGGAAACATGGAAGGTTCTATGACACGATGCAACAACTCAGAATACAAACACTTTGGCCATTTTTGTGATAGCTTGAGATGTCTTAGAATTTGTGACTTAGAATTGTAAGGTTGGATGCAAAACATGTTAGAAGTTTCATCTTTTACTTGTAAATTTGAATGGTCATTTTTCTTGTAATTTTTGAATGACTTGTGAATGAATTTTATCTTGAACAAAAGCTTGTGAATTTTTATTATTGAATGGTGAAGAATGACATGAACTTTGGTATATTTTGAATCTTGCAATTCAAACTTGCAAATCTTGTAATGACATCTTGTATTTAAATTTTGCATCTTAGAATGGGTTTGAATTGTAAGGCTTGAATTTTGGCATGCTTTGAACTTGTAATCTTTTGGACTGTTTTGAATGAGAACTTCTTTTCGCCATGATTATGCCTTGAATTTTTGGAATTGGTTTTGTATGAAACTCTTGAATTTTATGAACCCAATCATGCCTAGACTTGGAATTGACATATGAATCTTGGAATCTTAAAATCAATATGGGCTTTCGTATGAATCTTGTACTTAAAATCATGGATCTTGAAATCAATATGGGCTTTCGTGTGAATCTTGGAATTACTTTGTACACCTTGAAATGAACCTTGGAAGACTTAAATTCGAATATGAATTTTAAAAACAATTAGTGCACTTTGAAAATTACATAGAACTTGTAACTTGAGTCCTTGAATGGTGAATTCATGTGAATTTCCATGTAACGAGTCCTTGTGTTCTTTGAATTTCTTTGGAATCCACTTTGGATTAGACATTCACAAAATTTGAAACTTGAATGTTCTTGAATCACATGATGACTTGAATATTCTTGCACTTAATAACTTGTTTTTTTTTCAAGGAATTTCTATAAATGGTCATTCCAATTTTAGCGTGCTTACTAACTTTAATCCAATCGAATTGAATCATTCGAGCTCAAAACGTTATGAACCAAATCTGGATGCCATATGGAATTCAGAAACCAAATCACACTGCTTTGTCACCTTAATCTCAATGAATCCACAATCTCCTCTTTTGCACCATGACTTGTAACTTGTACCAAACCCTTTAAATAAACCCTCATTCATTTGGTGCCTTTGATAAAGAAATGGTTTGAGAATGATACAAAAATCTAATTCTAAATATTCCAATGAAGTAATGATGAAGCATTAATCACACACTCTATCATCTTGATCTTAAAGTACCATTGATTCACAAATTTCCAAAAGTCCAAACTCTTCCACTTGACGACTAATGTTCCAACTTCGCGAATAAGGCCAAACTATGCCATGAGAAATCCTTTGAAAGTAAGGATATCACTTGTAATGCAACACATCACAAAATTTCACCTAGTTCTCAAATGATCATAACCAAATGGATAGAAAATCCTTATCCTCCTTGGAGAAACCTCTGAGAAATTTTGAGGAAAGTAACCCAATAGAAAACCCTAGAATCACAAATAAAATCAAACAAACAAAGTCTAATAAATTGGTTAGCTATGCATGGATAATTGACCTAAAATAAGGTGCAGAAGATCAAGGAACTTAAGGATAAAATTTGGGGTATAACAATGGATTTTCACAACTTTGGATCCTTTTATAAGTGTATAAATGTATTTATTTATTTATATTTTTTTTATTTTGTTATTGCTTATTATTTATTTGAAATATGTTCAAATTATTTAATTTTATTTGATAAAAAGATAAGCATGGACATTCATATCAAAACTCATAATGTTTAAACTTAAATGTGATGAGTAAAATAATATTCTCAATTATAAATATTACTCTAATTTTTTAATTTATGTCTCTTAATATGTATTTATTTAATTTAATAATTTTTAAACTATATAAATGTTACATTAATAGAATAAAGTTGAGTTATATATATATATATATATATATATATATATATATATATATATATATATATATATATATATATAGGAAAATGTTACCGTTCTACACAATAAAAAGACAATATAATTTTTGTACTTTGAAAAAAGAAATTTGAAAAAGTTAATAAAGACATGCATATTGAAGATTTCATATAAATAATGTGTCTCAAAAAATTAAAAACAATATTTAGAGTCGGACACTTTTCAAAACTAGGGATGTAGGTTGATAGACATTTTCAATTTATTTAACAAATCATATTTAAATATTAATTAAAAGATATTCTCATATTATGACTGTCTCTAAGATTATAATATTCAACAAGACTGGAATGTGTGGTTTCATAGGTGTATTTTTTTAAACTGTGGTTTCATAAGTTTATTCGATTAAAATTAATATTTTTCACTTTGCTATTTCAAATTAACTGTTTTTTTTCTTCCTCTTTTTTTCTAAAAAAACTTATGCACTCAATTATAATTCAAGACAAAAATATTTTATGATTTCACAGGATCCGATGACTTTCTCTCCATCCCTCTTAAAAAATCTTCTATCTCTTTCTCATATTATATTTTTCTCTCTTTTTCTTCTCATTCTCACTTTTTATTTATTTAAAAAAATGTTTAAAATGTTTAAAATTAAAGTTAAAGTTAAAGAATCTGGTTTAACCAAAAGTAATGAGCACTGAATTTTTAATAATGCATTTTTAAGTTTTATATTGTCTGACATTTCACACTGAATTGTAATTAAAATATATATTTTTAAAATTTAATTGTTACGCCTTAACGATGGATTTTGTATATGATAAAAGAACAATGAGGAACAATTCTAATTGTGCAGAGTTGTTTAAGACTTTTAGAATTTTTGTTGAAGTTAGTACAAACTCACACATGAATGATAAGAAATTCTATTTATGTGGTTTCTGAGTGAATTTAATCTTCTCTCTCAACCTCATAGTTGAGGTATTTATAGAAATTTATTAGGCTTGAATCCTTAGACCCATGAGATAGTTATTATGTTCCTCTTAAGGGGCGTGGAATTGTTATTTTTCCATATTTTTGAGGAGAATGTGACTTTTTCTTTTGAATGAATTTTCATACCGTTAGTGTTCAAGAACACGTCAATCCTGAGGATTCTATAAACATTTTGGTTAGCGATGGTAACAATAATGATTAATAGAAAACTTTCAATATGAGTTCTATCTGCCTTCTCGTGGTATTGAAACCCTAAGATTGATCTCTCGTTTTTTTCTTCATTTCTTAATTAGCAATGCTAATTTGAGAGAACCTTGTGGTGGAGATTCTTCCTTCTGAAACATATCTCCACAGGTTATGCCTATGGCGAAGACTAAAGGTGGTCTTGAATTGGAAAATTTTGAAGTATTTTTGGAAATAAGATTCGAAGTTGCTTCCATCTTAGCGTAAATGTTAAAGTGGATGAGTTTTAAATCAGAGCAGATTTGATTAAATCAAGAGAGATCTTATGGAATCAGGAGATGTCTGATTGTAGAAATTCGAAAGAATCACAAGTCAATTTGCATATATTGTTCCACTGTTCTGTTCGGGAACCAGAATTATTAATATAGATCTTTGATGTGGTGATATAGATCTCTTGTGCAATTGCACGGAGGTCAACCTATAAAGTGAGCATTTTAACGCTCAATTTAGTGAATGAATGAAAAGGGATAGAACGCTCAATTTAGTGAATGAATGAAAAGAAATAGAGTGAATTGTGATTAGAATCGTACATTTGATTGCATTAGATTTACTTCGCATTGAGCATATGGTCGGCTCAGAACAATGATCATGTATTATTATAATTTAAATAAGAAATATATAATCCAATAACGATTCAAACATCTAAAATGATGTAAGAGATATGACTACAAAAATTAATGTCATCTCATACACATCTCATAAGAATAAGATTAAAAACTCAGTAGTTAATTATAATATCTCGTCCTCCCACTAATTCAGAATATCATGACTTAACAAAACACATATTAGTTAGATGATTTTGAAAATCTATAATAGGTAAACCACTAGTTAGTAATCTGCCAACATGTTAATATGCTCGTTTAATGTATAAACCATCCTGAAAAAATTACATAACCAACACTTTAGAGTTAAAGTAAACAATTGTTTTCAATAACCAAAATTAAAGCATAAGGCACCAAAAAAGAAAGCTTTTGGGAAGCTATTTGGGAATGGTTCAGAGCTCGGATGATTTCTCCTGGTGCCAGCATTTCGTCACAATCATTTTATGGAACCATTCATGCTTAGTCACAAGATGTGAGGTGTGTCCCTTGACTCCAATTCCCTCAGATCGTGATCCTGCATTAAGTTTTCACAATCACATCAAAGAGACCCATTTGTAAGCTCTCACAACTCATCAAAATGTTGTCTTTATTAGCATTAATTTTTGTATTAATAATTGGAAATTGCAAGATGTCTTGTTGGGATTTTAATTTCCTGACTCACTCTAGTCTTTTGCTGAGTGAGGTTTACGGTACACGGTGCATGATGAGTCCGAAAGATAACTTTTATACAAATATAGAGCAACACTATAAAAATATATGGAAAAAAAGTCATGTTTTCATTTCTTTCTTTTTCTATCTAATAATCTATTCATGTACTCAATATAGCTAGCTAATATTTTTTTTCACTGCTAAGAAAATATTATATATATTTTCCCATATGTAATAGTACATGTGAATATTTTTTTTTTACTATACTTTTTTGTCTTGCCCTCCCTCCGTCCAAATTTCTGGCTCTGCTCCGAACTGTATGCAAGAAACGCCGTTATAAACCGGAAAACATGTATCCAACTGAAGTTGGTCTAGGATCTGTTGTGTAGCCCATAGATAAGATGAATGGCCTTCAATGTGATCTGTGACATCAACCTGCAAATAAAAATAACACCATTTTTGTTAAATAATATGAATATTTAAATTTCATGGATCATGTGAATGATGTTCTATTCATAGGATTGCAACTTGACACAAATATTTATAAGTTAACAAAAAGATGAAGCGTCTTACATTTTGGATCCCAGGAATATCTACTGGTTCGATTCCAGCTAATCCTTTTGTAAGTAGACTGCTCAAAGTAAAATATTTAATCATTAATTATAATTTCAACATTCTAATCATTAAAATTAAATCTTGTAACAGCTTTACTTAAAGTCACTCTGCAAATTATGCAACGATTTTTACAGTGAACTTTCACATGTAAGAGTGTATATGAGCTAATGTAGTAAGGTATATTCATGTATTAGTCTAGTTTGATTCATTTTAAGCTCGAACAAGTTCTATTGTAGAACCATGACTAAGCACGTGTTTTCATTTGTTGGTTGGGCGGTAAATAGAAGGCATGAGGATCAAACATATGAGATCCTATCCGACATCCTATCCCACGACATTCTTGTTGATGTTTTCTAACTTTGTAGGATTGACATTAATAACTTCAGGCTTGAAATAGACTCAATTATTTAAATTACCTAAGCTCTAACTTTGTAGGGCTAACATTAATAACTCTTTTTAATAGCTTGTGTATGTCAACGTGTGTATTTTGTTGACATTTATCAGGAGAAATGTATTTTTATTTATCGACATTTAACAGACTCAAAAAATAATTCAAGAAGAGATTTGATAATGAAAAAGAAATGATCAAGCAACGTAGGTGTTAGAGCTTGAGTTGACTTAAGCCAAACATCAGTAAGTTTTTTCGCTCACAAACAAGCTAAGCTTGAACCTCAAATACTTAGGTGAGCTCTATTCCCCTCTATTTGCAACCATCTAATCGGACCAAAGATTAGTTAAAACCAACTTTCAGTACCTACAACTTTGCATTGCAGAAGTTCTACCACTATGTTTTTATGTACCTGGCACGGAAAGCAACTCCAAGCATCCAGTCATTCCTTGAATAAGCATTTACAAACCTTCCTGCTACCATCTACAGAATACCAGCTTATTAGAGGGGAAAAAAAATTGTTCTGATAAAACAGGTGAAGTTCTATAAAGAGAAAATTTATATCCCCGTCTAAACCTTTCTAGCAGCCTCCCAGTTCTCATCCTTGATTGAGACGGGTGCTCCAAGAAGTACAACTCTTTCTACTAGTTCAGCTGCAAATAAAAAGGTAAACCGTAAAATTAATAAGAACATCCTCTAGTCAATGGATAAACATGAAAAGCGTACCCAAGGACATGAAATCATATGCTGCAGTGCAAGAGTTGATAAGATAAAGGAACATAAAGTAAAGCTATCAATTTAACATAGAATATCAAATAATCTATAACACATCAAAGACAAACGAGAAGAAACTAGAAATACCTACCTCCATTTTCTGTTTTAGCCAAACACTGTAGGCATTTGAAAATAACTCTTGCCCCAAGAGAATAACCAACAAGTGTCACAGGCCTGAAACTCAGAGATAATTATTGTTTGCATCTTCCACCATTTCTAAGAATTCAAGTAAAATGAACAGAAATAGTAAAATACCTATTTCCCTGCAATCCTTTTAATAATACTTCGGCAAGCAACTTTCCTGCTTTGTTTGATCTGAAAAACAAATTAATTTTAGCATATCTAACTGTAAACTAGGGACAGAAACTGTTCATATGTTTTCTGGATCAAACACATTCATAAACATCCTTGTCTGTAAAAAGACAAAAACATAAGCAGATCTGGAAATTTTATAGATCATCCAGTAAATTATTTTTAACTAGCAAATTATGGCATTTAAAACCCACACAGGTGTACAATTCATTTGAGCAAAAGGTTAAATTACATGGAGATTTCCCCTTAGAGGTGAAAAAGGTGAGCCTCGGAATTCCAATTCCATGTGAATAGATAACAAAAATAATTACAGTTAATATGGATGGGTTGGTTGGTATTGGATTTGGATATCCATGAATCCTGAACATGATAGATTTCCTTAATAATATTTTAACAAACTAAAATATATTACTATTTTATTTTTACCAGTTGATTATGACCCGATCCAAAATGTGTCACCCTTAGATTAGATTAAGTCTTAGAAAAACTACATGGGAAGAGTACATGTGGCAACAATGTTCCCCCGAAAACAGATTAATTTAAATTAGTTCCTCGCAATTGTCTACTTCCATGATTCAGTTAAGTTTGATAGTAATTCACTAACTATCCAGCATAATCAACTGAAATCCTTGTGAAAATTTGACATGTTATAGAGTGTGTAGATAATTGACGAGATGCAAAATATAAATCTTATACACCTGGTAGTGTAACAGTGTGCCACTAGCAAAAGCTTAGCCCAATAATATTGCAAATATAATGACAATCCTAATTCGTAATACTCCAAGCGCCTAACATCTTGAATTGCATAGATAAATCAAATGATAATAGCACACGGAAGTTTTTCTCATAGACAAGCATTCGTTCTATCTAGTCTACTCCGAATCAAGAAACAAGGTAACAAAGTAAACCTGTTAATAGCTAATGTCCATTTACTGTCAATGAAATCAGTTGCTGCAAGTAATACGGCTGGCCAAGCCAGAGCAGTTACAAGGGTGCTCAAAACGGTCATCATTGCCCCTTGCTTCATCAGCTGCATTGCAAGTCCTGATGCAAGTCTTGGAAATATTAGCATCATACACAACTCTGATTGTACACACACGCATACACAAATAATAACATTGACAAGAACCCGAAGATAAAACCAATTACTTGAAGTAAGCCAATCCTGAATCGCAGTGCTCACAGCAATCAGTTTTTTCGACTCCCACTGAAGTGAATACCTAACTTTTGGCAAGGTCATTAAGGTCATATTTATTGTGGGACCAACAATCATAACAATGATATCAATGCAATTTCAAAAATCAAGACTAACGGATTTAAAACATAGATAACGTGAAGGGTTGCCTATGGCAGATGGCAGAAAATAACGGCGAGCCAAAAATCTTCCATGAAAATGGGCGGATGGCAGAATGTGGCGGAAGCATGGCAGACAAACTAAAAACATTGTTATAGATATATACACGCACAAAAAACAGCAACACCACCAAAAAAAAAAAAGAGAACTTATAAAACTTGGAAAACATAATTATATAGAGAAAACTAGAACTCATCTCAACAAGTTCTTCAAAATAAAACATTATAGGAAAATTAAATTAGATGGGGCATGTCTCTAGTACTGGAGAGGAATACAAGTAGAATAAAAAAGAAACAGCAGAATAAAACACAAGAGAGTAGTGGGAAGGAATAAAAAAGACACAACAAATAAGGAAATAAAAGAAGAAAGGAACCCAAAGAAGAAGAGTACCTGCACAAAAAGTTCAGTGAGGATAAGAAGAGGACATATAAGGGGAAAAAAGTGGAGAATAAATAAGGTTGAGGCATATTTTGATTTTGAGGGTTATTAGTATTTAATCGAAGTTTTAATTCTTTTGGGCTTGTTTAGTGATTGGGTAAAAAATACCAAACAAGGATTTGCAGATTTTTTTTTTAAAACCGCAATTTCCGCCATACCGCCATAATGTTAAACTTGTGGCGGCCGCCATGGCGCCGCAATGCAAAATCCACAACACCACAGTTTTTCCATGGCGCTATGTAGAATTTCCGCAACCACAATCCGCCATGGCCGCAATTTGACAACACTGGTGATTTCAGTAATAAGTTATTTTTAATCGACGTGTTGCATCCAATCCAAGCATTTCGGGCTGAAACAACCTTCCTTGACTGGCAACAGTTGTAATGAAGAAAATATTCACTATTTTACCTTTCCAAGTTGTAATGAAGAAAAATATTCACTACTTTACCTCTCCAAATTGTCATTCAGTCCTTCCCATGGCCTTATAAAATCTTCCTTCTCAAAGACAAATCCGGATATCAAGATCTCGACGCCTAGCCTCTGCAATCAAATGTTCAAGAACAATCTAATTTGAAACAATAAACCAAGCGCCAAAATTTTATGATACCACAAGAAAGGTGATACAAAGTTCATACATGAGAATGCAGAAACACAGATCATAATTCAACTGAGGAAAGTCATGTTGCAAGAAAATAGAAACATGAGATATAAAAACATACGCCTTGGTTATGGTTTTCGCCGATGGATATGAATTCAAACTCATCAACACCTCCTACTCTCCTAGCCATTTTGCTTCCCGTAAGTCCAGCACCAGCAGCTGGTAGAAGTAGAACGAAATCGACACATTAAAATTCCCATCACCTAAAGCAGAATATCATTGACATATATTAAAGGTAAAATGACTCAAAGAATGAGAAACCAATTGGTCTATAAATGCTATTTTAATCATAATAGTAAAATAAAAAGCCGACATGTACTGCAAAGAAATCAAATGGACTGCCTTTAGCATAATTCAGATGATAAAGGTAACAAATCACTCCATCTCACATGTTACCTTTGTATATTCTCTTTTGAACAATCAAAAGAGGGCGTTAAAAAGTTTGTACTGAAGTGGGACAGCATCATATATGCTTTAACCAATTATTGTAATCATGTCAACAGTTAATTATAGCAAAAAACGAAGAAAAAAAATTATAGCAAAAAATATAAATCACCCTTATGTTACAACACTTTCCCGAAGACAAAAAATCGCTCGGTGATACCAACTATTTCCTTAAAATTTAAACTGCAAATGAAACTTGAAAAGAAAGGGTAGATATATTAACAGTGTGAGAAAATTCTGGCAAATCCAACCGCATAATCATACCTCCAAATGATGCAGCAACAGCAACAGAACCAGCAACAGTTCCTGCAGCACCGGCAGCTGCAGCAAACCCACTGGCTCCAATTACAGGGATCAGTGTACCCAAAGTTGGAGCTAAAGCTCCAAGACCAGCAGCAATTGCTGGTGCAGCTAACCCTATTGAATGGTAGAAAAAAAATCAAATCCATGTGGAAAATGATTCATCTATAAATACTATATATTCTATAGTACAGTCCAAAATATATTAAGGTTTCCGCACCACCAGTAATGGCCAACAAAGTTCCCCCAGTAATTGCAGCAGCACCAATAATACCACCGCGCTTCAATTTCGCCCACTTGCTTCTTTTTTCTTGATTTTCTTCTTGATTTGATTCTTGCTCTTTAATGATAGCCATTGCAGAACAAGCAACCATGGTCTCAATGGCCTCCTGCAGAGCGAGCAATCATCTCTGTCTTTAGAAAATATCAAACCATTAAAAATGCGAGATTTTAATAACCAATAACATAAAACATAGAATCAACTTGGATGTAAGTATCTTAGGAACCAAAGTGAATGTATAGGTAACAATCACCACAACAAATGTTACTTTGAGACATGACTTGTTAATCCAGTATACAACTCACAAATTTATAACGATTTGTTTCGTTATTAATAAAGTTCAATACTAAAAAACATTCATCAAGTAAAGTTGCAAACCATTTTTGTCCACTTGACTTCAAGCCATGTTGCCAACAACCGCAAAGCTACGCGATGACGAGCATCATAACCCTTTCTCCTCCGTTTACATTCTTTGTCATCTACACCCAAATTCGACAAACAAGCAGATAAAAGTTCATAGAGAACCGCCACTTTCCTCTGATCACTAAGCATCCTCGCTTCTTCAATTGGTCTCTCATCAATTTTACTATTACTAGACCCCTGGTCTATGTCTTCAAAGTTGATTAAAGGGGTAACATCAGTCTCATTCTGAGTTTCAAAGTTTACATCTGCCTTTTCAGAATTAGATTGAACATCCGGTGCCGAAAATTTTTCGCGACACTGATGCTGATACTCATTAAGCCTCTCTCTTTTAGAGTTGGAAGTCTGCAAATTCTTTTCCAACTCAAGTACTATAGCATCAACAGCTTTTGACAATGCAAGTTCTTGGTCTAGCCTTTGAGAAGATTCAGCAGAACCCTCATCAAATTCTTGTGAAAGCAGTCTCATATACTGAAAATATCACATACATAATCATAATCATATTGGGAAACAAAATCATTAAAGTGAATGTGTAATTACTAGAATAAAGTCAATAAACCATCAATTTAGTCCCTAAAGTATCATTGTTTAATCCTTAAAGTATATGAAATCAACCATTATAGTCCCTTAAGTATATGAAAATCCATCATGTTATTAGTCATTGATATCTTAATAGCAAAAATTTAAGTGACGGATTTCAAGGTTTTAAATAACCGTGGACGATTGCACTCGCATAAAGGCTTTTGCAATTTTGGTCTGTACATGTGTTGTGACGCGACGCTGGCTGCGGTTGTCGCGGTTTGAATTAATCAAAACAATTAGTTCTTTATCACAAAAACGGTGAATGCATCTTTCGATACCGTTTTGTCACAGCCGTTTTCATACCGGATTTAAAACCTTGGATTTTACATATTTATGGAGTAATTATTTCTATATACTTTAGGGACTAAATTGATGTTTTATTCTAGTTTATGCTGATTGATAATGAATGAATGCATGAGAAAGGAACAAGTGAAGAGACTTACTGGTCCAACATGATGTGTAGCAGAAGAAGAACCAGCAGTTTCTTCTAATCCATACCACGCAGATGAATCAATATCTAGAAACCTATTCAAATTCAAATTCAAATTGAGAAAAAAAAAAAACTAACTAACTAGAGAGGGAAAAGATTGTGGAACGGAAACGAACTTGAAAACGGGTTGGAGTAAACCGGAGTGATGGTGAACCCAAAGATCAGGATCATCGGACACAGAATCAATACTGCTAGAGCTACTACTACTGATTCGATTGGTGTTGGAGATGGAGTCATCCGAAGCTGGTAAGGGTAGAATGCGAGTCTGGTTGACTTGGGATTCGTGAAGGGATAGTCCGAACAATGCGGCGGCAGCATACCTTTGTGTCGGTGATAGAAACGACGTCGTTGTAGTCGCCGTAGTGGTTGACGGCGACGGCGACGCCATTTGGGAAGTGATTATTATTATAGAGATGAAACGATGTCGTATTTTTGTTGAACAGTAGCGTTAGAAGAAGAAAGTAGGAAGGTGTTGATGTTTAGTGTTAGAAGAAGAAAGTAGGACGGTGTTGATTTCACCAAGGCGCGTAAATGCCAAGGTGTTTTGCTGATTTGGCAAATCATTTATTTTGGTAAAAGGTAAACACTTTTAATTATGTCCTTTTTGTGGTAAATACTTTCAGTGTTATTCTTTTTTTCTTTTCTTTTTAAAAATCTACAAGAAATTGTATAAAATAAACATAATACATAATCTTAAAAAAAAACATTCACAATTTTTTATTAATTAAAAAATAAAAATAATACTTTTTCCCTTTCGCAATCACCACTAAAAATGATATGGTATAGTTTGGATATGATAGTATAGTATTTCTCTTCATATCCACCATTTAAAAAAATTATTGGAATTCATTCTCACTTGTATGTCAAACAATACTTTATACTCATGTTTAGAGCACTTATACTCGTATTTAGAGTGGTCAAAAAAATTTATATAACAAAACTCTAATATTTAGGCATTTCGTTGATCTTTTTTAGGTATTTTAAAATAGATGTGTTTGGTTCAATTTTTTAGGAGAGAATTGGAGGTAATCAGAATCTCTCCTGGAGCACTTTTTCGTTCTTTCGAATTTGGGGGTTTTCGGAGAGGAGGGAGAGGAGTTACGATAACATGCATTTTTATTATATTGATAAAATTATCCTCATTTTTATTTAATAAAATTTTTAATTGTCTTTATTAATATTATACCTTAATTTTTGTCACGTTATTATAATTTCTTCATTTCTTTAATGGTAACTCCATTATTTTTATTATTATTATTCAACTTTTTTCCCATGTGTTTTATTCTATTCATCTTTATTTAATATTTTGCTTGTAATAACTTAATTATTTTATAATTTGTTATATTATATTACATATCAATATATAATTGTAGTATGAGTTATATATTATGTAGAATTTAATCTTATAAATATATTATAGGATTAAATGGATCATCAAGATGAGAAAATGATTCATATGATCATTGATTATATAATTTGATTTTATGACGTTTATCAATATTTTATTTTCATTTTAGGATATTTTAGAGTATTTTAAATGTTAAATATTTTGTGTTTAATTATTTATATTTTTTATGAATTAACAATTTTTTTTGTGAATACTTTTTTTAAAAATTTATTTAGCATGATTGTTATAATATTTTAAGAGTAAAAAGGTAAACTAGTTTCAAAACCCCTCTTCTCCCCCATGTGAACATATTTAAATAAAACTTCTTCCTCCCCTCCCCCTCTTATGAGTCAAACAGACGTTTAATTAAAATACATCTCCTCACCTCCCCTCTCCTCCCCTTTATTAAAATTCATCTCCTCTCTTTCCCTCTGTTGAACCAAACGTACCTTAAGGTGCACATACTCGCACTCATATCCACTTATTTTTATGAGTAATTATCCGAACTCATGTCTGTAGTAACGGATCTAGAACTTTTTTTGGTGGGAGCAAAATAATAATAATAATAAATCAACAACTTAAATAATAATAATAATAATTGAGTTAATAATTGAAGAATAAAAAAATATATTATTTTATATCTAAAAAAAAAAAGATCGTTCGATGTCTGCTATTTAAATATGTTTATATTTAAGTACTACTTATTTTTATTTTCCAGCTATCGAATACATATTTTCATGTTTATGTGTTCAATAATCATATATAATTTATTTCTCATATCATTGTACATTTTTTTGGTTATATATATATCATTGTACATTTTTTTGGTTATATATATATCATTGTACTTTTATTTTACATGGATGAAATGATTTAATATTTTTAGTGTGGATAATAGTGAATTTTTAGTAGAAATAAATATAAAAAATATTCTAATTCAATAAAATATAACAACTTGATAGTATATGTTAGTGGATGCAAATGCCTCCAATTTGTTACACATGAATCTGTGCCTGTATGTTTGTAGTTATTTTTGCAAGATTTTATCTTATTCGTTGTGAGTAATTTTGCGAGTGTTTATTAGAGATCGGTCAAATTGTTATCCTTAATCACTATCATTTATAATTTCAATTAAAAAAAATAAGTTTAAAATTTTTCTTTCTGAAAATATGGATATAAGTGTGTTACTAATTATTTCTCACTAAAAAAAACTGAAGACATACTATACTAAAATAGAAATTTCATAATATTCTTAGTTATAACTCAAAAATAATAAAATTTTAATTTTAATCACTAATATAAGTATATAGTAAGATAAAAGAAAACATACATTTATAGTGTAAATTAATTTTACACTATCCATTAATAATGATTAATGTATCTCGTCAAATTAGGCTGAAATTCTAAATTACTTAAAACTCATATATTAATAACTTTTGATTATTGATATTAATATTATTAGTATATTCTTTATCTAATAGGAAAATATTTAATGTTCAACTATAAAATATTAATGTTATGTCGTATTAAAATTAAATTATGTTTTATTTATGAATGCATTTGATATGTTAAAAAATATGAGATTGAAGAACACAACCTTATTTGTCATGGTTTGATATTTTAGAAAAATATATTTATAACAACAATCAAAGTATATATATATATATATATATATATATATATATATATATATATATATATATATATATATATATATATATATATATATATATATATATATATATATATATATATATATATATATATATATATATATATATATATATATATATATATATATATATATATATATATATATATATATATATATATATATATATATATATATATATATATATATATATATATATATATATATATATATATATATATATATATATATATATATATATATATATATATATATATATATATATATATATATATATATATATATATATATATATATATATATATATATATATATATATATATATATATATATATATATATATATATATATATATATATATATATATATATATATATATATATATATATATATATATATATATATATATATATATATATATATATATATATATATATATATATATATATATATATATATATATATATATATATATATATATATATATATATATATATATATATATATGTGGGGAATGCTATCAAGTGCCCTGAGGGCACTGGTTAAGGAGTATTAAATTAGCTATGGTCTCACCTATTTTATTGTGAAATGAACAACAATAAATTGTTAATTAAAATTGAAACGTGTGGTATACACTACTCTCCCATATTAACAAGACTTCATATGATAATAATAAGTAGCTTTAAATATGACAGTCGTGTAAATCTTTAATATTTTAATTATTAAACTTAACAATTGTTTATTTCAAAGTTAAATGGGTGGGCCATAGCTATATTAATTCTCCTTAAACAGTGCCCTGAGGGCACTGGATAGCAGAACCATATATATATATATATATATATATATATATATATATATATATATATATATATATATATATATATATATATATATATATATATATATATATATATATATATATATATATATATATATATATATATATATATATATATATATATATATATATATATATATATATATATATATATATATATATATATATATATATATATATATATATATATATATATATATCTTTTCTTTTTTCTTTTTTGTTTTATGATGTTGTCGTATTTGTATTGCTGATTTGTTGTTTTATGAGAGTATGATGATTTGAATCGAGATCACTACGCCAGAATTGATTTTTAGCAGCGCATACAAAGACAGCGCTTTTAAAAAAAGCGCTGCTAAATAGTCATTAAAAAAAAAAGAAAAAAATTACCTACCAAAGACAGCGCTTTTTTAAAAAGCGCTGCTAAAAGGGGACCCTTAGAAAGCGCTGCTAAAAGGGGACCCTTAGAAAGCGCTTTTTAAAAGCGCTGCTAAAAGGGGACCCTACGAGAGCGCTTTTTTTATAAAGCGCTGCTATATGTCATTGCTAATGCACCCTATGAAAGCGCTTTTAAAAGCGCTGCTAAAGGCCTTTAAAAAGCGCTGCTAAAGGTATTAGTATAATAATTTTTATATACCCTCCAGAATTGTAAACGAAACAGAACACGCGTTTTTTCGTTTTCTTCTTCGTTTCTTCATTTCTCCATTGCCCTATCTTCCATTTTCGCCCTCCGTTGAAGCTTTCGTCGCCGTCCGTTTGCGCCGCCGTCTTCCATTTGTTTTCGCCGTCGTTCGCCGTTCCCTTTCGCCGCCGTTCACCGTTCGTTCTCCTCCACCGTTACGGTAAATCCGCGACTGTTACGACATTTTTATGGATTATTGTCTTAGTATTGCATTTTTCTGGATTAGATGATGTTAGTGCTACTTCTTTCTGAGTTATTGACTTGTTTTTGTTGATACCATTGATGAGCATTACTCTTTTGATATTGGCTTGAGTTTTGTATGCAAGGTGTTTGTTGAAATGCCACAATGAATTTTGAGCATTATAAATTAGTTTAGAATAATTTAGTCCATTACCAAAATTTTTGAGAGTATGCTTTAATAATTTAGAATAGTTTAAAATCATATTAATGCAATAGTTTAGAATAATTTAGTCCATTTCCACCATTTTTGAGAGTATGATTTAATAGTTTAGAATAGTTTAAAATCATATTAATGAAATAGTTTAGAATAGTTTAGAATAATTTAGTCCATTTCCACCATTTATGAGAGTATGCTTTAATTTAGTCCATGTCATTTTGAGCATTATAAAATAGTTTAGAATAGTTTAAAATCATATTAATAAAAGTATGCTTTAATAGTAGAATAGTTTATTATAGTATATCTACTTTTTTTTAATATGATTTGTTTTGTTGGATTATCTAGTTTTTTTGTTTTGGTTAATTATTAATATGATTTTAATAAAATGTATATATTGTCTGTTATAGGGGTTACCTGAGAAGAGCAAGGTTGTGATTGTTTCCAAGCATCCTACTGTACAACTTTCTTAGAAGTTAGTGATTTCTTTACAGGTATTCTCTGTTTTTGCCTAACTTTCATAGTATGGATAAAAATTGGATGTCTGTTAATCGATTGTCAAAAGAGTACGAGAATGGGGTATCGAACTTCGTTAAGTTTGCTGTTGAACACGCCAAAGACCCCAGTAGGATCACATGTCCTTGCTTAGGTTGTTGTTATGGGCGTCGAATTGACGCGGTTCAGTTGGAATCTCATTTAATGAGACATGGAATTGATCGAAGTTACACATGTTGGATATTACACGGTGAGATAAGTAACGAGAATGTTGAACCCCAGAACAATACGACCTCTACTTCAAAGGACAATGGTAGGGATACATACGATTGTGATCGAGTCGAAGATATTGCAGAAGTACTTGAAGAAGATCTTCAAGATTGTCCAAAGATGTTTGAGAGGTTGGTAAGCGATGCAGAGAAGCCGTTGTATAAAGGTTGCACTACTTTCACAAGATTGTCTGCGGTATTAAAGTTGTACAACTTAAAGGCGGATAATGGATGGTCGGATAAAAGTTTCACAGAGTTGTTAGCCCTACTTCAAGAGATGCTTCCGGAGGATAATGTTCTTCCCAATCGAACCTATGAAGCTAAAAAAATGTTATGCTCTATTGGTATGAGCTATGATAAGATACATGCTTGTCCAAATGATTGCATTAAAGCAAGAAAAGACTTGGTAGCAATGGGAATAAGAAATGAATTAGGACCCCAGAAGAAAGGAAATCGCACTTATCTACCACCTGCTGCATATACTTTGTCTAGAAAGGAGAAAAAGATAATGTGTAAGTTTCTGAGTGAAGTTAAAGTTCCAGAAGGATACTCTTCAGATATTAGAAGACTTGTTTCTATGAAAGACCTAAAGTTAAAGAGTTTAAAGACACATGATTGCCATGTTCTTATGGAACACTTTCTACCAATAGGTATACGTTCTATTTTGCCAGAAAAAGTGAGAGGCGCAATAACAAAATTGTGTTTCTTTTTCAGATCTATTTGTAGTAAGGTGATCGATCCTGCGATCTTACCAACATTGCAAAAAGATATAATTATTACTTTGTGTGAGCTTGAAATGTATTTTCCTCCGTCATTCTTTGACATAATGGTACATCTAGTTGTGCATCTCGTGAAAGAGACACAACTGTGTGGACCTGCATATATGAGATGGATGTATCCAGTTGAACGTTATATGAAAATATTGAAAGGGTATGTGAAAAACCGAAGTCGACCAGAGGGATGTATTGTTGAACGATACATTATTGAAGAAGCTATTGAGTTTTGTACTGAATATTTGTCCAACGTTCAATCCATTGGCCTCCCAAAATCTGATGTTGTTGAAAAAGTAGTAGGTAAACAGTTAATTGGAAATAAAGTTGTGACAGTTTCAAGGGATGAACGGGAGCAAGTGCATTTATATGTTCTGCACAATGACATTGAGGTTGAGCAGTACGTTAAATTGCACAAGGACGTTCTCCGAGGTTTAAATCTGAATAGAAATGAAAATTGGATAGTACGTGAGCACAATCGAAGTTTTATAACATGGTTCAAAGAGCATATTTATTCAAAGTTTTATTCTGATCCCGCTTCAATAACAGAAAGGTTGAGATGTTTAGCATATGGTCCAACTTTGCATGTGTTTTCTTATAGCGCATACGCAATTAATGGATACACATTTTATACCAAGGAGCAAGATGATAAAAGTACAATGCAAAATAGTGGTGTCACTGTGCTTGCCGAATCAATGCACATTTCCTCGTATTTTGGGGTAATCGAGCGCATTTGGGTGTTTGATTATGAGAAGTTTCAGATTCCTATCTTTGGATGCAAGTGGGTTGAAAGTAATAGTGGCATACGTATGGATAAGTCAGGTTTTTTGCAAGTGGATCTTAATAAGGTGGGGTACAAAGATGAGCCTTTTATTCTAGCCACACAAGCTAAACAAGTGTTCTATGTCACTAATCTGAAAAGTACGAAATGGTTTATAATTCTTTTTTCCAACAAAGTAATCAACGATAACATTGGAGAAAAGGGGGAGGTTGATGTTGAGAATGAATCTTATGTTAGGGATGATCCAGATGAGAATATTATAGCAGACGAATCATATATTAGAAATGATCATAGCGAGGGAATTTGGATCAATCCATCCGTCCGTGTTGTTAAGAGACAAGTAAAGCACCTTCGAACTAAAAAAAGAAAAAGATGTTAAAGGTACTTGTAAAATTACATATTGTCTCATTCAATAAAATAACATATTATTTCTTATTTATACGTTTCTTATGTGTATATATATATATTTCTTATTTACATATTTGAATGTCATTCATTTGATACTTTAGTTTTCCTGAATTACAGGTATATTATGGCCAGCAATAAAGATTGGAAGAAATTAAAGTAGAATTGTATAATTTGTGATGTTGAATTTCGAGTTGAGAATTGTATATAATTTGTG
The DNA here is from genome assembly GCA_963859935.3 of Lathyrus sativus. Classification (NCBI taxonomy): domain Eukaryota; kingdom Viridiplantae; phylum Streptophyta; class Magnoliopsida; order Fabales; family Fabaceae; genus Lathyrus; species Lathyrus sativus. Next base: position 451,231,594 of record OZ012738.1, on the reverse strand, counting down.
ATGTTGAATTGTGAAGCTTTTGAATTATATATATTAAAGTGGAATTGTATATAATTTGTGATGTTGAATTGTGCATATAATGCCAAAGTGTTGAATTGTGCACATAATGCCAAAGTGTTGAATTGTGTATATAAAGCCAAAGTGCTGAAATAAAGGGCTAAATTATATAAGCAGGTATTGTAATATAAACAGGTTTATTGAAAAATATATAAAAAATGTCATTAATCAGGAAATTTTTTTTTCCAAAACGTGCACATTAGACAGCGCTTTTATGTATAAGCGCTGCTAAAGGGGACAGAGAAACTGCTAAAAAAGCGCTGCTATAGGTGGGGAAAGAGGGGTCTAAGACAGCGCTTTCATAAAGCGCTGCTATAGGGGGGGTCTAAGACAGCGCTTTAATAAAGCGCTGCTAAAGGGGGGGAGGGGGGGGGGGGAGATTAGGCAGCGCTTTAAAAAGCGCTGCTAAAGGTGATGTCTTTAGCAGCGCTTTTTCCACAAAAAAAGCGCTGCCTTTACCTTTAGCAGCGCCACTTTAGGCAGCGCTTTAAAGCGCTGCTAAAGGTCAAAAAAAGCGCTGCTAAAGGTCTGTTTTGGCATAGTGGATGCATAGGAATGACACAACTATTTGGTACATTCTTAGCTTATCAATTATGTTTTTGATTCCATTGCACAAATTATTATATTTCATGAAATTTCTATAGATGTTTGGAATGATTATAAAAAAAGATTCTCTAAGATTGATATAGTTCGTGTAGCTTACCTGCATTTTCAATTAAACAGTATAAAACAAGGTGCAAATTTTGTTCTTGAATACTTCATTGAGATGAAAGCTCTTATGCCAATGCATCCAACAGTCATGTCAATGGCTCTAATCAATTGCATTCAAATTTAGAATTTAATCACCAAGACACCCGTACTCCTAGTCTCACTTAAGAGGGGTATGATCACCTCATGAGCTTATTGCAACAAGCCAACATGATTCTTTCAGCATGACATGACATTGGTTCAAGCACAAACCATCTGAACACATATGTATATGCTAATGTTGATCATTCATCAGATGAGTCTCACTAGTATTCCTAGTGTCATTACTTGCTCTATAAGCAACACCAATAAGGCTTAGATTCTTGACTCAGGAGCAAATGATCATATTTGCTCCTCTCAATCATGTTTTACATCATTTAATTGAATTAAACCTATTAAGGTTTACTTACCAAATGTCAACTCAGTTTTAGTTAAATATGCTGATAATGTTCATTTTTCACCCTAATTATACATTATTCATGTATTATACTCACCTGAATTTCGACTTAATCTCATATCCATATTAAAACTATGCCAGTCTCTACATTGTCAAGTCTAATTCACCAAAAATTCTTGTCATGTGCAAGATATGAAGACCTTGGAGATGATTGGTTTGGCTAAGATAATGGATTGTATCAGTTTCAAGTTAACTCTAGCTCTACCAACCAACTCCACCAGCATATCCCTCTAAACTTGAAAAATGTAAACACATTAGATGTTTCTCAATGTACCTTGTCTATTCCATTATCTGTCTTATGGCATTTTAGACTTGGCCACCTATCTAGCAATAGATTGACACAATTGACACAATTGTACCCTGACATTTGTCATAATAAATACAATATATGTGATATATGCAATTTTGCTAAGCAAAAAAAAATTACCTTTTCCTACCAGTAAATCTCATGCTCAATCCAATTATGATTTGTTGCATTTTGATATTTAGGGCCCCATATCCACGCAATATGTCCATGGCCATAAATTCTTATATGTATAAAATCCAAAGCTAAGTTTCTACACATGTCAAAGATTTCATCACCATGATTAAAACTCAATATAACACCACACCGAAAATTGTTATGTATGATAACAAACGTGATTTTATAATGAACCAATTCTATAACTCTAAGGGTATATAACACTAAAGATCATGTGTTGAAACACCACAATAAAATGGTTGTATCAAAAGAAAACATCAGCATATACTAAACATAGGAAAAACACTCTTCTATCAGTTTTGGTCATATGCTCTTCAACATGCAGTTTTTCTTATGAATAGAATCACCTCATCTTTACTCCAAAACAAATCGCCCTATCACATATTATATCACAAAATCCTTGATATTCAAGACTTCAAAGTATTTAGATGCATAGTGTATGATACTACCTTTCATTCTCATATATCAAAATTTGACCCAAGAGCTAGAAAAGTTGTTTTCTTGGGTTACAAGGTAAGTATCAAAGGAAACATACTCTTTGAACTTCATACAAAAAAAAATTATCTTAAGAAACTTATCCTTCCATGAACAAATCATACCATATGCCACACTCCATCTATCATCTACCACAAATCGGTAAGTTTACCAAAACCCTATACCTAACCACAATAATAAAATCTCATTCATTAAGCCAATACCTAACAAAACTAACATACCCAACACAAACACACCTCCTCCTACCAATAACTTATCTTCACAACTTATCCTTTCATCAACTCATTTACTCGCTGATGAAGAAATCACACATACATTCATACCTGATGCACCTATCCTTCCACCTGATCAGAATAATCAACTGATTCCTAAACCAAAACAATCCTCACGAATCAAACACATACCACTTTATCTCAAAGATTACTTGTGTAGTTCATTCACTGATCAAACATATCAATCATCATTTGGTACACCATATCCTATATCTAATTTTTTGTCTCATGCTTCATTGTCTCCCACATTTCATCATCTTATCATGTCCATTAATACTTTACATGAACCAAAGTACTATGTTAAAGCAAGCAAGTTTGAGTGTTGGAATCAAGCCATGCAAGATGAACTGATAACTCTTGAAAGAACAGGCACATGGCAACTTGTTGATGCACCACCAAACATTAAACCTATTGGGTGCAGGTGGGTCTACAAAGTGAAATTTCATGCAGACGGCTTAGTGGAAATATTTAAAGCACGATTAGTAGCAAAAGACTTCAACCAAATTGAGGGGGCTTGATTATTTTGACACATACTCACATGTAGCTAAAATGAACACAATTAGGATGGTTGTTGCATTGACAGTCATTCACAACTAGTTCATTTACCAATTAGATGTCAATAATGTGTTTTTTCATGGTGACTTGCAAGAAGATGTCTATATGAAACTACCACCCGGTATCACATCCTCTAAACCTAAACAAATTTGTAAACTCATCAAATTCTTATATGGTCTCAAACAAGCAAGTCGTAAATGACACGAAAAGCTCACATCCCTCCCCATTGCTCGACACCACAAACAAGCCAACTCTGATCACTCCTTGTTCACCAAGCAAAATGGTAACCATTTCACTCTTCTACTAGTTTATGTCGACGATATCATCATTGCAGGTAACTCTATGACTGAATTTGATCACATCAAATCAGTTCTCCATCAAGCATTTCAAATAAAAAACCTGGGTCAACTTAAATATTTTCTTGGCCTCAAAGTTGTACATTCCTCGTAAGGAATCACATTATGCCAACGAAAGTATTGCTTGGATCTCTTAACTGACACAAGCTCTCTTGCATCTAAGTCGGTGTCTACTCCTGCTGACCCGATTATCAAACTTCATCATGACTCAAGTCCTACATACAACGATATATCTGCATACAAATGATTAGTTGGTCGATTACTTTATCTCACCGCTACTATAGAGGTTTACTACCATAACTATCAAACAACTATAGCATATTCTATAAATACTCTTGTAAACCTCATTGATGAATAATGAAGAACTTCAACTCATTACACTTATATCTCTAAACTTCAACTCCTTACACTTAAACAGGTATAACACATGTTTCGAGACACCTCGCGACTTTCCAATGTAAATATCACCTGTTCCGTGCCTGACCTCACCAAGAGGTAGAACCAAAATACTCCTGGAATAATTGCTCGTCCGTCTCGCGGAAGCGCCTATTAGACAGCTAGTCTCACAGGTGAGGCAGAATGTAAATGCTAGAATCTCTTGATATTTCAAGAGAGACTCTACAAGTAATAGTTAAGAATAATTTCATACAAAAACTAACTATAATTAGTCGAATGCGGAGTATTAAATACTAGTAATATTAACATTCAACGAACACTCCATATTTCATGTGTCATTCACATGTAAATCTCAAAAACTAAGTTGTAAACTACCATTGATACTGATAAAGCCATATATATTCAAACCTAAATGCGCAATTCAGTATTTCTCATCATCCTTTTTGAAAAAACTGTATCGGAACAGTCAGGTTAGCAAAGTTCAATAGAACTGATCGGGCCAAAGAAATGACTCCGCTGCTGTTGGCGTTGTAGCTAGTATTGTACCTGCATTGGTTGTAGTTTCAGAAGACTCTGCTATGCCTGTTTCTGCATTGGTAGGAGGAGGATGAAAATGGTGGAAAGGGCTGCATGGGAAATATGAGGTTGTAGAATTGGTAGAATTGGCTGAACAAATTGAAGGCAAAAGTCAAATAATATCTCTCTCTCCTTGTGAGTCTGAGGTAATAGGGGAGTTACTACTATGAGAATTAAGGGAAAAAATGAAGTGATTGATATGCATCACAATGTTGAGACACTTACATTTGACTATACATTACACACACAATATTACACTTGTTAATTTAAATAATATTAGTTACTAACGGGAATAAAATTTGAACATGAAAGATTTAAGTTGAGAATTAAAATAAAAGTAGAGATTAATTTATATGGAAGTGTAAAAAGTTTTACCACCATAGGTGCATCACAAATTCACAACTATTTATAAAATATATTTTGGATGTGATCTACTTTTAATTACATATATAATGGTATGTGGAGATTGATTTTAAAACTAAATTATCTTTTTTATCCTTATATATATGTTATTACTAAATAGTTTTGAGTAAATTTTACAAAATAAAAACTTATTCATTCATAAATAACATAAATATAAACAAAATATTCAAAAATATATTAAAATGTAAACAAAATATTCAAACACATATTAAATTATAAATAAAATATTCATAAAAGTCATAAGATTATTATAAGATGATCAATCAGATAAGTTAAAGACTATTTGAATTATTACTGTTTTGTGTGCTTCCACTGGACACTTCAAAATCATCTAAGTTTGTCAGTATCTTTCATGACAGTGTAATATATCTGAGGCAACAAATTTGTATCACATCCACACTCTTTTATTAAATTTCATGTTTCTTTCCGTGAAATTGGAGGCAGTTCGTGTTTTTTAAGCTCTCTCATTATTTTCTTTTCTTTTCGTATTGCAACATTTCCTTCTGTTAGTGCATTTGCAACCAAGATAATTGATTTTTTGAGTTTAGTAATATTGTTGTTTGTATCTTTGTTTTTAACCACTTTCATTTTCTTCTTTTTACAACCACTTGAAGGATCTAGTGGTTGTATCTCGGGTATAGAAAAATCGTAAGTAGCATCAAAGCTTTTTAAATTCATCTCATTCTAGGCAACATGATCATCAATATCTTAAATACCTTCAACAGAGTCTTCATTAGTGACCGATGACATCTTTTTTTTGTCTCTTTTAAAGTTTAAGATTCCTCTCCATCAGCTCGATTAGGTCCATAAAGTATCAATATCTTCTCAAAATTTTAAAGTGGTATATTTTTTCAATTTGATGCTTTTGGTTTTGACTGAAAAAAATATGATAAATATAGGATATAAGATTACTAAAAGTTATACAATTATTGATTAATAAAATGTTTTAGTACATAAAAAGCTCATCAAAAGTTACCTCAATTAGAGCATCCCAAACATCTGACTCGACATCTTATAATTGTGTAGTTGAATTTCGAGAAAATCCGTTATTACCACCTTTAAAAATGTCATAATATTCAATGAAGTTTTGTCAATAATGACAACTCTCATCAGAGAAAGAAGAATAAAAAAGGAACAACTGTAAAGCGGAGAGAGAGAGAGAGAGAGAGAGAGAGAGAGAGAGAGATTGAATAAGAAAAATATTGTTTCATTTATTAAAGAAACAGTATATACATTTGTTTATATACATACATAAACTTTATATTTAGGTATAATACATGGTTTAAAGTAAACTAAAAATAACTAGAAACTAGTATAAGCTAATATCCTCCCTCAAGTTGGACGTTGGATACTACAAAGACCCAACTTGGCCAAGATAGAGTACAATGTTGGAGAATGCAAGGGCCTTGTGAAGACATCAGCAAGCTAAGTAATAGTAGAAATTGGCAGCAAATGAACCATCTTGAATTGAATCTTTTCATGAATTACATGACAATCCAATTCTATATGCTCACTTCTTTTATTGAATGTTAGATTATGAGCCAAATAGACAACCAACTTGCTATCATAGTACACAAAAGCTGGCTGAGGAAAGGTTATCAAGAGGTCTTAAAAAAAGGTATTGTAGCCATTGTATTTTGCTGGTTAAAAAAGCTAGTGCTTTGTATTCAACTTTATGGAGGATCTGGAAGATATATGTTGCTTCTTCAACTTCCAACATATAAGGGAAGAACCAAGAATAACATAAAAGCCAGTAATCGACTTCCTTGTATCATGTCATCTTGCCCAATCAAAATCTGCAAAGCCGAAAAGTTTCAAGCTACTAAAAGTTGAGAACAAAATACCTTTAGTTGGAATAGATTTAAGGTACCTTAAAATCCTTGTTGCAGCTTGATATTGTGGTATGAGAGGCTTGGAAACACACTGACTCAAGTGTTGCATAGCATAGGAAATGCCATGTCTACTATTTGTCAAGTAAATCAACCTAACAATCAACCTTCTATATGAGGAAGGGTCTACTAGAGGATGACCATCTGTAAGAGATAATTTGAGGTTAAGATCAAAAGGCACATGTGAAGGTTTTACTGCCAAAAAACATGTATCTTCTAACAGTTCCAATGTGTATTTTCTCTGATTCGTGAAAATATCATTATTAGGTCTAGCAATCTCAAAACCCAAAAACTACCTCAGTTGAACAAGTTCCATGATTTTAAACTTATGATCCAGATCCAGGAGATTCTTGACAAACTATTTCCTGAAACGAATTTCCAACTAATACTATATCATCAACATAAACTAGTAAAGTAGTTAAGCTAGTTTTATTTGACTTCACATAGTAGGAATGGTCTGCTTGAGATTGAGAGTATCCTAGAGTTATCAAAACAAATGAAAGCTTAGAATATTAGTGTTAGGGATGCACATGGACGATTAATTTTCATAACCAATCCATACCTAACACTACTACGGAAAAGCCATACCACAACGGTTGGAAAAGGGATACCATAACGCATGACTAACCGTTGTGAGGTAAGGGGTGATTGCATATCTGGTGTTTTCCACCATGATCATGAGATTGTGATAATAAGGCAGGACGCGTGCTACCTATCATAACGGTTACTTATATCAACTGTTGTGATATATACATTTAGGTACTCAGTTCGAAACCCATCACCAACAATTTATTTGGAACGTAAATAACATTTCATCACGAATAAAATATATAACCGTTGTTGAAAGTACCCAAAGTTTATGATATAATAAGTAAATTTTTTGTTTTTCCTTACACCCCAGTAAAGAAATACAGCCATTCAAATTGACGAAGAAGTATATAATCTAAAAATTAAACTATTTTTGAAAACCAACTTAAACAACCCACTGTTTTCCAAATTGCATGCTTCTCATCATTTATTTCCCGCTCTTTAACATATAGAATGTGATTCAATGGTGTAAGTCCTTCATGGCATCGATTCCTTCTATTCTAGTTTAATTTAAATAACATCAATTTATTGGCTAAATCTACCTCATCATTGTCACTTATCATCGTGATTGTTACAATGACTTATCATCATAACAATCACGATGATAAGTGACGATGATGAAGTAAACTTACCCAATAAATTGTTGTTATTCAAATTAAACTATAAGAGAAGATATAATTTTAATGAAGGAATCAAGTCATTGAACCACATGTGACATGAATGATGAGACGCATGCAATTCGAAAAACATTGATTGATATAAGTTGGTTTTCAAATAGAATTTAACTTTCAAATTATAAGTTTCTATGTCAATTTAAATGAAATGTATTTTCAGTGAAGGGTTAGTGAAACAAACAATATACATAGCATATAATAAACTCAAATTCATCTACTATGTAACCTGCATAATAATTTAAAGAATAAAACATTGTTAAGTCACAAGAAGTCTTTTTCTTATGACTTAGTAATGTTTTGTTCTTGTTTTAAAAACATTAATCAACAACAATAACATACAAAAATATTTATCACCAACACAATAACTTACAGCAAAAGAAAAAAATAAGGTTCAAGAATGCAAGATATAAACAACAACAACAACAATAAATTATAAAGTTCTGAGAACATTAATCAACAACAACAACATACAATAACAGTATACAACAATACAAGATATAATAAAATATTTCAAGAACACATCTTTTTTTTAATCTAATCATGGAACTATAACAAATTATGAAGATCATCTTATTTATGATGATATAAAAAAGAAATACATGGTGAATGAAGTTTACCCAATAGCTTCATACTTCTTGTATTTTTTTCACAGCAATACGAACCATATGTATCATAGCCAAAGTATGTGCTTTGTTAAGGTGGTCAAAAGGAATATGAAAAAATGAGAACATTCACCAAATGAAAAAATAAGAGTCCATTTTTAACAAGAAACGTAAACGAAATCGAAGCATAAGTTTAATGAATGAAGAGTGAAATATGTTAGGGTTATGTTATGAGAGAGAATAGTGAAATATGTTAGGTTTTTGTTAGAGAAACAACTGTTATGTACTGAATGATAGTTACTTTTACTTATATATTAAAAAATATCACTTTTCATCACGGTTGACAAGAAAACCTGTTATGCAATGATTGGAATTTTCACCAAGGTTGTTTTAGAAAACCGTGGTAATAATTAAAAATGTTTGATTAAAAAAATTATATTGGCGCATGAAATTTGAGATATCACCATGAAATTTGAATTCTGAAAAAAAAAACAAGAACAACCTTTGTTCTTCCCAAAAGAGAGAAACAAATATAATGATTGAAAATTTTCTTCATTTCTCAAGATGGCCACACGTCCTTCAAGAATATCAACCATCAAAAGTAATCATTGCAAGCATTAAATCACCAGATATTTCATCTTCAGCCTCTTCTATAAATGCACACTTTCATATACTGAATTTCCCCATCTTCAACCTATTTTTCTTAACTTCCTATAAAAACATGAGCATTCCATCTGAGAAGGCTAAGAGCATTATCTCAACAGAAGTCACTATTGAGAACAAAACCATCACCACAGTACAACACCATCAACAGAAGCCACTCCATCCATTTCCGTCGACTGTTATCAGAGGTGCACTGAGGGTGAGGAAGGCCAAGAAGAAGAAAAAGATGTTGAATAAGAATAAGAAGAAGAGAAATGTGCTGAGGAAGATTGTTACTATGACTTAGATAAGGGTAGTGAGGAGCGAGATGTAGATTAGGAATGTTCCTGTAGTGCTAGAGGATAGTGTTCAATGTAGAAAAAATTATGTAATCCAAGAATCTTGTACTCTTTCCTTTTGATAAATGAAAATATGAAGAAAAACTAAAGCATATCAAAAACCTAAAGTATATTCATAACAATAATACAAACCTAAAGTCTAAATTTGTGCAAAATTTTCTTTAAGTGTATTGTACTTTAAACTTGTTTATACCTGCTTGTGTAAAATCAATCTTTGTAAACATAACTTTGTAATCAAACTGTTGTTTGTATTTCCTTAAGGGACCAGTTAGATCAAAATCCTTGAGAAGACATAGACTGTGTGTCTTTGTGGTTTGTTAGTCACCAGCGGTTGCTAGTGCAGTTGTAATCAGTTGATTATAGTGGATTAAGTCCTTGGGTATAAGGTTAAATCACCTTGGTGTGTGGACTGAATTAACTTTGAGGTTTTCAAGTGAACCAGTATAAAAATCGAAGTGTATATCTCTTTGTTGTTTATTAGCGGTGGTTTTTATTGAGTGAGTAAAAAACTTTTGTTTTTTAAAACCCCAATTCAAACCCCCCATTTCTTATTTTTTATCACCTTTAATTACCATCAGAGCTTCGGTTCTGATTTGATAAAATTTTATCAAACACTTAACTGTGTTCAGTACCGATCCAGTGTATGTGTGTGAACAACAATGGCGGACGCCGATATTCCAGTAGAGAAAGATCACTACAGTGTCAACCCACCAGTCTTTGATGGTGAGAAGTTTGACTATTGGAAAGATAGAATCGAAAGTTTCTTTCTTGGCTATAATTTTGATCTTTGGTATCTTATTGTTGATGGCTACCCTCATCCTGTTAATGTTGCAGGAGAAAAAGTGTCGAGAAATGCTATGACTGATCAACAAAAGAAAGATTATAAGAATCATCACAAGGCAAGAACTATACTGATAAGTGCTATCTTTTATATTGAGTATAAGAAGATAACAAACAGAGATATTACCAAGTCCATTTTTGATTCTCTAAGAATGACTCATGAAGGAAACACTCAAGTTAAAAAGACAAAGGCGCTTGCCCTAATCCAGAAATATGAGGCATTCAGAATGGAGGATGATGAAACAATTAAAACTATGTTTTCAAGCTTTCAAATGCTAGCCGTGGGACTCAAGGTTTTGGACAAAGGATACCCAACTACTGACCATGTCAAAAAGATCATCAGAAACCTTCCTAAGAAGTGGAAACCTATGGTAACTGCTTTGAAACTATCTAAAGATCTGAACAGTATCAGTCTTGAAGAAATTATTAGTTCTTTAAAAATTCATGAGATAAAGCTTGAGGGAGATGAACCTCAAAGGAAAGGAAAGTCAGTTTCTTTGAAATCCAACTCTGAAAAGTCAAGGGCTTATCAAGCTAAGGAAATCTCCGAAGATCCTGATGAAGACTCAAAAGATGATGGACTTTCATTAATTTTCAGAAGGGTCAACAGACTCTAGAAGAACAAACAAAATGGTCAAGGAAAGTTTAAAGGATCTAGAAGGAACGTCGGTTGTTCTGAATCAACATCTGGACAAAGGAAGTCGAGTTTTGGAAAAGAAGTTATTTGCTATGAATGCAAAGAACTAGGTCATTACAAGAATGAATGTCCCATGCTCAAGAAAGACATAAAGCATAATTTTTTTTCCAAAGGTAAGAAAGGACTCATGGCTACCTGAGACGACTCTGATTCAGAAGAAGAACTAGCTAATGTTGCATTGATGGCAACAAACTCTTATGCTGAAGTCTCTAGAGAACCCGAAGACAAAGTATCATCAGACTCAGAAACAAAATCTGATCATGATTCTGAAGAGGTACTTTCTAATCTCTCTCGCTCTGATTTAGAATCACGTGTTTCTGAAATACTGGAGAAATATCAAAGTCTTCAAAGAAAATACAAAGACCTTAAACAAGTCCAAGTAATTACTTCTGAAACTTGTGAGAAACATGAAGATAATATTTCTTCTTTAAATGAAGAAATCTTTTCTTTAGAAAGTACAAACTCTACTTTGAGAAGTCAAATCTTAAAATTAGAAGAAGAAATAGGTCTAGACACTTTTGGTACCAACTATGTATTTAGATATGACAAATCTTTTAAGCACTTTCTGACTAAAAGCATAGATAGAAGCAAAATTGCTTCCTTAATCTATGCAGTTAGTAGAAATTTCAAGAAAGGTTTAGGTTGTAAATATGCCTCTAAGATTGATGAAAGTATCGTGGTAAAACCAAAACCTCTCTATAAGCACTTTGTACCTGCTGGCACAAAACCTGTTTATTTTGAGCATGCACAGAAAGCTCCACCAACACAAAAATATGTTTCTAAACCTAAATATAAGGAATAAATTCCACTTGATTATCCTGCTGCACATAAACCCAAAGTTTCTAAACACTCTGAGAAAACTAACAAAAAAGGACCCAAAAAGTGGGTACCTAAGGAAAAGATAGTTTATGTTACAGACATCCTTAGCAGCTCAATTGAAACACCAAGCATGATACCTGAATAGTGGTTGCTCACGACACCTGATGGGAAGAAGACATGTGTTCCAAAGCTTGGAACTTAAGCCTGGAGGCTTCGTTGGTTTCGGAGGAAACAAGAAAGGAAAAATATTGGTCTTGGAACTATCGGTAATGGTAAACTTCCCTCTATTACTAATGTTCTTCTAGTCGATGGTTTGATGGATAATGTTGTGGTGAGAATCGGATATCAAACTATTGATTAACTCGAATATTAATTCATTGAAATTCACCAACGAGCTTTTATTTATCCAAAGGAAAGGTTAAAGAAAGAAAAACCTTTTACGCGATGTAACAACAACACTAGAGTTTCAGGGGTCGGGGGTTGGTTATGCCTAGGGTAGTTATTCACATCCTAAACATTTGTAGTACTCTACAGGAACCTTTTGTGTATATGTATGCTAAGTTATCTAACTTATTTTTTGATAAGGTCATGAGATCAAGGTTAAGGTAAAGTTTGAGGTAAAGACCTAAGGATAGTTCTAAGTTTGCTCGCAAAGATATCGCATCTTATGCCTATATATCCTTACTAGGATGGAATCATAATAACCGCAGTTCACCTCACTAAGGTTGAGGAATACATGACTATGGTCAAGACTCCAAGGGGGGAAAATATAATAATGTTTGTATAGAGTTTGATAAAACTCTCTAGATCTAAGTTTAACACTCAAAGGGTTTGACTTTGACAAAAGCCAAGAGGGGAGTAAGTAATCATGACAATAATCCTTACATAGAGTTAACAAACTCTATCTTAAAGTTCTAATTGAATGATACTCCTAACAAGGGGTAGGTCTTTAGACTTAAAGCAAGTTCTAATGAATATAGGTTCTAACTTAACTAAGTTAAAGGACCTAATAACCTAACCAAGTCAAGGGGAGGGGTAATGAGCTATCTATGATAGTGAAGTCAATAGAGAGACTTTCCTTTGGAATAAGGGATAACAAGGCAACTGGATGAGAACTAACAAGCTACATCACTTGGGGAAACTTAAAAAAGCCTAAACACACATATGCATTCATTCAAACATGATGAAGATATAAAGTCATGGTAACAACCAAGAAAGATAAGGGCAAGCCTGTGACAATATTAAGCAAATATGATAACAAGGCAACTTGATGAGAACTGACAAGTTCCATCACTGGGGAAACAAACTTGATAAAGATAAACAAGTAGCATCAATTGAAAAATTGAACACAGAAAGCATGGTAACAACCAAGGTTTTATGATTTAACATTACAGTGTTCAAAGATCATGAAGGTAACAACCAACAAGGGCAAGCATGAAACATGTGTAACAACAACATTTTCATCAATGGTTTTCAAACAAAACTTATGCAAACAAGTTACAACTTGAACCAAACATGGTATATGAATAAATTAAAGACAAATGTAACACATTTAATCATATTCAAGATATATTTATGACAATCAATCGTGGATAGGCAAGAAAAGTGACAACAATTCAAGAATGGATTCAAACTTCACAGAGGGAAAGATAAACAAGATTCATGGTAACTTTCAAGGCAAGAAACAACCCTAAACATGTTATGGTTCTAAAAAGACACATAAAAAATTAAGATGAGGGTGAGAGATCATGCTCATGAGGTTACAACATCAAGAAACATATCATGGTTCACAAAGAAGTTTTAAGGCATACTTTTCACATTCATGCATTCACAAAGGCAAGTATAATCATGGTAAAGCAAAAGAGCCAAGTGTTTTCAAACATATAAACATGTTAGACATTCAACAATGATTCCTACAAGATCAATCTTACAAGAAAAATCAAGTACTATGTCAAGAAAGTTCATGAAAACCAAAGAAAACCCTAAAAAGGACCATGTCATTCAAGTGGATCAAAGTGTTCCAAATATAACAAATTTTGAATTCTTCTTCACACATTTAAACTAGACATGTTAAGGAGAATAGTGCAAAAAAAGTGGCATCAGAATGATAAAAATAAAAGAAGTTATGCACATTGGAAAACTAGGCACAAAACTAAGCAACTAGAGCAAAAAGCAAGGCAAGCCAAAACCAAGGCAAGACAGATTTTGCAAGAAGGGTCATAACTCACTCAAAAATTAACCAAATTGGATGAAATAAACAAGAAAATTGTGCATTTTTTCACAAGGAATCCAATGGTGGTGGTGGTTTTCTCATATCATGCACCATGTGAAAAACTCGATAGCATAATTGAAAAAGACATGTTATGTGCAAGAGCAACGTGACAGTCCAATGTACATGTTCTAAGCAGCAAGTAACGATTCAAACACAACATATGAGACATATAAAGAGTGCTTAAAAGCATCATACATAAATAGAAAAACTAATTCAATATATGGCATGTGTAATGGCAAAAATAACAAGCTTATGCAAGAGCAAAGCAACAGACAAAAATGTACCAATTCAACATCAACTAAATGATCAAACATATCACATATGACCTATAAATGATGTTTACAAACACCAATTATCCATGCCTAACCAGAATCAACAATTTGAATATTAAAATGACACTTAAAGTAAGCTAATAAGCCAAACCAAAGGGATAGTCATGAATACCCAAGTTTATGAGCAAAAAATGGTTCAAACATGACCTATAAAGTGTATTTAGCATGTTCATAATCAGTGTACATCAATATTCATCATGATCTTAAAAGTAGCAAGTTGTAACACTTACCTCTTATAGATTTTTCAAGTAAATGTACCAAATAAGAAAACCATTTGATGGATGATGATCTAAGCAGCTCCAATATGCTCCAAATAAGGTATTCAAATGATGAGAACTCCTCCAAGATCACTATCTTGACAGAATGTCTTCTTATGCAAGAAAACACTAAAAGCTTCAAAGTGAAACTCTTGGAAATGGTGTTACATAACTTTTATGATGTCATGGATAGTTCAAACAACTTATATGGAGAGTGTTTGAAGTGTTAGAATGATTGGAAAATGGCTGGTTTGGTTTTGGTCTATGAAGATGCAGAAAAGTCAAAATTTCAAGGTATGAAAATTGACTTTTAGAATGTGAGGGTTTGGACAACTTCAATGAATAATATGTGATGTGTTTGAGGTGTTAGTTCAAGTGTTTGGTGGTTGTATTGAGTTGTGGCAGAGTTTTTGCAAGGTAGATTTTTCTTCACAAGGAAGCAACTTCTACCACTTGCAAGAAGATGGTGATCAGAGAAATGAAAGAGATTCAAATTGGTTTCTATTTGATTCTAGTGTTGTTTGGATGTTAGTAGTGTGTTATATTTATAGGAAATCTTGGAGAGTGAGAGGTATGGGCAAATTGTGCCAACTTGTGCCAACTTGCCAAGTTTGCCCTTTTTGGAGGCAAAATGAGCAAATCCAACTTAGGATTTCTTTTATGAGCATGAGCAACCTTCCTATTGTTAGAACACAGATTGGTTCTTAATAATAACTCTTTGTTTTGATGATAACTGTTAGGAAATTTTATATTTAAGAATTATATACTCTAAAATTTGTTTGAGAGTTTTACTGCAGATTGAAATGAAATTAACTCTCTAGAAGCAAATCTGTATTGTATACAAGAAGTTATCCTGACTCTGAAGCGCCAGATGCATCTTACAGAAGATTCTGATTGCTCTTTACAGAAGATCCTGAGCGTAGTCTCCAAAAGGATATGAAGTAAGAAGCTCCAGAACATTCTGAGTCAGAAGCATCTGAAGTTAGTCAGAAGTATCTGAAGCTGAAGCATCTGAAGCAAAGAAGAATATTGTTTGAAGAGTTTCTCAAAGCATAATTCTACAGAAGTTTCTGAAAGTACTAACGCTGCCAAGTACTGAAGTTCTGTGTCAAATATGCTCTGATGATCAACACGCTGAAAGCACACTTGCTGCAGAAGACTCTGATACAACAAAGTTCTGAATATCATTAATAGACTCTGATCCATTCAGACTCTGAAGAACTTGCTGAAAACTGAAGAAGAAATATTCAAGAATATATCCGTTGGAGTTAATCAACGTCTCTTTCCTGTTTTGTGCTAGACACAATTACACAGACAAAAAGGATTTCTCTGTGTTATCTACTTCAAGGAAAGGTCACTTGATGTGAAGACAAAAAGGCTCAGACCTTTTTGGGACTCTCTTTTCAACGCTCAGCATCCTTGGATCAGCTGCCTATAAAAGGAGAACTTCACCACATTCTTCAGTGACACAATTTGCTGAAAAGAAATCATATTATTCTAAGCTCTCATTCTTTCATATTCTTCTTAGAATTTCTTGTACTTAAACTTAAGAGAAATATCACTGTTGTGATAAAAGCTTTATAGAAGCATTAATATTCTTGTATTTAATTTACATTGATTGTAAAGGATTTCCTTAAGAGGATTCAGTTGGAATCAGTAGCTCTTGAGAAGATTAAGAACAGTTGTTCTTAGGTGTTACTATTGTAATCCGTTTGATTTAATAGTGGATTAAGTCCTTGTTGAGAAAGGCAAATCACTCTAGGAAGGGTGGACTGGAGTAGTTGTTTAAACGAACCAGGATAAAAATATTTGTGTGATTATTTTTTAAGTCTTAATCTTTCATACTTATTCAACCCCCCTTCTAAGTATTATCTCACCTTCACCTATGTGTTTCAACATTATCAATAGCCTGAAAGTAGTTGACATGAAGTGAAGGAAAAGGAGTAGCCGATGCAGTAGCTGAGGTGAAGCAGAAAATGCAAAAAGTTTCTCTCTCCTTGCCACTTGCATCCACTTGCTTGAATAAACAAATTAACAAATCCAATTTCTAGTTTTTGCTCATGTTGATCTATTGTAATCTCATAAATTAAGTCCTTAAACATCATATGATGAGTGAAACAAGTGATTAGAAGAGGTTTGAGTGGTTTATGCATCAAAATGCAAGTACTGGACTTGGTTTTGTGACATGAAAAATCCCCAACTTGCTCTCTTCGATTCTCCCTAACCACAAAGGATGTGAAAATGATCTTGTACTTTTTAAAAATCCTAAAATATGATATGTAATTTCATGTTTTCCCAAAGTTCAGATTCCAAGGGAACTAGGTCAAAAATCTTCATGAAGTTGGCTGCAAAACTTGACTTACAAGTCAAAAAACAAGAAATTTTTCTAAGTGTGGAAATCCTTCACAACTTGATGAGATCATAACTCAAAATCTATGCATTTTTGGACATCAACCCTCTAGGAAACTTTTTTAGGGTTTCTCAAGAGCTTTCCAACCAGCTTTGGACCACTCAATTTGGATGTGTGGTTTGAGAGTTATGACCATTCCAAATAAGCTTGTAATTAGGGTTTTTCATAAACCCTAATTTCTTGATTCACAAGTTATACATCAATTCTTGATTAAATATTCACCAAACCCACTAGTTAGGCATAAAATGATGTTGGAAACCTTGATTGCATCAATTTGGGGTCAAAACCCTCAAAGTCAAAGAGTTGACTTTCCAGACAAACGAACCGAACAGTTGAAATCTTTAGGATCGATCCTTAGTGTTCTGGGTTTTTTTTGAACCTTTCGTACTTCTTGAGGGGACTTCAATAAGCCATATAAACATCTTGGACCATGGTTCAAGCTTTGGAAACCCATTTAGACCAAAAGTCAAACTACAGTTGACTTTTTCAACAATAAACCCTAATCAGGGTTTTGCACAACACTACTTCAATTCTGTTGGTAACAAACTCAAATAGAACTTGTTCTTGGTAAGATATGAAGCTCTTGATGATGTTAAGGCTTGATATGTAGAAGATCAATCCAAAACCTTCACTGATAAGTGTCGCTATTGCGAAAATCGGCGCCGACTATGACAGAAGAGTCGCCACCGTGCGTTATTTATCCCACAAGAGGGAAAGGAAACCCTCAAAGTAAACCTAATGCAAAGAGGGAAAGGAATGGTCATCGCAACAAAATCCTGGATTCGGGAGTCGGTTACGCAAGGGAAAGGTATTAGCACCCCTCACGTATGTCGTACTCGACGGGATCCACGCTTGTTTTCTGTCTAAGGGTGTGTTTATCTATCTACTCTAAAAGGTCTGGGTTAAAAAGAAAAGAAAAATGACTCGGCAAAGTATCGCACTTTATGCCTACGTATTCCCGTCTGGAACGAGAAATCAGAATCAACGTAGTTCGCCTACCTACGGGTTAAGGGGGGAAGGTTGCTCGCCGAGATATCGTATCTCGTGCCTACGTACTTTCATACGGCATGAAAGATCAGAGCAAACGTAGTTTGGGCTACGGAAGATACAAGCTTGTCTGATAGTTTTTTATCTCCTTCTGAAAAAGGGTTTTCCTGATTAAAGGTCCAAGAGGACAAAAACAGAGTTTGAATGTTTGTTTTAAGTTTTTTTACGAAAGAACTGTTTTTTAGGATGTTTGCCATCTCAGTCGCACTAGAGACTATGACCCAGGAGTGAACGCTTTGTATGTCACCCAAAGGGTACCACATTAACATCCAGATTACTGGAGAGAGACCCTCCACCAACCTTTTCCCAAATAGCTTAAGGCTTGTAACATACGACTTCAATTAACCTTATTACTGTGTTTTTGAATTGTTTTGAGAGGAGAAGAGAAAGACACCCTAAAACTATGGTTGAAAGGGAATCTACCTACAGTTATCATGCATGGGTCAAAACCTAATGTCTGTCATAATTCCATCTTGCACATAGGAAATCAGAGATCCTAGGGGAAAACAGCAAAAGAAAGCAAGTAGTAAACAGTAAACAGTAAAATGCATACTATGCAACAGTACAAGCGAGGCAAGGAAGTCCGACTCAACCTCAAACCTAAGAAAACAACAGGCAAGAGGAGACAAGCTCCACCTCAAACCTAGAGGTAATCAACACAAGCAAACAGACAATACAACAAAAGAAAAGGAGCAGAGAAAATAACCCAAGCAGCAACAACAGTCTTCAGCACACAGCAACTTCAATACTCAACAGCAGCAGCTCTAAACATGAAATCCTCTTGACAGCAAAGTTGACAGCAAAAGGCTTCATCCTTAAGCTAGCTTATATCTTCAAGCTTCATCAAACTTCATCTTCAAGCTCTAGCAAGCACACTCTAAGCAGAGGAATAATCACTAAGATCAAGGTTCCAATATTGAGAACCAAATGAAAACCAAAGAAAACCATCAAGTACCAACATTGAAATGGAAGGGCATCCTCAAAGTTCTACTCAACTATGGGCATACCACACATCCCTCCAAAGGAGAGGTGGATTTTTCCTAGGAGGAATTTACATCATTGGATATAATAGAAGCACACAATGCATTCTATGTTTGATGAAAGAATCAAAACTAGTCCTAATGGCTCTTCCTAAAACCCTAATTTCCTAAGCTCCTAAAAGAAAAGAAAACTTCAACTCCAAGCTCCAATTTTCAAGCCACATCAGCTAGACCAAGTCTAGAAGACCTCCCAAGAAGGAAACCAAGCAAATCCAGCTCCAAAGTCACCAATAACACCAAGCAAGCAAAGGCACACAAAATAGAACACCACAAGCACAAGCAACTTGCAAAATTCAACTAAAATAGAAAAAAAAGTTGTAAAATTCTAATAAAATTCCTAGGGGAACATACATGTTTGAACAACCTAGGGTTAAAATATTAAAGCCTAATTCGACTTCTAAGTCACCTAAATAATTTCTAGATTGAAGGGTATCAAGGTGATCCACAAGTTTGGAAGGCTCTAATCTCAACACCTAAAACAGAACCTAAAGTTGTTCTAAAATTCTAACAAAAATCCTAAGGGAACATGAATATGTCTAATAACAGCCAGCAAAAGATCTCCTCCTAATTCTATTCTAATCACTAGAACAAAAATCAACAAAAAGAGGGAAGAATTACGGAAAAAAAGAAGAGAAAACAAGCAACATGCAAATGCAAACATGCGAGTGGAAAATGCACACAAGATCATGATTAAACAGCCAAAAACAGTGACAAACATCCAAAATAATTCAATCCTAATGTAACACAATAATCTATGATGATTCAGAACGAACCGGCACGCGAACAAGCAAGCAAAACAGCAAAACAAACCCTCTGTTACAGTGTTAATCGATTAACGCCAGGGGTTAATCGGTTAACCATTGAAAAACGCTTGAAAATTTGAATATTTGAGTTGGTTAATCGATTAACACTGTGCCAGAGGTGAAAAATAGCAGTTCAGAATCAATTTTCAGCAGCTTATCACTTAAGCAAACACTCCAATTATCATGTGATTGATCATGCACGAAATTAAACCAGCAAACATTGATTTAAACATCATGTAAACACAATAACACAACAAGATCATGGATCAAAATCAACATATTTAATCAAATGCAAAGATCCACATGCAAATTGTGCAAATAAGTTCGAAAACAAAATCGGATCAGAATTTCAACCTTCGGATCGGAGACTTGATCCGGTAATTGTTGATTCAACTGTAAATGAGTAGATCTAAGCAAAGAAAACCAGAATTCTTCAAGATCCACACCAATTGTTGTAGTAGCAATGTAGATCCACCAAGAACAACTCAAAATAAGCCAAATAATCACTTCCAAGAACACATCAAAATTCAGATCTGCTTGTGCACGAAAATTAGATGATGAAATGGAATTGATGGAGTGAATTAATGGAGGTTTAGCTCTTAGAAATCAATGATTCCAATGAAGAATCAATGATCTCAAGGAGAAGAGCTTTGAGTGAGGTTTTTGAGATTGGAAAATTGAGAGAGAGAATTGAGAGAAAATTGAGAGCAATTCTGAAAATGAGAGTGAATGATGAGGTTTTATGGTGAGGTTTGGAGTGAATCAAATATATACAATCTTGGTTTGGATCCAAAGCAAGGATTGGAAAATGGCTTGTAAAATGTGGTATGGAATGAGGTTTGGGCATTTGGAAGGAAAATGAAATTTGATAGTGTTCTAGATCCTTCCCAAGTGTGAAAAAGCAATTTAAATGACCAAAATTGGACCCCAAAAGTGGTTGGACCTAAAAATTCACGTGCAAGGCAAAACCTGTTGTGGTTAATCGATTAACCATATAGGTTAACCGATTAACACTGTTAAAAATTCAAATCTGGACTGATTTTCCAATGGTTAATCGATTAACCCTATGTGTTAATCGATTAACACATTCAAAAATTTGAATTTGGCGCCTTTTGGAGGGAAATCTGCCCCTTTGCCCGTTTCTTGCTGTTCTGAACTTTGTTTAGCTGCTGAAAGCCATTCTTGATTGCTCTGACCATGGGAACACTGTACATAACCTGAATGCTGCTTCTGACATGAAAATGTCCTGCAAAATAAAATAAAATCGGTCGCTCGATTGTTGGGCAAAACAAGTGTTGAAGCCTCTGATGTTTATTGTTTAGCCTCTTGCACTGAAAGTTGCACCTGGAGCCACCTGAATGCCTTGATCCCCTGCCTCGAGAATAAATGCTATGCAATGCAAATGCTAGAACAATGTAATGAAACATAAACCAAGTAAAGAAGAGGTTGAGCAAAATTTGGGGTATAACAGCTGCCCCTATTCAAACGGCTTGGACCCGACTGGGTGAAGAGCGAACGACCTTCAAACAATCGAGGTAGAAGACGGTTGAATACCAAGAAACCTGGAAATTTGCCAACCACCAAAATAAATTGCGAAAGCTGCTTGTAGGAACAACATCCACTACACTGAGCCCAGTTGTTACGGCAACAACTGATCAACCATCTGATAAAACTTTGGATTTCAACATCAACCCCCTGTGTGACGCCACAGACATTGAATTACCTTTGCAAGAAACAATTCTATCCACAATTGGACTAAACTTCGTCAACACGAGGAGAGACTCCATCAACACGGGTACAACTCCGTCCACAACTGGACTAAATTCGTCAACACAAATAACAATCTCTGTCAATCACTGGTAACGATCTCTGTCTACACATATAATAATCACTGGCAACTTCACTGGGGACAACTCCGTCAATCACGGGTAACGATTCCGTCAACATGGGCAACAATCACTGTCAACACAGGTACAATTCCGTCAACACGAATAACAATCACCGCCAGCATGGGTAACAATTCCATCAACACGAATAACAATCACCGTCAGCACGGGTAATAATTCCATCAACACGAATAACAATCACCGTCAGCGCGGGTAACAATCCCGTCAACCCGGATAACAATCACCGTCAGCACGGGTAACAATTCCGTCAACCTAGATAACAATCTCTTCCAATCACAGGTAACAACTCCGTCAACACGGGTAACAATCATTGTCAATACAGGTGTAATCTTTGTCCATCACAGGTACAATTCCGTCAACACGAATAACAATCACTATCATCACAGGTATGATCCGTCAACACGGGTAACAATCACTGTCAATACAGGTGCAATCTCTGTCCATCACAGGTACAATTCCGTTAACACGGATAGCAATCTCTGTCAACACAGGGAAACATTTGAAGAATACTTCACTGGAGAATACGAGAAACTTAAACGAACAACTCTGTGGGGAAATCACTAGTGACACCTCCGAAAGTTTAAAGCATGAAATCTTTCAATGCTGACGTAACAGCAACCTGAAAAGAATCCTGCCGGGGACAAAGAGAAACTTAACCAAGCAACTCTGTTAGGGGACGAACGTTATCATCACCTATCTCACGTCGAGAATTTGAATATCTAGAGATCCTTCTGAGCAAGAATCCCACTCCTCTGCAAGGGATAACACCCGAAAACAAAGAGGTAACCAACCTGGTTTATGTTCAGAATGTGTATATTTGACAATGGTGTAATGCTCCATACGACATGGAAATGCTACGCATTTGGGTAGATGCAAATATGATGATATATGCAAAATGCAAAGATGCCAAGAGGCGCTTCAGCAAAATAAATGCCGAAGACAAGGCCCAATCCGCTGGGGATGGACGGGTATCACAAAGCATTTCAGCAAAATAAATGCTGGACATGTGAAACAAACTCCGCTGGGGATAACCATCATGTCGGGGAATGGCTCACAAGCTTGAAATTACGAACTCTGATAAGAATGTTCATCCTGTCGGAGGAAAAACAACCTGCTGGGGAGAAGGAAA
This sequence comes from Lathyrus sativus, assembly GCA_963859935.3. NCBI lineage: Eukaryota > Viridiplantae > Streptophyta > Magnoliopsida > Fabales > Fabaceae > Lathyrus > Lathyrus sativus. Next base: position 451,208,472 of record OZ012738.1, on the reverse strand, counting down.
AAACAATCCTGCGCGGGGATAATCCTTCTGAACCAAAGACGACTTGGTTATACTATGGGAGTTACCCATGTTGGGAATGGAGTGTGTACATACTCACTGCTAGGAATGCACTTTCTGTTAGGGACAATAAAATCCATTGAGGATACTCTCTTGGCACCTTTCTTGGGGAATACTCTTCTGGGGAGGACCACCCACATCCAATAGGGATAAGTGCCATCTCAAATCTTCTGAGATAAGATGTGACTTCCATCTACCGAGGAGTGATACCATCACTATGTCATAGGACTCCGGCTGGGGAACACAACTTCCCTACCTGTTTGCTCCAAAGGTGAGAACCCTACAAAACACAAACGAGACAGAACAAATCTATACAACAAGATCTATCCCGGTTAGTATCCGTGACATTTATTCAGTCAATTCGAAGTTTTAGCAATTATTGGCAAGGGCCAGCAAGTTTATGCACATGCAAGTTTATCAAAAACATCGGCGTTTTTCACAAGCAAAACAGTAAAGAACAAGCATCAAGTACTGAATAACATGCTTTATTGATAACGGGCCTGTAAATAGGCAAAATTTTGTACACTGGATGCAACTCCTGAAAAGAGGAAGCTACGCATAAACAAAATACAAATATACAGAAATACAACGAAAATTTGTATACATGTCGGCAACGTGGTACAGACGAACACCATGAGCTGATCCTCCTATGACTCGCCTAACTCTGACGCTTTCCCGATTCTCGACCTTCGGAAGAGATTGCTTCGGATATACGACCCTCAGGTACTCCCAAACCACTAAGCAATGCAATATCAAACTCGGACCGCAGTCATTTGCTTTTTCAAATCCCTAACTTTTGCGTGAACCGCCCTTTGCGGGTTTTCAATTCACCAGGATACCCTTTTTTGCCGAAGTTGCCCTTTTCAGGTTTTCAACTTCGCGGGTGTATATTTTTTCAATTTTATCCCTAACTTTTGCCCGAACCTTTTATTCCTTTTTTATGGTTCGCCGGGATGCCCCATTTTTGCCTGGACTCTCTTTTTTCTGTCCAGCGGGTCATTTTAAGCAAAGTATTTTTTAACTGCGTCCGAGTTCACAGGGGATGTAAAATCCTCACCATCCATGGTAGACAACAGTAAGGCTCCTCCAGAGAAAACCTTTCTAACGACATATGGACCTTCATAGTTGGGAGTCCACTTGCCCCTGTGATCTGATTGTGGTGGGAGAATCTTTTTCAGCACAAGATCGCCCGTCTGAAAGCTTCGAGGACACACCTTCTTATCATAAGCTTTCTTCATCTGGCTCTGATACAGCCGACCATATGCTAGATAAGCCAGCCTCTTCTCATCCATTAAACTGAGCTGATTCAATCTATCTTTCACCCATTGTGCCTCATCAAGTTGGACATCACGCAAAACCCTCAGAGAAGGAATCTCAACCTCCAATAATAGGACAACTTCCATACCGTATACTAATGAAAAAGGAGTTGCCCCGGTTAATGTGCGTACCTTCGTACGATAACCGTGTAAAGCAAAAGGCAACATCTCATGCCAGTCCTTGTAGGTCACAACCATCTTATGAACGATCTTCTTTATGTTTTTATTGGCCGCTTCAATAGCGCCGTTCATCTTGGGCCGATAAGGAGAAGAGTTGTGATGTTCAATTTTGAAATTCTGGCACAATTCCTTCATCATCTTGTTATTCAAATTCGAACCGTTGTCAGTGATAATCCGCTCCGGGATTCCATATCTGCAGATAATATATTTCTTGATAAATCTGGCCACCACCTGCTTGGTAACATTAGCATACGATGCCGCTTCAACCCATTTGGTGAAGTAATCAATAGCTACCAAGATAAAACGATGTCCGTTGGATGCCGTGGGCTCAATCTTTCCAATCACATCAATTCCCCACATGGAAAAAGGCCAAGGTGATGACATAACGTTCAGAGGGCTCGGAGGCACATGAATCTTGTCCGCATAAATCTGGCATTTATGACACTTCTTTGCGAATTTGAAACAATATGTTTCCATTGTCATCCAATAGTACTCTGCTCGTAATAAATTTCTCGTCATTGCATGTCCTTCGGCATGCGTGCCAAACGTACCCTCGTGGATCTCTTCCATGAGCAACTTTGCCTCTTTCTCATCCACACACCGCAACAACACCAAGTCGTGGTTTCTCTTGTATAAAACACCATCCGGATTCAGATAGAAATTGCCAGCCAATCTCCTAAGAGTCTTCTGATCACGACTGGATGCCCCAGCCGGATACTCTTGGTTCTTCAGGAAATTCTGGATATCATAATACCACAGTTTACCATCGGAAGCTTCCTCAATGGCGAATATGAAGGCAGGCCTATCAAGGCGAGAGATAACTATCCTGGGAGCCTCATTCCAGAAGTTAACTTTATACATTGAAGACAATGTCGCGAGAGCGTCTGCCATCTGATTTTCTGCTCGTGGTACATGGTGCAATTCCACCTTGTCAAAGAAAGGTAACAACCTCCTTGCATAATTCATATAAGGTATCAAATTGGGCTGACGAGTCTCCCACTCTCCCTTGATCTAGTTCACAACTAGTGCAGAGTCCCCGTACACATCAAGATTTTTAATTCTCAGATCAATAGCTTCCTCGAGACCCATAATGCATGCTTCATATTCGGCCTCATTGTTGGTAACTTGAAAGGTTAATCTGGCAGTGAATGGGATGTGCGACCCATGGGGAGTAGTAATGATTGCCCCTATACCACTTCCGTATGAATTAACGGCACCATCAAATATCAATTACCATTTGGAACCCAACTCTGGACCTTCATCAAGAAACGGCTCCTCACAGTCCTTCATTTTTAAGTACAGGATATCCTCGTCAGGAAAATCAAAACTCATTAACTGGTAATCATCAACTGGCTGCTCAGCTAGGTATTCTGACAGAACACTACCTTTAATAGCCTTTTGAGAAACATATTGAATATCGTATTCTGTCAAAACCATCTGCCATCGGGAAATCCTTCCGAAAAGTGCTTGCTTTTCAAACACGTATTTGATCGGATCCATCTTTAAAATTAACACGGTTGTATGATTTAACATGTATTGCCTCAAATGTTTGGCAGCCCAGGCTAGCACACAACACGTTTTTTCGAGCATTGAGTAACGGGACTCACAGTCTGTGAACTTTTTACTCAAGTAGTAAATCGCATGCTCTTTACATCCAGTCTTGTCGTGTTGACCGAGAACACAACCCATACTTTTCTCAAGAACCGTCAAATACATAATCAATGGTCTCCCGGCTACTGGGGGTATCAATATTGGAGGTTCCTGTAAATAATCTTTTATTTTTTCAAACGCCCTTTGACAATCTTCATTCCAGGTCACAGTCTGATCTTTTTTCAATAACTTGAATAATGGCTCGCACGTGGCTGTTAGATGAGATATGAACCGAGCAATGTAATTCAATCTCCCTAAAAAGCCACGGACCACTTTTTCTGTTTTTGGCGTTGGCATTTCTTGTATTACTTTTATCTTAGCAGGATCAACCTCAATTCCTTTTTCGCTCACAATAAACCCCAATAGCTTACCAGATCTCACTCCGAAGGTGCACTTGTTAGGATTCAGTCTCAGCCTGAATTTCCTAAGCCTCTTGAACAGTTTCAGAAGGTTGACCAGATGCTCTTCCTCCGTCTGGGATTTAGCAATCATATCATCAACGTAGACTTCGATCTCTTTATGCATCATGTCATGAAAGAGTATGGTCATAGCTCGCTGATATGTTGCCCCGACGTTCTTCAAACCAAAGGGCATCACTTTGTAGCAGAACGTTCCCCACGGGGTAATAAAAGTTGTTTTCTCCATAACATCTGGCGCCATCATTATCTGATTATAGCCCGAAAAGTCGTCCATGAAGGAAAACACGGAGAATTGAGCGGTGTTGTCGACCAACACATAAATATGAGGAAGCGGAAAGTCGTCTTTTGGGCTCGCCTTATTCAAATCTCAATAGTCCACGCACATCCGCACCTTACCATCTTTCTTTGGTACAGGTACTATATTAGCGACCCATGAGGGATAAGTTGTAACAGCTAGGAAACCAGCATCCCATTGTTTCTGAACTTCCTCCTTAATTTTCACAGCAATATCTGGTCGAGTTCTTCTGAGTTTCTGCTTAATCGGCGGACATTCCTCACGCAATGGCAGACGGTGAACCACCATATCAGTATCCAAACCTGGCATGTCTTTGTAAGACTGTCGCTTTCGCGAAAATAAGGTGCCGGCACAACAGAAGAGTCGCCATCTTTCGTTATTTATCCCTCGGAGCGAGAAAGGAAACGATCGGAAAAATCTAACGAAAAAGGGTAAGACAAGGTCGTCGCAACCATTGTCTGGGTTCGGGAGTCGGTTACGCAAGGGGAAGGTATTAGCACCCCTCACGTCCGTCGTAATCGACGGGATCCACGCTTGTTGTGTTTACTTGGACGAGTTGGTTTATCTATCTACCTATCAAGGCTGGCTTAAAAAGAAAAGGAAAATGACTCGGCAAAGCGTCGCACTTTATGCCTACGTATTCTCATCAGAGAACGAGAAATCAGATTCAACATAGTTCGATCTACGACGGGTTATGGGGAAGGTGGCTCGCCAATACATCAGTATTGTGCCTACGTACTCTCAACAGGTATGAGAGATCAGAGCTTACGTAGTTCGGGACACTACGGATTATTTTCTGTCTTTTATGGAAGAAGTGTTTTTTATTGTTTTTGCAATTTCAATCGCACTAAAGACTATGACTTGAGAGTGAATGCATCGCATGTCACCCAAAGGGTACCATACTAAACATCCAGACTGTTGGAAAGAAACTCTCCAACAATCATTTCTCGGATAGCTTAAGGCTCGTAACGTACGAAAGAAATCATTCATGATTATTGTATCTTAAGCTATTTTGAGATGAGAAGAGAACAGGCTCAACTAGGAGGGAGACTATCAAGTCCTACTGTTGTCATGCCAAGGATTCATCCCATGGTTGAAGTTTGAAACAGGGAACTCCTAGAAGTTGTCATGCATAGGTTTCAACCTAAAGTTCTATCATCATTCCCTTATCAAAGGAAATGAGAGTCCTAAGGGATCATGTCAATGATACACAGAGACAGGTAAAGCATCAGCTTAAACAGTAAACAGTAAACGACTGTAAAATGCATGCAATGCAAGTGAGGGAGGAAATGTGTGTGGGGCATCAGCCTCCACAAGCTCATCTCAACCTCAAGCCAGATATGAATAATTGTAATCATACAGAGGAAAATAAAACATGCTATCAAGCCAAACACAGTAAACTGCAATCATACAGAAGACATAAAATCATGCTATCAAGCAAAACAAACCACATGGGCAAGGGAGCAGGGCTCTACCGAATACCCGCAAGCAAATCCATACAGTAACAGTACAAGCAGAGGGAGCAACTCAACCTCTAGTGCAATCATGCTCCTAGATTAAAGCTATTCTAGATATGGACTTATTCTAATGCATCAAGCAAGTCAAACAAGGCACATCAATACAGAAAAGAAACAAAGAAGAAAGCAGATCAACTCCTCTCTCAACTCCAAGCCTCAGCTTTTCCACCAGCAACTCAGCCTTCAGACCTCCATCACTCTTGACATATATCAATTTGCTTTTCCAGGTTTCAACCCTTCCACATAAGTTTCAACTTATCTTCTTCTTCAAGCTTCAGCTCCTTAATCAGTTCCACCTTCAGGCTCCATTCTTAACCACAAGTATCAACTTGATTCCTTCAGGATCTCCAAGCTTCAAAGTAGGTATCAACTCATCCTTTGATCTTCAAGCTTCATCTCCTTAGGGTAGCCTCAATTGCTTAGAAGTGTCAACTTCATCCTTCAATCTTTCCCAAGCCTCAGCTCTTCATTCAATTTTTACTGGATCTTCATTGGGTCTTCAAGTATCAACTTGCTCTTGTTGCTTTCTAAGCTCTTCAAGCTTCAGCTGAAATGGCAAAGCTTGAGGAATCATCCTCTTCCATACTCTTCAATTAACTCTTCATCTTCACACTCAAGCCCAACATCTCTCAAGATACTCAAACCAGAGGAAATCACTTAACTGGATAAGCTAGGATCTTAAACTGCTTATTGACCACCAAAGGTGACCTATAAGGGTTTAACATCAAAAGAATGGTTCCCTCAAAGGTTCTACTTCCTAGGTACCATCACTTATCCCTCCAAATGAGGGAGGTGAATACCATGGAAGGACCTTGAATCATGGGGAGGAATGGAGGTGAAAGATACCATCCATGTTTAAGAAAGGAATCAACTAAGTATAAGCTCTTCCTAATCCCTAACCCTAAAACAACAACAAAACAAACAAGGCCTCAAGCTCTCAAGCTCCTTCTTCAATATCCAAGTCTTATAATATAATCCTCCATGCTCCTCAAAGCAATACCAAGCCCACCAAGCCAAACAAAAACTCACAAAGCAAGGCAAACAAAAATACAAGCCCCCAAGGGCAACACAAACAACAATCAACTACAAAAATCAATTAAAAATAGCATACTATCATATTAAAATCTAATATAATTTCTAGGGGATCCTATATACCTACCATTAATACCCTATATGTCCCAAAATATAACTTGACCTAGAAACCCAAAATTCTAGTGTTATTGTGGACCTATGTTAAGGATTGACCTAAATCTACACAACCTAAAGTCATCTAATCAAAACTAATCAAAAATTAATCACAAAATTATGGAATAAATCCATAGGGGAGCTAAAGTCCTAATCTAACCATCCTAAAAAGAATGGCCTAAAAATTCAAAGGGAACTATCTAAACAAAATTCCACAAGTCTATGCATCAACATAAAAGGAATTAAAATGCTATTAAAAGAGAAAATACACAAAAAATATTAAAAATGCATGAAATGCAAATATTTTGATTTTATAATTTTCTAGACATTAACATGAAATGGGAGAAAAAATCCCCATGCAAAAATCATCATTTTTCTATTTATTATGATTTTTCAAAGGTTAAAATAAAATGGAGAAAAAGAAATTAAAATGAGAAATGCTTGGTGTGAATAGCAATTATGTTCAGTTCAAAATGCAGATGGGCTTAAAATGGGGGTGGGATTAGTAATGCGCTAGGCCCAATTATTGTCAGAAAATCAAATGAGAAAATATAGAGAAAAAGAAAAAGACACGGTGCATAAAGTAACAAAATTCAGTTCAAAACAAACATGGGCCACGAATGGGGGTGTGGATATCAACTAAGCCCAAGACCTCCTTTAATGAAACGCTTCGTTTCATTGTCTTCAGACTTCTCTTCACACGTGAGAATAGATCGTGGCCGTGGGATCCAGATGGAGTCAACAAGTCTTTGCCTCATCCAACGGTTAAAATGTCGTCTTCTTCATTTGAATAGGGTTTGGTGGGAAGAACAGCCATGGAAGCTCAGAGCTTCAAGCTCATCCTCTCCAATTCGAACCTCATCAATTCTCCATGAAAAACTGAAATTCAAAACCCTAATCTGTCCAGAATTTCACCCTGAATCTAACCATGGCATCAAAATCCATTGAATCACCCTAAATCTCCAAACCCGATCCAAGATCAAAGATATGCTCAAACTTCAGTTCTAACAATTCTTGAAATTAATTACCACAGAATGATCACCACCTCACACTGGTTAATTCTTGATATCAAACTCATGCTATAGCTCACCATAACTCGTGCTCTTGGTCAAAACAAAAATGGTGTCATCAACTGAAACTTCACCAATTGATCTCAAACTTCCCAGAATCCATCACCTAATTGTCTCTAACCGTTCTAACATAACAATTCTACCTAATCATGCTTAAATCATGGTGTAGAAGAAAAGTTACTAACCTGTCAAATCTTGATTAACAGATAGGGTAAACCTTCACTTCAAGCTCTCAAACTCTTCAGAATCAATCCTTGAATGATGATCTTGCTACTGTTTGCAAAAGATTGGACCAAGAAAGCTTGAATCTCCAAAACCGATTGTGACTTGCAACCTTCAAAATCCAAAAGCTATCTCCTCAATTCTCCATGGTTTTGCTCTCAATTTGGTATGCACAGCTTCAGTGTGATTAATGGAATGTGTTTGGATTGAAAGAAGCAATGGAAATGGATCAGAATGTGGAATTTGATTTCAACTTGCAATGGAAGCAATTGAAATGGCTATCTCACTCTTCTCTCTAATCTCTCACTAACCTTGCATCTGAGCAAGTTCTAATCCATATATAGAATGATTTAGACTCACCTAGAACCTTCTGGAACCATCCAATGAGAAATTGGGATTCTCATGTCATGAGTTTATGATTTCATCTCATCTCATGCCAAGCCTCTTGCAGCAACCAATTCTGACTTGAAATTCTCCTTAGATGAGATATGGGATGTGTTAAGATACTTAGCAAGCTTGTACATTGCCTTTCCTTGTGTTTTGCCTTTGTACCTTAAGATGCAAGCAACCATTTTCCAAAGCAAGTCCATGATCTAGGCCTCAATTCAAAAACGTGGATGAACCATTGTTTCTAAAATGTTCTTGTTGCACCCTAAAATTTGCCCAACCTTATTCACTTGGTTCATGTTTCAGTATCATTAGCATTTGCATATAGAGTCATGTACATAGTCTAATCATCTGCATAGCATAAGCATAGTAAGTCATTCAACAGGGGACCAACCATTATTCTCATCTCTAGAGGCCTATCAAGAGGTTATTATCTTAATTCCATCTCATTCAAGTCATCAAGAAAGAATTTGAAAGCAGAGAGTTCAGCAGATCAAGCCTTGAGTCCATCTCCTAGCTGAGGGTATCTGAGGGTCAATAAGAGGGTTGTGAGCTGTGAGTTGAAGGCATGGAGGGTATCTAGACATCTTGGAGGACTTAGAAAGTCATTGGGAGAAGGAAACAAGTGGTTGATGTGATCACAAGAATTGCAGTTGAAGACAGTCAACTAGGGTTTCATCTGGGTCAACCCTAGGTCAACCCTAGGTCAATTGACTGATTTAAAGGGTATTCAAGGCTATTGGAGAGATGTGGGGATCATCATTTGACATATAAAGAAGGATATGGAGATATGCCAAGAAGAATTCAAGAGAAATCAAGGAGAAGAGGAGTTTCTAAATTAGGGTTTCTGTGTAAAATCCCCTAGTTTAGGTCAAATTTCCAAGCAAGATAAGTCAAAATGCTAGCTTCAAATGGATCCTTGGCCAACATGGAACTTGTAGAGGATCTCAAGACCTTTAATTTGAGTGGTGGAAGACATCAAGGAGATTTATAGAACTCAAGTTATGGTCCTTGCAAGTTACAGGTCATCTGAGGTATCTGAAATTTTGTCTGTGAAAGTGGCTTGACTTCCAAGCTAGTTTTACCCCTCAAGGAGATTTCAAATGAATTTCTGGTAAACATAAGAATTGTTCCTCATTGTCTTAGATTTCTAGAATGGTATAGTAGGCCCTCATATGATGTGTGTAGCTCAACTTATGGTCTTGGCAAGCAAAGGGTATTTTGGTCATTTGTGAATTACAGGTCATTTTAACCTATGCCCAAAACTCATACAAGGAAGCTTCAAATGGAAAAACTTACAACATCAAACTTGCTCCAAATGACATTTTGAGTCTAGAAAAGTGACCATGAGAGATTGGAAAGACTCATAGCACAATATTTCAAAATTGGTGAATTTAATGAAGGAAAATGGCTTAAAAAATGGTATTTTTCATATCTTGGTCAAATGATGCAAAATTATAGGTCATTTTGAATGGAAAAGGCATTCTAAGAACATTGGCTAAAGTGGAATTTTGAGTCTAGTTCAAGATTTAGGAGTTATCCATGGTTGCTTGCAATATAAGAAACATAATCAACATTCAAGGGAATTTTGCACAAGGGAAACTTCTCCAATGTTCTAGGAGGTTCTAATGCAACCTATATATTCATGCAAGATGAATCATGCAAGGGTTGGTGCCATCATTTTGTCAAAAACCTCCATTTTCACTCATTTTCCATTTTACATAAATCTCTCAAATTCTCTCAATCTCTCATCAAATTTCAACATCTTTGATCCAATCTTCATCATCATCACACAGAGATCAGAATCCATACATTTCTTTGGAGAATTGAGCAAGGAATTGTGATATTCACCATCATCATTTTAAGTGCAAGAACCTTGGAATTGGAAGATTCAAAGCTTGGGAGCTTCTCTAATTGCATACAGAATTCACCTCCAAGATTACTGATCAACTTCCCCACCTTTCAAGCATTGGATCAAGTGTATGCCATCACTGTTTTCAGCATCATAACAGGTTGGTTATCTTCTTCGAATTGCATAGTTTAATGAGAATTTTAGGGAATTGTTAGTGTAGGCTGGTTAGGATAAGGGAGAGGATTGATTTGGATAAGTTTGAGCAAGTTTCATGGACATTAGTTATGGTGCACCATTTCTGTTGAAGCTTAGAATAGCAAGAATCGTGCGAAATAATCTTGGATTGAATGCTTAAAATGACCAGGGTGAAGTATAGGTTAGCTTAGGATGATTTCCATGGAGAATTGAGAGGATCCATATTAGTTGAACATGGTGGATCAGATCTGTTATTCACATCGAGTTTGCTTTGTGAGTGAGTTTTAGGAAGAACTAAGGCTATGGCTGGGTAGAGGGAGAGATTTAGAGTAATTTTGCTCTTGACATTGAATGAATCCATTGAGAGTTGAAGGAGAACAGAAGGGTGTAAGGTTCGTGCATGGAGATGAGTTGCAGAACCTAGGGTTTGCTGGAGGTAGGAGACGATACATGAGCCACACGATCTTACTTGGACCTTTGACTTGAAGGCGCATCCAATGGCCACGATTTAAAGTTCAAACGGAGGGAAACTTCAAAGAATTGAAACGCTGCGTTTCATTAATTGGGGGGTTGGGCTCAGAGCGCTATCCACACCCCCCATTTTAATAGGCCCATTGCTTTGAACGCGTTTTTCTGCTTTTCTCACCCCCTCCATTTTATTTCATTTTTATTTTCTTTTATTTTCCTTAATTCTTTATGCATCTTCTAAAATTCATAATAAATAGCTAAAAAATCATTTTTAATTCATTCTTTTTGCATTATTTTCTTTAGGATGTCTAGAAAATTATAAAAAATAAAAATTGCATTTTATTTTTTATTTCATATTTTTCCCATATTTTCTAAATAAATGACATTTTAAGTAGTTTCATCTCATGCATGATTTTAATAATTTTTGTTCTATTAGATACTTTCATATTTTTTGTTCTTTCTTTTTAGGTTGTTTAGATTAGATGTTGAACTTATAGATTCAATTTAGTTCCCATTTTTTAGAAATTAAATTTAGGTGTTTAGTGTAAGTGTGAACAACATGAACAAATTAGGGTTTTTAAGTGATGATTTAGGAAGTTTGATTCTTTCCCTTAGGACTTAGGGTTTGAATAGTTTAGCTATGGGACTATAGGGGCTATGGGTAGTTATTAGATCCTCTTAGAAAAAGTCAGGATTCCCCTACTGCTATTAATATACTGTATATCTGATTGACTGGTGTGGTGTGCCCTCTGGGGATTGTTGCTTGCTTGTTTGGGTATTGGGTTTGTCTGGGGACTTGGGGAAGCTGAAGACTTGAGGAGATGGAGACCATTGGAGATCCAGAGATTGAAGATTAACTTTCAAAGTTGAAAAGGAGGTTCTTGCCAGCAGCTGCTGAGGAGATTAGGGTTTAGGAGCTAGGCAGAGCTCTAGATTAGAAAGCTTGCTTCTCAAACATAGATGGCTTTGGTTGCCTCTATCCTTTCTCTATGATTCAAAGTCTCTTTCAAATATCCACCTCCTTCCTTTGGAAGGATCAGTGAATGTATTTGAAAGATAGAACTTTTGAGAGAATACTTTCTGTTTAATGTTAACAGTTGATGAACCACCCTTGGTAGGTAATTAACTGTCTAACATTCATTCATTTCACTCTTGTGACTGATTCCTCATCCTGGAGGTTTGAACTTGAAGAAAAGCCATGGCAGGTAGAAGACTGATGATCAAAACCCTTGCCTGAAGGCCATGAAGATGGAGATTGGTGCTTGTTGAAGCCTGTACCTGATTGGAAATTACTTGAAGCCAGATGTTGATTCAGAGCTGCTGATGTTGTTTCTTTTGCTGATGTATTTCATTGTTGATGTATTGATTGGTTTTCCGGACTGTATTGTTTGCTGTTTACCCTGCTGGGTTGAAAGTGAAGCCTGTTCACTTTTGCCTATTGTTTTTCTAGGTTCGAGGTTGAGTGGGACTCCCTTGCCTCGCTTGTACTGTTGCATCCATGCATTTTACTGTTTTACTGTATATATCTGATATTGTTTCTGTTTCTGCCTATCCCGTAGGATCTCTGTTTCTCTCTGTGCAAGAGAGGAGCATGATAGACACTAGGTTTTAACCCATGCATGATAACATTAGGTTAGTTTGTTTCCCTTCGCAACCGTAGGTTAGAGTTCTGTCTCTTCTTTCTCAAAACAAACAGAAAAACACATAAAGATTTCAAACACAATAAAAGACACTTCTTCCGTAAAAGAATGTGAACTCATCAAGACGTTATTTTTTTTTGTCCGCTGGGACTGTTAATCAGAAAAACCTTTTTCAGAAGGAATAAAATCAATCAGACAGACTTGTGTCGTACGTGGCCCGAACTACGTTTGCTCTGATCTTCCATGCTGTGTGGAAGTACGTAGGCATAGGATGCGATATCCTAGCGAGCAACCTTCCCCTCCTTTCCCGTAGGTAGGCGAACTACGTTGACTCTGATTTCTCGTTCCAGGCGGGAATACGTAGGCATAAAGTGCGATACTTTGCCGAGTCATTTTTTATTTTCATTTTCTTTTCTTTTAACCCCAGACCTTTAGCGTAGATAGAATAACAATCCATACCTGAAAACAAGCGTGGATCCCGTCGAGTACGACGGACGTGAGGGGTGCTAATACCTTCCCCTTGCGTAACCGACTCCCGAACCCAGGTTTTGGTTGCGACGACCACACCTTTCCCGTCTTTGCGAGGTTTACTCTGAGCGTTCCCTTTCCCTCCCGTGGGATAAATAACGCACGGTGGCGACTCTTCTGTTCAGCCGGCGCCGATTTTCGCAGTAGCGACAGCTGGCGACTCTGCTGGGGACTGCGATAGTTCCCTATACGAGTCTCGCCTTGGGTTTTTTCCTAGCTGTTTGGGGTCATCCCCAGCAGCTGGCGACTCTGCTGGGGACCCAACGTCCCCTGGCTGCTAAGAACTGCGATGGTTCTTATGCATTTGGGATCCAACGTCCCTTTGAGCGAGTCAATCCTAGCGCTTGTTTTCCCGTCGAGGATTTTGTATGGAGTTATTGTATATTTCTAACCTTGTATTTTCAGCTTTGTATATTGATTATTATTGCTGTATTTGGGGTGTGACGGGTGTTCTGATATTGAGAGATAAGCCGGACCTGGGCTTGAGTGCACCTAGAATTAGCGTAGAAAGTAGTGGGCGCGTGCCGGCTTTGCTTGCATTAGTGTCTCATGAAATATACACTCGGACGAGGTTCTTCTGGTTGGCTTCTTTTTCTACCCTTTGGGTCGAAGGGGTTGTTGGTCAGCTGAATTGTCGACTCCGGGGACCGATCACTTGGAAGTTGGCTAAGTGAGGCCTCTTCAGGAATTGATGATGCCACTCCTTCTGGGAATCATATCATCAACCCTGAAAGTCTGTGACGCCGACGACCGCATAGGATGCCGTACCTTGTGCCAGTTATAAGGCCACCCACCTGTGAGGGGATTTGGGGTTATGCAGGTAACCAGACCTTCAGATACCGGTTTGTTCTCGATCAGAGATCCTGGGTATTTATGGAGAGTTATGAGGTCTGTCAGAGACCATTTGGAGATGTGTTCTGAGGTCTGTCAGAGACCAATTAGAGATGTGATTTGAGGTCTACCAGAGACCAGTGGGAGTTATGGTTTGAGGTCCATCAGAGACCAGTAATGGAGCTTTGTTTTAGGTCTATCTGAGACCAGGGTTTGAGGACTTCTGGAGGGTCTATCTGAGATTTCTTGATGGGGTTCAGGCTATTCAGCTACAGCTTTGGTCCCTGTTGCATGTTACTTGCATTGCATTGCCTGCATATCCATTACCATTTGCATTTCACTAACGTGTGTCTGTGCTGCAGGTGCATTTGCATTTCCCTAGTTCTAGTGCCCGGACTTCTGAGTATTGATTATGGCTGGTTTAAGGAAAACAGTTGCGTATAAGCTGCCTTCACCTGATATTACTTCTTTGCTTGGTCTGATATCTCTCGCTAATGAGGAGGTTAGGAGGAGCTTCAGAATGAGCCATGGGAGATTACTGAGATTAGTCTGTAAGCCCACTGCTGATGAGATGAATGGGCTATACACCCTGATGCAGTTCTATGACCCCGCATTGAGATGCTTTACTTTTGCTGACTTCATTATAGGACCTACCATTGAGGAGTATGTGGAGTTTACTGAGCTTCCCGTGCAGAACAAGGTTCCCTTTATTCACTCTGCTGCTGAGCCCAAGTTGGAGGACTTAGCCAAAGCCTTACATATGGACGCTGCAGAACTGTTATTAACTTCTTGGCTTGGGGTTTCAGGTTTCTCTCTTGATTTCTTAGTTGGCAAAGCTCAAGAGTACGCCAAGAACGGTTGTTGGGTGGTTTTCAATGCTATTTTGGCTTTATGCATCTATGGAATTGTGCTGTTTCCTAACTTGCCCAACTTTGTGGACCTGGACGCTTTCTATCTGTTTGCTGCAGGCAATCCAGTGCCAACGTTGATCGGAGACTTCTACCACTCATTGCACTACAAGAACGAAAACCGAAGGGGAAAGGTTGTTTACTGCTGTACTCCTCTGTTGAATATGTGGTTCAAGAGTCACCTTCCCATGAAGGGACCATTTGTGGACAGTGCAACCTCAGCCAGTTGGTCAGAACGCCTGATGAGGCTATCTTCCGAAGACGTTGTATGGTTTGATCGAGACCTGTTGGGGTCTGAGCTCATCTTTAGTTGTTCTGGGTACCCTAATGTGCCGCTGATTGGAAGAAAAGGGTGTATCAATTACAACCCTTCTCTATTCATTCGTCAGTTTGGGTATGCACTGAAGAATCCACCTCAGGAGGATGAAGTACAGGAATCTCTGTACTTCACAGGTGACGTGAAGGGGGAGTTATTAGCCAAGTTGCAACATGCCTGGACGCGTATTAACCGCAGAGGGAAGCCTTTGTTAGGAAAGAATGATTGTCAGGCCTATGCACCTTACAGAGTTTGGATTCAGGAGAGGGCTAGTCAGTTGAGGATGCCGTTTCCAGATGCACCAATCCTTGTTCCTATTCCGGTAGCAGAGCCAACCACTGTTTCTCGGGAAGCCTACGAGCAAGTTGTGAAAGAAAAGGAAGCCTTGATGAAGATCAACGAAGGGTTAGAGCAAGAGCTAGCTCAAGTACGCAGTGAGAAAAACAAGGCCGTATATGCTTTCCAACAACAAATCGAGCTGTTAAACAGGTTAGGGGCTGAGTTGACTGAGGAAAAGAAAAAGCGTGAACGTCTGGGGCAAGAGTTCAGAAGCTCCCATGACATGCTGGAAGCCAAAAAGAAGGCGCTCGACGCAGCACACCGAGAAATCTCCTCTTGCAATAAGACTTGGAATGCTACTCTCACCAACAATAAGAAGAGGGAAGATAAGCTGAAGCAGCAAATTTCCGACCTCGAAGAGAAGTTGAAGTCTAGCATCAAGAAGTGTGAGGAGGAAGTGATGACCCGGTATAGTGTCCAGCATGCACTGAACAAGGCGATCAAATCCAGAGATGAAGCGGTGTCTCAGAAACGAAAGCTAGAGGATTGCTTCGGAGAAGCAACATGGGAAGAAACTGCTGAAGACGTACGCCGTGTCCTTAAGAGGAGAAACCAGCTCGTTGAAGGGCTGCTTGATCGACCAAGCCATCCGGAGACCAAGAAGTTGATAGAAGAGTACCAGACTTTTGGGAGGATTTGATCATTTCATGTAGTAACTTGTATGCTTTATTTGCATAGTGCTGACCATCACCAGGATTGTTGGTTGAGGTCATGCCTTCTTTGTACTCTCAGTAATTTTGTACCCTGGGCTTATTGATTTTCCCTGCAATATATGAGGCTTTCTATGATTCAGCTCCGATATTCCTATTGTCCTCACTATCACTGCACCGGCACCTTCACACTAGAACTGGGGGAATGAACCTCCCTAATGCACAGACACATTGCATTGCATTCATATTGCATTACAGGTAATCTTTGAACAGTGTCTTATTTCCTGCTTTTAACAGGTACTTAACAGGATTGCAGATCAACATCCGCACCGCTATTCTACCCGCTCCAATTGTCGGAAAATCATGGACCAAATGCAGAACGAGATGCAAGATGTGCACGAGAAGCTCGCTCTCTTCATGCAGACCATGGAAGCTATAGCAAAAGGGCAGGAGAATTTGCAGGCCATGGTCCAGCCTCTGTTGGCCCGAAACACTGGTCATGGTAATGAAGATCATCAGTCTGTACGGGTCGATACTGTTCATGGAGACGGCACTCCCACCCCAGTGGCTCCGCCTGTAGTCAATACACCTGCTGCTAATATCAACAACGCTACCGCTGCTGTGAATGGTAACGTCGGAGTGGGGAATGAGACTGCTGTCCATAATGTTGGGCTGGGTGATGTCAATTTGGGAGATAATCTAGGAGGCAATGGCTTTGTCAATACTGGATTCGGATTCAACGATCAGGGATTCGATAACACTGGGAAGTATGGCTTTAATGCTCAAGGCTTTGGGAAAGATGGTTATGGTATGGTCAATCAGGGTTACGGAGGCTTCGGAAACGGAAACGGTACTGGATTTATGGCTTTTGGTCCTGCTGGAGGTGTTCAAGGGTACGGCAACAGAGGCCGAGGTCCGGGGATAAATCAGATCAGAGCTGGACGTAATAACAGATATGATGGGTATGGGGCTGGAAATGGTATGTGGCAAGAAGATCAGCAAGAGGACGCCTTCTCCGGAGGAGGTTTTGAAGGGCCGATGGATGATTCCCAGAAGATCAGAATGCTGGAAGAGCAAATGAGGGGAGTCTTAAATCAAAGTGCTGTGGGGTTGGACATGGCAACAATGGGCTTGGTCCCTGGCTTAAGGGTGCCAATTAAATTCAAAGCTCCCGCGTTCGATAAGTATAAAGGAGACACATGTCCGAAAGTGCATGTACGAGCTTATTACAGAAAGATGTCTGCATACTCAACTGATGAAAGAATGCTAATGCATTTCTTTCAGGATAGTTTGTCGGGCCCTTCCCTAGAGTGGTACATGGGGTTGGAGCCGACTGATATCAAGACATGGAAGCAATTAGCAGAGGCATTTGTAGCCCATTACAAGTATAACAGCGACCTGGCACCCAATCGGGTCCAGTTGGCCGGGCTTTCGCAAAAGAAGGGGGAGAGTTTTAAAGAGTACGCGCAAAGGTGGCGCGATATGGCTGCCAGGGTCCGTCCTCCGGTGGAAGATAAGGAAATGAATGACATGTTTGTTGGCACATTCACAGGTCTGTTTCATGATATGCTGTTTCATACGTCTCTGGCCAGCTTTTCAGACCTGATTCTAATGGGAGAAAAGATTGAACGTAACATTAAGCAAGGAAAGTTCCAAGTCGAGGAATCGACTACATCTGGCAGTAATAGGAAAGCTTATGGTGGGCGCCGTCAGGGCGAGGCAAGCGCAGTATTTGGAGGCCGAGGTCGGGGCCGAGGCAGGGGACGAGGTCAATATCGTCAGCCGCAGCAGGTGGCGAGTGTTACTATTCCCTATCAGCAACAACCACTCCAGCAACAGCAACCGGTTCAGCAGCAACCAATGCAACAGCAGCAGCAGCCTCAGCAGGGGGCACAACAAGCTCAGCGAAGATTCCAGGGTAATAAACCGAGAAGAGTATTTGAGAAGCCTCCCTCGACCTATGCGGATTTGTTGCAGACATTGTTGGGATTGAATCTGGTAGAGAAAAGAACGCTGGCCCCAATAACGGGAGCTCCCCCGTTTGGCTACGATGCAAGCAGGCACTGCGAGTTTCATTCTGGGGCTCCAGGTCACGATATAGAAGGTTGCCATGCTTTTAAGCATGCTGTGCAGGATCTTTTGGACAATAAGACTATCAATTTTGGAACAGCAGGTCCGAATATAGTCCAGAAACCCATGCCTAATCATGGGGCAAACGCCGTTCTGGCTGAGGAAGGGTTGAACCTGATTATGAATGTCGATGATTTGAAGACGCCGCTGAGCGAGATAAAGAGCCGACTGTTACAAGGAGGTGTTTACCCAGGATGTAACGAGTATTGCTTAGACTGTTGGACCCTAGCGGGGGGATGTAAGGATTTGAAGAAAGGCATTCAGGCTTTAATTGATGAGGGCATTTTGCAATTTGATCGAGCGGCAACTGACGAGCCTGCAGGGGCAGTAGTGGATGATCGGAGTGATGTGGCCACGGTAACGGTTCCTCGGAAGACGATCACTATTGCAGCGCCAGCTCAGCGCCCACCGATCACCATAACTAAGGCCGGGCCAATCCCGTACGAGAACACGAAAGCAGTCCCATGGTCATATGGGTTGGAAGTATATTGTGACGGGATAAAAATTGATGTTAACAAGCAGCCAGCGGAGACTGTGGATAATGTTGTTGGTTCAGGAGGCATGACGAGGAGTGGCAGGATCTTTATATCTCCTGAGGTGGAGGCTGAAAGACTAGCGAAAGGAAAAGGGAAAGTGGCTGAAAATGTTCCGGTGCAAGCAAGTGAAAAAGAAGCAGCATCGAAGGATGTAGAAGAGTTCATGCGCTTGATTTGAAAAAGTGATTATAAGATTGTGGAGCATCTGCAACAGACGCCGTCCAAGATATCTATCCTGTCATTGCTCTTGTGTTCGGAAGCCCACAGAAATGCTTTGCTGAAAGTCCTGGACACCTCTTTTGTACCCCAAGACGTCTCCGTAAATCAGCTAGAAGGAGTATTGGCACATGTGAATGCAGGCCACAGCTTGGGCTTTACCGATTTTGACTTGAATCCGAAAGGGAGAGATCATAATATGGCATTACACGTATCTGTTGAGTGTAGAGGATCAGTATTGTCACACGTCTTGGTTGACACCGGGTCATCTTTGAATGTGCTGCCCAAGAAGGCGATGATGAAGTTGAATGTTAGAGGAATCTTGTGCACACCCAGCGATTTGGTAGTCAGAGCGTTTGATGGCACGCGGAGAACAGTCTTCGGATCAATTACCTTGCCTCTGCAAGTGGGGCCGGAGGTGTTTGCAACTGAGTTTTATATCATGGATATACAGCCTGCGTACAGCTGCCTGCTTGGAAGACCTTGGATTCATGGGGCGGGGGCAGTCACGTCCACCCTGCATCAGAAGTTAAAATATATGGTCGGAGACAGCGTAGTCACCGTATGCGGAGAAGAGGACATCCTGATCAGCCATCTGTCGTCATTTAAATATGTGGAAGTCGACGGAGAGATCCACGAAACGCCCTGCATGGCGTTCGAAGGTTTGCGCATCAAGGACAAAGGTCCCGGGACGAGCAAAGCGTCGGAGATAGCCGTTTCATCGTATAAAGAAGCTCAAGCTCTAGTAGAAGCAGGAGAGGCAAAGGGATGGGGCAAAGTGGTGGACATTCCTGTGAAGACGGACCGGTTCGGGCTGGGATACCAACCGTCGTCGTCAGCTCCTTCCGTGGGGGCACCCCGTTTCAGAAGGCCAATCACCATCTCTGCCAGTGGAGTATGTCATGAGACCGTCAATGCTGCTTCGGAGTCTGATGAAGGAGACAGCGACTGTGATATGGATGCCTGGATTCAGCCAAGCACGCCAGGACAAGGACTGTGCAACTAGTCTATTCAGGAGCTTGTTCCTGTGACTTTTAAACAGTAATGCTTTGCTTTATTAATTGTTGAATAATCTGATGTCTCGCCCGGGGCATCAGGATTTGCTTAGGGCTGTGTTGTTATAAACATTGCGTGTTAATCATTAAATAAATGGCGTTTTTTCATGTGCAAATACTGTAATCCCTGTCTTTCTTGTTTTACATTTTTCACTAAAATGGCAACGTAGTTATTCGCTTTATACGCATTTTGAAGCACTTAACCATTCCTTTTGCAGGATAACATTTTCAGATGACATTCTTGAACCACCTATGACTCTTCCCGACTTTGAGCACCCGGTATTCCAGGCCGAAGAAGAGGTTGTCGAAGATAGCGATGTTCCTGAAGAACTGTCTTGGTTAGTGAAGCAAGAGGAAAGAGCCATTCTGCCTCACGATGAGGTCATCGAAATTATCAACTTGGGGTCGGAAGGGGTTGAGAAGAATATTCGTATCGGAGCCGCACTGCAGAGTGATATCAAGCGAAGACTGGTTGAAATGCTCCAAGAGTATAGTGACGTATTCGCTTGGTCATATGAAGATATGCCGGGGCTCGATACAGATATGGTTGTGCATCGCCTGCCACTGAAAGAAGATTGCCCGCCGGTCAAACAAAAGCTTCGCAGAACTCGACCAGATATGGCAATGAAGATCAAAGAGGAAGTTCAGAAACAGTGGGACGCTGGTTTCCTGGCTGTGACGAAGTATCCTTCATGGGTTGCCAACATCGTACCAGTGCCAAAGAAAGATGGCAAGGTTCGAATGTGCGTGGATTATAGAGATTTGAATAAAGCAAGCCCAAAAGACGATTTTCCACTGCCTCACATTGACGTGTTAGTTGATAATACCGCTCAATACTCCGTATTCTCCTTCATGGATGGCTTTTCGGGCTATAATCAAATTAAAATGGCGCCAGAGGATATGGAGAAGACCACTTTCATAACGCCTTGGGGAACATTTTGCTACAAAGTGATGCCCTTCGGCTTGAAAAATGCTGGGGCAACATATCAGCGTGCGATGACGACTCTTTTCCATGACATGATGCATAAAGAGATCGAAGTCTATGTTGATGATATGATTGCCAAATCCCAGACGGAGGAAGAGCATCTGGTGAATCTGCTGAAGTTATTTAAAAGGCTTAGGAAGTTCAGGCTGAGACTGAACCCTAACAAATGCACCTTCGGGGTGAGGTCGGGTAAGCTGCTGGGGTTTATTGTAAGTGAAAGAGGGATAGAGGTCGATCCTGCTAAAATAAAAGCAATCCAAGAAATGCCGACGCCTAAAACAGAGAAAGAGGTGCGCGGGTTTTTAGGGAGGTTGAACTACATCGCCCGGTTCATATCTCACCTAACTGCCACGTGTGAACCGTTATTCAAGCTCTTGAAGAAAGATCAAGTTGTAACGTGGAACGAAAATTGTCAAAAGGCGTTCGATAAAATAAAGCAGTATTTGCAGGAACCTCCCATTCTGATACCCCCGGTGGCAGGTAGACCCTTGATAATGTATTTGACGGTTCTTGAAGGAAGCATGGGTTGTGTTCTCGGTCAACACGACGAGACAGGGAGAAAAGAGCATGCGATCTATTACTTGAGTAAGAAATTTACAGACTGTGAATCTCGGTACTCAATGCTGGAGAAAACTTGTTGCGCGCTAGCCTGGGCCGCCAAGCGTTTGAGGCAGTACATGCTGAATCATACAACCATGCTCATCTCGAAGATGGATCCTATCAAATATGTATTTGAAAAGCAAGCGTTGTCGGGTAGAATTGCCCGTTGGCAGATGGTCTTGACTGAATATGATATTCAATACGTCTCGCAAAAGGCTATAAAGGGGAGTGTACTGTCTGAGTATCTGGCGGAGCAGCCTATTGAAGAGTACCAATCGATGAGGTTTGATTTTCCTGACGAGGATATCATGTACCTAAAGATGAAAGATTGTGAAGAGCCGTTGCCAGACGAGGGACCAGAGTTGGGGTCCAAATGGAAGATGATATTCGACGGAGCCGTGAATGCTTACGGCAGCGGAATAGGGGCAATCATCACCACGCCACACGGGTCGCATATCCCGTTTACTGCCCGGTTGACCTTTGCTGTTACCAATAATGAGGCCGAATACGAAGCTTGTATAATGGGGCTGGAAGAAGCCATTGATTTGCGAATCAAACATCTAGACGTATACGGAGACTCAGCTCTGGTAGTGAATCAGATAAAAGGGGAATGGGAGACACGGCAGCCCAATTTGATACCTTACATGAATTATGCAAGGAGATTGTTGCCTTTCTTCGACAAAGTTGAATTGCATCACGTACCGCGGGCAGAAAATCAAATGGCTGACGCCCTTGCTACTTTGTCTTCCATGTACAAGGTCAACTTCTGGAACGAAGCTCCCCGAATCACTATCTCTCGGCTAGACAGGCCAGCTTATGTATTTGCTATTGATGAAGCATCTGATGGCAAACCATGGTATTTTGATATCCTTAATTTCCTGAAGAATAAAGAGTATCCGGCTGGGGCATCCAGTCAAGATCAGAAGACTCTCAGGAGATTAGCAAGTAATTTCTACTTGAATCCGGATGGCGTCTTATACAGAAGAAACCACGATTTGGTGTTGTTGCGTTGTGTAGACGAGAAAGAGGCAAAGCTTCTCATGGAGGAAATTCACGAAGGTACCTTTGGTACGCATGCTGGTGGGCATGCTATGACGAGAAAGCTGCTGAGGGCAGGTTACTTTTGGCTGACGATGGAAACTGATTGTTTCAAGTTCGCAAGGAAGTGCCACAAGTGCCAAATCTATGCTGACAAAATACACGTGCCTCCGAGTCCTCTAAATGTGATGTCATCTCCATGGCCATTCTCGATGTGGGGAATCGATATGATTGGAAAGATCGAGCCGACGGCTTCTAATGGGCACCGGTTCATCCTAGTAGCAATCGATTATTTCACCAAGTGGGTGGAAGCGGTGTCTTACGCGAATGTAACGAAGCAAGTGGTGGCCAGATTCATCAAGAGAGATATCATTTGCCGATATGGGATTCCCGAACGGATAATCACGAATAATGGTTCAAATCTGAACAACAAAATGATGAAGGAGCTCTGCCAGAACTTCAAGATTGAACATCACAACTCCTCCCCTTACCGACCCAAGATGAATGGCGCCGTTGAGGCGACCAATAAAAATATCAAGAAGATCGTTCAGAAAATGGTGGTGACCTATAAGGATTGGCATGAGATGCTACCTTTTGCTTTGCACGGTTATCGTACGACGGTGCGCACATCAACCGGGGCAACTCCGTTCTCGTTGGTATACAGAATGGAAGCGGTGCTACCATTAGAGGTTGAGATCCCTTCTCTGAGGGTATTGCGAGACATTCAGCTGGACGAGGCAGAATGGGTGAAAGACAGGTTGAATCAATTAAGTTTGATGGATGAGAAGAGGCTAGCTTCTCTAGCATATGGTCGTTTGTACCAGAGCCGAATGAAGAAAGCATACGACAAGAAGATACATCCGCGAAGCTTTCAGACGGGCGACCTTGTGCTGAAAAGGATTCTCCCGCCGCAAGCAGATCACAGGGGCAAGTGGACCCCAACTACGAAGGGCCATACGTTGTTAGTAAAGTCTTCTCAGGAGGAGCGTTGTTGTTGTCCACCATGGACGAGGAAGAGTTCATGTCACCTGTGAATTCGGACGCAGTTAAAAAATACTTTGCTTAAAATAGACCCGCTGGACAGAAAAAGAGAGTCCAGGCAAAAATGGGGCATCCTGGCGAATCAAAAACAGAATGAAAGGTTCGGGCAAAAGTTAGGGATAAAATTGAAAAAATGTACACCCGCGAAGTCGAAAACCTACACTGGGCGGCTTCGGCAAAAAAGGGTATCCCGGTGAACTGAAAACCCGTAAAGGGCGGTTCACGCAAAAGTTAGGGATTTGAAAAGCAAATGACTGCGGTCCGAATTTGATAGTTGCAATGAGCATCAATGCGGGAGAATACATTTGAGGAGCCAGTTACCGGAAACAATCTTTTCAGAAGTGGGGATACCGGGAAAGTGTTAGAGTCAGATGAGTCATAGGAGGATCAGTTCGTGGTGTTCATCTGCATCCCGTTGCCGACATGTGTACAAATTTAAGTTGTCAATATTTATGCTTCTTGTGCGTATTCGTGTATGTGTATATCTGCTTTGTGTAGCTTCCTCATTTCAGGAGTTACATCCCGTGTACAAAACTCCGCCCATTCAGGGGCCCAATCAATAAAATATGTTATTCAGTACTTGATGCTGGTTCTTTACTGTTTTGTGCATGATAAAGCGCCTAAGTTTACTGAAACTAGCAGGTGTATAACATCACTGGCCCTTGCCAACAATTGCTAAAGCTTTGAATTAACTAAAAATAACGTCACTAACCTAAATCGATTTGGTTGCATAGGCTTGTCTTGTCTTGTTTGTGTTGTTGCAGGTTTCATAACCGTACGAAGAAGATGACCAAAAGATTGCGATAACGAAAGACTTGACTTCCACGCAGGTCACGCATGTTCTTCCTGAAGAAGGATAGAATTCCCCAGCTAGTCGCAGCTTAGTCGAAGGACATTCTCCAGTCAAGTCATTTATCCTCAGCAGAATTGGCGATTCCAAAATTGCAGGCTGTATTCTGGCAGTGTGGTGTCCTCCAGAAGGATTCCCCATCTCAAGCAGAGCGGTTTAGCTGCAGAAGATTAATATTTGTGAGCTGTATTCAGGCAGTTTACCTTTCCCCGCGGGGTCATTTGTTCTCTCCCAGTGGAGTCAGTTGATTTTCCCCAAGAGAATCATCCCATCCCCAGCGGAATTCTCTTTGCAAGTGTTTTCATTCCTCTCAGTGGAACTCGAAGATCAAGACTCTCCCCAGCAGAGTTGGTGGTGGGTCCTGTCATTTATTTTGTCAGGGATACTGTGTAATATCAGTTCACTCTCCAGCAGAAATCCAATCGTACTGTGCACATCTGCTATTCCCCAGCAGAGTTATATTCCCCAGCAGGATGCTACCTCAACGGGGTACTTGGTTCAAGCTCCCAACTTCCCAGCATGGTTGACTTCACCCCTTCGGCATTTATTTTGCTGGAATATTTTCGTAGCATCTGGCTATCCCCGGCGGAGTCAACATTATCTTCAGCATTTATTTTGCTGAAGCAGTTTCTGTCCTCTAGCAGTTCAGGTGGAGAGAACTCTTGCTCAAATGAACTACCAAGCACTCAAGATCTCGGCATGAGATATTCAATGATAATGCCAGTTTCGGCAGTATTCCCCACAGAATTACTAGGATAAGTCTCTTTATTCCCAAGCAGAGTTATTTGTCATCAAAAGGTTTCATGAACCAGAATTTCAAAAGTGGCCTCCGGGCATCAGAACAGGCATCCGGTAGTTTGGTTTCCGGATATCCCCAGTAGAGTCCGCCTCAAAGTCGCTGTCACGTTGGTGCTGAGAAGTTTGTGGTTGGGGATCATTGGAGAACTAAGTCCTGACGTGGACAATTTACTCCTATATTGGCGGGATTTCTTCAGAAGTGGGCGTCCTAACGTGGACAGGTTTAGTTCCCCGGGTTAGGGAAGCGTGGGCAGATTCGGGTTCTCGAAATTAGTGGAATGGGAGGTCATGACGTTGAAAAAAAAAAATGATTACTCTTGGTGTTGGTGCCCTGACGTGGATCAGTTCCTCTCAGCAGTTATCTTTCTTTGCGTTGGCAAATCATGGGTCCTGACGTGGACAGATCAGACAAGGGCGTGAGTCCTTACGTGGACAAGTCTTATTTCCCCAGCGGGTCGAAGGTGCCTGGGTCCGGACGTGGACAAACCAAGACGAAAAAGGGGTCCTGACGTGGACAAGTCCATTCCCTGCATGGAAAAAGAGGTTTCAATTCCTGACGTGGAAAGATGAAAGCTTATTCCTGACGTGGAAAGATGAGATTCCTTACGTGGAAAAGAGACGGAGATTCCTAACGAGGGAAAGATTTGAGTCCTCACGCAGACATATCAGAAGCGGATTCCTTACGTGGAAAGAGGTGATTCCCAACGTGGAAAGAGTGGAGTCATTACGTGGGCAGATTAAGATGGCATTCCTTACGTGGAAAAATGTAGTCCTGACGTGGACAAATCGGAAGGAATTGGTTGCCTTATGTGGAAAAGTTATGTTTCCTTGCATGGAAAACGGATAGCATCCCTTACGTGGAAAGAGGCTTGTATTCCTGACATGGAAAGAAAGAGTGTATTCCTGACGGGGAAGGGGTTTAGTTCTGATATGGACAGACTCAAAAGAAGATTTATTCCTTACGTGGAAAAATTGGGGTCCTTACGTGGATAGATTCAAGAAAAGTTGATTCCTGACGTGGAAGAATGATGTACTCCTCACGTGGAAAGTTGAGTCCTGACGTGGACAGGTTCAGAACCAAAGTTGAATTCCTTACGTGGAAAGATTGGAGTCCTGACGCGGACATGTCAAGTGGTATTGGAGTCCTTACGTGGACAGATTGATATAGTTCTCCTTATGTGGAAAGAAGATTGCTTCCTAACGTGGACGATGTTATTCCTAATGTGGACAGGTGTTACTCCTAACGTGGAAGAGTGTTATTCCTAACGTGGACGATTCAGTTTATGGAAATGCAGACGAATTATCCCCAGCGGAGTTGCCGAGATTTTTCTGGGTTAACAGCAAGTGGAGTCCTAACGTGGACAGGTTTTAGTTGAGATTTCTTCGTATTGATGACAGACAGAGTCCTAACGTGGACAAGCAAGCAATCTGTTATGACGGAATACTCTTCAGAACGATGAAGACAATCCCCAGCACGGTCGCACGAGATCAGTGGGTTGCCGTAACAGTCATATTCAGCTGGTGAATGTCGTTCCTCAAGCAGGAGCGCAATTTAGTTTTGCGGTTGGCAAATTTCTGGTTTCACTAGTATTCAACCGTCTCGTACCGCGAATGTCTGAAGGCTCCGGGCTCTTCACCCAATCGGGTCCAAGCCGCTTGAATAGGGGCAACTGTTGCACCCTAAAATTTGCCCAACCTTATTCACTTGGTTCATGTTTCAGTATCATTAACATTTGCATATAGAGTCATGTACATAGTCTAATCATCTGCATAGCATAAGCATAGTAAGTCATTCAACAGGGGACCAACCATTATTCTCATCTCTAGAGGCCTATCAAGAGGTTATTATCTTAATTCCATCTCATTCAAGTCATCAAGAAAGAATTTGAAAGCAGAGAGTTCAGCAGATCAAGCCTTGAGTCCATCTCCTAGCTGAGGGTATCTGAGGGTCAATAAGAGGGTTGTGAGCTGTGAGTTGAAGGCATGGAGGGTATCTAGACATCTTGGAGGACTTAGAAAGTCATTGGGAGAAGGAAACAAGTGGTTGATGTGATCACAAGAATTGCAGTTGAAGACAGTCAACTAGGGTTTCATCTGGGTCAACCCTAGGTCAACCCTAGGTCAATTGACTGATTTAAAGGGTATTCAAGGCTATTGGAGAGATGTGGGGATCATCATTTGACATATAAAGAAGGATATGGAGATATGCCAAGAAGAATTCAAGAGAAATCAAGGAGAAGAGGAGTTTCTAAATTAGGGTTTCTGTGTAAAATCCCCTAGTTTAGGTCAAATTTCCAAGCAAGATAAGTCAAAATGCTAGCTTCAAATGGATCCTTGGCCAACATGGAACTTGTAGAGGATATCAAGACCTTTAATTGGAGTGGTGGAAGACATCAAGGAGATTTATAGAACTCAAGTTATGGTCCTTGCAAGTTACAGGTCATCTGAGGTATCTGAAATTTTGTCTGTGAAAGTGGCTTGACTTCCAAGCTAGTTTTACCCCTCAAGGAGATTTCAAATGAATTTCTGGTAAACATAAGAATTGTTCCTCATTGTCTTAGCTTTCTAGAATGGTATAGTAGGCCCTCATATGATGTGTGGAGCTCAACTTATGGTCTTGGCAAGAAAAGGGTATTTTGGTCATTTGTGAATTACAGGTCATTTTAACCTATGCCCAAAACTCATACAAGGAAGCTTCAAATGGAAAAACTTACAACATCAAACTTGCTCCAAATGACATTTTGAGTCTAGAAAAGTGACCATGAGAGATTGGAAAGACTCATAGCACAAGATTTCAAAATTGGTGAATTTAATGAAGGAAAATGGCTTAAAAAATGGTATTTTTCATATCTTGGTCAAATGATGCAAAATTATAGGTCATTTTGAATGGAAAAGGCATTCTAAGAACATTGGATAAAGTGGAATTTTGATTCTAGTTCAAGATTTAGGAGTTATCCATGGTTGCTTGCAATATAAGAAACATAATCAACATTCAAGGGAATTTTGCACAAGGGAAACTTCTCCAATGTTCTAGGAGGTTCTAATGCAACCTATATATTCATGCAAGATGAATCATGCAAGGGTTGGTGCCATCATTTTGTCAAAAACCTCCATTTTCACTCATTTTCCATTTTACATAAATCTCTCAAATTCTCTCAATCTCTCATCAAATTTCAACATCTTTGATCCAATCTTCATCATCATCACACAGAGATCAGAATCCATACATTTCTTTGGAGAATTGAGCAAGGAATTGTGATATTCACCATCATCATTTTAAGTGCAAGAACCTTGGAATTGGAAGATTCAAAGCTTGGGAGCTTCTCTAATTGCATACAGAATTCACCTCCAAGATTACTGATCAACTTCCCCACCTTTCAAGCATTGGATCAAGTGTATGCCATCACTGTTTTCAGCATCATAACAGGTTGGTTATCTTCTTCGAATTGCATAGTTTAATGAGAATTTTAGGGAATTGTTAGTGTAGGCTGGTTAGGATAAGGGAGAGGATTGATTTGGATAAGTTTGAGCAAGTTTCATGGACATTAGTTATGGTGCACCATTTCTGTTGAAGCTTAGAATAGCAAGAATCGTGCGAAATAATCTTGGATTGAATGCTTAAAATGACCAGGGTGAAGTATAGGTTAGCTTAGGATGATTTCCATGGAGAATTGAGAGGATCCATATCAGTTGAACATGGTGGATCAGATCTGTTATTCACATCGAGTTTGCTTTGTGAGTGAGTTTTAGGAAGAACTAAGGCTATGGCTGGGTAGAGGGAGAGATTTAGAGTAATTTTGCTCTTGACATTGAATGAATCCATTGAGAGTTGAAGGAGAACAGAAGGGTGTAAGGTTCGTGCATGGAGATGAGTTGCAGAACCTAGGGTTTGCTGGAGGTAGGAGACGATACATGAGCCACACGATCTTACTTGGACCTTTGACTTGAAGGCGCATCCAATGGCCACGATTTAAAGTTCAAACGGAGGGAAACTTCAAAGAATTGAAACGCTGCGTTTCATTAATTGGGGGGTTGGGCTCAGAGCGCTATCCACACCCCCCATTTTAATAGGCCCATTGCTTTGAACGCGTTTTTCTGCTTTTCTCACCCCCTCCATTTTATTTCATTTTTATTTTCTTTTATTTTCCTTAATTCTTTATGCATCTTCTAAAATTCATAATAAATAGCTAAAAAATCATTTTTAATTCATTCTTTTTGCATTATTTTCTTTAGGATGTCTAGAAAATTATAAAAAATAAAAATTGCATTTTATTTTTTATTTCATATTTTTCCCATATTTTCTAAATAAATGACATTTTAAGTAGTTTCATCTCATGCATGATTTTAATAATTTTTGTTCTATTAGATACTTTCATATTTTTTGTTCTTTCTTTTTAGGTTGTTTAGATTAGATGTTGAACTTATAGATTCAATTTAGTTCCCATTTTTTAGAAATTAAATTTAGGTGTTTAGTGTAAGTGTGAACAACATGAACAAATTAGGGTTTTTAAGTGATGACTTAGGAAGTTTGATTCTTTCCCTTAGGACTTAGGGTTTGAATAGTTTAGCTATGGGACTATAGGGGCTATGGGTAGTTATTAGATCCTCTTAGAAAAAGTCAGGATTCCCCTACTGCTATTAATATACTGTATATCTGATTGACTGGTGTGGTGTGCCCTCTGGGGATTGTTGCTTGCTTGTTTGGGTATTGGGTTTGTCTGGGGACTTGGGGAAGCTGAAGACTTGAGGAGATGGAGACCATTGGAGATCCAGAGATTGAAGATTAACTGTCAAAGTTGAAAAGGAGGTTCTTGCCAGCAGCTGCTGAGGAGATTAGGGTTTAGGAGCTAGGCAGAGCTCTAGATTAGAAAGCTTGCTTCTCAAACATAGATGGCTTTGGTTGCCTCTATCCTTTCTCTATGATTCAAAGTCTCTTTCAAATATCCACCTCCTTCCTTTGGAAGGATCAGTGAATGTATTTGAAAGATAGAACTTTTGAGAGAATACTTTCTGTTTAATGTTAACAGTTGATGAACCACCCTTGGTAGGTAATTAACTGTCTAACATTCATTCATTTCACTCTTGTGACTGATTCCTCATCCTGGAGGTTTGAACTTGAAGAAAAGCCATGGCAGGTAGAAGACTGATGATCAAAACCCTTGCCTGAAGGCCATGAAGATGGAGATTGGTGCTTGTTGAAGCCTGTACCTGATTGGAAATTACTTGAAGCCAGATGTTGATTCAGAGCTGCTGATGTTGTTTCTTTTGCTGATGTATTTCATTGTTGATGTATTGATTGGTTTTCCGGACTGTATTGTTTGCTGTTTACCCTGCTGGGTTGAAAGTGAAGCCTGTTCACTTTTGCCTATTGTTTTTCTAGGTTCGAGGTTGAGTGGGACTCCCTTGCCTCGCTTGTACTGTTGCATCCATGCATTTTACTGTTTTACTGTATATATCTGATATTGTTTCTGTTTCTGCCTATCCCGTAGGATCTCTGTTTCTCTCTGTGCAAGAGAGGAGCATGATAGACACTAGGTTTTAACCCATGCATGATAACATTAGGTTAGTTTGTTTCCCTTCGCAACCGTAGGTTAGAGTTCTGTCTCTTCTTTCTCAAAACAAACAGAAAAACACATAAAGATTTCAAACACAATAAAAGACACTTCTTCCGTAAAAGAATGTGAACTCATCAAGACGTTATTTTTTTTTGTCCGCTGGGACTGTTAATCAGAAAAACCTTTTTCAGAAGGAATAAAATCAATCAGACAGACTTGTGTCGTACGTGGCCCGAACTACGTTTGCTCTGATCTTCCATGCTGTGTGGAAGTACGTAGGCATAGGATGCGATATCCTAGCGAGCAACCTTCCCCTCCTTTCCAGTAGGTAGGCGAACTACGTTGACTCTGATTTCTCGTTCCAGGCGGGAATACGTAGGCATAAAGTGCGATACTTTGCCGAGTCATTTTTTATTTTCATTTTCTTTTCTTTTAACCCCAGACCTTTAGCGTAGATAGAATAACAATCCATACCTGAAAACAAGCGTGGATCCCGTCGAGTACGACGGACGTGAGGGGTGCTAATACCTTCCCCTTGCGTAACCGACTCCCGAACCCAGGTTTTGGTTGCGACGACCACACCTTTCCCGTCTTTGCGAGGTTTACTCTGAGCGTTCCCTTTCCCTCCCGTGGGATAAATAACGCACGGTGGCGACTCTTCTGTTCAGCCGGCGCCGATTTTCGCAGTAGCGACAGTTCTTTGGAGTCAAAATGACCTATTATATGCCATGGTTTGGATGTGTAACTTGGAAATTTCAATTTCCAACTTCAACTTATTTAACTTATGTCTCCATTTTAGGTCATTTTTATCATTTTTTGCTACAAGCCTTTTCAACATCTCATGACCTCCTTACTAGCCTTAAAACATCATTTTAAGCAAGTTTGATGTTGAAGATTTTTCCATTTGAAGCTTGGAAATAGGAGTTATGGCCTTATGCTTGAAATGACCTATAATCTCCAAATGACCAAAATGCCCTTGACTTGTCAAAGCCATAACTTGAGTTCTACAAATGCTATCAAGGACTTCTAGTACTGTCTAGAAAGCTAAGAAGATGAGGAACAACATTCATGTTGACCAAAAGTTCATAGGAATCATCCTTCTTGGGCAAAAGTTGGATGCAAATTGGGTGACTTTCAAGGACCCAGATTCACATACCTCAGATGACCTGTAACTTGTCAAAGTCATAACTTGAGCTCTACAAATCCTATCAAGGACTTCTAGTACTCAAATTAAATCTAAGAACAAGCTCTACAACATTCATGTTGGGGGGAAGATGAGATGACAATCACATCTTGAGCTAAACTGCCTTGAAGATAAGGGTCAAACTAGGGGATCAAGCCTTAGGAACCCTAGCTTGAAACTTCTCAAACTCCTCAATCATGATGAGTTGACCTTGGAATCATCCTTATAGCATCTCAATGCATCAATCCATGATCACATGGTTCTTGTATTATGTCTCAACCCTCTCCAAATCATCAGTTGACCTAGAGTTGACCCAGTCAAACCCTAATTGCACCACTCATGGCTGAGTCTTCTTAAACTTGCACAATGACCTATCTAGGCCTCGTGATGGCTTTCAAGACATCTCATAAGCTCTCTCAAAGCTTTAAGTCCATCCTCGTAGCTTCAGAATCATCTGAGGAGCTCCCACAACTCTCAAGTTATGAGGCACACAACCTTGGTTTCAACCAATCTCTCTGAGGATCTCTTAACTTCTTTGACAAGGATATCAACCCTTGAACACTTGAATAACCTTCTTGGCTAGCTTCAAACTCTTGTGGTGCTCTTGATTGGTAATCATACCTCTTGATCCCCTGCACACATGTCAATGAAATGCAAGTGATAATGCTAATGAACACAAGCTAGGTAAATAATTGTTGGTCAAATTTTGGGGTGCAACAGCTGCCCCTATTCAAACGGCTTGAACCTGATTGGGTGAGGAGCGAACGACTCTCAGCCAATCAAGGTGCGATACGGTTGAATACCAACAAACCCGGAAATTTGCCAACTGCACAAGTACACGGTACTCTGACGGGAACAAATCTTCGAAAACGGAAATATTAGCTGCACGGCAACTAGATGGAGACTTGGTCACACGGTAACCGGTAATACGTGGTCGATCATGCCGTCAGGCATCAAGATTCCTCGGGACTCATCAGGTCAACCATCAGGTTGATCACGTTAAATCATACCGTCAGGCATTCAAAGAAAACTTTTGGGCATCAGCCGGACTTCATCAGCAAGTCGGGGATAGAATTCTTGGTCAATCATGAACCAATTGGGAATATCCAAACCTCTGCCATCAGGCACTCTGCATCAGCTGAGAGAATTGCTTCATTAACAGTTGGACTTCAATCATCAAGTCTTCAGGGGAAGTTTCAACTTCGCTGTTCAGAAACCTGCTGGGGATGACGCATCTCCGCTGGGGATTCTGGAGAACTATCAAGTAACTCTGCTTTGGGGATCCAGAAATCATTCTGGATGAATCAACTCTACTGAGGACTTCAAGAATCATCTTGGACACATAACTCCGCTGGGGACTTCAAGAATCATCCTGAACCGGGGACTATGCTGGAGTTTTCAGGAATCATCCTGAGCAAACACTATGCCGGAGACTCTAAGCATCAGCTTGAGCAACCAACTCTGGAGACTGCACTGGGGATCTTAAGAATCACCTTAAGCAAACGACCTCACCAGGGCATTCAAGAATCATCTTGAGCCGAAGACTTCGCTGGGGGCTTCAAGAATCATCTTGAGCAAGCGACTTCGTTGGGGAGAATTTCAGGAATCATCCTGAGCAATCAATTCTGCGGTGGAACACCTGCAAAACAAGAATGGTAACAACCTAGATCATGTTTATTATGCATATGCTTCGGCAATGGCACAATGCTCCACACGGTGGAAATGCTATGCATTTATGATAAATGTTATGCAGTCATGCACAATGATGCGATCCCGTCAGCAAAATAAATGCTGAAGGGAGAATCCTCCTGTCAAGGAGAAAGAACCACTCAGATAGGGGGAGGAATCATCCTGCCGAGGAGCACAAGGTCACACCAATCTCAATTGGACTCCGCAGGGGACACAACTTCAGTTGACTGCTGCGGGGGAACGAAGCTCTACGAGAACCTGGACCTGCTGAGGGAAAGCGATATCAATCGCGGGAATAGACTGCACGGCCTTCACGGCTACTTCCCTGGGAATAACAACTCCGGTGGGGAAATGTGGCATCAGCTATTCAACACTCCACTGGGGAAACCCATTCATGGCCCGAGCGGCTTCCAAGGATTCGGCTCTCTTGGGGATCTGCAAACTTAGCCGAGGAAGAAGAAATCATTCTGCTTGCCAGGGAGAGTACAACTCTGTGGGGGAATCTCAATTCCGCTGGGGAAGAAGGAATCATCCGGCTTCGGGGGAGAGTACGACTCTGTGGGGGAATCTCAATTCCGCTGGGGAAGAAGGAATCATCCGGCTTCGGGGGAGAGTACGACTCTGTCTGGAATAAGCTACACCTGTAACAACACAAACAAATAGACAAGATACCCTTCTCAAAGGTACCTATCAAGGTTATCATCTCGTGACGATGTTCAAGTAATTCATTGTTTCAACAATCAGTGGCCTAGGCCAGTAAGTTTATGTATGCGCATTTTATCAAAAACATCGGCGTTCTTTTCCGCGAACAAAACAGGTAAATGCTAAACAGGCAAACAGAATTGCTGAATAGTATACATTTTATTGATAACGAACCCCTGAATGGGTAAAAATGTTTTACAACAGATGCAAGCTCCTGGAATGAGGAAGTCGCGCAGAATAATAAAACATAAATATACATCAGTATATACGAATGTCGGCAACAAGGCGTAGACGAACACCATGAGTTGATCCCTCTATGACCCACTCGACTTCGATACTTCTCCAACGCTTCAGCTTCAGAAGAGATTGATTCAGATAAACGACCCTCAGGTCTTCCAAACCACAAAGAAAGTCCACACGCGGAACGCAGTCATTTGCTTTTTCAAATCCCTAACTTTTGCGTGAACCGCCCTTTGCGGGTTTTCAGTTCACCGGGATACCCCTTTTTGCCAAAGTCGCCCATTCGGATTTTCAACTTTGCGGGTGTACATTTTTTCAATTTATATCCCTAATTTTTGCCCGAACCTTTTCTTTTTTATGGTTCGCCGGGATGCCCCATTTTTGCCTGGACTCTCTTTTTTCTGTCCAGCGGGTCGCTTTCAAGCAAAGTATTTTTTAACTGCGTCCGCGTTCACCGGGGATGCAAAATCTTCACCATCCATCGTGGATAACAACAAAGCTCCTCCTGAGAAGACCTTGCTGACGACGTACGGACCTTCGTAATTGGGAGTCCACTTGCCCCGGTGATCGGAGTGTGGAGGAAGAATCTTCTTCAGGACGAGATTACCCGTCTGAAAGCTCCTAGGACGCACCTTCTTATCATAAGATTTCTCCATTCGGCTTTGGTACAGACGACCATGCGCAATCAATGCCAACCTCTTCTCGTCCATCAGGCTGAGTTGGTTCAGTCGGTTCTTAATCCATTCTGCCTCGTCGAGTTTCACATCAACCAAAACTCGCAAAGAGGGGATCTCCACTTCTAACGGTAGGACTGCTTCCATACCGTACACCAAGGAGAAAGGAGTTGCCCCGGTTGACATACGTACCGTCGTACGATAACCGTGCAGTGCAAACGGTAGCATCTAGTGTCAATCTTTGTAGGTCACAACCATCTTCTGAACAATCTTCTTTATGTTCTTATTGGCCGCTTCAACGGCACCATTCATCTTCGACCGATAAGGAGATGAGTTGTGGTGTTCAATCTTGAAACTCTGGCACAGCTCCTTCATCATCTTGTTATTCAGATTCGAACCATTATCAGTAATGATCCGCTTGGGAATTCCGTAACGACCGATGATATCCCTCTTTATGAATTTAGCCACCACCTGCTTGGTCACATTAGCGTATGAGGCTGCCTCCACCACTTGGTGAAGTAGTCGATAGCTACCAGAATGAAGCGATGACCGTTAGATGCAGTGGGCTCGATCTTGCCTATCATGTCGATGCCCCACATGGAGAACGGCCACGGGGAGGACATGACATTTAACGGGCACGGCGGCACATGAACTTTGTCGGCATAAATCTGGCATTTATGACATCTCTTCG
Organism: Lathyrus sativus; assembly: GCA_963859935.3. Classification (NCBI taxonomy): domain Eukaryota; kingdom Viridiplantae; phylum Streptophyta; class Magnoliopsida; order Fabales; family Fabaceae; genus Lathyrus; species Lathyrus sativus. Next base: position 451,172,464 of record OZ012738.1, on the reverse strand, counting down.
CGAATTTAAAGCAATCTGATTCTATCGTCAGCCGGTAATACCCTGCTCTCAGGATCTTTCTCGTCATAGCATGCCCGCCGGCGTGCATACCAAATGTGCCTTCATGGACTTCTTCCATGAGCATACTCGCCTCTTTCTCATCTACACATCTGAGTAGCACGAGATCGTGGTTTCTCTTATACAACACTCCATCAGGATTGAGATAAAAATTTCCAAATAGCCTCCTCAGAGTCTTCTTATCCTGGGTTGACGCACCCGCGGGATACTCCTTAGTCATAAGGAAAGTCTGGATGTCATGGAACCATGACTTGCCGTCGGCGGCTTCCTCGATTACAAAGACAAATGCATGTCTATCAAGACGAGAAAGGACAATTCTTGGAGCTTCATTCCAAAAATTGAATTTATACATCGAAGCCAACGTGGCTAAGGCATCAGCCATCTGATTTTCAGCCTTGGGCATATGATGGAGTTCCACTCGATCAAAGAACGGAAGTAGCCTTCTGGCATAATTCATGTACGACACCAAATTCGATTGACGAGTCTTCCACTCCCCTTTAATCTGGTTGATCACAAGCGCCGAATCACCATATACGTCTAGATTCTTGATTCTCAAATCAATTGCCTCTTCTAGACCCATGATGCATGCTTCGTACTCCGCTTCATTATTGGTGACTGGAAACGTCAGTCTCGCAGTGAACGGGATATGGGATCCGTGGGGAGTCGTGATGACCACCCCTATGCCACTTCCGTAGAAATTAACCGCCCCGTCAAATATCAATTTCCACTAAGACTTCCTATCTGGCCCCTCATCGGGCAACGGCTCGTCGCAATCCTTCGCTTTGAGAAACATGATATCCTCATCAGGGAATTCAAATTTCATCGGCTGGTAATCCTTGATCGGCTGTTCGGCAAGGTAATTAGACAATACGCTTCCCTTGATGGCCTTCTGGGAAACATACTGAATATCATATTCCGTCAACACCATTTGCCATCTGGCAATCCTGCCCGAAAGAGCCTGCTTCTCGAAGACGTACTTGATCGGATCCATCTTCGAAATTAGCATAGTGGTGTGGTTGAGCATGTACTGTCGTAAACGTTTGGCAGCCCAGGCTAGTGCACAACACGTCTTCTCCAGCATCGAGTAGCGAGATTCACAGTCAGTGAACTTTTTACTCAAGTAGTAAATGGCATGCTCCTTTCTGCCCGTCTCGTCGTGCTGACCGAGAACACACCCCATACTATTCTCAAGAACTGTCAAGTACATGATTAATGGCCGTCCAGCCACTAGGGGTATCAAGATTGGAGGTTCTTGAAGATACTGCTTTATCTTATCAAATGCCTTCTGGAAATCCTCATTCCAGATAATCGCCTGATCTTTCTTTAAAAGCTTGAACATCGGTTCACACGTGGTCGTGAGCTGAGAGATAAACCTTGCAATATAGTTTATTCTGCCCAAGAAACCACGAACTTCTTTTTCTGTTTTTGGCACTGGCATTTCTTGTATGACTTTTATCTTCGCAGGATCAACCTCGATGCCTCTTTCGCTCACGATAAACCCCAGTAACTTTCCGGACCGTACTCCGAAAGTACATTTGTTAGGATTCAGCCTCAACCTGAACTTCCTAAGCCTCTCAAAAAGCTTCAGCAAATTGACCAGATGTCCCTCCTCCGTTTGGGACTTCGCAATCATGTCATCAACATAGACTTCAATCTCATGATGAATCATATCATGAAACAAAGTAACCATTGCTCGTTGGTAAGTGGCCCCTGCGTTCTTCAGACCGAAAGGCATTACCTTGTAGCAAAATGTTCCCCAAGGAGTGATAAACGTCGTTTTCTCCATGTCCTCCGGCGCCATCTTGATCTGGTTGTAATCGGAGAAGCCATCCATGAACGAAAACACGGAGAACTGGGATGTGTTGTCGACCAACACATCAATATGAGGCAACGGGAAATCGTCTTTAGGGCTCGCCCTATTCAAATCCCGATAATCGATGCACATTCGTACCTTACCATCCTTCTTTGGTACATGTACTATGTTGGCGACCCACGGAGGGTAAGTGGTGACCGCTAAGAAGCCAGCATCAAGCTGCTTCTGCACTTCTTCCTTGATCTTAACGGCCATATCTGGTCTTGTCCTCCTAAGCTTCTGCTTAACGGGAGGACAATCTTCTCGCAACGGCAAGTGGTGGACCACGATGTCAGTGTCAAGTCCGGGCATATCTTCGTATGACCAAGCAAAGACGTCACTATACTCTCTCAGCATCTCGACTAATCTCTGCTTGACATCATTCTGCAATGCAGCCCCTATCCTGACGTTTCTGACGAGTTCTTCAGAACCCAGATTCACGATCTCAATCTCCTCCTCATGAGGCAGAATAACTTTCTCCTCTTGTTTCAACAAGCGGGCCAACTCTTCAGGAAGGTCTTCGTCTTCATCAATATCTTCTTCGGCTTGATAGATCGGGCAATCGAAGTCGAAGTGATTCGTAGAAGGTCCAGAGTCGATGTCATCTGTTATGTGGATCCTGCAATAACAAGGGTTAAGTTTAAAACAAGGATTTGCAGGTTAGCACAAACCCCATTGCCATTTTATTGTTTTTCAAAACAAATATAAAACAGGAATAACAGAGATCACAATATTTGCATAAGAAGAAGAACGCCTTTGATTTATTAACAAAATGCATGTACATAATCCAACAAGGCCCTGACAATAAAACCACTATGCCCCGAGTAGGACATAGGGTTGTACAATGATTGGAAAAAGTAAATCATTACTCTTCGCTTGTCATCTGGATGATATCCTTGATGGACCAATTGTTGAGGCTCTCGCCTGGCTTGCTTGGCTGGATCCAAGAGTCGAGGTCACAGTCGCTATCTCCGCTATCTTCAGACACCGCGTTGATGCTTTCAAAAATCATTCCGCCACTGGTAAACTGGATCGGCCCTTTACCTCGAGACGCACTGCTAGACGAAGAAGAAGCTTCAGCTCCAGGAGAATATCCCAACCCAAACTTATCTTGCTTGTTAGGTATCTCCAAAAATCGCCCCTAGCCTGGGGTAGATCCGGCTTGGACAACGGCCCGAGCTTCCTTGAAGGAGGAGAGAGTTATCTCTAGCTTTTCTGTGACTACAGGAGCTACGTCCTTCACTTTGACGGCTTCGAACGCTTGGCAAAGAGTCTCATGGATTTCGCCATCCATCTCCACATACTTGAAGGACGACAAATGGCTCACCATTATGTCTTCCTCGCCACACACGGTTACGATACTTCCTCCGACAGCATATTTGAGTTTCTGGTGCAACGTGGAGGTCACGGCACCAGCATCGTGGATCCACGGCCGGCCCAAGAGACAACTGTAGGCAGGCATGATATCCATAATATAAAAGACTGCGTCGAACGTTTCCGGGCCAACTTGGATTGGCAGGGTCACCTCCCCGAAAACGTGCCGTTTAATTCCATCGAACGCCTTCACAACCAAATCACTGGGTGTGCAGATCACTCCACGAGTATCCAACTTCATTAATGCCTTCTTCGGAAGAACATTAAGCGACGAACCCGTGTCCACCAGCACGTGCGACATGATTGTGCCCATACACTCTATCGAGATGTGCAGGGCGCTATTATGGTTTCTCCCCTTCGGCGTCAGCTCCAGGTCCGTGAAACCTAGCCCGTTTCCGGCATTTACGTGGGATACGACCTCTTCTAGCTGATTCACCGATATTTCTTGCGGTACATATGCGGCGTTCAACACCTTCAGCAGCGCGTTGCGGTGTGCTTCAGAACACAGCAACAAGTTCAGAATGGAAATCTTCGAGGGCGTCTGATGGAGATGATCCACATTCTTGTAGTCACTCTTTTTAATCAACTGCATAAACTCCTCGGCATCTTTAACAAGCAAGTCTTTGTCTGCTCCGCGCGGGGCCTCTTCAACGACTTTACTTTTACCCTTATCGGCCGCATCAACTCTGACCGCTTTATCCGTCACGACCTCTGGTGGTGCAAACACTCTTCCGCTGCGAGTAATACCACTGATCCCCGCAAGGTTATCCACAGTCGACCCAAACGGTTCTAGCTCCAACTTCTGCCCGTTGCAGTAGACTTCAGCCCCATAATGCCATGGGACAGCGTTAGTGCTTTCGAAGGGTATCGACCCAGCTTTGGTAATGGTAATCATGGGCGGTCTGGGCGCAGAAATGGTTATCGTCCGGCGAGGGATGGTGATGGTGGCGACTTCATCGGCCTGCTTCAGCACTACCTCTCCTGACCCACTTTCAGCCCTCCGGCTAAACTGTAGAATCCCTTCAGTCATCAGACTTTGAATTCCTTCTACCAACTGCTCACATCCATCAGAACGTGTGGCACAGTCCATACATAGCTCTCCGCAACCTGGGAAGAACCCTCTTTTTAGCAACTTAGCTTTAATGAAGCTAAGCGGCGTCTTCAGATCTCCGACATCGGTCAACAAATCCAAATTCTCTTCTTTGATAATGGCGTTCACTCCGTCTCCCCTATGATTCGGCATAGGATTCTTCGTGACATTTGGCACATTATCGGAGAAGTTGATGATCTTGGCATCCACCATGTCTTGCACCTTATGCTTGAAGGCTTTGCAGTTCTCTATTGTGTGGCCTGGTGCCCCTGAATGAAACTCACAAGTGGCATTCGCATCGTACCCTGGCGGAGGTGCCCCTGTCAAGGGAGCCAGCGTCCTCTTCTGGATCAACTGTAGCTGAAGCAAAGTTTGTAACAGTTGCGCGTACGACATGGGTGGTGTCTCGAAGTGACGGTTCGCCAAAGGTGTCCGATTCTGGTATTTTCTGTATCCCTGTTGATTCGGTTGCTGCTGCTGCTGCTGTGGAGCTGCCGGGATATTTATACTGGCCACCTGCTGGTGAGGACCTTTACCCTTTCTTCGAGCGTTGGTCACAGCACTCGCTTCTCCTTCTCGTCTTTTGCCAACATAAGGTTTCTTTCCGCCTCCTCCAGCTGAGGATGACTCACCTTAAATTTTCCCGATCTTGATCCCGTTTTCGACGTGCTCACCCGTGATAATGAGATCTGAGAACGTCCCAGACATACTGCTGACTAACTTCTCATAGTAAACCCCTGGGAGGGTGGCTACAAACATCTGCACGAGCTCGTGTTCAACCATCGGCGGCTGAATCCTAGCTGCCAATTCACGCCACCGCTGGGCGTACTCCTTAAACCCTTCATTGTTCCTCTGGGACAGATTCTGCAAATGGACTCGGTTCGGGGCCAACTCGATATTGTATTGGTAGTGGTGCACAAATGCTTCAGCAAGATCCTTCCATGTGCGCACACTAGTGGGCTCCAGACCCATGTACCACTCAAGGGACGGCCCAGAAAGACTGTCTTGAAAGAAGTGCATCAACAACTTCTCGTCCTCAGAATGAGCAGACATTTTTCTGTAATACGATCTCAGGTGGACACGAGGGCAAGTGGTGCCCTTATACTTTTCAAAGTCAGGTACCTTGAACTTAGGAGGCACCTTGAAATCAGCAATTAATCCCAACTTGGACATATCAACGCCCAACGTATTCTGATTCTCAATATCTCTCATCTTATCTTCAAGTTCCTTGAATCTAATCCGTGCTTCAGCATTCAGCTCCCCTTCAGCACCTCTCTGAGAGAACACATCGTCCTGACAATCCTCTAGCCATGGCTGGGGAACAAACAGATTCCCAACGCCTGCATTGCCATTGCCCGGCCCGATATTGACATTAGCTCCCAGACTCCCATTACCGACGCCCGTTGTATTGAGTCCGATGTTGGTCATCACATTGCCGTTAGCACTGTCGTTTCCCCCGGTCACGGGGACACCATTCTGTGGAGTTTCAACTGGTGGAGGAGTAGGCACAGTCCCCCCGTGGAGTACGCCGTTGCTATCAACCCTCAAAATCAAAGGCTGAACCAAAGTTCTGAGCTGCTCCTGGCCATTGGCGACCGCTTGCATGAGCTCCATGAAGCGATCCATCCTTTCGCGGAGTTCCTGAACATCAGTTTGCACTTGCTCCATGATCCTGGTTTGATTAGCTCTGGTCGGATAGCGGTGGATAGGTCTCTGATCAATCCTGGAACTACCTGAGACAACCTGAAATAACCTGCGACAACCTGCTAAACACAAAAGGGTTAGGAAAAACAACAAAATGCTCGTTATGCAAATGCTTCATGCAAATGCAAACGTGTGTCTGTGCTTTAGGGAGATCTCCCCCGATCCTAGTGCTTGAGTGCCAGTGCTGATAATAATAAGAAGTCCGAGTCCAATCATGGAAATAACAATCTCATATATAAAGAAAGCCCCTCAAGGCAGTACACAATATCAGCGAGTACAAGATGAATCAACAGCGTGACCTCAGCCAACAAGCCTGGTGATGGTCAGCATACAACAATGATCAAAACAAAAGGAATACAAATAGTCAAGTAAGGTCATGGGCGCGATACTCTTCTAACAACTCCTTCGTTTCTGGATGATCAGGCAGAGTGAGTAACCCCTCGACGAGTAATTCCCTCTGCACAATGGTGTACTGAAGTCCTTCAACCGAACCTTCCCATGCTCCTTCGCCGAAGCAATCTTCTAACTTCCGCTTCTTGGACTCAAACATCAGTTTGCGCTCCTTCAGGTTAGCGAGAGCCCTGTTGAGCTGGCCTTCGGCGGCGTATCTACGAGCGGTTTCTTCATCAAACCTCTTCTCACTATCCTTCACCTGGGCTTCCAGCTTGGAGATCTGTAGCATCAGCTTATCCTCCCGCTCTTTCCTAGTGGCCAGGGAAGCCTTCCAGTGCTGGTTGAACTTGGATATCCTCCGATATGCTTCGTCCAAGTGCTGCTTCTTCGTAGCCAGTACGTCGTTGACAGCTTTGAAGTCTTGACCCATGCGCTCACGCTCGGCTATCTGCTTAGTCAGGTTTGTACCTAGCTGGTTCACCAGCTCTGTCTGCCTTTTGAAGGAATGAACGGCTTCGTTCCTCTCGCTTCGGAGCTGCGCCAATTCTTTCTCCAATTCCTCATTCGCCCGCTTCAATTCATCTCGCTCAGCTAACACCTGATCGTGCTGCTGAATGGGCACAGTAGTAGGCTCTTCAATCATTGGAGGGCTTTCTGTCTTGGCACGAGGAAACGGCATCCCTATAGCATCTGCTCTGGCTCTGATCCAAGTCACGTACGGAGGGTAGGCTTGGTTATTGCTTCTCCCCAGCAATGGCTTTCCCCTCTTACTGATACCATTCCAGGTGCGCTGAAGCTTGGATAATAGATCCCCCTCTAGAAGACCAGTGAGGTACAGAGATTCATGCACCTCTTCATCCTTCGGCGGAGCTCTCAAAGCATACGCGAACTGTCGGACCAACAACGACGGATTGCAGTTTATACAGCTCTTCCTACCTATCAAAGGCACGTTTGGAAACCCGCTGCAGCTGAAGATCACCTCAGTACCCAACCTATCTCTGTCAAACCAGTCAATATCCTCTGCAGATAAACTCATCAGACGCTCGGACCACTCAGCTGTGGCTGCAGACGAGACAAAAGGACCCCTCTTGGGCAGATGGCTATCAAGCCATTTATAAAGCAAGGGTACACAGCATGAGACATTCTTGCCCCTCCTGTTCTCATTTTTGTAGTGGATAGAATGGTAGACATCTCCTATCAAGGTAAGGACTGGATTCCCTGAAGCAAAGATATGAAATGCATCGAAGTCTACAAAATCGGGCATATTGGGGAACAGAATAATGCCATATATGCACAAAGCGAGAATGGCGTTGAACGCAACCCAACATCCGTCTTTGGCGCACTGCTGAGCCTTTCCCACTAGAAACTGCAAGGAGAACCCGGGAACCTTGTTCCAACTAGTCAATACCAACTCGGAGGCATCCAGATGAAGTGAAGGAGCTAAACCAACCAGATCAGGCTCAACATCCATATGAACAAAAGGCGTCTGCCTCTTGATAGGCACACCTAGCAAATCAGCATATTCCTCAAGCGTGGGTGCGAGAACAAAATCCGGGAAAGTGAAATATCTCAACGGAGGGTCGTAGAACTGCAGCAGAGCGTGCAACCCATTCAACTCGAACGCAGAAGGTTTACGAACCAAACCGAGCAATTTTTCGTACGACTTTCTGAACTCATCCCTCACAGAATCATCTGCTAAAGCTATCAAACTAGTCAACTTAACCACATCAGGGGCAGGGAACTTGTAAGCCACGGTCTTCCTCAGAGAGCCCATAACAATACAATAGGAGGCAAGAAATCCTGGATCGGGGAAAACGGTACCTGCAACACAGACACACGTTAATGAAATGCAAATGAGTATGCGAACTATTGCAAAATGCAATCATGCAACAGGAGATCAAGGAAACTGTGCTGTGGAGATTCTGTATCAACAAAACCATAATCCTGCTCTATCAAGAACAACCACTGCATCTGATAATAAGAAAACCCTGGTATCGGACCACACATCTGCTCTGTCAAGAACAACCATCTAATAGGGCCATATACATAGGACTATAATTCTGCTCTGTCAAGAACAAATGGCTGATAATAAGGACCTCTGATACAGGACCAAGAAACTGCTCTATCAAGAACAAACATACATCTGCTGATGAGGTCTTCAGACCCCGATCATAAATCTGCTATATCAAGAACAAACAACTGATGACCAAAACTCTGCTCTATCAAGAACAAACATCTGGTAATAAAACTCTGCTCTATTAAGAACAAACATCTGATAATAAAACTCTGCTCTATCAAGAACAAACATCTGATAATAAAACTCTGCTCTATCAAGAACAAACATCTGATAATAAAACTCTGCTCTATCAAGAACAAATACACATCTGATGATAAGGTGCCGACACAACAGAAGAGTCGCCACCTTTCATTATTTATCCCTCGGAGCGGGAAAGGAAACGATCGGAAAAACCTAACGAAAAAGGGTAAGACAAGGTCGTCGCAACCATTGTCTGGGTTCGGGAGTCGGTTACGCAAGGGGAAGGTATTAGCACCCCTCACGTCCGTCGTACTCGACGGGATCCACGCTTCTTGTGTTTACTTGGACGAGTTGGTTTATCTATCTACCTATCAAGGCTGGCTTAAAAAGAAAAGGAAAATGACTCGGCAAAGCGTCGCACTTTATGCCTACGTATTCTCATCAGAGAACGAGAAATTAGAGTCAACGTAGTTCGACCTACGACGGGTTATGAGGAAGGTGGCTCGCCAATACATCAGTATTGTGCCTACGTACTCTCAACAGGTATGAGAGATCAGAGCTTACGTAGTTCGGGACACTACGGATTATTTTATGTCTTTTACGGAAGAAGTATTTTTTATTGTTTTTGCAATTTCAATCGCACTAAAGACTATGACCTGAGAGTGAATGCGTCGCATGTCACCCAAAGGGTACCATACTAAACATCCAGACTGTTGGAAAGAAACTCTCCAACAATCCTTTCTCTGATAGCTTAAGGCTCGTAACGTACGAAAGAAACCATTCATGATTACTGTATCTTAAGCTGTTTTGAGATGAGAAGAGAACAGGCTCAACTAGGAGGGAGACTATCAAGTCCTACTGTTGTCATGCCAAGGATTCATCCTATGGTTGAAGTTTGAAACAGGGAACTCCTAGAAGTTGTCATGCATAGGTTTCAACCTAAAGTTCTATCATCATTCCCTTATTAAAGGAAATGAGAGTCCTAAGGGATCACGTCAATGATACACAGAGACAGGTAAAGCATCATCTTAAACAGTAAATAGTAAACGACTGTAAAATGCATGCAATGCAAGTGAGGGAGGAAATGTGTGTGGGGCATCAGCCTCCACAAGCTCATCTCAACCTCAAGCCAGATATGAATAACTGTAATCATACAGAGGAAAATAAAACATGCTATCAAGCCAAACAAAGTAAACTGCAATCATACAGAAGACATAAAATCATGCTATCAAGCAAAACAAACCACATGGGCAAGGGAGCAGGGCTCTACCGAATACCCGCAAGCAAAGCCATACAGTAACAGTACAAGCAGAGGGAGCAACTCAACCTCTAGTGCAATCATGCTCCTAGATTAAAGCTATTCTAGATATGGACTTATTCTAATGCATCAAGCAAGTCAAACAAGGCACATCAATACAGAAAAGAAACAAAGAAGAAAGCAGATCAACTCCTCTCTCAACTCCAAGCCTCAGCTCTTCCACCAGCAACTCAGCCTTCAGACCTCCATCACTCTTGACAGATATCAATTTGCTTTTCCAGGTTTCAACCCTTCCACATAAGTTTCAACTTATCTTCTTCTTCAAGCTTCAGCTCCTTAATCAGTTCCACCTTCAGGCTTCATTCTTAACCACAAGTATCAACTTGATTCCTTCAGGATCTCCAAGCTTCAAAGTAGGTATCAACTCATCCTTTGATCTTCAAGCTTCAGCTCCTTAGGGTAGTCTCAATTGCTTAGAAGTGTCAACTTCATCCTTCAATCTTTCCCAAACCTCAGCTCTTCATTCAATTTTTACTGGATCTTCATTGGGTCTTCAAGTATCAACTTGCTCTTGTTGCTTTCCAAGCTCTTCAAGCCTCAGCTGAAATGGAAATGCTTGAGGAATCATCCTCTTCCATACTCTTCAATGAACTCTTCATCTTCACACTCAAGCCCAACATCTCTCAAGATACTCAAACCAGAGGAAATCACTTAACTGGATAAGCTAGGATCTTAAACTGCTTATTGACCACCAAAGGTGACCTATAAGGGTTTAACATCAAAAGAATGGTTCCCTCAAAGGTTCTACTTCCTAGGTACCATCACTTATCCCTCCAAAGGAGGGAGGTGAATACCATGGAAGGACCTTGAATCATGGGGAGGAATGGAGGTGAATGATACCATCCATGTTTAAGAAAGGAATCAACTAAGTATAAGCTCTTCCTAATCCCTAACCCTAAAACAACAACAAAACAAACAAGGCCTCAATCTCTCAAGCTCCTTCTTCAATATCCAAGTCTTCTAATATAATCCTCCATGCTCCTCAAAGCAAGACCAAGCCCACCAAGCCAAACAAAAACTCACAAAGCAAGGCAAACAAAAATACAAGCCCCAAAGGGCAACACAAACAACAATCAACTACAAAAATCAATTAAAAATAGCATACTATCATATTAAAATCTAATATAATTTCTAGGGGATCCTAGAAACCCAAAATTCTAGTGTTATTGTGGACCTATGTTAAGGATTGACCTAAATCTACACAACCTAAAGTCATCTAATCAAAACTAATCAAAAATTAATCACAAAATTATGGAATAAATCCAGAGGGGAGCTAAAGTCCTAATCTAACCATCCTAAAAAGAATGGCCTAAAAATTCAAAGGGAACTAGCTAAACAAAATTCCACAAGTCTATGCATCAACATAAAAGGAATTAAAATGCTATTAAAATAGAAAATACACAAAAAATATTAAAAATGCATGAAATGCAAATATTTTGATTTTATAATTTTCTAGACATTAACATGAAATGGGAGAAAAAATCCCCATGCAAAAATCATCATTTTTCTATTTATTATGATTTTTCAAAGGTTAAAATAAAATGGAGAAAAAGAAATTAAAATGAGAAATGCTTGGTGTGAATAGCAATTATGTTCAGTTCAAAATGCAGATGGGCTTAAAATGGGGGTGGGATTAGTAATGCACTAGGCCCAATTATTGTCAGAAAATCAAATGAGAAAATATAGAGAAAAAGAAAAAGACACGGTGCATAAAGTAACAAAATTCAGTTCAAAACAAACATGGGCCACGAATGGGGGTGTGGATATCAACTAAGCCCAAGACCTCCTTTAATGAAACGCTTCGTTTCATTGTCTTCAGACTTCTCTTCACACGTGAGAATAGATCGTGGCTGTGGGATCCAGATGGAGTCAACAAGTCTTTGCCTCATCCAACGGTTAAAACGTCGTCTTCTTCATTTGAATAGGGTTTGGAGGGAAGAACAACCATGGAAGCTCAAAGCTTCAAGCTCATCCTATCCAATTCGAACCTCATCAATTCTCCATGAAAAACTGAAATTCAAAACCCTAATCTGTCCAGAATTTCATCCTGAATCTAGCCATGGCATCAAAATCCATTGAATCACCCTAAATCTCCAAACCCGATCCAAGATCAAAGATATGCTCAAACTTCAGTTCTAACAATTCTTGAAATTAATTACCACAGAATGATCACCACCTCACACTGGTTAATTCTTGATATCAAACTCATGCTATAGCTCACCATAACTTGTACTCTTGGTCAAAACAAAAATGGTGTCATCAACTGAAACTTCACCAATTGATCTCAAACTTCCCAGAATCCATCACCTAATTGTCTCTAACCATTCTAACCTAACAATTCTACCTAATCATGCTTAAATCATGGTGTAGAAGAAAAGTTACTAACCTATCAAATCTTGATTAACAGATAGGGTAAACCTTCACTTCAAGCTCTCAAACTCTTCAGAATCAATCCTTGAATGATGATCTTGCTACTGTTTGCAAAAGATTGGACCAAGAAAGCATGAATCTCCAAAACCGATTATGACTTGCAACCTTCAAAATCCAAAAGCTATCTCCTCAATTCTCCATGGTTTTGCTCTCAATTTGGTATGCACAACTTCAGTGTGATCAATGGAATGTGTTTGGATTGAAAGAAGCAATGGAAATGGATCAGAATGTGGAATTTGATTTCAACTTGCAATGGAAGCAATTGAAATGGCTATCTCACTCTTCTCTCTAATCTTTCACCAACCTTGCATCTGAGCAAGTTCTAATCCATATATAGAATGATTTAGACTCACCTAGAACCTTCTGGAACCATCCAATGAGAAATTGGGATTCTCATGTCATGAGTTTATGATTTCATCTCATCTCATGCATCATCTCATGGCAAGCCTCTTGCAGCAACCAATTCTGACTTGAAATTCTCCTTAGATGAGATATGGGATGTGTTAAGATACTTAGCAAGCTTGTACATTGCCTTTCCTTGTGTTTTGCCTTTGTACCTTAAGATGCAAGCAACCATTTTCCAAAGCAAGTCCATGATCTAGGCCTCAATTCAAAAAAGTGGCTGAACCATTGTTTCTAAAATGTTCTTTGGAGTCAAAATGACCTATTATATGCCATGGTTTGGATGTGTAACTTGGAAATTTCAATTTCCAACTTCAACTTATTTAACTTATGTCTCCATTTTAGGTCATTTTTATCATTTTTTGCTACAAGCCTTTTCAACATCTAATGACCTCCTTACTATCCTTAAAACATCATTTTAAGCAAGTTTGATGTTGAAGATTTTTCCATTTGAAGCTTGGAAATAGGAGTTATAGCCTTATGCTTGAAATGACCTATAATCTCCAAATGACCAAAATGCCCTTGACTTGTCAAAGCCATAACTTGAGTTCTACAAATCCTATCAAGGACTTCTAGTACTCTCTAGAAATATAAGAAGATGAGGAACAACATTCATGTTGACCAAAAGTTCATAGGAATCATCCTTCTTGGGCAAAAGTTGGATGCAAGTTGGGTGACTTTCAAGGACCCAGATTCACATACCTCAGATGACCTGTAACTTGTCAGTGTCATAACTTGAGCTCTACAAATCCTATCAAGGACTTATAGTACTCAAATTAAAGCTAAGAACAAGCTCTACAACATTCATGTTGGGGGGAAGATGAGATGACAATCACATCTTGAGCTAAACTGCCTTGAAGATAAGGGTCAAACTAGGGGATCAAGCCTTAGGAACCCTAGCTTGAAACTTCTCAAACTCCTCAATCATGATGAGTTGACCTTGGAATCATCCTTATAGAATCTCAATGCATCAATCTATGATCACATGGTTCTTGGATTAGGTCTCAACCCTCTCCAAATCATCAGTTGACCTAGAGTTGACCCAGTCAAACCCTAATTGCACCACTCATGGCTGAGTCTTCTTAAACTTGCACAATGACTTATCTAGGCCTCGTGATGGCTTTCAAGACATCTCATAAGCTCTCTCAAAGCTTCAAGTCCATCCTCGTAGCTTCAGAATCATCTGAGGAGCTCCCACAACTCTCAAGTTATGAGGCACACAACCTTGGTTTCAACCAATCTCTCTGAGGATCTCTTAACTTCTCTGACAAGGATATCAACCCTTGAACACTTGAATAACCTTCTTGGCTAGCTTCAAACTCTTGTGGTGCTCTTGATTGGTAATCATACCTCTTGATCCCCTGCACACATGTCAATGAAATGCAAGTGATAATGCTAATGAACACAAGCTAGGTAAATAATTGTTGGTCAAATTTTGGGGTGCAACAAAGACCAAGCAAAGATATCACTGTACTCCCGCAACATCTCAATGAGCCTTTGCTTGATATCACTCTGCAGTGCAGCCCCTATCCGGATATTCCTGACAACCTCTTCGGACCCCACGTTGATAATTTCAATTTCCTCCTGATGAGGCAGAATGATTCTCTCTTCTTGTTTCAAAAGTCGAGTCAGCTCTTCTGATAAGTCACTACCCTCAACAATCTCTTCTTCTGCTTGAAATATTGGGTGCTCGAAGTCGAAGCGAGTCATAGGAAGTTCGTGATCGGTGTCGTCTAAAATATGAATCCTGTAATGAGAATGGTTAAATGTTTCAAATAATGCAAACAAAGCACATAAACACGTTGCCATTTTATTGTTAAAGCAAAAACAGGAAAAACAAGGATCACAAAATTTGCATGAGAAAAAACTCCTTTATTGATGACTAAACAAAGTACACACATAAGCAGGTAGCCCTAAAAAACATAATCACTATGCCCCGGGTCGGACACAGGATCATACAATAATTGAGAAAACAAATCATTACTGTTTTGTAGTCACTAGGACAAGTTCCTGGATAGACCAGTTGCACAGATTCTGTCCTGGCACGTCGGGCTTGATCCACGAGTCCATATTGCAGTCACTATCTCCGTCTTCAGCATCGGAAATAACATTAATCGTTTTATAACAGATCCCACCTGGAGTGATCACCACCGGTCCTTTGAACTTTGGCGCGCCTGATGCAGAAGGTGACGACGTCGGGCGATACCCCAATCCGAACTTGTCCATCTTGACAGGAATTTCCAAGACTTGGCCACATCCTTTGGTTTCTCCAGCCTGAACCACTGCTTGAGCGTCTTTGTACGAAGACATGGCCACCTCTGGCCCTTTGACGGAAACATGAGACTTGTCCTTGATCTGCAACCCCTCGAAGGCTTGGCATGGCGTCTCATGGATCTCCCCATCCACTTCGACGTACTTGAATGATGAAAGATGACTAACCAGAATGTCCTCCTCTCCGCAAATAGTAACAACACTGTCACCGACCATGTACTTAAGTTTCTGATGCAACATGGACGTCACAGCCCCTGCAGAATGTATCCATGGTCGACCCAGTAAACAGTTGTAAGCTGGATGTATATCTATGATGTAGAACACAGTGTCAAACACTTCCGACCCGACTTGGAGTGGCAATGTTATGAACCCAAACACCGACCTTCTAGTCCCATCAAAAGCCCTCACGACCAAATCACTTGGCGTGCATATGATTCCTCAGACATCTAGCTTCATCATAGCCTTCTTCGGCAACATATTCAAAGATGATCCGGTGTCTACAAGAACATGCGACATAACAGTGCCCCGCCACTCCACTGAAATGTGCAAGGCCATATTATGGTCCCGACCTCTAGGCGTCAAATCAAAGTCAGTAAATCCCAGGCTGTGGCCAGCATTCACATGCGCCAGTACCCCCTCAAGCTGATTGACAGTTACTTCCTGAGGTACAAAAGACGTGTCCAAGATTTTCAACAAGGCATTCCGATGGGCCTCGGAACAAAGCAACAAAGATAGTATTGAAATTTTGGAGGGCGTTTGCTGCAAGTGCTCCACAATCTTATAGTCACTTTTGCGAATCAACCTCATAAACTCTTCTACATCCTTGGTCGACGTTTCTTTCTCTTTTGACTGGGAAGGTCCTCCTTCATCCACTTTGGCTTTGCCCCTAGCAATCCTCTCAGCCTCGATTTAAGGTGAAGTGAAGATTCTACCACTTCGGGTCATACCTCCCGCTTCAACAAGACTACCCACTGCCCTTGCTGGCTGGATATCCACATTAATCTTCTCCCCGTTGCAAAAAGCTTCCAACCCATAATTCCACGGAATGACTTTCGTACTCTCATAAGGAACGGGCCCTGCTTTCGTTATCGTGATAGTTGGCCGCTTAGCGGGCGCTGATATCGTAATAGTCTTTCGTGGAATTGTAATTGTTGTGACCTCACCCTGCTTTTCACCTGTTACCTCATCAGGTTTCTCAACAGCAGTGCGGTCAAACTGCAAAGTTCCCTCATCAATCATGGCCTGAATACCTCTCTTAAAATCAATACAGCCCTCTGGTTGGGTCCAACAATCCAAACAGTACTCATCACATCCGGGGAAGACCCCTCCTTTCAACAATCTGCTTTTAACATAACTTAAAGGTGTCTTCAGATCATTTACGTCCATAACCAAATCCAAATCCTCCTCTGTTAAAACACCATTCGCTCCATGATTCGGCATTGGTTTCTGTACAATGTTAGGACCATCATTACTGAAGTTGATGACTTTACTATCAATCAAATCTTGGACTTTATGCTTAAAAGCATGACAACTCTCGATATCATGTCCGGGTGCCCCGAAATGAAATTCACACTGCTTACTAGTATCATACCCGTAAGGAAGTGCTCCTATGGGTGGGTCCAACGTTCTCTTCTCAACCAGATTCAAACTTAACAGCGTCTGAAGCAGTTTTGCATACGTTGACGGAGGTGTATCAAATATCCTCTTCAGCTTCCCATTCTGGATCCTTCTCTGAGCAGGATTATACCTTTGTTGTTGCTGTTGTGGTTGTTGTTGTTGTTGTTGTGGTATAGGGATCGTCACACTAGCAACCTGTTGTTGAAGATACTGATTCCAACCTCTACCTCGTCCCCGACCACCGTACACTGCACTGGCATCTCCTTGCCTTTTACTACCAAAGACCTTTTTCGCACCTCCAGCTGAGGTTGATTCATTGGCTTGAATCTTACCAATTTTGATGCCATTTTCAATTCGTTCCCCCATGAGTATCATATCAGAGAAACTACCCATCGAGCAATTGAGCAATTTATCATAATACATCCTAGAGAACGTTCCAACAAAAATATCAATCAATTCCCTTTCAACCATAGGGGGGTGGACTCTTGCCGCCAGATCCCGCCAGCGCTGAGCATACTCCTTAAAAATTTCCCCGTTCTTCTGTGAAAGACTTTGAAGCTGAACCCTATTTAGTGCAAGGTCACTATTGTATTGGTAATGTTTGACGAAAGCATCAACTAATTCTTTCCAACTTCCGATCTGTGCAGGCTCTAGTCCCATGTACCATTCCAGCGATGGTCCTGACAAACTATCTTGGAAAAAATGCATAAGCATGTTCTCATCATCATAGTAAGCAGACATCCTCCGGTAATATGAACGCACATGAACCCGTGGGCATGTATCCCCTTTATATTTATCGAAAGTGGGAGCTTTGAACTTCAATGGCACTCTCAGCCCAGGAACCAGCCCCATGGTAGCCATGTCCAACCCTGCAGAATTTTGATTGGCTATACCTCTCATCTGTTCCTCCAGCATTTTAATCCTCCGATCACTATCAGTGGGACCCTCAAAACCCATGCCTTTCCCAGAAAAGGAATCATCTTGATGATCTCTATTCCAGTACGGACCCTCATTACCATATCTGTCATAAGCAACATTACGACCATGACCATGACCACTTTAGAAGAACCTGGGATCATACCTCAGATTGCCAAGCTCTTGATTAGCAGCCACTGTCCCAAAACCAGTATTGAAAGGACCCATCCCAGCACCATTGGTATTCACATTACCAAACCCAGCATTGTCGTAGCCATTATTACCAAAACCTTGGTTGTTATCACCAAACCCTCCGTTGTCGAGGCCTTGATTATTGAAACCATCATTGCCATCCCGATTGCCAAAGCCAAGACCCTGATTGTTGTCACCGAAACCAGTATTAATACCAACATTCCTGTTGATTTCCATGTTCCCATTAACATTATCAGCATTTTTGTTACCAGTGTTGCCGTTGCCAATACTAGTCTCACCAGCATTTGGTATCACTTCCTCCCTGCGAGGGGTCTCAACATGAGCAGAGTTGTATTCAGTATTATCAGCCGCTCACGCCAGCAGCGGTTGCACCATAGTTTAAAGATGTTTTTGGCCTTTAGCCACAACTTCCATAGTCTGCATGAATTGAGCCAACCTATCCCGAATCTCCTGCATCTCAGACTGTACCTGATTCATGATCTTCTTACTGTTGCTTCTTGTAGCGTACTGGCGAATTCTCTATTCGTCAATCTTGAAACAACCTGTAAGATGCAGGAGATAAGATTCGAGCTCAAAAAAGTACCTGCCATGCAATATGAAGATGCAAATGCACACGTGTAAATATGAAACAGGTTAATTCCCCCCCCCCCCCGATTCTAGTTCCGAAGAAGAAGCCATAACGACAATGGAGTCCCAAGTGAGCAAGCGCAGAAACAGAAACCTCATACATAAACAAATGCCAAGAGGCAGAGTACAAAGATACAACTGAAAAAGACCTCGGCCAACAAGCCTGACGATGGTCAAAATACAAGTACAAATAACAAGAGCAAAGCAAAGATAAATCAGGCCAAATGGCGTGCCCTGACATCTTCCAATAGCCTCAATGTCTCCGAATGACCTAGTCTGGAGATTAGCTCCTGTATCAGTAATGCATGCCGCTCAACAGTGGATCTCAGCTTTTTGGCGTCCTCTTCACAGGCTCCCTTGCCAGAACACTCATCAACCCTAGATCTCTTAGAGCCAGCCTTCAATTCACCACCCCTAGTCTCTTGAACCATGTTTCTTACTCTAGACTCAGCGTCACGTCTAAGAGATACCTCTTCAGCAATCTTCGCATCCTTAGCACTGAGCTGCTCCTCTAACTGGGAAATCTGAAGCTTCAACTCATCTTCACGCTCCTTCCGGCTAGTAAGCGTGGCATTCCACAAAGATTCCCACTTGGAAAGTCGAGAATAATCCTTGTTCAGAAGTTCTTTCTTAGTATCAAGTACACTACTAGCACCATTCAAGGCTATTCCTACTTTCTCTCTCTTGCTGGTCTCTTCAGTCAAGTCTGAACCCAACCTATTAATCATCTCAGTCTGCTTCTTCAAAGTGAAAGTTGCCTCACTCTTTTCATGCCGAAGCTAGAAAATCTCTTTCTCTAGCTCTTCATTTGCTCTTTGCAACTCTTCCTTTTCAGCCAGCAGCTTGTTATACTTCTCAATCTCTACTGAAGTAGGTTCCTCAATCACCGGAAGATACAAAGGCTCTACAGCAGGATATAGCATCAGAGAAGTCCTAACTCTCTCATGGATCCAGAACCGATAAGGATTATAAGCTCGATTGTGACTCTTACCAAGCAATGTCTTTCCTCTTCTGTGAATATTACCCCAAGCACGCCTCAATCTGACCAAAACATCTCCATCTAATAAACCTGTGAGATACAGAGATTCCTGTATCTCGTCTTCAACTGGAGAGTCCCTCGAAGCATAGCCAAATTGTCTCACAAGCAGAGAAGGGTTATAGTTAATACAACCTTTCCGTCCAATCAAAGGAACGTTCGGAAAGCCACTACAACTATATATAATATTCACTTCGAGCAGGTTCCGATCAAACCAAACAATGTTCTCAGCACACAATCCCATCAATCTGGAAGACCAATCTAAAGTACCAGCAATATCAACAAAAGGTCCCGTCTTAGGAAGATGTCCCTGAAACCACCTGTATAGAAGAGGTACACAGCAAGAAACATTCTTTCCCCGATGCTTCTCATTCTTATAGTGAATAGAATGATAAACGTCACCCAAGAGAGTAGGCACCGGATTCTTCGAGGCAAGAATAAAGAAAGCATCTGAGTCAACAAAATCAGACAAGTTTGGGAACAATACAATCCCATAAATGCAAACAGCCAAAATAGCACTGAAGACAATCCAACACCCATCTTTCGCACACTGCGTAGCCTTCTCAACCAAGCAAGAAAGATGAAAACCATAAGCTCCATTCAGCTTGACCAAACCTTCGGGGAACTCAGAAGCATCTAAACTGACAATCTCAACAAGCCTAGCCAACGCAGGCTCAGTATCCTCGTGAACAAAAGGCATCTGATCTAACACAAGAACTCCTAGCATATCAGAATACTCCTCCAAAGTA
Source organism: Lathyrus sativus (assembly GCA_963859935.3). Lineage (NCBI taxonomy): Eukaryota > Viridiplantae > Streptophyta > Magnoliopsida > Fabales > Fabaceae > Lathyrus > Lathyrus sativus. Next base: position 451,152,159 of record OZ012738.1, on the reverse strand, counting down.
GGAGCCAGAATAAAATCAGGGAACAAGAAGCATCTCAATGGAGGCTCGTAAAACTGCATCAAGGTATACAATCCAGTCGTCTCAAACATAGAAGGTTTGCACAACAAATTGAGCAACTTCCCATAAGACCCTCTAAACTCAGCCCTCACTCTCTGATCTGCTAGAGCAACCAACTGCAATAAGGAACTGATATCTGGAGAAGGCAACTTGTAAGCAGCTGTTCTCTTCATGGACTCCATGTCTGGCAAGAAGAACACTAGAATCTAAGGGGAAAAAACACACCTTCAACATAAATACACGTTAATGAAATGCAAACATGAAAATGCAGATGCATATGCAAACAGGGGATCAAGTGCAATAATGAAGAAATGTGTTGTGCTGTACTGCCACTTGAGAACCATCAGATCTTCTCCTCAATCCAAACCAACCACAAAAGAACCTTCACAACCAATTCTCACTGACAGAGACAAACCAGGTGTTCTGAGGCCAGAGTTTTCCTGCAAAAAGACCCACCTACCCCTCACAGGTATGTACTTAACTCGCAGACAAGGTATGACATCCTATGCGGTCATCAGTGTCACAGACTTTCAAGAGCGATGATACGATACCCAGAAGGTGTGGCATCATCATCCCTTGAAGAGGTCTCACTTAGCCGAATCCCAAATGATAGGTTCCCAAAGTCGACAACCCTCAAATCCAACAACCTGTCGAGCCCAAAGGGCCAGGCAAGATGCCATCAAAGAGAATCTCGTCTGAGCATAAATTTCGTAGCTAGCTATTGTGAGCAAAGCAAGCAGGCTAACCACTACTCTCTACTTCTAAGTCTATGTGCACTCAAGCCCAGGTCCGGCTTATCTCTCAGACTAACCCTCTACCCATAACACAACAACAATAATATATAGTACTGAAAGTAAAGACATAAAGATAAATACATACAAAACCCCAGACGGGAAAACAAGCGCTAGGATTGACTCACATAGGGAACCGTTGGAGTCCCCAGCAGAGTCGCCAGCTGTCGCTACTACGAAAATCGGTGCCGGCTATGACAGAAGAGTCGCCACCGTGCGTTATTTATCCCACAAGAGGGAAAGGAAACGCTCAAAGTAAACCTAACGCAAAGAGGGAAAGGAATGGTCATCGCAACCAAATCCTGGATTCGGGAGTCGGTTACGCAAGGGGAAGGTATTAGCACCCCTCACGTCCGTCGTACTCGACGGGATCCACGCTTGTTTTCTGTCTAAGGGTGTGTTTATCTATCTACTATAAAAGGTCTAGTTTAAAAAGAAAATAAAAATGACTTGGCAAAGTATCGCACTTTATGCCTATGTATTCCCGTCTAGAACAAGAAATCAGAGTCAACGTAGTTCGCCTACCTACGGGTTAAGGGGGGAAGGTTTCTCGCCGAGATATCGCATCTCGTGCTTACGTACTTTCATACGGCATGAAAGATCAGAGCAAACGTAGTTCGGGCTACGGAAGACACAAGCTTGTCTGACAGTTTTTTATCTCCTTCTGAAAAAGGGTTTTCTTGATTAAAGGTCCAAGAGCACAAAAACAGAGTTTGAATGTTTGTTTTGAGTTTTTTTACGAAAGAACTGTTTTTTAGGATGTTTGCTATCTCAGTCGCACTAGAGACTATAACCCAGGAGTGAACGCTTCGTATGTCACCCAAAGGGTACCACACTAATATCCAGATTACTAGAGAGAGACCCTCCACCAACCTTTTCCCAGATAGCTTAAGGCTCGTAACATACGACTTCAATTAACCTTATTACTGTGTTTTTGAATTGTTTTGAGAGGAGAAGAGAAAGACACCCTAAAACTATGGTTGAAAGGGAATCTACCTACAGTTATCATGCATGGGTCAAAACCTAATGTCTGTCATAATTCCCTCTTGCACAGAGGAAATCAGAGATCCTAGGGGAAAACAGCAAAAGAAAGCAAGCAGTAAACAGTAAACAGTAAAATGCATGCTATGCAACAGTACAAGCGAGGCAAGGGAGTCCGACTCAACCTCAAACCTAAGAAAACAACAGGCAAGAGGAGACAAGCTCCACCTCAAACCTAGAGGTAATCAAAACAAGCAAACAGACAATACAACAAAAGAAAAGGAGCAGAGAAAACAACCCAAGCAGCAACAACAGTCTTCAGCAGACAGCAACTTCAATACTCAACAGCAGCAGCTCTAAACAGCAAATCCACTTGACAACAAAGTTGACAGCAAAAGGCTTCATCCTCAAGATAGCTTCTATCTTCAAGCTTCATCAAACTTCATATTCAAGCTCTAGCAAGCACACTCCAAGCAGAGGAATAATCACTAAGATCAAGGTTGCAATGTTGAGAACCAAATGAAAACCAAAGGAAATCATCAAGTACCAACATTGAAATGGAAGGGCATCCTCAAAGTTCTACTCAACTATGGGCATACCACACATCCCTCCAAATGAGAGGTGGAGTTTTCCTAGGAGGACTTTACATCATTGGATAGAATAGAAGCACACAATGCATTCTATGTTTGATGAAAGAATCAAAACTAGTCCTAATGGCTCTTCTTAAAACCATAATTTCCTAAGCTCCTAAAAAGCTCCTAAAAGAAAAAGAAAACTTCAACTCAAAGCTCCAATTTTCAAGCCACAGCAGCTACACCAAGTCTAGAAGACCTCCCAAGAAGGAAACCAAGTAAATCCAGCTCCAAAGTCACCAACAACACCAAGCAAGAAAAGGCACACAAAATAGAACACCACAAGCACAAGCAACTTGCAAAATTCAACTAAAATAGAAAACAAAGTTGTAAAATTCTAATAAAATTCCTAGGGGAACATACATGTTTGAAAAACCTAGGGTTAAAATATTAAAACCTAATTCAACTTCTAAGTCACCTAAATAATTTCTAGATTGAAGGGTATCAAGGTGATCCACAAGTTTGGAAGGCTCTAATCTCAACACCTAAAATAGAACCTAAAGTTGTTCTAAAATTCTAACAAAAATTCTAAGGGAACATGAATATGTCTACTAACAGCCAGCAAAAGATCTCCTCCTAATTCTATTCTAATCACTAGAACAAAAATCAACAAAAAGAGGGAAGAATTACGAAAAAAAAGAAGAGAAAACAAGCAACATGCAAATGCAAACATGCGAGTGGAAAATGAACACAAGATCATGATTAAACAGACAAAAACAGTGACAAACATCCAAAATAATTCAATCCTAATGTAAAACAATAATCTATGATGATTCGGATCGAACCGGCACGCGAACAAGCAAGCAAAACAGTAAAACAGGCCCTCTGTTACAGTGTTAATCGATTAACGCCAGGGGTTAATCGGTTAACCATTGAAAAACGCTTGAAAATTTGAATATTTGAGTTGGTTAATCGATTAACCATATATGTTAATCAATTAACACTGTGTCAGAGGTGAAAAACAGCAGTTCATAATCACTTTTCAACAGCTTATCACTTAAGCAAACACTCCAATTATCTTGTAATTGATCATGCACGAAATTAAACCAGCAAACATTGATTTAAACATCATGTAAACACAATAACACAACAAGATCATGGATCAAAATCAACATATTCAATCAAATGCAAAGATCCACATGCAAATTGTACAAATAAGTTCGAAAACAAAATCAGATCAGAATTCCAACCTTCGGATCGGAGACTTGATCCGGTAATTGTTGATTCAACTGTAAATGAGTAGATCTAAGCAAAGAAAACCAGAATTCTTCAAGATCCACACCAATTGTTGTAGTAGCAATGTAGATCCACCAAGAACAACTCAAAATAAGCCAAATAATCACTTCCAAGAACATTTCAAAATTTAGATTTGCTTGTGCACGAAAATTGGATGATGAAATGGAATTGATGGAGTGAATTAATGGAGGTTTAGCTCTTAGAAATCAACGATTCTAATGAAGAATCAATGATCTCAAGGAGAAGAGATTTGAGTGAGGTTTTTGAGATTGGAAAATTGAGAGAGAGAATTGAGAGAAAATTGAGAGCAATTCTGAAAATGAGAGTGAATTATGAGGTTTTATGGTGAGGTTTGGAGTGAATCAAATATATACAATCTTGGTTTGGATCCAAAGCAAGGATTGGAAAATGGCTTGGAAAATGTGGTATGGAATGAGGTTTGGGCATTTGGAGGGAAAATGAAATTCGATGTGTTCTAGATCCTTCCCAAGTGTGAAAATGCAATTTAAATGACCAAAATTGGACCCCAAAAGTGGCTGGACCTAAAAATTCACGTGCAAGGCAAAACCTGCTGTGGTTAATCGATTAACCATATAGGTTAACCGATTAACACTGTTAAAAATTCAAATCTGGACTGATTTTCCAATGGTTAATCGATTAACCCTATGTGTTAATCAATTAACACATTCAAAATTTTGAATTTGGCGCATTTTGGAGGGAAATTTGCCCCTTTGCTCGTTTCTTGCCGTTCTGAACTTTGTTTAGCTGCTGAAAGCCATTCTTGATTGCTCTGACCATGGGAACACTGTACATAACTTGAATGCTGCTTCTGACATGAAAAATGCCTTGCAAAATAAAATAAAATCGGTCACTCGATCGCTGGGCAAAACAAGTGTTGAAGCCTCTGATGTTTGTTGTTTAGCCTCTTGCACTGAAAGTTGCACCTGGAGCCACCTGAATGCCTTGATCCCCTGCCTCGAGAATAAATTCTATGCAATGCAAATGCTAGAACAATATAATGAAACATAAACCAAGTAAAGAAGAGGTTGAGCAAATTTTGGGGTACAACAATAAGTTCACAGGATTCTTGATTTTAATAGTGTGAAACCCTAAATCATCTTCATCTTGACAAAGACTAACTTGAAAGAGGTTAGGGTTAGATAACATATGCTTGATGCACCTAGAATGATAATGGAATCTAGGGGTCAAAATTTGGGGTATGACACATAACTTATTGTCTAGTAGTCAGCTTAGTGACAATGGTTATGATATTATCTTTAATCAAAAGTCTTGTAAGGCTGTCAGTCAGAAAGATGGCTCAATCTTTTTTATCGGAAAGAGGGAAAACAAAATTTACAAGATTAGTATTTCTGATCTCAGCGAACAAAATGTAAAATGCTTAATGTATGTTAATGAAGAACAATGGATATGGCATAGACGTTTGGGCCATGTTAGCATGATAAGGATTTCTCAGCTAAATAAGCTTGAATTGGTCAGAGGCTTACCAAACTTGAAGTTTGCTTCAGATGCTCTTTGTGAAGCATGTCAGAAAGGCAAGTTCTCTTTAACTTCCTTCAAAGCAAAAACTGTTATTTCCACCTCTAGACTGTTAGAACTTCTACACATTGATTTGTTTAGACCAGTGGAAACTACTTCAATTAGTGAAAAAAGTATGGATTAGTTATCGTTGATGACTATAGTCGTTGGACATGGGTAAAGTTCTTGAAACATAAGGATGAGTCACATTTTTTGTTCACTACCTTTTGCTCTCAAGTGCAAACCGAGAAGAATTGCAAAATAGTCAAAGTCAGAAGTGATCATGGCGGAGAATTTGAAAACAAATACTTTTAGGATCTATTTGATTCTCATGGCATTTCCCATGATTTCTCCTGTCCTAGAACTCTACAACAAAATGGAGTTGTTGAAAGGAAGAATAGGACTTTGCAAGAAATGACTCGTACCATGGTCCAAGAAACTGATATGGCTAACCATTTCTGGGTAGAGGCAGTAAACACATTATGTTACATTAAGAACAAGATTTCTGTTAGACATATTTTGGGTAAGACTTATAAATTGTGGAAGAACAAAAAGCCCATCATATCTTACTTTCATCCTTTTGGTTGTACATGTTTTATGTTAAACACTAAGGAGAATCTTGGAAAGTTTGATTCTAAGGCTCAAAAGTGTTTGTTGTTAGGATATTTTGAACGCTCAAAAGGCTACAAAATCTATAACATAAAAACAAAAATTGTTGAAGAATCAATTCATGTTAGATTCGATGATAAGCTTGACCCTAAAAAGTCAAAGCTAGTTAAGAAACTCGCAGATTTAGAAATCACCTTCTCAGAACCTAAGGATAAAGACTCTGGAGATATATACACAAATGTTAAAATTAAAGACTCAGAAATAACTCAATTAGAAACTGTTGTTGGTCCATCTTATCAGAAGAAAAATAGACCAAGAACTTCTCATTCTAAAGAATTGATTATGGGAGATAAATATGCACCAGCCAGAACCAGATTATCATTTAAACCTTCTAAAGAATATCTTCTTGGCTTGGTCTCTTTAATCGAACCAACCTCCAAAGATGAAGCTCTCCAAGACAACGACTAGATTCTAGATATGGAAGAAGAACTAAATCAATTCACTAGAAATTATGTTTGGAATCTTGTTCAGAAACCAAAAGGTGTCCATGTTATTAGAACCAAATGGGTATTCAGAAGCAAGCTCAATGAAAAAGGTGAGGTCATAAGAAACAAAGCACGACTGGTAGCACAAGGTTATAGTCAGCAAGAAGGAATAGATTATACATAAACCTTTGCACAAGTTGCCAGGTTAGAATCTATTCGTCTCTTAGTTTCTTTTGTTGTAAATCATTACATCACTTTATATCAGATGGATGTAAAGAATGCATTCTTAAATAGGTATATTTATGAAGAAGTGTATGTGCACCAACCTCCTAGTTTTGAAAGTTCTCAAAACCCAAATTTCATTTTCAAACTTAAGAAATCGTTGTACCGTCTGAAACAAGCTCTCAGAGCTTGGTATGGAAGGCTAAGTAACTTTCTTTTGAAAAATAACTTTACCAGAGGAAAAATGGATATAACACTCTTTTGCAAAACCTATAAAAATGACATTCTAGTTATGCAAAATTACCTTGATGATATTATATGTGGTTCTTCTAATACATCCTTGTGCAAGGAAATTTCTAAGTTAATGTAAGATGAATTTGAAATGAGCTTGATGGGAGAACTGAAGTTCTTTATGGGAATTCAAATTGATCAACAAACTAAAGGAACATATATTCATCAAAGCAAATATACCAAGAAACTTCTGAAGAAGTTCAACATGTCAGAATGCAATCCAGAAAAAACTCCAATGCACTCTATATGTATTTTGGAGAAAGAAGAGGTAAGTGGTAAGGTAGAATAAAAGCTATTCAGAGGTATGACTGAGTCTCTCCTTTATCTGACTACTTCTAGACCAGACATCCTCTCTAGCGTGTGCATATGTGCTCGTTTCCAATCATATCCTAAAGAAACTCACTTAACAGTTGTTAAGAGAATCTTTAAGTATCTCAAAGGTACTTATAACCTTGAGTTATTCTATAGAAAATCATCTAAGTACAAACTGGTAGGCTATTGTGATGCTGACTATGTTGAAGACAGAATAGAAAGAAAAAGTACTTCTGGAAGTTGTCAATTTCTGGGAGGCAATCTGATCTCATGGTCCAGCAAAAGACATTCCACAATTGCTTTATCAACTACTAAAGCTGAATATATTGCAGCTTCCATATGTAGCACACAAATTCCAAGGTTGTACATGTTTTATGTTAAACACTAAGGAGAATCTTATTTTCAAGCCCAACATATCTTATTTTCATCCTTTTGGTTGTACATGTTTTATGTTAAACACTAAGGAGAATCTTGGCAAGTTTGATTCTAAGGCTCAAAAGTGTTTGTTGTTAGGATATTCTGAACGCTCAAAAGGCTACATAATCTATAACATAAAAACAAAAATTGTTGAAGAATCAATTCATGTTAGATTCGATGATAAGCTTGACTCTGAAAAGTCAAAGCTAGTTAAGAAACTTGTAGATTTAGAAATCACCTTCTCAAAACCTAAGGATAAAGACTCTAGAGATAAAGACATAAATTCTGAAATTAAAGACTCATAAATAACTCAATTAGAAACTATTGTTGGTCCATCTTATCAAAAGAAAAGCAGACCAAGAACTTATCATTCTAAAAAATTGATTATGGGAGATAAGTACGCACCAGTCAGAACCAGATTATCATTCAAACCTTCTAAAGAAAATATTATTGGCTTGGTCTATTTCATCGAACCAACCTCCATAGATGAAGCTCTCCAAGACAACGACTGGATTCTAGCTATGGAAGAAGAACTAAATCAATTCACTAGAAATTATGTTTGGGATCTTGTTCAGAAACCAAAAGGTGTCCATGTTATTAGAACCAAATGGGTATTCAGAAGCAAGCTCAATGAAAAAGGTGAGGTCGTAAGAAACAAAGCATGAATGGTAGCACAAAGTTATAGTCAGCAAGAAGGAATAGATTATACAGAAACCTTTGCACAAGTTGCCAGGTTAGAATCTATTTGTCTCTTAGTTTCTTTTGTTGTAAATCATTACATCATTTTATATCAGATGGATGTAAAGAATGCATTCTTAAACAGGTATATTTCTGAAGAAGTGTATGTGCACCAATCTCCTGGTTTTGAAAGTTCTCAAAACCCAAATTTCATTTTCAAACTTAAGAAATTGTTATACAGTCTAAAACAAGCTCTCATAGCTTGGTATGGAAGGCTAAGTAACTTTCTTTTGAAAAATAACTTTACCAGAGGAAAAGTGGATATAACACTCTTTTGCAAAACCTATAAAAATGACATTCTAGTTGTGCAAATTTACCTTGATGATATTATACGTGGTTCTTCTAATACATCCTTGTGCAAGGAAATTTCTAAGTTAATGTAAGATGAATTTGAAATGAGCTTGATGGGAGAACTAAAGTTCTTTCTGGGAATTCAAATTGATCAACAAGCTGAAGGAACATATATTCATCAAAGCAAATATACCAAGGAACTTCTGAAGAAGTTCAACACGTCAGAATGCAATCCAGAAAAAACTCCAATGCATTCTATATGTATTTTGGAGAAAGAAGAGGTAAATGGTAAGGTAGAACAAAATCTATTCAGAGGTATGACCGAATCTCTCCTTTATCTGACTGCTTCTAGACCAGACATCCTCTCTAGTATGTGTCTATGTGCTCATTTCTAATCAGATCCTAAAGAAACTCACTTAACAGTTGTTAATAGAATCTTCAAGTATCTCAAAGGTACTTCTAACCTTGAGCTATTATATAGAAATCATCTAAGTACAAACTGGTAGGCTATTGTGATGCTGACTATGTTGGAGACAGAATAGAAAGAAAAAGTACTTCTGGAAGTTTTCAATTTATGGGAGACAATTTGATCTTACGTTCCAACAAAAGACATTCCACAATTGCTTTATCAACTGCTGAAGCTGAATATATTGCAGCTTTCGTATGTAGCACACAAATTCTTTGGATGAAAAGTCAGTTAGAAGATTATCAGATTTGTTGAGAGTAACATTCTTATCTTCTGTGATACTACTTCTACTATTTGTCTATCCAAGAATCCTATTATGCATTCTAGGTCTAAACATATTGAAATAAAACATCACTTTTTACGTGACTATGTTCAGAAAGGCGTTTTTCAGTTAAAATTTGTAGATACAGACCACCAGTGGGCTGATATTTTCACAAAACCCCTTGCTGAAGATAGACTCGTATTCATTTTGAAAATTTTATTTATAAAACCGTGTCCAGAATGAGTTGATGAAATTTCAATGTGTCAAGTTACTAGAATTTCTGAAATAAGATTCTGATGAATTTACTTGTTTATTTATTTATTTTATTTTTAAATTACGCGTTTAGTTTTGAAACATGAGCTTTATGAAGTAAGGGAGGTTCATGAATTAGAACGCTTCTTTTCAGAGGGAAATCCTTTGATTTGACTTCTGGATTGTGAACAGTTACAACATTAATTGTTGTCTTTTCATCTGACAACTGTCCTATTTTATGAACATGTGTAATCATGATTTGACGCATTGGGTTTCATAACCTTCTTGAGAATAGGTTAAATATTTACGTCTCCCCCCTATAACTGTGCATTCATCAGACTTATGTGAGTTAAAGATTTATTGAGACTAAGTATTTCTCTTCTCAATTTTTATTCCATGTAAGATTTCTTTTGCCACCTTTAAGTATACATATATTCGTGTTTATTGACTGATGTCAAGACTTGAATAACATATACTTATTATGTAACCTTTTGGATATTCTCTTTAATAAGAGACATCTACACTCCTTTTCATTTTTTGATATCTTCGTCTCTTACTCTGCTTATGTCCTATGTATGGTAAATGATGAATTTTTGTTTCAATTCATCTAAACTCTATTGCCATTTAGTGTTGATCTATTACTTCTCTCTCTCTCTCTCTCTCTCTCTCTCTATATATATATATATATATATATATATATATATATATATATATATATATATATATATATATATATATATATATATATATATATATATATATATATATATATATATATATATATATATATATATATATATATATATATATATATATATATATATATATATATATATATATATATATATATATATATATATATATATATATATATATATCAAGTTCTTCCTCATTTTTCTTCCTTAGTCTCTCAAATCTTCCTTATCCTGTTTTTGTTACTATGTCTCTCAAAACTTTTTATGGAAATGAATAAGTCTTGGAAGTAATCACTGAGAAAAGGCCTACGTTTCCTAGACTCAGAGACTCGAGTTCAAACATAACTAGAAGCATGCAGATTCAAGGATGGTCTGGTAGCTATGCGATCTTGTACGGACCCATCTATCCTAACCTTGTGAAGGAGTTTTGGAAATATGCAAGGGTTGGCGAAGATGAAAACACTATCTGATCTTCTGTTTATAGAGTTCCTTTCATCATAACACCTACCTCCATTTCTAAAGCCATCAACTATGTCTAAACTAGAGTCATCGTAGAAGATTTTCATTTGAACTACACCTTTGTTGAGAAAATCATTGTCATTCGTGATGATTCTCTTCCCAGATATGAATCCAACAATCCTGAATGGCTCCTTCCCACTGCTAAAGTGTGGTTTCAACTCCTGTAAACCAACTTTCGTCCTCGAGGAGTGGCCAAAGATGTTCTATCTCATGATGACAGACTCTTTATCTAATTTCTATGTACAACGTCCAGGTCAACCTACCTCAAAATATGTTCAATCATCTAAAGTATTCTATTGAAGTTTCCAGAATATAACATAAGTCCTTCGTTCCTTATGAAAAAATTCTGTCTGAGTTGTTCTTCAAGGCTGAAATGATTGGATTAGCCAAAAGGCTTAGACCATACAATGCTGCGATTGAAGAAAGATGTGAAAGAGTTGATAAGGTGCAGGATTTTTTATGCTAGTTGGGCGGGTGTCCTTGTTGGTGTATCAGAATCTGTTATCTTAGTTTATGTGTTTTGTTAACCATCTTGTTTGTGTGTATTGTCTGACTTTTTTTTTATCATGTCCTTGTAACTCGGTTGAACTTCGTTAATCTTAAATAAACTTCATTTCGGTTGGATATGATTGTTGTGGCTTATGATCCACTAAGTCTCAGAATCTTTAGACCCGCATATTATCTTTTTGTTGCATCAGATTACATGTTATTGCATATTTTCTTTTTGATTGCTGACAAAAAGGGGGAGAAAGTATTGATTTTAATATACCTAATTTCTCTTGAATCAAACCCAAACATTTCAAATATTTGCACTAACCCTTGTTTAAAAGGATATTATGTTAGTTGCTTTCTTTCAAGAAAAACTTACTATATATTAGAAACACGTGAAAAATCAGAACAAAACGTATGAAGCACAAACTCTGAAGATATGCTAGCTTCTTAAAGTTCTAAATCATCTTGAGTGAGAAAAGACTTCAAACATTATTCAAGTTTATTCAGCTGATCAGAAGTAATACTCATCAGAAGTTAATATGTGTTGTTGTATGTTAAATCCTTGTTAAAATGCTTAACAACAGTAAGGACAAGTGTCGCTTGCGCGAAAATAAGGTGCCGGCATGACAGAAGAGTCGCCACCTTTCGTTATTTATCCCTCAGAGCGGGAAAGGAAACGATCGGAAAAACCTGACGAATAAGGGTAAGACAAGGTCATCGCAACCATTGTCTGGGTTCGGGAGTCGGTTACGCAAGGGGAAGGTATTAGCACCCCTCACGTCCGTCGTACTCTACGGGATCCTCGCTTGCTTGTTTACTTGGACGGGTCGGTTATAATCTATCTACCTATCAAGGCTGGCTGAAAAAGAAAAGAAAAATGACTCGGCAAAGCGTCGCACTTTATGCCTACGTATTCTCATCAGGGAATGAGAAATCAGAGTCAACGTAGTTCGGCTAACTACGGGTGAAGGGTTGCTCGCTAGGATGTCGCATCCTATGCCTACGTACTTTCATCTGGTATGAAAGATCAGAGCAAACGTAGTTCGGCAAACTACGGGGAAAAATGGCTCAACTAGGAGGGAGACTATCAAGTCCTACTGTTATCATGCCATGGATTCATCCTATGGTTGAGGTTTGAACAGGGAACTCCTAGATGTTGTCATGCATAGGTTTCAACCTAAAAGTCTATCATCAAATCCTTTTCAAAGGAAATGAGAGTCCTAAGGGATCATGTCAACGATACACCAAAACAGACAAAAGCATCGGCTTTAACAGTAAAATGCATGCAATGCAAGTGAGGGAGGAAATGTGTGTGGGGTTTCAGCCTCCACAAGCTCGTCTCGACCTCAAGCCAGTCATGAAATAACAGTAATCATACTGAAGATAATCAACATACTATCAAGCAAAGAACCAGATAAAGGAAGGGAAGTGCCATCAGGTAAACAAAACACATGCTTGAGAAAGAAAGAATCTACCTTCCTATCCTAAAACAAAATCTGATCAAATCTAGGCACTAAAGCAAGACCCTAAACAAGAGAATCAATCCCAGTCTTCAAGCTTCAGAACAAGCTTACCAAAGAAAGGGAGCTAAGCAAGCAGACTCATAGTGTCTTCCTCAGGAGAACACTAGGAGGTGTATACTCAGGAGTCATATCCTATGTGGCTCAACCACTGTGATCAGTTTATATTCCTCCTCAGGAGAAATTAAACTCACAAGCAGGCTCCAACATCACTGGATATTTAGGAAATCCTATCTGAACTAGTGGAACTAAATGAACAGACTCATAGGACCTTCCTCAGGAAAGTACTAGGAGGCTTCCACTTAGGAGTTGTATCCTATGTGACTCAACAACTGTGATCAGTTTACATTTCTCCTCAGGAGAAATTAAACTCACAAGTTGGCTCCAACATCATTGGATACTTGAGAAATCCTAGATAAACTAAGGGAACTAAGTGAATAGACCCATAGGACCTTCCTCAGGAAAGTACTAGGGGGCTTCCACTTAGGAGTTGTATCCCATGTGGCTCAACAACATGTGATCAGTTTACATTCCTCCTCAGGAGAAATCAAACTCACAAGTTGGCTCCAACATCATTGGACACTTAAGAAAGAGGTGAGAAGAAAGAATGAAAGTCATTCATAGTTGTTGCACCCTAAAATTTGACCAACCGATTCTCCTATCTGACTCATGGTTTAATTTCATATTCACAGCTCAGATGTATGATTTTTGTGCACAAGCAGGGGATATCAGAGTTTACAGCTTGATTTTTGTCTATCAGATATGGCAGACCCAGTCCAGATCACCAGGGTTTTATTTTCGGGAAATTGTGCGCTCCTCGGTGATTTTTAGCTTGCACAGTGATTTTGAGGATATTCTGATGCCCGGGGATCTCTGTTCGATTCGATCTGGTCTCGTGCGCTTTTACGGGGGTCATGTGCATTCATCTGCATTTTTAGGGTTTAATAGACTTTTGTGATTTTTAACAGGCTTTATAGATTTTTCTGGAATTTAAATAGGGTTTATAGAATATTTTAATGGTTTAATTCTCTTTTTAGAATTTTATAGAATTTTTAAATAGTTTTTTAGAATAATAAAGAAAAAGGATAATATAGTTTTTCTTTTATTACTAATAGGTAATAATAGTTTAGAATTTTGTAGGTTTTTAAATAGGTTTAATTGTTTTTAAATAATATAGAAAATAATATAGTTTTTTCTTTTATTAATAATAGATTTTAATTGATATTAAATGATATTAGGATTTTAATAGAGAATTAGTGAAAGTTTAGAGTTAATTAGGTTAATCATTTTAGAGTTAATTAGATCTTAATTGATTTTTAGGTTTAATTAGGATAATTAGAGTTTTAATCATTTTTTAGAGTTGATTAGGAAATTAGTTAATTAGGTGTTAATTGTTTTAATTAGCTAATTAGGTTTAATTGTTTTTATTAACTCAGTTTTATGGTTTTTGGTCATTTTTTTTCGTATGGGCCAGGGTCCAGCTTTTTGGGGCCCAATTCTCAATCAGCAAGTCCAGCTCTCAAATGGGTCCAGAAAAAGTCCAAAAAAAATCCAACACAGCCCAAATATCCAGCAAAGGTCCGCTTTGTCCAGTAGCTTCTGGAAGATTCTGGTGGTTTCAGTGATATAAATAATGCCAAGCCACGTGTTGCGTAAGGAAGGGACCCACGCGTTTTGCCTTGAGGACGCCACCACCACTCAGAGAAGTCCCCAGACTCCTCCACGTGTTCACACCTGTCTCCACCACTCTCTCTCTCTGCGCATGTACGCCACTTGGCGCCCCCACATCACTCACCGGAGATTCACCAGAACACCACCGGCGGCCATGCATCAGCCGTAACTGCACACCGCCGGCCACCGCCAACTACCTCCGGCCACCGTCTCACTCGCCGGAATCTGCAAACAACCAAAATTCCCCAGAAATTCATCTCTTTCCTCCGATCTCCTCCCTTCCACCTTCATCATCTTCATCCTATCTTTTCCAGAATCCATTCAGACGTTCATCCACCTCCTTCGTTCTTCATCAGTTTTTTTCAGAACAACTCAAACCATCCTCAATCTTCATACCTTCATACAACATTTCTCCAGAACACCAACAACCTTCCTACAAATTTTCCCAGAATTCAATCAAATCTTCATCATCCCTCGACAAGATTCCCAGAAATCATCCTAGACATTCATCCATCTCCTTGTGAAGATCTTCATAGAGACGCAAATTTCTTCAACGATCCCTTCAATGATTCTTCAGATCGTCAGTCCATAAAGTGCATGTTCTTCACTGGAAATTTCCAGATTCAAGGATCTTCAAAGTTCATCAAATCGTCAAGGAGATTCGTCCGTTGCCAGAATCCCTCGAAGGTGTTCATCAGCCAAACTCCAGATTTGGAGTTCTCTTCAAGACGACTCAAGATCTTCTCGTTAAAGGTTCCAGAAGCTTCAAGATTCGCCCGAATTCCATATCCAGGTGTGTGGTTCTTCGATCCTTGTTCGCATCTTGTTTGATTGTTGAAGCGTATGGATTTAATTTTGGTTTGAAGAGGATTTAGGTTGGATGTAGGACTGAGAGGGGAAAGATGGTGAGGCGTATTAGGGTTCAGTTCAGATTGTTGTTAGGGATTGTTTGATGTTAGAGAAGTTTCAGATAGAGAAGAGATGAGGGAGAGACGAGAGGGAGCGGCTAGGGTTTGGTAGATTGGTGAACAGTACCAGAGAGAGGTTAGGAGGAAGATAGTTTTGATTAGGTTGTTTGGATTAGGGTTTGGCGTACTGGGCTTAGGCCCAAGCGTGTTTCTGAACGCATACCATCCCAATTGCTTGTCCCCCCCCCCCCTGGCTGTGTGAGATCTGAATATTTGGATTTGGGCCTTATGCCCAAAGTGCTTTCTGCACCCCCCTCGTTGGAGCCCATAGGGGATAACAACTGCCAAAACCTGCTCATAGCACCCCCAGACGTTTTTTTCTTTTCTGAGTTACTAATTGTTTTTGACAAAACCTGGGCCCTGCGCCTTTTGTTATTAACACCCCCACCTTCAGGGCCCAGCTAATAATAACTAGAATTCTTTACTGTTTAGCCCCCCCAGTTTTATTTCAATCTAATTTTCTCTCAATTTCTTTTATTTCTTTTCATATTTGTAAATAATTCATAAAAATGTAAATAATGATTTTTTTTTTCTCTACCATTTCATCATAATGTCTAAAAAATTAAATAAAAATAAAAATGACATTTTATTTTTGTTTGCTATTTTTTGCATATTTTCCAATTAATTGATTTTGTTTAATATTTTCAATGCATGCATATCATTAGAAAATTCATAAAAAATGGTGGATTTAGTCAAATAATTCCGTTCTTTTTTCTGTAGACTCGTAATTCCGTGTAGAATTTTATAGTGCAGAAATATTAGCTTAATCATGCATTTTCATTTTAATTGCATTTTTCCACTGTTATTGATGTTGAATAAATTGGTCTGTGAATATGTCCATGCCGCTGATTTTAGTTCTTTCATCTGGTGTTGAATTTTGTTTTGATTTTTCAGTATGTTATCCTAGAGCCATATAGGTCTCCCATTAGATTTTTGATAGATTTTTGTAGGCTATTCTGATAGGATTTGTCTGAGCCTGAAGATAGGAGAAGTCTTGATGACTTCTGACTTTGAAGTTCAACTGTGGTTGAACTTCAGAGATAGTCTCTTGTGGTTTGTTGGCCTGTGGGTTCTTCTTGAAGGTGGGAGCTGATGGAAGTCCTGTTGGAGCTTGCAGAGAGGCAGTGGATTGAGGCTTAGTCTAGGAGCTTGTTGTCTGTTTGTGAGGTTCGAGATCCTGAAGTTTGAAGGGAGTTTATGGTACTTTCCTGAGGAAGGCACTATGAATGACTTTCATTCTTTCTTCTCACCTCTTTCGTAAGTATCCAATGATGTTGGAGCCGACTTGTGAGTTTAATCCCTCCTGAGGAGGGATGTAAACTGATCACCTGTTGTTAAGCCACATGGGATACGATTCCTAAGTGGAAGTCCCCTAGTACTTTCCTGAGGAAGGTCCTATGGGTCTATTCACTTAGTTCCAGTAGTTTGTTTAGGATTTCTTAAGTATCCAGTGATGTTGGAGCCAACTTGTGAGTTTAATTTCTCCTGAGGAGGAATGTAAACTGATCACAGTTGTTGAGCCACGTAGGATACGATTCCTAAGTGTCAGACTCCTAGTACTTTCCTGAGGAAGGTCCTATGAGTCTGTTCACTTAGTTCCCCTAGTGCATATAGGTATTTCTCAAGTATCCAGTGATGCCGGAGCCTTCATGTGAGTTTAATTTCTCCTGAGGAGGAATGTAGACTGATCACAGTTGTCGAGCCGCATAGGATATGACTCCTGAGTAGTAACCTCCTGGTACTTTCCTGAGGAAGATACTATGAGCTTGTCTGCTTAGCTTCCTTTCTCTGGTAAGCTTGTTCTGAAGCTTGGAGACTGGGATTGACTCCTCTTGCTTAGGGTTTTGATTAGAATTGTTGCTTAGATCCCTGCTTAGGGTATTGTATAGAGTTTTGTTTAGAGATAGACTAGGAGCTTGTTTCAGGTTTGTTAGAGGCCCTGCTCAGGGTTAGTCTCTTTGTGTTGTTTGACTTGTATGATGTTATGTTGCATTAGACTTAGGTGTTCATCTAGATAGTTCTGAATAGGTGCATCTTAGAAGTAGACTTTGTGTGCATGAGAAGTTGAGGTGGTCCTCCTTCTGCTTGTTTGTTATTGCGTGGCTTTGCTTGTTGGTATTTGGTAGAGCTGAGCTCCCTTGCCTCTGTGGTTTGCGGCCTCTGTGCCTTGTTCGTTTAGTTGTTGCATTCATGCATATCTTCAGTATTTCTTTACGTTGCAGTTCCTTGTTTGTAGTTCAGTCCTGTTGCCATGATCCCTTAGGAGCTCTGACTTCTCCGCTGCGGAGTTGTTATGATAGACATTAGGATGGTCAACCAGGTGTGATAGCAGTAAGTAGATTCCCCTGTTTCTCAGCTATAGTTCTAGGGTTTCCCTTTCCTTTCTGTAGGAGCTTTTGAGTAGCTTGACCCGTAGTTAGCTGAACTACAGCTGCTCTGATTCTTCGTTCCAGACGAAGATATGTAGGCATAGGATGCGATATCCTAGCGAGCACACTAACGACTAACTTTTGTTCTCTCGCGGCTGTGCGATCGAGACTTTCCCGCTAACGACTAATTGTTATCCCTTTCTGTTGCCTGAGTGCATTTGAGACTAGATCATAGTTGTAGGTTCCCGAGCCTTAGAGACCAGTTTGTTTTCTCACTGCTGTGTGAGAGCCCCTGTTTACCCGTAGTTAGCCGAACTACGTTTGCTCTGATCTTTCATACCAGATGAAAGTACGTAGGCACAGGACGCGATGTCCTGGCGAGCAACCTTTTTCCCCGTTTAGACGTAGGAAGTCGAACTACGTTGACTCTGACTTTCCCATTGCACGAGGGAATACGTAGGCCCAGAACACCGTATGTTCTGTCGAGTCCTGTCCTTTTATTTTCTTTTCAGACCAGCCATTAGCGTAGATAGATAACACACCCTTTTACCTATAAACACCAAGCGTGGATCCCATCGAGTACGATGGACGTGAGGGGTGCTAATACCTTCCCCTTGCGTAACCGACTCCCGAATCCAGGTTTTGGTTGCGATGACCATACCTTTTCCCGTCTTTGCGAGGTTTACTTCGAGCGTTTCCTTTCCCGCTCTGAGGGATAAATAACGCACGGTGGCGACTCTCCTGTCAAGCCGGCGCCGATTTTCGCAGTAGCGACAGCTGGCGACTCTGCTGGGGACTTATAGCATCTAGGGACTTTTCCCATCCCTTATGCTGGGACCGTTTCCCATCCCCTACGCGAGTCAATCCTAGCGCTTGGGTGTTTATTGGTTGGGTGTTGTGCATAGTGTGTTTTACTTTTCTGCACTTTACTTTTCTGTACCTTTACCTTTCCGCATTTATTTTCCAGCATTATATTATCATGATTATTGCTGTGGGCAAAGGGAGGTTACTGTGAGTGAAAAGCCGGACCTGGGCTTGAGTACACACCTAGATATAGTTGTGGAGAAGTAGTAGACGAACCTGTCTGCTGAGCAGGCACAGTTCCCTACGAAAATCTGCGCTCAGACGAGATTCTTGCAGAGGTGCTCCTTTCCGGTCCTGAGGATCTGAGGGGAGTCCAGACGTGAGGGTTGTCGACTCTGGGGACCGATCACTTGGAAGTCAGCTAAGTGAGGCCTCTTCAGGACTTGATGATGCCACTCCTTCTGGGAATCGTATCATCACTCATGAAAGTCTGTGACGCTGATGACCGCATAGGATGCCGTACCTTTGTCCGTGGATTAGGTCTATCCTACCTGTGAGAGGGACTGGGTTATTGCAGGAAAACTGGCCTTCAGAAACCATGATTCAGTATCTTTATCAGATGGTGTTCTTGATTCATCTCCAGGTGTGTTGTCTGGGTCAGATGGGTTTCTTATCTGAGGTTGAGGCTATTATCAGATGGTATTCTCGTCAGATACAGAGGTTCAGATGGTTTTCTTACCAGGGGATTGATATTTTGAGTATCAGATGATAGTTAGTGGCATGAGATTCTGGTGACCGTGATTGGTTTTCTGTTCTTGATCACAGAGATATTCCTCTTCAGGCTACAGCATAGCCCCTATGTTCGCAGATTGCATTATTTATCATATTGCATCATTGCATTACCATCTGCATTCAACTAACGTGTGTGTATTGCAGGTACATATTTTCCCTTCCAATTCTGGTATTTGTCCCTAGCAAGACATGGAAAACCTGAAGAGAGTATTGCCCTATAAGTTTCCGTCGCCGAATATCAGTCTATTGTTAGAGTTGATTGCTATTGCTAAGAAGAGAGGAATGGGTGACTTCAGAAAAAGATATGGGAGGATTCTGACCTACGTTTATCAGCCATCTGCCTACGAGACCAGCGGCATCTATACTCTGTTACAGTTCTACGACGCGGAGCTCAGGTGTTTTGTATTTCCCGACTTCGTTTTGGCTCCTACCCTGGAGGAGTACTCTGCACTTCTGGATATACCGATCCGTGAGCAGATGCCTTTTTATCGTACGGACGCTGAGCCTAAGCTGGCTGAGCTTTCTGCCATCCTGTGCTTGAAAGAGTCTGAGCTGTCTGGGAAGATGATCAGAAGAGGAGACGTATGGGGATTTCCGTTGGATGTCTTAGTGGAGAAGGCTCGAGAATATGCCCAGAAGGGTAGCTGGAGTGTTTTTGACGTCATTCTTGCTGTATGTGTGTATGGCATCGTGTTGTTCCCGAACATTCCTGATTTTGTTGATTCGGATGCCTTCTATATTTTGGCTGCGGGAAACCCAGTCCCTACTTTGCTGGGAGATATCCACCATTCAACTCATTATCAGAATGAAAAGCGACGAGGAAGGAATGTGTCTTGCTGTGTACCTCTCCTATGCAGGTGGTTCACCAGTCATATGCCTAAGTCAGGCCCTTTTGTCACCTCTATCAATTCTCTAGGATGGCCCGAGCGCTTAATGGGATTGACTGCTGAGAACGTGGTATGGGTCAATAAAGAGGTATTTGGAGCTGAAGTCATACTCAAAGGCGAAGGATTCCCGAATGTTCCGTTAATAGGAAGGAAAGGTTGTGTCAACTATAACCCTTCCTTATTGATCAAGCAATTTGGGTACATACCTCAAGGAGCGCCAAAGCCCGAGGAGATACAGGAATCTCTGTATCTCACCGGGG
This sequence comes from Lathyrus sativus, assembly GCA_963859935.3. NCBI lineage: Eukaryota > Viridiplantae > Streptophyta > Magnoliopsida > Fabales > Fabaceae > Lathyrus > Lathyrus sativus. The sequence goes on along the minus strand of OZ012738.1, from coordinate 451,131,604 downwards.
CAATAGGGAAAGAAATGCTGAACAAACTTGAGAAAGCCTGGAAAAACTTGCACAAGAGAGGGAAGCTTTCAGGTAGCAGAGGGGATACTCGAGTTCCTAGCCCATATGTAGAATGGATTCGTGAGCGAGCTGTGAAGTTCCTTATGCCGTATCCAGCAATTCAGCCATTGCATCCTCCTCCGGTAGAGGAGCCTACCACTGTGGACATTCAGGTTTACAAGCAGCTGATGGCGGAGAAAGAAGAGCTAGCAAGGGCTAAAGAGGCTTTAGAGCAGGAGAATGCCCAACTTCGGCATGAAAAGATTGAAACAGGATATATTTCTAAGCAACAGGCTGAAACTCTGAAACATCTGAAGACTACGCTATTGGAATTGACTGAAACCAAGAAGCGTCTAGAGTTAGATGTAGACTCAGTTAGTAGTGTGTTGGCCACTAAGAAGCAAGAGCTGGAAAGGGCCTACACAAAGCTAGCCAAGTTCAGAGAACACTGGGATCTCACTATGACCAAGCGCAAGGAGCGAGAAGAAGAGCTGAAGACACAGATTGCTCAGTTAGAAGAACAGGTCAAAGTGAAGAATGAAGAGCTTGAAGAAGAAGCCTGTCGCCGATACGAGGCCGAGCGCAAGTTGACAGATGCCATGAAGAACTTGGAAGATTTCCAGCATAGAGCAGATGTCAAGAGACCCAAACCTGGGGGCGGTGCCAATGATAAGGCTTGGGAAGACTTTGTCAGAGACATCCAGGGGACGGTCAGGAAGAGGGATCGACTGATAGAAGGTTTGATTTATCAACCGGATCATGCAGAGACAAAGAAGATGGTCGAGGACTTCCGCAACCGTACCCGTATTTGATTTCTCTCTTGTATTCTGTATGTTGAGATCACCACCAGGCATGTTGGCTGGGATCCTCTTTGTCATATCAGCTGTATGGAGCATAGTTATGTAAACTTCTTGACAAGACTGTTATTCTAATCAATATATGAGGGTTTTTCCAAATATTGTCTTTATGGTTTATCTCGTCTTGCTACCACTGACACTGGAATTGGAAGGAAAATATCTCCAATGCACACATGCACGTTAGCATTTTTGTATTTCTGTTTGCATAAATCATATTGCATAGCATTTCTCTAGCGGGTCAGAGCACTTATCCAGCCTTTGTTTTCACCAGAAAGTGATTCTCGGGGAATTGATTGAGGCAAGAGTAGAGTGTTGAAGACGACCAAGGGGCTGAAGCAGATTTGAGCAGAATCAAGCAGTGTAGTCAGTTACAGGTAATCGGTAGCTATGTCCGAAGGCAATTTCCAGTTTCCTGACACCCAGGCAGGGTTTACTGTGGCGTCCAACCATCAGTATGATTCTATGGAAGACTTCCCGCAAGCAAACAATCTTACTGCAGACCAAGTTGTGCAGCCTACTGTTGAAAACAGAGATCAGCATGAGCAGTTTCTTGCCCGAAATGAACGCTATCCTCCTGTTAACAATCAATGTGTTGCTTTCCCTGTGATGAATTACCGGAGAGATATTCCAATGACCGGGTTAGTAGATCCAAGAGCTCTTGACGATGGTAGAAGACTCCGAGTGTTGGAAGAGCAAATGAAAGCCTTGGAAGCGAAAGATGCTGTTAACCTGGATGCCGTGGCCATGTGCTTGGTCCCTGACCTGGTGTTGCCATACAAGTTCAAAGTGCCGGAATTTGAAAAATACACAGGAGATAGCTGTCCGAAGTTGCATTTGATGATGTTCTGTCGAAGGATGACTTCGTTTGTGCGGAATGACAAATTGATGATCCATTGCTTTCAGTATAGCCTGACTGGGGCATCCCTGAGATGGTATGTGCAATTAGAGAGTAATCAGATTCGATCATGGGTGGATTTAGCCAGAGCTTTCATAAAGCAGTACGATTACAACTTGGATTTGACTCCTAGTCTCGTAGACCTGCAAGAATTGTCTCAAGCGGAGAATGAATCATTCAGAGCGTATTTGCGAAGATGGAAGGAATTGGCTGCTAGTGTTCGACCACCGCTTCCGGAAAGAGAACTGGTTGACATCTTCTTGGGTACCCTGAAAGGCCATTATTTTGACAAATTATTCAGTTGCACAAGCTTTGTGGGCCTGATGAGGCTGGGAGAGATTGTTGAGCGAGGACTCAGGAGTGGAAAGTTTCGAGGTGTTCCTTACGTCCCAGTTAATAAGATTGAGCCAGTTGTCAGTTCTCAAGAAGAGTGGGAAGGAGATGACGTCACCTCAGAATCTCTAGCATCTCAGGATCAGTTTTCAGACACTTCAAGTCAACGATCATCTTATCGCCGATCGCGTCAGCATGCTCCACGAAGACCAAGGAAGCCTGAAAGGCAGTTTACTCAGCTACCGGTGTCGTATAGTCAGTTGTTGCCAGATCTGGTCAGAAGTGGATTGATAGTGCCGAAAGAGACTAAGCCGGTTATTCCACCATATCCTCCAGGTTTTGATGCCAGCGCCCGCTGTGAGTACCATGTTGGGGCACAGGGGCATTCAACAAATGATTGTAAAGTGCTTAGAAGTCAGATTCAGGATCTGTTAGACTCTGACCGTATTTGCATCACTCCTCAGGGTTGTGTTCAGATTAATGATTTTCCATCTTCCAGTTGTGCGAGTTCGTCAGTTAATGTCATGGAAGACTCCACAGGAAGTGTGTGCTCTGAAGATTGTCAATCGGAGAGTTCAGTTGAATATGGGGGAAGTTTCTAGAGGTTTCTATGCCGGGTGTCGCATTTGTTTCTTTGCCTAACCCGTTTAGCTTTTGTGCATCAGTATTTGCTGACCACCACCAGGATTGTTGGCTGGGGTCGTTATATTCATACTCATTTGTGCTTACCTGTTGATTTTGTTGGTTGTACATGTGTGGGAGATGTTTGTCTGTGTGCTTATAGCTTGAGTTTCTCTTTGTCTCGTTGTGAATATGTGTTTGCCTTCTGTGCTGCATTATCATTTAACAGGTATATCAGAACCGTGGGTCTTATTTCCTCATTATCCAGTTTATTGCAGGAATTCCTTCAGAGATATGGAACAGAATCAGTTTGAATTGATCGAAGTCCAAAGCCAGCTGGAGCAGATGACGAAAGACATGCAAGAGATGCGTCTGGAGCAGAAGATTCTCAAGGAGGAGAACAGTCAGCTGAAGACCCAAATGAGCTTGATCATGGAGGTTGTCAAGAATGTGCTCAGAAAAGAGGACGATCAGCTATTTGAAGCTGCAATGAAAAAGCTCGCGCCACCTGTGCACGTGGAACCTGAGCAGCAGCAACGGAAGATACATCCGGTTCAGCGGAAGATCCAGGAAGGAAAGCCAAGGAGAATATTTGAGGCACCACCTATGACATATGCTGAGCTCTTGCAGATCCTACTGAGGTTTAATCTGGTTGAGAAGAGAACGTTGGCACCACCAACGAGAGTATTTCCTCAAGGGTACGGTGCCAGTAAGCAATGTGAATTTCATTCCGGGGCATTCGGACATGACATCGAGGGTTGTCATGCTTTCAAGCACAATGTTCAAGACCTGATTGACTCGCACGACATTGAATTCACGCCGGGCGGCGTAGCTGTGCATATTGCTCCTGTCTCGATCGATGCTAAGATGATAGATGTTTCTAAAGCTGCAGTGGGTCAGAAGCGTATCCTGGACTCCATGGTGTCAGAATCTCCAGGCCCACAACTGTTGCCTATTCCTGGGGCAGATCTGAGAAAGAAAATGGCTAAGCATAAGGAGAGCGTTAATCAGTACATCGAAGATCAAGAAACCGATGTTGCATTTGATACAAAGGGTGTTCAAGGGTCAGCCCGATACCAGCAGCAGCAGCCTCAGCAGGGGGCACAGCAAGCTCAACGAAGATTCCAGGGTGGCAAACCGAGAAGAGCGTTCGAGAAGCCTCCCTCAACATATGCCAAGTTGTTGCAGACATTGTTGGGATTGAATCTGGTAGAGACAAGAACTCTGGCACCAATAACGGGAGCTCCCCCGTTTGGTTATGACGCAAGCAAGCACTGTGAGTTTCATTCTGGAGCCCCGGGTCACGATATAGAAAGTTGCCATGCTTTTAAGCACCAAGTGCAGGATTTGCTTGATAGTGCAGCAATCAGCTTCGGGCCAAGAGGTCCTAGGATCACCTGAATGAAGGAGGAGGGGCTCTATAATTTGGTTGAGTCGTTGAAAGCAGATTAGGACAGCATCGAATTGCCTCTAATAAAGATAGCTGGTTCAGCAGCAGGGCAGATGCAAAAGCCCAGTTCTCGGAAGCTAGCATATTTTCTTTGTTTTAGCTTGTCATTTCTTTGCATTTGTAGTTGCTTTCCTGTTTGAAATTGTAAGCTTGTTTGTAAAACTTGTTGTGTTCGTTCAAATTGATGATAATGAAATAACTATGCATGTTTTGATTAAATCCAGTCGTGTTCACTAACTGTTTTTGCAAATGTCCAACGTTTGGTTAAGAAGAATGTGGGGAGGATGACGAAAATGACCGACATGCAAATTCCGATTGTATGCTTTTGAAATAAAACCTGCTGATGATGTACAGGCATTGTTTCAAATCCCTAACACCGGAGATATAAGGAAGATAATCCCTTGTCAACCCCTTTGAGCCTTGTAGTAGGAGTTTCTTTCTGAAAACGAAAAACCCTCAATCATAACCTGGGGCAGGGTAGGTGTTAGCTAATTTGACCGAGCGTCCAAATTGCAAAAGGAGTGTCCGTTCGAGGATCAATCACGTCCCTAGAGGTCGTGCCTAAAAGACCACAGTGGTTCAATCAAGAGTGGGACAGCCACATCATTTCCCAAAGAGTCAGACAACCAATGTCACACGACTTGTTCGAAAAAACGAAAAAAAAGAAGAGTCAAAAGCCCGCTAAGTCAAGAAAAATTCAAAACAAATGACTTAGGCAAAAATGAGGGCATCCCGCTGGACTTAAAAAAATCAAAAGAAACTCAAAAGGAGTCAGTCCAGGCAAAAGTTAGGGATATGAAAAGGAAAAGATAAAAAGGATCAAAAGAAAATCCTCGATGGAAATACGAGTCGTGTGACCTCAAGTGTCAAAGACGAAAGGGGGGTGGCTGTCACTCCAAAATCCAAAAGTTTCTCGAGCTATCACTCCTATCTTTCAACCTCTGAGAGGTGAGCGCTAAGGTCAAATTAGCTGAACGTAGGATGGGAGAACATCAAGGAGAATGGGTGGGTTAAAATAAACTTTGAGCCTTTATCCTTTCCTTCAAAACCGTGAACCTGACCACATTACAACCTTCAAAAGTCCTAATTGAAGCAGGTTGTTTCGAAAGCATACTCCGGTAAAGGTCGCGTCGATTCTGACTCCTAAAAAGGTTCCTCTTACCATGTTGGTACGGATGTTGATAAATGTTTTGTGCATTATATGCTATAAACTGTTTTTTCCTTTTCCCAGTGAACAGATTGGATGTCAAAACTGTCATATGTGTTGCATTAATACATCTTTTATGCAGAACAACTTGTTTTACTTGCGAGTAAGCGCTTGACAGCAGAAAAGCTTCCTACAATGGAAAGTATGGTCAAGATAGAATGCAGAACGCCCGAATGTCCCGAGAACAGGGGCAAGCTTTTATTGTGATCCCCAGTCAGGTCAGCTTTTCGAAGTCAGTTATCCTGGGACAATCAGGTTGAGATTCGGTGAATACGTCAGGAGGTACTACTCTGAATCAGATAATCGGGGCAAGGTCATTGCAGTCGGGGGCAGACCATCTTAAGCACACAGAAGTTACTCGAGAAGCATTCAAGGGACTATCCCCACAGATGTCCTATAAGCTGGGGCATATCAGAAGCAAAAGGATTGTTGTTCTCCGTACCTATAGGGTCATTTGGAGTTATTCGAGCAGATGCAGTCGATTTTCGAGAGCGAAATGAATGCGGGAAGTCGTGTCACTATCCCTTGACTCTTCACTAAAAGGATGTGTATTCAGGAAGAATATTTTTCAGCGTCAATCGTATCTGACCCAACAAGATAGCTTAAGAGCTCAAATCCATGTTTGCGATTACTGTGAAGCCCATCGGTGTTGGCGCATCAATTTCCAGATCCGAGCGTCGTCAGAGCGCAGGAGGACTCCCTCCATTTTCTCCAGCAAAGTCCAACTTGTCATTGGCATGGATAAGCTATTCCCAGAGGAGTCTAATCATATTTAGCACATCTGCTATTTCACAGAGGAGTTATACTCCCCAGCAGGGTATTACTTCGCCGAGGTGTTCGGTTAAGTTCCTAATATACCCCAGCAGAGTTGATTTCACTCTCCCAGCATTTATTTTGCTAGGACGATTCAGTGATATCCGGGTTACCCCCAGCAGAGTTGGCCTCGCCTTCAGCATTTATTTTACTGAAGTGGTTTTCCGTACCCGACCTTCTCCAGCAGCTCGGGCCTGCTAGCATATTGCATGCATCGTCATATTTGCATCATACCTGCATGACATTTTCAAAATGCGTAGCATTTCTATCCAGAATGGAGCACTACGCTCTAGAAAGATTAAAGCATTTGCATATGCATACAAAGCATAGGTCAGATTTTCTATCAGCCTCATATGGCGCGCAAATTACTCTGTGATCAGTTCAGGGGCATTTATCCAGCAACAGTATTCAGACAGTTCAGCAGATTATTTGTATCAGATCATACAACAATTATGCTTTGATCGAGCAGTCATCTGATATCGGCAAGCTTTTCTTCCCGTCAATTCATATTGACGATGTGTTCCTCCAATGAGTGGATTTCTCCGTCTATCATTAGACGTCTTGAGCACGAATGTGGTTTTCTTTCCGTCTATCCATAGACGATGTGAAGTTGCAGGTGATCACAGTAAGGTTTCCAGAAGGGGTTTCCCCAGGATGTGTTTTTCTTCCCGTCTATCAGTAGACGATGTGAAGTTTTGATGGATTTTCAATGGAGTTCAAAATAGAGCTGTTCTAGCAAGTGGCTTTCCTTTCCGTCTATCAGTAGACGATGTGAAGTTTCGAGCTATTGTTCAGCGGGTTTCTTATTGCCAGATCATACATATGATGAAGTGTTTCCCCAGCGAGTCTTCTCCGGCTATCCTTGGTTGTTGAGGGGTTTCAAAACAATGATTTTGGATATTGGTTCTCTTTCTGGTTATTGGATATGATGACGTTTCAAGAGGTACTTTTCTGACTGTCAATCCTTACTGATGGCGAGGCTCTTCGAAGAATGTTCAGTTTTCGTGATTGTCGATTCTTATTGACGACATGTTTCTTAAAAGGTGGTTTTCTTCCCGTCAGTCCATACTGACGATGTGGCCCCTTCAAAGATATTGATCTTTCCATCAATTCCCGTAGACAGAAGGATTCTGAAATTCAAGGGATGGTGTTGAATTGCGTTATGGTGTCTTTCCGTCTATCCTTAGACGATGTGAGTATTCGATTAGGATGATTCCGTCTATCCTTAGACGATGTGAATTGAGTTGTTCATCAATCAGGATGATCCCGTCTACTCTTAGACGATGTGAATAGTGATTTGTTCATCAATCAGGATGATCCCGTCTACCCTTAGACGATGAGAATATTGATTTGTTCATCAATCAGGATGATCCCGTCTACTCTTAGACGATGTGAATAGTGATTTGTTCATCAATCAGGATGATTCCGTCTACCCTTAGGCGATGTGTGTATGGAGATTAAGAATTTCTTTCCGTCTATCTTTAGACGATGTGAATATAGAGATTATTTCTTCCCGTCTACCCTTAGACGATGTTAATTGATTTGTCATCAATCAGGATGATCCCGTCTATCCTTAGACGATGTGAATTGAGTTGTTCATCAATCAGGATGATCCCGTCTATCCTTAGACGATGAGAATATTGATTTGTTCATCAATCAGGATGATCCCGTCTACTCTTAGACGATGAGAATATTGATTTGTTCATCAATCAGGATGAGGCCGTCTACCCTTAGACGATGAGAATATTGATTTGTTCATCAATCAGGATGATCCCGTCTACTCTTAGACGATGTGAATTGTTCGTTTCATCAATCAGGATGATGCCGTCTACCCTTAGACGATGTGAATTCAGAGATTATTTCTTCCCGTCTACTCTTAGGCGATGTGAATAGTGATTTGTTCATCAGTCAGGATGATCCCGTCTACTCTTAGACGATGTGAATTGTTCGTTTCATCAGTCAGGATGATGCCGTCTACCCTTAGACGATGTGAATATGGAGATTATGGTGACTTCCCGTCTATCAGTAGACGATGTGCATATGGAGATTAATGAATGACTTCCCGTCTACCCTTAGACGATGTGAATTGATTTGTTCATCGATCAGGATGATGCCGTCTACCCTTAGACGATGTGAATATGGAGATTATGGGGACTTTCCGTCTATCCTTAGACGATGTGAGTATGCGATCAGGCTTTGTTCCCGTCTATCCTTAGACGATGTGTGTTTGGAGAATACTTCTTCCCGTCTATCCTTAGACGATGTGAACTGATTTGTTCATCAATCAGGATGATCCCGTCTATCCTTAGACGATGTGTGTAGGGAGATTAAGAATTTGATCCCGTCTATCCTTAGACGATGTGAATTTGGAGATTAATGTCGGCTTTCCGTCTATCCTTAGACGAGGTGAGTATTCAATCAGGAGGTCTTCCCGTCCATCTTTGGACGATGTGAGTACATTTTTTCTTTCTGTCTATCAGTAGGCAATGTGAAAGGATCAGGTATTTTGATGCAGCCCTCAGGGTTATTACATGGGGTATCACAAGCAACGGGTATTCAATCAGGAGTTCTTTATCAGATGATTAATCAGTTTGGTGCCGCAATAACTGGACTCGGTTTTCTGGACTTTATTCTCCAAGCAGCTTCCAGTATATGCTCGCGGTTGGCAAATTTTCGGGTTTTATTTTGTATTCAACCGTCTCGTACCTCTGAATGTTTGAAGGCTGAGCGCTCTCCAAACCCTTCAGGTCCAAGTCGCTTGAATAGGGGCAGCTGTTGCACCCTAAAATTTGACCAACCGATTCTCCTATCTGACTCATGGTTTAATTTCATATTCACAGCTCAGATGTATGATTTTTGTGCACAAGCAGGGGATATCAGAGTTTACAGCTTGATTTTTGTCTATCAGATATGGCAGACCCAGTCCAGATCACCAGGGTTTTATTTTCGGGAAATTGTGCGCTCCTCGGTGATTTTTAGCTTGCACAGTGATTTTGAGGATATTCTGATGCCCGGGGATCTCTGTTCGATTCGATCTGGTCTCGTGCGCTTTTACGGGGGTCATGTGCATTCATCTGCATTTTTAGGGTTTAATAGACTTTTGTGATTTTTAACAGGCTTTATAGATTTTTCTGGAATTTAAATAGGGTTTATAGAATATTTTAATGGTTTAATTCTCTTTTTAGAATTTTATAGAATTTTTAAATAGTTTTTTAGAATAATAAAGAAAAAGGATAATATAGTTTTTCTTTTATTACTAATAGGTAATAATAGTTTAGAATTTTGTAGGTTTTTAAATAGGTTTAATTGTTTTTAAATAATATAGAAAATAATATAGTTTTTTCTTTTATTAATAATAGATTTTAATTGATATTAAATGATATTAGGATTTTAATAGAGAATTAGTGAAAGTTTAGAGTTAATTAGGTTAATCATTTTAGAGTTAATTAGATCTTAATTGATTTTTAGGTTTAATTAGGATAATTAGAGTTTTAATCATTTTTTAGAGTTGATTAGGAAATTAGTTAATTAGGTGTTAATTGTTTTAATTAGCTAATTAGGTTTAATTGTTTTTATTAACTCAGTTTTATGGTTTTTGGTCATTTTTTTTCGTATGGGCCAGGGTCCAGCTTTTTGGGGCCCAATTCTCAATCAGCAAGTCCAGCTCTCAAATGGGTCCAGAAAAAGTCCAAAAAAAATCCAACACAGCCCAAATATCCAGCAAAGGTCCGCTTTGTCCAGTAGCTTCTGGAAGATTCTGGTGGTTTCAGTGATATAAATAATGCCAAGCCACGTGTTGCGTAAGGAAGGGACCCACGCGTTTTGCCTTGAGGACGCCACCACCACTCAGAGAAGTCCCCAGACTCCTCCACGTGTTCACACCTGTCTCCACCACTCTCTCTCTCTGCGCATGTACGCCACTTGGCGCCCCCACATCACTCACCGGAGATTCACCAGAACACCACCGGCGGCCATGCATCAGCCGTAACTGCACACCGCCGGCCACCGCCAACTACCTCCGGCCACCGTCTCACTCGCCGGAATCTGCAAACAACCAAAATTCCCCAGAAATTCATCTCTTTCCTCCGATCTCCTCCCTTCCACCTTCATCATCTTCATCCTATCTTTTCCAGAATCCATTCAGACGTTCATCCACCTCCTTCGTTCTTCATCAGTTTTTTTCAGAACAACTCAAACCATCCTCAATCTTCATACCTTCATACAACATTTCTCCAGAACACCAACAACCTTCCTACAAATTTTCCCAGAATTCAATCAAATCTTCATCATCCCTCGACAAGATTCCCAGAAATCATCCTAGACATTCATCCATCTCCTTGTGAAGATCTTCATAGAGACGCAAATTTCTTCAACGATCCCTTCAATGATTCTTCAGATCGTCAGTCCATAAAGTGCATGTTCTTCACTGGAAATTTCCAGATTCAAGGATCTTCAAAGTTCATCAAATCGTCAAGGAGATTCGTCCGTTGCCAGAATCCCTCGAAGGTGTTCATCAGCCAAACTCCAGATTTGGAGTTCTCTTCAAGACGACTCAAGATCTTCTCGTTAAAGGTTCCAGAAGCTTCAAGATTCGCCCGAATTCCATATCCAGGTGCGTGGTTCTTCGATCCTTGTTCGCATCTTGTTTGATTGTTGAAGCGTATGGATTTAATTTTGGTTTGAAGAGGATTTAGGTTGGATGTAGGACTGAGAGGGGAAAGATGGTGAGGCGTATTAGGGTTCAGTTCAGATTGTTGTTAGGGATTGTTTGATGTTAGAGAAGTTTCAGATAGAGAAGAGATGAGGGAGAGACGAGAGGGAGCGGCTAGGGTTTGGTAGATTGGTGAACAGTACCAGAGAGAGGTTAGGAGGAAGATAGTTTTGATTAGGTTGTTTGGATTAGGGTTTGGCGTACTGGGCTTAGGCCCAAGCGTGTTTCTGAACGCATACCATCCCAATTGCTTGTCCCCCCCCCCCTGGCTGTGTGAGATCTGAATATTTGGATTTGGGCCTTATGCCCAAAGTGCTTTCTGCACCCCCCTCGTTGGAGCCCATAGGGGATAACAACTGCCAAAACCTGCTCATAGCACCCCCAGACGTTTTTTTCTTTTCTGAGTTACTAATTGTTTTTGACAAAACCTGGGCCCTGCGCCTTTTGTTATTAACACCCCCACCTTCAGGGCCCAGCTAATAATAACTAGAATTCTTTACTGTTTAGCCCCCCCAGTTTTATTTCAATCTAATTTTCTCTCAATTTCTTTTATTTCTTTTCATATTTGTAAATAATTCATAAAAATGTAAATAATGATTTTTTTTCCTACCATTTCATCATAATGTCTAAAAAATTAAATAAAAATAAAAATGACATTTTATTTTTGTTTGCTATTTTTTGCATATTTTCCAATTAATTGATTTTGTTTAATATTTTCAATGCATGCATATCATTAGAAAATTCATAAAAAATGGTGGATTTAGTCAAATAATTCCGTTCTTTTTTCTGTAGACTCGTAATTCCGTGTAGAATTTTATAGTGCAGAAATATTAGCTTAATCATGCATTTTCATTTTAATTGCATTTTTCCACTGTTATTGATGTTGAATAAATTGGTCTGTGAATATGTCCATGCCGCTGATTTTAGTTCTTTCATCTGGTGTTGAATTTTGTTTTGATTTTTCAGTATGTTATCCTAGAGCCATATAGGTCTCCCATTAGATTTTTGATAGATTTTTGTAGGCTATTCTGATAGGATTTGTCTGAGCCTGAAGATAGGAGAAGTCTTGATGACTTCTGACTTTGAAGTTCAACTGTGGTTGAACTTCAGAGATAGTCTCTTGTGGTTTGTTGGCCTGTGGGTTCTTCTTGAAGGTGGGAGCTGATGGAAGTCCTGTTGGAGCTTGCAGAGAGGCAGTGGATTGAGGCTTAGTCTAGGAGCTTGTTGTCTGTTTGTGAGGTTCGAGATCCTGAAGTTTGAAGGGAGTTTATGGTACTTTCCTGAGGAAGGCACTATGAATGACTTTCATTCTTTCTTCTCACCTCTTTCGTAAGTATCCAATGATGTTGGAGCCGACTTGTGAGTTTAATCCCTCCTGAGGAGGGATGTAAACTGATCACCTGTTGTTAAGCCACATGGGATACGATTCCTAAGTGGAAGTCCCCTAGTACTTTCCTGAGGAAGGTCCTATGGGTCTATTCACTTAGTTCCAGTAGTTTGTTTAGGATTTCTTAAGTATCCAGTGATGTTGGAGCCAACTTGTGAGTTTAATTTCTCCTGAGGAGGAATGTAAACTGATCACAGTTGTTGAGCCACGTAGGATACGATTCCTAAGTGTCAGACTCCTAGTACTTTCCTGAGGAAGGTCCTATGAGTCTGTTCACTTAGTTCCCCTAGTGCATATAGGTATTTCTCAAGTATCCAGTGATGCCGGAGCCTTCATGTGAGTTTAATTTCTCCTGAGGAGGAATGTAGACTGATCACAGTTGTCGAGCCGCATAGGATATGACTCCTGAGTAGTAACCTCCTGGTACTTTCCTGAGGAAGATACTATGAGCTTGTCTGCTTAGCTTCCTTTCTCTGGTAAGCTTGTTCTGAAGCTTGGAGACTGGGATTGACTCCTCTTGCTTAGGGTTTTGATTAGAATTGTTGCTTAGATCCCTGCTTAGGGTATTGTATAGAGTTTTGTTTAGAGATAGACTAGGAGCTTGTTTCAGGTTTGTTAGAGGCCCTGCTCAGGGTTAGTCTCTTTGTGTTGTTTGACTTGTATGATGTTATGTTGCATTAGACTTAGGTGTTCATCTAGATAGTTCTGAATAGGTGCATCTTAGAAGTAGACTTTGTGTGCATGAGAAGTTGAGGTGGTCCTCCTTCTGCTTGTTTGTTATTGCGTGGCTTTGCTTGTTGGTATTTGGTAGAGCTGAGCTCCCTTGCCTCTGTGGTTTGCGGCCTCTGTGCCTTGTTCGTTTAGTTGTTGCATTCATGCATATCTTCAGTATTTCTTTACGTTGCAGTTCCTTGTTTGTAGTTCAGTCCTGTTGCCATGATCCCTTAGGAGCTCTGACTTCTCCGCTGCGGAGTTGTTATGATAGACATTAGGATGGTCAACCAGGTGTGATAGCAGTAAGTAGATTCCCCTGTTTCTCAGCTATAGTTCTAGGGTTTCCCTTTCCTTTCTGTAGGAGCTTTTGAGTAGCTTGACCCGTAGTTAGCTGAACTACAGCTGCTCTGATTCTTCGTTCCAGACGAAGATATGTAGGCATTGTTGGTGTAAGCCCTAGAGGCCAATACTTTTTGGTACTTGTATCGGATTATTCGTTTAATAATAAAAGGTATTTCTTTATTATGTTTGTCTTTCAGAATAATAAAGTCCCTAGAATAGTTAGTCTGTTTAATGAAATGTTAAGTGTGACTTAATCATGAGATCCCATTAAACATAAAGACATTATTCTTAAAATATCCGTAGTCAAGCTTTATTGCAAAGTGGGATAACATTAAAAGCATTGAGACTATTATGAAGATAGACTGATGATCACATCTCATGGATCATGGATAAAGAGTTATCAAGTCTTGACATAGGTATAAATATTAGGAGTAATATTTATACCGGATTGACCCGCTATGAGAATACTACATAGTATGTTATGCAAAGTGTCATAAGTTATTCTCATGGTGATAATGGTGTATTACCACCCTTCGACCTGAAACCACTATGGACCCTAGATGTAGAGTCGGGTGCTTTATTGCTGATCAAACATTATTCGTAACTGGATGATCATAAAGACAGTTGATGGGCACTCCACGAAGCATGCTGAGGGACATGAGTGTCCTAGATGGAATTTGCCAATCCTGCATAACAGGAGAAATGTCTAAGGGCCCAATATTGAACTGGACAAGGATGACACAGAGTATGCCTTGTGTTCAATATAGACATAGGGGCAAAAGGGTAATTGTACAAACATATATTATCACGAAAAAGGTTTTGTCAGATCACATGACATTTTCGTGACTTGGGTAGCAGTGATGTGTTGCTAGATACCGCTTACTGTTTATTATGTTAAATATATAATTTAATATAATTACCAACGTTACGAAATCCTACAGGGTCACACACATAAGGACAGTTTGATGAGAGATAGAGAAATCAAAGGAACACCGTAAGGTACGGTGCACTTAAGTGAAAATAGAAATTCGGATAATATAATAATAATTATTGTTATTTTATAATGGTTATAAAATAATAATAAAATAAATATATTTATTATAATAATAGTTATTATAATAATATATAATATTATTATGGATCATGTGAATTAGGGTTTTAGCCCGCAGCCCACAAGAGAGTCTATAAAAGGAACCCTTGTGATGAAGCTTTCACTTGATGCAATTTCGTTTTGATTCTCTTTTCTCACTCAAATAATTCCGTTCGTAAGCAGCTAGCACTGTGACCGGAAGCTGTTCGTGTGGACTGAGTAGAGGCGTTGCACCTCATCAACGCTTGTGATCGCTGCATCAAAGATCTGAATCGCCACAAAGAGGTAACGATTCTATCACTGACCATGCTCATTCGTGAGGATCACTAAAGGAAAATTTTTATTTTCCGCTGCGTTTAGATCGCAATTTTCCTTCAGTGGTATCAGAGCCACTTACGAAACCATGGATCTGATAGCTGTTAAATTTCCGTCTTTTCTGTATTTGATTCGATTAAAACAAAATGAATTTAACAATAAACGATTAATTAAATTTGGCATCTGTTGTGTACGATTTGGATGATTGATGTTGATTATGCTTCGGAATCCGACATTAGTATGGTGAAGTTGTGCGATACATTGATCATCCATAGGTTACACAATTAGATCGATCACTTTTATATAAGATATAAGAAATTCTGATGCAAAGATGGTATATGGGATATACTGTTTTGATTTCATCCATTCAATCACATAAGGATTGTAATTCTTTTTGAAAGATCATCATTTTCATTCGCTTCGGAATCCGACGTTAGTATGGTGAAGCAATGACATGTTGATATATCATATTGAGTTATCAATCGAGTTGTGTTTGACGGCATGAAATTGTTGCATTAGGATTAATGGCAGTACAAGTGTTGTATTGCCGCAGACTTTTCCGGTTGGGGTTGTAAATGCACAAAAGTTGTGCAGGAAACGACGTGAAATACAATCAATCAGCCGAAATTTAATTTAGTTTATTTAATTATCGGAATTTTAAACTAATAATAAAAGTGTGTTTATTATTATTTATTTGTGGTGATCAGTTATGGCCTTAGTTTATCCTTTATTATTGTTTTGGGTTTTTTGAATACGGCCTGCGTGTCGTGCCTCTCTCTCAATCTCTTTATGTAACTTCTTTTCTCATCTCACTCCCTCGTATGTAAAACGAGTTTTCTTATATGTAATGTAATATTATGTTATAAAAAAAAAAAAAAAAGGAAGTATTCAATATTAAAGGAGGATAACCTTGGAGATCATGCTTGGAGAAGCTTAGATCGTTATTAGGTTAGCTTAGGTTCTCTCATTGGCTTGAGAGAACAATTGCGTTAGGGGCCATAATTGTATCTTTTTATATGTATGTTGATGCATGTACTTGTATGTTGATGCATGTGAGAGACGTTTTGCATGTTAAGCCGGTGAGATCAAACTAATAACAAATTCCCTCAAAATTAAATATTAAGTTTATGCTTTCCAATTTTTAGCACTCATCAAGACTAGTATCGAGCATTGTAGGTTTCGCCTACGCGAGGTGCATGTTCTATATTAGTAAGGTGTGATGGGATAATTGTAATATCCAATTGCTAAAACAATGGGTCAAACTTAACTAAACAAATTATAATAAGATTATATATGTTTAGAAGCAAGAATTGGGAATGATTCATGTGATGGATCAGAATAAGGAGTTATTCACCCAATTGAAAATATTCGAGAGTTGTATGAGATACAATTGGAAGGAGTTCCTACCTAAATAACTTAGTTTTGTGTAATCAGCCTAACGCTGACTTAAAACAAAGTGAAACATGGATCTCGACCCACTAGAAAGTCTTCCAACGGGATTTTCCGAATCAAATGATGAGGGTCATTTGTTTTGAATAAAATAGTGGGAGCATATTTGATTAAAGGCCTAATTAAATATGTTGTTTTAATGATACTTATATTTTCATATTTCTCTTGTAGATTACCATGACAACAAACACATCGAACAATATTTTGCGATCCATCCTAGATAAGGAAAAATTGTCTGGGACAAATTTCCTGGATTGGCACCGTAATCTGAGGATTGTCCTCAAGCACGATAAGAAGCTGTATGTCTTGGAGACACCAGTTCCTGAGGAGGAACCTCCTAGTTCTGCACCAAAGGCAGAAAGAGATGCTTATAAGAAGCATTTCGATGATGCCAATGAAACCGCTTGCCTCATGCTTGCTACCATGAACTCTGAGTTGCAAAAGCAACACGAGAACATGTCTGCGTTCGATATGATCGGACATCTGAAAACGCTTTACCAAGAGCAAGCAAGAAATGAGAGGTTTCAGGTTTCAAAGTCCCTTTTTAACAGCAAGTTAGCTGAGGGAGCCCCTGTAAGTCCCCATGTACTCAAGATGATTGGGTATGTGGAGAACCTTGACAGATTAGGGTTTCCCCTTGGAAAGGAACTTGCGATTGATCTGATCTTGCAATCGTTGCCAGAGAGCTTCAGTCAGTTTGTCCTGAATTTCAATATGAATGACTTGGACAAAAGTCTTCCAGAACTGCTAGGCATGTTGAGAACTGCTGAGCAGAATATGAAGACAAAAGGGAAATCCATTCTGATGGTCAGTAATGGAAAGAAACAGAACAAGAGGCCCATCAAACAGGGTGGTAGAGGGAAAGGCAAGGAAGTTGCCAAACCCAAACCCACTCCTCCTGTTTTGAAGCCTAGTGGAGGAATAGCAAAGGAGGGCACTTGCTTCCATTGCGGTAAGACCGGACATTGGAAGAGAAATTGCCCAAAGTACCTGGAAGATAAGAATAATGGAGTAGAGACTTCAAATTCAGGTATTTTTGTTATTGAAATTAATTTATCTACTTCTGCATCATGGGTATTAGATACTGGATGCGGTTCTCACATTTGTACTAATGTGCAGGGGCTAAAAAGGAGTAGAAATTTGGCAAAAGGTGAAGTTGACCTACGAGTTGGCAATGGAGCAAAGGTTGCTGCTTTAGCTGTAGGAACTTATGTTTTAACTTTACCTAGTGGTTTAATAATTCAGTTAGAGAACTGTTATTATGTACCTGCAATTAGCAGGAATATTATTTCCGTTTCTTGTTTGGACAAGTTTGGTTTTTCATTCATAATAAGGAACAATTGTTGCTCCATTTATTTGAATGATATATTCTATGCTACTGCAAAAATGAATAATGGACTATATGTCCTTGATCTTGAAATGCCAATTTATAACATTAATACTAAAAGGTTGAAACCTAATGAGTTGAATCCAACTTACCTTTGGCACTGTCGATTAGGCCACATAAATGAGAAACGCATTTCCAAACTCCATAAAGATGGACTCTTGGACTCTTTTGATTATGAATCATATGAGACATGCAGATCTTGTTTAATTGGAAAGATGACAAAGTCCCCATTCACAGGAAAAGGTGAAAGGGCTAATGATCTTTTGGCACTCATACATACTGATGTATGTGGACCACTGAACATACCAGCCAGAGGAGGTTTTCAGTACTTCATCACTTTTACTGATGACTTCAGTAGATACGGATATGTGTATTTAATGAAACACAAATCTGAGTCCTTTGAAAAGTTCAAGGAATTCAAGAATGAAGTACAAAACCAACTAGGTAAGAATATTAAAGTTCTTCGATCAGATCGAGGCGGTGAATATTTAAGCCTAGAATTTGATGACCATCTAAAAGAGTATGGGATTCTATCCCAACTTACTCCTCCTGGAACACCACAATGGAATGGTGTATCTGAGAGAAGAAATCGAACCTTGTTAGACATGGTCCGATCCATGATGAGTCACGTCGATCTTCCAAACTCCTTTTGGGGACATGCATTATTAACAGCAGCTTACACACTTAACCGTGTTCCATCCAAAAAGGTTGATAAGACACCATATGAGATATGGAGTGGTAAGAAACCACATATGTCTTACATGAAGATTTGGGGTTGCGAGGTTTACGTCAAACGACAAATTTCAACCAAGCTTGAGCCCAAATCTGACAAATGCTTATTTGTGGGGTATCCTAAAGAAACAAGAGGATATTACTTCTACAATCCTTCTGAGGGCAAAGTGTTTGTCGCTCGAACTGGAGTCTTTCTGGAAAGGGATTTTATTTCCAAAGGAAACAGTGGGAGGAAAATAGAGCTTGAAGAAATTCAAGAATCACAAAACATTGAAACACCTATGGAGGAACTAGAGCGGGAAACACAAGTAGTTGTGGAAGAGCAACCTGCTCAAGAAGAACAAGACCAGCGTAGGTCAAGCAGGATACGTCACCAACCTGAGAGATATGGATATCTCATAAGTGATCAGGGTGATGTATTACTCATGGATCAAGATGAGCCTGTGACCTACAAAGAGGCCATAACTGGTCCTGAGTCTGAGAAGTGGCTAGAAGCCATGAAATCTGAAATGGATTCCATGTACACAAACCAGGTTTGGACCTTGGTAGAACCTCCTATAGGAGTTAACCCTATAGGATGCAAGTGGGTCTTCAAGAAGAAGACTGACATGGATGGTAAGGTACATACCTATAAAGCAAGACTGGTTGCAAAAGGCTATAAACAAATTCATGGGGTTGACTATGATGAAACCTTTTCACCAGTTGCAATGCTTAAATCTGTTCGGATTTTACTTGCCATCGCTGCATATCATGATTATGAAATATGGCAGATGGATGTCAAAACTGCTTTCCTTAATGGGAATCTTCTTGAGGATGTGTACATGACACAACCTGAAGGATTTGACATACCACAAGATGCCCAAAAGATATGCAAGTTACAGCGATCAATCTATGGATTGAAGCAAGCTTCCAGAAGCTGGAATCTTCGTTTTGATGAAACCGTAAGACAATATGGATTCATCAAAAATGAAGATGAACCTTGTGTCTACAAGAAGGTTAGTGGGAGCATGATCGTGTTTCTGGTATTATATGTAGATGACATATTACTCATTGGAAACGATGTCCCTACCTTGCAACAAGTGAAGACTTGGTTAGGGAATTGTTTTTCTATGAAAGACCTAGCTGAAGCAGCCTATATATTAGGAATTAGGATCTATAGAGATAGATCACAAAAACTGCTTGGCCTAAGTCAGAGTACATACATAGATAAAGTGTTGAGACGCTTTAATATGCATGATTCCAAGAAAGGATTCATACCTATGCAACATGGTCTGTGTTTATCAAAAACACAATCCCCTTCAACTAAGGAAGAAAGGGATCGCATGAATAAGATTCCATATGCATCTGCAATAGGATCTATCATGTATGCCATGTTATGTACTCGACCAGATGTCTCGTATGCATTAAGTGCAACGAGTAGGTACCAATCTGATCCCGGTGATGCTCACTGGGTAGCTGTCAAGAATATCCTTAAGTACTTGAGAAGGACTAAGGATTCATTCTTGATATATGGAGGTCAGGAAGAGCTTGATGTAATTGGTTACACTGATGCTAGCTTCCAGACAGATAAGGATGATTTTAGATCACAATCTGGTTATGTGTTCTGTCTCAATGGTGGCGCTGTGAGCTGGAAAAGTTCAAAGCAAGAAACAGTTGCTGATTCTACAACTGAGGCCGAGTATATTGCTGCCTCAAATGCAGCAAAGGAAGCTGTTTGGATCAAGAAGTTCATTAGTGAACTTGGCATAGTCCCTAGCATTGCGGATCCCATTGGTTTATATTGTGATAACAATGGTGCTATCGCACAAGCTAAGGAGCCTAGATCTCACCAACGATCCAAACACATACTTAGGCGTTATCACCTCATTCGAGAGATAATCGATCGGGGAGATGTGAAGATATGCAGAGTACCTACACTTGACAATATCGCTGACCCATTAACAAAGCCTCTTGCGCAACAGAAGCATGATGGTCATACTAGATCTATGGGTATTAAGGGTATGCCTAATTGGCTCTAGTGCTAGTGGGAGATTGTTGGTGTAAGCCCTAGAGGCCAATACTTTTTGGTACTTGTATCGGATTATTCGTTTAATAATAAAAGGTATTTCTTTATTATGTTTGTCTTTCAGAATAATAAAGTCCCTAGAATAGTTAGTCTGTTTAATGAAATGTTAAGTGTGACTTAATCATGAGATCCCATTAAACATAAAGACATTATTCTTAAAATATCCGTAGTCAAGCTTTATTGCAAAGTGGGATAACATTAAAAGCATTGAGACTATTATGAAGATAGACTGATGATCACATCTCATGGATCATGGATAAAGAGTTATCAAGTCTTGACATAGGTATAAATATTAGGAGTAATATTTATACCGGATTGACCCGCTATGAGAATACTACATAGTATGTTATGCAAAGTGTCATAAGTTATTCTCATGGTGATAATGGTGTATTACCACCCTTCGACCTGAAACCACTATGGACCCTAGATGTAGAGTCGGGTGCTTTATTGCTGATCAAACATTATTCGTAACTGGATGATCATAAAGACAGTTGATGGGCACTCCACGAAGCATGCTGAGGGACATGAGTGTCCTAGATGGAATTTGCCAATCCTGCATAACAGGAGAAATGTCTAAGGGCCCAATATTGAACTGGACAAGGATGACACAGAGTATGCCTTGTGTTCAATATAGACATAGGGGCAAAAGGGTAATTGTACAAACATATATTATCACGAAAAAGGTTTTGTCAGATCACATGACATTTTCGTGACTTGGGTAGCAGTGATGTGTTGCTAGATACCGCTTACTGTTTATTATGTTAAATATATAATTTAATATAATTACCAACGTTACGAAATCCTACAGGGTCACACACATAAGGACAGTTTGATGAGAGATAGAGAAATCAAAGGAACACCGTAAGGTACGGTGCACTTAAGTGAAAATAGAAATTCGGATAATATAATAATAATTATTGTTATTTTATAATGGTTATAAAATAATAATAAAATAAATATATTTATTATAATAATAGTTATTATAATAATATATAATATTATTATGGATCATGTGAATTAGGGTTTTAGCCCGCAGCCCACAAGAGAGTCTATAAAAGGAACCCTTGTGATGAAGCTTTCACTTGATGCAATTTCGTTTTGATTCTCTTTTCTCACTCAAATAATTCCGTTCGTAAGCAGCTAGCACTGTGACCGGAAGCTGTTCGTGTGGACTGAGTAGAGGCGTTGCACCTCATCAACGCTTGTGATCGCTGCATCAAAGATCTGAATCGCCACAAAGAGGTAACGATTCTATCACTGACCATGCTCATTCGTGAGGATCACTAAAGGAAAATTTTTGTTTTCCGCTGCGTTTAGATCGCAATTTTCCTTCAGGCATAGGATGCGATATCCTAGCGAGCACACTAACGACTAACTTTTGTTCTCTCGCGGCTGTGCGATCGAGACTTTCCCGCTAACGACTAATTGTTATCCCTTTCTGTTGCCTGAGTGCATTTGAGACTAGATCATAGTTGTAGGTTCCCGAGCCTTAGAGACCAGTTTGTTTTCTCACTGCTGTGTGAGAGCCCCTGTTTACCCGTAGTTAGCCGAACTACGTTTGCTCTGATCTTTCATACCAGATGAAAGTACGTAGGCACAGGACGCGATGTCCTGGCGAGCAACCTTTTTCCCCGTTTAGACGTAGGAAGTCGAACTACGTTGACTCTGACTTTCCCATTGCACGAGGGAATACGTAGGCCCAGAACACCGTATGTTCTGTCGAGTCCTGTCCTTTTATTTTCTTTTCAGACCAGCCATTAGCGTAGATAGATAACACACCCTTTTACCTATAAACACCAAGCGTGGATCCCATCGAGTACGATGGACGTGAGGGGTGCTAATACCTTCCCCTTGCGTAACCGACTCCCGAATCCAGGTTTTGGTTGCGATGACCATACCTTTTCCCGTCTTTGCGAGGTTTACTTCGAGCGTTTCCTTTCCCGCTCTGAGGGATAAATAACGCACGGTGGCGACTCTCCTGTCAAGCCGGCGCCGATTTTCGCAGTAGCGACAATAGTGCCTTCCTCAGGAAAGTACCATGAACTTCCTTCAAACTTCAGGATCTCAAACCTCACAGACAGGGAACAAGCCAAGCTCTGGGTCTCTGAATCTTGATCTACAATCTTCTCTTCCTCATGCTCTCCAACAAGGTCTTCAAGACAGCACAAGCCCCTCAACAAATTCCCCACAACAAACTCCAGATATGAACAGATAACCACAGGACAGACAAAATCAATAGTCAACTTCAGAAAATACCTAAAAATACTAAACCAAGGGGGAAAAAATCTAACAATTATTCACAAGGGTCTTCAACATCTACCCATAACATCCACATAGGCCTCTACCTAAAAATCAAGACAAAACTTATTCAAAGAAAGTGAATTCCTTCACCTAGGCACAACCTAAACCCTAATTAGGATACCCTAAATCTACCCTAATTAAACTAATCAAAATTTAATTCTAAAATTCTAGAATAAATCCTATGGGGAACTATGATTCATCATCTAATTGCACAAAAAAGAATGGATAAAAAAACCTAAGGGAAGGTCCTAAAATAATTCTTGCAAAATCATGTATCAACTAAAAGAAAGAAAATATACTATATTAAGGAAAATACCACTAAAAATTCTACATAAAAAAATAAAATTCCATTTTATTTTTATATTTTTCTACACAAAATTATCTAATCATAGAAAAAAGAATGACCAAAAAAGAGTTATTTATCAATTTTTTATGAATTTTCTAAAACAGAAAAATATTAAAAGAAAATAAAAGAAATTAAAACAATTAAAAGGGAGGGGGGGTGTGATGAGTAAGGCGCGCCAGTTAAATTCCAGTGGGCCAGCAAACGGGAGGGGCGAATATTAATTTTCCTAAGCCCAAGCGATGTTTTCAGAATTAAAAAAAACAATAAAACTAAGTGAATGCGTTGGGGGTGTAGCAAGCAGGGTAATCATGTGCAGAATCTCATTGGGCTTGGTGTGGGTGTGTCAATAGCAACCAATGTATTAAGCCCGCCCGTTTCAATTAATGAAACGGCGCGTTTTGGCTTCTCAATCTTCCCTCCAATTCTGAGTACGAACTCCAACCGCACGATGAGCTTTGAAGTCAAAAGTCTTTCATAGAAACGGATGGCCACGATTATATCTTCAACCTTGTGACAAGAAGCTAGGGTTTACACATTCCATGGAAGCCATGCACGTACACACTTCCTCTTCTCTGTTCTCCTTCCACAATCCATGAAACACCACGATCCAAACATGAAAATCACTCCAAATTTTGTCCTCTACAAGATTATAGCAGTAGTTTGTTCTGAAATTCAGTGTATCACTCAAACCGATCGAGACAAGTTCTGGCCACCATGAAAATACACTGCAACCTATCCTCCAGATTCTTAATCAAACCTATACTAATCTAAACTACGCTTCACGTGGATTATTCTGCACTAACAACCTAAGATTATCATGGCCTATCCTAAGAGTTCTAAGTCAAACCAGTTCTAACAACCTGCTATGAACTATCACTAAACTACTCCTAATTAACCAGAAATGCTCTACTAACATCCTACATCATTATTATACTAACAAACTAATGTAAATCTATCTATATCAAGCAAGTGGAAGTAATTTGCACCTGGAGCAAAATCTTGTGGATGATGATGAAATTCGTGGATCTGAGAGCCTTGATGCTTGGATCTGGATCTACTCTTGCTATATTTGATTCTGTATGCAGCACCTTGATGAATTTGGCCTTGGATCTTGAGTTCCAATGGAAATTGCAATTTGAATGTTGTTGATGAAAGTGCACGAAATTGAGTAATAACTACCAAGAACTTGATTGAATCCTACTCCATGATGATGATTGAGTATGATGAAAACAAAAATTGGTGATGATTGATGAAGAATTCGTGGAATTGAAATGAATTTGCAAATTGGAGGATGAGAGAAAAATGAGAGAATTTGGTGGAGTTTTTGCACAAATCAGGATTCAACCCTTGCTCAATTCTGATTTCATGAATATATAGTGCTCAAATGAACCTTCTAGAACCATCTTGCAACTTCCCTTGCATTCCAAATTGAATCCATTTTGGTTATGTTTCTTCAAATGCAAGTAACCATAAATAACTTTTCTTTTTCCTTCTAAACTCAAAAAAGTGATTGAACCATCGTCTTTGACATGTCTTTTGGACCCAAAATCATATATTGGAAGTCCCCATTTGCATTTATAAATCTCTCAAACCATTTTTCACTTTGACTTTATTTAAGTTATAAGCCATTTTAGTTCAAATTTGACCAATCATGCAACTTCATGTTATGAGCTTTTCCAACAATTTGTGACCTTCTTTCTAGACTTAAAATCACATTTTGAACAACTTTCATGTTTTGAGTTTTTCCATTTGAGGCTTGGAAATAGGAGTTTTAGGCATTGGCTAAAATGACCTATAACTGACAAATGACCAAAATACCCCTGTCTTGTTCAAACCATAAGTTGAGTTCCACAAATCCAATCAAGGACTTCTACCACTCAAATTAAAGCTAAGAAGATGTTCTTCAACATTCATGTTGACCAAGAAATCATAGGAATCCTCCTACTAGGGCAAAAGTTGTCTGCAAGTTGGGTGACTTTCAAGGACCCAGATTCACACACCTCTGCTGACCTGTAATTTGTCAAAACCATATCTTGAGCTCTGTAACTCCTATCAAGGACTTCCACCACTCAAATTAAAGCTTAGAACAAGCTCTACAACATTCATGTTATGGGGAAGGTGAGATATCAATCACATCTTGAGCTAAAACTGCCTGGAAGATAGGGATCAAATTAGGGTTTTTCACTGACAATCCTTGGGGACCCTGACTTGAAACTTCTCAAACTCCTCACTCATGATGAGTTGGCCTAGGAATCATCTTTATATCCTCTCTATGCATCATTCCATGATCTCATGGCCCTTGGATTGGGTCTCAACCTTTCCCAAATCTTTAGTTACCCTAGGGTTGACCCAGTCAAAACCCTAATTCATCATTCATGGTTGAATCTTCTGAATTCTTGCATAATGACTTCTCTGGGCTTCATGAAGGCTATAAAGACATCTCATAGGCTTTCGTAAAACATCAAGTTCATTCTCAAAGTCTCAGAACCATCTGAGGGGCACCCACAACTCTCAAGCTATGAAGCACACAGCCCTGGTTTCCCACCACTTCTTCTGAGGATCTCTTGAACTTTCTGAGGAAGGTATCCACTTTCCAACACTCAATGAATAAATAATTGTTGGTCAAATTTTGGGGTGCAACAGCTGATCAGAAGTAATACTCATCAGAAGTTAATATGTGTTGTTGTATGTTAAATCCTTGTTAAAATGCTTAACAACAGTAAGGACAAGTTCAAGAAACTTATGAAAGATAAACTAGTTCTTTTGAACATAAGGTTCATCTACTCCAATAAAAAGGTTAACCAGTGAAGTGTTCTTTCATTCTGATAATCTTTTTAGAGTTGCTCATCTCAGGGGGAGCTTTGTGCTTCTTTCTGATATATGTTTTGGTGATTACCCGACAAAAATTATTCATCAAAATACAGTGTTCTGTCATCATAAAAAATGGGGAGATTGTTAGAACAAGATTTGGTTCTGCATCTATATATCTAAGTTTTGATGATAACAAGTCAGTATTTGTGTGATAACAATTTTGGTACCCTAACGGTTTGTTATTGTGTATCTTAAGCAAACAACTTTGATTCTAACTCTTGAACGCGAAACATTACAAGTTTCTAAATATATTGATCTAAATCGCTTCTGCTCAAACTCACAGATGAGAAGCTTCTAAGAAAACTGTATGTTGCTGCTGCAACGTTCTCTTGGTTCTTTCTTCTAACGTGTGACTCTGATCAATTCACTTCTGAAGACTGCTCAAGTTTCCGAAGATTAAATTCTGAAGGTTCTAAAAACTCTAAAGAATCTCAAGTCAGATATTGATGTGATCAAGCTTCTGATTGATGATTGAAGCTTCTAAACTCAAGAAAAATCAACTCTTCTAACTCATGCTTCAAACAACAATTTATCCAGAAGTTACTGAAGAATAGAAAATAAGAACGAGTTTATACGTGGGAAAAATAGTACATGGTATAAACTAATATTCCTTTCACTAAGCAGATTTCATGGAGTAAGGAATTTAGGTAGTACGATTCTTGTCCCCTCCGTATCAAGCCGTTACTCAATTCGCCAGCTCATTCATGAAGAATACCAGATCTACCCTTCAACAAATATTTTTTACTAGCTATATAAAGACTTGAAAACTTGAAGAATTATAGCATGCAAGTAAGTAAGCAAGCAAGCGAAATAATGAAGAAATTTTTACAAGATTATTGTCTAAATTTGTGCAGAATTTTCTTTAAGTGTATTGTGCTTTTAACTTGTTTATACCTGCTTGTGTAGAAGAAATATCTGTAAACATGACTTTTTAATCAATATGTTGTTTGTATTTCCTTAAGGGACTAGTAAGATCAGAATCCTTGAGAAGACATAGACTGTGTGTATTTGTAGTTTGTCAGTCACCAACGATTGCCAGTGCAGTTGTAATTAAACTGTTGTTTGTATTTCCTTAAGGGGCCAGTTAGGTCAGAATCCTTGAGAAGACATAAACTATGTGTCTTTGTGGTTTGTTAGTCACCAGCGGTTGCTAGTGCAGTTGTAATCAAACTGTTATTTGTATTTTTTGAAGGGACCAGTTAAGTTAGAATCCTTGAGAAGACATATATTGTGTGTCTTTGTGGTTTGTTAGTCATCAGCAGTTGCTAGTGCAGTTGTAATCAGTTGATTATAGTGGATTACGTTCTTGGGTATAAGGCGAAATCACCTTGGCGGGTGGACTGGATTAACTTCGAGATTTTCAAGTGAACCAGTATAAAAATCGAAGTGTATTTCTCTTTGTTGTTTGTTAGTGGTGATTTTTATTGAGTGAGTAAAAATCTATTGTTTTTTAAAATCACAATTCAAACCCCCAATTTCTTGTGTTTTTCTCACCTTCAAATCTCAACCTACATAATACAGCAAGACCTCCTGCCATTAATGAGGATCCTATATACACCAAAGTTTTCCATGTTTGCCATTATCACCGCAGGGAAAATCTCATTTGGGATTTCCCCCACCTTTCATCATCCCGGAACCCAAGGAAATGTAATTTTGGCTTCCCGTTAGGAGTTTTTTGCTTCCTCTTTGGTGATTGTCATTAACTCAACGACCCTCCGCTTCATAGTCTCTTTAGAAGTGTTTTTTTTTCAATGGGGGAGCCCCTTGTAATGGAAGCGATATATTGTTTCCATTTTTTTTATCTTCCTCTTCCTCACCACTACTATCTTTCTTCACTTGACTTTGTTTACAACTTCAATAGTTTTCTTGGGGGATGCATTCTATGGAAGAGATGATCGTTTCTTCTTTGATGATTCATCATGTTCCATTTGATCATTATTTGGATATCGGTCGTCTCTTTGACCTCCTTCTCGGGTATACCCATTAAGCGTCCCTTTTTGATCAATTTTTCAATTGCATCCTTCAGGTGGACGTTGTAACACCCTTATAAACCCCAAGGAAAATATATGAATTTAATCAGAGTAAATTTTCATGCATTCACAAAAAGGTGTCACACATAATTTCAAAACATCAAAACACCTGTCATGCTCATAAACACTTCAATAATTAATCATGCCTTTTCAAGATTTCACTTGCATGTAGCAGCGGATTCAATTATATAATAATTTTCATAAAGAAACATTTGCGTATATCACGTAAACCAACATCGTTTAAGGGCTAAGGCCAACATCATAATATTCCAATGAATATAAACACGTTTATATAGTACATAATGTATATCTTAAACACAACCCAAGCGATCCCAGTGTTACATGACCAGAGCATGACTCGACCCAACATAAGTCATGTACAATCATATATTTATATAGGCAAATATGGACAATCATCAAACATATCCATAATTCTCAATTACACAAGTCATGTACATACACCTATGCATAACTTCATACAATAATCATATATTCATTCCATGAGACTCAATGCAACTCATGCCATGTGGTACCAACACTTGTTATCATTTTTCGGTTTTTACACTTAAACCGGGTCCACTCTTCTAGACTGATAACAACAAAAGCCCGTCCTCTAAGCTTTCAAACCCACTCTTCTAGGCTTGGGACAAGTCACTAGTATCCACGAAACTAGAAAGCATTGCCTCTTGACTAAATGATGCATATGCAATCAACATCCAAATGCACTTAAAACCGTTCTCGCATCTTAATCTCATGCATTCAAATAATTCATCACTCAAGAATTATAACATGATTGCACACACAACATATTCATATTCAATAACATCATATTCATCAAGCAATGTACACATATTCATAATATGTTCTCATGCATTATTCACAACATTGCATACAAACAATATGCATTCATAATTCAATATCATCATCACATTTCAAGCAATGCACACATATTCACAATATGTTCTCATGCATTCTTCACATACAATCTCATACAATTATTATGCACACATATTCAATATCCTCACCACATTTCAAGCAATACACACATATTCACAATATATTCTCATGCATTCTTCACAACATCGTGCCAACGGCAACAAACACAATCACGACCATCATGCACTTTTAATCAAGTTAAACAATGCATTATATTTGTCAAAAGACCACAATTCATAATCTAGGATTCACGCCATACGGCTACCCACAGCATAACATATAACAACACACAAGCTACACATTATATATTGAAAGCATACAATATGATAACACATCAAACGCACTTGTTCATGACGGTAAAAGTCGACATAATGACACGTTTCAAATATTCTGCTATAATTGGATCATACACTGATATCAAAACCATTTTTCCTAGAAAGAACATCTCTTTAGATTTCCAACGCTTCGAACGGGGACTAAAACCGACTTACGGATCAACGTATATGGTTAATCGGTTAACGTATATGGTTAATCGCTCCAAAAACTCAGTTTTTAGGCCAAAAACTCAGTTTTTTGGCCATAACACTGTGTTAATCGGTTAACCCATATGGTTAACCGGTTAACACCTAAAAAACATGGAAAAACAGATACGGGTTTGCACCAAAACCCCCCAAAACCCGATCGATTCAATTATTTTCTCCCGACTAAATACCTACTCATTATTACCAATCATATAGTAAGATTTTAGGATCATAAAATGCAAATTCTACGACTTTCGATTTTCATCCAAAATCTTAACCTCCAATTATCCAAAAATATCAAAACTCACAAACTCAACCAAATTCGATCAAACGAAGTCCAATAATCACGGCTAAGCATTACCCGACTAAACTATGAAATTTATTTTCGATTCTAACCGTTCAAGACTCGATTCTAACCGATTAAACCTCTTTTATGCCCTAGAATGGAAAATGGTAGAAACTCTCCAACAATCTCAATCAACCAATAAACACATACATAATCATAAACATTGATAGAATAACAACATTTCACACCCTTACCTTGATTAAATCGGAGCTAGAAGTTGTTCTTGAGCTTTTCCAAGTTTTTCTTTCTTCTCCCTCTCTTTTCTCCTCTTTCTCCTTCTTTCTCTATTCTTTCTCTTATGTTTCTATCTCTTTTCTTTTCTCCTAAATTTCCCTTATATATCCTTCTCTTCTATTTTCTTTCCATCATAATTCTTCCCTCAAAAATATCTATCAATTCATTTAATTAATCATCCAATAATTCCAATAATTAAAATAATCCAAATAAATCAATTAATTAATATGAATAATTAATTATTGAAATTTGGGCTGTTACAACCCTCCCCCACTTTAGGGATTTTTATCCTCGAAAATGTTACCTGATTCAAACAACTCTGAATACAACTCTCGTATCCCAATCTCCCAAATCCAACTTCCTCTAGTTGGTCCTCCCAACTACCTCCATCAAAGGAATCCCCTTACCTCAAAGTTGCTTCTCGTTCATCAACCTGAACTAGCAATGCCTTAATAGACAAATCCTCTCTCACTTGTACACCATCCCTCTGAATCAATGCACTTCCTCAACTTAGACACCTGAACACATCATGAAATTCCCATAAGCGACAACGGTAAAACAGTCTAACATGTTATTTTCTTCATGCTTCCGCTGTGCCACTCTGATACAGATCAACAAAACACAGTGTGCTTCCGAGACCTCAAGCTCGACCAACACCAGTTACCTTTGTAACTCTCAAAACACGTCCTTTCTTGGATCCTGTTGATCTTTCTAGTCGTTTCTTGCACAATCTCAAGTCCAAGTACAACACTCTCGCCTGACACACATCAACACAAAGGATTCCTACACCTCTTACCGTACAAAGCCTCATACGGTGTCATTCCGATACTAGAATGATCATTGTATTTACAGGTAATCCAATCAACGATAATTAACTATCCCACGATCCACCTTGATCCAACACACAAGCTCTCCACAAATCCTTTACATGCTGGATAGTTCTCTTTGTCTGCCCATCCATCCACGGATGCTAGACAGAGTTCAACATCAACATGGCACCCAAAGCGTCTGCAACTCTCCCAAAATCTCAATGAAAACTCATATTCCCATCTGACACAATATTCGACGACATCCCATACAACCTCATCACTTCACCGATATACATCTCAGCTAGCTTCAACATAGAATGATTAATCTTCCTTGTCAGGAAAAGAGCCAATCTAGTCATTCTATCCAGAATCACCCAAGTAAAATCATATCCCTCAAATTCTCTAGAAAACCCAACACAAAATCCATGGGAATACTATCCGATTTCTACTCTGGAATATTCAACGGTTGCATCGGACCCAACGGTCTCTGACGTTCAAACTTCGACTTTCAACAAGTCTAATCAGCATATACATCCTCAACCACTTCTCTCTCCATCTATGGTCACCAAAACAATTTCTCAAATTCGGTCACATCCTCATAGTACCTGGATGGATACTCAATCTATCTCAATGTTCTTCTTCCAGAGTACTCTTATCCAACTCACACTATTTGGAACACACCCTCCATCACGACATCTCATAGTACCATTCCCATCAATCCGAAAATCAGCTCTTCGACTTTAATTCATAAAGTTCAATCAATCTATTAACTCAAATTAGAATTCCTACCTCCTCGCATCTCATCAAGAATACCAATAGTCGGTCTCAATATACAAAGCTCAACTCCATAAGAAGTCTCTTCACAGACCAAACTCATATCCTGAATTTGCTTAATCAGTCCCTACTTCATTACCATCATCATCGGTATATGCAAAAATTTCCAATTCGATACCTCAGCTACCACGTTGTCTCACCCGAATGGGAATTCGACCAAAACCATACTCCTCCAGAAATCCCAATTATTTCCTCTGCCTCATATTCAACTCTTTCAAATCAACAAATACCTTAAGTTCTTAAGATCACCAACCATCTCAAATCTCAACTAAACAATTGAGGCCTCCAAACTCCGGCACAGACACACAACAACCAATTATAAATCACTTGTCAGATAATTCCCTTTTATGTACTTTAAGTTTCCTTACAGCATAACTAAAACTCACTGGTGTTGCACTTAACATAGCTCTCAATCATATCAACAAGGCATCGCAAAACACAACAATTAATTCTTTCGGATTCGGTAAAACCAACATGCGAGCTGTTGACAGCTCTCCCCAAAACTCTTTGAACTTTCTTCGCAGTGGCATATAACTGCTTCCTCTCCAACACTGATAACTCAAGTTCCTGATGCTCAACATAATCCCCTATACTCTTCGAATATATCAAAATATCATCGGTTAACTCAACCACAACTTATCCATACTTCGTTCTAGAAGCAGTCTTCTGAATATCCTCAGCCTTCATATGAATCTGATGATACTCAGATCTCAGATCTATCTTACTAAAGACACTCGCACCAATCAATTGATCCATCAAATCATCAATCCTAGGAAGTGGATACTTATTCTTGATAGTCATCTTATTCAATCGTCTTTAGTCCACACAAAGTCTCATAGAACTTTCTTTCTTCTTAACCAACAAAACTGGTGCACCCCACGGTGACCCACTCAAACGAATAAACCTCTTCTCAAGTAGATCTTCAAGTTGACTCTTCAACTCTTGAAATGTTTAAAGACCTAATTATACCAATATTGTATCCCACATCTTACTCCCTTTAATAATTACCAGAAGCCACTAACCACCCTTACATACTTGACCTCATAATCTGTTGTCGTAGCACACACGCCAGACACAAGTCTCAAAACTACTCAATTAGTTTAATTCCTTAACTATCCAAATAGACACGTAATGCGGAGCTCTCAATATCGGTCTAGTTCCCGTAACTAAGTCGATCACAACTTCACTCCACGTCCTGGCTGTAACTCACTATCTTGTCCGGATAACTTCCAGACACCCACAATTAATCGGCAAACCGCCAACTTCAACACTCAAAATTTCTATCAAAATTAAACATCTCAACACTATCCTGCCCTGACTTATCAAAACAATTCTTAAGCACTTGGATTCACTCCAAACAATTCACTGCTCACGCCATCTAAGCTCGCAAGACACGTCTATCTCATCCAACACAATCCCAACTACTATCAACAAGAGATTAAGGATAATCAGTTCCTCAATTTATCAATAGACAACTGCAATCATGATGGGGCATAAACCATCTTTACCAAACTATAAGAGCGTTCAACCACACACTAAACTACAATTTCACACTTGCAGCATCCTGGAAAAGCACAAGCCTCTCCCCCACTTATTGCAATCACACTCCTGCAGACAAGGTTTAGAACAACAAACGCGTATCGACAGTGTTTTTACACACATGTCGCATACAAGGGAACAAACGACATTAGACAACTTGGTCGGATGGACCGACCTGCTCTGATACCACTAATGTAACACCCTTATAAACCCCACAGAAAATATATGAATTTAATCAGAGTAAATTTTCATGCATTCACAAAAGGGTGTCACACATAATTTCAAAACATCAAAACACCTGTCATGCTCATAAACACTTCAATAATTAATCATGCCTTTTCAAGATTTCACTTGCATGTAGCAGCTGATTCAATTATATAATAATTTTCATAAAGAAACATTTGTGTATATCACGTAAACCAACATCGTTTAAGCGCTAAGGCCAACATCATAATATTCCAATGAATATAAACACGTTTATAGAGTACATAATGTATATCTTAAACACAACCCAAGCGATCCCAGTGTTACATGACCAGAGCATGACTCGACCCAACATAATTAAATCACTAAACAACTACATCAATATCAACCTCGTAACTACAAGCAGTACTACTCCTTGATACCTGCACGATGTCATGTAGGACATCATTCCAGTAGAAGGGTGAGAAATATTATCATAATAACAATGCATATAATCATATATAAAATGCATAAGCAAAGGATACATATATTCCACATTTTCTCACCACAATTCATTGTAATCATAATGTATATGTAAACAAACATGGATAATTACCAAGCATATTCATCATGCACATATCCATGAATCTCAACATTCCACATAAACATACACATATTATGTTTACTCACCAATTCATAATTACACATTCACAATTCTCAGGTCAACAATTCATGCTCATAAGCATACTTTCATACAATAATCAGATATTCACAACTCTCAATTACACAAGTAATGCACATACGCATGTTCCACAATTCTCACCATACTTCATCATATACTTCACAAAGCTTACATATATTTATATAGGCAAATATGGACAATCATCAAACATATCCATAATTCTCAATTACACAAGTCATGTACATACACCTATGCATAACTTCATACAACAATCATATATTCATTCCATGAGACTCAATGCAACTCAATGCAACTCATGTCATGTGGTACCAACACTTGTTATCATTTTTCGGTTTTTACACTTAAACCGGGTCCACTCTTCTAGACCAATAACAACAAAAGCTCGTCCTCTAAGCTTTCAAACCCACTCTTTTAGGCTTGGGACAAGTCACTAGTCTCCACGAAACTAGCAAACATTGCCTCTTGACTAAATGATGCATATGCAATCAACATCCAAATGCACTTAAGACCGTTCTCGCATCTTAATCTCATGCATTCAAATAATTCATCACTCAAGAATTATAACATGATTGCACACACAACATATTCATATTCAATAACATCATATTCATCAAGCAATGCGCACATATTCACAATATGTTCTCATGCATTATTCACAACATCACATACAAACAATATGCATTCATAATTCAATATCATCATCACATTTCAAGCAATGCACACATATTCACAATATGTTCTCATGCATTCTTCACATACAATCGCATGCAATTATTATGCACACATATTCAATATCCTCACCACATTTCAAGCAATGCACACATATTCACAATATGTTCTCATGCATTCTTCACAACATCGTGCCAACGACAACGAACACAATCACGACCATTATGCACTTTTAATCAAGTTAAACAATGCATTATATTTGTCAAAAGACCATAACTCATAATCTAGGATTCACGCTATATGGCTTCCCACAACATAATATATAACAACACACAAGCTACACATTATATATCGAAAGCATACAGTATGATAACACATCAAACGCACCCGTTCATGACGGTAAAAGTTGACAAAATGACACGTTTCAAATATTCTGCTATAATTGGATCATACACTAACATAAAAACCATTTTCCTAGAAAGAACATCTCTTTAGCTTTCCAACGCTTCGAACGGGGACTAAAACCGACTTACGGATCAAAAGATATGAATTTTTGAAGTTTTGAAAAAATAATATTTTTCTCACACTTACAGTGTTAATCGGTTAACGTATATGGTTAACCGCTCCAAAAACTCAGTTTTTAGGCCAAAAACTCAGTTTTTTAGGCCATAACACTGTGTTAATCGGTTAACGTATATGGTTAACTGGTTAACACCTAAAAAACTTGGAAAAACAGCTACGGGTTTGCACCAAAAACCCGATCGATTCAATTATTTTCTCCCGACTAAATACCTACTCATCATTACCAATCATATAGTAAGATTTTAGGATCATAAAATGCAAATTCTACGACTTTCGATTTTCATCCAAAATCTTAACCTCCAATTATCCAAAAATATCAAAACTCACAAACTCAACCAAATTCGATCAAACGAAGTCCAATAACCACGGCTAAGCATTACCCGACTAAACTACGAAATTTATTTTCGATTCTAACCGTTCAAGACTCGATTCTAACCGATTAAACCTCTTTTATGCCCTAGAATGGAAAATGGTAGAAACTCTCCAACAATCTCAATCAACCAATAAACACATACATAATCATAAACATTGATAGAATAACAACATTTCACACCCTTACCTTGATTAAATCGGAGCTAGAAGTTGTTCTTGAGCTTTTCCAAGTTTTTCCTTCTTCTCCCTCTCTTTTCTCCTCTTTCTCCTTCTTTCTCTATTCTTTCTCTTATGTTTCTATCTCTTTTCTTTTCTCCTAAATTTCCCTTATATATCCTTTTCTTCTATTTTCTTTCCATCATAATTCTTCCCTCAAAAATATCTATCAATTTATTTAATTAATCATCCAATATTTCCAATAATTAAAATAATCTAAATAAATCAATTAATTAATATGAATAATTAATTATTGAAAATTGGGCTGTTATAGACGCATTCATTAGTGACGTGGTCGTGGATTTTGTGGAAGTTGTAGTATTTTGAGTTTTTTTGTCCCAATTGTCTCTCTAACTAGATAGGGGTTATTGATCTCATCTTCTTTGAACTTAGTGTTTTCACATTATGACCAAAATTTCTCCCTCGATGTGTTTTAAGGAATGTATGTAAAAAATATGGCACGGGGTTTTCCACTATCCATCATCTTTGCGATGATTACTATTTTTTTCTGGTTTCTATCCGTATCCGAGGTTTCTTGTCCCTTGGGGCTTCTGTTCAGCTAAGAGCTATTCTTCGTAGTTGATATAGGGTTGGACCATATTCAACATGTCATTTAAGGTGCAAGCTCCTTTCATCCATATTTTTTCTAAGAACATGCAATTTAACTTCAGTCCCTTTTTAAATATCCAACGTTTTAATATGTCATATGTACCGCTTTCTTCCACTGCCACCTTGGTGAATCAATCAATGTACTCCTATAGAGTCTCTTTCTTCTTCTGCATGATCCTGCTGAGTGCAACCATAATGGTGGATTGCCACTTTTGAGGGTTAAATGAGTAATGAACATGTTGCACAGTTCCTTCCAATCTATGCTCCAATTTGGGAGAGTTTTAAACCAGGTCATAACAACTCCCTTAAGGGTTAATACAAAGAGTTTGCACTTCATAGATCCGTAAGTATTGTAATATCAATATTTTTCGAATGTTCGACGTGTTCATCTAGATCCTCTATACCTTCATAACTTTCTAGCTTAGGGGTCTTCTCAAGGGACATCAGGATCTCGTTGTCAAGAATGCATATAAAGAATAAGCTCCTCTTTTGTTCAGAGGTTGAAGCATATGCATTGTACCTCTCTCTTCTTTGGGAGTGGTGTGCTGGTAAGCTATAAGGACAAGGAATCTCTGGCGGAGTATGATTGTCACTTCTCCTTCCAAGTTCGGATGAAGAAATGCAATGTCTTCTTTTTCAATTACGACTCGGTGTCTTTGAAATTAATATGTGTTGTGAGGCTATATCTATTAGAGTCGACAACGATATGACTCATTGGTTGTTGCGCGAAGCCCCCTCACGCATGGTGCTAGTTCTTGAAGGAACACACTATATATTCTTTTTAATTATGGGCATCTTATCCACCAAGGCTTAATAGTTTTGTTGTTATACCATGTTATAAACATTATTCAGAAGGTCAACAACTCATTGCATGCTTAGGCTAGCTTGAAGTTGTTGAATATTTGAGAACATATCTTTCCAAGCATTAATGATTGTGACAGAGGTTGCTGCAAATATTGGCCTAGGCAAAGCTCTTGTAGAGGTTGGAAAAACATAAGGGCTTAAAAGGTTCCCCAACTAGCTCTTGGAGGACAAGATCTTGTTGCACAAGAACAAACAAAAAGGTCGCTAAAATGGAATCATCCTCTACTAAAGGATGAGGTGAAACCTTGTTAGCTTTAGAGGCTATAGCAACGATGTGATGTTGAGCGACACACCTAGTAACCTTCGACGTCACCATGGCTTTACAAGCTCAATATATAATTTATTCGAGAAAGAGACCAGTGTTTCATGAGAAGAGGATCAAAGATATGTCTTTCAGTGAAGAGGCAGTGATTTTCGTAGAAAAGTGGCAGGAATCAATTGTTGATTCCCATGAACAATGTCAATATTCTAGTCGAACTCAAGTCTGCGCTACTATGACTATAAGATATTGTCTGCTTTGAGTGTAAGAACTCTCACATCTTTGTCTTTTAAAAAATACTCTTCGTTAAATTGAGGTGTATGAGTGTTGTATATAAATTATTCTTAATTTTACCTCAAAAACAATATGAAACTATTTTATTCGGTCAAAATATAATTGAAACTTATAAAATTATAAATATCCTTATTAGGTACCATTATAAATATGAATTTACACATAATACTCTTTTATTTATTCCTTCCTTATGTTCATTCTTCTTTAATTTCTATATATTTTACTATTAATTATAAATGTTAATTTAGATAATAAACTTAATTTATTATTGTGAGTCTAAATTAAATATGACTGGCTATATTTTTTCAATATATACAAATTTAGGGCACATTTGTTTTAGTTTTTTTTTAAAAAAGATTTTATATAATATCACATGATTTTGTGTAAAAAATATTTATAATGTTTTTTTAATAAAAATTTAAAATGAAAATTTGGTTTGAATAGTTTTTTTTTTCTTTCAAAATGGTAGTTTAAGTATTTTATCATTTTATTAAGTTTTCTTTAGAAATATTAAAATTTTAAAAAATTACTTAATTTTAAAATTATTCTAAATAAATTTTAAAATACAACTTTTTAAAAAATTGTGATTTCGATTATGTTTTGGTCTTTAATAATGTATTACATTTATGTTATAAGATATTCAAAATTTTCTTTTAATTTGAAAAAAAAAATTTTAAAAATTTGTAATATTTTTAATTTTTTTTTATAAAAATCATTTAATTTTTTTTTTTAAAAATTAAAACAAACCTCCTCTTAACCGGTATGTAATACATTTTACATATTAAAGATATCACAATAAAATTGTTTTTCACATTTAATAGAATTATATCAGTATTTTAAAAATAAACATGTGATTTATCTGATAGACATTGTTATTTGGCAATATAAAAATATTTTTATTATTTTCTCTACATTTTAAAAGGCATACAGATACAAAAAGACAAAGATTATTTAAGTCAAAACAAATTTGAGTTTGATTGCTCTTACAAACTATCAAAGTTAGTTAGGCCATAAGAGCCCATCAATTTAGGGTCAGATAGCACATTTTTAAGAGCTCTAATTGTTACATTGAAAGAAAAGAAAGTGAAAAATTAAAATTAACCGAAGTGAAAAATTATAAACTTTTATATAATACATAATTTAAATTTACATAAATATTGGATGGAGCAAGCAGGGTTTTGGTGTGTCCTTTGGTAAGCCCTTTCTCGCTCGTTCTTCGATTGCTATCCGTTGTTAGTTCATTCATTCTCCCACACTCTTCCCCTCCAACGTTCTCAAAAACCACCATCATTCATTCAACAACCCAAACACTTTCCCCTTTTTTCTAACGCCAAAGGTAAACAAATACACTTTCCCTTCAATTTCCCCTTACGATTTCTACGAGGTTCTACTTTCTTTCCAAATTGCATCGCTACTGTTGTTTTATATTAACTACCATTCTTATTGCCATAGAATCAACTTGAGTTTTATTCTACTTGAATTTGATTAACACAATAGGATATGTATGTAATCTTATCTTTTAGTGGTGTTTTGCTAGAAAAAATGGTGTTACCTTGCTTGGGATAAATTTGCATTGTAGACATGACTTTATTTAAACTAATTGCGCACTGTTTTAGGGTTGACGATGAATAAATTTGTGAAGAATTTGTTTTGTTCCGTCCTGAAATTTCCAAACAATGGAATGGAATCTTCATTCCGTTACATTTCACTCCGCTTTGCTTCATTCTGTTCCGTTCATTTTATGATATCCGAACATAAGGATTAATTAAACTGGACTTCACAACTTTAGGGGCTACTTGTTCTTTTCGTATAGTCGAGGGACTAAGTAGGAGAGACGGTGTTAGTTTGGGGAGTAAATTGAGGGTTTGCTCAATGTATAACTACTCTGTATTTATATGTGTTTACTTGATGTTATTCTCTTTGTCCTGGGTTGTTCATTGGTTCTCTTGTGTGTTTGAATTTTATAGCTTCCAGCTGCAATCTCTGTTCTCATCGGGCAAAATCAGATAGACTCTTATTTTCTGGATATTTTTTATAACAATGATTGTATCTGGGTTGAGTGGTACGCTCTCAAGATGCCCCCAATTACCTCCTCGTTGCCTAGAATCACGCCGTGTTCGGGTCAGACCTTTTTCCGTGGCTACTAGATGTATACAAGGGACTACATTTCCCGGAGTTGAAAGGTCTGCCTTATTAATCATTACCTCTTGAACTTAGAACTTGATGCAAGGTTCATGTTTTGTTGAATGGTTAATAATTCATTATTCTCCTCATCTTGTCAATTTACAGAACAAGTTTTTCATCTCCTAGAATAAAATGCAATAGACAACAGGTTCAATTAGTTAGAAGTGCCACGGACGCTTCATTTGGTGATACGTCAAATGATTCTACGGGTAACTTTTCTATCTTGTTGAAGCTCAATTTTGATATTTCATGATACATAAAATTTCATTGCAAGATCAGGATCTAGTAAAACTGGGGTTTAAGTTAAATAGTACTAGCACCTACGTTATTCTGAAACAATAGGTATCGTAAAAATAAACTAAACTTGAAAATGATTATGTGAACATTATGGATGCTAGACTACATTTTTTGCTGGTGGTCTTGCTCATTGGTTTGCTGA
Organism: Lathyrus sativus; assembly: GCA_963859935.3. NCBI lineage: Eukaryota > Viridiplantae > Streptophyta > Magnoliopsida > Fabales > Fabaceae > Lathyrus > Lathyrus sativus. The sequence goes on along the minus strand of OZ012738.1, from coordinate 451,091,056 downwards.
GTTGAAGGCATCTCTTCCTCTTCATATCAGTGTTATCAAATTGCGGCACCATGGCTGACATGGCGGATATACATGGCGGTTTTTTGGCTCGCTGCAATAGTAGATATCAGCTCATATTGCGTGTTTTTCCTCCATAATCCGCTATAACGACACTGCAAAGCGGCCGTTATGGCGGGATTTTGGCTCTCCGCCATGCACCACCATCTGCCATCAACAACACTGCTTCATATTGCTTGAGCACATCATTCATAATTGTTGGTGTCTGAGAAGTGAACTAAAATACAGCAAAAATTGAATGATGCATTACAAGCTCAATAGAGCAAGGGGCTAAACCATAAGGAGTTCCAAGGAGGAAATTGTTTCAGTTTAGTTTTGCCTTATTTTTCTTGGCATGGGGTGCTGGTGACTGTTTTCCAGTTAAACAACTGCTTTATGGATGACAGACAGATAGCGCCTTACTGTTTATCCAGAATGACTGTTTCCCTTCTTCCTCACCCTCGGGAAGGGACCCTCTCATGTTAAATTTTCACAAGCCATGGCCTTGTTACGTGAAAATCTCTCTCAATTGTTATTCATTTATTTTGATAGAACCCGCTTATTTAATGTCTACTATACATACAGAGAGACACAATTTCACATAACAAGGTCTTACCTGAACATTCAACACGGGATGATCCATTCACACCTTTTTTCTGGAATATGTAAGACATGTTTACCTGCATATCTTAGCGGCATCCTCTCTGTATTGCATTCACAGGAATCAATACCTTGCATATGATATTTGAACCACCTTATATAAAACCAACAATATATTATAGCCTAACTTATTGTTTTGCCGCTCCTTTGATACAAATGCAGCTGTTTTCCCAAGAATTAGTGTGAGTGATCCGTATAAACGACTTGGAATAAGCAAGGAAGCTTCTGAAGAAGAAATTCAAGGAGCTAGGAACTTCCTGATCCAAAAATATGCAGGGCACAAGCCAAGCGTAGATTCAATTGAGTCGGCTCATGACAAAATAATCATGCAGAAATTCTATGAGCGTAGAAACCCAAAAATTGACTTCAAGAAAAAATTTAGGGCAGTCAATCAATCCCGATTTGTTCAGGCTGTCAGAGGCAGATTTCGCATTCCATCCACCATATTCATTATAAAAACTTCACTGGCATTTTTGTTACTTGGTGTTCTGACTGTCTTCTTTCCAACTGAGGAAGGACCAACACTTCAGGTAGCTTTATCTCTTATTGCCACAACGTATTTCGTATATGATCGGCTGAAGAGCAAGTTAAGAGCTTTGTTTTATGGGTATGTAAACAGTGATTCATCTCATTCTTAATATATTAAGCACACTTCACTTGACAATGTACCCCTCTCCCTTTTAAAATTTGATGCATTTATGATGCGTTTTTTTGCAGGGTTGGAGCGTTTATCTTTTCGTGGCTATTGGGAACCTTCTTGATGGTGTCAGTAATTCCTCCTATTCCTGTAATTAAGGGACCAAGGGCATTTGAAGTGATCACATCATTGATAACATATGTTTTATTGTGGATTTCATCAACCTATCTTAGGTGAAGGCTAAAGCTATGTATCTCAATTTGACTGCTGAGTTTGTAGTTGAAGACCAGTTTTTGCAGTGGAAGTTTACACAATGTCATCACTTACCTTATCTAGATGTCAAATTATAGCTTTTCTTGTGGAATTGGGTTTTGTTTTCTGTTATTTAAATTTTAAATGAGAGCACACATACTGGAATTTTAGAGGCAAAACAATGATTGTGTTTTGTTGCATATCTGGTGTTCAGCTTCCAAGTTTACATAGGACATTGGATATGTTCCTATTTTGACATGAGTAAATGATCAAAGCTTTTCTTTGCTGTCTATACTATCAAATTAAAGTTGTTGACTAGTTTGCTTATACAAATTAAAATGCAGATAAATTTCTCTTGCTTAAGCATTACTCTCAGTGAATTTTCTCATGAAATTGAAACTATTCAGAAAGTTTTCATGTTTTACCCTGCATATATTTCCCTCGGAAAACAAATAGAAAAAAAAAACCATTATTACAAGTAATTGTTTGTTGAAGTTGTGTTTAAGCACACAAAGTATTGAACACCATTGATTAATTTCAGAAAACTCAAATCAACGCAAAGTCATGTTGTCGCTATGCGAAAAATGACACAGAGTCGCCACCAGATTTTATTTATCCCAAGGAGGGAAAGAGAAATAGCGATAAAACCTTTGAGAAAGGAGCATGGTCATCGTAACCAAGTCTTAGGGTTCGGGAGTCGGTTATGCAAGGGGAAGATATTAGCACCCCCTCGCATCCATCGTACTCGATGGAAACCTCCTAGGTTATTTAGCGTGAATGGGTATTTTTATTAAGAGTTTGCTTGCTTAAGGAAAAGAGGGGTTGGTTTATTTATTTTAATGCTCGTCAAGGATTGGGGCCCTTGTGCCTACGTATATTCACTTGTATGAAGTGAAGAATCAGAGCGTTCGTAGTTCATGGGACTACGGTGGAAAATAGGATGTTGGGTGGACGATGCTATCGTGCGCATTCTAGCAGTTAGGTGTATTGCGGCTCGCTCTTGGAGTCTTATGCGTTACCTACCTGTTTGCGGTAGAACGAACGTAACATGTCCTTGGGTTAAAGGGTATGGATGATTAAATATGGGAAAGAAAGAAAATTGTGCTCGCTAGGATCATCGCAATCCTATGCCTACGTATTCTCAATATGTGTGAGAAATCAGAGCAGCCGTAGTTCGGCCACTTAAGAAATAATTGTGTATTGGTCGATTTTATACTTTGAAAAAGAGTTTTCGGATTGACGCCCTAAGGTAAAAGAAGTTTGATGAGTTGATGTTGTTTTTAGGTTTTTTAGGGAAGAATTTATTCTTGACTAGGATTATACAAAAGACTTTGGATAAAGATGAATGTCTCGAATAACCAAGTCGAGCGCCTTGTATTCAAAATATTCGGAATGAGTGTAAGAGGATTCCATTCTCATTCCTTCTCCACCACTTTAAAGTTCATGGTGCATAATTCTAATCGTATAATTTTATTGTGTTTTGAATTTTTATGAGAAAAGAGAACCACTTGACGTTGGATCAAGGTTTATTGTTTGTAAAGATGTTTGAAGTGATGCGATCAAGGTCGATGGCGGTGCATAAGACAACCGACTTACAAGGTTAAAAATGGCTCGATAAAATCGAGAGTTTGTTTTTGAAAATGGTTTTTGGAATCAAAAGTCATCAAGGACAATAACAATATTCACATACTAAAATCATACAAACATATGGGGTTAGTCGGCTAAAAAAAATCGAGACATGTAAAAAAAACGGTAAAAACAGCAAAAAAAATAAACAAACTGATCAGTTTGCGCCGCGAACTGAGAAAAGTGAACATTCTGTTTTTTGCATGTTCGCGCCGCGAAGGGTGTTTGCGCTGCGAATTGGGAAAGTTTTCATTCTGGTTTTTGCATGTTCGCGCCGCGAACTGGGAAAGTTTTCATTCTGGTTTTTGCATGTTCGCGCCGCGAACATGGGTCGCGCCGCGACCTGAAGCAAAAAATGCAATATTTCTCTTTTTTTTGCTGTCTTTTGTGGTTTTCTCTCCTTTCTATTGGTTCTTAAAAAGGGTTTCTTGGTTCCCTTGGGACCTCACACAATACACCCAGCACAAACACACTTAACAAATGATAATAAATGGCAAGTGCAGAAATATAAAGAGAGAAAGAGTTCGAAATGGATACCCAAGAGCTTCCTCCTTCTTTGTTAAGCTTCCACTAGTTTGGTTGTGTGTTTTCTTCCTTCTTCCTTCTATGCTTTGAAGGTGCTTCTCCTCAAAGGTTCTCTATGGGTTTCTATAGAACTCTCTTGCTTCTTGCTGGTTTTCTTTCTCACTCTTTTTTTTCTGGTTTTCTCTCTAGGGTTTCTCTCTCTCTCTCTCTCTCTCTCTCTCTCTCTCTCTCTCTCTCTCTCTCTCTCTCTCTCTCTCTCTCTCTCTCTCTCTCTCTCTCTATTTTTTCTGGTTTTTTGCAATGTGTAGTGGATGTTGAATGTGTAAAGAGTCCTTCTCTTGTTTACAGCCCCTTCCCTTCTTATCTTATTTTTCTAGGGTTTTCCCTTCTCCCCAAACATCAGATTTTTCATGGGGTAATGTCTCCTACCACCTTTTCTCATGTCACTCTCTTTCTTTCCATTTCCATGTATATGACTATGCTGCATTTTTTTGCACTACTTTCCCATGCTGCCTTTTTTTACAACCCTCTACATTGCCCTCAATCCTTTCACCTCTTTGTTGGCTTATGCTTGGACTACCCTCTTGGTCAATGTTAACCTTTGGACAGAATTTTGAAATTCTGATTTTTAGATGCATTGTCACACGCTATTCCCTTGGTCTTGTGACATGTATATTTTGTGACATGAGGCAACTTGTTACTTCTTGCATGGGGCTGTTTTGGATTACCTTCATATTGCCCATGAATAAGCATGCATAATCTTGATCTTGAAACATTCCAATGTTGAGTTAGCTCTTGAATATTTTCTTTGGATGTTTGCAAGCATAATGTTGGACATGTAAACTTGTTGGGGAATGAAAGGTACCATAGCATGAAATTAATTAGAAGCTTGGATTAAGACTAGGGGTAGCTTAATTTTCTAAGCATTACCAAGAGCTTGAAACTTTGTAACAAATGTGACACTTTTGCAAATGTCATGAAATTTCTCTTTGTAATATTCTTGAATCTAGTATTGAATTCATGAATCTTGAACTTTGAATGATGGATTCCCTTATGTCATTATATGAAGTCTTGAATTATGCACTTGTGATCTTGACTCATACTTTGCAAATTTGAACTCCACTTGATAAAGAATTTGAAACAAAGTTGGATGAAGCAATCTTGAATTAGGCCTTGCATTCATGTTCATTAAGAATATTGATCTTAAATATCCTAACATTTTCAAGTAACTTCTCCTTGAAGAAATCTACATGAGTAGACTTTCCATCTTAGATCAAAACTTAGGTGAAGGACCTTTTTTCTCAAGTAGTCCATGATAAGCAAATTGTCTCATATTTGAAGTGGAAAACAATGAACCGACCCAAACCTTACCTTGTGAACCCACATGCTCGATATGCAATGGAATAATGTGTGATATGACGAATGTAAAGGTGAAAATGAGGGTGTAACACATGTCAATTATGTTTTAAACTAAAATCTATTATGAAAGGAGACAAATCTCTTTCTTAATATCTAGCTAAAATTCAACAAATTCTCGAATCATTTAGTGATCAAATTTTGCATCGTAGTCAAGTTGAAGCAACTCTTAACAAACTTTGTGCAGAGTGTCATGATCTGAAGTTAATCTTTATCATCGAGATACATGTGTCCTATGATTGTTGCAGAAATGATGCTGATTTGATTTTGCGTGAAGCTAGGCTTGAATGACTCGATAAAATGACTACTGAACCTCTCAGTGAATCTTACTTAAGGTCTGTCTTTGTCACTATCTCATCCTAATGTGGTTTGTCTTTGTCACTATCTCATCCTAATGTGGTCATCATCATGAATCTTACACCACGTGACACAATAGAGTAGGTCATCACTCATCATCATGAAGCGTTCAAAATTATTTTCAACATTTGTAATATTCCTATCCATATACCATCGAAGTTGGATTTTTGTATTGTTTGTTTTCTATGAAAATATGACATGTTACCTTCATTTACTTAAACGACTACTTATCATGCCCCATTTGAATTGATTTTTGGTGATGTTTAGGGTCCTGCTCCTATCACTTGTTCACATGGTTACAAGTACTTGTTGGCTTGTGTTGATTCTTTCACCAAGTACAACAATAACATGACAAAGCAAAATGATTAATGAACAATAAATGGAAGGATCACAACTGTTATCAGGGGATGAAATCATCATACACTCAATAAAAGCACTCTGTGTACACATATGTTCAGCCATACGATTGTTGAGTTAATACAAAGTGTGATGCATATTTCGTGGAGTCATAACTTATGGTCTCGTGCACCTCGTATGCAATTAATCATATAAAACTCCTTCCTGTGTCGATGCATTCAGATAACCATAAGTCCATATCTTCTTGAACCTTTTGCCTTACTTTATGAACTGCATCAGGGGAACTGCAATTCTTCTCATTACCTGGAAAAACATAAATCACAACCAGAATGTTAATGTTGTTTGATATACGATAATTGTGCATGTAACAAGAAACTGGCATAATTTGTATTTATCTAACATGACATTTTAATACTACTATTTTTAATCCGTTTTTTTTATCCATGAGATTTGATGGATGATGTTTTTGTGATCATGCAATTCAGATACTGATAATGGATAACCGTTACAAAGTTAGCTCCTATGAAATTGCAAGTTAGACATCAAAAAGAATTCAGAATGACATTAATTTGAGTGATAATGTTACACATACCTTCAATGTTCGAAGGAGATTGAGGACACCCACTCAAATCAGTGCAATGGCCACAGTTATTACACGTGATAAGGTAAGAAGGCACTGAAAGATTTTAACGTTTAAGTCAGTGAACAGATAAATAAAAATGTTCTGCATTGTATCATATTATATGACTCGGAACTCTTCTTTTCCCCCTTTATTAAATAAACAAACCTAAGACTATAACTAGATAATGTGGCTATCCTACAAACAACTGAGGCAGCGTTTCTAGCACACAACTTAAGTTTTGGAGCATGGTATTGCGGTGAAGGCGTAAGACACATCAGTGGGCAAAGGTCAATATACCCTAAGAATAGTGGCTACGGTGGCGGTGCTGAAATAGTATCTTGGCGGCAGTAATCAACCATTTGTGTATCACAGTATACAAAACTTAGGTTATGTACCGTAAATGCCATAAAAAACTGAACACATTACTTTGATGGGAAATCAGTCATTTGTCAAGCCATCAAATAAACAATTCATGTTGGATTTGAGATAAATGTAAGCTGACATATTGCCACAGTGATGGCAATGATAAAGAATATTATTGACTAAACTGACAGAAAAAGTAAATTGCAACTCACTATCAGCTGATGAAGTTTGCTTGGAAGCATGACGCCATGGATCCTGTGAGCCATTTGTAAATATTATTTTTGAACCTGTGCATACACATTACGTTAGGAGATATATTAAATCAGGTCGAGTTTAAGATGGTTGAGTTAAAGTATATTCAGAGTAAAACCATAAAAGAAATGTAGTATCCAGACATGAGAGATCACAAATACAAATGATGACATAAAAAGAAATAAGAGAGTCATGTAAACACATTGTTGATAGATTTGTATGTATATCATTAATAATAAAGATAAAAAGAAACTAGCAAAAAAATTCGGGCGTAGGTTAGTGACTAGACCAGCAATTTTTGTGCCTCCATAGTATAAATTAGTGGCATCAACATCGGGAAAGACGCCATGTCCAAATACATTTTTGCAAAGGTCCAAATGGTATCTGCATTGCATGAGAAACCATTTTGTAGAAGTTAACAACATCCCAGAGAGAAAAAACTTCAATAAAACAAAGATACATAAAACAATGGGAAAGAATACAGTCAAAAGAAGAGTATATGTTAGGATGTAGAATAGTGGTTAGTTAGAGTAGTTAAGGGTTGTTATAGAAGTCAGTTAGTTAATTTATTAGTTGAGGTTGTTATAGAACTATTTGTATAAATAGGAGAATACAATGTAGAGTTCATATTATTGAATATTGTAAATCATTTGTGAATAGAGTAGAAACTCTGTTGTGAAGGGGAAACCCTTAAGGAGAGCTTGCGCGAATGTTATTTCCTATTTTCAAAAAAAGTGGTCTTTCTTTGGAATCCAATTCTTGAGTTCCCAATTGGTCCAACCTTGCTGGATACTTGTGAAGTACCAGTCTTCTTGGAGATGGAGGAACACAAAGGGTGAATTTGCCCACTTTTACAGGGAAAGACCCAATTGGTTGGCTTGCAAGGGCTGAAAAGATTGAATTCAAAAGAACACTCTTTATTAGAAAATAGGAAATAACATTCGAGCAAGCTCTCCTCAAGGGTTTCCCCTTCACAATAGAGTTGCTACTCTATTCACAAATGATTTATAACATTCAATAGTATCAAGTCTACATTGTATTCTCCTATTTATACAAATAGTCCTATAAGGCTATAACAACCTCAGCTAGGGAACTAACTAACTAACTTCTATAACAATCCTTAACTACTTTAACTACTCTAACTAACCACTGTTCTACATCCTAACAGTATATCAAATAGTGGAGATCAAGAACTTACTTTGTGTCAACTTTTGAGGAACGTATGCTATCATTTGAAGGAGCTACCTGAAAGTATGCAACTTCAGTGCAAACTTGAAACCACCATAATCGAGAAGAACTGTCTTTATTGATTGCAGTTCTTTTCAAATATTTCTGGTCATAAATTTGTACATTGACGCCGAAGGTTCCAACGTAGTACTCTTTGACATATTTGGCATAAGCATCCTGCATATTGAATTATATAGTTTTCAATTATAGAACATAACATAAGCATCTGGTAGAGGCGTGAGTACACATACATGATACATGTTCACAAATGAATAAGAAAAAAGAATTATGAAAAACATACCACCAAATCCTCGCCAGCCTTCTTTGCATCAACCAAAGGGTTGCATAACTTATCTGGATTTCCATATTGAAACTGTAACATTCAAAGATCAAGAAAGGGAGGATGATATAATGGGCTTGAGTAGAAGGAATTGCAAAGCATTCGAAAAATAGCTAGTATCATATGAATTACCGCTATAACAGCAGCATCGGCCAGATAATACAAGAAGTCTCCATCAACTTCAAGCTACAAAATAATGCAAGTCAACATACATCATGGGAATATAACTAAGAATTGTAGTTCTAGTAGGAGAACATGATTCGTGTTTTCGGGGAAGACTAATTTAATTTTGCAAGGAACAAAGCATACATCATCTGCATTAAAAACTGCCCTCAGTGCCTTTCCATTGGTTGCGAGTTTCGTTTCGATGAGTTGAGTAGTTTCTTGTAATGCTGCTTTACACTCAGCACCAGCTGACTCGCCGATCTACAAATAGATATAGAACTCATAACACAATTTGTCAGACCTTATATAAGAAGGAACTTGGAGCTCTACTAAAAACAAGCATCTTCACCTGTTGATCAAATTCTGTAAAGTCTTGAATAGCATGAACAACTGCAGAACTTGCAAGACTTCCGCATGTTAAATGGGGAAACTTAAGACGGAACCATGCACTGAGTGCTCCAGCATATGAGCCACCGAAAATGAACCATGGATTTTCAACTCCTCTTCGATTCAGCTTTGCATTTAAAGAATCCTACACGAAAATTACGGAAAAATAACATAAAATGGGAGGCAATATAATAAATACAACACATAACAAAGACGTATTTGAAAGTTTGACATTTTCCATTACAAAAAGCTGAAGAGATCTGCAAAAAAACACATTGAGTAGAAGAAAATACAATAAATTGATAGCCATAAAATGTTGAAGAACTGTTGGCATGAAGAAATTGCTTGACTTACCATACATTAGGCAAAATAAAGCATGCATATAAAAAACTAATGCATTTACATGACACCATTATACATGCATCTATAAACCACATATCACGGGTCAAGTACCCGAGCAATAATTGCAAATGAGCAACTTGATTTCCTATTCCTCATAGTTTAAGATAAACTTTCTTCTTTCATAACATCTTTTAAGTCTTAGGAGCCGATTTAAGTTCACAAAGATGTTTTACTTATTCTGCATCCTAATGCTATTCAACCAGTATCAATGCCATTGATCATTACTGACCTTAAGTATATCAATGCCATTAAGTAAGTTGAGTAATAAAACATCTTGTGACAAGTATATCAATGCCATTGATCATTACTGACCTTAATCAATATTTCAATGTCATTTATAATCACACAAATCCCTTTCGGTAAATATTCACAAACCTTTTTACAATTTGGTTTCAAGCAACTTATAAGTTAACCGGGTCAATACCTTACATTAACTAAACTTTAGTATACTAAAGTCTTTTAACAGAAAATGGTCTGCAATTTTTTGTATTCAACCAAATCTTTGGGTTACCGTTTTATTGATTTCACTTCTACCAAATTGTCTTCAACCAAGGAAATAAAAGAAAAGTAAAACTTGCCTGATAATACTGCCGAAAAACAGCCAAATCAAAGAGTGCCTGTTTGGACGAAAGATACTTCAAATTTTCCGTTGATAAAGTATCAAATGGGGTGCTTGCTCCATAATAGCGATGTTCAAGAGAAACCACAGCTGCTCCAAACTTCTTTGCCAGTACCTATAAATAAAACAAGACAAATTCAGAAAATTGTTTATACCAATATGTTTCCATCACAAAACCCACATCATTCTTTATTTGCTTAAAAGTGGAATGTCAAAGCCAGTGATGTTGGTCACAAGTCACAACAGCATTGAGAATAACAAGTGTGAGTTGGAAATGTTGAGAAACAAAGTGTCTGGAAATCCCACATTGATTAAAAAAGTGGAGAATGAGCACTTTATCAGTGAAAACCCATATATCAATCACCTTAAGATTTTGAGTGAGTAGTGTGTCTCTCCCAATATGTGTTTCTCCTAAAGAAAGGTCCCAATTAAAAATGATTGATGACCCAACAAACAATAGATGGAATCTGTGCTTGTGCCAAAATATGAATTTACCACATTATTAGGAAATTTCTAAAAAGGGAGTTTTCTTTGTCCTTTTTCATGCGTTCGTACCGGCAATGTTAGAATTGCCGGTAAAAAATCTTAAATTGTATGAATTTTTACAGGAAATTCAAACATTTACCGTACATATGCACCAAAATTTTTGGAATTCCCGATAGTAAAATTTTTGTACATATATTACCGGAAATGTTGAAATTCCCAGAAAAAAAATCCAATTTTCCGGAAATTTTGACCGGTAGTTAGTTCAATTTCACATGTACCAGAAATTTCTGGCAGAGAACACCTACCAGAAATTTAGTTTGGAAATTTCCATGAAATTTTGACCAGGGTCAGTTTTGGAATTAAAGAAAAAGTGATTAAACTAAAAACGTAAGAGATGAATTGCAACTTACAGCAATATAGTTATTTGATATCCCATTGCATGTTCCTTCACCTCCTATCACCAGAAAAATGGGTCCATCCGGAATCCGGAAATAGTCTAGAAATTCATAGTAACGTTGCCTGAATTGACGATGATCCTGCATATCAACAACAAAAATATGAACAATCAATAATATAGCAAATAAAAAGTAAAAAAGCAGTTATCTTCTACGGAACATAAAAGCATGTTGTTGCTAAATTAACATCAAGTACCATGTAAAAATAAGTTCAATTTTGTTTTTTCAATACGAGAGAGAGGAGAAAAAGTAGAGTACATAGGGAGAGAAGTGATCGAGAGTCTGATTGAACCATAGTTCCTGATTGGTGAGGTATTTGCCTTGAGACAAGTGATTGAGCAGGATATGAGGTGGAGTGAAAGCTATTGCGTAGGAGAAAGAAAGGAACAGGAACAGGAACAGCGATGAAGATGAAGGGGGTAATCCCTGTTTCAACATCGTTGCTTGTTTAAACAGAAATTAAAATAGTATATTGCGGAAGATGCTGATAGTGGAGAAAGTTAAGAAAGTTATGGAAGAAGGAAGTTTATTTAAATATATCTCGAGGGACAGATGGCCACTTTTATATTTTGAGTCGGGACGCATGGCGACTTAAGTATGAATAAAGATTAATAGTTTTTAAAACTTATTATGTTATTTTAATCTGACAAACAGTGTTATAATTTGATTCAAATATATATAAACAATGTAATACACTAATTAAAAAAAAGCATTCCATAGTTTTTAAAGTTTGGAAAATAAAACTAAAACATCACAAAATATAGAAAATAAAAGCATAATCTATTGCGTATGTTTAACTCTAACCTCTATCTTCTCTTCTGTTGCCGGTAACTAAAGGAATTTTGTGACTCAGTAAGAATGGTATATGCGAGGGTAACCGCATCACCACCATCTCTCAAACAGTCTAAACAGTATGCCCTTAAACGTAATCTGCATAATATTTTGACAGATCAACAACACATCAATGACATGGTCATCTATAACCTGCTCATTCTCCATGATCTTCTCATGAGCAGGCCTCGGTGGACGTCCAAGAGTGTTTGGTGTCATGATAGAGTGTGACACACTAAAGAACCAAGTCATGTAACCGTCTACATAAGACCACTAAGATGTGGCTGACATACTCTGATACTACTCTAGTACCAAATGACTCTTGTAATCCGCCAGTATGTCATCAAGATGTCTGTGAACGATGCTGTTAGGAGCAGACTCGAAAGAAAATCTCTGAATGATCTGCACATATCTAAATTGACGCATGCATCGCTTCGGCAGATACCTGGACATCATATTTCCCACACATGCCAGCCATCTAGAGTAAAATAAAATGGGGTCGAAGGTGTTGCACCCTAAAATTTGACCAACCGGGTCCCGTATCTGGCCCTATGTTTCGATGCATGACCGCATTCGCATCCGCATATCGCATACAGTGCATTTTTCAGTTGTATTGATTTTATCGGGATCACAGTCCTCGTCTCGCGTCTCAGGTGTTTTAGCAAGTTCAGATAGGTAGAATCGTATTTTTGGGAAGTCGTGCTCTTCCCGGTATTTTCAGCTCGCGCTGTTGTTTTTAGGGATATTTCGGTGTCTATTGATTTTTACCGGCTATTTTGGTGCGCTCTCGTGGTTTTATTTGTGATTTTGTACTATTTTTGTCCCTCTGAAATTATTAGGAATTTTCTAGATTTTATTAGCTATTATTGGATTTTTTTTATAGAGTTTAATGTTTTTAATAGCTTTAAAATCATTTTTAGAATATATTAGATATTAAATAGCTTTTAAATGTTCTTAGAATAATATAGAAAGAATATAGATTTTTCTTTTATTAATAATAGATTTTCTTTTAAATAAGTAATATAGGTTTTGTTAGAGATTAAATAGAAATTTGATAGAATTAGTAGTAGAAATTATTAGAATTTTATTATTAGTTTAGAAATTAATTAGGGTTAATAGAGTTTTTTAGGTTAATTCTCTTTTTAGGTGTTAATTAGGATTTATTAGATTAATTAGGTTTTAATTAGTTTAATTTTTAGTCTTAAGTGAGTCCATTTAATCCATTCAGATTTTATTCAGGCCATTTTCGTGGGCCCAGTTTGGAGGCCCAGTTCTTTTCAGTCCGTTTTCCTTTTTTCTGTTTTTGTCCAATAATCTGCCACTTGTCCATATATAAACCTGGCCACGCGTGCAGCTTCAGAGGCCCCACCTCATAACTCACTTCACCCTAATCTCCCACGCGTCCACCCACTCACCCATCACACCCCACGTGGCTTCACGCATGGCTCCCCTCAGAACTTCCCCGTGACACTTGTCCTCACCGGAGACTCACCGGTTGCATGGCCGGCAGCCATGCAACCACCGCCCCAACTTCTTCCGGCCACCCCTAACCAACTCCCTCCGCCGTAACCAACTTCGCCGGAGACCTGTTTTCCAGAATTTCCATCAATCTTCATCTTCCTCACCTACAATGTTCATGCCTCGCCGGAGATTTCACCGGAAAATCCATCAATCCACCGGAAAATGCAAGAAACTTCATCCAGATTTCCAGACTCGTTCATCAGACTTCAAGAACGTTCATCCAAATCTTCACGTTCACGAGTCCATACCCGCTTTCCAGAAATCGTTGAAGATCTTCATCATATTCTCGAATTCGTTTCCAGATCCCCAATTCATTTTCTTCCAGAACCCTCCAGATCCATAACATTCATCAACCGTTCATCAAGAATTCTGTTCAGTTCTTCATAAATCTTCATGTGTTTCCAGATCCGTCAAGATCCATAAATCTTCAACCGATTTCCATCGCATTCATCAAGAATTGCAACGATCTTCACCAGGTCATCAACGCAACAACATGTCTTCTGATCTTCGTCACCTCCGATTGTTCGTCAGACTTTCTGCAAGTGTCCATCAACGATTTTCGTCCCAGGTCTTCAACAAACTGTAAGATTCGTCAAGATCTTTAATAATAAACTCGACATGCAAACAGATCTCAGGATCCGAAACTCTCCAACGACCCCCCATCTCCAGATCAAACTTCATTACTCACCACGGATAAGCTTCGGCTACCATCACAACAACGAAGTTTCGCGCTCTAAGATCCTTCAACATTCAACAAGATCTTCCACCAAACGGGAACCAACTCCTTCAGAGCTATGACTCTTCGACATGCTAATCAGGATCCAGGGTGCGCAAAACAACTCCATTAGAGGTCATCTGTCAAACAGTTTGTCCGAATCCATGGATGTTCAGTTCGCCTCGAGTGGTACGAATGAGTTTCCTTCGTGAAGGTTTAATAGAGAAAGTTTGAGAGGAGTTTGAGTTGAAGTGGACGGTTGAGGTTGCGGGGAGTTTTTACCGGCGACGATGAATTTGTGTTGGAGATGACGGCGCTGTGAGAGAGATGACAAACTAGGGTTTCTCTGAGAGTGGGAAGAGGAAGAAGGAGTGGGCCGGGCCCATTATCCTTTCAGACCCATCCGTACACCCCTTCAATTTCCTCACCTCCCCCCGTGTGTTTCTTTGGTGAAGTGGGCCTGAGCCCAACATTTTTCTGGCTGGACTACATCCCCCTTTTCCCTTCACGCCCCCCCCCCTCCATTTTTTGCAGCAACAGTTGTTGGGCTGGGCCCTTCTTTTATGTTTTATTTTTCTGCAGGCTTGTATACCCTGGCTGAACTATTACACCCCCCTGGCTGCATTGTTCTAGTTTTTTAGGTTAATTTCTTTTGTAATATTTTCTTAGTTTTTAGATGAAAAATATGAAAAGAATATTGAAAAAGAGGAAAAGAAAAAGAGTGAAAAAATATATTTGAAAAAGAATAAAGAAAAGTGAAAAAAGAAATATTAAAAGAAATACATGAAAAGAAATATTGAGAAAAAGAAGATAAAAATATTCAGCTTCACTTCAGTTCTTTTAGGACCTTTTTTCATAGAGTTTATTTTACCTTTTAGAGGTAGTTTTAGAAGTCCATTTGTTAGGGACTTTTTACACTTTTAGAGATAGTTTTAGAAGTCCACTTGTTAGGGGACTATTTTCCATTTGATTTTTTCCAAGATAGTTGGATAGGATAGTATTTTCTAGGAGTTTATTTCCCGCATTCAAGCATTGTAATCATTTTCAGAATATCAATAAAACGAGATTTGAGCTGTGGTCCCGAAGTAGCCGAACTACAGCTGCTCTGATTTCTCGTACCAGACGAGAATATGTAGGCATAGGATGCGATATCCTAGCGAGCACACTAACCACTAACCTTTTGTTCTCTCGCTGCTGTGCGATCGAGACTTTCCCCGCTGACGACTGATGTTATCCCTTTCTCTTGCCCGAGCGCATTTGAGACCAGACCGTAGTTTTTCCCATAGGTTCCCATACCTTTGAAACCAGTTTGATTTCTCACTCCTGTGTGAGAACACCCAGTCTAGCCGTAGTTAGCCTGAACTACGTAAGCTCTGATCTTCCATGCAGTGTGGAAGTACGTAGGCACAAGACGCGAAGTCTTGGCGAGCCAATTTCCCCGTAGTCCCGAACTACGTTGACTCTGACTTTCTCTCTTGAGAATACGTAGGCATAGAGTGCGACGCTCTATCGAGTCAATTCCCTTTCGTTTAGATTTAGCAGCCGTAGATAGATTGTTTGCATCCTTTAGACAAACCAAGCAAGCGTGGATCCCGTCGAGTACGACGGACGTGAGGGGTGCTAATACCTTCCCCTCGCGTAACCGACTCCCGAATCCAGGTTTTGGTTGCGATGACCATACCTTTCCCGTTTTTTGCGAGGTTTACTTCGAGCGTTTCCTTTCCCTTCGTTGGGATAAATAACGCACGGTGGCGACTCTTCTGTCAGCCGGCGCCGATTTTCGCAGTAGCGACAGAAGGCAATAATGTCTTGACGAATGGTGTTTTGGATTGGGTCTGTACCTGACCCAGCGTCGAGTACATCCCAATCCAGTTCTACGTCGAGGACGACGCAGAATGCTGGCAAAACCATTAAGACCAGTGGAGAACACGTTCCCCACGTGCCCCTCACTTGAGGACACATCACCAATTGACCCACACACCTCGTGGAACCATTCTGCCATTCGTAATGGGCAAGTCCATCCACTATCCGGTGTGTGCATAGCGGTTAACTCAAGACGATGAGCACGAGCTGTTCGTCTCTACTTTCACGTGGAAGTTCTGGCAGTCATCCGTTGTGATTCTAAACACTCATCCCCAAGGAGGACCGTTGGCCAATCGCTGGAAACTCACTATAAAAATCTTTATTTGCAGAAGGGTCATGTATTCCATTCTTTACCTTTCTCACCCACCTCTTCACCCGAACTGACTTAAGCATTAGAGTGCCTGCAGGTACACCCCCTTGTCCGTCGACCGTTCAAGACTGCATACATGTTGCTGGCCACTCACCTACTCTGATCGACAAGTTAGATCAGTGACGCCATATGTGAGAAGTTTGTTTCCCCATCTTTTCTTTCCCTAAAACAAAAAGATCAAAACAAAAAACCTAAAAAACAAATCATGGCATGTCAATACGACGACAACAATGACGGTCATGAAACCGTTCTCTCTCCCGTCCATGACGCCGACAATAGTGAATTCGACGATCAAATAAAATCCACTCTTCCACTACAAATCATGTGAAAGGGAGAGGACATGCATGGGGATGCTGCCCTCGACCAAAGCCCTTATTCAATAGCAAGCAAAGGGAATCGTGAGGATCTTCTCCTCGACGGAGGTCTCATTCGACTTATCAACAAAATCATGAGGAAAAGCCCCCTTGACGCAAAGCCTCATGAGAAAATACGTGACTTTTCATCGTGAATTCATAAACTCCACGAGGAAGAGCCTTCTCGGCACGAAGTTTCATCAGAAATTTTTGAGCTTCGCGAGGAAGAGCCTCCTCGACACGGAGCTTCATCGGAAAACTCATAAGCTCCACTAGCACAAGTCCTTTTCACCGCCTTAACAGTGGAGCCGAAGTGATTTCATTAGAGATATCACGCAAATGCTAACTTTCCTACTCAAAACCACGCTTCTAACACAAAAACCCTCCCAACCGCCGGTGTTTAGAAATGGCCAAACCTCCACCAAACACCAACTTCCGCCGGAACAAAACATGCAGAGAAAGCTAATCTACATTCTAAAACTAACACGCAAACTGGAAGAGAAAGAAAACTTACTTGATTTGAAGATTAGATGAAGGTTGGTGACGGTGACGGTGACGGTGACGGTAATGATGGCAGACGACGGAGACATTGCTTTGAAGCTCAAAGGAAGGTAAAGGAAAAAATGGAGCGAAATATGCAAATAGCCCTCCACTTCTTCCTATTTATAAGCTAACTTTGTGGAATAGGTAAATATGTCGCCGCCTAGCTCATAAGTACCCCTACTCATAGGTCATTATTATGCATTCAATGAATATAACATGTGGCTCGAGGAGACGAAGCATTTGTCTCTTCAAGTCCCGTCAACCTTCCGAACCTCAAGATGTCGAGTACCCTTTTTCGAACACAAGCGACGAACTTTCGAATTCATTCGCTAGCATGGCCCCAGCGAAAAATTTGAAGCAAATTTATGAGAAGCTTGGCAACTCGCTAGCAGAGCCAAATGCTCAACGCGAGCACATGTTAAGCTCTCAACCACAGTCCCTGCGTGACGCATCTTCCTCGAAAGTGAAATTCGACGAGTCGCGAGCAAAGCATTGCCCCCGTGGGCGTGAACTCGCGAACAACGTCCACGGTGGCGCGAGCTCACAATTGCGAACTCCAAATGAATGCTTTCCTCACGTAGAGTCCCTTTCTCCTCCTCGACACACAGACTGACTCTAAGTCATTGACCCCATGTCTAGGGGAAACGACTTGGAGGGCTCCTGTTCTGGACTGGGCCTTTGGCTGACCCAGCGTCTAGCATAGCCCAATCCAGTTCTACGTTGAGGACGGCCCAGAGTGCTGACCCAACCCGTTAAGACCAATGAAGAACACGTTCCCCTCACCCGAGGACACGCCACCAACTAACCTGCACGCCTCGTGGAACCATTCTTCCTTTCGTAACGGGCAAGTCCATCCATTATCCAGGGTGTGCGGAATGGTTGACCCAAGACGATGAACACGAGCTGTTCGTCTCTACTTTTACGTGGAAGTCCTAACAGTCATCCGCTGTGGGCCTAAACACTCAGCCCACAAGGGAGACCATTGGCCAAGCACTAGGAGCTCACTATAAAACCCTCATCTGCAGGAGGGTCATATATTCTATTTTTAACCCTTTCTCACTCACTTCTTCACCCGAACTGACTTAAGTATCGGAGTGCCTGCAGGCACACCCCCATCTCCGTCGACCATTCAAGACCGCGGAGGTGTTTCTGGTCATTCACCTACTTTGATTGACATGTTAGATCAAGTGGTGTATAATGTCCATTCGATGACATCATGTTGAGTTCAGTCAATATACACACGAAATAGTTGTATAACATTATTCCCTCTGCACAAGCAATACATGCAAAGCACGTGCCCAAGGCTCAGTATAATCTACCACACAATCAAACCCTTGTATACGCTGAAAGTGAGATAAGATGCATCGCTGAAAAATGAATTAAAAAAATATTATTAACGAGTGTAAAAAATGTACTTTTAAAATTATTAGTGGCTATGGAAACTACCGTCAACAGAGTGCAATAGCTCGTCATTTGCTTTGTCGTTCAAAGAGAGCCTTCGCTCAACTTGAAGTACAGGTATACCAAACAGGTGGCCCCTCAGTTCCACTTGTGAATGATCGACAAGTTGATGAAGTACTTAAGATATATGTCACATTGACGTAGATTGCACATTTGTCCACAAACATGGACGTGTCAATCAAGAATAAGAGAAACACCTCAAAGCACACTCGGTGATAGGTAACATGTAGATCATCGTCATCGGCATTTTCGATTAACTCCAAATTTTCTCCATAAAGCTTCTTCAAGTATGAAAATTTGGCATGAGTATCTCTGGTGCTCTCACACTTCATCAAGACATCCATCAGGTCACCTCCTTATAAAATGACCATCATCTTCTGCGCTTCATCACGTTTGATCATAGAATGATCAAGTAACAATTCTCCCTGATGGGAAGGTGTAGAAGGCAAACGACGACATCTAGTATAACCGTCATCTTATTAATGGAAAAGTAGAAAAATAATGTTTTTTTATGCCATCTCTAAAAAAAATGGAAAAATGGAAAAATATTGTCAATTGTATAAATACGGTGTTGTTGTAAGTATTTGATATATAAATAAGTGTCAAGATAGCGAAGTTTAAATTTACATAATAAATTAATTAAAGTTGGAAATATAATTTGAATTGTTCTCATCATGGCAAATGACAAGAATAACTTTAGAAATTAACCTGTTTTAAGATAAACAACTGTCTAACTTTTTTCTAATGTCCGTATAATTTTTTGTTGAGCATGTTTCAAATAAAAAGAAACTACCAAAAACATTAATTTTATAGATGTTACACTAATAACTTCAAACATTGTAGTTAGGGCTGGCAATGAACCGAACCAACTCGAAAATAGTTCGAAATTCGATTCGACAATTAGATCGTTGAACTAGGTTCATGAACCTAATGAGTTGAGTATGAGCGAAAAATTAAGTTTGTTAACTAAATGAGCTGAACTTGAACTCTACATAGTTCGACTCGTTAGGTTCATGAGTTAACTCGATTACATATGAGAATAATTATACTGTCTTTAAGATTAGGTTTAAATATTTAATCTAAATCTTAGACAAATTTAATCTTCAACTTAGTAGTTTTTGAATTAGACTCTCAAATGTATCTCTTGAAAGTTGTGTAAGTTTTGAATTAGTAGATTTCGAAGATAAAGTTAAATTTCAATATGATAATTTTTATTTTATTTTAATATTTTATTTTAAAAAAAATATATTTATTTAAAATGTCAAATATACTAAAATATATATATATTAAAAAAAATAGTTTTTAAGCCCGTGAATCATGTGAGCTGATCCTAATGAGTTGAACCTCGTGAACTTATAACAAGTCGAGTTTGAACTTAAAAAAAAGTTCGTGTTGAACTCGAACTCGAACTCGAACTCGAAACAATTCATAACGAGTCGAGTTTGAGCTTAAAAAAAAGTTCGTGTTGAACTCGAACTCGAACTCGAACTCGAAAAATTCTTAATGAGTCGAGCCGAGCTGAGGTGAGTTCGACTCGACTCGACTCATTTCCAGCCCTAATTGTAGTTAATACCAATTTACTTTCTATTTGTTGTAAAAAATAATTATTAAATGAAATATTTTCAACAATTTCACTAAATCAAAAAGTGTCAACAACTTCACTAAATTAAAAAGTGTATGTCTCTCACAACATTGGAGTCTTTTCCCACTTATATTTTGATAACTTTCTATCAAGTTTAATAGATGTTGAATTTATGTGGAAGATCTTCTAAAAGAAGATTGGTAGGCACATGGACGGATTTAGGGGGACAAGCATGTGATGTATGGAGAATAATAAGGTTAAATACGGTTAAGTTGGGTTGAATTTTGCTCACATTTTAGTCCATCAAATACAACTATTTTTGTTTATATTTGAATTCCGAGTAATATTTTTTACATCCAATGAACTCAGAAACGTAGAGATCATATTGTTAATAGAATGGGTAATATAATATCTTCCTTATGTTTAATGAAGCCAGGGAAAATTTGTACATGGCCCAATCAAACTTCCTATAAAGTGATTTTGTTCCAACATCGCTCTCACAAAATATGCTTCATACTGGATGTCCAACCGAAAGATTTCTTTCTTCTGCGCCGTGGTGCAAAGTTGAGGCCAAACATCTCCTTGAAAGCCTGATCTGGCTCAACTGTACCAACCAGCTTTGCAACAATGGTGGCACTCTCTCTAACATGGTCTATATTTGTTTCTGACCAAAGGCGGTGAGCCAATTGCAACCTCCTATGCCTTGAACTTATACTAATCCCCCACTTGAAATACATGTTCTCTCTTTCGGATTTTGACAACTTCCTCTCCATTTGTCTGCTCAACATTTGTCTCTCTCGTCGAAGATATCTCTTGCTGTTTGCAAAGGAAGCACATGACATTATAGGTTTGCTATTACACAATGTAAGCTTTAATTAAAGTAAAAATTCAAAAGCAACTTTTAAATTTTAATTAAGCACAATGCATGAAATATTACTATTACCTTGATTCAGGGGTAAGGGTTCGTCCATCTTCCAAAATTTGATTCTCTTTGAGATAGGATAGCCTTCTCAGTTCTACCTCCATATAGATAGAATCTGAAGGGTCCCCTTTGAATAGAAGGAAAAAGTAAGTTCTGTGGACCAATGAAACATTACAAGAATGCCAGCGTTCAATAATCTCTTTCTGCAGCCGTTTAAATTCTAAAGACCATTCCAAATGTTTTTCTTCACCAGATTGTAATGTGTTCGACCCAGCATCTTTGAACTTTTTGGCAGAAACAGTTGACTCAACTCCAGACCCCGAAACCTGCCATGCAAAACAACTTAAAGAATAACTAGCTGAAAGTTTTCAATATTATAACATTGGTTTTGGCAGCTATATATATATATATATATATATATATATATATATATATATATATATATATATATATATATATATATATATATATATATATATATATATATATATATATATATATATATATATATATATATATATATATATATATATATATATATATATATATATATATATATATATATATATATATATATATATATATATATATATATATATATATATATATATATATATATAAGATCAATAAGAAAGACACTGAAACAAATAAAGGAAGGTGAATATTTGAAGCGTACCTTACGGTAAGGCGGTGGTTTTGAACTTTCATTTTCTTTCTTTTCCCTTCTTACCGGGGATAAATCACCATCATCAATTTCCATATCAAATGATGGTTTCACGTTCTGTATGTCACATGTAGAACATTTCACACAATACCCAAAACCAGACCAGGATAACCTCTCAGCATTGGGATTAAAGTTTAGTGGATAGGTCCTCCTATCATATTCCTCGTCAAACCAACAGGAAGATGAACCCTTCATGAGACTTGCTGCACAGCTTCTGCTTCTGGTCAATTTCAAGATTCTAGAACTAGGTACACTTTTTCCAAGCATCCATGGACTTATTTTCTCTGAAGACGGTAGAAAAGAAGCATGGTGAAAGTGACTCAATTCTTTACTTTCCTTTAACCCAAATGAACACGAGTCTTGATTTTCTTTGTCTATGTTACCAATTTCTGTCAATCCTGAGACAGCTGTACTTTCCCCCGGAGATGAGCACAAGTCTTGATTTTCTTTGTCTATGTTATCAATTTCTGTCAATCCTGAGACAGCCGTAGTTTCCCCCGGAGATGAGCACAAGTCTTGATTTTCTTTGTCTATGTTATCAACTTCTGTCAATCCCGAGACAACCGTAGTTTCCCCCGGAGATGATGCATTCGAGTCTGTGTCTCTATTTGGACTCAAACTTGCTGGATTTGAAAGTGTATCTGTGTTTGTAATTGGATCTTCCGACTCAACGCACCTAACTTTTATACAACTGTCTCCTAATTTATCATTGGGCTGTTCTTGAACTATATTCTGATCCGAATCATTTGTTTCATCATCATGACTTACAACTGACAGCGCTCGAGAAGAAATCCTGATGGGAAGATTCTTTTCCAAATTAGGGAGCTGGAAATAGTTCTCTTCGGAGCTTACACTATGTCCATCTGAATATTGAGAAGCATCAAAAGATCTTACAGTCTCCATGATGTCAAAACCTAATAAATTTGGTTCCTCTATTTGATTATCAAAGTCCATTGAGCATCGCACACGTAGTTTGGGATACTGAAGACCCAAACCTTCCTGAAAATTGGTTTGAACATAAATTAAATTGTATAGGAAGCTTAACTTTAATACTTTAGAGTACACAAGTACACTAACCATATCACTTGAGGACATATCGTCTCCAACCACTTTAAGCATGTCCGTAATTTGAGAGTGAGCAAGGTCCCGCTGCATAGCCAGATCTAATATCTCTTTCTTTAACTGCAAGCACAGATAGTAGTCCATATTTACAGATTAAAAAAACAGTTCCCAAAAGTAAGTAAATTAGTCTCATTCCTTGTTAAACAAAACACATGTGCTAGTTTTATAAAAAATTTCAGTAACCATATACATAATAAAAAGAATACTTGTCTGACAACTTTGAAATATTTAAAGTCAGTCAGAGAGTGAATGAACAGTAACAAATAGTTGCAACAACCGTGAGAACACCTACTACCTTACAACTTTTCAAGAACAAGCAAATAACTAATACTACTATAACATTGTGGATGATATATAAATTAGAAATTTGACTAAATATCATAGAAGTGAAAAAAGTTGTACTGCATAAAAAGTAATGAATCTGTTGCAGAAATCTTGATATTACCATCTCAATTTGGAGGTCTTTTTCCCTCAGCAACTCGGCAGAATCAGGTTTGCGGCGGGTTGAACTTGAATTTTTCAACTCTCCTTCCAGCCTAGCCAACTCTCTTTGCAATTGCTTGACCAACAATTTATCAGACATCACTACATTGACTTTTGCATTAGTTGACACTTCTTTAGCACAACATGCAAATAAGAGGGTGTTTCTGGTTTGTTCAACATAGCTCCGTGCAGGACTCATGGTACATATGATTGCTGTTCTAGCATTGCCTCCTATTGAGGACTGCAGTATGCGGGTTAGTTTTGAATCTCTGAAAGGGATGTGTCCATTTCGCCCCTTGCTGTTATCAAAGAGTATATAACATTCTTAATAAATCAAACAGCTTTAATAAATTTATGATAGTCTGAAAGAGTTTCATCATATTTTTATTTGAAATTAATTCACTAGTAATGCGTAATAAGATTCTAAGAATGTAAATTCATGGTAAAGGGATGCACTAGAGTTTGGGGCATTTATGGTAAATCAGTGTTTCTTCCATTGCTTGTCAATACTCATACTTGCTGCCTATAATCTTCTGTGGTAAAAGCAGAGAACAATCTTGCAAAACGGTAATTAAATAAAAAAAAATGTGCCTGTGCTCTTTCAAACTCCCCCAAAGGACAATTGCATATAGGTTAAAGTTGTGAGTAAGACTGAAAGAATATGGAGACAGTATACATTTGTGTGAATAAAGATATGTTGAAGTACAACCATTTCCGCTAACCTGAGTTTGCGGATGACAGTTCCTAGAGTCAGTAAACTACGGTTTATGTGACATCCCTCCTTCAACCTCGTACCAGCTGAATTAGTTTGTGATGCTCGCTCACTTCCAGCAAGATCAACAAAATTCTGTATCCAGGAAAGTTAATATTATCTTTTTGATTTCCAATTGCGATACTTAAACATAATAAAGTGATTCTCGTTATTTTCATTTAATAGGTGTGAATCAGTCATACCACAGAAGCAGTAAGAGAGCTCAATTTGTCATTTCCCAGAAATTCACTTGGAGAACTTTCAATCGTCTGAAAAGCAACATTATTTAGGCAATGTAAGAAATGAGGTAATGGACGATTTTACTTCCCTTCAACAAACATAGGAACACACATACCAGTCTTAGAATTTGATGTGATCTGGAGCTGGCTTCATTCAAAGATGTCTCTCCTATCTGACGTTGTGCTGAAAAAATTGTTGCATAAGTATATGCAGTCAGGTCTAGCTGGAAAAAGGATTGTAAAGAAGAAAAAACAAGAAAAGCATATAAAGAAGACAGTATGAAAAACTCTGTTGAAGCAAGAATAATCATAACTATCTGTAGTCCTTACTTTCACAAAAAGAAATAAGTTCGGTAAAATGGTCCCAGTCACGCAAAGTTTCCTCGGTGAGTCTCTCAACAACTGTGCCTTTCTGTTTAAAAGACAAACTGTCAGCAAATTTTCGTACACATGACCATTTCTGGAAAATTGGTAAAGATATTCACCTCAGGATCATCAAGAAGTCTGAGAAGTGTAGTGTCGTTACTAAGGAGGTCCCTGACAGATTCATTATAGATCTCCATTGCTGAAAACTTCAAGACAAACTCCCTTTCTTTGTGCTATAAAAAAAATCTAATCAAAACAAGGTTTTCAAAATGACAAGATGATGCAGCAATATGTTCAGTTTCATATACCTTTTCTATGTGATTAAAAATGTCAGCTATAGCGTACTCAGTTATACCACTCATGGTGTATGTCTTTCCACTGCTTGTTTGTCCATATGCAAAAATGCTAGCTGATCAAATAGATAACCAAACACCCAATAAGCCCCGGTAAAGATGTTAATGTAGAAGCTCGTGGACGGATGCATATGATGGAGGAAAGCCAGTTTAAGGGAAGAAAGAAAAACTCACAGTTGATTCCATTGAGAACAGAAAGAGCTACCTCCTTAGCTGCTTCTTCGTACACCTGCCTTGTGGGGCAATCAGTGTTAAAAACTCGGTCTACAGCGAAAAGAAATGAAGGTGGATCAAAAAAGGAAGCAAATAGAGTAATTAAAATTTTAAGATCTGATGAAATACATGCCAGAACAACATCAATCAAGGTTATAACATTACACAATTTCCTTCAACGCAGAAAATCTTAACTACATAACATGCAAGACTGAACAAAGAACCAGACAAGATTTTAAAGCCATGTCTGAAGTTCACAACATTCCAGGAACTTGTGTAATCAACATTCATTATGATTTATGGTGATTCCCAATTTGCCATTGTATTCTCCAAGTTAATTCAGTTCAGCCTAATCTTATAAATAAAAAACCATTCATACAAATGAAAGTATACATACACGAATCAGGCAGCAATGTAACTTGAAAATAAATTAAATAAAATGCATGTTTTTCATGAACTTATTACCAAATAAAAAAAGTGATGATTTTCAGTCAAAAGCCATCAGAATTTGGAATTTCAGATATATCACAAGCTATCATGCAAACACCAAGTAAATAAATCTATTTATAAATTTGTAAGATAAGTCTCTTCATACCAAATGTATAGGTTGTTGGATACGGAGACCTTTCAGGAGCTGAAAGGTTGCTTCTGTACATGATGGTAGTATCATTAATGCATTCCCATTCGGACAGATCATATTTTGCTATCTCCTTATCATTCAGTGGTCGCACCCGAACAGAAACAAGAATTCTCTCCTCATTTCCTGTAGATCCTAGTGTTCCTTCCTCCCCTGAATTGGAACCCATCTTCTCACTTCCTTCTCCCCTTTTCTCAAAACCTTCAATTCCAACTACACCAATTTGCCATTCAATAGTTTTATTGCATTTCAAGTTGTGTCACAAAGCCTGTACTATTATTTTGTAAGGACTTGGGATGGTGTGGAACACACGGTCCACCGCAACTTTTAAGCCCCAATCATTATCTGCAGCGACAAGATCATCCAAGGTTACCTCCTCATAAACAAACAAATAAAACAAAAGAGTGATAACATTCATGCAATTTTTTATTCAGGGGAACAAATAGAAATTGGCCAACATCACAAACTCTTTTAATACAACTTTGATGTCAAAATACATTGCATATTGTATTCTAATAGAAAATTAGGAGTTTTCTGGGATAGTTCCCTAGACAAGAAAACACGCTGTCAAATTCTCCCTCACATGGGACATAATTAAAATTATAATCAGTACAAAAAAAAAAATTACCAACACGGTGAGAAAATCTGGGGATTCAATTATTTAAACAAGATTCTTAACAAATTTTGTGCGCTGAGAAATTCAGAAATAAAACTGTATACCGATTATCAAAAGGGAAAAAAACTGAATGGATGTAATAATACTACTAAAAACCCTATAGCTGTTGTATCTTTTATTATTATTGGAGTAATTTCAGTTCTACTAAATTTAGCAAGCCAAACTTAATCCAAACAAATCTTGAACGAAATTCCAAAAATAGTACATGAATCAGAAAATGAAAATAAATATCACAGTATTAATAAATCCAAAAAACAAAGTCAAAATCGCTAAGTTCCTTAGCATGATAGCATATTTTTCCGTGTTTAGAAAGAAACCATTAAAATCAAAACCGAAGGTCACAAATTCAAATCCGAAGTTCAGTAATTACTATCGATCAAACACAAGGAAATTATCGCATTATCTCATCTAATACGAAAATCTAGATCAAATTTAAGCTATCATTAATAATCAATAATCAATAATTAATCAATGATAATATAACCTTATGTAAAGAGTAGTAATTCAGGAAGCTCTGGTGCTCGATTCCGTGCTCGGAACTAGAATCTGAAAATTAGAAACGATACAAATTATATATGAAAAAAAGGAAAAATATATGAGAATTGCATGTGAAACGTTGCTTCACCATTGAAATGCGATCTGAAATTGAAAAGCAGAGCAATGCAAGAAGATTTGAAAACGGTTGAGGTGAAGAAAAATACAGTTGGAAAGTGAGAATGAAAAAAGAGAGAAAGAGAATGTGAGTGTTTGTTTGTTTGTTTGTGGTGGAAATGCGTGTGCGTTGATTTTGAAAATGTGAAGAGAGTTATGGCGTCTCCTTCTTAGTTTGTTAGTTGCAGTCCATTAGACATTTTCAGCTTTTTCTTTTTTTATTATTATTATTTTTTCGATTTTCAAATAAACAAAACTTAACTACCGCGCTAAAGAAACTATCTTTCCGTCATTAATCACTGTCACTCTGCAGCTAGAGATTACTGCAAACCTACCCCTACAGTGTATATAATTTAGAAGTTTCTCTTAAATGCATTTTTTGTCCTTTTATTTTCACCAAAATTAATTTTTAATTTAACCATTTTTAAAGTTGAATATATGCTTGTCTATTTACTGTTGAGTTATTTTTCCACCACTTCTTTTTTTTTTTTAAATCATGCGATAGTGATGTCACACAATTAAAGTTGAAAATCATAAAATATGACAATATAGCTTGCCCTCGTAAAATCAAACTTCTAATGTTTAGGTATGGAATCTTAGAACTTTTTCAAATGATAAATATTGAAGGAAGGATTGTAAAAAATTATAAGATTTTGGTAGGCAGGATTTTAAAAGATTTAGTTGTAAGAAATGTTTACTTTCGAACCTGATAAGGCGATTTAGTATACTGTTATGAATTATTTTTTTTACTCGTAGTTTAAATCATCAGTAAAATGGTAGGGTGACACTTTTCCCTACGATGATATGGATTTTTAATAAAACATCTTATTTATTAAATTCTCATTTCCTACAATTCTACTAAAAATTACACTTAATATTATTGCACCCTCAAAGTTATTATTGTCCTCTTTGGAGTATCGTTACAACCAATAGGTGACATCGAAATTCAAATTTTTCTTATTTAATTTGTTAATCGATTAAACAGTTAGGATTAATTAATTAAAATAATAAAATATTTATGAATTGTTTTTTTTTTTGAGTCGAAATTTTTTCTGCATATAAGAGACTTCTCTTCATTTCATTAGAGTTGCCTTGACACCGAAAGAGTGAAAAAATTATTTCTTATATTTGTGTTCTACATGTATTGTGCTACATTTGTTTTATTTAAGAATGTGATTCTTTTGTGTAATATTTTTATAAAGAATTTGAAGGTTACAAGATAAACCTAAAAAAAACATCGGTAAAAGTTCTTTAGTTAAAACTGTACAAAACCTCTGATTGTAGTTACGAAGTTCTTGAGTTAAGCCTATGTAAAATGTTAATGATTAATCTATTACTTTGTATTATTTCTCACTAATTAGACAAATTTTTATAGTATTTGTTATATCTTTAATTTTAGAGCTTAGGCGGTTTATTGGAATCAAAGCAAGTACACATGAAGTTATTAAGAAGGGATACAAGCAATGAAAGATTGTGAAAATTCAAAGAATGAAAATGACAAATTGTTTAATTATTTAGCGCAATTCTTAATTTTAATTATTGTATAGTATTTTGTCACAACTAAAGTTATGGAAATCCAAATGACCAAAATTAGTGGCAAATGAAATAAAACATCTAAGGCTACATATTTATGAACCATGAGAGACTTATTAGATCTTTAAAAGTTTGAAAAATGGAAAATAACTCTCGAGTGCTGCCACATGCCATATAATATAAAATTGAGTTATTTTTTACTATCTTCTCTGACCTAAGACCCCACAATCAATATTTATTTAACGAGAAGAAAAACAAGAGTGTTGTTATCAGATGTTGGAGGAAAAAATGTAGCACGAATTAAGAGAGCAAGATTTGTTATTACCGTTGTTCTTTTTCATCATGTACTTTTGGAGCAAATTCACGGTAATGTCTTTATTTAACATAAGTAGTTAACTTCCTTATGATTAGATCTTTAAATGAATTTTGTACTTGTTAACAACGTATAACAATGGTGGACATATATTTGGAAGGATGTATGTGGTGTTTAGGGTTGTTGCTGGTTCTTAGAGCTAGCTCATACTAAGCGTTAAGAAGCTATGTATATGTGGTTTCTAGGTGAATAATCATCCTTTTACAATCCTACGATTGGAGTATTTTTAGAAGCTATATAGACCTGAATACAATAATGATTACATCATTTTCCCTTATGGATGTGATGATTATCCTCATTGGCCCTTTCTTCCAGTTCGCTATAATGGGGCACGTCATCTCCCACGTTCCTTGGGTAGTGGGATACATATTGACTAAATTCAACAGGCAGGTGGCTACAAGAATCTAGGTAACCTTATGGCCCATTTCGGACGACTCTTAGCTTCATAAGGAAACTCGTTCTTACCACCATGTTTTGTCTTCCTTATATGGGTTTTCCCTTCTGTTGAGTGCTAAATTTTTGTTATTTTGAGAGTGAATAATCAGCACTCTACGACTTGATTCGTTTGTTTTCAGTTGATAATTCCCAATTTTTGTGTACATTTTGTATAATTTACATATCATTGTATATATTGCACTGCTGTGTAAATATCATTGAGTTTGATTGTTTTTATCTCATTTCTTGTAGGTATTCAAACAATGATATTTAGTCATTGTCTTATAAATAAGCTTTTCAGCGCTTCCGACCGTACGTAAATTGGAGTTACGGTTCCCAAGTTGTGGCCAAAACAAGAGACGAGTTTTCTATCATGGTCGCTGTGCAAAGTGAAAGCGAGGTTGTTGTGCGAGTTGAAGGCGACGGGAGAGCGAGATAATTTACTGTAGAGCCAAAATGTTTTTGGCTTCATGGTCGTTGTGTGAGCTTGAGCAAACTGTGCTCGCACTTCGAGCTATCGCTCGCTAGGCGAGCTCAGATATTTTTTCTAAGGCATTTGATCATTTTGCTTCCAGAACACATGCAAATAAAATTAAGCTCGCAGTGCAAGCTGGGAAAATTCATTTTGTATATATTCATTTCGTCTTAGATTTTTTTATGTATCTCTTGGGACTTTTTACACCCATTTGATCAGAAAATATTCTTTAGAGGTTTAGGCTTAGATAACAACATTAGAGTGTATATCTTGATGATCCGAAGTTGGATTTGCTTCAATCGACGTTGACAAACCGAAAGATTCTTGTTCGTCTTCTTTCTTTTGTTTGTACCCTCTATTGTTTGGGTTTTGTATGTAAATTTATCTTGATTGCATGTATATTTATTGATCATTGTATACAATCTCTTTTGTAAATCTTTATCAATGTTTATCTTTGATTTCAATATTTATCTTAATGACTTTGAATTGCTATAAATATATACGGTTCAAACTCGATCTAAGATGAACATCTGTTAGATTCTAAACTCTAGGCATAGATTTAGGTCTAATATTCACGTGAGTATCAGTTCATAATTCTCTGCGTTGTTGAGTTGCGTGAGACATCACCGATGAGACAATACAGTTGTTATCTCAACTTTGTGTTAGACATAACCTCTATTATGAGTGATACATGATGATATTTGTCATACCCCAAATTTTGACCCCTAGATTCCATTACCATCTTAGGAGCATCAAGCATTATTTCCTATGATGTTTGGTCTTTGTAAGAACCTTATTTCATAGCCATTTAGATGTTGTAACATCTATGTTTACCTTTGGTTGTAACCATTTGGTTTAATTCAAACTTCAATGGATGAATACTTGGTTGTAACCTTGTCATTTGTTTTGCTTGATGTTGTCACATGCTTGCCTTTACTTTGTTGGTTGTTACCATGATTTTATATCTTCATCATGTTTGAATGAATGTATATGTATGCTTAAGCTTTGATAATTTTCCCCAAGTGATGTAGCTTGTTAGCTCTCATTCTATAAAGAGTTGCCTTATGTCCCTAAGTCCAAAGGAAAGTCTCTCTATTGACTCAATATCATAGATAGCTCATTTATTCTCAAACTTCCCTTTAACCTTGTTAGAGTCATTAGAACTTTCAACTTAGTCTTAAGTTAGAACCCACTACCTTTTGACTTTGTCAAGTCAAAACCTTTAGCATACCTTGTTAAGAATCCTATAAATTATAGCTTAGGACTAAAGTTTGTTAACTCTATGTGTGTACCATTGTTATGGGTACTCACTTTTCCCCTTTTGGATTTTGTTAAAGTCAAATCCCTAGTTAGTCTTTTAACTTAGACTTAGAGAGTTTGTTAACTCTATATAGGTATCATTGTTATGAATACTTATTCTCTTTAGAACCTTAACCATAATCAAGAGTTCTCTCCCTAGTTAGGAGAACTACGGTTGCTCTGATTCCATCCTTGTTAGAATACGTAGGCACGAGATGCAACGTCTTGACGAACATACTTAGTGCATATACCCCTAGGTCTTTACCTTAACACGTAACCATTAGCAGACAGACATTAACAATAACACAACTACCAAACAAGAGGCTCTTGTAGAATACTACAGATACTTAGGGTGCTAATACCTTCCCTTATTATAATAACCCCCGAACCCCCGATCTCTTAGCTTTGTTGTTACGTAGCGCACTTAGGGTTTTCTTCGATCTTTAACCTTTCCTTTGGAAAAATCAAATCTCGGTGGTGAATATTTAAAGATTTGTGGTTCAAGTTAATTAATAGCTTGATATTCGATTCTCACCGCGACAATATTGACGAGTGATTTAGGTTGCGTACAATTAATTGATAGATTTTTTAGTATTTGATGGATAGATGAAATACAATTCCTAACGAGTTCTCTCCTCTCTAAAGAATGCATTATTTACTTGTTAATATCTTTTAATTTCTGCACTTTACTCATTCAAACCATTTAAGCCTAAGCTTAGAGAGATAAAGACTGTTGAATAACATTTTTTCCCTTGCACCAATCCCCGTGGACACGATAAAACCCGGAGGAAATTTTTCCAAATATTATGCTTCATGCTGCTATACTGCAGCTCGAACAAAATGGTGTTGTGTTGTCAGGGATTGGTGTAGATATTGAAAGCATTGTGATAGTTTCTATATTTCTAAGCTTTGTACATAATTGTCTATATTATATATATGCTTGTATAGATACTTGTTTTGCTTTTGTTTTCCATCCTTGTATATAATTATTTTCCATTATATTTGTTCAAGTGTTGTATATATTTTGTTCTCGTAACATTTGTTCAAGTGTTTGGTTAGGACACTTTCTTTAGGTTTGCGCTTTGAACAGAAGCATTAGCATGTCTGTGAGGAAGTTACTAGCCAAGCACAATAAAGGCGTCGAGCTAACAACGTGAAACAAGCGCTTGTTGGGAGACAACCCAATGATTTTTGAGTTTGTATAGCTTTATATTTAGTTAGTTTCATTTGATTTTGTTAGGTTGTTAGAAAATTTTTGTGTTTTTTCTCAAGCTTTGTTTTTTATTAGCTTGAGGGTGCATTGTGAGATTATGTTTAATTGTTTCAACAAGGAAATGTTATGATAGCGTGAAAAGTTTAAAGAGAGTTGCATTGCTAAGATTTGTGTTTATTGTTTTTCTAGAACATAACATGTTTATGAACCTTAGGTATTGTACAACTTACATGACATTTATTCTTTTGCAATTTTTGTTCAATTTTGAATCACTTTAGTTCATAACCAATGTGAGGAACCTTTCCAATGTTTACTAAATTGCATGGAGACCAACTTTCTTATTTAACTTGTTTGAATTATGTTTAATCTTGTATTTGTGTTGATTCGTATAATAACACTAAAATGATCAAGGTGTTTTATTTGATTTTGAGCACAACCACTTGACCAAATAGTCAATCTAATTTGTGAGTGCGTGAAGATTTGCTTACCCCCATTGAGCCTTTATTAGAATTCATGTTAGTGTTGAGCTCATTTTTGTATGGATTCTAATATTTTACTTGAAACATAAACATGACTTGTTATTTTAGTTTTTACCCTTGTCTAATAAGTTTGGGAGCATTCACTTTACATGGTTGGTTGTATTCAAGTTG
The DNA here is from genome assembly GCA_963859935.3 of Lathyrus sativus. Classification (NCBI taxonomy): domain Eukaryota; kingdom Viridiplantae; phylum Streptophyta; class Magnoliopsida; order Fabales; family Fabaceae; genus Lathyrus; species Lathyrus sativus. The sequence continues at coordinate 451,057,518 of OZ012738.1, read as the reverse complement.
GGGAGAAGAAAGGTGGGTTGCTAAATGGTTGAGAAAAACAAAAACAATGAAAAAGAAAGAAAAAAAAGCAAAAAAATAAAAGAAAAAGAAAAGAAAAAAAAGGAAAAAGGACTTGAAAAAGAAAAAAAACAATGTTGTGCTAATAAGTTATGTGAAATAGTGTAACAATTTGGAAAAGAGAAAAAGGTGATTGAAATTTGTGAATGCTTGAGATTGTGAGAAATGATCACTCTCATTTGATTAGGCAGGTTTTTGTTTCTTTTACCTTAAGAGAAACAATTGTTTGTTACTCAAGCCACATTACAACCTTTAAAACCCTTGTAATTTTTGCTTTTATACTTTCAATATGAGTTTTTTAGATGAATGCATAATTTAAATTGATGTTAGCAAGATTATTGTGTGATTTTGTCCCTCATGTTTGTTTTTCATCCCTCGATGAAGTTGTGTGTTAGGTGTGATTCATTCTTGTACATATATGTATTGCTTTAGAATTTTTAACTTGCATTTTGTGCTTAGACTTAGTTTCATAGTCATTCTGTCGTTGTAGTTTAGTGGTAAGCATTGCCTTGCATGTACTTTTGATTTGTGTACCATACATTTGTTTTCCATTTGTAAAGATTTGTTGAGAATGATTTCATGATAATTGCTTTTGTTTGTTTGAGTTGATCGATTCTTATTTGAGGACAAACAAGTTTAAGTTGGGGAGAGTTTGTTGAATGCTAAATTATTGTTATTTTAAGAGTGAATAATTAGCCCATAACGGCTTGATTCGTTTGTTTTCCGTTAATAACACCCAGTTTTTGTGTACATTTTATATATTTTACATACCATTGTATATATTGTGGTATTGTGTAAATATCATTGAGTTTTATTGTTTTTATCTCATTTCTTGTAGGTATTCAAGAAATGATGTTTAGTCATTATCTTATAGACCATTAAATAATCAGAGTTACGGTTCCTAAGTTATGGTCGAAACAAGAGTTGCATTATCTGCCATGGTCGCTATGTAAAGTGAAAGCGAGGTCGTTGTGCGAGCTAAAGGCGACGTGAAAGCGAGACAATTTGCTATATAGGCAGAATGTTATTGGCTTCATGGTTGATGTGCGAGCTTGAGCGAACTGTGCTCGTAGTGCAAGCTATCGCTCGCTAGGCGAGCTCAGATATTTTTTCTAAGGCAGTTTGGTCATTTTGTTGCCAGAACACGTGCAAATAAAAGTAAGCTCGCAGTTCGAGCTGGGAAAATTCATTTTGCATATATTCATTTCTTCTTAGATTTTTTAGGAATCTCTTGGGACTTTTTACACCCATTTGATCAAAAAACATTCTTTAGAGGTTTAGACTTATAAAACAACATTAGAGTGTATATCTTGATAATCTGGAGTTGGATTTGCTTTAATCAGCATTGACAAACCGAGAGATTCTTGTTCATCTTCTTTCTTCTCTTTGTACCCTCTATTGTTGGGGTTTTGTATTTAAGTTTATCTTGATTGTATGTATATTTATTGATCATTGTATAAAATATATTTTACAAATCTTTATCGATGTTTATCTTTGATTTTAATATTTATCTTAATGGGTTTGGGTTGCTATTGGCATATACGGTTCGAACTCAATCTAAGATGAACATTTGTTAGATTCTAAACTCTAAACATAAATTTAGGTCTAATATTCACATGAGTATTGGTTCTTAATGCTTTGTGTTATTGAGTTGCGTGAGACATCACCGATGAGATGATAAGATTGTTCTCTCAATTTTGCGTTAGATGTAACCTCTATTATGAGCGATACGTGATGATATTAATAAGTGATTTAGGTTGCGTACAATTGATTGATAGATTTTTTAGTATTTGACGGATAGAAGAAATGCAATTCCTGACAAGTTCTCTCATTACTAAAGAATACATTATTTACTTGTTAATATCTTTTACTTTCTATAATTTACTCAGTCAAGCCATTTAAACCCAAGCTTAGAGAGATAAAGACTGTTGAATGACATTCTTTCCCTTGCACCGATCCCTGTGGACACGATAAAACTCGGAGGGAATTCTTCCAAATATTTTTCTTCTTGTTGTTATGCTACAGCTCGAACACCTTCTTAGTGATTAATTCAATTATAACAATACACAGTCCCTCAAGCACGAGGGCTTGTAAAGGGAAAAATGATTTAGTTTGATCACCCTTAATCTCCATGTTTGGGATACCCTTAAGTAGAAATTAGAGTCGTCCTTGGGGAGAGTCCCTAAAGCAGAGCTTGGGATGAGTCCTTTAAGTCAAACTTGGGATGAGTCCCCTAAGTGTCACTTGAGGCGACTCCTCAGACGTTATAAATAAACGCACACACAATATTAAATGCAGCCGATGATGGGTTTGTTTAAGGAAGCCAAATGACCAATGTTCCTTGCATGTGATAGACACGTGGGGAATATTTTTGTAATTGTTAATGTACCTAGCGAGAGGCTACTCACTAGCCATAAACCTAGATTTCAAATCTGTATAAAGAGGGGTTTAACCCTCATTCTTCCCTTTTTAGATACTTTCTCCTCCAAAGCTTTTATTTAAACCTTTATCAAGCTTAGAGAGAACTTGCTTCCCAGTTTCAACAAGCTCAACATTCAATCCCTTATCCACAGGTATACGTGTTTACTCTTCCTACCTCTTTTTCCTTTTTAATGGCAATCATTAGGGATTTCAATAAGAGCAGTAAAATGATATAGCCTTCGAATAGTAAAAAATTATCTGAAATGTATTTGCATTGTATAATGAATGTTATACATGAGGATGATTCAACTGATTATGTGATCTTAGAAATACGAGTATATGAGAGTTATAAGAGCATTAGTAGTTATGCGAGTGATAATAACTATATTTCTCCCTGTTATTTCCTAAGAAACTCCCAGTAACTAATGGTGGTTACCGATGTTGAATACAAGAAAATTAAATACTTCGGGACCCAATACACTTTTGAGGAGAGGGTGACATTCTTTAGGCGATACACCAGCCTCTTCGATTTCATAGACGAGGACAAATTTATATGCACTTCTTTCTGCTGTTCAAGATTTATGTGAGGCAGAGGTTTTAGCGACTACAAACATTGCTCCTTCCAAAATTTCTCTCAATGGTTGGGGCTTTATTAGGAATTTTGAGATTATATGCTGATGATTGGATTCTAACCCTACCATAGGGATACTATTTTCCTTTTATGATACTAAGATTGATACAAAAAGAGGATGGTTGTCTTTGTGTGACCTGACTAGAATGACACTATTCAAGACCCACTCAAACCATTGTGGAAATTGGAAAGACGTGTTTGTGAGAGTTATTGAGCAAAATGGTGCCTCCATGGTCACAACTAAGGAAGATGCGCTAATCACTTTCCTCTAACTTGGACAAAAGTGTAACAACAAGATTTGGTTATACATCTGGCCTTTGAGTTTTGATGATAACTGCACATGTTATCTAAGAGAATAATTATATATGATATGATTTTTGTCTAGTGCGTGACTATTGTCAATATTATTCTGACTATAATAAGAAGATGTGTGACGTCATCAGACTCTGTTATCAACATTCTAGAAGAAAACATATGCGTGAACAAGATAAAGTCAAGATTCATAAATACTTCTAATGCAATGGTTCTAAGGAACGTTAGTAACAAGGTTTCTAATTAGGACTTTATAAGTAAGCCTATAAGGATTTCTAATGTGATGAGCTTCTAACGTTACAAGTTCTGAAGACGCGATTCAGGTGAACATGGTTCTGAAGATTCTAAAGACACAATATCTGAAGATCAAGTTCTGAAGAGTTTCTGAAGACAAGGTTCAGGTGAATAAAGTACTAAAGACTCTGAAGATAAGAATGTGCTTAATGAATTATGAAGACTCTAAAGACAAGGTTCTGAAGAATCTGAAGATATTACTTCTAAAAGAACGAGTGCTGAAGATTCTCAAGATAATTTTGCTGAACAAAGATCTTGGAATTCTGAAGACTGGGTTTCTGAAGTTACAAAGAATTGACTCTTCTATAACATGCTTCATCAAGTTAATATTTGAAACCTATGAAGACATTAGAAAGACTAAAGATAAGAATGGTTTTAAGCTAAACACAAGAAAACAAAAACTGTGACCTTTACCTCGATAAGGTGGCACAAGAGCAACTTTTTGTACAGTGATGTTGACCATTCCTTCATGAGAACATTGGGATATTTCCATTGGAATATGTTTCCAAGAATACCCCTCAACAAATCTATTCTCTCAAGATCTTTATAAATTGAAGATCAAGAAGCTTGAAGGTAGGTTGAATTGGTTGGACATATTACTGATTTGCCAATAGCTGGTTACTGATGATGGCACGTTAAACAAAGCCAAAGTGTCGAAGAAAATGCTAAAAATTGAAGCTTAAATGAAGAATGCTCAATGAAGAAGAAGTTGAAGCAAAGTGTTTGAATGTTTGTACAACGATGCAACATGTTAAACCATGAATAACTAGTCACGTGAAACATCAATAAGTGAAACATAGTAACTTAGTTGATCTTGATGGTTAAGCTGGAAGAAGCATTATATGCTCAAGAAAGAAGTTCATGAAAAGAAGCTTAAAGCTCATGAAAAGAAGCCGTAATGCTCATTAAGAAAGCTTTTAAGCAATATATAACTAATGTTTTATAATCTCTCAGAGATTCATTCTTTAGATAGTTTTGTATTAGAAAGCAAGGAGTTGTTGCTCATAACTTGATAGAAACACTTAGGTGTTCATGTACTTCATTTGTGTAATCAGCTTGTAAGAAGCATATTAGTGCACAAGAAAATCCTTATAAAAGGTGTTGTTCCTTGAGCGGCTAAGTTATTAACCAGGTTTCTTGAGAGGGCCAGGTCATTTTCTAATAGCTTGGAGGTTGATTACTTGAGAGGCTAGTGAGAGAAAGGATTCTCAAGAAGGAAATGAAAGGTATCCATTGTGGGTTGATGATTTCCTTGAGCGACTATGTGAAATCCAGGATGATTGAGAGGGCTAAGCGTGTTGTTTAACAACTTAGAGGTTGTAATCACTTTGATGATTATTGAATTAAGTCCTTGGGATAAGGCAAAATCACCTTGGCGGGTGGACTGAAGTAGCTTCGTTAACAGTGAACCAGGATAAAAATAGTTGTGTTCATTTATTTCTATTTACTTGTTAATGTTATTAGTTTAATTATCCACCAATTCAAACTCCCTTTCTTGTGTTTCTCAACCTTCAATTGGTATCAGAGCTCCGGTTTTGTTATTGATGTTTATCAAACACTTAACCGTATTAGATAAAGATCTGGACAAGCTTTGAGAAACGTTCTGGTTAATCTCCTCCACCATCTACAGTTTCAGTCTCATACGATGATGAAAAGATTGAGTACTGAAATGAAAAACTAGAAAGGTTCATTCTGGATTGAGTCACTGATTCTTAGATATGGTTGTTATTGACAATATAACCTTATCTTATGGAGCTTGCAAGAAGATTGAAAGCAAGATGAAGAATCGGCTGATAAAAGGATAATAGTCTCATCAGATAATTAGAAGAATCTGATGAATGCTATTTTTTAAATACGTTAGTTGAAAGCTACGTATCTCCTCAAGGTGATGCCTAGATAAGGCTTAAGAAGAATGATTTAGAAGAGGTTAACAAGAATCATCAGAAAGCAAGAAATCTTGTTTGTTGAAGGTTAATTCCTTCTGAGTATGGGATGTTTCCAACAGAAGAGAGAATGTAAAGAAGAAAGAATGCTCTTGTCATGATTTTGAAGCATGGAAACTTCAAGATGAAGTATGCTGAAGATGCAAGATATCTTATCATCAATATTTTAAATCATGACTGCAGATAAGCATTGGATATGGCTATCAAGATTTTGACTACGTGCTCTAGAAATTTTGTAGGATTCTGAAGTGATCAGAAGGGAAGCTCTTCAGTTATCAGAAGTGCATTCAAGAAAGAGCAACTTACGACTTTCTGATTATTGTCGTATGAGTGTCTCTAAAGAGAATTGGCTGAAGCATAAGACATATTAAGTCATGTTAGCTTGTGAAAGGTATCTCAATTTAACAAGCATATGTTTGTCAGAATGTTATCCAAAGTTTATTTTCAAGAGCTCCTGATACATGAATGTATCCTTCTGTGTTCACTACTTTCTGGACTCATGTAACTGAGTGAAAAGAAGTTATCTGCTAAAAAGAAGATTCTGATGTTCTAGTTCTTCAATATCAGATACAAATGATTGAAGATAGAACAAGCTTGAAAAGAAATGGTTTAAATCATGATATATTAGAAATTCATCATGACAAAGCATTTCTATGAAGCAGCTAGCATGCTTATCCAGAACAGAGTATGATTTGAATCTATTATGATGCATATTGGTTAGATCGCTCTGAATATCCAAAGGCTACTGAAGCACCTTCATCAGAAATCAAATTAATGTCAGATTTGATAGTGAGCTTGGAAGTCAGAAACTAAAGTTTAGTGGAAGAATACAATGCTAAAAGCTATCTTCTCTGAATGAAGTTATATATGAAGATCAGAATGAAGAAATCTGAAGATGCTCAATCAAAAACCATCACAATTCATTTACTCCCTAAGAAAGAAAAGACAGAAGTTGTCACTTTCTGGTGAACTGATTCTGGATGAAAAGGCTCAGCCAGTAAGAACAAGATTATCATTCAAAACCTATAAGAAATATGTCTTGGTTTGATAATCATGATGATATCTGCATCTGGTAAATATTAGAATATGTTCACAGATTTAACTCTGATGATGCAAGAGAAAATTCAACAAGTTTCTTTAGCACATAACTGTTCAGAAGTATATGCTAAATACTGAGAAACTAGTGGCTTTCTGGAGACACACCTTCTTGAAGATAGAAGATTGATGATTCTAAGATGAAGAATAAAGAAAGAAATTGGTTCTTCTCCAACGATCAAAGATGAAACGAACATCGGGAGAGTAGTTTTCATCCGTCAGAATGGAAGCTCATGAAGTCATAAAGATGATCGTGCCTCTGTACAACGCTCAAAGACTCCTATGAAGATCGAAGCAGAAAGAAGAGAGATAATGAAAGATGAAATGATTCTAATGGTCCATCTATAAGAACTCATTAACGACTGTAGAAGCTGAACATATGGTGATTCTAAAAAAGCCTCTACATCAGAAGCTAGGAATCTATAGAAGTATTGAGTAATGTATTTCTAACCCCTCTATTCTTAAATGGTTTAGAAATTTATATTTACATTTTAGAGAAATAAATTTTAAGAGACTATATTCAGAAGGAATGTATTATCTAAAATATATAAGTATAACCTTATTTTAGGGTTTATATCTCTAAATCTTTCCTTACTGTTGCAACTGTGAAAAACACCTGGCGGAAAAACAGAAGAGTTGCCACCGAACATTATTTATCCCAAAGAGAGGGAAAGGAAACGATCGAAGAAAACCTGAAGAACAGGAAAAGACAAGGTCATCGCAACCAAATCTTGGGTTCGAGAGTCGGTTACGCAAGGGGAAGGTATTAGCACCCCTCACGTTCGTTGTACTCAACAGGATCCACGCTTGTTGTCTAATCAAAGGGTGTGTTTATCTATAAGCTACTGCTAAACAGGGGACGAGAATGAAAGAAAAAGAAAAAGAGACTCGATAGGACATTGTTGCCCTATGCATACGTATTCCCTCGTGCAATGGGAAAGTCAGAGTCAACGTAGTTCGGAAAACTACGGGTGATGGGGGGAAGGTTGCTCGCCAAGACATCGTCGTCTTGTGCCTACGTATCCTCACCTAGTATGAGAAATCAGAGCAAACTTAGTCCGGGTAACTAAACCAAAGGTAGGTTAAGTGTTTTTTTATGAGTGATGTTAAGTTCCCATTCCAGTAGTTAGGGACGATGCCTGTTTGCGATAGAACAGAAAAGTAACGTACTCTTTTCTGAAAATGATGTTTGAAACAATGATCCCGAAGGATAAAAGGTTTAAGTTTTGTTTGTGAGTTTTAGTGAAGTGAATTAGTTTGTTTGATATTTACGTTGCACTAAAGACTATGACATAGGAACGAATGCGTCGCATATCTCCCCCAGACGGGACGCACACTAAACACTCTAGACAAGCGAGAGGAGACCCCTCACTCATCATTTCCCATGTGCTTAAGGATTGTAGCGTACAATGTTCATTGTATTTATTAGATGAGTTAGAATGGTTTTGAGATGAGAAGAAAGACGCACGAAAGGCCTAAGGGAAACTCACCCCTAACATTGTCATGCAAAATGGTCCTAAGGTCGGGATGCGAAAGGAGATTCTACCCTAATGTTAGCATGCAAGAGATGAACCTAAGGTTGAGGTTAAAAGGGACTATCCTATATGTTATAATGCATGGGTTAAACTCCTAATGTCTATCCTACTCCAAATTTAATTGGAAATTAAATTGGAATAAGAGTCCTAAGGGAACATGCGAAGGAAAAGCAAAAAAACAAGAAAGCAAGGCAAAAACAGCAGCTACAACAGCGCCTCCTGCATAAGACAACAATAAAATCCAGCACACAAGCAAGACAACATATAACATCACATACTTCAGCATAAAAACAGGTGTGAAAAGCCAGGCAGCAAGCAAGTAAAGCAAAGACAACATGCAAGTTCAGAAAAAAGAACAACTGTGAAAAGCAGGGCAGCAAGCATGTAAGAATGCAATTAATAAAATGCAAACAACAAACATGGATAGACATCACACAAGTATGAACATGCTTTGACAATCAAACATAATCGATCAACAACAATGCATCAACAAGAATCATCAAGATCAACATGTTCTTTTCAAATTAAATTGGACAATCAACCGATCAAACAAACACGCAACGAAGCAAAAACGGAAACAAATGCAATCATGCATCACAATGTTCATCAACATAATCATCAATGATCATAAATTAACATGCTATAAACAAACAAGTGAAATGATCATTCACCAAACAAATCACATGAACATGTTAAACATTCAAAACGGAAACCAAAAGTTGTGCATCGAAGGATCGAGATCAAACAATGAAGAACGATGAAATATGTCAAAAACAATTCACATAAATACATCATATCAATCCATGAGGTTTACATGTGAAAAAGAACTCAAACAAGCAAAAAAAGTAGGCAAAAAATGCAAAAAATAGGCAATTTGCCCAGAGTAACGGGTTACCCTATATAAGGTAACGGGTTACCTGATGAAAAACATCGCAGAAACGTGAAATTTGATAAGGTAACCGATTACCCTATATAAGGTAACCGATTACCACTGAGCAAAAACCAGAAAATCAGTTTTTAAAATCAGTTTTCAGCATCAAACAACTTCTCTAATCATCCATATGAACATGATATCAATCAAGCACAAAATTATCATCAAATACCAATGATCAAACATCATGTAAACACAATCAAACACTGAAATCACAAATCACCAAGATCCAAATCATCAAAATGGATCAAAAAACAGCAAAACCCACAGATCTACATTGTGATTATTCAAATAAGCTCAAAATTGGATTAGATCTAGAATTCACCAACCTTCAAAGCTGAGATTTGCTTTGGTATGTGTTGATTTACTTGAAACTAACAAATCCAAGCTAGAAACCCAGAGATTCTTCAAGATCCAAGAGTTTCCTTATGGTAGAAATGAAGAAAAAGCAACATCAAGCAAAATAATCCACAAAAAGCACTTCCAATCTAACTTCCAAATTCAGATCCAAAACCAAACGAAAATTGAATGGTGAATTGGAGATAATGGAGATGATCGGTGGAGGTTTAGCTCTAGAATTATATGATTCCAATGAAGAATCAAATAACTCAAGTGAAAAAGCTTTAATGGAGGTTTTGGGAGTAGAAAAATGGAGAGAAAATTGAGAGCAAAATCTCAAGAGTGAGAATGAAATCTGAAAATGAAGGTTAATTGTGTGAATAAAGGTAATTATGCGAGGTTTGGAGGAGATTCACTTAAATAAGCTCTAGGTTTGGAATCAAAATGTGGTTTGGAGTGTGGATTAACATTCGGAATGGAAATTAGGAGTGGAATTAGGAATTGAGTGTTTGAAATTTGGAGGAAAATGGTGAAAATTGAAGCAATTCTAGATCCTTCCATGACGATCATGTGAAATCAATGGTTGAAAATGATTGGGAAAATTGCACATGCTGAAAATTCAAATTCTGTGGCAAATTGTGCTTGAAGTAACCGGTTACCCTATATGCAGTAACCGATTACCACATTTAGAATTTGTCACTTTTGGCGTCAAATGGAGGGAATCATGTACAATTGCCTGTTGCCACTTGTTCTGACCCCTGTTATGCCTCTGAAACCTGCTCTTGAATATCATAACTATGAGAACACCTGAGGTAGCCTGTACACCATCTCTTGGGCTGAAAATAACTTGCTGAATAAAATAAAATCGACCACTCGATTGCTGGGTAAAATAAACGTCGGAGCCTCGGACACTCGCTGTTTAGACTCTTGCAATAAAAGGGAAACCTAAGCCACAAAAATACGTTGATCCCATTGTTGCACCCCAAAATTTTCCTAACCTTTTCTTACTTGGCTTTTGTTTCATTGCATTAACATATCATTGTTCTAACATTTGCATAGCATAGCATTGTTCATATAGCAAGGGATCAAGTGTGGTTTATATCAAGAGGAGCCTATCTAGAGGTATTGTTCAAGCTTGGGAAGTCACCAAAGTCATCAGGAAGAGGGTTGGGTTCTTGAGAAGTTTGGTTGTTTGTATGTGGTTAATCTCCTAACCCGAGGACCAATTGGAGACTATCAGTGGGTTGTGGAGCCTTGATCATGGTAGAGGGTGGATAGAGCTCATGGAGTGCCTTGAGGGTCATGGTGGAGCTCAGTCAAGTGTTTATGCTAAGGGTGAAAAGCCATAGTTGAGGGTGTTGCCAATAGGGTTTTCATCTGAGTAACCCTAAGACAACTGTGCAATTGAAGAGGATCAAAGCCTATTTCTAAGTCTTTGTAATCATGGAGAGTTCTGTTGAGATACATGAAGTGATATTCCAAGATCAATGCAAGAAAAGTTCAAAGTGTGAGAAGTTGCTAAATTAGGGTTCTCAGGGTAAAATCCCCTATTTATGGCCTAACTTCAAGACCACTTATCTCAAGATACAAGTTTCATCTCCACTTTTAGCCAATATGAAACTTGTAGAGCATGTTCTTATCTTTAATTTGAGTACTAGAAGTCCTCCATTGGATTTGTAGAACTCAAGTTATGGTCCAGACAAGTTACAGGTCATCAGATGAATGTGAAATTTGTCTGCAAAAGTCAACCAACTTCCAAGGAACTTTTGACCTCGAAGGGTGTTTCTCCTCAACTTTTGGCCAACATGAAAGTTGTAAGTCTTGATCTCAGCTTTCCAAATTGTACTAGAAGTCTTCCATATGATTTGTAGAACTCAAGTTATGAGGTTTACAAGTTAGGGGTATTTTGGGAAAGTGAGATTATAGGTCATTTGGCATTATAGGTCATTTTCACTATCTTGCAAGCTTCAAATGAAGTTTTTTTCAACACAAAACTTGCTCAAAATGATGTTTTTAGGTAAAACATGTACTCATGATGTATTGATTTGGCTTAGGGTGAGACTTAGTTTGGAAGAAATTGACAAAAGGGGAATTTAAAGGCATTTAAGTGAAAAATTCTCAAATTAATTCTATGTGCTCAAAAAAAGATCAAGTGAGTACTCATTTTAATCAGAAAAATCATTTTGAGTACATTGGCAATATTGGAAAGTCATTTTGAGGCATATTTCATAGCATTTCAACTTGTTACTTCATGAATAAGCAACACATCAAAACTTGGTCATGTGATAAGTTTAAGCTTTCCAATTGATCTCTACACTCTCACCAGACCATAAGCAAGGGAATTGAAGCTTCTTGGAGACGTTTTGAGTGCAAATTCATGTTCACCATGTTTGGAATTTTCAAGGAAAAGTGAAACTTGGATATTCTGATTTGGGCCTTCAATGGACCTCCAAAGCCCACAAACATCTTCTATACAAGTTCCATGATGAATTCAGATCCATTTTTGGTGTTCATTTCGTGCCATAGCCAGAGATTGAAGATTGAATTTCAAGCCTCAAGTGTGAATCATGTTTTCTAATTCAGAGGAATTCAAGGCAATTCAAAGCTTCAAGCATCTTCAGAATACTTGATTGAGTGGATCTACACAAGATTGGAGCAAGAGGAGCACCATAACTGCCTCAATTTGAAGCTACAAACCAGGTTTGAACAATTCACAATTACACTAATTTTAGCATGATCTAAGTAGAATTGACATGTGGTTAGGCTTTAGGGAGATGTTTAGATGGATTATGGACCAAAAATTGGAGGATTAGAGACAAATTAAGATGCTAGGTGATTTCTGTTTGGATGCGATTTGACTTGATCATGAGGTTTTAGCACGACCTAGATAGTTCAAAATGATCTGTGAAGCATGAGGAGTAGATCTGTGATTTTGGATTGAGGTTTGGTGATGATCAGGAACTTGACCTATTTTCTGTTGGCGTTCGATTCTTAAAATGTGTGAGGAATTAGGACAATTGAACATGATATTTGGATTCAGCATGAAATTTTGAGTGGAACTGTGTGGATTTGGTTGAGGTTCCATGACCTACGTATGATGTCTCGCCGGAGAAGACGACCGACTTTGTTCTCCGGCCACAGCTGCAACTCTCCCTCCATTTCCAGTTTGAACGAGGACGATGCACTACCACCCTTGGATCTGCTCAATTTGAAGACTTTATCCACTCATCCAACGATCAGGACTTAAGCTCAGAAATTGGACTTTGACTGTGAAACGCGTCGTTTCATTTAATGTGTTGGCAGCGTGTGAACCCTTAGATTAGGAGACTTAGTCCAACCATCCAACGCCCCTGACTTAATTCAGCATTTTATTTTCTTAATTGTTTTTTATTCATTTTCTTTTTATTTTAAGTGCTTTATTCTTTTAAAATTCATAGTAATTCCAATATTGATCAGAAAAATACCAAAAAAATATGTACTTGCTCTGGATTTTATTCTTGATTTTTTGATGCTTTTACATTTTATTTTCATGCAATTTTTCATTTAATGTGATTTTTTGCATTTTTATTAATTCTTTAATTTGGCTTATTTCTTCATGTTTTTGTTGAATTTTGATTGGCTGTTTGGTATAGAATTTGGGGCTGATTTTTGGCTAGATGGTAGATTAGAGATTCATGATCCCCTAGGATTTAATTTATATTTTTTAGACAACATTAGGTTCTGTTTTGGATTAGGATCATTAGACCTTCCATTTTAGGGTTTTCATTTGATACCTTGTGATCTAGGATCTTTTAGGTGACCTTTCCATTTGATTTGATCCCTGACCTTTCTACTATAGGTCCTTAACACATATAGGTTCCCTTAGAAAATTTCATAGGCTTTTAGAAGTAGTTTTAGTATTTTAATTTGATTTAATACTTAGGCTAGTTTTAAGATGCTTTCAACATAACACTTGCACTAGTTGAACCCCAATGGTGGCCTTTAGCTCATAATAGGTTTGATAATATTCTTTGTTGATGCTTTAGACATGTAGAAGCTTTTGTTTTCTTGATTTTGGTGCTTGATTTGGTGTTTAGACCTTCTTTTAGTAGCTTTCTTTGAGCTTGTTCAATTAGGGTTCGGAAGAGCTTAGTTTGCTTTCTCTTTCTTCAAATAAATATGGATTGCTTTGATTGCTTTCCATTCTCATCCCATGATTCAAGGTCCCTATGTGAAAGCCTCATCTTTCCTTTAGAAGGATGTGTGGCATTTCACAAGAGGTAGAACCTTTGAGGATGCCTATCTCTGATGCATGGTTGAGTGCCAGGTTGGATTCCTTTGGTTTCCATCCTGCTTCCCATCATCAATCAATCATCTTGATGTTAATTATCTTCTCTCTTGGTGGAGCTTGAATATGGATATTTCCTTCTCTTGAATATGGCTTGGACTTGAAGTTGCAGATTGTTTGGTTGTTTTGTTGTTTATCTGCTTTGTTGTTGAGCTGTCTGTCTGCTGTGTTGTCTGCTGTATTTTCTGATTGCTTGATTGTTGCTTGTGTGACTGCTTGGTATGTTGCATTAGACTAGGTCTCATGTAGATGTTTTCTAGGCCTAAGACCATACTAAAGGTTGAGATTAGCTCCCTTTGCTTGTTTGAATTTAGAGGTTGAGTCTGTCTCCCTCTGCTTGACTGTTATTGATTGGCTTTGCTTGTTGGTTTAAGGTTAAGTCTGCCTCCCTTGCCTGTGTTTTATGTGACTTGCTCTTGTTGCGTTTCCTTTTTCTATTATCTTTGCAGTTATTCATATTTGGCTTGAGGTTGAGATGAGCTTGTGGAGGCTCCTGCCCCACACCTATTTCCTCCCTCACTTGCATTGCATGCATTTTATTTACAACTATTTTTACTTACAATTTATTGCTTTTGCTGTTGTTTTCCTTTGCCATGTTCCCCTAGGAACTCTGATTTCTCTTGTTCAAGAGAAGTTATGACAGACATTAGGGTTCTAACCATGCATGATAACCTTAAGTAGTTCCCTCCTAACCTCAATCATAGGTTCAATTTTGCATGACAACTTTAGGATTGAATCAGTTCCCCTTTAGTGCGTCTTTCTCTTCTCATATTCAAACAACTCAAAAATACAGTAATAAAGTTTAATTGATGTCGTACGCTATGAGCCTTAAGCTACTTGAGAAAGGTTTATTGGAGAGTTTCTTTCCAACAGTCTGGATGTTTAGTATGGTACCCTTTGGGTGACATGCGATGCATTCACTCTCAGGTCATAGTCTCTAGTGCGATATCAGTTGCAAACATCCATAAAAGATACTTCTTCTAAAAAATAGAAAACAAAGATCAAACTCTTTTTGTCCTCTTGGACCTTTAATCCTTGGAAACCATTTTCATAAGGAGAGTTCTATTAACTCCCGGTTCTACCGCAAACGGTAAATGCCTAAGTCTCTGTCGAGCGAGCTGCATACACCAAACTGCTGGAACCGTCTGTTAACCCTACTCGGATAAAAAAGACAAACCTGTGTCTCTTGTTGTCCCAAACTACGTTTGCTCTGATCTTTCGCGCTGTGTGAATGTACGTAGGCACGAGATGCAATATCTCGGCGAGAAACCTTCCCCCGTAACCCGTAGTTAGGCGAAGTGCGTTGACTCTGATTTCTCATTCCAGACGGGAATACGTAGGCATAGAACTGTTGTGTTCTGCCGAGTCATTTTCTTTTCTTTTCAGACCAGACCTTTAGCGTAGATAGATATAATCAACCCGTCAGATAAACACAACAAGCGTGGATCCCATCGTGTATGATGGACGTGAGGAGTGTTAATACCTTCCCCTTGTGTAACCGACTCCCGAACCCAGACAATGGTTGCGATGACCTTGTCTTATACCTTTTCGTCAGGTTTTTTCGATCGTTTCCTTTCCCTTTCTGTGGGATAAATAACGAAAGGTGGCGACTCTTCTGTTTTGCCGGCACCTTATTTTCGCGGTAGCGACATCCATGTCTCGAGAACTAGTGTTATGATATGTGTTAGATGCCCAACTTTTCTTATTTGAACCATCAAATGTGGGCATCTTTCACTCCTTTTTGTAGAAAATATGTTAGAATCACTCTTGCTTTGGTTTATTTGCACCATTATGTGAAAATATCTTGGTTCCTTTGATTTGTGTGTTATTGTGCAGGAATTAGGCATGAAAAATTGAAGAGTAAGACCTAAGAAAGATAACAAAGAAACTAAGTCAGCATGCAAACAACAACTAATTCGTACAACGAACTTGCTAGCGAAGCTTGCCAGAAAACTTCACAAAGTTCGCATAGCGAAGTTTGCAGCGAAGGCCAGGAAACCCAATGTATTGTTCATCCAGAAAGAAAAGGGCCTTAAGTTCGCTGTGCGAAGGAGGCAGCGAACAACTCGCTGGAGCGAAGAGGTAGCGAAGGTCTAGCGAACACTCCCAGACTTGAGGCAGTAGGTATTTGGACAAGAATTTGCTGTGCGAAGTTTGCAGTGAAGCCTTCACACTGCGAAGAATTATTCGCACAACGAACATGTGGAAATCTGTCTGGGGAGTTTTCACAGGACATAGGCACTTCAGGTGCCAAATTGACTGTTCGCACTGCGAACATGACGACTCAGCAACCCTTCTATAAGTAGTTTGGGCTACTTTTGGAGAAAAATATCTTTTATTTTGTACTTTCTTTTGAGAGGATTTCAGACCTAAAAAGCCTGTCTCTCCATTTCTCATCATCTCTTAGCAATATTTCACAAAAAAAGGTGGATTCCCATCCAATCTTGATTATTCGTCTCGGATGTTGATCAACCTTCTTCCGAAACTTGTTGCTCAAGCTATCATGGAAATGGGTGGCTAAATCCCTCTCTTGTCAAGGTTAGAGGTATTTAGTTCAAATTTTATATATTCTGCTTGATCTTTTATATGTGAACAATATTGTGATCAATATAGATGAAGTTATTTGCTATCCTTTGTACATTTATGGTTTGGATTGCTTTAGACATGAACTTTCCAAGTCTTGACCTAATTTATTCATCTATCAACTATACAAATTCTAGACATAGGTTTGAAAGTTGATATCCACTTTGTATTGATCTTAATGATTATTGTTTCGAGTGTCATTTAGAGAGATCATTTAACGGTCGAAACAATAACATTCACGAAATTGCTTTAGAAATGAACGTTTTGCAAGGATACGCGGTTATGTTGGTTAAAACTATGTTCACATATTTGATCGGTTGGATATGTTTAGGATGGATTAGCGAACCCTAATCTTGGAATGCTTTTTTATCAAACTTAGACTGAATTTTATTCCGTTTTATTTCTTGCAAACTCTTGTTACGAAAATAGAAACCATTTTAAAAACCCCCTTTCTTAAATAATTAAACCGTTGAATGACAAGCATCTATATTCTCATCAATACCTGTGGATACAATAAAACACTACCGCAAAATACTTTATAACAAATTGGCACAGTTTCCGGGGATTGTTAGTAGAATATTGCAAGCATTGAAATAGTTTAGTGATTTTAAGATTTGTGTATTGTGAATCTCTTATCTTTGTAATTCTTTGTGCTTTTTAATCTGTTTAGTTCGTGCTCAGAATTAGTTTATGCGAGGACAGGTTCGCCCTGAAAACCTTCTTTTCGATCCTGAGATTGAGAGAACTGCTCGCCGTACCAATAGTCGCAAAAGGCGAAGATGGCGACAAGCTATTGAGAGACAAGAGCACAGAGAATCTTCTTCATCCACTCCACCTAATTCACCATTTATGGCAGTACCACCACCTCCACCTCCAGTTTCACTTCCATGTACAAACAGTCCAAGACACACCGCTCAGTTTGCACGCAACCTCCAAAATGGAAGACAAGCCGAGATGAAAACGAGAATACTTGCACGCATTTATCAAAATCATTTCACGGGGTTAGATCATGAGGATCCTTTTACACTTCTTACCAAATTCTATGAGATTACGGGTGCAATGGGAGTAACAGAAGCTGATGAAGAATCACTGTTCAGGAGGCTATTTCCTTATTCTTTGATCGGGAAAGCAAAGGAATGGTATCTCAATCAGTCTACAACAATTATGACAGATTGGAATTTTTTGGAAGAGAAGTTTCTTGAACAATTCTTTCCACATAATCGTTTCATGGAAGCAAAAACTGCGATAGCTGTGTTTTCACAAGGAGGAAATGAATCCCTCAACAAAGCTTGGGAGAGATTCAAGTCAATGTTGAGGAAATGCAAAGGACACGGTTTTGATGAACTTATGCAAGTTCACATTTTCCGCAATGGTCTCCTCTCGGTTCACAAGACCTTGTTGGATGCTACGGTGGGGGGTTCTTTAATGTCTAAAAGCGCCTAAGATGCAATAGCAATTATTGACAAGATGGCACTTAATGATCACTAAGGAAATCATAATCGTGGAGTAGTTCAACAAAAACCAGGCGTGCTAGAGTTAGGTACTAATGATGCTATTCTTGCTTAAAACAAACTTCTTTCAAACAAGTGGAGCTTTTAACTCAACAAATGTCGAAGCTTCCACAACAAATCAAAGAGATGCAAGAAGTTTCTACCAAAGCTCAAGTGGCAAGTTGTGAATTGTGTAAAGGTGACCATCCTACCGGGTATTGTCCTCTGGTATTGGAAGAAGTCAACTATGCCGAAAATCAAAATCAGGGATACCAATAAAGACCACCTTATCAACAAGCAAATCAAGGTTATCAAAGAACAAATCAAGGGTACCAACAACCTTGGAGGCCGCAAGAAGTCGGAACTTCAAATCGTCAATAATATCAAAATTACACTCAATCTCCACAAACTCAAAGTGCACTGCCAAAGATGGAAGAAACTCTTACTCAATTTATGCAAATGTCAATGTCAAATCAAAAGAACACCGATGTGGTTATAAAGAATTTGGAGACACAAGTGGGCCAATTATAAAAACAATTGGCCGATCAACAAAAAGGGCCTTTCGGGGCTACCACTCTTCCAAATCCCAAGGAGCATTGCAAGCTGATTCTCACAAGAAGTGGTAGAGAAATTGACATGGACGTAGGTGAGGAGGTAATGGCGGAAGAAGTTGTAGTTGAAAAAGAAAAAGAAAATGTTGAGAATGAAGTAGAAAAAAATGTTGAGGGAGATTTAGTTGAAAACGAGAGAGTGAAAAAGAGTGAGGAAGAAGAGAAAAATAAGAGAGAAGAAAGAGTGAAAAAGTCTAGGAAAGGAAAAGAGCAAGTGAGCACTATCCCGATTCAAAATTTGCCTTATCCGCATGCTCCAACAAGGAAAGACAATGCGAGACACTATGCTTGGTTCATGGACATATTCAAGCAATTGCAAATCAATATTCCATTTTCCGAAGCATTGGAGCAAATGCCCAAGTATGCTAAATTCATGAAGGACATCCTTACTAAGAAGAGGAGGTATACGAATTAAGAAACTATCATGGTGGATGCTAGTTGTAACACAATCATTCAACAGACTCTTCCGAGAAAATAAAGCGATTCGGGACGAGTCACTTTGCCCATCACAATTGGAAATACTTATATTGGCAAGGGGTTGATCGATTTGGGCTCTAGTATCAAATTGATACCCTTATCTATTGTAAAGCGGTTAGGATACATGGAGTTGAAGTCTACTCAAATGATATTGCAACTTGCTGACAAATCTACCACTCGCCCTCATGGTGTAGTTGAAGATGTCTTGGTAAAGGTTGACAAATTTTTGTTCCCAATTGACTTTGTGGTAATTGATATGGAAAAAGATGAAGACTCTCCCTTGATACTTGGTCGACCTTTCATGAAGACCGTGCGTATGGCAATTGATATGGATGATGGTCTAATTAAGGTTAGAGTTCTAGATGAAGAGATTTGTTTCAATCTTTTTGAAGCCATGAAGCTTTTAAAGGACAAGAACAATTGTTTCAGAATCGATGCAACGGAAGTGGCGATTGAAGAAGTAAAGGAGTTATTGCAGGTTCCCACACCATTACAACATGTTCTTACCAATGCTCTTTCAAAAGTCAATGATGAAGAAGAAAGACAGATTGAAAAGTGTTTGCAGGAGCTTGAAGAATTAGAGGAAATTCCACCTTTGAAAGAAAGAGTGGAAATTTTGAAAAAAGAAAACAATGAGGAAGTCAAGCTTGAGTTGAAGTTGTTACCATCTCATCTTAAGTATGTTTTCCTTGATGAAGAGAAAAACAAGCCGGTGATCATAAGTTCAGATCTAACCATGGAGGAAGAAAGGAAATTAATTGTTGTTTTGAAGAAAAATCAAGAGGCAGTGGGTTGGACTCTTTTTGACTTGAAAGGTATAAGTCCTTCCTATTGTATGCATCGAATATTCATGGAGGAAGATTTCAAGATGGTAGCTCAACCACAAAGAAGATTGAATCCTACTATGAAGGAAGTGGTGAGGAAAGAAGTTTTCAAAATATTGGATGCCGACATGATTTATCCTATTTCCGATAGTCTGTGGGTTAGTCCAGTTTAAGTGGTGCCGAAGAAAGGTGGAATGACGGTTGTCCGTAATGAGAAGAATGAGTTGATTCTAACAAAAACTGTAACGGGATGGAGGATGTGTATCGACTACCGTAGGCTCAATCAAGCTACAAGAAAATATCACTTCCCTCTTCCTTTTATGGATCAAATGCTCGAGAGACTTTCCGGTCAAGAATATTATTGCTTTTTAGATGGATACTCAGGGTATAATCAAATCATTATCAACTCGGACGATCATGAAAAAACAACTTTCACTTGTCCTTTTGGAATATTTGCTTATAGGAGGATACTGTTTGGTTTGTGTAATGCACCAACGACTTTTCAAAGGTGTATGCAAGTTATATTCTCGGACTTGATTGAGAAGACGATCAAGGTGTGTATGGATGATTTCTCAGTTTTTGGACCGTCATTGAATCTTTGTCTGAAAAATCTTGATGTTGTCTTGGAGAGGTGTGTGGATACTAATTTGGTGCTTAATTGGGAGAAATACAACTTCATGGTTACGGAAGGCATTGTGCTTGGGCACAAGGTTTGTTCAAAAGGACTTGAAGTTGATAGGGCTAAAGTGGAAGTGATTGAAAAGTTGCCGCCACCTCTTAATGTGAAGGGAATTCAAAGTTTTTTGGGTCATGCAGGATTCTACCAAAGATTCTTCAAAGACTTTGCGAAGATAGCGAAACCATTGAGCAACCTGCTCAATAAAGATAAGTCTTTTCTTTTTTATGATTCTTGTATGATAGCTTTTGATTCTTTGAAACAAAGCCTAATAACTGCACCTATAATCGTCGTACTGAACTGGAAAAGTGATTTTGAACTCATGTGCAGTGCGAGCGATTATGCGTGTCTCGGTGAAATTTGGACGTCAAGCTATTGATTAACTTGAATCATATTTCATTACAACCAAACTTTAATTTATCCAAAAAAGGAAAGGTTTAAAGAAAGAAAGACCTATAAAAATGCAAAGCAAAAGGACAAGGCCTAAAGCTGAGCAAAGAGAGATCTAAAGGTTCGGGGGTTGGTTATACCTAGGGAAGGTGTTAGCATCCTAAGTATCTGTAGTACTCTATAGGAACCTCTTGTTAATATTTGTGTTTGCTAAAGTTTGCTTGCTAAAGAGAAAAGTGCTAAGGTAATAATCTAAAGTAAATGGTATGTACAAAGTTTGCTCGCGAAGACATCGCATCTCGTGCCTACGTATCCGGACGGGAATGGAATCAGAGCAATCGTAGTTCCCCTATCTAGGGATGAGGAACTCTTGACTATGGTCAAGGTTTCCAAAGGGAAGTAAGTATTCATAGGGAAGCACTTACATGGAGTGCGGCGACTCCTTTTCTAAGTTAAGATTGTTATGATGGAATGTCCACGGCGGGACAGTAATCATGAGTACGGTGACTCAAATCCTAAGGCTAGGATAAAGGGGAGTAAAGGTTGTCCACGGCGGAACGGTAAACATGAGCGCGGCGGCTCAAATCCTAAGGCTAGGATAAAAGGGGAGAATGTCCACGGCGGGACAGTTAACAGTGAGTACGAAGACTCGTGTAAATGAAAGGGGAGTTTAGTTGTTATGTACAGACAAAATGTACAGGTAAATTATGTACAGGCGAATCAGTTTAACCTCGTAATTCAGGAGGTAGGGTTATGTACAAATGAATTAGTTTAACCTCATAACTCAGGAGGTATCTATCATGGGTTCATAGTGACAACCATTAAATGAGCACATGAAATTGATAAGGATGAAAATGCAATGATGACAATCAAAGCAGATGAAAAATAACGAGAACTGTGACGACGGATCGCATTCCAATACAGTCAACAGGGGGAAGAGATGAACATGGTTACAACTCAAAATAAAAAATCCTAACATGTTAACTAACATGTGTGGATATGAATACAAATAAATTTCACAAATAAATTTAAGTGGAATCACATAAAATTCATCTGCAACAGTCAGAATGAACACTGTAAACGTGCATTTCGCACATGGTCAAAAGTGATAAAAATTTGGTCAAACATGAAAAATAAAAACATGACATTAAAGTATACATTAAAATTAACATAATGAAAAAATAATAGGTGAAAAATGATTAAAGTTGAGAGAGATATGATAGGTGAAAAATGATTAAAGTTGAGAGAGATATGATTTTTTGAAGTTTGTATGAAAAATGGCAAAAATAAACAAAAGGGTTCGACCTCCACACGGATCGAACCCAGGTTAGGCTAGTGAAAGGTATAATGTGCGTGCAAGTATCTAACACTGGGGTGGCCATACATCCATTAACTAAACTAGAATAATAAATACATAAGGCTTGCTTGTTTGATTTTCTGGGCAAAAAAAACACACACAAACACATGGTTTGCAAAACATATCATAACTTTCTCAATTTTTATCCAAATTTCACAAACTTTATATGTAACTGACCTAGAAAAATCTGAGGAACATGATGGTGGTGTTAGTTTTATGAAATTCCTTCTCTTTTGAAAAATTCGCAGCTGCTGTACTTTGATGTTTATGTGATGCATTTTGACATGAACACTTTAATGGCTTTGCAAAACATATCATAACTTCCTCAATTTTTATCCAAATTAAACAAACTTTATATGTAACTGGCCTAGAAAAACATGAGAAACATGATGGTGGAATTAATTTTTATGAAATTCCTTTTCTTTTGAAAAATTCGCAGCTGCTGTACTTTGATGTTTGTGTGATGCATTTTGACATGAACACTTTAATTTAAACACTTTTAAACCAAACCAATTGTGCACACAGCTCACATAAATGATAAAGAATAATTCCCACACTTCAAATATGCTCAATGCAACCAGGTTATAAAAATGACATGTCAAGTGCAAGGTTTTTGTAAAAATGCATTTTGAAGTGTGAAACTTGTGACAGTTTGTCTTGCTACCAAATAACCATGCAAACATCTTTTAAATGACTGGTATGAAGTGTCTAAAATGTGGTTTTGGTGAAAAACACCTTTATGCAAAAAGTGACATGTGAAGTGTATGATGCATTCTTTTGAAAAGTGCATTTTATGGTGTGGATTTTGTGACAGTTCATTTTAATGCACAAGAATCATATTAGCAGTCCACAAATAACATGTATGAAGTGTTGGAATGCTGAACTTTGATGAAAAACACTATAGTGCAAAAGTGACATGTGAAGTGATGCTTTTTCATGAAAAATGCATTTTGAAAGGACAATCTTAAAACAGCCAATTTTGGAGTATGAGAACCATGTCAACAACTTGAAGGTGAGAAAATTACTTAGAAGGGGGGGGGGGTTGAATAAGTAAGACTAAAAAACAAAGATTAGAACACAGATATTTTTATCCTGGTTCGTTGAAAACAACTAGTCCAGTCCACCCTCTCAAGAGTGATTTGCCTTTCTCTGTCAAGGACTTAATCCACTATTTTAATCAAACAGATTACAAATAGCAACACCTAAGAACAACCGTTCTTAGTCTTCTCAAGAGCAGCTGATCCCAACTGGATCCTCTTAAGGAAAACCTTTTACAAACAAAGTAACTTTTACAAGAGTAAGAATGCTTCTAATAAGCTGTTATCACAACAGTGATATTTCTCTTAAGTTAAGAATAAAGATAAAGCAAAGTAATATGATTAAGAGCTTTTTGAGATTTGCTTTGAGGAGTGATTTTGCTAGAGATTCGATGCTGAAGAAAATGGAGTGGACTTCTTTATATAGGCACTAAGATCCAAGAAGTCTTGTTACGTTGAAGGCTGTGCAGAAAAGCCTAGAGCCTTTTGTCTTCACATTGGAGGCTGTGCTGAAACAAGCCTGATGCTTTTTGTCTTTACTTGCAGAAAACTTTCCTCAGAATGGAATGCACAGATAAAACCTTTTTGTCTGTGTCCTTGTGTCTAGCACAAAATAGGAAAGAGCTGTTGAGAAACACCAACGTACATATTTAAATCTTCTTCAAAGTAAGTTCAGCTTTCAACATTAGAATCTGAATCTTCAGAGTCTTCAGATCACGGATCATCTGGATCATCAGAGTCTTGAAAGTTCTTCAGATTGAGCTGAATCAGAGTATGTGCAGCTTGTGTGCTTGAGCGTGTAAATCCTTCAGAGCAGAGTCTTCTATGCTTTAGAGGCTCCTTCTTCAGAATCTTCAAGAGACAGTAGTCAGATTGTTCTGGGAGCAGTGTTTAGATCTTCACTTAAGATGTTCTTGAACTTATGAAGTCTTTCATACGAACAATGTTCAGATGCAATTTTGCTTTCTTAAGATAATCTTCTTTAGTGCCTGTAGCAAACAATCTAGAACACGTTTAGAGTATATAATTCTTGAATACAAAATTTATAAGTGTTATCATCAAAACATAGAGATATAACTAAGACACAATCTGTGCTCTTACAATCTCCCCCTTTTTGATGATGACAAAACATGAGAAAATTTTGTTCAATAAAGAGTAAGAATTAGAAACTCCCCCTGAGATAAACAATCTCCCCCTGAAATAAATACTACAATAGAATAGAATACTTCCCTTTCTGATTGAGTATATTTCAGATTCAGAGCCTGATGAATGAGTTCAGAGTCAAATCTTGATGCCAGTTGATTGAATAAATGTATTAGAGTAAGATAACAGAGTTGATTGAATACTCAGATTTTCTTTAGAGAATCAGGTTCTGGTTGACACAGTCTCAGGGTAACTTCAATGAATTATGTCAGATATAGCAGTGTAATCTGAAAGACTTAAATTCAAATAAGTTAGTAAAATGTCTGAATTTTAGTTTTGGTAAATGCTTATAGTTGAACACTCAGTTTCTCTTTTTCTCCCCCTTTTTGTCATAATCAAAAAGATTTTCAAAGACGGAAGGAAATAAAAAAGAAGCAAATAGGAGCAAAACATGTTAGCATGCAATTAAAACAAAACAAACCAAAGTTCACAGACAAACAGGCTGAGGCAAAAAAACACAAAACACAATAACGATAACCAAACATCAAAAACTCAGTTCAAGTGCAAAACAACAAGTAAAACTAGGTCTGGCGAGAGGCAATGAGGGTCAGAAGCTCTGTCATCTTGGCAGCTGACTCTTCTTGCTTAGACATCCAGGTCTTGATTTCATCGGTTGTTTTCTCTTGCTTGATCATCCAGTCCTTGATATCCTTCACATCATTCACAAGTTCTGAAACCACAGATGAAGACGGAGCAGATGCAGCAGCAGCAGGATTCCCTTCAGAGTGGTTTTCAACAGAAGCTTGTTCAACCATTTCAAAATCAGGAACAACTGGAGGAGCAGCTTCCAATAGTAACACAGGAGGAGGAGGAGGCATGTTCATCAGTGTCACCTTTATTAACTCAGCAAATTTAGTCTTAGCAAGCTTAGAGCATTTTGCTCTAACTTTTAGGGCAGCTTTGTTAAACATCCAGATGAAGCGCTTCCACGCAGTATTCGAAACATTTGGGTCCAAACTAGACATACATACAGCCTTAACACGATCATATTCAGAATCTAACTCCTTTTTGAAAATATCAAACATAGCATTAACACAAGATCCTAAATCTGACTGTTCATTCTGACCAGAGGAAAAAGGATTAGGGGTGTTAGCAGGAGTAGGTTCAGATGGTTGAGGTTGAGGTGTGGGTGGTTGAGATGTGTGGATGACAGATTGAGGTAGTTCAGCTGAATGAGGAGAAGTTTGATTCTCAGATGGATTAGTTTCAGGTGGTTGTGGAATGGTTTGGTTTTCAGCTGTTTGAGTGTCAGAGGGTTGAGCTTCAGATGGTTGTTGAGATGGAGAGTTTGGTGGGGTATGAAACAAAGCAATGTTAAGATGTTTCTTCATAACACTCTCAGAGCAAGCTTGTTTGAGTGATTCTGAATCATAGTCAGATGAATCAGATGAATCAGAGGATTCATCTGAGTGAACAGATGTAGAAGAAATTTCAATTGTTTGGTTGAGGGGTGGAATATCAAGAATATTTTCAGAAAGATTTGGATCTTCTGAGGGAATTGCTTGTTCAGAGTGTTCAGTTTGAACAGTCTCTGGATGATTTTGTTCTGAAATAATTGTTTGTGGTTGGGGAGTCTCTAAGTGGGGATTCTCTTGTTGCGACAAAGTTGGTTGTGGATTAGATGGGATTGGTGCTGGAGATGATTGTAAATTTATTGGTTCAGAGGATAGTTGTTCGGATGAGATATTGACAGACTTTCTAGATTTTGAAGTTCTTGGTATGAGGCTTGGAGAGAGTTGTGGTGAAGATAGTGGTGAATGAACAGTAGGAGTAGGATCAGAGGCTAATACCTGTTGAATGGTGTCTCTGATTTCTTCCAGAGTAGCTTCTCTTGGACTGCTTCTGGCCTTCTTTCCTTCTTTCCTCTTCTTTCTTGATGCTTCAGGAGCTTTTCTCTTCTTCTGAACGGATTCTTCGTCAGCCTTCCTCTTACTGCGCCTTTCCTTCATCTGATTAGGCAATTCTTCTCCAGGCTTTTGAACGAGATTGGCAGGTAAAGGGATTCCTTCCTTTAGGCATTCAGTAATGTACAGCCAGACAAATTCCTTAGGTTCATCTGCACTGAACAGTGGAAAATCTTCCACAGGAACTCTTCTACCTTGAATCTCGTCAGAGTTGATCTTCCTGAGTTGTCCTTTCAATTCTGAGATGATTTTCATCCTCTTCAGATTGAGTCCATTAATTTCAGAGCCAATGATGTGAGTCAGATCTTCTGTAATCTTCGCATCAGTCAGATGTTGAACCAGCTTGTTCTCAACAAGTATATCAGAAATCAACCTTCCCAGGGGTATCCATGTCCTTACTTTACCAGCTTTCGCCCTTACTTCCTCTCTGGTTTCTTTGACATGAGTTAGTAAATGGCTGAAGATGAGATACGGTAGATCCACTTTGACATTTTTGCTAATGCAGTACATAAAATACAAATGTTCAGAACTCACATAATCTGGAGAGTTTGAAGGTTTTCTGTGGAAAAACGTACTCATAAAGATTTTCGCCCAGATCCTATAAATGGGTTTTAAATCTTTAACCTTACTTGACGGCAAACCAGCAATAGTAACTTCTTCATAAACCCTAGCCATATCGATGCGAGAAGAAGCAAGATTTGAAACACCATCAGACTCAGTATAGCTTAACAGTTGTCTGATCAGGTTTTCAGTGATGACTATCTCCACCCCAAGAACCGAAGAATGTATAAACTTGGGACCAGCGCTTGCATGTATCCAAAATTCCTTAACCAGTGTTGGAAAAACAGGACCCATCATCCTTTCAAAATATTTTTCCCACCCTTGAGCTTTAATGACAGAAATGAGATCAAACCCATTTTCCTTTAAAGAGTCAAGGTCAATGAAGCTTTCACAGAGCACTTCTAGATCAGCCACTGGAGTGAATAAGGTTCGTTCAGGTTCTTTGTACATGATAGTCTTGTTAGGTTTTGCAGCAGTGTTTGAAGTTGACGCCATTGAAGAAGAAGAAAACCTTGGTTTCGGTTTAGGGTTTTGGAAAGGATTGAAAAGGAAGCAGAAACGCATGAATGAAGTGAATGTGGAAAGTGTGATAGGTGATATATATAGGAAACCAAAAATCAAGCATAGGGCACACAAAAGACACTTACGCATGTTTGGACAGCATTAAATGAAAGGTAATCATTTCACATTAAATTATGACAGCTGGGGGAAAAACAAGAAAAGTGAGATTTTCAAAGCATTACCTCAAACGTCAAATCAGTTAAGCACTCAATCTTTTCAGAAATTGAATGCCACGTGTTTGCTTTGTTGGCTCATTTGATTTCTCTCACGAAATGAAACGTTTCCAACCTTCAGATCTTCTGAGCTTGTTAGTCCATAGTTTTACCCAAAACGAAATCATCAAATGAATATAAATGAATAAATAGACAGATGAAATACTTCAGATTATTAAACATTTTGCATCTGAGAGGTTGCCTCTGAGAAATATTACTCTGGACATAAATCCATACAAATATTTTTCAGAATGAACTTAAATCTATCTTCAGCAAGGGGTTTTGTGAAAATGTCAGCCCATTGATGATCTGTATCAACAAAGGCTAGATTAATTACACCCTTCTGAACATAGTCTCTGATGAAGTGATGTTTAATTTCTATATGTTTTGCCTTAGAATGCAAGATTGGATTTTTTGACAAACATATAGCAGAAGTATTATCACAGAAGATAGAAAGATTACTCTCATAGATTTGATAATCTTCTAATTGACTCTTCATCCAGAGCATCTGAGTACAACATCCAGCAGCAGCAATGTATTCTGCCTCTGTAGTTGATAGTGCAATGGTAGGTTGCTTCTTGCTGTACCATGAGATCAGATGACTTCCAAGAAACTGACAGCTTCCAGAAGTGCTTTTACGTTCAACTCTGTCTCCAGCATAGTCAGCATCACAGAATCCAACTAATGAAAATTCATCAGATCTTCTGTAACACAAACCCATGTTAGCAGTACCTTTCAGATACCTCAGAATCCTCTTAACAGCTGTTAAGTGTGATTCTCTAGGATCTGATTGGAATCTAGCACATAAGCAGACACTAAACAGAATATCTGGTCTAGAAGCAGTCAAATATAGAAGAGATCCTATCATACCTCTGTAGAGTTTTTGATCTACCTTCTTACTTACCTCTTACTTACCTAGAGTGCTTGTAGGATGCATTGGAGTCTTTGCCATTTTGCTATCAACCATGTTGAACTTCTTCAGAAGCTCTTTAACATATTTGGTTTGATGTATGTAGGTGCATTCTGGAGTCTGATTGACTTGGATTCCCAAGAAGAATCTCAATTCTCCCATCATGCTCATTTCAAATTCTTCCTGCATACATTTAGCAAACTCCTTTCCAAGCGTAATATTTGTTGATCCAAAAATAATGTCATCTACATAAATCTGACAAATCAACAGATCTTTCTTAACAGATTTACAGAATAAAGTTGTATCCACTTTTCCTCTGATAAAATTTTTCTTCAGAAGGAAGTTGCTCAACCTCTCATACCAAGCTCTGGGAGCTTGTTTTAATCCATAAAGGGATTTCTTTAATTTGAAAACATGATCTGGAAAGTTTTCACTTTCAAAACCAGGAGGTTGGTGGACATATACTTCTTCTTCTATAATACCATTAAGAAAAGCACTTTTAACATCCATCTGATACAGAGTGATGTTATTCTGTGCAGCAAATGAAATAAGAAGACGAATAGATTCTAACCTTGCCACTGGAGCATATGTCTCAGTGTAATCAATACCTTCTTGTTGACTATATCCTTGAGCAACCAGCCTTGCTTTATTTCTTTCTACTTCTCCCTTTTCATTCAGCTTATTCCTGAAGACCCATTTTGTTCCAATGACATTGAATCCTTTAGGTCTAGGAACCAGATCCCAAACTTCATTTCTGGCGAATTGATTCAGCTCTTCTTGCATAGCTATAATCCATTCATTATCTTCCAGAGCCTCATCTACAGATGTTGGTTCTATCATTGACACTAAGCCAAATAAGGAAGATTCAGAAGTTCTGAGATATGATCTTGTCCTTATGGGATCATCTTTCTTTCCAATTATCACATCTTCTGGATGAGAAGCTTTGATTCTGGAAGAAGATCCTCTGACGATTGGTCTTTCAGAAATATGCAAGTTGTTTAGTTGGGAAGTCAAAGGAGTAGCATCTGGGGTTGCGTCAGATTCTTTGTTCTTTGCCTTTTCTGCCTCTGAGCCTTCAGAGTCTGTGAGAATCACTTCTCTATCTGCAGAACTTTCAAACTGCTTTGGCTTTTCAGAGCCAAGCTTATCATCAAATCTGACATGAATAGATTCTTCCACAATCTGTGTTTCAGTATTGAATACTCTGTAGCCTTTAGAGCGTTCAGAATAACCAAGCATGAAACACTTCTGTGCTTTGGAATCAAACTTGTTCAGATTATCTTTAGTATTAAGCATATAACAAATACATCCAAAAGGATGAAAATAAGCAATGTTGGGCTTTCTGTTTCTCCACAATTCATAGGGAGTCTTTTTCAGAAGAGGTCTTACAGACACTCTGTTCTGAATATAACAAGCTGTGTTAATTGCTTCTGCCCAGAAATATTTTGCCAGATTTGTCTCGTTGATCATGGTTCTGGCCATTTCTTGCAATGTTCTATTTTTCCTTTCTACAACTCCATTTTGTTGTGGAGTTCTAGGGCAGGAGAAATCATGTGCAATGCCTTTTTCAGAAAAGTATTTTTCAAAATATTTATTTTCAAATTCTCCACCATGATCACTTCTGACTTTAATAATTTTACAATCTTTTTCAGTCTGGACTTGATTGCAGAAGTCAAAGAACACAGAATGAGACTCGTCCTTGTGTTTTAGAAACTTTACCCATGTCCATCTGCTGTAGTCATCTACAATGACTAACCCATACTTCTTGCCTCTGATGGATGCAGTTTTCACTGGTCCAAACAGATCAATGTGAAGTAATTCCAATGGTCTGGAGGTAGAAACAACATTTTTTGATTTAAAATGAGATTTTGAAAATTTACCTCTTTGACATGCTTCACACAGAGCATCTGAGTTGAACTTCAACTTAGGAAGTCCTCTGACCAGATTGAGTTTATTAATCTGAGATATACGTCTCATATTAATATGCCCCAATCTTCTATGCCAGACCCATTGCTCATCATTCACAGATAAGAGGCATTTTACATTTTGAACTTTAAGTTCTGAAAGGTTAATTTTATAAATGTTGTGTTTCCTCTTTCCATTGAATAGGATAGAACCATCCTTTTGACATACAGCTTTGCAACATTTTTGATTAAAGATGATATCATAACCATTGTCACTTAATTGACTTATGGACAATAGATTATGTTTCAATCCTTCAACTAACAGAACATTAGAAATAGAGGGTAGGTTGCCATTACCTATAGTTCCAGAGCCAATGATCTTGCCCTTCTGGTTCCCTCCAAATTTCACGTCCCCTCCAGATCTAAGTTCCAGACTTTGGAACATAGACCTTTCTCCCGTCATGTGTCGTGAGCATCCAGAGTCCAGGTACCATGATTGGTGTCCTGACTTTGCTGCTAAGGACATCTGCAACAGGGATTATTTTGTCTTTAGGTACCCAGATCTTCTTGAGTCCTTTAGGGTTAGTTGCCTTGTAGGTTTGTCTAAACTTTTGTTTTTCAACATAGTTTTTGTTTAGACTTGCCTTAGATCTAAACACATGAGTATTCTTTTCAGAGCTCGTGTGTTTAATATCATTTAAATGACCAAATTTAAAATTAGAGTATAAAGGAGTTATCTTAATAATCAGATCATCTACAAGTATTGGTCTTACATCTTTTTCAAGAGAAGAAGATTGAAATCCAATTCCCTTTCTTTTATTCCTACTAACTCCATAGATCATAGAAGCCATCTTGCTTCTGTCTATGCTTTTAGTGAGGAACCTCTGAAAACTGGAGTCATATTTTTCCAAAATATTTTCAGATGACTTAGCTTCAGAGTCAGATTCTTGTTGAACAATTTCTAAATCATTTTTTATTTTTAAATTTATTTCTCTCTGCTCAACAAGTTCTGTTTTCAGATTATCAATCTCAGATTCAAGATTGCTTTTCAGCTTCTTGTTCTTGAGTTTGATATTATTGTAGCTTTTCAAGACTTCAGATAACACCTTTATAAGTTCATCTTTGGTAAGTTTGGACATTACCTCTTCAGCATCAGAGTCGGAGTCTGACTCAGATTCAGATGATAATTCTTCATTCTGATCTTCTATTCCAGCCATTAATGCCATGTTGGCACACTCTTCTTCTGCTTCAGATTCAGATTCAGATTCATCTGAATCATCCCAAGTTGCCATAAGAACCTTTTTCTTTTTATCAAACTTTCTCTTGGGTTTCTCCTTGAGAAGTTTGGGGCAGTCATTTTTGTAGTGCCCAGGTTCCTTGCATTCATAGCATGTGACCTCTTTCTTTCCAGATCTTCTGTGTCCAGAAGATTCCTTCCTGTGGTCAGCTTTCCTGAAGTTGTTAAACTTCCTTCCCTTGTGCTTCCAGAGCTTGTTGATTCTTCTGGAAAGCATGGACAGTTCATCTTCTTCTTCAGAAGACGATTCTTCAGAACTTTCTTCTTTTACCTGCAAAGCTTTAACAGGTTTGTTAGATTTTAAAGCTATGGATTTACCTTTATCTTTCTTCTGGGGCTCATCTTCCTCCAGCTCTATTTCATGACTTCTCAAAGAACTGATAAGTTCTTCTAAGGAGATCTTATTCAGATCTTTTGCCATCTTCAGTGCAGTCACCATTGGTCTCCATCTGGTGGGAAGACTTCTGATGATCTTCTTGACATGATCTGACGTTGAGTAGCCCTTATCCAGAACTTTCAGACCAGCAGTAAGAATCTGAAATCTAGAAAACATAGTTTCTACATTTTCAGACTCTTCCATTTTAAATGCCTCATACTTCTGTATGAGCGCCAGCGCCTTGGTCTCTTTAACCTGAGAATTTCCCTCATGAGTCATTTTGAGTGACTCAAACATGTCATGAGCAGTATCTCTGTTTGTAATCTTCTCATACTCAGTATGAGAGATTGCATTAAGCAATATAGTTCTGGCTTTGTGGTGATTCTTGAAATCTCTTTTCTGTACTTCAGTCATTGACTTTCTATCAATCTTTTTGC
The DNA here is from genome assembly GCA_963859935.3 of Lathyrus sativus. Taxonomy (NCBI): domain Eukaryota; kingdom Viridiplantae; phylum Streptophyta; class Magnoliopsida; order Fabales; family Fabaceae; genus Lathyrus; species Lathyrus sativus. The sequence continues at coordinate 451,024,823 of OZ012738.1, read as the reverse complement.
CATCCTCATCAGTAGGATGTTTATATCCATCAATGACCATATCCCAAAGATCAGCATCATACCCGAGGAAAAAACTTTCTATTCTATCTTTCCAATAGTCAAATTTTTCCCCATCAAACATGGGTGGCTTGGTACTGATCCTATCTCCTTCATATTTGTTGTTGCAAGTTGATGTAGCTGTTTCCATAATGACAACAACACAAATATCAAAGTATCTTTCTCACTGGATCTTTAACTGTCACGGTTAAGTGGAGCACACGCAGAACCGGAGCTCTGATGCCAACTGAAGGTGAGAAAATTACTTAGAAGGGGGGGGGGGGTTGAATAAGTAAGACTAAAAAACAAAGATTAGAACACAGATATTTTTATCCTGGTTCGTTGAAAACAACTAGTCCAGTCCACCCTCTCAAGAGTGATTTACCTTTCTCTGTCAAGGACTTAATCCACTATTTTAATCAAACAGATTACAAATAGAAACACCTAAGAACAACCGTTCTTAGTCTTCTCAAGAGCAGCTGATCCCAACTGGATCCTCTTAAGGAAAACCTTTTACAAACAAAGTAACTTTTACAAGAGTAAGAATGCTTCTAATAAGCTGTTATCACAACAGTGATATTTCTCTTAAGTTAAGAATAAAGATAAAGCAAAGTAATATGATTAAGAGCTTTTTGAGATTTGCTTTGAGGAGTGATTTTGCTAGAGATTCGATGCTGAAGAAAATGGAGTGGACTTCTTTATATAGGCACTAAGATCCAAGAAGTCTTGTTACGTTGAAGGCTGTGCAGAAAAGCCTAGAGCCTTTTGTCTTCACATTGGAGGCTGTGCTGAAACAAGCCTGATGCTTTTTGTCTTTACTTGCAGAAAACTTTCCTCAGAATGGAATGCACAGATAAAACCTTTTTGTCTGTGTCCTTGTGTCTAGCACAAAATAGGAAAGAGCTGTTGAGAAACACCAACGTACATATTTAAATCTTCTTCAAAGTAAGTTCAGCTTTCAACATTAGAATCTGAATCTTCAGAGTCTTCAGATCACGGATCATCTGGATCATCAGAGTCTTGAAAGTTCTTCAGATTGAGCTGAATCAGAGTATGTGCAGCTTGTGTGCTTGAGCGTGTAAATCCTTCAGAGCAGAGTCTTCTATGCTTTAGAGGCTCCTTCTTCAGAATCTTCAAGAGACAGTAGTCAGATTGTTCTGGGAGCAGTGTTTAGATCTTCACTTAAGATGTTCTTGAACTTATGAAGTCTTTCATACGAACAATGTTCAGATGCAATTTTGCTTTCTTAAGATAATCTTCTTTAGTGCCTGTAGCAAACAATCTAGAACACGTTTAGAGTATATAATTCTTGAATACAAAATTTATAAGTGTTATCATCAAAACATAGAGATATAACTAAGACACAATCTGTGCTCTTACACAACTCACCAATGATGCATTTAAAACATCTCAAAACACATTTTGATGCAAGATGAGTGTGTGTGCAAAATGGCATGACAGTTGCAAAATTGGTAGTTTTTGTAAAATGCATCATGAGGTGTGAATCTTGGGACAGTGTGTTTTACTACTAAATGATCATGCAAACACACTTTAAATGATGAGTATGAGGTGTTCCAACATGACTTTTGATGCAAAAATAGTTTGTGTGAAAACTGGTATGACAGTTGCAATTTTGATGTCAAAATATGCATTTTCAAAGTGAAATTCAAGACAGTTTATTTTAAGCACTTCCAATCCAAATTTAATGGTCACACACCTCACATAGAATGATTCTAAAACCTCAAACATGGTTAAATTCAACAATTTATAAAAATGGTATGTCAAGTGGCCAAAATGACTTGAAAAATGCATATGGAGGTCCAAAACTCAAACCAATTGTTGTACTACTCAAATGAAAGTTTGAACCTTTTAAAAATGATATGTTTGAGGTGTTCCAACAATTGTTTTGGGTTAAAACATGATAGAACTCAGAACTGGTAGTTTATGCTCAAAAATTGGTAAAAAATGCATTTTGAAGATGAGTGGTATGATGCAAACAAGTTTTGTCCAAAATACAAACACACACACCTTACATAAATGTTAACAAATGATTCTAACACTTCTAATTTGACTAATACCAACAGGTTGTGAAAGTGACATGAGAAATGCAAAGTTTTGGAAAAATGCACTTTGAATGAGATAATTCACATCAGGTGAAAACAACACATATTAGACATTCACACACTTCAAAAATATGGTACCAAAGATGCTAGAAGCCACAAAACCCACTCATATCAAGCAAAACAATATCTTGGCATTTTGACACAAACCAAAAAAACACAAATAGCAGCAGTAGCAGGGCATTTTGGCAAGCCTTGATGTTTCATGAAATCAAAAGCATACACACACATTTTATGCAGCAATAATCATGTAGAAACCAATATATGAGCATATGTACTTTGATTCCAACAAATAACATCATGAGACCAATATTTGCAAAAGATATCAAAAGAAAACACTTAACTAACACTAAGCCAAAAATGCCAAAACATGTAAAATGATGCAAAAGGCAATGTTTATAGGCTACATACCTCTTTTAGACTTTATTGAACAAGCTAGAATGATCAAAAATACCAGAGAACTTCAAATCACCTCCTTGCTTGGAATGATTTCTTCACTTTTAAGTAAAATGCAACTTTGATGCCAAATAAAGAAATAGGACTTTCCAATGATTTATAACACCTTGGATAGTTGAGAAACATCATATGTGAGGTGTTAGGATGATTGGAATGCCAAGAAAGTGAATGGACCAAGTTTTGGCAAGATTTGTGGCTTTTGGCTCAAGTAAGGTGGTATGGAAAGTGATTTTTTGATTCTGGTGGTTTCTTGATGATTCAAAGGGCTATACACCTTCCATATGATATTTAGAGAGTGTATGGATGGTTATTGAGGTGTAGGAATGCAGAGAAATGAATTTGGCAGCATAAGTGTAAAAACAGAATTTTGGCTACTTTTATGAACTTTGGTGATTTTTGCAATTTTGATGCAAGGATGGAAAGCAGCAAGGGAAGTTTATTTCTCTGGTGTTTAGTGAAATGTGAATGTCCAAAATGAGGTGAGTGAACCCTCCTTTTATAGGAAAATGAAGTGAGGTGCTTGCTAGAGAGAAAACTTCACCATGAAGCAAGGTTGTGATATTTTTGAGAAAAATCCCACTTGATGGATTGCTTGGCTGTTCTTTAACCCAAAGGGCAAGCAATTTGAGAGGTTACTGATGCAATTAGCAGGCTATAAGCATGGGAGGGTGGCTGGTTCAGAATTGGGACTCTACACCTCATGCTTTGAAAATTCAACATTTTCAACTTTCCACTTTTTATGGCAATGAACTTAAACCTTTAATTTTTGGATACTTCTGCATAAATTATGATCTCTCATGCTACAAACATTCTATACATCAGTTAGAACAAGTCTTACAAGCTGAAATTGGCCCACTTGAAGGAAAGAGGTGATTTTGCAAAATTGGGCAATGTGGGACTAAAGTGTGAAACCTCCAACTTTGTACACATGTAACTTTCTGCTCATAACTCATCTTGAGGAGTTCTTGTACTTTTTAGAAAGCCCTCATGTAGTACTAAAACATTCATGTTGGCCAGAAGTTCTGATTCCAATTGAAACTATGTGAAAAATCCTCCCAAAGTTGGCTGAAATTAGAATCCTTAAGGTAAAATAACTTAGAAATTTTCTAAGTTATTTTGTCCTCTTGTAATGTTTTTCCTTCTAACTCCAAAACCAAGCATTTTTTGACTATGGACCACTAGGAGACTTTTGTAGAACTTGCCAAGAGCTTTCAAATGAGCTTAGAACCACCTCAATCGGATGTGCGGTTAGGAAGTTACGGTTTTGTCCCTTTCGAAACCCTAATTCCCGATTTTCTCGATTACTCCTCCATCTTTGATCAAATGACCATGAAATTTTATGAGCAAGCTTATATTAACATATGGAACATTTTTTCTTCACATCTTGAAGTCCCATTCCTCAAATTTGAAAAGTCGATTTTTCAGTCGACGGTACGATCGATTGGTGAATACCGAGTCGTCTGTGGATGTTTTGGACTTCCCGAGACTTTGAAACTTCTTGAATGGACTTCATTTAGCCATATGAACTTCATGTACCACAATACCATCATTGAAACATCTTCCACCACAAAAGTCAAACCACAGTTGACTTTTTATCAGTCGAAAACCCTAATCGGGGCCTCCAAATTGCATTGTTCTTGATTCTGGGGTACAAACTCAAATTGGAGTCACATTTGACATCAAATAGCATCCTTGAACTTGTTTCATGATTTAATCCATCTAGACATTGATTGATCAAACCTCAAAGTTTCGATTTTAACTGCGCAAACCCTAATTCACCTGCATCTTAAACAAAGAAAGACTTGAACTGGGTTAGGGTTAGATAATCACATGAGTATGATCTTAAAATGATAATGAAAATATAAGGGTCAAAATTTGGGGTATGACAATGCGGTTGGCATAATGTTAGGCCAAAGAAAAACCAAAATTTTCCATGCGATACACTATGAGAGAAAGGTTCTTAACGATGCTCAAATTAATTATGCAACAATTGAAAAGGAATTGCTTGCAATAATGTATGCATTAGAAAAATTTAGGTCTTATTTGATCGTATCCAAAGTTGTGTTGTACATCGATCATGCGACGATCAAGTATCTGCTAACCAAACCGGATTCCAAGCAACGGTTAATTTGTTGGATTCTTTTATTACAAGAATTTAATCTTGAAATTCATGATAAAAAAGGATCCGAGAATTTGGTAGCGGATCACTTGTCCCGACTTGTGAATGATGAAGTCACAAAACATGAGCAGGAGGTGAGGGAAGAGTTCCTTGATCAAAAGTTGTATATGGTGAAGGTTAGACCTTGGTTCGCTGACATGGCTAACCACAAAGCCACCAGATTAATGACGAAAGGTCTAACTAGTCACCAGAGAAAAAAAAATTGTCTGACGCCAAGTACTTTGTGTGGGATGAGCCTCATCTGTTTAAACTTGGTGTCAACAACATTTTAAGGAGGTGTGTATCTGAGGAGGAAGCCAAAGACATCCTTTGGCATTGTCACAACTCTCTGTATGGAGGTTATTTTAACGATACAAGAACGGCCACTAAAGTCCTCCAGTCGGGATTTTATTGGCTGTCCTTGTTCAAAGATGCGCATGCACACACAAAAAGTTGTGACAAATGTTAGAGGATTGGTGGAATATCACAACAAAATGAAATTCCACTACAAAGCATGATAGAAGTCGAGGTTTTAGATTGTTGGGGCATTAATTTTGTTGGTCCATTCCCAATGTCATTTAGAAATGAGTACATTCTTGTTGTGGTTGACTACGTCTCAAAATGGGTGGAAGCCATAGCTAGCGCTAGGGCAGACGGGAAAACCGTAGTAAATTTTTTGAAAAAAAACATATTTTCTCGCTTTGGTACTCCGAGAGTGTTAATAAGTGACGGAGGATCACACTTTTGTAACACTCAGTTAGCAAAAGCTTTGGAACAGTATGGTGTGCGGCACAAAGTTGTAACACCATACCATCCGCAAGCTAATGGACAGGCGGAGGTATCAAACCGAGAAATTAAAAAGATTTTGGAAAAAACTGTGTCTACCTCAAGGAAGGATTGGTCAAGCAAGCTTGACGATGCCTTGTGGGCCTATCAGACAGCTTTCAAAGCTCTGATTGGTCTCACACTGTTTAAAATGGTCTACGGTAAAAACTGTCACCTTCCGGTTGAATTGGAGCACAAAGCCTTTTGGGCATTGAAGTTGCTAAATTTTGATCAGAACTTAAGTGGCGACAAAAGAAAAAGCCAACTTTATGAATTGGAGGAAATACACCTATAAGCTTATGAATCAAATAAAATCTACAAAGACCGAGTGAAGGGGTATCATGACAAGAAGATTGTGACCAAGAAGTTTGAGGTAGGGAAAATGGTGTTACTATTCAACTCTAGGTTGAGATTATTTCCCAGAAAGTTAAAGTCCAAGTGGTCGGGTCCGTTTCGGATTCGCAACATTTTGAGATACGGGGCAATTACTATTGAAGACATAAAGACCAAAGAGAATTAGACAGTCAACGGCCAAAGGTTGAAGATTTACCTAGGTGGTGATTTCGAGCGGGACACCACCTTTGTGCCTTTCTACGATCCGTGATCGCATCAGACTGTCGAGCTCCAACAACGTTAAACAAAGCGTTTGTTGGGAGGCACCTCAACATTATAAGTATTTACTGCTTTTTGTTGTGTAATTGTTGTGCATGATATGGTGGACTTGTACTGAAAAAATGAGCTGAATTGAAAAGTGAAAAACCAAAACCTGTCATGTTCGCTAGCACCTTCGTCGTGCGAAGAGCTTAGCAAACATGTTCGCTAGGAAGTTCACAGTGCGAACAAAGCGAATTAGGTTTGCCACATCAGTGTTATTTTTAAATTTCAGTGGGCCACCCAATTGGGCCCAAACCATTTTGTTGGTTCTACGGATTTTTGGTGTCACTCCACTTCACTTTCACATTTTTCATTCTTCACTATCACATCACAATTGTGCCATTCTCTTGCAAACCCTAATTTTGTCTAATAACCTCAATCAAGCTTCCTCAACCATGTATGTTTTTCTTTTTCAATTCTTCTGTTGATTAGGTTGTGATAGTTTGAAATAGACTTAGCAATTGGGTTGTATAGGGTTAGAAATAGAATTGTTGAATTTATGGTTGCATGTATGTTTAAAGTTGTCCCTAGCATAACTAAGACTAATACTTCTGATTTATCTGCATTAAAATTGGATTGTCTTGCTTATGGGTTGAAAACAGTGGGGAATTTCAAAAACCCGCAGCCTTCGCTAGCACCTTCGCAGTGCAAACCTGGGGCGAGTATTCGCCAGGTCTTTGCACAATGAAGTTTGCAGTGAACATGGCAGCATTTTGTTTTTCTGTTCTGATTGCTGGACTGATCTGTTATGTGTTTGTTGTTTTTCTTCTCCTGTGTTTTTGCCTCAGATGGCATCCAGGTCGATCGTATCCAAGAAGCGAAAGGTAGGTAGCACCTCACGGCCCCAACCAATCCAGTATGATAGTGAAAGATTTGTGGGTCCAAAGTAAGCCTCTTGATATGTGGCTTTGAAAAAGCGAAAGATTATGCCAGAGAAAAGGTTCCTAATTCATCCGGAAGGATCATACAGAACTTTCGCAGGACTCATAAACAACAAGAAATGGGACGTGTTGGTGACGCCGACAGATAGCTATAACACATAGGTAGTACGGGAGTTCTATGCCAACGCACTTCCAAACGACGTGTGTAACAGCCCAATTTTCAATAATTAATTAATTGTGTTAATTAATTGATTTATTTGGATTATTCTAATTATTTGAATAATTAGATGTTTGTTTAATGGATTGATAGATGTTTCGAGAGAGTAAATATATTGGAAAGAAATAAAGAGAAAGGTATTATGGAGGAAATAGAATGGAAATAAATAAAAATAATAGAAATAGAAGAAAAGGAGATAAGAGTTGGTAAGAAAGAAAGAAAGGGGAGAAAAAGAGAAAGAAGGAAAAGGAGGAGAAAAGAGAAGAAGAAGAAGAGGATAGTGGAAATCTTCAAGAACCAACTCAAAGCTTCGATTAAACCAAGGTAAGGGTGAGAAACATTGCTATTTAATCATTGTATGCTATTATGTATGTTGGGTTTGGGTTTGTGGATATTTTCATCACTTTCCAATTAGGGCAAATGTTGGATTAATCGGTAGATTGGTGATTTAATCGGTTGGAACTGAGCAATAATGCCGTAGAATAGTCGGGTAACATGTATTGATGTTGTTTGTACTGATTTGGATGTGTAAGAGAGGGTTGATGATGGATTGGTGAAGGAGGAACAGAATGGGGTTCTGTTCTGCGCAGGTTCGCTGGCTCTCGCCAGGCGAGCGAAGGCGAAGCTTCGCCAGGCGAAGCCTAGCGAATGTTGGCGAATAATTATATTTAAGTCCCAGTAGACTTCGCTGGTGGGTTCGCCAGGCGAAGTTGGATAGCGAAGGTTCGCCCAGCGAAGGTGCTGGCGAATGGTGGCGAATGAAGTCAGTAGCTACTGACTTGGGCTCGCTGGGAAGTCTCGCCAGGCGAAGCCTAGCGAGTGTTCGCTGAGAGAGTTCGCCAGGCGAAGGCCAGGCGAAGGTTCGCTGCGAGGGTTCGCCAGGCGAATGAAGGCGAATGTGACAGTATATTTCTTTGCTGTGTTATCCAAATGGTGATTGGTTGGTTGATTCGCATATGTTAATACTTTTATGTTATGAATGAGTATGTGAACTATTATGATAACATGTGCTGTGGGTAGCCTTCGGGCGTGAATCCTAGAGTTGTGATATAAATGATTACTTGTAATCGGTTAAAATATATGAGAACATAATGATGATTATGTGTGCATTAATTGATGAGTTGTGAATGTTTGATTGTTGTGTACAATTATGTAATGAGTATGCATGAGAACATTTTGAATATGTGTGCGTAACTTATAATTGTATGATTGGTATTGCAATGTGAATACCTTGATTGTTGTGATAATTAGAGATACATGGGAATACAATGAGGAATGTATGTGTATCGTCTAATGAATTGTGAGTGCATATATGTATGCGATTGTTGTGTGAATGCATGGGAACATATGTGATATGTGTGCATTGTTGTTGAATATGATGATGTGTGAAATGAATACATTGATAAATGTTGATATATGTTGTATGTGCAATCATGATGAAATTCTCGAAGGGGTGAATTATTTGAATGCATGGGATTAAGACGCGGGAACGGTCTTAAGTGCATTTATTGTGATTGGTTGATTGTACATGCATCATTCAGTCAAGAGGCAATGTCTGTTAGTTTCGTGGAAACTAGTGGCTTGTCCCAAACCTAGAAGGGTGGGTTTGAAGCCTAGGGGACGGGCTTGGTTGTTATCGGTCTAGAAGGGTGGACCCGGTTTAAAGTAAAAACCGAAAAATGATAACGAGTTATCGGTCTAGAAGGGTGGACCCGGTTTAGAGTGAAAACCGAAAAAAGATAACGAGAGTCGGTACCGCATAGCATTGAGTTGCATTGAATATGTTGAGTCACATTGCATAATATTGTTGTTGTATAAATGTGCTTGTGAATGATTGTGAAATTAAGCATGAAGGGATGTGCTTGTGGATGTTCATAATGTTGATATATGTGAACGTGATATGATTATGATTATGAGAATGAAGTGTGGTGAGAAATGTGAATATGTGTTATATGATACCTATATATACATGATTTTATGCTTTGATTATTATGGTAATATTTCTCACCCTTCTGCTGTTTTATAATGCTCTATGAGGCATTGCAGATTAAGATGCTGGAGTCCTTTTGTGAAGATTAGTCTTCATTCTTTTGAGTCTGCTGCTCTGATATGTAACACCGGGTAGTTAGACTAGTATAGTCATTCTTTTGTGATACATTGCGATGTATCAGCTGATGTGGTTTTGTAATCTAACTGACATGATGTATTAATCTGGATGACTTATGTGCATTTGAATTAATATTTTGGAACTGCTTAAATGATTTGATCTTCCGCTTACTTTTGAAAATGTTACATATTTTATAGAGAAAAATGTTAAAGTGTTATATTGGTGAAGTTGTGACATTCTTCTTTTATACCTTATTCTGAAACTTTTACTCTGATGAATTTGTATATGCTTAAATGTTTTATATGCATTTATTTGGGGTATAGAAGAGGGTGTTACAATAGTGGTATCAGAGCAGGTCGGTCCGTCCGGCCAAGTTGTCTAATGTTATTTGTTCCCTTGTATGCGACATGTGTGTGAAAACACTGTCGATACATGTTGTTGCTTAACCTTGTTTGCAGAAGAGGGAATGATTAAGTGGGGGAGAAGCTTGTGATTCCTTAGAAGGCTGCAAGTGTGGAGTTGTGGCTTAGTGTGTAGTTAAACGCTATTATAGTTTGGTAAAGATAGTCTATGCCCCATTATGGTTTCGGCTGTCTATCGACAAATTGAGGAACTGATCACCCTTAATCTCTTGTTGATAGTAGTTGGGATTGTGTTGGATGGGATAGATGTGTCTTGCAAGCTTAGATGGCGTGGTGCAGTGAATTGTCTTGAGTAAAGCCGAGCACTTGAGAATTGTTTTGATGAGTCGGTGCAGGACAGTGATGAGATGTTTGATTTCGATGGAAATATTGAGTATTGATGGAAGTGGAGGAGTTGTCGGTTTACCGTTTGATTGTGGTAGTCTGAGAATTATCCTGACAAGATAAGGGGTAAACAGCCAAGACGTGAAGTTGAGTTGTGATCGACTTAGTTGCGGAGAATAATCAGATATTGGAAGCTCCATATTATACGTTTGTTTGAGTGGCCAAGGAATTAAGATTGATTGAGTAGTGTTGAGAATTATGTCTGGTGTGTGTGCTACGACAACAGATTGTGGAGTCAAGTATAAGGGTGGATAATGACTTCTAGTGATTACTAAAGGAAATGAGATATGGAATACATGGTTGGTATAATCGGACCCTTAAGCATTTCAAGAGTTGGAGAGGTATTGAATGACCTTTAAGTGTGGAAGGGTTGTTTCCGTGATTTTGTCGTAACGGAAAACCGTAATTCGGAATGACGCAAGATTAGGAGCGTTGGAAGATATTACAGTGCTCTATGTGATGGGAAAGTAGTGACATGGAATTAAGTATTTATTGGCGAAAAATGTTTGGATGTTATGGTAAGCGCGGAGAGTGCGGTTTGTGTTATCACTATGAGTTCGCAGCTGAGTGTCTGTTTGGTATAATGATTTTCCACACTTGATTGAGAGAGTCAATGGTTATGTAACCGATGGTGTTTGGATATGTTCGGAGAGTATAGGGGTTCATGTTGAGCATCGGGAACTTGAGTTATTAGTATTGGGGAAGAGGCAGTGATGTACTACTGTGAAGGAAGTTCAGAGAGTTTTGAGAAAGCTGTCAACAGTTCGTGTATTGATTTTGCCAAGTCCGACAGGATTGTCGTTGTGTTTTGAGATACTTTGTTGATATGATTAAGAGATGTGTTAAGTACAACATTAATGAGTTTTGGTTATGCTTGAAAGCAATATAAAGTACAGAGAGGGATTATCTGACAAGTAATTTGGAGTGGGTTGCTGTTGTGTGTTTGTACCGGAGTTTGGAAGCCTCAATTGTTTAGTTGAGATTTGAGATGGTTACTAACCTTAAGGTATTTGTTTTATTTGAGAGAGAGTCAAATATGAGACAGCGAAGTAATTGGAAATCCTGAAGGAGTATGGTTTTGGTTAAATTACCATTCGGATGAGACCAAGTGGTAGCTAAGATATCGAATCGGGAATTTTGGTATACACTAATGAAGATGGTAAGGAAGTTAGAACCGATTAAGCAAATTCAGATATGAGTTCGGCCTGTGAAGAGACTTCTTATGGAGTTGAGCCTTGGATGTTGAGATTGACTTTTGGTATTCTAATGAGGTTCGAGGAAATCGGAATTCTGAGTTGAGTTGATAGATTAAGTGAATTTAATGGATAAAAGTCAGAGGGCTTATTTTCGGATTAAGGGAAATGGTATTGTGAGATGTCGTGATGAAGTGTGTATTCTGAATAGTGTGAGTTGGATAAGAGTACTCAGGGAGAAGTACATCGAGAAAGATGGAGTATCCGTGCAGGTACTAGGAAGATGCGACCGAATTTGAGAAATAGTTTTGGATAGCCATAGATGGAGAAGGAATTGATTGAGTTTGTATATGTTGATTAGACTTGCTGGGAATTGAAGTATGGACATTAGAGATGGTTGGATCTGATACAACTGTTGAGTATTTCGAGTGGGATGGGATAGTATTCCCATGGGCTTGTGCCGGGTTTTCTGATGAATTTGAGGAAGTATGATCCGATTTGGATAGTTAAGAATGGATTAACAAGAGTAACTCGTTGCCTACCAGTGAAGATGAATCATTCTGTTAGATGGGAACTCGAGTTTTTCGTTAAGATTATGGGAAAGATTGCGAAAGCGGTTGGGTGCCATGTTGAAGATGAACTCTGACTAGCGTCCGTGAATGGCATGGACAAACGAAGAAAACTATCCAGTATGAAGAGGACTCGTTGAGAGCTTGTGTGTTGGACCAAAATGGATCTAAGGATAGTTAATTGTCGTTGATGGAGTTGCCTACAATAACTGTTGCCATTTCGTATCGGAAACAACATCGTATGAAGTTCGTTGGGTAAGAGGGTATGACTCCTTTGTGTTGTTGCATGTCCAACGGGAGTGTTGTACTCGGATCAAAGACCGTGCAAGGGACGATGGAAACGATCAAAGAATCCAAGTAAGGCCGTGTTTTGAGAGTTATGGTAGTAATTGGTGTTGGTCGAGCTTGAAGTCTCGTGAGCACCCTGTGTTTTGTTGATCTGTATCAGAGTAGCGCAGCGGAAGCGTGAGGCAGATATCATGTTAGACTGTTTTACTGCTGTCGCTTGAGAGGATTGCATGAGGTGTTCATATGTCTAAGTTGAAGAGGTACATTGATTCAGGTGGATGGTGTACAAGTGAGAGAGAATTTGACTTCGGAGGCGTGGCTAGTTCTAGTTGTTGATAAGAAACAACTTCGAAGTATAGAGATTCCTTTAGTGGAAGTAGTTATGGGAGAACTGGATTTGGAAGAATTGGAATGCGAGAGTCGTATCCAGAGTTGTTTGGAACAGGTAACATTTTCGAGGACGAAAATTCCTATGTGGGGGAGAGTTGTAACAACCCAATTTTCAATAATTAATTAATTGTGTTAATTAATTGATTTATTTGGATTATTCTAATTATTTGAATAATTAGATGTTTGTTTAATGGATTGATAGATGTTTCGAGAGAGTAAATATATTGGAAAGAAATAAAGAGAAAGGTATTATGGAGGAAATAGAATGGAAATAAATAAAAAGAATAGAAATAGAAGAAAAGGAGATAAGAGTTGGTAAGAAAGAAAGAAAGGGGAGAAAAAGAGAAAGAAGGAAAAGGAGGAGAAAAGAGAAGAAGAAGAAGAGGATAGTGGAAATCTTCAAGAACCAACTCAAAGCTTCGATTAAACCAAGGTAAGGGTGAGAAACATTGCTATTTAATCATTGTATGCTATTATGTATGTTGGGTTTGGGTTTGTGGATATTTTCATCACTTTCCAATTAGGGCAAATGTTGGATTAATCGGTAGATTGGTGATTTAATCGGTTGGAACTGAGCAATAATGCCGTAGAATAGTCGGGTAACATGTATTGATGTTGTTTGTACTGATTTGGATGTGTAAGAGAGGGTTGATGATGGATTGGTGAAGGAGGAACAGAATGGGGTTCTGTTCTGCGCAGGTTCGCTGGCTCTCGCCAGGCGAGCGAAGGCGAAGCTTCGCCAGGCGAAGCCTAGCGAATGTTGGCGAATAATTATATTTAAGTCCCAGTAGACTTCGCTGGTGGGTTCGCCAGGCGAAGTTGGATAGCGAAGGTTCGCCCAGCGAAGGTGCTGGCGAATGGTGGCGAATGAAGTCAGTAGCTACTGACTTGGGCTCGCTGGGAAGTCTCGCCAGGCGAAGCCTAGCGAGTGTTTGCTGAGAGAGTTCGCCAGGCGAAGGCCAGACGAAGGTTCGCTGCGAGGGTTCGCCAGGCGAATGAAGGCGAATGTGACAGTATATTTCTTTGCTGTGTTATCCAAATGGTGATTGGTTGGTTGATTCGCATATGTTAATACTTTTATGTTATGAATGAGTATGTGAACTATTATGATAACATGTGCTGTGGGTAGCCTTCGGGCGTGAATCCTAGAGTTGTGATATAAATGATTACTTGTAATCGGTTAAAATACATGAGAACATAATGATGATTATGTGTGCATTAATTGATGAGTTGTGAATGTTTGATTGTTGTGTACAATTATGTAATGAGTATGCATGAGAACATTTTGAATATGTGTGCGTAACTTATAATTGTATGATTGGTATTGCAGTGTGAATACCTTGATTGTTGTGATAATTAGAGATACATGGGAATACAATGAGGAATGTATGTGTATCGTCTAATGAATTGTGAGTGCATATATGTATGCGATTGTTGTGTGAATGCATGGGAACATATGTGATATGTGTGCATTGTTGTTGAATATGATGATGTGTGAAATGAATACATTGATAAATGTTGATATATGTTGTATGTGCAATCATGATGAAATTCTCGAAGGGGTGAATTATTCGAATGCATGGGATTAAGACGCGGGAACGGTCTTAAGTGCATTTATTGTGATTGGTTGATTGTACATGCATCATTCAGTCAAGAGGCAATGTCTGTTAGTTTCGTGGAAACTAGTGGCTTGTCCCAAACCTAGAAGGGTGGGTTGGAAGCCTAGGGGACGGGCTTGGTTGTTATCGGTCTAGAAGGGTGGACCCGGTTTAAAGTAAAAACCGAAAAATGATAACGAGTTATCGGTCTAGAAGGGTGGACCCGGTTTAGAGTGAAAACCGAAAAAAGATAACGAGAGTCGGTACCGCATAGCATTGAGTTGCATTGAATATGTTGAGTCACATTGCATAATATTGTTGTTGTATAAATGTGCTTGTGAATGATTGTGAAATTAAGCATGAAGGGATGTGCTTGTGGATGTTCATAATGTTGATATATGTGAACGTGATATGATTATGATTATGAGAATGAAGTGTGGTGAGAAATGTGAATATGTGTTATATGATACCTATATATACATGATTTTATGCTTTGATTATTATGGTAATATTTCTCACCCTTCTGCTGTTTTATAATGCTCTATGAGGCATTGCAGATTAAGATGCTGGAGTCCTTTTGTGAAGATTAGTCTTCATTCTTTTGAGTCTGCTGCTCTGATATGTAACACCGGGTAGTTAGACTAGTATAGTCATTCTTTTGTGATACATTGCGATGTATCAGCTGATGTGGTTTTGTAATCTAACTGACATGATGTATTAATCTGGATGACTTATGTGCATTTGAATTAATATTTTGGAACTGCTTAAATGATTTGATCTTCCGCTTACTTTTGAAAATGTTACATATTTTATAGAGAAAAATGTTAAAGTGTTATATTGGTGAAGTTGTGACATTCTTCTTTTATACCTTATTCTGAAACTTTTACTCTGATGAATTTGTATATGCTTAAATGTTTTATATGCATTTATTTGGGGTATAGAAGAGGGTGTTACAACGTGAACCACTCACATGGACCACAAGGGTATTAGGAAGACCGGTGAGCTTTGGCAGAGATTCCATCAATAGGGTACTCAGAAGACCGCTTAGCTTGGGTGAAGATGAAATTGATGATTACCATCGAGATCTGAGACTTCATAGAAATACAGATTTGATTTCCGATGCGCTATTATTAGAGGTTAAAACTGTAGAATTGAACCCATTTGGGGTTCCAAGGCGGTACCATAGAGAAGACATGAAGCCTTTGCCTCAGTTAGTGTTGCTGTTGATTTTGACGAACATTAAGCCAAAATCACATACGTCAACTGTGCCGATCCCAGTGGCACATTTGGTCCACTCTATTATTACTAATGTCCAGATGGATGTGGCTCGAATCATTACTGATGAGATGAGATCCATGGTGGAGAGTGGATTGAAAGCGGGGGCGAGAGTTAATTGTCCCCTTGCTTTTCCTTGTCTCACCATGGCGTTGTGTGTTCAGGCAAGGGTGAAACTACCTTCGCATTAACAGGCAACGATTTCGGCTGCTATTAATGATAGATATGTGGATAAATATTGTCGGCCCAAAGGTTTCAAAGGGAGTTCAGCTGTTGCGGATACCGGGGCTATTGATGCTCCTAGTATTGCTTTCTCACAGAGTTCTGATCCATTTTAGCAAGTTGTCTGCAATTATAACTGGGATTGGATGGCGGCTACTCAGCGGGCCATGATTGATATACATGACTCTATGCAGGTACTTCAGTTGCAGTTCCTGGAGCGTAGCATGATGACTCGGGAGCAGTTCCTGGAGCATGTGAGTTGACCTGAAGTCAGGCCTACTTTTGGAGAGGGGGAGGGTGCCTCTGGTCTTGATGGTGGCAGTGCTGAGGTAGTGGATGATGATGATGATGATGAGGATGCCGATGGAGAGTCCGGTTCCTGTTTAGAGAGTCTGGAGGAGACAGAGTCCGAGGAGGACTGATTTTGTGTTATTTCGATTTTGTGAGCATGATATTGAGCAACTTTCTTTGGTATTCAATGTGAAGTATTTTTGTGCTTGAATCATTGCTTTTGCTAGTTTTATTGTATTTTTGTTTCAGATATTGGTTCTTGTACTATTTTAGGGTGTTTTTTCACCCATGCAAATTTTTATTAAGTTTAATTAATGTTAAGTTTTATGTTTAAAATATTTTGTTTCTCTTTTCAAGTGGTTGTTAACATCTTCTGGCTGTTGAGTTCTACTAAACTTCTAGATTGGTTGCTCTCTGAAAAGAAGTATCGAATGAAGATGCATCTGAGTTTGGATGACAATGATAATATTAAGCAAGCGAATAATGTCAAGGTACATGGTTACCTTTGGTTAGAATTTTAGAAGGCTTAAGAACTTAAATCTTGTTGTAAATGAATATTGTTATTTTGGCAACTTGTTGAATGAATGTTTCACTTAGGACTTAGAAACCACAAATTGTGAGGAAACCTCCATTGTGCACTAAATGCTGGATTTCTAATAGACTTTGTTGATTCATTTGATTCATGCTTTATCTTGTATTATTGTGAATTTGTGGAAGCAATTAGAAATGATCAAGGCACTTGTTTTTTATTGAGCACAACCAGTTCCAAATACAACTTACCCGTGAGCAGAGAATATTCGTTAACCCCTTGAGCCTAAACAGTGTGAATCTCAGTCTGAATTTGTGCGAGATTCCAAAAAAAATTCTTGAACCCTTGAATAGTGTGCTAATTGTCCTTTTTGCCTTAAAAAGTCAAGAACATTCACTTGAAGGTTGAATAAAAGTTAAGTTGGGGAGAATGAAAAAGAAGTATGGTAGGTTGCTACAACTTTTAAAAAATTCAAGCAAGCATTAAAAAAAATTGTTATGTGAATATCAATGTAAAAAAAAGAGAGAGAAAGAATGCTTGCTTGGAAAAGAAAAATAGTGAAAGAATAAGTTGTGAAATAAGAGTTGGGAAGGTTTTCAATTGAGAAACAAGTGGAATGAAGTTGGGATGTGTAAATAACTTGTACAGTGAATGTCTCTTTTGCATCGGCAATTTCGTTTCAATGGCCTTAGAAATGTCCCTTGTTTGAAAACCCGACCAAGCTACAACCGTAAAAGACCATAGTGATCTTCTTGCTTCCATATTTTCATTTATTATTGTTAGATATTGTATGAATTGGATTGATTTTGGCATTATTTGTTAGGTGAGTGAATTTTTCCTCGCGGTTGCAAACGCGTAATTTCTTCAATCTTATTCGAAGAGGAGAGTTAGGGTGATTCATTCAAGATGACATAGTTGTTTATTGATATATGTTTTAAATTTCTTTAAGAATTTAGTTCTTGTGTGTTGTTTGATTCTCACCATTGGGAACCTGTGTCTGGTTGCATTCCGTGTGTTTGAACCTTTTGATCCATTCTTGGAGAAATCTTATTCTCGAGCAAATCCTCTTATTTCATCAAGAGACATACTTTGCTTGAGGGCAAGCAAATATCTAGTTGGGGGG
Organism: Lathyrus sativus; assembly: GCA_963859935.3. Taxonomy (NCBI): domain Eukaryota; kingdom Viridiplantae; phylum Streptophyta; class Magnoliopsida; order Fabales; family Fabaceae; genus Lathyrus; species Lathyrus sativus. The sequence continues at coordinate 451,007,085 of OZ012738.1, read as the reverse complement.
AGTTGTTAGATGCCCAACTTTTCTTATTTGAACTATCAAATGTGGGCATCTTTCACTCAATTTTGTAGAAAATATGTTAGAATCACTCTTGCTTTGGTTGATTTGCACCATTATATGAAAATATCTTGGTTCCTTTGATTTGTGTGTTATTGTGTAGGAATTAGGCATGAAAAATTGAAGAGTGAGACATAAGAAAGATAACAAAGAAACCAAGTCAGCATGCAAACAACAACAAGTTTGCACAACGAACTTGCTAGCGAAGCTTGCCAGAAAACTTCACAAAGTTTGCACAACGAAGTTTGCAGCGAAGGCCAGGAAACCCAATGTACTGTTCATCCAGAAAGAAAAGGGCCCTAAGTTCTCTGTGCGAAGGAGGCAGCGAAAAACTCGTTGGAGCGAAGAGGTAGCGAAAGTTTAGCGAACACTCCCAGACTTGAGGCAGTAGATATTTAGACAAGAATTCGCTGTGCGAAGTTTGCAGTTAAGCCTTTGCACTGCGAAGAATTATTCACACAAAGAACATGTGGAAACCTGTCTGGGGAGTTTTCATAGTGTCACACCCTCATTTTCACCTTTAGCCTTTCATACCCTACATTCGTCATATCATACATCATTCTATTGCATACCGAGCATGTGGGTTCACAAGGTAAGGATTGGGCCGGTTCATTTGTTTTCCATTTCAAATAAAATAAATTGCCTATCTTGGGCTACATGGAAGAAAAGGTTCATCATCTAAGGTTTGATATAAGATGGAAAGTCTACTCATGTAGATTCCTTCAAGAAGAAGTTACTTGAAAAATATTAGGATATTCAAGATCAATATTCCTAATGAACATGAAATGCAAGGCCTAATTCAACGTTACTTCATCCAATTTTGTTTCAAATTCTTGATCAAGTGGATTTCAAATTTGCAAAACATGAGTCAAGATCACAAATTCATAATTCATGACTTCATTCATTTCGAATCCAATGGCATAAGGGAGACCCATTTTGCTAAATCCAAGATTCATGAATTCAAGATTAGATGCAAGAATGTTACAAAGAGAAATTTCATGACATTACAAGAATGCTATTTGTTACAAAATTTCCAACTCTAAGTGATGTTTAGAAACTAACCTATCTCTAATCTTCATTCAAGTTTCTATTCAAATTCATGCTATGGTACCTTTCATGCCCCATCAAGTCCACATGATCCTCATTGTGCCTACAAACATCCAAGTAAAATAATTAAGATACAACTCAACATTGGAATATGTCAAGATTAAGACTATGTTTGCTTAGCCATGGGTAATTTTAATGTGATCCAAAACAGCCCCATGCAAGAACTGACAATTTGCATTATATCACAAAACCATTACATGTCACAAGACCAAGGAAATAAACTCATGGTGATGCATTTATACATCAAATATTAGAATTTTAAAATTCTGTCCAAAGGTTAACATTGACCAAAAGGGGATATCTAAGCACTAGCCAACAAATGGGTACAAGATACAAAGTGCAATAGAAAAAAGACAGCATAGGCAAGTAGTGCAGCAAAAATGCAGCATAGCAACATACATGGAAATTGAAAGAAAGAGAGTGACATGAGGAAAGTGGCAAGAAACATTTCTCCATGAAAAAAATCTGATATTTTGGAAGAAGGTAAAACCCTAATATGTTGAGATAAAAGAGGAGAGAGGGCTGCAAACAAAGGGGACTCACTACACATTGACATTGAGAGAAAAAGACATTGAGAAAAATCAGAAAAAAGAGAGTAAGAGAGAAAAGCAGAAAAAGAGTTTGAGAAGAAAACCTTGAGAGAACAAGAGAGGAATAAAAGAACCAGAAGAAGGAGGTAAACCATAAAATCACATCCAACAAAGGCCATTGGTGAAGGAAGACCGTAGCTCTTGGGTATCCTTCCCTTTAAACCCTTATCTTGTTTACATTTTTGCATATTTTCATGTGTTTATTTCTTGTGTTGTATAACTGTAATAAGGTCTTGATATAACCAAAAAACTATTGTAAAAAAACAAAGGAAAGAGAAAGAACATAGTTTAGTTGACATAGTAAGATGAGTTGAAAAATACTCATCTTTACTATCATGTTCGCTGGCAAGTTCGCCTAGCAAACTTTGCCATCTTTTCCCTTTGTTTCCATAAAAAAAGGCATATTCTGGGAAAAACAACATGAAGTTCGCCTAGCGAACTTCTTGATATTTTTTTTTATGTCATGTTCACTGGCACCTTCGCTTAGCGAACTTTTCCCCCTTTCACCCTTGTTTTCGTTCGCTGGGTGGTTCGCATAGCGAACTTCTTGTTGTTTTTTCTGGGCAGCTTCGCTGCCAAGTTCGCCTAGCAAACTTCTTGCTGTTTCTGGACAGCTTTGCTACAGCCTTCACCTAACGAACCTCCCTTAGTTTTTCTAGATTTTTCCCAAAAAAAATTTTTGTTTTTTTTCTTTCATGTTTTGTGTTTTTTCATGCCAACTAACCCGATGTGGTTGCATGATCATCGTATGTGGATGTTGTTACGGTCATTTTTGATTATTGGTTCTAAAAATATTTTCAAAAATAAACTCTCGATTTTATCAAGCCATTTTCACCCTTGTAAGTCGACCGCCTTGTGCATTCTCCATTGACCTTGTTCGCATCACTTCAAATATTTTTACAAACAATAAAACCCTTGATCCAACATCAAGTGGTATTTTTCTCATAAAAATCACATAAAAACAATAAAGATACAATTGGGGTCATACACCATAAAATTTAAAGTGGTGGAGAAGGAATGAGAATGGAATCCTCCTACACTCGTTCCGAATGTTTTGAATACAAGGCGCTCAACTTGGTTATTCGAAACATTCATCTCTATCCAAAGTCTTTAGTGTGATCCTAATAAAAAACAATCTCTTCTCAAAAAACTTAAAAATAACATCAACTCATCAAACTTCTTTTCGCCTTAGGGCATCAATCCGAAAATCCTTCTTCAAGTTATAAAATCAACCAATAAACAACCATTTCACAAGCCTCTGAACTACGAAGCTCTGATTCTTCACTTATTTTAAGTGAGGATACATAGGCACAAGGGCCATAATCCTTGGCGAGCATTCTAATAAAAAACAACCCCTCTTTCTTTAAGCAAGCAAACTTTTAATAAAAACACCCATTCACGCTAAACACCTAGAAGGTTCCCATCGAGTACGATGGATGTGAAGGGGTGCTAATACCTTCCCCTCACATAACCGACTCCTGAATCCTAAGACTTGGTTGCGATGACCATGCTCTTTTCCCTAAAGGTTTTGTTATTATTTACCTTTCCCTCCTTGGGATGAATAAAATCCGGTGGCGACTCTGTGTCATTTTTCGTGTAGCGACACACAAGACATATGCACTTCAGGTGCCAAATTGACTGTTTTCTAGGCGAACACTTTGTTCGCACTACGAACATGACAACTCAGTAACCCTTCTATAAGTAGTTTGGGCTACTTTTTGAGAAAAATATCTTTTATTTTGTACTTTCTTTTGAGAGGATTTTCAGACCTAAAAAGCCTGTCTCTCCATTTCTCATCATCTCTTAGCAATATTTCACAAAAAGAAGGTGGATTCCCATCCAATCTCGATTATTCAACTCAGATGTTAATCAACCTTCTTCTGAAACTTGTTGCTCAAGCTATCATGGAAATGGGTGGCTAAATCCCTCTCTTGTCAAGGTTAGAGGTAGTTAATTCAGATTTCATGTATTCTTCTTGATCTTTTGTATGTGAACAATGTTGTGATCAATATAGATGAAGTTATTTGCTATCCTTTGTACATTTATGGTTTGGATTGCTTTAGACATGAACTTTCTAAGTCTTGACCTAATTTCTTCATCTATCAACTATATAAATTCTAGACATAGGTTTGAAAGTTGATATCGGCTTTGTATTGATCTTAATGATTATTGTTTCGAGTGTCATTTAGAGAGATCATTTAACAGTCGAAACAATAACATTCACGAAATCACTTTAGAAATGAACGTTTTTGCGAGGATACGCGGTTATGTTGGTTAAAACTATGTTCACATATTTGATCGGTTGGATATGTTTAGGATGGATTAGCGAACCCTAATCTTGGCATGCCTTTTATCAAACTTAGACCGAATTTTATTCCGTTTTATTTCTTGCAAACTCTTGTTACGAAAATAGAAACCATTTTAAAAACCCTCTTTCTTAAATCATTAAACCGTTGAATGACAAACATCTATATTCTCATCAATCATGTGGATACGATAAAACACTACCGCAAAATACTTTCTAAAAATATGCGGAAATGCAAAATGCAGAGAAACATAAGCCAATTACGGTTAAAAAGACGGGGCAAATTTTGGGGTGCTACAGCTGCCCCTGTTCAATCGACTTGGACCTGAAGGTATGAAAAGTAACCGCTTTCAAACTTTCAAGGTAGAAGGTGATTGAATACAAAAAGAACCCAGAAATTTGCAGTCTATTAAGATGTATGCAATTGGAGCCCGGTCATATGTCGTCAAAAGAATTTGACGGAAAGAAAACATACCCAAAGAAAGAACGGTGAACCCCAGAACCACATCATCAAATGGATTTGACGGAAAGAAAGCATTTCCAAAGAAACACATCGTCAACGGAAATTGATGGAAAGAACACCAATTCCAAAGAAACACATTGTCAATGGGAATTGACGGAAAGAACACCATATCCAAAGATCACATAAGTGAACTTGAAAACCACATCATTAATAGGAATTGACGAAAAGAAAACCAATCCGGAGAAACACGTCAGTAAACCTCAAAACCACATCGTCAATGGGAATTGATGGAAAGAAAACTAAATATCACATCGTCTAAGGATAGACGGGAAGAAAACAAATCCAAAGATCACATAACTGAACTTTAAAACCACATCGTCAATGGGAATTGACGGAAAGAAAACAAATTTGGAGAAACACATCAGTGAACCTCAAAATCACATCGTCAATAGGAATTGACAAAAAGAAAACCATATCCAAAGAAAACACATTCTCAATGGGAATTGACGGAAAGAGAACTATATCCAAATGAATACCATATCGACAATGGGAATTGACGGAAAGAAGACCAATCCAAAGATCACATCAGTGAACCTCAAAACCACATCTTCAATAGGAATTGACGGAAAGAAAACCAATCTGGAGAAATAAATCAGTGAACCTCAAAACCACATCGTCAATGGGAATTGACATAAATAACCAAACTGAAGATAACCTCATCTAAGGGTAGACGGGAAGAAAACCGAATCCAAATATCACATCAGTGAACTTTAAAACCACATCATCAATGAGAATTAACAAAAAGAACCAAGCCAAAGATCACCTCATCTAAGGGTAGATGGGAAGAAAACTGAATCCAAAGATCACATCAGTGAACTTCAAAACCACATCGTCAATAGGAATTGACGGAAAGAAAACCAAATCCAGAGAATCACATCATTGAACCTCAAAACCACATCGTCAATAGGATTTGACGGAAAGAAAACCAAACCAAAGATCACCTCGTCTAAGGGTAGACGGGAAGAAAACTAAATCCAAAGATCACATCAGTGAACTTCAAAACCACATCGTCAATGGGAATTAACGAAAAGAAAACCAAATCCAGATAATCACATCTGTGAACCTCAAAACCACATCATCAATAGGAATTGACGAGAAGAACCAAACCAAAGATCACCTCGTCTAAGGGTAGACGGGAAGAAAACTGAATCCAAAGATCATATCAGTGAACTTCAAAACCACACCATTAATGGGAATTGATGGAAAGAAAACCATATCCAGAGAATCACATCAGTGAACCTCAACACCACATCGTCAAAGGGTTGACAGGAAGAAAACCATATCCAGAGAATCACATCAGTGAACCTCAAAACCACATCGTCAACGAGTTGACAGGAAGAAAACAAATCCAAAGATTACATCAGTGAACTTCAACACCACATCGTCAAAGGATTGACGGAAAGAAAACAAATCCAAAGATCACATCAGTGAACTTCAACACCACATCGGTAAAGGGTTGACGGGAAAAAAACCATATCCAGAGAATCACATCAATGAACCTCAACACCACATCTTCAAAGGGTTGACGGGAAGAAAACCATATCCAGAGAATCACATCAGTGAACCTCAAAACCACATCGTCAAAGGGTTGACGGGAAGAAAACAAATCCAAAGATCACATCAGTAAACTTCAACACCACATCGTCAAAGGATTGACGGGAAGAAAACCATATCCATAGAATCACATCAGTGAACCTCAACACCACATCGTCAAAGGGTTGACGGAAATAAAACAAATCCAAAGATCACATCAATGAACTTCAAAACCACATCGTCAATAGGAATTGATGGAAATAACCAAATCTGAAGACACACATCGTTAAAGGGTTAACGGAAATAAGACCTGCTTAGGGATGTCATCATCAAAGGATTGATGGATAAAGTATAATCGACGTATGATTTAAAACACAAAAGAAAGTAAGCAGATGAGTTGACCTAAAAAGGATGTTGTGATGTGTCACCGTCTTGATTGAAGGGTGATTCAGGCTTCCACGCGCGGTAACCAAACTGGGCTATGCTTCACATGCATATGTTTGAAATTTTTTTATATGGCGTAATGCTCCATACGAAATGGAAATGCTACACATTTGAGGATGCAATGCAAAAATGCTTATGATATGCAATGCAAAAATGCTAATGATATGCAATGCAAAAATGCTTATGAGGATGCAAAAAAATTACTCCAACAAAATAAATGCTGAAGAGACGAAGCCAACTCCGTCGGGGATGACAAACTGAACTGTCTCTGGGATCATAACTCTGCTTGATATCCCAACCAAACTTCTATTCTGAAGGGCAGTAGGAATAAAAGACAACTTCTGAGGAAAATCACTGAGATTTGATCTTCTGTCCCTTCATGGGGAAATATATTACCTCTGTTGGGGAAACACCAAGGACGATTAGGCTGTGACCTGTCGGGGAAACCAACCACTATTGGCGACTTCACTAGGGAGAGAAAAATAATAACCAAATATGATACCCACTCCACTAATAGATGATGCCAGACTCACTTCTCTGTTAGGGTAATGACCAAATACGCCAACTTTTGCTGGAAAAATTATAGATCCTCAATCCCTAGTTGAAGAATACTACTTAACACAACGTTGGAAAATGTCAACAACCATTAGACTTTTACCCTTGTTGGAGATAAGCATTTCATGAATGAACCTTGTTTATTAGAGATGATTTTGTCGTTGCTTGGGGAAGCATCAAACTCTTTAGGTCTTGCTAGAAAGGATATACATTGAAATTCTGCTAAGGGAGAAACCAAAGTCTTCACTAAAAAGCTTTAACTCTACTGGGGGTGCCATACGTTGGCTATCAATATGAATCCTGCGATATCCTGCTACAATAATCTGAACCTCGAAGATTTGACTATGACTAACCGCCTTCTAGAGAGGATAACTCTTCGTGCTCTTAAAATGATCTGTTTCAAAATGAGCCTTCGAAGTAACTTTGCCCCTGTCTGATTGGTCTTCAAAAAAATTGCTAACTCTCGACTTGATTGCCCCAGATTAACCGATCCTTAGAGAGATTTCTCGAAATAACCGCCCCATATTAACTGAACTTTGGGGGAACTTCATGACATAACTGCCCCAGATTGGCATCTTCTGACTAAGTCCATTGGCCACATGCTCTTCAACCTATTCGTTCGGAAATTTCCTCATGGCAAGATAAGACTTATTGACTTACATTCATTGTGTAAACCTCATTGATGCCAAATACCTGTATGCAAGCAGAAAATGTTTATTCTGAGAATGAAAATTCTAATGCAACGCACATGCTACTCTTGAAGTTTTTGTTAAAAAGATATCGTCAAACTTTGTGAACAAGTCACTAGTTAAAATGCAACATTGATTTTTTTTTAAAATGACACCATGGACATGCAATACCAACAAAGTCTTTTAGAATAACTCATGGGAGTCAGGAACACTATCTCTTTGAAGTACGTCTTCAAAATAAACCCTGCTTCAATTAGGACTTTTGAGGGTTGTAATGTGACCTGGTTCACGGTTTTAGAAAAAAATATTTTTGGCTTAAAATTTATTTGTACCCACCTATTCCTCTTGATGCTCTCCAGCCCTACATTTAGCTAACTTGGCACAACTACTCACCTTTCAAAAAGGTTATTGAATGGCAGAAGTGATGGTTATGGAACCCACAATATTTTCGAAGCGACGACCACCCCTTTTGTCTTTGGTGTCTAGGTCACACGTCTTGTTCTTTTCTGAGGATTTTTCTTTCGTCCTCCTTATTTTAAGTTATTCGTTCTTTTCCCTGATCTTTCTTGGACTGATTCTTTTAAAATTTTGATTTTACAGTCCAGCGGGATACCCTAATTTTTTCCTAAGTCATTTGTTTTCAAGATTCGACTTAGCGGACTTTTCTTATTGATTTTCTTTTTTTCTCTTCAATCTTTTTTTTTCTGGAACAAATCGTGTGACACTGGTTGTCTTGATTTCCTTGAAAGGGTTGTGATTGCCTCATTCCTTGACTAATGAGGTGTAACCATTGTGGGATTATGAAAGATAAAAGGTAATGGCTCCTTGGATGCACACTCCTTTTGAAATTTGAACGCTTGGTCAAATTAACTGACACTACCCTTCGCTAGGTTAAGATTGAGGGTTTTTTTTGTTTTCAGAAAGGAACTCCTACTTCAAGGCTCAAAGGGGTTAACAAAGGTCTATCTCCCTTATATCTCTAGTGTTTGGGAATTCGAAACAATCCCTTTACATCATCAACAAGGTTTTACCCAAAAGCACACAACCAGAAAATTTGCGTTTTCGCTTCATCATCCTCCCTCAAAGAGTTTAAGCAAGAAAGTTGGTATTACAATGCACAAAAATATGTATGAGTGAACATGAATGAAATACTTCAAGAAAAACATACTCATTGCATTAAGATCATCATTCAAAAACAAATAAGTTTTTACATGCAAACAAAGCATTAACAAACAATGAAAAATACAAATGAAAAATGCGGTAAAGAAAATCGATAATTGCCACGACTGAAGAGGCTCAGCTCCGCCTGGACTGATTGATTCTAATGACGTACTTGCAATCTCAAGTTCTCACTTGGAAGACATCAACTGATCTGCAGACCTTTATTGTTTTTTCTGGGAGCCAGTCTGTTGTTGATACCAATTAGGTCATTCCTTACGTTCAGGAACTTTCATCCTCTGACCTGGTCCAAGAACAAGCAATAGTTGTGGACGTGGAGATTTTGAAACCAAAGACTGTAAGATACGCCCCTGACCTAATGCAGCTTCAGGGGAGAAAACAGGAATATTCGCTTCTTTCACAACAACTGGAAAAAGACCACCTTGTACGGTTAGACCGCCCGACATGAACTTGACCGTCTTTGAATCGATCAAGTCCTAAACTTTGTGCTTAAAGGCCTTACATTTATCTATATTATGCCCCAGTGCCCCAGAATGGAAATCACAATGGGCACTTGCATCATAGCCTAGTGGTGACTTACCAGCAAGAGGAGCCAGAGTCCGAAGTTCAACCAATTGAAGTTGAAGCAAACGTCGCAGCAACTGAGCATAAGTCACAAGGAGCTGGTTAAAGATTCTGTCGGGATGCTTCAGCCTCTGCGCATATTTTTTAACCTTAGGATTTTCCTAGGAAACAGGTGACAGCTACTGACGGGGAGATTCTGGAAACTCAGGTCATGCAAAAGATCTACGAGGCACATCATGCTTTAGGAGAGATTCCACATGTAAGGGTAGAATGATCATTTCTGTTGCGGCTTAAGGCATACGATTTACTTCCTTTATTAGCACGTTTTTCATGACTTCCATAATCCGACCCATCTGAGTCTTCAGTTGATGAACTTCCTCCCTAAGCACTTTCTGATCCTGAGACAAAGCTTGCATGTTCACCATGAACTGTCCCATTTGTCTTCATACTTCCCTCAACTCTGCTTGAACTTGCTCTATAGTCAACTTCTAGCTTTTTTGAAAAGTTAAGTCTGAAATTATGAAGAAAACCACATTAGGATAACAAAAGACCAGCCTTGAACACCTGGAGTATAAATGAACATGAAAATACAATGTAAACATGTTTATATTTCATCATCACCATCAATAAAAAACAAACAAGTTTACAAATAAGTTTGCATTTTAACAGAAAAGAAACTACATATGCAAGGAAATGACATGATATAAAAGATCGCCAACTTTGGGGAACTGGACTTTCCAATCTTGATTTACTAGTGAACTAGCCATCTTCAAAATTACTCGTCGAAGTCAGTCCGATACTCATCTAAACATCTGCTCTCTATGAATTCCTGCATAACAAGGACTGATGAACCCACGTGACTGGATGAAGGAGGATTGTTGATCTGAATACCCTGAGGTGTGAGTGAAAACATATTGGAGTCAAGCAGAGTTAGAATCTTGCTCTTAAGCACCTTACAGTCTTCGGTTGAATGCCCCTGTGCCCCAGCATGGTAGTCACAACAGGCATTGACATCAAAACCTGGTGGATATGGCAGAATCACTGGATTTATCTCCTTCGACACTATTAATCCACCTTTGATCAAATCTGGCAACATCTGACTGCAGACATTGACAACTGAGTGAAATGCCTTTTTGGCTTCCTAGGTCTACGTCGGGCGTGCTGACGCGGCTGACGGAGATATAACCGTTGAATCTGAGGGGAGAACGACATATGGTACGGATACCCATAAGATTGCTGACTTTGAATACTTGAAATATCTGAGTACTGAGGCTTCTCTCATTCTTCCCGAGAACTGACTACTGATTCACTTTCACCAATTGAGATATCCGGGACGTCTTGAATCTTTCTACTCTTGAGTGCGCTCTCGATACGTTCCCCAACTACTATTAAGTCAGAAAAGTTTAATGCCTCATTGCCAATCATCTTGTCCAAGTATGGACCTTGCAAAGTATTCATGAACAGGTCAACCAATTCCTTGTCTCGAAGTGGTGGTTGAACGCGAGCAGCTAACTCTCTCCATCTCTGAGCATACCTGTTGCACCCCAAAATTTGCCCTCACAATACAAGACTTTGTGTTCCAAGAAGGTTCACAATGGTTCACAAAATTCACAATTGGTCAGAAGAGTTGACAATTCCCTCAGACAATGCATCTCCTAAGCAGTGCATCCAAAACTAGGGTTTTGACTTTAATCAGGCTAAATGGACTTCCAAGACTTCAAGTGAGCTTCATAACATCTTATATGTGTATAAGAACCCCCATGTCAAGTTTCAAGACTTTTCTCAAAAGTTTGCTCAGTCAGATGATCAGATAAGTCAAAAGCAGTCAATGCAGTTAAAAGGTCAAACTGAGGTCAACTGTGGTCAAACCAAAGTCAAACTTCATGATTTTTTTTTTGCCAACATCAAAGAGAGGTTGGGTGAGAAATATTATCATAATAACTGTAATACCCCAAATTTTTCCCTAAGATTTGTCGTCGCATTTCATTGCATTTAATCAATTACTAACAAATTTGTGTAGTCGTTTGACTTTTTGCAGGTAAATATCATATGGCATGCATTTTTTTTCTAAAAAGTAAAAATGGCACAATTGGCAGGAGGACATGTGTAAGGAGTTATGAGTGTGAGAGGTTGAGAGTTCGAATCTCACCTTTGTCATTTTTTTTGTTTTTTATTATTTTTACTCTAAATTTTTCTATCTTTCATTAAAAAAATAACAAAAATAGTTTTTTATTATTATTTAATTATTATTTTCGTATTTTAATTAAATCATTTTTTAAAATATTATTTTTTTCATTTTTTTCTAAATTATTCATAAAAATATCCAAAAAATCATAAAATAAAAAATATTGAAAAAAATTTTGTTCTTTTTATAATATTTTTTATTTTAGGAATCAATAGGATTATTAGTTTTTATTTTAAGTTTATTTTAATTATTTTAAATTATTTAAATTTTATTTTTTCTTAACTAATTATTTAGTTTGGGCTTTAAAATGGGCTTTAGGGACATTATTGACAATTTGGTGTTAACCCTAATTTGTTCCCTATATATACATGTGTTGCCTTGTTGGAAAAAGGGGGGAGAATGAAAAAAACCTAAGAGGAGTGAGTGCCGTTTGCCGTTATTTAGTTTTCTTCTTCATCCATTACTATTGTTTCTTTTTCTTCATCGTTTACCGTTATTTCTTTTCCTTCATCTATTACTGTTGTTTCTTTTTCTTCATCGTTTACCGTTATTTCTTTTCCTTCATCTATTACTGTTGTTTCTTTTTCTTCATCGTTTACCGTTATTTCTTTTCCTTCATCTATTACTGTTGTTTCTTTTTCTTCATCTTTTACCGTTATTTCTTTTTCTTCATCTATTACCGTTATTTTTCTTTTTCTTCATCTATTACTGTTACGTTTATATATATATATAATTTTTAAATTGTTAGAGTTTATATATATAAGATTTTTGATCGAATTATGTCGATACGATGTTTGCACATTTGTGTGCATGACGCGTGACATTTGTGTTAGTTCGATCTGGTTGCGATGATCGCATTTTTGTGTGAGCAATAATACTATTTTTTGCTTAATTTCTTTTTCTTTGCGATAAATTTTGTTTCGTCCGATTTAGATCTGGTTGCGATGAGCGCATTTCTGCGTTAGCAACATTGTTGGGTTATTTGGCACATTTAAAATTCATTATTGCTTTATTATTATTATTATTATTATTATTATTATTATTATTATTATTATCATTATTATCATTATTATTACCATTATTATTATTATTGTTATCATTAATTTATTAAAATTTGTTATAATATAAAAATCTGTTTTTTAAAATAAATAACATTAACATCTTTTCCAAATTAATATGAAAACCTATTATTTTTAAGAAAAACTTTTTTTTAGATAAATTTAAAATAATAACTAAAATCTTTTTTTTAAAATAATAACTAGAACCGTTATTTATTTTATTTTATTATTGTTCAATTCAAATTTCATTATCATATTGTATCTGCTCCTCTCATGTAACCTCGCGAACTTAACAATCGCTCTTTAAATTCTGCCTTTAAATTTCTGCTTGCATGGTTTAAATTATGACATTATCTCTCTGTTTGCATGATTCAATTATCTCACGCGTTTACTATTATTTCTGTCACATTGCACACATCCGAAGGTTAGGTCTAACTGTTTGGCCGCCGCGCCAATAGTCCGTAAAACTTCACACATTCAATTTCAAATCCTCAAAACTACAAACTACAAACCCTAATTTTCACAAATGCCTCGCCGCAGGCAAAATTACAATTTTACCCTTAGCATTAGGTCAAAGACCCGCCGCGCTCATTTTAGGGTTTCCCGCCGTGGAATCCCTAATTTAACCCTAATTACAACTTAACATTTCAACGTAGAGATTTGGAGTTTCTACACTCCACGTAAGCGTGTCCTTAAGATGCGTTTATTCCCCTTGAGACCTTGACCACAGTCAAGAAGTTTCTAACCTCCCTATTGAGGGGAACTACGATTACTCTGATTCCACTCCCGTAAGGATACGTAGGCACAAGATGCGATGTCTTGCCGAGTAAACTTAGAATTAACCCCCTTTATTATTTATTATTGCTTATTTATATTTTATTTATCTTTGCTATTTAATTATTTTGCTTATTATTTTGTAATTGTTTCTTGGATGTAAAGTTGTTTAATTATTATTATTATGGTTAGTAATTAGGGAGTGTAACAACATGTATGTAATATTAAAATAAATTTAGATCACTTTTAAATAAAGATAATTAAAATAAACACGTCACACACGTAAGTCGATTTTAATCGCCGCCTCACTTCCTAAGGATATCCCTCAAGTTGCCTACGAATAATGGTTAAGTGGGGTGTATAAAGCAAGTCCCTCAAATAAAAAAATCATCAAAGTCCCTTAGGGTTGCCTTTACGAATCAAGTCCCTTTCGAAAAATGATGATGGTCCCTTATATGTGCTTATTACATCCCACAATGGCCTTCAAAGTCAAATTGTCCCTCACATACCCCTTAACATCCAAAGTAAGGACTACCTACTCCATTATAGTAGGGATAGTCTTACTAAAGGAAAGAATGAAGAATAAGAAAGACCTTTAAACATTAGGGTAGGTTACTCCTAGGTGCTTGCTCACTTCAAAATTGTTTCGCACTTAAACAAATTTTCAACAAGTTTTCAAACAAGTTCTTAACACATCCTTACATGGATTATTTATTAACTATTCTGAAAATTTTCTATTCACACACTACAATTTCAAAACAATTCAAAAGTGAGCTTAAGTACCTAAGAGCCCATGGATAACCATGGATGAAAAGGATGCTAATACCTTCCCTTTTCATAACCTACCCCCCGGACCCAAAATATTCTCTAAGGTCTTTCCTGTTCTTTTATAACCTTTCCTTATGGATAAAATAAAATTCGGTGGCGACTCTTGCTATCCGCAACATTGTTTAAAGTCAGTTCACCGGGTTACAGAACTGGCGACTCTGCTGGGGATCTATTTAAGAGGGGTACCCTTAGGAATTAAGATCACTTTAAATTGTTTGCCTTGTTTGCTTTATTATTATATTGTTGGGGTGCTCTTATGTGTGAAAGGTCCTAACCCGGATCTAGTGTACCTTAGGTAAATGGCAATAGACCAAGGAAACTGTACGACGTATATCGATACGGTTGATCTGGTGGCCATAGTTAGTGCGACTTCTTGGTTGGTGCTTATATTCCTTAAGTCAAGTTGAGGATAATATTGAGGCTGCCATATGTTGTCAATGCACTAACTGACTTTTAGAACCCTAGTTAACTCATCTTGGCCTTTAGAAAGTAGTGAGGTAACCGGCTTTGGTGCAGACTGAAGTTGGTTGACACTCGATACTACGCTCATTGAGATCTTAAACTTGGAGGGTTTTGGTTGGCAAGTAAGTTGCCTTCTGAACAACCACCCTTGTGAAGGATCAATGATATTGAGATCCCTTAGAACCTGGTTACTTTTGTAGGACAGGATGAACCATCTAACTTCAGGGGAGGGTACTTGCCTTTGAACCTCATGCAAGCCTTTAAACCTAGGGCTATGGTGTGACTTGTTTGTGTGTGCCACATGTTTGTGATTGAGCATGACATCATGACATCATCATGCATCATAAGCATATCATTTTCCCTAACCATTTCAAGGACCAAAGGATTTATCTTTGTTCTTTGTTGCAGGTCATGGCTTCTGCTCGTAGAAACACCATCAGGATCAATTTTGTAGGGATACCTGCTAAGCTCAAGGAGTTGGTTTCCCTAGTGCCTGATCATTCCCAGTTCAACAAGAGACATGGTCACTTATTGGATCTAGTTACTTCAGGGTTCAGTGAAGACATGATGAGTGTGCTGTTTCAGTTCTTTGACCCTAAGCACCATTGCTTTACATTTCCTGATTATCAGCTGGTTCCAACCATGGAGGAGTTCTCTAAACTTCTAGGTATACCCGTTCTTGATCAGAAGCCATTCACAGGCTTAGAGAAGGAGCTTAAACCAGAAGTTATTGCTGCAGCTCTACATCTGAAGAAGTCTGACATTGTTCTAGAGACGAGAAGTGGAGTTAAAGGTATTCTTGCCAAGGTATTAGTGGATAAAGCTCAAATGTTCTTGAAGGCTATGAGCTACGGTGCTGTTGAGGAGATCTTAGCCTTATTGATTTATGGCTTAGTGTTGTTCCCCAATCCTGATCAGTTCATAGACGTTCATGCCATCAACATATTCCTGAGTCACAATCCAGTGCCTACCTTACTTGGAGACATCTTACATTCTCTTCACACCCGTACTACAAGGGCGAGAGGAACTTTGATGTGCTGCATACCTTTACTTTCTAGGTGGTTTATTTCTCACCTTCCTCGCTCAGTAATGAAGAATGAACAAGGGTTCAGATGGTCCAAGAGGATCATGTCACTTTCTCACTCAGACATCCATTGGTGCTCCAGATCTATGGAGAATGTCACCATTATTGACCGTTGTGGGGAGTTTCCTAATGTACCACTTCTAGGCATAAGAGGAGGCATCACCTACAACCCATCTCTAGCTTTACGACAGTTTGGTTACGCCCGGAGCGATGGTCCACATGACATGTTGATTCAGGGCATTGTGTTTGACTACGACAACGATCTTCAGGGTTACCGTCAGAGATTCATACGAGCTTGGGGAAAGGTAAACAGGATTGACAGCAAGACACTGGAGCCTAAGTACACCATTCCTATGGAGGCTTATCTCAGATGGGTACGATCTCGTGCTCAGACACTCATGATGCCATATCCTGCCGTCCTACCAGTTACCATGGAACCTGTTGCTGAAGGAGACACAGCTTATACCATCCTTCACCCAGACATGCCTACTGATATGGAAGACTTGCAGAGATCATGGATCCAACTGAAAGAGCAAAGGGATACTTTCGAGGCTCATTACAAAGCAAGCCAAGCAAGGATCCTAGAGCTAACAAAGCTACTTCATGAGGAACGAAACCTCAACTCATACCTCAACACAAAGAGGAAACGTCCATGGGAGACTTAAAACCCCATCTTTTGTACTTATTTCGTTTTCATTTTTTGTAAGCCTAAAAGGCAAAACAAGTTATTACTAATAAAAAGTTACTTTCTTGTTTGTTTAAGCAAATTTAAATCCTGCGGTCCTTGAAAACATTGCATATACATTACCATATCATTTCATTGCATCACAGATTTGTAATTGTGCACAGGTTTCTCATCTTCTCGCTGTTTATTTCAGCAATGGCACTTGAACAATCAGTTAAGGATCTTCATGCACAGAATGCACAGTTCCAAGAGCTGATCTTGAACCTATCCAAGGGGCAAGATGATTTGAAGGCACTGCTGGCCAAGAAGACAAAGAAGACTAGAAGGTCTGCTGGGTTGCTCAACATGGGAAGAAGGTTCAAAGGTCCTGTCAAGACCAAGGAAGAGGTTGAGGACTATGAATCTGAGGAATCTGAGAAAGAGAGAGGCAGTCTCCACAACACTATGGGGGACTCTGATTCTGAGGCTAATTATTACCATGAGCCTAATGAAGACAAATTCAAGATGCTGGTGGATAGAATGGATGCTATGGAATTACAGAAATCATCTGGGCTGGATTTTGAGGATTTGAGCTTGATATCTGGGGTGGTCATACCCATTGGGTTCAAAGTTCCTACATTTGTTGTCTATGATGGGGTCTCTTGTCCCAAATTGCATCTGAGGTCTTATGTCAGAAGAATTCAACCCCACACTGCTGATAAAAAGTTGTGGATCCATTTCTTTCAAGAGAGTTTATCTGGAGCTCAGCTAGAGTGGTATTATCAGTTGGAGAGTGTCAACATCAGAGATTGGAATGACCTTGCTGAAGCTTTCTACAAGCAGTATCAATACAATGCTGACTTAGCCCCCACTCGCATGCAGCTTCAAAGCATGTCTATGGGTGCCAAAGAAAGCTTTAAGGAGTATGCTCAGAAGTGGAGAGACTTAGCTGGAAGAGTTCAACCCCCTTTGACTGATAGGGAGTTGGTTGATATGTTCATGTGTACGCTGAATGGTCTGTTTTACAGTCATCTCATTGGAAGCTCATCATCTGGCTTCACTGAGTTGATCATGACAGGAGAGCGAGTAGAGAATGGTATCAAGAGTGGTAAGATCCAAGTGGGCACTTCTTCATCAGGTGCTGCAAAGAAGCCTCCCACTGGGAAGAAAGAATCTAATGCTGTGTATGGTCAGCCTGATCGTAACAGAAGGCATCAGTCTGTTAGTGCAGTTCATATTTCAAATCCAACTCCTGCAACAACAGAGCAGCCTCAAGGCAACCAACAGAGGGCTAGAAGACAGTTCACGAAGATCAACATGTCAATGGCTCAGGCATTGCAACACTTGTTGAAGGTTGAACTTATTACCCTGAGGGAGGCTCCTCAGAATCCCAATGTTACCTCTCCCAAGTACAATCCCAATGCACGATGTGCATATCATTCAAACTGTCCAGGACATGATACTAATAACTGCTGGGTCTTGAAGAACAAAATTCAGGATATGATTGATGCTGGAGAAATTGAGTTTGATCCACCAGGTACTCCAAATGTGATTACAGCTCCAATGCCAAATCACGAGAAGACTGTCAACGCCATTGATGAAGATATTGATGAAGATCTGCATGTCTATTCAGTTATGGAGTTGAGCACACCATTGTCTGTTATCAAAAAGAGGTTAGTACAAGCTGGGATCTTTCCAGGTTGTCGTGAAGATTGTTTGTATTGTACCTATAAGCCGGATAGTTGCTTCATTTTGAGAGATGGGATTCAACGTCTCATGGATAAGTATACTATAGTGTTTGAAAGAAGACCAGCATCTGTAGAAAGTATGGTAGATCATCTGACTCAGGGTAAGAAGATTGAAGAGGTTGATATGGTTGACAAAGTACCACTAAGAATCACTTCAAAGGGTCCCATTAAAATCACTCATCAGGGCCCAATCAAGATTACTGCTGAAGGTCCTGTGAAAGTTGTCACTGAAGCCAGAGTAGCTCCTCTGATCATTACCACTCCTGGTCCTATTCCTTATACATCTGACAAAGCTGTGCCTTGGCACTATGGGTCTGATGTTTACATCCATGGTGTCAAACAGGAGCCTTTACCTGATATGCCTGTTGACATTGATAATATTGCCGGATCTAGCAAGATCACTCGTAGTGGAAGAGTCTTCTCTCCTCCAGTTGCTTCTAAGAGTGCGGTTACTCCTGCTGTTACTTCCACCACTGATGCTCGGGGCAAGGGTCCTGTTATTGAGCCTGTATCTACTGATGTGCCAGCTGCTGATGACCTCTCTAAGCAGATGGAAGAAGTATTGAAAATCATTCGCAAGAGTGATTATGATATTGTTGATCAGCTGGGGCATACTCCCTCAAAGATTTCTATGCTCTCCCTGTTATTATGTTCTGAGGCTCATGCCAAGTCATTGATCAAGTTTCTAAAGATGGCTCATGTACCCAGTGCAATTTCTGTGGACCAGTTTGAGAATTGTGTTGCTCACCTGACCTATGACAACGGGTTAGGATTTTCTGATGCTGACTTGACCCCTGCCAAGAGGGATCATAACAGGGCCTTGCATATTTCAATTGAATGCAGGGGCACTACCCTGTCTCATGTGCTGATAGACAATGGTTCCTCTCTGAATGTGTTGCCTAAGGAAGTCCTGAACAAGCTGAGTCCTGAAGATGCGGTATTGAAGCCCAGTAATATTGTGGTAAAGGCTTTTGATGGTTCTAGAAGAGTAGTGCATGGGGAAATTGATCTTCCAATCAAGGTTGGTTCTCAGGTGTTCACTGCTACATTCTATGTGATGGATATTCGTCCTTCGTACTCATGTCTGCTTGGTCGTCCTTGGATCCATGGGGCAGGTGCTGTGACCTCCACATTACATCAAAAGTTGAGATATCCGGTGAATGGAAAAGTTGTTACTGTCTTTGGAGAGGAAGAATACTTTGTCAGCCATGTAAACACTTTCAAGTATCTGGAAGTAGAAGGTGAATACATTGAAACTCCATGTCAGTCATTCGAAGTGGTTCCCTGGGCTGTTAAGGATTGTGTGACTCCTCCTGCTGTGAAGAAGGTTCCTGTGGTCATCAGAAACCCTCCAACAATGGCAATGGCCTCCCTCAATGATGCAAAAGCTGTGGTGGAAGAAGGTGGTTGTACTATTTGGGGTCAGCTTCCTGATATTCCATACAAGTCTGACAAGTTTGGTTTGGGTTTCACTGCAGAGTCCCAGAAGGCTGTCCGTCGTGCCCGTGCTGTTCGTATCACCAATCAAGGGGTTATCAATGCTGTGGGAGATCAAGATGAAGACTACAACTTGGAGGCATGGATTTTTCCTACTGTGGGTGCTGGACTCAATAATTGGACAGCTGAAGATGTTATCCCTATCTCCTTTAGTCAGGAGTAAATACTATTACTGTGTTATGTTTTTAAATTTATAAAACTTTCAAGCCATGTGCCTTACCCGGGGCACAAGGGTGTGCTTGTTACGGGTTGTCATTTCATTTGCATACTTCATTCAATAAAATCAATGGACGTTTCGTTGTGTTCCTTGTCTTTCTTTTTCTTTTATTTTTGCTTTATCAGCTATGTGTTCTTACACACACCCACGTCACTAAAATGTAAATCCTCATCCACTCTGGATCCAGTTGATAACAGTTCTACTATTGCCAATTACAATTTCGAGAATCCGATCTATCAAACTGAAGACGGAGACGAGGACGATTGTGAAATACCTGTAGAGCTTGCTAGGTTGTTACAACAAGAAGAGAAAGCTATACAGCCACATGAAGAGCCAGTCGAAGTTGTGAATCTGGGAACTGAAGAAAACAGAAAAGAGGTCAAGATAGGGGCTGATTTAGAGGACAGTGTCAAGAGCAGGTTGGTTCAGATGCTACGTGACTATGTGGAGATCTTTGCTTGGTCTTATGAAGATATGCCAGGGTTGGATACGGACATTGTGGTTCACCGTTTGCCAGTGAAAGAAGATTGTCGTCCAAAGAAGCAGAAGGTTCGTCGTATGCGTCCTGAAATGTCAGAAAAGATCAAAGCAGAGGTAATGAAACAGTTCAATGCAGGGTTCTTGGCCGTAACTTCTTATCCTCAGTGGGTTGCAAATGTGGTACCAGTTCCTAAGAAAGATGGTAAGGTACGTATGTGTGTAGACTACAGAGATCTGAACAAGGCTAGCCCTAAAGATGACTTTCCACTTCCTCATATTGATATTCTGGTAGACAACACTGCTCAGCATAAGGTATTCTCTTTTATGGATGGTTTCTCTGGTTACAATCAAATCAAGATGGCACCTGAAGATATGGAGAAGACAACATTTGTGACACAGTGGGGCACCTTTTGCTATAAGGTAATGCCATTTGGTTTGAAGAATGCAGGGGCAACATATCAGCGTGCTATGGTGGCTTTGTTTCATGATATGATTCATCATGAGATAGAGGTATATGTGGATGATATGATAGCCAGATCTCAGAATGAAGAGCAACATCTTGATCATCTGCACAAGTTGTTTGAGAGGTTGAAGAAATACAAGTTGAGATTGAACCCAAACAAGTGTACTTTTGGAGTTAGATCTGGAAAACTCTTGGGTTTCATTGTCAGTGGAAAAGGTATTGAAGTGGATCCTGCAAAAGTGAAAGCTATACGAGAGATGCCAGCTCCCCGTACTGAGAAGGAGGTTAGAGGTTTCTTGGGACGATTGAACTACATTGCAAGATTTATTTCCCAATTAACTACCATCTGTGAGCCAATCTTCAAGTTGTTGAAGAAAGATCAGGTGATGGAATGGAATGATGAGTGCCAGACTGCCTTTGATGAAATCAAGAGATATTTGCTAGAACATCCAATTTTAATGCCACCAGTTGATGGAAGACCCTTGATTATGTATTTAACAGTATTAGACAACTCAATGGGGTGTGTATTGGGGCAACATGACGAGTCTGGTCGAAAAGAGCAGGCAATATACTACCTTAGCAAAAAGTTTACCGACTGTGAAACAAGATACTCACTGCTCGAGAAAACTTGCTGCGCTTTGGCATGGGCTGCTCGCCGACTAAGACAGTATATGTTGACCCATACTACCTTGTTGATTTCGAAGATGGATCCAATCAAGTACATATTTGAGAAACCTGCTCTCTCCGGAAGAATTGCAAGATGGCAAATGATCTTGACGGAATATGATATACAGTATACTACTCAGAAGGCCATTAAGGGGAGTGTTGTTGCTGATCATTTGGCTCATCAAGCAGTAGATGATTACCAGTCAATGAATTTTGAGTTCCCTGATGAAGACATTATGTCTGTTACCAAAGAACCTGGACAGTATGACGGACCTGAACAAGGATCCCGATGGACTATGGTTTTTGATGGTGCCTCCAATGCACATGGTAATGGTGTTGGTGTTGTGATTAGTTCCCCTGAAGGTTGTCATACCCCGATTACTGCCAGACTTTGTTTCTATTGTACCAATAACATGGCTGAGTATGAGGCATGTATCATGGGTATGCAAGTTGCTATTGATATGAAGATTCAGTTCCTTGAGGTGTATGGAGATTCAGCTCTGGTAGTAAGTCAGATTAAAGGAGATTGGGATACAAAGCATGATAATCTCATTCCTTACAGAGAACATGTGTTGTCTTTGATCCCACATTTCAAAGAGATTACTTTTGGACATATTCCACGAAGAGAGAATCAGTTGGCAGACGCATTGGCCACCATGGCATCTATGTGTGAGATCAGCTGGGATGGTGAAGACTTCCCACAACCTGTAAACGCAGACATAGTTAAAAAATACTACGCATAAAAAGAGACCCGCTAGGTTGACAGGCCTAGGCAAAAATAAGGGCACCCCGGCAAATCAAAAGGGTTTGGGCAAAAATTAGGGATATATATATAAAAAGATGTACACCCGGCAAGTCGAAAACCTGAAAAGGCGGCTTGGGCAAAAAAGGGTATCCCGGTGGATTGAAAACCTGAAAGGGCAATCCAGGCAAAAGTTAGGGATTAAAGCGTATGACTATGTCTCGTTTGGATCACTCATGAAACTGCAACCAGTTGTACTACTTACTCAAGCTCAAACAGATAAAGCTCAATCCAATCGTTTCCGTCTCAACAGCAAGAAGATGAGATACTTGAGTGGCAATAGTAGAATTGAAACTCAATAGGATTATTTCCCACACAGCTGATTCTTTTTGTAAAACTTCATGACAAAATTCTCTTACTAGGGTTTATGTCTCCTTGTACAAACTTACCCGTGTATGGGTCACTTTTGATATAAATAAATTCCATCTTTTGAATCCAGATTTACTTTTACCCTATTTACATAAGCGAAACGTCCATTGGTTGTGTTTGAATGTATGTATGCCTTTGAATATGATTGATGTTTACCAGAAATGCATGTATGCTTTTAATATGATTGATGTTTACCAGAAACGCATGTATGCTTTTAATATGATTGATGTTTACCAGAAATGCATGAAAATGCAGTAATAGTATTTACTAAGGACGAACGAGGGAAGGATTTCAACGAAGCTTCGTCGGTTCATCTTTACAAGACAGTTACAAACCATCAGTAGGACTAATCCATTTTCACAAAGTCTAATCTCCCCTGGAATTTATATCCATCTCTTTTATCCTCATACGGATATACGGGAAATTACTTTCCAATAAGGGCACGATGAACGAAGACGGGATGTTATACTTATCCTACTATCAAACGAAAACGAAGGTTATCTATACCCTACTATCCCCAACAACGGGAGGTTATCTATA
Source organism: Lathyrus sativus (assembly GCA_963859935.3). Classification (NCBI taxonomy): domain Eukaryota; kingdom Viridiplantae; phylum Streptophyta; class Magnoliopsida; order Fabales; family Fabaceae; genus Lathyrus; species Lathyrus sativus. The sequence continues at coordinate 450,983,705 of OZ012738.1, read as the reverse complement.
CCTTGTTATCCCCAACAACGGGAGGTTATCTATACCTTGTTATCCCCAGCAGACGGAGGGTTATATATTCTTCAACAACGAATCGGGATTTATTTTTCTTGGCCAGCAGTTGTTATACAAGGATATCCAGACACTTCCAGCAGTGTCATAGCATACATACATCATTTACATCATACCATAACATATATGTCTATAGTACATTACCTAAGTGCATCATGTCATACATGCATACATAAAGCATAAACTAATGTTGTTATACAGAATGCTACCTTGTTTTCAGGTTAATTATCCAACAAACAATCTTATTACTTTGGGACTGCTTTATTGTAACCTCAGGGTTATTTTATCCTCCTGATAGCCTCTCATGACTTCAAGACTGCTTTAGAGCTACTGATTGCTCTATCCTCCTGAAATCATCCTATTACTTCAAGACTGCTTTAGAGCTATTCATTGCTCTATCCTCATGAGGTCATATTACTACTTCAAGACTGCTTTAGAGCTATTCATTGCTCTATCCTCCTGAAGCCATCTAATTATTTCAAGACTGCTTTAGAGTTATCCATTGCTCTATCCTCCTGAAATTACATTATTATTTCAAGACTGCTTTAGAGCTATCCATTGCTCTATCCTCCTGAAATCATTACTTCAAGACTGCTTTAGAGCTATTGATTGCTCTATCCTCCTGAAGACATATCACATTATTATTTCAAGACTGCTTTAGAGCTGTTGATTGCTCTATCCTACTGAAGCCATTCTATTACTTCAAGACTGCTTTAGAGCTATTGATTGCTCTATCCTCCTGAAGCCATTATTACTTCAAGACTGCTTTAGAGCTATTGATTGCTCTATCCTCCTGAGGTCAGATTTATCACTTCAAGACTGCTTTAGGGTTATCATTATTGATTGCTCTATCCTCATGAAGACATGCTGTTACATCAGTATTACTCCAGACTCCTGACAGTTCTCATTATACTACTGAAGAACTTTCCCCTAGTGGCATCTTTAAGCCCACTCAATCATGTTCAACCAACCATCAATATCACTCCATGCACTGGTGAGTGCAAATTTTTGGGCTTTTGTGTTCAATCCCCTTCAACCTTCCAGGTTACGACTGGCAAATATACCAATCTAACCCCTCAGGTTTCAGAAAATTGAACAGGGGCAGCTGTTGCACCCCAAAATTTGCCCTCACAATACAAGACTTTGTGTTCCAAGAAGGTTCACAATGGTTCACAAAATTCACAATTGGTCAGAAGAGTTGACAATTCCCTCAGACAATGCATTTCCTAAGCAGTGCATCCAAAACTAGGGTTTTGACTTTAATCAGGCTAAATGGACTTCCAAGACTTCAAGTGAGCTTCATAACATCTTATATGTGTATAAGAACCCCCATGTCAAGTTTCAAGACTTTTCTCAAAAGTTTGCTCAGTCAGATGATCAGATAAGTCAAAAGCAGTCAATGCAGTTAAAAGGTCAAACTGAGGTCAACTGTGGTCAAACCAAAGTCAAACTTCATGATTTTTTTTTTTTGCCAACATCAAAGAGAGGTTGGGTGAGAAATATTATCATAATAACTGTAATACCCCAAATTTTTCCCTAAGATTTGTCGTCGCATTTCATTGCATTTAATCAATTACTAACAAATTTGTGTAGTCGTTTGACTTTTTGCAGGTAAATATCATATGGCATGCATTTTTTTTCTAAAAAGTAAAAATGGCACAATTGGCAGGAGGACATGTGTAAGGAGTTATGAGTGTGAGAGGTTGAGAGTTCGAATCTCACCTTTGTCATTTTTTTTGTTTTTTATTATTTTTACTCTAAATTTTTCTATCTTTCATTAAAAAAATAACAAAAATAGTTTTTTATTATTATTTAATTATTATTTTCGTATTTTAATTAAATCATTTTTTAAAATATTATTTTTTTCATTTTTTTCTAAATTATTCATAAAAATATCCAAAAAATCATAAAATAAAAAATATTGAAAAAAATTTTGTTCTTTTTATAATATTTTTTATTTTAGGAATCAATAGGATTATTAGTTTTTATTTTAAGTTTATTTTAATTATTTTAAATTATTTAAATTTTATTTTTTCTTAACTAATTATTTAGTTTGGGCTTTAAAATGGGCTTTAGGGACATTATTGACAATTTGGTGTTAACCCTAATTTGTTCCCTATATATACATGTGTTGCCTTGTTGGAAAAAGGGGGGAGAATGAAAAAAACCTAAGAGGAGTGAGTGCCGTTTGCCGTTATTTAGTTTTCTTCTTCATCCATTACTATTGTTTCTTTTTCTTCATCGTTTACCGTTATTTCTTTTCCTTCATCTATTACTGTTGTTTCTTTTTCTTCATCGTTTACCGTTATTTCTTTTCCTTCATCTATTACTGTTGTTTCTTTTTCTTCATCGTTTACCGTTATTTCTTTTCCTTCATCTATTACTGTTGTTTCTTTTTCTTCATCTTTTACCGTTATTTCTTTTTCTTCATCTATTACCGTTATTTTTCTTTTTCTTCATCTATTACTGTTACGTTTATATATATATAATTTTTAAATTGTTAGAGTTTATATATATAAGATTTTTGATCGAATTATGTCGATACGATGTTTGCACATTTGTGTGCATGACGCGTGACATTTGTGTTAGTTCGATCTGGTTGCGATGATCGCATTTTTGTGTGAGCAATAATACTATTTTTTGCTTAATTTCTTTTTCTTTGCGATAAATTTTGTTTCGTCCGATTTAGATCTGGTTGCGATGAGCGCATTTCTGCGTTAGCAACATTGTTGGGTTATTTGGCACATTTAAAATTCATTATTGCTTTATTATTATTATTATTATTATTATTATTATTATTATTATTATTATTATTATTATTATTATTATTATTATTATCATTATTATCATTATTATTACCATTATTATTATTATTGTTATCATTAATTTATTAAAATTTGTTATAATATAAAAATCTGTTTTTTAAAATAAATAACATTAACATCTTTTCCAAATTAATATGAAAACCTATTATTTTTAAGAAAAACTTTTTTCTAGATAAATTTAAAATAATAACTAAAATCTTTTTTTTAAAATAATAACTAGAACCGTTATTTATTTTATTTTATTATTGTTCAATTCAAATTTCATTATCATATTGTATCTGCTCCTCTCATGTAACCTCGCGAACTTAACAATCGCTCTTTAAATTCTGCCTTTAAATTTCTGCTTGCATGGTTTAAATTATGACATTATCTCTCTGTTTGCATGATTCAATTATCTCACGCGTTTACTATTATTTCTGTCACATTGCACACATCCGAAGGTTAGGTCTAACTGTTTGGCCGCCGCGCCAATAGTCCGTAAAACTTCACACATTCAATTTCAAATCCTCAAAACTACAAACTACAAACCCTAATTTTCACAAATGCCTCGCCGCAGGCAAAATTACAATTTTACCCTTAGCATTAGGTCAAAGACCCGCCGCGCTCATTTTAGGGTTTCCCGCCGTGGAATCCCTAATTTAACCCTAATTACAACTTAACATTTCAACGTAGAGATTTGGAGTTTCTACACTCCACGTAAGCGTGTCCTTAAGATGCGTTTATTCCCCTTGAGACCTTGACCACAGTCAAGAAGTTTCTAACCTCCCTATTGAGGGGAACTACGATTACTCTGATTCCACTCCCGTAAGGATACGTAGGCACAAGATGCGATGTCTTGCCGAGTAAACTTAGAATTAACCCCCTTTATTATTTATTATTGCTTATTTATATTTTATTTATCTTTGCTATTTAATTATTTTGCTTATTATTTTGTAATTGTTTCTTGGATGTAAAGTTGTTTAATTATTATTATTATGGTTAGTAATTAGGGAGTGTAACAACATGTATGTAATATTAAAATAAATTTAGATCACTTTTAAATAAAGATAATTAAAATAAACACGTCACACACGTAAGTCGATTTTAATCGCCGCCTCACTTCCTAAGGATATCCCTCAAGTTGCCTACGAATAATGGTTAAGTGGGGTGTATAAAGCAAGTCCCTCAAATAAAAAAATCATCAAAGTCCCTTAGGGTTGCCTTTACGAATCAAGTCCCTTTCGAAAAATGATGATGGTCCCTTATATGTGCTTATTACATCCCACAATGGCCTTCAAAGTCAAATTGTCCCTCACATACCCCTTAACATCCAAAGTAAGGACTACCTACTCCATTATAGTAGGGATAGTCTTACTAAAGGAAAGAATGAAGAATAAGAAAGACCTTTAAACATTAGGGTAGGTTACTCCTAGGTGCTTGCTCACTTCAAAATTGTTTCGCACTTAAACAAATTTTCAACAAGTTTTCAAACAAGTTCTTAACACATCCTTACATGGATTATTTATTAACTATTCTGAAAATTTTCTATTCACACACTACAATTTCAAAACAATTCAAAAGTGAGCTTAAGTACCTAAGAGCCCATGGATAACCATGGATGAAAAGGATGCTAATACCTTCCCTTTTCATAACCTACCCCCCGGACCCAAAATATTCTCTAAGGTCTTTCCTGTTCTTTTATAACCTTTCCTTATGGATAAAATAAAAGTCGGTGGCGACTCTTGCTATCCGCAACATTGTTTAAAGTCAGTTCACCGGGTTACAATACCCTCTGAAGGATTCACCGTGCGCTGAGATAAGTCTTGCAACTGCATGCCACTGGGAGCCATGTCGAGATTATAATTTTATTGCTTCACAAATGCGTTGGCTAGGTCTGACCATGATCGAATGCAACCACTCTCTAACTGCATATACCAACTCAATGATGCCCCACTTAGAATTTCCTGGAAATAGTGAATCATAAGTTTGTCGTTATGGACATATGAAGTCATTCTTCTACAAAACATCACCAAATGTTGCTTTAGACAGCTATCCCCTTTGTACTTCTCAAACTTCGGTGTCTTAAACTTAGGAGGCATCACAAGGCCAGGCATTAAGCACATGTTTGAAGCATCCATATTAAGAGTATCACGACCCTCTAGGGCGTCAAGCTTCTCCTCCAACACACGATACCTTTTCATAAACTCAACAGTCTGTGGATCTTTAAGTTTCATCGTTTGTACTACCCCTTGGGAATTTGGCACAGATAATACAAAGCTCTGATAGTTCGTGTCATTTAGAGAAGAGGAATGTCCATCTCGGACAATCGTACGCTCTTGTATAACTTGATCCTCAACAGGAATCCACACATGTTGAGGCTGAGCAACATTGTTCACTGGAGGTGGAATAACATTCCCAGTAACTTGAGTCCTTTGAATATTGGTCTCTCCCCTTGTCATGGTTGTCATAGCTTCCACAAGTTGGTCCAACTGATTCTTCATCAATTCAACATCTGCCCTTGTAAAAAACTGATTCTGCTCTCATGAGTTCATGATTCTTCTAAAAGCTGATTCAAGTCCAATACGAGTGTCGGGACATCAACTGCGGGTTGGGAAAAGGTTGGATGAGCTCTCTTTTTTCCGGTCGAGGAAGGATATGTAAAAATGATGCACAAATTCTTATGCAATTCAATATGGATGAAACAGACATGGGATCAAAGCTTCCACCAAGCTCTGAATAACTGTTGTGTCACTGACAGAATAGGCTCATAAGTCTGTTCTGATGAGAAAATACCGGAATAACAGAAATACCAGAATAATCGGAATACTGGAATAATTGGAATACCAGAATACCAGGTTGATACGTTCACACTAACAAGAAAAACAGAATACCGGGTTGGTTGAAAGTCAAGGTTTCCTGCAAAACCCGTTCCCTCTCACATGTGGGTTCTAGTCTTGGACGGTACGACATCCTATGCTGGTCATCAGTATCACGGACTCTCAGGTCAAGAAACGATGATATATTCACCATTTCTGGTTTGGCATCATGGCCAATCGAGGAGGTCTCAACTGACTTCCAAATGAACGGTCTCCAGAGTCGTTAGCTTTCTAATTCAACACCCTCTCAACTGCCCTAAATGCGCAAGATAGGATGTCTCCAAAGAAAATCTCGTCTGGACGCGAATTTCATGAGGGCTCTTACATGCCAAACATGCAAGCTCACACTACTCTCAACACTAATACTAGGTGTGTACTCAAGCCTGGGTATTAGGCTTATCTCTCAATGAAACAACCCACCCCACAACATAACAGCAACAACATAATATGATAACAAAATACAAATGTAATAATATACAACAGTAAATGTACATAAAAGCAAATAACTACACAAAAGTAAGCACCCAAAGAGACAAAACAGACAAGCGCTAGGATTGACTCGCATAGGGGACCAGGGTCCCCAGCAGAGTCGCCAGCTGTTGCAACTGCGAAAAACACCTGGCGGAAAAACAGAAGAGTCGCCATCGAACATTATTTATCTCAAAGAGAGGGAAAGGAAAAGATCGAAGAAAACCTGAAGAATGGGAAAAGACAAGGTCATCGCAATAAAATCTTGGGTTCGGGAGTCGGTTACACAAGGAGAAGGTATTAGCACCCCTCACGTTTGTTGTACTATACGGGATCCATGCTTGTTGTCTAATAAAAGGGTGTGTTTATCTATAAGCTACTGCTAAACGGGGGACGATAATGAAAGAAAAAGAGACTCGATAGGACATCACCGCCTTATGCCTACGTATTCCCTCGTGCAATGGGAAAGTCATAATCAACATAGTTCGGAAAACTACAGGTGATGGGGGAAGGTTGTTTGCCAAGACATCGTCGTCTTGTGCCTACGTATCCTCATCTGGTATGAGAAATCAGAGCAAACGTAGTTCGAGTAACTAAACCAAAGGTAGGTTAAGTTTTTTTTTATGAGTGATGTTAAATTCCCATTCCAACAGTTAGGGACGATGCTTGTTTGCGATAGAACGGAAAAGTAACATACTCTTTTCGAAAAATGAAGTTTGAAACAACGATCCCGAAGGATAAAAGATTTGAGTTTTTTTTTTGAGTTTTAGTGAAGTGAATTAGTTTGTTTGAGATTCACGTTGCACTAAAGACTATGACATAGGAACGAATGCATCGTATATCGCCTCCAGACGGGACGTACACTAAACACTCTAGACAAGCGAGAGAAGACCTCTCACTATCATTTTCCATGTGCTTAAGGCTCGTAGCATACAACGTTCATTGTATTTATTAGATGATTTAGAATGGTTTTGAGATGAGAAGAGAGATGCACGAAAGGTCTAAGGGAAACTCGGCCATAACGTTGTCATGCAAAATGGTCCTAAAGTCGGGATGCGAAAGGAGATTCTATCCTAATGTTAGCATGCAAAAGATAGACCTAAGGTTGAGGTTAAAAGAGACTAGCCTATATGCTATCATGCATGGGTTAAACTCCTAATGTCTATCCTACTCCAAATTTAATTGGAAATTAAATTGGAATAAGAGTCCTAAGGGAACATGCAAAGGAAAAGAAAAAAAACAAGAAAGCAAGGCAAAAACAACAGCTACAACAGCGCCTCCTGCATAAGACATCAATAAACTTCAGCACACAAGCAAGACAGCATATAACAACACATATTTCAGCATAAAAACAGGTGTGAAAAGCCAGGCAACAAGCAAGTAAAGCAAAGACAGCATGCAAGTTCAGAAAAAAGAACAACTGTGAAAAGCAGGGCAGCAAGCATGTAAGAATGCAATTAATAAAATGCAAACAACAAACATGGATAGACATCACACAAGTATGAACATGCTTTGACAATCAAACATAATCGATCAACAACAATGCATCAACAAGAATCATCAAGATCAACATGTTCTTTTCAAATTAAATTTGACGATCAACCGATCAAACAAACACACAACGAAGTGGAAACGGAAACAAATGCAATCATGCATCACAATATTCATCAACATAATCATCAATGATCATCAATTAACATGCTATAAACAAACAAGTGAAATTATTATTCACCAAACAAATCACATGAACATGTTAAACATTCAAAACGAAAACCAAAAGTTGTGCGTTGAAGGATCGAGATCAAAAAATGAAGAACGATGAAATATGCAAAAACAATTCACATAAATGCATCATATCAATCCATGAGGTTTATGAAGTGTCGCGGTGAAATTTTGATACCAAACTATTGATTAGTTTGAATCGTTATTCATTTGTAACCGAACTTTGATTTGTCCAAAGGAAGGGATAAAGATCGAAATTCCCACAATGCAATGCAAATGCAAGCTAGATTGTTTAGGTTCAGGGGTTGGTTAAACTTAGGGAAGGTACTAGCATCCTAAGTTTCTGTAGTACTCTACAGGAACCTCTTGTTTTATGTTTGTTTATTGCTATGTGTTTATCTGCTTAAGGTTAAAGACCTAGGGTTTATTTCTAAGTATACTCGATAAGATGTTGCATCTTATGCCTACATATCCTTACGGGAGTGGAATCAGAGTATCTGTAGTTCCTCTAAAGGGTTTGAGGAGTTCTTTTACTGTGGTCAAAGTTCCTACGGGTTTAGGGTAGTTGTTTTGATTGGGTTTAGGAGAAGAGATGAGTCTTCATGTTAAGGGAGATGTAACCGCCACAAGGTTGTAGGAAAATAGTCTTTGCATCGTCTTAAGAAAAGGGCTCAAGTACTCGGATTGTTTGACGAGTACGCCTCTATCTTTCTTAAGGCAAAGTCCCTACGGCTTGATTGTATTGTTGTGGGGTGGAGATTCTATCTCGCTTAAGATGATTTGGCATCTTTTCTCTACTGTGTTTGAAAAGTTGTATTGTTGATTGTTTGTTTGTCTAAGTTATAAAGATAAGACAAGGTCCTTCCTATGGGGTAGGTCCTAAACTTAAATGATCAACTTGAATGGAATCAAGGATCGAAGGGAATATGATGCAAATGATGTGCAACTACACACAACGTTGAATTATGTGTAGGTTTTTCCCTTGGACGAAATGCGATGCGGAAATGTAAATCGCGGTAATGTAAGTGACAGTAAGGTAAATTGCGGAAAAATAAACCATACAAGTACGCATGAAAGCGCTGAAGTGTAGGTGCAAGTGTCGTGAAGGTGAACGGTTAGGTCGTTTTTTACGCTGTGAGTTGATTTTGATTAGCTAAAATGAGATTATGTTAAGAAGAAATGAGAGAAGATTGTGTTTGATTTTAAGCAGGGGTAACTGATTTTAGTAAAAGGAGTTGTATTTGACTATCGGTAGTGGGAGAGGCTAATATATTATGTTGTAGTGAGATTATTTTAAAAAGGTTACAATTATTATTTTTTTTATGCGAACTAATTTGCAATAAAAGATTATATTAATTTTACGAACTTAAATTATAAGTTGATTGTTTTTGTCAAAAAGAGTTTTAGTTACTAAAAAAAAAGATATATGTATAAAAGGTTAATAAGTTTTTAAAAGTTTACTAATTATTATTACTTTTTATAAAATAAAGGAAAATTGATTATTGTGTTATTGTTAATGGAAAAAGTTATTAAGCTAGATTAATAATAAAAAGTTCTAATTGGTTTAATGATATATCGTCATTTATTTAAAAAAACAAGTTTATATAGTTAAACTGTTGATTTTAAAAAAAAGAATCGTTAATTTGATTTTTTTTGAAGAAAAGGATTAAGGTGTTGATTTACTGATAATAAAAACTAATTAGGGGCTTAGTTAGAGTGATTAAGCGTGTAGTGAGGGTCGTGTCTGTGTGTTGTGATTAATACAACAATAGGATAAACAAAAACAAACGAAGAGCAAACCCTAATCCCCAAATCAAACCCCTCCCCTGTCGTGATTCGCCCCCGTCTCTCCCTCAAGTTCTCATCCGTTTCTCTCCTTCGATCGCTATCCTCTTCCTTTCCTTCGCGTTCAGACCTGAAACACAGACAGACACATCAAAAACTTCCACAGATTTGGTTCAAATAGAGAGATTACCGCGAGTTATGGCCGGCGTCTTGAGGTTGCGACGGCGACGGAGGTTTCGGTTGTTTGAGGATGTTGATTCGCGGTGGTGCGCAATGGCCTCGTCAACAAGAGATAAGTGCTTCTTCGTGTGTTTTGTTTTGATGATTTTTCGGTCTTGTAGAGTAGCTTTTTCGCCTAGGGTTTTTCTTCTCCCTTCATCTCTTTATATAGACCTTGGATTTGAAAACGATTTGAATGTTAGTTGAATGCTGATTGATTTGGTTTAGGGATTTCCTTTTTGGGTTGATCTCGATTTGGAAAGTATTCCTATTTCGTTTGATTTGCAATGATATCTGTTAATGAAAATTTCAACTTGGGATATCTTGAATCAATTTGTTCAATATTGTCCAGGTTCAATGTCCCAAAGATTTGGCTTGGATATTCTCTTTTTGATCGGTATATTCCTCACTAAATTGCTAACTTGGATTTGGAAATTTGACAGGTGTGGATAGCGGAAGATATTGGGCCAGGGGAAGTGAACAACCCAGAGTAATACCAATTCAGTTTGTTTTCTTGGCGTCTGATACACTTCACGACGAATTCGACCGATACACCTCGTGGTGAACTGCAGTCCCTCTGATACTCTTTGGTGAGGACTCTCACAATGGTGCTAGCGAGTATCACCTTCAAACGTCTCTCTTGTGAATAAAACTGAGTGCAAGATACGTCGTCTCGTGGATTACGTGCGTTAGTAGTTGCAACGTGATGTGAGTGAATAGAAGAGTAAGGTTGTCATTTCTTTTCAATTTAATTCTTCACTCCTATTTTCAGGTCAGACTGAATGCGTATCTGACATTGTTTTTCACGTGCTAGATGATGATGTTTGGGGAATAGGAGTAATGTATCGTGCAAGTCATAGCTCTCATCATGGTTGCCAATTGATCAAAGTCAAACTGCATGAGCCGGTGGCCGGGAAAGCAAAAGAATACATATAGCCAGGAGGGCATACGACGTACCAGGTGCATCATATCGTTCTCAGATTGTCAATTGCTTGAAATTAATTATTACTTTAACACGACGCCTTTGATCAGGGTTCAGGATATGTGGAGTATCGAACCTCGCTTGGGAAAGTTGTCCCTATCCTCAAAATCATGGTCGTGCGGTGCATTTCGCTAATACCTTCTTCTTGTTTGTACTCAAAAGAAAATTTGGGCTGGTGTATTAACTTGTCACTGCCTATCACTGCCTGGTCTTGGTGATCCTTTCTATTCTTGCTCATCAGGTAATTGAATACCTATACTCAATGGATACCGCCGTGGACCAAAGCTGGATGGTTGCTTGCTCGTTCATAGTCATCCATGAGGACAAACCGCTCAGAGTGAACATGTGCATGTTAAAGCGGTGAAGTTGACTTCTCGGTACTTTATTTTGCGTCAGGCTTGCAAGCTTTGAGGCTTCTATAACGACTTCTGCGTCCTGGTCTAGTGATGGTGAGACTCTTTCTGTTTTTGCTTCAATATGCGGTGTCTGTCTTAGAAATAAAGTAAAAAAGCTTGATTGTGTTTGATAAACATTATTGCCCTGTTTTGGTTTTCAACAGATTCTTGTGTTATCTCAGGGGGAAACACTGGTTGCATCGATTTGCAGGTTTTCACAAATGCGGGCAATAGTGCATTCGACTAAGAGCCACTGATTCCATCGCAGCTCCTCTTCATGCGTTTTACAGTAGGAGCATGGTGCGTGAGTTCTGAAGGGTCATTGCTTTGGGGCTTCAATTTAACTTGATGCCATAATCTTTGTCTGAAGCTTGCTTACTATAAATTGTAGGTTCAAACATTGGCGACAGCGTATGAACGATGTGGCTTTACTGTCTTATTTGAAGGTAAGTTAACTGTGTATTGCGTCTCGATTTCCGGTAATTAATTGGTCTGAACAGACTTCTTCTTTTGCAGGCGTTGAGATTGAGTTGGTTTTGAAGGTTTGGCGAGATAGGGGGATCTCGCTACCAACAACTTGGATGTCTGTTATCTCCTTGTTGTGGATGCAACAGAACTGTAAATCAAGATGCTTCCCACTCCATTGAGTGAATTGACTTAATGGCCTATTGGTTCTAATCGTTTCCTTAACAGGTCGTAACGGGATCGCGACAACAAGCTGCAACTTAGCGCTGACGGCATCTACCGTTGTTTTTCTTTTAAAGATGGAAAGGGGGATATGACTCAGAGAGAAGAGAAAAAAGTCAACGGAGGCGTGGCGTTCTAGCTGGTGAGTAGCCAAGAGCTTTGCCGTCTTCAGTTCCCCTTTTTTCTTTTGTAAATTTTGTTCCGGATGCTCACCACTTTTATGACCCAATTCTGTTTATGGCAGGCTTTTGAAGGGGTAGATTGGAGAAGTGGATAAGAAACCGTGGGCACTACATTGATAAAGGAGAGGCTTAAAGTTTCCAAGAGCAGTTAAGACCGTCTTATGAGCGAGAACCAGTCCCTCCTCTGGGTCGAATTGAACATCTACGCAACTGTTGTGAGCGGGTAACAACGCCATCGTCCCTTAATTTGATAATCATCGAAAAGCCTACGCTTTGATGACGGCATGAGAACTTGTTAATGATAACACATATTATCCCAACTGGAAGAAATACTGAGCTTTATATTTGACATGTTATCATTCCCGTATTTAAAATTTATGCACTTAGCGTGTAGGTCTCAATTACTGAAGCCAATATGATAGTGTAATGAAGGCTGCTGCGATGCGAGAGACCTGGCGAAGCCAACATCCTCGATCTCATAAGTGGTGCAGTTGAAGGACCTCCCAGCAGTAAGTTCTGTGGTTTTAAATCTCCATGTATGAGGTTCTTTTTTTTTGAAGCACTTGTAACCTAGCGGCCAATTGCCTCGTGAAATGTCGAGCAATGCTAGGGTGATGAATAATTCTGAGAACAACAACCTCTTCTTGGATTAACTCTTCTGAATCACTGCTACTATTTTTGACAGGTTGTTCTTCTGGACATTCAAACGGATAACCAAAAGAAGTGCCGCAGCCTTCTTACTTATGTGGAGGGGAAACGTTTCCAAGTTGGGCAAGCTACAAATACAAAAAGGGCTTAAATGTAGGGGATACATGGCATGACCTTTGTATTCTATTATCATTGAAAAGAATGGCAACCATTGTAAATTGTAATGACATCCAATGTTCCATCCTTGAATTTGTGCACCTGAATTTTGTTAGTATTGAACTGCTATGGGGTTTTACCATTTTTGTGAACTTTGCAACGTTTTGGATTGATTTTCTTATGAACTTAGATTGGGCAACTTTGAATACCACTTTCAGCGTGAGCTTTGATGCGGGCATTGTAGTGAAAGTTGGTAATCACAGTTATGATATACATCGTTCCCTTTCTCAATTAGTTGCGGCAGGTCTAAAATTTGTCCTTAATTGAATCGACCAAATTTAGGCCAATAACATGGGACATTCTTAGTGATGTAATATTGAGAGAGGACTTAGTTTGTAATGAATTTCCCAACTTAAGATCAACCTTAAAAGCGAGAACCTTCCACTTGTGATTCATAACTTTATCAAGGGATAATGTTCTCGAGACGGTGCCACGTTGCCACCAGGTTTGAAATGCCTCGGTCCAAACTACTATTTTGACTCTTCGACCTGAATCCAGCTTGCCAAATCAGACTCAATTAATCGCATCTTGAAGTATTTAAGTTTGTGAGAATTTGTGTTGTCTCTACTTGGAATTTACTGCATCTGCACAAGTTGGTTAGTCGCGAGAACATAAATATTAAATTACATTCAAATAACAATGGAAATTGCGCAAGAGGAGGTGGGATCTTGTGGTCAAAAATTAGGGTGCAACAGATGCCCCTATTTAAGTTACTCCTATTCAGAGATATGGAGATCGAAATTTCCGTCTCGACGAGATAGGAGGGACTTAAATACAAACATTTGCGCAAATTTTTGGCCCTAAGAGGCCACCGAATGAAGATGATATGCAATGACATGAAGATGCAAGACGGACAAATCTGTGAGGAAGAGGTCATAGGGGATGAACTGGATACAACATGCCGGACAAAAGAGCAACAGATCCAACAAGGTGGGACCCTACGAGGATAGGAACAATCACCCATGGGAAATCTCCAAACGTGTAACGGTAACTCATACATCAGGGATGCGGTGATTTTGACGATTTGTGATCGAGAGATACTTTTATTACCAAGGTGGTGGTCAGTAGTAACTCAAAATGGATCTTTTTGATTGGGGCGCAATGTATTCTTCGCCATTTTTTTTTATATCTTTCTTTTGGAACTCAACTTGAGATGGTGAAACGTATAACTTCCCCTTGCATCATGGTACGGGGACCATGAGCTGGTCTCAGTCTCTGCCTGAAATGTCATAACTTCGTAGATGGTAGAATCACTGTAGTTTGTGGATGTAGATGTAAATGTCATTGTAGATGTTGTTGTTGTAGAACTTCCCCTAGCATCATGGTGTGGGAACCACGAACTGGTCTCAGTCTTTGATGTAGGACTTCCCCGAGCATCATGATATGGGAATCATGAGCTGGTCTCGGTCTCTGATGTAGGACTTCCCCGAACGTCATGATATGGGAATCATGAGCTGGTCTCGGTCTCTGATGTAGGACTTCCCCGAATGTCATGATATGGGAATCATGAGCTGGTCTCGGTCTCTGATGTAGGACTTCCCCGAACGTCATGATATGGGAATCATGAGCTGGTCTCGGTCTCTGATGTAGGACTTCCCCGAACGTCATGATATGGGAATCATGAGCTGGTCTCGGTCTCTGATGTAGGACTTCCCCGAACGTCATGATATGGGAATCATGAGCTGGTCTCGGTCTCTGATGTAGGACTTCCCCGAACGTCATGATATGGGAATCATGAGCTGGTCTCGGTCTCTGATGTAGGACTTCCCCGAACGTCATGATATGGGAATCATGAGCTGGTCTCGGTCTCCTCCCGAAATGATGGAAACTCGTGAGAGCACCTTCATAGGGGTTGTAATTTTGTAGATTGTAGATTGTCTTTGTAGATGTAGATGTAGATGTAATTGTAGTTGTAGATTTTCGGCTGTGCGCCATTGTGTCATTGTAGATTGGATATTGTAATTTGTTGTAGAACTGTAAATTGTAATTTGTTGATGTAATCTTTTAAATGTAGAATTTGTATATGTAATCTTGTAAATGTAGTGTTTGTAGAATATGCACCGGGGATCTTCAAAGGAGTTGTAAAACGGTTGATCTGTGGAGTGTCCTCTTGTAAGGAGATATATCGTTGATTGTACTCGTAATGAACTCTCTGGGGAAGATCATTTCTGAGGAATATCTTTGCTGTAATTGTAAGATATGTGAAATTGTTGTAGCAGAAATCCTCAAATGGGGAAGTATCTGTAATGTCCTCTGTTTTGACTTGATAATCTCGAAATGATCCACTAGGGATGGACAGATTGTCTTGAGGAAATTGTTGTTTGTCGTTTTGAGAATAAATCTGCCCAAAACGAGTTGCTCAAATAAAGAGATCTTCTGTCTTTCAGTTGTAAGTTGTTGAGGGGGTCTTGTAGTATTTCCGGAGAAGTATCACGTCTTCAATGGTGATCCTCATAATGTCAAAGTGCAAAATAAATGCACTCTTGATCCATGCTCAAAAGCTGGAGATGTTCATAGTGTGATTGCCAAAGACCGAAGTTCAATTCGGGAAATAACCGAAGAGAAAATGTCAAGCAAGACTCAACCATAGAGGCATAAACTCCAATGGGAATGTACTGAAACAACTGTCTTCCACGAGGATCGAACTTCGTGGGGAAATAGAAATATTGAGTTTTTTTTTGCTTAGGGCTGACAATTCTATTTGGAAGGAATAAGACACGCCCAAATACCCAAGGGTAAACGCGATCGAAGAGATAGAGTAAAACATACAAAGGATGCACAAATGCAAATGTTATGCTATCTACTTATATGATATGCGTATGCTTATGCTGACAAAACAGACGAAAGCAACGACCGAATACGGGATAAACATCTCGAAACAAACATCCGACCAATCTTCAAAGATAGAAGTACCACTGAGGGTATATGGAGAACCAAATGTAGGGTCCCGATCCTGCTTCAAAACTTCAAAATTTCTCTTGAGGAAAAGTGATCAATCCATTTGGGGATGTATCATCTTGATAAGTTTGACATGTTGTATGAAATTGTAGACGGAGGTACCCAAACCGAAGTTTCATAGGGGATAAAATAAATATCCTGGGTCGTCGTAGTTGTTGAACATGTTGGGGTTGAGCTTCCCGAGGATGAAATATACATCTTTTTGCTCCAATCTTCAAATGCCCTAAGTCACATAGTTTAAGAGAAAAACGTCTCGAGAGGATTTTGTAGAAAACATGATGTCCAAATGCCCCACTGTTTTCAAACTCTCGGAGAGATTCGCCGAATCTCGACGTAACATCCCCTGATTGGCGGTATAACTGAGTCTTCCAAATTGTGCTTTAGATGAAGCCAAGACTGGTGTGAACCCAACCTCTTAGAAGGAAACTTGCCCCAAGTCATCAAAGTCTTCAAGTACCAATATCAATGTATGTGTGTAACCTTTCTAAGATGTCAAGCGCACTTTAGCAAGTCAGAAATGTTAATTTCAAAATGAGTAATGTAACACACGTTTGTCTTGAAGTTTTGAAAAGGGGTATCGCAATAACTTGTGATCGAAACCACTAGTTAGGATACAAATTGAACATTATTTATAAAGCCAATTTAATTTGAGCATAGCTCAAAGAGTCAGGAAACAATATCTCATCGAGTATGCTTTCGAACTAACCTTACTTCAATTAGGACTTTGAGGGTCGTATATGGGTTTAATTTATGACTTGTAGAATGGAGGTAGAAAGGGTTAGTATATTTGTGCCCACCCAATTTTTGAAAGATGTTCATCATTTTTGATATCACCCTGCCCCAGGTTAAGAAAATGAGGTTTCGGTTTGGGAGAAAAAAATAGGTCTTTTCTCAAGGCTTAAAAGAAAGGGTTGACTATTTTGGTGTTTAGGAGGTTTAAAATAATACCTTACATCATCAGTAGGGTTTTTATTCGAAGCATACAACAAGAGATCCTGCATTTTACTTCATCATCCTCCTTCCAATTCTCTGTCAGAGCAAGAGATCGGGTAAAAGTCGGCATTATAAATAACTTTGAAAAAACAATTTGAGTGAAAACGAATGGATTTCTTCAGGATAAACATGTATTGCGTTACTTATTCAAAATAGAAAGTTCTTACATGCCAAAAATACTTTTAGCCAAAGAAATAAAAACACAAGCAAACAAAATAAAATAGAAAGTTCTTCTGGAGTTTTCACTTATATCAGCGTAATGGTATTCCATTCATGATCGGACTTTCTCCTTTGAATGTTAGCACTTCATTATCAATCATTTCTTGAACTTTCTCTTGAAAAACTTTGGAATCTTCGATTGAATGCCCCAACACTCCATCGTGAAATTCACAGCTGGTGTTTGGGTTGAACCACGGTGGGTGAGAGCTCATGGTTCTAGTCTTTCTAGATGTCATTACCGAGTTTCGGATGAAATAAAACCATAATTGACGGTAAGTCAATGGGATAAGATCAAACCAATGAGTTTCTTCTTTCAGAGTATTCAGAGGTACTTTCTGATTCAGAAACTGTTTTCGAGTCTGTCGATGCTGATCTGGAAATGGCATCCTTCGCTTAGGAGGTAATTGCTGCTCGCGCTGAGTGGGCATTGCAAAACCATGTTGAGGGCGGGATATCGGAGTTGTGGATCATCTGAACGATCCACTGTCACCTGTTTTATCTGGAACTATTCCCAAACTATAATTGTATTGCTTTACAAAAGCAACAACTAAGTCTTCCCAGGACTGAATGTGATTCATTTGTAGCTTCATATACCATGTTAACGGTGCTCCACCCAAACTTTCTTGAAAGCAGTGAACCATTAGTTTGTCGTTTCCAAGGTAAGCATTCATCTTCTGACAAAACATCATCAAATGATACCTTGGACAAATTGTACCTTTGTACACTTCGAAGGCGGGCATTTGGAATCCCGGGGGGACAACTAGGTTTGGAACTAGGCGCAGGTCACGAGCATAGAAATCAGGTGCACGGTTCCTCTTCATCATTTTCCATCGTTCCTTGAAGTCACGAAACTCATTCTCGAATGCTATAAGCCCAGGATCGTCCACTTCTTTCTCAGCATGAATATTCTGCAAGTCAGCAAACGGGTTGTCTTGCACAGGCTGAAGTTGCGCGGGTACAAAGTCATCAGAGGGACGGTGAAATGTCGGTTTAGACCTTACTCTGAAGTTAGTCGTGCGATCCATATCTCCTTACTATCCTTTAATAATACTTCAAGCTTGGTCAGATGGTCGAGACGGCGACTGACAGCAAAAGATGGAAAACCGAAATGAGCCACAACAAAGGAAAGACACATGCACAAATGTGAAATGCCATGCTAAATGCAGAATGTTGATGCGAAAATGCAAATGTAAGAGGAGACTTCAAGAAACTCAAAGTGTTTTTCAGTATTATAATGTAGAATAATTGAAAAACTTTTTATTCTCGAGAAACAATGTAAAGCAAAGTACTCTTTTAAGAGTTTATTACATCGAAAGCAAAAAGAAAACTTAGAACTCTATCCCACAGTCTTCTCCTTCGTATGGAGCTCCTCGGTTAGCTAATCCACACGCTCCTGTAGCGCCGCTTTCTCGATGATGAGTCGTTCCACACACTCCTTCCAAGCCATGGTAGTTGAGGGGAGATCATCACTGGTGACAGCACTTGCAGAGGCATGAGGAGAAAATAAATCTCCTTGCGCCTTTTTCTTCCTGGCAACTTCTATTTCCGGAGTCTTTTGAAGTCTTTCCTTCTCTACCTTGAGGGTGAAGAACTTATTCTTCCAAGCAGTCCTCAATTTCCGGGCTTCATCTAAAGCAATCTTTACTTGTTCAATTTCATCCACATCGAACCAGTCGGGGTCATGAGCAGACAATACCATAGGTTCATGAAAAGGAAAAGGCATCTTGAGATCGAGAGCTCTTTCTCGCACCCAATGCAGATAATCCTCAGAAACATCACAGCTGGGGTATGCCGAAGCAGCTGTTCCTTCCATATCAATATATTTCCATGCATAAATGATGACAGTCTTTAGGTCTAGATCCTCTTCTCCTTTGAAATAGATCTCTTCCAATGAAACCAGGTCAGGCACTTGGATCATAGGGTGCCCAAACTGTCTACGGGCCAAAATGAGATTGTAGCTTATACATCCATCTCTTCCAATAAGCGGTACTTTGGGGAATCCTCCGATTCTAGGAATCATAGGCACGCCTCCATAGGCGGGATCATACCAAACAATGTCCGAATAGGTGAGGGCCATAAGTATCTCGGACCATCGAGGTGTTGCTACTTCGTCCCAAAGGGACGGATGCCAAGTCAAACGAGCGATGAACCATGAGTACAACAAGGTGGTACAACATACAATGTGTCCTCCTCCTTCGGCATTCTTCGAGTGAATCAAAAAGTATGTATCAGCAAGCAAGGTGGGTACTGGATTCTTGAGTATGAACAGCTTGATCGCATCCATATCAACAAAACTGTCAATTTTAGGGAACCAGAAAGTCCCATAAACCAACAAAGCAAAATTGGCTTCCAAGATGAGAACCTCCTTTCTTTTAGCATGGTAACGGACTTTTTCGATCAAAAAGTCAGTGGGGAAACCAAGGACTCCTTCCTTGGTGATCAGGTGTGTTTGAACATCTTCAAGGCTAAGATGAGTGGCATTTGCAATTTCTTGGTGACTAGGCGTGTCTTCCCTTCCGGTGAATAGGGGTCGAACAGTCACAGGCATCCTCAAGAGTTCTGAGTACTCTTCCAAGGTCGACATCAATTGGTAGTCCGGAAAAGTGAAGCAGTGATACATCGGGTCATAAAATTGAACCAATGTTTCCAACAATCCTTCTTTCATTCTCAGCTCAAGGAAACAGAAGACTCCTCCATATTCTGCTGCGAAGGCAAAGCGATCCTTGACGAGTTCGGCTAGTTCTCTCAAGCTTTCGATGTTGGGACTCTGAAAAGTGTACTTCAGGGTTTCTCTTCTGAAATCCATGATTACAACACCTACAGAATGAAATTGAGTTTCTTGAAGTGAACAAGGGAAAAGAATGCAATGCAAGATGATTAGGACTTCATGGGATTCCTCTATTTATAGGCATTGCGATAAAAGGGAACGTTTTATTAAATTTGAAACGGACTACATAAATATTCTTTTAAAGAGTCCCAAATAAAAGCTAAATAAAAGCTAGTAAAGACACTAAAGAAGCTTTGAATGTTGCTGCTTGAGCTGCTCTTCTAGTTGCGTCTTCTCACGGATAAGGTTGTCCACAATTAGTTTCCAAATAGTGCATTGTGGGTCGGAGAAAAATAAATCCTCCATGACATTCCTCTTCTTGCAGGGGAGTAGCTCTTCATATTTCAATTGTAGCTGTTTCTGAAGTTCATCCTTCTCCTTTTGAAGTTCAGCCTTCTGCTTCTGACACTCATCATTTTCTGCCACTGCTACATGGTACTTGTTCTTCCAGGATTCCAGCTCATGTTGAGACTTCCTTAAGGACACCTCTAACTTATCGGCTTCAGACATAAAGACATAAGTGGGCTCTCTCCTTGGAGCTATGGGACCTGACGGGAATAGGGCATCTTTAGCTTGGTTGCCCTTTTTCTGACCCACTGGAGGTATGGTTCTAAAGACACACAGTTAGGCCTCCCTAGACTTCTCTTCCCCTTCTTGTGTACACTACGCCATGCATCTAGAATCTTTACTCGGAGTTCCATATCATTTTTGAAGAATATATCCTCTACTTGAACACTCTTGGGAGGTTCCTTCAACGGGTATCCCAACTGTCGACGAGCTAAAACAGGATTGTAGCTGATTCCTCCATCAAAACTGAGCAATGGTACATTAGCAAAGTCACCACAACTATCAATGATTAATACTCCATCATACACTCGGTTGTACCAATCAATGTCGGAATGGGTCAAAGCCATAACTCTTGGAGACCAATGCTCTTTGCCAATGTTTGTAAAAGACCTAGACTTCGGCAAGTGCGAAATAAACCACTTGTAAAGTAAAGGTACACAACAAGTAATCATCCCTCCACCACGAAGGTTTCGGAGATGTATAGAGTGATATGTATTTCCCAACAGAGTTGGCACTGGGTTGTTCTTCATAAAGATCTTGAATGCTTTGAGATCGATGAAACCTTCAAAGCTTGGGAATAGAAACACCCCATAAACAAGTAAGGCAAAAATTGCCTCAAACGGAGCCTTATTAGAATAATCAGCATAGAATGAAGCCTTCTCGATTAGGAAACCTGTCTTTAAACCAAGAATTCCATCCCTAGTAACTAGGTTGGCTTTGACGTCAGATACCTTCAAACGGAGGGCTTTAGCAATATCTTTCTCATCAGGGTCCCTTTCCAAGAAGGGAAAAGGAGATTCTTCTAGGACAGGTAGACCAACTAAAAAAGAATACTCTTCCAATGTAGGTAGCAACTGGAAATCTGGAAAGGTGAAACAATGGTAGAGAGGATCATAGAACTGTAGCAAAGTGGCAAGAAGTCTTTCATTCATTGAGCAGCCCAACAAAGATATCAGCTTCCCATACTTGTTCTTGAACTCTTCTTGATCTTTGATGAAACCCCACAACTTCTTTAGGTCATCCAATTTGGGACTCTTAAAAGTATATTTCACAGTATGTCTTTTATTTGAAGTCATAGTGACCTACAATGTTCATAAACGAAAGTAAATCCCATGAAGTCCAATGCAGAATGATGTAATATGAATGCAGCAAACACAGGCATTCACATAAGGACACAAAGATAAACAAACAAAGGGCACCCTAGGTTTGCAACGAGCATGGAGTAAAGGTGTACCCTTCCCAAAGGTTTAAGGACTAAAGGTTGTTTGTACCTGCAGAACAAGGTTCTAAAGGGACTCAGAATCATCAGCCCATCTATCGGATATTATCAATTTCCCAATTACTCGAGGATTAATAATATTCTCAAGAGAACTTCTTTTGAGTGTAGCTTCGCGTAGCACTATTTCGGAAGTACTTCCTCATAGCCTCGCACTAGATCCTAATAAAGGCCAAAGTTGGGTTAAGGTAACTACGGTCCTCAATATCATAGGCTCCAAAGTCGAAAATAGTGAGTGTCTTCACAATTACTCGTTCAACAGTACTATTTCGAAAGGGCCTCAACTGAGCGGGATTCTCGATTCAACTTAGTAGGGATTCAACTCCCTATAAGCCTCATCGAATATATCACCATCCTATCTTAATTTCTCTCAAGTTCGGGTGTAGAACTTTATCTCACCACTCAAGAACAATAATCCCAAAAGAAAAACAAGAGAAAGCATATAAACAATTAATCAAGTAGGCAGATATATAAAGCAGTAAACAAATAAAATAAGATAGGGAAACCCACTAGAGTGTCCCCAGTGAAGTCGCCATTTCTGTCGCGGTGAAATTTTGATACCAAACTATTGATTAGTTTGAATCGTTATTCATTTGCAACCGAACTTTGATTTGTCCAAAGGAAGGGATAAAGATCGAAATTCCCACAATGCAATGCAAATGCAAGCTAGATTGTTTAGGTTCGGGGGTTGGTTAAACTTAGGGAAGGTACTAGCATCCTAAGTTTCTGTAGTACTCTACAGGAACCTCTTGTTTTATGTTTGTTTATTGCTATGTGTTTATCTGCTTAAGGTTAAAGACCTAGGGTTTATTTCTAAGTATACTCGATAAGATGTTGCATCTTATGCCTACATATCCTTACAGGAGTGGAATCAGAGTATCTGTAGTTCCTCTAAAGGGTTTGAGGAGTTCTTTTACTGTGGTCAAAGTTCCTACGAGTTTAGGGTAGTTGTTTTGATTGGGTTTAGGAGAAGAGATGAGTCTTCATGTTAAGGGAGATGTAACCGCCACAAGGTTGTAGGAAAATAGTCTTTGCATCGTCTTAAGAAAAGGGCTCAAGTACTCGGATTGTTTGACGAGTACGCCTCTATCTTTCTTAAGGCAAAGTCCCTACGGCTTGATTGTATTGTTGTGGGGTGGAGATTCTATCTCGCTTAAGATGATTTGGCATCTTTTCTCTACTGTGTTTGAAAAGTTGTATTGTTGATTGTTTGTTTGTCTAAGTTATAAAGATAAGACAAGGTCCTTCCTATGGGGTAGGTCCTAAACTTAAATGATCAACTTGAATGGAATCAAGGATCGAAGGGAATATGATGCAAATGATGTGCAACTACACACAACGTTGAATTATGTGTAGGTTTTTCCTTTGGACGAAATGCGATGCGGAAATGTAAATCGCGGTAATGTAAGTGACAGTAAGGTAAATTGCGGAAAAATAAACCATACAAGTACGCATGAAAGCGCTGAAGTGTAGGTGCAAGTGTCGTGAAGGTGAACGGTTAGGTCGTTTTTTTACGCTGTGAGTTGATTTTGATTAGCTAAAATGAGATTATGTTAAGAAGAAATAAGAGAAGATTGTGTTTGATTTTAAGAAGGGGTAACTGATTTTAGTAAAAGGAGTTGTATTTGACTATCGGTAGTGGGAGAGGCTAATATATTATGTTGTAGTGAGATTATTTTAAAAAGGTTACAATTATTATTTTTTTTATGCGAACTAATTTGCAATAAAAGATTATATTAATTTTACGAACTTAAATTATAAGTTGATTGTTTTTGTCAAAAAGAGTTTTAGTTACTAAAAAAAAAGATATATGTATAAAAGGTTAATAAGTTTTTAAAAGTTTACTAATTATTATTACTTTTTATAAAATAAAGGAAAATTGATTATTGTGTTATTGTTAATGGAAAAAGTTATTAAGCTAGATTAATAATAAAAAGTTCTAATTGGTTTAATGATATATCGTCATTTATTTAAAAAAACAAGTTTATATAGTTAAACTGTTGATTTTAAAAAAAAGAATCGTTAATTTGATTTTTTTTAAAGAAAAGGATTAAGGTGTTGACATACTGATAATAAAAACTAATTAGGGGCTTAGTTAGAGTGATTAAGCGTGTAGTGAGGGTCGTGTCTGTGTGTTGTGATTAATACAACAATAGGATAAACAAAAACAAACGAAGAGCAAACCCTAATCCCCAAATCAAACCCCTCCCCTGTCGTGATTCGCCCCCGTCTCTCCCTCAAGTTCTCATCCGTTTCTCTCCTTCGATCGCTATCCTCTTCCTTTCCTTCGCGTTCAGACCTGAAACACAGACAGACACATCAAAAACTTCCACAGATTTGGTTCAAATAGAGAGATTACCGCGAGTTATGGCCGGCGTCTTGAGGTTGCGACGGCGACGGAGGTTTCGGTTGTTTGAGGATGTTGATTCGCGGTGGTGCGCAATGGCCTCGTCAACAAGAGATAAGTGCTTCTTCGTGTGTTTTGTTTTGATGATTTTTCGGTCTTGTAGAGTAGCTTTTTCGCCTAGGGTTTTTCTTCTCCCTTCATCTCTTTATATAGACCTTGGATTTGAAAACGATTTGAATGTTAGTTGAATGCTGATTGATTTGGTTTAGGGATTTCCTTTTTGGGTTGATCTCGATTTGGAAAGTATTCCTATTTCGTTTGATTTGCAATGATATCTGTTAATGAAAATTTCAACTTGGGATATCTTGAATCAATTTGTTCAATATTGTCCAGGTTCAATGTCCCAAAGATTTGGCTTGGATATTCTCTTTTTGATCGGTATATTCCTCACTAAATTGCTAACTTGGATTTGGAAATTTGACAGGTGTGGATAGCGGAAGATATTGGGCCAGGGGAAGTGAACAACCCAGAGTAATACCAATTCAGTTTGTTTTCTTGGCGTCTGATACACTTCACGACGAATTCGACCGATACACCTCGTGGTGAACTGCAGTCCCTCTGATACTCTTTGGTGAGGACTCTCACAATGGTGCTAGCGAGTATCACCTTCAAACGTCTCTCTTGTGAATAAAACTGAGTGCAAGATACGTCGTCTCGTGGATTACGTGCGTTAGTAGTTGCAACGTGATGTGAGTGAATAGAAGAGTAAGGTTGTCATTTCTTTTCAATTTAATTCTTCACTCCTATTTTCAGGTCAGACTGAATGCGTATCTGACATTGTTTTTCACGTGCTAGATGATGATGTTTGGGGAATAGGAGTAATGTATCGTGCAAGTCATAGCTCTCATCATGGTTGCCAATTGATCAAAGTCAAACTGCATGAGCCGGTGGCCGGGAAAGCAAAAGAATACATATAGCCAGGAGGGCATACGACGTACCAGGTGCATCATATCGTTCTCAGATTGTCAATTGCTTGAAATTAATTATTACTTTAACACGACGCCTTTGATCAGGGTTCAGGATATGTGGAGTATCGAACCTCGCTTGGGAAAGTTGTCCCTATCCTCAAAATCACGGTCGTGCGGTGCATTTCGCTAATACCTTCTTCTTGTTTGTACTCAAAAGAAAATTTGGGCTGGTGTATTAACTTGTCACTGCCTATCACTGCCTGGTCTTGGTGATCCTTTCTATTCTTGCTCATCAGGTAATTGAATACCTATACTCAATGGATACCGCCGTGGACCAAAGCTGGATGGTTGCTTGCTCGTTCATAGTCATCCATGAGGACAAACCGCTCAGAGTGAACATGTGCATGTTAAAGCGGTGAAGTTGACTTCTCGGTACTTTATTTTGCGTCAGGCTTGCAAGCTTTGAGGCTTCTACAACGACTTCTGCGTCCTGGTCTAGTGATGGTGAGACTCTTTCTGTTTTTGCTTCAATATGCGGTGTCTGTCTTAGAAATAAAGTAAAAAAGCTTGATTGTGTTTGATAAACATTATTGCCCTGTTTTGGTTTTCAACAGATTCTTGTGTTATCTCAGGGGGAAACACTGGTTGCATCGATTTGCAGGTTTTCACAAATGCGGGCAATAGTGCATTCGACTAAGAGCCACTGATTCCATCGTAGCTCCTCTTCATGCGTTTTACAGTAGGAGCATGGTGCGTGAGTTCTGAAGGGTCATTGCTTTGGGGCTTCAATTTAACTTGATGCCATAATCTTTGTCTGAAGCTTGCTTACTATAAATTGTAGGTTCAGACATTGGCGACAGCGTATGAACGATGTGGCTTTACTGTCTTATTTGAAGGTAAGTTAACTGTGTATTGCGTCTCGATTTCCGGTAATTAATTGGTCTGAACAGACTTCTTCTTTTGCAGGCGTTGAGATTGAGTTGGTTTTGAAGGTTTGGCGAGATAGGGGGATCTCGCTACCAACAGCTTGGATGTCTGTTATCTCCTTGTTGTGGATGCAACAGAACTGTAAATCAAGATGCTTCCCACTCCATTGAGTGAATTGACTTAATGGCCTATTGGTTCCAATCGTTTCCTTAACAGGTCGTAACGGGATCGTGACAACAAGCTGCAACTTAGCGCTGACGGCATCTACCGTTGTTTTTCTTTTAAAGATGGAAAGGGGGATATGACTCAGAGAGAAGAGAAAAAAGTCAACGGAGGTGTGGCGTTCTAGCTGGTGAGTAGCCAAGAGCTTTGCCGTCTTCAGTTCCCCTTTTTTCTTTTGTAAATTTTGTTCCTGATGCTCACCACTTTTATGACCCAATTCTGTTTATGGCAGGCTTTTGGAGGGGTAGATTGGAGAAGTGGATAAGAAACCGTGGGCACTGCATTGATAAAGGAGAGGCTTAAAGTTTCCAAGAGCAGTTAAGACCGTCTTATGAGCGAGAACCAATCCCTCCTCTGGGCCGAATTGAACATCTACGCAACTGTTGTGAGTGGGTAACAACGCCATCGTCCCTTAATTTGATAATCATCGAAAAGCCTACGCTTGGATGACGACATGAGAACTTGTTAATGATAACACATATTATCCCAACTGGAAGAAATACTGAGCTTTGTATTTGACATGTTATCATTCCCGTATTTAAAATTTATGCACTTAGCGTGTAGGTCTCAATTACTGAAGCCAATATGATAGTGTAACGAAGGCTGCTGCGATGCGAGAGACCTGGCGAAGCCAACATCCTCGATCTCATAAGTGGTGCAGTTGAAGGACCTCCCAACAGTAAGTTCTGTGGTTTTAAATCTCCATGTATGAGGTTCTTTTTTTTTTGAAGCACTTGTAACCTAGCGGCCAATTGCCTCGTGAAATGTCGAGCAATGCTAGGGTGATGAATAATTCTGAGAACAGCAACCTCTTCTTGGATTAACTCTTCTGAATCACTGCTACTATTTTTGACAGGTTGTTCTTCTGGACATTCAAACGGATAACCAAAACAAGTGCCGCAACCTTCTTACTTATGTGGAGGGGAAACGTTTCCAAGTTGGGCAAGCTACAAATACAAAAAGGGCTTAAATGTAGGGGATACATGGCATGACCTTTGTATTCTATTATCATTGAAAAGAATGGCAGCCATTGTAAATTGTAATGACATCCAATGTTCCATCCTTGAATTTGTGCACCTGAATTTTGTTAGTATTGAAATGCTATGGGGTTTTACCATTTTTGTGAACTTTTCAACGTTTTGGATTGATTTTCTTATGAACTTAGATTGGGCAACTTTGAATACCACTTTCAGCGTGAGCTTTGATGCGGGCATTGTAGTGAAAGTTGGTAATCACAGTTATGATATACATCGTTCCCTTTCTCAATTAGTTGCGGCGGGTCTAAAATTTGTCCTTAATTGAATCGACCAAATATAGGCCAATAACATGGGACATTCTTAGTGATGTAATATGAATCAGAGAGGACTTGGTTTGTAATGAATTTCCCAACTTAAGATCAACCTTAAAAGCGAGAACCTTCCACTTGTGATTCATAACTTTATCAAGGGATAATGTTCTCGAGACGGTGCCACGTTGCCACCAGGTTTGAAATGCCTCGGTCCAAAATACTATTTTGACTCTTCGACCTGAATCCAGCTTGCCAAATCAAACTCAATTAATCGCATCTTGAAGTATTTAAGTTTGTGAGAATTTGTGTTGTCTCTACTTGGAATTTACTGCATCTGCACAAGTTGGTTAGTCGCGAGAACATAAATATTAAATTACATTCAAATAACAATGGAAATTGCACAAGAGGAGGTGGGATCTTGTGGTCAAAAATTAGGGTGCAACATGAAGGTAAGGAAAACACTGAGAGGGGGGGGGTTGAATAAGGGTTTTCAAAAACAAATAAGGCAATAAAAATAACAGGTATTTTTATACTGGTTCGTTTGAACTCAAACTACTCCAGTCCACCCGGCCAAGGTGATTTCGCCTCTTTCAAAAGAGGACTTAATCCAATAATCAAAACTTATTACAATCTTCTTGAGAATACTGACCATAACTTTGTCTCTCAAGGATCTATTACAAAGTAATACAATAAAGTGTGTTCATGTGCTTCTTAGAAAAGCTTTTTCACAACAGTGATTTTACACAAAATGAAGATCTATGAAACTTTCTATTTTCTTTTCAGCAAAAGTTGTATGTACATTGTAGAATGATGCTTTCACTCGTTTTAATTTATTGTTGAAGACTTCTTTAAATACTTCACACCAATTTCTAAAATAGCATGCAGATTTGTCTTCTTTGACTGTTTCTTTCCAGAAGAGGAATGTTCAAAGATATCCTTTTTATTCTGACATCCTGTTTCATACACAAAAGAGGAATAATGTCGTTGGATGTAGACAATGAGTTTGGCAACGGATCTATCTTGATCAGCATCTTTTTAAATGAAAAAATATGGAAATATTTCCTGCATCAGATCCTCTGATGATGTTCGATTTTCTTCTGCATCAGATCCTCTGATGATGTTCCATTTTCTTCTTATCAGAGTAACTCACTTCTAGAATTCTGAAGATGTTCCATTTTCTTCTTATCAGAGTAACTCTCTTCCAGAGTTCTGCAGCTTAGTGCTAGCGTGATTGTTTTAACAAACTGTTCATCCAGAGGAACACTTTAGATCAGAGCAGATCTTCGCTCTTACATGTTATCCAAATGTATCACTTTGTTATTGATGTTTCAGAGCCTTACGTGTTTTGATTCTCAGAGCCTCTACAGTTGCAGCGTTGAGTTTAGTACGCTCAGTGTTTTTGAATCTCCGCTTTATACTCTACGCTTAGAGTCTTCTGTAACTTTGCTTTTTACCAAACGCCCAGAGTCTTCTGTAGCTTAACGTTCAGAGGAATATTTATTATGTTATCTGAAACAAAAGCACTTGAACAAAATTAGAGTATATATTTTCTCCATACAAAATTTCATTATTGTTATCATCAAAACATTGAGATATATTAAGAACCAATCTGTGTTCTAACAATCTCCCCCTTTTTGATGATGACAAAAACTATACGAAATTTTATTCAAAATTAAAATAAATATCTCCCCCTGAGAATATGATTCTCCCCCTGAAATGAATACTGCTAGAAAATTTAAAAACTTCCCTTTCAGCACTTGTATTCTTTCCAGAGTCAGAGCAAGCTTGTGGACTATCTCAGACCTTGTTCAGAGTTAATTCTATAAATATTGTCAGATGAGTAACTTTAGCTCTGAAACACTGAATTCATGATTAGTTAGTTTTTAACATGTGTGAGTTTCCATTCAGTATCTGTTTATGTGAACTATTTTAAAATTTCCATTTTCTCCCCTTTTTTGTCATATCAAAAAGTGATTCTAAAACAATCATTTAAGACAAAAAAAATTTCAGAGTAAGAAAAATAGAAAAAAATATAAGATAGAAACAGATGTAAAAAATAAAGTCACAGGTGCATTTAGAGACTTAGAAAAGAAATAACACAGGAAAATTCACAGATAAGCACAAACTAACAAATAATTAAGATAAACGATTAACTAAAAGTTTAAGAAGCTCTGTCATCTCAGAAGTTGAAGCTTCTTGTTTGGCCATCCATGTCTTGATTTCAGTAGTGGATTCTTCTTATTTGATCATCCACTCCTGAATCTCTGCCGTAGTTTTCTCTTACTTGATCATCAAAGATTTTATCTCACCGTTAGTAGCCTCTTGCTGAGCAAATTTGTTTTGGACATCTTCATTCTCTTTCCTCAAATCTGTGGAATTCTGAACAACCAATGAAGAAGGTGCATTCCCTAATTCCAGAGCAGAGGGCTGACCAGAGTCAAGAATCTCTTTATCAACAGGAGCCTCTGAGGTAACTTCTTCAGCATGATGATCGCCACCAATCTGAGGTGCAACAGATTTCTCAGATGAGGAACACACAACCTCTGCAGGTGTGTTTTCCAGACAAAGAATATGAGTTCTACTGATATTGAGTTGAGCAAGTTTCAAAGCTTCAGAAACTCTTTCTTGCGCATCTGCAGAGCAAGTGTCCTGAAGATTCATAGTCACAGAAGTGAATCTCTTTCTGAAGGCAGTCCAGATCTCTTCAGAGTCACGAGGATTCGTGCTAGTGAGACATTTCTCCCTTACAGCAGAAAAACACATCTGCATCTCCGTCTCAAAACTAGATAACAGATTACCAACGTTTGGTCTAGGTTTGGGTTTAAGGTAGGCCTCGAAGAAGGATTGCTTTAGGGCATCAAGAAGTGAAGGTTTAACAGATGATGAAGGTTTATCTGGAGAATGAGAGGAAATAAGAGTGGGAGAAGAAAATTCAAGAGGATGGTTTAGGGAGTTATGTGGAGGGGATGTAGCATCTGATTGGTCAGAGGAGGAGTCAGATGATTCAGATGGAATTGGGTGAATGGTTAGGAGAGGTGTGGCATGAAATATTTCAGGTTCAGAGAGGTTGGTAACAACTGGTTGGTTTGTAGAGGGGACTTCAGCAGAATTGGTTTGCTAAGGGATATTGAATGAGGGTGTGGATGGTATAGAGGTGGTGTGTTCAGAGGTGGCTTCTTGGTTATGTTGAGAGGTGGTGTGAGGGTTGGAAGTTTGTGGTTGGGAGATAGGAGAGTCAGCAGAGACATGAACATGCTCAGAGGAATGTGAATGGTGCTCAAAGGTGATAATAGGTTCAGATGTGATCAAAGGTTCAGAAGGGATAATAGGTTCAGATGAGAGAGGGGGTTCAGATGTTGGTTCTTCTGTTACATTTTCCAAAACAGGAGATAAAACAGGAGATAAAACAGCAGAGGGATTACCTGATTTCTTGGAACGCTTTGAGAACTTCTTGGAAGAGCCTTCTTCAGAAGCCTTCCTCTTAGAACTCTTAGAATGTTTCTCTGAGAGACCTTGCTCTTCTTGCGTTTCTTCCTTATAATCAGCTCTGGAGCAGGTTGAGAAGCACGTAACAGCAGATCAGTTGGCATAGGAGTGCCATCTGCCATACAAGAAGCAATATAAGCGAGGAGAGCTTCCTTTGGCTCCTCTGCAGTGAAGAGTGGGAAATCTTCCACCGGTACCCTCCTTCTGCGCACAACATCAGAATCAATCTGAATTGGATCAAATTTAAGTTTTTCTACCAACTTCATTCTCGGAAGACTCTTTCCATCCAGAGGCTTCCCAAGAATAGGAACTAATTCATCTGTCTGACCAACATCTTTCAGATAAGATACCAAACCATTTTCAGTGAGGATATCGGAAATTAACCTTCCCATGGGAATCCAATCTCTGATTTTCTGGTGTTTGGTGCAAATGATTTCTCTGGACATCTTGACATGACTCCACATATGAACAAACAACAGGTGTGGAAGATCCACCTTGATATTATTCCGTAGACAATACAGAATATACAGTTGTTCTATATTAATGTAATCTGGAGAATTTGAAGCCTTGCGATGATGAATACAACCCAGAAATATCTTGGCCCAAATCTTGTAATGGGTCTTCAGATCCTTTATCTTGTTAGATGGAAGCCCAGAGGTAAACACCTTGTTGTACACTTCATTCATATTCGCGCTTCTCACTGAGGTATTCACAATACCCTCTTCTTCATAGCCAATAAGTTTGTGAATCAGTTCCTCAGTGATGATGATAGTTTTACCCAAAACGGATGAAGAAATAAATTTAGGGTAAACTTGGGCATGAATCCAGAATTCTTTTACCAGTTGGGGAAAAACTAGACCAACCAACCTATCAAAGTATTTTACCCATCCTTGAAAGTTAACTGTTGAACGAAGATCAAACCCATTTTTCGCCATACAGTCAAAATCAACCATAAACTCACAAAGTACCTCTAATTTGTTCACTGGTGTGAGAAGTGTGCATTCTGGTTCTTTGTATGCTTCATTACCCATTTGCAATGAAGATGACCCAACCATTGTAGAAACCAGGCGTTGATGTGATAAAGATGAGGTGGCCATTGAAGAAGAACTTTTGAGATGACTAGTGATTCTTTTAATTTTTGATTTGAAAATTAAGCAATGAAGAAGAGCAAAATGCATAAGGTGTGTGAGATAATGAAAGTGTGAAATGTGTAACGGCGTGGAATATGTATTAGGGCACAAAGAGAAACATAAATCACAAAAAAAAATGATTTAACGCATTAAATGAGATTTAACAAAGTGGGGGGGGGGGGGAAGAGAATTTCAATGATTCAAACAGTACCTGAAACGACGCCTCAGCTTTGTGTACACTCAATCGTCTTCAAAATTTAGATTAGAGGTGACACGTGTTTGATGAGGTGTGTCTCTAAAGCTCTTTTAGGAAATGAATCGTTAACTAATGCTCAGATCCTCTGAAGCTTGTTAACTCATATTTTCACAAAAATAAAGTAACTTAAAAAGAATTTCAGATGCAATACTTTAGAGTATAGACTTTAAACACTTTTCATCTGAATAAATATAATTCTGAATAAATATTTTATTCTGGACAAAAGTCCATACTAATATTTTTCAGAATAAATTTAAATCTATCTTTAGAGAGGGGTTTTGTAAAAATATCAGCCCATTGATGATCTGTATCAACAAAATTTAAACTTAATATCCCTTTCTGAATATAGTCTCTGATGAAGTGGTGTTTAATCTCTATATGTTTTGCCTTTGAATGTAAAATTGGATTTTTAGAAAGACAAATTGCAGAAGTATTATCACAGAAGATAGGAATATTACTCTCATGTATTTGATAGTCCTCCAGCTGACTCTTCATCCAGAGCATCTGGGTACTGCAACCAGCAGCAACAATATATTCTGCCTCTGTAGTTGAGAGTGCTATAGTGGGTTGCTTCTTGTTGTACCACGAGATCAAATTGCCTCCCAGAAACTGACAGCTTCCAGAGGTGCTTTTGCGTTCAACTCTATCTCCAGCAAAATCAGCGTCATAGAAGCCTACTAATTTATATTCATCAGATCTTCTGTAACACAGACCTACGTTAGTTGTACCTTTCAGATACCTAAGAATTCTCTTAACAGCAGTTAAGTGAGATTCTCTAGGATCTGATTGGAATCTAGCACATAAATATACACTAAAGAGAATGTCATGCCTAGAGGCAGTCAAATACAGAAGAGAGACAATCATACCTCTGTACAACTTTTGATCTACCTTTTTACTTACCTCTTCTTCTCCCAGAGTGCAAGTTGGATGCATGAGAGTCTTAGTTGGCTTACTCTCTGTCAGATTAAACTTCTTCAGAAGCTCCTTCACATACTTCGTCTGATGTATGTAGGTGCCTTCTGGAGTCTGATTAACTTGAATGCCCAGAAAGAATCTTAATTCTCCCATCATGCTCATTTCAAACTCTGCATTCTTGCTGACTGTAGCCTTGGGCGACAAGTCTAGCTTTATTTCTAATGACTTCTCCTTGCTCATTTAAATTGTTTCTGTAAACCCATTTTGTTCCAATAATGTTGAATCCTCTTGGTCTTGGAACCAAATCCCAGAAATCATTTCTTGTGAATTGATTCAGCTCCTCTTGCATAGCAAGTATCCAATCATTGTCTTGCAGAGCTTCATCCACAGAGGTAGGTTCAATAATTGACACCAGACTAAACAATGATATCCTAAAGGATTTGAGGAAGGATCTTGTTCTTATGGGATCATCCTTCTTTCCAATAATCATCTCCTCTAGATGAAAAGATTTGATTCTGGAGGATGCTTTCTGAGTTGGTTCTTCAGAAATAGTTAAGTTGTCCAGATGAGCAGCTAATGGAGTGGCATCTGAAGTTGCTTCTGGTTCTTTAGCTGGAACTTTGTTTGCCTCTGATTCTTCAAAGTCTGTGAGAAGAACTTTTCGATCTGCAGAAATTTCAGACTGCTTTGGCTTTTGATTGCCAAGCTTATCATCAAATCTGACATGAATTGATTCTTCCACAATCTATGTTTCAACATTGTATACTCTATAGCCTTTTGAGCATTCAGAATATCCAAGCATAAAACACTTTTCTGCTTTAGAGTCAAAATTTTTCAGATTATCTTTAGTGTTCAGAATAAAACAAATACATCCAAAATGATGGAAATATGAAATGTTGGGCTTTATATTCCTCCACAATTCATAAGGAGTCTTCTCCATAAGAGGTCTTACAGAGACTCTGTTCTGAATATAGCATGCTGCATTTATTGCTTCTACCCAAAAATGTTTAGCCATATTTGTCTCATTGATCATGGTTCTGGCCATTTCTTGCAATGTTCTATTCTTTCGTTCTACAACTCCATTATGTAGAGGAGTTCTAGGACATGAGAAATCATGTGCAATGCCATTTTCTTTAAAATATTTTTCAAAAGATTTATTTTCAAATTCACCACCATGATCACTTCTGACTTTGACAATATTAAATTTCTTTTCATTTTGGACTTGATTGCAGAAATAAAAAAATACAGAGTGAGACTCATCCTTGTGCTTTAGGAATTTTACCCATGTCCATCTGCTGTAGTCATCAACAATGATAAGCCCATACTTCTTGCCTCTGATGGATGCAGTTTTCACTAGTCCAAACAGATCAATGTGCAGAAGCTCTAATGGTCTAGAAGTAGAAACAACATTCTTTGGTTTGAAAGTGGATTTTAAAAATTTTCCTTTCTGACATGCTTCACAAAGAGCATCTGAGTTGAACTTCAACTTAGGAAGTCCTCTGACCAGATTGAGCTTGTTAATCTGAGATATACGTCTCATGCTAACATGTCCCAGTCTTCTATGCCAGACCCATTGCTCATCATTAACAGACATAAGACATTTAACATTTTGACTTTTCAATTCTGAAAGTTTTATTTTATAAATGTTGTTCTTTCTTTTACCACTAAAGAGGATTGATCCATCTTTCTGACTAACAACTTTGCAACATTTTTGATTAAAGATAATATCATAACCATTGTCACTTAATTGACTTATAGACAACAAGTTATGAGTTAATCCTTCTATAAGCAGAACATTTGAGATAGAAGGGAGGTTACCATTACCAATTGTTCCAGAGCCAATGATCTTGACCTTTTGATTTCTTCCAAACTTCACATCTCCACCAGATCTAAGTTTCAGACTTTGGAACATAGGCCTTCTTCCCGTCATGTGTCGTGAGCATCCAGAGTCCAGATACCAGGACTGGTGTCTCAACCTTGCTGCTAAGAACATCTCTTCTGAATTTGATTCTGATCCAGATTCAGATGATTCTTCATGCTCCTCTATGTCAGCCATTAGTGCAACGTTTGCACATTCGTCTTCAGACTCTGACGAGGCTTCAGAAGAATCTGAGTCATCCCAAGTAGCCATCAGGATTTTCTTTTTCTTCTCAAACTTTTTCTTGGGTTTATCCTTTTGAAGTTTGGGACAATCATTCTTGTAGTGTCCTGGATCTTTGCATTCATAGCATACTACTTCCTTTTTGCTAGATCTTTTGTGACCAGAGGATTCTCCACGGTGTTCCGGTCTTTTAAATTTTCTGAACTTCTTTTGCTTGTGCTTCCAGAGTTGATTTATTCTTCTAGATAGTAAAGATAGTTCATCTTCATCTGATGAAGAATCTCTAGAGCTTTCTTCTAGTACCTGAAAAGCTTTAGTTTCAGATTTTTTTGTTAGATTTTAAAGCTATGGACTTACCTTTCTTCTGAGGCTCATCTTCTTCAAGCTCTATCTCATGACTTCTTAAAGAACTGATGAGTTCCTCCAGAGTGATTATGTTCAGATCTTTTGAGAGCTTTAACGATGTGACCATAGGTCTCCACCGCTTTGGTAAATTTCTGACTATCTTCTTTACATGATCAGAAGTGGAGTAGCCTTTGTCAAGAACCTTCAATCCAACAGTCAGAATCTGGAATCTAGAAAACATGGTTTCCACAGATTCATCTTCCTCCATCTTGAAGGCTTCATATTTTTGAATCAGCGCTAGAGCCTTTGTTTCTTTCACCTGCGTGTTTCCCTCATGCGTCATCTTCAAGGACTCAAACATGTCATGCGTTGTATCTCTATTGGTGATTTTCTCATATTCAGTATGAGATATAGCATTCAGCAGAATTGTCCTTGCCTTGTGGGGGAGAACATTGGATGCAAGTGTGAGTGGGTAAAGTCCTGCATTGTCTATGAATGGATGAATTGTTAGATTTATAAGAGAGAATACCCATTTACCTAACACCTTAAGGTTTTGGATTGAGATGTGACATCTCCTTCTCTTATGGTCCTGGAGAATTAGTCTCATTGGTTTTCTCGACTCTCCCGGACTCTCCAACACTCTCATGAGAAACACGATTAGAACGTGACTAGATAATACCTATCTTTGAAATTCTTGATGCTATCTATATATACTTCAAACATATTCTTGATCTACCTAAACTAGAGCAACCCTTGACCAGGATTTGGCTTTGCCAAAGTTCTTTATATTTTGAAAATATGGATGAATAGTGTTAAAGTGATGGTGTAATTCTTGTATTCACACCATTATTGGAAGACTTTAACATAAGTCTAACTTATGGAGAGTAGCTTCGAAAGGGTTGTTCAATTCCTAGATGATTTATAATCCTGAAATCAAAATCATTAAAATGAAGCATGAAATCCTTATGAGAGAAGATACATTCATGTGGAGGCAAACCACACCCGACATATCAACTACGAAGTATTTTGTTACCTTCAGGGTGGTGCACCCTAGAATCAGAAGAGGGATATACATCACATAAGGAAATCTTCAACTTTTGTTTGTTGATAAAGATGCAGGTTGTCCCCAAAGTTTCTTGATCTACCCATGGTAGTTGGTAAGCATCCATAGGAAGTTTAGCGTCTCACTAGCCCTTCCACGCCATTTATGCACCATTGTCAACAGATAAAAAGTTATGACCATGAGTAAGGATGTGACTATGATTCCATCCATCATCTAACTTTGTTGTTAGTAGGGTTGCAATAGAAAGAGAGCCTATGAGCTATATAATATAGGTTTATGCTTTCATAACAGGTGTATTGTCGCTAAAGAGCCTCACACTAAAGTAAGGCGTCACTCCACCTCAATCGTTGGGGTCCATCCAACGGTCTCTTGCACCTAATGTCACGTTCATCAAGGATGGTTCTAACTGTCACTCTTTTATAAATGTGACTCTGCGCCACACAAAGGCCTGATTTATATCATCCTTATTACAAGTTTCATGTATGACTTTGCTGACTTGAGCGCTAGGGTGTCAACCTTTTATGTATACCCTCTTCTTTAGACACTAAAGACATATATCACTGTGCCGGAGACCTTCCCGATAGTTTTGACCAATCTATTTTTTTTTTCACGTACCTGAATAATGAATAATTGTATAAGAAATTTATGAGATTTATTAAAATTGAACATATATTAATCATATTTATTAGTTAAATTGAAAAATGTCGGGTGTCTTAGGTCATGCATTTGAAAGCGGTTTCTTAGGTCATGCATTTAGCAGTGCTTTTTCTTAAAGCGCTGTCTAAGGTTTTCTATTTTTTTTCTTTTTTTTTTCTTGAGTCTTTAGCCGTGCTTTTTAAAAAAGCATTATCTTTATATGCGCTGCTAAAAATCAATTCTTGCGTAGTGACTATAAACTTGAAAACTATACCTATCTTAAATTCAAAAACCTCTATATACAACACAAACTCATATCAACTATAAAATATCATGCTTTTAGAATATAGAAATTTAAACAAGTATAAAATATATAAAAAAATAATCTAATTATTAAAAGTATTAAAATTATATTAATAGTGCCTTCTTTCCTATACTTTATTCGTACTGGGTGGTTTTCTTATCCTATATATTAACTGCACCGTACAGCGATGTTTTCTTTCAAGAAAATTCAAAGAACCTTCCCGGAAATCTCCTACTCACAAGTACAAGAAAATATTTCTATATGAAATTCCTATATATAGGAAACAAGCTATCAAATATAATTCACACTTCACAGCTAACATCTAAAAAAGTTTAGGTGAGTGAAGTGTTGAAAGAGAGAAGACATGAACATGGAGATAACTGGTAGCTATGAAGCACCACTACCACTTCTCTCACTGAATCATGTCTCTATACTGTGCAGATCAGTGTTGGACTCTATGAGGTTTTATGAGCAAGTTTTGGGTTTTGGCCTCATCAAACGCCCTTCCTCTTTCAAATTCAATGGAGCCTGGTTGTATAACTATGGTTTTGGAATACACCTGCTTGAGAATCCAAACTATGATGCATTTGATGATGCCCCTATGGATGAACCACGACCCATTAATCCCAAGGATAACCACATATCATTCCAGGTAATTAAGCTTTGTGTTCTAATAATTTTAAATTACATCTAATTTAAACAAACAATTACTAAAAGTATTTGCAATTTGGTTTTGTGTAGTGTACAGATGTTGGACTTGTGAAAATGAGGTTGGAAGAAATGGGGATGAAGTATGTTACAGCATTGGTAGAGGATGAAGGAATCAAGGTGGAACAGGTGTTCTTCCATGACCCAGATGGATACATGATAGAACTTTGTAACTGTGAGAATATCCCAATAGTGCCCATTTCTTCTTCTTCATGCTCTTTCAAGGCAAGAAGCCCGAGCATTAAGAAGGCTCCCACCAAGTGTGGATTCATCATGGAAAATGTTATGATGCGAAGCTTGAGCATGGATATGATGAACTTTGCGTTTTGAGGTTCCATAATGTCTAAATAAGGTGGTGAAAATAATTTTCTTTTTTTGTCCGTAAGATCAGAAAAGTGTCTGTTCATAAAAAAGAAAAGGGAATAGTGCATAAGATTGTTATTATTTTATTTATGTATGTAATCATTATATCCAAAAGTATATTGTATATGAAGTGCTTGAAATAATAATGATAAATTTGTGAGACTCGTTTGTTGTTGCATGATACTCCTAAACAATCTGTAATATTTTCACAAATCTTTGTTGAGAGACTAACACAAAAAGAAAAGATTTGGAGGGTAAGTAGGGGCGGTCCAAGGGCCAAGCAACCTAGGCTAGGAAATGAGTAACAACATCCTGATTTATAGATGATTTGAGATATAAATTTTTATGTGGTAGAACTAGAAATGAGTAACGACATCCTAATGATGAAATGAGGTAAATTTCTCGGGCAGCGGGGGAGGAGTTGACTGACAAAGGTTAGCGCTCTAATGTCTAAGTTACTTTTTGAGTAAAAAATAGTCTTGTGTGAGATTCCTTATATATGAGGAGCAGTTAGAGTTCTCGTTATTTTTTAGAGTAGTATGCAGTGGATTGTTGAATGATATCCAATGACAGAGGATGATATGTATTATGGATCGAAGGCCTGAAGGTCGCGGGTGCACTGTGCCTCCAACACCTTATAACTTTGCATTGATGATTGAACTTTTTTTTTATTAATGGGACTTTCCATTGTCTAAAATAGTTGCCCTCATGGTTTGCCATAATATAGTAATGGAAAGCTTTCTAGAATATCGGGCCGGTGTCACCTTAGGTTGAGATCCTCAAGGCGGGTCTTTTGTTTGCAAAAGTGGAAAAGATTCACATAGCCGGATTAAGTGGCCTTAGAACTAGGTGCATCAAATACTAGACTCATCATTGTGATGCTTCATAGGATTGTCT
The DNA here is from genome assembly GCA_963859935.3 of Lathyrus sativus. Taxonomy (NCBI): domain Eukaryota; kingdom Viridiplantae; phylum Streptophyta; class Magnoliopsida; order Fabales; family Fabaceae; genus Lathyrus; species Lathyrus sativus. The sequence continues at coordinate 450,943,865 of OZ012738.1, read as the reverse complement.
ATACATGTTGCCCAAGGTTTCTTGAGTAGGGTGTGACTCTCCCCTCTAGGTTGCTCAAGTGTATTCGAGTATTGTGGTACTTTGAAGGTTTATTTAAATATGAATATTCGCATTTTTGGTGATTTTCGGTGGTTGGTGTGAAGTATTGAGAATTATGGATTTTGGGTTATTTATTTAAATAATAGTATATAATAAGGATATATTGGTATTATTATTAATTTAAATAAATATAAGTGAATTAAGGGCAAAATGGACATTTGAGGAGGAGTTAGTGAGGGTGAAGTTGAAAAGCCCAATTTTAAGGCCCAAAGTTAGGTTTATAAGGAATTTTGAGGGAATTAGGATTCATTCTTGTTAGACCGTGAAAAGAAAAGAAATAGAGGTCAAAGAGGAAGAGGATTGAGACAAAACTTCCCAAGGTTTATCAGAATTTCAAGAATCAAGGAGAAAGTCTTAGAGTCGGCAATTAAGGTATGAGGAGTATTATTGCCTTCATTGTTTTCAGAGTATTGTCTTTTGAATGTGTTTAAAGTTGATTTAAAGGCTTTTGAATGTGTTTAAAGTTGATTTAAAGGTTTAGGGATAATGTGTTTAAAGTTGATTTAAAGGTTTAGGGATTTTTGAGTATTGAATGTCTGAGTAGTATTGCCTTTTCAATGTGTTTAAAGTTGATTTAAAGGTTAAGGAATTTTTGAGTATTGAATTGTTGTTGGCTTTCTGGTGTTGAGTAGGTTTAGGGATCTTTGAGTATTGAATTGTTGTTGCCTTTCTGGTGGTGATAGAATAATATGGGTTTTAAAACACCACTTGAAATTGATGTTGAATCCAATTTAGTCAAGCTTAAAATTAGAGTAAAATTGAAAAAATCAAATTGAATTGTTCAAAATAGTTTGAACCAAAGATTTGAGGGCGATTTAGTAAAATTAATTTCAAATTTAAATTGTCAAATAAATGTTTTTCTTTTTAATTTTAAATCAATATTAAATATAAAAAATTTAAAAATTACTAACTATTAATTTTAGTCAAACATTTTTTCGATTATGAATTTGACTTAAAAAAACATAATATTTAAATTTCAAAACATATAATTGATACTAGAAATAAAATTCTATCTTTTTTTACATTAGTAATAATAATAAATAATTCTTCTAGAAAATAAAAACTAGTACAAAATTTATTTTTATGAAACAATTATTTTATTTATATTTGACTTTTATAAAGAAATAATTTTATAAAGAAAATTTTATATTTGTAATATTGCAAAGTCATTAGTTAAGTTAATGTTGCTAGATACACATAAGTATAAAATAATTTTATATTATTAATGCATATTAATTAAAATTTTAATATAAAATAATTTTATATTATTAATGCATATTAATTAAAATTTTAATAATAATATATTATTAAAAATAGTGATAATATATTATAGGTTTGTTTTATTCACGATTAATATATAATAATATATTATTAAAAATAGTGATAATATATTATAGGTTTGTTTTATTCACGATTAATATAAATAGTGATAATATATTATAGGTTTGTTTTATTCACGATTATTTTGCAACAAGGCTGTGACTGATATTAGACGACACCAGGCAAAATATCAAAGGCAAAAATAAGGAGAGACGAGAAAGAAAGAACTAACTATCGATCAGAGATCCGAAAACCAGAACGCAACAACGCAACAGATCGATCCAACCAAAATGGCTCCATTCAGTGGCGACGAAACTGCTCCCTTCTTCGGCTTCCTCGGCGCCGCGGCGGCTCTAGTTTTCTCCTGTAAGTATTCATATTCATATTCATAATCCAATCTAATCTAATATAACAATTGCATAATAATCTCCGATTCGAAACGATGTCGTTTTGTAGGTATGGGAGCAGCTTACGGTACAGCGAAGAGTGGCGTTGGAGTTGCATCGATGGGAGTGATGAGACCTGAACTTGTTATGAAATCGATCGTTCCGGTTGTTATGGCTGGAGTGTTAGGTATCTACGGTTTGATTATCGCGGTTATCATCAGTACTGGAATTAATCCTAAGGCGAAATCTTATTATCTGTTTGATGGTTACGCGCATCTCTCTTCTGGTCTTGCTTGTGGTCTTGCCGGTCTTTCTGCTGGTATGGCCATCGGCATCGTCGGTGATGCCGGTGTTAGGTATATTTTACTTTCGTTTCACTTTTTTTGTTTGATCTTGAATTACTATTGATTTAACGTCTGTTTTCTTATTATTTGGATATAAGTTTTGTGATTGCAAGATTTGTGATATAAATTTTGTGTTAACAGTTTATAAAATTAATTTTTGATATTTTTATAAGCTGATTTTCGGCTTCTCTATAAGGCATACAAATTTGCTTATAGAATTGGGGTATATAGAGCTGAATCATGAGGACTTTTCTGTTGTTTACTCTTTGATTGATTTGTATATAGTGTTGTTAAATAGCGGTGCTATAGGGTAGTGAATTTGAACAAATCTATATTGTTTCGCAATTAATGCAGTTCAATGCAAATGTTGTCGGAAGAAGTGGCTATAGCGACTCTAAAGGACTATTATGTGATGGAATTTGAATAAACTTTTTTTTTTAAATGATCTACCATTGACAACAATACTGTCTGTAAAATCAATTAATCCATATGCTCTTGTATGTATGATATGTGCTGAATGTAGTGTTTGTTTGGAATTTGGATACACCATCAGATAGTTCAATATGAATTTATTGAACCTCCAAATTATGGAAGTGATAGAACTTGTTGTCATAAGGCATTCCACTGTGTAAACATGTTAATCCAAATGTGCTGTCAATTTCCAGATATGTTGTGTGAAAACTGAGCCATGTTGAGATATGTGAGCTTGGGCTGAATGCATAAATAATGTTGTATTGTTTTGATTGTTTGTATTGGTGTGCTAGATGATTCATGCATTTCATCTGTGGATTTTGATACTCAGATGCAGATAATATAATTTCGAACTGGTTTTGTAAAAATATTTTATATGGTTGCAAGTTTACAATGAATTGAATTTGACTTGCTGATAACTGTCTTTTGTAGAGCAAATGCTCAACAGCCAAAGCTTTTCGTTGGAATGATTCTTATCCTCATTTTCGCTGAGGCACTGGCATTGTACGGACTTATTGTTGGCATCATCCTCTCTTCCCGTGCTGGCCAATCCAGGGCCGAGTAATTTCATATTTCCCATTGGCAGTGGTTTGCAGAGCCGCAGATCGTGAATGTCATTGTGGAGTTGGTTTTGGTAATGTTAGTACACTGGTTGCTGGTTTTCATTATTCTAAGTTATTCTATTTATTTATGTACTCGTTTTAAAATTGAGGTTATCTAGGACCAAGAATAAAGCTTTTCTTCGTGCATCTATATACTTAGACAGATGTTTGTTTTGATTCCAATAACTTATTAAAGTATGGTTTTGTACTCTTGAAAATGTATCTCCCGAACAACCCATACCTTTTATTTATATTGTTTTATTCAATATATAATCTCTCTGCGTGTCTTTTCTTATTATTTCACTTGACAATTTTATTATTATTTCAATCACCCCATATACAACACAGTATTGGATAGTTGAATACATATAAATTAACAATGCTCTGCACCTTTTCCCTCTTTTGACGAAGATAAAAAACTTTTCTGATCTTACAGACAAAAAAAGAAAATTATTTTCACCATCTTATTTAGACATTATGGAACCTCAAAACGCAAAGTTCATCATATCCATGCTCAAGCTTCGCATCATAACATTTTCCATGATGAATCCACACTTGGTGGGAGCCTTCTTAATGCTCGGGCTTCTTGCCTTGAAAGAGCATGAAGAAGAAGAAATGGGCACTATTGGGATATTCTCACAGTTGCAAAGTTCTATCATGTATCCATCTGGGTCATGGAAGAACACCTGTTCCACCTTGATTCCTTCATCCTCTACCAATGCTGTAACATACTTCATCCCCAATTCTTCCAACCTCATTTTCACAAGTCCAACATCTGTACACTACACAAAACCAAATTCCAAATACTTTTAGTAATTGTTTGTTTAAATTAGATGTAATTTAAAATTATTAGAACACAAAGCTTAAATACCTGGAATGATATGTGATTATCCTTGGGATTAATGGGTCGTGGTTCATCCATAGGGGTATCATCAAATGCATCATAGTTTGGATTCTCAAGCAGGTGTATTCCAAAACCATAGTTATACAACCTAAACCAAAACGAAATTGAAAACTTGTACAAAAAAAATAAATAAATTAAAATGGTAATGAATCAAAGTACAACTAACCAGGCTCCATTGAATTTGAAAGAGGAAGGGCGTTTGATGAGACCAAAACCCAAGACTTCTTCATAAAACCTCATAGAGTCCAACACTGATCTGCACAATACAGAGACATGATTCAGTGAGAGAAGTGGTAGTGGTGCTTCATAGCTGCCAGTTATCTCCATGTTCATATCTCCTCTCTTTCAACACTTCACTCACCTAAACTTTTTTAGATGTTAGCTTTGAAGTGTGAGTTTCATTTGATAGCCTGTTTCCTATATATACATATCAGGAATTTCATAACCAAATATTTTCTTGTCCTTGTGAGTAGGAGATTTCCAGGAAGCTTCTTTCATTGATCCGAAATTTCATATTAAAAAACATAGCTGTTACGGTGCAGTACATATATAGGATAAAAGAACAACCTTTAAAAATAAAGTATAAAGAAATAATAAGGCACTAGTAATATAAATTAAACTTTTATCGACTCATCTAAAAATAATTGGATAACTCTCCAACCTATTGTAAAATGTATAAGCATCAATGTGTCAACTTAGCTATGTCATTATTATTATAAGGTGTCAATATTATACCGTGGTGTACTGGGGACTATGCATCATCTAATTATTCGATAACATGTTTTTTTCATTTTTATATTTAATTATTTTAAACTTAAATTTAAATTTAAATATTAAGTTAATTTTGCTTACATAGTTCCAATGTTCAACAAAACTTCATGTTATTGAAGAATTTTTTATCTTATAAATTGAAATTTTATTTTTCAATTTTGGTGTTCACAATCAATTATATCTATCACTTAACAAATGATTTTGATGATCAATTTAAGACTTAAATATGATCCTATTGAAATTTTTAGTTGAAAGATTTAATAGTATAAATTATGACTAATGTTTCCAACAACTTATAATCAATGCTATTTTAAATGTAATTTGACATAAAAATAAGAATAAAGTCATTTTTTTTAAATAACCACTTTTTTTCAAATAAAATCTTCAAATAATCAATTTCAAAAAAAAAAACCAATTATATATTCTTATGTTATTTATTTTCTTATTTTAATCATGTATTTTTAACAAAGATAAATACATAATATTTATAGTATTACAAGTAGTTTCAGAAAATAAAAAATTATCAAATAATAACTTAATATAACACCGAGTTTTAATTATTTTTTCATCCTCGGTCGAATCTTCGGTTAATTTCATATTTGAATAATGTTGTGTCTTCAAACAAATGAACAAATAGAACTTGACCCCTTGTCGTGTCTTCAAACAAAAGACACTCAAAAGTTGTTCGCATATTGCGTTATCTTGGTTAACTCGACCATTATCAACCTTACCTGCGATAGATAGACTCAACAACATGTACATGTTGTCTAGTGTGATGGTACATTCACCGAACGAAAGGTGAAATATGTGTGTCTCGGGTCTCCATCTTTCTATCAACGTAAATTTGTAATCAACAAAGTATGAGATTATGTTGAGTAAATTACCAAAATCGGATGCTCGTAAATACGGTTCTATCAATTTGTCGTGTGAGACATATTCACGTGCACGACAACGAAATCTCTTTGGATCCTAACAAAAATTAATTAAGTAAATTAATTAAGGAAAAGAATTAACGAGAAATATAGTAATGTAACGACAAATTTAGTAATATATTCGAAATAATGACTTACAAACTCTACAATGTTGTTGATGGGTCCTCTATGTATCTCACCCATGGTTAATAGTGTCATATTTTAGAATGCATATTTGTGTTTGTTGCTGATAAACTGTGTTTGTTGATTGTTTTTTATGGAAATATGTTGAGATAAAGACATACTTATAGAGGATCAATGCTATCAGGTGAAAGTTTTTTTCATGCAAACAAACACTAATGTGCCACTGCCAATGGTACATGATCTTAATTTTCCACACACGCACTAGTCAAAATGGCAAGTCCTATGAGCATGCATGCAGTGCAGCGTGGTAGCTTAGCGGCTAGGGAGGTGTTTACCGGTGGTTTTGGTAAACAATCACAAATTTAGAAAGTCTGTGAGGTTAACTTGAAAAATCTCCAAAACAATTTGTGCAAATGATTTCTATGAACACATGTGCGTGTGAATTGAATGCAATTGTCACGTGAAGGATAACGACATAGAAAAAGACTTTAAATGAATTTAAGTTGTGATAAAGGACAAGGCAAAATGCAATAAATAACATTAAATAAAGAAAAAGTACAAGTGTTTCATTTAAGGAAACAAAAAATTGATGAAAAGATTGAATGCAGACAATACATGTTTCTTGGTCAACTGTTTTGCTCTTTGAATCAGATACTCTAGTGGTATGGAGAGTATGCATGAAATTTTGTGACCTTTGATTTCATGTATGAGTCTGCTATTTATTCTATTTACAAACTAACCGTCAACGATGGTTATGACCATTAGGAACTACTGCATTCACTTCAAGTTCAATCTTCAGACTCCCATTAGCGTGCTTACGTGTCATTCATGAATCTATCTGTTTAAAACACATGTTGAGTTGTGACTACTTCCAACTTCCTTGCGAACCCCCGACGATAACAGCTCCAATATGTTGTTGGTGTTGCCTACCAAGGACTTTGCACTTGTAAATTTACTAAGTCTTTCAACCTTATGTGGTTCAGTCAATTGGTCTTCTTGTTGAAATAAAGGCCCTTATCGACTATCCTTTTCGAGATTCTGAACATGTTTTCCAACGATCCTGGTCTTGTTGATTCATCCCTGAGATTCCTCCAAACCAGACACAGCTTGGTCGATCCCTCGTTACTAGTATGTCGATGCTTCATCATTAATGCTCTTTAAAACACTCCATTAATGCTTTCTCACAACAAATGTCTTCTCATTGACATTCTTTGTTAACTTTCTACTAGCTAAATAATCTAAGTGTAACAGGAGGTTAGAAGTCAACGGGTCATTAAAATTCTCTCCAATCGTGTTGTAATTCTATTTGATGGAATAATATTTTAATTTTTTTTTACTAAACAACTTATTTATAATTATTTTGTTTTTAAAATAATTATAAAAGAAACAAAACAACATAGGAGCCAAACGCAATGGTGCATGCTCCTATAAGTTGCATGCATGCGCCACTACCATTGACATGACACACGATCATGCATCACAGACATTGGTGTCTAAGGTGTCTAAGGTTAAAAAAGAAATGAATGTGTTACAGGTAGTGGCACATCCTCTTGAGGACGATTTTTGTTTTGTTTGAAAGGTGGTTAACTTGCTATTTTTTTAAAATGTGATTATTTGTAGATTTTATTTGAAAAAAATAGTTATTTAAAAAAAAATCAATAAAATGCACTTAAAAAAACACAAGAAAATTGTGTAATGATATTAAAAAGAGGTGTAACATTCACAATTTGTTGTTTACCAAATTAATGATATTTTTATCCTTTTGCATATGTGTGGATGTGCACATGAAAATAATTTTGTCTAATTTATAGAAAAAATTGAAGTCTATCTTCTTCATTGCATGAGTATCACGTGATCTTTAACCACTTTTAATCAATTCGAAGAAATCTTGTGCAAGCTTCTTTTTAAGATGTTTGAGATAATTTCTTTTTAAACTTGTAACTTCATTAATTTGCTTTCGGATGATGACATCGTCTTTGAATTCTGATGGAATAGTGCTTTAAGAAATGTCTATTTGTTTAAATGAAAAAACTATTTTCTCACTTCAAAGAAGTCCTTATTTTGAACTTTTTTATATACATTGTTACAATTCAAAATTTTACTTTCTCCCATTATCCTTTATAAATTTAGTTGATCCCTTCTATATGTTGGAAAAAGTTTTTTCAACTAGGGAGTGTTGCACCCCAAAATTTGACCAACAATTATTTATCTATCAAGTGTTTGAAAGTTGATATCTTCATCAGAAAGCTCAAGAGATCCTCAGAGGAATTGGGTGAAACCAAGGTTGTGTGTCTCATAGCTTGAGAGTTGTGGGTGCTCCTCAGATGATTCTGAGACTGTGAGAATGAACTTGATGTTTTGAGAAAGCCTATGAGATGTCTTGATAGCCATCATGAAGCCCAGAGAAGTCATTGTGCAAGAATTCAGAAGATTCAACCATGAATGGTAGAACTAGGGTTTTGACTGGGTCGACCCTAGGATAACTGAAGATTTGGAGAAGGTTGAGACCTAATCCAAGGGCCATGAGATCATGGAATGATGCATGGACATGTTATAAAGATGATTCCTAGACCAACTCATCATGATTGAGGAGTTTGAGAAGTTTTGAGTTAGGGTTTCTGAGGATTGTCAGTGAAAAACCCTAATTTGATCCCTATCTTCCAGGCAGTTTTAGCTCAAGATGTGATTGATATCTCATCTTCCCCACAACATGAATGTTGTAGAGCTTGTTCTTAGATTTAATTTGAGTGGTAGAAGTCCTTGATAGGATTTGCAGAGCTCAAGTTATGGTTTTGACAAATTACAGGTCAGCTGAGGTGTGTGAATCTGGGTCCTTGAAAGTCACCCAACTTGCAGACAACTTTTGCCCTAGTAGGATGATTCCTATGATCTCTTGGTCAACATGAATGTTGAAGAGCACCTTCTTAGCTTTAATTTGAGTGGTATAAGTCCTTGATAGGATTTGTGGAACTCAACTTATGGTTTGAACAAGACAGGGGTGTTTTGGTCATTTGGCAGTTATAGGTCATTTTAAGCAAAGGCCATATCTCCTATTTCCAAGCCTCAAATGAAAAAACTCAAAACATGAAATTTGTTCAAAATGGCATTTTAAGCCTAGAAAAGTGGTCATGAGTTATTGAAAAGGCTTAGAGCATGGATTTTTAAAAGTGGTTCAAATGGCTTGTAAATGGCTTATAAGTTGAAAAAGTTGAAATGGAATTTTGGTTTGAGAGATCTACAAATCCAAAATGGGTCATCCAATATGTCATTTTGACTCCAAACATCATTTTAAAAACAATGGTTCAAATAGATTTTTGAGTTTAGGCTTAAAAATTGGAGTTGCTTTGTAATTTTCATTCTTGCATCTTAAGGCACCAAAAGAAAAAAGGAGAAAATGCTACATAAGGGTTTGTAAGGCCTTATTTTCATGTCATAATATCATATGGGGAGAATTTAAGTAGGATTGCATGGTTTATCATGAGATTGCATGAGATTCACTCAAGATGACAAATTCAAATTCTCATTGCGTGATACATTCTAGAAACTTCTTGGAAGGTTCTCAAAGCTTCCACACCTTTCCATTGGCACCTATATATGCCCTAGAGAGGATCCATACCCTGGTTGGTGATTCATTAAGCTTACAATACCTATTTTGATCCCATCACTCCAAGTTGCATTTTGATTTCAAACTTCATCCAAACCTCATCTACTCCTAAATTTCTTGTTACCATCATCTTCCACCATCATCATGGAGTAAGAAGCATGCAAGAGTGATCAGATTTGGTGACTGGTACAGGTGATTCGAAGCTTCCATCCAAATTGCATGAAGGATTGGCTAGAGTGAATCAAAGGGTTTGATCAAGAACCACTGCTCCCAGGAGTCTTGGCATCCATTGTAGAGCAAGCTTGGCAAGTGGCAAGAGCTGGATTGGAGTGTAACTACCCTTGCCATCATCAAGTGACAGGTTTGCAAAAGCACTTGTATCTCCTTAATTATTCAATATTAGAGCATGTGGTTAGGGTAGGCATGATTAGAGACCCTTAGGGATCAAGGCTGGGAAGTTTAGGATCATTCCATGAAGATTGAACATTGAGCATCAATTCTTTAATGAGCAAGAACTCGGGTTTTAGTGGATATTAACACAAGATTAATAGCTTAGAGTCATTAGGGCCATGAGTAGATTAATTTGATATCAAGAAACTGGAAAAATATTGAGCTTGAGGTTGGAGTGTTAAAGGAGTTGGGGGTATCGGGTTTTATGTTTGAGGGAGTTTTGATAAAAACTATGACCATGGCTGTATTCTGCTTGGAAAGTAGAGCACTTTTGCTCTTTATGGATTTGGTTTTCGTTGAGAAACGAGAGAGCATGAGGCGAGGGAAGTTGCGCTGGGAGAAGCTTTCATGGCAGTTTTTTTCTTTTTCTGTAAACCCTAGGAAGGTTGAAGACGAGCAGCAGGCGTTGGATGAAGCCAAGACCCTTGACCGGGGATGCAGATCTAACGGCCCATGTTCAAACGAGTGAGGGAAGGAAGACTGAGTAATGAAACTCAGTCGTTTCATTAAACCTGAGACTTGGGCCCAGCGAATGTTTACTTTCCCCACCCCCCGTGTTCTGGCCCATCCAACAAATCAACTGAGCGCTGCTTCTATTCACATCCCCCTCCCCTTTAATTAATTCCTTTTATTTTTTTTAATTCCTTTAATTTTCTTGCATTTTAATAAATTCATAGAAAATTGAAAAATTGATTTTTTTTAATTCTTGTTTTTTCTATAGGTTAATAAATTTGTCTAGAAAAATATAAATAAATAAAATTTCCATTTTATTTTATTTTAATATTTTTAGAGTATTTTTCTTTTAAATAGCTTTTAAATAGGTTTAGTTTGATATCCAATTTTGTAGAATTTCTTTTAAGACTTTCCCTTAGGATTTTTAATTCATTCTTTTTGGTGTGATTAGATATTGAATCATAGTTCCCCATAGGATTTAATTCTTGATTTTTAGATTAAACTTTGATTAGTTTAATTAGGTTAGCAGTAGGGTATCATAATTAGGGTTTAGGCTATGCATAGGTGAAATAGTTCATTTTCTTTAGAGAGTTTTGATTTGATTTTTGGGTATGGGTATATAGGGATGTTATGGGTAGATGTTATGTACCCTTGTGAATAATTGTTAGAATTTTCCCTCTTGTTTTAGTATTTTTTAGGTATTTTCTGAAGTTGACTGATGATTTTGTCTGTCCTGTGGTTATCTGTTTATCTCTGGGGTTTATTTTGGGGAATTTGTTGTGGGGCTTAGTTTGTTTTGAAGATCTTGTTGAAGAGCATGATGGAGGAGAAGATTGAAGATCAAGACTCAGAGACCCAGAGCTTGGAGATTATTCCCTGTCTGTGAGGTTTGAGATCCTGAAGTTTGAGGGAAGTTCATGGTACTTTCCTGAGGAAGGCACTATGAATGACTTTCATTCTTTCTTCTCACCTCTTTCCTAAGTATCCAATGATGTTGGAGCCAACTTGTGAGTTTAATTTCTCCTGAGGAGGAATGTAAACTGATCACATGTTGTTGAGCCACATGGGATACAATTCCTAAGTGGAAGCCTCCTAGTACTTTCCTGAGGAAGGTCCTATGGGTATATTCACTTAGTTCCATTAGTTCATCTAGGATTTCTTAAGTATCCAATGATGTTGGAGCCAACTTGTGAGTTTAATTTCTCCTGAGGAGGAATGTAAACTGATCACATGTTGTTGAGCCACATGGGATACAATTCCTAAGTGGAAGCCTCCTAGTACTTTCCTGAGGAAGGTCCTATGGGTCTATTCACTTAGTTCCACTAGTTCAGATAGGATTTCCTAAGTATCCAGTGATGTTGGAGCCTGCTTGTGAGTTTAATTTCTCCTGAGGAGGAAGGTAAACTGATCACAGCGGTTGAGCCACATAGGATATGATTCCTGAGTACACACCTCCTAGTGCTTTCCTGAGGAAGACACTATGAGTCTGCTTACTTAGCTCCCTTTCTTTGGTAAGCTTGTTTTGAAGCTTGGAGACTGGGATTGATTTCTCTTGTGTAGGGTTTTGCTTTAGGGCTTTGCTTTCTTCTGATTAGAGTTCTGTTTTAGGGTTAGGATTAGAGATCAGGTATAGATGATTTCTTTCTCAAGCATGGATGACATTTCATTTCACTCGTATCTGTATGATTGCAGTTTACTGTTTATTGCTTGATAGCATGTTGTTTATATTTCAGTATGATTACTGTTATTTCATGATTGGCTTGATGTTGGGATGAGCTTGTGGAGGCTGAAGCCCCACACACATTTCCTCCCTCACTTGCATTGCATGCATTTTACTGTTAAGCTGATGCTTTGTCTGTTTTGGTGTATCATTGACATGATCCCTTAGGACTCTCATTTCCTTTGATAAGGATTTGATGATAGACTTTTAGGTTGAAACCTATGCATGACAACATCTAGGAGTTCCCTGTTCAAACCTCGACCATAGGATGAATCCATGGCATGATAACGGTAGGACTTGATAGTCTCCCTCCTAGTTGGGTCTGTTCTCTTCTCATCTCAAAACAGATTAAGATACAGTAATCATGAATGATTTCCTTCGTACGTTACGAGCCTTAAGCCATCTGAGTATGAATGATTAGTATGGTACCCTTTGGGTGACATGCGACGCATTCACTCTCAGGTCATAGTCTCTAGTGCGGTTGAAATCGCAAACACAATAAAAAACACTTCTTTTAGGAGATAACCTGTAGTTTCCCGAACTACGTGAGCTCTGATCTCTCATACCTGTTGAGAGTACGTAGGCACAAGATGGAGAAGTCTTGGCGAGCTACCTTCCCCCATAACCCTTCGTAGGCCGAACTACGTTGACTCTGATTTCTCATTCTTTGATGAGAATACGTAGGCATAAAGTGCGACGCTTTGCCGAGTCATTTTTCTTTCCTTTTTCAGCCAGCCTTGATAGGTAGATAGAATAAAACCAACCCACCCAAGTAAACAACAAGCGTGGATCCCGTCGAGTACGACGGACGTGAGGGGTGCTAATACCTTCCCCTTGCGTAACCGACTCCCGAACCCAGACAATGGTTGCGATGACCTTGTCTTACCCTTATTCGTCAGGTTTTTCCGATCGTTTCCTTTCCCGCTCTGAGGGATAAATAACGAAAGGTGGCGACTCTTCTGTCATGCCGGCACCTTATTTTCGCGCAAGCGACAGCTGGCGACTCTGCTGGGGAACCGAACCCAGAATCTCTGGTTCTCCGGTTCCCTATGAGAGTCAATCCTAGCGCTTGTATGTTTGCTTGTTGGGTTGCATTTGTTTATTGCATTTTTACTTCCCGCACTTTATTTCCCGCATTTTATTTCCAGTTTGATATGATTATCTGTGCTGCTGTGGGAGAGGGATGTTACTATGAGTGAGAAGCCGGACCTGGGCTTGAGTGTACACCTAGATATAGTTGCGGAGAAGTAGTAGACGAACCTGTCTGCTGAGCAGGCACAGTTCCCTACGAAAATCTGCGCTCAGACGAGATTCTTGCAGAGGTGTTCCTTTCCGGTCCTGAGGATCTGAGGGGAGTCCAGACGTGAGGATTGTCGACTCTGGGGACCGATCATTTGGAAGTCAGCTAAGTGAGGCCTCTTCATGACTTGATGATGCCACTCCTTCTGGGAATCGTATCGTCACTCATGAAAGTCTGTGACGCTGATGACCGCATAGGATGCCGTACCTTTGTCCGTGGATTAGGTCCATACCTGTGAGTGGGGTTGGGATATTGCAGGAAACTTTGACCTCCAGACTACCTGGTTTTCTTGACAGTGAATCAGTTATGTTGGTATCAGGGTTCTCAGTCGCAGATTTGACTGTTCTTGACAGAGCAAGTTTTTGATCAGAGGATTTTATCATCGGGTGTATGTCTGTTCCTGATAGAGCAGGTTTCGATCAGAGTATCGTCTTCAGAGGTTTGTCCTGGAGGGGGCAGATTTTGAGTGGGGTCTGAAGATCTCATCAGCAGCTGTGCATTTGTTCTTGAGAGGGCAGATTTTTGATTTGGGGTCTGAAGACTTCATCAGCGGACGTTTTCTGATCATACATCCCGGGTCCTTATTACCAGAAATTTGCTCTAGACAGAGCAGAGTTTTGATCTTATGTATATGGTCCTGTCGGAAGGTCGTTCCTAGCAGACCAGATCAGTGGTCTTACACCGGGGTTTCCTTCTCATCAGTGACTGTTGATACCGAATCTCCACAGCAGCCGCCTGAATATATTGTTGCATGCCTGCATTTTGCATTAGTTTGCATGATCATTCGCATTCCATTGACGTGTGTCTGTGACAGGTACCGTTTCCCCGATCCAGGATCTCTCGCCTCTTATTGTGTTACTACAGCCTCCCTCAGAAAGACTGTTGCGTACGAGTTCTCGATCCCTGATGCGTCGAAGTTGACTATCACTAATGCTATAGGCTTCCTGTGTATATGTGAGGTTGCTGTTTCCATGATTGGGCCCAGATTCCCCTCCTTATTATTGTCAGCACTGGTACTAAGGTGCCAGGATCGGGGGAAATCTCTCAAGCACACAGACACCCGCATACATCTGCATGAAGCATTTTGCATGACATACATTCTGTTGCTTTTCCTAACCTTTAATGTTGACAGGTTTTTCAGGTACACAGGTTCCGAGCTGCTTTCGATCTCCAGGATTGATCAAAAACTCATTCACCGTTACTCAACTCGCGCTAATCAGACAAGGATAATGGACCAGGTGCAGTCAGATGTTCAAGAGCTCCGTGAACGGATGGATCGTTTTATGGAACTGATGCAGGTAGTCGCTAATGGTCAAGACCAGCTTCGTACTTTGGTTCAACCTCTGATCTCCAGGGTTGACAGTAATGGCATACTTCACGGCGGGGCCGTGCCTACTCCTCCTCCAGTGGATGCTCCACAGAATGTTGTTCCTGTTGCCGGGGGCAACGGCAGCGCTAACGGCAATCTGATGACTAATATCGGGCTCAACGCGGCAGGCGTCGACAATGGTAGTTTGGGAGCCAATGTTAACATAGGGCCGGTCAACGGCAATGCTGGTGTGGGAAATCTGTTGGTGCCTCAACCGTGGCTTGAGGACCATCAGGATGACATATTCTCTCAGAGAGGTGTAGAAGCAGAGTTGAATGCTGAAGCTCGCCTCAGGTTCAAAGCGCTGGAGGACAAGATGAGAGACATTGAAAATCAGAACACATTGGGCGTTGATATGTCCAAGCTTGGGTTGATTGCAGATTTTAAGGTGCCTCATAAGTTCAAGGTGCCCGTCTTTGAGAAGTATAAGGGTACTACTTGCCCCCGCGTCCACCTCCGATCTTATTATAGAAAGATGTCCGCCTATTCGGACGATGAGAAGTTGCTGATGCACTTCTTCCAGGATAGTCTTTCTGGTCCATCACTCGAATGGTATATGGGCCTGGAGCCCGCTACTGTGCGCACCTGGAAAGACCTCGCAGAAGCGTTCGTCCTCCACTATTAATACAATAGCGACTTGGCCCCCAACCGAGTTCAGCTTCAGAATCTCTCACAGCGGAACAATGAAAGCTTCAAAGAGTACGCCCAGCGGTGGCGTGAATTGGCTGCTCGGGTTCAACCGCCGATGGTTGAGCGTGAGCTAGTGCAAATGTTCGTGGCTACCCTTCCTGGAATCTACTATGAAAAGCTGGTCAGTGGCATGTCTGGAACATTCTCGACTCTCATCACTATGGGCGAGCATGTTGAGAACGGTATAAAGATCGGAAAAATTCAGGGCGAATCATCCTCAGCTGGAGGAGGTAGCAAGAAGCCTTACGCTGGAAAGCGTCGAGAGGGAGATGCCAGTGCTGTCACTAATGCTCGGAGAAAGGGCAAGGGCCCTCAGCCTCAGATTGCCAGCATAAATATCCCAGCTGCTCCATCGCAGCCGCAGCAGCAGCAGCAGCAGCAGCCTCAGCAGCAGAATCAGCAAGGGTATAAGAGATATCAGAATCGGGCTCCTCTGACAAATCGTCATTTTGAAACTCCACCTATGTCGTATGCACAGCTCTTACAAACATTGCTTCAGCTTCAGTTAGTGCAAAAGAGGACAATGGCTCCCTTAACAGGGGCACCACCACCGGGGTATGACGCCAATGCTACTTGTGATTTCCATACTGGGGCACCAGGCCATACGATTGAGAATTGTAAAGCTTTCAAGCACAAGGTGCAGGACTTGGTGGACGCCAAGGTTATTAACTTTTCTGATAGTGTGCCCAACGTTACCAAAAACCCTATGCCTCATCATAAGGGGGGCGGAGTGAATGCCGTTATCACTGAGGAGAGTGCGGACTTGCTGACTGATGTTAAAGACTTGAAAACGCGGCTTAGTTTTGTCAAGGCTAAGTTGCTAAAGAAGGGCTTCTTCCCTGGATGTGGAGAGTTATGTATGGCTTGTGCTACACTTCCTGATGGGTGTGAGCAGCTGGTCGAAGGTATCCAAAGTCTGATGTCTGAGGGTATTTTGCAGTTCAGCCAGAGCGTTGAAAGTGCATCGGGGGAAGTCGTGCTGAAGCAGGCAGATGAAGTTGCTACCATCACTATTCCTCGTCACCCTATTACTATTTCTGCGCCCCGACCGCCTACAATTACTATCACCAGGGCCGGGCCAATTCCATTCGAAAGCACTAACGCCGTCCCCTGGCATTACGGCGCCGAAGTCTACTGCAATGGTCAGAAGTTAGAGCTTGAGCCGTACGGATCGACTGTGCAGAATCTTACCGGAGTCGGTGGCATTACTCGAAGCGGTAGAGTGTTTGCGCCAGCAGAGGTTGCAGCAGAGAAAGTGGTCCGAGCTGACGCTGCGGATAAGGGTAAAGGCAAAGCTGTCGAGGAGGTCCCTTCCGGGGCAGAGAAGGACTTGTTGGTTAAAGATGCTGAAGAGTTCATGCGACTAATCAAGAAGAGCGACTACAAGATTGTAGATCATCTTCATCAGACTCCGTCAAAGATCTCTATTCTTAACTTGTTGCTGTATTCTGAAGCGCACCGCAACGCGTTACTGAAGGTATTGAATGCTGCATACGTGTCGCAGGAGATATCAGTAAATCAGCTGGAGGAGGTGGTAGCCCATGTTAATGCTGGTAATGGGCTGGGATTCACAGATTTAGAGCTGACTCCTAAAGGAAGAGATCACAACAGCGCCTTGCACGTCTCAATAGAGTGCAGAGGCACTATCATGTCGCATGTCCTGGTGGATATGGGTTCGTCGCTTAATGTGCTGCCGAAGAAGGCACTGATGAAGTTGGATACCCGGGGATTGCTTTGCACGCCCAGTGATCTGGTAGTGAAAGCCTTTGACGGAACCAAGCGCCACGTCTTCGGAGAGTTGACCCTGCCGATTCAAGTTGGTCCAGAGACGTTCAATACGGTTTTCTATATCATGGATATCATGCCTGCCTACAGTTGCCTCTTAGGCCGGCCATGGATCCATGCTGCTGGTGCCGTGACGTCCACGCTGCATCAAAAGCTTAAGTATGCTGTCGGGGGCAGCATAGTGACCGTCTGTGGTGAGGAAGACATTATGGTGAGCCACTTGTCGTCCTTTAAATATGTTGAAATGGATGGCGAGATCCATGAAACTCTTTGCCAAGCATTTGAAACCGTCAAGGTGAAAGAGGTAGCTCCTGTCGTCGCAGAGAAGCAAGAGATGAATCTCTCCTCGTTTAAAGAAGCTCGGGCCGTTGTCGAAGCCGGTTCCACCCCAGGCTGGGGGCATGTTTTGGATATACCAATCAAGCAGGATAAGTTTGGATTGGGATATTCTCCTGAAGCTGAAGCTTCATCTTCTTCTAGCAGTTCGTCTCGTGGGAAGGGGCCGATCCTATTCACCAAGGGCGGAGTAATTTTCGAAAGCATCAACGCAGCGTCTGAGGACAGCGGGGATAGCGATTATGATCTTGACGCCTGGATTCAGCCGAGCAAGCCGGGCGAGCGCCTCAACAATTGGACCATCAAGGAGATTATCAAGCTGACAAGTGAAGAGTAATGATTTGCTTTTTACAATCTTTGTACAACCCTATGTCTTACCCGGGGCATAGTGGTTTTATTGTCAGGGCCTTGTTGGATTATGTACATGCATTTTGTTAATAAATAAAAGGCGTTTTCTTCGTACTCAAATATTGTGTTCTCTGTTATTCCTGTTTTATGTTTATTTCGAAAAACAGCAAAATGGCAACGAGGTTTGTGCTAACCTGCATATTCTTGCTTTAAACTTAACCCTTGTTATTGCAGGATCCACATAACAGATGACACCGACTCTGGACCCTCTACGGCTCACTACGACTTTGATTGCCCGATCTATCAAGCCGAGGATGAGATTGATGAAGACGAGGACCTCCCGGAAGAATTGGTCCGCTTGTTGAGACAAGAGGAGAAGGTTATTCTGCCTCACGAGGAGGATATTGAGATTGTAAATCTGGGTTCTGAGGAGCTCGTCAGAAATGTCAGAGTAGGGGCAGCGCTGCAGGTTGATGTCAAGCATAGACTGGTCGAGATGCTTCGAGAGTATAGTGACGTCTTTGCTTGGTCATACGAAGATATGCCCGGACTTGACACTGACATCATGGTTCATCGCTTGCCGTTGCGAGAAGATTGCCCTCCAGTCAAGCAGAAGCTTAAAAGGACGAGACCAGACATGGCTGTAAAAATCAAAGAAGAAGTCCAGAAGCAGTTGGACGCAGGGTTTCTAGCCGTTACCACTTACCCTCCGTGGGTCGCCAACATAGTGCCTGTACCGAAGAAGGACGGTAAGGTACGCATGTGCGTCGATTATCGGGATTTGAACAGGGCGAGCCCTAAGGATGATTTCCCGTTGCCTCATATCGATGTGTTGGTCGACAACACCGCCCAGTTTTCCGTGTTTTCATTCATGGATGGCTTCTCCGGTTACAATCAGATTAAGATGGCACCGGAGGACATGGAGAAAACGACGTTTATCACCCCCTGGGGAACATTCTGCTATAAGGTAATGCCCTTTGGTCTGAAGAACGCAGGGGCCACTTACCAGCGAGCAATGGTAACTTTGTTTCATGATATGATTCATCATGAGATCGAGGTCTATGTTGATGACATGATTGCAAAGTCCCAAACGGAGGAAGAGCATCTGGTCAACTTATTGAAGCTGTTTGAGAGGCTTAGGAAGTTCAGGCTGAGGCTGAATCCTAACAAGTGCACTTTCGGAGTGCGGTCCGGAAAGTTATTGGGGTTTATCGTTAGTGAACGAGGGATTGAAGTTGATCCTGCGAAAATAAAAGCTATCCAAGAAATGCCAGCACCGAAAACAGAAAGAGAAGTTCGTGGTTTCTTGGCCGAATAAACTACATTGCAAGGTTTATCTCTCAGCTCACGGCCACTTGTGAACCGATGTTCAAGCTTTTAAAGAAAGATCAGGCGATTACTTGGAATGAGGATTGCCAGAAGGCATTCGACAAAATAAAGCAGTATCTTCAAGAACCTCCAATCTTGATACCCCCAGTGGCTGGACGACCATTAATCATGTACCTAACGGTTCTGGAGAATAGTATGGGGTGTGTTCTCGGTCAGCACGACGAGACGGGCAGAAAGGAGCATGCCATTTATTATTTGAGTAAAAAGTTCACTGAGTGTGAATCTCGATACTCGATGTTGGAGAAGACGTGTTGTGCATTAGCTTGGGCCGCCAAACGTCTACGACAGTATATGCTCAACCACACCACTATGCTAATTTCGAAGATGGATCCGATCAAGTACGTCTTCGAGAAGCAGGCTCTTTCGGGCAGGATTACCAGATGGCAAATGGTGTTAACGGAATATGATATTCAGTACGTCTCTCAGAAAGCCATTAAGGGAAGCGTATTGTCTGATTACCTTGCCGAACAGCCAATCGAAGACTACCAGCCGATGAAGTTCGAATTCCCTGACGAGGATATTATGTTTCTCAAAGCGAAGGATTGCGACGAGCCATTGCCTGACGAGGGGCCAGATAGGAAGTCTCAGTGGAAGTTGATATTCGACGGAGCAGTTAATTCCTATGGAAGTGGTATCGGGGCTATCATCACGACTCCTCACGGATCCCACATCCCGTTTACTGCGAGACTGACGTTTCCAGTTACCAACAATGAAGCAGAGTATGAAGCATGTATCATGGGTCTAGAAGAGGCAATTGATTTGAGAATCAAGAATCTAGACATATATGGTGACTCAGCGCTTGTAATCAATCAGATTAAAGGGGAGTGGGAAACTCGTCAAGCGAATTTAGTGCCGTACATGAATTATGCCAGGAGGCTGCTTCCGTTCTTCGATCGAGTGGAACTTCATCATGTACCCAGGGCTGAAAATCAAATGGTTGATGCCTTAGCCACGTTGGCTTCAATGTATAGAGTCAATTATTGGAATGAGGCTCCAAGAATTGTACTTTCGCGTCTTGATAAACCGGCATTTGTCTTTGCAATCGAAGGTGCCACCGACGGCAAGCCATGGTTCCACGACATCCAGACCTTCCTTATGACTAAGGAGTATCCTGCGGGTGCGTCAACCCAGGATAAGAAGACTCTGAGGAGGTTGTCTGGAAACTTTTATCTCAATCCTGATGGAGTGTTGTATAAGAGAAACCACGATCTTGTGCTACTCAGATGTGTAGATGAGAAAGAGGCGAGTATGATCATGGAAGAAGTCCATGAGGGCACATTTGGTACGCACGCCGGCGGGCATGCCATGACGAGAAAGATCCTGAGAGCAGGGTATTACTGGCTGACTATGGAGTCGGATTGCTTCAAATTCGCGAAGAAATGTCATAAATGCCAGATTTATGCTGATAAAGTTCATGTGCCGCCGTGCCCATTGAATGTCATGTCCTCCCCTTGGCCGTTCTCCATGTGGGGCATCGACATGATAGGCAAGATCGAGCCCACTGCATCCAATTGTCATCGTTTCATTCTGGTAGCTATCGACTACTTCACCAAATGGGTGGAGGCAGCCTCGTACGCTAATGTGACCAAGCAGGTGGTAGCTAAATTCATAAAGAGGGACATCATCTGTCGCTATGGAATTCCCGAGCGGATCATTACTGATAATGGTTCAAATTTGAATAACAAGATGATGAAGGAGCTGTGCCAGAGCTTCAAGATTGAACACCACAACTCGTCTCCTTACCGGCCGAAGATGAATGGCGCTGTTGAAGCGGCCAACAAGAACATCAAGAAGATTGTTCAGAAGATGGTTGTGACGTACAAAGATTGGCACGAGATGTTGCCGTTCGCCTTGCACGGTTATCGTACGACGGTGCGTACGTCGATCGGGGCAACTCCTTTCTCCTTGGTGTACGGTATGGAAGCTGTCCTACCGTTGGAAGTGGAGATTCCTTCTTTGCGAGTTTTGTTTGATGTGAAACTCGATGAGGTAGAATGGATTACGAATCGCTTGAACCAGCTCAGCCTGATGGATGAGAAGAGGTTAGCATCAATTGCATTTGGTCGCCTGTACCAAAGCCGAATGAAGAAAGCTTACGATAAGAAGGTGCGTCCTAGAAGCTTTCAGACGGGTGATCTCGTCCTGAAGAAGATTCTTCCGCCACACTCCGATCACCGGGGCAAGTGGACTCCGAATTACGAAGGGCCGTATGTCGTCAGCAAGGTATTCTCAGGAGGAGCTTTGTTGTTATCCACGATGGATGGTGAAGATTTTGCATCCCCGGTGAACGCGGACGCAGTTAAAAAATACTTTGCTTGAAAGAGACCCGCTGGACAAAAAAGAAAGAGTCCAGGCAAAAAAGGGCATCCCGGCGAACCAAAAACAGAATAAAAGGTTCGGGCAAAAGTTAGGGATATATTGAAAAAATGTACACCCGCGAAGTCGAAAACCTACACTGGGCGGCTTCGGCAAAAAAGGGTATCCCGGTGAACTGAAAACCCGTAAAGGGCAGTTCACGCAAAAGTTAGGGATTTGAATAAGCAAATGACTGCGTTCCGTGTGGACTTTCATTGTTTTGTGGTTTGGAGGACCTGAGGGCCGTCTACCTGAATCAGTCTCTTCCGAAGCTGAAGCGTCGGAGAAGTATCGGAGTCGAGTGGGCCTTAGAGGGATCAACTCATGGTGTTCGTCTATGCCTCGTTGCCGACATTTGTATATACTGATGTATATTTATGTTTTCTTTTTGCGCAGCTTCCTCATTCCAGGAGCTTGCCTCTGTTGTAAAACATTTTTGCCCATTCAGGGGTTCACCATCAATAAAATGCATGTTATTCAGCAATTCTGCTTGTCTGTTTAGCATTTATCTGTTTTGTTTGCGAATGAAAACGCCGATGTTTTTTGATAAAATGCGCATACATAAACTCACGGGCCTAGGCCCAGTGATTGTCGAAACAATTAATTACCTGAATGTTGTCACGAGATAATAACCTTGATAGGCCCTTTGAGGAGGGTAGCTTGTATGTTTGTTTGTGTTGTTGCAGGTGTAGCGCCTTCCAGACAGTGTGCCGTGCGCATCCCCGAAGCAGGGCGAGTCCTCCTTCTCCAGCAAAGTTCAGTAGTCTCTCCTCCGCAGAGTCTGAATGCGAAACCATGAGCATTGGTATGTCTCCCCCAGGCAGAGAGGATTCTCGTCCCCAAGCGGACGCGTCCTGAAGGAACGCCACCTCATCGGCTGAGTCGCGCGCAGCAGCTCATCTCCCCCAGCACCGGGTCACAAGTGCAGGTTTCATAGAAGTGTTCGGGTGCCGAAGCTCGTGATTTCCCCAGTAAAGTCGTCGAAGCAGGATGCTTCCCCAGCACCGGGTCACAAGTGCCGGATTCGTAGGAAATTATTCATACGCCGAAGGATGCAGTAACTGATGGTGCTAGACTGCAGTCTCCCGCGGAATTGAAATTCCCCACCAGAGCCGTATCCTCTCCCGAAGTAGAATGACTTCTCCTTCCCCAGTAGAGTGTTGGAACAGCTGATGCTGTATTTCCCCAGAGTCGCACTCTCTCCAGCGACGCAGAATGACTTCTCCTTCCTCAGCCGAGTTTGCAGATGTCCAAGAGAGCCGAGTCCTTGGAAGTTGATCAGATCATGATTGGTTTTTCCCAGTGGAGTGTTGAGCAGCTGAAGTTGTTTCCCCACGGAGTGGTTATCCCCAGAAGAGTAGCCGAGACGGCCGCGCAGTTCATTCTCGCGATTGATATCAGCAAGTCCAAGTTCTCGTAGAGCTTCGTTCTCCTACGGCAAATCAACCGAAGTTGTTTTCCCTGCAGCAGTCAACCGAAAGATCAATTCCCCAAGCGGAGTCCAATTGATACTGGCATGCAGTTCTCTCCTCAGTAGGATGATTCCTCTATCTGAGTAGTGCCTTCTCCTTGACAGGAGAATTTCCCCCTCGACATTTATTTTGCTGAGGGGATCGCATCATTGTGCATGACTGCATAGCATTTAACACTGCATAGCATTTAACACTGCATAGCATTTAACATTGCATAGAATTCAACATAAACGCATAGCATTCCCACCGTGTGGGGCATGGCGCCGAAGCATATGCATCATAAGCATGATCTAGGTTATTATCATTCTTGTTTTACAGGTGTTCCACCAAAAGACCAGTTGCTCAGGACGATTCCTGACACTCTCCAACGAGGTCGTTTTCTTAAGATGATTCTTGAAGACCCCGGTGTAATTCCCACAGTCGCTCGCTCAAGATGATTTTTGAGATCTCCAGCGAAGTTTTCAGTTCGAGATGATTCTTGAATTCCTCAGCAGGGCCGTTTGCTTAAAATGATTCTTAAGACCTCAGCGCGGTTTCCCGAGTTGTGCGCTTAGGATGATTCTCGAGCTCCCAGTAGCGTACCCAGCAAGAGTTGCCCAGGAAGATTCCTGGAGTACCCAGCAGAATAAAGTCTCCAGAATGGTTATCGGTTCAAGATGACTTTTGAGATCCCCAGCGGAGTTGTTTGTTCAAGATGATTCTCGAAGTCCTTAGCAGCGTGATATGTCTGCTCCAACAGTGACGTCTAATCTGAAGATTGACTTCGTAAACGCCTGAAGGCGGTATCGAAGGTTCCTGTGAGTTCAGATTTCCTTGTTGATGAATCAACGTGTGGCTGAAGACAAAGTTCAAAAGTTTGTAGATGCAGCTTTTGTATGCAGAGTGAGCCGTGTTGGTCTGAAGACCAAGTCAGTTGTCCTGAGGTGATGATTGATTGCGATCAAGTGAATAGTGTTTCTTCTGACTGAAGTCACGGATACTTTATAGCAGAGGCGGAGTTTCCTGAAGGCAGATTCATGCATCCTTGAAGGCCAAGGATCAGTTCTTCAGATCGAAGTCGAAGATACCTCTTGCAGAGCTGCCATCCTTGAAGGCCAAGGATGCTTATCTTCAGAAGTACTTGAAGATTTTTCTAGCTGGAGCTGGAAGTGGCCAGGGGCCAGGGTTCCAAATATCTTTAATGTTGAAGTTCTACGGTGAACTCAGTATGCAGTAGTATTCGAATGTTCATTATGGTTCTGAGGGTGAACCCCAGGTCATAGTATGGATTTGTTCGACGGCGAGGTTGAATGTTTGTTTGACGGCAAGGTCAGATTATGATGTGTTCAACGGCGAGGTTGAATGTTTGTTTGACGGCGAGGTCAGATTATGATGTGTTCGACGGCGAGGTTGAATGTTTGTTTGACGGCGAGGTCAGATTATGATGTGTTCGACGGCGAGGTTGAATGTTTGTTTGACGGCGAGGTCAGATAATGATTGGTTCGACGGCGATGTTGGATTTGTTCGACGGCGAGGTTGAATGTTTATTTGACGGCGATGTCAGACTCTTTAAATCCCCAGCAGAGATGATGACAGTACGACGGCGATGTCGAGTGTCTCTCAGAGCGATGTTTGATTGTCCGACGACGATGTCAGATTCAGTTTTCCAGCGGCGATGTTGGGCATGTCAAGTTGATCCAGTCTTCTGACGGCGATGTCAGATGTGGTTCTCCAGCGGCGATGCGGGGTATTTCGATTATCCGACGGCGATGTCAGATTTAGTTCTCCAGCGGCGATGCGGGGTATTTTGGTTTATCGACGGCGATGTCAGATGTAGTTCTCCAGCGGCGATGCGGGGGTATTTCGATCATCCGGCGGCGATGTTGGATGTTTTGATTGTCCGACGGCGATGTCAGATTTAGTTCTCCAGCGGCGATGCGGGGTATTTTGTTCAGTATTGTATTTTCTCCAGCGGCGATGCGGGGTATTTTGGGTTGATCGACGGCGATGTCAGACTCAGTTTTCTAGCGGCGATGTTGAGTGTGTCAGTTAATTCGGTTCTCCAGCGGTGATGTTGGATGGTTCGTTCTCCAGTGGCGATGTTGGGTATTTTGGTGATTCAGGTTCTTTAGTTCTCCAACGGCGATGTTGGATGTATTGTTTGTTTCCGACGGCGATGTCAGATCAGTATTTCTCCAGATAGTTGCCGTGCAGCTATTACTCCAGTGTTCGACAAGTTGAGCAGTTGGCAAATTTTCGGGTTTACCGATATTCAACCGTCTCGCACCTTGATTGGATGAGAGCCGTTCGCTTCTCACCCAGTCAGGTTCAAGCCGTTTGAATAGGGGCAACTGTTGCACCCCAAAATTTGACCAACAATTATTTATCTATCAAGTGTTTGAAAGTTGATATCTTCATCAGAAAGCTCAAGAGATCCTCAGAGGAATTGGGTGAAACCAAGGTTGTGTGTCTCATAGCTTGAGAGTTGTGGGTGCTCCTCAGATGATTCTGAGACTGTGAGAATGAACTTGATGTTTTGAGAAAGCCTATGAGATGTCTTGATAGCCATCATGAAGCCCAGAGAAGTCATTGTGCAAGAATTCAGAAGATTCAACCATGAATGGTAGAACTAGGGTTTTGACTGGGTCGACCCTAGGATAACTGAAGATTTGGAGAAGGTTGAGACCTAATCCAAGGGCCATGAGATCATGGAATGATGCATGGACATGTTATAAAGATGATTCCTAGACCAACTCATCATGATTGAGGAGTTTGAGAAGTTTTGAGTTAGGGTTTCTGAGGATTGTCAGTGAAAAACCCTAATTTGATCCCTATCTTCCAGGCAGTTTTAGCTCAAGATGTGATTGATATCTCATCTTCCCCACAACATGAATGTTGTAGAGCTTGTTATTAGCTTTAATTTTAGTGGTAGAAGTCCTTGATAGGATTTGCAGAGCTCAAGTTATGGTTTTGACAAATTACAGGTCAGCTGAGGTGTGTGAATCTGGGTCCTTGAAAGTCACCCAACTTGCAGACAACGTTTGCCCTAGTAGGATGATTACTATGATCTCTTGGTCAACATGAATGTTGAAGAGAACCTTCTTAGCTTTAATTTGAGTGGTAGAAGTCCTTGATAGGATTTGTGGAACTCAACTTATGGTTTGAACAAGACAGGGGTGTTTTGGTCATTTGGCAGTTATAGGTCATTTTAAGCAAAGGCCATATCTCCTATTTCCAAGCCTCAAATGAAAAAACTCAAAACATGAAAGTTGTTCAAAATGGCATTTTAAGCCTATAAAAGTGGTCATGAGTTATTGAAAAGGCTTATAGCATGGATGTTTAAAAGTGGTTCAAATGGCTTGTAAATGGCTTATAAGTTGAAAAAGTTGAAATGGAATTTTGGTTTGAGAGATCTACAAATCCAAAATGGGTCATCCAATATGTCATTTTGACTCCAAACATCATTTTAAAAAGAATGGTTCAAATAGAGTTTTGAGTTTAGGCTTAAAAATTGGAGTTGCTTTGTAATTTTCATTCTTGCATCTTAAGGCACCAAAAGGAAAAAGGAGAAAATGCTACATAAGGGTTTGTAAGGCCTTATTTTCATGTCATAATATCATATGGGGAGAATTTAAGTAGGATTGCATGGTTTATCATGAGATTGCATGAGATTCACTCAAGATGACAAATTCAAATTCTCATTGCGTGATACATTCTAGAAACTTCTTGGAAGGTTCTCAAAGCTTCCACACCTTTCCATTGGCACCTATATATGCCCTAGAGAGGATCCATACCCTGGTTGGTGATTCATTAAGCTTACAATACCTATTTTGATCCCATCACTCCAAGTTGCATTTTGATTTCAAACTTCATCCAAACCTCATCTACTCCTAAATTTCTTGTTACCATCATCTTCCACCATCATCATGGAGTAAGAAGCATGCAAGAGTGATCAGATTTGGTGACTGGTACAGGTGATTCGAAGCTTCCATCCAAATTGCATGAAGGATTGGCTAGAGTGAATCAAAGGGTTTGATCAAGAACCACTGCTCCCAGGAGTCTTGGCATCCATTGTAGAGCAAGCTTGGCAAGTGGCAAGAGCTGGATTGGAGTGTAACTACCCTTGCCATCATCAAGTGACAGGTTTGCAAAAGCACTTGTATCTCCTTAATTATTCAATATTAGAGCATGTGGTTAGGGTAGGCATGATTAGAGACCCTTAGGGATCAAGGCTGGGAAGTTTAGGATCATTCCATAAAGATTGAACATTGAGCATCAATTCTTTAATGAGCAAGAACTCGAGTTTTAGTGAATATTAACACAAGATTAATAGCTTAGAGTCATTAGGGCCATGAGTAGATTAATTTGATATCAAGAAACTGGAAAAATATTGAGCTTGAGGTTGGAGTGTTAATGGAGTTGGGGGTATCGGGTTTTATGTTTGAGGGAGTTTTGATAAAAACTATGACCATGGTTGTATTCTGCTTGGAAAGTAGAGCACTTTTGCTCTTTATGGATTTGGTTTTCGTTGAGAAACGAGAGAGCATGAGGCGAGGGAAGTTGCGCTGGGAGAAGCTTTCATGGCAGTTTTTTTTCTTTTTCTGTAAACCCTAGGAAGGTTGAAGACGAGCAGCAGGCGTTGGATGAAGCCAAGACCCTTGACCGGGGATGCAGATCTAACGGCCCATGTTCAAACGAGTGAGGGAGGGAAGACTGAGTAATGAAACTCAGTCGTTTCATTAAACCTGAGACTTGGGCCCAGCGAATGTTTACTTTCCCCACCCCCCGTGTTCTGGCCCATCCAACAAATCAACTGAGCGCTGCTTCTATTCACATCCCCCTCCCCTTTAATTAATTCCTTTTATTTTTTTTAATTCCTTTAATTTTCTTGCATTTTAATAAATTCATAGAAAATTGAAAAATTGATTTTTTTTAATTATTGTTTTTTATATAGGTTAATAAATTTGTCTAGAAAAATATAAATAAATAAAATTTCCATTTTATATTCTTTTAATATTTTTAGAGTATTTTTCTTTTAAATAGCTTTTAAATAGGTTTAGTTTGATATCCAATTTTGTAGAATTTCTTTTAAGACTTTCCCTTAGGATTTTTAATTCATTCTTTTTGGTGTGATTAGATATTGAATCATAGTTCCCCATAAGATTTAATTCTTGATTTTTAGATTAAACTTTGATTAGTTTAATTAGGTTAGCAGTAGGGTATCATAATTAGGGTTTAGGCTATGCATAGGTGAAATAGTTCATTTTCTTTAGAGAGTTTTGATTTGATTTTTGGGTATGGGTATATAGGGATGTTATGGGTAGATGTTATGTACCCTTGTGAATAATTGTTAGAATTTTCCCTCTTGTTTTAGTATTTTTTAGGTATTTTCTGAAGTTGACTGATGATTTTGTCTGTCCTGTGGTTATCTGTTTATCTCTGGGGTTTATTTTGGGGAATTTGTTGTGGGGCTTAGTTTGTTTTGAAGATCTTGTTGAAGAGCATGATGGAGGAGAAGATTGAAGATCAAGACTCAGAGACCCAGAGCTTGGAGATTATTCCCTGTCTGTGAGGTTTGAGATCCTGAAGTTTGAGGGAAGTTCATGGTACTTTCCTGAGGAAGGCACTATGAATGACTTTCATTCTTTCTTCTCACCTATTTCCTAAGTATCCAATGATGTTGGAGCCAACTTGTGAGTTTAATTTCTCCTGAGGAGGAATGTAAACTGATCACATGTTGTTGAGCCACATGGGATACAATTCCTAAGTGGAAGCCTCCTAGTACTTTCCTGAGGAAGGTCCTATGGGTCTATTCACTTAGTTCCATTAGTTCATCTAGGATTTCTTAAGTATCCAATGATGTTGGAGCCAACTTGTGAGTTTAATTTCTCCTGAGGAGGAATGTAAACTGATCACATGTTGTTGATCCACATGGGATACAATTCCTAAGTGGAAGCCTCCTAGTACTTTCCTGAGGAAGGTCCTATGGGTCTATTCACTTAGTTCCACTAGTTCAGATAGGATTTCCTAAGTATCCAGTGATGTTGGAGCCTGCTTGTGAGTTTAATTTCTCCTGAGGAGGAAGGTAAACTGATCACAGCGGTTGAGCCACATAGGATATGATTCCTGAGTACACACCTCCTAGTGCTTTCCTGAGGAAGACACTATGAGTCTGCTTACTTAGCTCCCTTTCTTTGGTAAGCTTGTTTTGAAGCTTGGAGACTGGGATTGATTTCTCTTGTGTAGGGTTTTGCTTTAGGGCTTTGCTTTCTTCTGATTAGAGTTCTGTTTTAGGGTTAGGATTAGAGATCAGGTATAGATGATTTCTTTCTCAAGCATGGATGGCATTTCATTTCACTCGTATCTGTATGATTGCAGTTTACTGTTTATTGCTTGATAGCATGTTGTTTATATTTCAGTATGATTACTGTTATTTCATGACTGGCTTGAGGTTGAGATGAGCTTGTGGAGGCTGAAGCCCCACACACATTTCCTCCCTCACTTGCATTGCATGCATTTTACTGTTAAGCTGATGCTTTGTCTGTTTTGGTGTATCATTGACATGATCCCTTAGGACTCTCATTTCCTTTGATAAGGATTTGATGATAGACTTTTAGGTTGAAACCTATGCATGACAACATCTAGGAGTTCCCTGTTCAAACCTCGACCATAGGATGAATCCATGGCATGATAACGGTAGGACTTGATAGTCTCCCTCCTAGTTGGGTCTGTTCTCTTCTCATCTCAAAACAGTTTAAGATACAGTAATCATGAATGATTTCCTTCGTACGTTACGAGCCTTAAGCCATCTGAGGATGAATGATTAGTATGGTACCCTTTGGGTGACATGCGACGCATTCACTCTCAGGTTATAGTCTCTAGTGCAGTTGAAATTGCAAACACAATAAAAAAAACTTCTTTTAGGAGATAACCTGTAGTTTCCCGAACTACGTGAGCTCTGATCTCTCATACCTGTTGAGAGTATGTAGGCACAAGATGGCGAAGTCTTGGCGAGCTACCTTCCCCCATAACCCTTCGTAGGCCGAACTACGTTGACTCTGATTTCTCATTCTTTGATGAGAATACGTAGGCATAAAGTGCGACGCTTTGCCGAGTCATTTTTCTTTCCTTTTTCAGCCAGCCTTGATAGGTAGATAGAATAAAACCAACCCACCCAAGTAAACAAAAAGCGTGGATCCCGTCGAGTACGACGGACGTGAGGGGTGCTAATACCTTCCCCTTGCGTAACCGACTCCCGAACCCAGACAATGGTTGCGATGACCTTGTCTTACCCTTATTCGTCAGGTTTTTCCGATCGTTTCCTTTCCCGCTCTAAGGGATAAATAACGAAAGGTGGCGACTCTTCTGTCATGCCGACACCTTATTTTCGCGCAAGCGACAAGGAGCATTAAACATTGTGAAAAATTTCTTTTTTAGAGCAACACCTTTGTGAGAGACACACTACATATTCACCCAAAACCTTAAGGTGATAGGTGTGTGGGTTCTCCCACTTATAAATGGTCAAGTCTCCATATTCCTATCCAACGTGAGACTATTATCCACACTACTCACACTTGTTATACATAACATTCCCCCTCAAGTGTGAGTCTATCCACAATACTTCCACAATACTCCCCTTTAAGCGGAAGCTTTAACTGTGCAACTGCACTTTCTATTGTGTGTTTCTTGCTCACCATCCTTATACCGTCATTGACACTCTTCAAAGGGACACCTTCTAACCACCACCCGTGGGGAGTACTTTCGATACAAGCGAGTCGGTCCTTCACTCGAACCAAAGACTCTGATACCACTGTTAGGGGATATTTTCACTAGGGGGTATTGAACATTGTGAGAATTCCTTCTTTGAGCAACACCTTTGTAAGTGGCACACCACATATTCACCAAAAACCTTAAGGTGATAGGTGTATGGGTTCTCCTACTTATAAATGCTCAAGTCACCACATTCATATCCAATGTGAGACTATTATCCACACTACTCACACTTGTTATACTTAAAACTCCCCCTCAAGTGTGAGTCTATCCACAATTGTTCCAAAATGCTCCCCTTAAGCGGGAGCTTCAACTGTGCAACTCCACTTTCTATTATGTGTTTCTTACTCACCACCTTTGTACCGCCGTTGATACTCTTCAATGGGACACTTCCTAACCACTACTTGTGGAGAGTACTTTAGATACAAGTGAGCCGATGCTTCACTCGAACCAAAGGCTCATGATACCACTGTTGGGGGAGATTTTTTAACTAGGGAGCATTGAACATTGTGGGACTTTTCTTTTCTAGAGCAACACCTTTGTGAGAGACACACCACATATTCACAAAAAACCTTAAGGTGATAGGTGTGTGGACTCTTCCACTTATAAATGCCTAAGTCTCCATATTTCTATCCAATGTGAGACTATTATCCACACTACTCACACTTATTATATCTAACACTATGCACTATACTTAGATGACCACCAATAGTTTTATATATATGACAGGTAGTATCAAACTCCAAAGATAAATGCTAATAAACTTGTTGTCGAATTTTTATACTTGGCTTTGTTGAGATGAGTAGAAGATAAAAATATGAATTTTGGAAGAAAATAGGCATGTATCACCTCATTATGTTATGAGAGAGCAACCTATTTTACAATCTTCCACAAATTTGATTATTTTTCTATACTTTGGTTGTGAGAATTTTATATATGATTTTATTTACGTGTATATGAAAAATATGTAAACTTACAAATCAATATTGAGTTGTTGAAGAAAAAAAAGGGACAACCATGAAGATTGTTATAAAGAACAAAAGAGGTTTTGCCTATAAATTGAAGATCTAACAATGAGAAGATCATTAGTGTGCTCTACTATGATATTTTAGATGTTCGACTCTGATATTTTAGATGTCACTCAGTTACAATTCAATATAAAATTTTGAAAGACCACTCAAGTTATATTGTGTTGTAAGACAGTCATATAGCGTTTCAACAATAAATTTTAAAAAATCCATTGACTTATAAGTTATTATTATTGAAAATATAATATATACATATGGAATTTATGTTAAAAGATTCACTATTCAAAGACTTGACATATATGGTCTTTCATATGATTGGTGTCACTAAGGATGTCTTAGATTAGTGGAAATAACTCATTCTTTATGTTTTATACTAAAGTTTATGAGTTATTATTGTTATAATCAATTATGTATCGTTTGTGCAAATATTAAACTTGCAAACTTCAGTTTGATTTCAATAAAGACTTGACTTGGACCACATGGAAATAATCGTGATTCAGATATCACATTACATGAAATTTTCATGTCACTCATCCATACGATCAATGTCATCAAGTACATCGATGTAGTGGTCGTCGAGGTTATGTCACATTATACGTTAATGATGACATTTGCGATAGTCCCATTATTGATGTATGAGGTGGACCAGATTCTAAAGTTGAAATATAAAGATAAATATAATTCAGATGTGCGTCTAAAAAACTATGATATAATTATTAAGATATAATGCTCAAGAAAAAGATTATTGAAATATTTTATATTTAAATTTATATAATTATTATGTGGACATATATATTTATATTAGTTATTTATTAAATTAAGAATCTTAATTGATTAAATGATCAAATAAAGTTAAAAAGGTTAATCAAATTTCTAATTATTAAGTAATTAATTGATTAATTAGTTGGATATGAGTTTAAATATGACTAGATGTCAGGATGACCCATTTCGAAATAATGGGAACCCTAATTAACCATCACCATATATATAGGTTATGGTCTCCAATATACCGCACAATAAGCATATTATCTCTTCTCCACACCTGAAGAATGTTTAAGGAATTAGGAGTACCGGTTAAGGAAGATCTATAAATCAACATGTAATGTTATATTTATAAGTATCCCAAACAAGGGTGCCCTCGCCTAGGTGATGCCTCAACAAGGGAAAAAGGCTCACCCTTGGCTCTGATGACACGTGTAATATCGTTAGTGAAAGAAGATGGAGTCCACCTCTACCCCCTAAAAATTAGGTGGTTAATAACATCCCTTGATCATGAGGGAGAGGTTGCTGCCCCTAGGGGTTACCCAAATCCTAGCCTCAAAAGACCTCTATAAATACTTTTCCCCCATGGGGAAAAGGATAGATCTTAAGCCATAAAAATCATACATCAAATACGCTTATAACTAAGCACGTCATTCAATATAAGACCTTTCAACTCATGTGAGCAGGACCGTTAAACCACCATCGAATACTTGCAGACAAGGTTTCTCACTGCCGTAGATAAACCCTAACAACCATAGAGGATAATATACCTACAAAGGCCTCTGAGTGCCCTTGCCTTTTGCAGAGTAAAACACACAACCGTAGCTTTTGGCTAGTACAATGACACCCACTGTGGGGCTTGGTAAAAAAAACCTAGGCCAGATCCTCTTCACCATCATCCTATTCGTTATTACCCTTGACTCATACACCTAGCCATTTTTTGCCATGATTAACAGAAGATCTCCATCCCCTACACCAGAAGATAACAACGACAACGGTGATACCAACACATTAATGAAGATGTGTGTCGCCATGTACGAATTGTGGATCTATGTGCTTGCATGTATAAAGTTGAAAATACCGCTGAAGATCTATATGAAGTTTTGATGGTAATAGCTTTCAACCTTGATGGCGAGGTAACCAAAGAAACATTTCATGCCTCATAAAAAAAAGAGATTTAAGACCAAAGTGCTTATACAATTAGAAGCAATCTAGCAAAGAATCTTGAAGCCTCAAATAAAGTGTGAAAGCTCACCGGGTCATGTCTGCCTGTCTGTCTGTCTGAGTGAACCGAGTATTGTAAATGTAAGGAAGTAGCTTAGAAGTACTGAGAAAAATCTCTCTCTCTCTCTCTCTCTCTCTCTCTCTCTCTCTCTCTCACACACACACACACACACACACATACACACACACACACACACGCACACACACACACACCTAAAATTTATTTTCAAATGGTTTACCTTGAAAATTATTTTCTAAGCCAAGCCAAGTGATTAAAAAGTTATCTAAACCTTTTTCCAAAATATTATTAAACTAACCAATTGATTTGTAAGTTATTCCAATCGATTGGAAAAACTTTTTTGAACTAGCCAATCGATTGTAGCCTTAAGCAAAACGATTGAAAGAGTGCTAATCGATTAACCAAATGATAATGACAATACATTAATGACTTATAATGACCATATATCCAAACTTTCCTATTTGGGCCAACTAATCGATTAAAAATGAGCTAGATAATTGATTGGAGCTTTGTGCCAATCAATTGACCCATTAATCCGACCCACAAATTATTTCTTTTTATGGTTTTCCAACTACTATATAAGGGAGACACACCTCCTCTTGATTTCACACCACTTTCCAACATTTTACCATTTATTTTGAATTTATCTCTCTCTCTCTCTCTCTCTCTCTCTCTCTCCCCTCTCTCTCTCTCTCTCTCTCTCTCTCTCTCTCTCTCTCTCTCTCTCTCTCTCTCTCTATATATATATATATATATATATATATATATATATATATATATATATATATATATATATATATATATATATATATATATATATATATATATATATATATATATATATATATATATATATATATATATATATATATATATATATATATATATATATATATAATATTTCAAATATTTCTTATCACTTGATATTGCCTTCGTGCTTGTAAGTGAATCTTTGTTTGTGAGGAAGAAATTTTTGTAAGTGGTCGTGCTGGTCGTTTAAATACTTAACAGTGCCACAATCTTAAGAGATCGAGTTTGGTTTGCGAGATAAATCTGTCATAAAATCTCTGTGGGTTGTTTCATAAGATTTCCCACAAAAAGCTTTGTTTTTGTTATTGAGTTTAGCCAAAATTCTCTAGACGGTTCATTAGTTTAGCCTGGGGTAAAAGCTGCCATTGGTTAGGGATAAGCCTTTAAAAATATCAAGATCAGATTGTATTATAGTTTATAGGCATAACCTTCAAAAGCTCAAATTTTATAGTCAAACTCTTAAGAAGACCTCTTGCGGACATGACTAGGCCAACGTTCGACCAAACCTGTATAAATCTCCGGTGCAATCACTCTAAACCTATCCTTTTAATTTATGAAATTTACTTTTATTATTTTATTTCCGCTGCATTTCACTCAACACAATATACTAATACAATCTTAATCAAGAAAAGTATAAAATTAATCATGAACTTTAAATGCCAGAATTCACCCCCTCTTCTACTTGAAGTCACTTGTTCAACAAATGGAATCAAAGCTTAACTTCTGTTAAGGACTAATTGTCCCAGGAGAAAAAAATGACTTCAATATATTCCCTATACAAACCCCCATTCTTTAATTGAGAAAGAATATAGTTTGTGGAAAGAGAAAATGAAGTTTTCTATATAAGGGGTGAATCGTTGTATTTGGAAGATTGTGAATGAACATCCATTTGTTCCTACACAAAAATTTAATGGTGTTGTAGAAAACAGACCTAAAAAGGATTGGACCAAAGATGATAAAGAAAATGTGCAATGTAGTTTAAAGGAAAAAGTTGTCATCACTACCGCTCTCGGCTTGATGAGTTTTTACGAGTCTCTCACTGTGAAATTGCAAATGAAATATGGGACATCCTTCAAATTACCCATGAAGGAACTACTTATGTAAATAGTGCAAGGCTGGACACATTAACCTATGAGTTTGAACTCTTCAGAATGAAACATGAAGAAAGCATAGATCAAATGCAAATTGTCATACCCCAATTTTGCCCCTAGATCAGTAAACTGATTCATTCATCATGACATTTGCATCATCTACATATCATGACATACACTCATGTAAGCATACTTCCTAGGTATTTTGAAAATGATACCAATACAGATGATTAGAAAATCTTTAGGAGTCAGGTTCACGCAACCTTATTGTAGTATGCTTTCAAGATAAACCTTGCTTCAATTGGATCATTTGAATGTTGTAACGTGGTCTGGTTTATAATTTTGAAACAAAGGGATATAAGGCTCAAAATTTGATTTTAACCCAACCCATTCTCCTTGATAATCTCTAGTTCCATGTTCAGTTAATTCGACACATGCTTTCAACTTCCAAGAAAATTTTGAAGGCAGAAATGTGATGGTTTGAGAACCAATGAGGTTTTTTCATTGCTCGAGGTGGCAGTCATCTTGTGTTGATTTTTTGATGGATGTTGGTGACCCTTTGAGTTTTGATAGGGTGGTCACTTGATTTTGTTTTTTGTTTTGCATAGGATTTACACGACCTCTTTTGCTTTTTTTCCTTTGATCCCTAATTTTTTCCTAGATCACTTCTTTGAAGCTTCCGATCCACCAGGATGCCCTATTTTTGCCTAAGTCACCTTTTAGGATGTTCGACTTAGTGGGCTCTATTTTGTTTCTCTTTTGTTTGGAACAATTTTTTATTTTGGTTTGATTTCGACAAGGGTTATGACTGTCATGTTATTGGTTATTAAGGAACAACCCCTATAACCTTTGGGTTTTCATGATTTCTTTGACGCTTATTGATGTATGTAAATAAGAGCATGTGGTTGAACCTCTTATTGGGAGGTATACATATGGACTGGTTCTCTTGAAATTTAAATGCACTATCAAATTAACTGGATATTACCCTGACCTAGGTTATGATTAAAGGGTTTAGTCATATAGGAAGAAACACCAACTTCTAGGCTCAAAGGGGTTGACTAGGGATTAACTCCTTATATCTTCACTATTTGGAAGTTGAAACAATGCCTTACATCATTAGCAAAGTTTTATTCAAAAGCATATCGTCGGCAATTTTGGGTATTTCGTTTTCATCATTCTCCCTCAAATCTTTGCTTAAACAAAAAGTTGATAAAGAAAATACGATGGAGAAGTATTGATATTGTTTTTTGCTTTTATGAAAAAGGAAAGAAAAAGCGAGTGAACATGATATAATTGATTCAAAAGATGCAATGCTCATTTCATTAAGATTACTATTCAAGGATAACAATTTCAAAGGCAAAATGTCACTTTTACAAACAAAGAAATTGCACAATTAAATGATAAAAGGGCCTAGTGACTATCAACAACAAGGATGAGCTTTCCCGTTTGATCCGCTGACTTTAGGAGTGTCTTGGAACTCATCAGGTCATGGGATTGTTAACCACATTTGGACCAACACCCTTGAATGTCAGCAACATGTTGACAATCATGTCCTGAACTTTTTCTTTAAGAACTTTACAATCCTCTATGGAGTGTCCTACTACTCCACTATGAAAGTCGCATTTGACATCTGGGTTGTACCCGGAATGAACAAAAATTTCATAGGTTGAGTTGGCCTAGGAACTACCAGTGAATTCTAAACCAGAAGATGCCACAATTGAGTGTATGTTATCGAAATCAGTTCAATACAACGACTCTCCTTCTATAAGTTTCTCGGAGGTATGTACTGATTCTGTTGCTAATTTTGATATTGATACTAGGGATTAACAAGTGTTGACTGGGGTTGGTGAACATGTGTTGTTTTTGCATAGCAGGGTCTTTCGACTTCTACCATAACAACATTGGTTTCCCTTTCTTTCTTCTCTGGAAGTTCCCCGAGAAATTTCTCACTCCACTCGATGCCCCATCGACATCAGGAATCTTTCCATTTTTTAGCCCTTACCCAATTATTTCTCTAATAGTTACCAGGCCAGAGAATCCAGATGATGTAATGCCAATGATTTTTTCAAAGAAAGAATGCTGTAAAGTATCCATAAACAAATCAACAAGCTCTCGTGCAACTAGAAGTGGCTCAACTTGAGCAGCTAGCTCTATCCAGCATTGAGTATACTCCTTAAAAGATTCTCTATCTTTCTTGGTCATGTTCTGAAGTTGTCTCCTGTCTGGAGCCATATCTGCATTACACTTATACTGCTTCATAAAGGCCTCTCTAGGTCCCTTCATGATTGGATATGACCTTTCTCTAGATTCTTGTACCATTTGAGATATACCACAGTCAAGCTATCTTAGGAACAATGTATCATTACCTTGTCATTGCGAGAGTGTGATGCCATTTTTTTGCAATACATTAACAAGTGACCCTTTGGGTAACTAAACCCTTTATATTTTTCAAAGTCTTGGATTTTGAATTTCGAGGAAGGGTTACGTCAGGGGCCAAACATATATCTATAACATCAAGACCAAATATGTTATGCCCTTATACACCTTTCAATATCTTTTCCAAATTCTGATATTTCCTTTCGGCTTCATTGTTATCGACTATCACCTCATAATGGGTATCTTGGGGACCAATAGCGTGGGATGCAAGATGAGGATCTCCAAAGGGACTTTGGTGTGTTGAAAATCCAGTGAAATGCACTTCAGTAACTATAGAGACCGGTAAGGGATGCTTAACAGATGACACTTCATTGGTGGAATTTGCAAATGGAGGAGTATGGCACCGAGGTAAACCATAAACTAGAAACAGAACGATCACTCCTTGTACTAGTTGAAGTCCTGCAGGGAAACCTGATGGAGTGCCATCATGAGTATGGAAATTCTACTATGGATGATCTTCTTTGTTCATTAGCGCATGCAGAGTCTCTATGATTTTACCCATTGTGCTTTTGAGCAAGTCAATCTCTTCTCTCATAATTCTTGACCCCTTTCTAAGTTCTCCATCCTTATTTTCAAATTAGCGTGAGTTCCATAGGAATGTCGGGGAAACAACCTGCCTTGCTAGATTTATGAGGATGGAAAGAACAAAATGAGCTTCTTGATTTAGAAAAATGGTTATGTATGCTGATGCATTTTTTATGAAATGTAATGTCATGCTATGCATGGATGCAGAAAGGTATGACATTGTTTCAAACAAACCGCATATAGTTTCTCAAGATTTATTTCCACACTTTGATCAATGTGGCTCTAGGGTTGTAGGTTCCTAGAGTCATGGACCCTCCTTGAGAATATTGCCGATGTGACGAAGATTCGTTGGAAAATAATACCTTAGGAAGATCTCTTCTAGGTGAGATATTCGTATCACCCCTAATGAGGAATATACCTCGCGGGCCAATACTACACAACCATCGACTCCAAGGTTCTATAAAAGGTCCATAGAGTCATCGATCCTACTTGAAAATATTATCTTCGTGATGAAGACTCGTCAGACAATAATACCTCCAAGAGAATCTACTCTAGGCGGGGTCCTTGTATTATCCCTAACGAGGAATACACCTTGCTTGCCAACACTACACAACTACCATATTAATCATATGGTTTTCCTCAAACTCAGGTATAGAGTCTATCTCACAAAGTGCCAATAATCAAAGATTCTCATAGTACCATATAAACAGGAAGCAAACAACACATAATAAAATAAATCAAATAGAAGAAAACAATTAAACAAATTTAACATTTTAATCGCAGGAGCATAAGCCCCCAACAGAGTCGCCAACTATCGTATCTCAAAAAATACTCCTTCACGAGGCGTTCGCGCGCTCGCTTACATGATTGAATATAGTCTCCATCGAACTTTATTTATTCCAAATAAGGAAAGAAAAAATATCGATAAAACCCTTAAAAGAAAAGAGAAAATAATCTTCGCAATCAAATTTGGGTTCAGGAGTCGATTACGCAAAGGGAAGGTATTAACAATACATATCTTTCAATGGGAAATTTTTAGTTAAATCTGCGGTTAGAATGTTCGCGCATGTTATTTCTTTCTTCGAGTGACAAAATATTCAAAAGG
Organism: Lathyrus sativus; assembly: GCA_963859935.3. Lineage (NCBI taxonomy): Eukaryota > Viridiplantae > Streptophyta > Magnoliopsida > Fabales > Fabaceae > Lathyrus > Lathyrus sativus. Next base: position 450,903,893 of record OZ012738.1, on the reverse strand, counting down.
GAAATAAAAGGGGTCGCAAAAAATGTTTTTTATTAGAGTGCTTTACATGATTGCAGGTCTTGCTCCTACGTATCCTCAGGTACAATGAGGAATGCGTAGTTCTGCATTCAAAGAAATTTGTTTGTTGGTTGATTTTAATTTCGAAAATGAGTTTAGTTGCGCTTGGGAAGAAAAAGACTCAATGATTGAAAAGGGTTTGTGCTTGGGCGATGAAAGTTGTTTTATAAACGACTCGCACTTGGGCGGAGCATGATTTTGGATTAGTTTGAAAAAAGGACTTGATATTGATCAAGTGTTTTATATTTTTCAATTGAAAGTGGTTAGATGTGTTGAGATATTTTTTTTAGTGGATGATGATTGCTAGAATGGTCGAGTTAGGCAACTCGCATCCAAACAAGTGGGGAAAAGAATAGTAGACACCAAACCATTTCTTTTTTTATTGCAAAAGGATTAAATATCATTATGATGTTTTGAATAGACGACAAATACTCAAATGGTTGAGTTACGCAACTCGTATTCAAGTATTCAGGGAAAAGAATAGTAGGCACTAGACTATTTCCTTTTTCGTCCAAGTTATTATGAAAATAAGGTCGCTTAAGATTTGATTACGAAAGTGGTCTTAGATGAATTGGGTTGATGGTTTTTAATGGATGACGATTGTTCGGATGGTCAAATTAATCATATCCAAACAATTGAGGAAAAGAATAGTAGACACTAGACCATTTCATTTTTCATCCGTTCTAAAAAGATATTTAAAAATGACTAGATGTTTTAATTGAATTTAAAAAAATGCACCCGATAAAAAAATTGAGGTTTGATTCACGTTGATTCGAAGATGATCGAAACAAAACAAGTTTTGAAAATTACCGCTTGACTTTGATTCAAGGGTTTTATTCACATTGCAAAACAAAATAAAAAATATGGTTTGATAATGATGAAGTGGTGAGATATTTTGAAAATAAACTCGATGTTAATCAAGTATTTAATTTGATTTTTGAAAGGTTGATTTTATGTGGTCAAGTTATTTAATTAATTAATTAACTAAACTAATCAATTAGAATGAAATTACATAATTAATCAAGCTAATTAAAAATCAATTAACCAAATTAATCAATTATAATAAAATTAATTAATAAATCACTAATTAAAAATTAATTAACAAAATTAATCAATTAAAATAAAATTAATAAATTAATCAAATTAATAAAAAAAATTGATTAACAAAATTAATCAATTAAAATAAATTTAATTAAATAAAAAAATCAATTAATAAAATTAATTAATTAAAATAAATTTTATCAAAATTGATTAAAAAAATATATAAAAAAAAGAAATAAAGGTATAATTATAAAGTAATAAAAAAAAAATATGGTGGAGCGGGGCCTCCATGTACACCTTTTTTCATATTTGACAAATGCAGGCACACATGAACATGAAGTAAAGACGCAAATACAAGGTACAGTAACATATTGTAAAACAATTTGAATACACTAATAATCTATGTAATTATTTCAAAATTTCACGAAATTGCACAAATAAATAATTGAAATTCATCTAGTCGATCTCACGAATACAATGACTTATTAAAAAATTAATGGTCAGCGATTAAATTTTTTGAAAATTAGTCGTTTATAGTGAGATGCATAAGAACACTGATTTTTCAAAAATTCACATTTCAAACTATTTTACACAAATGATTAAAGGATATGAAATATACTAAGTGCATCAACAAGTTTATATCAAGAAATTAAGTAAAAATCAAGAATCGAAGCTTACTCATGCGAAAAGCGTCAAGAATGCGAAAAACACCGATGAGTTTTTCGACGAAAAACCCGGATTCTGGAGAAGCTCTGACGAAGCTCCAAACAGGTACTAATCAATGTGATATGAATCACTCTTCAATCCTCTCCTTCTCCTCTTTCAAATTCTTCAATTACTATCTATTTTTGAGCAAAAGTCAAGTAATGAATATGTTATCCTTTTTACTCTCTTTTTTTCCTCTTTTTTGTGTGGTGATATGGTGTTGTTTAAATAGGTTAAGATGAATGTGAATGAATTCAAATGGGAGGGTGAGTTTTGGAGGGAGTTATAATGTGAAAAATAAAAATGAAGAATGATTAAGATTTCACCAATTAGTTATCCATGTGAAAAAGTGTTTAATCAAGGGTTATGATTGTATATAAGTGTGTTTGTAGGTTTTCTTTTTTTGAAATTTTGATTGGTGGAAAGTGACATGAGAGGACAGGGATCCAAGTGAATGGATTGTGATAATTGTGAGTCATTGATTAATTGAGTCTAATGGCTAAGAGAGTTAGCACATATTAGAGCTTCTAAAATTTGACTAATTCCACAATTACCTTGGATATTTTGGGATAAAAATGAATTTAAAAGAATAAAATGCAAAAAAAATAAAAATATTTTTTAACAAAGAAAATAAAATTCAAGTAATTATTTATTTGAATCTATTTATTTTTTCTTGATATTTTGGCAAAAGAGAAAAAATAAAAGGGATTAAAATGAATAAAAACCGGGCATGAAAATACACGAAAAAGTAAAATGAACGCATTAAAATAATATACACAAAATAAATTTCCGTAAGATAGACAGATAAAGATCAAATTTTGCAGTAAAAAGTGTCTGGTTGAAAAACCTCAGACTGGTCAAAATGCGACTGCTCGAAGGCGTGAAAAATAAACCGAGCACACCAGCTCAAACTATGGGTAACATAGATCAATAAAAGAGACAATTTTAGGGAAAAACCTAAAACAACTGTTCATTAATTTCGCGTGCGGTTAAGAAATCAATTCAATCGGTCTGTCTGTAAAACCAAAATTTTGTTCAAAGCAAAACAAAGTAAAATTAGGTACTTGAAAGTTTAAAATATATGGACAAAATTGGGGTAAGACACCTCCTCCTGCACCGTAGTTGGTATAATTTTGTTGTATAATTAGCCATTTGAAAGATATGTATTGTTTCAGTACTTTTTCAAGACGTAATGTACTCCTGAATTGAGAGATTAAATGATCCAAGGTTCTCAATATCAAATGCATGACTAAAATTTGCTTCGATATCTCAAATTAGACACCCAATATCATATACACATTTGTATTTGTTGAACAATCCATGTGTGCTAGAGACACACTTGATCGTTATGATCAAACATTTTGAACTAGAGACCCGTTTGATCATTATGATCAGACACTTTGTACCTAAGGCACACTTAAATATATTGACAAGATACTTCGTACTAGAGACAAAGTAAAATACTACTATAAAAAACTTCTTTTACCTCAGTTGAAAAAGGGGTTTTACCTTGTTTTTATAAGCGAGGTAATGAAATGCATCATTAAAACTTGTCACTTTTTCCCTCAGTTAAACTTCCACCGAGGAGAAAATTGTACTAGTCATGGGTTAGATCCCATGCAATACCAATTTCCTATTTTCTTAAGAACACGCTACTTTTCCTCTCGATGATAAAAATACCCCAGATGATATATATATATATATATATATATATATATATATATATATATATATATATATATATATATATATATATATATATATATATATATATATATATATATATATATATATATATATATATATATATGATAAAAAAATTTAAAGCTTGTTTATCATCATCTTTGTGAATCTTGATGAAGAGCAAACGCCAAAATTTAGTGCATATCTCTCTATTTTGTAATATATTCTCAATGTCTTTTTACGTATTTGTTTCTGATATAAAATTAATAAAAGTTAGCTAAGGAAAATAATTTATCATGTAACAAGATAAGAGATTATGTAAAGAATATAAACTTTGAACAAATACTATTTTTTACTCTTGCAATCCATCACAAAGGCTATTTCCACTCTCATTTAAGTTTCACTTTTTTCAATCCTAATATTTTCATTATCAATGTTTGTGATTCACAGCATAGCATCCAAGATATATAGTGTGTCACTCGAGTTCTAAATAGTTGTCATGAGAGTTTCACGCGGATCACTAATGTTTCTTGTAGATTAATATGTTAGTAGTGTCCAGGGCGGGCCCAACACATTTTGAGGCCTAAGACGTGTAAAGAATTTTAATTTTTATCATTTATTTTAATTGTGAGTATATAATATTTAGTTTGTATTTTAATCTTTTTCATTCATTTTATTTTATATATGATTTTTATCATTTATTTTAATTTTCTAAAAATAATTTTAGAATTTATTTTAATCAAATTTTAAGAAAAACTATAAAGTTTGACTGATTTCATGAAACCATGTATTTAAAAATAGTAAATTATTAAGTACTTGAGAGAAATTACTTAAAAATGGCAAAATATGCAAAATTTAGGGTCACCAGGATTGAGCCCTGGTAGAAAAGCTTGCTAGACAGTGCAATCCACTGCTCAGACACTGAGTTTTATTCAATACATTTTTGAAACATTGTTTAATTATATAATTTTAAGGCCTATTTTTTTAAACATTCGAGGCCTATTTTAAAGGCCTAAAAAACGAGGCTTAAGGCGATGACCTCACTTGCCTTGGGCTTGAGCCGACTCTGGTAGTGTCTTGAGCATTGATATCCAATAAATGGACAACATATATTTGCTTATAAACAAAACTGTGACACTTTTTGCCTTAGTTATTTCTGAACAACCGTGATAATAGATTGTTTCTTTTTAAAATAAAAAATAAAATAAAATAATGACATTTCAAATCTTTTTTCAGCCCACCCGAGGGAATAGATCTTACTTCTATTGCATACCTAGAAAAAAAATGGTGAACTATAAGGTATATCACTTAAAGATTTTTACTATTCACCATTTTCTTTTTGGGTTACAATATCTTTAAGCATGATTAGAAATAGATTTCTCAATGTTGTTAGTCAAGAAAATAATTAAACCATTAAATTTTTGCCTTGGATGACAACATTGAGAAATTATTTTCAAATATTAAAATGGATTGCAAAAGGTGGAATAAACAAAAATAACGCCATACTGTGAGATAAACTGCAAGGGCAAAAAAATATTTTGTTCAAAGTTATAAAACTATTTTTTTTAATAAATGAATGTAACAATAACAACAACAGCAACAACAACAACAACACACAACCTTAAAATATTTCCTAAGTATTTAAGAAATCTTAAATATTTTTATGTCTTGCAATCCATATAAGATAATGATATTTATGAGTTTGAGTGACAATAGATGTGTTAGGTTAGGAAAAAACTTAATGAACTGATGTTTTTATAAAAAATAATGAGTAATACTTTCTCTCGATTGTTATGATAAACGAAGTAATAGATGACTTAATATATAAATAATATAAAAAATATACTATTAAAAAAGAAATAAAACATAAACAATAGTTGTTAAAATTCAAAGTGTATCTTTTAGTTATTTTACCGTTCGATTATTTATTCTAACTAAGAGAATAGATTGTAATCTTTTAACTAAAAAGGCTTAAATGCACTTTTGGTCCCTATTAATTAGTGAGTTTTTGAGTTTAGTCCCTGTAATTTATTTTTTTGGTCTGAGTCCATATATCTCACTTTTTGCGTGCGTTTTAGTCATAAAGGCAAAATCCGCAGGAAAATCTGAAAGAAAATCTGCAGGGAACTTGCAGATTTTGCCTTTAGGGGCTAAACCACATGCAAAAAGTGAGATATGAGGACTCAGACAAAAAACATTACAGGGATCAAACTCAAAAACTCGCTAACTTGCAGAGACCAACAAACTATTTAAGCCATTAAAAAATATGATCCCTCCAAGATTTGTAATTCGGTTATTTATTGAATTAAGGTGAAAAAGTTATAATAAAATATGTTATATGTACCGGTGAAACAAGGATAATCAGAGACATGATTCAATTAAATTATCAAAGTTATTTGAGAGTGAAAAGGGAAGACATCATGACTGCTCTGCTAGGGCAAAGTAGTGATTCTCTTTCTCCTAATAAGGACAAAGATGATCTCAAAGCCAAAAATACAAAAAAGTGAAAGAAGTTGGAGGGAGAGAAGTCATAGGAGAAACTGGATCCGAGTACTACGAGAATGTGGCGACTGGACAACAAACAATATCCTACAAAGTAATGGTGGTAGGAAGAAATGATCGCATGGATATGGACAAGGAAGATGCTGATGAAGAGGAAGATATGGTGATGAAAATTCTAGACCTGGAAAACTTGAAGATAGAGGAACATTTAGAAGGGAAATATAAATTCCCAAAGTTTATATTTTTTGAACATGAGGAGAGGAGACTTCATCGACCATGGAAGAGAGGTGTGTTCGTAAAACTACCGGGAAGAAGAATCGAATATAAAGCTTTGGAAATAAGATTGAAACAAATATGGGTTAAGCATGTTGCTGGACTTGTGATGCATGTTTGTATTCGCTTTCAATTTCGTTTGTCGCATGATCGTTTAATTGCTTGAATTGATATGCAAAGCATGTTGTTCTTGTTGATTATTAATGGTGCAATATTGTTGAACATTTGTATTTGATTGTTGATGCATGCCCATCCTTGCATGATACTTGTTCATGATTGATGCTTGCTCATGTTGATTGCATTAAAACATGCTTGCTGCCCTGCTTTTTACAATTGTTGTATTATGAATTTACATGTTGTCTATGTTTTGTTTGCTTGCTGCCTGCCTTTTACAGCTACTTTTGTGCTGAAATTAGTAGCTGTTAAATGTTGTTGCGCTGCCTTGTTGGATTTTACTGCTGATTTGTGCAGGAGGCGTTGTTGTAGTTGCTGTTTTTGCCTTGTTTTCTTGTTTTTGCTTTGCTTTTGCATGCTCCCTTAGGATTCCTAGTCCAACTTAATTTCCGATTAAAGTTTGGATTAGGATAGACATTAGGAGTGTAATCCATGCATGATAACAAGTAGGTTAGTCCCTTTTAACCTCAACCTTAGGTCCATCTTTTGCATACTAATATTAGGATAGAATTTCCTTTCGCATCCCGACCTAAGGGCACTTTACATGACAATGTTAGGACCGAGTTTCCCTTAGACCTTCCGTGCGTCTTTCTCTCTTCTCATCTCAAAACATTTCAAAATACTTAATAAAGACAATGAACGTTGTGCATCACGAGCCTTAAGCATATGGGAAATGATGAGTGGGGGGTTTCTCCTCACTTGTCTAGGGTGTTTAGTGTACTCCCCGTGGGCGATATGCGAAGCATTCGCTCCTATATCATAGTCGTTAGTGCAACATGAATCACAAAGCAAACTAATTCACTTCACTAGAACTCACAAACAAAATTCAAACCTTTTTATCCTTTGGGATTTGTTGTTTCAAACTCATTTTTAGAAAGAGTACGTTATTTTTTTGTTCTATCGCAAACAGGCATTGACCCTAACTGTTAGAATGGGAACTTAACGTCGCTCATAAAAAATACTTAACTGACCTGTGCTTTCGTTTAGCCAAACTATGTTTGCGCTGATTTCTCATACTATATGAGGATACGTAGGCAAAAAACAACAATGTCTTGGCGAGCAACCTTCCCCCATCACCCGTGGTTTTCCAAACTACATTGACTCTGACTTTCCCATTGCACGAGGGAATACGTAGCCGTAGGGCAGCGATGTCCTATCAAGTCTCTTTTTTTTCTTCATTCCGTTTCCGTTTAGTAGTAGCCTTTAGATAACACACCCTTTGATTAGACAACAAGTGTGGATCCCATTAAGTACAATGGACGTGAGGGGTGCTCATACCTTCCCCTTGCGTAACCAACTTCTGAACCCAAGATTTGGTTGTGATGACCTTGTCTCTTCACGTCCTTCAGGTTATCTTCGATCGTTTCCTTTCCCTGCTTTGAAATAAGTAACGTTCGCTGATGACTCTTCTGTTTATTTTCGCCGATTTTTTCGCAGTTGCGACAGTTGGCGACTCTACTGGAGACTCTGGTTCCCTATGAGAGTCAATCCTAGCGCTTGTCTATTTTGTGTCTTTGGGTGTTTACTTTTGTGCAGTTATTTGCTTTTTATGTACATTATCTATTGCATATTGTTGCATTTGCATTTTATTGTTGCATATTATATTATGTTTCTGTTGCTGTGTTGTTGGGTGGGTTGTTCCATGAGAGGTAAGCCCAATACCCAGGCTTGAGTATACACACAGGATTAGTGTACAGAGTAGTGTGGACTTATGTGTCATTTAGTCACACAAGAGTTCGCACGAAATTCACGTCTAGACGAGGTTTTCTTTGGAGATACCCTATCGTGTGCATTTAGGGCACTTGAGGGGGTGTTGAATTAGAAAGCTAACGACTCTGGAGACTGTTCATTGGGAAGTCAGTTGAGACCTTCTTGATTGACCATGATGCCAAACCAAAAATGGTAAATGTATCATCGTTTCTCGACCTGAGAGTCCGTGATACTGAGGACCTTCATAGGATGTCGTACCGTCCAAGAATAGAACCCACATGTGAGAGAGATGGGTTTTGCAGGAAACTTTGACCTTCAACCAACCCAATTTTATGGTTTTCTTATCAGAGAGGACCTTTGATCGTGGGTATTCCAATTTTTTATCACCTCGGTATTCTGGTTTTCTGGGTTTTCTTATCAGAGCAAAATTCTGGTTATATTCAGTCAACAACACATCAATAATCTTGAGCCTTGGATACCTTGATTCCGTGTTTGCATCTGCATAATCATTCTACATCTTAACATTGCATTTTTATGTGTTTTCCAGGTTCTTGTCTCTCCTTTGATTCTGGTTATCTGGTTGTGGTTTTCTGTAGAGATGGAGGCTGAGAAAAGAAAGGTCACTTTATATAAGTTTCCGTCACCAGATTTGGGACCTTTATCTGGCCTGATTGCCATGGTTGATCCTGGAGTTCTTGAAACCTTCAGAAGAGATTATGGGAGAATTTTGAGTCTTATCCGTAAGGTCATAAGCTATGAGCAGGGAGCCATTCTCACTCTATAACAGTTTTATGATCCTCCGCTACGATGTTTCACTTTCCCAGATTATGTGTTGGTTCCGACTTTAAAGGAGTATGCTTTTACCTTAGGAGTGCAAGTCCAAGATGAAGTTCCATTCTTTCATTCAGAAGAAGAACCCGATCTCGAGAAGTTTTTCGCAGCTCTTTATTTGAGCGCATCCGAGTTGGTTGATCATGTCGTCAGTAGAAATGGAGTTTCTGGCTTTATTTTATCTTTCTTGGTGGATAAAGCCCATAAATATGCCAATGAGGGTTGTTGGGTGGTCTTTAGTGCTATTTTGGCTCTGTGTGTTTATGGCATTGTGCTTTTTCCCAATATACCGAACTTCGTTGGTATGGACGCCTTTTGTATCTTTGTTTCTAAGAATCCTATACCTACTTTCCTAGGAGACTTATACCATTCAGTACATTACAAGAACGAGAGGAGAAAGGGAAAGAGTGTTTCTTGTTGTACACCACTCCTCCATAAGAGGGAATAATGACTGTAGAGCCTATGATCCATACGTAGAATGAATTCATAAGAGGGTTCAGGAGATACTATTGCCTTTCTCTATTGAGGAACCTTTGTATCCTTTGTTGATTAAGCATCCTACAATGATTGATATCATGAGATTCAACAAGCTTTGGGCAGAGAATGAAGAATTGAAAAAGGAAATCAGTCAGTTGAAGCATGACAAGAATGAGGCTGCCCACTTGGATAAAGTGAAGAAAGAAGTATTAACCAAGCTGGAGAAGGAGTTATCTAAGGAGATCAGGGTGCGAGAGCAGATTGGTCAGGATCTGAAGAGTATTGGTAGCATTTTGAAACATAGAAAGAAGGATTTAGACAGAGCGTATCTGAAGATATCCAAATTCAATGAGAAATGAAGTGCTACGGTAACTGCTAACAAGAACAGGGAAGACCAACTTCATAATCAGATTGATAAGTTGAAGGCACAACTCAAGGTCAAAGAAAGAGAGGTGATGGTAGAATCATCCCATAGATGCACAAGTGAGCAAAAACTCCATGAGACTCTATCAACGCTTGAAGTGCTCAAGATCCAGGTAGATTTGAAGAAACTTAGGTTGGAAGATGCCTTTGGTGAAGATGCTTGGGAAGAGTCTTATTATTGTCTCAGAGATGTTATACACAGAAGGGACACCCTCATTAGAGAATTGGTTGCCAGACCAGATCATCCAGACATAAAGACGATACTCAAGGAGGCTTAGACCTGGGGCAAAGAGCATGTTAGTTAGGGAGGATCATCTTCTGATGTGTCATAGTAGTTTCTCTTCTTTTGTATCTTGATCATCACCAGATCTGTTGGATGGGATCACTACCTTTTTGTATTCGGATCTTTCTCATTTGTTGATGTGTATTGACACAACTTTACTTGATCTATGAGAAGATTTTTATGGTATTCTTATCCATCTCTACTGTTCATGTATATTGAAACCGGAACCAAGGGGGAGATCTGCTTGTAAATACATAGACATGTTTGTATTTTACATTTTGCATTTTCATTTGCATCGTAGGTGTCTGCAGTAGCCTTTTGTTCTTATCTCTACTTGGTTTTCTTCAACAGTAACAGGATTGAGGAGTTCAATTTCCATAGATACTCAACTCGAGGGAATCAGCAAAGGATTATGGATCAGGTTCAGGCTGAATTGCAGGAAGTCAGGGCTCGTATGGCCCAATTTATGGAGCTAATGCAGAATGTGGCTAACAGACAGGAATAATTAAGGACTCTGGTCCAACCTCTGATAGCAAGGGTTGATGAAGAGGGTGTTTTGCATAGAGGAGCTGGTTTTATTCTTCCACCTGTTGGAGGCACTGTTCCATAAGGCAATAATATTCCTACTGTTGTCATACCTCCGGGCGGAGGTGTTGTTAGTGAAAATGGTAATGTTGCTGGTGGAAGTGTGTATGCAGTACACGGGGCTGCTGGCCCTCAATGGGAGGATCACCAGGATGATGTCTTTTTTATGAGAGATATGAAGGATGGTTTTGCAATCTAAAGCTGACAAAAGGTTTAAGCAAATTAAGGAAAAGATGAAGGCCTATGAGAGTCAAAATTCTTTGGGTCTCGATATGTCAGATATTGGTCTAGTGCTCGGGGTCAGAATTCCCCTAAAGTTCAAGGTGCCAGTTTTGACAAGTACAAAGGGAAGACTTGTCCTTGAGTGCATATCCAGGCATACTTTAGAAAAATGTCTGCATTCTCTGACGGCGAGAAGTTGTTAATGCATTTTTCCAAGACAGTCTGGCAGGAGCGTCTTTGGAATGGTATATGGGGCTTGAGAGAACCCATGTCAGAAGCTGGAGAGAATTGGCAGAGGCCTTTGTTCTCCATTATCAGTACAATAGTGATATGACACCAAACAGGGTGTAATTACAGAGTTTATCACAGAAAAACAACGAGAGCTTCAAAGAATACGCTTAGAGGTGGCAGGAATTAGCAGCAAGAGTGCAACCTCCCATGGTGGAGAGAGAACTGTTTGACATGTTTATGGCTACATTGTTTGGACGAGCATTAGCATGAGCATAAGCACACTCATTGCACTTTCATACGCATTGACATACGCATCATCATTTGCAGGTTTGCTATCTTCGTTGTCTTTTGTCGTTACTTTAGCCGTGGTTACCGCCAAATAACTGGGTTTGTCCGTTCTCTCCAAGTAGATCGTCAACCTTAGGCATAAAAACCCCTACTATTTCAGTTTCCCCACAGACCTCGTGGATGATGGTTATTTCAGTTATCTTTTCCGTGCCTGGATAAGGTAATCCCCATTTGAGTTCATTCCCTCAATGGAGTCTTGTTTGACAGTTTCTTTCTAGCTCAATTCTAGATTGAACTTCGGTCCCCGTCGGTCGCCGAACCTACATGGACGTGCATTTATTTTGCACTATCTTTCAAGAAGAGCCTTTTACAACTACATTTGTAGACAAGCGATAGTTCTCGCCCGAGAAGCTTATCATTATATCCGAAAAGCGATAGTTCTCGCCCGAGAAGCTTATCATTATATCCGACAAGCGACAGTTCTCGCCCGAGAAGCTTATCATTATATCCAACAAGCGACAGTTCTCGCCCAAGAAGCTTATCACTACATCTTACAACACCAATAAGCGGTAGTTCTCATCCGAGAAGCTTATCATTGCTACCCTTGAAAATAAGCGGCAGTTCTCGCCTGAGAAGCTTATTCCTATCTTCATTATGACTCGCAACAAGTGGCTATCTCCCTCGAGAAGCTTGTTTCCATTGCCCTAAACCTTAAGACGTTGAGTCGCTGTACTCATGCTTAGGCGTCCCACCGTGGACATATCCTTACCTTTCCCTAAACCTTAAGACGTTGAGTCGCCGTACTCATGCTTAGGCGTCCCGCCGTGGACATATCCTTACCTTTTCCTAAACCTTAAGACATCGAGTCATCGTACCCATGCTTAGGCATCTCGCCGTGGATAATTTTACCCTTTTCAAATAAAAGAAGAAGCTGAGACCCGTTCATGGCATACAAACCTTGGAGGCGTGGGGAGGTTTATTAACCCTTTCTAAATGAATCATTTAGTTAAAGAAGAAGTTGAATCATATCTTGATCATGGAAGCTTATCTTTTTATCCTAGAGTGCCAACCAGTCATGCATGAACCTGTTGAGAAACTACTTTGGATACTTTCCCCAGTGGAGGCCATCTTGTCGGTGTCATCTCCATCAAGGATATCCATTGTTTTATCCTAGAGTGTCAACCGGTCATGCCTGAACCTGTTGAGCAGCTACTCTTGGTTATTTTACCCAGTGGAAGTCGTCTCGCCGATGCCATCTCCATTGAGGATCTCTTCTTGCCTTTCTTTCTAAAGTGACAACTGGTCATGCTTGAACTTGTTGGTCCATCGCTTTATATTTCCCCAGTTTCGTGTTGTTCTCCAGTGCGTTGTCTTCCCCAGTGTGTGTTTCCTCGTTGCATCTGTCCCCTGTGTCGTTGTTTTGTCTATATCCTTGCATTTATCATTTCCATCATACGCATCATATTAGATTCATGGCATCATCAACATTGTCGATTTATCCATAGCATTGCATATCACTGCATCTAAGGGCAAAGTTTTCGGTTATCTGTATTTAAATTTCTTTCACCATGATTTCTTGAGCCTTCATTGCTCAAATCATCCGGTGAAGTTATTTATATAGGGGAAACTGTCATACCCCAAATTTGACCCTTAGATCATTGATCATTTTGCATGTCATTTTGTTCCGTTTTAACTAACCACTAAACGGTTTGCTCAGTTTGTCGTTTTGCAGGTGTGCGGAAAAAGCCGAAAAATATTACTGTATGCCTTTAACGCATGAAGTGAAGATGTATCGTTAGTCCGCTGACGATTACAGAGCCAGATCATTGTCAGAGGGTCCTCAAGCAATTAGGGTTTTCTATCCCCGAATTATGTGACATTTGGTCCGGGAGTTGGTGGAAATTCCCTCGGTACAGTTCCTCCAGAGTCAAAAATTGGACTGCTAGCCGTCATATGAAATGTGGGTTATTAATTGATTTGATTTGTTTGATATGAGGTTGTTAAAATATGAATGGATTTGGATTTGAACCGGTGCGAGAATGGTTTCAAATAAGCCGTCTAAACAGGTTCGAGCACGCGGTCATTTTCTTGCTATGCTGGTTACGAGTAGAGGTGCAGTGGAATTTTTGGTGAACATAAATTTGATTTTGTCGCGAGTGTCAGTTATTTCATTTAAGGTTACAAAAGTCATGGTTATTCGAGATATGACGTGGAATTTAGATGCGGAATAAAATTCATTTTGCTACGGAATTGGATTTATTTATTTATTTATTCAAGGTCGTATTCACCGATTTTTATTATCGAGTACGAGTTAATTCTCTAAAGTTCAGTGAATTCAGAATTTGCGTTGGACGTCAGTTGGTTTCAAGTATTTGCAAGTTGTTAGTTGTCGACTTCAGATTGTGAAGTGTCGAGTTTATTCGGGAAGAGATACGGATTGAATTTAGTCGGAAAATCAAAGCTCGTGTTATTAAATACTGAATTTATTTATTTTTCAACTTCCGTACAATATTCATATTACAACATTTATCCAGGAATTTACATTTTTGAGATTACAGAATTACAAAATCCTAATCCTAAATTTTTTCCTAAAGTTCTAGATCTGAGTTTCAGCTTCCAAGTCTTCATTCCTGAAGCTTCCAGAACCTGCAAAACAAGACAGTGTCAGATAAAAAATATTGTCAGTGGGATTTAATTATTTTTTATCAAAAAATGGTTTCTAATTTTTTCAGACCCTCAGAAAATTTCATCATCGGGTCCGGGAGGGGTAACAAGTGAATGCCACCAAAACCTCCCGGTTTTGTTTCCGACCTTAGGCCCAAGACCCGGGAAAATTCTGTTCTGTTCCAAAGAGAGAGAGAAAAAGTGTTTTTGTGAAAAATGATTTTGTAGCCAAATGGGGCCTTAATCCAAAATCCAGATCAGAAACAATCCAAAATATCCAAATAGTCCATATCCAAAAAAATCCAACAAGGAAAATCCGAAAATGGATTTTGTTTCCATCAAGCAAACCGTAAAAAATATGACAGTACACAAATTCGAAAATCAAATAAAATATTGCACGACCGTAACCGATCTAACAACATCCAACAGAATATCAACTTCATCAATGAAACCTAAAAAGGAAAATATCATCACCATTAATCATCATCAAGCAAGAAACATCAAATCCGAAGAAGGAAAGAAACAAAACATGCTAAAACATGTTTGCTTCAAAAAGGAAACCATTTTAATCCTCCAAAACCCGTTCAAAATGTGAGTAGTATAAGAAGCAGAAGAACAGAAGATGAAAGGGGGCCAGCCTCAAAAAACGTTCATCATCGACGAAACGAAGAAAAAAAAACACCAATGCCAATAACAAAAAATCCAAACCAAAACCCCATAGCCTCAGAGATTTTCATCATTGGCCGAAAAAACCATTGAACCATCATCATCATCATAAAATCGTCACTCACAGATCTGAACCCAAGATCAAAAATCATCACAAAAATTCATTGAAAAGATCATCACAAGACCAGTCGTGAATCCGAAAAAAAACCGACAGCCTCAGGAATACCATCATCAGCGAAAAATCATCAAGCATCAACCAAACAAATTCAAAATCATCATCCAAAGAGGACGAAAAACCATCAAACACCAGAAACCATCCGTAAGACCAAACGTAAACCACTGTGCTAAACTGTTTCTATTTTCATTTGTGTTTTTTTTCCAGGAAACAATAAAAAGAAGAAGTTATGCGAAGAAGAAGAAGGAAAACGGTACATGCAAGAAGAAAGACGAAGTAATTCACGGACAAACATGAGAAAGAAGAAGAAAAAAAAGTTGCAAAGAACACCCTCTAGGAGTGCGCCGCAGTTGAGGCAAATTAGGGATAAAACCCTAATTTGTCTCCTCCCTCTTTTAAGCATGCAGCCGGGTCGGGTCTGGGGGTAATGACCCAGCCCGCCCATTTTTTATTTTATTTTATTTTTTATTTTTTTAGTATTATTTAATTTCAGTTTTTTTTATTATATAATAGTTAATTATTAATGAATATTTCTAACTAACTAACATCTAACATAACTAATTTAAAATTAAAAAAGAATCTAAAGATTATTTTATTTAGTATAGTTTTTTTTAATTAAAAATAATAAAAACAATTTTATTTAAAATTAGTAGAAACTCTAATTTGGGCTTTTAACTTAGCATCTTTGTATTAAAAAAAATAAAAATAATAAATGATATTTTCAAAATTTCATGTTAGTTTACTTTCTTAAAAAATGCAAGTTTATTTCAATATATATATATATATATATATATATATATATATATATATATATATATATATATATATATATATATATATATATATATATATATATATATATATATATATATATATATATATATATATATATATATATATATATATATATATATATATATATATATATATATATATATATATATATATATATATATATATATATATATATATATATATATATATATATATATATATATATATATATATATATATATATACACACAAAATTGTTAAGTTAGTATTCTAATTTAATTTAACTGTTCCTTTTTCATAGAAAAATCCTAAAATATTTTCTTTTATTTTAAAAAAATCCAAAAACATTTAGAACTTGTTTAATTGGACCTTTTTGAATAATTTAGATCTTTGAACTTTAGTTAATCAACTTTTTTTTCCGACTAATTCTCTCCTATTTTTATTAATCAACCTTTTAATTGTCTTTTAATTAATTTTAATGTCCTTGTTAGCTTAGAGTAAAATTTTTTAACATTTTCTCACAAAAGTCATAAAAACAATTAACCATCTCTTATTTAACTGAGACTTAATTCATAAAATTCACAAAGCCATAAAAATAATTAATTCTAATTTTCATGCCTACTTAGATTCAATTTAATAATATTCACAAAAATAACTAAAAATTCATTTTCTAATTGCTAAGTCAATTACCAATTCTGTCGCTTAATTCCATGCTTAACCATGTTCTCGTTGCAATCATATCTCACATTTATAAATTATCATCACTTGTATATCAATTTCCATTATTTACCACTTTATTTTACCGTATTTTCCCCTTCGAAGGAAAGGTTACCTGTTTGACCGCCGTGTGAATAGCCCACACCCATACCTTTACCCTTTCTAACCTTAAGACTTTGAGTCGCCGTACTCATGCCTAGACGTCCCGCCGTAGACATTCAACCTTTTATCCTAGCCTTAGGATCAGGAGTCATTGTACTCCATGTAAGTTCCCGCCATGGAATACTTACCTCACCCTTTCAATTCAACTTTACAACGTAGAATATGAGTCTCCACACTCCACGTAAGTGCTTCCATATGAATGTTTACTTCCCCCTGGAACCTTGACCACAGTCAAGAAGTTCCTCTTCCTCCCTCTGTGAGGGAAACTACGATTACTCTGATTCCATCCTCTACCTCGGATACGTAGGCACAAGATGTGAAACTTGGCGAGTTAACTTAGGACTAACCCCTTAGGTCCTTCTCTTTACCCTTTAAACCTTAGCATCACCCTAAGTAGACAACCATAGCAATAACACATATAAAACAAGAGGTTCCTGTAGAGTACTATAAAAGTTCAGGATACTAATACCTTCCTTAAGCTTAACCAACCCCCGAACCCTAGATCTCTCCCCGCATTGTGTTTACGATGCAAAATAGGTTTTTCCTTTCTTTAACATTTCCTTTGGATAAATCAAAGACCGGTTGTGAACTAAGATTGTGATTCAAATTAATCAATAATTTGATATCCTATTCTCACCGCAACAGGGATGCTAATGCTATTTCTTACAAGGGGAAAAGGCAGAGTTCAACAAGTTTCTACTGTAGCTATCCCAAATGCACCTCAGCAACAGGATAATGTTCCACGTCATTACCCTAGTAGACCAAGAACAACCAACAGACAATTTAAGTCTCCGTCGATTTTGTATTCTTAATTATTGCAACATTTGCTTCAACTGAAGCTTATTCAAAAAAGGACTTTGGCTCTTCTCATCGGTGCACCTCCTCCAGGTTATGATGCTAATGCAAGATGAAAATTCCATTCAGGCGCCCCACGCTATCACATTGATAATTGTAAATCCCTCAAGCACAAGGTTCAGGACTTGCTTGATATTAATTTTACCAACGAGGGGCCTAGTGTGAACCATAACCCAATGCCAAATCATGGTGTGGCAAGAGTGAATGCTATTATTGATAGAGAAATATTGGATTTGATAACGGATGTTGAGGGTTTGAAGACTCTGTTGGCTTTCATGAAAGACAAGTTGTTGAAAGGGGGAGTATTTCCAGGATGTTATATTGATTGTTTAGAATGTGAAGTGCAACCCGAGGACTGTGATATTTTGAAGAGTGGGATCCAGAGGATGATTGATGATGGTTGTTTACAATTTGACAAAGTTGTAAAGGAAGATGTTAATGATGGAGTTAGTAATGACAGAAGAGATATCACCATGATCTCAATTCCTTATCGACCATAAATATTTCAGTGCCCGCTAGGCCAGTTCCGGTGATCATTACTGTTCCAGGACCTGTGCCATATGAGAACATTAAGGCCATCCCATAGAACTATGGGGCAGAAGTGTTCTATAACGGGAAGAAGCAAGAGTTGACCAGTTCGTCATATGGTGGTTCTACTGTTGAGAACATAGTGGGTGCAGGAGGGATTACTCGAAGTGGAAGGGTCTTTTCTCCTTCAAATGCTAATATTGATAAAACTGACAAGAGAAAAGGAAGAGCAGTGGTTGAAGATGATACGCAACAACAGGCTGGTAGTAAGTCTTTTTCTAAAGACACCGAGGAGTTTATGAGGCTAATTCGTACGAGTGACTACAAGATTGTGGATCACTTGAATCAAACTCCTTCGAAGATTTCCATTTTGTCATTGTTGTTATGTTCTGAGGCACACTGAAATGTTTTCTTAAGGATCTTGAATTCAACTTATATACCACATGAAATTTTCGTTAACCAATTGGAAGGGGTTGTGGCGCACGTCAACGCTGACAATGGTTTAGGTTTCACTGACCTAGATTTAACTCCTGCTAGAAGAAATCACAACCATGCTTTGTATATTTCCATGGAGTGCATAGGATCATTATTGTCACATGTCCTGGTTAACACATGATTGTCACTCAACGTGTTGCCAAAGAAGGCGTTAATGAAGTTGGATACCTGTAGCACCTTAAAATTTGCACATCCCTTTTCTTATATTTTGGCTTATGTTTCATGCCATTTTGCATTGCGATTGGTGTATAGATTTGGTTCTAGACAGGGGGGTCAAGGTATCCTGCTCACTTCTTAAGAAGAAAAATTTCATCCTCAAGGCTCAAACAAAGATTTTATTTCGAGGAGGTTAAGGGTTTAGTCAGTTAAATTTTGGATGGATCATTAACCATTCAAGTTATCATGTTCTCAGAAGATCTCCTACCATTAAAATTAAGAGGTAACATGGTTCTTTACAAGTTATTTAAAGTTCTAATTCATCTGGTCATAGATTTAGATTTATCATTAACTGTTGAAGCCAATATATGGAGGAAAATTTTTTTTGTTGATGTTTCAAAGCATGTGGCTACCAGGAGATTAGGATTTGGTTGGATTACTAAAGTTTTTCTATGAACTAAGAAACTTGATGCTCATGATTGACTCACCCCTTTGGTAATTGCTACATTCACAAGAGAGAGGGTTCAAACAAAAGGCACAAATTGTTTTGGTTCATATCTTGTTCACATGCGGTCAGCTGGAATGATTAAACTTCAAAGTTTTATATTATTTGTGCATGTCCCAATATCCTCTTTAAGGCCATGTTTGAGGTTTTGGAATGTGGATGCAATATTTCTTTTTGTTTATTTTGGTTTTTAATAAAGATCAAGGACTATGCATAGAGATTTTAAGGTCCTTAATTTTGAGTTGTCATGAGAATTCAACATGGGTGGATAACACATAGTAACATGAGACGCCTAGGATTTTATGCAAGGCTAGATTGCAATTCATGTGCCTAGTTTCAAGATTATGTTTTAAATCAACGATTACACTTCCAAGTTCACTTTCCAAGCTTCATTCAAAAATTAAGATTCAAGTCATTAGGAATTTCCAATCCATTTTAGTACACCAAAGTTACAAGTGAGTTCAAGCTCATTCTAAATTTTCCCAATCCCATTCAAGTCTCAAATTCCAAACTCCATGACAATTTATAATTCATTCACTTCATTCCAATTTTAATTTGAATTATTGAGATTCAAATCCACAGTTTTGTTACCGATCCTTTCCAAACCTATGACAAATTTCATTTCAAGCTTAATGGTCCACCCATTTCATAAATTCAAAGTATTCAAATACATGTTCTTAAATGTTACAATTTCTAAATGACTCAAATTGAGACACTTTCCAATACAATTCTAAGAGTCTAAATTAAAGTATATTTGATTATAATTCCAAAATGACTCAAGTTGAGATACAATGCAATACATTGAGATACACTTAATATACAAGTCTTGATAGGAGTTCCATGCCAAATCCTCAAGCATCACTTGTTCGACCGTGCCAAGTCTTCATCATCTTGAAATGATCTTCATGTTCCCTCCATGCTTCATGCAAACTACCTCCAAGCAACCTACACAAACCACCACCAAATTCATATCATATTGTTTCATGTTCCTAAGGTTTTACACATTCATATTCAAACTCAATCAAGGTCGTACAAGAAGTAAGATCAAGACAGGACACCATGTTAAAGCTTAGTTACATCAGAGCTTGTATCAATTTCAATACAAGCATAATTGTCAATCATCATCCATATATTCAAATTCAATAGAAAGCTCCATCATAACCTATTCAAAAACAAGTTCAGTGTGTTCAATTTCTTTCAACAGTAGGCAATCAAATTCATAATCATCAAAGCATCAATCAATTCATCATGTTCATGTCCAAATTCAAGCAAATTCAATCAATTCATTTTCAACCAAGAAAAGCCATCGAGTTTCAAAACAAGAGAGACATCATAATTCATTCATTTTATAGAAAAAACAATAGAACATTACAACAAGTGGGACCACTGAGACTCTGCACTACTGACAAATTTCAGGAGGACAGATTCAGAATTCATACCTACACGTCTCTCCACTCAAAATAGTGTCTCACCACTGATTTGGTGAGTACAGACACTCACCAACATATTTCTCAGGGCTATGGAATTCCAAACCCTAATTAAGGATTATATAAACATTATTCATTATCAGATGGAGGCAGAGAAAAAAAACCTAAATTCCACCATAGCTCGGATTTATGAGCATTCTGAGTCTCACGTTGAGACTCAAAATTGTTTGAGCTAAAAGGACCCTTACATAAACACTCGCAAGCAGAAGAATAGTAGCCACGAAGAATAGAAGGATAAGAGATAAATAAGAGATAAAAGAGAGCTTATCTGAGTTAGCTAAAGCAACAATCAGACGAAAATCTGCTTGAGCTTGTCTTGTTGAATAATCTTTGATTCCTTTGTTGTTTGTTTGCTTCGATTTGAGGTCTTTTCCTGAGTTAGGTTTTTTATTTAGTGAGCGTTTTTAGGACGTTTAAGTTTGAATCGTAGATTTCTGAGCCCGGATTCGGACTCAGAAGGTTCCGTTTAGCGGGGAAGGGTTTGATTTTTGGTGTTTGGCCGGAGAAAGGTGGCGGCCGCCGCGCTCCATTGTCTTCTCCGGCGGGGTTTAGGTTTCAGGTAAGGTTGTTATTGCAGATAATGGATGAGGGAAGTGTAGTTGAGAGAGAGAGAGAGAGAGAGAGAGAGAGAGAGAGAGAGAGAGTTCCGTGTGAAATGAGGGTGATGACCTCATTTTTCTATTTTATTTCTCTTCCACTGACTTGTTGAGGTGCGCGTGGGCTTCCCCACCGGTGACATATGTCACCGGTTCTTGTACCTTTCCACCATCCTACGTAGCGCGCCCTTGTGTGGTCCACCGTGTTCCCTCCATCCTGATATGGATTTTCATTTGATTTTGACCAGATCTAAGATCTAACTGTTGCAGCGTGAGGCTCATGGTGGAGTCTCACTAGATTCCACATTCTGGATCAATGGGTTGACTTTGTGTTGGACTGGGTTGGATTTGCTTTTGCTACCCCCTATTCCAGGCCCAATAGTTTCCCCTTTTTATCCTTACTGTTTGCACCCCCCCTTTTCCTTTTAGTTTTATTTTGATTCTTATTTATTTTTAGTTTGTTTTAACTAGTTTATTTTAATTAGTTTAGTTTAATAAATAATAGTTTTAGATGTAATTCTGGGATTAGTTTTTTTCTTTAATTTAGAATTAGATTAAGATTAAATTATCATAGGATTATATTTTGATTAGGTTTATTTTTAATTTAGATTTAGATTTAAATTAATTTTAGAATTAGGGTTTAACTTTAGAAATTAGATTTTATTTGGTTATTAATTTTAGAATCTGAGTATAATTTTAATTTAAGGCTAGATTAGATTTTAATTAACATTAGAATTAGATTTAGTTTTAGTATTAGTTTTAATTTTAACTTAGAATTAGATTAGGAACTAATCTTAAATGAGCTTAGAACTATTTTTTTTTCTTTAGAACCTAATTAGACTTTGATTTAATTTTGACCTAATTAACTTTTAATCTTTGACTAGTTCTTTTCTTGATTTTGGTTTTAGTTTCGGTAAACTCTCGAGTGCGTTTATAAATATTTCTTTAATGATATTTGTACATATTTGCCTTGGATAATAATGTAAGTTTCAATACTTGATGTTGTCTGTGATTGCGATGCTTCGTGTTTACTTACCGTTTACCTCATGTTTTCACTTGATCCCTTAGGATTCCTAGCTCTACTTAATTTCCGATTAAGTTTGAGGTAGGAGAGATATTAGGCTTTCAATCTAAGCATGACAATATTAGGTAGTTTTCCCTCCTAATCCTGATCTTAGGGCCATTTTGTATGATAACAGTTAGGATTCAGTTTCCCCTAGACCTTCTGTGCACCTCTCTTTTCTCATCTCAAATTTCTTCAAGACACTTAATAGAGAACGATAAATGTCGTACGCTACGAGCCTTAAGTATATGGGGAATGATGAGTGAGGGGTTTCTCCTCGCTTGTCTAGAGTGTTTAGCGTATGCTCTTTGAGCGATATGCGACGCATTCGCTCTCGTGTCATAGTCTTTAATGCAACATGAGTCTCAAACTAACTCAATTCACTTCTCTAAAACTAGCAAACCGAATTCAAACCTTTTTATTCTTCAGGATTGTTCTGCAAACCATTTTCAAAAAAGGGTATGTTATCTTTCTGTTCTACCGCAAACAGGCATCGTCCCTAACTGCTGGAATGGAAACTTAATGTCACTCATAAAAAACACTTAACCAACCTGTGGTTTCTTAGCCCGAACTACATTTTCTATGATTTCTCATACCAGGTGAGGACACGTAGGCACAAGACGGTGATGTCTTGGTGAGCAACCTTCCCCCCATCACCCGTAGTTTTTCGAACTACGTTGACTCTAACTTTCCCATTGGACGAGGGAACAAGTAGGCATAAGGCAGAAATGTCCTATCGAGTCTCTTCTTTTCTTTTCCCCCGTTTAGCAGTAGCTTTTAGATAGCTTTCACCCATATATTAGACAACAAGCATGGATCCCGTTGAGTACAACAGACGTGAGGGGTGCTAATACCTTCCCCTTGCGTAACCGACTCCCGAACCCAAGATTTGGTTGCAATGAACTTGTATTTTCCCGTTCTTTTATATTTTCTTCAATTGTTTCCTTTCCCTCTCTTTGGGATAAATTATGTTTGGTGGCGACTCTTTTGTTTTTTTCTGCCGGCCCTTTTTGCAGTTGCGACAGCTGGTAACTCTGTTGGGGATATCTGGTTTCCTATGCGAGTCAATCCTAGCGCTTGTTTGTTTTATTTTTGGGTGTATAATTATGTATTGACATGTACTTTACTGTTGTATTTATTTGCAACACTTTATTTTTTTTTAATCATGTTATACTGCTATTTTTGTGTTGTTGGATGGGTTGTTCCACTGAGAGATAAGCCCAATACCCAGGCTTGAGTGTACACTTAGTATTAGTATGGAGAGTAGTGCGGGCTTGCATGTTTGGCATGCATGAGCCCTCATGAAATTCGCGTCCTAACGAGGTTTTCTTTGAATACATCCTATCCTATGCATCTTGGACAGTTGAGGGGGTGTTGGATCTGAAAGCTAACGACTCTAGAGACCGTCTGTTGGGAAGTCAGTTGAGACCTCCTTGATTGACCATGATGCCAAACCAGAAAGGGTGAACGTATCATTGTTTCTCGACCTGAGAGTCCATGATACTGATAACCTGCATAGGATGTCGTATCTTTTCAGAAATTAGGTCCTGCCTATGAGTGGGGAGGGTTTTGTAGAAAACCTTGACTTTCAACCGGCCCGGGTTTCTGTCAAAGCAGATTTTGGTCCTAAGTGTTCTGGCATTCTGGGTTTCTTGTCAAAGCAAAGTTCTGGTTCAACTCATTCAACGGCACAACAGTTTTGGATGTCTTGGTCCCCTGTTTGCATTTGCATATTCATTTGCATATTAACATTTGCATGTATGTGTGATCTCAGGTTCTCGTCTTCCCTTTGATTTTGGTAATCTAATTTGCTATCAACATGGAGCCTGATTTGAAAAAGACTATCATCTACAAGTTCCTACTGCCAGAGTTAAGACCTTTATTTAGTCTTATTTCCATGGCTGGTTCTGGTGTCATGGAATATTTCAAAAAAGACTATGGGAAGATTCTGAGTTTCGTCCACAAAGTCTCAAGTTACGAACAAGGAGCTATCCACACTCTACTGCAGTTATATGATCCTCAGTTGCATTGTTTCACTTTCCCTAATTATGTTTTAGTTCCTACTTTGGAGGAGTTTCTTTTTCTGATGGGAGTTCCAATCTTAGAAGAATTGCCTTTCTTTCATTATGAGGAGGAATCTGATCTGGAGAAGTTAGCCAACGCTCTTTATTTGAGCAAATCTGAATTGGTGGGTAATATGGTATGTAGGAATGAAGCTTCTGGTTTTCCTTTGTCTTTCTTGGTGGGTAAGGCCCAGTATTTTGCTAAGGAATGGTGCTGGGTAGTCTTCAATGCTATTTTGGCATTGTGCATATATGGTATTGTTCTGTTTTCCAACATTCCAGATTTCGTTGATATGGACGATTTTCACATCTTTTCTTCCAAGAACCTCGTACCTACTCTTTTAGGAGATTTGTATTACTAAGTGCATTACATAAATGAAAAGAGGAGAGGGAAAAATGTTTCTTGTTGTGCACCACTCTTCCACAAGTTGTTCATAGATAATCTTCCTTGCATCGGAGCTTTTGTTGATACAAAGGATATGTCTGAATGGTCAGAAAGTCTTATGGACTTGACATCTAAGGATATTATCTGGTTTAATCGAGATCTGCTTGATGTGGAGATCATCTTTAGATGTGGGATTTTTTCTAATGTACCTCAGATAGGAAGATTAGGTGGCATTAGCTACAACCCTTCTCTTGCTATCAGACAGTTTGGTTATGCCTTGAAGGGGCCCCTGATGGAAGAAGAAGTGCAAGAATCTTTGTACTTCACAGGTGTAGCTGATTTTGATACTTTGGCCAAGATAAAAGAAGCCTAGGGAAGAGTTCATAGAATAGGGAAACTTTATTTGGGTAAAGGTGATTACAGAGCTTATGGACCTTATTTGGACTGGATCCAGAAGAGGGTGGAGAAAGTGTTACTACCCTTTCTTGTTAGAGAGCCTCTATATCCTTTAATCTTTGAAGAGCCTACGAAGGTTGATATTCAAAGACACAATAAGCTATGGGAGGAAAAAGAAGAATTGCGTAAGGAGAATGAAGAGCTGAAAAAAGAAATTAGTCAATTAAATAGTGACAAGAATGAAGTTGTTTACTTAGCAAAGACAAAGATAGAAGTTTTGGTTAAGGTAGAAAAGGAGTTAGCTGAAGAGATTCAAGTGCGGGGGCGAGTCGGACAAGATTTCAAAAGTACTGATAGTATCCTTAAGCATAAGAAGAAAGAGTTGGATAAGGCATACCTTGAGATATCTAAGTTCAATGATCAGTGGAATGCTGCATTAATTGCTAACAAAGGAAGGGAAGATGAGCTTCGTATACAGATTGATAGATTGAAGATACAACTCAAAGTTAAATATGGAGAAGTTTTAATGGAATCATCCCGCCGGTATGCAAGCGATCGGAAGTTACAAGAAACCCTATCAGCATTGGAGGAGTTCAATATGAGGGCAGAATTGAAGAAACCGAGACTTGAAGATACCTTCGGAGTGGATGCTTGGGAAGACTATGCTCAAAGCTTGAAAGATGTTATCTGTAGAAGATACTTGGATATGGATCTACCCACAAAAGCTGACAAGAGGTTCAAACTGATTGAAGAGAAGATGAAAACCCTTTGGGACTTGATATGTTGAATCTGGAATTGGTGTCAGGGGTCAAGATTCCCCCTAAGTTTAAAGTACCATATTTTGACAAGTACAAAGGGATGGCTTGTCCTAGAGTACACCTCAGGTCTTATTTTTGGAAAATGTCAGCATACTCGGATAATGAGAAACTTTTGATGCATTTCTTTCAAGACAGTCTGTCGGGTCCTTCTTAGGAATGATATATGGGTCTAGAAGGGACACATATAAGAAGATAGAGAGAGTTGGGAGAAGCATTTGTGCGTCACTACCAGTACAACAGTGACTTGGCGCCTAATAGGGTGTAATTGCAGAATTTGTCACAAAGGAATAATGAAGGGTTCAAGGAATACGCCTAGAGGTGGCGCTGGTACGCCTTCACCAGGTTATGATGCAAATGCTAGGTGTGATTTCCATTACGGTGCTCCGGGACATAATATTGATAATGACAAAGCTTTTAAGCACAAAGTACAGGATCTGCTCGATTCCAAAGCAATCAATTTCACAAATGAGACCCTGAATGTAAATCAGAACCCTATGAAAAATCACGGGGTGGCTAGAGCCAATGCCGTTATTGAAGGAGAGAGGTTAAACTTGATAATTAATGTTGCAGAATTGAAGACGCCTTTGAGCTACGTGAAAGACAAATTGCTAAAGGGAGGTGTGTATCCGGGTTGTTTAGAAGGTTGTGTAGAATGTGTTGTGCATCCAGAGGGCTGTGTTGCTTTGAGAAGTCATATTCAGAGTTTGATCGACGAAGGCAGTTTACAGTTTGACAGGATTGTGGGAGAAGAAGAAATGAAAGAAGTTAATAATGAGCAGGATGAGGTCGCAACGATTTCAATCCCATACCGGACAATTAACATTTCAGCACCGCCGAGGCTAAATCCTGTTATTGTTACTACGCTAGGATCGGTACCCTATGAGAGCACCAAGGCCATTCCTTGGACCTATGAGGCAGAGGTGTTATGCAACGGGCAAAAACAAGAGTTGGTGGAGACATTGTTTGGAGGCACTTCTGTTGACAATATTGTTGAATCGGGGGGAATAACTAGGAGTGGCAGAGGATATCAGTATCCTCCTCAGCAAAAACAATTGCAAGCGGCTCAACAACAGTAAGGTGCTCATCAACAGCGTCAACAGAGAACGTGGAGGTCAAATAGAGTTTTTAATCGTCTACCGATGACATATGCTAGTATATTTGCTCAGTTGATGGAGAAAAAAGGTTGTCGTCCCAAGAGATTTGGCTCCCCCAACTATCATTGCTGCTGACTATGATGCAAATGCTCATTGTGAATTTCATAAGGGCGCTCCAGGGTACACCAATGAGAACAGCAGGGCTTTCAAGCACAAGGTTCAAGACATGATTGACAAAGATGCTATCAACTTCAATGGGAAGTCTCCGAATATCATCAACAATCCCATTCCGCCCGCCAAATAGCACCAGCATTAGATCAAATCAAGTCAAGTCAAGTTCATCCCCTAAGAAGGCAGTCATGTTGCCATTTCATCTTTCACATTTCTCGTATTTTGTCTTTGTTTATTTAAGTACTGCACGTCTTGAACAATTGCCATTTCGTATTTGGCTTTCATTAATGTATTGTTTATGCACATTTTGAATTAATTATATCGTATTCACTCATTTTCACTTATCACTAACACATTTGTTCATTTCACTCTCTCCCCTGTTGTTTAGCATGATTTGAGGGAGGATGATGAAAACAAAATACTCATAATTGCAAACCGTATGCTTTCAGACAAAATCTCGTCGATGATGTACATGTATTGTTTCAATTCCCCAAACACTTGAGATATAAGGAGTTAATCCCTAGTAAACCACTTCGAGCCTGGAAGTAGCAGTTTCCATCGAACATTCGAACCTTTACGCTCAACCTGGGGCAGGGTAGTGATCAGTTAATCCAATCCCGCACTCGAATTAACAAAAAAAAAATACAAAGACACGATGGTTGTTCATCAAAGACCTATGACATGGCAATCACAATCCTCCAACAAAAAACAAAAAATCAAAAGCCTGCTAAGTCAACCACTTCAGAGGGGACTTAGGTAAAATCAAGGCAATCCTGATGTATCTGACAAGCGAAGTCAATCCATGCAAAAGTTAGGGATCAAATACAAAATCAAAAGAGGCTCTCAAATCCTCAATGAAAACAAAATAAGATTCAGGGGTCATCCAAAAAGGTCATTGACATCCTTCAAAAACAGAATAAGGTGACTGCCATCTCGAGCAAACCTTAAACTGTCAAGTTTACACTGTCAAGACAGGGGCAGAATTAACTGAATGTAGGACTGGAGATCATCAAAAAGAAGGGGTGGGTACAAATCATAATTTGAGCCTAGTATCCTTTGTTTCATAAACCGTGAACCAGACCACGTTACAACCCTCGAAAGACCTAATTGAGGCGAGTTTTATTCTGAAAGCATACTATTGCAAGGTTGCGTAAGCTGACTCCTCACATATATGTTAATCATCAGCGTTAGTACCATTATCTTTTCTGTATCTTTTACACCAATAAAATTAGCACGATGGCTGGGCTAATGGTCCATACGTCTCACTATCATGACACTTTAACAAAATGACGCTTTTTCAAACTTGCATCGAGCTCTGCATTAATATTACCATTTGTGAATGTACAATTTTAATTACAAATCAGTGCTAGACATCAAAGACACTCCAACAAGGGGCAATCAAGGAAGAATTTGACTTTCAGTGGATGACATGAAGCAAGGCTACCTCAAAACCTACAAGCTGGGGAAAATCATTCAACAGCTCGAGCAGGGGCAATTCATCAAAGTTCAACTTTAGCTTTAAGAACTGGTTAATCAGGGGCAAACCATTACCATGTTCAGAAAGGGGCAAGACCAAGTCGTCTTGGTCATCCAGCAGAGTTGCAATCTTCTTTGAGGCAAATTCACAACAAGCAACTAAGTACCAGATTTGGGGCATAAAGAGTATCTTCGCCTGCTCCGGTCATGGCACTTTCAGCGAACTGCGTGTCGAGGAAGTCAATCCCTCCCACCACCCGAAGTCCAATCCGTATTGGCAACCACAAAAAATCCACCACGTTGGAGTCCTCCACTCGCATTTCCAATCACCTGTCTACAATCATATGCATCACATTTGATATCATAAACATCTTGAATTATATGCATACCAAACCATATCATGCTTCCCCAGCCCTTGCATCTCCGCGCGTCAGCATTTGCACTTACATTTCCATTTGTTATGGAACTTCAACACCATCAAGCATCAGCATATGCAAGTCATGGTCCAGGATTAATCTAGAAGATTTCCAAGGTCGTATGCAGCCCAGTCAAGGGCATCTTTTTCAAGACTATGGGTGTTTCCCATGACATATTTCAACCTCGTGGTTGATCAGATCTTCAAATCAACATTCAGCCCAGTCAGGGGCATGTCATTTAAGATCGTGGGCGTTCCCCATGAAGTTGTTCAACCTTTTGTTAGGAAAATCCAAGAGTTTCAATACAACATTCAGCCCAGAGATGGGCATATTCAGCAAAGCCGTGAGTGTCCCTCACGGAGTTTTTCAATCTTTTGTTGAGCAAGACAAGACAGAATTTCAAGACAAACTCAGCCCAGTCAGGGGCATCCTCTTCAAAGTTCATGGGCGTTCCTCATGAAGTTATTTCAACCTGTTGTGGTCGAAATTGTGACCTTCAAACAAGACAGTGGGCGTACCCCATTGATTCGTTTCAATCCAATCTTCCTCTTGGGTGTTCCCCAATGAGTTGTATTCAGCAAGCGTGACCATTGTCAATTGCTTTACTATCATCCTTTTGGTGATAGCCGAACCTCATCGGTTCAACCTAGCCTGCATCCTTTTGGTGTTGGCAGCCTTCAATTTGTGCCATTCTATCATCCTTTTGGTGATAACAACCTGTGTGTGTGAGTTCGCTCCGTCATCCTTTTGGTGGTGGGTCTGGCATTTTTTCGATGTCAGATTATGCGAGTGTTTTTCTCTATCATCCTTTTGGTGGTAGTAGCCGGTGTGAGTTCGCTCCGTCATCCTTTTGATGGCGGATCTGTCATTTCGTCGATGTCAGATTGTGCGAGTGTGTTTTGCTCTATCATTCTTTTGGTGGTAGTAGCTGGTGTGAGTTTCGCTCCGTCATCCTTTTGGTGGTGGGTTTGGCATTTTGTCGATACCAGATTATGTGAGTGTTTTGCTCTATCATCCTTTTGGTGGTCGTAGCCGGTGTGAGTTTGCTCCGTCATCCTTTTGGTGGTGAGTCTGTCATTTCGTCGATGTTAGATTGTGCAAGTGTGTTTTGCTCTATCATCCTTTTGGTGGTAGTAGCCGGTGTGAGTTTGCTCCGTCATCCTTTTGGTGATGGGTCTGTCATCTTGTTGATGGAAGATTGTGCGAGGGTTTTTCTCTACCATCCTTTTGGTGGTAGTAGCCGGTGTGAGTTCGCTTTGTCATCCTTTTGGTGGTGGGTCTGGCATTTTGTCGATGTCATATTGTGGGAGTGGTTTGTTTTATCATCCTTTTGGTGATAGCAACTTGTGTGAGTTTGCTCCATCATCCTTTTGGTGGTGGGTCTGTCGTCTCGTTGATGTCAGATTGTGCAAGTGTGTTTTGCTCTATCATCCTTTTGGTGATAGCAGCCGGTGTGTGTTTTCTCCGTCATCCTTTTGATGATGGGTTTGGCATTTCGTCAATGTCGGATTGTGCGAGTGTCCCCCTACATCCTTTTGGTGTCAGGGTTGTGTGTGTTTCGTCCCATTATCTTTTTGGTGATGGTGACCTTTTGCTATTCATTCATTGTCTACTTGAGGGTAGATTTTGATCCATTATCCCTCATCCCAAGCATTTACTTTCTTTTCGGACAAATTCAGGGTCTTCTTTTTATCTAATTGACTTCTACCTTGAAAGAATGAACGCTACAACAATTCATCTTACTCGGTCTAAGCCAATTAGATAGGGGCATCTGCCATACCCCAAATTTGTCCTACTTGTATATAACTTTCATTTTGTACATCAATCTACTAATTCCTATTCAGAAAATTCAAAAAAATATGTTGTTCTTGCTCGGGGTGTTACTAGGCTGAATCCAATCTCAAACAAGTAGTTAAGTCAGGTGTATGTGTAGCATGAACTGAGGTATAATGTTTTCGGGTTTAATTTGTCAATTGGACAAGGTTTTGTTCCAAGATTAGGGCCAAGGTTTGTAATAGTTCAGATGACGTGTGTGAAACCTTAATTAAGGTCTGTATTAATGCAGTTCATCTGGTTATGACCTAATCTTGGTCAAGAAGTTTGGCTTCATGATTAAGGCTCAGGAATGTATTTTATGAGATGTTTCATGATCAGAGATTATTAGAAGTTAGTACATTTGTAGTCTGGATTTTGGGCAACCCAGTTCATTTTTAAGGTTTTAGGTTGTGCAATGTATGTCAAGTCATAATCCTCTGATTTCAAATCATCTGGTGCTCACTTGGTTCATAATAAAAATCTTGGTTTTATTGGTATTCAGAAAGGCTCTTTGGTTCAAATCATCTGGTTATGCGCAATATGGTTCAATTTATAATCCATCCACTTCTCCGTCGTCCATTTCAAGCCCATTTATTTAAAACTTTTTTCTTGACCAATTCAAAAATTCACTTCATTATCCATATTCACCTTAATATCCATTTCAAAACCATGATTCTTTTTCCATTTTTCATTCATATATCATTATAATTCAAATCCCATTTTCAATTCTTTTTTTTTAGAACTATTCGTAAAAAACTCATTTCAACAAAATTCAAAAAAAGAGAACCATGTCATTTCACAACAAGAAGTCCAAGTTTGCAAAGTCTATTACAAGTACCAAACAAGACAATTGCAAATAGCAAACCCAAAACCTTTATTTTTTATTTTTTATTTACAAGCCTAACTTACATTTGTTTTACAAGCAAAAAGGTTTCTAAGAATAGGCCCATTACACAAGTCCACACTTTTGTTTCATGGTTCCAAAAATAAGAGAAAGGACAACTCATGAGAGCCATTTTTACAAGCCCACTACAAATGACAAAACTCACATTCCAAGTTAATCTACACACATTTTTTTAAGCCATCTGTGGTACCTCGAACCACCATCTCAATGGCCATATACCGTGAGACCCACCCATAAAGCTATTTGCGCAATAACTACTGAAGTGGGCAGCATCCCGCAACAAGTTGTACCTCATGCCCAATCCAAGTTTCCTACAACCTTCATACACTAGCCTGCCAAAGACCTTCGCAAAAAACTGGCTGTCACTTCTGCATATTTTCATTGAATATGCTCGCAAGCCAATAACAACATATTGCAGTCCCAACGTCATATACGACAACAAAATTCACAAAAATGGTTCTTGCAAAATCCACTGTAACAACTCGTACGGGAAATGACAGCAACACAAAGAAGTGTGTACAACCCGTGAAAATGACCTCAACGCCACAATAAGGAATATTCCAAACTCGCAAAAGATGTCATCAAAACGAAAGTACGGAAGCGCAAAACGGAGGAACATTTTTCATTTTTCATTTCGCCCCTGAGCTCATATATGGAGGAGGCTTACGAAGGGAGAAAAAAGATCGTAAAAAAACATCTAAATCCTCTTCTCCGTACATCCTTCAACCAAACTTTCACAAAACCTCCATTAAAGACTTCCTCCTTCTCTATTTTCACGAAGCCAAACCCATTCAACATCTTCAACCCAATATTGATCTTTCCTTCACAAACCAAAACCAACAATAAGCCATATATCTGAAACCCAAATCAGAGAGAATAAGAGGATGCAATTAGAAGAAGAAGAGATGGATTGAATTTGAACTGAACCAAAAATTGAGAGAAAGCATGAGAACCTGACATTAAATCGAGCGAGCACAGCGAATCAGAGTGGTGGCGAACAAGATTTACGAGGTTGATTTTGAACTATGGGAACGCGTCTTTGTGTTCTTTTCCTCCATGATTTTGGTTACCCATGTTCTCTACTGCCATAGTTTTGTTTTCCTTTTAAAGTGGCTTTGAGATTTGGTAAGGATTTGGTTTTTGGCACTGCTTGGAGTTATCACTCATTCTGGATTTATCACTCGTTCTGGTTTTTGTTAATTTTAAAAAAAGGGTGGAAATGTGAACCGAGTTTGGGCTTCGGATTGTATAACCCATAGGGACCATTTCATAGCTGGTTAATTTTTTTTTGTTTGCCTAAAAATGACTTAACGATGGGAGGATGAGCTGGCTTGAGGCCAGTGTGATTTCTTCACACTCACTATCATATTCACACCCATCTTGAATCCCCATACCCCTGCGTTTTTTCTTACTTGTTCTTTTTTTATTTATTTTATCATTTCATTTCTTTTAAAAAAAAAAGAAAAAAACTTTCACTTGAGTTTATTATATGATTTGGTCCATATTTTTTTTCGTTTATGAAAAATTTTTCTTTCTAATTTCGTGTTCGGTTTTGGTTTTATTATCAATTTCATTATCGAGTCAATGAAGAGACCTCAAAGTTATAGTTCGTCAAATTATTGACGAATAAAATCCGAGACCAACTTCTTTTTAACTTTTCAATTTTTATTCATTTTATTTCATTTTTATCGTTTTCGGTCAATGACGAAAATTTTCAAGTTATTATCGGTCAAACTATTGATAGATGACAATTTATCCGAGACTATTTTATTTTCTATTTCATTTTTTGTTTCCATTTTTATTAATTTTTTCCTGATCTATGATGTCTTTTGTAACACCCCAATCTAACCCGACGAATAATTAAGGAAAACAGAATCAGAGTGCAACAAATTTTGTAAACATGACGGTCGTAATGGGCTGTCACGACCGTAACGGTCATGACGATCGTAAGGAAGTTGTGACGATCGTCACATCAGCAAATTCTAGGCGTTACAATTTCAACTCACAGAAACATACATTTCACAACTCAATTAGACAACATGCATTTAGTATTGATACATAGCACAGAAACTTGGATGAACATACAACAATAACTTGATTAACATTTTGATTACAAGGCATTATTAATTTGCAGCGGAATATAAAACATTTCCAACATTTAGCATGATTAAAGCAAGACCATGAAACTTGCAACAAAACTCCATTAAAATTCAGCAAGTAATTATCCTGCATCAATTCAACATAAACAACGAGTTTCAACCATAAAAATCAGCACTACTAATTCATCGGTATAGTGCATCCAACCAACATTTGGCACTTAACAGCAGCCACCAATTTAATGAAAAATACTTGATAAAATTCAGCAACAAGGAAATTAAATCAAAGCAATAACATCAATCGTTCATCCCCTCAAGAGTGCTTCGTATCAGAGCGACCAACATCCTTAAACGAAAAGCTACACTTTATTCCGGATTACCTGCAAGTTACCACCAATGGAGGTAACATACAACGTAAAGGGTGAGATATCAACAATATAACATAAGGCATGATAAAAGTCATGTCAGAATATTATCACAACATTATAATTCCAGCAGTTCGCATAAATATTAGTAATAATAACTACAACAACCCTTTATTCATAACCACAACAATTATCATCATATCTCAACCACTCATCAAAACAACTCAACAACGCAACTCAACAATGCGACTCAACTGTGCATATGCATGTGGTACCATTTTGGGAGACAACACTCCACAATAATTCGGGAGACAACTCTCCACAATAATTCGGGAGACAACACTCCACAATAATTCGGGAGACAACTCTCCACAATCATTTTATTTTGTCATTAAAGACACAACCGTCGCTAATCCAGGCCAAATGATATGCTATGAGATGCAACTATTATGGACTATAACACAACAACAACAACTGTGCAACAAGGCATCACGCCTACAACCAATTATCCATAACAGAAACATCACATTTCACATACATCATGTACTCACCACTTCAACCTGTTCATATCAGAGAACTACCAACAGTATCGTTCCTACGAATAAGACTTTAACACATTTTCGCAGAGAACAATTAAAAACAACCTCGTCTCTACAATTGAGAACTCAACAGTATTTTCATGTAAGAGAACAACTGACAACATCATTACTACAAATAAGAACTCAACACAATTTCATATACATTCATACGGGTAATATAACTACAACTTATCCACATAATCCAAGGAGAATATTATAATAACATTTTCTCAACAGTGACATAACCACTTCATATGCATCAAGTATTCATCATTTCAATCTGTTCATGTAGGGGAACAATAACAACATACTTTCGACAATTAAGAGTTCAACACATTATCGTAAGAACAACATTACAACTTTTACTCACTAAATTAATTATAGTTCCTGAAAAGGTTCGTTAACTACGGGGCAACTAATCTTGCCTCATTAAGGGCAACCATACAGCATCGTACAACACTGACGATATAACACATTCATTCCTACACAGAAAAACCTCGTCCCTAACATTTATCGAGTCACGGGAACTATATCTATGATTTGATTCCCTACCTGAAGTCGATCAAGTAAGAGCCTAATAACAACCTTTTCTAAACAAATGGAAAATTAGCGCGTGTCGGCGCCGATTCCCAATATTACTACATAAACTAATGACATAACCATTAATGCAGGCGTAGACAAACATTAACCCTTAATATTTCTCAACCTACGGGAACATTTAGCCTTAATATTGCCCAACCTACAGGAACATTACTATGGGAATATTACTACGGGAACATTACTACGGGAATAGTTCCACGAGAATATTACTACGGGAACATTTCCACGGGAATACTACTATGGGAATATTACTACGGGAACATTTCCATGGGAACATTAATCCTTAATATTTCTTCAACTTACGGGAACATTAATCCTTAATATTTCTTCAACTTATGGGAACATTAATCCTTAATATTTTTTCAACTTACGGGAACATTACTGCGGTAACGTTACTACGGGAACATTTCCACGGGAATATTACTACGGGAACATTAATCCTTAATATTCATCGATCTACAGGAACATTAATCCTTAATATTTATCGATCTACAGGAACATTAATCCTATGATTCAATTCCCTTCATGAAATCCATCATACCCACAGTTATAGAATTAAACCCCACCCTTACCTTTGGATTGAGGACAACTCTAAACTTCCGGTTCCGGTTTGCTCTCCCGGTGACTCTTCTGCAACAACCTTCAATTCTCTCTGACGGTTAATTCTTCTGTTTTTCCTTTCTCCACAACCACGTCCTTTTTCCTCTTTTCTCAGCCTTTTTCCTCCAATTTTGGTTTTCTGAGCAGTTTATCGTTCTTTTGCTCTTTCTCCCACAACTTCTCTAATAACTCCCTAATTCCTCTTATTCCATCCACTAATAATAATAATAATAATATTAATATTACTACTAGTTATTAAATTATCATCATTATTAATTATATTATATTATTATCAAACTCAATGATTTATTAAATGGTTTCCTATACTTTAAGGACACCCACCAATGCTCTCAGACACACTCCCACATAAAGGCAGACCAACAATTCATAAATAATTTAATTAAAATGAACGGGCGTTAGAACTCTCCCCTACTTAAAAGAATTTCATCCTCGAAATTACCTCAATTAAACAGCTCCCAACCAGACCACTTTCACCAAAGCAATCTCTTCACCTCGAAGTTGCTTCTCGTTCATCCACCTGAACTAGCAACACCTCAACAGTCAAATTACCTTTCACTTGTACACCATCCATCCGAATCAATGTACTTCTTCAACTTAGGCACATACCACATCATGTAAATTCCCACGAGTAACAGCGGTAAAACAGTCTAACCTGCTATTTTTCCCACGCTTCTACTGCGCCACTCTGGTACAAATCATAAAACACAGTGTGCTTCCGAGACCTCAAGCTTGACCAACACCAGTTACTATCGTAACTCTCAAAACACGTCTTTCTTGGATCCTTTGAATAAATTTCAGTCGTCTCTTGCACAATCTCAGCTAGCTTCAACATAGAATGATTAATCTCACTTATTAGGAAAAAGAGCCAAATTAGTCATTCTATCCAAAATCACCCAAGTAAAATCACATCCCTCAAATTCTCCGGAAAACTATACACAAAATCCATGGGAATACTATCCGATCTCCACTCTGGAATATTCAACGGTTGCATCGGGCTCAACAGTCTCCGACGTTTATTCTTCGACTTCCAACAAGTCTAATCAGCACATACAAACTCAACCACTTATCTCTCCATCTATAGCCTTCAAAATAATTTCCTCAAATCTGGTTACATCTTCATAGCACCGGGATGGATACTCCATCTACCTCAATACTCTTATTCCATTCAATAATATCTAGAACACAACTCTATCACGACATCTCATGATACCATTTCCATTAATCTGAAAATCATCCCTTCGACTTTAATTCCTCAGATTCAACCAATCTACCAACTCAAACCAGAGTCCTGACCTTATCGAATCTCATTAGGAATACTACGATTAAGGTCCAACATACTAAGCTAAACTTCATAAGAAGTCTCTTCACAAACTAAACTCATATCACAAAATTGCTCAATCAGTCCTAACTCTTTTCACCACCATCATTGGCATAGGCAAAGATTTCCATGTCAATGCATAAGCTACCACGTTCTGATTTCCCCGAATGGTAATTCAATCCGAAACTATAATCCATTTTGGAGTCCTAATTATTTTCTCTGCCTCATATTCAATTCTTCCAAATCAAATAAATACCTTAAGCTCTTGAGGTCACCAAACATGTCAAATCTCAAACTAACTAATTGAGGCTTCCAACTCCGGCACAACCACAACAGCAACCAACTCTAAATTACTTATCAGATGATTCCTCTTATGTAATTCAAGTTCCCTTAAAGCATAACCAAAACTCGCTGAAGTTTCACTTAGCTATCAACAAGGCATCATAAACACAACAAATGGTCCTGTCGGGTTCGGCAAAATTCAACACACGATACATTTTCAATTTTCTGCTATAATTGCACCAGGTACAGGCCTCAAAACAATTTTTCCTAGAAAGAGCATCTCGTTAGCTTTCCAACGCTTCGAACGGGGGTCAAAACTAACATACGGTTCAAGAGTTATGAATTTTCGAAGTTTTTCCAAAACAGAATTTTTCTGCATAAAGACTGTTACGGGTTTGAGCATCTTCGCCCGAAAATCCGACCGATTTAATTATTTGCTTCGAAACAAACACATACTCATTCATACCAAACATATATTAGTGATTTAGAACCATCAAACATGAAATCTACGACTTCCGATTCCAATCCGAATCTTAAATCCTCAAATCTCCAAAAATGCAAAACATACAAAAAATCAATCAAATTCGATAAAACAGCATACTCGATCACGGCCTAACATTACCCGACACAACGGCGTAATCTATTCCAACTTTCGTCCGTAAAAACATTGATTCCGCAAAAAACTGCGATTTGGAATTCGACGTACGACAACAATTTCACACCTAGAAGGTCATTCGACACATCTTCAACTCTTGTAATATTTAAAGGTCTAATTATACTAATATTGCATTTCACATCTTACTTTCTTTAATAATCATCAGAAGTCACTGCCCACCTTTAATCTACTTGACCTCACAATCTGCTGCCTTAATACACACACCAGACACAAGTCTCAAAGCTACTCAATCAATTTAGTTCTTTGACCATCCAAACGGACATATAATATAGAGCTCTCAATATTAGACTAGTTTCTGTAACTAAGTTGATCACAACTCCACTTCACTTCTTGGCTGTATATCACTATCTCGCCAGGAAAGTTTCCGGGCAATCACAATTAACTGGTAAACCACCAACTTCTCCACTTCCATCAACACTCATAGTTTCCATCAAAATTAAACATCTCAGCATCATCCTACACCGACTCATCAAAACAATTCTTAAACACTTAGCTTAACTCAAGACAATTCGCTGCTCACGCCATCTAAGCTTGCAAGACACGTCTATCCCATCCCACACAATCCCAACTACTATCAACAAGAGATTAAGGGCGATCAGTTCCTCAATTTGTCAATAGACAGCCGAAAATCATAATGGGGTATAAACCATCTTTACCAAACTATAAGAGCGTTCAACCACACACTGAGCTACAACTCCTCCCTTGCAGCATCCTGGAGAAGCACAAGCTTCTCCCCCACTTGAATCATTCTCCCTCCTGCAGACCAAGGTTCCGCAACAAAATATGTACCGACAGTGTTTTCACACACATGTCGCATACCAGGGAATACACAACATTAAACAACTTGGCCGGACGGACCGACCTGCTCTGATACCACTAATGTAATACCCCAATCTAACTCGACGGATAATTAAGGAAAACAGAATCAGAGTGCAAAATTTTTTGTAAACATGACGGTCGTAAGGGGCTGTCACGACTGTAACGGTCATGACGATCGTAAGGAAGTTGTGACGACCGTCACATCAGCAAATTCTGGGCGTTACAATTTCAACTCACAGAAACATACATTTCACAACTCAATTAGACAGCATGCATTTAGTAATGATACATAGCACAGAAACTTGGATGAACATACAACAATAACTTGATTAACATTTTGATTACAAGGCATTATTAATTTGCAGCGGAATATAAAACATTTCCAACATTTAGCATGATTAAAGCAAGACCATGAAACTTGCAACAAAACTCCATTAAAATTCAGCAAGTAATTATCCTGCATCAATTCAACATAAACAACGAGTTTCAACCATAAAAATCAGCACTACTAATTCATCGGTATAGTGCATCCAACCAACATTTGGCACTTAACAGCAGCCACCAATTTAATGAAAAATACTTGATAAAATTCAGCAACAAGGAAATTAAATCAAAGCAATAACATCAATCGTTCATCCCCTCAAGAGTGCTTCGTATCAGAGCGACCAACATCCTTAAACGAAAAGCTACACTTTATTCCGGATTACCTGCAAGTTACCACCAATGCAGGTAACATACAACGTAAATGGTGAGATATCAACAATATAACATAAGGCATGATAAAAGTCATGTCAGAATATTATCACAACATTATAATTCCAACAGTTCGCATAAATATTAGTAATAATAACTACAACAACTCTTTATTCATAACCACAACAATTATCATCATATCTCAACCACTCATCAAAACAACTCAACAACGCAACTCAACAATGCGACTCAACTGTGCATACGCATGTGGTACAATTTTGGGAGACAACACTCCACAATAATTCGGGAGACAACTCTCCACAATAATTCGGGAGACAACACTCCACAATAATTCGGAAGACAACTCTCCACGATCATTTTATTTTGTAATTAAAGACACAACCGTCGCCAATCCAGGCCAAATGATATGCTATCAGATGCAACTATTATGGACTATAACACAACAACAACAACTGTGCAACAACCGTGCAACAAGGCATCACGCCTACAACCAATTATCCATAACAGAAACATCACATTTCACATACATCATTTACTCACCACTTCAACCTGTTCATATCAGAGAACTACCAACAGTATCGTTCCTACGAATAAGACTCTAACACATTTTCGTAGAGAACAATTAAAAACAACCTCGTCTCTACAATTGAGAACTCAACAGCATTTTCATGTCAGAGAACAACTGACAACATCATTACTACAAATAAGAACTCAACACAATTTCATATACCTTCATACGGGTAATATAACTACAACTTATCCACATAATCGAAGGAGAATATTATAATAACATTTTCTCAACAGTGACATAACCACTTCATATGCATCAAGTATTCATCATTTCAATCTGTTCATGTAGGGGAACAATAACAACATACTTTCGACAATTAAGAATTCAGCACATTATCGTAAGAACAACATTACAACTTTTACTCACTAAATTAATTATAGTTCCTGAAAAGGTTCGTTAACTACGGGGCAACTAATCTTGCCTCATTAAGGGCAACCATACATCATCATATAACACTGACGATATAACACATTCATTCCTACACAGAAAAACCTCGTCCCTAACATTTATCGAGTCACGGGAACTATATCTATGATTCGATTCCCTACCTGAAGTCGATCAAGTAAGAGCCTAATAACAACCTTTTCTCAACAAATGGGAAATTAGCGCGTGTCGGCGCCGATTCACAATATTACTAGATAAACTAATGACATAACCATTAATGCAGGCGTAGACAAACATTAACCCTTAATATTTCTCAACCTACGGGAACATTTACCCTTAATATTGCCCAACCTACGGGAACATTACTATGGAAATATTACTACGGGAACATTACTACGGGAATAGTTCCACGGGAATATTACTACGGGAACATTTCTACGGGAATACTACTACAGGAATATTACTACGGGAACATTTCCACGGGAACATTAATCCTTAATATTTCTTCAACTTACGGGAACATTAATCCTTAATATTTCTTCAACTTACGGGAACATTACTGCGGTAACGTTACTACGAGAACATTTCCACGGGAATATTACTACGGGAACATTAATCATTAATATTCATCGATCTACAGGAACATTAATCCTTAATATTTATCGATCTACAGGAATATTAATCCTATGATTCAATTCCCTTCATGAAATCCATCATACCCACAGTTATAGAATTGAATCCCACCCTTACCTTTGGATTAAGGTCCACTCTAAACTTCCAGTTCCGGTTTGCTCTCCCGATGACTCTTCTGTAACAACCTTCAATTCTCTCCGGCGGTTAATTCTTTTGTTCTTCCTTTCTCCACAGCCACGTCCTTTTTCCTCTTTTCTCAGCCTTTTTCCTCCAATTTTAGTTTTCTGAGCAGTTTATCGTTCTTGTGCTCTTTCTCCCACAACTTCTCTAATAATTCCCTAATTCCCCTTATTCCATCCACTAATAATAATAATAATAATAATAATAATAATAATAATAATAATAATAATAATAATAATATTACTACTAGTTATTAAATTATCATCATTATTAATTATATTATATTATTATCAAACTCAATGATTTATTAAATGGTTTCCTATACTTTAAGGACACCCACCAACGTTCTCAGGCATACTCCCACATAAAGGCACACCAATAATTCATAAATAATTTAATTAAAATGAACGGGCGTTACATCTTTCAACTCGTAAATGTCGTTTTATTGAAGTCGATAACCTTCTCAATTTCAAATCTATGGAAAATGACCATTTGGG
This sequence comes from Lathyrus sativus, assembly GCA_963859935.3. Taxonomy (NCBI): domain Eukaryota; kingdom Viridiplantae; phylum Streptophyta; class Magnoliopsida; order Fabales; family Fabaceae; genus Lathyrus; species Lathyrus sativus. Next base: position 450,861,693 of record OZ012738.1, on the reverse strand, counting down.
TCATTTTCTCTACTTTGGGATTGCGATAGGCTACCTTCGATTAATCGACATAATGTTTATGATTAAGACGAGATCCCACTTTTCTTTGGTCTGTGCGACACAATTAAATCGGAGAATAATCCTCAATATCATTTCTCTATCTTGTCTTTAGCACGGATATCAATTCACGCGACCTCCTATAGTTTGACTTTCATCATAAGTCGAGCTACGACGGTTTAGCATTACATTTCTCCCTGATTCAATTCATAACAAAATTAACGACTAACTTTTAATTTCTGTCAAATATCAACTGCTTTAAATTCAGTCAAATATTGTTGTGGATATTATTGTTATATTATTCATATATTATTCATATTGTTCATACTCATATCATATTATTCATATATTATTCACCCATATTCGAAAACACCTAATAAATGATCAAAACTCTAAAAGCCTAAATTGGTGGACTGTTGGATCATTGGTCATTTGCAAGAATCCTAACATGGAGTTATGCCCGACTTTTACTCAAGGCTTATTTTAGGACACATTGCACACACACGACTTTCTCTTGGGCCACCTGACAATTAGACCCTTTATTTCGTGCAATCCCGGGTAAATTACATGTACCCCTCTCCCATTCCGATGTATGTTTCATATTTCTTTGATTATCGATTTATCTTCTAGGAGCACCCATAGGGACTAGCGTATATCAAACTATTTTCAAACTAATTCTCGATTCTTCATCGAGCCATTTTCAAACACCCTCCGTAAGTCGAGTGCTCGTCCACATTCGCCATCAACCTACTGCACACACTTCATCATGGTTTCGATATTGGGAGCACCCTCAGGGACTAGTATCGTTTCTCACAACCTGACCCTTGATGTGTAAGTCAAGCCGGTTCCATTTTCGACCAAATCCTTGACTCGTCGTCGAGCCATTTCTCAACCCATTGCCATTCCACCACACGTTTTACACGCGAAAATAGGTCAAACCCTTGATCCAACTTCAAGCGGATTTTCATAACAAACTATCAATCAATTAACAACTATTTAACTTCTTTTTCAAGGTGTAAAGAGAGGGATTGAGTCTTTGATCTCTCTTTCAGTTGTTTGGATCTGAGTTATCTTACTCGTGTGTGAGCAATTGACGCCTCTAAATAACTTTAACAACTCGACAATTCTCAACTATCATTCAACCGTCATCCTTACAAACACCACCCAAACACAATTTTCTTTCAAGATGAAAAAGAGAGAGAGCCAAGTCTTTGACTCACTTTCCTGATTACTTGGGCTCGAGGAGTATTTCTTAAGCTTCAAGTAATCGTCATCCTATCCCAACCTCGCCTTTCGTTCACAACCTCTTTTCAAGATGAAAAAGAGAGAGAGAGAGAGAGAGAGTCAAGTCTTTGACTCATTCTCCCGATTACTTAAGCCCGGGGAGTCTTTATTAAGCTTCAAGTAATTGTCATCCGATCTCAAACTCACCTTTCAAACACAATTTCCTTTCAAGATGAAAAAGCGAGATAGTCAAGTCTTTGACTCGCTTTCTCGATAACTTGGGCCCGAAGAGCCTTTCTTAAGCTTCAAGTAATCTTCATCCAACCCGCTTCAAACCAATTCAATCCCATTTCTTTTCGTGGTTGTTACCACGAACTACAGACGCTCTGATTCTTCATTCTCATCTGAATGTAAGATACGTAGGCACAAGATTGTGATGATCTTGGCGAGCACACTTCTACCTTTCTCCGCTATTCCATTCACACTTCACAATTCCTTTCATCTGCCATTTCCCTCATACTTTCCCGTAGTCAAACTACGAGAGCTCTGATTTCTCATTCTCGATCGAATGAGCATACGTAGGCACAAGGGCCCCAATCCTTGGCGAGCATCCTATCCTATCATCATCCCTTTCCCCTGACGTCTTTATTCCTTTATCGTATCGTTTAGCATTTAGTATTGAGAAGAGAACAATTAAGCTTATCTAACATTCATCACAATTCGAATTAAGAGGCTCCCATTGAGTACAACGAACGTGAGGGGTGCTAATACCTTCCCCTTGCGTAACCGACTCCCGAACCCGGAACATCAGGTTGTGGCGGTCGTGTTCCTTTCGCTTTTAAGAGGTTTTCTCGATATTTTCCTCTCCCATTTATTTGGGATAAATAAAGTTGGATGGCGACTCTGTCGAATCGCATTTTCGCGCCTTTAGCGCGAGGGTCGTGTTTTCAAATGGAATTTTCGAGATGCAACAACAGGGAGACCTCTGATTATGTATTTGATAGTTCTTGAGAATTCAATGAGTTGTGTACTCGGTCAACACGACGAGACAGGTAGAAAAGAGCACGCTATCTACTACTTGAGTAAAAAGTTCACAGATTATGAGTCAAGATACTCGATGCTAGAGAAGACATGTTGTGCACTTGCTTGGGCAACTAAACACTTAAGGCAATACATGTTAAACCATACAACCATGTTGATTTCAAAGATGGATTCGATCAAATATGTTTTTGAAAAGCAAGCGCTTTCTGGGAGAATTGCTAGATGGTAGATGGTTCTGATAGAGTATGATATTTAATATGTTTCTCAAAAATCCATTAAAGGGAGTGTTTTGTTAGAATATCTTGCTGAACAGCCAATTGAGGATTATCTGCCAATGAGATTTGAGTTTACGAATGAAGATATAATGTTTTTGAAGATGAAAGAGTGTGACGAGCCTCTACCTGACGAGGGTTCTGAGATTCGGTCTTAGTGGAAGTTGATTTTCGACGGTGTTGTTAACTCATAAGACAACGGAATCAGGGCAATTATTACAACTCCTCACGATTCTCACATACCGTTCACTGCTCGATTAACATTCGCTTGCACCAACAATGAAGCTGAATATGAAGCATGCATCATGGGTCTAAAAGAAGCTATCAATTTGAGAATTAAGAATCTCGATGTGCATGGTGATTCGACGTTAGTTGTCAATCAGATCAAAGGGAAGTGGGAAACCCATCAAACCAACCTGGTGCCTTATAAGAACTACGCAAGGAGATTGCTGCCTTTCTTTGACAGGGTTGAATTTCATCATGTACCGAGGGCTGAAAATCAGATGGCGGACGCTTTGGCAACACTATCATCAATGTATAAGGTGAATTTTTGGAATGACGCTCCAACAATCACTATCATGCGCCTTGATAGGCCAACTTTTATATTTGTAGTAGAAGAAGTGCCAGATGAGAAGCCTTGGTATTTTGACATCAGGCATTTCCTCAAGACTCAAGAGTATTCACCTAGGGCCTCAAATAGAGACAAGAAGACTTTGAGGAGGATGTCGGGAAACTTTTACTTGAACAAGGATGATGTGTTAGATAAAAGAAACATTGATATGATGTTGTTGCATTGTGTGGATGAGAATGAAGCAAGTTTGCTGATGGAAGAGGTCCACGAAGGTTCTTTTGGTACTCGTGTTGGTGGGCATGCGATGTCTAGAAAACTATTGAGAGCAGGGTATTACTGGATGACCATGGAGTCCGACTGTTTTAAGTATGCCAGGAAATGCCATAAGTGTCAAATTTATGCTGACAAAATGCATGTACCACCGAGTCCTCTAAATGTATTGACAATTCCTTGGCCCTTTGAAATGTGGGGCATCGACATGATTGAGAATATTGAATGGACTGCCTCCAATGGGCATCGTTTTATCTTGGTAGCAATTGATTATTTCACCAAGTGGGTAGAGGCAGCTTCTTTTCTCAATGTGACCAGGCAAGTAGTTGCTCGTTTTATAAAGAAAGACATCATATGCCGATATAGAGTGCCAGAACGAGTCATTACTGACAACGGTTCGAATTTGAACAATAAGATGATGAAAGAATTATGCCAGAGTTGTAAAATTGAACACCACAACTCTTCTCCATACCGTCCAAAGATGAATGGTGTTGTTGAGGCAACAAATAAGAATATCAAGAGGATCGTGTAGAAAATGGTGATGACTTATAAATATTGGCATGAGATGTTGTCTTTTGCTTTACATGGTTATCGTACTACGGTGCATACATTTAATGGGGTAACACCTTTCTCGCTGGTATATGGTACGAAAGTTGTTCTACCATTGGAAGTCGAAATTCCTTCTCTAAGGGTATTTTATGATGTGAATCTTGATGAGGCAGAATGGGTAAAGGCTAGGTTGAATCAACTTAGTCTAATTGATGAAAAGAGATTGGCAGATATCTCCCATGGCCGACTATACCAGAGCAGAATGAAGAAGACATTTGATCAGAAGGTGCGCCCTCGGCATTTCCAGGTAGGTGACTTGGTGTTGAAGAGGATCCTTCCTCCACAAACATATCACAGGGGAAAGTGGACTCCCAATTATGAAGGTCCACATGTAGTAAGGAAGGTTTTCTCTGGAGGAGCCTTATTGCTATCAACTATGGACGGTGGAGATTTTACGTCCCCTGTAAACACAGATGTAGTCAAAAAATACTTTGCTTGAAAAAGACACCCGCTGGTCATAAAAAGAAAAGTCCAGGCAAAAATGGGCATCCCGGAGAAGCATAAAAGAATAGGTTCGGAAAAAAATTAGGGATAAAAGAAAAATGAATAAACTTGCAAAGTTGAAAACCTGAAAAGGCGACTTTGGCAAAAATGGGCATCTCGGTGGATCGAAAACCCACAAGGACGATTCATGCCAAAGTTAGGGATTTAAAAGCAGACGACTACGGTCCGTGACTGACCTGTGAACATAGTTGGATTCTTGGAGATCTCGAGGGTTAAAAATCAGTTTCTTTAGAAGGAAGGACATTGGTGAAACATCAAAGACATACGGGTCATAGCCGAATCGACATATGGTGGTTATCTGTTTCCACATTGTCGAAATTTGTATACTTTGTCATTTGTACTTTTTGTGCAATTTGCTCTTTTCAGGAGTTGCATCCATTGTAATTTGCTTTACAGGCCCTTTTAATCAATGAAGTATTTTCCACAAAGAGCTTTCCGTTTCTTATTTTTGCTTTTACTGTTTTGTTTGCGAAAAGACGTCTGGTATTTTTGATAAACTTTGCATACGAAAACTTTGGGGCTTTGCTAATCATATTTAAAACAACGAGTTACTTGAGTGATGTCACGGATGGTGACCGAAATAGCCATTTTTGCATACAGGACACACTTCTCGTTTATTTGTCATTTACATGGTAATTGATCTTTTTCCTAGCAGAACTCTCTCTCGGGGCACTATTTTCATATCAGAAATATCCCACTAGCAATGATGTATACTCATACCTAGCGGGGTAAAATTGAGATTATTCCCCAATAGTAGGGTAAGCTCAGCGTTGTTCCCCGATAGGATCTATGTCTTTGACTTCTCCCCAAGCAGAGATCGATGTTGGTTCCCTCAAACGAATAAATCAGCGATGGCTGATATCCTTAACAAAGTCCAATGGTTATTGGCATTCTTCAAGATCAGATTTTTGGGACGATTTCCCAAGAGACGTTATTCTCAATTCCCAGCAGATTGGATTTCTTCCCAGAAGAGTCCTATTTATGAAGGTCGTTCAGGGCATATTCCTCAACTAAGTTTACGTGTTGGTCCTCTCAGCACCTTTTCTTGGTGGTGTTCCTTTGCATTTGCATTTTGCATATCGTCCTCCCAAATGTGTAGCATTTCCATTTCGTATGGAGCATTATGCCATGTTCAAACATATTCATCCGAAGCATAAGCCAAGTTTGATACCTTTATCGCCAGACACCTCCCCAGCAGATAACCACATAATTCATAGGGCTTTGTGGTACCTGATCCCCAGCAAAATTATTGGTAGATGTTTTCATCTTACTTTTTCTCCCCAACAGAGTTTGCTTTTTTAAGTTTCTCTTCCCCCAGCAGAGTATTCTCTTTCAGGTCGTAAGTCGGTCATTGCTACTTCCTGCCTATCCCGAGTGTGTTATTCTAACTTTTGGTTGGTAATCCCCAACTTGTTTGTTTTATGGATGTTATCCTAACTTTTGGTTGATAGTCCATCATTTTGTGGATGTTATCCCAACTTTTGGTTGGTAGTCCGTCGTTTTGTGAATGATATCCCAACTTTTGGTTGGTAGTCCTTTTTTGTTCCCCTACGGAGTCGTCATCCCAACTTTGGGTTAGTAGTCTCCTTTCCCGGTTATCCTAACTTTTGGTTAGTAGCTTTTATCCCAACTTTTGGTTGGTAGTTCTTCTTTTATTCCCCACAGAGTTGTTATCCTGACTTTTGGTTGGTAGGCCTCATTTTTGGGTAAGTTTGCATTCAGTAGGCGTCCTGGTGATTCCGACTTTTGGTTGGTAGCCATCTGTTTACTTATCGACAATCCCAACTTTTGGTTGGTAGTTTTCTGGCGATCCTAACTCTTGGTTAGTAGCTTTCATCCCATTTGGTTGGTAGTCTTTATTGTTTGTGTCTTCGCCTTCAGTCGGCGTCTAGGTGATCCTAACTTTTAGTTAGTAGCCTTTTTCTCATAACTTTTGGTTATTACTCTCTTTGGTGATCCTAAATTTTGGTTAGTAGCCATTATCATCTCTTTATCAGTTACCTTTCTGGTTATCCCAACTTTTGGTTGGTACCCGCTGTTTTTTTAAGTCCACTTTCAGCTGGCAATCATTTTATCCTGCTTACATCCTCGCAGGTTGCAAATTTCTGGTTTATTTTGGTATTCAACCTCCCTATACCTTGAAGGCCTGAAAGCGGTCGTTTTTCATCCCTTCGGGTCCAAGTTGTTTGAATAGGGGCAGGTGTAGCACTCTAAAATTCGCACATCCCTTTTCTTATATTTTGGCTTATGTTTCATGCTATTTTGCATTGCAATTGGTGCATAGATTTGGTTCTAGACAAGGGGTCAAGGTATCCTGCTCACTTAAGAAGAAAAACTTCATCCTCAAGGCTCAAACAAAGATTTTATTTAGAGGAGGTTAAGGGTCTAGTCAGTCAAATTTTGGATGGATCATTAACCATTCAAGTTCTCATGTTCTCAGAAGATCTCCTACCATTAAAATTCAGAGGAAACATGGTTCTTTACAATTTATTCAAAGTTCTAATTCATCTGGTCATAGATTTAGATTTATCATTAACTGTATGAAGCCAATGTATGGACGAAATTTTTTGTTGTTGATGTTTCAAAGCATGTGGCTACCAGGAGATTAGGATTTGGTTGGATTACTAAAGTTTTTATATGAACTAAGAAACTTGATGCTCATGATTGACTCACCCCTTTGATAATTGCTACTTTCACAAGAGAGAGGGTTCAAACAAAAAGCACAGAGAGTTTTGGTTCATATCTTGTTCACACGCGGTCAGCTGGAATGATTAAACTTCAAAGTTTTATATTATTTGTGCATGTCCCAATATCCTCTTTAAGGCCATGTTTGAGTTTTTGGAATGTGGAGACAATATTTCTTTTTGTTCATTTTGGTTTTTAATAAAGACCAAGGACTATGTGGAGAGATTTTAAGGTCATTAATTTTGAGTTGTCATGAGAATTCAACATGGGTGGATAACGCATAGTAACATGAGATGCCAAGGATTTTGTGCAAGGCTAGATTGCAATTCATGTGCCTAGTTTCAAGATCAAGTTTTAAATCAACGATTACACTTCCAAGTTCACTTTCCAAGCTTCATTCAAAAATTAAGATTCAAGTCATTAGGAATTTCCAATCCATTTTAGTACACCAAAGTTACAAGTGAGTTCAAGCTCATTCTAAATTTTCCTAATCCCATTCAAGTCTCAAATTCCAAACTCCATGACAATTTACAATTCATTCACTTCATTCCAATTTTAATTTCAATTCTTGAGATTCAAATCCATATTTTTGTTACCGATCCTTTCCAAACCTATGAAAAATTTCATTTCAAGCTCAATGATCCACTCATTTCATAAATTCAAAGTATTCAAATACATGTTCTTAAATGTGAAAATTCCAAAATGACTCAAATTGAGACACTTTCCAATACAATTCTAAGAGTCCAAATTAAAGTATATTTGATTACAATTCCAAAATGACTCAAGTTGAGATACAGTGCAATACGTTGAGATACACTTAATATACAAATCTTGATAGGAGTTCCATGCCAAATCCTCAAGCATCACTTGTTCGACCGTGCCAAGTCTTCATCATCTTGAAATGATCTTCATGTTCCCTCCATGCTTCATGCGAACTACCTCCAAGAAACCTACACAAACCACCACCAAATTCATATCATATTGTTTCATGTTCCTAAGGTTTTACACATTCATTTTCAAACTCAATCAAGGTCGTACGATAAGTAAGATCAAGACAGGCCACCATGTTAAAGCTTAGTTACATCAGATCTTGTATCAATTTCAATACAAGCATAATTGTCAATCATCATCCATTCATTCAAATTCAATACAAATCTCCATCATAACCTATTCAAAAACAAGTTCAGTGTGTTCAATTTCTTTCAACAGTAGGCAATCAAATTCATAATCATCAAAGCATCAATCAATTCTTCATGTTCATGTCCAAATTCAAGCAAATTCAATCAATTCATTTTCAACCAAGAAAAGCCATCGAGTTTCAAAACAGGGGATACATCATAATTCATTTCTTTTATAGAAAAAACAATAAAACAGTACAGCAAGTGGGACCACTGAGACTCTGCACTACAGACAAATTTCAGGAGGACAGATTCAGAATTCGTACCTACACGTCACTCCACTCAAAATAGTGTCTCACCACTGATTTGCTGAGTACAGACACTCACCAACGGATTTCTCAGGGCTATGAAATTCCAAACCCTAATTAAGAATTATATAAACATTATTCATTATCAGATGGAGGCAAAAAAAAAAACCTAAATTCCACCAAAGCTCGGATTTATGAGCATTCTGAGTCTCACGTTGAGACTCAAAGTTGTTTGAGCTAAAAGGCCCCTTACATAAACACTCGTAAGCAGAAGAATAGTAGCCACGAAGAATAGAAGGAAAAGAGATAAAGAAGAGATAAAAGTGAGCTTATCTGAGTTAGCCATAACAACAATCAGACGAAAATCTGTCTAAGTATGTTCTCTCCTTCTTTTCGCTTTTTCCGTTAACCTGCTTGAGCTTGCCTTGTTGAATAATCTTTGATTCCTTTATTGTTTGTTTGCCTCGATTTGAGGTCTTTTTCATGAGTTAGGGTTTTTGTTTAGTGAGCATTTTTAGGACGTTTAAGTTTGAATCGTAGATTTTTGAGCCCGTATTCGGACTCAGAAGGTTCCTTTTAGCGGGGAAGGGTTTGGTTTTTGGTGTTTGGCCGAAGAAAGGTGGCGGCCGCCGCGCCCCACCGTCTTCTCCGGCGGGGTTTAGGTTTCAGGCAAGGTTGTTGTTGCAGAGAATGGATGAGGGAAGTGTAGTGGAGAGAGAGAGAGAGAGTTCCGTGTGAAATGAGGGTGAGGACCTCATTTTTCTGTTTTATTTCTCTTCCACTGACCTTATTGAGGCACGTGTGGGCTTCCCCACCGGTGACATGTGTTAGAACACATATTGGTTCTTAATAATTAATCTTTGTTTTGATGATAACTGTTAGGAAATTTATATTTAAGAATTATATACTCTAAAATTTGTTTGAGAGTTTTACTGCAGATTAAAATTATATTAACTCTCTAGAAGCAAATTTGCCTTGAATACAAGAAGCTATTCTGACTCTGAAGCGCCAGATGCACCTTACAGAAGAATCTGTTTGCTCCTTACAGAAGATCCTGAGCATAGTCTCCAGAAGGATCTGAAGCAAGAAGCTCCAGAACATTCTGAGTCAGAGGCATCTGAAGATAGTCAGAGGCATCTGAAGATAGTCAGAAGCATCTGAAGATAATCAGAAGCATCTGAAGCTGAAGCATCAGAAGTATAGAAGAATATTGATTGAAGAGTTTCTCAAAGCATTAGTCTACAGAAGTTTCTAAATGTACTTACGCTGCCAAGTACTGAAGTTCTGTGTCAAGATGCTCTGATAATCAACACGCTAGAAGCACACACGCTGCAGAAGACCCTGGTACAGCATAGTTCTGAATTTCATCAGAAGACTCTGATCCATTCAGACTCTGAAGAACTTGCTGAAACTGAAGAAGTGTTTTCAAGAATATATCCGTTGGAACTATTCAACGTCTCTTTCCTTATTTGTGCTAGACACACTTACACAGACAAAAAGGATTTTTCTGTGCCATCTATTTCAAGGAAAGGTCAGTGCATGTGAAGACAAAAAGGCTCAGACCTTTTGAGACTCTCTTTTCAACGTGCATGATTCAGCTGCCTATAAAAGGAGTTCCTCACTTCATTCTTCAGTTACACACTTGCTGAAAAGAAATCATATATTCTATAAGCTCTCATTCTTATTCTTCATAGAATCTCATTGTACTTAAACTTAAGAGAAAAATCACTGTTGTGATTATAGCTTTATAGAAGCATTAAAAACTCTTGTATTTAATTTACATTGTTTGTAAAGGATATTCCTTAAGAGGATTCAGTGTGAATCAGTAGCTCTTGAGAAGACTAAGAACTGTAGTTCTTAGGTGCTACTATTGTAATCAGTTTGATTTAATAGTGGATTAAGTCCTTGTTGAGAAAGGCAAATCACTCTGGAAGGGTGGACTGGAGTAGTTGTTTAACGAACCAGGATAAAAATAATTGTGTGATTATTTTCAAGTATTAATTTTCCATACTTATTCAACCCCCCCTTCTAAGTATTATCTCACCTTCAGTTGGTATCAGAGCTCCGGTTCTGAGTGTGCTATCACTTAACAGTGTCAGTAAAGATCCAGAGGAGATATACTTTGATCAATATATTTATTTGTTATCATGGTTGATAATTCAATGTCAAATATCAACAATAAATATGAAGAGAGGGATAGGATCAGTACCAAACCTCCAATGTTTGATGGAGAAAAATTTGACTATTGGAAAGATAGAATAGAAAGTTTTTTTCTTGGGTATGATGCCGATCTTTGGGATTTGGTCATTGATGGATATGAACATCCTACTGGTGAGGATGGCAAAAAGATTGATAGAAAATCAATGACTGAAATGCAGAAAAGAGATTTCAAGAATCACCACAAAGCCATAACTATATTGCTTAATGCAATCTCTCATACTGAGTATGAGAAGATTACTAACAGAGATACTGCTCATGACATGTTTGAATCACTCAAAATGACTCATGAGGGAAACTCTCAGGTTAGAGATACAAAGGCTTTGGCGCTCATACAGAAGTATGAGGCATTTAAAATGGAAGATTCTGAAAATGTAGAAACTATGTTTTCTAGATTTCAGATTCTTACAGCTGGTCTGAAAGTTCTGGACAAGGGCTACTCAACGTCAGATCATGTCAAGAAAATCATCAGAAGTCTTCCCAGCAGATGGAGACCAATGGTGACTGCATTGAAAATGGCAAAAGATCTGAACAAGATCTCCTTAGAAGAACTTATCAGTTCTTTGAGAAGCCATGAAATTGAGCTGGAGGAAGATGAACCCCAGAAGAAAGATAAAGGTAAATCCATAGCTTTAAAATCTAACAAAACTGCTAAAGCTTTGCAGGTTATTCAAGAAAGCTCTGAAGAATCTTCTTCTGAAGAAGAAGATGAGTTGTCCATGCTGTCCAGAAAGATTAACAAACTCTGGAAGCACAAGGGAAAGAAGTTTAACAACTTCAGAAGATCTGACAACAGAAAGGAATCTTCTAGTCACAGAAGATCTGCCAAGAAAGAAGTGGTGTGCTATGAGTGCAAAGAACCTGGGCACTACAAGAATGACTGCCCTAAACTTCTGAAAGAAAAACCTAAGAAGAAGTTCAACAAGAAGAAGAAGGTTCTGATGGCAACATGGGATGACTCAGATGAGTGTGAGTCATCTTCTGAATCAGAAGAAGAATGTGCAAACGTTGCACTGATGGCCAGGACAGAGGATCAAGAGGAAGGTACCTCTGGATATGAATCAGAATCTGAATCTGATGATGATGCAGAAGAGGTAATGGCTAAACTTACCAAAGAAGAACTCATTAAAGTTTTAACAGAAGTTCTTAAAAGTTACAACAACATCAAACTCAAATACAAGAAGCTGAAAAGCAATCTTGAATCTGAGATTGATCTTCTGAAAGCAGAACTTGTTGAGCAGAAAGAAATAAATTTAAAAATAAAAAATGACTTTGATAGAACTCAACAAGAATCTGATTCTGAAACTAAGTCTTGTGAAAATATTTTAGAAAAATATGACTCTAGTTTTCAGAGGTTTCTCACTAAGAGCATAGACAGAAGCAAGATGGCTTCCATGATCTATGGTGTTAGTGGAAACAGCAGAAGAGGCATTGGATATGAGTCTTCATCTGGAAGCAATCCAAAACCTGTTGACAAACTTTTCATCAGGAAGACACCTCTGTACTCTCAATTCAAATTTGGCCACTTGAATGACATTAAACACACAAGCTCTGAGAAGAGTACTTATGTGTTTAAACCAAAGGCAAGTCAGAATAAACATTATGTTGCAAAACAGAAGTTTAGACAAACCTATAAACCAACTAACCCCAAAGGACCCAAGAAGATCTGGGTACCTAAAAACAAAATAATTCCTGTTGCAGATGTTCTTAGCAGCAAGGTCAGGACACCAATCATGGTACCTGGACTCTGGATGCTCACGACACATGACAGGAGAAAGGTCTATGTTCCAAAGCCTGGAACTTAGATCTGGAGGGGACGTGAAGTTTGGAGGGAACCAGAAGGGAAAGATCATTGGATCTGGCACTATTGGAAATGGTAAGCTTCCCTCTATTACTAATGTTCTGTTAGTTGAAGGATTGAAACATAATCTATTGTCCATAAGTCAATTAAGTGACAATGGTTATGATATAATCTTTAATCAAAAATGTTGCAAAGCTGTATGTCAAAAGGATGGTTCTATCCTATTCAGTGGAAAGAGGAAACACAACATTTATAAAATTAACCTTTCAGAACTTAAAGTTCAAAATGTAAAATGCCTCTTATCTGTGAATGATGAGCAATGGGTCTGGCATAGAAGATTGGGACATATTAATATGAGACGTATATCTCAGATTAATAAACTCAATCTGGTCAGAGAACTTCCTAAGCTGAAGTTCAACTCAGATGCTCTGTGTGAAGCATGTCAAAGAGGTAAATTTTCAAATTCTCATTTTAAATCAAAAAATGTTGTGTCTACCTCCAGACCATTGGAATTACTTCACATTGATCTGTATGGACCAGTGAAAACTGCATCCATCAGAGGCAAGAAGTATGGGTTAGTCATTGTAGATGACTACAGCAGATGGACATGGGTAAAGTTTCTAAAACACAAGGATGAGTCTCATTCTGTGTTCTTTGACTTCTGCAATCAAGTCCAGACTGAAAAAGATTCCAAAATTATTAAAGTCAGAAGTGATCATGGTGGAGAATTTGAAAATAAACATTTTGAAAAATATTTTTCTGAAAAAGGCATTGCACATGATTTCTCCTGCCCTAGAACTCCACAACAAAATGGAGTTGTAGAGAGGAAAAATAGAACTTTGCAAGAGATGGCCAGAACCATGATCAATGAGACAAATCTGGCAAAACATTTTTGGGCAGAAGCAATTAACACAACTTGTTATATTCAGAACAGAGTGTCTGTAAGACCTCTTCTGGAAAAGACTCCCTATGAATTGTGTAGAAATAGAAAGCCTAACATTTCTTATTTTCATCCTTTTGGATGTATTTGTTATATGCTTAATACTAAAGATAATCTGAACAAGTTTGATTCCAAAGCACAGAAGTGTTTCATGCTTGGTTATTCTGAACGCTCTAAAGGCTACAGAGTATTCAATACTGAAACACAGATTGTTGAAGAATCTATTCATGTTAGATTTGATGATAAGCTTGGCTTTGAAAAGCTAAAGCAGTTTGAAAGTTCTGCAGATAGAGAAGTGATTCTCACAGACTCTGAAGGATCAGAGGCAGAAAAGGCAAAAATCAAAGAATCTGAAGCAACCCCAGATGCTACACCTTTGACTTCCCAACTAAACAACTTGCATATTTCTGATAGACCAACTGTCAGAGGATCTTCTTCTAGAATCAAATCTTCTCATCCAGAAGATGTGATAATTGGAAAGAAAGATGATCCAATAAGGACAAGATCATTTCTCAGAACTTCTGAATCTTCTTTATTTGGCTTAGTGTCAATAATAGAACCAACATCTGTAGATGAGGCTCTGGAAGATAATGAATGGATTATAGCTATGCAAGAAGAGCTGAATCAATTCACCAGAAATGAAGTTTGGGATCTGGTTCCTAGACCTAAAGGATTCAATATTATTGGAACAAAATGGGTCTTCAGAAATAAGCTGAATGAAAAGGGAGAAGTAGAAAGGAACAAGGCAAGACTGGTTGCTCAAGGATACAGTTAGCAAGAAGGTATTGATTACACTGAGACATATGCTCCAGTGGCAAGGTTAGAATCTATACGCCTTCTTATTTCTTTTGCTGCACAGAATAACATCACTCTGTATCAGATGGATGTTAAAAGTGCTTTTCTTAATGGTATTATAGAAGAAGAAGTATATGTCCACCAACCTCCTGGTTTTGAAAGTGAAAACTTTCCAGATCATGTTTTCAAATTAAAGAAATCCCTTTATGGATTAAAACAAGCTCCCAGAGCTTGGTATGAGAGGTTGAGCAACTTCCTTCTGAAGAAAAATTTTATCAGAGGAAAAGTGGATACAACTTTATTCTGTAAAACTGTTAAGAAAGATCTGTTGATTTGTCAAATTTATGTAGATGACATTATTTTTGGATCAACAAATATTACGCTTGGAAAGGAGTTTGCTAAATGTATGCAGGAAGAATTTGAAATGAGCATGATGGGAGAATTGAGATTCTTCTTGGGAATCCAAGTCAATCAGACTCCAGAGTGCACCTACATACATCAAACCAAATATGTTAAAGAGCTTCTGAAGAAGTTCAACATGGTTGATAGCAAAATGGCAAAGACTCCAATGCATCCTACAAGCACTCTAGGTAAGGAAGAGGTAAGTAAGAAGGTAGATCAAAAACTCTACAGAGGTATGATAGGATCTCTTCTATACTTGACTGCTTCTAGACCAGATATTCTGTTTAGTGTCTGCTTATGTGCTAGATTCCAATCAGATCCTAGAGAATCACACTTAACAGCTGTTAAGAGGATTCTAAGGTATCTGAAAGGTACTGCTAACATGGGTTTGTGTTACAGAAGATCTGATGAATTTTCATTAGTTGGATTCTGTGATGCTGACTATGCTGGAGACAGAGTTGAACGTAAAAGCACTTCTGGAAGCTGTCAGTTTCTTGGAAGTCATCTGATCTCATGGTACAGCAAGAAGCAACCTACCATTGCACTATCAACTACAGAGGCAGAATACATTGTTGCTGCTGGATGTTGTACTCAGATGCTCTGGATGAAGAGTCAATTAGAAGATTATCAAATCTATGAGAGTAATCTTTCTATCTTTTGTGATAATACTTCTGCTATATGTTTGTCAAAAAATCCAATCTTGCATTCTAAGGCAAAACATATAGAAATTAAACATCACTTCATCAGAGACTATGTTCAGAAGGGTGTAATTAATTTAGCTTTTGTTGATACAGATCATCAATGGGCTGATATTTTCACAAAACCCCTTGCTGAAGATAGATTTAAGTTCATTCTGAAAAATATTTGTATGGATTTCTGTCCAGAGTAATATTTATCAGAGGCAACCTCTCAGATGCAAAATGTTTAATGATCTGAAGTATTTCTTCTGTTCATTTATTCTATTCTGATTATTATTTCTGATGTGAAAATCTGAACTAACCATCTTTAGAAGATCTGAACGTGGCTAACGTTTCATTTCTTGAGAGAATTCAGAACAACATGCAAGCAAGCACGTGTCCCACAAAATCTGATGAGGTGGCGTGTGCACAACTGAAAAGACGTTTGAGGTGAAATTTGAATAGTAAATATCTTGGTTTTCCCCCAAAATCTGTCAGAAGCATTTATTATTTGAAATGATTTTATTCTCTTCATTTAATGCTGCTCAAACGTGCGTTATTTCTGTCTTTTGGTGTGCCTATGTGATTAGTATAAATACATGTTGTGTATTCACTTTCACACTTTTCACTCTCAGAATTTTCATGCGCTTTCATCTATTGTTCTCTCTTCATAAAAACTCAAAACCTAAGTGTTCTAAAAAGCATTCTTCAATGGCGTCTTCTTCATCAACAACTGCACAGTTTCAATCAATAATGGCTGCTGTGACTTCAGATAATCTAGGTGCTGCTCCATATATTCCTCCACAGAGAACTCTTCTCACACCTGTTGATAAGTTAGAAGTGTTGTGTGAATCCATGGTTGAATTTGATTCTTTGGCTGACAATGGGTTTGATTTTTGCTCCATTGTTAGAGCTCAAGGTTGGGTGAAATATTTTGATAGATTGTTTGGACCAGTTTACCCTCTACTTGTTAAGGAATTCTGGATTCATGCATCTGTGTATCCAAAGTTTATTCTATCATCTGTGCTGGGAAAGGAGATCATCATCACAGAGGATCTGATTAGAAGACTGATTGGTTATGAAGAAACAGATGGTGTTTCACATCTGCCAGCTGGGCGTGTTGATATGGATGAAGTTTATGAAGAGGTTATGACTGCTGGACAAGCCTCTAACAGATTCAAAGATCTGAAGCCTGACTACAAGATCTGGGCCAAGATCTTCATGGGATGCATACATCACAGAAAGTCAACAAATTCCCCAGATTATGTCAATAATGAACAGATCTATTTTATGTACTGCCTGAGTCAGAGCAATAAGGTAGATCTTCCTTACATTTTGTTCATGCATCTGTGGAATCACATCAACGCATCCAGAGAATCTGTGAAAGAAAAGGGCCAGAAGATCAGGACTTGGATACCTTTTGGAAGGTTGCTCTCAGATCTTCTCACTGAAAATGGTTTAGTGGCTGCTCTGTATGATGCTGGTGTTACAGAGGAACTAGAGTTCATTATGGGAAAGCCTCTGAACGCTAGAAGCCTTCTGAGACTCAAGATTGTAGATGAACTTACTACTGCTCCAAAGAAGTTAAACATGTTTGATTTGAATAAAAGGATTCCAGTATCAAACTTTCCTCTATTCTTTGCTGAAGAACCTAGACACATTGTTCTGATGTATATAGAGTATGTAAAAGGGAAGGAGTGCCTGTTCCAGCCAATGTGTTTCAACTTGTCAAGCAACCACTGCCAGATGCAGGAGAAGAAGAAGAAGAAGCAGAAGTTCCACTTCAGAGGAAAAGACCTCAACCTGCAGCAGAATCTGAACCTGTCCAGAAGAAGGCTAAGATTGCTGAGAATCCCAAGGATCTTCTGAAGAGAAAAAATTCTGGAGAAGCTGTCTCTGCAAAGAGGATTAAACTCAAAGGTACTAAAGCTTCTGTTACTTCTAAAAATGTTGTTATAAATGATTCATCTATTAAGTCTGTTCCCAAACCCCCTGTCACTCAAGCAACATCTGTTGCTGCCCCCAGTTCTGTCTCACCTCAGAAACAACCCACTGCTTCTGTATCAAAACCACCTCAACCTAAACTACACATCAAACACTTCACTCCACGTCCTTCACCAACAGAACCACAACAAACAGAACCACAACAAACAGAACCACAACCATCAGAACTACCACAAAATTCTGATAAACAAAACTTTGCTCAACCACAAACAGAAAATCAACCAATAACTTCTGATCATCCAGAAAAACAAACCACAGAAGATCAACCAGAAAAAGACTCTGTCATTCCACCATCACCAATTCCATCTTCTGAACCTATAGCAAATGTTACTTCTGAACCCTCTAAAGTAACTCCTGCTCCTGTTTCATCTGAACCACCTACTAAACAATCTGATAAACCTTCAGAACCATCTCATATCCCTGAGACAGAAGTTCTTGATATCACTCCATTAAAAACAGTGTTTCAAGTTTCTTCTACCTCTTGTACACCTGAAACATCTTCAAATTCATCTGAATCAGAAATTCATCCTGATTTTCTGATTAATCCATCTGACAAATACCCTGTTCATGAACCTGAACCTGAATCAACCTTACCTACCAAAACTACCATTCCAGAACCTATGCCTCCACCTGCACCTTCATCTGAGATGATTGTTCCTAATTCCAATCCATCATCATCTGGAATATCTTGTGCTCAAGTGTCTTCTCTTTATCATAATTTATCTTATGGTTTCAAACTGAAAGATTTTTATGATAGAGTTGAGCCTTCTGAACCTTTGAAACCTCTTAAACCAAAACTCAAACCAGCCCTTCCATCTGTAATCCTTTCATATATTCAATCTATGGAAAATGAAGGATCCTTAGCCCCCATATCTGCTACATCTGGTAAAGCTGCTGTTTCAGCTCTGCATTCTGCATCTGATAACACAGTTGCATCTGATAAACCATCAAACTCTGCTTTCGTACCATACTCCAATGCATTCTTTGATGTTGTTTACCCACACACAAGACCTCAACCAAATTTGCTTAATGCTTTAAACAGATCCTTACCTCAGAAACCAGAAATTCCATTCTTTCCATATGTTCCCCCTCCTCTGATTTCCATTCCTAAATCACTGATACCACCAACTCCAAAACCTAAACAGATGACTCTGGAAACCTTGCTTAAACCACCACCCAGACTTAATATTGAACATTTATTTCAAACGTTTTTGCAAGAAATACAGATGTCTTTAGGTACTGTTCAGAAAAGATGTTCTGAAACTATGGATGCAAATGAGACTGACATCATCTGGAAAGGATTTCTCAAAAGATTCAACAATGTAGCTTCTAATCTGAAGAACATCTGTTCTGATGATGCAAAGCTCAGAGCTGAAAGAACTCAATTCTGGATTGTAAACAAGACTGAACCTCTGCTTTGTTTGGATGCTCCTCCACCTCCTCCTCCACCAGAACCAACTACCACTGCATTAACTATGACTGTGGTAGAACCCTCTTCAGGATCTCCAGAACATATGGCAATTGACTCTGTTCAGGATACAGAACCTCCATCATCAGAGATAAAGACAGAAAATCCAGATTTGGGAAACAAGATTGCTGCTTTGGAAGCTGGTCAATCTGAAATAAGATCTTGGATGGCGAAGCAAGACAAGAAATCTGAGGACATGTCAGAATGGATGTCTAAACAAGATGAGAAGAATGAGACAATAACTAAGTTCATGTCAAAGCAAGAGCAATCACAATCTGAGATCACAGACCTATTGAAGATGCTTTTGTCTAAACACACTTAGATTTTTTTCTCATGTTTGTGCATCTGTTGTTTTTGCATCTGAATGTTTTTGTTATATCTTCTGATGTACTTTTGCTCTGTTATGATTGAATGAAACAGTTTGTTATTCTCCATTGAATTATCTGCTATTGTTCCTTTTATTTGTCTTTATTAAAAGTTGTTACTTTTTGCTTATGACAAAAAAGGGGGAGAAAATAAAGATCTGAACTATTTAATATAATTTCACTAGAATGAATCTTCAGACATATCTATTCTTTCTAATATCTAAATTGACTATTTCAGAACCTTTGATAAGAACACTCTATAAAAGAATCTCTGAGTTTCTCAGATCATTTATCTTTTTATCAAACTCTGAATCTTATATCTGCAAGATATTCTGACCCTTGATTATTACAAAGACCAACAAGATCTGACTCTGAAGATTACTCAAGATAAAAAGGGAAGTTTCTATTCCTTTTTCATATTTAACTCAGGGGGAGATTCATCATCTCAGGGGGAGTTATAATTCTTTATGTTCAATTAAATAAAATTTCTGATACTTTTTGTCATCATCAAAAAGGGGGAGATTGTTAGAACACAGATTGGTTCTTAATAATTACTCTTTGTTTTGATGATAACTGTTAGGAAATTTATATTTAAGAATTATATACTCTAAAATTTGTTTGAGAGTTTTACTGCAGATTAAAATTATATTAACTCTCTAGAAGCAAATCTGCCTTGAATACAAGAAGCTATTCTGACTCTGAAGCGCCAGATGCACCTTACAGAAGAATCTGTTTGCTCCTTACAGAAGATCCTGAGCGTAGTCTCCAAAAGGATCTGAAGCAAGAAGCTCCAGAACATTCTGAGTCAGAGGCATCTGAAGATAGTCAGAGGCATCTGAAGATAGTCAGAAGCATCTGAAGATAATCAGAAGCATCTGAAGCTGAAGCATCAGAAGTATAGAAGAATATTGATTGAAGAGTTTCTCAAAGCATTAGTCTACAGAAGTTTCTAAATGTACTTACGCTGCCAAGTACTGAAGTTCTGTGTCAAGATGCTCTGATAATCAACACGCTAGAAGCACACACGCTGCAGAAGACCCTGGTACAGCATAGTTCTGAATTTCATCAGAAGACTCTGATCCATTCAGACTCTGAAGAACTTGCTGAAACTGAAGAAGTGTTTTCAAGAATATATCCGTTGGAACTATTCAACGTCTCTTTCCTTATTTGTGCTAGACACACTTACACAGACAAAAAGGATTTTTCTGTGCCATCTATTTCAAGGAAAGGTCAGTGCATGTGAAGACAAAAAGGCTCAGACCTTTTGAGACTCTCTTTTCAACGTGCATGATTCAGCTGCCTATAAAAGGAGTTCCTCACTTCATTCTTCAGTTACACACTTGCTGAAAAGAAATCATATATTCTATAAGCTCTCATTCTTATTCTTCATAGAATCTCATTGTACTTAAACTTAAGAGAAAAATCACTGTTGTGATTATAGCTTTATAGAAGCATTAAAAACTCTTGTATTTAATTTACATTGTTTGTAAAGGATATTCCTTAAGAGGATTCAGTGTGAATCAGTAGCTCTTGAGAAGACTAAGAACTGTAGTTCTTAGGTGCTACTATTGTAATCAGTTTGATTTAATAGTGGATTAAGTCCTTGTTGAGAAAGGCAAATCACTCTGGAAGGGTGGACTGGAGTAGTTGTTTAACGAACCAGGATAAAAATAATTGTGTGATTATTTTCAAGTATTAATTTTCCATACTTATTCAACCCCCCCTTCTAAGTATTATCTCACCTTCAACATGTGTCACAGGTTCTTGGACCTTTCCACCATCCTACGTAGCGTGCCCTTGTATGGTCCACTGTGTTCCCTCCATCGTGATCTGGGTTTTCATTTGATTTTGACCAAATCTAAGATCTAACGGCTGCAGCGTGAGGCTCATGGTGGAGTCTCACTAGATTCCACACGCTGGATCAACGGGCTGAATTTGTGTTGGACTGGGTTGGATTTACTTTTGCCACCCCCTATTCTAGGCCCAATAGTTTTCCCTTTTTATCCTTACTGTTTGCACCCCCCTCTTCCTTTTAGTTTTATTTTGATTCTTATTTATTTTTAGTTTGGTTTAACTAGTTTAGTTTAATAAATAATAGTTTTAGATGTAATTCTGGGATTAGTTTTTTTCTTTAATTTAGAATTAGATTAAGATTAAATTATCATAGGATTATATTTTGATTAGGTTTATTTTTAATTTAGATTTAGATTTAAATTAATTTTAGAATTAGGGTTTAAATTTAGAAATTAGATTTTATTTGGTTATTAATTTTAGAATCAGAGTATAATTTTAATTTAAGGCTAGATTAGATTTTAATTAACATTAGAAATAGATTTAGTTTTAGTAATAGTTTTAATTTTAACTTAGAATTAGATTAGGAACTAATCTTAAATGAGCTTAGGACTAATTTTTTTTATTTAGAACCTAATTAGACTTTGATTTAATTTTGACCTAATTAACTTTTAATCTTTGACTAACTCTTTTCTTGATTTTGGTTTTAGTTTCAGTAAACTCTCGAGTGCGTTTGTAAATATTTCTTTAATGATATTTGTACATATTTGCCTTGGATAATAATGTGTGTTTCAATACTTGATGTTGTATGTGATTGCGATGCTTCGTGTTTACTTACCGTTTACCTCCTGTTTTCACTTGATCCCTTAGGATTCCTAGCTCAACATAATTTCCGATTAAGTTTGAGGTAGGAGAGACATTAGGCTTTCAATCCAAGCATGACAACATTAGGTAGGTTTCCATCCTAATCCTGATCTTAGGGCCATTTTGTATGATAACAGTTAGGATTCAGTTTCCCCTAGACCTTCTGTGCGCCTCTCTTTTCTCATCTCAAATTTCTTCAAGACACTTAATAAAGAACGACAAACTTCATACGCTATGATCGTTAAGTACATGGGGAATTATGAGTGGGGGTTTTCTCCTCGCCTGTCTAAAGTGTTTAGCGTATGCCCTTTGAGCGATATGCGACGCATTCGCTCTCGTGTCATAGTCTTTAATGCAACACGAGTCTCAAACTAACTCAATTCACTTCTCTAAAACTAACAAACCGAATTCAAACCTTTTTATCCTTCGGAATTGTTCTGCAAATCATTTTCAAAAAAGGGTATGTTATCTTTCCGTTCTACCGCAAACAGGCATTGTCCCTAACTGCTGGAATGGAAACTTAATGTCATTCATAAAAAACACTTAACCAACCTGTGGTTTTGTAGCCCAAACTACATTTTCTCTGGTTTCTCATACCAGATGAGGATACGTAGGCATAAGACGGTGATGTCTTGGCAAGCAACCTTCCCCCCATCACTCGTAGTTTTTTGAACTACGTTGACTCTGACTTTCCCATTGCACGAGGGAATACGTAGGCATAAGGCGGCGATGTCCTATCGAGTCTCTTCTTTTCTTTCTCCCTCGTTCAGCAGTAGCTTTTAGATAGTTTGCACCCATAGATTAGACAACAAGCATGGATCCTGTTGAGTACAATGGATGTGAGGGGTGCTAATATCTTCCCCTTGCGTAACTGACTCTCGAACCTAAGATTTGGTTGCGATGACCTTGTATTTTCCCATTCTTTTACATTTTCTTCAATCGTTTCCTTTCCCTCTCTTTGGGATAAATAACGTCCGGTGGGGACTCTTCTGTTTGTTTTTGCCGGCCCTTTTTCGCAGTTGCGACAATACCCCGAGGTTGATTTGTACACCAAGTGATTTGGTGGTGAGAGCATTTGACGGTTCAAAAAGGTTTGTGTTTGGAGAGATTACCATGCCAATTCAGGTGGGATCTGAAGTTTTTGATGCAACTTTCTACATAATGGATATCCAGCCGGCATACAGCTGCTTGCTTGGCCGACCATGGCTACATGTTGCGGGAGTAGTGACGTCAACTTTGCATCAAAAGCTGAAATACATGATGGAAGGAAAGGTTCTTACGGTGTACGGAGAAGAAGATATAATGGTTAGCCATTTGTCATCCTTCAAGTACGTTGAGGTGTATGGGGAGATCCACGAAACGCTTTGTCAAGCCTTCTAAGTAGTACAAATTTAGGAGAAGCCTCCTGTCGAAGTCAAAGTTCAGAGGTTTTATGTCATCTTTCAAAGAAGCTCGTGCTATTGTTGAGTCTAGATCTTCTCAGAGGTGGGGCCAGGTGCTTGATGTTCCCGTCAAACAAGATAAATTCGGCCTTGGGTATAAGCCCTCCAATTCTTCTCAAGACTCTCCGAGATATAAGGGACCTGTTCAATTCACTAATGGTGGAGTCATAATGATGACGAGAAAACGCATCGATTATATCGCTAGATTTCATTGACGTTTTGTCGCGCATTCACCGTTTTAACGCTCGAATTCTCGAGTTTTTCTTACTATTTTGCAGGTACATCGTTATGTGAGGCCGAATCATGAATTAAGAGGAAAGGAACGAAAGAGACCACAAGGAGATGAAGCAAGGCAGAAGCCTGCAAAAAGTCTGCATAATTTGTTACAGCCACGGTCGTTACAAGGGTGTCACGACCGTGACACCCTAATTTGGGCCATCACGACCGTGAGGAAATAGTCACGACCGTGACACTTAAAATCCTCAAATAACGAACGTGAAGACCTTGTCACGCCCGTGACAAGGATAAAACTTGGTTTTGACTCAAACTACGTCAAGCCACCACTGAAGACCACTTCTCCTCTTATTTCTCCTCAAGGCAGCACGTGAAGACGACTTCTCCCATTTTTGCTGCCACTCTCCAACATTTCCTCAACCACTTCAGCAAGGCCCAAGAAACAAAAGACCAAGACTCCAGCCCATTAAAGGCTCTATAAATAGTACCAGCTGAGGAGAACTGAGGGACAGACTTCATTATCCAAATTTCTTGCGGAAGCTCTGCCGAATTACCTTACGAACCAGAATTTTTATTCCAGCATTATTTTATTTTCTGTCTTGTTTTATTTGTATCCAAACCAACCGTGTAACAATTTCCAACATTAGGAAATTGTTATACTTTTATTTGTTTCCAACCTTCAGCATTCGTTTTAATTTTTATTTCCGCCTACTCCAAGCCTTCCGGTCTGTGGAAGAAGTAGTCTACTCAGATATTTGTTAATCAGGTTTTTCAATTTATTGCACTTTAATTTATTTATAATGTCTATTTATTTCGCTGCCATGAGTAAGCTATTATTTAATTCTGTGTCTGATTCAACCTCGATGAGTAGCTAAATACCTTAGGGCGGTATGTAGTTATAACCAACTTAACCGGTAAAATATAACCATAGGCTAAAATAATTAATCACTTAACATTCTGGCTGATACTTTTTAATTGAATTAGACCTTTTCGTTACGAGAGAAAGAAAAGGGTATTAGGTTGGGTCAAGACCACGAGAGTGTGAGATTTAACCAGATAGCTAAAGTTAGGCATTTAAATTAAACACAGCGAGAGCGCTTTAAGATAAATTAGAATTATTTAGTCTCCAAAAATTACCTCTAAACACTTATGGGCTAGCGAGAGCAGGCATAGGGCTTTAGGGATAAGATCTGATACAAGACCACGAGAGTGTGAGTCGAGGGTATTTAAACTAGTAATCTCTACCGAATAGATTAAGCGAACATCTTTATAAGCCTAGGTTAGATTGACCCACCTAAGTTAGTATAATTACATACCGACCGCCTTAGTATTATTTTATTAAAAACTTAAATTTAATTCCGCCTTTAATAGTCTTAAAAACCAACAACAATCGTGACAACCATTCGCCTTAGCTAAACTAGAAGTTCATCTAGCACTAAGTAACGATAGAATCCCTGTGGATCGATAATCTTAAATATTACTTCGATAGGCTGTGCACTTATAGTAAGATACCGCTAGACGCATAAGTAGACACGTCTTTAGCCCATCAAGTTTTTGGCGCCGTTGCCGGGGATTCCTTAATTTAGTTACTAGTGCACTTAGGTAGCATTGTCTAGACTAAGGTATCAACTATTTAATTTAATCTAATCTCCGAGTGTATGCCAAGAACTCGCTCTAAAAGCGAAGACTTGCAACCTCTAATCCCTGAATCGGAACGCTTCTTACACGTAAGAAGACGTATATTCGATTTCGAAAATAATTCCAATATTCCAGATCTTCAATTAGATCCGCCTAAACCAGTCGTAAAACCAGACGCAGGGATGGCTGAAGAACAAACTCATCCACTCAAGTATTACGCTAATCCTTCGCAAGGTGAACCGCATTCAAGCATTGCAGCGCCGGCTATCAACCGAAATGATTTCGAACTAAAACCTTTGTTGATATCAGCCGTGCAACAAAATCAATTCGCCGGAAATCCTACCGAGGATCCGAATCTTCATCTTTCGATCTTTGTGCAATATGCAGATACCGTAAAAGCCAATGGAGTTACCCAAGAAGCTATTAGACTACGTTTATTTCCTTTTTCGCTCCGAGACAGAGCAAGAGCTTGGCTTCAATCTCTGCCTTCGAACTCAGTAACTACGTGGGCAGAACTTAAGAAAGTTTTCTTGAATAGGTATTTTCCACCTAGCAAGACAGCTATGCTGAGAGCTCAGATCAACGGATTTAAGCAAAGAGAAAGTGAATCATTATTCGAAGCTTGGGAACGCTATAAGGATCTACTTAGACTTTGTCCACATCATGGATTAATAGACTGGATGGTCATCCATACCTTCTATAATGGACTCTTGTACAACACAAGAATGACAATCGACGCTGCCGCGGGTGGTGCATTGATGGACAAAGAATATAGAGATGCCTATGCACTTATTGAAAGTATGGCTCAAAATCATTACCTTTGGGGAAGCGAGAGAGTCGCAACTGAGAAACCAACAAAGGGAGGTATGTACGAAGTAAGTAGTATGGACCAAGTCAATGCGAAATTTGACCAACTAAGGCAAAAGATCGATAACCTGGCCATAACACCTGCAACCACCGTGGCTGCAGTAACACCTAACTGTGAGTTATGTGGAGTCCCGGGACACGAAGTTTCTGATTGTCAACTATTGACAGGAACTCCCACTGATCAAGTGAATTATGCTCAAGGAAACCCTTACTCAAACACATACAACCCAGGTTGGAAGAATCATCCGAACTTCTCCTATAAGAATAACAATGCTTATTACGCACCAGGTCAAGCACCAGCTACATCACCAGGATATCAAAAGACTGCTCCTAATATCCCTAGGAAATCGAACCTTGAATTGATGATGGAGAGCTTTATAGCTAGCCAATCTCAGACAAACAAGGACTTCTTAAACCAAAACATTCACACTAGTGAGCAGATTAAACAATTAGTAAGCAAGGTAGATGCATTAGCTACACATAACAAAATGCTTGAAACTCAGATTTCACAAGTAGCTCAACAACAAGCACCTACTGCTGCACCAGCTGGAGTATTCCCTGGACAACCTCAACCTAACCCGAAAGGACATGCTAACGCTGTAATATTAAGAAGTGGCAAGGAACTTGACGGACCTACCAATCCAAGACTTGACAACCCAGCCATGTACCAAAAACCGGACAAACCGACTGAAGTGGTGGATGATCCAGAAGAGAAGGAAGATGAAAGTCGAGAGGTAGTGGAGAAAGAACAACCTTATGTGCCTCCACCACCCTATAAACCACCAATTCCGTACCCTCAAAGATTAATAAGTTCCAAGACGACGGGTCAATTTAAGAAATTTGTCGAACTTCTGAAACAGTTGAATATCACTATTCCGTTTACAGAAGCAATTACCCAAATACCCTCGTATGCCAAGTTTTTAAAAGAAATCTTATCCAATAAGAAAAAGATAGAGGATAACGGAACAGTTACACTCACTGCCGAGTGTAGCGCCATAATTCAGAATAACATGCCTCCTAAGCTAAAAGATCCAGGAAGTTTCTCTATACCCTGTGTAATAGGAAAATTCGTCATTGACAAAGCTCTATGCGATTTAGGAGCCAGTATCAGTGTTATGCCCTTAACAATTTGCAAAAGGCTAGACATGGGAGACCTAAGACCAACTAAAATGTCTGTTCAACTAGCCGATCGCTCTGTTAAATATCCTGTAGGCATACTAGAAAACGTCCCAGTACGCATAGGACAATTCTACATTCCTACTGATTTTATAATCATGGACATCTCTGAAGACTCCACTACACCTATCATACTAGGAAGACCATTCTTAGCTACCGCCGGAGCCATAATAGACGTAAAAAGAGGAAAGCTAACCTTTGAAGTAGGTGAAGAGAAAGTTGAATTTGTTTTAACACAATTCTTACAATCACCAGCTATAGAGGATACATGCTATCTAATGGACGTAATTGACGAATGTGTAAGAGAAATGGAGCTGAAGGAGACCACTTATTCTGAAATAATGAAAATTCAAATCCCTCCAATTTTCAAAGATGATAATTGGCGAAAACCGTATCAGGATGATAGTCTAAGCAAAAGTTTAGCACTTACACCGGATCCCATGCCAAGTAAAGATAAACCTACATTAGGATTAAAAACTTTACCTAATAACCTAAGGTACGAATTCTTAGACGTTGAATGTAAAAGACCAGTTATAGTAAATTCCAGTTTAGGAACTATAGAAACAAAGAAACTTTTAGATGTCTTGAAGAAATATCCAACTGCATTAGGATATAACATATCTGATCTCAAAGGAATATGTCCTTCAGTTTGTATGCATCGTATTCTGCTAGAAGAAGATTGCAGAACCTCCAGAGAATCTCAAAGAAGAATTAACCCAACCCTCAGCACTGTAGTAAAAGACGAAGTCAAGAAATTATTAGATGCCGGGATAATATACCCAATCTCTGATAGTGAATGGGTTAGTCCAATACATGTAGTGCCAAAGAAAGGAGGTATCACTGTTGTGAAAAACGCTCAAGGCGAATCGATATCGCAAAGAGTAGTGACGGGATATAGAGTGTGCATAGATTATCGTAAGCTAAACAAAGCCACTCGAAAAGATCATTTCCCACTACCTTTTATAGATCAAATGTTGGAACGATTAGCCAAGCATTCTTACTTCTGTTATCTTGACGGGTACTCAGGATTTTTCCAAATCCCTATCCATCCTGACGACCAAGAGAAGACTACATTCACATGTCCTTATGGAACATTTGCTTACAGGCGAATGCCCTTTGGATTATGCAACGCTCCTGCAACCTTTCAAAGATGTATGATGTCAATCTTCGCAGATTTTATAGACAACATCATGGAAGTGTTCATGGACGACTTCTCTGTATGCGGGCAGAGCTTTGAAGGATGCTTATCGAACTTAGAAATGGTGTTAGAAAGATGTGTAAAAGTAAATCTCGTGCTTAACTGAGAGAAATGTCATTTTATGGTCAATGAAGGAATAGTATTAGGTCATGTAATATCCGACAAGGGAATTGAAGTTGATAAAGCTAAGATTGAAGTAATAAAGGATCTTCAACCCCCTAAAACCGTTCGAGAAATACGAAGCTTTTTAGGACACGCCGGTTTTTACCGACGATTCATCAAAGATTTCTCGAAAATCACTAAACCTCTTACTGGTTTATTAATGAAAGACGCTGAGTTCATATTCAATGAAGATTGTCTTAAAGCATTCGAAACTCTAAAAACAGCCCTCATCACCGCACCAATCATGCAACCCCCTGACTGGAAATTACCTTTCGAGATCATGTGCGATGCGAGTGACTATGCTGTAGGCGCAGTCCTGGGCCAGAGAAAGGAAAAGAAACTCCATGCGATTTACTATGCCAGTAGAACCTTGGATTCTGCCCAGATGAACTACGCTACTACAGAAAAAGAATTGCTAGCAGTTGTCTTTGCGCTTGACAAATTCCGCTCTTACCTAGTTGGAGCGAAAATAATCATTTACACAGACCATGCTGCTATCTGATATCTATTAACTAAGAAAGATGCTAAACCAAGACTCTTAAGATGGATTTTACTCTTACAAGAGTTTGATCTAGAGATAAAAGATAAAAAAGGTACTAAAAACGTCGTAGCGGACCATTTATCTAGAATAGAAGGTATTAAACCCGAACAAGTGCCGATTAACGATGATTTTCCGTATGAACAGCTGATAGCACAAACAGGAAGCGACCTAGCGCAGTTAGATATAAATGAACCAGAACCCATGGAAACAATACAGACAACTGTAGGACTGCCATGGTACGCTGACATTGTCAACTACCTAGCCGCAGGAGCTCTTCCACCAGATCTAACCTACCGGCAGAAAAAGAAATTCTTTCATAATCTGAAACATTACTATTGGGATGAACCATTATTGTTCAAAAGAGGACCAGATGGAATCTTTCGCCGATGTATTCCCGAAGAAGAAATAGAAGACGTCATTGCTCAATGCCATTCATCTCCTTATGGTGGACATGCAAGCACTTCCAAGACTTGTGCAAAAATCTTGCAAGCCGGCTTATACTGGCCTAATCTATGGAAGGATGTCCACATCGCTGTTATAAATTGCGACCGGTGTCAACGCACTGGCAATATTTCAAGAAGAGATGAAATGCCCCAAAAGGGAATTTTGGAAGTAGAAATCTTCGACGTCTGGGGAATAGATTTCATGGGACCATTCCCATCATCTTTCGGTAATAATTACATACTCGTAGCTGTTGATTATGTCTCGAAATGGATCGAAGCCTTAGCTTCTCCTACAAACGATACACGAGTAGTAATAAAGCTTTTCAAAAATATAATCTTTCCCAGATTCGGTGTGCCTCGACTCGTCATAAGTGACGGTGGCTCGCACTTCATTTCAAAAATCTTTGACAAATTACTATCTAAGTATGGAGTAAGACACCGTGTGGCTACACCATATCACCCACAAACAAGTGGACAGGTCGAAGTCTCAAACAGAGAGATTAAACAAATCTTAGAAACGACTGTCGCCATATCTCGGAAAGATTGGTCATCTAAACTTAATGAAGCTCTATGGGCTTATAGGACCGCTTACAAGACACCCATAGGTACTACACCTTTCAAACTAGTTTATGGAAAATCTTGTCACCTCCCAGTAGAACTAGAACACAAAGCTTATTGGGCGATCAGAACCCTCAATATAAACTATAATGCTGCAGGAGAAAAGCGGATCCTAGACATTAACGAATTAGAAGAATTAAGGTTAGATGCATATGAAAATGCTAAGATATATAAAGAAAGAACCAAGCAATGGCATGATAAACGCCTATCTAGGAAAGAATTCAGTGTGGGAGACGTTGTACTCCTCTTT
This sequence comes from Lathyrus sativus, assembly GCA_963859935.3. NCBI lineage: Eukaryota > Viridiplantae > Streptophyta > Magnoliopsida > Fabales > Fabaceae > Lathyrus > Lathyrus sativus. The sequence continues at coordinate 450,831,162 of OZ012738.1, read as the reverse complement.
AATTCAAGACTTAGGCTCTTTCCTGGAAAATTAAAGTCTAGATGGTCAGGACCCTTTGATATAACTAAAGTATTCCCAAGTGGAGCAATAGAAATTAAGGGTAAGGATAGTGAACCATTCATAGTAAACGGACAACGTCTAAAACACTATCATAAAGTTGAAAATAGAGGTTATGCGAATAATCTAAAGCTTTTAGAATTGTCCACCAATTCCCCTGATTAATCTAAACCAAAGCATTACGTCAGGCTTTTGACAATAAAAACAGCGCTTAGTGGGAGGCAACCCATTTACTTATTTACTTATTTAAACTATTCTTTTCTTTTAGAGCATTTTTAATTATCGTTATTACTATTTGTTTGAATTGTTTTGTCAGTTTTATTTTACATCACATTTATCGCCATTACATTTTAGCATTTCATTTTCTTATTTTCTATCTTAAATCACTTTTTACAGATTTTCTAAAGTCTTTTCCACTGATTTGTTTCCCCCGTATTTTCACTGACCATGGCTAACCAACCAATTAACTATATGGAAACCAAATTTAGAGGTAGGAACCAAAGAATGAAGTTCGAAGAGTTATCACAGAGGCAAATGGATTTGACCCTGTACCCAGATGATAGGACTATGGAAACCTTAGGTATACATGATAGTGTCATGTACTTGTTCAACCGACTCGGATGGGAGAATGAAATGATCCAACATAAGTTTGCGACTTACCGTGAGCTCACCCTTGAGTTCCTTAGTTCCTTACTTTACCTACCTGAGCGCGGTTTTGGATTTAGGAAAGGATTTATTAGTTTCCGCCTATTTGGAATAGAATACGACTTTAACCATAAAGAACTAGCCGACCTGTTAGGATTCCCTAGTGGACCTTTTGCTTTTACTACCACACAGGTAGAATTGATGGATGTGGAGCTAGATTTCTTTTGGGGAACTCTGACCGGAAACTACCACCCTGAACCAAATGACATGAACAATGATGAGATCCATAACCCTGCTCTCCGTTACTTCCACAAATTCCTCGCCCATACCTTCTTTGGAAAAGAAGAAAACATTACCGGAGTCTCTAAAGATGAATTATTTATTATGTCATGTTTCACTACTGGACAGTCTGTTAATGGTGTACCTTTCATGATGCAAACCTTCACCCGCATCCAAGAAGAACCCGAATTACCTATAGTGGTAGGAGGTCTTGTAACCATGATTGCTGATGCCTTAGGACTTAGGTACCAACTGGACAGGTGCACCCATCTGGGAACCATCCGCCCAATGAATCTTAAATTCTGCTTCAATAGACATATCATAAGGAATTTAGGACGCCCACCTTTTGAGTACCTGATCCGGAACGAAGTAGTCACCCTGTTCACATTGCCCAATCATGCTAAAGTAAGTGTTCATAATAAGGATAACTGGCTTTATGAGTTAAACTCACCTGATTATCCAGCCACTCCTGAAACACCTCAGTCTCACAGGATAACAGATGATATAATGACCGCTGTTGAAACTGACCCTGAGACACCTCCTGGATACCATGACACTGACCCAACTGACAAAGTTCATGAAACCCCTGGAGCGAATCAAGGAGATTATGCTAACAACTTACAGAACATCATGCACACTCTCAATGCCTATCAAACTGACATTAATCTATTCAAAGAAGACATTAAGAGTATGCGATTGGACATCATAGGATTGACTGACATGGCCTGCGAACAATTCTATCATTTGGACTCCGCCATCGAAGACCTGAAGAAACGCCTTTGAAACGGCTATCAGTGATTTAGTTTATTATTTTTTCTCATTATTTTCGTTTCCAGTTAAATTTATCTTTCGCAACAATTTCATAACATAATTTCCGTTTATGTAATTTCCAATTTTTTACTTTATGCCATGCACTTTTTATTTCAATTATTTCTTCATTTTTAGCAGCTTATATACTTTTTCTATATACTGTATGACTATATACTGTATGACTGCATTATTTCATGTATGCAATCTTAGGTTCGTATACTACTGTGTTGCAAATGATATACCATATGGTGTGTATTTAATATAAGTGTTACTAAATAAAATAAATTATTATCAATTTATAAATAACGTGAGACAATGTTCTTTTCTGGGAATTATTCAGCACAACAAGCCCTCACGGTCGTCACACTTAACTTACGATCGTGACGTGCTCATTTAGCGTGTCACGACCGTCACGCCCCTGTCACGACCGTGACGACCTCTATTACAGGGATCGTGAGAAACAGAACTGCTTCTCATCGTGTCCCCTCTTCTTCTCCATTCATAACCTACCCAAAACACTACCCACTCATTCCACAACCGCCGTAACCTCTCCACTTCCCCCATTAATCCTCCATTATCATCCACCATTTCATTTAAACTCTCCCGTATTTAACCCGAACCTCAATCTCCCTCATTCTACCATTTTTCTCACAAAACCTCACAAAATCCTTCCTCCCTCACTCTTCACTCTTGCATGTTATGGATTCCATCATTTTTCGAGAAGGTGAAGCTGGAGTAACCCAGAGAGACCGTTTCATCCGCTTCCAGAACCGCGGTCTGCAACCTACCCGCTACATTGCCACTGACTGTCTGCACGAACTCGGAATGTTGTCCAGCGTTCAAAGCCTACTGCAAAAGGTCGGTCTGTGGGACCTCTGTCGTCAGCCTCAGCCTACTTTCGAACTTCTGACGCTGGAGTTCCTCAGCTCTTACAGTTACATCACCTCTCCCGGTTCTCAGAGTCAGCTTACCGGCATCGTAACATTCAGATTGCACGGCCAGGAGTTCAACCTCACGCAAACCAGGATCGCCGAGCTGTTAGGTTTCGATCACGGCACCGAAGCCCACCGTCGCGTGCCCGATAATTTCAGTGAACAAGCATTCACTCTATGGCACGACCTCACCAACACTCGTGCATCCACCTTCCAGAGCCTCAACGCCACACACATCCACAACCCGGCTATCCGCTATTTTCACCGGGTCATCTGCAACACAATCTTTGCTAGAGAAAGCAACCACAAGCTCAACTCCAAGGAGCTTCTGTTCTTATACTGTGCCCTTCATGACGAGCCAATCAACGCTGCCCCCTTCATGCTTTACCATATCCAGGCCATTGCGCACCGAGGCTCCTCCCCGTTCTTCATAGGCGGCATTGTCACCACCCTCGCCATTCAGTTGGGGCTTGGTGACGCGCTCGCTAATCAGCCTCACCTCGCCGCCGAATTCCTGACCATGAGCTACTGCCGGTCCGCCCACCTGATCGCACAGCGAGAGGATGGCAGGTATAGCCCTGTTGTCAATGGCACCATTTTCCACCACATCACTCTGCCGTCCCGCACCCGCATCGACCCATCCAACCGAGCCAACTGGCTCTTTGTTTTACCAGCTGCTGCCGATCACGTCCCGGTTCATGATGATCAGGCAGACGCCCCAGTGGACGAGATGCAGGACGCTATGGATGCAGCTGAGCCTGTCCAGGATATCCCAGAGACATCTACCCGACAGCCCCCTGCTCCCGCAGTCACACTTGAGGAAGTCCTCCTTGCGATTCATCAGCAGAACCTGATGAACGCCGCACTGGAGCGACGGCAGAAGGCGCAGTATGATGCTTTACTCGGCACTATTGCTGCCAACCAGGAGGCCACTAATGAGCGGTTTGGAGAACTTTTCGGCGAGCTCGAAGCGCTCCGCATCAGCATTACTGCTACCTATGGCACCGGTTCTGATCCCGACGCGACTCCCTCCAGACGCCGCTCTCGCACCAGAGGCCGAGCCCGCGGTCCTCAGCAGCAGTAGTTTACTCTTATGTTGTTTTTCATTTTAGCCTTGTACTGTATTTGTGCCTCATTTATATCACAACATTGAGGACAATGTCTGATATAGTGTGGGAGAGGTACCTTTCATTTCATCACTTTTTCATTTCGTTGTACTTTCAATTCCGTTGTATTTCTTTTAACAAATTAATGAAATGAGCAAATCTGTGCGTTATTTTCTTTATTTTCGAGCTTTCCCCGATTATTAAGCCATACCAGAAAAATCTTTAATTACTCGCATTACCCGACTTACCACCGAATGGTTCGTAACTACGAAGTCGGGAACGATTAAACAAGACCAATACAATCTTGACATCTTCGACCCCCTGCTTAAGAAATTCCATCCCGATCACCATTGCGAGTGCACCTTTAGTTCAGTTCAAAAGTAACCCCCAGTAGTTTATACTAGCAGTCAGCACCGTCTGAACACAAACCACGTGGGGAGCCGATGAATATAAGCGTTCGATGCCTAATCAATAATGATCCTTCGTATCTCGACGCAAAATGAAAAGAAATTGCACCAAAGTACACGGTCGCAGATAAGAAACGAGAAATATGAGAAGGAATCCGTTTCGAGTTGGTTCAGAGGTACTGGTTCTGAACTCGGTAGGGCGTGCTACAACGCGATCCCCCACAGCCTCCGAATCGGATAAAACATGAAGGGTTACCACACTCGTGTACCAGACCCCGTGCAAAAAAAAGGATCAAAATCGCTAACCGGCTACTCCACTACGTGCGTGCTAAGGCAAAGGGCTTAATGTGACTGCGCTAGAACGAAACCGGGCGAAATAAGATCGAAAAACTCTAGGTGAAATCGTAATGTGATTGCCGATTGTTTCGCTTGACGGGAAGTCGACGACATAGCTTGTTGCTTGTGTCATTAGTGTATCGGTAGTGTTCTATCAAAGTACCGGACTATCCGACAAAACGATCCACCGTACGGTTTGTTACGAGTATGCGCGAATAAAATCTTGTCCGCCGATTTTCAACCGACTATTTGCTTGAGGACAAGCAAAGGTTTAAGTTTGGGGAAGTTTGATGACGAGAAAACGCATCGATTATATCGCTAGATTTCATTGACGTTTTGTCGCGCATTCACCATTTTAACGCTCGAATTCTCGAGTTTTTCTTACTATTTTGCAGGTACATCGTTATGTGAGGCCGAATCATGAATTAAGAGGAAAGGAACGAAAGAGACCACAAGGAGATGAAGCAAGGCAGAAGCCTGCAAAAAGTCTGCATAATTTGTTACAGCCACGGTCGTTACAAGGGTGTCACGACCGTGACACCCTAATTTGGGCCATCACGACCGTGAGGAAATAGTCACGACCGTGACACTTAAAATCCTCAAATAACGAACGTGAAGACCTTGTCACGCCCGTGACAAGGATAAAACTTGGTTTTGACTCAGACTACTCTCCTCTTATTTCTCCTCAAGGCAGCACGTGAAGACGACTTCTCCCATTTTTGCTGCCACTCTCCAACATTTCCTCAACCACTTCAGCAAGGCCCAAGAAACAAAAGACCAAGACTCCAGCCCATTAAAGGCTCTATAAATAGTACCAGCTGAGGAGAACTGAGGGACAGACTTCATTATCCAAATTTCTTGCGGAAGCTCTGCCGAATTACCTTACGAACCAGAATTTTTATTCCAGCATTATTTTATTTTCTGTCTTGTTTTATTTGTATCCAAACCAACCGTGTAACAATTTCCAACATTAGGAAATTGTTATACTTTTATTTGTTTCCAACCTTCAGCATTCGTTTTAATTTTTATTTCCGCCTACTCCAAGCCTTCCGGTTTGTGGAAGAAGGAGTCTACTCAGATATTTGTTAATCAGGTTTTTCAATTTATTGCACTTTAATTTATTTATAATGTCTATTTATTTCGCTGCCATGAGTAAGTTATTATTTAATTCTGTGTCTGATTCAACCTCGATGAGTAGCTAAATACCTTAGGGCGGTATGTAGTTATAACCAACTTAACCGGTAAAATATAACCATAGGCTAAAATAATTAATCACTTAACATTCTGGCTGATACTTTTTAATTAAATTAGACCTTTTCGTTACGAGAGTAAGAAAAGGGTATTAGGTTGGGTCAAGACCACGAGAGTGTGAGATTTAACCAGATAGCTAAAGTTAGGCATTTAAATTAAACACAGCGAGAGCGCTTTAAGATAAATTAGAATTATTTAGTCTCCAAAAATTACCTCTAAACACTTATGGGCTAGCGAGAGCAGGCATAGGGCTTTAGGGATAAGATCTGATACAAGACCACGAGAGTGTGAGTCGAGGGTATTTAAACTAGTAATCTCTACCGAATAGATTAAGCGAACATCTTTATAAGCCTAGGTTAGATTGACCCACCTAAGTTAGTATAATTACATACCGACCGCCTTAGTATTATTTTATTAAAAACTTAAATTTAATTCCGCCTTTAATAGTCTTAAAAACCAACAACAATCGTGACAACCATTCGCCTTAGCTAAACTAGAAGTTCATCTAGCACTAAGTAACGATAGAATCCCTGTGGATCGATAATCTTAAATATTACTTCGATAGGCTGTGCACTTGCAGTAAGATACCGCTAGACGTATAAGTAGACACGTCTTTAGCCCATCACATAATTGACAGGACTCATGCCATAGGGGATGATGTAGGTGATAGTAACTGCGATATGGATGCTTGATGTAACACCCCAAATTTATTGGAATATTTATTTAAATATGAATATTCGTATTTTTGGTATTTTTCGGTGGTTGGTGTGAAATATGGAGAATTATGGATTTTTAAGTTATTTATTTAAATAATAGTATATAATATGAATATATTGGTATTATTATTAATTTAAATAAATATAAGTTAAACTAAGGGCAAATTGGATAATTGAGGAGGAGTTAGTGAGGGTAATATTGGAAAGCCCAATTTTAAGGCCCAAGGTTAGGTTTAACAAAACAGAATTTTGATGGGATTAGGATTCATTCTTGTTAGACCGTGAAAAAATATTGAGGCTAGAGCTCTGAGGAAGAGGTTTGAGGCAAAAGATTCGAAAGGTTTTTTGAAAGTCAAAGAGAAGGCTTAGAGTCGGCAAATAAGGTATGGAGAGTATTGTCTTCATTGTTTTCAATGTATAATTTTAATGTATTTAAAGTCGATTTAAGGATTTAAAGGGTTGAGGCTGATTTTGAGATAAAGGGAATTAGACCTTTGGGGCCAAATCCTATTTTTTGAGGTTTAACCGTATGGGGATTTGAACTGATGGCCTGATAGATTCCAGGTTGATTTAGGTTAAAGGGAACTAGGCCTTCGTGGCCAAAGATCTAGTTTGACATTTGTTTAACCCTGTAGGGAAATTAGATAGTGAAAACTCTAATGAGTGTGGTGTAGTTATAAGGATATATGGGAATTAGAGCGTGAACATGATACGAGATTGGCCTAATAAGTCGTAGATTTTGTGCCTTCATCACCGTAAGACCTTAGGGGTGTTTTAGGGATGCTTTAGGGGCATTAGGGAAGGAAATCGTTGGACTTTTAGGTTAATTTTAGGTTCTGGTGCGTAACAGCGTTTTGCTGTAATCGCGTTGTTCGCACAGCGAACGAACTCGTCCCAGACTCGCACTGCAAAGAATCCTTCGCACAGCGAAGAAACTCGCCCCAGACTCGAACAACGAACTTGCTAGCAAACGTAGCAGAGTTTTGCAAACTCTGACCTTGTGCAGTGATGCTTTAATGTTTTGATGTTGTGATTTCTTTGACGAATTAATATGAGTATGACTGTGAATTCTATGTGATTTGTACATGATCATATGATGATTCCTATGATGTAATGATTGATGAACTATGATGATATTTCCATGAGTTTTGATGATTCTCTGATGACATGATTTTTGATGATGATTATGATGAATGATGATGCACCTATGATTTTATTATGAGGATGATTATTGGCATGTGCATCATGCATTCATGGGCATCCGGACTTCGATTCAGGACCTTGATTTCTTTGGCTTCAGTCCCATTGTGCGGATGTGAGGTATTTTGATGTGCTCCGGTTCTCGAGTAGAATCGATCCTATTAATGGGGATCTATTGAGGGTTGATGGCCCAGTGTCCATCGAGCTGTGATGATTGGTACCACATGCATGAGTCTTATTGCATTTGCATTTATGAGATAATCTTGAGTAATTTACGATGTTATGGCCTTTGATGTCCATTGATGAATATGATGATATTGAATACGAAAATGACGCCATTTTATATATTGATTTCCTACATTGATTATTATGAATCTTTTTACTCACCCTGCCTGTTTGAATGTTGCCTCCACTTGGATAACGTGCAGATGACCAGGTTTAGCCGTGGACGCCGTCGAAGACTTTTGAAGTTTTTGGGCCATTGGCCATTGTGGTTGACTTAGAGGGTCATGCTCGGATAGTGTAACATCGGGTTAGGGTTTTTAAGTCAAACCTTATTTTATTGATGTTTTTGTTATGTTGATTTCCTTGTGGCGTAAGGAAAACTTTGGATTATGCCTTTTTGAGTTCCGCTGCCTGTTGATGAAAATTTTGATATCCTTTGAGAAAACCTGTTATTTGCAGAGCTTTGACTTATATTTGATTTATTGGGAAACGTACGCCCTTTGAGGTGATTTTTATTGAATTTAATATTTTACTCTGATAAATGTGAATATTTTGCCTTTTACTTTTGTGGGGTAGAAAAGGGTGTTACATTAGTGGTATCAGAGCAGGTCGGTCCGTCCGGTCAAGTTTTTATGTTGTTAGTCCCCTGTCAGTTAATAGTGTGAGAACACTATTGGATGCGATGTTTTCTTCTAACCCTGTTGGTGGTTGCAGATGGCTGGAAGAAATGATTGTGTTATTGCTGATGTGCTGTAATCACTTGCCCAAGTGATGGCCCAGAATGGTGGACCTGCAGATGAATTTCGTGCTTTGGGAAAGTTCCAGAGGAACAATCCGCCAACTTTTGTGGGCACTCATGATCCTGATGGTGCGCAGAAGTGGCTGAAAGTGATTGAGAAGATTTGTTGAGTTATGGCGTGCACTGATGCTCAACAGGTGCAGTTTGGTACGCATATGCTAGCAGAGGAAGCTGAGGACTGGTGGGATAACACTCGTCAGAGATTCGGAGGTGCTGGCATTGCAATAACTTGGGCTGTGTTTAAGGAAGAATTTTTGAGGAAGTATTTTCCTGAAGATGTTCGGGGCAAGAAAGAGGTGGAATTCCTTGAGCTGAAACAAGGGAATATGATTGTGGCTGAGTATGCGGAAAAATTTGAGTCCTTAGTAAAGTTTTGTCCACATTACAATTATGCTGACACAGAGATGTCAAAGTGTCTCAAGTTTGAGAATGAATTGAGATCAAAGATTAAGCAAGGAATTGGGTACCAACAGATTTGTAGGTTTGCGGAACTGGTGGACAAGAGCAGAATTTATGATGAGGATAGCCGAGCTAGATCTACTCACTACAGGAAGCTGAGTGAGAAGAAAGAGAAACGTCAGTATAGAGGGAAATCATATATGACTTCTTGTGATAAATGGAAGAAACTTCAGATGGGAAAAATTCAAGTGGGGGAGCATCTACTGCTCTAGGCAAGTGTTATAAGTGTGGCGAGCAAGGTCACCGTGCTGAGGTTTGTAGGGTGCTGAGATGTCATCGTTGTGGCAAGAGAGGTCATAGAGCTATTGAGTGTAAAGATGAAGCTCCGACTTGCCTCAACTGTAGAGAGAAGGGTCAAATCAGTACCCAGTGCTAGAAGCCAAAGAAGATTGCTACTACTTCTCAGACAAATGGCAGAGTGTTTGCTTTGAGCGGTGCAGAAGAATCCAAGACAAATAACTTGATCAGAGGTACTTGCTTTATTAATGATGCTGAATTGATTACTATGATTGATATTGGTGCTACTCATTCGTTTATTTCTCTTGAATATGCTAAGAGGTTGAATTTGAAATTATCTTCTATGATTAGGAGTATGGTTATTGATACCTCGACTAATGGTTCTATGACTACTGTGTTAGTCTGTTTGAGTTGCCCTTTGACCATTTATGATAAGAATTTTGTGATGGACTTGGTCTGTCTACCTTTGCATCACATCGATGTTATTCTCAGAATGAACTGGTTGGAATACAACTATGTTCATATCGATTGCTACAACAAGATTGTGAGGTTCCCAGAGTTTGGTGATGGTGGAGAGCTGATGTAAGATTAGGCTCAGATGCTTGCATTGCTTGCATCACTTCAAATTTGATTATGAAGCAGTGAGCATGGAACTACCAGTTGTTCGAGAATTTCCATAAGTGTTTCCAGACGACGTGAGTGACTTACCTCATGAGCATGAGGTGGAATTTACTGTTGATGTGATATCAGGCACTAGTCATGTGCCGATGGCTCCTTATCAGATGTCTGCATATGAGTTAGGGGAATTGAAGAAACAGTTGGAAGAGCTGCTTGAGAAGAAGTTTATTCGACCGAGTGTTTCTCCGTGGGGTGCTCCTGTGTTGTTGGTGAAGCAGAAAGATGGTAGCATGAGATTGTGTGTGGATTATCGGAAATTGAATAAAGTAACAATCAAGAACAAGTATCCACTTCCGAGGATTGACGATTTGATGGATCAATTGGTGGGTGCTTGTGTGTTCAGTAAGATTGATTTGAGGTTTGGTTATCATCATATTCGCATCAAGCCTGATGATATTCTGAAGATAGCTTTCAGGATGATGTATGGACACTATGAATATACTTTGATGTCGTTTGGTGTATCTAATGCACCTGGTGTATTCATGGAGTATATGAATAGGATTTTTCATCCTTATTTGGATCAGTTTGTGGTAGTGTTCATTGACGATATCTTGATATATTCTAACTCCGAGGAAGAGCATGCGTAACATCTAAGAGTGGTATTGCAGGTTTTGAGAGACAGGAAGCTTTATGCCAAGTTGTCCAAGTTTGAGTTTAGGTTGAAGGAAGTGAGTGTGAAGTCAAGATTCTCAAGGATCAACTTATGTTTTGGTGAAGACAAACCACGTGACAAGAAGGCAAATATGTTCAACCATTTTCAAGACATCAGTATTAGGACAAAGATTTGACATGGAAAATGTTTTCATCAGAAGGTATAATGAAAATATTCATCAAGTATTTAAGTCCTAGTTGCTCAAACCATGAAAAACTATTTTCAACACAAGCTTTTTAAAACAGAATTTTTCTAAGTTTTTGTAAGTGCAATCGATTGCACTCTTAGAGAAATCGATTGCATGATCAAAATTTTACTTCATTTTTGCTTCTGTTTCTTAGTGCAATCGATTGGTACTTTGGTGCAATCGACTGCATAATTAAAAATCTTTGTATTTTCACTTCTATTTCAATATGGAATCGATTGGTGCTTTGGTGCAATCGATTGCTCTATTGAAAAGTTTAAATTTCAAGTGTTTTTGTGAAGGTACAATCGATTGGTCTATATGTGCAATCGATTTCTCCCTGAACGTTTTTGAAAAATCATTCTGAAAAATTGAATCTCTTCAACCAATCTTCTGTGAAATGTTTCCATTGAAACATAAAAATTGTTCATCAATTTTTCTGAGGATTTGCATATTTTTTCAAGAGGTGTTTGTGTAATATAAATACCTAATCTTTCAAATTTTCAAAAACACATCGCTTTCAATCCTCTTTCAAAAATATTTAACATATTTTTCATCTTTCCACATCTAAGTTCAAACCACTTTTCATAAAGAATTTTCTGCATATTTTCATATCCTTTGAAAGAAAATTCTTGAGCAACAAGTCTTAGATATTTGTGAAAATTCTCATTGAAAGAGAAGATCAATCACAACACTGATACAACATTGTGTACACTGTTACAAACTCATTGTAAAAATCAGATTGAATTTATTTCCCCTTGCTGTTCAGAATTGTTGAAAGCAAGTGTGTGCATTGAAGAAGACTGTTCTTCTTGCACTTAGTATTTAGATCTTTAAGGTGTTTAAGAGCCTTTGATCTACCTATAGGTTAGAAAGTATTGTACACTGATCCTAACTATAGTGAAATCTCTTTTGTGTGAAAGGGGACTGGAGTACCTTCGGAGTGTGAAGGGAACCAAGATACTTTTCTGTGTTATTTACTTTCTGCACTTTACTGCTTTCATAACCTCATCATATCTCAAGAAAGTAATAACTTAGTCGATAAAACTAGAAAATTTCAAAGAACCTAATTCACCCCCCGCCCTCTTAGGTGCAACTCAGACTATCAATTGGTATCAGAGCAGGTTTAGGTAACCTGTTCCTATTCGATCCAGTATGGCTTCCGCAAACAACAAAGGTGTGTTTAAAGATTGTGGTAGTAGCAACAAGCCTCCACTGTTTTGTGGTGAATACTTTGACTTCTGGAAGATTCGCATGAAGGCTCACTTAGAAGCACAAGGATATGAAATATGGGATGCTTTCCAAAATGGTCCCTTCGTTCCTACAACGGTCGTTAATGGTGTTGGATCAACAAAATCTAAAGGCTCATGGGATGACGATGATAAGAAAAAGGTTCTCTATGACAAAAAGGCAATTAATCTTTTGCAAAGTGCACTAAGCATGGACGAATTCTTTCGCGTCTAAACATGTACATCAGCAAAAGAAATCTGGGATAGTTTAGTGGAAACCCATGAAGGAATCACTAAACTTAAAAGGTCGAGATTGAACACGTTGAGTCAAGAATACGAGCTATTCAGAATGCATTCGGAGAATCAATTCTTGATCTGCAGAAAAGATTTATGCACTTGACAAATCACCTCAGAGCACTCGGTAAGACATTAACTAACAATGAATTAAATCTTAAAGTGCTTAGGTCTTTGTCCAGAGAATGGCAGCCCAAGGTGACAGTAGTTTCTGTAAAGAAACGTCTATCCACGATGACATCCGCTACATTGTTTAGAAAACTTCAAGAATATGAGACGGAACTTAGGCAATTGGAAAAACATGAGAATCAAGAGAAGAAATCTAAAATAATTGCATTAAAGGTTGATTCCAAAGAAGTAGAAAAGGAAGACGATCCGATTGAAGATGAAAACTTGATGCTTCTCGTAAAAATGTTAGGAAAATATTTTGGTTCTAAAAATAATATTGGAAATTCTGACTATATGAAAAGGAAGAAGTTTTCAAAGAACAAAGAGAAGGAGGCGTCAACATCCACACAAGATGTCAAATGCTATGAATGTGGAAAACAAGGACACATCAAACCAATCTGTCCTAAACTCTCCAAGAATGATGCCTATAAAAGCAAAAAGGGTTTCAAGAAAAATAAGGCTTACGTAGCATGGGAGGATAACGAGATAAGTTCCTCTTCAGATTCAGATAGTGATCAAAGTGAAAATCTAGCACTAATGGCCTCACATCATTCTGATGATGAAGACGACAAGGTTAGTAATACTTTTTCAATTTATGATAATGATGCTCAAGGGGCAATTGATGAACTTCTGGGTGAATGCAAAATTCTGTACAAAACTATTTCATCACAAAAGAATCAAATCTCAACTTTAGAAAAAAAGATTAAGATAATGGAAAATAATTTCAAAGATGAAAAACATAAATTAATTAGTGATCAAAAACAGAATTTTGTATGCACAAAGTGTGAGTCACTTTCATTTCAAATTGTCCAATTGGAAAAAGTCCTTGAAAGGTATGAAAAAGGACAGATTGGATTAGAGGATGTTCTTAGTCAACAAAGATTCTCAAATGATAAAAGTGGACTTGGTTACTCAAATTTTTCTAAACCAAGTTCCAACAAAACCATCTTTGTTAAGGCTAGTGAACAAACTCTTAAAGAGAAAGTGGTCAAGCCTAAAGTGGTTCATCAATACCCTAAGAAGAAAGTATCTAGTAAGAATAAGTTTTATCCTCCTAGATACAAAAGTAATTTTGAGCCCACCTATTTTTATTGTGGTATCAAAGGCCATACACCTAATGCCTGTTATGTAAGAAACTTCAGTGTTGCAAAGGGGCATTATGTGTGGGTCAAGAAAGGCACTAACTATGAAGGACCAAAGGCAATTTGGGTACCTAATGAAACTTAAATCTTGTTTTGTAGGTATGCTTGAAGACCTCTTCATAGCAGTGGTATCTTGTGGGTTTTAAAGGCATATGACGGGTGACCTTACCAAATTTTCACATCTAACACTTAAGGCCAAATGATTCGTAACATATGGTGATAACAACAAAGGGAAGATCCTTGGCGTAGGCAGCATTAGTGCACCACCTTTTACAACCATAGAAGATGTCCTCTATGTAGAAGGCCTAAAGCATAAACTACTTAGCATTAGCCAACTTTGTGATAGATGTTTCAGAATCAACTTCACTAAAGATGAATGTTTGATAGAAAACGAAGTCACTTATGAGGTAATGTTAAAAAGGTAATTGAGTTAACAACATTTTTATGATTTCCCTTGATAACATGCCTTTGAAGGTTAAGTGTCTTATGGCGAACAACAACGAATCTTGGTTATGGCACAAAAGATTTACTCACATTCATATGGAGCATCTGAAAAAATTGATCAAACATGACTTAGTTGTTGGTCTTCCAAAGATCAAATTCATCAAAGATAGATTGTGTGGCGTATGCCAAAAAGGGAAACAGACCAAATCAACTTTCATATCCAAGAATGTGGTGTCCACAACAAGGCCACTACAATTGTTACACATGGATCTCTTCGGACCATCAAGAACAAAAAGTTTTGGAGGTAATGTTTATGCGTTAGTAATTGTTGATGACTTCTCTAGATATACATGGACTTTCTTCTTAGTGCAGAAAAGTGAAGCTTTCAAGGCATTCAAGAAGTATGCAAAACAAATTCAGAATGAGAAATCACTCTCAATTGTCTCCATTAGAAGTGATCATGGTGGAGAATTCTAGAACGCCTTATTTGAAGAATTTTGCGAAGAAAATGGAATCTCACACAACTTCTCTGCACCAATAACTCCATAACAAAATGGTGTCGCAGAAAGAAAGAATCGGTCGTTGGTAGAACTTGCAAGAACTATGCTGAGTGATTCAAACCTTCCTAAATATTTTTAGGCGGATGCGGTAAGCACGGTGTGTTTTGTAAGTAATCGTGTCAACATCAGACCCATTCTCAAGAAAACCCCCTATGAACTCTTCAAAGGGAGAAAACCAAACATATCATTGTTTCACATCTTTGGGTGTAAATGCTTTGTCTTGAACAATGACAAAGATAACCTCGATAAGTTTGACGAGAAATCCGATGAAGGTATTTTTCTCGGCTACTCTCTCTCTAGTAAGGCATTTAGAAATTTTAACAAAAGAACTTTAATTATTGAAGAATCTATGCATGTCTCTTTTGATGAATCTAACCCCTCCAAGAAGGATGATATTATTGTTGATGATGATGATGATGTAGTAGAAACCTCTAAAGATGATGCTCTCAATGATATTGCAAGTGATCAACCAAAACAACAACAAGATTATTCATAACACAATGAAGAACATAATGATCTACCTAAAGAAATGAGAACTCATAGAGATCACCCGATCGACAAAGTCATTGGTGATATTAGTCAAGGTGTTGCAACAAGATTAAATCTCAAGGATACTTGTTTGAACATGGCATTTGTTTCGCAAATTGAACCAGCCAAAATTGATGAAGCCTTAGGCAATGATTAATGGATAATAGCTATGCAAGATGAACTAAACCAGTTTGAAAGAAAACAAGTTTGGAGTCTTGTCCCCAGACCAAACAACAAGCACATCATAGGAACAAGACGGGTCTTCAAAAACAAACTTGATGAAAATGGAATAATAGTTTGAAATAAAGCAAGATTGGCCGCACAAGGATACAACCAAGAAGAAGGAATCAATTTTGATGAAACATTCGCTCCAATTGCAAGGTTAGAAGCAATTAGACTTTTATTGGCTTATGCATGTTCTATGAATTTTCAGCTTTTCCAGATGGACGTCAAAAGTGAATTTTTGAATGGATTCATAAATGAAGAAGTTTATGTCAAGCAACCGCCTGGATTTGAAGACTACAAATATACCTCTCATGTCTTCAAATTAAAGAAAGATCTCCACGAATTAAAACAAGCACCAAGAGCATGGTACGATCGTCTCAGCAATTTCTTATGTGACAAAGGCTTTGAAAAAGTAAAGGTTGACAAGACTTTGTTCATCAAGAAAATTAAAGAAGATACTCTCTTGGTACAAGTATGTGTTGATGACATAATCTTCGGTTCAACAAACACAAAGTTATGTGAAGAATTTCATCCATGATGCAAGGAGAATTTGAAATGTCTATGATGGGAAAAATGAACTACTTTTTAGGACTACAGATCAAGCAACTCAAGAATGGGATTTTTATCAATCAATCCAAATACTGCAAAGAATTATTGAAGAAATTTGATATGGATAATTGCAAGACGTTGTCTACACCTATGGGATCCGATACATATATAGATCAAGATGAATTTGGTGTGTCAGTTGATATCACCAAATATAGAGGTATGATTGGCTCTTTACTATACTTGACAACAATTCACCCTGACATCATGTTTAGTGTTTGTCTATGTGCTCGCTTTCAAGCAAACCCAAAGGAATCTCATTTCATGGCAGTCAAGCGGATCATGAAGCATCTCAAAGGAACAACAAATGTCGGTTTATGGTACCCTAAAGGTAGTATTTGCAATTTAATTGGATATTCTGATGCAGATTATACAGGCTGTAAAACCGATAGAAAAAGCACAAGTGGAACTTGTCACATCTTGGGAAATGCACTAGTCTCATGGGCATGCAAGAAGCAAGCGTGCGTAGCACTTAGTACGGCTGAAGCAGAATACATAGCAGCGGGTAGTTGTTGTGCACATATACTTTGGCTCAAGCAACAACTTTGTGACTACGGACTCGATCTCGGAAGCATTCCTCTTCACTGTGACAACACAAGTGCGATCAACATTACAAAGAATTCGGTCATGCACTCAAGAATCAAGCATATCGACATACGACATCACTTTCTACGAGATCATGTACTTCAAGGAGATGTCGCGATAACCTTTGTAGATACTCATAATCAACTTGCCGATATATTCACAAAGCCTTTGGCAAAGGAACCATTCTTCAAAATTCGAAGAGAACTTGGAATATTGGATGAAACCGACGTTGAATCATGAAAGAACTTCAAAAATGGTATTTTTCTCAAATTTCACTGCCTGCAATCGATTGCACCCTTGTGTCAATCGATTGCTCACTATAAGTCTTCTAAAAATATTTAAATTTTTAAGCATGCAATCGATTGCATCCTTGTGTCAATCGATTGCACTCTATAGCTTTTGATTTATTTTGTTTCTGTTTTGTAGAGCAATTGATTGCACCACTGTGCCAATTGATTGCATCTACTGTGATATTTGTTTTTTCATTATTTTTAATAGGTCCATGGTCTTTTAAACCTTCCATCTACCCTATCATTATACTTTTGACCTACCTATGCTATCTTTAATCCTTAGCCCTATTTTCAAGACTTTGACCATCATTTCACATATTCCCAAAGTCCTTAATCATTCAATAACCATCAACCACTCAACTCCCACATTCAATATTTGACCGGTGAACAGTAAGAAAGATTCACTAAATTCTTTCAGAAAAAGGTTGTGCAAATGCCTAAGTATGGTATTCTCTTATCCTTTCCTAAGGAATGTTTTTCTTTTCAAAACTCATTGATTGCACGCGGCTTGGAATCCTTGATTCCTTCATCCGGGCCATACTATCTGGACTTAGTAAGATTGTTCTACAGCAACTTACACATGGAAGAAGGCAGAATGGTCACATATGTTAAAGGCAAAAGAATCCTCCTCACTTCAAAGAAAATTGGTAGAATTCTGGATATTCCAACCTTCAGTGGGAGACTCTATGAAGAAAACGAAGAAGTTTGGGAAGCATATATCAAAAGAGAATTTTACTAGAGCCTTGGCTGAATGTCTGAAGCAGAATTTCATGCAAAACGTGTCAGATCCTTAGGCGGCATGGAACCTTCTCGGACCTCTTGGTCAGCAGGTATTTTTAACATTGATGACCGACTGTTTCACTACTTTATGGTATGCATAATGTTTTCAAGGGTTGGAAACCAGTGCATTGTGACTGATTTAGAAATGCAAATTTTGTACACTCTCAAAAATGGAATTAACGTAAGTTAGGCTTACTTAACTCTGGTCCATATGAGGTCAGTCAGCGGAAAATCCAAAATTTTGCCTTATACATGGTTCATCACTAAGATTCTGGAACATTTTGAAGTAGATTTTGAAGGCTTTGATATGTGTCTTATGGACTCCAACATCAACAAAATCTTCATCAAGAATGTGGACTCTAGGATGGGTGTCAAATATAACTCGGAAACAAAGACAATTGTTTACCTTGGTGAAGGTATGGCTGAAAATGACGAGCAAGAGAATGAAGAAGATGATGATGTTCCTCCTCCTCCAACTCAACATGGCCTTAGTAACCAACAACTGATGGACTACATGACTCAAAAGTTTGGAGATATAAACACTTCCATAAACAATCAATACAATGCAATTCAAGAGTCAATAATCACTAGGATTAACAATTTCCAAGAGGACGTCAATCAACAATTTTCATATCGCTACTCTCACCTATACATTCCTCCATACGACCTTTCCAACCCGGTTGTTCCCCTAACTCGTCCATCACCTCTCCAACAAACATTTCCGAACCAGCAAACTTTTGATCCCAACATGGACCTGTCATAAATTGTTTACATGTTTTTTATGTTTCTCTCAATTTTTATGTAGTTTTTAAATTATGCACTCTCAATTTTTCTATGTACTCTTGGCATTTGTCCTTTCAATTTATGGCTAGTTATTATGTTACTTTCAATTTATTTTATATATCTCTTGTCTATCTTTCCCTTCCTTTTGATAATGTCAAAAGGGGGAGAAGGATGTTACTCTTTTGTTGGTTTGTTTTCTTTCCTTGATTCTTAAGGTATAAATACAAGGCTACTTCAACCTCAATACAAATTCAAATTTTCTCAGCACTTCATACATTGAGGGGGAGAAAAATTGTCGGAAAGAACTTCGCAATAAAAGAGGAGGCTTTGTCATCATCAAAAAGAGGGAGAATGTGAAATCAAGATTCTCAAGGATCAACTTATGTTTTGATGAAGACAAACCACGTGTCATGAAGGCAAAGATGTTCAACCATTTTCAAGACATCAGTATCAGGACAAAGACTTTACATGAAGAATGTTTTCATCAGAAGGTATAATGAAAATGTTCATCAAGTATTTAAGTCCCAGTTGCTCAAACCATGAAAAACTATTTGCATTACTTTTTCGCACTAACACAAGCTTTTTAAAACAGAATTTTTCTAAGTTTTTGTAAGTGCAATCGATTGCACTCTTAGAGCAATCGATTGCATGATCAAAATTTTACTTCATTTTTGCTTTTGTTTCTTAGTGCAATCGATTGGTACTTTGGTGCAATCGATTGCATACTTAAAAATATTTGTATTCTCGCTTCTGTTTCAGTATGCAATCGATTGGTGCTTTGGTGCAATCGATTGCTCCCTGAACGTTTTTGAAAAATCATTCTGAAAAATTGCATCTCTTCAACCAATCTTCTGTGAAACGTTTCTATTGAAACATGACAATTGTTCATCAATTTTTCTGAGGATTTGCATATTTTTTTCAAGAGGTGTTTGTGTAATATAAATACCTAATCTTTCAAATTTTCAAAAACACATCTCTTTCAATCCTCTTTCAAAAATCTTTAACATATTTTTCATCTTTCCACATCTAAGTTCAAACCACTTTTCATAAAGAATTTTCTGCATATTTTCATATCCTTTGAAAGAAAATTATTGAGCAGTAAGTATTAGATATTTGTGGAAATTCTCATTGAAGGAGAAGATCAATCACAACATTGCTACAACATTGTATACACTGTTACAAACTCATTGTAAAAATCAGATTGAATTTATTTCCCCTTGCTGTTCAGGATTGTTGAAACCAAGTGTGTGCATTGAAGATGATTGTTCTTCTTGCATTTAGTATTTATATCTTAAAGGTGTTTAAGAGCCTTTGATCTACCTATAGGTTAGAAAGTATTATACACTTATCCTAACTATAGTGAAATCTCATTCATGTGAAAGGGGACTAGAGTACCTTCGGAGTGTGAAGGGAACCAAGATACTTTTCTGTGTTATTTACTTTCTGCACTTTACTGCTTTCATAACCTCATCATATCTCAAGAAAGTAATAACTCAGTCGATAAAACCAAAAAATTTCAAAGAACCTAATTCACCCCTCCCCCCCCCCCCCCCCCCCCTCTTAGGTGCAACTCAGACTATCAGTGAGTTTCCTTGGCCATGTGATTTCTAGTGGAGGAATTGTTGTTGATCCGTCGAAAGTTTCCTTGGCCATGAGATTCAAAGTTTCCTTGGATTGGTTGGTTATTATCGCAGGTTTATAGAAGGTTTTTCAAATTTGGCACTGCCATTGACTCAGTTGACTCGAAAAGGTCAAGCTTATGTGTAGGATGTGGCTTGTGAGCAGTGTTTTGTAGAACTCAAGAAGAAGTTAACGACTGCTCTAGTGTTGATTTTTCCAAATTCGAGTGAGTCTTTTGTATTGTATTGTGATGCATTGAAGATGGGTCTTGGAGGTGTACTGATGTAGAATGGTCAGGTCGTTGCTTATGCTTCCAGGCAACTGAAGGTTCATGAAAGGAATTATCCTACGCATGACTTAGAGTTGGCCGTTATGGTGTTTGTGTTGAAAGTTTGGAGACATTATCTTTTTGGGTCTAGGTCCGAAGTGTTCAGTGATCACAAGAGCCTGAAGTATTTGTTTGATCAGAAAGAGTTGAACATGAGGCAGAAAAGATGGCTTGAACTTTTAAAGGATTATGATTTTGAATTGAGTTACCATCCTGGTAAGGCTAATGTTGTGGCTGATGCGTTAAGTAGGAAGTCCTTACATATGTCGATGCTTATGGTTCGAGAGTTAGGGCTGATTGAGCAATTCAGAGATATGAGTTTGGTTTGTGAAGAGACTCCTAATAGTGTGAAGTTGGTGGATCATCTCACGTTAATCAATAAAGGTAACAGAGGTGACTTTCAGATCGATGAGAATGGTGTGATGAGGTTCAAAGATAGAGTGTGTGTTCCTGATGTGCCAGAAATCAAGAAGACATTCTTGAGGAAGGCCACAGAAGCGGGTTAAGTATTCATCCTGGTGCCACAAAGATGTATCAAGATTTGAAGAAGTTATTTTGGTGGCCAGGTATGAAGAAGGGAATTACAGGGTTTGTGTATGCTTGTTTGACTTATCAGAAGTCAAAGATTGAACACCAGAGATCATCGGGTCTGATGCAACCGCTGAATATTCCAGAATGGAAATGGGATAGCATTTCTATGGATTTTGTAACCGGTTTACCGAAGACTTTGAACGGATATGGTTCGATTTGGGTGATTGTTGATAGATTGACCAAATCGGCTCATTTTATACCGATGAGGATCAATTATTCATTGCAGAAGCTTGCTGAATTATATATTGATTAGATTATGAAACTTCATGGTATGCCTTCAAGTATTGTGTATGATAGAGATCCGATATTTACATCGAGGTTCTGGGAAAGTTTACAGACAGCTTTGGGTACTAAGTTGAGGTTGAGTTCTGCCTATCACCTGCAGACGGATGGATAGACAGAGAGAACTATCCAGTCTTTAGAGGATTTGCTGAGAGCTTGTGTGTTGGATCAAGGTGGATCATGGGATAGTCATTTTCCGTTAATTGAGTTTACCTACAATAACAGTTATCATTCTAGTATCGGAATGGCACCGTATGAGGCTTTGTATGGTAGGAGGTGTAGGACGCTTTTGTGTTGGTATGAGTCAAGCGAGAGTCATGTACTCGGACCTAAGGTTATGCAAGAGATGAATGAAAAGATGAAGAAGATCCAAGAAAATATGAAAGCGTCGCAGTCGTTAGAAAAGTTACCATGATAAGAGGAGGAAAGCACTTGAATTCCAAGAGGGAGATCACGTGTTTTTGAGAGTTACGCCAGTAACTGGTGTTGGCCGAGATTTGAAGTCTCGAAAGCCCACATCGCGTCTTGTTAGTCCGTATCAGATTTCGCAAAGGGTGGGGGAAGTAGCTTTATCGTCGTCGCTTGTGAAATTACATGATGTGTTTCATGTGTCTCAGTTGAGGAAGTACATTCCAGATCCGTTGTATGTGATTCAGGTGGATGATGTACAAGTGAGAGATGACTTGACTGTTGAGGCGTTGCCAGTTTGGATTGATGAACGAGAAGTGAAGCAGCTGCGAGGTAAAGAGATTGCCTTAGTGAAGGTAGTTTAGGGAGGACCAGCTGGAGAAAGTTGGACTTGGGAGCGTGAAGATCAGATGAGGGAGTCGTATCCGACTATGTTTCCTTGAGGTAATTTTCGAGGGCGAAAATTCTTTTAAGTGGGGGAGAGTTGTAATACCCCAAATTTATTGGAATATTTATTCAATTAATTTAAATATGAATATTCGTATTTTTGGTATTTTTCGGTGGTTGGTGTGAAATATGGAGAATTATGGATTTTCAAGTTATTTATTTAAATAATAGTATATAATATAAATATATTGGTATTATTATTAACTTAAATAAATATAAGTTAAACTAAGAGCAAATTGGAAAATTGAGGAGGAGTTAGTGAGGGTAATATTCGAAAGCCCAATTTTAAGGCCCAAGGTTAGGTTTAACTAAAAGGAATTTCGATGGGATTAGGATTCATTCTTGTTAGACCGTGAAAAGAAATTGAGGCCAGAGCTCAAAGGAAGAGGTTTGAGGCAAAAGCTTCGAAAGGTTTTCTGAAAGTCAAAGAGAAGGCTTAGAGTCGGCAAATAAGGTATGGGGAGTATTGTCTTAATTGTATTCAATGTATAATTTCAATGTATTTAAAGCCGATTTAAGGATTTAAAGGGTTGTGGCTGATTTTGAGATAAAGGGAATTAGGCCTTCGTGGCCAAATCCTATTTTTTGAGGTTTAACCGTATGGGGATTTGAACTGATGGCCTGATAGACTCGAGGCTGATTTGGGTTAAAGGGAACTAGACCTTCGTGGCCAAAGATCTAGTTTGACATTTGTTTAACCTTGTAGGGAAATTAGATAGTGAGAAACTCTAATGAGTATGGCGCAGTTGTAAGGATATATGGGAATTAGCGTGAATATTATACGGGATTGGCCTAATAAGTCGTAGATTTTGTGCCTTTATCACCGTAAGACCTTAGGGATGTTTTAGGGATGCTTTGGGGGCATTGGGGAAGGAAATCGTTGGACTTTTGGGTTGATTTTAGGTTCTGGTGCGTAACAGTGTTTTGCTGTAATCATGTTGTTCGCACAGCGAACTAACTCGTCCCAGACTCGCACTGCAAAGAATCCTTCGCACAACGAAGAAACTCGCCCCAGACTCAAACAACAAACTTGCTAGCGAATGTAGCAGAGTTTCGCGAACTCTAACCTTGTGTAGTGATGTCTTAATGTTTTGATGCTGTGATTTCTTTGACGAATTAATATGAGTATGACTGCGAATTCTGTGTAATTTGTACATGATCATATGATGATTCCTATGATGTAATGATTGATGAACTATGGTGATATTCCCATGAGTTTTGATGATTCTCTGATGACATGATTTTTGATGATGATGATTATGATGAATGATGATGCACCTATGATGTTATTATGAGGATGATTATTGATGTGTGCATCTGGACTTCGGTTCAGGACCTTGATTTCTTTGGCTTCAGTCCTATTATACGGATGTAATGTATTTTTATATGCTCCGGTTCTCGAGTAGAATCGATCCTATTAATGAGGATCTATGGAGTGTTGATGGCCCAGTGTCCATCGAGCTGTGATGATTGGTACCATATGCATGAGTCTTGTTGCATTTGCATTTATGAGACGATCTTGAGTAATTTAAGATATTATGGCCTTTGATGTCCATTGATGAATATGATGATGTTGAATATGAAAATGACGCCATTTTATATATTGATTTCCTACATTGATTATTATCAATTGTTTTACTCACCCTGCCTGTTTGAATGTTGCCTCCACGTGGGTAACGTGCAAATGACCAGGTTTAGCGTGGATGTCATCGAGGACTTTGGAAGTTTTTGGGTCGTTGGCCATTGTGGTTGACTTAGAGGGTCATGCTCTGATAGTGTAACATTGGGTTGGGGTTTTTGAGTCAAACCTTATTTTATTGATGTTTTTGTTATGTTGATTTTCTTGCGGCGTAAGGAAAACTTTGGATTATGCCTTTTTGAGTTCCGCTGCCTTTTGATGAAAATTTTGATATCTTTTGAGAAAACCCGTTGTTTACGGAGCTTTGACTTATATTTGATTTATTGGGAAATGTACACCCTTTGAGGTGATTTTTATTGAATTTAATATTTTACTTTGATAAATGTGAATATTTTGCCTTTTACTTTTGTGGGGTAGAAAAGGGTGTTACACTTGGATTCATCCATGTGCTCTTGGCCAGAAGCTGTGCAATTGGACTATCGAGGAAGTCATTCATGTTACTACTGCAAAGTAATGTTCACTGTTTTGATTATGTTCAGCCATATATTCTGCGCAAGACATAGTAACCCTTATGTGGGGCCTTTTGTTATTTGCTCATTATCATAAATAAAGGACGTTTTTCACATGCAAATATTGTGATCCCTATTTTTTCTTGTTTTTTCATTTTATTAACAGAAAAATAGTAATGCGTTTTATTTGTTGCATTTCATAATAAACATAAACATCAATCATGCAGGTCTTTTCTTCCAGATACCATCGATTCTGATTCAGCTATGGCTCAGTATGACTTTGATAATCCCATTTATCAAGTTGAAGAAGAGACTGATAAAGACTGTGAACTACCGAAGAGTTAGCCAGACTTTTGAAGTAGGAGGAAAGAGTCATTGTTCCTCATCAGGAGGATATTGAAGTGATCAATCTGGGTACTGAAGACGATAAGAATGAGTTCAAAATTGGGGCTGCATTGGAAGACGGTATCAAGAGAAGATTAGTTGAAATGCTTCGTGAGTATAAGGGTATCTTCGCTTGGTCTTACCAGGACATTCTCGGGTTGGATACATATATAGTGGTACACCGGTTGCCTCTCCGAGAAGAATGTCCACCAGTGAAGCAAAAATTTAGAAGGACGAGGTCTGACATGGTAGTCAAGATTAAAGAAGAGGTTCAAAAGCAGTTGGACACTGGTTTACTCGCTGTCACAAACTACCCTCCGTGGGTCACTAACATTGTTCCTGTACCTAAGAAAGATAGAAAGGTTAGGATGTCTGTTGATTACATAGATTTGAATAGAGCAAGCCCAAAAGATGATTTCCCGCTCCCTCACATTCGCGTGTTGGTTGATAACATCGCTCAATATTCCGTGTTTTCCTTCATGGATGGCTTCTCTGGGTATATCCAAATCAAGATGCCCCCATAGGACATGGATAAAACTATTTTCATTACACTATGGGGAACTTTTTGCTATAAGGTGATGCCCTTTGGATTGAAAAATGTTGGCTCAACTTATCAGCAGGCGATGGTGACTCTCTTTCATGATATGATTCATCAAGAGATTGAAGTCTATGTTGATGACATGATTGCAAAGTCACAGACAGAGGAAGGACACTTGGTTAATCTTATGAAACTGTTTAAAAAATTGAGGAAATTCAAGCTGAGGTTGAATCTTAATAAGTGCACCTTCAGGGTGAGATCTAGAAAGCTACTGGGGTTCATTGTCAGTGAAAGGGGGATTGGGGTAGATCCTGCCAAAATAAAAGCTATTCAAGAAATGCTTAAGCCGAAAACAGAAAAAGAAGTTTGTGGTTTCCAAGGGAGATTGAACTACATTGCAAGATTCATATCTCATCTTACATCCACTTGTGAGCCAATATTCAAATTGTTAAGAAAAGGTCAAGCGGTCAGGTGGAACGAAATTTCCAGAAGGCGTTTGAGAAAATAAAAGAGTATTTGCAGGAACATCTAATACTCATGCCTTCAGTAGCAGGGAGACCTCTGATCATGTATCTTACGGTTCTTGAGAATTCAATGGGATGTGTGCTCGGTTAACAGGACGAGACAGGTAGAAAAGAGCATGCTATTTACTACCTGAGTAAGAAATTTACTGATTGCGAGTCGAGGTACTCGATGCTGGAAAAAACATGTTGTGCACTCGCTTGGGCTGTTAAGCGTTTGAGAGAGTACATGTTAAACCACATAACCCTGTTGATTTCAAATATGAATCCGATCAAGTATGTGTTTGAAAAGCAAGCACTCTCCGGAAGGATTGCCTGATGGCAAATGGTTTTAATAGAGTATGATATTCATTATGTTTCCCAAAAAGCCATTAAGGGAATTGTTTTGTCAAAATATCTTGCTGAACATCCAATTGAAGATTATCATCTGATCAAGTTTGAATTTCCAGATGAAGACGTCCTGTTTCTGAAGATGAAAGACTGCGATGAGCCTTTTCCTGACAAGGGTCCTGAGATTGGATCTCAATGGAAGTTGGTTTTCAATGGTGTTGTTAACTCATATGGCAACGGAACCGGGGCAATCATTACAACTCCCCACGGTTCTTATATACCGTTCACTTCCCGATTAACATTCTCTTGCACCAATAATGAAGCAGAATATGAAGCGTGCATTATGGGTTTATAAGAGACCATTAATCTGAGGATCAAGAATCTTGATGTATATGGCGGTTCAACGCTGGTTGTTAATCAGATCAAAGAAGAATGGGAAACTCGTCAGGAAAACTTGGTGCCATACAAGAACTATGATAGAAGATTTCTACCCTTCTTTGATAGAGTTGAGTTTAATCATGTGCCTAGGGCTGAGAGTCAGATGGAATACGCATTGGCCACACTAGCGTCAGTGTACAAAGTGAATTTCTGGAGTGAAGCTCCAACTATTACCATCATACGTCTTGACAGACTTGACTTTGTGTTTGCAGTTGAAAATGCATCAGATGGAAAGCTTTGGTATTTTGATGTCAAGCATTTTCTCAAGACTCAAGAGTACCCACCTGGGGCATCTAGCAAAAATAAGAAGACTCTAAGGAGGCTAGCCAGTAACTTTTACTTGAACAAGGATGATGTATTATGCAGAAGAAACTTCGACGTGGTCTTGTTGTATTGTGTTGACGAACATGAAGCAAACCTATTGATGGAAGAAGTTTACGAGGGTTTATTTGGTACTCACGCCGATGGACATACAATGGCTAGAAAATTGTAGAGAGCTGGGTATTATTGGATGACTATGGAATTTGATTGTTTCAAATACGCCAGAAAATGCCATAAATGCCAGATTTATGTTGATAAGGTGCATGTGCCACCGACACCTCTGAACGTGTTAACATCTCCTTGGCCCTTGGCTATGTGGGCATTGATATGATTGGAAAGATTGAGCCAACTGCTTCCAATGAGCATCGTTTTATTTTGGTTGCCATTAATTACTTTACCAAGTGGGTGGAAGTAGCCTTGTTTGCTAATGTCGCGAAGCAGGTGGTCGCCCAATTCATAAAGAAGGACATCATTTATCGTTATGAAATCCCAGAGCGAATCATTATTGATAATGGTTCAAATTTGAATAACAAGATGATGAAGGAACTGCGCCAGAGTTTCAAGATTGAACATCACAATTCTTCTCCATATCATCCGAAGATGAATGACGTTGTTGAGGTAGCAAACAAGAATATGAAGAAGATTGTGCAGAAGATGATAGTGACCTACAAAGATTGTCATGAGATGTTTCCCTTTAATTTACACGGTTATCGTACTTCGGTACATACATCAATCGGGGCAACTCCTTTCTCACTAGTGTATGGTACAGAAGTAGTCATACCATTAGAAGTTGAGATTCCTTCTTTGAGAGTTTTGACTGATGTAAAGCTTGATAAAGCTGAATGGATGCAAGATAGGTTGAATCAGTTGAGTCTTATCGACGAGAAGAGATTGGCAGCCATTGCGCATGGTCGGTTATACTAAAGCAGAATGAAGAAAGCATTTGCTCAGAAAGTGCATCCTTAGTGCTTCTAGACAGGTGATTTGGTTTTGAAAAGGATCTTTCCTCCTCAGACAGATCACAGGGGCAAATGGACTCCACACTATAAAGGTCCATATGTGGTAAGAAAGGTTTTCTATGGTGGAGCCTTATTTCTATCTACTATGGATAGCAAATATTTTACGTCCCCTATGAACACAGACATAGCCAAAAAATACTTTGCTTAAAATAGACCCGCTGGACAGAAAAAGAAAAGTCTAGGCAAAAATGGGGCATCCCGGCAAACCATAAAAAGAAAAAGTTCGGGAAAAAATTAAGGATAAAAGAAAAAGAATGAACCCGCAATGTTGAAAACCTGAAAAGGCAACTTTGGAAAAAATGGGTATCCTGGTGGATTGAAAATCCGAAAGGGCGATCCAGGAAAAAGCTAGGGATTTGAAAGCAAACGATTCCAGTCTACGTTCGATTTGTGAGTTCATCTTGATACACAGTTATCCTGAAGGAAAGGAATCAGTCTAATCAGTCTTTTCAGAAGGCGAAGCATTTGTGAACATCAAAGATATACAGGTTATAGTTGAATCAACACACGATGGAAATTTGTTCCCATATTACTGACATTTGTGTGTATTCTTTTGCTTTTTGCGCAATTACCTCTTTTCAGGAATTGCATCCAAATTGTAACTTGCCTATTTATAGGCCTTTCATCAATAAAGTATTCCTTTCACTCAAAGAGCTTTTCATTCTTGTTTTTACCTTTACTGTTTTGTTTGCAAAAAACGTCCGATATTTTTGGTAAACATTACAGGTGAAAACATGAGGCTTTGCAGAGCATACTGAAAACGATGAATCTACTTGAATGATAGGTATCATGAATGGTAACTGAGGTATCCATTTTGCATTTAGAGCATTATATTACTTATTGTTTGTTTGCAGGATAACATTATCCTCTCTCCTAGTAGAACTTTTCTCCCCAACGGTGAAGTTCTAAGAACAACACCTGGTGAATCATTCCTCCTCTAGTAGGAGTCCAAAAGATTATGTATTTCCCAACAAGACTTAATTTGTACTCCCTAACGAGTGTTCATGGATTGACTACTTCAGGTAGAATGGTGTTGATATGCAGTCAGGCATTTATTCAGCAGGGACATGCTCTTTGTCTTCCCATAACAAAGATTTTGGCCTCCCTACATAATCTTTTTGTCAGAACAGAAGTACTGTCACCAGAAGAGGTGTGCATGTATCCCCAACAGGGTAAGGATGAAGGATATTCACTCAGCGGCAAGGTAAATTCAGTATTACTCTTCAGCAAGATTGACGTCCTTGCCATCTTTCCTCAGCAAGATTGGTATCCTTGACTTCTTTTCCCAAGCAGAGTTTGGCGCTGATTCTCTCGACAGATACATCAACGACAGGTTGATATCTCCAGCAAAGTCCAATGATCATTGGCATCTATTAAAATCAAGTTTTTGGGACGATCTCCCAACGGACTTTACTTTCATTTCCCCTCAGGGTGGAGTTTTAAGTAGAGGTTATTATCACATCCTCAGCAAGGTGGGTTTTCCAACAGGTGTTACTCTTAATTCCCAGCACTGTGGAATTTTCAGCAGATTTAGTTTGTCCCCAGTAGGGCAGCATCCCCAGTAGATGTTCCTCGTTATCCCTAGCAGGGTGGATTTCTCAACAGGTATTATTCATTATTCTCCACTGAGTGGAGTTTTGTTTATTCCTCAGCAGGGTGGGATTTTCCCCAGAAGAAGTTTATCCAGGAAATTCGTTCAGGGTGTTTTCCTCAGCAGAGTTTGTGTGTTGATCTTCTCAGCACTTCTCTGGGTGGTGTTCTTTTGCATTTGCGTGTTTGCATAACATCCTCCCAAATGCGTAGAATTTCCATTTCATATGGAGCATTACGACATATTCAAACATATGCATCAGAAGCATAAGCCAGGTTTGATATCTTTATTGCCATTCATTTCTTCAACAGATGATGGCATGATTCAGGAGATTGTGTGTTACTTTTATCCTCAGTAGAAATCATGGATAAATGTGTTCATCTTACTTGGTTCTCTCAGATAGACTCGTTTGTTTAAACCTCTCTTTCCCCTAGCGGAGTATTCTTTTCAGGTTGTAAGTTGGTTGATTATACTTCCTTCTTATCTCGGGAGTTTTATTCCAACGTTTGGTTGGTATCCCCAGCTTAGTCCTAACTTTTGGTTGGTATTTCTTTATTGATGATCCCAACTTTTGGTTGGTAGTCTTCATTTTTGTGTGTTCACCTTCGGTCGGTATTCCGGCGATCCTAGCTTTTGGTTAGTAGCCTTTCATCCCAACTCTTGGTTGGTATATCTTGGATGTTATCCCAACTTTTGGTTGGTATTTCTTCTGTTGATCATTTCAACTTTTGGTTGGTAGTCTCCAGCTTTATTCCAACTTTTGGTTGGTACCTTTTAGTTGATATCCCAACTCTGGTTTGGTATTCTCCCCTCGGAGTCGTCATTCCAACTTTTGGAGTTCGTCTTTATTTGACATTCCAACGATCCTAACTTTTGGTTTGTGGCCTTGTATTCCAACTTTTGGTTGGTATTTGTAGTTGACCATCCCAACCTTTGGTTGGTAGTCTTCTTTTGTGGAGTCAGCTTTGTTTGGCGCTCCAACGATCCTAAATTTTGGTTAGTAGCCTTGTTTTCCAACTTTTGGTTGGATATTATCCCCTGCAAAGTCGTTATCCTAACTTTTGGTTGATAGTCTTCGTTTGTGGATTCAGTTTGTTTGGTGTTCCATTGATTCTAACTTTTGGTTGGTGGCCTTTGCTTTCATTCCAACTTTTGGTTGATAGCCTTTGCTTACATTCCAACTTTTGGTTGGTACATTCCCCATGTGAATTCACCGTTTACTTGGATGTTTTTCCTTTATCCCAACTTTTGGTTGGTATTTTCCCCACCAGATCGTTTTTGGTCAACGTTGCGGCAATCCCAACTTTTGGTTAGTAGTCTGTATCCCAACTTTTGGTTGGTATTTTTGGTTGATATTTTATCCCCGTAGGTCACCTTCGGTGGTGCTCCGTGTTGCACCCCAAAATTTGCCCTCACAATACAAGACTTTGTGTTCCAAGAAGGTTCACAAGGTTCACAAAATTCATAATTGGTCAGAAGAGTTGACAATTCCCTCAGACAATGCACCTCCTAAGCAGTGCATCCAAAACTAGGGTTTTGACTTTAATCAGGCTAAATGGACTTCCAAGACTTCAAGTGAGCTTCATAACATCTTATATGTGTATAAGAACCCCCATGTCAAGTTTCAAGACTTTTCTCAAAAGTTTGCTCAGTCAGATGATCAGATAAGTCAAAAGCAGTCAATGCAGTTAAAAGGTCAAACTGAGGTCAACTGTGGTCAAACCAAAGTCAAACTTCATGATTTTTTTTGCCAACATCAAAGAGAGGTTGGGTGAGAAATATTATCATAATAACTGTAATACCCCAAATTTTGCCCTAAGATTTGTCGTCGCATTTCATTGCATTTAATCAATTACTAACAAATTTGTGTAGTCGTTTGACTTTTTGCAGGTAAATATCATATGGCATGCATTTTTTTTCTAAAAAGTAAAAATGGCACAATTGGCAGGAGGACATGTGTAAGGAGTTATGAGTGTGAGAGGTTGAGAGTTCGAATCTCACCTTTGTCATTTTTTTTGTTTTTTATTATTTTTACTCTAAATTTTTCTATCTTTCATTAAAAAAAAAAATAAAAATAGTTTTTTATTATTATTTAATTATTATTTTCGTATTTTAATTAAATCATTTTTTAAAGTATTATTTTTTTCACTTTTTTCTAAATTATTCATAAAAATATCCAAAAAATCATAAAATAAAAAATATTGAAAAAAATTTTGTTCTTTTTATAATATTTTTTATTTTAGGAATCAATAGGATTATTAGTTTTTATTTTAAGTTTATTTTAATTATTTTAAATTATTTAAATTTTATTTTTTCTTAACTAATTATTTAGTTTGGGCTTTAAAATGGGCTTTAGGGACATTATTGACAATTTGGTGTTAACCCTAATTTGTTCCCTATATATATGTGTGTTGCCTTGTTGGAAAAGAGGAGAGAATGAAAAAAAAACCTAAGAGGAGTGAGTGCCGTTGGCCGTTATTTAGTTTTCTTCTTCATCCATTACTATTGTTTCTTTTTCTTCATCGTTTACCGTTATTTCTTTTCCTTCATCTATTACTGTTGTTTCTTTTTCTTCATCTTTTACCGTTATTTCTTTTTCTTCATCTATTACCGTTATTTCTTTTTCTTTATCTATTACTGTTGCGTTTATATATA
Source organism: Lathyrus sativus (assembly GCA_963859935.3). NCBI lineage: Eukaryota > Viridiplantae > Streptophyta > Magnoliopsida > Fabales > Fabaceae > Lathyrus > Lathyrus sativus. The sequence continues at coordinate 450,798,934 of OZ012738.1, read as the reverse complement.
TATAATTTTTAAATTGTTAGAGTTTATATATATAAGATTTTTGATCGAATTATGTCGATACGATGTTTGCACATTTGTGTGCATGACGCGTGACATTTGTGTTAGTTCGATCTGGTTGCGATGATCGCATTTTTGTGTGAGCAATAATACTATTTTTTGCTTAATTTCTTTTTCTTTGCGATAAATTTTGTTTCGTCCGATTTAGATCTGGTTGCGATGAGCGCATTTCTGCGTTAGCAACATTGTTGGGTTATTTGGCACATTTAAAATTCATTATTGCTTTATTATTATTATTATTATTATTATTATTATTATTATTATTATTATTATTATTATTATCATTATTTATTATTATTATCATTATTATCATTATTATTATTATTGTTATCATTAATTTATTAAAATTTGTTGTAATATAAAAATCTGTTTTTTTTAAAATAAATGACATTAACATCTTTTTTCCAAATTAATATGAAAACCTAATTTTAATTTTCTATATGATTCTATGTATATATTTATTATAATTCTTGTAAATTTTTGTAAATAAAATTAAACCTTATAAACACTTAATGTAAAATTTTGGTGAATGTGATTATTGATTAGTTAAAATTTGTTTTCATCATAATGTGTAAATATTTTTCTTAATAATTGTTAATATATAATTAGAGATAATTAAATTTTTGTAAATGATTAAGAAATTTATAATTATGTTATATTTAGAACTTTATATTATAGTAATTATTTAATCATTTATGTTTCTAAATAAAAATCAAATCTTATGATATTTAGAACTTTATATTATAGTAATTATTTAATCATTTATGTTTCTAAATAAAAATCAAATCTTATGTTTAATCACGTTATTAATTAATTATTATTGCTATTCATATTTTGTTGCTTATTATTATTTTGAAATTTCTATCTTATTATTTTTTCTAACTTTGTCTATTTTTCTCATTATTATTGTTTCAACTAATTATTTTCACTAACTTTATATTTATACTAACCTTATTTAATTTTTCTTATTATTTACTAACCCTAATATTTTATTTGCTTATTTGTTAATTTTTTTATTTATTATAATTTTGTAATTGCCTCTTGGATGTAAATTGTAATTACTTAATTATTATTATCATTATGGTTAGTAATTAGGGAGTGCTAATATGTATGATATTTAAAAAAATAAATTAGATCATTTTAATATAAGATAATTAAATTAAACATTTCACACACGTAAGTCGATTTTAATCGCCGTCTCACTTCTTAAGGATATCCCTCAAGTTGCCTATGAATATTGGTTAAGTGGGGTGTATAAAGCAAGTCCCTCAAAAAGAAAATCATCAAAGTCCCTTATGGTTGCCTTTACGAATCGAGTCCCTTTCGAAAAATGATGATAGTCCCTCCAGTTTGCTTATTACACCCCACAATGGCCTTCAAAAATCCAATTGCCCCTCACATGTCCCTTAACATCCAAAGTAAGGACTACCTACTCCATTATAGTAGGGATAGTCTTACTAAAGGAAAGAATGAAGAATAAGAAAGACCTTTAAACATTAGGGTAGGTTACTCCTAGGTGCTTGCTCACTTCAAAACTGTTTCACACTTAAACAAATTTTCAACAAGTTTTCAAACAAGTTCTTAACACATCCTTACAAGGATTATTTATTAATTATTCTGAAAATTTTCTATTCACACACTACACTTTCAAAACAATTCAAAAGTGAGCTTAAGTACCTAAGAGCCCATGGATAACCATGGATGAAAAGGGTGCTAACACCTTCCCTTTTCATAACCTACCCCCCGGACCCAAAATATTCTCTAAGGTCTTTCCTGTTCTTTTATAACCTTTCCTTATGGATAAAATAAAAGTCGGTGGCGACTCTTGCTATCCGCAACATTGTTTAAAGTCAGTTCTCCCACCGTGTTACAGAACTGGCGACTCTGCTGGGGATCTATTTAAGAGGGGTACCCTTAGGAATTAAGATCACTCTAAATTGTTTGCCTTGTTTGCTTTATTATTATTATTATTATTATTATTATTATTATTATTATTATTATTATTATTATTATTATTATCATTATTTATTATTATTATCATTATTATCATTATTATTACCATTATTATTATTATTGTTATCATTAATTTATTAAAATTTGTTATAATATAAAAATCTGTTTTTTTAAAATAAATAACATTAACATCTTTTCCAAATTAATATGAAAACCTATTATTTTTAAGAAAAACTTTTTTTAGATAAATTTAAAATAATAACTAAAATCTTTTTTTTTTTAAATAATAACTAGAACCGTTATTTATTTTATTTTATTATTGTTCAATTCAAATTTCATTATCATATTGTATCTGCTCCTCTCATGTAACCTCGCGAACTTAACAATCGCTCTTTAAATTCTGCCTTTAAATTTCTGCTTGCATGGTTTAAATTATGACATTATCTCTCTGTTTGCATGATTCAATTATCTCACGCGTTTACTATTATTTCTGTCACATTGCACACATCCGAAGGTTAGGTCTAACTGTTTGGCCGCCGCGCCAATAGTCCGTAAAACTTCACACATTCAATTTCAAATCCTCAAAACTACAAACTACAAACCCTAATTTTCACAAATGCCTCGCCGCAGGCAAAATTACAATTTTACCCTTAGCATTAGGTCAAAGAGCCGCCGCGCTCATTTTAGGGTTTCCCGCCGTGGAATCCCTAATTTAACCCTAATTACAACTTAACATTTCAACGTAGAGATTTGGAGTTTCTACACTCCACGTAAGCGTGTCCTTAAGATGCGTTTATTCCCCTTGAGACCTTGACCGCAGTCAAGAAGTTTCTAACCTCCCTATTGAGGGGAACTACGATTACTCTGATTCCGCTCCCGTAAGGATACGTAGGCACAAGATGCGATGTCTTGCCGAGTAAACTTAGAATTAACCCCCTTTATTATTTATTATTGCTTATTTATATTTTATTTATCTTTGCTATTTAATTATTTTGCTTATTATTTTGTAATTGTTTCTTGGATGTAAAGTTGTTTAATTATTTAATTATTATTATGGTTAGTAATTAGGGAGTGTAACAACATGTATGTAATATTAAAATAAATTTAGATCACTTTTAAATAAAGATAATTAAAATAAACACGTCACACACGTAAGTCGATTTTAATCGCCGTCTCACTTCCTAAGGATATCCCTCAAGTTGCCTATTGAAAAAAAATTTGTTCTTTTTATAATATTTTTTATTTTAGGAATCAATAGGATTATTAGTTTTTATTTTAAGTTTATTTTAATTATTTTAAATTATTTAAATTTTATTTTTTCTTAACTAATTATTTAGTTTGGGCTTTAAAATGGGCTTTAGGGACATTATTGACAATTTGGTGTTAACCCTAATTTGTTCCCTATATATATGTGTGTTGCCTTGTTGGAAAAGAGGAGAGAATGAAAAAAAAACCTAAGAGGAGTGAGTGCCGTTGGCCGTTATTTAGTTTTCTTCTTCATCCATTACTATTGTTTCTTTTTCTTCATCGTTTACCGTTATTTCTTTTCCTTCATCTATTACTGTTGTTTCTTTTTCTTCATCTTTTACCGTTATTTCTTTTTCTTCATCTATTACCGTTATTTCTTTTTCTTTATCTATTACTGTTGCGTTTATATATATATAATTTTTAAATTGTTAGAGTTTATATATATAAGATTTTTGATCGAATTATGTCGATACGATGTTTGCACATTTGTGTGCATGACGCGTGACATTTGTGTTAGTTCGATCTGGTTGCGATGATCGCATTTTTGTGTGAGCAATAATACTATTTTTTGCTTAATTTCTTTTTCTTTGCGATAAATTTTGTTTCGTCCGATTTAGATCTGGTTGCGATGAGCGCATTTCTGCGTTAGCAACATTGTTGGGTTATTTGGCACATTTAAAATTCATTATTGCTTTATTATTATTATTATTATTATTATTATTATTATTATTATTATTATTATTATTATTATTATCATTATTTATTATTATTATCATTATTATCATTATTATTATTATTGTTATCATTAATTTATTAAAATTTGTTGTAATATAAAAATCTGTTTTTTTTAAAATAAATGACATTAACATCTTTTTTCCAAATTAATATGAAAACCTAATTTTAATTTTCTATATGATTCTATGTATATATTTATTATAATTCTTGTAAATTTTTGTAAATAAAATTAAACCTTATAAACACTTAATGTAAAATTTTGGTGAATGTGATTATTGATTAGTTAAAATTTGTTTTCATCATAATGTGTAAATATTTTTCTTAATAATTGTTAATATATAATTAGAGATAATTAAATTTTTGTAAATGATTAAGAAATTTATAATTATGTTATATTTAGAACTTTATATTATAGTAATTATTTAATCATTTATGTTTCTAAATAAAAATCAAATCTTATGATATTTAGAACTTTATATTATAGTAATTATTTAATCATTTATGTTTCTAAATAAAAATCAAATCTTATGTTTAATCACGTTATTAATTAATTATTATTGCTATTCATATTTTGTTGCTTATTATTATTTTGAAATTTCTATCTTATTATTTTTTCTAACTTTGTCTATTTTTCTCATTATTATTGTTTCAACTAATTATTTTCACTAACTTTATATTTATACTGACCTTATTTAATTTTTCTTATTATTTACTAACCCTAATATTTTATTTGCTTATTTGTTATTTTTTTTATTTATTATAATTTTGTAATTGCCTCTTGGATGTAAATTGTAATTACTTAATTATTATTATCATTATGGTTAGTAATTAGGGAGTGCTAATATGTATGATATTTAAAAAAATAAATTAGATCATTTTAATATAAGATAATTAAATTAAACATTTCACACACGTAAGTCGATTTTAATCGCCGTCTCACTTCTTAAGGATATCCCTCAAGTTGCCTATGAATATTGGTTAAGTGGGGTGTATAAAGCAAGTCCCTCAAAAAGAAAATCATCAAAGTCCCTTATGGTTGCCTTTACGAATCGAGTCCCTTTCGAAAAATGATGATAGTCCCTCCAGTTTGCTTATTACACCCCACAATGGCCTTCAAAAATCCAATTGCCCCTCACATGTCCCTTAACATCCAAAGTAAGGACTACCTACTCCATTATAGTAGGGATAGTCTTACTAAAGGAAAGAATGAAGAATAAGAAAGACCTTTAAACATTAGGGTAGGTTACTCCTAGGTGCTTGCTCACTTCAAAACTGTTTCACACTTAAACAAATTTTCAACAAGTTTTCAAACAAGTTCTTAACACATCCTTACAAGGATTATTTATTAATTATTCTGAAAATTTTCTATTCACACACTACACTTTCAAAACAATTCAAAAGTGAGCTTAAGTACCTAAGAGCCCATGGATAACCATGGATGAAAAGGGTGCTAACACCTTCCCTTTTCATAACCTACCCCCCGGACCCAAAATATTCTCTAAGGTCTTTCCTGTTCTTTTATAACCTTTCCTTATGGATAAAATAAAAGTCGGTGGCGACTCTTGCTATCCGCAACATTGTTTAAAGTCAGTTCTCCCACCGTGTTACAGAACTGGCGACTCTGCTGGGGATCTATTTAAGAGGGGTACCCTTAGGAATTAAGATCACTCTAAATTGTTTGCCTTGTTTGCTTTATTATTATATTGTTGGGGTGCTCTCATGTGTGAAAGGTCCTAACCCGGATCTAGTGTACCTTAGGTAAATGGCAATAGACCAAGGAAACTGTACGACGTATATCAATACGGTTGATCTGGTGGCCATAGTTAGTGCGACTTCTTGGTTGGTGCTTATATTCCTTAAGTCAAGTTGAGGATAATATTGAGGCTGCCATATGTTGTCAATGCACTAACTGACTTTTAGAACCCTAGTTAACTCATCTTGGCCTTTAGAAAGTAGTGAGGTAACCGGCTTTGGTGCAGACTGAAGTTGGTTGACACTCGATACTACGCTCATTGAGATCTTAAACTTGGAGGGTTTTGGTTGGCAAGTAAGTTGCCTTCTGAACAACCACCCTTGTGAAGGATCAATGATATTGAGATCCCTTAGAACCTGGTTACTTTTGTAGGACAGGATGAACCATCTAACTTCAGGGGAGGGTACTTGCCTTTGAACCTCATGCAAGCCTTTAAACCTAGGGCTATGGTGTGACTTGTTTGTGTGTGCCACATGTTTGTGATTGAGCATGACATCATGACATCATCATGCATCATAAGCATATCATTTTCCCTAACCATTTCAAGGACCAAAGGATTTATCTTTGTTCTTTGTTGCAGGTCATGGCTTCTGCTCGTAGAAACACCATCAGGATCAACTTTGTAGGGATACCTGCTAAGCTCAAGGAGTTGGTTTCCCTAGTGCCTGATCATTCCCAGTTCAACAAGAGACATGGTCACTTATTGGATCTAGTTACTTCAGGGTTCAGTGAAGACATGATGAGTGTGCTGTTTCAGTTCTTTGACCCTAAGCACCATTGCTTTACATTTCCTGATTATCAGCTGGTTCCAACCATGGAGGAGTTCTCTAAACTTCTGGGTATCCCTGTTCTTGATCAGAAACCATTCACAGGTTTGGAGAAGGAGCTTAAACCTGAAGTTATTGCTGCAGCTCTACATCTGAAGAAGTCTGACATTGTTCTAGAGACGAGAAGCGGAGTCAAGGGTATTCTTGCCAAGGTATTAATGGATAAAGCTCAAATGTTCTTGAAGGCCATGAGCTATGATGCTTTTGAGGAGATCTTAGCCTTGCTGATATATGGCTTAGTGTTGTTCCCCAATCCAGATCAGTTCATAGATGTTCATGCCATCAACATTTTCCTGAGTCACAATCCAGTGCCTACATTGCTTGGAGACATCCTACATTCTCTTCACACTCGTACTACAAGGGCAAGAGGAACTTTGATGTGCTGCATACCTTTGCTTTCTAGGTGGTTTATTTCTCACCTTCCTCGCTCAGTAATGAAGAATGAGCAAGGGTTCAGATGGTCCAAGAGGATCATGTCACTTTCTCACTCAGACATCCATTGGTGCTCCAGATCTATGGAGAATGTCACCATCATTGACCGTTGTGGGGAGTTTCCTAATGTGCCACTTCTAGGCATAAGAGGAGGCATCACCTACAACCCATCTCTAGCTTTACGACAGTTTGGTTACGCCCGGAGCGATGGTCCACATGACATGTTGATTCAGGGCATTGTGTTTGACTACGACAACGATCTTCAGAGTTACCGTCAGAGATTCATACGAGCTTGGGGAAAGGTAAACAGGATTGACAGCAAGACACTGGAGCCTAAGTACACTATTCCTATGGAGGCTTATCTCAGATGGGTACGATCTCGTGCTCAGACACTCATGATGCCATATCCTGCCGTCCTACCAGTTACCATGGAACATGTTGCTGAAGGAGACACAGCTTATACCATCCGTCACCCAGACATGCCTACTGATATGGAAGACTTGTAGAGATCATGGATCCAACTGAAAGAGCAAAGGGATACTTTCGAGGCTCATTACAAAGCAAGCCAAGCAAGGATCCTAGAGCTAACAAAGCTACTTCATGAGGAACGAAACCTCAACTCATACCTCAACACAAAGAGGAAACGTCCATGGGAGACTTAAAACCCCATCTTTTGTACTTATTTCGTTTTCATTTTTTGTAAGCCTAAAAGGCAAAACAAGTTATTACTAATAAAAAGTTACTTTCTTGTTTGTTTAAGCAAATTTAAATCCTGCGGTCCTTGAAAACATTGCATATGCATTCCCATATCATTGCATCACAGGTTTATAATTGTGCACAGGTTGCTCATCTTCTCGCTGTTTATTTCAGCAATGGCTCTTGAACAATCAGTTAAGGATCTCCAGGCACAGAATGCACAGTTCCAAGAGCTGATCCTGAACCTATCCAAGGGGCAGGAGCCTTTACCTGATATGCCTGTTGACATTGATAATATTGCTGGATCTAGCAAGATCACCCGTAGTGGAAGAGTCTTCTCTCCTCCAGTTGCTTCTAAGAGTGCAGTTACTCCTGCTGTTACTTCCACCACTGATGCTCGGGGCAAGGGTCCTGTTATTGAGCCTGTATCTACTGATGTGCCAGCTGCTGATGACCTCTCTAAGCAGATGGAAGAAGTATTGAAAATCATTCGCAAGAGTGATTATGATATTGTTGATCAGCTGGGGCATACTCCCTCAAAGATTTCTATGCTCTCCCTGTTATTATGTTCTGAGGCTCATGCCAAGTCATTGATCAAGTTTCTAAAGATGGCTCATGTACCCAGTGCAATTTCTGTGGACCAGTTTGAGAATTGTGTTGCTCACCTGACCTATGACAACGGGTTAGGATTTTCTGATGCTGACTTGACCCCTGCCAAGAGGGATCATAACAGGGCCTTGCATATTTCAATTGAATGCAGGGGCACCACCCTGTCTCATGTGCTGATAGACAATGGTTCCTCTCTGAATGTGTTGCCTAAGGAAGTCCTGAACAAGCTGAGTCCTGAAGATACGGTATTGAAGCCCAGTAATATTGTGGTAAAGGCTTTTGATGGTTCTAGAAGAGTAGTGCATGGGGAAATTGATCTTCCAATCAAGGTTGGCTCTCAGGTGTTTACCGCTACGTTCTATGTGATGGATATTCGTCCTTCGTACTCATGTCTGCTTGGTCGTCCCTGGATCCATGGGGCAGGTGCTGTGACCTCCACATTACATCAAAAGTTGAGATATCCGGTGAATGGAAAAGTTGTTACTGTCTTTGGAGAGGAAGAATACTTTGTCAGCCATGTAAACACTTTCAACTTGGAGGCCCGGATTTTTCCTACTGTGGGTGCTGGACTCAATAATTGGACAGCTGAAGATGTTATCCCTATCTCCTTTAGTCAGGAGTAAATACTATTACTGTGTTAATTTTGCAATTTTTGGAATAATTAAAACTTTCAAGCCATGTGCCTTACCCGGGGCACAATGGTGTGCTTGTTACGGGTTGTCATCTCATTTGCATACTTCATTCGATAAAATCAGTGGACGTTTCGTTGTCGTAAATATTGTGTTCCTTGTCTTTCTTTTTCTTTTATTTTTGCTTTATCAGCTATGTGTTCTTACACACACCCACGTCACTAAAATGCCGATCCTCATCCACTCTGGATCCAATTGATAACAGTTCTACTATTGCCAATTACAATTTCGAGAATCCGATCTATCAAACTGAAGACGGAAACGAGGACGATTGTGAAATATTTGTAGGGCTTGCTAGGTTGTTACAACAAGAAGAGAAAGCTATACAGCCACATGAAGAGCCAGTCGAAGTTGTGAATCTGGGAACTGAAGAAAACAGAAAAGAGGTCCAGATAGGGGCTGATTTAGACAACACTGCTCAGCATAAGAATGCAGGGGCAACATATCAGCGTGCTATGGTGGCTTTGTTTCATGATATGATTCATCATGAGATAGAGGTATATGTGGATGATATGATAGCCAGGTCTCAGAATGAAGAACAACATCTTGATCATCTGCACAAGTTGTTTGAGAGGTTGAAGAAATACAGGTTGAGATTAAATCCAAACAAGTGTACTTTTGGAGTTAGATCTGGAAAGCTCCTGGGTTTCATTGTCAGTGGAAAAGGTATTGAAGTGGATCCTGCAAAAGTGAAAGCTATACGAGAGATGCCAACTCCCCGTACTGAGAAGGAGGTTAGAGGTTTCTTGGGACGATTGAACTACATTGCAAGATTTATTTCCCAATTAACTACCATCTGTGAGCCAATCTTCAAGTTGTTGAAGAAAGATCAGGTGATGGAATGGAATGATGAGTGCCAGACTGCCTTTGATGAAATCAAGAGATATTTGCTAGAACCTCCAATTTTAATGCCACCAGTTGATGGAAGACCCTTGATTATGTATTTAACAGTATTAGACAACTCAATGGGGTGTGTATTGGGGCAACATGACGAGTCTGGTCGAAAAGAGCAGGCAATATACTACCTTAGCAAAAAGTTTACCGACTGTGAAACAAGATACTCACTGCTCGAGAAAACTTGCTGCGCTTTGGCATGGGCTGCTCGCCGACTAAGACAGTATATGTTGACCCATACTACCTTGTTGATTTCGAAGATGGATCCAATCAAGTACATATTTGAGAAACCTGCTCTTTCCGGAAGAATTGCAAGATGGCAAATGATCTTGACGGAATATGATATACAGTATACTACTCAGAAGGCCATTAAGGGGAGTGTTGTTGCTGATCATTTGGCTCATCAAGCAGTAGATGATTACCAGTCAATGAATTTTGAGTTCCCTGATGAAGACATTATGTCTGTTACCAAAGAACCTGGACAATATGACGGACCTGAACAAGGATCCCGGTGGACTATGGTTTTTGATGGTGCCTCCAATGCACATGGTAATGGTGGTGGTGTTGTGATTAGTTCCCCTGAAAGGATTATCACTGACAATGGCTCTAATCTGAACAACACTATGATTACTGATCTCTGTACGCAGTTCAAGATTAAGCATCACAACTCTTCTCCGTATCGCCCAAAGATGAATGGGGCAGTTGAAGCTGCTAATAAGAACATTAAGAAGATTGTACAGAAGATGACTATTACTTACAAGGATTGGCACGAGATGTTACCATTTGCTCTGCATGGTTATCGTACTACAATACGTACTTCAACAGGGGCAACCCCATTCTCCTTAGTCTATGGTATGGAAGCAGTTCTGCCTATTGAAGTTCAGATCCCCTCCTTGAGAATTATGAAGGATGCAGGCTTGGATGAAGATGAGTGGATTCAGACTCGACTTGACCAGATAAATTTGATCGATGAGAAAAGGTTAGCAGCAGTTTGTCATGGCCAGATGTACCAGAAACGGATGATCAAAGCTTTTAACAAGAAGGTTAAGCCAAAGGTATATCAGGCTGGTGACTTGGTAATCAAGCGTATCATATTACCACAGGGTGATCCTAGAGGCAAGTGGACTCCAACATATGAGGGACCATTTGTAGTCAAGACAGTGTTCTCAGGAGGTGCCATGATACTGACTATAATGGATGGTGAAGACTTCCCACAACCTGTAAACGCAGACATAGTTAAAAAATACTACGCATAAAAAGAGACCCGCTAGGTTGACAGGCCTAGGCAAAAATAAGGGCATCCCGGCAAACCAAAAGGGTTTGGGCAAAAATTAGGGATATATATATAAAAAGATGTACACCCGGCAAGTCGAAAACCTGAAAAGGCGGCTTGGGCAAAAAAGGGTATCCCGGTGGATTGAAAACCTGAAAGGGCAATCCAGGCAAAAGTTAGGGATTAAAAGCGTATGACTATGTCTCGTTTGGATCACTCATGAAACTGCAACCAGTTGTACTACTTACTCAAGCTCAAACAGATAAAGCTCAATCCAATCGTTTCCGTCTCAATAGCAAGAAGATGAGATACTTGAGTGGCAATAGTAGAATTGAAACTCAATAGGATTATTTCCCACATAGCTGATTCTTTTGGTAAAACTTCATGACAAAATTCTCTTACTAGGGTTTATGTCTCCTTGTACAAACTTACCCGTGTATGGGTCACTTTTGATATAAATAAATTCCATCTTTTGAATCCAGATTCACTTTTACCCTATTTACATAAGCGAAACGTCCATTGGTTGTGTTTGAATGTATGTATGCCTTTGAATATGATTGATGTTTACCAGAAATGCATGTATGCTTTTAATATGATTGATGTTTACCAGAAATGCATGAAAATGCAGTAATAGTATTTACTAAGGACGAACGAGGGAAGGATTTCAACGAAGCTTCGCCGGTTCATCTTTACAAGACAGTTACAAACCATCAGTAGGACTAATCCATTTTCACAAAGTCTAATCTCCCCTGGAATTTATATCCATCTCTTTTATCCTCATACGGATATATGGGAAATTACTTTCCAATAAGGGCACGATGAACGAAGACGGGATGTTATACTTATCCTACTATCAAACGAAAACGAAGGTTATCTATACCCTACTGTCCCCAACAACGGGAGGTTATCTATACCTTGTTATCCCCAACAATGGGAGGTTATCTATACCTTGTTATCCCCAGCAGACGGAGGGTTATGTATTCTTCAACAACGAATCGGGATTTATTTTCCTTGGCCAGCAGTTGTTATACAAGGATATCCAGACACTTCCAGCAGTGTCATATCATACATGCATCATTTACATCATACCATAACATATATGTCTATAGTACATTACCTAAGTGCATCATGTCATACATGCATACATAAAGCATAAACTAATGTTGTTATACAGAATGCTACCTTGTTTTCAGGTTAATTATCCAACAAACAAGCTTATGATCTTTGGGACTGCTTTATTGTAACCTCAGGGTTACTTTATCCTCCTGATGAGCTTCTTATCACTTTGGGACTGCTTTATTGTAACCTCAGGGTTATTTTATCCTCCTGATAGCCTCTCATGACTTCAAGACTGCTTTAGAGCTACTGATTGCTCTATCCTCCTGAAATCATCCTATTACTTCAAGACTGCTTTAGAGCTATTGATTGCTCTATCCTCCTGAAGCCATTATTATTTCAAGACTGCTTTAGAGTATTCATTGCTCTATCCTCCTGAAGCCATTATTATTTCAAGACTGCTTTAGAGTATTCATTGCTCTATCCTCCTGAAATTACATTATTATTTCAAGACTGCTTTAGAGCTATTCATTGCTCTATCCTCCTGAAATCATTACTTCAAGACTGCTTTAGAGTATTCATTGCTCTATCCTCCTGAAGACATATCACGTTATTATTTCAAGACTGCTTTAGAGCTATTCATTGCTCTATCCTCCTGAAATCATTACTTCAAGACTGCTTTAGAGTATTCATTGCTCTATCCTCCTGAAATTACATTATTATTTCAAGACTGCTTTAGAGCTATTCATTGCTCTATCCTCCTGAAATCATTACTTCAAGACTGCTTTAGAGCTATTGATTGCTCTATCCTCCTGAAGACATATCACGTTATTATTTCAAGACTGCTTTAGAGCTATTCATTGCTCTATCCTCCTGAAATCATTACTTCAAGACTGCTTTAGAGTATTCATTGCTCTATCCTCCTGAAATTACATTATTATTTCAAGACTGCTTTAGAGCTATTCATTGCTCTATCCTCCTGAAATCATTACTTCAAGACTGCTTTAGAGCTATTGATTGCTCTATCCTCCTGAAGACATATCACGTTATTATTTCAAGACTGCTTTAGAGCTATTCATTGCTCTATCCTCCTGAAATCATTACTTCAAGACTGCTTTAGAGTATTCATTGCTCTATCCTCCTGAAATTACATTATTATTTCAAGACTGCTTTAGAGCTATTCATTGCTCTATCCTCCTGAAATCATTACTTCAAGACTGCTTTAGAGCTATTGATTGCTCTATCCTCCTGAAGACATATCACATTATTATTTCAAGACTGCTTTAGAGCTATTCATTGCTCTATCCTCCTGAAATCATTACTTCAAGACTGCTTTAGAGTATTCATTGCTCTATCCTCCTGAAGACATATCACGTTATTATTTCAAGACTGCTTTAGAGCTATTCATTGCTCTATCCTCCTGAAATCATTACTTCAAGACTGCTTTAGAGTATTCATTGCTCTATCCTCCTGAAATTACATTATTATTTCAAGACTGCTTTAGAGCTATTCATTGCTCTATCCTCCTGAAATCATTACTTCAAGACTGCTTTAGAGCTATTGATTGCTCTATCCTCCTGAAGACATATCACGTTATTATTTCAAGACTGCTTTAGAGCTATTCATTGCTCTATCCTCCTGAAATCATTACTTCAAGACTGCTTTAGAGTATTCATTGCTCTATCCTCCTGAAATTACATTATTATTTCAAGACTGCTTTAGAGCTATTCATTGCTCTATCCTCCTGAAATCATTACTTCAAGACTGCTTTAGAGCTATTGATTGCTCTATCCTCCTGAAGACATATCACGTTATTATTTCAAGACTGCTTTAGAGCTATTCATTGCTCTATCCTCCTGAAATCATTACTTCAAGACTGCTTTAGAGTATTCATTGCTCTATCCTCCTGAAATTACATTATTATTTCAAGACTGCTTTAGAGCTATTCATTGCTCTATCCTCCTGAAATCATTACTTCAAGACTGCTTTAGAGCTATTGATTGCTCTATCCTCCTGAAGACATATCACGTTATTATTTCAAGACTGCTTTAGAGCTATTCATTGCTCTATCCTCCTGAAATCATTACTTCAAGACTGCTTTAGAGTATTCATTGCTCTATCCTCCTGAAATTACATTATTATTTCAAGACTGCTTTAGAGCTATTCATTGCTCTATCCTCCTGAAATCATTACTTCAAGACTGCTTTAGAGCTATTGATTGCTCTATCCTCCTGAAGACATATCACGTTATTATTTCAAGACTGCTTTAGAGCTATTCATTGCTCTATCCTCCTGAAATCATTACTTCAAGACTGCTTTAGAGTATTCATTGCTCTATCCTCCTGAAATTACATTAAGACTGCTTTAGAGCTATTCATCGCTCTATCCTCCTGAAATCATTACTTCAAGACTGCTTTAGAGCTATTGATTGCTCTATCCTCCTGAAGACATATCACATTATTATTTCAAGACTGCTTTAGAGCTACTGATTGCTCTATCCTCCTGAAATCATCCTATTACTTCAAGACTGCTTTAGAGCTATTCATTGCTCTATCCTCATGAGGTCATATTACTACTTCAAGACTGCTTTAGAGCTATTCATTGCTCTATCCTCCTGAAGCCATCTAATTATTTCAAGACTGCTTTAGAGTTATCCATTGCTCTATCCTCCTGAAATTACATTATTATTTCAAGACTGCTTTAGAGCTATCCATTGCTCTATCCTCCTGAAATCATTACTTCAAGACTGCTTTAGAGCTATTGATTGCTCTATCCTCCTGAAGACATATCACATTATTATTTCAAGACTGCTTTAGAGCTGTTGATTGCTCTATCCTACTGAAGCCATTCTATTACTTCAAGACTGCTTTAGAGCTATTGATTGCTCTATCCTCCTGAAGCCATTATTACTTCAAGACTGCTTTAGAGCTATTGATTGCTCTATCCTCCTGAGGTCAGATTTATCACTTCAAGACTGCTTTAGGGTTATCATTATTGATTGCTCTATCCTCATGAAGACATGCTGTTACATCAGTATTACTCCAGACTCCTGACAGCTCTCATTATACTACTGAAGAACTTTCCCCTAGTGGCATCTTTAAGCCCACTCAATCATGTTCAACCAACCATCAATATCACTCCATGCACTGGTGAGTGCAAATTTTTGGGCTTTTGTGTTCAATCCCCTTCAACCTTCCAGGTTACGACTGGCAAATATACCAATCTAACCCCTCAGGTTTCAGAAAATTGAAAAGGGGCAGCTGTTGCACCCCAAAATTTGCCCTCACAATACAAGACTTTGTGTTCCAAGAAGGTTCACAAGGTTCACAAAATTCATAATTGGTCAGAAGAGTTGACAATTCCCTCAGACAATGCACCTCCTAAGCAGTGCATCCAAAACTAGGGTTTTGACTTTAATCAGGCTAAATGGACTTCCAAGACTTCAAGTGAGCTTCATAACATCTTATATGTGTATAAGAACCCCCATGTCAAGTTTCAAGACTTTTCTCAAAAGTTTGCTCAGTCAGATGATCAGATAAGTCAAAAGCAGTCAATGCAGTTAAAAGGTCAAACTGAGGTCAACTGTGGTCAAACCAAAGTCAAACTTCATGATTTTTTTTGCCAACATCAAAGAGAGGTTGGGTGAGAAATATTATCATAATAACTGTAATACCCCAAATTTTGCCCTAAGATTTGTCGTCGCATTTCATTGCATTTAATCAATTACTAACAAATTTGTGTAGTCGTTTGACTTTTTGCAGGTAAATATCATATGGCATGCATTTTTTTTCTAAAAAGTAAAAATGGCACAATTGGCAGGAGGACATGTGTAAGGAGTTATGAGTGTGAGAGGTTGAGAGTTCGAATCTCACCTTTGTCATTTTTTTTGTTTTTTATTATTTTTACTCTAAATTTTTCTATCTTTCATTAAAAAAAAAATAAAAATAGTTTTTTATTATTATTTAATTATTATTTTCGTATTTTAATTAAATCATTTTTTAAAGTATTATTTTTTTCACTTTTTTCTAAATTATTCATAAAAATATCCAAAAAATCATAAAATAAAAAATATTGAAAAAAATTTTGTTCTTTTTATAATATTTTTTATTTTAGGAATCAATAGGATTATTAGTTTTTATTTTAAGTTTATTTTAATTATTTTAAATTATTTAAATTTTATTTTTTCTTAACTAATTATTTAGTTTGGGCTTTAAAATGGGCTTTAGGGACATTATTGACAATTTGGTGTTAACCCTAATTTGTTCCCTATATATGTGTGTTGCCTTGTTGGAAAAGAGGAGAGAATGAAAAAAAAACCTAAGAGGAGTGAGTGCCGTTGGCCGTTATTTAGTTTTCTTCTTCATCCATTACTATTGTTTCTTTTTCTTCATCGTTTACCGTTATTTCTTTTCCTTCATCTATTACTGTTGTTTCTTTTTCTTCATCTTTTACCGTTATTTCTTTTTCTTCATCTATTACCGTTATTTCTTTTTCTTTATCTATTACTGTTGCGTTTATATATATATAATTTTTAAATTGTTAGAGTTTATATATATAAGATTTTTGATCGAATTATGTCGATACGATGTTTGCACATTTGTGTGCATGACGCGTGACATTTGTGTTAGTTCGATCTGGTTGCGATGATCGCATTTTTGTGTGAGCAATAATACTATTTTTTGCTTAATTTCTTTTTCTTTGCGATAAATTTTGTTTCGTCCGATTTAGATCTGGTTGCGATGAGCGCATTTCTGCGTTAGCAACATTGTTGGGTTATTTGGCACATTTAAAATTCATTATTACTTTATTATTATTATTATTATTATTATTATTATTATTATTATTATTATTATTATTATTATTATTATTAT